>CAKXYN010000043.1:17300000-19983153 GCA_935064755.1 Tragelaphus eurycerus
GTGGGAGGAGGTTTCAAAGCGTTTACAGAAGTTCCACAATCTTAGAGACAAAACATGAGTTTTCCCAAACTTTTCCCTCTTCACTAGCTGCCTGCAGGCACTTATTATGTGGGCAGAGCTCTGTGTTCCCTTCTGCGGGTTTTAACAGCAAACGATTAACCCTCCCCCTTCTCCCCAAATCCCTCCCTTTCTTCCAGTGAAACTGCTGCAGAGATTGCCTCTGAGGCGCTTGACAGCATCACTCTGGATAATAATATACTTTTTCTTTTTCATCCTCAGACACAGAGGCAGAGACAGACTTGAAGCAGAAAGAAACAGGGTAGAAAGAGAATGGGGGGCGGGAATAAGAGAGGAGTGAGTGACAGAATGGAAAGCATGGACTGACCAATAAACATGGAAAAGCAGTTTTCCCTCTCACTGGGTGAAAAAAAGTCAACGGGCCCATGAATGACAACAAAATAAAATGTCTTGGGACCCCCGTATGTTAGGATCGCTTCTTTAAATAGCAGCAGAACCATTCCCAACCCTCCCAATCCCTCTTACTTTTTTATAAAAAGTGTATTTCCTACAATAAATAATTTGAAAATGTGTGAACATGTAAGACTCTTCTACCTTTCATGAATTTTTCAGGTTCTCATCCCAATATTCTCCTGATTGCTAAACAGATGAATGTCTCAGAAACTGACATGCCATTATCTTACCAAAATGAGAGCACTGTTTCTAAAGAATTCAAAAATTTTAAATTCATAGCAAATCGAATACGTGTTCAGAGAAGAAAAATGGCACAAAATTATCCATGATTAAAAGACAATTTCCTCTAAACTGTTACCCTGCTTGTGTAATAAACTTTAGATAATTTTCAAGTTAAACAACACAAATAAAACCCATGTTCTAATCCATTCAATTAGATAACTGTCTTATGGGGTTCATTTATATGGAAATACTAAAAAAGCACCATGTTACCTATTCACCTCCTCATTTATTACATCACCATGATGCTTAATTTAATTCAATAATTTCTAAGCTTGTCTCAGAGTATGTATAATGTCACGACCTTGAGCATTTCCAAGTATCAAAGTGATATAACCAAACCATCTAATATGCAGTTATCAATTGACTGATTATCAATTCACCTTCAAACTAATCAGGCTTTATATTCCTATTGCACTTTAAATTTGCAAAGCACTTGTGATCTTCTCTGATGAGAATGTCCGGCTTGAAGGCTTAAATGACTTCCCAAGGACAGGTACCTAGTAACTTACTGAAAGTCCAGGGCTTTGTAAGTCATGATCAGAACAGAGACTGTTGGAGATTAGACAGAGAAAGTAAATTGAGTAGCTGAGGAAGATGGATATTTTACAAGATATCCTTAGAAGAAAGGTACCTTTAGAACTATATTCCATTTTCTTTTAATAGAGAAACTGCTTCCCTAGTGGCTCAGATGGCAGAGAATCCGCCAGCAATGTGGGAGAACTGGGTTTGATCCCTGCATTGGGAAGATCCCCTAGAGAAGGGAACAGCTACTCACTCCAGTATTCTGGCCTGGAGAATTCCATGGACAGAGGAGCCCCAGCAGGCTATAGTCCATGGGGCTGCAAAGAGTCAGACATGACTGAGCGACTTTCACTTCACATATAGTAGAGGAAGCTTAAGAAATGGGCAAACTGGCACAGGAAGCCTGACTATTCTTTTGACCCTGGCTAATCACAAATTAAAACACTTTGTAAACTATAAAGACCTGCAGAAAAGAAAGGCAATTCATCCAGCATAGCTCCTGACATACCATATAGACTTCCTAAGTCATTCCTCCAACACACGTTTGTTGAGGACTCACTGTATGATTTTCTTTTTATTAATGTCTGTATCACCTACTAGACCATGAGCTCTGGAGGCATGTTTCTATATTCCCATTCCCACAGTATGCACTTATATGGGGACACCAGGGTGAGCACAACCCAGCAGAATCCTTGCCCTCAGATGATTCAGCAACTAAAGCACAGTACGGCAAGCACTTTGGGTGTTTGAGAATCACAAGTACAAGTATTCAACCCAGAGTGAAGGAGTCAGAGAAGGCTTTCTGGAGAAGAACCTTTGAGCTGAGTTAAGAAGGACCCACAAGAGTTATCTAGAAGTTGTGAGGAAGAAGAATTCTCTGTACTTTATTATATTTAAATGGAAGTGAATCAATAATATCATTCATCTTTCTGCAATCAGTTTACATGAACACATAACCAGAGAGTTTTCATTAAATAAAAGTACTTTAAAGCAGGCATTTCACAAATTGAATATGCAATCTCTGCTGGGGGCGGGGGGGCGCGGGGAAGAGCAGCATATATATTTTTTTTCTTTTTAAATTAATTTTTATTGGTGTATAATTGCTTTACATTGTTGTGTTAGTTTCTATTGTGCAGCAAAATGAACCAGCCACACATACACATACATCCGCTCCCTTTTGGACTTCCTTCCCATTCAGGCCACCACAGCAAGATTAAGCAGCGTGCCCTCCGCTATGCAGTATGTTCTTGTCAGTTATCTCTTTTACACAGTGTCAATGCTATATATGTATCCATCTCAGACCCCCTATTCTCCTACCCTGCTTGAACTTTTGTTCTTAAAAAAGTACAAATGTGCTATAAAAGCATATAGAATATATATGTTCTATAGTCATTAGGTAGCACTTACTACAGGTGATTAACTGGATAATGTCTGTATGTTTAGACAAAATTAAGTAGGTAACATTTTAAAGTGTACTTCTACTTACGCTGCAGTTTTCTATTTTGTGTATACCTGCCTTCGATTGATTTTCCTCAGATATAAAGATGATAGAAGATAATTTACTCTACCTCAAGGGAAGCATTCCTTTATTTTTAAAATTAACAAGGCATCAACTTGAAGCACTTTTTTTTTTTTTTAACTGAACACAGCTCAATTGGTCCCATGATTTCACAAGGAGTGTTTGGCAAGATGTAAAGTCATAGCCTGCAAACTGCTTTACTTGATATTCTTTAAGGTTAAGGTTCCTGGTTAGCAAAGCAGGAACATATTGATTTTTAGTAAAACTTACCACTGGAAGTCTGATACCAGAAAATTACTATTATAAATTACCTGCACTAAGTCTATACTTTAGCCAAGTAAATGCATTACTTTTATTTTGTTTGTTTCCAACAGGGAAAAAAACACCTTGTAGTAAAAAATATTCTGTATTTATGCTCCTAGAATCTAACCCCTCCGAGGATAGATACAATGTATATCTCTGGCACCTAATATGGTACCTGCACTTAAGAGATACAAAATAAATATTTAGGGGTGAAACAATGATTAATGATCACAGCTCCAGTTATAGCATATATATATATACACATCAGATCAGATTTGTCGCTCAGTCGTGTCCGACTCTTTGTGACCCCGTGAATTGCAGCACCCCAGGCCTCCCTGTCCATCACCAACTCCCGGAGTTCACTCAGACTCACGTCCATCGAGTCAGTGATGCCATCCAGCCATCTCATCCTCTGTCGTCCCTTTCTCCTCTTGTGACCAATCTCTCCCAGCATCAGAGTCTTTTCCAATGAGTCAACTCTTCGCATGAGGTGGCCAAAGTACTGGAGTTTCAGCTTTAGCATCATTCCTTCCAAAGAAATCCCAGGGCTGATCTCCTTCAGAATGGACTGGTTGGATCTCCTTACAGTCCAAGGGACTCTCAAGAGTCTTCTCCAACACCACAGTTCAAAAGCATCAATTCTTCGGTGCTCAGCCTTCTTCACAGTCCAGCTCTCACATCCATACATGACCACAGGAAAAACCATAGCCTTGACTAGACAGACCTTTGTTGGCAAAGTAATGTCTTTGCTTTTGAATATGCTATCTAGGTTGGTCATAACTTTCCTTCCAAGAAGTAAGCACACACATATATATATATGCATTCATGAAATCAAAATATATAATAGATAATAAAATAAATATACATCTATATTTAAGGAAGAATTAGATTAGTGCATGTAGCTGAAGATATATGCAACTACAAATATATTTTTTGGTAAATCCAGTCTGATGCAAGAATGTTGGTTTGGAACAATCCATTTATAAAGCAAAAGGGCAATTTCTTGCTAAAGCTGCAAAAGCCACAGCATGCTGCTGAAACTAGGCAATTGCCCTCGTGATAGAAAAACAGTAATAAATAAAAGCATTTTATTACTAATAGCAATAATTTATCAAGTGGCTATTATCTGAAGTACTGTGGCAGATACATTATGCATATTATCTCTGATGGTCAGAGCACCCTGCAGAAAGGAAATACGATTCTCATTTCATAGATGAAGAAACTGAAGCTCCCTGAGATTATACAATTTTCCCTAAATGACATAGCACCTACATGACTCCAACCTGAAGCACAAAGTCTTTGTGCTTTCCAATTCATCATACCTCAAATCCTGAGGCAGTTTCTGCCTCTCAGGATCCAACTTTAGAGTATGGCACAGACAGAGCCAAAAGTCCATCTCTAGCCAAAGGTTTGCTGACAAAGGTCCATCTAGTCAAAGCTATGGTTGTTCCAGTAGTCATGTATGGGATGTGAGAGTTGGACCATAAAGAAGCCTGAACACTGAAGAATAGATGCTTTCAAATCATAGTGCTGGAGAAGACTCTTGAGAGTCCCTTGGACTGCAAGGAGACCCAACCAGTCAACCTTAAAGTAAATCAACCCTGAGTGTTCATCGGGAGGACTGAAGCTAAAGCTCCAATACTTTGGTCACCTGATGCAAAGAGTAGACTCACTGGAAAAGGCATTGATGCTGGGAAAGACTGAAGGCAAAAGAAGAAGGGGGATCTCTCAGGGATCCATCTCTCAGGGAATTAGATGGTGAGCTAGCACCACCAGCTCCGTGGACATGAACCTGAGCAAACTGAAAGAGATAGTGAAGGACAGAGGAGTCTGGTGTGCTATAGTCCATGGGGTTGCAAAGAGTCAGACACAACTAAGTGACTGTACAATAATAACAAGACAAAGGTAGCCTGGACTCCATGTTGACTAATTACAAACAACTTGCAATCCTCCTAAAAAGACAAGTATGTCTCAGGGCTGCTATACTAAGGCTTACATAGCTTATAAGGTCTTTGGAAACAACCTGGAAGGAATGGACTCCCCAAAAGGAAGATAATCTTTAAGAAAAATAACTGAAAAAAAAATCTACCCCTGTAGACTCTCATCCCACCCTCTCTTTCCCCCATTTGCCCAGGACAGCAGGCACACAAATGACATCTGCAAAGCTTGTTAACTTAGCAAAATAAATAGACTGCAGGCGGGTCATGGCAACATGCCTGCCCTCATTTCCAAAATCTCCAGAGGCAAATAGGAAATTAGAATCAACTGGAAAAGGATTGCTTTCCAGAGAATTCCCATGATGAAAAAATATCTGGATAGTACTGGATCCCGAAATTGAATCACAGAAGGCAGGAGTCTCTGATTCTACATATGTAAAATGTGTGTGATTTTTTTGTAAGAGAAACATAAAAGCTAAATAAGAAAAATTTTGAGTGAATCAGAAATCAAGAAATGTTCACTTTTCCATCTACTTTCTAACAGTTTTTCATTGAATAGACCAGAACTATACATCATTTTTGCTTAAATAAATGAATTGAAAGGTAGCTAATTGATAACCATGTAACCCCCTTTACGATAGTCACCAAAATCCAAAACACCTTTGGAATTTAGATACTTATGTATAGTAAACTATAAATCATGAAGTAATCCTATAAAAATTGTTCCCGTAATAAATCATCTTATATAAAATTTGTTGAATATCATGTATATTTCTTATGAGACAATTTTTCCCACAATATCTAATGTTATTAGTTGAGCAGAGTACAGAAATTCAAACAGTTGTGCACAGGCCACAAATCAAAAAAGCTACATGGTTTGAAATGCAATTTTGCTTTCCAATTAATATAAATAACCTCAGTGCAACTGCTAAATGCCCTTCCACACTCCACCTCCCTACAGTCCATTACACTGGTCTATCTCTTCCTCAAATATGCATCTCACTCTCACTCTTCCTTAGGGCCTTGAATTTGTTGTTCACTTTGCGAGAAACCCCCTTCCCCTGGATCTTCACATGGCTGGCTCCTTCTCCTCATCCAGGTATCTGCTTAGATTTACCATTCCAGTATAGCCTTCTTCACCTAAATTCCTTAGATTCCCTTTCAATATTCTTAATTAAATAATCCTATTTATTTACTTCTTAGAAATTACCACAGTCTGAAATTACATTCTTTACTCTTTTATTTTTTGAAATTTATTCCTAAGAACAAAAAGTTTGTCTGTTTTGTCCATGACTGCATCATCAGTGTTTAGAATAGTGCCCAACACACAGCAGATTCTAAATGTAGATTTTCCGAATGAATGAATACAATGATCCTATTGTAAAAAAAAAATTTAACTATTAAAAAAAAAATACTTATAGTCAGGAGTCAACATAAAACTGCAATCTATTGCTTTTAATATAGCTTGTTTTCTAAAAAAGTGATTTACACTAACCACAGAATAAATATATATAATATAGTTTTCAGTTTCAGCATTAACTTCTTATTCAGCAGGCTGTGACTAGACACACTCATGTACCTATTATCATTAAGTATTTACAACCAGTGAATTGAGTTTAATTTTGCAGGTAATGGACCTAAGGCTTAGAAAATTGACTTGCCCAAATTTAGATACGTGCTGGGTTGGTAAACTAGTGCATGGTAGGTACTCCCTTGAGTGGATAAGCCAGGATGTGAACTGATCATTTAACTCCAAGTCCCATCTTACTATAGTTTCAATGGTGACCTATTGTACTTTCAAAATCTCTGAACTCATGAGCCAGACAGTAAATACCATAAATTTCAAGTATTTACCTCTGTGTTCTTTATCTAAGTAGAGTACACTTCACTGTTTCCAAACATGTAAAACCCAGGCTCCTAAACACAGATACATCAAATGTTCAGAATCTCATTTCTGTAGTCTTGTGGACTGACTAGCCAAAAATAGTTTTATGCCTATGTGACAGTTAGTGACCAAAAAAACCCCAACAACAGACAAACAACAACAACAAAAACCCCTGATCTGAAATGCTGGTACAGAAGTCCAGTCATTAATCTTTAAAAGGCAGAACACTGACTCTGAGGCACTACAAAAAGTTCAAAGAGTAAGCACAATATCTTCATCAACCTGAAAATGACGATTAATTACACTGCATGCTTTAAATTAGTACACAAAATCAGCCAGACTTAACCACACTATTCTATTAAATAAATAAATTAAAAACTCCCCCATTAATTCTAGATACTTAAAAAGTTTGCCTCTTAACTTTCACTAGCACTGGAAAATAGAAAATACAGTTGATGCTAAAATAGCTTGATAAGAAAGCTGTGGTACATATACACAGTGGAGTATTACTCAGCCATTAAAATGAATATATTTGAATCAGTTCTAATGGGATGGATGAAACCGGAGCCTATTATACAGAGTGAAGTAAGCCAGAAAGAAAAATACCAATACAGTACACTAACACATATATATGGAATTTAGAAAGATGATAATGATAACCCTGTATGCAAGACAGCAAAAGAGACACAAATGTATGGAACAGTCTTTTGGACTCTGTGGGAGAGGGAGAGGGTGGGATGATTTGGGAGAATGGCATTGAAACATGTATAATATCATATAAGAAACGAATCACCAGTCCAGGTTCGATGCAGGATACAGGATGCTTGGGGCTGGTGCACTGGGATGACCCAGAGGGATGGTATGGGGAGGGAGGTGGGAAGGGCGTTCAGGATGGGGAACACATGTACACCTGTGGCAGATTCATGTTGATGTTGGCAAAACCAATACAATATTGTAAAGTAATTAGCCTCCAATTAAAATGAATTAATTAAAAAAATAAAATGGCTTGAACATCATATCAAACCAGTCAATCCTAAAGGAAATCAACCCTGAATATTCATTGGAAGGACTGACACTGAAGCTGAAGTTCCAATACTTTGACCACTGGATTCAAAGTGCCAATTCACTGGAAAAGCCCCTGATGTTGGGAAAGATTGAGGGCAGGAGGTAAAGGAGGCGACGGAGGATGAGATGGCTGGATGGCATCATCAACTCAATGGACATCACTCCAGGAGATGGTGAAGGACAGGGAACCCTGGCGTGCTATAATCCATGGGGTCACAAAGAATCAGACATGACTAAGCAACTGAAAAACAACACTAGTGAGTTTAATAAGAATAACCACATAATAGTTAAACATGCCAGATCAGATCAGATCAGATCAGTCGCTCAGTCGTGTCCGACTCTTTGCGACCCCATGAACCGCAGCACTCCAGGCCTCCCTGTCCATCACCAGCTCCCGGAGGTCACTCAGACTCGCATCCATCAAGTCAGTGATGCCATCCAGCCATCTCATCCTCTGTCGTCCCCTTCTCCTAAACATGCCAAGAGGGAATGAATTACTCTGGGAAATATATATCCTAGATATATAATAGATACATAATAGATATATAACCAAAGATGTTCCAGCAGATGATAGACTCTTTTTGGCAGAGCAGCAGTACACAAGATTTTGTTGTTATTGTTCAAAACCATCCAACCATCTCATCCTCTGTCATCCCCTTCTCTTTCTGCCTTCAATCTTTCTCAGCATCAGGGTCTTATCTAATGAGTTGGCTCTTTGCATCAGTTGGCCAAAATATTGAAGCTTCAGCTTCAGCATCAGTCCTTCCAATGAATACTCAGGACTGATTTCCTTTAGGATTGATCTCCTTACAGTCCAAGGGATTCTCAAGAGTCTTCTCCAATACTATAGTTCAAAAGCATCAATTCTTCAGCATTCAGTCCTATTTATGGTCCAACTCTCACATCCATACATGACTACTAGAAAAACCATAGCTTTGACTATATGAACCTTTGTTGGCAAAGTAATGTCTCTGCTTTTTAATACGCTGTCTAGTTTTGTCCCTGGAGAAGGAAATATCAACCTACTCCAGTACTCTTGCCTGGAAAATCCTGTGGATGGAGGAACCTGGTAGGCTACAGTCCATGAGGGTCACAAAGAGTGGGACACAACTGAGAGGCTATACTTGTCTTCCAAGGAGCAAGCATCTTTTAATTTCATGGCTGCAGTCATCATCTGCAGTGATTTTGCAGCCCAAGAAAATAAAATCTGTCACTGTTTCCATTGTTTCCCCATCTATTTGCCATGAAATGATAGGGCTGTATGCCATGATCTTCATGTTTTGAATGCTGAGTTTTAAGCCCACTTTTTCACTATCCTCTTTCACCTTCATTAAGAGGCTCTTTAGTTCCTCTTCACTTTCTGCCATGAGGGTAATGTCATCTGCATAACTACACAAGATTTAAAACTGAGGAAAGTCACTGCCCTGGATTACCACCAAAATTTGAATTCTCTGATTCTGTGGTATTCTTTTTTATTTTTTAAATTATGAAAGTTATGATAACACACTTATAGGAGACTTGGGAAATATAAAACAAAGTTACATATAGTTCCACTATGTGTGCATGTGTGTGCTTAGTCGCTCAATCGTGTTCAAACTTTTTTCGACCTCATAGACTGTTACCCACCAGGCTCTTCTGCCCATGGATTTTCCAGGCAAGAATACAGGAGTGGGTAGCCATTCCCTCTTCCAGGGGATCTTCTTGACCCAGGGATCAAACCCAGTTCTCCAGTGTTACAGTTGGATTATTTGTTGTCTAACTCACCAGGGAAGCCCACTGTATATTATTTTTAAGTAGATAAATTCAGATTTTTAGTTAGAATTTCAATAGCAAATTCTCAAAAATTAATAGAAAAATAGAAGCATATCAGTTCAGTTCAGTCACTCAGTCATGTCCAACTCTTTGAGACCACATGAATCGCAGCACACCAGGCCTCCCTGTCCATCACCAGCTCCTGGAGTTCACCCAGACTCACGTCCATCGAGTCAGTGATGCCATCCAGCCATCTCATCCTCTGTCGTCCCCTTCTCCTCCTGCCCCCAATCCCTCCCAGAATCAGAGTCTTTTCCAATGAGTCAACTCTTTGCATGAGGTGGCCAAAGTACTGCAGTTTCAGCTTTAGCATCATTCCTTCCAAAGAAATCCAGGGCTAATCTCCTTCAGAATGGACTGGTTGGATCTCCTTGCAGTCCAAGGGACTCTCAAGAGTCTTCTCCAACACCACAGTTCAAAAGCATCAATTCTTTGGCACTCAGCCTTCTTCACAGTCCAACTCTCACATCCATACATGACCACAGGAAAAACCATAGCCTTGAGTAGGCGAACCTTTGTTGGCAAAGTAATGTCTCTGCTTTCCAATATGCTATCTAGGTTGCATAGTAGACCTTAAAAGCACTATGAACCAATTCAACGTCATTAAGACTTATAAAATTTTCACACATCACCATGATACAAATTCTATTCAAGTTCCCATAGACTATAAATCAGGAGTCATTGAAACATATCCAGGGACATATAACAAGGTGTAATAATTTCATTGTCTAAAGGTACTGAAAACATACAGAGTCTGTTCTCTTATCATAGTGGAATTATGTTAGAAATCAATATCAAAAGATATTTGAAAATAACCACCCAAAATGTTTTCAAATGCAATGTGACATTTACCAAGAGAGATATCTGACTTAGCCATTGAGAGCTTCAGTAAAGTTAGAAGCCTGAAAACATAGACAGAGGGTGATTGCAGAGAAAAAGCATTTAAATGAGAAATTAACATCAAAATGAGATATTATTAATATCAAAGATACTTTAAAAATTCCATGTTTTTGGAGATTAAATGTCCATTTAAAAATGATGGGTGTATCCAAGAAGCTATAAAGAGGAAAATTAGAAAATATTTGTAACAGAACAAAAATGAAAAGAGAAAATAACAGAATTTGTTGCATTCAGCTGAAATTGCTCAATGCAACTGAATATAACGTGGAATCTTGAATAAGGTATGAAAACAATGGACACTAGCATAAAATGTTGTGAAATGTGAACGAAATCTGCACTTTAGTTAATATTGTATCACATGTTAATTTCCTGATTTTTGTTTACAGCATAGTATTTATTTCTTTATATTCTCAGAATTGGATTAGAAGCTTCATTAAAAAAAAAAAATTACTGAATAGAATGCTAGATTTCTAATTTATATTCACTCAAAACTTGGATATAGTTCCAATTATTCTGGCATCTAGTATTACTGTTAAAAGTCTAGAAAGCTTATTATTTCTGTGGTATTTTTCATCTTAGCCTTCTAGAAAGATTAACTGAAAACCATCATTTTTAAAATAAGGACAATAGAAAGCATCTAATGTACATGAAAAGTGTTCTCATTTCTGAAAACAACCATCAGAAACCTTCTTTCCCATGGCAGAGTGGCATCAAGAAAAAAAAGTTTCCTTATAAATATGGGCAAGGACAGAAAACAAGGAAACATAGCTGAATTATAAAATTATTTTTAATGGGATGGCATGGATTTTCAACATAGTACATTAACACTCACATTTTAGTCTAAAAAATAAGGGCAGTGTTGAGATTCTCTAAAATTTATAACTTCCTTATTCTATTGAAGTGTTATTGTAACTTGAAAGGACCCATATATTATTTAGTCTAAGTCCTTCTCTTTTGATTAGGAAACTGAGGCATAGATTGGCCAAGTGATTTTCCCAACATTCAATTGCATGTTATCTGCATCCAGCAGATATATATAATAATCACGACTATTCTTTTGTCAGACAGATGTTTTTCTTAAGATGGTTAACAAATTCTCACTGATACTTATTTTAATTCAACCAGAACTTAGTGTAAGCAGTAAAAAGTAGAAATCTGCAAGGAGGAGCCTCTTTTCATCAAGTGGCTTCCAGGGGAGAAAATAAAACAAAACATTTCAGACTCTTTGTTTTATAATACAGGCATGAATCCGAGCAAACCCTAAGAACTATTTCTAATAGAGCCCAATAAAAGAAATATAAGACTAGCAGTTCATTGCAATAGAATGAAAATTATTTATCAGGCAGTACTAAATCCATTAATAATCAAGATTTCATTAAAATCTCTTAAATACCCTGTAAGATAAAGAAACTAAAGTTTTTAGAATTTAAATAGCATAGGCTAGGCTAGCAATATCTTTTCCCATAATAAAAACACAAAAGTTTTCCTAATATACTTCTCAGCACTTATTTAATTTATCTGTTGGACAAGTTGGCACATTTGTATCCTACTAAAGCCTGATGACTTCATTTTCGTGAAGCAAAAATACAAATATCCTCTTAGATAGCCAGAAAGTCTAAAAATTTGTCTTCTAAGTATTCATGAGTCCAGTGTGGACATCTACCTTTCTTGTCCCCCTGTGGAAAAAAATAGTTCCACTGCCAAATTAGATGATTTCCTTTCCTGGAAGCACATTTACCATATTACAACAATCTGAAATAGTTTAAATAATACGTTTTGCATGTGCACATGCGTGCTAAGCCTCTTCAGTCATGTCTGCCTCTTTGTGACCCCAAGGACTGTAGCCTACCAGGCTCCTCTGTCCATGGGATTCTCCAGGCAAGAATACTGATGTGTGTCGCCATGCCCTCCTCCAGGGGATCCTCCCAACCCAGGGGTGGAACCTGCATTTCCAGTGACTTCTGCATTGCAGGTATGCATTCTTTAGTGCTGAGCCACTAGGGAAGCCCAAATAACACCTTTTATGTTAAACAAAATAATTTTTCAACAGAGACAATGGTCCTTAACAGAGACATTCCATAATCAGACCAGTAGTTAAATTTAGCTCAAGTTCCATGATTTTTTTTTTATAACAGAAGAACAATTCTCCATACAATCTTTCTCATTTTACTAAATTCCTCACAGCAATTATCAAAATTCATACTCAGAACAGGCTCAGAACTCTGTCCAATGCCAAGCCCAAGTTAACACCAGGAGGCTCATTCAATTGGCAGTGCCAGAAAATTAGTCCAGGTTATAAACAATAATCAACAGAGAAACTGTTCCTTCACTGACATTTACCACTCAATGAATATCATAAACATATCACTCTATATTTGACTGCCACTTGATGACATATGGAGCTATAATGACAACTGCCTTTGCTTGCTAACAGAAGCTGTAGAAGAAAGACAAGGCAAATCGTCATTGGAGGGATATTTCAAGAAGTCTCAATAAATGCAATTCCTATGAAATAATATCCCTAAAGAATTTTATGTGTGCGTTGAATATTTAATACCTGTTCATAATATTTATAATTTATTTTCATTATTTTCATGATTATTTTCATGATTATTTTCATGACTATTTGAAATCATGATTTCAAATATTTCATTATTAAATTCATGTCTTTATAAATAAAAGGAAGAATGGAAACCGACTTTACATTATTTGTTTTGTTTAATCACTCAGTCATGTCCGACTCTTTGCAACGCCATGAACTGTAGCCCATCAGATTCATCTGTCCATGGATTTCCCAAGTGAGAATACTGGAGTGGCTTGCCATTTCCTTCTTCAGGGAATCTTCCTGATACAGGGATTGAACCTGCGGCTTCTTCATTGCAGGCAGATGTTTTACCCACTGAGCCATCAGGGAAGCCCTATTTTAAATAAGGGCCACCTTGTGACAACTGATCAGAGATAAATTAAATCTGAGATTGCCAATCAATAAAATACTTAAACTGATTTTTATTGGACTCAAGTTCTTCTTGGTTTTATCACATAAAACACTATGATTTCTTTAACATTACCCTGTACCTGACTGATCTTGATTCCATGTCTTGAATAAATATACAAGATGACAATCACATTCACACACCAAAAAATGACTGGAGTGTTTTCAGACTGCTTACGGGAAGCTATTGCCCCCAAAGCCCAATACAACCTGAAAACCATCACCAAAGGAGAGTGTGAGGGTTTTTCTAGAAGGTGTAAACTAGGCAGGAAAAAAAGAGAAGGAAAGTGGTGAAACAGAGCAGGACCATATGGTCCTTGCTCCCCGCCCCATGTCCTCTGCCTGCCTTTTGTCTGTGGAGAACTTTAAAGAATAAGTAATCAGAGAAGTGAGAAATGCTGAAACAAAGGAAAACAGTCAGAGGAGACTAAATAACAATAATGTAGTCATTAAGCTTAGTCAAGGGCCTTTAGTTCTTTCTCAAGGGCTATAGATAATATTCTCAGCCATATTCTATGAGCTGTCTTATAGATGCCAAAACACCAGGTGAAGTTAACTTTGTGATGACCAGACTGTACCCAGGACACGGGCTGCCACAATTCTGAGAACTGACTGCAAAGAAATGGAAACAAATGGACCCTGGAGCTAAAGATTAACTGTACCTAAGACAATCAAGAGGATGCGGATCAGACCACGGATGACAAATTTGACAATGACTGTTAGAGATGACCATGCTGTTTCTGCACATAACCCCCTTCACCCATGTCTATAAAAGCTCTCACACCCTGCTTGTTGGGGTGGGAGTTGGCCTTTGGACAGATGTCCTCCACCCTCCCCTTGCCCCTCCCCTAGATTCAGCCAGCGTCTGAAATAAAGCAAACTTTCATTTCTACTAACCTGGCCTGTCTATTGGCTTTTGAACAGTGAGCAGCCAGATCCACACACTCTTTTCGGTAATAGTAGCTTACAAAATGGTTGGTGATCACCAGCATCTTAAGAATATACATTAAAACTCATAAAACAAAAATAAATAAATAAAACTCAGAAAACAACATTTTCTAAATGAACATACACAACTACTCAAAATGATTGACAGCTGATGTCAGCTCAGTAGCAGGAGAAAACCAATATGTTGATCAGGCCAAAGCCAGGAATTAGATTTACTCTACAGAAAACAAGGCATATCTTGCCTGTTAAACATAGAAACAAAGAAAATGCTCTAACACTTACACTTGTCTTTTTGTCAGTTTGCAAAACACTGATTGTCTTTTATTTTGCTCAATACATGAAGCATTTTCCTTTGGTTCACTGCAAACTGTAAGCTAAAAATAAAGTTTAAAATATCAATACTTCTTGCTTTCTACAATGTGAATTTAGTGTTTTACAAACTTTTAACATGCATACTAAAATGTCTAAGACCTGAATAAATATTATTAGATACTGCTTAGGGGACCCTGGTTCAATTCCTGGGTCAGGAAGATCCACTGGAGAAGGGCTAGGCTACCCATTGCAGTATTCTTGGGCTTCCCTGGTGGCTCAGCTGGTAAAGAATCCACCTGCAATGTGGGAGACCCCAGTCCAGAATTCTGGCCAAGAGAATGCCATGGACTACAGTCCATGGAGTCACAAAGAGTCGGACACGTGACTGAGTGACTTTCACTTTCTATGTCAGTTTAAGATATGACTGCACTGTCTAATCCATTTCCATCTTGTTCCCAAAAAGGACACTTAAAATGGGAGAGTTATTCAAAGAAAAATTTATAAACTTCAAAGTTTTTTTTTTACCAGAGAGTGTTGAATTTGGATTGTTCAAGTGTAAATTGAGGATCTATAAAAGCTGAACCTGGCCAATGGGAAGGTGAAGATAGAAGGGTTGATCTCAGCTTCCGTAAGTTCCACACTTGCAGAAATCTCTATGGTACCTATCGGCACCCTCAGAACAAGCAAAGGCACTGACTGTCTTTTCTTCAGATTGTCTTCCCAAGGATGTCTATCTCACTACAGCATTGCGTCATAGAAATAAAGTCTACTTCTAAAGCTAAGGATAGTTTTCCTTACTGACCTGTGTATAACATCTGTGTTCCCTGAACCATGATTCGGTCTTCATTGTGTTCAAATGTGTTGCTTGGCCATCTTTGAATTGCCCTGTAGGAATGAGGGTTTGAGGAACCCATTCAAGAAAACACTATCTGGCTACCGCTCTGGTGGCAAATAAAGTCCTTTGTCTTTGCCCTGGGGATCTTCTAAGAGCATCCATGAAATTATAACAGGGTTCTTGGCTTGCAAGCTGGATAAAATACTAGACCCTTCACAGTTTTTGATAACTGTGGTGGCCAGGATAGAATGCTGACAGATTCATGGTTTTCTGGAAGAGAAAGAATTAGAGACCTGCAGGGTGATAAGGAGGACTTCTGGGCCATCTCTGGAAATTGGTAGCAAACATATTGAGCAAATTGTATGTTTAACGGCGTAATGATGGTCTTCTGCTTTAATGCCTGTTAATGAGGAAGAGTTTACAAAGTGATTGCAGGCTGAGTACTGGGAAATAAACTCAAAGACACTCCCTAAACTGTGTCCTGGCTGTGACTAACTTTTCCGAGTGGGTGAGCAGAAACTGATGACCCCTTTCAGAAACAGTTATGGAGAAATGTACCTAGACTAATTATTAAAGAAGAGAAATTTGAAACCACAGTGAGCAGAAATCACAATTGCAGTGTGGCTGTTCATGCTCCTCTTCTCTCTCCCCATTATTGATATCTATCACATGTTTATATCACCGTCTGTCCTGTGGGAGCTCCTTGGAGGACTGGCAGTACATCTTATTATTTTTCAATTTTCAGGGGTCAGGCATTGAGGGCAGGAGGAGAAGGGGGCAACAAAGGATGAGATGGTTGGATGGCATCAGCGACTCCATGGATGTGAGTTTGAGTAACTCCAGCAGACAGTGAAGGATGGGGAAGCCTGGTATGCTGTAGTCCATGAGGTCACAAAGAGTTGGACACCACTTGAATGAACAACAACAACAAAAATATTTGTTTAATCAATAAAAAATAAAAGATTAAATTAGATGACTAGATGGATGTTTAGATGGAGGAACAAACAAGGAATAAGGGGTCTGATCTGGCTAAGAGGAATGTCAAGCTCAACCTCTTGAGGATACCCAGGGAGCCTCTAAACTCAGAAACAGAATCTTTGACTTTGTTCTCAGCCTGGGATGGTGAGTCTGCTACCATGTTTGGCATGACGATAAGTACAGGCAGCAATGGTGCCCACAGACTCATTCAGCAGCTTAACTCCAGGTGGTCTTCTCAGGCTCTTATTGAGAGCCTCTATATGGTGATGCAGCTTTGTACAGCTTGTGTGGGTGGGCGTGTGTGTGCTCAGTTGCATCTGACTCTTTACGACCTTGTAGACTGGAGGCCTGGCGTGCTGCGGTTCATGGGGTCGCAAAGAGTCGGACACGACTGAGCGACTGATCTGATCTGATCTGAGACTGTAGCACAGGAGGCTCCTCCATCTATGGAATTTTCCAGGCAAGAATACTGGAGTGGATTGACATTTCCTTCTCCAGAGTGGATTGACATTTCCTTCTCCAGGGGATCTTCCTGATCCAGGGATCGAACTCACATCTCCTGCACTGGCAAGTGGCTTCTTCACCCCTGCACCTTTATGTCCCCAGAGCTGCTGCTGCTGCTGCTAAGTCGCTCCAGTCATGCCCAACTCTGTGCGACCCCATAGATGGCAGCCCAGCAGGCTCCCCCATCCCTGGGATTCTCCAGGCAAGAACACTGGAATGGGTTGCCATTTCCCTCTCCAATGCATGAAAGTGAAAAGTGAAAGTGAAGCTGCTCAGTCGTGTCTGACTCTCCACGACCCCATGGACTGCAGCCTAACAGGCTCTTCCGTCCATTGGATTTTCCAGGCAAGAGTATTGGAGTAGGCTGCCATTGCCTGTTCCCACAGCTGCAAGTGTTTAATCTGCCGGTCTGTAGACTGGCAGTATTGATGGCATTGCTGCTAATATACGACTTTGGGTGGATCACAGGGTTCATTTCACTGAACTGCAAACCACCTCCACACCAGCCAAAATCAAGAGTAAATGTGTCTTGCTTATTGCTACAGAGCTGCTCTTACTCTCTTTCCCTTTTACTTTCACCTCAGATGCTTTGAGAGGAAAAATGATTATGAGTGGAGTTAAAAATTTCCTTGCTCCCAAGAGGAAATAATAGTCATGTACACCTGTCCAAGGGCTTCCTAGGTGGCTCAGCAATAAAGAACCTGCCTGCGAAGGCAGGAGATGTGGGTTTTATCCCTGGGTTAGGAAAATCCCCTTGAGAAGGAAATGGCAACCCACTCCAGTATTCTTGCCTGGAAAACTTCATGGACAGAGGAGCCTAGTAGGCTGTGCTCCATGGAGCTGCAAACGAGTCTGACAGGACTTAGCGACTAAACGTTTCTCTGCTCTCAAGAGGGAATAATAATCATATGCATATGCGCTAAGTCATGTATGCTTGTTCAAATATGCTAAGAACTCTGAGGAGGGTAAGGATTTAAAACTTTACAATTCTGTCCCATAGGCAGCCAAATCACAATCCGCTGGGACAGGGGCAGCAGGATTCAGCTGACTGAGTTCAGCATGGGGAAGAAAAGCTAAATGACCCTGTGTATGCAACCTAGACAGCATATTGAAAAGCAGAGACATTACTTTGCCAACAAAGGTTCATCTAGTCAAGGCTATGGTTTTTCCAGTGGTCATGTATGGATGTGAGAGTTCGACTGTGAAAAAAGCTGAGCGCCGAAGAACTGATGCTTTTGAACTGTGGTGTTGTAGAAGACTCTTGAGAGTCCCCTGGACTGCAAGAAGATCCAACCAGTCCATTCTGAAGGAGATCAGCCCTGGGATTTCTTTGGAAGGAATGATGCTAAAGCTGAAACTCCAGTACTTTGACCACCTCATGTGAAGAGTTGACTCACTGGAAAAGACTCTGATGCTGGGAGGGATTGGGGGCAGGAGGAGAAGGGGATGACAGAGGATGAGATGGGTAGATGGCATCACTGACTCGATGGACGTGAGTCTGAGTGAACTCCGGGAGTTGGTGATGAACAGGGAGGCCTGGCCTGGGGTCGCCAAGAGTTGGACATGACTGAGCGACTGAACTGAACTGAACTGAACTGAACTGATGCAGCCCTTTGGGCTGAGTCAATGTATCATTTATGGGCTTTCACTGCTGAAGATACAATGGTATTAATATTTCACTGCAAATTTCAGAAAGTCCAGAGGGGATTCACCCGATGAGGGTGAGTCCATGCAGGGAAATACTAATAGAACATGTAAATCACTCCCCAATTTTTTTTTTTTTTTTCTATTTTCTCTCAGATACTCCAGCAGAAACAACAGAATCTCAGGAGAAAAAGGTGAAATCACAGCCTCAAGAACTTAAAAGCCTGAAGGGATAGCACAAGATGCAGTATCTTAAAATAATAGCCAAGTTTGGACACCAGAAAAGGCTAACGGGAGCTGGAGGCTTGCAGTAGATGAATGCTAAGTGGCTTAAGTTGTTGATCCTAGAGCCTCAGCTGTTTCAAACATTTTGAGTGTGCACGCTAAGTTGCTTCAGTTGTGTCTGATTCTCTGTGACTCAATGGACTGTAGCCCACTAGGCTCTTCTGCCTGTGGGATTCTCCAGGCAAGAATACTGGAGTGGGTTGCTACGCCCTCCTCTCGGGATCTTCCTGACCTAGGCATAGAACCTGCGTCTCTCACAGCCCCTGAATTGGCAGGTGGGTACTTTACCACTAGGGCCACCTGGGAAGTCCATTCCAAACACTAACTGCAACTAAATCCACTTCACTGACTGACGGTGCTTGGTATGCTCTCTCCAACATCTTGTTTCCTGTTCCACTGGCATTCAAGGTCCAAGACCAATTTATATTCATATGGCAAAGCCTTTAATATGTTCGCAGTGCCTCTTCAATACCTGAATTTCTCTACTATTTGCCATGAAGATTTAGCATGGAGTGGCTTTACTTTCCAATGTTCAAAGTTGTTACTGTATAGATGATAGGTGCTATTATTGGACAAATCAGAAAGTTCAGCCAGCAGGAGTGAATAATGAATTTTGACAAAATTGAGGAACTATCTGGGCAAGTTTCCTCTAGCAGTCAAGGAAAGACAGCTATCTCTTTAGTCTCAAGCATTATAGGAGACTCAGCACGTTAGTGGACTCTGAGTACTAGAGAGGATATGGTCTTACTTGGACAGTTGACTCAGTCTCCATTATCAGCCAACACACACATCAGTACCCTTAAACTGAGACCCAAATCAACAGGCTATGTTGGAAGTTCCTGGCAAGCTGTGGTCCACTGTCTACCTTTGTAGCCCCACAACTTTAATGACTCCTCTGAGATACAAGTCTCTGTGGCTGAAACAGGCTGATTCACCCCTGGCAAAGAGAGGCAGCCTCCACCCAAAATCCCCTGAAGCAAAGCTGCTGGTTCAGTGAGGTCCTCAATTCATTGGAAGCTTCACCAAATACTGGGGCTTGCTTCACTAACAATTTAGCTAAACAAAAACCAATGGTGTCAACTAGGATGCTGATGCTGTTGGTCCTCAGTTCCAGCTTCACAGAAATGAAAACAGATGTGTTCTCTCCACTCAGGGGCCAGATCTCAAGGTCATTCACAAAACTCCAGCCAACATGCTTCCTGATGCATGTGTCTGTGTGTTAGTTGCTTAGTTGTGTCCGACTGTTTGTGACCCCTTGGGGACTGTAGCCCACCAGGCTCCCCTGTCCATGTAAATTTTCAGGCAAGAACATTGGAGTGGGTTGCCAATCCCTTTACTGGATGCTTCCTGATAAACCCTGCTATATCCCCTGACTCTTGGGATGTTGTCAATGACGTAAATGTTTGGTTTTCCCCTTGGAATGCTGCAGACTGACAAACAAAACACATGCCTCCCTGGAGGCATGAACTGTTCAAATCAGAGCTGCCCATAATAAGGATCTGAGGAGACCAACTGGAATCAAGCTGACTGAGGCTGCACTGTGGCCATTGCTGCCTGTGCTCATCATACCAAACACAGCAGCACATCCATCATCCTGGACTGAGCATGAAGGAAATGACTGCTTCCGACATGGGGCTGCCTGAGTATCCTGAGGTGGCTGAGTTCGACATCCCTCTGAGCCAGATCAGAGTCCCTTTTCCCTGTTTGTTTGCTCCTCCATCTATCTAGGCATCCGTCTATTGTTTCATCTAGCTTAATCTTTCACTTTTCTTTTTACCTATTTAACAAATATTTATCAACCCCTAGAAATTCAGAAACAATCAGATATACTGTCAAGCCTCCAAGGAGCTCTAACAAGACAGATAGATATATAAGGATGTAATTTATAATACAATGCGCTAATTATAATAATAGATGTAAAATATAAGAGGATCATCTATACCAGACTATGCAATCAAAGGAGGCTTCCTGGAGGATATGACATTGAAATAATTCTCAGGACCAGGAGAAGTTATTAAGAGAAGCAAGAGTGTCTGATAGCAAAAAATGTAGCTGTGAAAGTCATCATGCTCAGAAAGAAAGAGCTTGGGTCTTAGAGCAAGGAAGAAATGAGTTTTTACCTCCATCCTCTAGCTGTGTGGAATGGAACAATATTTAAATATTCTGAATCTCACTTTTGTCATCTAAAATATGGAGATAATGACAACCACTGCATAAGGTTTCCCTTCTATCAAGCATCCCAAAGCTGAGTGGGATGCTATGACTCTCCAATACTCCTAACTCATACCAGTTGGTGTCCCATATATACTTCAGAATTCTCAATACCTTGACTGCATTTCTATGCTTCTTTTTTTTTTTTTCTATTCCTACCATTATTCCTTCCACTGGTTATTTCCCATCAAATTGGCTATTACAGAAACAGAAATTTTCTCACATACTTATATACTTTCTTCATTCTTAAAAAAAAAAAAAAAAGACCCTGATCACTCTTGCTCCAAAATGAGTAATGTACCCCAGACCTTCTCTTGCCCAGAGTCAATATTCTTTAAAGACATAACAGCAGCAGTAATAGCAACAATTGAAAAAGACCCTGATGCTAGGAAAGGCTGAAGGCAGGAAGAGAAGGGGAAGACAGAGGATGAGATGGTTGGATGGCATCACCGATTCAATGGACATGAGTCTGAACAAACTCTGAGGGATTGTGAAGGACAGGGAAGGCTGAAGTGCTGCAGTCCACGTAGCTGCAAAGAGTCAGACCCGGCTGGTGACTAAACAATAACAACAGCAACAACAGAATAGAATTATTAATGAAAAGTTACAATAATCTAGGCGCTTTGAGGATATTCATACATATTTTACATTCATTATCTCATGTAAATTAGAACAGAAGTCTATGAAATAGGCTCTATTATCCTTATTTCCTGGATTGAAAAGACAAACTGAGTTCTATGTGAACACAAAGTCTATGCACCTAATCACTGCACTAAATTTCTGAACTGCTTCCTTACAATTTACCCTTTAACGTTTCAAACTGGTCCCCAGACCAGCTGCAATAGCATTAGCTGGAAACTTGTTAGAAAGAAAAATTCTCAAGATCCACCCTAGACCTACTGAATCAGAAACAACAGGTGTAGGGTCCTGCAATCTGTGTTTCTTGTGAGACTTTGACACAACCTATTCTGAAAACCACTGATCTAGATGTCAAAGTGGCAAATAATTTCATGTGCTTAAAATAAGTAAAATTAACCAGGTATAGGCAATATTTGGGAAGACATGGATGATCTGCCAAAATGAGGAGCTCATGACCTGTCTAATGGGTGCAGTCTCTAGTCATTTTCAGGCATTTTTGTTGCAATGAGGAAACCCAGACCCAGCATTTCCAGATGTTGAGAACTTTCAAGAAAACGTGGAAGTCTGAACTTGGATGTGAAGTATCTTTATTTTTTTTTAATATAGGCAAAAATCATACATCTTTAAAGTTTAGTTGAGCTACCATGGAATAGACCAAACAAAATACAGATTTAGACACAAGTCTGGATAAGGACAGCAAGTTTGTAGCTTCTGTTTTAATGCCTGAATGCTATTTCTTCCGTGAATACTGCACTGTTAAACTCCCTGGTGGCGCTAGTGGTAAAGAACCTGCCTACCAGTGCAGGAGATGTAAGAGACTCAGGTTCGATGCCTGCAT
Source organism: Tragelaphus eurycerus (assembly GCA_935064755.1). Lineage (NCBI taxonomy): Eukaryota > Metazoa > Chordata > Mammalia > Artiodactyla > Bovidae > Tragelaphus > Tragelaphus eurycerus. The sequence continues at coordinate 17,322,883 of CAKXYN010000043.1, forward strand.
CAGGAAGATTCCCCTGGCAAAGGAAATGGTAACCCACTCCAGTATTCTTGCCTAAAGAATCCCATGGACAGAGGAGCCTGACGGGCTACAGTCCATAGGGTCACAAAGATTTGGACATGACTGAAGCAACTTAGTATGCACAAAACTCACCAAGAACTTCCCAGACCTCACTGTCTTCCATTTTGTCTGGCACATCATACCATTAACTGCTTCTTCCTTCTGGAAACTGTTACCTCTATATTTGAAGCACATCTCTCTCCTAGCTGATACTCTGTATCTTTAATTATTCCTTCCCTTTCATCTTCTCAGCCTCTTTTTAGCCTCCCTGAGCTCAGCTGTTACTCCAAAATTCCTTTCATCTAATTCTTCCTCTATGCTGATTTCCAGATGAGTCAAATCTAGAGGACCTTTTTTCCAACTTCTATTCCTGCATTTTCAATTGCTTGCCTGTATTCCCTCTAAAAATCACATTGATAACCCAAATCTGTTCAATCTAAATGGAATCATGTTCTCTTCAGAAGCCACTTCCACTCCTGAGTACCCCATTTCTGGCAAAGCCACTACCCATTTCCTTAAGGACATATTCCGCTGTCTTCCACAAAGCCAGTGCTCCCTTAATCCAGCTATATGGAACACTCATACCATGATGCCTTCAGGATATATACTTTCCCTTTACATCTTTAATAATGGTTAGTCTACCCAGTTTGCTTTAAGAACAACTTAGAATATAAACCAAAGAAAACTTAACATTATTTATAGTTTTATCTTATCTACTCAACTATATTTTAATACCGTTGAAAGCAATGAGTGTACTACTAGCTCCATATCCTTCATGAACACAATAAATATACATAGGTATTTACTGAATTAATTACACAATGTTTACACAGGTTTATTCTTCATTATACAGTATCTCGACAAATATTTACCAACTTTAAACAGATTTATCTTTTTATATATCAGAAAGGTTTTCCATTTAAAAGAATTGTATAGTAAATTTCTTTTTTAAATCAGTAAAGTAAATAAAAACTGATCATATTTAGCTGTTTTGCAAATCTATTTGCTTGGTCTATTTATTTTATTTATTGATTTATACTATTTTGCTCAAACCTGAATTTTTTTTTCTGCAAAAATCAATGTTAATACTGGTGAGCATCATGCACAAAATCTGTGTCCTTTCAAGGACCAAAAGCCTTACAGACTCAAAAAAGTAAGTTAAACTGGTTCAGAGACACCAGGCCACTGGGCAGCACTGTCCTGTCTTATCCTCTATGCATGTGAACCACGCAGATTACCCTGAGACATATCACACTTGGGCTCTGGAAGAGCCCAATCCTATTTAATATTTTCTAGCCTTTGTATCAGAGAAGGCAATGGCATCCCACTCCAGTATTCTGGCCTGGCAAATCCCATGGACGGAGGAGCCTGGTAGGTGCAGTCCATGGGATCACTAAGAGTTGGACACGATTGAGCAACTTCACTTTCACTTTTCACTTTCACGCATTGGAGAAGGAAATGGCAACCCACTCCAGTATTGCCTGGAGAATACCAGGGATGGGGAAGCCTGGTGGGCCTGCTGTCTCTGGGGTCGCACAGAGTGGGACACGACTGAAGTAACCTAGCAGCAGGAGAGGCAGCCTTTGTATATATCAGAGATCAGATCAGTCGCTCAGTTGTGTCCGACTCTTTGCGACCCCATGAACCGCAGCACGCCAGGCCTCCCTGTCCACCACCAGCTCCCGGAGGTCACCCAGACTCGCATCCATCGAGTCAGTGACGCCATCCAGCCATCTCATCCTCTGTCGTCCCCTTCTCCTCCTGCCCTCAATCCCTCCCAGCATCAGAGTCTTCTCCAATGAGTCAGCTCTTCGCATAAGGTGGCCAAAATACTGGAGTTTCAGCTTTAGCATCATTCCTTCCAAAGAAATTCCAGGATTGATCTGGTTCAGAATGGACTGGTTGGATCTTCTTGCAGTCCAAGGGACTCTCAAGAGTCTTCTCCAACACCACAGTTCAAAAGCATCAATTCTTCGGCGCTCAGCCTTCTTCACAGTCCAGCTCTCACATCCATACATGACCACAGGAAAGACCATAGCCTTGACTAGGCGAACCTTTGTTGGCAAAGTAATGTCTCTGCTTTTGAATATGCTATCTAGGTTGGTCATAACTTTCCTTCCAAGGAGTAAGCGTCTTTTAATTTCATGGCTGCAGTATATATAAGGCGTCTAATTTTACCTCCCTTTGCAATATCCTCTTCAGGTATAAGCAGCACCACAATCTACGGAAGTGTGCGGCTGAATATCCTTTAGGTCATAGGAAACTTCATGCTGCTGCCTCACAGAATCTCCCTCAGCACTGCAGACAACTGATGAATTTAAACTAAGTTATTTTCTTTTGCTGGAGAACAGTGAACTCCACTGTGATTACCCTGAAGATAAAAGCCTTACAGTTCCTTGAAAAGGTGGCCAGGAAGAAACAAAACTAGGTAGTACCTAGCTCAAGAGACTACATACTCAGTTTTCAAAAAAAAAAAAAAAGGTCTTCAATCTTTTTGTTGATTCTACAAACATATTTTAAAGTATATTACATACAAGGTATTGAACTAGATGTTATGAGAAAAGCACAAAGAGGTGGTTCATAAACAAAAAATTAATATAAGAAAGGAAATGAGATATATACAAAATTCACTACAAATCAGGTAGAAGACTTTGCATATCAAAAAAGAAATACAGATAAAGTGTTCTGGAAATTCAAAACAGGTTCAGTTCAATGAATATTTAAATAATGTTTACTATGCCAGACCTTTAAGAAACAGAGTGAAGTAGATGAGTCAATTATATAAACTGATAATTTCAATTTAAAATGTTAGAAACAAGCAAAGGACGCCATGGAAAAATAAGTTGCCAGATAAGCAAGACACAAGACATAGGCCAGACATATCCTGGCATATCCTATGCCAGACACAGGACAATGAAGCAGGATGAGGTAGCTGGAGAATCTAGAGCCGCTAAACCATGAGACAAGGAGTTGTAAAAAAAGAAAATAGAAAAAAAGTAAGCCAAGGCGAGTTTAGAAAGGTTTTACACATCAAGCCAAAGAATTTAGATTTTCTCATGGGAAATAAGAAGCCTAAGAAGGGTTGAGGGGAGATACGATAGGGAAGGAGAGGAGTCAAAATGGAGAAATATTTAAAAAATAAAGTTCACACAGACATATTGACCTTATTTATTTACTGCTCTTTTTTTTCGGCTTAATTTTAAAACATATTTGAGAATAATTTCAGGCTGATACAATGTTGCAAAAATAGGACAAAGAATACCTTGTTTCCCTCACACACACTTCCAAAATATTAACACTGTAAAAACCAAGATAATGTCATTGAAACAATACTACAATCTAATACATGGACCTTATTCAACTTTTATCCTGTTGATGTTGTTAGTTTTTTGTCAAGATCCAATCCAGGATCATTTGTGACATAATTTTTGATGTATTTTTACTTTAATCTGGAACAGTTCAGTCTTTCTTTGTCTATTAAGGCCTTGATATTTTGAAGAGTACTGGGCATTTTGTCAAATGTTCTTAATTTTGGTTTAGCTAATAACTCCCTTATGGATAAATTCAGATTATACATATTTCCTGAAATTACCCCAGAAGTGATCATGTGGGCTTCTCAGTCTGCCACTTATCCGGAGGCACACGCTGTCAGTTTATCCCACTGACTGGCAGTGTTACTGTTGATCAATTGATTAAGATGGCTCTGCCAGGTTTCTTCCTGGTAAAGTTACCTTCCCCTGTGTAATTAAGAATCTTGTAGAAGATACTTTGAGCTTAGATAAACATTCTGTGTTTCACTCACATTCATTCATTCATTTTAATATTCACTGATGATTCTTGCTTGAAACAGTTACTACGAGGGGGGCTGCCAGTGGTGGTTTTCTAAAAGCCTTCATTTCTTCTATCCTTGTTAGTTGGCATTCTCCAGTAAAGAAGAGTGTTTTCTTCTCCTTTATTTGTTTACTCATTCATATATATATTTTTACCATTATAAACGCATGGATTTTTATTTTATTGTATGGATTATAATCTGTTACTGTATTTAATTACTTTGTTTTTCAAATTGTCCAAAATTTGGCCAATGGGATTCTCTTCAAGTTGGGCCCTGTGTCTTTTGGAATATTGTCATTAAGTTTTGAGCATTTTCTTACTTCCCAGTAGAGCAAGATTTTCCATCACCTTCTACTTTTTTTTTTTCTTTGTCTCAGCCTTGGAATCAGCCATTTCTCCAAGGAGCTCTGGTTCCATTCGATAGAGGCTGCTATTTAGAAACTGAAATTTGAGGCCTAGTTGTTCTCATTATTACTGAGCACCATTACTTCTACACCCTTTTAGAAGGCACAGCAAGAGAAATTTTATAAATTTATGAATGCATGTGTGTACATTCAGAGAGACAGAGAGAGCTCTTATTGATCTTCCTCCTCTGTGTAATATCCACAATATACTTATTTATTAAATCTTGGAAAACCCATAAAGCATCTTTGAAATTGCTACCTCATAGCCTTATAAAAAAACAACAATTAAAAAAAAAAAAAAAAGAAACTAACTAAAGGTTCATTATTGTACCATTGACCTTAGTGAAGACAGCCAAGTTCTGGCTTTCAAAGTTAATTCTTTTCTTTCTCTCCAAGAGGCTTATATCGTTCATCAGTAACAGTTAGGCTCATTTGCTAGTTTATAGTACATTTTGGTTTTATTTAATCTTATGTGAAATATTAATGAGCTTCTAAAATTCAGAACTGTATAAAAAAGTATAATCAGAGTTACTCTCCTACTGCTGTTTTTATTCCAATATAACCATACTTTGACCAATACCAATTATGTCTTTTAAGCAAAACCATTAACATCTGACTTATTCTTCTTATTTTGACTATTACACAAATGAGAAAATATATACATATGTTTTTATTTCTCCTTTTTTACATGAAAAATAGCATTTTATAGATATTCTTTGACACTTTGCTTTTTTTCACTTCTACGATATATCCTAGATATAACTCTATATTCATTCATAATTTTGTTCTTTTCTGTCAAATAACCTCTCTAGGTTGGGAGGGGGAGGGAGATGGGAGGGAGGTTCAAGAGGGAGCGGATATATGTATACCTATGACTAATTCATGCTGATGTTTGACAGAAAACAACAAAATTTGGTAAAGCAATTGTCCTTCAACTAAAAAATAAATAAATTTTTTAAAAAAGTTTCTCATTTTTTGACACCCGCATTGCAGTCAGACTTTTTACAGTTTTACAATGACAAAAATGTCTGTTTGTAGTCATAGTGTAATACCTAGTACTGGATAAGACTAATTGCCATAAACAACTGTAAAACTGGACAAAATATATGAAGCAACACCTCAGATTCTGGACAATACACAATACAGGACTGTGATTCCCTAGGCAAACAGAAACTTAAGAGGTAAGCCACACAATATATTTCTTCTTGGAGTTACTCTCTGATCTGAGAAGGTAGTAGAGGACAAGTAATGAACAGAGGCCATTCTGGACTGAAATTCAGAGCTGATAAAGGAAAAATCTCAGAAGGTGCTCCAGAATTTGTGTAGGGTTTCCCTTCATTCTTTCTAATTTTTTTTTAATTGTCGTAAAAGTCACTTAAAAGAAAACATTACTATTATAGCCATATCTAACTTCACAGTTCAGTGGCATTAAGTACGTTCACATTGCTGTGCAACTCTCACCAAACATCCATCTCCCAGACTTTTCACCTCCCTAAACTGAAACTGTCCCCATTAAACATTAACTCCCATCCCCTCTAGTGCCCCACCCCCGGGCCCTGTTATCTAACAATATACTTTCTAGACTCTACGAATTTGTCTATTCTAAGTATCTTGTACAAGTGGTATCAAATAGTATTTGTCAGCATCTAGTGTACAACGGAATGCATTTTCCCTTAAGTCTTTGACTTACTAAAATGAGTCCCATGCAGAGAAAGAGAGAGCTTGCTATACATCTGAAACTAACAGAATGTTATTAATCAAATATAGTTCAGTATAAAATAAAAAAATGTTTAAATGGAAAATAACTGTGGTAAAAAATAAATAACTTTTTTAAAAAGCCTTGGAAGGAACATGCTCACTTGTCAGTAAATTAACTGCCTGCCAGAACTAAAATCCAGCACTATTTAAAGGAGGATAACAAAATCCAAACCGTCAGAATGAAGAGTGCATAGTATGCTGTGTGTAATCAAAATTTACAAGTTATGTAAGAAGAAGAAACATGTGACCTATAGCCAAGAGGCAAAAGCCAAATCAACACAAAAAGTTCCAAATGTGTCAAAATATTAGAATTAACTAAAGAAGATTTTTTAAACACTGATAACAAATATGTTTAAGAATTTTTCATAAGCTAAATACAATGAGTGAAACAGCTGGGAGAAAGTTAACAAAAGAAACTGCAAAAAAGACAAACAGAAACTCAAAATACAAAAAAAACACAAACAATATAAAATACTGAAAAAAACGTTGAATGGAGTTAACAGAAGATTGATACTACAAAATAAAATACCCATGAATTTGAAGATGCAGAAAAATATCTCATAGTCTAATATAAATGTAATTGAAGTTTCAGAAGAAGAGTAAAGAAAGATTAGGAGAGAAAAATATTTAAAGAAATAGTGGCTTACTTCACTCTGTATAATAGGCTCCAGTTCTATCCACCTGATTAGAACTGATTAAAATGCATTCTTTTTAATGGTCCAGGTACGATGCCTGATAACGGATGCCTGGGACTGGTGCACTGGGACGACCCAGGGGGATGGTATGGGGAGGGAGGAGGGAGGAGGGTTCAGGATGGGGAACACATGTATACTTGCGGCAGATCCATCTTGATGTATGGCAAAAGCAATACAATATTGTAAAGTTAAGCAAAATAAAATTTAATTAAAAAAATAAAGAAATAGTGGCTAGATTCCATATATATGCAATAGAATATGATATTTCTCTTTCTCTTTCTGATTTACTTTACTTTGTATAATAGGTTCTAGGTTCATCCACCTCATTAGAACTGACTCAAATGTGTTCTTTTTTATGGCCGAGAACTAAGATCACGGCATCTGGTCCCATCACTTCATGGGAAATAGATGGGGAAACAGTGTCAGACTTTATTTTTCTGGGCTCCAAAATCACTGCAGATTGTGACCACAGCCATGAAATTAAAAGACGCTTACTCCTTGGAAGGAAAGTTGTGACCAAACTAGATAGCCTATTCAAAAGTAGAGACATTACTTTGCCAACAAAGGTCTGTCTAGTCAAGGCTATGGTTTTTCCAGCGGTCATGTATGGATGTGAGAGTTGGACTGTGAAGAAAGCTGAGCGCCGAAGAATTGATGCTTTTGAACTGTGGTGTTGGAGAAGACTCCTGAGAGTCCCTTAGACTGCAAGGAGATCCAACCAGTCCATTCTGAAGGAGATCAGTCCTGGGTGTTCTTTGGAAGGAATGATGCTAAAGCTGAAACTCCAGTACTTTGGCCACCTCATGGTCAAAGAGTTGACTCATTGGAAAAGACTCTGATGCTGGGAGGGATTGGGGGCAGGAGGAGAAGGGGACGACAGAGGATGAGATGGCTGGATGGCATCACAGACTCAATGGACATGAGTTTGAATGAACTCCGGGAGTTGGTGATGGACAGGGAGACCTGGTGTGCTGTGATTCCTGGGATTGCAAAGAGTCGGACATGACTGAGTGACTGAACTGAATATGGTACTGAAGAATTTATTTACAGGGCAGCAATGGAGAAACAGACATAGAGAATAGACTTATAGACATGGGGAAAGGGGAGGAGAGAGTGAGATGTGTGGAAAGAGTAACATGGAAACTTACATTACCATATGTAAAATAGATAGCCAACAGAAATTTGCTGTATGGCTCAGGAAACTCAAACAGGGGCTGTATATCAACCTAGAGGGGTGGGACGGGGAGGGAGATGGGAGGCAGGTTCAAAAAGGAGGGGATATATGTATATCTGTGGCTGAGTCATGTTGATGTTTGACAGAAAACAGCAAAATTCTGTAAAGCAATTATCCTTCAATAAAAAATTTTAAAAAAGGAATAATGGCTAGTTTTTTTCCGAATATGATGAAAAATATAAACCCAGATACTCAACTGTCTCGACAAACCCCACACAAGATAAATACAATAAAAGCCATACTGAGGCACATCATAGTCACATTAATGGAAACCAAAGATGAATTTTAAAATAATAAAAGCAATCAATAAAATACATTTCATAATGATGAACAGTAAGCAATACAGAATACAATGAAACAATACTGTTAAGGTATTGAAATAAAGGAAAAATTCCTCATAGTCTGCAATTCTGTATACAACAAAAATAGTATTCTCAATATGGAAGCATAGTAAAGTCATTTTTCATAGGAAAATTTGAGCAAACTCATCAGCAAAAGACCTTAACACAAGAAATATTAAAGTTATTTAAACTGAAAAAAGATGATATAAAATGGACCTTCGGATCTACACTAGAGAATGAAGAATGCCAGACATAATAAACATGTAGATAATTTGTCCTTCATGTCTTAATTTCTTTACACTTTTTTAAAAACAAAATAGCAACAATGTATGTGCGGGTTTATAGTATGTGTAGAAGTAAAATGTATGACAATATTGGCACAAAGAACAGACAGTGATAAATGCAAGTTATACTGCTGTAATCATCTTACATTGCATGTGAAGTGGCAAAATATTAACTCATAATAGTATGCGTGATAAATTAAGGATTCCATATTTTAAATATTTAAGTCAACCACCTATTGGTGGTTAAACCTAAGAGAGATAATAAAAACAGAATTCCAAAAAATGTTCAATTAATTCAAAAGAAGACAAGAAAAGAAAAGATACCATCATCATCATCATCATCATCAGTAGTAGGAACAAAGATGGGCCACGTGGGAAAGTAAGTAAGTTTTATTACAGAATTTCTAAGCTTATTCTATCACTGACAAGAATAAAGGAAAATATTAATGACTGAGACCTAGTCTAGACTTAAAACCTAAATATGATTGCTTCATCTGAATTTTTAAATTTGTTCATTCAATTGATATATATTGACCACCTACTTTGCCAATCATAAGAAAATCACTGTTCAGTAAATCAGGGTCACAACGCTTAAAAAGGTCACTTCCTTTCCTTGCAAACTACCTAATTGAGAAGACAGATATTAAACAACTGGCTACAGAATTCTGAGCTAGAAACTGAGAATAATTCTTCTGGGAGAAGAGAAGTGTCAGGAGAATAACAAAATGTCTTATTAAAGCATGCCTAGAACATTTAATGGGGAAGGCAATAGCACCCCACCCCAGTACTTTTGCCTGGAGAATCCCATGGATGGAGGAGCCTGGTGGGCTCCAGTCCATGGGGTCGCTAAGAGTCGGACACGACTCTGCGACTTCACTTTCACTTTTCACTTTCATACATTGGAGAAGGAAATGGCAACCCACTCCAGTGCTCTTACCTGGAGAATCCCAGGGACAGGGGAGCCTGGTGAGCTTCCGTCTATGGGGTCGCACAGAGTCGGACATGACTGAAGCGACTTAGCAGCAGTAGCAGCAGAACATTTAACAAAATACCCCAAATAATGGTCTTTAGTTATCACATATTATTATCACACACACACAAAAAAAATTCAAAGCAGTGTTAGCAAAAGCTTGAGGGAGAGGTACTATTCTTCATAGTGAGTTGGAATATAAATTGGTAGAATAATTCTGGAAAGTGATTGGAAATATCTATAAAAGTTTTAGAAACACAGATAATCATGATGGAGTGATCACTCACCTAGAGCCAAACATCCTGGAATGTGAAGTCAAGTGGGCCTTAGGCAGCATCACTATATACAAAGCTAGTGGAGGTGATGGAAATCCAGTGGAGCTATTTCAAATCCTGAAAGATGATGCTGTGAAAGTGCTGCACTCAATATGCCAGCAAATTTGGAAAATTCAGCAGTGGCCACAGGACTGGAAAAGGTCAGTTTTCATTCCAATTCCAAAGAAAGGCAATGCCAAAGAATGTTCAAACCACCACTGCTGCTGCTAAGTCACTTCAGTCGTGTCCAACTCCCCGTGACCCCATAGACGTCAGCCCACCAGGCTCTCCTGCCCCTGGGATTCTCCAGGCAAGAAAACTGGAGTGGGTTGCCATTTCCTTCTCCAATGCATGAAAGCGAAAAAGTGAAAGTGAAGTCGCTCAGTCGTGTCCGACTCTTAGCGACCCCATGGACTGCAGCCCACCAGGCTCCTCCATCCATGGGATTTTCCAGGCAAGAGTACTGGAGTGGGGTGCCATTGCCTTCTCCGCACAATTACACTAATCTCACACGCTAGTAATATAATGCTCAAAATTCTACAAGCCAGGCAGGCTTCAGCAATACACGAACCATGAAGTTCCAGATATTCAAGCTGGTTTTAGAAAAGGCAGAGGAATCAGAGATCAAATTGCCAACATCCACTGGATCATAGAAAAAGCAAGAGAGTTCCAGAAAAACATCTATTTCTGCTTTATTGACTATGCCAAAGCCTTTGACTGTGTGGATCACAATAAACTGTAGAAAATTCTGAAAGATGGGAATACCAGACCACCTGACCTGCCTCTTGAGAAACCTATATGCAGGTCAGGAAGCAACAGTTAGTACTGGACATGGAACAATAGATTGGTTCCAAATAGGAAAAGGAGTACATCAAGGCTGTATATTGTCACCCTGTTTATTTAACTTAAATCCAGAGTACATCATGAGAAACACTGGAAGAAGCTGGAAAAAGCACAAGCTGGAATCAAGATTGCTGGGAGAAATATCAATAACCTCAGATATGCAGATGATACCACCCTTATGGCAGAAAGTGAAGAACTAAAGAGCTTCTTGATGAAAGTGAAAGTGGAGAGTGAAAAGGTTGGCTTAAAGCTCATCATTCAGAAAACTAAGATCACGGCATCCTGTCCCATCACTTCATGATAAATAGATGGGGAAATTGTGTCAGACTTTATTTTTCTGGGCTCCAAAATCACTGCAGCTGGTGACTGCACCATGAAATCAAAAGACACTCCTTGGAAGGAAACTTAGGACCAACCTAGACAGCGTATGGAGAAGGCAATGGCACCCCACGCCAGTACTCTTGCCTGGAAAATCCCATGGGTGGAGGAGCCTAGTAAGCTGCAGCCCATGGGGTCGCAAAGAGTTGGACACAACTGAGTGACTTCACTTTCACTTTTCACTTTCATGCACTGGAGAAGGAAATGGTAACCCACTCCAGTGTTCTTGCCTGGAGAATCCAAGGACGAAGGAGCCTGGTGGGCTGCCATCTATGGCACAGAGTCAGACATGACTGAAGTGACTTAGCAGCAGCAAATAACATATTAAAAAGCAGAGACATTACTTTGTCAACAAAGGTCCATCTAGTCAAGGCTATGGTTTTTCCAGTGGTCATGTATGGATATGAGGGCTGGACTGTGAAGAAAGCTGAGCACAGAAGAATTATGCTTTTGAACTGTGGTGTTGGAAAAGACTCTTGAGAGTCCCTTGAACTGCAAGGAGATCCAACCAGTCCATCCTAAAGGAAATCAGTCCTGGGTGTTCATTGGGAGGACTGATGTTGAAGCTGAAACTCCAATACTTTGGCTACCTATGCGAAGAGCTGACTCATTTGAAAAGACCCTGATGCTGGGAAAGATTGAAGGCAGGAGGAGTAGTGGACAACAGAGGATGAGATGGTTGGATGGCATCATCGACTAAATGGACATGAGTTTGGGTAAACTCCGGGAGTTGGTGATGGACAGCGAGGCCTTGCATGCTGCGGTTCATGGGGTCACATAGAGTCAGACACAACTGAGCAACTGAATTGAACTGAACTGACTCGGTAAGTTCACTTATAGAAATATCAATATATCCTAAAGAAGTAATTAGAGATGTACATTTTATATATATATGAGATTGTTCATTACAATTTTATTAATCATGGTAAAATAATCTATACATCCCTAAATACTGAAAAGACATAATAAGTAATAGTTGTGCTTCCTGTCAAGATGACCTAGTGATTTTATATTTTCAACATATATCCACTATTCTAAATATCTAGGAATAATAGCTACTAAAACAAAAGGAATAGGATCTGAAACAATATAAACATCTTTGTGGATCAGAAATGAAACAAATAGTCAATGCAGTAAAAAGATCTCAAAGATTACCTTGTCACTAACAATTGAGTCAACCTGAATGCTGGCTCTACAGTTCAATTGTTAAAGCCTTTGTATTAAAACACAGAGAGAAATAAAATATAGTTTTAAGACCTGATTCTGAACTGGAAGCCCAAGAAGCAAGAGCAGGGACAACCACAAAACTCCATGCAAGATTTACTTTACATGAATTTGTATTGGTGAAAATAAATAAACAAATCAACAAATGAGGGAGAAGGGAAAGCTATTCCTTGTAGGAAAATGCCAAATAAGATAGTGTAGAAGAAATGAAAAAATAAGAAAATCACTAACTGGCAACTTCCATATGAATAATTGTTTTAAGAAAGAATGATCACTGATTGCCAATTTAGTGTATAGAAGTGGGTAAAACAGGATATTTATTCAAACTCAAAGTATCTCCTACCAGATTCTAACTACTCAATCAGGAAAAATAGTAAGTTTATACTGAAGAATCTAAAAGCTACTTTAATCAAGTGAACGAAGTTAGCATGGCCAATGGTTGGACAGATAGATATTTTATATACCTTCTGAAAGATACTGAGACAGACATAACCTTTTGTAGTTCTTCTGCCAGAAATGTATAATCTGAATCAAAGAGTAAGGAAACACCAGAAGAACCCAAATTAAAAACAGTTTTATAAAATAAATGTTCTCTGATAGAAAATCTCTTAAAGAACTGGCCAAGATAAAAATAAGTATGCACTCAGACATATGGCAGTAAAACTGAAAATTATTAAAGATAAAGAGAAAATCTTGAGAGTTGCAAGAGACAAAAAGCTGGCTAACTATAGGGGAAAAAAATGATAAGCAGAGTCTCCTCAGCAATAGTAGAAGCCAAAAGACAACAGAATATATGCCCACAGTGTCAAGAGAAAGCAAGTACTAAACTATAAGTTGATATATAGCTAAATTGTCATGCAAAAGTAGGGATACTGGCACACAAATGTTAAGATAATTAATAATCAAGTACTTTACAAAAAATTATTAAAGGATGTAGTTAAGCAAGGAGAGTGAACTCAGAAACTAATACAGTTTATCATGAACTTAATAAGCCATTGATCTTAAATTAAAAAAATAATTTTTATGTTCAAATAAGGGTAGAAAATTGGGAGAATGGAGTGTTCAATAAGTTAAAGTACGTTAAGGTCTTTGTCATTTTTCAGAGAGAATCATACTTACTAACTTGATATTTCTTAGAGTAATTTGTATGTATATGTCAAAATGATAACCAATAAAAAATAGAAATACAATCATCATTTTACAAAACAGCAGAAGAAAAGATAAAAAGCAAATACATAGGCATTTTCAGTACAAAAGGAGACAGAAATGAAGGATAAGAGAGAAAAAGGATTGTCAATGAATAAAAACTTATGTCCCCAAACAGCTGGGTATGTTTAAATATGTTGGGGCCTATAATAAATGCAAATAAACTAAGTTTACCTACTTAAAATAGATACTAGACTGGACAAAATAAGCATTTAGAATGATAATTAATATTTATTGACTGCCTTGCCTCTCCAGAGAAGGCAATGGCAACCCACTCCAGTACTCTTGCCTGGAAAATCCCATGGACGGCAGGGTCTGGTAGGCTGCAGTCCATGGGGTTGCTGAGGGTCGGACACGACTGAACGACTTCACTTTCACACATTGGAGGAGGAAATGGCAACCCACTCTAGTGTTCTTGCCTGGAGAATCCCAGGGACGGGGGAGCCTGGTGGGCTGCCGTCTATGGGGTCGCACAGAATCAGACATGACTAAAGCGACTTAGCAGCAGCAGCAGCCTTGCCTCTAGCTGCTTTATAAGAATTAACTTACTGAATCATCACAGTATAAGTCTATCAGGTCTTATACTATTATTGCATTCATTTTATAGATTAGGAAATTGGGGTTTTGTGAAGTTAAATAAATTATCTGAGAACACATAGCTAGTAAAGATGTGTGGCTGTATTTTCTACCCAGTCCTACTCCAAAGTCCATATCCTTAAGTGACTGTTCTATTCTTCAGTGAATCCGTATAGTCATATGATAAACTGTTATATATGTACAAAGGTTATACTATTGAAGAATCTTTATAAATATAAAAAATGTTGGTGGAAATATTTTATGAAAAAAGTATGTTACAAAAGAACATATACTAATGATACTCAAGTTTGTTTATACACACGTATACACACAAATATTGAGGGAAAAAACCACCAAAATATAGTTGTGATTACCTCTGAATACTGTGACAGTTGTTCATTTGGTCAGTCATGTCTGACTCTTTGTGACCCCATGGACTGCAACATGCCAGGCCTCCCTGTCCGTCACCATCTCCTGGTGCTTGCTCAAACTCATATCCATTGAGGCAGTGATGCCATCCAACCATCCCATCCTCTGTCATCCCCTTCTCTTCCTGCCTTCAACCTTTCCCAGCATCAGGGTCTTTTCTAATGAGTTGGCTCTTTGCATCAGGTGGCCAAAGTATTGGAGCTTCAGTTTCAGCATCAGTCTTTTCAATGCATACTGAGGATTGATTTCGTTTAAGACTGACCGCTTGGATCTCCTTGCAGTCCAAGGGACTCTCAAGAGTCTCTCCAACACCACAATTCAAAAGTCATCAATTCTTTGGCGCTCAGCCTTCTTTATGGTCCAACTCTCACATCCATACATGACTACTGGAGAAACCATAGCTTTGACTAGCTGGACCTTTGTTGGCAAAGTGATGTCTCTGCTTTTTAATACACTGTCTAGGTTGGTCATAGCTTTTCTTCCAAGGAGCAAGTGTCTCTTAATTTCATGGCTGCAGTCACTATCCACAGTGATTTTGGAGTTCAAGAAAATAAAGTCTGTCACTGTTTCCAATGTTTCCCCATCTACTTGCCATGAAGTGATGGGACCAGATGCCATGATCTTAGTTTTTTGAATGTTGAATTTATGTTACTTTCATAGTAGTAACATATATATATCATTCATATATATCTATATTTTTCACAATGAGTAATATTGTATGTTATTTTATTAAATCCTTGTCTAATGAGCCTTATACAGTGCCTGGCACAAACTACGTGCTTTATTAATGTTCAAGAAAAAGAAACAAAACCACAAAGTCCTGTCATTAACTAAGGATGAGGGCAAGTTAGAGTACTGGGGATACTCTGTCATCTGACTATTAACACTCAGATCTTAAGGACAAATAAACTGCATATTTTCTAGAAGATACAGTGCATGCAGGCTAAGTCACTTCAGTCATGTCCATCTCTGTGACCCTATGGACTGTAGTCCACCAGGCTCCTCTGTCCATGGCGATTCTCCAGGCAAGAATACTGGCATGGGTTGCCAAGCCCTCCTCCAGGGGATATTCCTGATGCAGGGATTGAACCCATATCTCCTGCGTCTCCTGCATTGCAGGTGGTTTCTTTACTGCCGAGGCACTGGGGAAGCCCATAAGATACAGTAGTGCATGGCAAAGACCTGAAATCCTTATAAGCTGCCCTCTCTCGCTACCTTCAGGATCTGATTTCTGGATCCAGTCTAAACTGTGGCTTCAGAAGAAGCCTAAAAATAAAGCCATTAATGGCTTTAGCTGCAGCACTAGCGTAAATTATCAGCACTCAATAAAACACAGAGCCTAGGAATATTAGATCTGTAGATATAAGCTCATGGTAACCGCCATCTGGAGACTAACTCCCTCCTTTTTTCTCCATCAGAGAAAAAGACCCATAGAGGCAAAAGGATTTGTCTAATTTTACAAAAAGTTTCATACCAGAACTTACACTGGAATTCATTTTTCCTATCTCATATACAGAAACTGAGGCTTATCGGGATTGAATTACTTGCCCCAAACTACTCAGCTACAGGATTCTAATTTGGTTTAATTATATTCCAAAGTTTATCTTCTTTCTGAATTATAACCAAATAATTCTTCAATTGTTCAATGGAATATTATTCGATTGATAAATCTGTCAAATACTATTAAATCATTTTATTCACTTAACACTTCTATCTTACTGGCACTAAAAGAGAAATTATTTCTCTTCTTATACTTGTTTTCCCTGTTACAAATATATTTTAAAAATTATTATAATTTGAATATTATTTCTTTAAGAATTTTCCTTGTGATCGCTTTCCTTTTACTTTTATGTGACTCTCTAAAAGACCCAATACTTTTAAAAAGCAGGTGCTGTGCCATATAACTGCAGTTTTCCTTTTAAAGTTTAATTTTGCTTCTATCCCCTTGTTATTTCTTTGCTGTCAATACCACACATAAATGCATAACAATAGCAGCACTCACAGACTGACAAAAGCCCTTTACCTGCATGGCTAATGTTATTTTCCTGCTTCCCTATAGCCTCTGATTAAATATATTTGTATATTTAGGATGTTCTTGTAGCACAGCCATTTTCCTACATGAAAGAGAAGTTTGGTTGTGGTGGTGACTATTGTTTTTCAGTAGATAGAAGAGTTTCTAAATAGCCTTGCTAGGTCAAGGTAAAGACTTAGGTCAGGTAAAGACCTAGGTAAAAGATTGTAACTGAATGTAACAAGAGGTCAGCTTCCCTTGGAGACTTCTGGGAAATGCCTTTTTCCATTGTGAGTTATGTACATGGTGAGTATCCAGGCAAGGAAACTACTATTTGCCTCCCATATTGTCGTATTTAATTCATCTTTGTGATGTGGAAATGTGTATACTACTACTACTACTAAGTCGTTTCAGTCGTGTCCGACTCTGTGCGACCCCATGGACTGCAGCCTACCAGGCTTCTCCGTCCATGGGATTCTCCAGGCAAGAACACTGGAGTGGGTTGCCATTTCCTTCTCCAGTGCTTGAAAGTTGAAAGTGAAAGTGAAGTCGCTCAGTCGTGTCTGACTCTTAGCGACCCCATGGACTGCAGCCTACCAGGCTCCTCCATCCATGGGATTTTCCAGGCAACAGTACTGGAGTGGGGTGCCATTGCCTTCTCTGGGAAACGTGTATGGTAAAAAAGAAAATATGTATTCATCTGATGAGTGAGATCAGAAGAGATTTTGCTTTTCAAATACATTCTGTTAGTTGGTTAGAGGTAAAAAAAAAATAAATAAATAACATTTTTTTATAACATCCTAGGACCTATTCTAGAGAAGGAAATGGCAACCCACTCCAGTATTCTTCCCTGGAAAAATCCCAAGGACAGAGGAGCCTAGCAGGCTACAGACCGTGGGATCTCAAAGAGTTGGACAAAACTAAGCATTTGTCAACAGTAGCAGCAGAAACTACTCTAGGTAATCTACCTCTCTGATCTCAATTTATTTCTTCCAAATATCATACAAGGGACCATCGACCCATTTTCACTTGCAGCTCAGAGTGGTCAATTAGCTTATCCAAGGTCACACAGGTAAGCGATGACTAGAATCTGAATGCAAGCCCAAGTCTACTGTTGTTCTTTAGACTGGAAGCATACTTCTCATCACAATGTAAACATGTTAAAGTAAACAAGTGGAGGGAAAAATGCAAAGAGAATTACACTGTTTATTCAGTCTACTACACTGCAGTTGCTAAGGAAATGTTAAACCAGTTAGCTGTTTGAGGAATGAACCACTTAATCTACAAGTTTTATTTAAGATATACAATCTGCTTGTTCTTTATTTTTTAAATGGAAAGGCTTTAGAAATCTATCCCTTTTCTAACATAATTATCTGGCGCTGGGTGTGTGTGTGAGAGAGAGAGAGAGAAAGAAAGAAATAGAGGAGAGGAGAGGACAGAGAGAGAAGAGGATAGACTTACAAGCACAAATGTATTTTTAAAAGGAAAGAAAAAAATGGGGGGACACAAAAGATACTTCAAAGCAAGTGCATCGAGTTACCATGGCAACCTGAGAATGTGGGTTGAAATTTATATGTCTCCATTGTTCCAGCAGAGAGATTCTAAATGACACCCTAGTGGCCTGACAGAGTCGATGCATCTCCCTGAATGCTCTGGCTTATTACTCGAGAGTGCTTTAGGCATTGAGAGGAATAAGTTCATAGCAACTTGTCAGTTCCAGCCTCCTCAGTCCCTCTCAAGTGAAGACACTTGCTTCTTCGATCTGGAGACACAGCACTCTCATTTCTAGAGTCAGTCTGGACCAAGCCCGACAGATTATTATCATTTTCACATTCACCTATGAATGAACATGGGCAAACTGCAGGAGACAGTGAGAGACAGGGAGGCCTGGCGTGCTGCGGTCCCTGGGGCTGCAGAGTCTGACATGACTTAGCGATTGAACAACAACAACAACAATTCACCAGTGACTGAAGATGGCAGGCATTTGCCTTATTGTCTTAAGTCCAAGATTCAGTGTGCCTGCAATCAGCTTCGAGCACTCATTTGTTCTCTTAAACCCCTCTTTTTTCCCTGAAAGGATAGAAATCTGCATTGCTTCCCAGGCAAGTAAGCCAGAGTCCCAACACTGCCATTCAACACTGTCATTATTATTAATACCACCATCAGCCACAGTAGTCTAGTATTAAAAACATTTATTGAGAGTGACCAACCTAGATAGCATATTCAAAAGCAGAGACATTACTGTGCCAACAAAGGTCTGTCTAGTCAAGGCTATGGTTTTTCCTGTGGTCATGTATGGATGTGAGAGTTGGACTGTGAAGAAAGCTGAGCACTGAAGAATTGATGCTTTTGGACTGTGGTGTTGGAGAAGACTCTTGAGAGTCCCTTGGACTTCAAGGAGATCCAACCATCCATTCTGAAGGAGATCAGCCCTGGGATTTCTTTGGAGGGAATGATGCTGAAGCTGAAACTCCAGTACTTTGGCCACCTCATGCGAAGAGTTGACTCATTGGAAAAGACTCTGATGCTGGGAGGGATTGGGAGCAGGAGGAGAAGGGGATGACAGAGGATGAGATAGCTGGATGGCATCACTGACTCAATGGACGTGAGTATGGGTGAACTCCGGGAGTTGGTGATGGACAAGGAGGCCTGACATGCTGCCATTCATGGGGTCGCAAAGAGTCGGACACGACTGAGCAACTGAACTGAAGTTGCTCAGTCGTGTCCGACTCTTAGACACCCCATGGACTGTGCCTACCAGGCTCCTCTGTCCATGGAATTTTCCAGGCAATAGTACTGGAGTGGATTGCCATTTCCTTCTCCAGGGGATCTTCCTGACGCAGGGATCGAATCCAGGTCTCCCACATTGTAGATGGACGCTTTACTGTCTGAGACACCAGGGAAGTCCAAAGTATGTTACATTTATTACCTGTGACACTAATGAGGTGAAAGTGTTAGTTGCTCAGTTGTATACAACTCTTTGAGACCCTTTGGACTATAGCCCACCAGGCTCCTCTGATCATGGGAATTCTCCAGGCAAGAATACTAGAGTATGTAACCATTCCCTTCTTCAGGCAATCTTTCAGACCCAGGGATTGAACCTGGGTCTTCTGCATTGCAGGAAGATTCTTTACTGTCTGTGTCACCAAGGAAGAAACCCTAAAGTATATGTTATCTATAGGTGCTCAATTAATATTTTGATTAATATGTTACATATATATGGAACACCGAGGTTTTAAGAAGTTGGGTGACTTTTCTAAGGTCTCAAAATAGAGCCATAAACTGACTCCAGATCCAATGACAATGAGCCTCCCTGGTGCTTCAGATGGTAAAGAATCTGCCTGCAATGCAGGAGACATGAGTTTGACCCCTGGGTTGGAAAGATCCCTGGGAGAAGGGAACGACTACCGACTCCAGTATTCTTGCCTGGAGAATTCCATGGACAAAAGAGACTGGTGGGCTACAGTCCATGGGGTTGCAGAGAGTAAAACATGACTGAGCCACTTTCACCAATGACAAAGCCTTTTGCAAGGAGGATTTCTCTTATTACATAAAACACCAGATTGTGACAGGGTCCATGTTCTAACACAAACACCCTTCAGTTCAGTTCAGTTCAGTTGCTCAGTCGTGTCCGACTCTTTGTGACCCCATGAATTGCAGCGTGCCAGGCCTCCATCACCAACTCCCGGAGTTCACTCAAACTCACGTCCGTCGAGTCAGTGATGCCATCCAGCCATTTCATCCTCTGTCGTCCCCTTCTCCTCCTGCTCCCAATCCCTCCCAGCATCAGAGTCTTTTCCAGTGAGTCAACTCTTTGCATGAGGTGGCCAAAGTACTGGAGTTTCAGCTTCAGCATCATTCCTTCCAAAGAAATCCCAGGGCTGATCTCCTTCAGAATGGACTGGTTGGATCTCCTTGCAGTCCAAGGGACTCTCAAGAGTCTTCTCCAACACCACAGTTCAAAAGCATCAATTCTTCGGCACTCAGCTTTCTTCACAGTCCAACTCTGACATCCATACCTGACCACTGAAAAACCATAGCCTTGATTAGACGGACCTTTGTTGGCAAAGTAACGTCTCTGCTTTTTAACATACTATCTAGGTTGGTCATAACTTTTCTTCCAAGGAATAAGTGTCTTTTAATTTCATGGCTGCAAACACCCTTACAAAAACATAAAACACTGAATACTATGGCTTCCTGGAGGCTCCTGCTACCATACCCCTCATTTACCGCAGTGAGCAGGCTGAGACATCAAGAACAACAATTCCCATCCAAATTAACTTCAAATTTGCCAAGCTCCCTTTACCTCTCAAAATTAGATTATTGGTTGAGAGAGGAGGCTGCTCCTATACTCATGACATTACTGGAATGTCACTGGTCTCTGCTTCTCATTCTCACTGGCCTCAGTAGAAGGGAATAGGAGAAGAGGCAACAAAGATGTTTTCAGCATCTATTATGTGCCGCATATTATTCTAAAGGCCTGTTGAGGCTTCCGTGGTAGCTCAGATAGTAAAGAATCTGCCTGCAATGTAGGAGTCCAGGGTTCGATCCCTGCATCAGGAAGATGCCCCAGAGGAGGAAATGGCAACCCACTCCAGCTTCTTACCTGGAGAATCTCATGGACAGAGGAGTCTGGCAGGCTACAGTCCACGGGGTCACAGTCAGACAAGACTGAGCAACTAACACTTTTTGAATATATAGTCTCTCTGAATTCTTTTCCTAAAGATCTACTGGATAATTATTTTCATTCCTGTTTTGCACTTCTGATAACTAAGAATCAGCAGATAACTACCCAGGGTAACACAGCTAGTAGTTATTAAAGTCTAACCAAGTCTCTGACCCTAGGCACTTGCCTTTTTGCCCTTACACTCTGGCATGCCTCCCAACCCAGCCCGTCCAAATTGTAACAATTGAGTTAGAAGGGACCAGAATATCATCAATATTAAGAGATGTAATTAGTTGTTTTCATGAAAGTATCATTAAAAGCAAAAATATAGCAATAAAAATAGAGGAAGCTGTGGGCGTTAGCTAAATAAATAGAAATAAACATATGTAAAGTCCTATATCATCAATACCTAATTCAGGACAATAAGACTTTTGATAGAAGAGATCTTTTTTTAGAGGCAGGTCAGCAAAGATTGGGCTTCCCTGGTGGCTCAGTGGTAAAGAACCTGCTCGCCAAAGCAGGAGATGCTGGTTCGATCCCTGGGTCAGAAAGACCCCCTGGAGAGGGAAATGGCAACCCACTCCAGTATTTTTGCCTGGGAAATCCCATGGACAGTGGAGCCTGGTGGGCTATAGTCCATGGGATTGCAAAAGAGTCGGACATAACTTAGCAACTAAAACAAAAATACAGCATATATTAGGGACTGCTACTAAGTCAGGGTTTGTTCTTTGTAATAAATGAGCTCACATTTTGTAGTGAGGCAAGGTAGTTACTAAGGGAGTCAGCAATTGCAGTTCTGATTTGACTATTTCTTGAAATGACCAGTTTCCCGGAACTAAGACTGGATGAAATCATGCATGGAAATAAATTACAACTCCAACGGTCTATTTCCCTCACCCTGCAGGAAAGGTGGGTTCTTTCTTCAGATTAGAATGAAAAAATCACTACCCATCTTCCATGTCACAAAGGTAATAAAATCTGGGCATAAATTAATGCACATAATTAAAATTTTCATATTAACTTGTATTAGAATTTAGGCCACTATTTCCCATATTACACTACTATAACATGAGCTTCTTCAGAGAAAAATAAAAGTAAATTACCAGTTTCCAGTAGAACAAAATGTGAATAGAATAAATTTAACAACTATACTGTTATCCTAGCAACCAAAGTTTAAAAAAATTGATGTGATAAAAAATGACACAAGAGAACCAATGCATCAAGTTGTTATGGCAACTAGGGGACGTGGGTAGAAATTTATGTATCTAGAATCCAAGAGAATATTCTAAGCAACTAAAATAAACATTTGCTTATTAAAATATCCTCCAAATAGTACTTATCTATAAGCATTAAAGTGTTTTCATTATTTTGCCTGCTTTTTCTTTTATTTCCAATGGGTGATTTTAAATTGCTAGCATTTGTATTTTCAGTTCAGCTTGTTTTTTGGCATCGATGCACCAAGATGCAATTTAGTTTGCAGAAAATGGTGCAAAAGCCAATTTCAAAATATCATCCTCAATCATGTTTAGGTTTCTTTTAGTCTTTTAATCTTTTAACAAAATGTCTATTTGCTTTTTATTCTTAAAGAAGTTCTCCCTTACTTGATGAATCAAATTTATTATGTTCTTTTTACCTCATTTTGGAGGTTGGCAGGGTGTGAGTTGAAGTATATGATAAATTTGGATATTTAGAAAGTCTGATATTATAAGCATGCCTCTGTGTGCATGGGCACACACACATATACACACACCACTTTTAGCAGCATAACTAGGTATTTGGAGCTGCTTTCTAGTGGCAGGCTTCAATTTTCCTCATCACTTTTCTTACACTTATGTCGAGTATCTCACTGTGGTCTGGGAAGGTGAGCTTTCTCATGACTCCATGCATTTTCGTAATAACTTTTCCCACTGCCACTCACACTTTTCCCTTGTTACTTCTTTCTACTTGGTTGGTTCTTAACCATCTTTCAAAATGTAGTTTAGAAGTCATTTTCCATGGTCTACCCATTTGATCCATGTGTCCCTCACCTCTCTCCTCACACCACCGTGTACATACTTACAGCTAAGTGCCATTATTCTCATCAAAACAACATAAATAACACCATCATCTTGTTACCTAATAAGTAACAGCTGTTACTTATTAAGTATTATCCATATTCCAGTGACTCTGCTAAGTATTTTTCAAGTACTATTTCAATGGTGATAATTTAGTCGCTAAGTCGTGTCTGACTCTTGCAACCCCGTGGACTATATAGCCTGCGAGGCTCCTCTGTCCATGGGATTCTCCAGGCAAGAATACTGGAGTGGGTTGCCATTTTCTTCTCCAGGGACTCTTCTCAACCCAGGAATCCAACCGGGGTCACCTGCATTGCAGGCAAATTCTTTACCAACTGAGCTATAAGGGAAGCCCTTGTATTTCAATAAATGGTCAGAAAAGCGCTATCAGGAAAACAGTAAAAAGTCATTTTACAGGTAAGGAAAACTGAGACCCAGTAATTAAGTCACTTGACTTAAATCACATACTAAGTTATAGAAAAGAGACTTGAATTCAGGTCCAGTGAAACATCAAAGTCCATGTTTTTTATCACTTGGCCAGTCACTGAAAATTTTTCTTTGGTTTGCTCCCCCTTTAGACTATGAAATCTTTGGTAACTCTTCTGTGCCTGCACTGTAGTTGTTGACCAACAGAAATATAATGTGAACCACAGACTTCAGCCATATAAAAAATTTAAAATTTTCCAGTAAATATACATTGCTGATGTTGTTATTCAGTTGCTAAGTCAAGTCCAACTCCTTGTGGCCTCATGGATTGTAGCCTGCAAGGCTCCTCTTTCCATGAGATCTCCCAGGCAAGAATACTAGGTTGGGAGTGGGTTGCCATTTCCTCCTCCAAGAGATCTTCCTGGATCAGGGTTCAAACCCCCATCTTCTACATTGGCAGGTAAATTTTTTACCACTGAGCCATCAGAGAAGCCCAGATACATGTCTAAAAGGTAAAAATAAATAAAATTAATTTTAAAGTAGATTTAATTAAAACTCCTTGGTGGCTCAGACGGTAAAGAGTCTACCTGCAATGCAGGAGACCCAGCTTTGATCCCTGGGTCAGGAAGATCTCCTGGAGAAGGAAATTACAACTCACTCCAGGATGCTTGCCTGGGAAATCTCACTGATGGAGGAGCCTGGAAGGCTACATACAGTCCATGGGGGTCGCAAAGAGTCAGACACAACTGAACAACTTCACGGATTTTAATTCAATATATTTTAAAATTACCACCATTTCTACATGTAATCAGTGTAAAAATTATTGAGATATTTTACACTTCTTAGTACTAAGTCTTTAAAATCTACAACACATTTTATATGTATTGACATCTCAATCCATGTGTTTGTGATCACTATATTGGATAAGGCAGGTTTAACCCATTACTGCATGTCTATTAAGTACACACACGAAGAGTACTAAATTAAAAAAAAAAAGGATGTTTGCATAGATTTAATAAATGAAATAATATAATAAATAATGTAATAAATAAATAAATGCAAAGCACAGAAGTGGAGAATTGCTGATTTGCATTATAAAAAGGTCTAATTCACCTTTGAGGAACATTTAAAGATCTATCTGTGGAAAAGTTAAAAGGGGCTATTTCTTAAAGGAGTATGCATAGGTATTAATGTATGCATAATAGTTCTAGTATTACTGCCACATCCTGACCTATGATAAAGAATTATCTCTTAGCCTTGTTTTTAATCACACCCATAACAGTGTCAGACTTCTCTGGTAGCTCAGCTGGTAAAGAATATGCCTGCAATGTGGGAGACCTGGGTTCAATCCCTGGGTTGGGAAGATCCTCTGGAGAAGGGAAGGGCTACTCACTCCAGAATTCTGGTCTGGAGAATTTCATGGAGTGTATAGCCCATGGGGTCACAAAGAGTGGGACAGGACTGAGTGACTCCATTTTCACTTTTCACTTTCATAACAGTGTCTCAGTCAGTTCAAACTTTAGTCTCCCAATTATAAATCACACTTACTCTTGGGTTCTAGGTCTAAATTAATTATATATTTCATTTTCAAGTTGATGTAATCACTTTAATCAATAACTATTAAAGATAGGTAAAGAAAACATAGTTTTAAATTATACCAAATCAAATCAGCACATTTATATAATTATTTTAGAAGTATATATCAAAGTAGACCATGCATTTTCATAATAAAGCAGGATTTTTTGAACCCATGGATATTTTGATACTGCAGTGATGTTACTGGTAGAAATAGTCAACATTTTTAAAAGCCATTTACAGGATAATAACTAAGATGAACACTGAAGTAACTTTTAGATTCAAAAACTGAACATGGAATCACATCTCAACAGTAATATCGAATATTAGTAAATCTAATCTTGGTGGGGTGAAAATACTTAAGACTGACAATTGCTAAATGCCCCTAATAAAATTACTCTTGCCTTAAACTGAAGAAATTTAGCTCTATAAATTTGACATGAGAAAACTGACTTAAAAGAAAAAGTGGTACATGCTCACAAACAACAGCTTAAATTCACCATAACAGAGCTATAATCTGTACACTTTTATATGGACAAGAAATATAAATGAGTCAAATTTTTGTCTTGAAAGTTATGAGAAAAAAATGATTCAAGTTAAAATAAGTTCATTAAAATAAGAATAAAATTTAAAAGGTTAGAAATGGAGGCGATAAAACAGGAGCGAAGGGGCCAGGCACAACATAGAAAAGAATGACATCGACCTAGGACAGGACATAAACTGATTAGGACCAAATAGGGACAAGATGGCAAATGAGTTAACTTCTACTAGACCTTGAGCCTCGGGCTTCCCAGGTGGTGCTAGTGGTAAAGAACCTGCCTGTCAATACAGAGAAAAGAGATGTAGGTTCAATTCCAGGGTCGAGAAGATCCCCTGGAAGAAGGCATGGCAACTCATTCCAGTATTGTCACCTGGAGAATCCCATGGACAGAGGAGCCTGGTGGGCTGCAGTTCGTAAGGTCACAAAAAGTTGAATATGACTGAAGCACACAGAACTTGAGCCTCAGTATACACTCATTGTTAAACATCAAAAGCTAAATGACACACCCACAGACACCATGACAATTCGAAGGCCAACCATAAACACCAAAATGTGGGCAATGGCCCAGTTCCTGGAAATCCCCAACATATTCTCCCATGCAACTGGATGGAATACCAATTGAGCTATTTCAATCCCTAAAAGATGATGCTGTGAAAGTGCTGCACTCAATATGCCAGAAAATTTGGAAAACTCAGCAGCGGCCACAGGACTATAAAAAGTCAATTTTCATTCCAATCCCAAAGAAAGGCAATGCCAAAGAATGCTCAAACTACCACACAATTGCACTCATCTCACACGCTAGTAAAGTAATGCTCAAAGTTATCAAAGCCAGGCTTCAACAGTATGTGAACTGCGAACTTCCAGATGTTCAAGCTGAATCTCGAAAAGGCAGAGGAACCAGAGACCAAATTGCCAACATCCGTTGGATCACTGAAAAAGCAAGAGGGTTCCAGAAAAATATCTACTTCTGCTTTATTGATTATGCCAAAGCCTTTGACTGTGAGGATCACAACAAACTGTAGAAAATTCTTAAAGAGATGGGAATACCAGACCATCTTACCTGCCTCCTGAGAAATCTGCATGCAGGTCAAGAAGCAACAGTTAGAACCAGACATGGAAAAATGGACCGGTTCTGAATTGGGAAAGGAGTATGTCCAGGCGGTTTATTGTCACCCTGCTTATTTAACTTACATGTAGAGTACATCATGAGAAACGCTGGGCTGGATGAAGCACAAGCTGGAATCAAGATTGCCAGAAGAAATATCAATAACCTCAGCTATGCAGATAATACCACCCTAATGGCAGAAAGTGAAGAGGAACTAAAGATCCTCTTGATGAAAGTGTAAGAGAAGAGTGGAAAAGCTGGCCTAAAACTCAACATTCAGAAAACTAAGATCATGGCATCCTGTCCCATCACTTCACGGCAAATAGATGGGGAAACAATGGAAACAGTGACAGACTTTATTTTTGGGGAGCTCCAAAATCACTGCAGATGGTGACTGCAGCCATGAAAGTAAAAGACACTTGTTCCTTGGAATAAAAGTTATGACAAACCAAGACAGCACATTAAAAAGCAGACACATTACTTTGCCAACAAAGGTCCATCTAGTCTAAGCTATGGTTTTTTCAGTAGTCATGTAAGGATGTGAGAGCTTGATCATAAAGAAAGCTGAGTGCAGAAGAATTGATGCTTTTTTTTTTTTTTTTTTTTGGTTTGCTTTTTTCCATGTTGTTTATTTCATTACATTGTTGTGTAGATTATATGGGAAACCATTTTCTCTCCTGTGACTTTGAAGTATTACTACTGATATCCTCCATGCATTGGTTGCAATCTGTTAATCCCCTCTGTTGTCACTTCTCTCATAGCTTTTTGTATTGAAGAGTTTTCTTTTTCTTAGTCTTTCTCTCTCCTGTAGGACTTCCAATCATTGCTTCTCCCAGATTGCTGCCTCAGAGTCATTTAGATCAGTCCTTGAATCTTGAGTTTTTAAAATTCTACCTGTGTAACTTCAGAGTTTGTTTTTTGATCTCTTTTTAAAAATATTTATTTATTTGCCTGCGTCAGCTCTTAGTTGCAGCATGTGGGATCTGTGCATCATGTGAGATCTTTGTAGCATACCGATTCTTAGATTGTGGTGACAGCGAAAGATAAGTCGCTTAGTCGTCTCCAACTCTTTGCGACCCCATGGACTGTAGCCCACCAGGTCCCTCTATCCATGGTATTTTCCAGGCAAGAGTATTGGAGGGGGTGCCATTTCCTTCTCCAGGGATCTTCCCAGCCCAGGGATCGAACCGGGTCTCCTGCATTGCAGGCAGATGCTTTACCATCTGAGTCAGTTGTGGCTTGTGGCGCAATTCAGTGGTTATGGTGCAGGGGCTAAGTTACTCTGAGGCATGTGGGATCTTCCCAGGCCAGGGATTGAACCCACGTCCCTGCATTGAAGGGTGAATTCTTAACCACTTGACCACCAGGGAAGTCAGTTTTCTGGTCTTATGATGCGGAAAGTTGTGCCTGTATCCTGAGATGTTATATTTGTTTCTTAGGGTTGCGATACAAATTACCGCAGTCTGAGTGACTTACAGCAGGAATGTGTTCCCTCACAGTTTCGTTGGCCAGAAGTTCAAAATCAAGGAGTGGGCAGACCTGTGCAGCCTCCAAAGGCTCTGAAAGACCCTCCCTTGTCTCTAGCTTTGGGTGCCTGTTGGCATTCCTTGGCTTCCTAGGCTGCTGGCTGGCCACTCTAGTCTGGCTTCGCCCTCACTTTACTTTCTTGTGCGTGTATGTGTGTATAGAAGTCTCACTCTGACTTTCTCTTTTTTTTTTTTTTTTATTTTACTATTTTTATTCTTATCCTTTTAGACTGATCGACATACATCGTAGACAGAGCAATAAACTATTTGCAGAATGTAAACAGCAAGATATTTTAATATATGGTTATGTTTGGGGAAGCACACTGACCAAAATCCCCCACCCTGGCCAGGCACCATAGTAACCATTTGCAGGAGTTCTTTTTTTTTTTTTTTTTTTTAACATGATAGTGTTTAGTTTGAACAATTAATACATTTCAGATATAATATTATACATATTTCAATGCTATTCTCCCCAATCATCTCACCCTCTCCTGGTCCCAGAGTCCAAAAGTCTGGTCTATACATCAGTGTCTCTTTTGTTGTCTCGTAAATAGGGTTATTTTTTACCATCTTTCTAAATTCCATATATATGCGTTAGTATACTGTATTTGTGTTTTTGTTTCTGGCTTACTTCACTCTGTATAATAGGCTCCAGTTCCATCCACCTCCTTAGAACTGATTCAAATGTATTCTTTTTAATGGCTGAGTAATATTCCATTGTGTATATGTACCACAGCTTGCTTATCCATTCATCTGTGGATGGACATCTAGGTTGCTTCCACGTTCTGGCTATTGCAAACAGTGCTGCTATGAACATTGGGGTACAGGTGTCTCTTTCAATTCTGGTTTTCTCAGTGTATATGCCCAGCAGTGGGATTGCTGGATCATAAGGCAGTTCTATTCGCAGTTTTTTGAGGAATCTCCATACTGTTCTCCAAAGTGGCTGTACTAGTTTGCATTCCCACCAACAGTGCAAGAGGGTTCCCTTCTCTCCGCACCCTCTCCAGCATTTATTGCTTGTGGACTTTTGGATAGCAGCCATTCTGATTGGCGTGAAATGGTATCTCATAGTGGTTTTGATTTGCATTTCTCTGATAATGAGTGATGTTGAGCATCTTGTCATGTGTTTGTTAGCCATCTGTATGTCTTCTTTGGAGAAATGTCTATTGAGTTCTTTGGCCCATTTTTTGATTGGGTCATTTATTTTTCTGGAATTGAGCTGTAGAAGTTGCTTGTATATTTTTGAGATTAGTTGTTTGTCAGTTGCTTCATTTGCTATTATTTTCTCCCATTCTGAAGGCTGTCTTTTCACCTTGCTTATAGTTTCCTTTGTTGTGCAAAAGCTTTTAAGTTTGATTAGGTCCCATTTGTTCATTTTTTATTTTATTTCCAATATTCTGGGAGGTGGGTCATAGAGGATCCTGCTGTGATGTAAGTCAGAGAGTGTTTTGCCTATGTTTTCCTCTAGGAGTTTTATGGTTTCTGGTCTTACATTTAGCTCTTTAATCCATTTTGAGTTTATTTTTGTGTATGGTGTTAGAAAGTGTTCTAGTTTCATTCATATGGAGGGGTCTTGTTTTTGTATCCATTCAGCCAGTCTCTGTCTTTTGGTTGGGGCATTCAACCCATTTACATTTAAGGTAATTAATGATAAATATGATCCCGTTGCCATTTACTTTGTTGTTTTGGGTTTGAATTTATATATCCTTTTTGTGTTTCCTGTCTAGAGAATGTCCTTTAGTATTTGTTGGAGAGCTGGTTTGGTGGTGCTGAATTCTCTCAGCTTTTGCTTGTCTGTAAAGGTTTTGATTTCTCCTTCATATTTGAATGAGATCCTTGCTGGGTACAATAATCTGGGCTGTAGGTTCTTTTCTTTCATCACTTTAAGTATGTCTTGCCATTCCCTCCTGGCTTGGAGAGTTTCTATTGAAAGATCAGCTGTTATCCTTATGGGAATTCCCTTGTGTGTTATTTGTTGTTTTTCCCTTGCTGCTTTTAATATTTGTTCTTTGTGTTTGATCTTTGTTAATTTGATTAATATGTGTCTTGGGGTGTTTCGTCTTGGGTTTATCCTATTTGGGACTCTCTGGGTTTCTTGGACTTGAGTGATTATTTCCTTCCCCATTTTAGGGAAGTTTTCAACTATTATCTCCTCTAGTATCTTCTCATGGTCTTTCTTTTTGTCTTCTTCTTCTGGGACTCCTATGATTCGAATATTGTAACGTTTAATATTGTCCTGGAGGTCTCTGAGATTGTCCTCATTTCTTTTAATTCGTTTTTCTTTTTTCTCCTCTGATTCCTTTAATTCTGCCATTCTATCTTCTAATTCGCTAATTCTATCTTCTGCCTCTGTTATTCTACTATTTGTTGCCTCCAGAGTGTTTTGGATCTCATTTATTGCATTATTCATTATATGTTGACTCTTTTTTATTTCTTCTAGGTCCTTGTTAAATCTTTCTTGCATCTTCTCAATGCTTTTCTCCAGACTATTTATCCATGATTCCATTTTGCTTTCCAGATTTTGGATTAATTTCACTATCATTATTCGGAATTCTTTATCAGGTAGGTTCGCTATTTCTTCCTCTTTTGTTTGGTTTGGTGGGCTTTTATCCTGTTCCTTTACCTGCTGGGAATTCTTCTGTCTTTTCATCTTGTTTAAATTGCTAAGTTTGGGGCGTCTTTACTGTATTCTGGTAGTCTGTGGAGTTCTCTTTATTGTGGCGTTTCTGCACTATATGTGGGTTTGTACCGGTGGCTTGTCGAGGTTTCTTGTTTATGGAAGCTTGTATCGGTGTTCTGGTGGGTGGAGCTGGATTTCTTTTCTCTGGGGTGCAGTGGAGTGTCTAGTAGTGAGTTATGAGATGTCTATGCTTTTGGGGTCGCTTTGTGTAGCCTGTGTATTGGAGCTCAGGCTGTGTTCTTGTTTTTCTGGAGAATTTGCTTGGTATGTCTTGTTGTGGAACTTGCTGGTCTTTGTGTGATGCTTGGTTTCAGAGTAGGTATGGAGGCTTTTAATGAGCTCCTGTCAATTAGTGTTTCGTGGGATCAGGGTATGGACTTAAGCCTCCTGGTTCCAGTTATTGGTCTTATTTTTACAGTAGTCTCAAAAACTTCTTCTTCTATAATGCATTCCACAACTGGACTGCTCAGAGATGTTCACAGAATTATACATAGAAGGAAAAAGGGAGGAAGGAGACAGAGGTGGTCAGGAGGATAAAAGGAGGGAGTGTGAAGGAGAGAGACAGATCTAGTCAGTAATCAGTAAAGAAAAGAAAAAAGGAAAGGAAAAAAGCAAAGGACAAAAAGGAAAAAAAAAAAAAAAAACAAAAAACAAAACAGGGTCGCAAAAGTTATATCTAAACGTGGAGATTAAAGAAGTACTAGAGGATAAAAAAATAATAATAATAAAAAAATAAAAGAAACAAAACAAACAACAACAAAAAAAAATTAAAAGGGAAAAAAAAATTTTTGTTTTCCTTTTTCCAATTAAAAAATAATAAAAATTTAAAATATATATATATTAAAAAAAAAAGAAAAAAAAAGGAAATAATGATGGTAAAAATAGTAACAATATATATAAGAGTTTCTCTATTATTGTTGTGGGTTCAGTTCATTTTCAGCTAGTTCCTTGTTCCGGCTTAAATTTCTCAAGATCTATAGGCCCCTTTCTCTGTGGTTGGTCTGTATAGTTCTTTGTTCTGTGCACGGTTCGGCGGTGTTCTGGGCCAAGGCCCGCCACTCGTGTGGTCGGCGCTGCACCATCTGGATTGCCGGCCCAAACTACTCCAGTTAGGCAGCACTCCAGACAATCAGGCGAACGAAGTCTGGGCTGAGGCCCGCAGAGGGGGAGGGGGTCGGCGACGGGAATGGCGGGCGGGCGGGTGGGGGGAGGGGATGGGGTGGCCCTCGTGGGAGCCGCCGGCACAGCGGGCGGGGGCACGCCTGCGTGGGAGTGGCCGGCGGGGGAGCGACCAGTGGGGGAGAGTCCCGCGGGGGAGCGTCCCTCTGGGGAGCGCCGGCAGCGGAGCGTCCCGCGTGGGAACGGCCAAGGCGTCTCCCTGCCCAGCCCCGGCTCCCCAATGGCAGATGCGGGCGTTTGCAGCGGTGCTTTTCTGCTGCGGAAGTTACCGCAGGGCCCGCAGTCTGTGGGTTCTAATTGCTCAACTGTTCTCCTCCCTGTTATGATAGTCTCCGTGTTTCCCAGGTTTCGGCGCAGATTCCGCAGGGAGAGTGTTTCCTGGTGTTTGGAAACTTCTCTTTTTAAGACTCCCTTCCCCGGACAGAGGTCCGCCCCTCCCTCTTTGTCTCTCTCTGGCTTCTATATTCTTTCCTACCTCCTTTAGAAGGCAGTGAGTTGCTTTTCTGGGTGTCCGACGTCCTCCACCAGCACTCCGAAGCTGTTTGTGGTATTTACTCGGCGCCCAGATGTCCCATTGATGAATTTGTGGAGGAGAAAGCGTATTCCCCGTCCTAATCCTTCGCCATCTTAACCGGAAGTCTAGATGCTTTTGAACTGTGATGTTGGAGAAGACTCTTGGGGGCCCCTTGGCCGCAAGGAAAATAAAACTTTTAAATAAATTTTTTTTGAAAGTTTTTTTCTTAAGTCTAAATCTCCATTTTTTTGCCCCCCTTTTTAAAAAAAATATTAAAAAAAATGTTGGTTTTGGGAAAAAGTGAAGGGGGGGGGAGAGGGGGAAAAAAGAGGGTGAGATTTTTTTTTTTCATCTTCTCCTCAGGGGAAAAGATTTTTGAGCGCCCCCGGGGGGTGGGGGGGGGGGGGGGAAGCCTTGCATGCTGCAGTCCATGGGACTGCAATGAGTCGGACATGACTGAGCAATTGAATTGAACTGATTCTCCCACTCATTAGCTTATGAAATTATCAACCCCTAAAAAAACTGACAATCCCATACTTAGGGACCACTCCTGTCTTCTGAGATGGCCCATACTGCACATAATAATATTATTTAGAGATTAATATTATTGGTCTTTATCAGTTAATCTTTAAGTAAATCCATTTCCTACCTATTTTACCTATTACTTTATCTCTGACTGAGTTCTTTATGCAATGAGACATCAAGAACCTAAAATTTATTAAGTCTTAGGACTAGGTGTGTACTGTCAGTTAAGACACTGTGGGTTCAAGTCCATATCTGTTTTGGCTAGGCCTGAGTCCCAGCATATGGGTTCAAGTCTCAATCTGAGTTACACAGTTTCAGTGGGACTTCTAGAATAGTGAAGTGCCCTCTTTACAAAGCAATGATGAAACTAGACAAAACTGCTGAAGACTATGGAAACTGACCAAGGGCATATAAGTTGAGAAATGCCTATTTATAATTTGAAAAATAAAAAACTACTCAACATGAGATAAGAACAGTAGAAATTAGTACCACTCTTGCCTGGGTCTACTCCCATCTCTACTTCTCCCAGCTCAGGTAGTTTACTAGTTCTAGCAGAATGGGAAAAGTTATTTAAAAACAAGAAAAAGAAAACAGTATCTTTGCTACCCAAAGGGAATCACTGAATTTGGAATAGAACATGAAAAAAATCCATACCCAGCAACACTGGTAGTAGTAGCAGCAATCTTTGTAGCAAGGACTGAGGCTGAAGCTGAAGCTCCAATACTTTGGTCACCTGATGAAAAGAGCCAACTCATTGGAAAAGACCCTGATGCTGGGAAAGACTAAGGGCAAGACGTGACAGAGGATAAGATAGTTGGATGGCATCACTGATTCAACGGACCTGAGTTTGAACAAACTCCGGGAGATAGTGAAGGACAGGAAGGCCTGGTGTGCTGCAGCCCATGGGGTCACAAAGAGTCAAACACAACTTAATGACTGAACAACAACTGTAGCAAGTAAAGAGAGAAAGGCAGTAGCTTGGCTAACCTGAGGCTGAGGTACCGGCTTGGGTATGCAAA
The DNA here is from genome assembly GCA_935064755.1 of Tragelaphus eurycerus. NCBI lineage: Eukaryota > Metazoa > Chordata > Mammalia > Artiodactyla > Bovidae > Tragelaphus > Tragelaphus eurycerus. Next base: position 17,357,248 of record CAKXYN010000043.1, read on the forward strand.
ACACCAGGAGACTAGTCAGAAGTTTAACAGGAAGATCCAAGGAAATAAAATAGCCAGAGAGAGCTTTGAAAAGCTATTCATACAGCCTTGACTGACAGGAAAGCCTTGAAAAAGCCTGTCTTGGGTCTGCTCACCCCCGTGTAGTAAAGCCAATCTATTGACACCCATTTGTGGTGAAGGAACATGTAGCCTTTACTACAGGGCACCAGGCAAGGAGTTAGGCGGTCAGCACCCGAATAGCCTGCACTCCCCAAGGGGTTTCAGCAAAGCATTTTTTAAAGGCAAGATGAAGGAAGGGAGTTTCAGGGTATGTGATCAGCTTCTGTGCAATTCTCTGACTGGTTGATGGTGAGGTAACAGGGCAGTGTCACAGTGTTAATATTATTAATCCTTAGGCTCTAGTAGGCCTGGGAGCTACTGCTTATGGTCATCAAGTAGTTAATATCCTCTGTTTGGTGAGGGTTTTCAGGTCTGTAAAACAACACAAGAAATGTGCCTCAGATACTATTAACTGGAGCTATTAAAGAGGAGTTACAGCAGAGAATATGGAGGAGGAGTCTCTCCCCAAAAAGTCTCATAGGGTCCAGCTCAGTGACAAGGGCAGACCAGACAGGGCCCTGGCCTCTCCAACCATCCCTGGCTGAATACAGAGCACAAGTGCGGAGGAGATAAGAGAACACTTGAAGAAAGTAAAACTTGACATTGACTTGTAAACTGCTTGCATACTGAATGGACTGCTCAACCCAAACACAGATCCATCCATGGAGGGTACAAGCCTTATGGACTTAATGAATTTAGACTTGAACTCTAGCCAGATACTGGGGTGATCTATAAGAAGCCAGGCTTCAAAACAGAAGCAAGAATTAAAAAGTCTAAAGTGGGTTTATACATATATAACAACAAAAGCCCAATTCTTAAAATAAATACTTGATAAATTATTGTTGTTTAGTCACTAAGTCATGTCTGACTCTTCTGTGACCCCATGGACTGTAGCCCTCCAGGCTCCTCTGTCCATGGTATTTCCCAGGCAAGAATACTGGAGTGGGTTGCCATTTCCTTCTCCACAGGATCTTTCCGACCCAGAGATTGAACCCACGTCTCCTGCCTGGCAGGTGGAATCGTCACCTGAGCCACCTGGGAAGCCCAAATGATAAATTAGGCTTTACAAAAATTTAAAACTTCTATTCTCTGAAATACTATTAAGAAGATGAAAAACAATACACAAATTAAGAGAAAATGCTTGCAAATCACATATCCAACGAAAGGGCTTGAATCCAGGATACAGAAAGAACTCCCCAAATTCAGTCTTAAAAATGGACAAGTGACTTGAACAATTAGTTATTTCACCATAGAAGATAATATGAATAGAAAATGATCACATGAAAAGCATTATTATCCATCAGGAAAAGCAAATCAAAACTCAATGAGATACCACTGCCTACCTACAGACCTATTAAAATAGCTAAAACAAACAAACAACACTGACAGTAACTAGTCCTGGTGAGGATACAATGCAGAGCACTTCCATCTCTCACACATTGTTGGTTGGAAGGCAAAATGTCCCAGTCTTCTGGAAAGAGTTTGGCAGTTTCTTATAAAGTTAAATAAACATTTATCAAATGACCCAGAAATCCCACTCCCGGATATATACTCTAGAGAAGTGAAAATCTATATTTATACAAAATTTGGATGTGACATTTTATAAATGCTCTATTCATAATCATCCACACTGAAAAAATAAAATAACGGGTGGGTGAATGAATAAGCAAACTATGGTACATCCATTCAATGTAATACTACTTAACAATTTAAAATTTCAAACTGTTTATACACACAATAATGCCTGTATCTCAAGGCATTATGCTGACTGAAAGAAGTAACATATAATATCTTTGAGAAGATCACACTATAGCAATGGGGAATAAATAAATAGTTGCTATAGACTAGAAGGAGGGAGATGGTGTGACTATTGAAGGTTAACTTAAGGGAGTTTGGGGGGTAACAGAATTGCTCTGTATCTTGATTATGGCAGTGATTACATGTATTAAAATTCATAGAACTGTATGCCAAAAATTTCAGACTTACTTTATGATGTTTTGAAAAATTATTATAAGAAAACCATCATTAAACTATATATCACAATGGATTTCATGGTACATATATTAAATTTTAATAGCTATAAAAATGAAAGTTGGTGGAAAACTAAAACTACCTAACGTATTCAGGACTGTTAAAGGTACAGACCTTCTAGGAATTAAAGTTTGGTTCACTCAGCAAACATGGAACCATTAATAGTTCAGGTACTAGAATATATATATATATACACACACACACACACATACAATATAGAAAAATTCATAAAAAAAGATTAAGTTGGTTTAACAGAGTTTACTTCAGAAAATTCTCCCTTGAGCAAAATTACTGGTGTAGTCCTATTAAAAGTATTCACATTCATATACTATATGTTTAATCATTCTTAGAATCAGAAAATCTGGACCTAAGTATTTACTGAGTCAAAATTGTATGCATAACTTTCTATACTCTTTGCCAAGACACTTTTGGACCCTGTAGTGCAGCCGCATACCAGAAGTTAAATCTGTTTCCTTTAACCAATACCATGCCATCTGTGTCATACCCTGCCCCCACCACACACACACACACACACACACATCCATGCACGAACATGCTTCTACACAAGGTCCCTTCAAGTTTTGCTGGCCACAAAGATCAATCTCTATGAAATACAAGGAATAAAAAGTCCTAATTAGGATGAAAAATTTATTGACATGCTCCTAAATGAATTCATGCCAAGAAAATCTTTATCCCATCACTAATTTCCAGTGCATGGAAATGGCTTTCTCAGGGGTATTGAAGGAAACCTTGGGACTGTGACAGCAGGTGGTTACAATGAGACTTCTCAGCCTTTCTCCCTCAAAGCTGTATCTCCCACAGAGTGTATGACCAAGTATGTGGATTTGTCATCCATGTTTTTTCCCCAAGCACAGACATGATGGAAATAGCCTTACCATCAATAGATAGGCAGACATTCCAGCACACTTGAACTACACATATTGAATACCTACTATATGCCTTACACACGTTATTTAATCCTTAAAATAAATTTGAGAGGTAGCTATTATTATTTACACATTATCCTAAGCCCTGTGAGACTCCGAGGTGTTAAGTTTCCCAAAGTAACGTAGTTATCTTAAAATATCCCATGAAAAATTTATTACTGACATTGTATATGTGAGAGAAATAAAATAACTTAGCCAACATTGTAGGAATAGGAAGGGGATGAAATAGAATTAGAATGTAATTTGATTATTACATTTAATGATCAAATGAATGAAACTGAAATGAATGAAATTTGTTCAAAAATGAACACATTTATATGTTTAGTAAGGCAGATTAGAGATGAGACAAGAATATAGGTCTAATTATTGGTGAACACTATGAGATTATGAAGAGGATATCTCTTGGTAAATGTCCTATTACACTTGAAAATATGTGGGTCACTTTCAAATATCTTTTGATATTGCCTTTTAACATCATTCCACAGTGATAAAAGAACAGACTCTGTATGACTTCAATACCTTTAGGCCGTCAAATCTTGCACCTTGTTTTATGTGCCTGGATATGTTCCAGTATCTCCTAGTTTACAGTCTATGGGAACTTGTATAGAATTTGTATCCTACTGTTGTGTGAAAATTATATAAATCTTAATTATGTTGAACTGATTCACAGTGCTTTTCAGGTCCACTATATCCTTCTACTTTTCTGTATAATCATTTTATCAATTTTTGAGAGTTTGATATTGAAACTCCAACTAAAAATCCTAGTTTATCTACTTAAAAAAAATTGTAATATATAGTGGAACTGTAGGTAACCCTGTTCTGTGTTTTCCAAGTCTCCTGTAAATGTGTTATCATACTTTCATAACTTAAAAAAATAAACATTAAAAAAAGAGTACATTTGGAGACAAAAATGATTTAGGGTGACAATCCATCCTTTCCACTTATAATACTATGTATGAGCTTGGACACATGAATTCATCTCTTTGTGCCTTGGTTTCCTGGCCTGTAAATGATAATAATAAAATCTACTTCAAAAGTTTTATATGTGAAAGATATAAAGCCTGTACCGTGTTTGGTACATAGTAATTACTTCATAGAAATAGCAGTTATTACTATCATTATAAACTTGCACAATTAACTTCATCCACAGAGGAACTCTGATGGGATGTGACACAGTACTAGTTATCTTTAAAGAATGGGGTATGGAGTTCAAGTGCACAAAACAAAGGGGACCTAGGTGAGGAACCACAGGACTTCCTGAATGGCCAGGGACTACAGTGACATATCCGAGACCCTTGAAATGAAAGTAAGTGGAACAGTCATTGCGGTAGGAAGTAGAAGAGAATTCTAACATTTAATAGGCACTTATTCAATGCTTAGAACTATGATAGCTAGCTTACATTCTTTATCTTTTTTAATCTGGAATCAGGAGACCCAGATTTTTCTTCTAATTTCCATTAGAGTCCGAGATAGTATCAAATCCTATTCTTTCCCTTTGAAATTTCTCTGAGATTCCTCACCTCCTGTCGCTCCTCTCATTCCTCCTGCCATCTCCCTGAATCAAGAACTCACCCTCTTACACTCAGATGCCTGAATTGGCATGGAAACACCGCACTCTCTGTTCTCCACTTCAATTTACCCAAGTTCCTCAGATCAGTGTAGAAAGCAATAAGCCTTTGTGTAAAGACAGGACTGTGCTTTTTCTGTTTGTTTTGCTCTTCCCAGCTGTATTAAGGTATAACTGACATATAACATTGCATAAGTTCAAGCTGTACAACGTATGGGTCAATCCACTTACGTATTGCTAAATGATCACCACCACGGCATTTGCGAGCACCGACATCACATCACTCACTACCACTTCTTTTTTATGGATACAAAGATCTACTCTCTTAGCAACTTACGGGTATGTATTACAGCATTAATTACAATACCAGGCTGTATATTTACAGCCCAGAACTTACTTAGAAAGTGGAAGTTTGTATTTGCTCTTTGACCAATACCTCCCCATTTTCACAGCAACCTGTTCCAGTGTTCCTGCCTGGAGAATCCACGGACAGAGGAGGCTAGCAAGCTACAGTCCACAGGGTCGCAAAGAGTCGGACATGACTGAGCGACTAACACTTTCACTTCTTTTTTTTTTCCCCATTTTCCCCACAGCCCAGGTTCTTGTTACCATTATCCTACTGTTTCTATGAATTTGTTTTTTTTTTTTTTTTAGATTCCACTTATAAGTGAGATAGTATCTATCATATTTGTTGATCACTGGTTGACTTACTTCACTAAGCAGTATGTGGCAACATCCATGTTGTCACAAATGCAAGATTTCCTCCTTTCTCATGGCTGAAAACAGTCACCTATGCTCCTGAGCATGTTTAGAGCTTCTTCGCTTGCTATTGTCCTATGGGACTCCTAAATAAATCCTCATGGGCTATTAGAGCCAGGTGATCCAGGGATCCATATCTCAGGCAACAGCCAGAAAAGCCAGAGTGCCAGAAGTAAATACAAGCTCTTCCCAGAGAGATACTAGTTACTTAGAGCAGGCTAAAGGGGGATAGCACAAGGAAGGATGGCAGTGAGCCCCTAGGTACTCACTAAATTAGAAGGCTGACCCCCGGATAGCAGCTTTCAAAGCAAGCAAATAAACCCTAATCAGAGAATAACTGGGAGATGGGCTTTTTTTGCCTACTCCTGAGCTGAGCCTAGAGAGTGCTTGAACTCCCATGGATAACAGCTATTTTGTTTACTATAGTCCTCTGGGTCTCGGGGATGCAAGCTCCAGATGCAAGCTCTACTGGCTTTCAGAACTAGGTGTTTTGGGGGCCCATCCCTTGGGTGGGAGCCTTAGAAGTTGGAGCTCTATATGTGAGGTCCTAACCCTTCACTCCTCAGGGAGAAACTAGAGTTGGGATTCCCTCCCACTTGAATGACATTGTGCTGGAGGTAGGGTTTACAGCTAGAGTATGTCTTAGTATTTCTGATCCACTTCAATGTGTGCATTTTATCACTCCCCAATATATAGGAGCCACTCGGGTTCTGGATGTCTTTTGGAGGAAACGACATGAACTATTCATTCAGTGTGTACGAAGGAGGAGGGCAATCCAGGAGCCACCTCTATTACCATCTCTAAAGACTGCCTGTTTTCCTTTTTAAGTTGAGATATAATTTGCATGCTGCTGCTACTGCTGCTAAGTCGCTTCAGTCGTGTCCAGCTCTGTGCGACCCCATAGACGGAAGCTCACCAGGCTCCCCCATCCCTGGGATTCTCCAGGCAAGAACACTGGAGTGGGTTGCCATTTCCTTCTCCAATGCATGAAAGTGAAAAGTGAAAGTGAATTCGCTCAGTCGTGTCCGACTCTTAGCGATCCCATGGACTGGAGCCTACCAGGATCCTCCATCCGTGGGATTTTTCCAGGCAAAAGTACTGGGGTCGGGTGCCATTGTGGCAACCCATTCCAGTACTCTTGCCTGTAAAATCCCACGGACAGAGGAGACTATCAGGCTACAGTCCATGGGGTCACAAAGAGTCGGACAGGACTGACTGACCAATGATGATGACAATTCACATATCATAAAATTTGATCTTTTGGTGTGTACAAAGTAGTGGTTTTTAGCATATTCTCATCACCACTATCTACTTCCAGAACACTTTCATCACCCCGGAAAGAAACTCTGTATCCATGAGCAGAAAGGATATCTTATCGTCTCTTCCTCCAGTCCCTGGCAATCTACTTTCCTATCTCTCTGGATTTGCCTACTCTGGACATTTCATACAGATGGAATCATACATGTTTTATATGTCTACTTATTCCACTTAGTGTAATGTTTCCAAGGTTTATCCATTTCAGCTTATATTAGCACTTCATTCCCTTGTATGGCTGATGAATACTACATTGGATAGATATAGATATATATCCCACTTTATCTTATATAAATGATTCTGCAGCTACTCCTGCCCTTCTCTAAACCTTTCTGAGCTTATAATCAAATAATACATTGGGACTTTATTCACTGGCTGCTTCACCTTAACTCCTTTGTTTCCTGGAGTTCAGGGACCACAACTTGTAGCTTCTATGCCTCATTCCACCATCTATAGTTGAACTGAACATATAAATGAAGTGGGTTTTAGCTTACAATGTGTACAATCAGACACCTATTCTGTGTATACTTTTGATTAAATCATTTAGCCTCTCTGAAGCAGTGGATCAGACAAGCAAGACTCATGGATGAAATCATAAAGCATATTTACAGTTTCTCCTATTTTCCCATTAAAATTATGCAATGTGGGAACCTCTTTGCCATTGGACAGAAACTCAGGCAGTCCTGTGACATTTATGCTCAGTCAGTTCAGTCACTCAGTCGTGTCCGACTCTTTGGGACCCCATGAATCCCAGCACGCCAGTCCTCCCTGTCCATCACCAACTCCTGGAGTTCACTCAAACTCACGTCCATCAAGTTGGTGGTGCCATCCAGCCATCTCCTCCTCTGTTGTCCCCTTCTCCTCCTGCCCCCAATCCCTCCCAGCTTCAGAGTCTTTTCCAATGAGTCAACTCTTCACATGAGGTGGCCAAAGTACTGGAGTTTCAGCTTCAGCATCATTCCTTCCAAAGAAATCCCAGGGCTGATCTCCTTCAGAATGGACTGGTTAGATCTCCTTGCAGCCCAAGGGACTCTCAAGAGTCTTCTCCAACACCACAGTTCAAAAGCATCAATTCTTTGGCACTCAGCTTTCTTCACAGTCCAACTCTCACATCCATACATGACCACTGGAAAAACCATAGCCCTGACCAGACGGACCTTTGTTGGCAAAGTGATGTCTCTGCTTTTGAATATGCTATCTAAGTTGGTCATAACTTTCCTTCCAAGGAGTAAGCGTCTTTTAATTTCATGGCTGCAGTCACCATCTGCAGTGATTTTGGAGCCCAGAAAAATCAAAGTCTGACACTGTTTCCACTGTTTCCCCATCTATTTGCCATGATCTTCGTTTTCTGAATGTTGAGCTTTAAACCAACTTTTTCACTCTCCACTTTCACTTTCACCAAGAGGCTTTTAGTTCCTCTTCACTTTCTGCCCTAAGGGTGCTGTCATCTGCATATCTTAGGTTATTGATATTTCTCCCAGGAATCTTGATTCCAGCTTGTGCTTCTTCCAGTCCAGCATTTCTCATGATGTAGTCTGCATATAAGTTAAATAAACATGGTGATAATATACAGCCTTGACGAACTCCTTTTCCTATTTGGAACCAGTCTGTTGTTCCATGTCCAGTTCTAACTATTGCTTCCTGACCTACATATAGGTTTCTCAAGAGGCAGGTCAGGTGGTCTGGTATTCCCATCTCTTTCAGAATTTTCCACAGTTTATTGTGATCCACACAGTCAAAGGCTTTGGCATAGTTAATAAAGCAGAAATAGATGTTTTTCTGGAACTCTCTTGCTTTTTCCATGATCCAGCGGATGTTGGCAATTTGATCTCTGGTTCCTCTGCCGTTTCCAAAACCAGCTGGAACAACCAGAAGTTCACAGTTCACGTATTGCTGAAGCCTGGCTTGGAGAATTTTGAGCATTACTTTCTAGCGTGTGAGATGAGTGTAATTGTGTGGTAGTTTGAGCATTCTTTGGCATTGCCTTTCTTTGGGATTGGAATGAAACTGACCTTTTCCAGTCCTGTAGCCACTGCTGAATTTTCCAAATTTGCTGGCATATTGAGTGCAGCACTTTCACAGCATCATCTTTCAGGATTTGAAATTTATGCTCACTCTTTGGTAGTTAAAAAAAAAAAAATTGTATAGTCACTTAAATGTTAACATTGTGTCAGTTCAGTAATTAAATCTCATCTATATAATAAAATTAGCTTCTACCAAAGTTTCTAACCCCTTTACTGTTGGAATACAGAAAGGAGAAATGGATAGTTCAGGAAAGTTTATCCTTAACTAAAACTCTCACTAGATTTGAGGATCTAGAAGAGGCTGGAAGGAACAAAAAAAAATACTTCTCCCCAAATCTTTCCTAATCTCCAGCTATCCAGTACTCATATCATAACTTCAGATGTAGGATAGTCATCTAAGTTTTTCTCAGGCATGGGGTTCAAATAACTCACTTTTCAAATGCATCATTTTAACATCCTTTACATATACATTATTCTGGAACTTGTTTTCTCATCCGTGGAATGATTGTAATAAAACTTACTTGTATATGAATTAAGCAAAGTTGCTCAGAAATGTCTAGCTATGGACTGTAGCCTGCCAGGCTCCTCTGTCCGTGGGATTTTCCAGGCAACTATACTGGAGTGGGTTGCCCTTCCCTTCTCCAGGAGATCTTCCCAACCCAGGGTTCAAACCTGGGTCTCCCGCACTGCAGGCAGACTCTGTACCATCTGAGCTACCAGGGAAGACAGTGTATATGTATTTCTATATATGTATATTACATATGTGTATATTATATTACATATGTATATATTATATTACATCAAATATAATATGTATATTACATATATGTATATGTGTATTACATATTGTATGTATATTATGTATATTACATCAAATATCATATTGTATACCTCAAATATATACAAATTTTATTTGTCAATTATACCTTAATAAAGGTGGGGAGAAATCTATTTTGTATGATTTTTGTGATACTCAAGTGAAGTAGGGATTGTGCGGTCTGGTATCCTGCATTCAAGCATGTCCAAGCTGCATTTTTTATCATTTCTGTAATCAAGGTCCAACTATCCACCTCCTCAGTAGGCTGCTTCAGTTATTCCATCACTCTTGCATTTAAAATGTTTTTGCTTAAACTAGTTAGGCAGGGATTTTGAAAGTGCATTTCCTAGAAAGGGGCTTCCGTGACAGCTCAGTTGGTAAAGAATCCACCTGCAATGGAGGAGACCTTGGTTTGATTCCTGGGTTGGGAAGATCCACTGGAGAAGGGATAGGCTACCTACTCCAGTATTCTTGGGTTTCCCTTGTGGCTCAACTGGTAAAGAATCTGCCTGCAATGCAGGAGACCTGGGTTTGATCCTTGGGTTGGGAAGATCCCCGGGAGATAGGAAAGACAGGAAAGGCTCCAGTATTCTGGCCTGGAGAATTTCATGGACTGTATAGTCCATGGGGTCGCAAAGAGTTGGACACCACTGAGCGACTTTCACTTTCACTTTCCTAGAAAGTGACTGATAGGTTGATATGCAAACTTAATTAGAATTTCATGAATGCATAGGATGATGTGAAAGATATTATTCCTAATCTCCTACTTCAAATCATGATGTTATTGAAAGTAATCTTATTGTTTATTGACTGACTTTATAATAAGTAATTCAAGATGAATTTATAAAATAAATTTGTAATAATAAAAATATCACTATTTTGTATTTATTTTTGTTCCACAAAAAAAATTTTTTTTTTTAAAAAGGTACAATACTGTTCCCTCATGGTCTTGAGAGTATGAAATCTATTATCACTAAACAAGTATTAATTATTTTAGATGAAATATTAACCTGTTGTAAAGTGAATGTGAAAGTCAGTCATGTCCAACACTTAGTGATTCCATGGACAATACAGTCCATGAAATTCTCCAGGCCAGAATACTGGAGTGGGTAGCTGTTCCCTTTTCCAGGGACTCTTCCCAACCCAGGGATCGAACACAGGTCTCCTGCATTGCAGGCGAGTTCTTTACGAGCTGAGCCACCAGGGAAGCCCAAGAATACTAGAGTAGGTAGCCTATCCCTTCTCCAGGAGATCTTCCCAAACTAGGAATCAAAGTGAGGTCTCCTACATTACAGGCAGATTCTTTATCGGCTGAGCTAGCAGGGAACCCCAACCTGTTGTAGCATGACTCACAATACTCATTTTTCCTTTGGAATGAAAACTCTTATACTAGGTAGCTTCATAAGGACTAGCAAACGCTACCCAGTTCTACCTCCTTTATACTTGGAGAAACTGGAGTACCGAAGGTGAAGTGGTTGTTCAAGGTCATAAAATCAGTAACAAAGAGGAAATTTGAATCCCAAACCCTTGACTTCTATTCCAGTGGTACTTCTATCATTTTCCAATTTGACAACTTAGCAGCAGCAGCAGCAGCAGAGAAGTACTTGACACAGGCACTTCAGAGACTGGAGCTTTCTTCTGTGTGAATTTTTTACAGAGGTAGAATTTAAGAAAAAAGTATTCAAACTTTGCCTTATTTTGAATTTTCTCCAGGGTTTCCTAATTAGATAACATGCAAAGTATGCAATCCTAACTGAGAAAATATCAACCAAACAGGGGTGTGCTGGTCAGTGTTGAACAATGCAGTTCCCAGTGGATAGGAGTTCTGATTAATAGTGGCGGTTGCTTATCTTCATGGTATAAATACTCCCACCATGACCAATTTCAAGCTACCAACATGATGCTGAGCAGGTGGCAAAACTCCTTGAAAATTTTAAAAATCAGTTTCAAGAGCTGATGACAAGTGAGATTTAGAGTACCACTGGAGCCAACATTTTTTTCTCCAGAGCGGAAGCTGACTTGAACATTTACTTGTTAGAATTCAGGAGGTTTCACTGGTAAAATAAGCTGAAGTGTTTTAAGAACAGCTATATAGTTAATATGGATAATTATCATGAAATTAGAATACTTTATCTAAAATGCAAGGAAAAAGTAGCTTTCTCTCGCAATTTCCCCTAACTAGATACAAGAGAAAGTATTCAATCTTCACACACACAATTCTCTGCAAAGAAGTAATATTTGAGCGAGGACAGAAATCAAGTGTAAGCATCGTTCTATGAGATCCACATTAAAGCAATCAACTGTACCTGTTTCATTTTGTCACCGTATATTCTGCTCATAAAATACAACAGAATGGCTGTGTCTATACAAAGTCTGAAAGTTTCTCTCTACCTTGTAAAGATCAAAGAAAACTGAGGGTAGATTTAAAGCAGCTTGTGAAACGTGGTTATGGCAAAGTACAGGAGTACTAAATTGTTAGACCTCTATGTAATAAGAGAACCATATAATTTGGTAGAACTTTTTCAGATATAATCAAACCTTACTTTTTACAGCTGACATATTACTAAAATGATGTGTGTGTGTTACACTGTGAAAAGTCAAGTCACATTTTAGATTCAAGGCTCTATTTTTTCCTTTCTTGCTCTTAAGACATTCTTGAAAATCTAATAAAAACTCTGAACTCTTTCACAGAGAATACATATAACTGCATACACAGAAAATTTTGCATAAAATATTAACAGACTGACAGACATTTTATAACTCAACCATTGGCTTCTAGACTCACATGAAGAACCTATATTTTCAGTATAATGGAAATCTGGTTATTCAATGATAACCTAAGACAATTACTGAGGAAAGGCAAAAGGATTAAAGGTAAAAGAAAACAACCGTATTAATTTATATTTTCCTTAAATTAATCTTTTATTTATGGAGTTAAAAGACAAAGTCACAGACATAAGGAGATAAGGGATTTAAGGGTCAAATACCAAAATGAAAGTCAAGTCCTTCATTTTGCAAATGAGGAAATGGAGGCGTCGAACACTGAAGCAACTAGAAGTACTCCATGATTGGGAGGCTTCAGGCCATTGTGTGAGAGAGACAGCCCGGGTGTCAGAAGCCCTGAATTCCAATTAGGCCCCAACATTTATGACCTACGGGGTACTGGGCATATTGTTTAGCTTATTTATAATGCAAAGCTGTTCAGAGAATTAAATAAGGTATTTATGAAAACAGTGAATATTAAAAAATCATATAACAAGGTAAAAGTTTCATAATTATGCTATGGAATAGGAGAATACATTGATATCTAAAAATCATATCTGATAAGGGGTTAACATCCAAAATATGTAAAGGCTGCATACAACTCAATAATAAAGTTATAAACAAGTAAACTCAGGAGACCTGAATAGACATTGTCCCAAAGAAAACAAGAGAGATGGTCAATAGGTACACAAAGAATACTCAACACTGCTAATCAGAAAATGCGAATCAAAACCACAATGAGATATCATCTCACACCTTTTAGAATGGCCACTATCAAAAAGACAAGCAATAACAAGTGCTGAGAAGGACGGAGAGAAAAGATAATACCACTGTTGGCAGGAATGTAAATTGTTGCAGCCATTATAGAAAGTATGGACACTGATCAAAAATTAAAAATAAAACTACCATGTGTTCTGATAATTCCACTTTTGGGAATTTATCTACAGGAAACAAAAACACTAACTTGAAAAGATATCTGCACCCCCATAACCACTGCAGCATTATTTACAACAGCCAAGACATGGAAATAACCTAAATGTCCATCAATGGATGAATAAAGAAAATGAGGGAGAGGGAAAGATATTATTCATATATTTAGAGAGAGAGATACATAAAATATCATTCAGCCTAAAAACAAAAGAAATCCTATCATTTTCAAAAACATTTGAAGTCATTATGCTAAATGAAGTAAGTCAGACAGAGAAAAATAAATATCATACAATCTCCCTTATAGGTGGAATGTAACAAATAAACAAACTGAACTCATAAATACAGAGACAGATTGGTGTTTGCTGGAGTAGGGGGTGGGGACTAGGCAAAATAGATGAGGGTGGTCAAAAGGTACACAATCCTGAGGGGGAATGTACAGCATGATGACTATAGTTAATAAACTGCATAGTATTCATATATTGGAAGGCAGCTAAGAGAGCAGATCTTAAAAATTCTCACAACTAGAAAATAAATTTCTAACTATGCATGGTGATAGGTATTAACTAGACTTATTGTGGTAACAATTTTACAATTTATACATATAATGAATCATTATGCTGTATGCCTGAAACTACTATAATTTTATATATCAATTATAGTTTAACCAAAACAATAAAACATCAGTAATATCCAGTGTAGGCAATATAGTCATGGGTACAATTTCTTAGGAGGGCTATTTCTACTAAAATCTTGACTTCCTTTCTGGTTACCTAGCCTGAAAAACTACTCACATATTGATCTAAGATACCTGGTCAAGGTTATTCATTGCAGCATTGTTTGTAATAGTGAAAAATCAGATATAGCCAAAATATTATTTTTCTAAGAAAAATTGCTCAAATAAATTAAGGTACACCCTTATGCAATGATGCACAGCTTTTAAAAAGAATGAGGTAAAATTATTTTTTAAAAGATTTTAAATGACAGATGAGCCATATTTTTTGTGCATATGAATCTTATTACTCAGGCCTAGCAAACATCTGAGATAAAGTCTTCTATAAAGAAAAAACGTGCAAAGGTGCTGGGATTAGTGGTCATAGAAGGACATCTGTTACAAAGCAGGATAATAGAAAGAACACTAGATTAGGAGTTAAAGGATCTAGAGGTTCAAGCTCTGAATCTGTTATTAACTAGTAAAACTGGCAAATCACTTCAGCTCTCTAGGTCTCCTTGGTCATGTTATGACATTTATTATTTTTTAAATTGGAATATAATTGCTTTATAATGTTGTATGAGGAGCAGAGGTTCTTAAATATTTGCAGAGATGTCTCAACCAGACCCCTCAAGAACACAATGAAAACTTGACATGTGTATGCTATTGTTTAGTCGCTAAGGCCAGTCTGAATCGTGAGATTCCCCAGGTAAGAATGCTGGAGTGGGTTGTGATTTCCTTCTCCAGAGGATCTTCCTGCATTGGCAGGCAGACTCTATGTCACTGGGCCACCAGGGAAGCCTGTAACATGTATATAACCTTTGGCAAGTTGCTTAACCCTTCCTAGCAACAGTTAGTTAATTCATCTGTGAAATGTGAATAATACTATATTCCTCAAGTTTGTTATGAGACTCAGATGGGATAATGAATAAAGCATTACCATAAGATAGGTGTGCAATAAAAGCAGTTCTGTCATAATGACAGCATTTAGATACTTTCAGGGAATCTGTACTCTCTCACAAGGTTCTGAATAAACCATTTGAAGGCCCAGTGGAAAGGAAATACTCCTTTTGGAACTTTTGTTGGAAAGACCAAACTATAAACTTCTATAAGTCTGTCTGCAGTTTTTACTAAGTCAATATAGAGTCAACAGTAGAGCTGTGCTGTCCAATATACTAGCCACTCGTCATGTGGCTATTAAACACCTGAAATGTGGTCAGTGTGGCTGGGGAGCTTTACTGAACTGTACTGCAAGTATAAAACAGATACTGGGTTTTAAGGACCTAATAAAAAAAGAATATAAATGTCTCGCTATCACTGGTACTGATTAGGAATGCATGTTTTAGTCACTTCCTAGGCATGAAACACTACCACTAAAGAGCAGGTCTTCAGCAATCTGACTTTTCCTGTGTCTTTTTTTTTCCCCCAAAATTAGTAACTTTTGTTAAAGCAATGGCATATAAAACGTTAAATAGCTAATATCTACTTCATGTACTTGAACCCAAAAGACATAAATTAGATCAAGAGTTATAAGTAATATAATCCTCTAAGTTCAAGGTAAATAGCTCAATCACTGCAATTAACTGTCATCAAATAAAGTCTAGTTTTCTCTCTCAATTCAGAGCTATTCCTAGGCATAGCTCTAACCTACTTTCCTCTTCCCTCTGTCCTCTCATGCTTATCAGAATGTAGATATTAATTGTCCACCATTTAACAGAGCGTTCTTTTATTAAATTGATTTGTGATTAACATGGAAAACTATTTTAAAATGTTTGCTTTAAAAACATTGAAATATGTATAATATTATATCTGAAATGTATTAATTGTTCAAACTAAATACTGTCATGTTACAATTTGTTCATATTAGATGTTTGTAATGTTTCTGATAATCAATAAAAGAGATTCTTGATAAAAAAAAAACATGACATGCATTTATAATGCATTAAAATGATTAAAATAAAAAATACTGACTATGCCAAATATCAAGGATGCGGAACAACTGGAACTCTCATACATGGCTGCTGGGAGTGTAAACCGGTAGTCATTTTGGAGAATTACTTGGCAGTTTCTTGTAAGTTAAGTATACATCTATCCTGCTGTTGTTGTTCAATAGTTAAGTCACGTCTGACTCTTTGCAATCCCAGACTGCAGCACACCAGGCTTCCCTGTCCTTCATTGTCTCCAGGAGTTTGCTCAAATTCTTGTCAGTTGAATCAAGGATGCTATCTAACCATCTCATCCTCTGCCAGCCCTTTATCCCTTTGCCTTCAATCATTCCCAGCATCAGGGTCTTTCCCAGTGAGTCAGCAATTTGCATCAGATGGACAAAGTACTGCTGTTTCAGGATCAGTCCTTCCGGTAAACATTCAGGGTTAATTTCTTTTAGGATTCACTGGTTTGATCTCTTTATAGTCCAAGGGACTCTCACCAGTCTTCTCCAGCATCACAATTCAAACGCATATATCCCACAACTCAGGAATTCCATGTCTTGGTAGTCACCAAAGAGAACTGAAAACTCAGGTGTATGTAATTTAATTTAATTTTATTTTTTAACTTTACAATATTGTATTGGTTTTGCCATATATCAAAATGAATCCACCACAGGTATACATGTGTTCCCCATCCTGAATCCTCCTCTCACCTCCCTCCCCGTACCATCCCTCTGGGTTGTCCCAGTGCACCAGCCCCAAGCATCCAGTATTGTGCATCGAACCTGGACTGGCAACTCGTTTCATATATGATATTGTACATGTTTCAATGCCATTCTCCCAAATCATCCCATCCTCTCCCTCTCCCACAGAGTCCAAAAGACTGTTCTATACATCAGTGTCTCTTTTGCTGTCTCGTATACAGGGTTATTGTTACCATCTTTCTAAATTCCATATATATGCATTAGTATAGTGTGTTGGTGTTTTTCTTTCTGGCTTACTTCACTCTGTATAATAGGCTCCAGTTTCATCCACCTACTCAGGTGTATGTAAAGTGAAGTGAAGTCGCTCAGTTGTGTCCGACTCTTTGCGACCCCATGGACTGTAGCCTATCAGGCTCCATCATGAGATTTTCCAGGCAAGAATATTGGAGTGGGTTGCCATTTCCTTCTCCAGAGGATCTTCCTGATCCAGGGATCAAACCCGGGTCTCCTGCAGGCAGACGCTTTACCGCCTGAGCCACCAGGTGTATGTAAAGACTTGTACAAAAATGTTCACAGTAGCTTTATTCATAGTAACCAAAATTTGCAAATAGCTCAACAACAAATAAATGAACAAATTGTTTTATATTAACACAATGTAATATTACTCAGCAATAAAGAGGAATAACATACTAATGCACATAAAAACATCAGTGAACTAAAGGCACCATGTTGAGCAAAAGAAGTCTAACACAAATGCACAGATTCTATATTATTCCATTCTCATGAATTTCTAAAAGAGGCACAACTAATCAGTGGTGACAAATGAGGCTGAGGGTTATGGGTGAGGTGACTGGACAGAGGGGACAGAGAACTTTCTAAGGTGATAAAAGTTTTGGAGAGTGGTTTTGAGTGTACATAAATAGCAAAGTTTGTTGAACCAAGTGTTTAAGAAAAACATATTTTACTATAGGTAAACTACGACTCAGCTATTATTTGACTTTGTTTTATGAATATTAGTTCAAGTTTTATAAATATTAGTTCTAAAAACCTCCCACTCTTGTAATAGATCTACTTTTTAACACTAGCAAAGGTGACTCTTATGTAGATGGCTCACCGACCTCTCTATGGAAAGCACTATCTATGAGGGATTAAAACTCGTCCTTTTCCTAATATTATACTTTCCATAAAATAATAAAAACAAAAAATAAAATAGAGCTTTTACCATGGCTCTAGGAAGCTGCACATACAATGAGGCACAAGTAAGTAGAAACAGTAAGCCATTCATTACATGCTACACTGTAGGTCCCAAACACTGTAGGTCCCAAACCCAGGCGCACCTCACCATCAAACAGGCTACATTAGAAAATATGTCCCATATTGTACCAATAATGCAGAATCTTTCTGTGGTGAGCCCTGAAATCTGTACTGTTAAAAGTTCACCCAAGGGATTCAAATGAGCAACCTAATTTAGGAGAGGCTGATCCAGATAGTAAGTATTAGCTAAGAAAGAAATCAAAGTGTGGTTTAGTCATCTGTTCAACCATGTATTTTCTTTGTAGCAGAGAGATACAGGCCTAATCTTTTTATTCTCAGTTTTGGAAAACGTAATGCAAAATATTTGCATTCCTCTTATTCAATAAGCAGTAGGGGTAATGGTTTATAGGAGAAAGACCTAAGAATTTTAAACCAGGTAGACCTGAGTTGGAATTTTAGTTCTGCCCCCTTCAAACGATGTGACATCAGGAAAATCATTTATCTACTCTGAGACTCAATTCCATTTTGGCTAAAATGGAGTTTCTAATATTGCTTTGACTTAATGATAGTGAAAGCAGCAAGTACATGGAATATAAACAGTAAATGTTTACTTTATTTCATCCCAATAAATGTTGAGGAGATATTTCCAGGCTTCATAAAGTAAAATGGGAAACCAGCTGATTTTATAAATGGATAGATTTATATTCTGGACTTCCCCAGTGGCTCAGTCTGCCTGACAGTGCAAGAGAAGCAGGAGATGCGAGTTTGATCCCTGGGTTGGGGATATTGAAATGGCAACACATTCCAGTATTCTTGCCTGGAAAAATCCCATGGCTAAAGGACCCTGGTGGGCTACAAAGGAGTCGGACATGACTGAGCACACTTGCACCGCACTGGATTTATACTCTGCTGCTGCTAAGTTGCTTCAGTCGTGTCCAACTCTGTGCGACCCCATAGATGGCAGCCCACCAGGCTCCCCTGTCCCTGGGTTTCTCCAGGCAAAAACACTGGAGCGGGTTGCCACTTCCTTCTCCAATGCATGAAACTGAAAAGTGAAAGTGAAGTTGCTCAGTTGTGTCCGACTCCTAGGCTCCTCCATCCATGGGATTGTCCAGGCAAGAGTACTGAAGTGGGGTGCCATTGCCTTCTCCGAATTTATACTCTACTCCTTCTTAAAGATCGGAAAGTTCTAGTCTTCTATTATTATTATCAAAGTTCAATAGCATTACATTTATTCTTGGTCATGTTATAACATTTATCACTTTTTAAACTGGAATATAATTGCTTTATAATGTCGTGTTTCTGCTGTACAAAAACGTGAATCAGCTATAAGTATACATATATAAAGGAAAGATACAAACATCTAAATGCAGAGTTCCAAAGAATAGCAAGAAGAGATAAGAAAGCCTTCTTCAGTGATCAATGCAAAGAAATAGAGGAAAACAACAGAATGGGAAAGACTAGGGATCTCTTCAAGAAAATCAGAGATACCAAAGGAACATTTCATGCAAAGATGGGCTCGATAAGGGACAGAAATGGTATGGACCTAACGGAAGCAGAAGATATTAAGAAGAGGTGGTAAGAATACACAGAAGAACTGTACAAAAAAGAGCTTCAAGACCCAGATAATCATGATGATGTGATCACTGACCTAGAGGCAGACATCTTGGAATGTGAAGTCAAATGGGCCTTAGAAAGCATCACTACGAACAAAGCTAGTGGAGGTGATGGAATTCCAGCGGAGCTATTCCAAGTCCTGAAAGATGATGCTGTGAAAGTGCTGCACTCAATATGCCAGCAAATTTGGAAAACTCAGCAGTGGCCACAAGATTGGAAAAGGTCAGTTTTCATCCCAATCCCAAAGAAAGGCAATACCAAAGAATGCTCAAACTACCGAACAATTGCACTCATCTCACACGCTAGTAAAGTAATGCTCAACATTCTCAAAGCCAGGCTTCAGCAATATGTGAACTGTGAACTTCCTGATGTTCAAGCTGGATTTAGAAAAGGCAGAGGAACCAGAGATCAAATTGCCAACATCTGCTGGATCATGGAAAAAGCAAGAGAGTTACAGAAAAACACCTATTTCTGCTTTATTGACTATGCCAAAGCCTTTGACTGTGTAGATCACAATAAACTATGGAAAATTCTGAAAGAAATGGGAATACCAGACCACCTGATCTGCCTCTTGAGAAATCTGTATGCAGGTCAGGAAGCAACAGTTAGAACTGGTCATGGAACAACAGACTGGTTCCAAATAGGAAAAGGAGTACGTCAAGGCTGCATATTGTCACCATGTTTATTTAACTTATATGCAGAGTACCTCATGAGAAATGCTGGGCTGGAAGAAACACAAGTTGGAATCAAGATTGCCGGGAGAAATATCAATAACCTCAGATATGCAGATGATACGACTCTTATGGCAGAAAGTGAAGAGGGGCTAAAAAGCCTCTTGATGAAAGTGAAAGTGGAGAGTGAAAAGGTTGGCTTAAAGCTCAACATTCAGAAAACGAAGATCATGGCATCTGGTCCCATCACTACATGGGAAATAGATGGGGAAACAGTGGAAACAGTGTCAGACTTTGTTTTTCTGGGCTCCAAAATCACTGCAGATGGTGACTGCAGCCATGAAATTAAAAGACGCTTATTCCTTGGAAGGAAGGTTATGACCAACCTAGATAGCATATTCAAAAGCAGAGACATTACTTTACCAACAAAGGTTCACCTAGTCAAGGCTATGGTCTTTCGTGTGGTCATGTATGGATGTGAGAGCTGGACTGTGAAGAAGACTGAGCGCCGAAGAATTGATGCTTTTGAACTGTGGTGTTGGAGAAGACTCTTGAGAGTCCCTTGGACTGCAAGAAGATCCAACCAGTCCATTCTGAAGGAGATCAATCCTGGAATTTCTTTGGAAGGAATGATGCTAAAGCTGAAACTCCAGTATTTTGGCCACCTCATGAGAAGAGTTGACTCATTGGAGAAGACTCTGATGCTGGGAGGGATTGACGGCAGGAGGAGAAGGGGACGCCAGAGGATGAGATGGCTGGATGGCATCACTGACTTGATGGGTGTGAGTCTGGGTGACCTCCGGGAGCTGGTGATGGACAGGGAGGCCTGGCGTGCTGCAGTTCATGGGGTCGCAAAGAGTCGGATACGACTGAGCGACTGATCTGATCTGATCTGATACCCTCCCTCCCACCCAGGCAACCCCATCCCTCTTGGCAATAAAACAGCCTCTAGTGGCTATCTATATCACACGTTCACCTATGTAATTTCAACTTCTTTTTGGCAGTTGTTTTTCAAAGTTACAGTTATCATAGTTCTAGTGGGATAATTCATTATCTTGTGATTGACTGGACATTTCATCAAACACATTTCACTGTTGAGACAACTTGTCAGTGCTACTCAATTGACTGTCTCATCAGCAATAGTGTATAGTAGTTAAATTTTTATCAGGACAACATCTCATCCCTATTGCTCATGCATAATTAATGTTTCATATGCCAAACATCAACCACACACGTATTATGCTAATGAGCATGGAAAATAAAGTTTAAACTCTCAGATGTCTTCTCGGACCATACAAACAATTGCATTATTTTTATAAGTATAGAAACATAGTGTAACTATGAAGCAGAAGCCCCACTTCCTGGCCTACCTAAGGATCTTTCTAGGTACCAAAGCTATTCAAATCATGTTCAACAAATTCCCTCTAAAATATTAACAATTTTTAAAAACAATTGGGAATTCTATTCATCTTTTAAGCTCTAGCTCAAGCAACAACCCTTCCACTGCACAGTTTTACTCCCAGTTATAACACTTGAAGTACTCATTAATGGACTGGCTTTCCCATTATCCTGAGTTTCTTGAGGCAAAACTCAATATCTTTCATTAATCATAGGTTTCTCAGTGATTAGCACCATGCTTGGCACACAAACGTATTAAATTTAACTGATAATTGGATTCCATTTAAATTAGATTGATACTGATCAATTATACATTCTGAAAGAGCATTTGCATTCTGAAAGAAACATATAAACAATCCAAGTTTAAACTCCATACATGCATATGTTGGACTTAAATGAAGGAGATATTTATAAGTAGGGTGAAAAGTACAACTTTCCTATAGCCCACCAGGCTTCTCTGTCCATGGGGTTCTCCAGGCAAGAATATTGGAGTGGGTAGTCATTCCCTTCTCCAGGGGATCCTTCCTGACTGAGGGACTGAACCTGGGTCTCCTCGATTGCAGGTGGATTCTTTACCATCTGAGCCACCTGAGAAGCCCATATCAAACTATAAATGAACAGTTTCACCCACTCATCTATCCTTCCATCCTAATCTTTATACCTAACCTCCAGCCAAACTACTGTCTCTGCCTGATTACCCTTCCATGTCCTCTGCCTCTGGCAAATGGCTTCTTACTAAACCCTATATCAAAAATCACCTCCTCCAAGATGCCCTCTCTGATTTCCTCAGACATTTACTATCTTCTCTGAGTTTACACAGTACTCTGTTTATACTAATACTACTAGAAGGCAATGGTACCCCACTCCAGTACTCTTGCCTAGAAAATCCCATGGATGGAGGAGCCTGGTGAGCTGCAGTCCATGCGGTCACTAGGAGTCGGACACAACTGAGCGACTTCACTTTCACTTTTCACTTTCATGCATTGGAGAAGGAGATGGCAACCCACTCCAGTGTTCTTGCCTGGAGAATCCCAGGGATGGGGGAGCCTAGTGGGCTGCCATCTATGGGGTCGCACAGAGTTGGACACGACTGAAGTGACTTAGCAGCAGCAGCAATGGTACATAGCTACAAGTAATAAAGTGTCTACTGTGGATAGGCCTTGTAATTAGACAGTTTTTTAAAAATGTACTTAATTTTATTCTTGCAAAAACCATATAAAATAGACTTTCATTTCATTTTTGAAAAAAGCAGAGGTTCAAAGGAATTCAGTAAGCTACCTAAGGTCACACAGTAGTAATCTATGAAACAAGAATTCAAACTAGACACTCCCGACTCCAAAGCTCATATCTTCCCTGTATGGCACAGCTCCTGAATAAATAAATAAATGACTGACTATATGTGACCTTGGCAGAGGATAGCATATTCTCATGAGCACACAAGTGACTAAGATAAATAAATTTCAGATTTCACCTTCCTTTTCACATATACTGTTTGATACATTCGCGTGCCATCAAGATGCCTATGCTAACAAGCATGTGGCAGAGAACACATCACAATTTGAATGTAATTTCCTTGGAATCATGACAAAGACCACCTACTGCAAGTGAGCATTTTAGAATACGGTTTCCCAATTCGAAATCCCAGTGTCAAGCCAGCTTCATCATATATTATTTCCATTTAACCCCATACTGATCACATTTTCCTGGGTTATCAGTCCTAGTGGTCCTCACAGGGCAATAACATACATAAAATATCTGCTGAGCCAGATTAAATGAATTTCATTTAAGAGACTAATGTTATTAACATTATATGATGATTTGCAATTATCAGTCAAATAAGATCAGTTACCAGAGGATGAGGGAGGTCTTAATAAGAGGTGAACCACAAAACCAGCACACTTTCCACTCAGTGAGTTTATAACCTAAATGGGCAATTGTCAGCACGGGAGGAATAGAAGGGCTCTCCAGGGAGAGGTGAGAAAAAGGAGTCAGCCAATTGTTCTAGTCCTTAATGAAAAAGGCTGATGTGAAAAACAAGCTCATCTGCACACGCTCATCTGTCCTCCCACGATACACACTCAACCTCTCTGCAAGCACACTGGGTCAACCCACAGGAGGGGAGGCCGCTGTGGTGCAGAGTTCTAAGGCAGGCCCCAGTCTCGGGTCTGCCACAAACAGATTCTGGGACCTTGGTCTCTCTTTTTCTCATCAAGCTCCTGTTTCTTAACCAGTAAACTTAAAAGATCATACTTCTTCAGTCAAAGATCCTTCCGATTCTAACACGCAATACTTAATCACTGGATACAAGTACCTACCCTGTTAAGTTCAATTTCCCCCACTCTCTGTTTCTAAACTGACATCACTTTTGGCAACCTGCCCCAGCACTGAGCCTTCCTGTACCAGGCAAAGCTACTGCTACACAAAGGCACAAAAATCTAGGGAGCAGAGTCAGAAACGACTGAATAACTCCCCCCACCCCCCACACACACAGCATTGATCCTTCATGTACCAAGCAAAGCTGCTGCTACACGAAGTCATGAAAACTAGGGAGCAAAGTCAGAAATGACAGAACAACACACACACACACACACACACACACACACACAGCACTGATCCTTTCTGTACCAGGAAAAGCTGTTGGTACAAGGAGGCATGGAAAACTAGGGAGCAGAACTATTTCTACAATTTTGATTCAATGTCCCCGGTGCTTCTCTTTGCCCATGGCACAAAGAAACATGCCCCCTTACCTGAAATTCATTTATATGATCTAGAAGTTCTTCAGAATCTGGCTTTCCAATACCTCTCTGATTTCATCTCCTATTTCCCCTCACTGACTCCCGTCTTCATTCACCCAGACCTCCTGACTACTCTTCTATCATACAAGACAGACTCCCACCTCAAAGCTGTGGTTTTTTTTTTCTTCCTGTACGTGGAATATCCCTCTATTTCACAGCTGCCTAGTCTGCTCCCTCACTTTTATCAGATCTTTATTAAAAACTCACTTTCTGAATAAGGCCTGCCTTACCACTCTCTCTAGTCACTCAACATTTCATAGCCCCCTTCCCTACTGTACTCTCTCTCCTCAGCTTTGATCACTATCTAATTGATTACTTTGCTGATTGCCTGTCTTCCCCAGTAGGATTTAAATCCAGTAAGGGAAGAGGATTTGGAGCCTGTTTAGTTCCTTTCAGTATCCCCAGTGCCTAGAAGAGTGTCTGGGACAGAACTGCACCCAATAAATATTTGTTGAACAGATAAATAAAATCCCTTTCCCCATATCTCACTTTAATCCAGACACACTGATCTTCTCCTTCCTTATTCATGAAATCCAAGGATACTCCTCAGCACCTTTCTATTTCTACTTCCTTATACCTGAAAACACCTTACAAATATTTCCACATGGTTCTTCTTATCTTTTTACCCAGATTTATATCCATGTGTTGCTGCTGCTGCTGCTAAGTCGCTTCAGTCGTGTCCGACTCTGTGCGACCCCATAGACGGCAGCCCATCAGGCTCCCCCGTCCCTGGGATTCTCCAGGCAAGAACACTGGAGTGGGTTGCCATTTCCTTCTTGTCCTAAAGGCCTTCTCAGTTCAAACAATCTAAAATGGCAACTTTATTCTTCATACATTTTCTTACTCTATTTTTCCTTCATAACTGTAATGGTGGTACAAGCGAGCCACTCACATCTCCTTCAAGCGAAGTTTCCAGGAGAGCAAACTGACTGATACCTCCAGCTGTCTGATCCTACTCTGTGAAGTCTGAAGCCATGCTTCCCCTGGGCTGTTCCCAGCCAATAATTGAGCAGAATAGTACTAAAGGCCAATTCCTAAGGTGCTCAGAAATCCTATAACAGGCAACTTTAGTTCAGAGGCTCTCCACTGACCTTGCTGAAACTTTCTTAGAACTGCACTGTACTCTCTGATTCATCCTCCCCAAACCTCCTAACTTCCCCCTTTGCTTTCACAGTTTTCAGACCTGCATCATTCCCTGAAGGTTTTCCCTGTCCATTCCTACTCCCTCCCCTTATTCTTCACAGGTTGCTATTTGTTGTTCAGTCGCTAAGTGGTGTCTGACTCTTTGCAACCCCATGGACTGCAGCACACCAAGATAAGATTCCCTGGCCTTCACTATCGGAGAAGGCAATGGCACCCCACTCACTATCTCCCAGAGTTTGCTCAAACTCCTGTCCATTGAGTCGGTGATGCCATCCAAGCATCTCATTCTCTACCACTCCCTTCTCCTCCTGCCCTCAATCTTTCCCAGCATCAAGGTTTTCACAGGTATTTCCCCCACAAATTCTCTTATACCATTTAATCCTACCTTAGTGTGTATTTTTTTCTTCTAGCACCTGAACTAACACAATAAAACTTATAACATGATTTATATCTAGATCATATAAAGTGATGCTTGCAAAGCATTGTTTAAAAATAACTTTTAATGAGAAATATCACTGGGCTTCCCAGATGGCAGTAGTGGTAAAGAATCTGCCTGTCAATGCAAGAGACGCAAGGGACGCGGGCTTGATCCCTGAGTCGGGAAGATCCCCTGGAGTAGGAAATGACAACCCATTCCAGTATTGCCTGGAAAATTTCATGGACAGAGGAGCCTGGTGGGATACAGTCCATGGGGCTGCAAAGAGTTGGACATGACTGAGCACACATAATATTGCTTTCTATTAATTTAATTTATTCATGAAAGAAAATACTGAGAGTCTACTTTCCTTTAGGCACTATGCTAGATCAGATCAGATCAGATCAAATCAAGGATCTAGAAGAAAAGATAAACATCTGAACAAGTAATTTAAATAAACTATGCCAAGGCATTATTAAAAGTATTCACAATGTATAGTTCACAAATAACACTGCATAAACATGCAAAATTTTATATTACATACATATTTATGATAAAGCGTTGTGAATATCCCATGAATTATACAAAGGGTAGTTCAACTTCAATAAACAAGGCTTCCTGACTTTGTCCTCAAGATCATTTTCTTCAGGTATACAAAGGAAAGTGAAGACTATTTCTTTCTGTACAGTAGTACATGGCGCAGTATTACACTGATAAACTAGGCAAAAGTGAAAATGAATGTTTTTTGAAAGGCTATAGCTCTAAGCCCTAGGAAAACAATGTGTGAATCAGTGATATTATTAAACTTTTCTAGCTCAATTCTGTAATAATAGTCCACCTCAAATTCTGTCTACTTTATGCGCATTTGTCTGATTCCCTCTAGACTAGGCTAGTCCCTTGGGTCTGGTTTCCTTTGTTTTTTGGCTCAGGGATTGAACCTGTGCCCCCTGCAGTGGAAGTGTGGAGTCTTGACCACTGGACTCCCGGGGAAGTCCCAGTCCCTTGTTTTATATGCTGTCAAAGCACCCTGTACTTTTCCTCCTTAGAATTTACCAAAAGTCTAGTCATTTGTGAATGGTCTCATTAGTAGACAATAAGTTCCATGAGAAAACCACATCTGTTATACTGGCTACTGTATCTCCAGCACCTGATGAGAATACGGTTTCAAACAGTATTTCTCAAATGGTTTACATGGAAGAATGGATGAATAAATTTAAAATGAATGAATGAATGAAGCAAAATATTTTCCCTCATATACTCAACTGTTAAATTATCTCCCATATTTGGATTTTCATAGCATTTTCAATATAGTTCTTACACTCCTCCTGTCCATGTATCCACTCAATATTTAGGTGAAAGCTTTTCAAAGTAATGAAGAGTGGTACATGTTCACCACTCTCGTCACAGACAAGGAAACTTTCGGACTCAGTTGCTCCTGAGATCAGTGTCTCAGCAGTCCCAGATGTTAACTGAGCTTGGATTTGGACACAACAAAAAATGATCCTCTTATTTCCATCCTGGCAGACTGGTCACCTCTCCTCCTTCTTCTAATCATTTTAGCTGGGCTTCTTTTCTCTCTAGCTCTGGGTAAGCCCAGACTGTAGCAGTCATTGCTTGAGAAGCCTGCCTTCTGTTCAAGAGACAGATGAGTTAAACTCCCTTTAATGAAAGTTGTCTTATATCTCTTCTTCCCCTCCACCTTTTTTCCCCTTAACCCTGTCCTACCTGGCATTTCTGTCTCTAGAGAGTCCTTTAAAATCCCTTTCGTCCATCAGTCATCCAACTTCTATCCATTTTATGCTACATTCTTCTACATTATAAGATGTCACACATTCTATCTTGAATTGTAGTTATGAATGACCATGTTTGGGGCTTCCCAGGTGGCTTAGACCATAAAGAATCTGCCCACAGTGCAGGAGACACCAGTTTGATCACTGGATTGGAAAGACCCCTTGGAGAAGGGCACAGCAACCCATTCCAATATTCTTGCCTGGAGAAACCCATGGACAGAGGAGCCTGGCAGGCCACAGTCCATGGATTCGCAAAGAGTTGGATACAACTGAGACACACACACACACACACACACACACACACAATGACCATGTTTGGCTCTCTTGCTGAGCTCTAAGTATCCCCAAAAGTATATTTTGGGAAACAAGACTTAATCAGGTATTTTTATTTACTAGTGGATATATCTAGTTCAAGTTCCAGATAATCCCCACTTATTTCAGTATAACCAAATCTATTCTAAAAAGGTACAGTTGGCCTGACTCTGTCTGCTTCCCCACCTCTCCTCTAACTTCGAGCTGTCCTCTACCACTGCAGCATGGTGCTCATTGCCAGCTGATGCCATGGTCTGACTCAGGAGGGAAACAGGAATCTCCAGAGGGATGGTATGGGGAGGGAGGTGGGAGCGGGGTTCAGGATGGGGAACATGTGTACACCCGTGGCGGATTCATGTTGATGTATGGCAAAACCAATACAATACTGTAAAGTAATTAGCCTCCAATTAAACAAATTTATATTTTAAAAAAAGGAATGTCTGGAGAAGTGCCTGCATAATGGATCAGGGAGGTACAACTTCAAGCAGTTGGAAGAAAAGAGATAAGGCTATTAGAAACCCAAAAATACAGCTGCTACAAGTGATACCAGTTGCTGGAGTGAGTCCCTGGAAGATAGGTTAATGGGGTCTGAGATGACAGGAGGGTGGTTTTCATGCACAGGTGAAGAGCATGGTTTTAAGAAGAAGACTAAAAATTCTTCAAACAAGCCTCTTTTAAGCAAGGAGAAAAAGAAAACAGAAAATTATTATGTTAAATTTCTACCCCTATAAGTTAGCAATCACCATCCATACTACTACCAACTTATATGAAGCAGAAAAATGAACAGAAAGAAGATGGGGAAGATGAATGTGGTTAAAGGGATAGAGAAGGGAATGAAGAAATGTTGGGAAAAGGGAAAGGGAGTTGATTTTAGTTTATAAAGTTTCGAGTGTGCATTTACGTTTTTGTAAACACTCATTTTCTGTCACACACACACACACACACACACTTTACAAGAAGGTATGAATGCAAAAGCACCATAAAAAGAGAATGGACTTTGAGTCAGAAGCGTTGCCTGGGTCTGAGTCCCATTTCTCTCTCTCATCACAACTGATCTGCTGATCACTGAGGACAGACTGTACTGACTTACAGGAAAAGAACCACTAATGCCAGGAAACGTGGAGAGCACAAACAAATCTGTGGTTGAGTAAATCAATCTAACCTGAAAATCTGCCACAATCAGGCCTTTAGAAGTTACAAAACACACTGCTCTGCATTTCTGCATCAGCTCTCAAAAATTTCAAAGCACTCTCCACATATACGATCTTTATTTCCTGCACTACGAGCTTTCTGGACTGGACTTCTAAGACACCGAGAAGCTAAATGTCATTTAAGTCACACAACTAATTGACGACCGCTGCTGTCGGGAGCTGGCTTGGATCAGCGCTCCTCCCATGACAAAAGTCATGAGGAAGGAGGCTTGGCACACGCAAGGGCGAGATCAAGCCTCAGGAGCCCCTTGGAGGTTCTTGAGCATCTACCCCCCAAAAAGCCGGAGTCTGCCTACTTTCTGTTTTGTGCTCTCACCTACACCTCTGACTTTACAGGGGGCTGTCCCCCACTACCTTTCTCTGAAAAAAGAGCTAACTTACAGCTCCAGTTAATAATTCCTGGGTGTGACAGTATTTCAGCCTACAAACTCCTTTTGGAAATCCTCTAGCCTGCCTGAATAGGTTTTTCCGGCCACATGTGATTGTTTAGAGCCTCCCAACTGTGAGAGGCATGAGATGTTCTAAACTGTCTAAACACAGATTCCTTTGAGCAGTTAAAAGATTGATTAGAAATTGTATTGGTGAAGGGTTTTTCACTTGTTGGGCCAATGTTTGCTACTAAGTCTCCATATCCCTTACCTACTGTGTCCTTGGCAGTGTATTGATTGATATAATTGGTTTATAGAAATGTAAGTAGTAGCTTTAATGTTTGTAACCTTGGACCCTTGAGTTAATTCTTTTTCTTGTTACAACCCACCACACCTTTGCCCTATAGAAATGCAACTCCAATGCTTTTGGAGGGTGGCGCCTGACTTTAGAATAATCACCTTTAGAGAAAATAAGTTCCTTAAAATGTTAATAGGCCTCCGGGCCAGAAGATGATGCAACTCACCTAAACTTTCGCGTATGATAGGTTTGAAAGCCTGGCTCAGGGACTGCTGTCCCTGCATGACTCCACCCCTTCCCTCATTATCCTCTATGCATAACTTAAGGTATAAAAACTACTTTGAAAAATAAAGTGCGTGGCCTTGTTCACCGAAGCTTGGTCTCCCCATGTCGTTCTTTCTCTTATCACCGAAGCTTGGTCTCCCCATGTCGTTCTTTCTCTTACCTTCTGGCTGAATTATTCAGCCTTCTCACTCCACAAAATGTTCTCACTGAGCTATCCTTCCTTCATCCGCTTGTCTTCACTGAATTTCCTCCTCACTGAGCTACCCTCATTTCTATTATTCTTTATATCTTTAATTAATACTTAATTAAGCAATTGTTTCCTGATCGCCACCAACGCAGTCCCCGCTTCGAATTCCCTGGATCCACCGGGGCTGGACCCCGGCAGACCGCTATTTCTATTTAATAGGGGGGACATTGGACCAAATAAAAGACTTTCTCACCGGACTACCTCAACTGTCCCTTTGTGCCTTCAATGTCAGAAATTAGCAAGTAACCTGCCAGAATAAGGTGAAAATTGCTCACTGCCCCCCTTAAAAAAGGTGAATAGGTAAGCCTGGCTTTAATTATGTAGAGTACATATCTGTCAACTTCCTTCCTTATTTCTTTCTCCAGATATTTATTACTGTTTTATGTGACCTCACAAGCAAGGAGTAAAGAAAAGGGAAAGAAAAAAATGTAGATAAAAATCAAAATATTAGGACTTGGCACAATGATTCCAAAAGGTCTCTCAGAGTGGAATATTTATATATCTTCAGATGCCTTGGAAGGCATTTACCTTCCTTCCCATGAAAGGATGCTCAGAGCAGAAGCTTATTCTCATGAGGAAGAATACGACAAAGGTAGGGTTTGGGAGGGGAGACAATATATACTGCCTTTGCCCTCAGTTCGTATTTCCTTGGCCCAAGTCGAGTCCACCCCCAACAACAAAAGAGGATATAAGCTCTGCATCCCAGGTGCTCTTTCTGGAAATTCATCATCCCATCAGAGTTTAGCTGCAGGACTCTGCTAAAATCTAGGGCAAAACAAGAAAAGTAACTCTGCCCATGAGGCTCATTTCCATGTCCTTCCAGTTCAGTTCAGTCGCTCAGTAGTGTCCGACTCTTTGCAACCCCATGAATTGCAGCATGCCAGGCCTCCCTGTCCATTACCAACTCCTGGTGTTCACCCAAATTCACGTCCATCAAGTCAGTGATGCCATCCAGCCATCTCATCCTCTGTTGTCCCCTTCTCCTCCTGCCCCCAATCCCTCCCAGCATCATGAGTCAACTCTTCCCATGAGGTGGCCAAAGTACTGGAGTTTCAGCTTTAGCATCATTCCTTCCAAAGAATGCCCAGGACTGATCTCCTTTAGAATAGGCTGGTTGGATCTCCTTGCAGTCCAAGGGACTCTCAAGAGTCTTCTCTAAAACCACAGCTCAATAGCATCCATTCTTCGGCATTCAGATTTCTTCACAGTCCAACTTTCACATCCATACATGACCACTAGAAAAACCATAGCCTTGACTAGATGGACCTTTGTTGGCAAAGTAATGTCTCTGCTTTTCAATATGCTATCTAGGTTGGTCATAACTTTCCTTCCAAGGAGTAAGCATCTTTTAATTTCATGGCTGCAGTTACCACCTGCAGTGATTTTGGAGCCCAGAAAAAGAAAGTCTGACACTGTTTCCACTGTTTCCCCATCTATTTCCCATGAAGTGATGGGACCAGATGCCATGATTGTTTTCTGAATGTTGAGCTTTAAGCCAACCTTTTCACTCTCCTCTTTCACTTTCACCAAGAGGCTTTTTAGTTCCTCTTCACTTTCTGCCATAAGGGTGGTGTCATCTGCATATCTGAGGTTATTGATATTTCTCCTGGCAATCTTGATTCCAGCTTGTGCTTCATCCAGCCCAGCATTTCTCATGAT
Organism: Tragelaphus eurycerus; assembly: GCA_935064755.1. Classification (NCBI taxonomy): domain Eukaryota; kingdom Metazoa; phylum Chordata; class Mammalia; order Artiodactyla; family Bovidae; genus Tragelaphus; species Tragelaphus eurycerus. The sequence goes on from CAKXYN010000043.1 coordinate 17,389,303, forward strand.
GTACTCTGCATATAAGTTAAATAAAAAGGGTGACAATATACAGCCTTAATGTACTCCTTTTGATATTTGGAACCAGTCTTTTGTTCCATGTCCAGTTCTAACTGTTGCTTCCTGACTAGCATACAGATTTCTCAAGGGGCAGGTCAGGTGGTCTGGTAGTCCCATCTCTTTCAGAATTTTCCACAGTTTATTGTGATCCACACAGTCAAAGGCTTTGGCATAGTCAATAAAGCAGAAATAGATGTTTTTCTGGAACTCTCTTGCTTTTTCCATGATCCAGAAGATGTTGGCAATTTGATCTCTGGTTCCTCTGCCTTTTCTAAAACCAGCTTGAACATCTGGAAGTTCACGGTTCATGTATTGCTAAAGCCTGGCTTGGAGAATTTTGAGCATTACTTTATTAGTGTGTGTTGCTGCATGCTACTGCTAAGTCGCTTCAGTCATGTCCGACTCTGCGCAACCCACAGACGGCAGCCCACCAGGCTCCCCCGTCCCTGGGATTCTCCAGGCAAGAACACTGGAGTGGGTTGCCATTTCCTCCTCCAATGCATGAAAGTGAAAAGTGAAAGTGAAGTTTCTCAGTTGTGTCTAAGTCCTAGCGATCCCATGGACTGCAGTCTACCAGGCTCCTCCATCCATGGGATTTGCCAGGCAAGAATACTGGAGTGGGTTGCCATTATAAGTGCAATTGTGTGGTAGTTTGAGCATTCTTTGGCATTGCCTTTCTTTGGGATTGGAATGAAAACGGACCTTTTCCAGTCCTGTGGCCACTGCTGAGTTTTCCAAATTTGCTGGCATATTGAGTGCAGCACTTTCACAGCATCATCTTTCAGGATTTGGAATAGCTCCACTGGAATTCCATCACCTCCATTAGCTTTGTTCGTAGTGATGCTTTCTAAGGCCCACTTGACTTCACATTCCAGGATGTCTGGCTCTAGGTCAGTGATCACACCATCGTGATTATCTGGGTCATGAAGATCTTTTTTGCACAGTTCTGTGTATTCTTGCCACCTTTCCTTAACATCTTCTGCTTCTGTTAGGTCCATACCATTTCTGTCCTTTATTGAGCCCATCTTTGCATGAAATATTCATTGGTATCTCTAATTTTCTTGAAGAGCTCTCTAGTCTTTCCCATTCTGTTGTTTTCCTCTATTTCTTTGCACTGATCACTGAGGAAGGCTTTCTTATCTCTCCTTGCTATTCTTTGGAACTCAGCATTCAGATGCTTATATCTTTCCTTTTCTCCTTTGCTTTTCGCTTCTCTTCTTTTCACAGCTATTTGTAAGGCCTCCCCAGACACCCCATAAAGGCTGAATGTGGAGATTTCCCCTCTGCCTAGTCTCAAGCATCTGCCCACTCTGTCCACTCCCACCACTACCTCTCTGGTTCAACTCTTTCTGAGCTCTGACCTTGCCTACTGGGGCAGTCTCATGGTTCTTCCTATTTCCTCTGGTCTCAGTCTCTCAAATCCATTTTTTCACATATTTCAGAATTCACATCCCTAAAGTAAATAGCTCATCCCCCCCACCACCACACCTTGTAAAATCACTTCAAAATTCCTCCACAACATAAAGAATAAGGTCAAACTTCACCCCTGCCCATCTCACCCTGCATCTCCCTGCCAAATTATACTCTACTATGGTTTATCAAACTCACCAACCTGACTCTTTTGCCACCTATTACCTCACACTTTTTCTTAAGCCTAGAATGATCCTCCCCAATTAATCACTTCTTCTCTTTGTGACATCTGTTTCTTCCCCCACCTGAAATTTTACTTTGATTTAAAAAATTTCCTGTGCTAGGGAACTCTGCCCAATACTCTGTAATAACCTAAATGGGAAAATAATTTGAAAAAGGATCAGATCAGATCAGATCAGTCGCTCAGTCGTGTCCGACTCTTTGCGACCCCATGAACCGCAGCACGCCAGGCCTCCCTGTCCATCACCAGCTCCCGGAGGTCACTCAGACTCGCATCCATCGAGTCAGTGATGCCATCCAGCCATCTCATCCTCTGTCGTCCCCTTCTCCTCCTGCCCTCAATCCCTCCCAGCATCAGAGTCTTCTCCAATGAGTCAACTCTTCGCATGAGGTGGCCAAAATACTGGAGTTTCAGCTTTAGCATCATTCCCTCCAAAGAAATCCCAGGGCTGATCTCCTTCAGAATGGACTGGTTGGATCTCCTTGCAGTCCAAGGGACTCTCAAGAGTCTTCTCCAACACCACAGTTCAAAAGCATCAATTCTTCGGCGCTCAGCCTTCTTCACAGTCCAGCTCTCACATCCATACATGACCACAGGAAAGACCATAGCCTTGACTAGACGAACCTTTGTTGGTAAAGTAATGTCTCTGCTTTTGAATATGCTATCTAGGTTGGTCATAACTTTCCTTCCAAGGAGCAAGCGTCTTTTAATTTCATGGCTGCAGTCACCATCTGCAGTGATTTTGGAGCCCAGAAAAACAAAGTCTGACACTGTTTCCACTGTTTCCCCATCTATCTCCCACGCAGTGATGGGACCAGATGCCATGATCTTTGTTTTCTGAATGTTGAGCTTTAAGCCAACCTTTTCACTCTCCACTTTCACTTTCATCAAGAGGCTTTTTAGCCCCTCTTCACTTTCTGCCATAAGAGTGGTGTCATCTGCATATCTGAGGTTATTGATATTTCTCCCGGCAATCTTGATTCCAACTTGTGTTTCTTCCAGTCCAGCATTTCCCATGATGTACTCTGCATATAAGTTAAATAAACATGGTGACAATATGCAGCCTTGACGTACTCCTTTTCCTATTTGGAACCAGTCTGTTGTTCCATGACCAGTTCTAACTGTTGCTTCCTGACCTGCATACAGATTTCTTAAGAGGCAGATCAGGTGGTCTGGTATTCCCATCTCTTTCAGAATTTTCCACAGTTTATTGTGATCCACACAGTCAAAGGCTTTGGCATAGTCAATAAAGCAGAAATAGATGTTTTTCTGGAACTCTCTTGCTTTTTCCATGATCCAGCGGATGTTGGCAATTTGATCTCTGGTTCCTCTGCCTTTTCTAAATCCAGCTTGAACATCAGGAAAGGATAGATACATGTATATGTACATCTGAACCACTTTGCTGCACACCTGAAACCAACACAACATTGCTAATCAACTATATTTCAATACAAAATTGAAAAAAATTTTTTAATTCCCTATGCTAGTCTTTAGGACGTCTTAACTGCAGTCAATAAGACTTGGCTCAGCATGTTGGAGATTCCTATAGAAGTACCTTTAAACTTTTGCCGACTATATCTTTACAAATATGGAAACTTGCTTTGTTTTCTTTTTTGAACACAACTAAGAAATACTCTATCGGAGAAGGCAACGGCACCCCACTCCACTACTCTTGCCTGGAAAATCCCGTGGATGGAGGAGCCTGGTAGGCTGCAGTCCATGGTGTCGCTAAGAGCCGGACACGACTGAGTGATTTCACTTTCACTTTTCACTTTCATGCATTGGAAAAGGAAATGGCAACCCACTCCAGTGTTCATGCCTGGAGAATCCCAGGGACAGGGGAGCCTGGTGGGCTGCCATCTATGGGGTTGCGCAGAGTCAGACACGACTGAAGCGACTTAGCAGCAGCAGCAACAAATACTCTATAATAAATATTCAGCTACTAATAGATCTGTGGCTAAGGTTTTTCAATTTCCCTTGTCCAACTGTTCTGAATGATAAATTTCTTATCATATATAGACAGGTTTATGGGTAAGATAAACTGCATTATAATATTTTTACAATGAGAACTTATCCAAATCAGATCTAGCCCCAAATACCAATTCTGTATGTATTTCTGTTCTGAAAGACCTATCACAGTGACCTATTTTCACAGCACAGACTGAGTTAAGAATGTGATTGCTTTTTCAAAGAACTAAAATAAAAATTCCAAGAATGGTATTAGGAGCAATGAATAAATCAAACACGATTTTCTGTAAACAAAGATTTATAACACGAGCCTGCTGAAACATTTGAGTATTTTTAGAATCTTTTTTTTGAGGGGGGGCATGTTTGATGTTAAGTCTATTGTGTACACATAAAACTCATGAACCAATTCAGTCTTTATAATGGTAATATGGGTGCTTAAGTATTGTTTACTGATGAAACTAAATTTAAAATATAAATGTTTGTTGAATCCTGTGAAAATCTTTTTCTCAAATAATTTCATTTCATTCATTCAAGAACTATATATGATGAATACATTCTATGAGCCAAAGACATAAAATATAAATGGAAACAAAACACAATGCCTATCCTTTAGGGAGCCTAGAGTCAGGTGAAGGAGAAGAACAATTAAACAGATTATGATATAAAAATAATTTGGAAGTTAAGAAAAATAGAAATAAAAAAGCAGTTACAATGTAATTTTTTTAATGAGAAAGACAGCAGAATAACACAAGAGCATATAACTAGCTAGTCTTGGTCACTTCAGACTTTTCATTTTTATTAGTTTTTAGCAACAGCAGAAAATAAACCTTAAGTCATAGAAATAATAATGTAGATGACCTGAAAGGATTCAACAGTCTTAAAATCCAACAGTGCAACTACAAAAATGTTTAATGTCACTAATTTATCTTTCTTGTTGTTGTTCATTTACTCATGTCTCCGACAAAGGATTTTGAGCAGAAATTTTATGCCAGGTTTGTGGGAAGTTATAAGAAAGTCAGAGGGAAGTTATTCAGCTTCCCTGTCTCAAGTTATTTAAAATCTTGTAGGACTTCAGGTTGATTTTCACGGCACTAGAATGTTTGGAAAATAATGACAAAGTACACTGATTTAGGTGCTTGCCTAAACAGAAATGTACATCATCGAACCTTAGAATTGGTTGCCTAGTTGAGAAGCCCCCACTGTGGTTGAAATATCTTATAATAATTCACATTTGTATACTGCTTATTAAGAGTTGAAAACTCTTAAAAAAGAGTTGAAAGAATTTTTGAATACTTTATTTCATTTTATCCTACAATAATTCTGTGATATTAGTGAAACAAATACTAACTTTCAAAGGAGACTAAGACTTCAAAAGATAAAATTATAAGATTCAAAAAGAAACATGACTGTGACATGAGCTCAGACTCAAGACAGAAATCCAATGCATGTTTTACTCCCACACTGTCTCTTAAATATCATGTCTTTAAAACAGGTATCTCTCAGATTCCATTACCCAGCATCTCACACCAACACACACACACACACACACACTGAATCACGTACACTGGCTAAAAATTGTAATTCTGAGTTACAAGCTTTTACAAAGGCTCCTACCTTAAAGCATCCTTTTCTTACTGTTATCCAGAACCAATCCAACTAAGCACCAGAATCAAGATAACCCTAGAATCCTACATAGCTCTAAACTATTAGTTTACTTCCAGAAGAGTTTCCTACCCTTTTCTAGTTAGAACTCTCTTTAGGTATCACCTGAATTATTACATCATATTCCTGCTGAAACATACTCCATGCAACCACTCCATCACAAGCAACTACAGCAGAAATCAACTTCAGGCACGTCCTAAATTACACCACATTCTCTTCTGCTTCTGTCCCTTTGTATGTGTTTTTCTCTGTCTACAAAAGCTATTCTATTTTCTGTCTTACAGAATAAGATTATAGAATAATCTTATTCAAAATTACCCCTTTAGAAGAGTCTTTTCTATGCTCCCTTTCCCCAGGCTAGATTAATTATATGCTCATTTTCTGTGCTGTTTGATTCACTCTCCTATAGCACTTTCATTACAACAATTTCCATTTATTCTTGGTCAGACACTCAACTATGAGCTCCTTGAGGACAGGGAGAAAACTGGGTCATTTATCATCACTTATTAGCACAGGGTCTAATGCTCAATAATGTTTGCACAATGAATTAAGGACTGAATGAATGAACCCTACTTCTACATGTATTAGTTTCCTTGGGCTGTAATAACAAATTACCACAAAATTGTTGGTTGAGAACAGCAGAAATTTATTTTCTCATAGTTCTCGATGTTAGAAGCCCAAAGCCAGGGTGTCGGCAGGGTTATGCTCTCTTTCAAGGTTTTAGTGAAGGATCCTACCTTGCCTTTCTTTAGTTGCTAGTAGTTATTGGCAATCCTTGGTATACTGTGACTTGTCGATCTATCACTCTAATCTCTGCCTCTGTTATCACATGGCATTCTCCCTGTGCTGTTGTTTAGCAGCTAAGTGGTGTCCAACACCCCATGGACTGTAGCCTGCCAGGCTCCTTTATCCATGAGATTTCCCAGACAAGAATACTGGAGTGGACTGTATTTCCTTCTCCAGGGGCTCTTTCTGACCCAGGGATCAAACCCACCTCTCCCGCATTGGCAGGCAGATTCTTTACTGCTGACCCACCAGGGAAGCCCCTGTGCATCTGTGTCCAAATTTCTCTCTTCTTATAAAGACATCAGCCTATGTTCTTCAGTTGCTAAGCTGTGTCCAAGTCTTTGTGATCCCATAGACTACAGCATGTCAGGCTTCCCTGTCCTTCCCTATCTCCTGGAGTTTGCTTAAACTCATGTCCATTGAGTCAGTGATACCATCCAACCATCTCATCCTCTGTTGACCCCTTCTCTTCCTGCCCTCAGTCTTTCCCAGCACCAGGGTCTTTTCTAATGAGTCAGCTCTTTGCATCAGGTTGTCAGAGTATTGGAGCTTCAGTATTAGTTCTTCCAATGAATACTCAGGGTTGATTTCCTTCAGGACTGACTGGTTTGATCTTGTAGTACAAGGGACTCTCAAGAGTCTTCTCCAGCACAATTCAAAATCATCCATTCTTCAGCACTCAGCCTTCTTTATGGTCCAAATCTCACATCTGTACATGACTGGAAAAATTATAGCTTTGACTATATAGACTTTTTCAGCAAAGTGATGTCTCTGCTTTTTAATATGTTGTCTAGGTTGGCCACAGCTTTTCTTCCAAGGAGCAAGTGTCTTTTGGAAGTGTCTTTTCTTCCGAGGAGCAAGTATTTTTTTGACTGCCATGGTTGCAGTCACCATCTGCAGTGATTTTGGAACCCAACAAAAATAAACTCTGTCACTGTTTCCACTTTTTCCGCATCTAGGGACCACCCTAATCCAGTATAACTTCATCTTAACTACATTTGCAAAGACCCCATTTCCAAATAAGATTACATTCACAGTTCTTGATGGACATGAATTTTGGATGAGTGGTATTTAACCTAGTCTATTACATTACAACTGGAGAGAGAAATTTTTTTCCTGAATTCTGCATTTGGAGCACAGAACCTAAGTAACCTGCCCAACCACATTTGATCTGACATGTAGGTCAAAGACTTATTTATGAAACAGGAATTTCCCACAGGAAACTACAATTGTTTCTTTTTTAATCTTAACTTGGAAAGCTCATTCATTCATTCATGAAATATTTACTGAGTGCTTATGACATGCCAGGCACCATACTAAGGGTTAGGGATATAGCAGTAAACAAAGCAAAAAAAAAGTCTCTGCTGTTATGAAGGTGACACTGAAGAGGAAAGGGGAGACAGATAATAAAGAAACAAGTAAATTCTGCACATACTATCAAATTTTGGTAAGTGTAGTGGAGAAGTGTCAAGCTGATAATGAGGATGGGAAAACTGAGTAGAGCTGGGGATACTGTAATATCAAAAGAGGTGATTAGAGAAAGCTTCACCAAGGTGATATTGAAGCACCTAAAGGAGGGATGAGAGGTTAGCCGTATGACTATTTGGAGGAATACAGTCTAGACAGTAGAAACGCCAAAAGCCAAGGCCCGGGGAGAGGGGGGTGCTTGGGGTGTGAGAGATGCAGCAGGTGGCCGGGGTGACTAGCCCAAAAATAAGGGGAGAGCAGTAAAAAAGGGAAGGGATAACGGAGGATACCAAAGAGATCAGAATGTTCTTCCTCTCTCCATTGTCAACTAAGTGGTTACTTCAGAACATGTTCCTGGTTTCTATAGAAGTAATATTTTGAGTTCTTAAGTTTCTCCAAACAAACAAACAAAAAAAATTGCTATGCTCAACAAATATAAAAATTCAAGCCTTTCTTAGTGTCCTTCAACTCTGCGCCTTATCATTGGGAAAGCAAAAACAATGCATGTATCTGGACTATAATAAATAAATTTTAGTTTTTAGGTAAATCACACTTCTATCAGTTAAAAAAATTATTTTGTAGGACAGTATATCAGTCTAGTTATGAGACTTGAATTACGTCAACTTGTTAAAATTACCAACAAATTCCTTTCTTCAAACAAAAATTTTATTTCATGATTCTCTTCAGTCTTGTCTAAATGTTGAGGATACCATTAGGCTCTTTTTTGGTGCCACTTAATGGAAGAATTTAAATAAAAAATGTTCTATTTAATAAAATGTCAAAATAGGTTTTAATGGTGATGGGGTCGCACAGAGTCGGACACAACTGAAGCGACTTAGCAGCAGCAGCAGCAAGCTTACAAAGTCCTTTCCAATAATAACAAACTATTTTAAGAAAACAATATATACATGTGTCATTTCATCCTTACCCTCTGAAATAAAAATTATGATCTCCATTTTGCAGATTTTAGTGATTTATTGAAGGTCATATCTAGTTGGAGAGTAAGATTCAAACCTATTCGCGCCTGACCACAAAGCCTTTGCTCTGAAACTCTGGGCTCTTGTGCCTCCTTTCTAGTCTTATCCCATGAAATTCTTTGGCAACCCTGTGAATTATACATTACATCCCAGCACTCATTTTTAAAGAGGTGAAAGAATGCATCCTAAGTCACACAGCTATTTACTGGTAGATTCGACTTTTATTCAATCAATATTTATGAAGACCCTCTACTACTCAGCACTGGACACACCTAGTAAAGAAAATATCCACTCTCTGGAACCTACAGTCTAAAGAGAGATATATTCACAATGGTAACTCACACTTATTAACACTTATTAAGTTAAGAATCAATTCTTTGGCACTCAGCCTTCTTCACAGTCCAACTCTCACATCCATACATGACCACTGGAAAAACCATAGCCTTGACTAGACGGACCTTTGTTGGCAAAGTAATGTCTCTGCTTTTCAATATGCTATCTAGGTTGGTCATAACTTTCCTTCCAAGGAGTAAGCGACTTTTAATTTCATGGCTGCAGTCACCATCTACAGTGATTTTGGAGCCCCCAAAAATAAAGTCTGACACTATTTCCACTGTTTCCCCATCTATTTCCCATGAAGCGATGGGACCAGATGCCATTATCTTTGTTTTCTGAATGTTGAGCTTTAAGCCAAATTTTCACTCTCCACTTTCACTTTCATCAAGAGGCTTTTTAGTTCCTCTTCACTTTCTGCCATAAGGGTGGTGTCATCTGCATATCTGAGGTTATTGATTAGAAGCAGCTAAAGGCTATGGTTTTTCCTGTGGTCATGTATGGATGTGAGAGTTGGACTGTGAAGAAGGCTGAGGGCCGAAGAATTGATGCTTTTGAACTGTGGTGTTGGAGAAGACTCTTGAGAGTCCCTTGGACTGCAAGGTAATCCAACTAGTCCATCCTGAAGGAGATCAGCCCTGGGATTTCTTTGGAAGGAATGATGCTAAAGCTGAAATTCCAGTAATTTGGCCACCTCATGAGAAGAGTTGACTCATTGGAAAAGACTCTGATGCTGGGAGGGATTGGGGGCAGGAGGAGAAGAGGACAACAGAGGATGAGACAGCTGGATGGCATCACTGACTCGATGGATATGAGTCTGGGTGAACTCTAGGAGTTGGTGATGGACAGGGAGGCCTGGCGTGCTGCGATTCATGGGGTTGCAAAGAGTCGGACACAACTGAGCGACTGAATTGAACTGAAAGAATTATTTATAATTTTTAAGGACATAGGGCTAAACAGCCATGCCATAAGAATTTTTAAGCTTGGAAAAGCAAGAAGCACCTAAATCAAGCTAGTCCTTTTCAGGAATATGAGATGACCAGGAGAATGGCAGTTAATATGATAAGAATCTAGAATACAGAGAAGATTACACTATTAGACTTTACCAAGTGATCTGGATCACTTCATGGTGACAATCAGTAAAATTTAGAAAGAAGTTGTGTTAGTTGCTCAGACATGTCTGACTCTTTTGTAACCCCATGAACTATAGCCCACCAGGCTCCTCTGTCCATGTAAAAATACTGGAGTGGATAGCCATTCTCTTCTCCAGGGAGTCTTTCCAACCTGGGGATCAAACCGGGTTTCCTGCATTTCAGGCAGATTCTTTACCATCTGAGCCACCAGTGAAGCCCCTTTCATAATACCAAGATTCCTACTCCTATCCCACGTTTAACGTGGGATAGGAGGAGGAATTGAGAGAATTTTAACCAACTCTCAAGCCACACCAAATAAACATTCTAAGCGAAATGTCTTCTTACAATATAAACTCAAGGCAAACCACTTAGCTACCCTTCCAACCATTTATTGCGCAGGAATTCTGAACAGGATCCTGAGACAGACTACTTAAGTATGAAACTCAGTTCCTCTATTTAAAGAATGTGATCTTGGCAAATTACTGCATCTCTTCATGCCTCAGTTTCAGTATTTTCAGAGTGGGAATAATAGCACTATCTATCTCTCCGTTTCATTGTGAGGATTAAATAAAATTAATCTATGTAAAATACTTAGAATACTGCTTGACACATAGACAGTACTACATCAGTGTTTGAAACTATTAAACTCCTAAGAGTTTCTCCTCCTGTATGAAATGTTGGAGCCACAACTGCCTGAGGATACAACTGACGTAAGTCAGCGGTGGGATCTGAAGCAACAGGGGAGGGGAAGGAGAATAGCTCCCACATTATTGGTAAGAGTTGGTTTCATGTTGCTTGTTAAGTGTACTTTACAATTGTTCAAAGACATAGCAATATTTTTGTTTAAAACAAACTAACAATGCCTCCGCCTCCTTTTCACATTCTGTTCTTGAGTCCTTATATGGGTGTGTTTAGTTGCTCAGTTATGTCCAATCCTTTGCGACCCTTTGGACTGTAGCCCACCAGGCTCCTCAGTCCATGGGATTCCTCAGACAAGAATACTGGTGTGGGTCACCATATCCTCCTCCAGAGGATCTTCCCAACCCTCCTGTGTCTCCTGTGTCTCCTGCATTGCAATCAGATTCTTTCCACACTGAGCCATCTTGAGTTCTTACCTCTGCCAGTTGGGTGTGGGGGAAACGTAGGCTGATTGGGCTGTTTGTAGTAGCTGCACTGATTAGATTTTCTCCAGGTAAAATCCTGTTATGGTCCATGCCGTTTAAACTTCATGAAGAAGAAAAACTGGGATCAAATACTAGCAGGAAAGGTTGCTAGAAAATGTTTTCTGAAGGGTGACACAAAAGCTTTCATCAAACACTTTAGGATAATATCATCCACTGAGAAAATGATTATCAATACATTTTTCTTTCAAGTACTCTCTCTAAACACAATTTTATTTGTCTGCTTGCTTATTTTACATGATTGTGCTAATCATAGATTAAACTCCCTTGTATCCTTCTCTTTTCACCTTTTTGTCATTTTCAAAATCTTTTTATTTTTCTTTATTCTCCAAGTTTTAAACAATGAAACATGGTTACTTTCATTAGAGAAGAGTGTCAATTAATTAAAACATAAAACCTCAAGTAGATTTATCTTAGGTGTCTGAAATACAAGCCTTAGTTTTTCTTCTGCCTGAATTAGGCTTTAAATTTACTGGAAAATTTTTTCCTGCTCAAACTATAAAAGAAAAAAAGCAGGCAGGAGGGAAGAGAGGGGCTGTCACAGAATGATGGAGTGAGAAAAGAACAAGTTATTTACGGTCGCCAGCCTCTTCTAGGCTTTCAGACCTGCCCAGCAATCCTTTTAGTTTTCTGTAGTCAGCCACTTCTCCACACCCAAAAGTGGCCATTATAAACCTTCATCATTCTCATCAGATCTTGTCGCAGCCCACTCTCTGCCAGTGACCTTCCTTCCTACTTCATTGACAAAATAGCAGTCATAAAGCTCGAAGTCCCTCCTTTTCCATCCCCCAGCTTCCATCCACACCTTGCCCATATGTTAAAATTTCAGCCCTCAGGGACCAGTCTATCCTAAAGGAAATCAGTCCTGAATATTCATTGGAAGAACTGATGCTGAAGCTCCAGTACTTTGGCCACCTGATGACTCATTGGAAAAGACTGTGATGCTGGGAAAGATTGAAGGTGGGAGGAGGAGGGACGACAGAGGATTAGATGGTTGGATGGCATCACCAACGTGATGGACATGAGTTTGAGCAAGCTCCAGGAGTTGGTGATGGACAGGGAGGCCTGGTGTGCTGCAGTCCATGGGGTCGCAAAGAGTCGGACACGCCTGAGCAGCTGGACTGAACTGACAGGCCTTACCTCCTGGTTCCAGCTTTTGTGCCTTCCCTGAGTTTTTAGTCTCTTCTCCACTGATTCCTTCCCTCCATGCTGCTGCTGCTAAGTCACTTCAGTCGTGTCCAACTCTGTGTGACCCCATAGACGGCAGCCCACCAGGCTCCCCTGTCCCTGGGATTCTCCAGGCAAGAACACTGGAGTGGGTTGCCATTTCCTTCATACTCTCTGAGTTTTCCTCAGGCTACTGCTTTCTTTTTCTTTTTCTTCTGTTTATTTACAACCCAAAGCAGTTTCACACTGATTTGGGCCAGATATTATTTTGCTGCTAGCTTCCCAGGTGGCTCAGTGGTAAAGAAACTGACAATGCAGGAGACACAGGTTTGATCCCTCAGTAGTAAATGGCAACCCACCCCGGTATTCTTGCCTGGGAAATGCCATGGACAGAGGAGCCTAGAGGGCTACAGCCCAAGGGGTTGCAAAAGAATCAGATATAACTTAGTGACTAAACAACAGAAACAACCCTAGAGGTGGTCTCAAACATCCCTATAGCTTCTCAGCTTCCATCGGTCAATCTGATTCCCTTCTCTCTGTCTCAAATCACAACCTTCTTTGAGCTTACAAACTGTTTTCCTAAGCATCTCCATCTGAATATCTTGTACTTCCCTACTCCTCAATGCAATTACCAACCAGATACTCATTGTTGAAATCTCTGAGTCATCTCTGATTCATTCCTCATCTCCTTCATTCAGTAAAACATGAATTCCCATTATTTCAAATTCCAACATATTTCTTGAAATCAACCCCTGCTCTGAATATTCACTGTTAGTTAGCTCCTGTCCTATCATCTGAAATAACTTCTTGGTAGTCAGCAGACCTTCCCTTAACTCATTTCTAATCCATTCTTCACATGTCTTCATTGTCATTCTAAAGCATCATGTCACTTATCTGCTTAAAAGCTTTCAGTTGTAACCTATGGCTCAGAAAGAATTAAAATTCTTTATATAACATGTAAGTCCTTCTCATCCTGGTACTCAAGTGTTTTACCAAATTCCTCTTCCTTCTTGTGATGTTCCTTAAGACAACAAATGCGCTGTCTGCCTCCATGTCCTGTGCCTCTGCATGTGATTGCTTTTCTGTTTAAATTGACTTATCCACCAGGAATCCACCTGCCAATGCAGAAGACTCAAGCTCGATCCCTGGGTGGGGAAGATCCCTTGGAGAGGCAAATGGCAACATACTCTAGTACTCTTGCCTGGGAAATTCCATGGACAGAGGTGCTTAATAGGCTACAGTCAATGGGGTTGCAAAACAGTCAGACATGACTTAGCAACTAAACAATAATCATCTTCACCTGCCAAAGTCTTCTTACTTTAAACCAATGCTTCTCAAATTTTATTGTGCTTACAAGTAAGCTGAGGATCTTATTAAAATTAAATTCTGACTTCATCAGTGTGGCCTGGGGCCTGGGAACTGCATTTCTAACAAATTCTCAGGTAACAGCTGGGAACAGGTGTTACTACTACTAGTCTATTGACCACATTTTGAGTTGCAAGAACCAGGCCCAACTTAAATATGACCTCACCTGAAGGCTTTCTGCCCCGCTCCTGCCCTCGAATGAGTCATTCCTGGCCCTCAGTGGCTGTCAGAACACTGTACGGATCTCTTTTACAGTTCTTTCATTTTGTGACATAAACGTCTGTTATGTTTCTTTATCGTCCACTAAACCACAACTCTTTGAAAGGCAGAGACCATACCTGTTCATTCTCACATACTACCCTCTAACAGCGACTGGCCTATAGTAGACACTGATTAAACATTTGTTAAATGAATTCATAAGTGAATAAATAAAAATAGAAATATTGTTGAAACTAAGTAGCAATGGATTCAAAAAAATATTTGTTTTAGCTGTAATCAAACCACAAACATTTATGAAACACCTATAATTCTCATTCATTTTGTATCAAATTTTATAGCTCAGTGCCTGAAATTTAATAAAACTACATAGCATATTTGTTAGACAGGTGGCTGGCTGGATGGCTGACTGGATGGATGGATGGATGGCTGAGTAGCTAGATGGCTGAATGGATGGATAAATGCCCCCAATAAAGGGAAGACTGTAAGAAAAGCCAGCATGTTGTCTACAATCATTTACAACAAATCAGCAAGAAGATGAAAAATATATTTATGACAAAATAAGTGATTCACTAAAGTTTCTCTTTTTGAATATTGCAGGACAAAATACTGAGATACAGTAACACAATTTAGATAAATATGCCACAAATTCCTAAGTGCAGAAAGAGGTGAACACACAGTAAGAACTGGTAAAATAAACTTGGGAGCATGATGTGTTGGAATGAGTGATTAAAGTAAATAAGAGTAACATGACGGAAAGAGAAGGCTTGTTCTTGAGTTCTGAAAATTCTTATCTTATGATTTGCAACTGTGAACACTTAAGAGGTTGCACCCTATCCTTGCTTCTCCTGGTAATAAAAACTTATACAAAAGACTCTTCAGAGCTAAAACTGAGTTATCAACCAAAGATACGTGATAGTTAAAAAAAAACAAGGAGCTTATACATCAAAGTTACAAGTCTTTGGTGAGGCTTTTAAGTCTTCTTCAGATCAGATCAGATCAGTCGTTCAGTCGTGTCCGACTCTTTGAGACCCCATGAATCACAGCACGCCAGGCCTCCCTGTCCATCACCAACTCCTGGAGGTCACCCAGACTCATATCCATCGAGTCAGTGATGCCATCCAGCCATCTCATCCTCTGTCGTCCCCTTCTCCTCCGGCCCCCAATCCCTCCCAGCATCAGAGTCTTCTCCAATGAGTCAACTCTTCGCATAAGGTGGCCAAAATACTGGAGTTTCAGCCTTAGCATCATTCCTTCCAAAGAAATCCCAGGGCTGATCTCCTTCAGAATGGACTGGTTGCATCTCCTTGCAGTCCAAGGGACTCTCAAGAGTCTTCTCCAACACCACAGTTCAAAAGCATTAATTCTTCGGCCCTCAGCCTTCTTCACAGTCCAGCTCTCACATCCATACATGACCACAGGAAAAACCATAGCCTTGACTAGGCGAACCTTTGCTGGCAAAGTAATGTCTCTGCTTTTGAATATGCTATCTAGGTTGGTCATAACTTTCAGTAGTATATTTAGACACGTTGGCTTCTTTCTCAAGCAGCAGAAAAAGAACAGTGTCAGAGAGGCACGCTGGAGTGGAAACAACAGTAAGTGAAAACTGTTCCCAATGTCCGCCTTATCACAGAAGGTTAAAGGCAAAACTAGAAACTGGAATAAAACACAAATAGCATCTATTAAAGGAAGCTTGCCCGGTCATTCTAGTGATAATCAATTAATTGAGACTATTATCAGAACTCCTAAAGTCAAGACAAATAATAAGCTGTTACAAATAAGTTATAAACAAAGTTAATTATGCTTTAAGCAAAGATTACCTGCTTTTACTCTGAAGCTAAGAAAAAGAAATTTTAATGAAGAAAAAAGTTGTAGGTATTCCTGTCACAGGTTTAATGGATATGTGTTTTTGCTTTGTTTTTCCATTAACTGTAAAAATATACAATGCTTACTTACCTCTTTAGTCACTCATAAGACATATGGCTATCTTAAAAAAAATATTTCAGTAGATGAATGTCAAAGATCTTTCTGAATAGCTCAAAGGATCACTAACAGGGCCCATAAAAGGCACAGACATAAATCTACTTTGGGGGACAGGCCAATAAATCTGTAGGTATTTTCTGTCTGCCTTGCAAAACCCTTTCTTAGCTACCTTAAGGGATAAGGAATTCAATCTGTACATTGCAGCCAGAGTGATACCAGAGAAAATGTCAGATAGTGTTACTCCTCTGCTCAAAACTCCCTCCAACGGCCTCTCAGTCCATGATGAGGCATCCACAATCAGTGTGTGGCCCCAGCCTCCCTGGCCTCCTCTGCTATGAGCTTGTGTCTGTCTCACTCCCTTCTGGCCACTCTCTAACCCTATCTGTCTCACAAAGTAGCCAGGTATACTGATTTAGCTCCTTTGTACACATTGCCTCTACTAGGATGATTTTCTCCCAGGTATCTGAAAGTGCCACCTCACTTTCTCCAAGTCTGCAAAGATGACACCTTTACAGAGATGCCTTACTTTACCATACCTTCATGACATTTCCTAAATACCTAATTTTTTTCTATTGCATGTGTAACTTCCTGGCATGCTCCATAAATATGATTTATTGATATTCTGTTCCCTATGCCCTATGTCCCAGGAGGCACTTTATTCATAATTGTATCCTCAGGGTCTACAGCAATGCCTAGTACTTGGTAGGAGCTCAGGAAATATCTATTGGATGACTAACAGTAGTAAAGGGTAAAATACGATGAAGTCACCAAAAGGGACTTGTGAGGTCTGCTTTATACCTGAGCTGTTCCCTAAAGGAAGAATAAGGAGGTTGTCACATAGCAAAGGGGTTGAGGGAGGAGATACAGCATTTTACCTGAAAAAAATTGCTGAAAAAAAAAGAATCAGAGAAGCAAATATGAAGGAATATTTTTTAAATGTTTAAATCCAGTGGAGCAGGGAAATCGGTATTTTAAAACGCTTCTCATTTAAGATGAGGGTTTTTCAGTGACTCGTTTACCAAAGGTTCAAGACATCTGAGACATTTTAATTTCCTTTTATCATCATGAAATTTACCTATCTCTGGTAATACTTCTTATATTTAAATCTCTTGATTTTTGCTTTATGTATCTTTGCTTCTTTGTTGTTAGGTGTCTAATATTTTATCATGTCTATCTTCTTTGTGAATTGCACCTTTTATCATCAAAAAGTCATCTTTCTTTCATTTAATATAAATTAATTTTAAAACATAATAAATAAATCTACTGTGTCTGACATTAATATAGCCACTCAGCTTTTCCTTTTGGATGGATGTTTGCATGGTTTATCTTTTTTTCTCATATTCTTATTCTTATCCTATTAGCATATTTATATTTAAACTATTCTCTTATTAAAAAAGACGTATATAGGTCTTGTTTATAAATCAAATTTGACAATCCCTGCCTTCAAATTATGGAGAAGGCAATGACAACCCACTACAGTACTCTTGCCTGGAGAATCCCCGGAACAGGGGAGCCTGGTGGGCTGCCATCTATAGGGTCGCACAGAGTCAGACACAACTGAAGCAACTTAGCAGCAGCAGCAGCAGCCTGTTTATATCTAATGTGATTATTGATATGGCTTGATTTAAGAATACCATTTGCTGTTTGTTTTCTATTTGTC
The DNA here is from genome assembly GCA_935064755.1 of Tragelaphus eurycerus. Classification (NCBI taxonomy): domain Eukaryota; kingdom Metazoa; phylum Chordata; class Mammalia; order Artiodactyla; family Bovidae; genus Tragelaphus; species Tragelaphus eurycerus. The sequence goes on from CAKXYN010000043.1 coordinate 17,406,900, forward strand.
TCACCTTTGTATTTTTGACTTCTCTTATTTGGGGTTTAAATAATATATATAAATAACATAAATAGTATTTTATTTTATCTCCTCTATTATCTATGTTTGGAGAAGGCAATGGCACACCACTCCAGTACTCTTGCCTGGAAAATCCCATGGATGGAGGAGCTTGGTAGGCTGCAGTCCAGAGAGTCGTGAAGAGTCAGACATGGCTGAGCGACTTCACTTTCACTTTTCACTTTCATGCATTGAAGAAGGAAATGGCAACCCACCCCAGTGTTCTTGCCTGGAGAATCCCAGGGACAGCGGAGCCTGGTGGGCTGCCATCTCTGGGGTCTCACAGAGTTGGACACGACTGAAGTGACTTAGCAGCAGCAGCAGCATTAGCTATGTTATTATATCTTTTTGTATTTTTAGCTCATATTATCCTTCCTTAAACTATCTGTGCTGTGCTAAGTCGCTTCAGTCATGTCTGACTCTTTGGGACACCATGAACCACAGTCCGCCAGGCTCCTCTGTCTGTGGGATCTTCCAGGCGAGAATTCTTGAGTGGGTTGCCATGCCCTCCTCCAGGGGATCTTCCTGACCCAGGGATGCAACCCATGTCTCTTACGTCTCCGCATTAGCAGGCTGGTTCTTTACCACTAGCGCCATAGTCTACATCAAATTAGTATTAAACTATCTCACAGATGAATGTAACAACCTTACAATAGTATACTTCCATTAACTCTCTTTCTGGCTTTTATGTTCTTGTTTTTTATACATTTTTCTGTTTTATGAATAAAAACATATGATTATTATTTTTGCCTTAAAGAGTAAGTAGTCCTTTAAGAAATTAAGAACTGAGACAAAGTGTTTTATATTTACCCACATGTTTACCATTTTGAGTACTCTTCATTCACTTATGGATACCTGAGCTTCTTCCTGGTGTCATTTTCTTTCATTTTGAAGAATTAACTTTAATATTTCTAAAAGTACAGAGACACTTTCAGCTGTTCTCCACCAGGCCTGAGTCAATTTCATCCTGCATTTGTGCACCCTTGTTTCAGAAAGACTTCGTGGTATTTCTCAAGCAGATTTTTGAAGCTCCTTCTCAAGGTAGTTCTCTCCCTTCTAGTATTTTACCCTGCAAATTCTATCCACTTCAGCAGAAATAAGCTCCAAATCACTTTTTTCTACTCTTTAAAATTTTTATTGTCTGCCAAGCAGAATGTTAGGATTTAGGTAAAACTCCTCTATTTTTGGATTACTGTCTTGTGTTGTCTGTTGCCAAGTGCACCAAAACAGCAGCTTTAAGCTTTTTGTCCAGTTTTACAACTGTTTTGTGTTTATGGCACAAAGGTAAATCTGATATCCATTATCTATCACCTATGAACAATATTTCTTTGATAGCTTATGTTTTCTTCAAAGTCTTGGAATGAAATTAGCCCACTTCAATTAATGGGAAATGTTCACAAAACAATCTAATTAGCAAAGTCAGTTATTATCAAACCATCGGTAAATCATATTTTCTTTTTCTCTAAAGTCTAATTTTATTTTTAATCCAAACAAAGGGTTGGATTAAACAATCCCAAAACAATCTAATTAGCAAAGTCAGTTATTATCAAACCATCGGTAAATCATATTTTCTTTTTCTCTAAAGTCTGATTTTATTTTTAATCCAAACAAAGGGTTGGATTAAACAAATACACCTTTCCAGGACAACAGTCTCACTTCTTCATTCAAAGAACAATGGCTGGGTCGGTAGGTAGGTACAGAGATAGATAGGCAGGCAGGCAAACAGAATTCAACATTTCCATGAATGTGTTATCTAAATACTAAGTACCAATACCTTCGATTTTTCTTATGGATCCTTTCTTTACTTTTCTCTTATGATAGTAATTTACCTTTTACAATAGTAAAGGGATAGAAGTAGTGAAGCTATTAAACCAAAATTGACATCACTCTCACTGTCTCTATCTATAGTGTATCTGAATTCAAAATATTGCAATATGTAAAAGTAATCTATCTAACTACCTGGATTTTTCTGTAACAGAAATATGTTACAGACATGGAAATACAGGAAGTCCTATCACCTTATCACAGGCTTATGAGGCCTTAAATAACAGTACTTATCACAATTTCCAAAAACACTATTTGGTGCCCCAGATAATTTTATAGCTGAGCAATATAACATAATAAGTCTCTAGGTGAAAAAAGAAAAAAGTAAAACAGAAACTCCAGTCTGGAGATCTTGATTCTGCACAACATAAATTTCTTTATGCCAATGAGCTATATTTAATTCTACTTTGAATTTTTGTCTTTTCATACCTTTAATTCCTTTTTGTTGTAGTTGAGGAGCTTACTATTTTTTTAAATGGCATTCCACTGATCATTCTCTTTGCTCTGATATGATGGGGAGGACTTCTTGGTACTATCTCATCATTCTTGTCCCTAGGTACAGTATGAGTTCTGGATATTTCTTATCATTAGGGGAATAAAAGAGACAGGAGAAAAACTAGACTATGCAGAGTGAGGTTTTGGAGTAAAACTGATCCTTCTCTCTTCTGAGATTTTATTAAATATCTTATCCTAGGATGGACTTTTCCTAATTTTAATGCCACATTTCATATGGTTTCCCTAGAATCCTTGACTTTCCACAAAGAGAGCCAGCCTAATGTTTACTTTAACATTTCAGCAGTTTCTCTTCAGCAGCTATTTCCAGTAGCCTTTGCTTATAACTTACTTAATAATTAGGTTCTTACTGGAGATAGGGGTGACAGTGTAGGTAAGACTATACGTAAGGGGTTTGGATGTCACCAGAGGCCAAACTCTGCAGCATATCTGTATTCCACTCTAAAACCTTTATTGCCCACCCTAGGCCATTAGTCGGGGAAGGCAATGGCACCCCACCCCAGTACTTTTGCCTGGAAAATCCCATGTACGGAGGAGCCTGGTAGGCTCCAGTCCATGGGGTCGCTAAGAGTCGGACACGACTGAGCAACTTCACTTTCGCTTTTCACTTTCATACGTTGGAGAAGGAAATGGCAACCCACTCCAGTATTCTTGCCTGGAGAATCCCAGGGACAGGGGAGCCTGGTGGGCTTCTGTCTGTGGGGTCGCACAGAGTCGGACACGACTGAAGCGACTTAGCAGCAACAGCAGGCCATTAGTAACCCATGACTGTTACCACAGAGTATCCCCTTTCCCTTTGTTTGGTGGTGGTGGGGTGGTGGGTGTGAATGTCAGTGCTGAATAGTTTTAACTGTTTTTGGCTTTAGCAATTAGTACTGGGAAAGGGAAAGTCTGTGCTCTAGCTTCAATATGCCATCTTCATCTAAAGGCAACTTTTACTTGATTTTTGTAATAATTCTGAACACTATTAGCTTTGCCATTTTAAAATGCAGAGAGATCAGTATGTCAATGAGAAGATTAAGGAACATTGTAAATTTTTCATTACTTAATATTAGTTGAGTTCCTACAACATGCCAAACACTTTGCTATATAATGAGTATATAGAAAGAAACAAGATAAGACATAGCCACTGTCCTAAAGAGCTTACCCTCTAGTTGGAGAAACAGACACGTAAACATCAGTAAAATAAGTCTGATTCCCTTGCAGGTCAGTTGGTAAAGAATCTGTCTGCAATACAGGAGACCTGGGCTCAATTCCTAGGTCAGGAAGATCCCTGGAGAAGGAAATGGCAAACCACTCCAGTATTCTTGCCTGGAGAATCTCCATGAACAGAGGAGCCTGGTAGGCTACAGTCCGTGGAGTCACAAGAGTGGGACATGACTTAGTGACTAAACCACCACCACCACCAAAATAAGTTCAGTGATAGAAGAAGGTATCGGTCAGTTCAGTCACTCCGTCGTATCTGACTCTTTGCAACCCCATGGACTGCAGCAAGCCAGCCTCCCTGTCTATCACCAACTCCTGGAGCCCACTCAAACTCATGTCCATTGACTCGGTGATCCCATCCAACTATCTCATCCCTTGTCATGCCCTTCTCGTCCCGCCTTCAAACTTTCCCAGCATCAGGATCTTGAAATGAGTCTGTTCATTGAACCAGGTGGCCAAAGTTTTAGAGTTTTGGCTCCAGCATCAGTCCTTCCAATGAATATTGAGGACTGATTTCCTTTAGGATGGACTGGTTGGATCTTCTTGCAGTCCAAGGGACTCTCAAGAGTCTTCTCCAAAACCACAGTTCAAAAGCATCAGTTCTTCAGTGCTCAGCTTTTTTTAATAGTCCAAATCTCACATACACACATGACTACCGGAAAACCATAACTTTGACTAGATGGACCTTTGTTGGCAAAGTAATGTCTCTGCTTTTTAATATGCTGTCTAGGTTGGTCATAGATTTTCTTCCAAGGAACAAGTGTCTTTTAATTTCATGGCTGCAGTCACCATCTACAGTGATTTTGGACCCCCTCCCAAAAAATAAAGTCTGTCACTGTTTTCACTGTTTCCCCATCTATTTGCCATGAAGTGATGGGACCAGATGCCATGATCTTAGTTTTCTGAATGTTAAGTTTTAAGCCAACATTTTTCCTCTCCTCTTTCACTTTCATCAAGGGGCTCTTTAGTTCTTTGTTTCTGGCATTAGGGTGGTGTCATCCGCATATCTGAGGTTATTGATATTCCTCCTGGCAATCTTGATTCCAGCTTGTGCTTCATCCAGTCCAGCATTTCTCATAATGTACTCTGCATATAGGTTAAATATACAGGCTTGACGTACTCCTTTTTGGATTTGGAAACAGGCTGTTCCATGTCCAGCTTTAACTGTTGCTTCTTGACCTGCATACAAATTTCTCAGGAGGCAGGTCAGGTGGTCTGGTATTCCCATCTCTTTCAGAATTTTCCAAAGTTTGTTGTAATCCACACAGTCAAAGGCTTTGGCATAGTCAATAAATCAGAAGTAGATGTTTGTTCTGGAACTCTCTTGATTTTTCCATGATCCAGCGGATGTTGGCAATTTGATCTCTGGTTCCTCTGCCTTTTCTAAAACCAGCTTGAACATGTGGAAGTTCATGGTTCATGTACTGTTGAAGTCTGGCTTGAGGAATTTTTAACATTACTTTGCTAGTGTATGAGATGCATGCAATTGTGCAGTAGTTTGAGCATTCTTTGGCACTGCCTTTCTTTGGAATTGGAATGAAAACTGTCCTTTTCCAGTCCTGTGGCCACTGCTAAGTTTTCCAAATTTGCTGGCATATTGAATGCAGCACTTTCACAGCATCATCTTTTAGGGTTTGAAAGAGCTCAACTGGAATTTCATCACCTTCACTAGCTTTGTTTGTAGTGATGCTTCCTCAGGCCCACTTGACTTCACATTCCAGGATGTCTTCACACTCATTCTAGGTGAGTGATCACACCATCATGATTATCTGGGTCATGAAGATTTTTTTTGCATAGTTGTCATGTTCTTGCTGCTGCTACTGCTGCTAAGTCGCTTCAGTCGTGTCTGACTCTGTGCGACCCCATAGACGGAAGCTCACCAGGCTCCCCCGTCCCTGGGATTCTCCAGGCAAGAACACTGGAGTGGGTTGCCATTTCCTTCTCCAATGCATGAAAGTGAAAAATGAAAGGGAAGTCGCTCAGTCGTGTCCGACTCTTAGCGACCCCATGGACTGGAGCCTACCAGGCTCCTCCGTCCATGGGATTTTCCAGGCAAAAGTACTGGGGTGGGGTGCCATTGCCTTCCCCGCATGTTCTTGCTACCTCTTCTTAATATCTTCTACTTTGTTAGGTCCATACCATTTCTGTCCTTTATTGTGCCCATCTTTGCATGACAAGTTCCCTTGGTATCTCTAGTTTTCTTGAAGAGATCTCTAGTCTTTTCCATTCTATTGTTTTCCTCTATTTCTTTGTATTGGTTTCTGAGGAAGGCTTTCTTATCTGTCCTTAGAAGGAATACCTCATAACAAAGATGCCTTGCATAACGTCAGTGGGAGTTTTTCAAGTTAATAAAATACAAAGTCCAGTGTTTAGGATATAGCAGATACTCAGAAAATGTTCATTCTCTACAATGCACTGAATGATTGTGTACTGCCAACATCACATACTGAAACTCTAATCCCCAGTGATGATATTTAGAAATTGGAATTTGGGAGGTAACTAAGTCATGAGGGTAAACCACTTACAATGGAATTGGCATCTTTATAAGAAAAGGCAGGAGAAATCTTGCTTACTCTCTCTAATTTCCACCATATAACAAGACAAAGACTATCTATAACAAGGTCTTTATCTTTGTTTCTACATGATCTTTGTCTCTACAGCCCCCAGAGCTGTGAGAAATAGTGTTCATTGTTTAAACACCTAGTTTGTGATATTCTGTTATAGCAACCCAAGCACCTTCTTGAACCTCCAAAACTTTTCAGAACACAATGGCATTCTGTATTACCTACTCCTAATGTTGTTGGAAAGAAGCCATTAGACAGTGTGCAAAGCAAGAATATTTATTATCTCTAAGTACAAGCAGATGAGAATGAAATTCTGAAATACAGACCCAGATCATGCAGGTTAAGGGCAGGATCTGCCTATACCAAGACACCATAACTTGAGAGTTTAGAAATGTACCTGCTATCAGCAGGAGAGGAAACACTTAATGATGAGTCTTAAGTAAATAATTAAATGAGGCATCTGTGGTTACCAGACAGGGAAATAAAGATATTTTCTCCCATTCTTTCCCTGGCCATTAAAGTCTTAAGTCCATAGTTCTCTCTACTAGATGATGGTCTCAGCTGAATGAAAACATAGTCATCATCAGACCTTGGGTTAAGATGTTTAGCCCAAAACCATCCCTTGGGGTTAGAAGTAATGTTTCAGATTCTCTTCCTTCTGGAAAATTTTTTTAAATCCAGCAACAGTCACTGACAATACAACCCTTCTGGTTTTAATGGAATTCATTATCCTGCACTCTGTATTTGCATGGAGTCTTTTCATCAAGGGGACAAAAATCATTACAGGGACTAATTAACCTTCCCAATGTCCCTGTCAGAAAAGAAAATTACAATGTTACTATACATGCATCTACCTAACTACTCAATCAATTTCACAAATATTAGGGAAGGCTAAAAACAGGTTCAGCTCATTATTTTAATGAAAACAAACTTTCAAAAATTCTCAATTTCAATTTAAGCACTAGGCATCTAATAATGCAGATGCAATCATTTCTAAATCAATTTTGACCAATATATTTAAGTAGAAAGCAGAAATAAAGAGGAAAAATAATACTATTAGGTCATTCACTGAAAGCAATAATTTGTTTCAAAAGTGTGTTATCTTTTATGGAGATTATAATTTTCAAGTGTTTCTCAAATAGAATATAAAAAATGTTCTTGGTAAGATGATAGAAACACAGGTACACAGATTGTGGGCCTGTATGTTCTTCCATCCATCTTTTCATTCATTGACCTATCCATATATCCATGTTTTATGCATTCAACAACTCTTTAAAGTCAACAATCATAGTAACAAAAATCCAGAAGTGCAAGCAAAACTCATTTTTGTTTAAAATTGTTAAGGAAAATGTCAAAGACCAAATGAAACCTAATAAACAATTAGGATTTTAATAGGGATAGATAAACATAGAAAGAATTACAGGTAGAAGGAAAAGTCTGGATCAAACTACATAAGAAAAGAGAATGTTCAGGAGAAGATCAATGAATATAAGTAAGCTAACATAAAAACTTATGATCACTTATAACCATTTATAAGTGGAACAAATAAGCGAATTTGCAATAGGGAGAATTAAAGGATCAAAACAGGAAAGGCAGTTAGGATCTAGATTTTTGAAGTCTTTGAATGCCAATGCAGATAATACAGAGATCATTTCATTGTTAATGATGAGCCACTAAAAACTGCTCAGCAGTAAAATAATCAAAGGATCTCTTCTGGAAGTCTAGTCCCAGGCAATATACAGAATATATTGTATGAGACACTGATTGAAAGTAGAAACACAAGTCAAGAGACTTTCTCAGTACATAAAAGTCTATACATATATCAATTGCTGCTAAGTCGCTGCAGTCGTGTCCGACTCTGTGCAACCCCATAGACAGCAGCCTACGAGGCTCCCCCATCCCTGGGATTCTCCAGGCAAGAGTACTGGAGTGGGGTGCCATTTCTTTCTCCAATGCATGAAAGTGAAAAGTGAAAGTGAAGTCACTCAGTCATATCCAACTCTTAGCAACCCCATGGACTGCAGCCCACCAGGCTCCTCCACCCATGGGATTTTCCAGGCAAGAGTACTGGAGTGGGGTGCCATTGCCTTCTCCAATACATATATCAATTACTTATGTTTTTAACACACTTGTGTACTGGAGAAGACTCTTGAGAGTCCCTTGGACAACAAGGAGATCAAGTCAGTCAATCCTAAGGGATATCAACGCTAAATATTCATTGGATGGACTGATGCTGAAGCTCCAATACTTTGGCCACCTAATGTGATGACCTGACTCATTGGAAAAGACCCTGGGAAAGACTGAGGGCAGGAACAGAACCTGGCAATAGAAGATGAGATGTTTGGATGGCATCATCGACTCAACGGACATAAGGCTAAGAACTTTATATGTATTGACTAATTTAATCCTTAAAACTAACTATAATGCAGATATTATTCACTCCACTTTACAGATTAAGAAGCTGAAACACAGAGAATTCCACACAAGGCTTGCTGGCTCCAAATCCAACATTCTAAAAATTAAAATAAAAAGAAAACTTCTATTTGTTGAGTGCCAACTATATTAGTTTGTTACAGATTCCATAACAAAATACGAATGACTGGGAGGCTTAAACTACAGAAATTAATTTTCACACAGTTCTGGAGGCTGGAAGTTCAAGATCTAGTGTGCTGGCAGAGTTAGTTTCTTCCGAGGTCTCTCTTTTTGGCTTTTAGTCACTCTCCTCTTGCCTACTTGTGCAGCCCTGGTGTATCTTTGTGTGCTCAAAATTCTCCTTCGAAGAACATCTGTCAGATCAGATGAGAGACAATGCTCTTGCCCTCTTTAACAGCCCTATTTTCAAGTACAGTCATATTCAGAGGTACTAGAGACTAGGACTTCAACATGAGAATTTTGGAGGCACACAATTCAGTTCGTAACACCCACTGTGTGTTAGATATTTTATATATGTTCTTAATTAAACCTCAAAATAGCTATACAAGATTCCTCCTACCACATACATTTAACAAATGAGGAAATCAAGGTTCCAAAATTTTTGATAACTTGTCCAAGTTCACATAGAAAAATAAATAGACTGAGATTTCATCCCAACTCTATCTGACCTTTCTGCTTCAGGAATCTAAAAACTGCACTTACAGGAAAATATTTGTGTGAGGACACAATGGGTTAAAATTAAGACAAATACAACCTTTCCTCTCAAAGTTGCCAAGAACCAGTGAAAACTCATGTTTAAACATTCCTAGAAACTACATGAGCGTATGTGGAGCTGTATAGCCCACAGAAGCAAAACTTGATGAGAGTCATGTGAATCTCACACATTCATCCATTGCTAAAACAGCATTCCCAGCACCTGAAAAGATGCTGCTGACTAAGCAAAATGTCACCAACGAAGTGCCAGAGTCAGATCCAACAATAAAGTAATTATTGCTTCCATAGCAGAAAAGAAATGCAGACTGAGCTTTCATAAATTTACATGAAAGTTCTCACAGTGTCCGTCCTTTGATAAATGACCAAAAAGAGGAGAAATAAATGAATTTTCTGATTAATTAGTAGAGAAAAAAGTGAGATGCTTTAACAAGGAAATTTTTACAAAAACCCTTTAAAGAGCCTGAGCAGAGGAAAAAGTAATTAAAATGTGTTTAACAGGTGAGAACATGGCTAGTTACCATGTCAGAGACAGGCTGAAATAAGAAGAAGCTTTGTTTTTTCATTTTTAATTGTTGTCCTTTGGTGGAATGATCTGCCACTAACAATAGAAGAAACAGATATTAAATCTCTGATGTCAGCCTAAAAGTATGTCATTATTTCACTGAATTTGAGTAAACTTTTGAAGTCATGGGATATTATTAGTTAATTACAAGCTCTTCTGGGATACCCAGGTGGCACTAGTAGTAAAGAACCCACCTGCCAATGCAAGAGATGCAAGAGACGCAAGTTAGATCCCTGGGTCAGGAAGATCCCCTGGAGAAGGGCATGGCAATCAATTCCAGTATTCTTGCCTGGAGAATCCCATGGACAAAGGAGCCTGGTGGGCTACAGTCCATGGGGTCACAAAGAGTTGGACGTGACTGAAGCAACTTAGCATGCATGCACAAGCTCTTCTGCCTTATTTAAAGTTATGAATACTTAAGGTCAAGAATGATGCTTTACAGTAATTGGTTTGTTGGCTAAAGTCCCTAGCATATAATGGCTCAAAAATCTTTGTTGAACAAACAAATTAAGACTCCTTAATGAATTTTTGAGCATGCGCCTTTAGGATATCATGAAATAAAATGAGACATTTACCCTCTTCACCCTGTTCTTTGCCTGACTCTTTCTTCCTGCCTGTCTTAAAGAACTTCTCTGAGACTACAGAAGATCAGCCCTGGGTGTTCATTGGAAGGACTGATGTTGAAGCTGAAATTCCAATGTTTTGGCAAACTGATGTGAAGAACTGACTCATTGGAAAAGACCCTGCTGCTGGGAAAGATTGAGGGCAGGAGGAGAAGGGAACGACAGAGGATGAGATAGCTGGATGGCATCATCGACACAATGGACATGGGTTTGGGTGGACTCCGGGAGTTGGTGATGGACAGGGAGGCCTGGCGTGCTGCAGTTCATGGGATCACAAAGAATTGGACATGACTAAGTGACTGAACTGAACTGAGACTAAAGATAAAAGAAAAGAGAAAGGAAAGAATAAAAGAGGGCCATGCGTATAGTAAGTTTCCATGTTACTCTCTCCATACATCTCACCCTCTCCTAGCCTCTCCGCATGTCCATAAGTCTGTTCTCTATGTCTGTTTCTCCACTGTTGGCCTGTAAATAAATTCTTCAGTACCATTTTTCTAGATTCTGTATATATGTGTTAAATAGATAGCCAACAGGAATGTGCTGTGTGGTTCACGAAACTTAAACAGGGGTGCTGTATCAACCTAGAGGGGTGGGATGGGGAGGGAGATGGGAAGAAGGTTCAAAAAGGAAGGGATCTATGTATACCTGTGGCTGATTCATGTTGAGGTTTGACAGAAAACAACAAAATTCTATAGAGCAATTATCCTTCAACAAAAAATAAATTCATTTAATAAAAAAGAGGGGCATGCAAAGACCAGGGATGAGAATGTATCATGAACCAAGGATTATAATTAATCCCATTTGTGGTACTTGAATCATACACATACACACAAATCTCAAATAATGGTATTTGCCATGAGATGAGTAAGAAGTTGTGGGAGTATAGCAAGGTAGCACTTAATTCAAAATGAGAAGAATCTGAAAATAGTCTCCCAAAGAAAGGGGTTTTGAGCTGCAGTATTGATGGATAACTTTCATTGTCTATGGTCTATGTGTCAGACACTGTTCTAAGTATATTATGTGTGCTGATTCATTTAATCCTTACAACCCTCCCATCTCCCTCCCCATCACACCCCTCTGGGTTGATACAGTGCCCCTGTTTAAGTTTCCTGAACCACACAGCACATTCCTGTTGGCTATTAAATGGTAAGGATTAAATGAATGATGGAGAGAATCCTTACATTATTCATTAAATGAATGATGGAGAGCATCATTCTTCATTTTTTTTTCAATAGCAACAGATTTTCCCTGACAAAATAGGGATTATGACTCCTTGAAACAGCACTTCTAAGAAATTTTACAGGATTTCTCACAATGGGTTATGATCTTTGTGCATTTCTTTGGAAGCAAATATCTTGCATTATTGCATATTGTTAACATGTTAGTCCCTCTCTGTCCCCTCACCAAAACAAACAAACAAAAAATGACTATAAAATCTTCATTCATTCATATATTTATTCACTCATGATATGAACACTTCGTGCACACGTAACATGTTTCAGACCTTGTTTTAGGTCTGGAAATGAACAATGAATAGGACATGGGTCATACTGCCAAAACCCTCAAACTTTGATGAGGGAAAAAGAAATTAAAATGGAATCCAATAACAATAATAATAATACCATGCATGTGGGAGAGAAGAACCATCTCAGAGACTAATAGCCACTTTTAGGTTGACTGACATCGTTACTTAAGTGATCTGTACTTGTTAAAGTAAATGTGATAATAGTACCTATCATTGCGAGGATTAAGAGAGTCAGCACATGTATTTAGAATAGTATCTGACACTGAATGTGCACAATAAAAGTTATCGATACTATGGCTCAGACATCTTCTTTTGGGGAAGATATTTCCACTTTCTTCTTTCATCCACTTTGGATTAAATTTTGCTTTCCTGTACTCCCGTAACAACTTGTACTTACTCATTTCATAGCAAATAATGCTATAGTATTTTAGGTTTGTGTGTATGCATGTGATTCAAGTACCCCAAATTAGATTGTTTACCATCATTGGTTCATGACACGCTCTCATGCCTGGTCTTTACCCAGCCCTCTTTCATTTCTTCTTTTCTCTTTTGTAATACAATATCAGCAAACAAACATGAAATAGAACCTAGAAAATCTTCAATAACTTCTGTTTACTTTGGGGGTTGTTCACAATTCCAGCCCCTGAAACTTCTGACTACCATCCTGAACTGTATAATAGGTTTCCTTGGTTTTATACATAAAACTGCTTATTTATATGTGGTTATTTACATATATTTACACATAGACTTTCATTAAACATGTATATGTATATACACATGCACATATATAAAATTGTATATTCATGTATATTCTGAGAAAAATGTATCATTTAGAATTACTGGTTTTTTTATTTTATGAAAGGCCTTTATATTTATGCAATCTTTGGGACTCCCTTTTTAATTCAATAGTACATTATTAAAGTTAATTCATATTTTTGCTCATGCTATAGTTTAATTTTGAATACTATTTAATATTTCATTGCATGAACATAACACTATTTTCTTAAGCTTCAAAATCACTGCAGATGGTGACTGCCGCCATGAAATTAAAAGACGCTTACTCCTTGGAAGGAAACCTATGACAAGCCTATACAGCATATTAAAAAGCAGAGATATCACTTTGCCAATATAGGTCTATATAGTCAAAACTATGATTTTTCCAGTACTCATGTACAGATGTGACAGTTGGAACATACATGAGGCTGAGCAACAAAGAATTGATGCTTTTGAATTGTGGTGTTGGAGAAGACTCTTGAGAGTCCCTATCAAACCAGTCAATCCTAGAGGAAATTAACCCCAAATATTCACTGGCAGGACTGATGCTGACACTGAAGCTCCAATACTTTGGCCACCTGATGCGAAGTACTGACTCACTAGAAAAGACCCTGATGCTGGGAAAGATTGAAGGCAAAAGGAAAAGTGGATGGCATAGGATGAGATGGTGAGATAGCATCACTGACTCAATGGACATGAACATGAGCAAACTCAGGGAGACAGTGGAGGACAGAGGAGCCTGGTATGCTACAGCCCATGGGGTCACAAAGAGTCAGACACAACTTAGTGACTGAATAACAGCAACAATAATACCCATTCTTCTGTAAATAGGCATTTAGGTTATTTCCAGGTCTTTATTATGTGGCATACTAAGAATATTCCTGTAAATGTCTCCTGTACAAAATTCTCAATAATTTCTTTGCAGTATATACCTAGGACTAGAAATGATGGCCCACAGAATATGTAAATATGAGATAATACCAACCTGATTTTCTATACCAATTCATGCTCTCACCAGCAATACATGAGATCCTGCTACTCCACATCCTCTCTATTTGGTATTGCCCGTCTATTTTTCCCACCTAAATGGATACAACGTGGTATTTCATCTTAGTCCTGTTTTGCTTTTCCCTGATTATAACAAAGCTTAATATTCTTTTATATACTTATTGACCACATGTGTTTCCTTATCTGCAAAATGTCTGATTTTGAGTCACTTAGCATTTATCAACATGTTGTTCATCAAACATTTGTGAAATAAACCTTGTGTTAATCATGCATACTGTACACATCTTGCAGTTTGTAACTTGGTTTTTCACTTTCTTAACTTGGCATGATGAATAAAAGTTCTTATATTTTAAGGGCAAGTTTATCACCTCTTCCACATGGCTAGCTCTTCTTGTATTTTAAAAATCATTCCCTATCTCCAGTATTAGAGCAGTATTCTATATATTTTATATATTAACAAAACATATATATATGTATTTTAAGGTTTTAAAGGTTTGCTTTGATATTTAAATTCTTCATCCATGTGGAATTGATTTTGGTGCATGGTAGATAATAAGGATCTAACTTTCCCATGTGTATAAAAAATGTATTGAGTAACTCCTCCTGTCTCCACTGATCTATCACAGTGTAAGTTCTATACATCAAAGTTTCAGATACATAAGTGTTTTCAGGTTATCCTACATTCTTAGTCAATATGTCAGTACTGGGGAGTAACATGCTCTCTTAATTATTATAACTTCTCAGTGCCTTGTGGTAAGAGGCACCCCCTTTCATCTTCTTTATAAGTATCTTGCTGGTTCTTGACACCTGCTATTCTATTTAAATTTTTAATCAGGTTATTAAGTTTTAAGAACAATACTGCTGGGAATTTTGTAAATGTCATTCTTTATATAGATCAATTTGTAGAAAAATTGACATTTCATATAAATATTCCTACTCATAAACATAATAGATATCTTTACTTATTTTTTATTTTATTCATGCCTCAATAAAGTTTTATAATTTTGCATACTTTTTTGTTGCTATAATAAATAAATAATGCCTTCTAAAATTATGTGTGTGCTTGCATGCTCAGTCATGTCTGACTCTTCGTGACTTCATGGACTATAGCCCACAAGGCTTCTAAGTCTATGGACTCTTCCAGGCAAGAATACTGGAGTGGGTTGCCATTTTCTACTTCAGAGGATCTTCCCAACCAAGGACTGAAACCACATCTCTTGCATCTCCTGGATTGGGAGGCAGATTCTTTACCACTGTGCCCCCTGGAAAGCCCTTTTAAAATTATATTTTCTAGTTATTTGTAACTAATTTTTATATATGCAATTGATTTTTGCTTACTGATTTTATATTCAGACCCTTACTAAACTATTATTTGTATCAACTTGTTATAGATCTCTTATAGATTTTGTAGTTAGTAGTAGACAATCATCAGATCAGATCAGATCAGATCAGTCGCTCAGTCGTGTCCGACTCTTTGCGACCCCATGAACTGCAGCACGCCAGGCTTCCCTGTCCATCACCAACTCCCGGAGGTCACTAGACAATCATATCATCTACCAAAAAATTTTAATTTCCTCCTTTCCAAACTTTAGGTCCTTAATTTCTTTTTATTGTTTTATAATTAGGTAGGACCTCCTATAACACTTGTAACTAGAATTGGTGATAATGGCCATTCTGGTAGCAATTCTCAACTTTAAAGGGAATGTTTCTAACACTTCTCAATTTAGGTCTTGTGTGTGTGTGTAAGAGGAGCCTTATCATATTTAAGGAAATTCTTTTCTATGCCTCTGATGATTAGGTGGGGACATAAAATTCTCAGTTCTACGGTAATGTAAAGAATCAGCAAATCAAACTCATAAGACTCTATTATCCAGATCTTATCCAGTACTGAGCTTTTCTTTGCTTAAAAAAAAAAGTTATGACCAACCTAGACAGCATATTAAAAAGCAGAGACATTACTCTGTCAATAAAGGTCTGCTTAGTCAAAGCTATGGTTTTTCCAGTAGTCATGTATGGGTGTGAGAGTTGGACTAAGAATTAATGCCAAAGAATTAATGCTTTTGAATTGTGGTGTTGGAGAAGACTCTTGAGAGTCCCCTAGACTGCATGGAGATCCAACCAGTCCATCCTAAAGGAGATCAGTCCTGAATATTCATTGGAAGGACCGATGCTGAAGCTCAAACTCCAATAATTTGGCCACTTGATGCAAAGAACTGACTCATTGGAAAAGACCCTGATGCTGGGAAAGATTGAAAGCAAAGGCAGGAGAAGGGGATGACAGAGGGTGAGATGGTTGGATGGCATCACCGACTCAATGGACATGAGTTGGAGTAAACTCCTGGAACTGGTGATGGACAGGGAGGCCTGGCATGCTACAGTCCATGGGGTTGCAAAGAGTTGGACACGACTGATCTACTGAACTGAACTGAGCTTTGCTAATAATTTTAAGGATGGAAGCAATCAAGAGGTACAAGTCAATCAAGGAGAGATCTAGGACATCCCATGTGGCTCTTCAAATCCTTACTTCTGGCCAGAAGGATGAGGTGCTTAACTAAAGTTTGTGAGACTTAAACATGTTTAGGTTCTAAAACATCCATTTTGTACCCCCAGATAATTATGGGGCTTACATGATATTTTCTGAGTAGCCATGTCTCAAATATTGATAGATTACAATTCATTTACCATAAGCAATCCTATCCCAGAGACATACTGAAAAGAATATTCCATATATAAGGACTCTCCTCCTAGCAAATATCATCTCTATGTCTACTTATTAGAAGGTCAGTTACCAGACATGTATAAATGGGTATTAGCTTGAAAGAGAAATAGATTATAGACCCGTACTTCAATTTCATACTTAGCTCAAAGTTTTTTCTTGCATCAAGTATTGCTATTGACAATATGATCTACTATTTCTCCTTGGAAATTTCTATAGACTGCCTTTTATGATATTTTTCTGTAATTTTTTTGATGTGCGTTTTATCTTTTCAGTTTGGTATTTCAAACCCATTATTCTCAGGCTTGTCACCTTTCTTAAGTCTTACTTCTGTGGAATCTATCTCCATTACTTTTTCAAAAATCACCTCTGTATTGTTAGTTTTCACTTTTCTGGAACTCTTACCATCCAATTGTTGGCAATTCAACTTCTATCCTCTATTTCTCTTAATTTTCATTTACATATCCTGTGTATTAAGCTGTTCATGCTTTTTCCTTGAACAACTCTTTGCTTTCAAGTTCCTAATCCATTTTTAGCTATATTCATTCCATTGTTTATCCCATTCTACTTATTGGGCTCTTTATTTCAAGTGTTATATTTCTGATACAAAATATCTGGATCCTTTTATATTTTTCTTACAAATCTAAAATTTTAATTTCTTACTGGGTTTTATGCTTATCTGAAATTCTTGTCCTTCTGTTCTAACAATTCTGCTTTGCATGGCATCTGTAACTTATGTTTGTAGCCTTTTTTTTTTTTTTTTTTCTTTTAAAGACATTATGCTCCTCAGATGTCTCATTGCATTTGCTGGTGAGTTTATATTTCTGCTCTGGGTATCTAAGCACTACCCCAAATTAATAAAGCTCCAACCCCAAGTAAGTGGGTATCAGAAGTCTGAGGTGTAGCTGTCAAGCCCCATGATAACCAGTCAGGTATTGGAAGTCCCAAGACAAAGGTGGAGAAGAAGTAAGAGCAGAACTCAAGTGGTTTCCTACCCTAGTTGAATCTCATATAGCCTCACTGGCCAAATCTGGCCTAAGCTACCACTATCTCCCTACCATCCACAGTTCAAACATTCATCTGCTCACCCATGGGTTTCTTTAATTTTTATTATCTCTTGACCTTGAGGGAGTAAACAAGAAGCCTATACCAATTTTGTATTTATCAGTAACAGGATTCAAAACTATAATTGTTTATTCACTCCTCTGTGTCTTCTATTCCGACAAGACATTGAGCATCTTAAGTTGAGAAATTATCTCAATTGTACATCCTTAGATCTATATAGCATATGGTGTATAAGCTGACATTCAATAAATAATTCTGGGTTGAATGAATAACCTCTTTACTTAAAGTTGGAAATACTTCACTAAAAATTTTCTCCAGTGATCACAAATTACCACTGGTCTCTTTTAAGGCAGCTTATCATTTATTAAACAGCTATGTTTCCCTGGAGAAGCCACACAAGCTCCCCAGCCCTCTGTTTTCTGTCTAAAGGTTTCAGTGCAGCCGTAGCCCTTAACAACACATGAAACAGGTCTTTTACCTCAAAATTAAAGAGAAAAGTGCCACATGACAAACAGTCAAAGAGCATATTTTTTACCAGAGTTGACTTGTTTCATAATTTTATTGGACACTTTGTGACCCCATAGACTGCAGTACGCCAGGCCTCCCTATCCCTCACTATCCCTCACTATCTCCCAGAGTTCGCCAATGTTCATGTCCATTGAATCAGTGATGTCAATTTTACTTACTTTCCATAATTTTACTCATTTATTTTTTGAAAGCAAGGATCATGTATTTCCAGGGGGAGGGGAATCAAATTGTGAAATTTCCTATAATTTCATACTAAGGTCATAAATGATCTAGAAGTTACACAGGTATACTTCAGTTCTTCTAGGTGTTAAACATTCAGTCATCATTCAGTTCAGTTCAGTTGCTCAGTCATGTCCGACTCTGCGACTCCACGCATCACAGCACGCCAGGCCTCCCTGTCCATCACCAACTTCCGGAGTTCACTCAAACTCACGTCCATCAAGTTGGTGATGCTATCCAGCCATCTCATCCTCTGTCATCCCCTTTTCCTCCTGTCCCCAATCCCTCCCAGCATCAGAGTCGTTTCCAATGAGTCAACTCTTCGCATGAGGTGGCCAAAGTACTGGAGTTTCAGCTTCAGCATCAGTCCTTCCAAAAAAATCCCAGGGCTGATCTCCTTCAGAATGGACTGGTTGCATCTCCTTGCAGTCCAAGGGACTCTCAAGAGTCTTCTCCAACACCACAGTTCAAAAGCATCAATTCTTTGGCGCTCAGCTTTCTTCACAGTCCAACTCTCACATCCATACATGACCACTGGAAAAACCATAGCCTCGACTAGACGGACCTTTGTTGGCAAAGTAATGTCTCTGCTTTTCAATATGCTATCTAGGTTGGTCATAACTTTCCTTCCAAGGAGTAAGCGTCTTTTAATTTCATGGCTGCAGTCACCATCTGCAGTGATTTTGGAGCCCAGAAAAATAAAGTCTGACACTGTTACCACTGTTTCCCCATCTATTTCCCATGCAGTGATGGGACCAGATGCCAGGATCTTCATTTTCTGAATGTTGAGCTTTAAGCCAACTTTTTCACTCTCTACTTTCACTTTCATCAAGAGGCTTTTTAGTTCCTCTTCACTTTCTGCCATAAGGGTGGTGTCATCTGCACATCTGAGGTTATTGATATTTCTCCCAGCAATCTTGATTCCAGCTTGTGTTTCTTCCAGCCCAGCGTTTCTCATGATGTACTCTGCATATAAGTTAAATAAGCAGGGTGACAATATACAGCCTTGATGTACTCCTTTTCCTGGTAAAAGTCTATGTAAGGAGAGGAAAAGCAAGGAATGTGCCTATATCATTTATATTTTTAGCATCAGCAACTGCTTCAGTGAAATATTCATTTACCAGTGATACACTACAGAATTATTTATGCACTGGGGCAACAACATGGAAATCAACATCTGTGGTTTAAAAAGAAATGTATGTGTCATTGCTTATAGCTGTGAAATGAATGGGCAACCATAATGGAACAGTGTAATGAATTTATGGCAAGGGCCAGAGGAAGGAAATGATAATCATAGTCAGATTGCTATGGGGGTACCTTTGCTTTTGGCAGCAAAAATAAATATCTATTAATTATACTAAAATGAAATGTGCTTGGGTATAGCACAAAGAAAACAGATAACTCCAGTTAAATTATTATGTGTGTCAATGATCAGAGACAAATTAGTATGTGCCAGGAAGTTTCTACTGTGCAACTTGTGTAACAGAGCCATCAAGTAAGTGATATGACTTGATGGTTTCTGTGAAATTAAATACTGTATCATGGTAGTTGTATCAAAGTAAGAGTAATCAGAACTCTTGCCAGTGATCCAAGTGTTGATCATGGGAGTTTCTCATCTTTCACAAGGGCTCTTTAGGAAAAGGTATCCCAAAGGATTCAATCCATTCATTTTTATTTATCCTGAAAAGCCTGCAGCATAACATCATAGATAGGCTTCAGGGTTTTGAATGGGATTATGCTTCAAAAATTTACTTGTTCTAATAATGAAAGTAAATTAATAAATTCATTCATCATTGTGAAATTTAAGAACCCTACAATAAAGACAAGATTCAAGATTCTGGAGATAAAAATAGGGCATCAAGAAGGGAATGAAAATCTCAGACACACATTAGCCTTGAACAATAGTTTGGCTGAGTATATCCAACCAAGTTTTTAACGTCATCTTTTGGACATCTAGTAGGAATTCCATGTTCAGCCATAGATACTGGAATGCCATATCTTCTTCATCTCCAAACTTGCTCTAATCCTGGCTTCCTCCACTTCAGCTGGTGTCCATTCCTTCTTTCTATTGCTCATAATGGAAATCCTGAAGACATCCTTGACTTCTTGCTCTCTTTCATAGCCCAGACCAAAAGGTTAGGCAATATGCTGACTTTACCTTCAAAATATATCAAGGATCCTAACTCTGCTCAAAACTTCCATTGCTACCACCCTGGTCTAACTAACAGTCCCTATCTGGATTATGCAATGGTCTAATCTGCCTAGACTGCATTTACCCTTGGCCTCTATAAAACTATTCCCCACCCAGTACCCAGAGTCATCCTTTTAAATTATGGCAGATCACATCACCTCTCTGCTCAGTACTCTGCAATAAATACCCATATGCTCAGAGCAAAAGCCAGAGTGAGTAAAATAACCAACAGAAACAAGGCCAGATGACCTCATTCTCCATTTCCTGAGTTCACCTCCTAGATTCACTGCTTCTACTCCCATCTCCTCCACTCCAGCCTCACTGTCCTCTCTGCTTCCCCTGACACAGAGAAGGCATAAACCTAAGAATTTTTAGACTGGTTGCAAAGCTCTTTCCCTAAATAACTACATAGGCAGTTCTTTCACCTGCTTCAACATTGCTCATTTTTTATATACTCTACAGTGCCTACCCTATCATATCTAAAATTGCAACACACTCCCACTCAAATACTTCTCACCTTTACCTGTTGTACTTTGTTTTTCCATAAAAATTTTATTTTTTCAACAAACTACATTATTTATGTATTTATTATTTTAGTGTGTCTTCTCCTACCCACGGCCCATCCACCTGGCTAGAATAGGAACGCCAGAATGGCAGGCATCTTTGTTTTGCTGAAGGATCCATTTTGAATACCTATAACAGTATCAACAAAAGTTTAAAATTCAAAAAATAGGTAGTAAGAAAGTACTCAAGAAACAAAGAAATGGGTATAGAATTCATGGTTTACTCACAAAGTGAACAAACAGACTAGACTCAATGAACACTAGAAGACAGAGCAGCAAAGTTATTCATTTCTGAAGAAAATTAACCTTGACTTCCATACCAAAACAATCAATAAATGAAGAGAGTCACTTTTTAAAACTTTGTATTTTGCATCTCATATCATACTTAGTGAAGCACTGCAAGATATAATACAAGGGATTCTCATATACCCTTCATGCAGATTTTCCAAGAGTTACCATTTTATGATGATTGTCTCTCTCAATTATATATTATATTATCTAGTTCTATATACTGGATAAAATAAAGCAAACATGGAGATTTAAATGAGTATAATGTAGAATCCTTAACTAAATTTATTGAAATCATTAACTAAATTAACTAAATTTATGATGTATCTTCATGAGAATACTTGTTTTTGATAGTAGTCATATAATAAATACATAAGATTTGCATAAACTTTTATACTTGTATAATTACAAATTTGGATAATAAAATTAATGAGTCTATATCCAAACTGAAGATAGAAAATATTAATATATATCAATATCTAACTCATGTATCCAATTAATATTATACAGTAACTAGGCATGTACTCTTGCCTGGAAAATCCCATGGATGGAGGGGCCTGGTGGGCTGCCGTCTATGGGGTCGCTAGGAGTCGGATACGACTAAGCGACTTCACTTTCACTTTTCACTTTCATGCATTGGAGAAGGAAATGGCAACCCACTCCAGTGTTCTTGCCTGGAGAATCCCACGGACAGTGGAGCCTGGTGGGCTGCCATCTATGGGGTCGCACAGAGTCGGATACAACTGAAGTGACTTGGCAGCAGTAGCAGGCATTTATTAATAATATAATTAAAGAACACATAATTTTAGCTGGGGAGTCCACTAGAATACCACTCAAGAATCTCTTCTAAACATATGTAAGCTGGAATGTCATTCTGAAGCTTCATGTATATCAATCACTAAAATAACAAACTACATATTTTATGCTAATAAAATTTAATGTTCAAATCAAATAATGTTTATTCTGCTTTCTGGTATCACCATTTGTAAAAATAGAAGTCCTACTTAATTGCATTTTTTAAAAATCATTGCATGCAGTTTATCCAAATTATCCTAAATATAACTTAAGGGTAGCCCTTTCATTAGGCATGCTGCTGCTGCTGCTACTGCTGCTAAGTCACTTCAGTAGTGTCCGACTTTGTGCAACCCCATAGACAGCAGCCCACCAGGCTCCCCCATCCCTGGGATTCTCCAGGCAAGAACACTGGAGTGGGTTGCCATTTCCTTCTCCAGTGCATAAAAGTGAAAAGTGAAAGTGAAGTCGCTCAGTTGTGTCCGACTCCTAGCGACCCCATGGACTGCACCTACCAGGCTCCTCCATCCATGGGATTTTCCAGGCAAGAGTACTGGAGTGAGGACATACCATTGATAAAATATTAAAAGGAGAAACAGTGCAGAAAAATTAAAAAAAAATGTTTTATTTGTTTGTAATATCAATAGCTAATACTATGCCTCAATGGTAATGCTACTACTACTATCCAGCCACCTCCTCCTGGACCTGAGATCAGTAAAATTAGTAGAGGAAGGAATGAAGCATGACTCATCGATGGACCATAAAAATATCCTCTAGGTCTTTACCATCTTTTCAGTGAGTCCTGCCTGGCCATTCTATTCAAAATTACATAGATACTTGCTATAAACCCTTCCTGCTTCATTTTTTTCCTTATCATTCATCACTAACAAATTATATGTTTTAATTATTCAATTATCTTATTGTTAATTCCTAACACCTATACTTCAGGTGACAAAGAGCTTTCCAGACTTTGCAGGGGGATGCAGTTTTCTCCTACTCATACCCAAAGGCTGCTCTTATTTCAGAGACAAGACATAGCCAAAGAACTTGCTGCTGCTGTTAAGTTGCTTCAGTCATGTCCGACTCTGTGCGACCCCATAGACGGCAGCCCATCAGGCTCCCCCATCCCTGGGATTCTCCAGGCAAGAACACTGGAGTGGGTTGCCATTTCCTTCTCCAATGCATGAAAATGAAAAGTGAAAGTGAAGTCGCTCAGTTGTGTCCGACCCTCAGCGACCCCATGGACTTCAGCCTTCCAGACCCCTCCATCCATGGGATTTTCCAGGCAAGAGTACTGGAGTGGGGTGCCATTGCCTTCTCCAAGCCAAAGAACTTACAAAAGAATATGTTCCTGCTCCCTAGAAGTTTGCTTATCCCAGTTTAACAAAGAGATTGAAGGCTTAGCTTGATATCCTAAGCATGAACATTAATATACAGACTAGCTCATCATCTTTTTAAATCACAGGACTATATATTATATTAGATACTTCTGTTGGTCCCTGGATTTCAATATCTCAGCAACTCAAACAGCATTTTCCAATCGTTCCTTTGGTCTCTTTCCAAATTCAATTGTCTTGACAACATTCATCATTTTCTGTAACCTGCCACCCTAAAGAAGCTTAGGACCTTATTTATTTCAGCTCTCTGATCTCAGATGCCAACCTTCTATATATTATTGCCAGTGGACTCCCTGGCATTCCAATCTAGAACTATAGACCAGATACATAGTCATCACCTTTCATATCTGTGCAGTCACATTTTTCTTTTCAAAGCACCTTCATTCTCAATATCTCACTAGACCATGTGAGATAGCTAGGATGAGCATAATGCCATCGTAATTTTATGACCAAGAGTGTCTGCTCAGTCCTCTAGTTGTGTCCGACTCTTTGCAGCCTGTCTGGCTCCTCTGCCCATGCAATTTTCCAGGCAAAAATACTGGAGTGGGTTGCCATTTCCTCCTCCAGGGGATCTTCCCAACCCAAGGATCAAACCCGCATCTCAGGTGTCTCCTGCATTGGCAAGTGGATTCTTTACCACTAGCACCACCTGGGAAGCCCTACAACCAAGGGAACTGAGGCCTAATCTGCTCAATGCCTTACCTAGGAAAAGGCAAAGCTTCTGTCCGTGTTCTCACTGCCTTGTTTTTTATCTCTGATGCCATGCCGGCACGTTTACACCTTTTGGTTGCAACCACTCTTGCAAACTCCATTAAGATTACTATTAAAGTTGTAATATGCTTACATTCCTGACTTCATTCAGTTAAAAGTTCTTCACATGACATAGTAGGGATAGGCTACCCACTCCAGTATTCTTCAGTTTCCCTTGTGGCTCAGCTGGCAAAGGATCCACCTGCAATGTAGGAGACCTGGGTTCAATCCCTGGGTTGAGAAGATCCCCTGGAGAACAGAAAGGCTACCCTCTCCAGTTATCCTGGCCTGGAGAATTCCGTGAACTGTGTATAGTCCATGGGGTCACAAAGAGTCAGACACGACTGAGTGACTTTCACTTGACTTCACTTCAACATGACAGATTTTTTTGAGTTAAAGCTTTTCTCCAGTTCAAAAAATTTAGAATATTTAAAGACATGCTTCAAAAGCCACACAAAAATTTCTGGCCTTTCTCCTGGCCAGCCATGTTGCAGGGATATGAGTTAGAGTGCAGCAGCTTACAATCACAACTGCATAGTATAGAAGATGTAGACTGGGAGAGGAGCAAAAGCAAGGGTGGAAATGGAAATGTGACAAGAAAGAGACAGAGATTCCTAGTGACTTTGTTCTAAAGATATGGTCATTCCATCAAAAGTAGGCAGTCTGAAGCAAGGTTACTAAGTCCAACTACGGAAAGATAAGTGGATGTGCTTACGGGTGAGAATGTCAGAAAGCTAAGCAAGGAATAATTACCAAATAAGAATACAGAACTATAGCATGATTTTGCATTATTCCTACAGCCACACTAGAGGGCTTAAGGATGATCTGATAACCAAAGACAAAGTGTCACAGATTCAGAATGGGGGCTCTTTCCATCAGAGAACAAATTCTAAGGATAATATTTGGTACACAGGTTTGTTAATAATGTTGGAGAATATTTTAAAATTTCAAAAGTATTTAGTGAAATTAGTTCTAGGAATGTTTTTCCTAGAACTAGAAGTGTGTTCTAGCGTGTGGACACTGTAGGTAATAAAAGAAAAAGCAGTTCCACCATTAAATGTTGGAAACATGCTTTATGAATGCCTTAGGTTTGACTGATTCTCCTGGGAACTACTATATTTACTGCTTTATTTCTAGAGTTCTTATGTTCTTTTGGAACCATGTGTAATTTTTTCAGATATATCATAGTAAATGGTCATGTGCCATGAGATTGAAAACTAGTTACAACTCTATATTAATCAACTTCTTTTATGATGCTGGGAAATATTTACCTGTGAGCATAGCTGACACAACTGAAGCAACTTAGCAGCAGTAGCAGCAGCACAGATGTAGCTTAAGTAACAGCGTTGGACTCTGGTACATTCAGACTGAGAAATAGTATTCAGCACTTACAAGAAAGAAGCTGTCATACTATGAAAAGACACAAAGGAAACTTAAGTGCACACTACTAAGTGGAAGAAGTCAATTTAAAAAGGCTAAATACTGTAAGACTCCAACTATATGACACTTGGGAAAAATCATAATTATAGATACAGTAAAAAGACAAGTGGTTGCCAGTAGTTAGGGTTGGTTGAAGAGGAGAATAGACAGAGCTCAAGGATTTTTTAGGGCAGTGAAAACACTCTGTATGAGTGAATAATAAATGTATTCACTGTCTATGTGCTATGCATCAGTCACTGGATTAGCTTAATGTATAATATATTAAAATATATATCTTTATTCTGTTTAGCAAATTATCATAACAAAGCGCCCATCTCAAAATTTGTACTCAATTAGGGCACTGATTTTTAAATAAATTACCCTTTAAAAAGTTGTACATGCAGCTGAGACTCTGCAGCTCAGAGGTTAGAGTATTGGTTTCATAAAAAGTTATACATGTACTTTTCTTGTGGTAACTCACAAGAAATTCACTGCCCAGGATTAGAGGACAGTCTCATGCTGACTGATTGCATCCTATAGTAAGAAGAATACTTAAGAAGAATAATAAGAATAAGAATACATAATAAGAATAATAAGAAGGTACTATTCATGCAATACTTAAAAGATAATTATTTAGCACTTCCTATGTCCCCAGACCTCTTTTAGGCACTTAAAGATAAAAAGATGAATAGATACTGGAGCTTACAATTTAGTGAAAGAGAAATATAAACAGTGAACCAAAATTAACTTTGATAAGAGAAATAATCAAAGGCACAGCTAGTAAAGCTAGTGAACTTTAAGCTTCAGGACACTTCTCTGAGATGAGCTTCCACCAAGGCCTAGGAAGAATCCGAAGACTATTCCCATGGTCATGTTTTTGTACAACTTATAAAAATATAAGACGTTTTAACCATAAATGTTTAAGATTTTTGTGTCTTTCCACTCTAGTTTCTCCATTATATTCCCCATGTACAAAGTATCACGAGAATGACCAAAGGCATCTTGAAAATTTAGCAAAGGAATTACTGAGTCGGGAACACATTTAGTTTGAATTTAACAGACTTGACTTAAAAAGTTCAAAGTCACTTCTATCAAGAGTTAGGGTGTTAGCTTTCTCGGTATAAAAATGGTTTCTAGGTACACTCCTACCATCCACTGTGGCAGGGCCACAGTGGTATAAGCACGTCCTGTGATGCCTGGAACCAGAAGTGTGCAAAAGATGAAGTAAAAAGGTCTGAATACATGATATCAGAACTAGTCTGTGGAAAAGACTTCCAATCATTAGACATGTAATATGTACTCAGTTTTAAGTTTTCATTAACACCTAGTCAAGATGAAAGTTCTTACTCTGCCAGGTTTGTACTTGAAAATGCAGCAAAGACAATTACAAATGGTCCATACTTTTTTCTTTTTTATAGGAATAAAATGAAATAGACATTATCCAAATCCTTGTGCTTAAACAGTACAACTCTGTTTAAGCAAATACAATAAATCATAAGCGTCTCTAATAGCTCATACATGAAAAAATTAATACATTTTTCCCAAATTTGAAGATTTTAAAACGTCCTAAATTTTTACTAATGTCAAATTATAAATAACTGATAAAACTGAAAGAAACTTTTCAAAATTATGAACAAAAAAATCCAAAGTCTGACCAACCACACCAAAGAAATGATGCTTCAACTCTGTTATAGAAATAATATTACAAATTTGGGGTCTTATTAAGAGTATTGTTGCTGAGGATTTAGCCAAAAAATAAGAGGGGAAGGTATTATAGAAGTGTGTGCGTGCTAAGTTGCTTCAGTTGTGTACGACTCTTTGTGACCCTATGGACTGTAGCTCGCCAGGCTCCTCTGTCCATGGGATTCTCCAGGCAAGAATACTGGAGTGGGTTGCCATTTCCTCCTCCAGGGGATCTTCCTGACCCAGGGATCAAAGCCAAGTCTCCTGCAGCTCCTGCATTGCAGGCAGAATCTTTACTGCTGAGCCACTGGGGAAGGGTGACAGAAATATGTTGAGTCACAATTAATTATTTATCATGTACTATTTCATGATTTTATGATATTTACAGTTACCTTCCACTTTCTAATGTTTATAATTGATTATAGTACATCATTATACATCTTTATGCTATATACATTCTCATTTTTTTACCTAATGTCATATTGATAATTTTATATTCTTTACATGAAAAGGAGGCTCCCAAGCTACCAAATCTTTAGGTCATACAAAACCTGGATCTGCTATAATACTTGCTTCTTCATCTAAATTTTCCTGTCTAGTAAGAAAGCAAAGACCAGTGCCCAGTGATGGAGTTCCCTCAGCTAAGGCTGGTGGAAGGAAGGAATGCAGAGACAATGAAAAAAAAGGCACTGATATCTGAGCCTTAATTGAAATGGGGAAGTCAACCCAACTGTACCGCCAACACAAGAAAGTATTCACAAATGGATGTAGAAAGTTTTCACAAATGGGTGTAAAAACTAAAGTTTCTGAGTCAGGGTGACCAGAGTAGCAGCACTCAGTCAACTGAATAAGACGGAGGATGGTCTCTGGTTCATGTCCAGAGAAGCTGTTACAACTCATTCTGATATGGTAGAAGAAATAATGGCTAAGAAATAAAGCTGGAAAAATCATTCCAATATATATATATACTAAGTTCTTGCATGTCAATTTGCACAGTAGAAGTCAGTGGCCAAGAACAAACAGCAAGAGGAAAGCAAAGCATGAACTGGTTAAGAGTATGTGAGTATGTGTGTGGGTGTAAAGGAAAGCATGAAGTGGTAAAAGAGTTGTGTGT
This sequence comes from Tragelaphus eurycerus, assembly GCA_935064755.1. Taxonomy (NCBI): domain Eukaryota; kingdom Metazoa; phylum Chordata; class Mammalia; order Artiodactyla; family Bovidae; genus Tragelaphus; species Tragelaphus eurycerus. The sequence goes on from CAKXYN010000043.1 coordinate 17,435,419, forward strand.
TTGTGTGTGTGTATAAATATCAGACTTTGAATATCTAGGTTAACTATGGAATCTATTACTCTAGCAATTAAAATTGTCTCAGAAAATAGGAACTGTAAAAACTAACCTAGCTTGTTTCTTAAAATCAGAGAAAACCAGCACAATCTAATGGAAGTAAAAATTAAAGACGTGGTTGGCCCCAGAAGTCCACTCCTAGGAATTTATCTTGGGAAAATAATGATATGTGGAAATAATCACATATATCAAAGTTGATATGTAAGAAATTTTATGGGAGGATTATTTATAAAGTGAAATACTGTAAATAAATGCAATGTAATGGGAAACTGGTAAGATAAAGTACCTATTGTCACAATTATTACTAACTCATTAAAGATCATGTGGAAAAGAATAACAAAATGGAAAATTGTCAAAAAATATGTATAACATATTACTAAGTTAAAAAGAGATACAAATCAGTATATGCAGTATACAATTTTGTAAACAAAATATGCATATGTTTACATGGGAAAATTCTAGAAAGACATCCCCTAAAAAGCACATTGTGGTATGGCACTATTAGTGATTTGTTTTGTTGTTCTGTTTTTAATTTAGGCACATTAATATTTTCTAAGTTTTTATGTTATTACATGATGTTATTATGTTGTTATTAGAAAAAAGCCTTAAAAATAAGGAAAAAAGTCATGAAATAATTCTTGAAAATTTGAAAACAGATAACTCTAGCTCTTGACTACATGGAAAAAAAAAAACAGCAAGACAGCCAAAAAGTTGGCTTAAATTCAACGTTCAGAAAACTAAGAACAGGGCATCTGGTCTCATCACTTCATGGCAAATAGATGGGGAAACAGTGGCTGACTTTATTTTTCTAGGCTCCAAAATCACTGCAGATGGTGACTGCAGCCATGAAGTTAAAAGATGCTTACTCCTTGGAAGAAAAGTTATGACCAACCTAGATAGCATATTAAAAAGCAGAGATATTACTTTGCCAACAAAGGTCCATCAAGTCAAAAATATGGTTTTTCCAGTAGTCATGTATGATGTAAGAGTTGGACTATAAAGAAAGCTGAGCACTGCAGAATTGATGCTTTTGAACTGTGGTGTTGGAGAAAACTCTTGAGAGTCCCTTGGACTGCAAGGAGATCCAGCTAGTCCATTCTGAAGGAGATCAGCCCTGGGATTTCTTTGGAAGGAATGATGCTAAAGCTGAAACTCCAATACTTTGGCCACATGATGCAAAGAACGGACTCATCTGAAAAGACCCTGATGCTGGGAAAGATTGAAGGCAGGAGGAGAAGGGGACGACAGAGGATGAGATGGTTGTATGGCATCACCAACTCAATGGACATGAGTTTGAGTAAACTCCAGGAGTTGGTAATGGATAGGGATGTCTGGCATGCCACAGTCCATGGGGTCGCAAAGAATAGGATATGACTGAGTGACTGAACTGAAACGAACTTGACTACATGACTTCAAAGGAATCTTGGTATAGTTAATTACTGAGGAACGTTTTTTCCTCAAACATCAGTTTTTATTTGTATTTCTAATAAATATAATTATTTGTAATTCATTTGGTTGGGGGTCTTAATTTATAAAACTGAATCAAACAAAAATTAGATTAAATAACTATCTTTTGGTACAAGTCACGATGGCACCCCACTCCAGTACTCTTGCCTGGAAAATCCCACGGATGGAGGAGCCCGGTAGGCTGCAGTTCATGGGGTCGAGATGAGTTGGACACGACTGAGTGACTTCACTTTCACTTTTCACTTTCATGCATTGGAGAAGGAAATGGCAACCCACTCCAGTGTTCTTACCTGGAGAATCCCAGGGACAGTGGAGCCTGGTGGGCTGCCGTCTATGGGGTCGCAAAGAGTTGGACATGACTGAATCGACTTAGCAGCAGCAGCAGCATCCACTATAGTCAATAAATATCTCAAGTACATTTTCTATAACATGGTCTTAAATTTTCAACATAACCTTTGTGGGTTTATAATAAAAAGGCTTCTTATTAAATCCATGGAAATCACAATACTAATAGATATTCCAAAATCACTGCACATGATAACTGCAGCCATGAAATTAAAAGACGCTTACTCCTTGGAAGGAAAGTTATGACCAACCTAGATAGCATATTCAAAAGCAGAGACGTTACTTTGCCAACAAAGGTCCATCTAGTCAAGGCTATGGTTTTTCCAGTAGTCATGTACGGATGTGAGAGTTGGACTGTAAAGAAAGCTGAGCACCAAAGAATTGATGCTTTTGAAGTATGGTGTTGGAGAAGACTCTTGAGAGTCCCTTGAACTGCAAGGAGATCCAACCAGTCCATCCTGAAGGAGATCAGCCCTGGGATTTCTTTGGAAGGAATGATGCTGAAGCTGAAACTACAGCACTTTGGCCACCTCATGCGAAGAGTTGACTCATTGGAAAAGACTCTGATGCTGGGAGGGACTGGGGGCAAGAGGAGAAGGGGAAGACAGAGGATGAGATGGCTGGATGGCATCACTGACTCGATGGATGTGAGTCTGGGTGAACTCCGGGAGTTGGTGATGGACAGGGAGGCCTGGCGTGCTGCAATTCATGGGGTCCAAAGAGTGGGACACGAATGAGTGACTGAACTGAACTGAATGTTTGTTAGTGTTTTGATTCTTTTGATATTTACCATGCTGCTGCTGCTGCTGCTAAGTCGCTTCAGTCGTGTCCGACTCTGTGCAACCCCACAGATGGAAGCCCACCAGGCTCCCCCGTCCCTGGGATTCTCCAGGCAAGAATACTGGAGTGGGTTGCCATTTCCTTCCCCAATGCATGAAAGTGAAAAGTGAAAGTCGCTCAGTCATGTCCGACTCTTAGCAACCCCATGGACTGGAGCCTACCAGGATCCTCCGTCCATGGGATTTTCCAGGCAAAAGTACTGGGGTGGGGTGCCATTAATGCTAATACATTAACATAAAGGAAATTACATCTATAGCCAAACATGTGGATATTCATATCCACACATTCAGAACACATATTATTGTTGTTGTTCAATCACTGAGTTGTGTCTGATTCTTTGTGATCCCATGGACTGCAACATGCCAGGCTTTGCTGACATTCATTATGTCCTAGCTGCTGCAGCTGCTAACAGTACATCACTTCAGTCGTGTCCAACTCTGTGCGACCCCATAGACGGCAGCCCACCAGGCTCCACCGTCCCTGGGATTCTCCAGGCAAGAATACTGGAGTAGGTTGTCATTTCCTTCTCCAATGCATGAAAGTGAAAGTGATCCAGCAATCCCACTGCTGGGCATACACACTGAGGAAACCAGAATTGAAAGAGATATGTGTACCCCAATGTTCATCGCAGCACTGTTTACAATAGCTAGGACATGGAAGCAACCTAGATGTCCATCAGAAGATGAATGGATAAGAAAGCGGTGGTACATATACACAATGGAGTATTACTCAGCCATTAAAAAGAATACATTTGAATCAGTTCTAATGAGGTGGATGAAACTGGAGCCTATTATACAGAGTGAAGTAAGCCAGAAAGAAAAACACCAATAGAGTATACTAACGCATATACATGGAATTTAGAAAGATGGTAACAATAACCCTGTATACAAGATAGCAAAAGAGACACTGATGTATAGAACAGTCTTTTGGACTCTAGGAGAGGGAGAGGGTGGGATGATTTGGGAGAATGGCATTGAAATATGTATAACATCATATATGAAACAAGTTGCCAGTCCAGGTTCAATGCACTATACTGGATGCTTGGGGCTGGTTCACTGGGACGACCCAGAGGGATGGTATGGGGAGGGAGGAGGGAGGAGGGTTCAGGATGGGGAACACATGTATAACTATGGCAGATTCATTTTGATATATGGCAAAACCAATACAAAATTGTAAAGTTAAATAAAATAAAATTAAAAAAAAGAAAGTGAAGTTGCTCAGTCATGTCTGACTCCTAGCGACCCCATGGACTGCAGCCTACTAGGCTCCTCCATCTATGGGATTTTCCAGGCAAGAGCACTGGAGTGGGTTGCCATTGCCTTCTCCGTTATGTCCTAGAGCTTGGAGAAATTCATGTTCGTTGAGTCAGTGATGCTATTTAACCATCGTATCCTCTGCTGCCCCATTCTCATTTTGCCTTCCCTTTTTCCCAGCATCAGGGTCTTTTCCAATAAGTCAGTTCTTGGCATCAAGTAGCCAAAGTATTGGAGCCTCAGCTTCAGCCTCAGTCCTTTTGCTGAATAGTCAGGGTTGATTTCCTTTAGGATTGACTGGTTGGATCTCCTTGCGGTCCAAGGGACTATCAAGAGTCTTTTCCAGCACCATAGTTCAAAAACATCATTTCTTCAACATTCAGTCTTCTTTATGGTCTAATGCTCACATTTGTACATGACTATTGGAAAAACCATAGCTTTGACTAGATGAACCTTTGTCAGCAAAGTGATGTCTCTGCTTTTTAATATGCTCTCTAGGTTTATCATAGCTTTTCTTCCACAGAGCAAGTGTCCTTTAATTTCATGACTGCAGTCACTGTCCACAGTGATTTTGGAGCCCAAGAAAGTAAAATCTGTTGTTGCTTCCACTTTTACCCCTTCTATTTGCCATAAAGTGATGAGACCAGATGCCACAATCTTACTTTTTTTAATGCTGAATTCTAAGCCAGCTTTTTAACTCTCTTCTTTCACTCTCATCAAGAGGCTCTTTAGTTCTTCTTCACTTTTTGCCATTAGAGTGGTGTCATCTGCATATCTGAGGTGTTGATATTTCTCCCAGCAATCCTGATTCCAGTTTGTGAGTTATCCAGCCCATCATTTCACATGACATACTTTGTATAGAAGTTAAATAAATAGGCTGACAGTGTATAGTCTTGTCATACTCCTTTCCCAGTTTTGAATGAGTCAGTTGTTCCATGTCTGGTTCTGTTTCTTCTTAAGCTGGATTCAGGTTTCTAAAGAAACAGGTAAGGTGGCCTGGTATTTTCATCTCTTTAAGAATTTTCCACAGTTTGTTGTGATCCACACAGTCAAAGGCTTTAGATTAATAAATGAAGCAAATGTTTTTCAGGAATTCCCTTTCTTTTTTATGATCCAACTGATGTTGGCAATTTGACCTCGGTTCCTCTGCCTTTTCTCGGAGAAGGCAATGGCACCCCACTCCAGTACTCTTGCCTGGAGAATCCCATGGACGGAGGAGCCTGGTAGGCTGCAGTCGTGGGGTCGCTGGGAGTCGGACATGACTGAGCGACTTCACTTTCTCTTTTCACTTTCATGCATTGGAGAAGGAAATGGCAACTCACTCCAGTGTTCTTGCCTGGAGAATCCCAGGGATGGGGAAGCCTCGTGGGCTGCCGTCTATGGGGTCGCACAGAGTCGGACACGACTGAAGTGACTTAGCATAGCCTCTGCCTTTTCTAAGTCCAGCTTGTACATCTGGAAGTTCTCAATTCATGTACTGCAAAAGCCTAGCTTGAAGGATTTTGAGCATTACCTTGCTAGCACGTGACATGAGTCCAACTGTAAGGCAGTTTGAACATTCTTTGGCATTGTTTTTCTGTGGGATTGGAATGAAAACTGACCTTTTCCAGCCTTGTGGCCACTGCTGAGTTTTCCAAATTTGCTGGCATATTGAGTGCGGCACTTTAATAGTATCATCTCTTAGGATTTGAAGTAGTTCAGCTGGATATCCATCACCTCCACAACTTTGTTTGCAGTGATGCTTCCTAAGGCCCAGTTGACTTCACACTCTAAGATACCTGGCTCTAGGTGAGTGATCACACCATCAATGGTTATCTGGGTTATTAAGACACTTTGTACATAGTTCTTCTGTGTATTCTTGGCACCTCTTCTTAGTCTCTTCTGCTTTTGGAGTACCCAGGTGGCTCAGTGCTAAAGAATCCACTTGCCAAGCAGGAGGTATAGGTTCAATTCCTAGGTCAGGAAGATCCCCTGGAGAAGGAAATGGCGACACATTCCAGAACTCTTGCCTGGGAAATCCCACGGACAGGGGAGCATGGGTCACAGAGTCTAATACAACCTAGTGACTGAACAACAACAGGCTCAAAGCTCTGAACATCTTCATGAACACACCTAAATAATTATGCACATAAAATTGCATCAGAGAATGCTTTATATTCCTTAAAATGCTTAAACATTTAAATTATTTTCACTTAAAATTCTAAACCTTTAATTTTCAGAGAACTGAGTAGGAAATTAAAAAGTTATTATCTATTTGGAAACACTTCAATTCTGTCACCCAATTTTCTAGTTACATCTTTCACTACCTTATGCCTCTGATAGTATCAGGCAATCTAAATTAACAGAATCTTAGGTACATCAAAAGAGTAATATCAAACCTTAGAATGCAAACATATCTCTTAAGCTTCTAAGCTTGAAAATACCTTTTAAACTTGAAAATGATTTCCAATGTCTTTGCACTGAAGGACAAATTTAAAACTGTTTCACTGCTAGAAGAAGGAAGGAAGGCAGACATACTGAAAGAAATACAAAAATAAAGAATAAAGGCAAAAAGAGGGAAAGTCAGCAGAAAAAGGAGACAGCAAGCTGCAAGTAACCAAGCATCCTGGATATCTGAGACCAGGCTTCCCTACAGTTGCTATCACTGGTCATCAAGAGTTAGGGGCAAAGGATGTTCAAGAACATTATCAGCATCTACATCTAAAAAAGGAATGAATAAGGAAAGTGCCTTATACTTTTTGACCATTTAAAAAAAATATTAATAGAATCTTTACAGAAAAGTGTGCTGTATTTAAAACAAGCAGATTTAAGTATACGTCAATATATATACAAACCCCATGGTAATCAGAAGTAAAAAAACTAGAACAGATACACAAAAACTAGAGGGGAGCACAAGCATACTACTAAGAAAATCATCAAATCACAAGGAAAAAGGCAAAAAGAAGAAACGGAAAGTAAAGAACTATAATAACTGGAAAACAAGTAATATAATGACACTAGATACATACTTTTAATTAGCTACTTTAAATGTCAATGTAATATGTGTTGGCAAGGATGTACAAAATGGAACCTTACTACACTGTTGTTGAAAATGTACATTGAAAAAAAAAAAAAAACGAAAAAGAAAAAAGAAAATGTACATTGAAGCAGCCACTATGAAAAACAGTATGGAGGTATCTCAAAAACTAAAAACAGAACTATCATATGATATAGCAATTCCACCGGAGTATATATCTGGAAAAAATGAAAACTATGATTTGAAAAGATATATGCATTACAATGTTCAGAGCAGGACTCTTTACCAAAGCCAAGTCATGGAAACAATCCTAGTGTCCATTAACAGATGAATGGACTAAGACATGGTGTACATATTGATACACACATATACACAATGGCTGGGCAAACTCCAGGAGATGAGGAGGGGCAGGGAGGCCCGGCATGCTGCAGTCCATGGGGTCGCAAAGAGTCAGACACAATTGGGCGAGGAACAACAACAACATATATAATCAAGTATTACTCAGCCATAAAAAAGTGAAGTTTTGTCATTTGCAGCAACATGGATGGACCTACAGAATACTATGCTTAACGAACTAAGTCAGACAGAGAAAGACAAATAATGTACGATTATCATTTAAAAGAGGAATCTAAAATTAGTAGAAATGAATGTATATGCAAGACAGAAACAGACTCACAGATACAAAAAATAAACTACTGGTTAGGAAGCAACAGTTGGAACTGGACATGGAACAACAGACTGGTTCCAAATAGGAAAAGGAGTACGTCAAGGCTGTATATTGTCACCCTGTTTATTCAACTTATATGCAGAATACATCATGAGAAATGCTGGACTGGAAGAAACACAAGCTGGAATCAAGATTGCCGGGAGAAATATCAATAACCTCAGATATGCAGATGACACCACTCTTATGGCAGAAGGTGAAGAGGAACTCAAAAGCCTCTTGATGAAAGTGAAAGAGGAGAGTGGAAAAGTTGGCTTAATGCTCAACATTCAGAAAATGAAGATCATGTCATGCAGTCCCATCACTTCATTGGAAATAGATGGGGAAACAGTGGAAACAGTGTCAGACTTTATTTTTCTGGGCTCCAAAATCACTGCAGATGGTGACTGCAGCCATGAAATTAAAAGACTCCTTGGAAGGAAAGTTATGACCAATCTAGACAGCATATTGAAAAGCAGAAACATTACTTTGCCAACAAAGGTCCATCTAGTCAAGGCTATGGTTTTTCCTGTGGTCATGTATGGATGTGAGAGCTGGACTGTGAAGAAGGCTGAGAGCCGAAGAATTGATGCTTTTGAACTATGGTGTTGGAGAAGACTCTTGAGAGTCCCTTGGACTGCAAGGAGATCCAATGAGTCCATTCTGAAGGAGGTTAGCCCTGGGATTTCTTTGGAAGGAATGATGCTAAAGCTGAAACTCCAGTACTTTGGCCACATCATGCAAAGAGTTGACTCACTGGAAAAGACTCTGATGCTGGGAGGGATTGGGGGCAAGAGGAGAAGGGGACAACAGAGGATGAGATGGCTGGATGGCATCACTGACTCGATGGATGTGAGTCTGGGTGAACTCTGGGAGTTGGTGATGGACAGGGAGGCCTGGTGTGCTGCAATTCATGGGGTCGCAGAGTCGGACATGACTGAGCACTGATCTGATCTGATCTGATCTGATACCAAAGGGGAAAAGGAAGGAGGGAGGGGTAAATCAGGGTTATGGGGTTAAGAGATAAACAAACTACTGAGATCTGATAGGATGTGGTCTGCTGGAGAAGGGAATGGCAAACCACTTCAGTATTCTTGCCTTGAGAACCCCATGAACAGTATGAAAAGACAAAATGATAGGATACTGAAAGAGAAATTCCACAGGTCAGTAGGGGCCCAATATGCTACTGGAGATCAGTGGAGAAATAACTCCAGAAAGAATGAAGGGATGGAGCCAAAGCAAAAAGAATACCCAGCTGTGGATGTGTCTGGTGATAGAAGCAAGGTCCGATGCTGTAAAGAGCAATATTGCATAGGAACCTGGAATGTCAGGTCCATGAATCAAGGCAAATTGGAAGTGGTCAAACAAGAGATGGCCAGAGTGAATGTCGACATTCTAGGAATCAGCGAACTCAAATGGACTGGAATGGGTGAAATTAACTCAGATGACCATTATATCTACTACTGTGAGCAGGAATCCCTCAGAAGAAAAGGAGTGGCCATCATGGTCAACCAAAGAGTCCGAAATGCAGTACTTGGATGCAATCTCAAAAATGACAGAATGATCTCTGTTCATTTCCAAGGCAAACCATTCAATGTCACAGTAATCCAAGTCTATGCCCCAACCAGTAATGCTAAAGAAGCTGAAGTTGAACGGTTCTATGAAGACCTACAAGACCTTTTAGAACTAACACCCAAAAAAGATGTCCTTTTCATTATAGGGGACTGGAATGCAAAAGTAGGAAGTCAAGAAACACCTGGAATAAGAGGCAAATTTGGCCTTGGAATACGGAATGAGGCAGGGCAAAGACTAACAGAGTTTTGCCAAGAAAATGCACTAGTCATAACAAACACCCTCTTCCAACAACACAAGAGAAGACTCTATACATGGACATCACCAGATGGTCAACACCTAAATCAGATTGATTATATTCTTTGCAGCCAAAGATGGAGAAGCTCTGTACAGTCAGCAAAAACAAGACCAGGAGCTAACTGTGGCTCAGACCATGAACTCCTTATTGCCAAACTCAGACTGAAATTGAAGAAAGTAGGGAAAACCACTAGACCATTCAGGTATGACCTAAATCAAATCCGTTATGATTATACAGTGGAAGTGAGAAATAGATTTAAGGGCCTACATCTGACAGAAAGAGTGCCTGATGAACTATGGAATGAGGTTCGTGACATTGTACAGGAGACAAGGATCAAGACCATCCCCATGGAAAAGAAATGCAAAAAAGCAAAATGGCTGTCTGGGGAGGCCTTACAAATAGCTGTGAAAAGAAGACAATCGAAAAGTAAAGGAGAAAAGGAAAGATATAAACATCTGAATGCAGAGTTCCAAAGAATAGCAAGAAGAGACAAGAAAGCCTTCTTCAGTGATCAATGCAAAGAAATAGAGGAAAACAACAGAATGGGAAAGACTAGGGATCTCTTCAAGAAAATCAGAGATACCAAAGGAACATTTCATGCAAAGATGGGCTCAATAAAGGACAGAAATGGTATGGACCTAACAGAAGCAGAAAATATTAAGAAGAGGTGGCAAGAATACACAGAAGAACTGTACAAAAAAGATCTTCACAACCCAGATAATCACGATGGTGTGATCACTGACCTAGAGCCAGACATCCTGGAAAGTGAAGTCAAGTGGGCCTTAGAAAGCATCACTATAAACAAAGCTAGTGGAGGTGATGGAATTCCAGTGGAGCTATTCCAAATCCTGAAAGATGATGCTGTGAAAGTGCTGCACTCAATATGCCAGCAAATTTGGAAAACTCAGCAGTGGCCACAGGACTTGGAAAAGGTCAGTTTTCATTCCAATCCCAAAGAAAGGCAAGGCCAAAGAATGCTCAAACTACTGCACAATTGCACTCATCTCACACGCTAGTAAAGTAATGCTCAAAATTCTCCAAGCCAGGCTTCAGCAATACGTGAACCATGAACTTCCAGATGTTCAAGCTGGTTTTAAAAAAGGCAGAGGAACCAGAGATCAAATTGCCAACATCCACTGGATCATGGAAAAAGCAAGAGAGTTCCAGAAAAATATCTATTTCTGCTTTATTGACTATGCCAAAGCCTTTGACTGTGTGGATCACAAGAAACTGTGGACAATTCTGAAAGAGATGGGAATACCAGACCACCTGACCTGCCTCTTGAGAAATTTGTATGCAGTCAGGAAGCAACAGTTAGAACTGGACATGGAACAAAAGACTGGTTCCAAATAGGAAAAGGAGTATGTCAAGGCTGTATATTGTCACCCTGTTTATTTAACTTATATGCAGAGTACATCATGAGAAACGCTGGACTGGAGAAACACAAGTTGGAATCAAGATTGCTGGGAGAAATATCAATAACCTCAGATATTCAGATGACACCACCCTTATGGCAGAAAGTGAAGAGGAACTAAAAAGCCTCTTGATGAAAGTGAAAGTGGAGAGTGAAAATGTTGGCTTAAAGCTCAACATTCAGAAAACGAAGATCATGGCATGTGGTCCCATCACTTCATGGGAACTAGATGGGGAAACAGTGGAAACAGTGTCAGACTTTAATTTTCTGGGCTCCAAAATCATTGCAGATGGTGACTGCAGCCATGAAATTAAAAGATGCTTACTCCTTAGAAGGAAAGTTATGACCAACCTAGATCACATATTAAAAAGCAGAGACATTACTTTGCCAACAAAGGTTCTCCTAGTCAAGGCTATGGTTTTTCCTGTGGTCATGTATGGATGTGAGAGCTGGACTGTGAAGAAGGCTGAGCGCTGAAAAATTGATGCTTTTGAACTATGGTGTTGGAGAAGACTCTTGAGAGTCCCTTGGACTGCAAGGAGATCCAACCAGTCCATCCTGAAGGAGATCAGCCCTGGGATTTCTTTGGAAGGAATGATGCTAAAGCTGAAACTCCAGTATTTTGGCCACCTCATGCAAAGAATTGACTCATTGGAAAAGACTCTGATGCTGGGAGGGATTGGGGGCAAAAGGAGAAGGGGACAGTAGAGGGTGAGATGGCTGGATGGCATCACTGACTCGATGGACGTGAGTCTGAGTGAACTCCGGGAGTTGGTGATGGACAGGGAGGCCTGGCGTGCTGCGATTCATGGGGTCGCAAAGAGTCGGACACGACTGAGCGACTGATCTGATCTGATCTGATGTATATAACAGAAAAACAAAAAGATACATTGTATAGCACAGAGAGTTATAGCCATTATCTGATAAGAACATTTAAATAAGTATAATCTGTAAAAATACCGAATCCCAATGCAATATACTTGCATCTAGGATAATATTGTAAATCACCTATACTTCAATAAAAAAAAGTCTGATGTATTATTTTTGTCGCCATTTCTTTGTTGGGTTTGGTGTATTACTTATATCAAAGCTCTCAGTACTATTATGTGCAACAGTTCCTGCAGCAGATCAAGAGACAATCAGAAAAAATCTGTATTCAGATAAGCTACCTAATATGAAATAATTTATAATTACCTGAATGATTATAACAACCTAACTCAAAATTCTTCAGGTGATTAAATAGACTAATGAATGCAGTACAATAAATTAATCAGCTGGGAAAAAAAAAAAAGAAAACAAAGTACATATGACCTAATTTAGAAAATTAAAAAACAGGGAAAGTGCAAGTAAAGTCACTCAGTCGTGTCCAACTCTTTGTGACCCATGGACTGTAGTCGGCCAGGCTCCTTCGTCCATGGTACTTTCCAGGCAAGAATACTGGACTGGAGAAGGACTATATTTCCTTCTTCAGGGGATCTTCCTAACTCAGGGATCAAACCCTAGTCTCCTGAATTACATTCAGACTCTTTACTGTCTGAGCCAACGGGGAAGAAAGGAATAAAATGATCTCAGCCATTCTGGATGTAAAATAAAGATTGATGTGGGCTATATACAGCACATATGCCTAATGATACAAAAAGTACATCCTGAGCTATCTAGACAAATTTGCTTATTTCTGAGAACCCCAAAATCATCACTGTTCTGAAACTAGCCCTGAGGTAAAAATCACATCCAATTTATTGGCATACAAATGTGCACATCAGGCTTGAAAAGGGTAATATTTCTTGGTCAAAAGAAATCTCTTCAAAATAGAATGAAAGAAGTTAAAAGTGCCTTCTAAATAGAAGTACATGCAGAAGGGAAACATGATAGAGTTGCTTATAAGAAACAAAATAGACATTTGAGAATCAGTGTTAGATTTTTTATATCTGGAGTTTCTGAAACAAGATAATCTAGATAAAAACAATACAGTTGTGTCTATGAGAGATGTCACAAACATTCATCATACTTTCCTATTGACAAAATGTGATCAAATTTTTTAAATAACAATGAAATAAAGCTTGTTTTAATAAAGATAGAGATGAGAAGGATCAATGAGCTTGCTTCAGACTTACACATAAGTCTGAAAAATGACCATGGAACTACATAGGCAATATTCTCCTGAATCTGCCTGTGCAATAAGGTGGCAGATGAACCAACGTCATCTCATGTTAAACGCAGACTCTCTCAAAGCTGTGGTTGAGTTTACCTTCCCAGGAAAGGAACTCTTTCAGAAGATTAAAACAAAAACAATATTGTAGAGGATTTATGTTTATAAACTGCATTCATATATAATATTATTTGATCCTTTAAATAATTAAACAAACGAGGACATTGAGGTTTGGGGAGATTAAGAAATATACCAGAGGCCACTAGACAATATATTATTAAGTCAAGATATAAATGGGGTTTTGAATAGCTGGTTCTGTAGAAGGGCTCTTATATGTCTTTTTACCCTGAGGACCCAGGAACTGACTGTGGTGGTCTTATGAACAGTCTGAGACAGGTTTCCATCTGCCTCACATTAACAAAGCAGTGTCTTCCCCCTTTTAAAAAATTAGGTCTCAAAAGACCAAATTTAGAGTAGGACATACTTTGTGGTCTTCCACAGCAAACACATTTTCTGAAAATCTTTTCTTGCTATAGGAATACTAGATACAGATGATTTTGATTTACCTACATAATATGTCCCTATCATTCTTTATCCCTTTCAAACTGAAACTGAAAAAATATAATTTTGTATTTCCTATTATTTGTGTAAGTAACATTTAAGTTACAGGGATCAGTAAACAAGAAATGGTCGAGGTATAATCTCAAACAGGTTTTTAGAAAAATATTCAACCTAAAATATCATACCTATTAAAAGTATTCTGCTTAAAGGACAAAATTCAAGGAATGGAATGTTATATGACTTTGCTGTGAGAATGCAAACCCCTGAGGATCTTGGTTTATCACAATCAATTTCAATCAATGCACCTTTATAGAACTGACTTTTAAGATAAGTAATCACCAAGTTGTATATGTTTATTGTTTATAAGAATGTACCAGGTAATAGTTCTCAGAAAACCTCTAAGAGAAAATAATTAAAAGAGCAACGTTCTCTTTTCCCTAAACTTCTTCTATAATAGGCAACTGTGTTCTATCCAAAAGTCTGAATTTATGAAACCCATAAAATGTTTGAGTTAACAAAAAAGGCAAAAGTTCTTGAGGATCAGGAAGGATCAGACACAGAAGTGTCTCCACTCTAGACAGGCCACCCTACTCCACATGATTAGGGGGTGCAGAGGTAAGAGGTAGGGTGCAGATGAAAGGGATTAAAAGCTATTGGATCCAAATGGTGTCTTTTTATTTAAAGTCTCTCTTGAGGTTTTCTCTTTGGGAAATTCACTGGAGGTAGAGTCTCTCATCTCATGCAGCAGGTGCAGTTAAAAAAAAAAAAAAAAAAAGCTTGTAATCTCCACTTTCTTGAAAAGAATATCACCTTCCTATCCCTTGGCCTTTGGAAATCAAGCAGAAACCAGGGATAAATCTCAGGAGAAAGTCTCAGGAGGTATAAATATCCAATTCAAGCTTGATGTTCTACGCCTTATGGAGACACATTTTCCTATTCTTTGGAAATTTTTTTCCATAGGTTTCCTTAAAACTGCCTCTTCTTATCATAAAATAGTAACATCTCAAGATCTGAGATGAAGATGAAGGCCTTAAACAAATATACCAAAAAGGAAGTTCAGCCAGTTTTCTATGTAGGCCTTAGGCCTAGTTATAAGTAAGACAGAGGACCTCCAAACTCTACACAGTACTACCCACTTCAGTAAGAGATATACCTGAAGCTGGGGGGCCCAAAGCCCACCTAGGAACAAAGTGTCCATTTGCCTTTTCTTATCCTTCATGCATCTCCTGTCAAAGGAACTTCAAAGATATGAAAGCTACCACAACAGGTAGCTAATCGATAGGACAGACATTTAAGATGCCAGCTACTTTTCAGCATCGGGTATATTTTTGTTTGAAAGTGATTAAATACTCAGCTTTGCTACACTATATTCACCAAACCCATAGATAAGCACTGTTGATGGCGATTAATATGGACAGGATACCATTTTAGCTAAAAAGACCAAAGTCAAGCCAAGATTACAGTACTATATCCACATGAAATCTCTCAAGGTTCCTTCTGAGACAAGGTACTAGAGAGAATGCCCCTTTAAAATCAGTATTTGCAACTGGTATTTCTCACAAGGAAAGTTACTTTTAGGGGGTTTGTTGTTGCTACCTAATATGTTGTTGTTTTAGGCCTCATGGATGTAGGTTCCTAACAGTCCACATGCTATTATAATTGAACTGTGTTGCTTTTGTGCTTAAAATCTTTCCATTGCTTCCCACTACCTAAATCCATAGAACTCATGTAAAGTTCTTAACTATCTGGTTCTATCCACACTCCATCAGACAGACAGATACTCTGTGCTCAAGCTATGCAAAAGGAAAGTTATGACAAATTTAGACAGTGTATTAAAAACCAGAGACATCACTGTGTCAATGAAGGCCTGCACAGTCAAAGTTATGGTTTTCCAGTAGTCATATATGGATGTGAGAGTCGGACCATAATGAAGGCTGAGTGCCAAAGAACTGATGCTTTTGAATTGTGCTGGAGAAGACTTGACAGTCCCTTGGACTGCAAGGAGATCAAACCCGTCAATACTAAAGGAAATCAACCCCAAATATTCATTAGAAGGACTGATGCTGAAGCTGCAGCTCCAATATTTTGGCCACCTGATGCAAAAAGCCAACTTACTGGACAAGACCCTGATGTTAGTAAAGATTGACGGCAAGAGGAGAAGTGGGCGACAGAGGATGAGATGGTTGAATATCATCACCAGCTCAATGGACAGGAGTATGAGCAAACTCTGGGAGATAGTGAAGGACAGGGAAGCCTGGCATGCTGCAGTCCATGAGGTCACAAAGAGTCAAACAAGACTTGGTGACTGAACAACAACCATAAGGGGGAAAAAAGATATGCTTTCTCTTTCAAATGCAATACCTTTGGAAATAGTGCTCCATCTACTAGAAATTCCACCCACTCTGTTTACTGCCATTGCAATCTTCAAGATTTTTCTCAAATTGCCTGCTCTAAGAAGCTGTCTTTTTTCTAGATAGCAAATTAAGCACTCCCTAAGAATCTGCCTGCCAAGGCAGCAGACGCAGATTCAAACCCTGGGTCAGGAAGATCCCCTGGAGAAGGAAACGGGAACCCACTCCAGTATTCTTACTTGGAAAATCCCATGGACAAAGGACCCTAATAGACTACAGTCCATGGGGTCACAAAGAGTCAGACATGACTTAGTGACTGCTGCTGCTGCTGCTGCTGCTAAGTCGCTTCAGTCGTGTCCGACTCTGTGCAACCCCATAGACGGAAGCTCACCAGGCTCCCCTGTCCCTGGGATTCTCCAGGCAAGAACACTGGAGTGGGTTGCCATTTCCTTCTCCAATGCATGAAAGTGAAAGTGAAGTCGCTCAGTCGTGTCCGACTCTTAGCGACCCCACGGACTGGAGCCCACCAGGCTCCTCCATCCATGGGATTTTCCAGGCAAAAGTACTGGGGTGGGGTGCCATTGCCTTCCCCAGACTTAGTGACTAAACAACAATTAATGTTAAACTGCATTGATGCATGCCCCACTGGATAAGCTTCTTAAAGACAAACATTGTCATGTACATAGGTCCCCTTTTTTGAGCATGTACTATGTGCCAAAATCAAAACAAATTTGGTATTTTACTTCTACAGCTCCACCTTTAAAACAATTATGAAGGCAAATATTTGTATTCTCATTGTACAGGTTAAGAGGAGGAGGTTCGAAATCGCATTGCTGTAGAGGAAGCAGAATTCCTGTATGATCCTTTTGGGCCCATGTCAGTACTCCTTCCATAAGCAGCACTCTACTCCCACTACAAACACTGGAGTCTCATCCAGCTTATATCCTTAGTATGGGGCACAAAGTGAGAACCCTAGACACTCAATAAACATGTGCTCAAAGAGTGAAGACATGATTGCTTAAGTGTTTCTTATGCCCATTTTGCTTTCTGTTACTCAGAACGAATCAACTGTGATAAAAAAACTATTTGTCTCCATAGAGAGCAATTTCTATCATAGTTTCAGCAAAATGATAGAAAATAAAGCCATTTGATGTTGCACTTCAAGTTCTAGAGAGCAAGAACTTTCAGTTCTAGGTAGTAACATTTTTTTCAGGATTTCTTTGGCAGCAGTTACATAATTCATATTTAATAAGCCTGCTCTGTGTTCCCATAAAGTTTTCCATCCATCTCTACTTTAGCACTTGATATTTAGCTACTTGAGTGCATATCTGTCTTCCTTCTAGATAATTACCTGCTTTAGGGCAAGGATCTACTCTTACTCATTTCCCCATACAAGATGCCCCTGTTGTTGTCAAAGAATCTGACACAGTAACACCAAACCAATCCAAGCCAAGCAAACAACAAGCTATCTAAAACCATGTGGGACAATCATTTTACAGAGTTTCCCAGGTATCTTTGAGTTTAATCCTTTAAAATAAAGATTTCAGTTTATTTTGCATAGAAGCCTTTCTAAAATGTTTGTTCTTTTCTTTTTAAAGAAATCACACTTACATGGCAAAACCAACACAACATTGTAAAGTTAAAAAATAAAATTAAATTAAATTTTAAAAAATAATAAAGAAATCACACTTAAAATGATTTAAACTATTTTAAACATTCACTACTTTTCTACTCTAGGAGAATAAATGCTTCAGACAGCTAACCCCATGTACCATAGTCTCAGATGATGCACATTTCATGCTTTTATGTTCACTTTTTGCTTTGGATTTTTCTCTCCCGGCTTCTTTTACTATCAAACTGGGAGAATTCACTTCTCAGGACCATGAATGTGTCTGCCAATAGAAATTTCTCCCTATGGTTAATAATTTTCATTTGGGGGAGGTATTTACTTTGGCCACCTCATGCGAAGAGCTGACTCACTGGAAAAGACTGTGATGCTGGGAGGGATTGGGGGCAGGAGGAGAAGGGCACGACAGAGGATGAGATGGCTGGATGGCATCACCAACTCAATGGACGTGAGTCTGAGTGAACTCCGGGAGATGGTGATAGACAGGGAGGCCTGACATGCTGCTATTCATGGGGTTGTAAAGAGTCGAACACAACTGAGCGACTGATCTGATCTGATTTACTGATAAGCAGTATGCTAAGCACTTTATTTCCATTATTTAACTTAAGCCCAATTTCCAAGAGAGTGTAGAATTGGCTCTGGCTCCTGAAAGCACTTTTTCAGTTTTTACTGACATGTTCTTCATGAATAAAGCTGTATGCATGTATACATGCGAAGTTGCACAGTCAAGTCTGACACTGCAACTCCAAGGACTGTAGCTCACCAAGGCTCCTCTGTCCACGAATTTCCCAGGCAAGAATACTAGAGCAGGTTGCCATTTCCTACTCCAGGGAACTTCCCAACCCAGGGATCAAACCTGCATCTCTTAGTGTCTCTAGCATGGCAGGCAGGTTTTATACCAGTGAGCCACCTGGGAAGCCCTATCCAAATAGGCCTTCCAAAAGCTGTATAGTTTATTTTAGGGCTACTATCAGACCACCTGACCTGCCTCTTGAGAAAACTATATGCAGGTCGGGAAGCAACAGTTAGAACTGGACATGGAACACCAGACTGTTTCCAAATAGGAAAAGGAGTATATATCAAGGCTGTATATGGTCACCCTGCTTATTTAACTTCTATGCAGAGTACATCATGAGAAATGCTGGGCTGGATGAAGCACAAGCTGGAAGCAAGATTACCAGGAGAAATATCAATAACCTCAGATATTCAGATGACACCACCCTTATGGCAGAAAGTGAAGAGGAACTAAAAAGCCTCTTGATGAAAGTGAAAGTGGAGAGTGAAAAAGTTGGCTTAAAGCTCAACATTCAGAAAACGAAGATCATGGCATCTGGTCCCATCACTACATGGGAAATAGATGGAGAAACAGTGGAAACAGTGTCAGACTTTATTTTTCTGGGCTCCAAAATCACTGCAGACGATGACTGCAGCCATGAAATTAAAAGACGCTTACTCCTTGGAAGAAAAGTTATGACCAACCTAGATAGCATATTGACAAGCAGAGACATTACTTTGCCAACAAAGATCGGTCTAGTCAAGGCTATGGTCTTTCCAGTGGTCATGTATGGATGTGAGAGCTGGGCTGTGAAGAAAGCTGAGTGCAGAAGAATTGATGCTTTTGAACTGTGGTGTTGGAGAAGACTCTTGAGAGTCCCTTGGACTGCAAGGAGATCCAACCAGTCCATCCTAAAGGAGATCAGTCCTGGGTGTTCTTTGGAAGGAATGATGCTAAAGCTGAAACTCCAGTACTTTGGCCACCTCATGCGAAGAGTTGACTCATTGGAAAAGACTGTGATGCTGGGAGGGATTGTGGGCAGGAGGAGAAGGGGACTTCAGAGGATGAGATGGCTGGATGGCATCACTGACTCAATGGACGTGAGTTTGAGTGAATTCCAGGAGTTGGTGATAGACAGGGAGTCCTGGTGTGCTGCGATTCATGGGGTCGCAGAGTCGGACACGACTGAGCGACTGAACTGAACTGAACTAAATGTGGCTGTTACCATCCCTTTTTTCAAAAGGCCCCATCCAAATGATTTTATTTCAGTTAGCATCATTACAGCGTGGGTAGATACTTCACTGTTTATCAACCTATTCTTACACTTAGTGTTTAAAATAGCACATAGTTGGGACTGCTAATGTCTCTCAAAAAGCTCTATATGATACCTGTATCAGATAAAATACTTGGTAGGAAAGGTTAAGAGTAGAATAAGGGTATAAGTGATGGTTTTCAAATAGATGGCAAAGAATGTGTATTTGCTTTGTGTTGCAGAATTACAAGTAATGGTAGAATGTTAAGAATGCATGCTTTTTATTCCATCATGGGAGAACTGTCTAATAACTAGAACAGTCCCATAATGGAAATAGTAACTCTACGTCTCAATCCCACACTTTCAAGGTAGCCTGATGTTCCAACCCTACAGCTACTGGCCTGTTAGTGTCCCATGCACTTTATTCTAGTTCATTCTAGTTCTCACTTGGATCTTTTCAATTACAAGCCTACTATTTCTTTGATTAAATTTTATTTGCATTGTGTTGCTCAGCCTCCTGGCTTTCAACTTCTTCTCTGTAACCTTCAGCTTGGATCTGCTCCACCTACACTCTCTGCTTTAGACTGCCTCAGAACGCCTCAGAAAATGCCTCTTGGTCCAATCATTTAAACTTTTTGCACCTTAACTTATTCTTCTGTAAAATGAGAGTAATAATACCTATCTTGTACAACTGCTATGAGAATTAAATGACTTAATATATGTAAAGTGCTTAGATAAATGCCTGGAATATAAGTGCTACCTAAGAATTAGCTGGGCATCACAGGTGGCTCAGTGCTAAAGAATCCGTCTGCCAATGCAGGAAATGTGGGCTCCATCCCTGGGTGGGGAAGATCCCCCAGAGGAGGAAATGGCAACCCACTCCAGTATTCTTGCTTGGAAAATTTCATGGACAGAGGAGCCTGGCGGGAGTCGCAAAAGAGTTAGACAAGACAACGACTCAAAAAAAAAAAAAAAATGAAAACAAAGTGACAAAGCCTTTATTAAATGTGTTATTCTATCAGTTAGGGTTCTCCAGAGTAACAGAATAAGAGAGAAAGACAGAGATACAAAGAGAGATTCATTTTAAGGAGTTGACTCTTGGAATCCTGGAGACTGGCAAGTTTGAAATATGCAGGGCAGAAGACCATCAGGCTAGAAACTCAAGGATTGGTATTGCAATCATGAGGCAGGATTCTTTCTCTGAAAAATCTCAGTTTTGCTTTTAAGGCCTTCAACTATTAATAATTTCATGAGGCTTACGCCCATTATCAAGAGTAATCTTCTTTACTTAAATTCAACCAGTTTTATGTTAACCACGTGCACAAAATACCTTCACAGCAACATCTAGATTCAGATCAGATCAGATCAGTCGCTCAGTCGTGTCCGACTCTTTGCGACCCCATGAACCGCAGCACGCCAGGCCTCCCTGTCCATCACCAGCTCTCGGAGGTCACTCAGACTCACATTCATCGAGTCAGTGATGCCATCCAGCCATCTCATCCTCTGTCGTCCCCTTCTCCTCCTGCCCTCAATCCCTCCCAGCATCAGAGTCTTCTCCAATGAGTCAACTCTTCGCATGAGGTGGCCAAAATACTGGAGTTTCAGCTTGAGCATCATTCCCTCCAAAGAAATCCCAGGTCTGATCTCCTTCAGAATGGACTGGTTGGATCTCCTTGCAGTCCAAGGGACTCTCAAGAGTCTTCTCCAACACCACAGTTCAAAAGCATCTATTCTTCGGCGCTCAGCTTTCTTCACAGTCCAGCTCTCACATCCATACATGACCACAGGAAAGACCATAGCCTTGACTAGGCGAACCTTTGTTGGCAAAGTGATGTCTCTGCTTTTGAATATGCTATCTAGGTTGGTCATAACCTTCCTTCCAAGGAGTAAGCGTCTTTTAATTAGTGTTTATTAAATAACTGGGTGCTACAGCCACCCACTTCGCTGGTGGCTCAGAGGTTAAAGAGTCTGCCTGCAATGCGGGAGACCCGGGTTTGATCCCTATGTCAGGAAGATCCCCTGGAGAAGGAAATGGCAACCCACTCCAGTATCCTTGCCTGGAGAATCCCATGAGAGAGTAGCCTGGTAGGCTATAGTCCATGGGGTCGCAAAGAGTCGGACACGACTGAGCGACTTCACTTCACTTCAAAGCCTAGATAAATTGGCACATAAAACTACCACAGTACTGTAAAGAAATCTCCTGAATATTCTGTGTTTTACACTTCTTTAAGAATCAAGGTAGCCAATGACTTGAGGCATTAGTGGTTTGGAGTTTATGACCCACTTACTCTTGTAGATTCTGTACTAGATAACTTCTTATGTTTTCCTGCTGGAATGATACCTGGTATTATATTGATTCATTTTTCATCAGGTTGTGCAAGATGGCCATGACACATTAAAATAAAACAACTTTCCTTGTTTAAATAAGTAACAAGGGGTTATTCATATGTTAACCCGTGATCTTGTGTTATTTACTTTAAATCACAGCTGCATACATACAATCACGTTATATATAATTACTAATAATGAAATAACTGAGAACAATAAAATGCATGAAATTTCATAAAATGTTTAATAGTGCATTCACATAGATTTTCAATGCCCAAGACACCTTAGAATCTGTTCTTGATCCAGTGTTACAAGTTGGCTAATCAGAAATTTTCTGGAACACTCTCAATTGAGGCTTCCCAGGTGGTGCTAATGGAAAAGAACCTATCTACCAATTCTGGAGACATAAGAATCATGGGTTTGAACCCTGGGTTGGGAAGATCTCCTGGAGAAGGGCAGGGCAACCCACTGCAGAATTCCTGACTGGAGAATCCCATGGACAGAGAAGCCTAGCCGGCTACAGTCCATAGAGTCGCAAAGAGTCAGACACAACTGAAGTGACTTAGGGTGCATGCTACTGCCCAGTGTCATATTTTTATATAGCTTCAAAACTATAGGGCTTTTAGGTAAGACAATAATATAATCACTTATATATTGTATGAACATTTACTAAATGGCTATTCTATGCAGGGATGTGAACTAGTACTAATACAGGGATATAAGCCATATACACAGAACACTTCCTGAGTCCATAATATTGTAAGAGACTTCTACTCTGCTCCCAAATAACTATAATACAATGTGGAAAGTTCTAAGCTCCCTAAGAGAAAAAATACTAAGCTAATTCAAAGCAATACTATACTTCTTGATAAAAATAACAAATCCTGTGAGGTTTCCATATAAACTCTCCATGGACAAAGTATTATGTAGATAGACTTCCTTGGATCTAATGTTATATAGGTTACACCTCATGTTATACACCTGTATATGACATCAACCTTGTAGAGTATCAATATTTGAAATATTTTTCACAGTTACATTTTTATTATCAAGTTATTGATAGTTCTACCTCATGAACAAATCTCATTCTCTGACCATAATATCTTAGAAGTGGATTGACCCCTTATATACTGTAAGCTCCTTTCTCTATGGGAACAAAATTCGAGAGATGTGAAGACATCTATATTTTTTTTGTCAAGATACTCTGCCTGTTGAATAAGCAATGTCATTGTAAAACTGCATAATTGCAAAAATGGCAAAAAATGAATTTTTAAAGAGAACAAGTTATTAAAAGAGGTGAGCTATCAACCCAAATCAAGTCTGTAGCAGGAAAGAGAACAGTCCCTCCAACCTAACCATTCTCTCCAAGACTGCTAATGACCCAGTAACATCACTGACTCTGATAGCAACACAATCTGCTAAAAGGTTCATGCATACGTAAAGATGTAGAACTATATGACATAATTTTAAGCCCATAACTGCCTTATACTCTGCCACACAATAATTACTTTAAAGGACACAGTAAGCTGTTAACCACCATGACTCATTTTTATACTTTTAACAACTTCCTTATCTAGGACTAGTATCTTTTCCCTGAATCAACCAAGAAATTTCAAAACATGCATCTATTATGACATACATATATATAGAAATGTACATATATATAGTAATATATGCAGGAATATATAGTAGCAGTACATTACTATTTATATTATATATAGACATAAAAACATCACATTTTTCTCATATATCAAGGAAAATGTAGTCAATCACCCACTCAATAAACATTTATTGAATACATATTGCCTAATAATCTGTAGAAAAAAAAAACACAATATAATTAGTTGTACGGTGGTTTAGTTGCTAAGTTGTGTCCAACTCTTGTGACCCCAAGGACTGTAGCCCACCAGGCTCCTCTGTCCATGGGATTTCCCAGGCAAGAATATTGGAGTGGGTTGCTATTTCCTTCACCAGGGGTTCTTCCTGACCCATGTGTCAAACCTGGGGCTTCTGCATTGCAGGTGGATTCTTAACCAACTGAGCCAGCAGGGAAGCACCATAGAGAAATTTAATAGTTGCTATCAGGCTGCTCAAAATCTAACAGGTGAAGCATTTGAGCAACTAGTTCTAACAAAATACAATGAATACTCTAACAGAGGCCTTGGGCAGCACACAGCAGAGAAGAATCTGTTCTTCTTGAGGTCATTAGAAGACTGGTGATAGACAACTAAGCTTTTAAAAGATTAAAGTAGGACATTTCCAGATGAAAACAAAGGGACGAATATTTTAGACATGAGAAATAACAAGAACAAGGCTTAAGTTAGGCTTAACTTGAGTTTGGGCCAGACTATTAAGGCTATACCAAGGTAAATGCTATGTTAAGGAAATGGAACAACAGCCAGTAATCAATAAGGATCAATAGGTAGTTTTTAAACTGTTGCATTATGGAGGTTGAGCTACAAAAGGAAAGACTAAATTATGAGGATCAATTTGAAGCCTGTTGCAAAATCTCTTAGCAAGATTCTGTGAAAGACTGAATTGGATCAGTGGCATTGTGAACAGAGAGAAAGATAAAACTTAAAGAAATTTCAAAGTGACTAAAATTAGTGGAATTTTATAGTTAAATATCTACACACTATCTCAATAATATATCATTAAAGGTCCAGTGATTCTAGTAAGTACGAATATGATCCACTTTCACTATATTTGAGCAATACTAGGTAGAAAACTGAAGTACTTTTGCTGTTCTGGATCAGATTATTGGAAGATTAGCTAGAATCCTCTGAAGAGAATTATTACTTTAAATTATGCAGAGATAAAAGCTGAGCTAACATTCAACCTCAGCAAAGTAACCACCAGCTCCGTAAGTTACTCACAGGTTTCCCTAGGTAATTAATTTTGCCACTCGGATTGTCCTTTCTATTACAAGTTAGTTTGACTGCTTTTTCTAAATTTGACATAATTTTGTTCTTTACAAGTCAAGTTATTACCCAGGAGAAATGATGCTTGTAAAGAAAAATTCAGTATCCTTAAGAAGGGAAATGCATAATTCTCCAGGTATTCAGTTGAATATTTTCTAGTGCAGCAGCCACCTAATTGGTCTCCCTGTCACTCGTTTCTCCCTTCTCCAATCTACCATGTGTGATGTTGCCAGTTTAACCCTCCTCAGCATAGCTGATAATGCTACTTCCTTACACAAAAACTTTCTATGGCTCAGAACTGCCTAAAGAAGAGTATCTAAACTCTGTTTAATTAAAGCTTTCAATCAGTTCAAATCACTCATCAGTCAGTCTCGCCTCCCCTGTCTGCTGAACCTGACTGCTCATAAAGCCCTTCTGCTCTCTTCTAGGAAGGGACATGGGATGTCAGGCACGTGTTTATTAATCCTCACAACACCACAGCTGATGTTGATCAAGTTATTCAACTTTTCTGAGGCTTAGTTTCATCTTCTGCAAATTAGAAATAATAATATCGACCTACCACCTAAAATTCGATTTAAAACAAGATGAGCAATCAATAAAATGCTTACCTTGCTGGATTACTATAAAGATTAGAAAATAATACATTAGAAGTGCCTAGTCTGGACTTGAATTATAGGCAAAAAGTTTTATTACTCTTCCAAGTTTTTAAACAGTTTTCTACATCTGGAATACTTGTCACTTCAACCAAAGCCTTAAGCATAACACAAAGACCAGTGCTAAAGCTACCTAGCCATGAAACTATCTGCAATATTCTACTGAAAACTGCTCTTTTTCTCCTGTAGTGTCATGGGGAAATCCCTGCCTTGAAGTCAAATTCCTAACTGCCTCACTTTCTAACAACACGTGCCTATGCACAGCTTCCTCATTTCTAATATGGATGGTGACATCAACTTTACCTGGCTCACTAAGCCATTATGAGAATCAACTAAGATAAGTGATATCTTCAAACACTCAATGGTCTACACATAGGAGACACAGTTACTCCAACTAAAATATAAGATCAAATAAGGACCCTGGTCTTTCTCATCTTTGTAACTGATATAAAGAAAAAACAGGATTTCCCAAGTGTCACAGTGGTAAAGAATCCTCCTGCCGATGTAGGAGATGCGGGCTAGATCTCTGGGTGGGGATGATTCCCTGGAGTAGGAAATGGCAACCCATTCCAGTATTCTTGCCTGGAAAATTCCATGGACAGAAGAAGCCTGGCAGGCTCCAGTGGAGGGTCGGGTCACAAAAAGTCAGACATGACCAAGCACATATGCATGGCCACCACTACCAAAGAAAGAGATCAAGCCCAAGGAGAAGAGAATAACTAGTCTTCAGGTCAGGAACTAGAAGATTGGAAGAAACAATCAAGTGAAAGGTACAAGCAAAGGGAATTGGGTAGAACTGAGGCTATAAAAAAGGTGTTTCTGAGGTTCACTTTTATAAACCAGTTGTGTGCAAAGGCAAGTGGCAGCTTAAAGACACTACATACAGCAGATATTCTATAAGTGATAGGGAAGGGAAGGAAGAGAGGGATAGGAAGAAAGGGATGGGGAACAGGAGGGAAGATAGTTTCATTATTCCTTACAAGAGCTCATTTCTGTACCTCTTGCCAAGGTGGTATAACAAAAAGATTAACTAGTAGTTTAAAGCTTATGTGTGAATCTTTAAGGTTCCTTCCCTCTAATTCTGCCTCTTTTCTCCACTCTACATTCTCCCATTCATCGTTAATTCCCATTTATCATCATTTATCCCCTCTCCACCAGGTTCCCCACCCCAAATAATTAGTCTTTTTCCACTGTCTCAAAGAGATAAATGAACAAAACAAAACAAAAACCTCCGCTCTTATTTAAATGTCAATATAGAGCTCTGACAAGCTTATGCAAGAGCTTGCTAACAGCTGTATTGTCTTAATTGTCTTACAGCAAGTACGCATATTTTAACAGGAATTACTAATACTCTCTTTCTCCTCTTCAGCCCCAACAAAAAACCCAGAGAAAGAATTCCAAGTAACAGCAATGGGCATATGAGAAGATATTTGCAAGACATATAGTGCTGCTGCTGCTGCTGCTGCTAAGTCGTTTCAGTCGTGTCCGACTCTGTGTGACCCCATAGACAGCAGCCACCAGGCTTCCCCGTCCCTGGGATTCTCCAGGCAAGAACACTGGAATGGGTTGCCATTTCCTTCTCCAATGCGTGAAAGTGAAAAGTGAAAGTGAAGTCGCTCAGTCGTGTCCGACCCTCAGCGACCCCATGGACTGCAGCCTTCCAGGCTCCTCTGTCCATGGGATTTTCCAGGCAAGAGTGCTGGAGTGGGGCGCCATTGCCTTCTCCGAGACATATAGTAAAATTATTTTATATTCACATAATATTTCTGCTTTGTAAAATACTTTCTCGTGTGTTATTTGATCTGAATCCCCAGGGAGGAATGATGAAAGAAAAAACAAAATCCTATTTTTACCACACATTTTAACATAATGCAGTTTTATATAATTCCGTTTTCAAAGTTTTCTTATATATATCCTTTCATTTGCTTCTCCCCAGTATGCAAGGGTTAGATGAGAAAGAGGAGAGTGAAAAAGCTGGCTTAAAACTCAACATTCAAAAAATGAAGATCATGACATCTGGTCCCAGCACTTCATGGCAAAAAGATGGGAAAACAATGGAAACAGTGACAGATTTTATTTTCCTGGGCTCCAAATCACTGCAGATGGTGACTGCAGACAAGAAATTAAAAGACACTTGCTCCTTAGAAGAAAAGCTATGACTAACCTAGACAGCATATTAAAAAGCGGAGACATTACTTTAGTGACAAAGGTCCATACAGTCAAAGCTATGGTTTTTCCAGTAGTCATGTATGGATATGAGAGTTGGATCATGAAGAAAGCTGAATATCGAAGAATTGATGCCTGTGAACGGTGGTGTTGGGAAAGACTCTTGAGAGTCTGTGGACTGCAAGGAGATCAAACCAGTCCATCCAAAAGGAAATCAACACTGAATACTCATTTGAAGGACTGATGATGAAGCCGAAACTCCAATACTTTGGCCACCTGATGTGAGAACTGACTCACTGGAAAAGACCCTGATGCTGGGAAAGACATAAGGCAGGAGGAGAAGGGGATGAAAGAGGATGAGATGGTTGGATGGCATCACTGACTCAATGGACATGAGTTTGAGTAAGCTTCGGGAGTCGGTGATGGGCAGAGAGGCCTGGAGTCCTGCAGTCCATGGGGTCACAAAGAGTCAGACACTACTGAGCAACTGAACTGAGTATGCAGGGGCATTTTTTTCCTCCATCTAATGATGAAGTAAATGAGAGTCAGAAATATGAAAGGACTTTCCATAAGCTCATATCAAAATAGCTACTATTTATGGAGTATTTACTAGGTTCAGGAATTGTACTAAGTATTTTACATGCCTTATGTATTATTCATACTTCACCACAATCTTATGAGGTAAGCATTATTATTATTTTAACATTCTACAGATAAAGGAATTGATGTACACAGAGGTTAAGTAATTTGGCCATGGCCACACAATCAACAAACAGCAAAACCAAAATCTAAACACAGAGTTCTCAGATGGCTCGATTTTTCTGTTTTGCCAAGCTGCCTCCTTCCCAGCCCAAGGCTGTTACTGCAACATGGTTTAGTGATTGTTCAGTAATATAAAAATGCTTTCTTTCTATTACCAAGTTAGAACTGCAGGCTTCAGCTCAGTCACACAATCTCTGTTGAAAAAAATGGAGTGTATAAAAAATAATATATATAAACACTTAAAGCAGAAGTGGGGAGGATGTTATACCCACTTCTTTCACAAAAGAATCAAAGATAGAAAACTCACCAGACCTGGGAGCTAAAATCAGTTAAAACAATGTTAGCAGGTAAGAGAGCAATACTGCCTCAACATAGAACAAAACAGAAGAGAAAGAAATCACTTACGGCTCAGGAAAAATCACCTAAGAAACAAACAAAATCTAACCACAAATTATATGCTTATTTTAAAATGTTTAAAACAAGGAATGTCTTTGTTGTATTCCTAAAATAAAGGCATCTTGTTTCAAAACTTCAACAACTCAACACAGAACAGCTCTGCTACAACCTGGGTGCTGCTACTTGTGATACCAACTACATGTGTGCCTAATAGCTCAGTCGTGTCTGTCTGCAACCCAATGGACTGCAGCCCACCAGGCTCATCTGTCCAGAGATTCTCCAGGCAAGAATACTGGAGTGGTAGCCATTCCCTTCTCCAGGGGATCTTCCCAACCCAGGTATTGAACCCAGGTATCCTGCATCACAGGCAGATTCTTTACTGTCTGAGCCACCAGGGAAGCCCCATCAACACACATTACAGGTTAAATATTAATTTTAATGGGGGTGGCAGCAGCAAAAAAAAAAAAAAAAAAAATTGGTCTACATTTCCAAAAACCTTCTATAAATCAGACTTTATGTTAAACAGGTAGAATTTTATCACATACATGCTAAGGAAATGAGAAGAGAGATCTCTCCCTTAGGCACCCAAGATGACATTTCAAGAACTAGTAGGTGAAGCTTATATTTAAAATGATCCCAGGCTGAACACAAACAGTAAATGTCATTTTATCTCAAGTCAAGAAAACTCTAAAACCTTGACCTCTAGGTCTTTTTAAAACTACATACTATTAAAATTATGTCAAAGCTTTTACTTTGGGGCTCATCTGCTTTTGTTTCAAGGGAGAAATCAGTCATCGGGACATGACAGGGACTTTATAGGATCCGTAACAGTGACTCCATT
Organism: Tragelaphus eurycerus; assembly: GCA_935064755.1. Taxonomy (NCBI): domain Eukaryota; kingdom Metazoa; phylum Chordata; class Mammalia; order Artiodactyla; family Bovidae; genus Tragelaphus; species Tragelaphus eurycerus. The sequence continues at coordinate 17,465,163 of CAKXYN010000043.1, forward strand.
GTCCTTGCTCTCCACTTCAAGATACACTAAATATAGAGGTACAGGAAAGAAGCCTGTGGAAACTAATGAGTCAAGCCAACCCAGGCCAAAATAAAATATATTTCTAATTTCTAAAAACATAAGATTCTGCATGACTTTGGGGAAAGTCAAATTAAGTCACTGATACATTCAAAACCTTCTGATGGTTTCTCACTTCTCTCAGAGTAAAATCTTCCCAATAGCCTATAAGACTGTATACAACCTGGTCCCCTATTAACTCAGCACCTATTTTGCTGATTTCTACATATTCTATCCATCCTTCAAGGCAATAGTAATAGTAGATAAAAAAATCATTGAATTCCTACTATGTATCAGACACTCTATAAGCACATCACCTGGATAATTTCATATAATAACTTCAAAGCTCTTAGGGAAGGTACAAATATTCTCCCTGCCTTATTAAGAACCTACAACTTAGAATGGTTGAATAACTTATTCAAGGTCATATAACTTGTGTCAGGAGTAAACTATAACAACCTGTTACCTAGTCCAAGCTCATTCTGCTCGCAGCACAATAGGCCAATAAATCCAAGAGATGAGGTATTGAGGCAAGGAATATGATTTCATTTGGAAAACTGGCTGACCGAGAAGATGATGGACTAAAGTCTCAAAATAACCATCTTGTAGGGCCCTGGTTGGGCTCCCCTGGTGGCTCAGCTGGTAAAGAAATCACCTGCAATGCAGAAGACTCCTGTTCAATTCCCAGGTTCAGAAGATCCCCTGGAGAAGGGACAGGCTACCCACTCCAATATTCTTGGGCTTCCCTTGTGGCTTAGAAGGTAAAGAATCTGCTTGCAATACAGGAGACCTGGGATCCCCTGGAGGAGGGCATGGCAACCCGCTCCAGTATTCTTGCCCGGAGAATCCCCATGGACAGAGGAGCCTGGCGGGCTACAGTCCATGGGGTTGCAAAGAGCTGGACACAACTGAGCAACTAAGCACACAGCACAGGGGCCTGGATGCCAGGTTCTTTTCTGGGTCAGAGACGAGAAGAGGTGAGGTAAACAGAGTAAAAAGACCATTTAATTCTGGCAAATATCTCCTAGAATGGCAAGCTTCAGGCAGGGGGATATGTTTATTTCTTTTCCTTATAGCCATTTCACAGGTGGTGTGAAATGGAATATCTCCTGCCATATCAATAAACAAGGAGGTCACCGCTATCCTTGATTCTGGCCCTCCCAATGTGAATTCCTGAGCCAAGCTGACAAGTGGTACCACTCCCTATGCAAGGAATTTAAGGATGTCACAGTTCTTCACAGGTGGGCAGGGTCGGGTTACTTCCCTGTGAGCTAAACAAAAGCACTTTAGTTTAAGGGTCGGGCAGAGGAGGACAAGGTTCCCTGAGGCAGGCCATTGTGTATACTTATAATAACAAAAGCAGCAGAACAAGGGTTAAAGCCAGAGAAACAGATTCAGCATGGAGTCAAAATTAACCCTTCTCAGTTACAAACCTAAATATGTTTGACTATAAGGTTAGTGCTTCAGTCGCCATCCCCATGGAATCATCCTTAAAAGCCCAGACATTCAACTGGGAAACAAGCCTCTTGAGGTTGGAGTCAACAGGAAAAAAAAATCTATTTTTTTAAATTTCAGAGACTCCCAGTTAATGTATCTACCACAGAGTCTAACAAAAAAACAGTAGCTTAGACAATAAATATTTAAATGAAAAAATTAATGGATGAGTGAGTCATTCTATCAACTGCCACTTGCTCTATGCATTTGTTTTAAAAATACAGCTAGCTGTCATGGAAGATTCAAATGGTCCTGGCTAAAAAGGTGGAGCAAACTTTTAGAATATTTGTTCTTAGGAAAACTTGCTGTAAGTCAAAATCATAAAGCTAAACTTCTCAACAAGTAATTGATAAAATGCGAGAGATATTCTAGGTGCTACAATACAAGCAAGAAACCACATAGACAAAAATCCTTGCCCTCGTGCAGCTAATATTTCATTGTGAGGGAAAACAAAAATTTAATTATGACAACTGCATTTTAGAGGAAGAAGCTGAGATATAGTGGGATTAAGTAATTTCCTCAAAATGCTCAGCCAGTACGTGGTAGAACTTGGATTCAAACTGAAATGGTCTCACAGTAGTTAGCTCTTAACAACAACATAATGCCTCTCTGATGGATAATGAAAAGTGCTATGAATAAAAACAAAGCAAGGAATGATAACAGCGGTTCTGGATTGTGAAAAGGATATTTTTAATAGAATGGGATGGGAATCAAGGAGAAGGTGACATTAAAGATTTGAAAGAGCCAACTCCCCCTCCCCATGCAGCTCAATGGAGAAATATCATTTCAGCCTAAGGACAAAGCAAGTGGAAAAATTCAAAGCTCTAAGTATCTGAGCGGCAGTGAAGAGGCTAGGGGAGGAGGGACAGGAGTGAGTGAGGAGCAGGGTTTAGATCTGAGAGGTAACTGGGGTCACAACTCTTAAGGAATGTAACCTTTACTCTAGTGAGAAGATCCTGGGAGGTTTTGACAAAGGAGTTTGACACAGTCTGTCTTATGTTCCACCAGGAATGCTAAAGCCCTCCTCTGTGAAGGTTTCTAGATTTATTGTACACTGTTTGAAAACAGGGCAGTAGAAAGTCAGTCACTTAAAATTATATTAAATATGACACAATGTCACACCACATGCTACAAAATTCCAGTCTTATTTTTCCATCATTTCTGACATATTTTATAGCAAAAATTTTGAAGTAGAGAGAGAATAACACAGAGTCCAAAATATCAAAGAACTACTCAGTCAAATGGCAAGGCAAAATGTACAGCATTTTTCACAATTATCTTTTAAAAACAAAAGTTTCACAAGGTACAAATTTCCAGTTAGAAGATAAATAAATACCGGGGATGTAATGTACAACATGATGACTGTAAGAAAGATATGATCTTTTCTATCAAAGGAGAAGTTATAAGAAATAAAAGGTGATTCATTCCTAGATACAGTTGAACAGAATAGAATATTCGACTCGACATTCTTAGAATAGTTGAACAGAAAGGTATATAGCTGGCTTATAAATAAGATTCCAAAAATGGCAGCTAGGTGCCAATCTTTTGTTCTTTTCACTTCCTGATTCTCCTTCCTCACAAGAATGTTTTGGCGGTCTAATTTAGAAGGCTTTGTCCCCGCAGGTTAATCTTGTGGGCTTTATCTTGGACATGCACAAAGAACTAAAAGGATGGGGAAAATAGTTAATATAAATCACCTAATCAAAAATTTAGGTGACATCCGGGAAGATTGTGTCTGTGACTCCTAACCTAAGAGGAGCCGGAGGAGGAACAACAATGGAGGGGACTTCCGCTCTGTGTGCTTGCTCCCAGACCTTTGACTGTCGGGCACCCTTCTGCAGAAGTACAGACTGCCTTGCCAAGCCATCTTCCATAGTTTGTGTTATTCCCAAGACACCTTTTGAGAGCATTTCCAACATGACTACAATGTAATGCTGCTATACGGTACATCTGAAAGTTGTTAAGGGAATACATTCTAAGAGTTCTAATCACAAGAACTGCTTTTTTTCTTTTTTTGGCGGGGGAGGGGTTAGTTATATAAAATAATGGATGTTGACTAAATTTATTGAGGTAATCATTTCACAATATAGGTAAGTGAAGTCATGCTGTACACATTAAACTTACACAGTGTGTATGCCAATTATATTCCAATAAAACAAGGGGATAAACTGTTGAGACTTTTAGGCTTCGTTTTATTTTTTCCTATTTTTCAGAACCTGATTAAGAAATTTCTATCTACTGTCCTTTTTTCTTGATAGCAAGTTTTCCTGCAGCAAGTCAGGCATTAAGATTCAAGTTTTAGGATATGTGCTACTACCAATGAAGAAAATCTTGCTGAAAGATTTTGCATCTGTTGCAGAAGCATAGAATGACATTAATAATGGGTATTCCTCACCAATTCTTTTTACCCTAACCATTCCCACATTTGAGTTGTTGTATTAGAGGTCTCCAGAACTTCCGGGGGTATAAAAACAGAAAGCACAGAAACCGTATTTTTGTTTTTAAATTCAAAGCCACAGTCCAAGCAGAAGATTGGATTTGTAAGAATATGCAGTCAAATAGAATCTGTTTCTTCCCAATTACATATACATACTCTACCTCTCTCTGACCAAAAAAAAAAAAATCATGTGAAAGAGTGAGAGAAGAGAAAAAGAAAACTTTTATTAGAATCACTTCATCTTGCATCCTTCTCCTGACCCTAAGCCTGTAAGGAAGTTGCCTGGCACTGAAAGGGCACAGGAGAATAGAGCAGAAACAAACTCTTGGAAATCCAGAGGAAAATCCAGAGAGTAAATCCTGAGCAGCTTCACAAGATCCCACTGTGCCCCCCAAAGAGCAAGAAACAGCCAAATGTTCATTTTGCTGGTTTTCACCCATGTAGCTATGAGATGTACTGGTGGTGATTTTCTTCTTAAGTGAAGACTCTTTGCAGCTGGAATGAAGAGGAAGAACAGATGATAAAGTGAAACTTAAAGCTGGAGACCAGGTGGAAATATGCATCTCAGCTACAAATGCCAACTTAAAGGAGTGATGACTACCAAAGATTAGGAAGGAAAAGCCCCAATGAGAATTATCTCATAACAGACACTGACTGATGACCATGATGCCTCTGAAGTCAAATTTGGCTCTGTACCCCAACACCAAATTAAATGTCACACACAGAGTTTTGGGTGAAGTAGAGAAGAATAGCTTTATTGCTTCGCCAGGCAAAGGGGGCCACAGTAGGCTAGCGTGCCCTCAAGACTGTGTGTCTCAACCTGGAGCAGGTACCAATGAGAAGTTTTAAAGGAATGGATCAAAGAGGGAGTGATCAGCTCATGGACATCATTCTGATTGGTTGGTAATGAGGTAAGTGGAAGTCAGCAACATCAACCTTCTGGTTCCCATTGGTCTAGGGTTTACTTGTTTGTGGACAGCAGACCATTGTTAATTTTAACTTCTCCAACCCAGTTGGGATTTTAGCAACTACGAAACAGCTCAAAGATATTGTATCTCTTAATGGAGAACCAAGGCCTTGCCCCAAGGCTGCACTATTGCTTCTCTTGACTGCTCTATACCTGTCTTACATTTCCTCTCTTCCCTAATTAACAACTGTTTGAACCTTCCTCTTAGAATTCAGAGAATGCCATGGAGGCTGAATTAAGCCTATTTCCTATGATGAAAAATGAAGGACACAGGTAGAATTCTGTGCCCAGGAGCCTCCACAGGGTCCTGCTTAGTATCACTTCCTTGCATGTCTCTTTCATCAACATTACTCAGTCCATCAATAGTCACTCAGGCACTCTCCTCAACACACTGATGTACAATATTACACAATATCTCTGCTCTCACTGAGATGCAGTGGCGGACTATGTGCCCCCAGGGAATTGTTCCCTCTGAGAAAAAAATAGACTGTACAGGAAAAGTGGGGGAGTGATTAAGTATAAAGCAGGAAGCCTTTGATAAAACCTAGAATTGACTAAGATTTTATTTTCTGCCTCTTGGCAGATTTAAGGCTTCATACCAAGATCATGTTGATCTATAGAAAAATAAAATTAAAATTTCTATGCCTTATCATATTTCTTTAATATTAACCTGCACCAGGCACTATGCTAGACAGTGTACAGTGGTGTCCTTCCTTGTGGAGCCTTCTACTGGGATAGCAACACTTTCTTGGCAATAAAGTAACACTGACATATTGTAGTCAGATGTCTTTAAAATATCCAATCCAATGGTCATTTGCTCTGAAACATTCATTCTCATGCTACCAGATTTTGTCTTTACATTGTCAAAATACTTCAAGAAATTGATTTGACTCTACTAAAACAAACAAACAAACAAAAAAACCCCAAAACATCAGTTAAATACTGAATCCATAAAAAATAATTATTTCAACCACTATTCTTGACTTTTGCCTCAGACTGGTAGACTGCAATGGTGAGAAGATAGCTCCTTTTGCATTTTCTTCCATTGTCAAAGATTTTGAAAGGCTGCTGCTGCTAAGTTACTTCCGTCGTGTCCGATTCTGTGCGACCCCATAGACGGCAGCCCACCAGGCTCCCCGTCCCTGGGATTCTCCAGGCAAGAACACTGGAGTGGGTTGCCATTTCCTTCTCCAATGCATGAAAGTGAAAAGTGAAAGGGAAGTCACTCAGTTGTGTCCGACTCCTAGCAACCCCATGGACTGCAGCCTATCAGGCTCCTCTGTCCATGGGATTTTCCAGGCAAGAGTACTGGAGTCGGGTGCCATTGCCTTCTCTGTTTGAAAGGCTATGGATGTCTAAATAAAATCTTTTGAATATAAGTGTACTAGTACATATACGTGTATGTGTGCTCAGTTGTGTCTAACTCTTTGTGACCATATGGACTGTAGCCTGTCAGGCTCTTCTGTCCATGGAATTTTTCAGGCAAGACTACCTGAGTGGGTTGCCACATCCTTCTCCAGGGGACCTTCCCAATCCAGGGATCAAACCTGAATCTCCTATGTCTTTTGCATTACAGGCAGATTATTTACCACTTGAGTCATGGGAGAAATTCCTAATCAGGATATTACAGAAAGCAATATCCTAGTGGTAAGACCTTTGACTTTTGAAATTTCTGTTTCTAGAGCCAATGTACCAGTAATATAGGTATCATTCTTGTTGATTCAGAAGGTATTATCCATGACTTTCTTTGTCAGCTCTGATCAACTAAGGTACACCAATTTATTCTCCACTGTAGTCTACATCATGGGGAGACTCAACTAAGACAACGGAAAAGGAGAAGCATGATGGGATACACAAGGCATCTCATGACCAGATTGAAGCTAAGAACCAGAGGATGCGTAGAGGGACTTTCTTCTGGTTTAAAATATACTTCTTGAGCCTATTATGTGACAAACATTCTTGTGGGTGCCCAGGAATCAGAGAAAATGGAGATTTATGATTGCTGTCCTTACAGAGCTTACCTCTTTCCCAGCTGCTTTAAATAAATTCAGTTTGTTCACAGGAGGGAATACAGAGTGAGAATTAAAAAGTATGACAAGTATTTGAACTCCATCCTCAGCATCTACCTAATGTTAGTCTAAGCTTTTCTGGTTATGAACTCCATTTTCCCTTTCATTTCTCAATTGCTATTCTTCACTTAGACTATTTTAGCATCAATTTAATTTGGACTCACTTTCTAAACCTAGCTTTTGGAAAGCTGATCACCACAGGGCAAGATCCTTAGTTATCCTGGCCCAGGTGACAGAAACCCCAAATAAAAATACTTTACCCCTCTTCCCACTTCCATCTTCAGTAAGACCTGTCATTTTGCCTCACATACCCCATTAAGGAAGAGCAATCAATCAGACTCACCTAAGAAGCATACTGACTGGAGTTAATGTGTGTTCATGTTCATATATTTTAGATATAACTGGCCAATATTCAAATCACTATAGACTGAGAACTTTCCAACAGGGGATTACAAGATATGCTGAACTGCATTAAAAGAAATGCTAAAACTGAATGTGGAAAAACCTGTATTATATTAAGTATATTTTGCCTATCTTCATTTTGACGTTGAAAATGACTAATTCCCTAGTGAATTTTTTTCTCATTATTCTTCCTTATATTGCTGGCATCTGTTCATAAACCAATTATAAGTCCTGATTTATATAAACTCAATCAAATAATCTTATAGATAACTGCTGAATAAACAGCCTAAAGGTTTTATTTTAATAAGTTTTCTAGCTGATGTATTTGTTGAAAGGATACTAATCATAAAACAAAGGCATTACTTGTATGTATCAATTTGTGGAGAATGTTTATCCCTAAGAAAATCTATATACAGAAATATTGTCTAAATTGAATAATTTGAATATACAAAAACGCCACACAAATAAACAGAGATACACAATAGAATGAGAAAAAGAATATGAATAAATTCATAGAATAGCAGACTAAAATACCCAACAAACATATGAAACCAATAGTCTGAAAACTGGAAATTATGTTAAAAATGAACTATTATTAAGCTTATTAAACTGGCAAAAATTAAGAAGAGCAGTAACACCTTCTGCTGTGAAGGATGTGAGGTTAAATTGTACCAACATGCAGTATCAGCAGAAATGTGAAAGGTGAAATCAGTCCAGCAACATTATTTAAATTAAAAATACACATACCATTAAGCCAATAATACCATCCCTGAGAATCTATCCTATAGATACAAAAGCATCAGTAAGTTTGACTGTATATGCAATCATCAGATTGCAGCACTATTTATAGTGGCAGAAAACCGGAAACAGTAAATTACCATTAAGGGGAATGACTGAAGACATATTCACACTATGAAATTATGCATCCATGAGAAGAATGAATGAAAGCTATGCCAGACAAGTTGAAGAAGCAGTCAAATAATATGCAAGTTTTCTGAGAAACCATTATTGTGCAAAATTCTATGTGTATATATATGTGCATGTTTCAATACGGATATATATACACACATATATAATTTATATATGAATATATATAATTTATATGTTTATATATGAATACATATTACATGACTGAAGAAGGATTAAACACACTAAGTTATTAAGATGGGTTACTTTGTATGTGGGGAGGGTAGAGCTAATGCAACATAGGAAGCAAGCAAGTAAAAGAGGAGACATACAAAAACAAGAAAGTTCTTTTTAAAAAGGAACTTTAGCATATCTTTGATATTTTATACAAAACTAGGTATATGTCCTGGACTATGGATCTAGATATTTATTAAAAATAATTTTTAAAAATTCAAAAAGAACAAATATCAAAGCAATAAGAGACAACAAAAAAAAAATAGAGTAGTTAACTAATCCTGGAATGGAGGAGCAAAAGCAAAGAAAGGAGAATAAAAATAATAAATGTGCTCAATTTTATCAAATAAAAATTTTAAATAGTTTGAATGCCAAAAAGCATATAAGTAAAATTATCAGTAATCGACAAACTAGAAATACTGCAAGATGACATAGTTCATAAATAAAATGCTCTTATAAAACTATAAGAATTCTAGCACCACTTAGAAAAATGGATAAAGAGTTTGAATAAATCACAAAACAAATACAAGCCAATAACCATAAGAAAATACAGGTCAGTCTCAATAATAAATAATTGCAATGTAAAACATTATGTACCAAATTTTATCTTTTAATTTGACAAATATTTTAAATAACTAATGCTACTAAGAATATAGGTAAATTTGTCTTTTCTAACAGTGCTGATAGCACTTCTGCCAAGCACTTTGACAATTTGTAACAAGAGCCTTAAAAACGTCAATATCCTTGGCCTCAGTAGTTTCATTTACAAAAATCAACCCTAATGAAATAACTGGAAAAAACACAAGGGTTTACATATACAGATAGCCATTACACATTACTCATGGCACAAAACTGGAGATAGCCTCAATCTTTAATGGAGAACTGCTTAAGTTCCAAATGGTAGAATATTGTATCATCATTAAAATATTTTCAAAAATATTTATTGATGTTATATGGATAAATACTATTAGTACAGCATTCAATTTAAAACTCATCAACACACCCTACAAGCTGCTGTCCTAGTTTTCTGCGTATAATTTGTACAGAAAAAAAGATTAAGAAGTCAAGTTACTTCTAGGTATTGAAATTAAGATGTTTCAATGCTTTTAAGTACTTTATAAACCTCACATAGTAGGTATCTATGCATTGACACATTACTGTCACTGTTAACTTATTCTTCAAGGAATCAAGGTGATCATTAGCTTCAGTCTTACCCAGTTTCCAAATAAGTTCTGAGCAGGCTGGAAAGTGTATCACAGGTCTCAAACTTAACAATTCAAAGACTCAGCAATCAAAGTGCCATTGATTTGCAGTAGGATTCAATCAGTTTCCAAATCGGCTCCACAACCCCAATTTTGACAGATTGTGTGTGTGCATGTGTGTGCAACACACACACTACCTGACTTCAAAGTACCAACTGCCACTTAAAAACATCATTAATCAGTTCCTGCCACCATATTGACCCTGGGCTATGAAAACGAGACGTACCTCAACTTGCCTTACTCTTTGGTAACTGCTAAGCCCAACAGTAGTCTTCAAACTTTTGATTCCATAATCCCATCCACAGAAAACCATTTGAGCATATACAATTCTAATAGCTTTATATTTATTCTTAAATGTACATGTATGACTGTTAATATGTTATAAATTAAATATAAAAGATTGTAAAGAATGTAATAAAAAGCAATATAAATGAGAGTTCTATTATTTTGTTCCTATATCCCAATGAATCATTTTATTTGCCCCAGGATACATGACTCTACTACAGAGATCACAGTCTCAGACCATACTCTCCAACCTTGCTGTCCGTCTCCTTCCCGCATTGCATCAACACGTGTTCTGAAATTCCAGAATGCCTGATACTTGAGTGAGCTCAAACAATGACAGTATTTGTGACAGAACTCACTTATATAACATGAAAAACCATGTTCTTCCTATGCACGGTTTTATCTTTTGGCAAAATTTGAATTTTCATACGCAAATATTATATACAGTATGGTATGTAATGTTGGTATGTAATACTGGCACTATAGTATGTAACTTAGTTTCTATTATTATTGTTTGATAATGTTTGTTAATAATCATTACTACTACTAAAACTACCACTATTAATAACTACTACTTCTTTACTGGTATAAATAATTTTGGTATTTACTGGCATAAATAAATATTTAGTACTTTCAAAACTTTCAATAATGTACCTCTGCAGACTTTTGAAGGTTGTCATGGCATGAAGCAAGAAGGGATGTCTTCTCCCACTTCTGTGCAACTTGATTGGCTTCTTCTATCTTCTGCTCACAACTTTTTTGAGAATTTAGCAATGTTACCTCATAAAATTCTTGAATATCTGTAAAGAAAATGCAAGAGAAAAGTCAACATGTCATGGATGACCTCACAGATAGCTTCTTCATGCACAGGTATATGGAAGATTCTGCTAATTAAAAGAAACCACTGCAACCATTTGTTGCAACTAGAAAAAGCCTGTGCACAGCAATGAAGATGCAGTGCAGCATAAATACATTAATAAAAAAAGAACTACATAAATATGTATGCAAAGAGAAACAATAGAAAAAGAAGAAATCCTAAAAGTTGCATTTTCATCTGTATGAGAATTCTTATAGCAACTTTATTTAGAATTGCAAAAATTAGAAGTAATTAAGATGTCCTTCAATTAGTGAATGGATGAACAAACTGCAATACATAGAATACTATTTAACAATAAGAAGAAATGAGTTATCAAACTATGTAAACACATGGATGAGTCTTAGTATATTGCTAAGTTTAAAAAAGCCAGGCATGTAGCCTCTGCTGCTGCTGCTGCTAAGTCACTTCAGTCGTGTCCGACTCTATGCGACCCCATAGACGGCAGCCCACCAGGCTTTCCTGTCCCTGGGATTCTCCAGGCAAGAACACTGGAGTGGGGTGCCACTTCCTTCTCCAATGCATGAAAATGAAAAGTGAAAGAGAAGTTGCTCAGTCGTTTCCGACTCTAAAGACCCCATGGACTGCAACCTACCAGGCTCCTCTGTCCATGGGATTTTCCAGGCAAAAGTACTGGAGTGGGGTGCTATTGCCTTCTCTAAGGCATGTAGCTAGCCTCCATATTAGACGATTCCATTTATATAATTTTTGGAAAAAAAAAAACAAACAACTAAAGAGACAATAAAACTATCAGTGACTTCCAGAAGTTCTAGGAGATAGGAGGAGGGTTGAATAGGTAAAGCAAAGAGTGATGAAAATATTCTGTAATGATCCTATATTGGTTGGCACCTAACAGAAGCATCTGTCAAAATCCAAAGACTTATACAGCACAAAGAATAAACCATAACGTATGCAAATTTTAAAAATCATTTAGGAGCCCAGGGAATCCCAAGATTAAAAGTAGATTGTAACAAAAGAATCTAACTATATCACAGATGAATGAAATAACGTCACTCAAGGCAATAGGAGAAAAAGTCTCTACTGAATATCAGTAGAGACTGTGAAACCAAAGACAAAGAAACTTATACAAAAGCATCCTAGTATATACTCTAGTTGGTAAATTTATTTCTCATGGAGTACAAGTCAACAATTTTGAAGTCACTGTATGTATATAATCAGAATTGAACAATTAAGTAACTGGATGGTAGATGGTAGGAACCAGGTTTCTCACTGGTGGAGTAGGAAGTTACAAACAAAAAAGTGGGTGGGTAGGGCATTGTACAACAAGTCATATGATTTTGGATTAAAGACATCATTACAAACTCCTTTTTAGCTTAATAGAAATAGGAATGAATACATATAGAAGTACTTATACACATGCATATATACAGGTTAGTATTTGTTATTGTTCAGTCACTCAGTCATGTCCGACTATAAAAACACATATTCCCTTACCCTGTCTGATGAAAGGGCCTACAATAATGGCTTTAGCATTATTGTATATAGCATTCTCCAACAAATGGCAGAGAGTAATGAATAAGTACAGTGGTATTAAGTTAGAATTGGGAGTATCTATATGAATTCAGAAGTTTGGAAGGAAAGACGGGAAGGACAGAGAGAATGATAGAAATAAAGAAAATATGAATAGAAATAGAAATAAATATGTGTATTAATATTTACTAGCTGCAATATTTTTCTAGATTGAGAGGGCCTAGCAGCAAGAACACTCCAACAGCAACTGGTACACATAGGAACCAGATCTTGGTTTCAATAAAGGAAACCAGAGCTTTGGGGGGAAATAGTTGATCCTAGTACTGGGGCAGAAAATATAACAAGATGGGCCAGGAGTATCTTGAGAATAAGCTCCTCAACCCAAATTTTAAAAATTTTGCTGCAATGGGGCATGTCAAAACAACAAAAGTTATGAGAAAGAGCAGCCAAACATGGCCAAAATTGGAGCAATTTGAGTAAATATATATGTAACATAGGATTGGATTATATCCAAAGTATAAAATAAATGTCCAAGAATCTATATTGGTATGAATGAAAGAAAATATGTCATTATTGTAAAAATACTCAATGGATGGGTTAAACAGCAGACTAAACAAAGCAGAACTGGAAAATATACCCAAAGAAGTTACCCAGAATGCAACAAAGGAGAAAACAGAATGGAAAATGTGAGAGAAATATTAGAATATACAGAGGATAGATAAGAAGGTCCATTACTTTTCTAGTAGATGTCTTCAGGGGAAAAATAAAATAAATAACAAATGACACTTAAAGGGCTATGGATATCAAATTTTTAGAATTTATAAAAATATGAATTCTCAAGCCCTGAAAGTAACAGTTTATTTAAAAAAAAAGAGAGAGAGAGAATAAATAAAAGCTACTCTGGCAACCTGATGCAAAGAGCCAACTCATTAGAAAAGACCCTGATACTGGGAAAGATGGAAGGCTAAAGGAGAAGGGGACAAGAAAGAACAAGATGGTTGGATGGCATAACTGACTCAACACACATGAGTTTGAGCAAGCTCCGGGAAATGCTGAAGAACAGGGAAGCCTGGCGTGCGGCAGTCGATGGGGTCGCAAAGAGACAGACACAACTGAGTGAGTGACAACAACAATGCCTAGGCCTACACATAGCACAATAAGCAGAACACCAAAGACAAAGCAGACATCTTAAAAGCAGTCACACAGGAAAGACTAATCTCAGTAGAAATAATGGAGGCTGGATGACAGAAGAACAACTTAAAAATCTGGAAAGAAAACTATTAAGGGGGGACTGCATTCCTTTGCAAATCACATTTTTTTTTTTTAGGTTTGCATCTAGAATACATAAAGAAAGAAGCCAAAGAATCCAATAGAAAAATGGGTAAAAGATTTGACCAGGCATTTCACCAAGAAAGTAAGAGGTAGCAGATAAGCACATGAAAAGATATTCAACATCATTAATCATTCAGTCAGTTCAGTTCAGTCGCTCAGTCCTGTCCAACTCTTTGTGACCCCATGAATCGCAGCACACCAGGCATCCCTGTCCATCATCAACTCTCTGAGTTCACCCAGACTCACGTCCATTGAGACAGTGATGCCACCCAGCCAGTGATGCCATCCAGCCATCTCATCCTCTGTCGTCCCCTTCTCCTCCTGCCCCCAATCCCTCCCAGCATCAGAGTCTTCTCCAATGAGTCAACTCTTCGCATGAGGTGGCCAAAATACTGGAGTTTCAGCTTTAGCATCATTCCTTCCAAAGAAATCCCAGGGCTGATCTCCTTCAGAATGGACTGGTTGGATCTCCTTGCAGTCCAAGGGACTCCCAAGAGTCTTCTCCAATACCACAGTTCAGAAGCATCAATTTTTCGGCACTCAGCCTTTTTCACAGTCCAACTATCACATCCATACATGACCACAGGAAAAACAACAGCCTTGACTAGACGAACCTTTGTTGGCAAAGTAATGTCTCTGCTTTTGAATATGCTATCTAGGTTGGTTATAACTTTCCTTCCAAGGAGTAAGCGTCTTTTAATTTCATGGCTGCACATTAATCATTAGAGAAAGAAAAATGTTAAACCACAATGAGATACTACTACATTTTCACTACATATTTATTAAACTGGTTACAATTTTAAAAACTGATCATCCCAAGAACTGACAGTGATCCTAAAGAACTAGAACTCTCAATTGCTGATGGTGAGTATGGAAAACAGTACAACCAGTTTGAAAAAGTTCGATAATTTCTTAAAAAGTTAAACATATAGCTACTATATAATCCAGCCATCACTGTTCTAGATACTTATCTAAGGAGAAGGAAATATACATTTATGTAAAAAGTCATATTTGAAAACAATCCAAATGTCCATCAGTAGATCAATAGAGTATACAATGGCACCCCACCCCAGTACTTTTGCCTGGAAAATCCCATGGACAGAGGATCCTGGTAGGCTCCAGTCCATGGGGTCGCTAAGAGTCTGACACGACTGAGCGACTTCACTTTCACTTTTCACTTTCATGCATTGGAGAAGGAAATGGCAACCCACTCCAGTATTCTTGCCTGGAGAATCCCAGGGACGGGGGAGCCTGGTGAGCTTCCGTCTATGGGGTTGCACAGAGTCGGACACGACTGAAGTGACTTAGCATAGCATAGCATATAATGGAAGACTACTCATCAATAAAAAAACAAAAGCAAATTGATACACACAACATGGATGAATTTCAAAATAATACCAAGTAAAAGAAGTCAGAGAAAAATAAACGTGTCTTTTATAATACCAGTTATATAAAATTCTAGAAAATGAAAACTAATCTATATTGACAAAACAATTCTGTAGTTGCCTGGGAATAGGACTGTGAGGTTTGGCAGAAAAGGGTGAGTGGGAGAGTTTATAAAGGAGTGTGTGCATATATCAAAACATTAAATCATTGCTTCACATATGTGCAGTTTATTATGTATCAATTATACCTCAATAAAGAAAGTGAAAAAGACAAGATACAATTGAGAGAAGTTATCTTCATATCACACAGGCAAAGGGACAGTATCTGGGTGTGTAAAAACCAAAAAAGAAGAGACATACAAACCAAAAAAAAAAAAAAATGGGTGGATATTTCACAGCAAACATGTATCACTGATAAATCTGATAAGGGAAAAGATTCTCAATCTCATTTGTGATCATAAATACAAACTAAGATCATAACCAAACACCACCTACACCAATAATATTGGCTAAAATATTACTGTAGTTTAATATATCTTGAAGTCAAGGAGAATAATTTCTCCAGCTCTATTATTGTTTATGATTATTTTGGTTATAATGTATTTTGTGTGTGTGTGTGTTTCCATACAAATTTTAAAATTATTTCTTCCAGTTCTATGAAAAATGTCATTGGTATTTTGAATAGGGATTGCACTGCATTTGTACACTGTATTGGGTAGTATGGCCATTTTAACAAGGTTAATTCTTCCAATCCAAGAACACAGTGTGTCCTTCCATCTGTAAGTGTCGCCTCCAATTTCTTTCAACAGTATCCTATAGTTTTCTAAGTACAGATGTTTTACCTCCTCAGGTAAGTTTATTCACTTTCAGATATAGAGAACAAACTAGTACTTAGCAGTGGGGAACAGGAAGAAGAGAGGGGCAATATATGAGTAGGGGATTAAGTTACAAGGATACATTGACACCACTTGTAATATAGACAATATTTGATAATTATAAATGAGTATAATCTTTAAAAACTATGAATCACTACATTGTGTACCTGTAACATATAATATTATATGTCAACTGTGGGCTTCCCAGGTGGCACTAGGGGTAAAGAGCCTGCCTGCCAGTGCAGGAGACATAAGAGATGCAGGTTTGATCCCTGGATCTGGAAGATCCCCTGGAGGAGAGCACGGCAAGCCACTCCAGTATTCTTGCCTCGAGACTCCCATGGACAGAGGAGGTTGGTGGGCTACAGTTCATAGGGTCACAAAGAGTTAGACATGACTGAAGTGACTTAGCACAGCACATGTCAACTATATTTCAATTAAAAAAGGAAAAAAATCTATGGATGAATGGTAACATTTATTCCTGATGAGTCTGAACTGCCATGACCACTTTAGAAAATAATCTTGTATTGTCTTGTGAAATTCACCCCTTTTTTTCTATAATCCAGCATTTCTTCTACTCAGTATATTATAGATAAACTCTTACACATATGCCTCAGGACACAAACCAAAATGTTCACAGCAGCACAGATTATGGGAGCAAAAAATCTCCATCAAAAAAGTGAATAAATATGGTATGTTCTCAAAATGGAATTTATGTAACAGCCAAAATGAATGAACTATAGTATCACGAAATAACATGACAAATCTTAGAAACATAATGTTGAATGAGAAAAAGCAAGTCTCAGTACAAAAATATTTTTTAAAGTTCAAAAACATGCAAAATTAAGCTGTATATTTTCAGGCATTCATACAAATATATGTGAAAAAAAATAGATCAAAGCAAAGAAACACATGAAAAGTCGTCATTACAACAGTGCAAGGAATGGGGAGGAAAATGGAATAAAGGAGGAACATATAGGTTTTCAGTTCCAGATCTGGGGGCTTATTTCAGAAATGTTTTTTTATTACCATGGTGTGTGTGTGTGTGTGTGTGTGTGGGTGTGTACTCTTTTACATGTATAAATATTATACTTTTTTACATATTGAATAAAAATTGAGTATTTCATAAATATTGATTTATTCTAAAAAGTTACTCTCAAATTTCATGCACAACTACAAATTTATTCTGCCACCAGCAATAAAGAAGCTGTGAAGTCATGTATGTAAAATGTGTAAGAGCAGAAGGTAAAAGTCATACAGATTTAAATCATATAAATCCTTTCCATATTTTTGAGCACTGTAAGGGTTGGTAGGGTATTGAGTTGACAAGAGTGGAATAAGGAATTTTTTAAATATAAAATCCCCAAAACAAGATATGTTTACATTACCTTGTTTCAAGTATTAATTAAAAAGAAACAAAGAATTTCTATAAAAATTTCTTCAGAGATACATTTTCTAAAGAATAATGACATAATTAGTAAAACAATTTTTGCAGGTAGTCAAATTTCGAGATTCTTTTTCTTTACATCAATTTTAAGGATATAAACGCTGTTTCATAAGTAGCATTTCCAAGCTGCCAAGTTTTGAAATATTAGGTGTATAAATTTTCCAGAAATAGAAGAAGATGTATCATATGAATGTTAAAAGATTCATACAAACAAGTTACACCTTGACACATAATGGATACCAGTAACTTGTTCACATTTAGGAAAACCCAATGGACAGTATTTTAATGCTAATTTGAAAATCTTAATTATTACCCTAAACCTGATGAAGTGTTCGGTCTATTTCACTCTTTTGTCTATTTATACTCCCTGTCTAAGCAACTACTAGAGGGGAAGAAAGGCATTTTAAGTCACAGATTACTTAAATTGGAAGCTAATTCTGCAACCTGTCAAATTTTACTTCTGAACAGTATAATTTTTTTGAACACCTGGTATGTATCAGTGTGTCATTTCCAGGCATCTCTTTTTGGCACCCTCTTGTATCCCCACCACCACAACTACCAACACCACTCCCTGACTCTTCCCAAGGCCCAGAACCCCTTTCCTGCACATTGAAATCCTCTCTCTGGTACCTCTCTTCAATACCCAGTCCCAGTACTATGCCTTTATAAACAGGATATTGGAAGTAAGAGATCTAAACATGAAATGCCATCAGAATAGAAATTTTTCTTACTAAAAGTGAGTTCAATTAAGTACGACATGTGAGAGTAAGAATACCTAAACAGCAAGCACTATAAAGAAAAACATTTGTCTCTGAAGACAAAGGGATGCCAGGGAGAAACCTAACAGACAGGCCTTTTGGATGTCTTTCCTAGTTTGCTACAATGACCTCCTAACTCCTTAACCTATTACATTTCCTCCATGACTGTTCACTCTTCATCAAATCCAGCATAAAACACCCAGCTCTAACAGCTTCTGTGGGTTTTCACTTCCTAATGAAGACTTCCATGTCATGTTAAACTTAAATAAATTTGTATGCTTTTATCCTGTTTAAAAAGAAAAATAAAAATATTTGTGTTGGGAATTGTGGCGGGGTGGGGAAGGTAGACAATGCCACTTCTTTCCTCACATTTCCACAAAATATTGCTCAAATCTATTTAATAGTTATTTTTATTCTACCTTATAGTAGAAGTACTTGTTCACCCATCTATGCTCAATTCAACATTTCAATTCAATAAGTAATTTTTCAGTAATGAAGGTCTTTAGGAATGAAGACAATGTCAGAACCAGCCATATATTCTCTACTATTTTGCATCATTCTTTGCACTAACACACAATGAAGGCTTACTAATTTTAGCTTATTTGCATTACCTCTCTATTTAAAGCTCAAAGAGAAGAAAAGTCAGTGAATAAAGTCAAATCTTTTCACACTCAGGACTGCAGAAAACCTGCACATTATTTGGATTATGCTTCCATGTAACTTGACTACTTGATTACAACTGCTAGCAGTTTTGATTTTGCACTGTCCTCCCTCAAATGAAAAAGCTTTTGCCACCTCTAAGGATACATTCTAAATAAATCCCTCCAATTCTTGAAGGCATATCCATATTAACCTCACAGTTATTTTTTAAATAGTCTATAAATTACTGTCAAATTTACAAATGAATGTTTCTCCATCTCTGACATACACATGAATCTCAATCACCTGGAGATTTTGTTAAAATGCAAATTGATTAAAGTCAGGAATGGAACTTGTATCTCCAGTTCTAACAAGCTCCCAAGTGATGTCAGTGGTTTCTGATTCACCAGTAACACTGGGCTTAAGAAACAGCACCTCTGTGACTAGAACTCAAGGCTTCATCCCTCACTGAGTTATTACAATTCTCTTTTTCAGAGTGAGGGGTTGGGAAAAATCCCAGCAAGAGAAGCAAATTGGCTTCTGTTGATTGAAAAATAATAATAACCACTTAGTGAACATTATTGACTAATGGATTCAGATTCAATGAGCTAGAAACTCAAAAGTAACTATATTTCAGTACTCCCCCTTTAGGATGCATTAAAACAGGGGGAAATAAAATCAACTTCTAAATGGTAGCTGAGTCAGTCTCTATTCAGCCCAATCTCCTGCTTTTGTTTTAACCTACATTCCATAATGATGAGATCTGGCCTTTGAAAAGATGATTCTGGCACAGCTGGGTCTTCAATTGTCAAACAGCATCATTAAGGGAATCCAAAGTAAATAGGACTGTCTTTTTAAGCATATCCTTAAAAACCCATATACTCAAAAGATTTTATCTTTTTCCAGGCAGAGACAATCCAACATGACATACTTATTTCAGTGATAGTGCTATGTCATCAAGTGATCCTTGGAGATCCCAAGATATGCCTTCCAGCACCAGAGGAACTTACTTTTAATATCCTCAGAAGTGGTGAATCTTGTTTCATTTGAAGGAGATTTGACCTTTTTTAAGATTCAAATTCACTGGACAAACTATAAATATAGTAAATGATGGAGAAATGGATTTCCCATTACACAACCTGAATTAAGAAAATATGACTTAAATCACAAGATTATTTTCCTTGTAGGACTCACAAATTGCTCTGCAATTACCTACTTAACCACAGTAAAACAAAGTAAACAGAATGCAAGATGTTTAAGGCTGAAATAAAAGTGACTGGGGAGACTCTTTTTTGCTTTCCAACCTTAGCTTTCATGATACTAGACGTAGTATTCAAGGGAAGAATTACAGTCACCACTCCGGCCTGCCAATCAGAAACCTCTTTGGAGCTCATTATTATTGGCTCATTTGATTTTTTATGATTAGAAGATATGGTTATAACTCACCAAAGCTGTTTAATACCAAGAAGTCACTAAAATCAGCTGAGGATTCTCACAAACAGCTTCAATATGGAGATGGTAATCTTTGTAAACTGTGACTTCTTTTAAAACATATGTTTTAAATATGCTTCCAGCATCTCGTTTCTCTGCAGGATTTTCCATACTTACACCTGATCATGAATTCAGCCAAAAAGTGTAACACAGTTGACTTTGCTATATTTAAAGATGTTACAAAGTGCAACCTTGGTGTTTCATTAACCTTTCCTCAACATTTGGTTCTATTTGGGGAGCCAAATAAATGCTCACATCCAATATCCTTATGTTGCATCGAGATACCATGCTTTTGCAAAGTAAAAACTCATCATTGTCTTGGTCCATTTGAGCCCAACTACTAGACATGGAGGGACAGTAACAGAATTTCTAATAAAGGCTTTATCAGCAAAGTAAGTGTCCTATCTTAGGTTGGCAGCCAGTCAAGATTCTTTAAGGATATTACCTGGGACCAGAAGAATAAGTATGAAAATGAGGAGTGGGCTAAAGTTAAACGTGGATGAAAAGAAAATCTAAGTTAAATTTTGAAGCCAAGAAAAAAGAGCGAAAGCAACATCAATGATAGGTACCAATCAAGTACCAAGTTAAGGGACAAAAGAGCCCACAGTTAGCAGGGATGAGCATGAAACCCAGAGTTCATGGACTAATATGAATACATGATCAAATCCAATATATATTGAAGAAGCAAGACCAGAGAATCTGGAAATGCTTGCATACTAAAGACTCAAGCACATATCCACAATGTTCTGATATGATTGGGCTTCCTCTATGCCTAGACAAAACAAAGGAAAGGAAGGAAGGAAAGTAGGAAGGAGGGAGGGAGGGAGAGACGGGAGGCAGAGAATGGAAAACAGCAAGAATAGAAAAGGAGGGAGGAAGGAAAAAAGGGATGAGAGAGGGAACGTTGGTTTCAAAATACTTTGTTCTGCAAAAAAGAACCAGGGTTTTTAGATGAAAGCTCACTCTAGGGCCAGAGCAGGGAAACTATAAGGATGAACCTGAGACTTTCTGTTTCACCAGAAAGTAATGAAGTACTGAAAAATCCTGTACTGTGCTTAGTTGCTCAGTCATGTCTGACTCTGTGCAATCCCATGAACTGTAACCTGCCAGGCTCCACTACCCATGGGGGTTCTCCAGGCAAGAATACCGGAGGGGGTTGCCATGTCCTCCTCCAAGGGATCTTCTCAACCCAGGGATCTAATCCAAGTCCCCCACATTGCAGGTGAATTTTTTACTGTCTGAGCCACCATGGAAGCCCAAGATACCGGATTGAGTAGTCTATCCCTTCTCCAGGGGAACTTCCTGACTCAGGAATCGAACTGGGATCTCCTGTGTTGCAGGCCGGTCCTTTACCAGCTGAGCTACCCAGGAAGCCCAAAAAATCATGGGAAAGGTCAAAAAGACATGAAAGCCATTTTAAAGAGGCTCCTACCAACCAAATCTGGAACAATTTGACCATTAAAATAAATAGTAATAAAATATAAAGAAAATCAAAAAATCAGGGGTATATGTACATAGTTAATTCACTTTGCTGTACAGTAGAAACTAACACATCATAAAGCAACTATACTCCAAAAAAATTCATTTAAAATTAATAGTAATAGACTATAACCTATTGAAGAAAATAAGAATATATGAATTCATCCTAAAAAAATAAATGAGTGATTAAATGGAGGAGAAGAGAAATCTCTTCCTTATAGGAGAATTCCAGCTAATAAATATGGAAGAAATTATGGAATTAGAAAATCAAGAATGGACGCTGCAAGTGGTATGTAAAAATTTGGCAAGGAACACAACATTGCATAGTCTCAAGTTGTCTCCCCACAAATTAGAACAAACTGGCCCTGGGGGCCTCATTATCAACCATCAAGACAGATATAGCATCATTTGTGTCACTCCCCCACAAAGTGCATAAACTGAATCAAATCATTAGAAAATGTCAGATGAAACCGAATCATAGGACAGTCTACAAAACATCTGACCTGTAATCTTCAAAAATATTCTGCTAAAGAAATTGCAGATTAAAGGCAACAAACACTACTCATGGGCTTCCCTGGTGGTACAGTAGCAAAGAATCTGCCTGCTGATGCAGGAGACACAGGTTCAATCCCTAAATTGGGAAGATGCCCTGGAAGAGGAAATGGCAACCCACTCTTGCATTCTTGCCTGGGAAATCTCATCAAGATTTCCTCACCAAAGGAGACTAGTGAGCTACAGACCCAGGGGTCGCAAAAGAGTCGGACCCAACTGAGTGAGCACACACACATGCATGCATAACACTACTATACATAAAATACATAATAAGAACTTACTGTATAACACAAGAACTCTGCTCAACACTCTGTAATGACCTATATGGGTAAAGAATCTGAAGAGTAGATATATGTATATGCATAACTGATTCACTTTGCTGTATAGCAGAAAGTCACAACATTGTAAATCAATTATACTCCAATAAAAATGTTTTTAAAAACAAGGTAAAAAATAAAGGGGATGAAAAAGGCATGACAAGTAAGTATAATGTGTGATCCTGGCTAGATCCTAGACTAGGGAAAGAGCTATAAAAAAACATTTTGATGACCACTGCTGAAACTGAATATGGACTGTGTATTAGACAAGAGTATTGTATAATGTTGGATTTCCTGATTTTGATAACTGCATTATTTAAGAAAATAGTCTCATTTTTAGGAAATATACATTGAATTATTTAGTGATAAAGTAGCCCAAGGTCCCCAAATCATTCTCAAATGGTTCATTAAAAATATGCACAAATAAGTATTATGTATATAAATATAGAAAGAATGAGAGACACACATAGTTAAAGAATGATAAATCGAATAAGACAAAATGTAAACAATTAGTGACTCTGAGTAAAGATACAGGAGCTCCCTGTACTACTCTTGAAACTTACCCACAGGCTTGAAATTGTATCAAAAGATAAAGTTTTAGAAGACTGGAAGGTGACTAGGAGATATTGGGGATAAGTATAGCATTGAGAAATATCCAGGAACATTTTAAGAAATATGCAGAGGAAAAAGACTCAAAGAGGAACAAAGTAAGTGCAGAATGTGACGGGAGAGGCATATCAGTTGTGCATAAGTGAAGTGGTACGGCAATCTAGGAGTTACACAGGAGCACTGAAGTCAGGCCCTGACTCTGCTACTTATCTGAATGTGTAACCTGTGGCGGGACATTTAAATTTTTTAAGCCTCAGTGTTTTCCACCTAAAAAATTGAGTATTACTCAGCCATAAAAAAGGGATGAAACTGAGTCATTTGTAGAGACATGGATGGACCTACAGAGTGCCACACAGAATGAAGTAAGTCAGAAAAACAAATATATATATTATTGCATATATGTGGAAATCTCAAAAAATGGTGTAGATGGTATTGTCTGCAAAGTAGAGAGACTCAAGATGCAGAGAACAAATAGATGGATACCAAGGGGGAAAGTGGGTAGGGAAGGAATTGGGAGATTGACATTATTGTCAATCCCACTATTGATACTATGTATAAAAAAGACAACTGTGGACATACTGTATAGCACCGGTGTCTTGCCGTATCTCACTGTTCACTGAACCCAGGGTAGGCACGGTGGGGAAGCTGAAAGAAGATGCGAGGAGCACTAGGAACTGCAGACATTCTTTATTCATAGCAGCAAGACGGACAACTTTACTCTTTAACGGCTGACACAGCAGGAACGACAACTATGCAACTCAATGCAACACAGAATCACCTTGACCCTATTCCAAATCCTGAAAGATGATGCTGTGAAAGTGCTGCACTCAATATGCCAGCAAATTTGGAAAACTCAGCAGTGGCCACAAGATTGGAAAAGAGCTTTTCAGGGGGTCCTTATATAGACCCACACCACAGTACGCATGCGCAGTGCCACAAATGAGCTTGGCTGTGGGGGCACAAGTAGAGCGGGGCGAGAGGCCTTGAGCACCCCTACCTGCCAATTGCTCTCTCCCTATGTTCCACTCCTTCGGGGTCTCTCACCTCACAGTCTACATGAGCGTCTTCCGCAATATTCCTTTGGCAAGCAACGCTGAACCTCGGCGCAAGAGCAGTAGAGGACACAGCCTTTACAGAACGAGGTTCTAAGTCTACATCACGGGACACAGCCTTTACAGTACACTGTTCTCATTGGACACAGCCTTTACAAGATACTATTCCAAATCTACATCATAGAACACAGCCTCTACAGTCACAAACTAACGCAATAATATTGTAACAATTTTCCCCTGTAAATTGAAGATGACTTTAACAGAAAATCACCAACTCAATAGACATGAGTTTAAGCAAGCTCCAGGAGTTGGTGATGGACAGGGAAGCCTGGCGTGCTACAGTCCCTGGAGTCACAAAGAGTTGGACATGACTGAGCAACTGAACCGAAATGAAGAAGCAGAAAAGAAAAAATGGCAAGATAGGCATGACATAAGAAACCAGACTGTAGTGGAAACTTTACTGTCAGGCACATAAGTATAGATTAACTCAATATTCTATTTACTGGTAATTTTATACAATTTCATAATCAATCCAACTAATCAACTCAGATGAGGCCACAAAGTATTCAGTCTACAGAAAGAGTTATATCTAGAGACACGTGTTAAGTAGGAAAACAAAATTCTGTCTCTGATATGGTAAAAGACAGTGTCCCTCTTACCTCCTTAAGTCTAGTATACAGAGGTTCTTATTACAACTTGCCCAAATAATTTTTTTTGTAGTTTTCCATTTGTTTCATTTTGTTCTTTACTTTTTTTTTTTTTAAATTGCGGACATACAGTTCTGAATCATAACACAAGACTATATAGATAGAGCTTTACTGATGAATACCAAAAGCTTAGTCTTTCCTATGTGTAATATGAGGTGAAGGATGTTTCTTTGGCTTATTAAATACCTAATGTCAACTACCACTTGAGAAAAGTATCACATTCCTCTCCTCCAAAAGGACTGATTTAAATGGCAGTCTGTAATCATTTCATTTGGAATTGCTCCAAGAAGTGACAGCTGATGGCTAATCATAAAAACATTGCTCTACAACACTGGTGTACCGATATATCTGAAAGACCAATATTAGATTGTAAAAATTATTGAAAATATACCCCTGTAAAATTTAAATATTTTATTAAAATTATGGTATAATTTCCATTATATATAATTATATTATTATACATAAATGATATAATTCTATTTATTAGAGTGCATATATCATATTAATTATGTACAATTAATTATCATATGTGCATATTACAGCACAGGTATAATCATATCCATTATATTAGGTCAAGCTTATGATCTACTGTGCAAAGTAATCTCATTAAAATATATTGCTTAAATAAAATTGTAGAAAAATAAAATCTAGAAACATTGAACATGTCACCTCCCTTTTGTCTCATCTTCCTCAATACATAAAAGGTTTGCAAAAGGGAAAATCATATGCCCAAAGACAAAATTACAGGTTAGAAAACATGTTACTCTGTATTCGTTGTTTTTTAGTTGCTAAGCTGTATCTAACTCTTTGCAACCCCATGGACTGTAGTCCACTAGGCTCCTCTACCCAAGGGATTTTCCAGGCAAGAATACTAGAGTGGGTTGTCATTTCCTTCTCCAGGGGATCTTCCCAACTCAGCTATCAAACCTTCAGAATCTTTACCACTGAGCCATCTGGGAAGCTCACTCTATATATAGAAACTATTATTACCTTGCTTTTATATTGGCTAAATAAAGTATACTACCTTTTGTTCTGAACTGGGAGTGGAAAGGCAGCTTGTAGATAGCTATAGTACAAGAACCATCCAATCCATTTCAGTCTACAAGTGTGACAGGAAGCTGTGCTATTCTCTCATAGACTAACTAATGTTGAGTAATAATTTTGAAACATCTGGAAAGCCATACAGATCCCATAATCAAACTAGAAGGCCATCCTGCTTGTTCCCAGAAGAAGAAAATTTCATGCTAGTTGTTCTATTCACAGTCTTTGGAAAATAGTATACTTACTCTTGCTTTATTGAAAAATACATCTATGAGTTCTTATTTTCCTCCTCTTCTCCCCATCACCTTTCTCCTTTCCTTTTCCTTCTCTCTCCTTCCCTTCCCTCCCAGACAATTCAGTTCTTTTTTAAAAATTTTTTATTATGATGGTAATGCATACTCTTATGCATTTTTAATGCAACCAAGGACAATTCGGTTCTAAAGCCGTTAGGTAAAGTAGAGCTAAGTCTGTTCTGGTGGTACAGGATATTGAGCCAAGGAACTAGGTGGCTCAGAGAAGGGTGTGAGAACCCAAGCAGATTGAGGAGGGCATCTACATGTGAAGGTGGCCCAAAGCAGTTACAGAGTCAGACAGACTGAGGAAGGAGTTTTCACAGAGAGGCAGCCAGATGTGAGCTATTGGAACCAAAACAGATTGAAGAGGGACAAATGGTTTAGATATTGTTGGAGCACTGGGTCAAAGCTGACTTTTATGAGGAGGGCACCCAGGCTGTGGATAGAGCCTGGGATGCTTTGTCTCAGCTACATAGGGTGAGAAGGTCAACTATGGGAAGGGTTGGCCCAGTGAGGGTTTTGAGAACCTAAGTTTGGTAAGAAGTGTGTCCTCAGCAGTGATAATGGGACAGCTTACAAATAAGGAGACTGACCAAATAAGTAAATAAAATAATAATGAGAATTTATCAGAAAAGAGAGTCAAAATTTGGAAATGGAGAAACTACAATGCACTATATGGGTACTGGATTGAAACTGGAAGTATCAGTGTGATCTTATGGTTTTTAATAGACATAAATATTCACATAGATGTAAACACATAGGTATATAAACAAACACAAAATGGAAAAGAGGAATCTCACAAGCCCAAAAGTTGGAACACAACATCAACTGAGTGTTCAAAGTAAACATCACGACTAAACGGAGCAAATACAATCATGAGACACCTGATAGGACACAGGAAAGAGAACACAGCCTTGTTTATGTGATATTCTTATCTTTAGAAGCGTCCAAGTCACAAAAAATAATTCAAGGCTGAGGAAATGTTCCAGAATTAAGGAAACTAAAAAGACATGACACCTAAAGGCTATGTGTAGTTCTAAACTGAATTATTCAGTATAACACAGTATTGGGATATTTATTAATTTCCTGATTTTGTTCATTTCACTGCAGTTACACAGGCAAATGCCCTTGTTCACTGAAAATAAGTACTAACATATCAGGAAGTAATAGAACAGGTTGACCAGTTACTCTCAAACGGCTGAAAGGATTAAAAAGCAATACCAAAAAAAATTTTTTTGTACTGACCATTCAAGTTTGAGATTGTTTCAAAGCTTTTTTAATGTCTTAAAATAAATATTAAAAATGTTTTTAAAAAATAAAAAAGAATGAAAATTACATCTAGGACACAGAAGATGTAAATTCTTCCTGGTTGACTAGATGAAGATCCCTTACACAACTTTTAAAATTCAGTAGTTTATTTCTCTGTTAGTAATAATAATTACCATTTAGCAAGGCTTTACCATAGCACATTAAGCATCAAATATACCTTATCTCATTTACTATTCTCCAAAATCCTATGACATAGAACTATTCTTTTACCCACTTTACAAAAGAGGAAACTCAGAGAGAGAGAGGTTAAGAAATTTGCCCTGCTAGCCTAGTGTATAATTTTTGGAGCCAGGATAGGAACCCCATATGTCTAACCCCAAAGCGTGTGGTCTTAGTTATTATAAACTGACCTTTTATGTCTAGAATAATTGTAGGATTTTCTTTGTTTTGCTCTGGATTTGCAGAGATTTTGTTTATTTTGTTTTTCTCTTCATCTGGAGAGTTTTATGGACCATGACTCAGCAGTTCCAGCTCAAATGTTCTTTCTCCCTGAAGTCTGTTCCACAAGTCATTTCATCCTTCCTCCCCTTTATTGCCTTTGCACTTTGCATTTACCTTGTGATTCTTACAGTCCATGTCACTGGAATAAAGGCTTTATCTCCCTACATCCAAGCTTTGCAAATTATAGGTCAATTCACATTCCACTTTTTAATCCCTCATGAGCAGTGGTGGTCAAATTTTATCATGCACCAAAATTACCTGAAGAGCAGATTTTAAAAACAGATTACTGGTCACATAACTAGAATTTCTGATTCAGTAGGTTTAACTGTGGCCCAAATTTTATTTTTCTAATAAATATACATGCGATGCTGATACTGTTGATCCAGAGGCCAGATATTCAAGAAATCCAAAAGAGAAAGAGAAAGGTATAAGATGAGACTGGAAAGGCAGGCAGAGATACATGGTTGTATTCTGAGCTGACTTTTACGATCTTGAAAGCAGACAGCAAGTCAGTAAATTTTGCATCATCACTGCTAGTAAAATGGCTTACACTCAATAAGTATGGAGTTAGAGAATCAATAAATGTAAAGATGGATACAGAAGTTAATGAATGAATGAGCAAAGAATATATATGGCTCAAAAGACAAAAGCATAAAACTGCAAAGCAAGATCTAGAAACAGAAGGTTAAATGGACCAATACAAAAAATAAAAGAAGTTATGAAACTGAATCATGTGCTGCTAGAACTGTGAGAGGGATGAAAATCATCTAATTAACTCCTCACTATGCTGCTGCTGCTGCTGCTAAGTCGCTTCAGTCGTGTCCGACTCTGTGCGACCCCACAGACGGAAGCTCACCAGGCTCCCCCGTCCCTGGGATTCTCCAGGCAAGAACACTGGAGTGGGTTGCCATTTCCTTCTCCAATGCATGAAAGTGAAAAGTGAAAGTGAAGTCGCTCAGTCGTGTCCGACTCTTAGCGACCCCATGGACTGGAGCCTACCAGGATCCTCTGTCCATGGGACTTTCCAAGCAAAAGTACTGGGGTGGGGTGCCATTGCCTTCCCCAAACTCCTCACTATACAGATGATGAAACTGGGGCTGGTGAATTACGGTGACTTTGCCAAGAACACAAAGCTAGTCCTGACTCAACCAGGACTTGAATTTTCTGATTCTCAAAGAAGTTTTCCACTATAGTCATGACTACAGTCATATCTAGAAACACAGGGATAAACCTCTAAGCATCACTCTGCAGTCCAATGCCAAGTACGTCAAAACTTTATCTCTATTGGATACAAAACAACTATCAGCTGTCACAGTTCTTCCAGTTGGAGTTTTAGGACTTGGTTTTGTAGATTGAAGAAAAATGTCCCTCTCTCCCTGTCATCAAATTGATTCATTAAAAAAAAAAAAAAAAAACAGGGTCACCATTTATTTTTCTACCTTTAGCCTAAAAGAATTAATGGTAGAGTAAAAATGCTCAGCACAAAATGATCTTGAGAGCTCTTGAGGTCAGAGTCATGGGCAGAAATCTCTCCAAGTGCTGCATAACTACCTATAATTTACAGGAGATTAGAGTCAATAGATTTCTGAAAGGCTGACTCCACATTCTCTTCCTCTTTAGGTAACACTGTTTGTCAGAAACTTGGACAGACTCTTGTCATATATCACAAGAAAAGGTTTTGCCCTGAGTGACCTGTGTTTGGTCTGTTGTTTTATTTCCAAACTTCTTTTTCCTGGCTGCCCAAACTCACTAATAATGCTATTACCTAAACAAACACTTTATCTTTGATTCATTTAAGTACCATATTTGTTATTAATCAAAGTATTAAAATTTGGCTCTTTTTTTCTGTACTCCCTTTCAAGCCACATTGCAGGTACGAGCTTGCCCACCCTCTCTGGGAAGCATCAGAATGCCTGTCAGACCTACATTCCCCTTCTGAGGGATTTCCTACTCACAAGCTGTACCAGCCTGCCTGGTGATTGCTGAGGACCTGACCCCAAATCAGTCAACTGCTAGACTGGCCAGTGGGCTACGAAATGACTTAGGGTAAGAACTCTGCCTTATTGGGGTGTTGACAGACTAAACCAATCAGTTCCTCTCACTTAAGAAGTTTGTTTGTTTTTTAATAAAGTAGAAAGAGCCAGTTAATATAATGGTAGAATGAACAGAAGCCAAAACAGAAAGTTCCATTTAGCACGGTAGTAGAGATCAAAGTTGGGAGCACTGCTGCTGAGAGTATGGCGGGTAAAACCCAGTAGTTAATAACAACAACAATAACAAACAATAATGGCTTACACTACAGAGCCCTCACTATGTTCCAGATATGGTAAGAAATTCACACATATTATTCCATCAAACCTTACAACCACCTATGAGTTTAGTTCTAGTATTATCTCCACTTCACAGATGAGAAAACTGAGGCAGAGAAAATATAAGGAAACTGCACAAAGACTCCTTTGTGGGGGAATTGGGATTCTCAACCTACATTTGTTTGATTCTAGAATCCTTGCTCTTACTCACTATCCTGAATTAGATCTTGATTTGTCTTGAATGGTATTTCAGGCTTCATACAGTGTTTGAGATTCCAGCCTATTTTTACTTGCACCTGAATTTGTACAGTAAACCCTCATTACTTAAGGAAAACTGAATACAGAAAAAGTGGACCTGTGAACCTTAAAAGTATACTCAGGGTTGATACTGGAATCCCAAAGGCTAAAGTTATGTTTTCTAAAAACCCCTGAAGTGTTGCTCAGATTTATTTTAATCATACCTCTGGCATCTCACTGTGTATTAGCTTCATAATCTTTCTTCATTAATTTTGACCATAGGGAATGGTAATAACAACACAAGGAGGAGAAAATAAAATTAGAGTATGGGGACATATATGTAAATATCTTGGTCTGTGAGAAACGCTGGACTG
The DNA here is from genome assembly GCA_935064755.1 of Tragelaphus eurycerus. Classification (NCBI taxonomy): domain Eukaryota; kingdom Metazoa; phylum Chordata; class Mammalia; order Artiodactyla; family Bovidae; genus Tragelaphus; species Tragelaphus eurycerus. Next base: position 17,496,308 of record CAKXYN010000043.1, read on the forward strand.
GAAGAAGCACAAGCTGGAATCAAGACTGCCAGGAGAAATATCAATAATCTCAGATATGCAGATGACACCACTCTTAAGGCAAAAAGTGAAGAGGAACGAAAAGCCTCTTGATGAAAGTGAAAGAGGAGAGTGAAAAAGTTGGCTTAAAGCTCAACATTCAGAAAACTAAGATCATCGCATCTAATCCCATCACTTCATGGCAAATAGATGGGGAAACAGTGGAAACAGTGTCAGACTTTATTTTTCTTGGGCTCCGAAATCACTGCAGATGGTGATTGCAGCCATGAAATTAAAAGACGCTTATTCCTTGGAAGGAAAGTTATGACCAACCTAGACAGCATATTAAAAAGCAGAGACATTACTTTGACAAAAGTTCATCTAGTCAAGGCTATAGTTTTTCCAGTGGTCATGTATGGATGTAAGAGTTGGAGTGTGAAGAAAGCTGCTGCTGCTGCTAAGTCACTTCAGTCATGTTCAACTCTGTGGGACTCCATAGACGGCAGCCCACCAGGCTCCCCTGTCCCTGGGATTCTACAGGCAAGAACACTGGAGTGGGTTGCCATTTCCTTCTCCAATGCATGAAAGTGAAAAGTGAAAGTGAAGTCACTCAGTAATGTCCAACTCTTTGCGACACCATGGACTGCAGCCTACCAGGCTCCTTTGTCCATAGGATTTTCCAGGCAAGAGTACTGGAGTGGGGTGCCATCACCTTCTCCAGTGAAGAAAGCTGAGTGGCAAAGAATTGATGCTTTTGAACAGTGATGTTGGAGAAGACTCTTGAGAGTCCCTTGGACTGCAAGGAGATCCAACCAGTCCATTCTAAAGGAGATCAGTCCTGGGTGTTCTTTGGAAGGACTGATGCTAAAGCTGAAACTCCAATACTTTGGCCACTTCATGCAAAGAGTTGACTCATTGGAAAAGACTCTGATGCTGGGAGGGATTGGGGGCAGGAGGGGAAGGGGACGGCAGAGGATGAGATGGCTGGATGGCATCACTGACTCAATGGACATCAGTTTGAATAATCTCCGGGAGTTGGTGATGGACAGGGAGGCCTGGCGTGCTGCGATTCATGGGGTAGCAAAGAGTTGGACATGACCGAGCGACTGAACTGAACTGAAATCCATATAAATGTACACAAACCCCTACGTATCACCTCCCATACTTAAGTTACATTATTAGCGAGACTGATACAAAAGTCACAAGCATGAAGCAGTGACTTCATGATTCAAAGCTGGTGTTCTGGGATAACTCAAGGGATGCAATGGGGAGGAAGGTGGGAGGAGGGTTCAGGATGCGGGGGACACATCTGTATCCATAGCTGATTCATGTCGAAGAATGGCAAAAACCATCACAATATTGTAAAGTAATTATCTTCCAATTAAAATAAATAAATTATTTTTAAAAAAAGATGGCAAAGGAAGACTCTGAATCACTTCCCTTAACACACACATCAGAAATACACCTACATGTGGAGCAACTCTTGCTCTGGGTCCACACCCTTAGCAGGGGACAGAAGAGGAAGGGGATATCGCAGGTTCAGTTATCATCCATAGGGAGTGAAAGGTTTGAGTCACATATTAGGTACCCCACCCAGGGGTTCACCACTAGGAAAACAAGTACCCTTAGCTGGTTGGAAAACCAATGGGACTTACCAGAGGGCTGTGAGAAACCTTGACTCTGCTCATGAAGCAGACTACATGCTTGCTTACTCCTGGGAATAGTGCAGAGGAAGCAGACTGAAAACTGCCTGGACTCTGGCTTTCCATGACTGCCCCAGTGTGCACCCCAGTGGGCTCTAGCCCCTGTGGCTCTGATGCTGCTCTGCATGAGAGCAGAGATACCATTGCCAAAGAAAGTACACACAATTAGAAGGAATGAAATAAGCTTAGACCTAGCCCTCTGGTCTTCTGCACCAGGATCTTGGGCACCGACCCCACTCCCAGTAGGGAGGGGACAGTCTGTGAGCACAAGAGAAGCCCTGGCTTCTGCCTGGCTCTGACTGTAGCCCTTCCATCTCCAGGCCTACCTCCCATTAAGGTGGGATTTACAGTTTCCAGCACAGCCCAGGTAAAGATACGACCCACACTCACTTCAGATCCCGCTCTCCCACCAAAGCCACTGGACACATGCAAACTGAACAGGGATGCTCCCACAGAAGGACACCCTTTCAAGACTGGAAAAGGTAACTGTTTCACCTAATTTCATAGAGACAGATAAAGTTAAAATGAGAAGACAGGAATATGTTTCAACCAAAATAACAAGAAAAAAGACCCTGAAAAACACTACAAATAGTTTACCAGATAGAGTTCAAAGCATTAGAAATAAGAATGCTGACTGAATTTGGGAGAAGAATAGATGAACACAGTGAGAATTTTAACAAGGAACTAGAAAATATAAAAGAGAACCCATCAAACTGAAGAATATGATAAATGAAATGAAAAGTACACTAGTAGGACTTAGTATCAGACTAGATGATACAAAAGAATGCATAAGCAATCTGGAAGATAGGATAATGGAAATCACCCAATTAAAAGAGCAAAAAGAACACTATATTTTAAAGATAAAGATAACTGAAGGAACCTCTAGGACACAAGCATACTAACATTTGCATTACAAGGGCCTCAGATGGAGATGGGAGAGAAAAAGGATAGAAAATGTATTTGATGAAATTGTGGCTGACAATGGAGAAGGCAATGGCACCCCACTCCAGTACTCTTGCCTGGAAAATCCCATGGACGGAGGAGCCTGGTAGGCTGCAGTCCATGGGGTCGCTAAGAGTCAGACATGACTGAGCGACTTCACTTTCACTTTTCACTTTCATGCATTGGAGAAGGAAATGGCAACCCATTCCAGTGTTCTTGCCTGGAGAATCCCAGGTACGGCGGAGCCTGGTGGGCTGCCATCTTTGGGGTCACACAGAGTTGGACACGACTAAAGTGACTTAGCAGCAGCATGGCTGACAAATTCCCAAAGATAAAGAAGGAAATAGATTTTCAGATGTAGGAAGTACAGAAAGTTCCAAACAAGATGAATTTTAAAAGATCCATACCAAGACATATTATAATTAAAATGGCAAGAGTTAAAAAAAAATTCTAAAGGCAGCAAGAAAAAAATAAGTCACCTACAAAGAAACCCCCATAAGGCTACTAGCTGATTTTTCTGCAGAAATGTTGAAGGCCAGAAATGAGTGGCATTATGTATTTAAAGTGCTGAAAAAGAAAACCTAAAACCTAGGATACTCTACTCAACAAAGTCATCACTGAGTTCATCAATATTAACAAGTTATCTTTAAATGGAAAAGAAAAGGATATAAATAAGAAGGATCTATAGGAAAGGGAAAAGCCATAATAATAGCAAGTACGCAGTAAAGGCAGTAGATCAACCACTCAAATAAGCTAGTAAAAAGATATAAAGACAAAAATTTTTAAACCAACCCACTCCAGTACTCTTGCCTTGAAAATCCCATGGACGGAGGAGCCTGGTGGGCTGTAGTCCATGGGGTCACTAAGAGTCGGACACGACTGAGTGACTTCCCTTTCACTTTTCACTTTCATGCATTGGAGAAGGAAATGGCAACCCACTCCAGTGTTCTTGCCTGGAGAATCCCAGGGACGGGGGAGCCTGGTGGGCTGCCGTCTATGGGGTCGCACAGAGTCGGACATGAATGAAGTGACTTAGCAGCAGCAGCATACTTATAAAAACAGTAAGGGGTAGACATAAAGATGTAAAATAGGACATCAAAAACACAAAACATGGGGGAAGGAAGTCAACAATGTATATCTTTCAGAATGTGTTTTAACTTAAATGACTATCACTTTAAAACAAGTAGATCTAGTTATAGGTCAACCTATATTAACCCCTGTTAACCATAAGAGCATAATACGAAAAAAAAAAAAAAAACACCATGGGAGAAACTAAAAGAAGAAAAATCAGAGAACTACAAAAACAACTAGAAAACAAGCAACAAAATGGTAATAAGTTCATACCTACTCTTCAATAATCGCTTTGAATGTCAAAGGACTAACTGCTTCAATCAAAAGACATAAGGTGGTTATTAGATAAAAAATAAGATGAATCTATAAGTTGCCTACAAGAGACCAACTTTGTGTTAGCCCCTGAGCTAAAGGTAAACACAGAATGAAAATGAAGGGATGGAAAAAGATATTCCATGTAAATGTAAACAAAGAGAAAGCTGATCATATAGACAAAGTAGGCTTTAAAACAAAGTCTGTAACAGAAGACAAAGAAGGATATTATATAATGATTTAAAAAAATACAAGAGAATATTACACTTATTAACACATATGAATATAGGAGAATCTAAATATACAAAGCAAATATTAATACACATAAAGGTAGAAACTGATAATGATAAAATAATAGTAGGGGGCTTTAGCACCCCATTTATATCCATGCACAAATCATTTACTGAGAAAAGCAATAAGGAAATAGTGGCTTTAAATCCACATTAGACCAACCGAACATAACAGATTTCCTATTGGACATTCCATCCCAAAACAGCAAAAAACACATTCTCTTCAAGCACACACAGAATGTTCTCTAGGAGAGATTGCATGCTAGGCCACAAAATGAGACTCAACACATTCTAGAGGATGGAAATTGCATCAATCATTCTTTCCAACTACACTGGTAAAACGCTAGAAATCTATTACAGAAACAACCTAAACTACCCGTCTAAAGTACTTAGAAAAGAAGAACAAAGTCCAAAATCAGCACAAGGAAGGAACTAATAAAGATCAGAGAGGAAATCAATAAAATAGAGATTTTTAAAAAGCTGAAAAGATCAATGAAACCCAGAGCTGTTTTTTTGAAAAGATAAACAAAACTGATGAACCTTTAGCCAGGCTCATTAAAAAGAGAGAACCCAAATAAAATAAGAAATGAAAGAGGAAAAATAACAACAATAACACAGAGATACAAAAAGTCATAAGAGAATACTATGAACAGATATATGCCAACAACTTGGGCAGCCTAGAAGAAATGGATAAGTTCCTAGAAACATAAAATCTTTCAAAAGTGAATCAGGAAGTTCTGAACAGGCCAATCACTAGTAGTGAAATTGAATTAGTAATCAAGAAACTCCCAGCAAACAAAAGTCTAGAACTGGATGACTTCACAGGAAAATTCTACCAAATATAAAAGTAGAATTAATACTTCACTTCTCAAACTACTCAAAAAAAATGAAGAGGCAACACTCATCAATTCTTTCTACAGGGTCACCATTACCCTGATACCAAAACCAGGCAAAGAAATCACACATACAAAAAAAAAAAAGTATAGGCCAATATCTCTGTTGAATATATATGTAAAAATCCTAACAAACCAAATTCAATAATATATCAAAAGGTCAAGTGGGATTTATTCCAGATATGCAAATATAGTTTAATATATGCAAATCAATGTGATGCAGCACATTATAAAATGAAAGGATCAAAATCATATGATCATATAAACGAAGTGAAGTGAAGTGAAAGTTGCTCATTCATGTCCGACTCTTTGCGATCCCATGGACTGTAGCCTGCCAGGCTCCTCTGTCCATGAAATTCTCCAGGCCAGAATATTGGACTGGGTAGCCGTTCCCTTCTCCAGGGGATCCTCTCAACCCAGGAATCAAACCCAGGTCTTCCACACTTCAGGCAGATTCTTTACTGTCTGAACCACCCAGGAAATCCATGATCATATGAATAAAGAAAAAGAATTTGACAAAATTCAATATCCATTCATTACAAAAACTCATCAAAGTTGTCACAGAGGAACATATTTCAACATCACAAACAGCTGTCAGCATACTCAGTGATGAAACACTGAAAGGTTTTCCTCTAAAATCAGGGTCAAGGCAAGGAACCCCACTCTCATCACTTCTACTTAATATAGTGTTGGAAGGGCTTCCCTTGTGGCTCAGTTGGTAAAGAATCCACCTGCAGTGGGGGAGACCTGGTTTCAATCTTGGGTTGGGAAGATCCCCTGGAGAAGGGGAAGGCTACCCACTCCAGTAGTCTGGCCTGGAGAATTCCATGGACTACACAGTCCATGGGGTTGCAAAGAGTCAGACACGACTGAGTGGCTTTCACTTCACGTCACTTTTGGAAGCCTAGCTGAAGCAATCAGGCAAGAAAAAGAAAGAAAGCATGCAAATTGAAAGGGAAGAGGTAAAATAGTTACAACATGCAATAGACATAATACTATGAGAACCCTAAAGTTTTCATTATAAAACTGTCAGAATAAATGAATGAATTCAGTAGAGCTGCAGGATTCAAGATTAATATACAAAAAAATCTGTTTCTTTCATATATACTAATGAATTATCAGAAAGAGAAAACAAGAAAATCCCTTTTAAATTAACATCAAAAAGAGTAAAGGCCTAGGAATAAATTTAATCAAGGGGAGGAAATGGAAGGGAAAGGATAGGAACGGGAGGAGGGTGACGAGAAGAAGGGAGAGAAGAGGAGAGGAAGGTCTGTTGAAGAGAGGATAGAGGGAGCCTAGCTATCAGACACATCAGATCCTGCCTTGGTCAGATTTGTGAAACCTGACAAATTTGAGGAACACAGTTTAAAAACAAAACTATATACGTATGACTGAATCCCTTTGCTGTCCACCTGAAACTATCACAACATAGTTAATCAGTCATACTCCAATACAAAATAAATATTATAAAATTAATAAATATTACAAAATAAACTATAGCAAACCAGAGCAGAGACCAATTGGTCAAGTCAAGGTTTACAGAAACAGAAGAGAACCTCTGCTCTCAAGTTGTTTGCTGTCTCCCTGAAGAAATTTGGCATAACTTTGAAACTTATTTTAAGAAAATCATAAAGCAATCTGAGTAAAGAACAAAAACCTAGGTTCTGAAGAAATGGATAGTAGAGAATGACTCAATGTCCAAGAATGTTATTTAACACAACTCAATATTAAAAAAAAAAAAAAAAAACTTTAGTACGAAATGCATATTGAGCAGAATACATAAGGACAGTAAAGCAGCCAATGGATTTGGCAACACTGAGGTTATTACTGACCTTAACAACATTAGCATCAATAGAGTGCTGAAAATGATTTATTTCCCCCCAGCACTTATTCAATATGTAAGCATTTTATTGTCTGTCTTCTCCCTATCAGAATGTGAGCTTCATGAGGGCAAGGACCTTGCCAGTCATGCTCACTGCTGTAAAACCAATGACTGGAATTGTAGACTCTCAGTAAATAATTTGCTGGATGACTAAATGACTCCTGCACCCTGACACTATCTATACCCCTTCTCCATATCCCAACACCATCCACTCAGCACCCTTGCAGGCTGACACGATACACATACTAGGTATCAGGGGTGGAGTAGGGATTGTAAACTGAGTATCACATGGATTCTGTTTTTGAGAAATTTATGATCAAATGAGAGACATATACTAGATCACAAGCAACTGTATCACTGCTTTTCAAAGTTGAATAAAGTGTTATCTATTTTAAAAGAGAAAAATTGAAACAGAAAACACTGTCTTGTTGACAAGACTTTTTATTATAGAATCATTTAAGAACACACAAAGGTAAAACTAGACATAAACTACTTATGATTTTAACTACTGTACAACCACAAAAATTGAAAATTACAAATCAAAACACCAAAACCAATAAACTTCAAATTAACATTAACCCGATGCGATGAATGATCATGTTTTGCTGAAGCTAAGCTGCTACTTTCAACTAAAGGAGACTCACTATTATGGGGAAAATTCTTTTGTTAACCATGCCTTGATATCACTTGGGCTTAGCTTGGTATAAAACAGTTGTTATGGAATAAGTCCACCTCTGTTCTCTTTACAATAGGCTATGACGTTTAGAGAGTACCACTTGCCTTCAATGAAACTATAAACACAAGCACAAATACAGGCCTTCCAGGAAATCATTCAGCAGTGCTCAGTTATAAAGTGGTTATACACCAAAAAGGTTTTAAATTTGTTTCTTTTATACTATTATTGAAAGAAAAACACAAACATGTTTTAAATGTCACAGAAAATATGCAGCTCTTAGTACATATTTAACTCCCCCTTCACCTATAGATCCAGTTCCCTTATTTCATTTATTCCTGGGTCATAAGTAAGGAATATAGAAGAGGAAGAAGATAAACATTAGGATCAGCCAAATATGTTTTAATTCCACTTCTGCCACAAGCTAGCTGTGTGATTTTGGCCAAGTTACTTAGCCTTTATGAGATTCAATTTCCTCACATTAAAAAGGAAATAATCATCTCATAGGATTATTGTAAGAATAAATTAAATTATATACAGAATAGTTACTGGCACATAGTAGTTTATAAGACGTGAGTTTACTTCCCTCTTTCCTGGTTTTGTGCTCTTCTATAAGTCTCTCTGATACCATCAACATGGATGATACATTTGTTCCACAAAAAAAATATTTATTACTGAGCAGTTTCTATGTAACTCTTACTGTTCTATGTACTATCAAAGAACAAGGCTCCAACTCTTGTAGAACTTATGTTCTATGAAATGCTTAAGAAGGAGCAATAAGATAAATATTTGAGATAGATATTAAAGAAATATGGTTAGTACCAGGCCCTAGGCTTTAACTGCAAACTACAAATTTACTTTGTTTTCTGTTCAGTGGGCCAAAATAAACCTTCCAATCTTTTGGAAACTGTAAGTGAAAATCTAGCCACATGCAGGTCAGTAGATGGTCTTTTTGAATGTCAGCATTACTTTCAACCTGAAAAGCTAAAAGGGTCCTTAGCTCTAAATTTGACTAATCTAGTGAAGAAATGGGCCCTTTTATACTAATGAGTTATAAATTTAGGAATTCATGACAAAGTAATACAATCTCAAGAAAAAATTCAGAGATGGCAGAGGGAGAAATAAAAAATACAACCTAGAAATTAGCAAAACAGAAATGAATAAAATATTACATGTAAAGAAAGATAGGTTTGTCATCCACTTAATATAATGAAAGCAGAGGCTGCCCCGTCTCCAGGGCTCAAGGCATGTATTCCACTAACATTTGTTAAATAGATGAGTGAATGCCTGTGACTACGATCTGTCAGAGTAAGTATCCCCTTCCAAAACACACACACACACAAAACCAGGACAGAATAAAATTGAGGAAGAAACAAAAAGTATATAACACATAAATCTAAGAAACAGAAGACTGAGACAAATAATAGAGTCTTAGAGCTACAGAAAAAATAACAATAATACTGTGACCGCCTATACAAAAAAAAAAAAGAAATAATCAAAATTTCTGCACAGAGTCTAAATACATGAAAAAATTCTTTCTAGTTAGTATAGTATTTAAAGATGAAGACAAATATTTTTATAGAAATACTTTTCTAGCATTTTGCAGCAGATTTTGGCTAGCTGACAGCAGAGATGGGCCAAATGCATGATGAGGTCCTTTTTCTCTAAACCACGATGATCTCTCTGCTCAATTTCACAGGTATCTTGAATCACGCCACAGCACAAAATAATTTCTAAAAGCCTTGAGGAAAGAGGTGTTTTCTGATTCTGCAGCAGTAATGATCCAATTTCAGAACTGTGAGAAGAGATTCTCTACTGATTCTGTCCCATGTGCTGTCTGGGCTGGTCCCTTATTCAGCCACAATTTTCTCTGTTTAGTTGAATAATGAAACCACTGACATTTTAGGCTTATTTTGTTTTTGGTACTGATATGTCCTCACAACAAAATAAAAAAAGAGAAAGCAAAAAACTTTTCTGGTAAGATAGATTTTAATTACCAAAAAAAAAAAAAAAATACTAAAGAGAAGAACAGGGGTATTTTTCATTTGAAAACTCACTGACTCAGAAAGCACGCTGGTTATCCTGTTTGCTGCTTCACAATCATTCCCTACTTTTCTCTTCCTTGCTCTGTAACCCAGGATGCTGACTTCTAAAGGCTAACTCATTAAGATTCCTTGCCTTTTGGCTTCTGGCTGAGATCAGCTAATGTGAGGCTGTGGCAGAAAATCATGGAACAAGAGGAGAGAAACTTCAAGGTATTTATTCTACCAGCTCCCTCTCTGCCAGGCCAAGGTTTGGACTATTGGCTGTGCTCTTTTCTCTAAGACCACAGCTCCAAAGAGGCAACATATCTCCTACAGCTGAAGCTGTTACTGAATCCCGGTAAAATCTTATCTCACAGGCCTATTAGTAGTGTTGCTACTACTAAGTCACTTCAGTCGTGTCCAACTCTGTGCGACCCCATAGATAGCAGCCCACCAGGCTCCCCCGTCCCTGGGATTCTCCAGGCAAGAACACTGGAGTGGGGTGCCATTTCCTTCTCCAATGCATGAAAGTGAAAAGTGAAAGTGAAGTCGCTTAGTCCTATCGGACTCTTAGCGACTCCATCAACTGCAGCCTACCAGGCTCCTCCATCCATGGGATTTTCCAGGCAAGAGTACTGGAGTGGGGTGCCATTGCCTTCTCCACTATTAGTAGTAGTAGCTTCCAAATTTTTATGATTTCCTTTAAGCAGACTTATCTCTGAAATAATCCCTCCAATAAATTATCTTCACTCCAATCTTTGAGAATGCCATTAATTTCCTCTCAGAACTGACAATACACAAAATTATTCAAATTTACTATCTAACAAAAAATTAAAAGTTCAGTTTAGTCACTGAACTGTCGTGCTGCTCTTTATAACCCTATGGACTGCAGCACACCAAGCTTCCCTTGTCCATCACCAACTTCTGGAGTTTATTTAAACTCATGTCCATCAAGTCATTGCTGCTGCTGCTGCTAAGTCACTTCAGTCGTGTCCGACTCTGTGTGACCCCATAGACAGCAGCCCACCAGGCTTACCCGTCCCTGGGATTCTCCAGGCAAGAACACTGGAGTGGGTTGCCATTTCCTTCTCCAATGCATGAAAGTGAAAAGTGAAAGTGAAGTCGCTCAGTCGTGTCTGACCCTCAGCGACCCCATGGACTGCAGCCTTCCAGGCTCCTCCACCCATGGGATTTTCCAGGCAGAAGTACTGGAGTGGGGTGCCATTGCCTTCTCCACATTAAGTCATTAATGCCACCCAAACATCTCATCCTCTGTCATTACCTTCTCCTCCTGCCTTCAGTCTTTCCCAGCATTAGGATCTTTTCCAATGAGTCAGTTCTTCATATCAGGTGGCCAAAGTATTGGAGTTTCAGCTTCAGCATCAGTCCTTTCAATGAATATTCAGGACTGATTTCCTTTAGGATTGACTGATTGGACCTCCTTGCAGTCCAAGGGACTCTCAAGAGTCTTCTCCAACACCACAGTTCAAAAGCATCAATTCTTCAGTGCTCAGCTTTCTTTATAGTCCAAATCTCACATCTATAAATGACTAATGGTAAAACCATAGCCTTGACTAGACAGACCTTTGTTGGCAAAGTAATGTCTCTGCTTTTTAACACGCTGTCTAGGTTGCCATAGCTTTTCTTCCAAGAAGCAAGCATCTTTTCATTTCACGGCTGCAGTCATCATCTGCAGTGATTTTGGAGCCTAAAAAAATAAAGTTTTTCACTATTGCCATTGTTTCCCCATCTATTTGCCATGAAGTGATGGGACCAGATGCCATGATCTTAATTTTTTGAATATTGAATTCTAAGCCAACTTTTTCACTCTCCTCTTTCACTTTCATCAATAGGCTCTTTAGTTCTTCACTTTGTGCCATAACAGTGGTGTCATCTGCATAAGTGAGGTTATCGATATATCTCCCGGAAAGCTTGATTTCAGCTTGTGCTTCTTCCAGCCCAGCATTTTTCATGATGTACTCTGCATAGAAGTTAAACAAGCTGGGTGACAATATACAAACTTAATGTACTCCTTTCCCAATTTGGAACCAGTCTGTTGTTCCATGTCTAGTTCTAACTGTTGTTTCTTGACCTGCGTACACATTTCTCAGGAGTCAGGTAAGGTGGTCTGGTATTCCCATCTCTTTTAGAATTGTTCACAGTTTATTGTGATCCACACAGTCAAAAGCTTTGGCATAGTCAATAAAGCAGAAATAGATGTTTTTCTGGAACTCTCTTGCTTTTTCAATGATCCAACATATGTTGGCAATTTGATCACTGGTTCCTCTCCCTTTTCTAAATCCAGCTTGAACATCAGGAAGTTCATGGTTCACATACTGTTGAAGTCTGGCTTAGAGAATTTTGAGCATTACTTTGCTAGTGTGTGAGATGAGTGCAATTGTGTAGTACTTTGCATATTTTTTGGCATTGCCTTTCTTTGGGATTGGAATGAAAACTGACCTTTTCCAGTCCTGTGGCCACTGCTGAGTTTTCCAAATTTGCTGGCATATTGAGAGCAGCACTATCACAGCATCATCTTTCAGGATTTGGAATAGCTCAACTGGAATTCCATCACCTCCACTAGCTTTGTTCATAGTGATGCTTCCTAAGGCCCACTTGACTTCACACTCCAGGATGTCTGGCTCTAGGTGAGCGATCACACCATCGTGGTTATTTGGTCCATGAAGATCTTTTTTCTGTAGTTCTTCTGTATATTCTTGCCACTTCTTCTTAATATTTTCTGCTTCTGTTAGGTCCATACCATTTTTGTCCTTTATTATGCCCATCTTTGCATGAAATGTTCCCTTGTTATCTCTAATTTTCTTGAAGAGATCTCTAGTCTTTCCCGTTCTATTGTTTTCTTCTATTTCTTTGCATTGATTGCTGAGGAAGGCTTTCTTATCTCTCCTTGCTATTCTTTGGAACTCTGCATTCAAATGGGTATATGTTTCCTTTTCTCCTTTGCCTTTAGCTTCTCTTGTTTTCTCAGCTATTTGTAAGGCCTTCTCAGACAAACATTTTGCCTTTTTGCATTTCTTTTGCTTGGGGATGGTCTTGATCACTGCCTCCGGTACAATGTCACAAAACTTTGTCCATAGTTCTTCTGGCACTCTATCAGATCTAATCCCTTGAATAATAATAATAGCTAGCAATTATTAAAAGCTTTTTATATGACAGATTCTATGCTGACTAGTTTACATACGTTCTTTTTCATTTAATCCTCACACAAAAATATTAGTTCCATGGAAGTGAGGAGGTTGGAGTGATTATATCTTAACAATAATCTAGTCTTACATAGCAACAATAGTATTTTTATATGAGGATTATTCTATGCTGACTAGTTTACATATGCTATTTTAAATTTAATCCTCACAAAGGAATACTGTTGTTGCAATTAGTATTATTGCTATGTTAGACTAGATTTTTGTTAAGATATATTCACTCCATCTTCCTCACTTCCATAGGACTAATAAGCTACTTAGCATGCATGCATGCACTGTGGAGAAGAGTACAGTGGTTCCTTAAAAAACTAAAAATAAAGCTACCATAAGACCCTGAAGACCACTCCTGGGCATATATCCAAAGAAAAAAATGATCTGAAAGGATACATGAACCCCAATGTTCATTGCAGTACTGTTTAAAATAACAAAGACATGGAAACAACTTATATGTCCATCTACAGAGGAATGGATAAAGAAGAAGTGGTATGTGTATACAATGGAATATTACTAAGCCATTAAAAGAAAGGAAATAAGGGCATTTGCAGCGACATGGATGAACCTAGAGATTATATTGACTGAAATAAGTCATAAGAGGAGAAATATAATATGACATTCCTTATATGTGTAATCTAAAAATAAATGATACAAATGAACTTACAAAAGAGAAAGAGACTCACAAGCTTAGAAAATGAACTTCTGGTTGTTAGGGGGAAGGAAGGAGGAAGGGATAATTAGGGAGTTTGAGATGGACATATACATAGTGCTATATTTAAAATGGATAACCAAGGGCCTACTGTATAGCACAGGGAACGGCTGCTCAATGTTATGTGCCAGCCTGGATGGGAGAGGAGTTTAGGAGAGAATGGATACATGTATATGTATGGCTGAGTCCCTTCACTGTTCACCTGAAACTATCATAACATTTTTAATTGGCTATACCCAATACAAAATAAAAAGTTTAAAACAAAATTTAAAAAGTCATCCTCTAGTAAAAGGAAACTATTAACTATTAAAATATTGATCTGCAGAAACAACTTACCCCAAGGGAGGTTTCCCAACTGCCATTTAGATGAAACATGAACTCATTAACATAATATATGCACCTTTATAACTTGGCCACTGCTCACATCTTTATTCTCCCAATCTGGCACCTTCTCTACTTCCACCCATCACGTGAGTCACAAAATTATTAGTAGCTAGCTGGGCATGCTATACCACCTTCCTATACATACTGTTCTCTCAGCCTGTAAAGTTTTTTTCTCCTTCTTATTCCCAAACTCCTCCAGTACCATTTTACTCTAATTTCTGCTGGCTGAGTCTGCTGCTCTTGTTCAGTGTTCTGTGCATGTCTACACTCTCTCATAGTCATTTTAGTACTAAATTTAACTGAGTTCCTTGAAGGTCAGTAATTTGCTTTCTGTTTGTCACCATATTCCCACTGTCATAACCTAACACATAGTAGGCTCTAAAATGTTCACACAATTATTTTAGAAAGCTATAAACTATCCAGTTGCATTGAAGGAAATAGTGTATTGGTGACGAAAAGAAAAGGGAGCTGGGGAGTAAGAGTTTGTCAGTCTTAATTCAACACTATCTAAACAGATAAGTTCTTTGATTCCTGAGTCTTAATACAAATATCCCTAATGTAAAGAAAAGCAATCCATCAGGCTGCCTTAGCTTGAGGTACATATTCCTTAAGAATATCTAACCCTCTTTGTCCAATTCTTTGCTAACTAAGCAACCTGTGCTAAATTGGTTTCCTGGGTGGAAATAATATTGGTGGCAGCAGGACAAGACGTGGGTGCAGGGAAATGTGAATAGTGAAAACAACGTCCTATTCTGGAGCTGAGCACACTTTATGGAAATAGGTTAGCAAGCATCTATTTCCAGAATTTAATCTGCTTTGAAAGAATGAACTAAAAATTTATTGTAGGATTTCCAAAGCAAGGAACGAATCATGACCTATAAAAAGTCCACCAAGAGACTGTCCCCTCACCCCAGGAGGCCTGGCCTGAAACAACCAGCACATGTCTTTGGATATCTCTGTCCCTACAGTACTCTACAGTGGTAGCAACTGCTAGGGGAGAGAAAAGCTGGAAAAATCAGACTAGTGGGATAGCAAACCCAGATGCTATCTCCCTGTTGCTAATGGTAACAGGATTAGACTAGATGAGAACTGTAATTAGGCTCTTGGCTTTTATATCCGACATGTCTACAGCCATCGTGCTATTCTGGGGCTCTTACATAACATTTATATCTGATGCTATAATAGGCATTTTTGTGCTTCTACTTTCTTCCTCTTCAATCTAAGTAGCTCCATCAGGCAAGCACTTCTTTCCTCATCCAAGTCAGGACCTGCAACATCCCACTCATACATGTACGCTCTGTAAATATCAGTATTTTCACCTTACCTTATTAATGAACACAATTGCTTTCTCTTAACTCTATGCTTATTTATTTGGTTAATTTTTCTATTTATATACATCAGAGGTCAGTAGCCATATGCCAAATCTGCCTCACAGTCCTACTTTCATATGAACTAAAAACGGTTTTTACATTTCTAAAGTGTTATAAAACTACAAACACACACACACAAAGGGCAATATCCAACAAAGTCTCTTAGTGAGCCACAGATGCGAAAATACTTGCTATCGGGCCAGTTACAGAAAACGTTTACCAATATTTGCTCTTCATCAGTGCTGTCCATTACAGGTCATAAGTCACTAAACATAACAAAGGCTCATTTATCAAGCAGCTAATAATGATTGGTGTTGGGGAGAGGGAACTTCCCCCTCTACCCATCTTGAGTTCTTATGGCTGGAATAACAGAAAATTGACATAGATAAACAGGAGAAAAACACATTTAACTGTGTGCACAAAGTCCTCACAGAAATGGAACTTAAAAAGTGGGCAAACAGGCAGTTTTTTATACTTTTTAAATAATAAATTTAAAAAATAATAATAAATTTGTGAGGAATTGGCAAGACAAGGAAACTTGGGTTTTGGGCACTTAGTGAATAATCTAAACAGATTTTGGGTTTAGGGTAGTAAATTAAAACAACAAAGTTCATTTATACAGGCTTCTTAGCCCCCAATTCCCCATCTCTGGGGAAAAGTGGATCTGTCTATTAATACTCTAGATGCATGAAGAGCACCTTTCATCTGGGTGATTTATTTCCCACTTTCAAGGAGACAGAGAAGGGTCAGAGTTTTCTTCTTGGACTGGCTATTTCTTTAAGTAACTTACAGTTCAAAATAATCAATATGCCATTGTGGAATATTTGGGGGAGGCTTGTTATGAGCCACAACATGATGATAAAAATGATTAATATTTATAGTATGCTTACCTTTTGCCAGAAACTATGCTAGGCATTTTACATAGATTATATCAGTTAACTTTCAGGAACACTCTTCGAGGACAGTACTATAATATCCTTATTTATAGATGTGCAAAGTTTAAATCACTTTCCCCTAAGCCACACCTATAGAAACTTCCAAAGCCTGGATTCCATCCACACAGTCCACTTAAAGAATCCAAGTTACAATACTTCCCAGAATCATAACACCTTAGAGTCAACATACAATCCCCTTTATAATAATCTAACAAAGGATTATCTGCCTTCTGGTCATCCACAATGAGGTGAAGTGTGCCAGCATTGGACAGTTCTAAATTTGGAAGTCTTGCACCTTTTAAGATGAAACCTCAAAATAACTTGCATCCTTTAGTCTTGTTTCCTCTGGACCATAAGACTAAATTTATACCCTTTATTTAGTGTCCTTTATTTCAGGATAGTTCACTCACATCTTTCCAAAGTTGTATTTTATCTCACACATCCTCCCAAAACTTTTCAAGAAATTTTCATTATTTTTTATTTAATGGAATTTCAAGACCTTCTCACAATCCAAGTCATACTCCTTGCTTAGGACCACATCTTAGTGTATGTTGAGGCATACTGAGAACTGTAAAATACCAGTATCTCCACTGTTCTCTAGCTACCTGGATGGAGTCAACATTCACTAAACACACAATTCTCTTTCATGACTTAAGACTTTTGTATATACTTTTTATCTCTATTAAAAAAAAAAAAGTCTTCTCTTTCCGTTGTAGATCAAACTTCTGATCACCTTTCAAGACCATTGTATCTGTGTTTTAACCAGATTCTTGTTAATTCCTCTTTAGTAAATATGCCAAATGGTATTGCATTTATTAACTGTCTGTCTCACATACAAGTTTCAGTCTTGCTAAGAGAAAAGACTGTCTTATTCATTTTTGTATGAATAAATACATTTATGAATCAAGAATGGATACTACCACAAACTTGGTTGTAAGATGATATGGTCTGAGGATTTAATATATAACAAGATGACAAGAGTTGATAACACTGTATTGTATAATTAAATTTTGCCAAGAGATAAGAACCTAAATATTCTCTCTGGGGAAAAAAAAGAATAACAAACATGTAAGGTGTTCATTAGCTCTTTCACAAAACATATGTACACATGATGTACACTTTAAATGTCTTAAAATCTTATTGTCAATTATACTTCAAAAAAGAGTAAAGAAAGCGATTTGTTTCTTATATGATATTATACATGTTTCAATGCCATTCTCCCAAATCATCCCACCCTCTCCCTCTCCCACAGAGTCCAAAAGACTGTTCTATACATCTGTGTCTCTTTTGCTATCTTGCATTCTAGGTTATCATTACCATCTTTCTAAATTCCATATATATGCATTAGTATACCATATTGGTGTTTTTCTTTCTGGCTTACTTCACTCTGTATAATAGGCTCCAGTTCCATCCACCTCATTAGAACTGATTCAAATGTATTCTTTTTAATGGCTGAGTAATACTCCTTTGTGTGTATGTACCACAGCTTTCTTATCCATTCATCTGCTGATGGACATCTAGGTTGCTTCCATGTCCTGGCTATTGTAAACAGTGCTGCGATGAACACTGCAGTACACGTGTCTCTTTCAATTCTGGTTTCCTCGGTGTGTATGCCCAGCAGTGGGATTGCTGGGTCATAAAGCAGTTCTATTTCCAGTTTTTTAAGGAATCTCCACACTGTTCTCCATAGTGGCTGTACCAGTTTGCATTCCCACCAACAGTGTAAGCGGGTTCCCTTTTTTCCACACCCTCTCCAGCATTTACTGCTTGTACATGTATAATATCATATAAGAAATGAATCGCCAGTCCAGGTTCGATACAGGATATAGGATGCATGGGGCTGGTGTACTGGTATGACCCAGAGGGATGGTACGGGGAGGGAGGTGGGAGGGGGGTTCAGGATGGGGAACACATGTACACCCGTGGTGGATTCATGTTGATGTATGGCAAAACCAATACAATATGTAAAGTAATTAGCCTCCAATTAAAATAAATAAATTTAAATTTAAAAAAAGAATGCATATTAACTTCTGCATCTATAGTCTGTCCATATTATTTAGGCAGCCAATGTCAAACCCACATAAGGAAACCCTAAAACTGAGATATCTATTGGATTTGTAAAACCAGTAATTATAATTTATAAAATTATCATAGTTGACATTCTTTGAGGTGTTGTAAATATTCAATTAGATACAGGTCATTATTTTAAGATATGATTTACTCATGTTGACACAGGAAAGAATTCCAAATTCCTAAGTGCCCAAATCCTAAAGTTGCAGTTTCAGTCTGGTAAACAAGAATTCAAACTATTAAAAAACCATCCACATATTAAAAATACGTTTTTACCCACTTAGGAACTTTAAAAATCAAATATTTTAGAGTCAAAAAGAAAAAAAATCACTCAAGATACATCAACCCTCTAGAATTTCTTTGCCTATGAAAATTCTCCAAGCCAGGCTTCAGCAATATGTGAACCGAGAACTTCCTGATGTTCAAGCTGGTTTTAGAAAAGGCAGAGGAACCAGAGATCAAATTGTCAACATCCGCTGGATTATGGAAACAGCAAGAGAGTTCCAGAAACACATCTATTTCTGCTTTATTGACTATGCCAAAGCCTTTGACTGTGTGGATCACAATAAACTGTGGAAAACTCTGAAAGAAGTGGAAATACCAGACCACCTAATCTGCCTCTTGAGAAATTTGTATGGAGGTCAGGAAGCAACAGTTAGAACTGGACATGGAACAACACACTGGTTCCAAATAGGAAAAGGAGTTCGTCAAGGCTGTATATTGTCACCCTGCTTATTTAACTTCTATGCAGAGTACATCATGAGAAACGCTGGACTGGAAGAAGCACAAGTTGGAATCAAGATTGCTGGGAGAAATATCAATCACCTCAGATATGCAGATGACACCACCCTTATGGCAGAAAGTGAAGAGGAACTAAAAAGCCTCTTGGTGAAAGTTGAAAGAGGAGAGTGAAAAGGTTGGCTTAAAGCTCAACATTGAGAAAACGAAGATCATGGCATCTGGTCCCATCACTTCATGGGAAATAGATGGGGAAATAGTGGAAACAGTGTCAGAATTTATTTTTCTGGGCTCCAAAATCACTGCAGATGGTGACTGCAGCCATGAAATTAAAAGACGCTTACTCCTTGGAAGGAAAGTTATGACCAACCTAGATAGCATATTCAAAAGCAGAGACATTACTTTGCCAACAAAGGTTCATCTAGTCAAGGCTATGGTTTTTCCTGTGGTCATGTATGGATGTGAGAGCTGGACTGTGAAGAAAGTTGAGCGCTGAAGAATTGATGCTTTTGAACTGTGGTGTTGGAGAAGACTCTTGAGAGTCCCTTGGACTGCAAGGAGATCCAACCAGTCCATTCTGAAGGAGATCAGCCCTGGGATTTCTTTGGAAGGAATGATGCTAAAGCTGAAACTTCAGTACTTTGGCCACCTCATGCAAAGAGTTGACTCATTGGAGAAGACTCTGATGCTGGGAGGGATTGGGGGCAAAAGGAGAAGGGGACAATAGAGGATGAGATGGCTGGATGGCATCACTGACTCAATGGACGTGAGTCTGAGTGAACTCCGGGAGTTGGTGATGGACAGGGAGGCCTGGCGTGCTGCGATTCATGGGGTCGCAAAGAGTCGGACACGACTGAGCGACTGATCTGATCTGATCTGATGAAGCCTGATACTCACCTCATTTTGTTTTCATAGAGCAAGCAGCCTTTACCATTAAATTGATAAATGTAACTTGGAAAGAACAACACTGGGAAAATGTTGATATGATTAATCTTCAAAAATGCCCTCAAATCCTTTAAGATCTCATGCTCTACCAACTAAACTAGTCAGGCTACCCTCTAATACTTTAAGATTGACACTCTTTAAGAACTGTCAGAGTTTGCCAGTCATACTAAAATCCTTTTGAACACACAGCCATATCATAATTTCCAGCTTCCCTGGTATTTTGACATGGCCATATGACTTAGTTCTGGCTTATGAAATGGGGGTGGGAATTATGCACATCATGTGCATGCATGCTACATCACTTCAGTCATGTCTGACTCTTTGAGACACTATGGACTGTAGCCCTCCAGGCTCTTCTAGTCACAGGATTCTCCAGGCCAAAATACTGGAGTGGGCTACCATGCCCTCCTCTGGGGAGATCTTCCTGATCCAGGGATGAAACCTGCATCCCTTAAGTCTTGTATTGGCAGGCAGGTTCTTTACCATTAGCACCACCTGGGAAGCCCCAAGTAACTTTTTGCCAGTAAATAAAGAAATGACTCCCTTCTTTATTTACCCTTTTGCTGGCTAGAATGGAAATTATCCAGCAGATGACCATAAGAGTCTCCTCCAATTTCCTGCTGAAGATGGCAAATGGTGGAATGACATGATGAAAGAAGACTAAATTCTTCAGTTAATTCTGGAGTGAAAATGACCTAACTATGTACATCTCCATTAGTGTTTGATGCAAAAAAGAAACAGATGCTTATAACGTATAGCCCCTGAGATTCAGGAGTTTATCTGTTACAGCAGCTAGTGTTAACTAATCCAAGGACAGAACAGCTTGTAGAATTTCCCAGCAAAGATCTCCATACTTCTTTATGAACATTTAAATAGAATTAGAGATTGAAATTGGAGAAGGCAATGGCAAGGCACTCCAGTACTCTTGCCTGGAAAATCCCATGGATGGAGGAGCCTGGTAGGCTGCAGTCCATGGGGTCGCTTCAAGCCGGACGCGACTGAGTGACTTCACTTTCACTTTTCACTTTCATGCATTGGAGAAGGAAATGGCAACCCACTCCAGTGTTCTTGCCTGGACAATCCCAGGGACGGCAGAGCCTGGTGGACTGCCGTCTATAGGGTCGCACAGAGTCAGACACGACTGAAGCGACTTAGCAGCAGTAGTAGCAGCAGAGATTGAAATAATAGTCTATATCAAATAGTCAAGATGTTTATAGTGTTTTTCATGCAAAAGCATCCCAATAAGGGTACTACCTGAAGTATAAAATAATCTTTAATCTTTAGCATTTAAATGTGAATGATTCTATTGACTCATCATTCCAAATTGCAGCAACCTTGAAACTAAAAGAATTTACTTCTTGGTTGGTATTTGTTGATACAAGCCTACTGATGTGTCTTTTTTTTTAATATTCAGCAGCTGAAAAATTTTAAGCAATAACTACAATCCTACTGAGATAATACCTTTCTCCAAACACATGACCTCAATTGTAAAACTCACTGGGTCTATCCAAAGTAATTTAAAAATCAATCTGATCTATAACAAGAAGTCAACAAAATTCCTGAAAAGCTTAAATAGCACAATCAACTCCCTCTGGGTTAAACATTTCAATAGCAAAAGTTGTGTATAAGGAGGAGCTGCATAGAAAACTTATGAAATGGTCCAAAGTGGGGAAAGAAACCTAAAGAAGAACAGAGTTGCTTCTATATTTTAGTGGCTTGATATTATTATCATTCCTTCATTCAGGAAACATTTACTGAGAACATGCAATGTGCCAGGCTCTGTGATAAGCAATATGATGGATATAAAATCAGCTCTTAATTTCCAGGATATATAAAAGATAAAAACATAAGATTTTTTTATTCAGTTCTAAAGTCCAAAATATTTTTTAAAAAGTCTAAAATATTTGTGCATGATTTCATAGAAAAATGAAGCCAACTCCAATCTCACTGATAATAAAGCAACTTTTGATACCAATACAATATTGTAAAGTAATTAGCCTCTAATTAAAATAAATAAATTTTTTTAAAAAAACAAAATGTCATTATATTGTGGATAGGATTAGATGTTACATGGAGGAGACAATAATACCACCTAGGAAAAGATTCAACAATACAAGAAGAGAATAAATATTTGTAAGGGAAATGATATATATCTTAATTTTGCCAAATTTCAGATGATAGTATGTCTTACGTCAGCTCCTCTAGAAAGCAGAACTTGAGAGCTGTTAAAGGACTAATACTTTCTTTAGAAGATTAAAGCCCTTTATTTAGGGGGAGCAGTGAGAAAAAACGGGAAGGGAAAGAAAGGAAATATGCAAAGCAGTGCAGTGTAATGCATAATTACACTAGCTTCATGAAGAGCCTGAAGTAGGTCCCACACCACAGGGTATTACTTTGGAAGATTTTCAAAAAGAAATCGTACCACAATGTAGTTCGCTGAGTTGTGGTTGTTTAGTTGCTAAGTCATTCCAACTCATTGCAGTCCCATGGACTGCAGCACACCAGGTTTTCCTGTCATTCACTATGTCTCTGAGTTTGCTCAAACTCAAGTCTATTGAGTCAATGATGCCATCTCATTCTGTGATGCCCCCTTCTTCTCCTGCCCTCAGTCTTTCCCAGCATCAGGGTTCTTTTTTCCAGTGAGTCAGCTCTTTGCATCATCAGGTGGCCAAAGTAGTAGAACTTCAGCTTCAGCATCAGTCCTTCCAATAAACATTCAGGGTTGGTTTCCTTTACGATTGACTTGTTTCATCACCTTGCTGTTAAGGGGACTCTCAAGAGGTTTCACCAGCACCACAGTTTGAAAACATGTTAGTGTCTACCTGGTCATTCACCTCTGTCTCCCATCTCACTAATTCCTTCATAGTTCTGTGTCATATCATCCAGTTCCCAGTGGCTGCTTCAGAAGCCAGAGCCAAAACTGTGTCATTTCATCTAAGCCTGGGAAGTCAAAAGTGAATCAGGACACACAGGATTGGCAAGAAAGACTTACAGGAATGTAAGCCTGGAGGTCAAATCTTCTAGGGATGTTGTGAGGATGTGAAGCTATGTATAGAGTGTCTGTCATAATAAGCATGCAAAAAATGCTAAGAGCTCCAACCTGGGAAAGACATTCAGTGGAGTAGGAGTAACATCGCTGGCAGAAGAACAGTTTTCTGGGAGGATCATCACTGAGCTTCCAGCTTCTCCACGTACTTGCCGCTATACATCAGAGTCCCACAGTAACACTGATTCTGTCAGTGTCACGAGCTTCTCCTGTCAGCACGTGCCAAGCCTTTCCCCATTCAACTCTGTTTTACCACCCTGTTCTTTTTTTTTCTGATCACTTATACTTTATTAAAATTTAAAACTTCTCTCTTGAAACTGTTAAGAGAGTGAGAAGACAAGCCACAAATTGGAGGAAGATATCTGGAAAACATGTATCTGATTTAAAAAAATGCTTGAAACCAAAATATACCCCCAAAAGTCTTAAAACCCAACCACAGAAAAATAGACAACTCAAATAAAAAGTTGGGGTAATATTTGAACATCTTCCCCAAAATATATATGGACAGTAAATAAGCATATGAAAAGCTGTCCAATATTGTATGCTGTTATTACCACCCTGTTCTGTCTCACTGATTCTTTAATCAGTTTGGTAAAAAACCATTCCAGCTGCGATGACTCCCGAGGTACAATCACTTGTGAGATAGCCTCATAAAAAGCTTAGCTCTGCTGAACATTTGGAATGGGGTTGGCAGGAGGGCTCAGCAGTGGCCTGATCCCAGAGTCTTAACAAGCTGGGGTAAGATTACTCTGCAACAAGCCACTTCCTGTTCCTGGATTGCTCTACACTGATACAAGCACAGTGTGCCATTCATCAGGCCACAGCAAAGGAGATGTCAACATCTCAACTCAAGACGGGACTGGAATACCTCTTAAGGCAGTCCTGTGGCTCTTCAAATCAAAATTATCCACCTGAGCTGCTTACTCCATCGCTGTCTTATTAGTGTGTCAATTCTCTAGGACTTGAGGCACAGAAGGATGAGGCCGCTTTGTTTCCTATTTCCTCCAAAAGACCATGCAAGACATTTGGAAACTGCCTTTCCACCTTCCACAATCAGAAGAGTAGAGCAACATTCAGAAAAACACATGGACTAATAAAATGCTGACCAGTCACAGTGCAGAAGGCTCTCTTGCTTCTTCAGCTCACACCCCACCTGACTTCTCTGTCAGTTCCCAGCTATGTCCTTTCTCACTCAGGAGATGATTTTGACCCCAATTCAAACAAGGAAAAACTTTAAAGGATCAAATTACTGCTCAGCACTTATTACCTGGGCTTGAGCTTTAAATAAGTTTAACAGAAAAGGGTACATTTTTTTTGATCTGTGAATCCAGTCAGATATATCTACAACATAAACTATTATTATGCAACAGATAACTGTTTCTACTCCAGTACTTTGGCCACTTCATGAGAAGAGTTGACTCAATGGAAAAGACCCTAATGCTGGGAGGGATTGGGGGCAGGAGGAGAAGGGGATAACAGAGGATGAGATGGCTGGATGGTATCAGTGACTCGATGGACATGAGTCTGAGTGAACTCCAGGAGTTGGTGATGGACAGGGAGGCCTGGCATGCTGCGATTCATGGGGTCACAAAGAGTCAGACACGACTGAGCGACTGAACTGAACTGAACTGAACTGTTTCTAATTAACTGTTTCTAAAGTGGTATACTCAATTTCACTAGTTAATTTAATATTACTTCTACTTATAAATAGTCCTTCATTAACTAGAAGGATTGAGTTCTATAAACTAAGTATTAATTTTAGCATCCTGATGTTCAGTTATTCCGGCCTTTGGTTGGCCAGAGTTCTAAGAATTATATTTCAAAATATCTGGTACTGTTTTCCACCAGGTAGGAGGAATGTTGGCATTGAGACACTATCTTGAAACCTCAAAGTGGCAAAATAATGGGCCAGGAGGAGTGTACAGATAGCAGGAAAGAGGAGGAACAAGTGTATATTACAAATGATGCAACAGAATATGAACCAAAAAAACCTGTCTTTTTCCTGTACCTATTTCCTGCTCAGCCAATGCCTGAAAAGTGCAAAGGTTAAAGGGGATGCTGCTAGGGACTTGATCAGAGCAGCCAGAATGAACTCAGTTCTATCTACACAGAAGGCCTTCCCATTACATTTATGGGAAACTCTGTTTTGCTGGAGGGGGGCGGGGGGAGGGGTAAAAAGACAAAACACAACTTGTTTGAACTTGAACAATGAAAAGAAGTTTTCTTCAATATCATTTTAATGCACTGAGTTGAACTATTCAAGACACAGGGGATAAAATGATAAACAAAATAATGGCCCTTACCTTTCTGGAATTTACGATCTTGTGGGAGAAACAAAAATAATCAAATTGGGAGGTAGAAGGGCTCACAGCTCTGAAATAAGCCTGATGATATGGTTCTGTGCCTGCAAAATATTTGTTTCTCCATTATGTACTAGACCCTAAGCTAGAAGAAAATGAAAGGAGAATTCAAGGATCTTCTCTCAAGAATCTCATGGCTTGGTGGTAAATGTAAGTTCCTATCTGAAGAAAATATTGTGACTGCTAAGTAGGTACTAGATGCAATGAGAACATGGTCTCTTTCCCTTCCTCTTTTTCCTTCCTAAGGGAGAAGAACTGCACATTTAGAAAGTTCTCAGGCAATTTCCAATATTTCTAGGGACTCAATAAAGAATGAAGTGAATAAACAGCAATGGAAGCATTATTTAATTTGAGTGGATTATCAATAACCCGCAGTTTTATAAAATATATAGTTTTAAGGTCACCTGTATATGAAATAAACCAGCTTATTGGCATCCCTAAATGATCACTGAATCAGAGAACTAATTCTTCCCATGGTCAATGGAGTCTTGGTAGACAGAAAGGCTAATGCAGCTTTTCAGGACAGCCAAATCAATCCCCCAAAATTATGGTTTGAGAACTGGAGGCTCTGGCTCAATATCAGTCAAGTGCTTAAAGAACATAATCAAGTACCAGAAGCCCAGCAGACTTGTGATATAAATAGTCCACAATGCTAATGAGTAGGAAGAGGATGGAAGTCCATATTTTAATACACTGGGAAAGCAGCACAGAAAAGAAATCAGGCAGCTTTACCTTGGCAAAGTTCTCATCTTTCAATATCTCTGAACTGATAAAATATTTCCAGAAAGACTCTGTAGCTTATATTTGGTTGACATACAAGGAGAGAGAAAAGATAAATATAAAATCAACTGGACTAGAAAAGAATAGAGAAGGAAAAATTTTGGCAGAAAGCAAACAGAAGAAAATTTTCTAAGAAAAATAATTTCATGATTCCAAAAGTAAAGGTAGACCACAAGAAAACATGAAAGTTGGACGTGGTTGGGGCATCATTACCTTCTATCTCCTCCCCTCCCCACTCCTGGTGCACCGCCCCTTCTGGCCACCCTCTAAACACTTGTGCCAACTAGGGCACCGTTGAGATTAAGAATCCATGACCGGGCACTTCTCTGGTGGTCCAGTGGCTTGTACTCCGCGCTCCCAATGCAAGGGTCCCAGGTGCGATCCCTGGTCAGGGAACTAGAGCCCACGTGCCACAACTAAGACCCAATGCAGCCAAACAAATACAAATAAACATTTTTAAAACTCCACGTCAATTGTAGATTAATGATATTAAAGTTTATCACATAATGTAAATGATTTACATGATCATTTACCACTGTTTATTTTTCCTACAAATAAAGCCATCATTAACAAAAGCAACACAAGTTAATCTCCACTATTCTGCTGATGACAGCAAGTTATTTCAAACAAGAAACACTCAAATGACTAATTACATTTTGATTTTTAAATAAAAAATGTTATTTTTCTAATGACTCTAACTTAATGATCTGTTTCTCTTTATACACCCCTACTTCAGGATAACGCACGACTAGGCAATTCCTTTAAGCCCAAAATAAAACCATGAAATATGTTATTTCTTAGTCCCAAACCACAAAGGCTTATAACTTTAAAAAGTAATGGAAAAAATTCAAGAATGGTTTAAAATCTCTCCTTTTCCCAAAACTAAGTTGAACAACAGCAATGTCCCTTCCGAATCCATCCTAAACTATTAATACTGAAGTTTACCAATAGTGAACTTGGAGCATATTCATATGGGCCATTAACTTTATGAAATGTTATTATAAGTACTTCCTTCATTGAGATTTTCTTCACTGCTTTCAATGTGTGGTGCTTAGTCACTCAGTCATGTCTGACTCTTGCAACCCCATGGACTGCAGCCCGCCAGGCTCCTCTGTCCATAGGGATTCTCCAGGCAAGAATACTGGAGTGGGCTGCCATGCCCGCCTCTGCTTTAAATAGTACAAATATTGATTCTGTAATTCTGGGACCTTGTTATATCAATGTTTATTAGGGCAACATAATACAATCTATTTAAACACTGTCATCTGTATTTTAGAGAAAAGCCTCTTAAGGTGAAGTTTCAGCGATTTGTGTGAATTATGAAGTTTGTGTTGTAAGGAGCTATCATCTGTAAAGCTCTGCAGATGACAGAGATGGAACACAGTAGTTTAGACATTTTTAAGGAAGAAGAAACCAAAGAGTTCTGATAAGAGAGTTCACAGAGGCACCATTCATGGAGAAAGTCTAGTTTGCATTCAATAGCACAAATAGCAGACTCAGGACAGTTTAACTCTATTTGTACTCTCTAGCTCTGAAGTAGTACAGTTTTAAAACACTAGGTGTCTGAGGACCTCAACTGCAGCTTGAAATCTGGAGAGCCTACAACCATTAATTTTGTTTGTTTATAATTAGTGGTGATTTAAATCATTCCTAAGCCAAAATTTACAGCTTTACAATATTAGTTGTTGGGGAGGGGGTTAAAAAACATCATTTGGGGGTAGTCAATCATAGTTCACTCCATGGAGAAAGCCCAGAGCACTGATGAGGTAGAAGTTCTTAGACAATGTTCTGAGAGCTTCTCATATATTTTACAGCTGCCTGAACAATGAAGCCATTTACTACCAGCCCATGCCACCTTACAGAATTACTCCTCAACATCAGCCCACAGACACCTTATCATATACTGTGACCAAAACACCTGGGAAAGAATCAAAAGAATGAAGACATATAGCATCATAAGCACCATTTAGGAAAAGTAAAGTCCTTAGATTGTTTATAGTCCAGCTGCCAAAATTTATAGGTAACAAATCTGAAGCTCAGAGAAATTAAATACTTGCCTAAGTTTTCAGAATTTATAAATATCAGAGGTAAGCTAAGAATTCAGATTCATCCCACTCTTGATTCAGCATTTGTACTTCCATTTGATGCAGCCTCTCAATAAAAAAAATATATTTATTCATTCAACAGAAGCTGGTTGAGAAGCACAGAGATTATAGGAGTAAATGACAGAAAAGACAGATGTAGTCCCTACTCTAATGGAAAAGTGTGTCAGTCACTCAATAGTGTCTGACTCTTTGCGACCCCATGGACTGTAGTTCACCAGGCTCCTCTGTCCTTACAATTCTCCAGGCAAGAATACTGGAGTGGGTTGCCATTCCCTTCTCCTGGGGAGCTTCCTGACCCAGGGATCGAACCTAGGTCTCGCACATTGCAGGTTGATTCTTTACCATCTGAGCCACCAGCGATACCAGATACCTAAGGGCCTACATTCTTATGGAGACTACATTCATATATGGGGGCAAAAAAAAATACAAGAATTATATAAAATAAATTAATATATGATATGTATCCAGTGGTGATAAGTGCTCTGGAAAAAATAAAATAGGGTAAAGGGATTAGGAATTAAAAAAAAAAAAAAAAACACTATTTTATATCAAGTGGTCAGTAATGATGTGAAATGTGGGCAGACATCTGAAGAAAGAAATGGAGGCAAGTCATGTAATTATACAGAGGTAAAGTATTTCAGGAAAAGAGACAAAAAGTGAAAACACCTTAGGAAAAGAATGTTTTATTGCATGTTCAAGAGTCATCAAAAAAGCCAGAGAGGCTACAGAGAGTTTTCAAGTCTAAAAAACTGGAATAACTGAGATGCTATTTATTAAAATGGAGATGACAGTGGGAGAAGCGGGTTTGGAGCAGAGCATGAAGGATGCAATATTGGACATGGTAAATTTCAGATGTATCATACTGGACTTCCATCAATAGCTATAGAAAACCTTTCTCTTTCTCTCCTCTTGTCCCTTTCTCTCTCTCTCACCTCCAGGGCTTTGACCTAATGTTAACATCGACCCTCTTCCCACCATAACCATTATTAACACTCTCCTAAAATACAGCCAGCTGAAAAATTAGCACCAAAGGATCCCTTTCCTAACTAGGTAAAATAGGGCAACATCTTGTGCTTCCCTTCAAAGTATTTGTGGCACATATAATTATTTGTTCAACTTCTAACTCTGTGCCTGTTAGACTACAAGCTCCATGAGGATAGCTTTATATTCCTGTCATTATTACACCCTTAACTCTTACTACACAGTGGGCATTCAGTATGAATGCACTGAGTTGAATTTAATACCTATTTTATCTTCAATATTGCTATGCAAAATTAAGGAAAGAATGAAATCATCTGATTGTTGATGCATTATTATTTTTAAAACTCCAAAATCTAGATTTTTAAAAAAAGTTTTAATAATTTCTAATATACTTTAAAAGTGCTGACTATAGGAAAAAAAGTACGAAAGGAACTTAGAAGTTTGCTATATTTCTGAATAATGCAAGACACAGAGAAATTATTTGTAAGGGACTGATGGTGTACCTGAAGAAGGAAGAAAAAAGTAAAATGTTTTCATTTGTCAGATTCTACTCAAATCCTTACACACAGACCCGTATTTCCACCAAGTGGTTTCCAACAACGTAGAAGCACTGTTCTTTTCCATGTATACTTGTATTGCTACACCTAAAATAAATCACTGACAGGTAAGATGACAAAACATGTTTTCTATATAAGACATGGTGCCTGTCTGCATTCAGCTTACAAGCTAGTATGTCTGAAAGGTTTAAAATGAACACAAAAATAAACCCATAAAATTGGCAACTCACTCCACCTTTTCCAAGCTTGTAGGTTCTGTTTTCTGAAGATCTGAACCTAAATTTTAAGTATATTGCCACAGTCTACAGACAGGTGGCACTGGTTTCCACCAGGAAGCCACAAGCTCTTTTCCTAACAACACTAATATCTCCAAATACGCTAATAGATTTCTCATTAAAAGAGTCTTCCAGTCAATAAATAAATAAATAAGGCATATAAATACTTAATATATCTTTCTCTTGGAGAATAAAGATGCATATTCACTTCTAAAGATTTTGAAGACAATAAAACCTTTTAACTGTACTGAACCCAGTGTTGCACAGAAAATGGATTCATAATTAACAATGAATCCATTTTCACACAAATCAGCTATTAAAATCTCATATGACACTCGTGTGCATCTATAGGCTTTAAGAAATGCTGGCTTCAACTATAGTCATGATTTGCATAGTTTGACATACGAACTTTTATTTCCATCCTTTATTAAAATGAAGAAATAAATGAAAGGCAAAAATATAGCTATTCACTGAATCAACTGAAAATATCTTGAAGAGTTGAATAAGAGAGGAAGTCCTAAAGGCTAGGACACTGAAGTGAATAAGACATACTAGCCTGAACTATTATTATTAACAGTTTAATTTATCCTGAATTTTACTTCCAAACACAATTAAAATACATCTATATCATCCTTGGAGATATTCTGACTTTGATTTGGTATGTACCCTTCTGGATAATTATTTTCAAATTTAGCATTCATTATAGTTACCAGGAATGCTCATTCAAAATGCAATTTCCTGCAATTCACACCAAAGTTACTGAATGACAATTCATCAGTGTAAGATTCAAGATTTTGCATTTTTAGCAAACAGCCTAAGTGTCCACCAACAGATGAATGGATAAAGAAGATGTAGTATATATACATATAATGGACTACTACTCACTCATGAAGACTAATGAAAGTTTGCCATCTGCACCCACACATTAGTGAATATTACAAAAAGAAACAGATTCACAGACATAGAGAACAGATTAGTAATGATCAGTAGAGAAAAGGAAGTGGGGAGGGGTATTTAGGGGTGGGGTTAAGAGTACCAACTATTATACATAAAATAAACTATAAGAATATATTGTACAAACAGGGAATGTAGTCAATCTTTTATAACTACAAATGAAGTACAACCATTGTGGAACACAATAAATTGTGGAAAATTCTGAAAGAGATGGGAATACCAGACGACCTCACCTGCCTCTTGAGAAATTTATATGCAGGTCAGGAAGCAACAGTTAGAATTGGATATGAAACAACAGACTGGTTCCAAATAAGAAAAGGAGTTCGTCAAGGCTTGTATATTGTCACCCTGCTTATTTAACTTATATGCAGAATACATCATGAGAAGTGCTGGGCTGGAAGAAGCACAAGCTGGAATCAAGATTGCCAGGAGAAATATCAATAATCTCAGATATGCAGATGACACCACCCTTATGGCAGAAAGTGAAAAGGAACTAAAGAGACTCTTGATGAAAGTGAAAGTGGAGAGTGAGAAGTTTGGCTTAAAGCTCAACATTCAGAAAACAAAGATCATGGCATCTGGTCCCATCACTTCATGGGAAATAGATGGGGAAACAGTGGAAACAGTATCAGACTTTATTTTTCTGGGCTCCAAAATCACTGCAGATGGTGACTGCAGCCATGAAATTAAAAGACGCTTACTCCTTGGAAGGAAAGTTACGACCAACCTAGATAGCATACTCAAAAGCAGAGACATTACTTTGCCAACTAAGGTCCATCTAGTCAAAGCTATGGTTTTTCCAGTGGTCATGTATGGATGTGAGAGTTGGACTGTGAAGAAAGCTGAGTGCCGAAGAATTGATGCTTTTGAACTGTGGTGTTGGAGAAAACTCTTGAGAGTCCCTTGGACTGCAAGGAGATGCAACCAGTCCATTCTGAAGATCAGCCCTGGGTGTTCTTTGGAAGGAATGATGCTAAAAACTGAAACTCCAGTACTTTGGCCACCTCATGCGAAGAGTTGACTCATTGGAAAAGACTCTGATGCTAGGAAGGACTGGGGGCAGGAGGAGAAGGGGACGACAGAGGATGAGATGGCTGAATGGCATCACTGACTCGATGGACGTGAGTCCGAGTGAACTCCAGGAGTTGGTGATGGACAGGGAGGCCTGGCGTGCTGCGATTCATGGGGTGGCAAAGAGTCGGACACGACTGAGCGACTGAACTGAACTGATATCATACATGTGTAACTTATATAATATTATACATCAATCATACTTCAAATTTTTAAGACTAAAAACACCCTACATAATTCAGAAAATTCTGTCTCTAGAACCTTAATCTCTTTGGGTCAAAACCATTATTTCAGGTGCTTTCAGATAACAGGGTAGTTTGAGCACTCCTTGGCATTGCCTTTCTTTGGGATTGGGATGAAAACTGACCTTTTCCAATCTTGTGGCCACTGCTGAGTTTTCCAAATTTGCTGGCATATTGAGTGCAGCACTTTCACAGCATCATCATTCAGGACTTGGAATAGCTCCACTGGAATTCCATCACCTCCACTAGCTTTGTTCGTAGTGATGCTTTCTAAGGCCCATTTGACTTCACATTCCAAGATGTCTGGCTCTAGGTCAGTGATCACATCATCATGATTGTCTAGGTCTTGAAGCTCTTTTTTGTACAGTTCTTCTGTGTATTCTTGCCACCTCTTCTTAATATCTTCTGCTTCTGTTAGGTCCACACCATCTCTGTTCTTTATTGTGCCCATCTTTGCATGAAATGTTCCTCTGGTATCTCTGATTTTCTTGAAGAGATCCCTAGTCTTCCCCATTCTGTTGTTTTCCTCTATTTCGTTGCATTGATCACTGAAGAAGGCTTTCTTATCTCTTCTTGCTACTCTTTGGAACTCTGCATTTAGATGTTTATATCTTTCCTTTTCTCCTTTGCTTTTCACTTCTCTTCTTTTGACAGCTATTTGTAAGGCCTCCCCAGACAGCCATTTTGCTTTTTTGCATTTCTTTTCCATGGGGATGGTCTTGATCCCTGTCTCCTGTACAATGTCACGAACCTCATTCCATAGTTCATCAGGCACTCTATCTATCAGATCTAGGCCCTTAAATCTATTTCTCACTTCCACTGTATAATCATAAGGGATTTGATTTAGGTCTTACCTGAATGGTCTAGTAGTTTTCCCTACTTTCTTCAATTTCAGTCTGAATTTGGCAATAAGGAGTTCATGGTCCGAGCCACAGTCAGCTCCTGGTCTTGTTTTTGCTGATTGGATAGAGCTTCTCCATCTTTGGCTGCAAAGAATATAATCGATCTGATTTCGGTGTTGACCATCTGGTGATGTCCATATATAGAGTCTTCTCTTGTGTTGTTGAAAGAGGGTATTTGCTATGACCAGTGCATTTTCTTGGCAAAACTCTATTAGTCTTTGCCCTGCTTCATTCCGTATTCCAAGGCCAAATTTGCCTGTTACTCCAGGTGTTTCTTGACTTCCTACTTTTGCATTCCAGTCCCCTATAATGAAAAGGACATCTTTTTTGGGTGTTAGTTCTAAAAGGTCTTGTAGGTCTTCATAGAACCTTTCAACTTCAGCTTCTTCGGCGTTACTGGTTGGGGCATAGATTTGGATTACTGTGACATTGAATGGTTTGCCTTGGAAACGAACAGAGATCATTCTGCCATTTTTGAGATTGCATCCAAGTACTGCATTTCGGACTCTTTTGTTGACCATGATGGCCACTCCACTTCTTCTGAGGGATTCCTGCCCACAGTAGTAGATATAATGGTCATCCGAGTTAAATTCACCCATTCCAGTCCATTTTAGTTCGCTAATTCCTAGAATGTCGACATTCACTCTTGCCATCTCTTGATTGACCACTTCCAATTTGCCTTGATTCATGGACCTGACATTCCAGGTTCCTATGCAATATTGCTCTTTGCAGCATCGGACTTTGCTTCTATCACCAGACACATCCACAGCTGGGTATTCTTTTTGTTTTGGCTTCAGCAATATGTGAACCATGAACTTCCTGATGTTCAAGCTGGTTTTAGAAAAGGCAGAGGAACCAGAGATCAAATTGCCAACATCCGCTGGATCATGGAAAAAGCAAGAGAGTTCCAGAAAAACATCTATTTCTGCTTTATTGACTATGCCAAAGCCTTTGACTGTGTGGATCACAATAAACTATGGAAAATTCTGAAAGAGATGGGAATACCAGACCACCTGATCTGCCTCTTAAGAAATCTGTATGCAGGTCAGGAAGCAACAGTTAGAACTGGTCATGGAACAACAGACTGGTTCCAAATAGGAAAAGGAGTACGTCAAGGCTGCATATTGTCACCATGTTTATTTAACTTATATGCAGAGTACATCATGAGAAATGCTGGACTGGAAGAAACACAAGTTGGAATCAAGATTGCCAGGAGAAATATCAATAACCTCAGATATGCAGATGACACCACTCTTATGGCAGAAAGTGAAGAGGGGCTAAAAAGCCTCTTGATGAAAGTGAAAGTGGAGAGTGAAAAGGTTGGCTTAAAGCTCAACATTCAGAAGACGAAGATCATGGCATCTGGTCCCATCACTGCATGGGAAATAGATGGGGAAACAGTGGAAACAGTGTCAGACTTTGTTTTTCTGGGCTCCAAAATCACTGCAGATGGTGACTGCAGCCATGAAATTAAAAGACGCTTACTCCTTGGAAGGAAAGTTATGACCAACCTAGATAGCATATTCAAAAGCAGAGACATTACTTTGCCAACAAAGGTTCGCCTAGTCAAGGCTATGGTCTTTCGTGTGGTCATGTATGGATGTGAGAGCTGGACTGTGAAGGAGGCTGAGCACCGAAGAATTGATGCTTTTGAACTGTGGTGTTGGAGAAGACTCTTGAGAGTCCCTTGGACTGCAAGAAGATCCAACCAGTCCATTCTGAAGGAGATCAGCCCTGGGATTTCTTTAGAAGGAATGATGCTAAAGCTGAAACTCCAGTACTTTGGCCACCTCATGCGAAGAGTTGACTCATTGGAGAAGACTCTGATGCTGGGAGGGATTGAGGGCAGGAGGAGAAGGGGACGACAGAGGATGAGATGGCTGGATGGCATCACTGACTCGATGGATGCGAGTCTGTGTGACCTCCGGGAGCTGGTGATGGACAGGGAGGCCTGGCGTGCTGCGGTTCACGGGGTCGCAAAGAGTCGGACAGACTGAGCGACTGATCTGATCTGATCTGATCTGATCAGATAACAGGAGTTTTATCCTATCATAACTCCAGATTGTCTAAATCCATCTGCTTATGCTGATTAAGCTCAATAAAGGAGAAAGTCTACATTAGCCATTCCAGATGTTTTACACTAAGAAGATAATATTTCCTCTAATATATTGGCTTCTTCTTACTCCATACACCCAAAACAAAAGAGAAAAAGTACCACTCTGATATTTTCTTTTAAATTATTGGCAAGATACTACAGGTCCTTTTTTGCCATTAGAAAAGAGTATTTTTCCACTTTCAAAAGGAATTAAGTTTCCCCTCTATATAGTATCCATTCAGACTCTAGCTTTGATACTAATAGTTTAGGTTGCCTTTATGAACTAAATTTCCAATTAGTCTCTGTCAAAAATACCTGCTGGAACAGTATAAAATGTGTCCAAGCAGAATCTTCTATGCTTCCAATTTCACTATACTGGTTCATTCTGCTATTTTAACTCTATTACATTAACTCTGAATACATTTTATTTCTTCTGTTCGACCCTTCTGTTTGTCCTTTGATATACCCACCAGTGTGAGCATTTAGTATAAGGTGAAGTGAAAACTGATCAGTTGTGCCCAGTCTTTGTAACCCCATGGACTGTAGCCTGCCAGGCTCCTCTGTCCATGGAATTTTCCAGGCAAGAGTACTGGAGTAGGTTACGATTCCCTTCTCCAGGGGATCTTTCCACCCCAGGGATCCAACTCAGGTCTCCTGCATTTCAGGTAGATTACCATCTGAGCCACACACACTGATTAGTAGAATATGGAAAAACTGTATTAGCAACAAAATGAACAAAATCATTCTGAAATAACTGAGAGAAATGGCTCTCGATTTGACTAAGAAACAAGTACAAATTATTTTCTAATTAATTTATCCAATAACACACTACTACTGGTAAGAATAATTCAAAGAGCACAAAATTGACAATGGCGGAACTTCAAAAGGTAAACATTAGACTGCAAAATATTTTTTTTTAGATTGCAAAATTTGAACTCAGTAAATTGTGCTTGTTAGAGACAGTGGCCCCAAAGGAAAGCTCACAACTGAAGGTATAATCTCATTGGGGGAAAAATAATTAATTTGCAATCAAAACGTCTTTGAAAAGATAAGGTAGAAAAGAAATGATTTTGATGAGAAAGTTTCAGTAGATAAAAATTTGAATTAAAAATATTAAAAGTTATTTAACTTAAATATATGACAGATTGACTAAGATACCTTTTCCAAGAAAAGTTTTCAGTGTTGATTTAATTCTGACCAAAAAAAAAAACCTTATAAATTACAATAAAGTCAACATTATCTTTAGAGTTAAAGTGGGGAAGTCAAATACTTACTAGGTTAAAATGTCAGGGTAAAAGCATCTTACATCTATACACTGAACACTGCAAAGAGTGTTTTCTAGAACAAACTGTTACAAGGTTTTAAAATAGAAACTTAAAATGATCTAATTGAGCATGCAGTTCCATATTGCAGAATAAGTGCATTGACCTCTTCTTCCTTTAAAGACCTCTTGAAATGAGAGTGTGTGTGTATATGTGGAGAAAGGGAAATTTATGTGTATAAGAAATGAAACTACATATATATATACATAGAGGGAAAAGAGAGAGGGAAATATATATGTATAAATGGATAAGGAATGAAACTATATATATACATACATACAGGGAGGGGAGAGAAAGAATTTTATATACATACATGGATAAAAAAATGAAACTACAACAACACAAAATAAGAATGAGAAATGGGGTCTACATTTCTTTCATTGCTCTAAAACAAAAAGGAAAGTTTCATATCAGGCAGTAATTCAGATGAGAAGTCCAGAGAAATCTCTCAATTTAGAATAGAAGAAAATGCTGGATAGAATTGTTTTCATTTTCTTATGTTTGTAAGAGTGGAAAAAACAAAAAACAAACAAAAAAAAAAACCTCAGAGGATAGAAATGAAGAAAAACAAAAATCCAGAGAGGTAAACAAGCTCTGAAACTGGTATTTATCACAGGGATAAACCTACCAATCCATGGTGGCCTAGGGCTTAGGTTTTTTACAGAAGACACACTTGGGCCACATACAAAGTGAAAAAGAAATATTGGTCCCTGAAAACAAGACAGGTTGTATTTAGACACTGGAACAAATACATGACCATCCAAAGGCAATGAAAAAATTAAAAATAACTCATAAGTGGAAGGAGATGGTGAGAAACCTGTATCCCTTGGTCTTAAATCTTATGGATGAGGAAAAAATGAGGGGGAAAAAACATGTCTTCCTGGAGAATTCCTAAACGCAAGCCTACACTCATACTGGTTTGGGGCCAGAATTTATGCTACCTATATAAACTCAAAACTAAAAATGTAGCTTAAAGTGGTCCCAGCATTGTAAAGCCCCAGGAACTTGCAAAGGGCCAACTCACTGGAAAAGACACAGATGCTGGGAAAGATGAAGGGCAAGCAGAGAAGGGGGTGACAGAGGATGAGATGGTTAGGTAATATCACCAACTTAATGGACATGAGTTTGAGCAAACTCCTGGAGACAGAGGACAGGGAAGCCTGGCATGCAAAGAGTTGGACACAACTTAGAGACTGAACAACAAGAACTGTCCGAAGCAAACACTAAAACCTCTTCGCAAGAATGCACCAACAAACCAGGCCTCAAATAATCTCTCCAAGGAATATGAGCTCACAATTATTTAAAAATCACTAAAAACCTATAAAAGCAAATTACCATAAGCAAGAGTCAGCAAAAACAACAAACTTCAAATAACTGTACAAATTCCACAAATATCAGAATTATTGTGTGTAAAATATAAAATAATTTTAAAAAATAAAGGAGGGGTAGAAAGCACAATGAAAAACAACAGCACTATCAAATATGACCAGACAGATTTCTCAAGGGAACCAAACAGAATACCCACAACTATTAGATATAATCATTAAAATTAAAAATAGAAGACTAAATGACAGGTTGGATATAGCTGCAGAAATAATGAGTAACAGACAATAGAACTGAAAAAATTAACTAGACTGAAACACAGAGTGGTCAGTATTAGAATGCACAAAAGATATTAAGAGACAGAAAAATACATCAAATTGGAGTTCCTGACTCTGTTCAATATTCTATAATAATTTATATGAGAAAAGAATCTTTAAAACAGGATGAATATATACATATATGTATAACTGAATTGCTTTGCTGTATACCTGTAACTAACACAATACTGTAAATCAACTATACTCCAATAAAATTTTTTAAATGAGATCAGAAACTAAAAAAAAAAAAAAATTGGAATTCCCAGAGAGGATAGCAAGAATAAAAGAGATACACTGTTTGAAGAAGTAATGGCAGAGAATGTTTCCCATAAATGCATCTTAAATTAAAATTATACTTGAGGGTTCATTCTAGGAGGAAAAAAAAAAGAATACAAAAGGGAATATGACATAAGACACAAGAAACAGCAACTGCCAAGTATTACCAGAACAGAAAAGCAAAAGAAAAGATTAAAAGAATTTATCTTTCATAATAAAAGAGAATCCATTTGATCTTGACACTTAGAATACATTTATGTGTAATTCTTTGCTCTTCAGACTTAGAGGATCCAAACAAGATGGTTTCCACAGTTGCTGTATTTCCTACCCAGTTCAATGTAGTTGGGTTATTCACTTGTAGTAAGTTAGGTTAACTTGTTAGGTATACCCCACTTGTAGAAAAGTTTCAGTTAGGCCACTTTACTTTTACCAAAGATCTTACATTAGTACCTGTTTTTGAAGGCTATCAGTCCTCGGTGTTCACTGGAAGGACTGATGCTAAAGCTGAAACTCCAAAACTCTGGCCACCTGATGCGAAGAGCTGACTCATTTGAAAAGACCTTCTGATGCTGGGAAAGACTGAAGGCAGAAGAAGTAGGGGACGACTGAGGATGAGATGGTTGGATAGCATCACTGACTCAATGGACGTGAGTTTGGGTAAACTCCGGCAGTTGGTGATGGACATGGTGGCCTGGCGTGCTGCAATTCATGGGGTTGCAAAGAGTTGGACACAACTGAGTGACTGAACTGAACTGTAAGAAATCTGAGGGTTTCCCAAGTGGCTCAGTTGTAAAGAATCAGCCTGCAATATGGGAGACCCCGGGTTCAATCCCTGGGTCAGGAAGATCCCCTGGAGAAGCAAATGGCAACCCACCCCAGTATTCTTTCCTGGGAAATCTCAGAGACAGAGGAGCCTGATGAGCTAAGGTCCATGGAGTCTCAAAAGAGTCAGACATAACTTACCAACTACAACAACAAAAGAAATCTGAACAGGATTTTTGATTTTATGAAAAAGTCCATTGCCATAATAATGTAGGTCTTTCATAAAAGCAGTGTGAACTTTTGGAAAGTGGGGGATACTCTTTCTTTTATGCCATTTTGGTTTATGAAAGTTTTCTTAGGAACGCTCTATTTCCAAGAGAGGAGAAACCTATATTGTTGTTCAGTTGTTAAGTCATATCTGACTCTTTGCAACCCCGTGTACTGCAGCATCTCAGGCCTCCCTGTCCTTCACTATCTCCCAAATGTTTTGAGGATAAGTGAGGGTATATGAAATATTACTATAGTTCTAAGAAAGCTACACAAAAAGATGAACTCAATGAAGCATATCATATCCCTATTACCATTCCTCACTTCTTTCCATCCCATTCCCACTCACCCTCTGTAAATGACAATCTCTTTCATTTCTGATTTAGCCTATCTATATTTATTCTGCACATAGAGCAAATATCTGTGTGTTTTCTTGGGTCTCCTTTTTTATATGAAGGATATAATATCATTGTTGATATTTAGTTGCTAAGTTGTGTCCAATTCTTTGTGACCCCAAGGACTATGACCAGGCTCCTGTGTCCATTGGATTTTCCAGGCAAGAATACTGCAGTGAGTTGCCACTTTTGACCTTTGGTTTGTTTGTTTTTAACTAAACAGTGTGTCCTGAAAAATCATACTTTGTCAATTCATAGTTATCTTAATAATGTTTTAACAGATACAGTATTTCATGTGGAAGTATTATAACTTAGTTAAGCACTGTCTTCTGTATGGATATTGTGTGTGCGTGCCAAGTCACTTCAGTCATGTCCAACTCTGTGACACTATGGACTAGGCCACCAGGCTCCTCTGTCCATGGGATTCTCCAGGCAAGAATATTGGAATGGATACTGTAGTTGTTTCCAGTATTTTTCAGTGACAAACTATGCTGTAATAAATAACCTTCTGCACAATTTTGGTTTTTCGGAGGATAACTTTAAGATAGATTCCTACAAGAATCTTTCAGTTCAACTGAAAGACAAATACAATATAATTGTGTTGGGTACTGACAAACTTCCCACCAGAAAGGTGGCATCAATTTGCGTTCTCACCAGCAATGTAGGAAAGTGCCTGTTTCATCACAGTTTTGCTAACAGAACATGTTGTCATATTTTTTTAATGTTTTCCAGTCATAGGGGAAAAATATTATTTCAGTGTAAATTACCATTTCTTATCCCTTTTATATTACTTGTCTGTTCATGTCTTTTTCCCATTTTTACTGGGTTTTACAGTCATTTGTTCCTTAATTTTTGAGAGTCCTTTACATATGAAAAACATAGCCCTTTGTCTATGGTACAGGTTGTGAATATTTTATCCCAGTGTGTCAGATGGCTTTTAACTTTGTTTATTGTTAATTGTCATCGTTTATTTTTATGTAGTCAAATTTATACACCTTCTTTTTATTGTTGATAGAATTTGAGTTAAAGTAGAAAGACTTTCCCAATATAAAATGAAAAAGAAATTTGTATATATTTTAATTTTGTACTTATATGACTTCACATTTTATGTTTAGATACAAAATCCATTAGAAATTAATGATTTTGTACGATGTGAAATACAGATCTAATTTTGTGTTTTTCACAAGGCAGTGATCCATAGTGAAAGGGCTATGATTCATGAAGTGTAAGTACCACCATGATAAAGTACTCTTGGGGCATAATGTTGCTTACCACACTAAAGAAAAACACTCTACAATTCAACAGAATAGGAAGTTACAATAGTCGTGTAACTTGAGAGAGCCTTCAAGAAGAAGAGGAAGTTCACATGTTTTTTAAGTACTGCTAGATGTCAAGTAGTACATATTTTTTCATATATTATTCATTTTAAATTTCACAACAATCTCATGAAGAAATTGAAGCTAGGAGTGTTTCCACTGAAGCTTCAAATTGAAGTTTCATAACTATATGATTCCCAGGGTCATATAGCTAAAAGAAACGGAACCAAGATTCACACCAGGTCTGTGTGATAAATCCATGCCCATTCCATCAGCCCATGTTTCGTTGGTGTACAACTTTTATTCCCATAAAATATCTCAACTGGTCTAAGAAGCAGCAACTACTCTTCTTCCATCACTCTTTCTGCTTACCTGAAATTCTTACCTCCAATGACCTGATGAAAAAATTAGAAGACAAAGCTATATAAAGAAGACCACAAAGATTTATTACCCTGTAGAGCAAGGACTGTTTCCCTATATGGTGTCTTCTCAACAACAAAAGTTATTTGATCACATATGATACACTATTCAGAGAAGGCAATAGCACCCCACTCCAGTACTCTTGCCTGGAAAATCCCATGGATGGAGGAGCCTGGAAGGCTGCAGTCCATGGGGTAGCTGAGGCTCGGACACGACTGAGCAATTTCACTTTCACTTTTCACTTTCATGCATTGGAGAAGGAAATGGCAACCCACTCCAGTGTTCTTGCCTGGAGAATCCCAGGGACAGGGAAGCCTGGTGGGCTGCCATCTATGGGGTCGCACAGAGTTGGACACGACTGAAGTGACGCAGCAGCAGCAGCAGCAAATACACTATTGCTTTTAAAAATACCAAATTTGGTTTTTATGATTAGACAGATAAGAATTCATGAGGCTGCAGTAAGATATCAAAAACAGTAAGTTGTATCACAGAGAGAGCAAATAGGGGTGAGGCATCCATTCCTTAAGAGGCTAGAGGCAGAGAGTGAATGAACAAGGCAGACAGCGGGGCAGGAAGTTACAGGAAAAGACAATGAAGCCAAGAGGACAGAGCACAGGAAATATGGCAGCTCTGATCAAAGGGCAGAGAAGTAGGCAAAGTAATCACAGAGGTGCCATGGAAGAAAATTATTTTCAATAAAATACAATCACACATAAAAAGGGATGTCAAACCACCATTGCTCATCTCAGATTTTTAAAAAAATTCAAATCAAAGAAATAACATAAATGTGCATGTACATAATTTACTCATTCTTATTCTATTTTGCCGCTATTGGTTTTTTCCCATTGGTAGCATGGTATAATAAGAAGCATTCCGAACTTATAATCAGGAACCTATACCAAGGCATTTGACTATTCAACATGCCTAAAAGTGAAGTTATTGTTTTCCTCTCCTCTAAGACTTTCCCATAATAGCAACCTACTGCTTCAGTACCTCCCTTCTCTTGGAGACATGATTTCCATTCTTGATTAACCCAATTATCTCTAAGCATCTCTTCAACCTTCCCTTTATCTCTATCTCCATTAATACATCTTAATTCAGGTTCTCATTATTTTTCCTTTGAATTATTTTAATGCTTCCACACTGCTGACAGTGTTCTTCTAACATGCAAATCTGATCCATTTATTTCCTTGTTTAAAATCCTTCATTCAGTCACCATCCCTTTTAAGATAAAATTCCAACTTCTGAACATGACATACAATGTCCTTCATTGTCCAGTTTCTACTTAGGCAATTCAGCCTCATCTGTGACCACAAAGAAACATACTCCAAAGGAGCTATACCAAACTATTCACACTTCATCGGACACAGCAGATTGTCCTTTATCCATGTCCCTTTACTTTAAAAGTCATGCTAACTTCAACCACCCTTTCTGCTTGTCCTTTAAGATCCACCTTAATACCTGTGCTTAGCTGTATCTAATCTCATCAAATTATAACTAATTCAATATGTTTTTGTGAATAAGAGAGTGACTGAAAAAAATCTAAAGTGAGGTCCTGATTCTGTCACTTACTAATCCCAGCTCACTCCCTGGTGGCTCAGAAGGTAAAGCATCTGCCCGTAATGCAGGAGACCTGGGTTCGATCCCTCGGTCAGGAAGATCCCCCAGAGAAGGAAATGGCAACCCACTCCAGTACTCTTGCCTAGAAAATTCCACAGATGGAAGAGCCTGGTGGGCTACAGGAGTCCATGGTGTCACAAAGAGTCAGACATGACTG
This sequence comes from Tragelaphus eurycerus, assembly GCA_935064755.1. NCBI lineage: Eukaryota > Metazoa > Chordata > Mammalia > Artiodactyla > Bovidae > Tragelaphus > Tragelaphus eurycerus. The sequence goes on from CAKXYN010000043.1 coordinate 17,540,004, forward strand.
AGAGACTTCACTTTCTTTCTTTCTTAACCTAGCAGAGTCTACATTTTCTCAGTTGGAAATAATTGCAAAAGTTATATCCCAGGGCAAAAATCACTGCATGCATTTGTGACTCAGTAAAAACACTCCATGAGACAAGACTACTTCCCTGGGTGACTGCTTTCAGAAATCCTTGGAAACGATTCCTTGAGTCTTTTTAACCAATACTCAGTCCCCACTTCAGCCAGTTCAACTCTGTCATTATGTGTATTTCTTTTCATTCATACTGATTGCTACTGTTTCAAGATTGTTACCAATTTCTATACAACCTGAATATGGGAAGAAATTCTAGACAGCAATTGCAACTATCTGCAAGTAACAACGTAAATAAACTCACTATCAGATCAGATCAGATCAGTCACTCAGTCGTGTCCAACTCTTTGCGACCCCATGAACCGCAGCACGCCAGGCCTCTCTGTCCATCACCAATTTTTTTTCTTCTGGGAAGGCACTCAGGCCCTTCTATAACAAGAAAACTTAGTTAACTGAGGAATGTTAGGAAACATGGCCCTGATGGCTGCTCTGATGATGCATTTTTGTGAAAAAGTCTAGCTTTTGATTTTGCTCAAGCCTCTCTCTGATATCTTGGATCACTTTCTCCAGGATAAGACCTGCTTTCTTCAAAGTTTATTACAACCACCATTCCTTCTTTTCTCAAATATCAACTGCCATACATTGAGTTATCTAGAAGAAAAACCTTAGAGAAGGACTATTATTGTTGTTCAGCAGCTAAGTCATCTCCAACTCTTTTGCGACCCTGTGGTCTCAGTCCATCAGGCTCTTTTGACCACAGAATTTCCCAGGTAAGAATACTGGAGTGGGTTGTCATTTCCTTCTCCAGGGGATCTTCCCAACTGAGGGATCAAACCTGTGTCTTCTGCATTGCAGTCAGACTCTTTACCACTGAGCTACCTGGGAAGACCAAAAGGAGGATTCAGATCAGATCAGATCAGTCGGTCAGTCGTGTCTGACTCTTTGCGACCCCATGAACCGCAGCACGCCAGGCCTCCCTGTCCATCACCAACTCCCGGAGGTCACTCAGACTCACATCCATCGAGTCAGTGATGCCATCCAGCCATCTCATCCTCTGTCGTCCCCTTCTCCTCCTGCCCCCAATCCCTCCCAGCATCAGAGTCTTCTCCAATGAGTCAACTCTTCGCATGAGGTGGCCAAAATACTGGAGTTTCAGCCTTAGCATCATTCCTTCCAAAGAAATCCCAGGGCTGATCTCCTTCAGAATGGACTGGTTGGATCTCCTTGCAGTCCAAGGGACTCTCAAGAGTCTTCTCAACAAAAGAGTCCGAAATGCAGTACTTGGATGCAATCTCAAAAATGACAGAATGATCTCTGTTCGTTTCCAAGGCAAACCATTCAATGTCACAGTAATCCAAGTCTATGCCCCAACCAGTAACGCTGAAGAAGCTGAAGTTGAACGGTTCTATGAAGACCTACAAGACCTTTTAGAATTAACACCCAAAAAAGATGTCCTTTTCATTATAGGGGACTGGAATGCAAAAGTAGGAAGTCAAGAAACACCTGGAGTAACAGGCAAATTTGACCTTGGAATACGGAATGAAGCAGGGCAAAGACTAACAGAGTTTTGCCAAGAAAATGCACTAGTCATAGCAAATACCCTTTTCCAACAACACAAGAGAAGACTCTATACATGGATATCACCAGATGGTCAACACCAAAATCAGATTGATTATATTCTTTGCAGCCAAAGATGGAGAAGCTCTATACAATCAGCAAAAACAAGACCAGGAGCTGACTGTGGCTCAGATCATGAACTCCTTATTGCCAAATTCAGACTGAAATTGAAGAAAGTAGGGAAAACTACTAGACCATTCAGGTATGACCTAAATCAAATCCCTTATGATTATACAGTGGAAATGAGAAATAGATTTAAGGGCCTAGATCTGATAGATAGAGTGCCTGATGAACTATGGAATGAGGTTCGTGACATTGTACAGGAGACAGGGATCAAGACCATCCCCATGGAAAAGAAATGCAAAAAAAAAAAAAAAAAAGGAGGATTAGTGTCATGCAATTTAACTTCTTTGAGGAATAACCAGTAGCAGATCAGAGAAACAAGATTGGGGATGGACAGGCAGTGTGAAAGAACATGTTGGATTATCCCCTACCAGAAAAACAAGGGATGAGAGGAGGGCTTCAAGGTGAGCTGCTCAGATGGCCCAAGGGTAATGGTTCTGAGAAGGCTGCAAGTGTGAGATATAAGCTCACTGAACCTGCACCAGATGCATGATGGGCACAAAAACCAAAATAATAGAAGAACTCCCAGATGACCTGTGTGGAGCAACAAGTCATCCACTTTTAGACCTCCAACATCTTCTTGTATCCAATAGATACTCAACAAAAATTAGCCAATAATGGTCAAACTATAATCAATCAAGTCTCAACTAAGAAAAGAATAGAACCTCTTAACTAAGTTTTTAACTTCCCAAAGATATAACTAAATAACACAATCAGACAGCATTTCAAATTTAAATGGCACTTGCAATATGTATGAATACAACAATGTCCATCATACAGAATGTCTTCTCTGATGTCTTCCTCTAAATAATCCTAAAAGGTTAAATGTGCCTCATAATATATTTTCATTTATTTCTACATAAATTAAGATGATACATGAGCTTCCTAAGAGAGCTTTGGTCTTAGAAATTTAAAACAAATTCTAAAATTGGTTAAAGCAAAGAAAAAAAAAGAGAAATTTAAGTGAGGTTAGAACCATGATTTGCACTTTATTAAGATAAAGCTGGCTACTGCACATAGGGTTTAAATAATCACAGTTCTATCCTAGAATGTGCTTTCAATTTCTATTCGTAGTGCCCTTATACTTACAGTAACAATGGCACCCCACTCCAGTACTCTTGCTTGGAAAATCCCATGGATGGAGGAGCCTAGAAGGCTGGAGTCCATGGGGTTGCTGAGGGTTGGACACGACTTTCTTTTCACTTTTCACTTTCATGCACTGGAGAAGGAAATGGCAACCCACTCCAGTGTTCTTGCCTAGAGAATCCCAGGGATAGGGGAGCCTGGTGGGCTGCCGTCTATGGGGTCGCACAGAGTCGGACATGACTGCAATGACTTAGCAGCAGCAGCAGCAGCAGAGGTCTATCTTCTTTATTGTCAAATTTGAAAAAAATTAGATTAACATATAGTAAAATACTCTGACTCTTTCAGCTAATAAATAAATTTAGTTTTAAAATTCTTGCATTCATTTGCAACCTGTATGCCCAAAAATTCAAATTAAATGGACTATTAAAATGACACCCCAAGGAAAGGCAGTATCAAGCCATTCACTAGAACTCTACTGATGTGTAAGTAAAAACTAAAAAAAATTAAAAACTGCTCTCATAAGGGCCTTAAATTGCGGAGAGAGAACCAGTAAATCAGAATCTGGTTGTGGTTATTAAGGCTATAAGCGGTAAATTAAATTTTAGATATATTTAAAAATTGAGCTCTACCCTCTTTTATGGACAGAGATGGTACCCTTACCCATGCACTGTCGATTTCCAGAGCTTGTCACAGACCTGGAACATAGTGGCATCTCACTACATAGTCTTTAATCAATGCTATAAAAATCAAATATCTGTTGAGTTACATTATACACAGGACTATATTAGTCTTCTAATATAGAAGACTGCACATTTATTAAAGAGACAAGAGGTACAGTACACACACACACACACACACACACACACAGAGGAAATAGTATCAAGCTTACAAGTATATATACTCAAGTGCTATGTAGTATAATTCATATCGATCATATCAATTGTATTGATCATATCAATCAAAAGTCTAAGAAGGGACCTCCCTAGAGGTCCGGTGGTTAAGAATCCACCTGTCAATGCAGGGTACATGGGTTCAGTCCCTAGTTTAGGAAATAAGATCCCACATGCCAGGAGGCAACCAAGCCTACGTTCCACACAAGAGAAGCCCACACACCACAACTAGCAAAGCCTGTACACTGCTGAGCAGCAGCTATGCCATAACAGAACCCAGAGCCTCACAACTAGAGAAAGTCCACGCACCGCAATGAAGAGTTAGTGCAATCAAAATAAGTCTAAGGAAAAACGTAAGAGTATACATGCTAGAACTGTTCAGAAAGGCTTTATAGAAAGGAACTTGAAGACTTGCAGGGGAAGGAGACAGTGGGATGAATCAACAGAGCAGCCACAGGGAGTAAAATCAAGTTGCTCAGTCATGTCCGACTCTTTGCGACCCCATGGACTGTAGCCCACCAGGCTCCTTCATCCATAGAATTTTCTAGGCAAGAGTACTGGAATGGGTTGCCACTTCCTCCTCCAGGGGATCTTCCCGACCGAGGGATTGACCCGGGTCTCCCACACTGCAGGCAGATGCTTTACCGCCTGAGCCCATTGAAATATATATATGACCATATGTAAAATAGACAGCCAGAGGGAATTTGCAGTATGATGCAGGGAGCTCAAACCTGGTCCTCTGTGACAACCTCAAGGGGTGAGATGGGGTGGGAGGTGTGTGTGTGTGTTGTGTGTGTGTTGTGTGCAGCGGTGTGTATGTGTATGTGTGTTAGTCACTCAGTTGTGTTCAAGTCTTTGCTAACCCATGGAATGAAGCCCCAGAGGGGGGTTTGAGAGGGAGGGAACATATGAATGTCCTATGTCTCATTCATGTTGATATATGGCAGAAACCAATACAATATTGTAAATCAATTATCCTCCAATTAAAAATAAATATTTTTTAAAAAAGCAAAAAAGAAAAAGAAAGGAACTTGAAGGGTGAATCAGATTTGGAATGAGAAAGAGGGATGATTTGAGAATTCCATGGAAATGCTTGATTATGACATACCAACTGGGAAGAGTATCCATGCGATCTACCCTCCTTACTGCTATAAGAGTGATGTTTCTAAAGTACAAATATCCACCCTTTTGGACTCCCCTATCATTTTCCATCCTCAGGACTCATTTATTTGTCCTAATGCACCAAGATCATTTGCACTGAACCCTTCACTGTCCTCAAGCAGTACATGCCATCTGGAGAGTCTGTTCTCTCACCAAGCTTTAGCACTAAGACCTCCTAAAGACTACATTGCAAGAATCAAGCCAAATATGCCTCATTAGTGAGACCTCTGCTTACCTTCCCATAGGAGATTTGACCCTGTCCCCAAGTGGCCCCTTAGTATTCTGTCGTTATCCTATTATAGCACCTATACTATGTCAGAACATTAAACTGTTTAGATCTGTATCTCTCATTAGATCACAAGCATCACAAGGACTCATTTTTGAATCAAGTGTTTATACAAGTGTTACTTATACAAGTGCTTATAGATGTCTGGTAAACAAAAAGGTAACTGAAAGGAAAGAGTGACAGTGAGAAACGAGACTAGCTGAAGAAAAGCACTTATATTAGAGAGAGAGAACAAACAGGGGCATGTATGATGGAAAGTTCTGAATTTCAGACTCAGAAGTTTAGACTATTTGGGCATTCTGAACCAAGAGTATAGAAAGATAAAGGGAGAGAAAAATAAGAGGGTAGCAATGCACTGTGGGAAACTCTAGAGAAAAAAGACACCAAATGATGAGAGAAGAGGCTGATGCAGTTGAATTTTAAAAGCTTACAAGAAAAGACTCCCTTCCCCATTATAGACCACTGGACTGTGGTCAAAGGAACTGTACTACTTGTGAATTGAACTCCAGTTTAAAGAATCAATGGCATTTCTGTGAGAAAATAAGACATGCATTTATTTTCACTTCCTTCTGAAATAAGAAGTTGGCAATCAGCTTTTCAAAATGCATAAATTTACAGAGATAAAGAGAATAGGAAATGAGACAACAGACATGAAATTGCAGATGCCAGAAAGCAACAGGATAAACAGTAACTGATCTAGAACACTTAATGAAGGAATGGAAAAAAAGCAAACAACCAAATTCATCTCACAGAATCTTCAGAAGTATCAGGAATTAACAGCATTGAGTACTTCTTAAAGTAAAGGGCTAAAACAGAAGAATCTTTCTGAAAACCTATCTGAGAAGCATTTAGAATCTTAGATCCCTTCCCCAATGCTATGTACCAGACAGCTGTCCCTCCCTACTAGCAGAAAATCAGAATTTATTCTCTGCATGGAAAAATGGGTTTTGGGGATGAGACGACATAGATAAAGGTGAGAGTGAGATACCATAAAGTAAAACACAGAAAATAAATGAACATTTGCACACCTCGGGCCCAACTACCAGAACACCAGACAGGCTTGTACCTTTCAGGAAAAATACTGGAAAGTCCTTCTCTGCAGAATGTGATCAGCACCCCCAAAAAAAGATTAGAAGATGCTGACACTGGAGTTTCCCCAATTAAACAACTCCGCCACAACACCTACTGTGAAGCCCATGATTAGCAAGTCACATTTAAGGGTTCTCTCCAGGTTTTAATGCCCTTGTTTAAATACAAGCAGACAATCAAAGATCACCAACCATCTGATGAATGTGTCTGTAAGACAGACCATAAAAACATGAGCACAAAAACGTGGATGTAGCAGAGATCAAATAGGGAAAAAGAAAACTTCAAAAAATAATCATTGGGAGCCTCTGCAAGATGAGAACAAATTGCATTAATAAAACAAGAAGATTTTATCAATGGTTCAAAGAACAAAAATGATCTAAAACATGATGACAGAAATCAAAGGCTGAGTAGAAAGACTGTAAGATGAAGTGAGAAAACCACTCGTACAGTAGAACAAAAAGAGATGGAATCCAGAAAGAAAACCTAAGAAAATCAGATGACACCCTGCAGGTCCAATATCTGAAAAACAGAATTTCTGGAAAGATCAGAAAAGATAGAGGAAAGAAGATCATTAATAAAATAATTTAAGGCACCTTTCTAAACTTGAAGGGCATGCGTTTCCAAACTTAAAGAGCTTGCTCAAGTATCTAGCCAATGCATAAATACACATACCAAAAAAAAAAATTATAAAATTATAAAGTAGTAATGACATGAAAATATCTTACAAGCTTCCCAGAGGAAGAATAAAGGACTTGGAGAGGGATAGATTACATACAAAAGATCAGGAATTATTAATATAAGAACACAGAACATCTCACAGAACACGGACATCTCTATAGCAACATTTGAAGCTAAAAAACAGTAGAAAATGCCTTCAAGTTCCTGAGAAAAAATATTTTCAAACTTAAAATTCTATACCCAGCCACACAAATAAGCATGAAGGAATTTAAAGACATGAAAAGAGGAGGAGGAGCTAAGATGGCGGATGAGTAAGACGGGGAGAATACTTTCTCCTCCACAAATCCATTAAAAGAACATTTGAATGCTGAATAAACTCGATAAAACAACTTCTGAATGCCGGCAGAGGACATCAGGCACTTAGAAAGACAACTCATTGTCTTCAAAATGAGAAAACGAGCCCTGCGGTAACTCCTTTTGTGGAGAAGTGGCGCGGACACCAGCATTTGCTATTGGCAAGTGGGGGCTGGGCTAGGAGGAGCGGCGAGGCCTGCATTGCTTTGAGAAAGGATTTGGCCTGGCTATCTCGGGCGCTATCTGAGCGAAATAACCAGACTGTCGGTTATCTACTACATCAAAAGCCAGCCCTAACTTAAGACACCACCAGGACTACCTACGGAACAAAGGGCTGCACAGAGTTGGCCGGCTGCAGGCCGTCCCACTCCTGTGACAGGCAGCCAGGGCCGGAGGTGGGCAATTACAGCCCTAGAGAGACACTGTCTAACGGAACTGTGAGTAGGTTTCTGTGCTGACTCACGCTTCTTGGGGCTCTGGATGGTCAACATCTGCCTGAGAAAGTGCGCTGTTTGTATACCCAGAAAACTGAGCGGCGGAGAGGCGATAAGTTGCAGCACCTGCGCTCGCTGAACATTTCATCACCTGTGCTACTCGGATCTGGGAAGGGCATAAAACGCAGACTCAACCAAGTCTGTGCTTCTGAGGATTTTCCGAGTGCCTGAACCTGGCCGGTTTAGATTTGGGTGTTCATCTCCGCCCCCTCTGTAACAAGGCAGAGATCAGATATTGAAAAGACCTGTAAACCGCCTCAATAAAGAGAATGCAACAAACTACCAGAATATAGTAAGGATACTCTAAACTTGGCAATTTTAACAAAATGAAGAGACAAAAGAATACCCAGCAGCTAAAGGAACAGGATAGATGCTCACCAAACCAAACCAAAGAGGAAGAGATAGGGAATCTACCTGATAAAGAATTCCGAATAATGATAGCGAAATTAATTCAAAATCTCAAAATCAAAATAGAATCACAGTTAAAGAGTCTGGAGACAAGGATTGAGAAGATGCAAGAAAGGTTTAACAAGGACCTAGAAGAAATAAAAAAGAGTCAACACATAATGAATAATGCAATAAATGAGATCCAAAACACCCTGGAGGCAACAAATAGTAGAATAAGGCTACTATCTTCTGGAGGCAGAAGATAGGATTAGTGAATTAGAAGATAGAATCCTAGAAATAAATGAATCAGAGGAGAAAAAAGAAAAACGTATCAAAAGAAATGAGGACAATTTCAGAAACCTCCAGGATAACATCAAACGCTACAACATTCGAATCATAGGAGTTCCAGAAGAAGAAGATAAAAAGAAAGATCATGAGGAAATCCTTGAGGAGATAATAGTTGAAAACTTCCCTAAAATGGAGAAGGAAATTACCACTCAAGTTCAAGAAATCCAGAGAGTCCCTAACAGGATAAACCCAAGGCGAAACACCCCAAGACACATATTAATCAAATTAACAAAGATTAAATATAAAGAACAAATATTAAAAGCAGCAAGGGAAAAACATCAAATAACTCACAAGGGAATTCCCATAAGGATAACAGCTGATCTTTCAATAGAAACTCTCCAAGCCAGGAGGGAATGGCAAGACATAATTAAAGTGATGAAAGAAAATAACTTACAGCCTAGATTATTATATCCAGCAAGGATCTCATTCAAATATGAAGGAGAAATCAAAAGCTTCACAGATAAGCTAAAGTTGAGAGAACTTAGTACCACCAAACCATTTCTCCAACAAAAACTAAAGGACATTCTCTAGATAGGAATCACTAAAAGGGTGTATAAACTCGAACCCAAAACAATAAAGTAAATCTTATTTATCAATAATTGCTTTAAACGTTTATGGGCTGAATGCCCTAATCAACAGACAAATACTGGCCGAATTGATACAAAAACAAGACCCCTACATACCTTGTCTACAAGAGACAACCAAAAGACTAAAATGGATCAAATGGATACAAAAACTAGAACCCTATATATGTTGTCTACAAGAGAACCACCTTAAAATACGGGATATATACTGACTGAAAATGAAGGCCTGGAAAAAGATTTTCTACGCAAATATGGACCATAAGAAAACAGGAGTAGCAATACTTATATCAGATAAAATTGACTTTAAAGATCTTGAAAAGGAGACAATGAAGGTTACACATAACGACTTAAAGGAACAATCCAAAAAGAAGTTATAACAATTATAAATATATATGCACCCAACATTGGAGCATTGATATATCTATGACAAACATTAATTAATATGATAGAAGAAATATGCAGCAATACAATAATAGTGGGAGACTTTAATACCCCACTCATATAATCTGGCTGTAATAGACAAAGTAAAGAGCAAAACATATTTACTTATGAACCTCAAAAAATTCAGTTCACTCAGGAGAGTTTAAAAAAAAAAAAGACTTATTTGTTCACTCTGTAAAGGTTTATTGACTATTTTATGGGTTTGGTACTACTTTGAGTAGTAGGGAGGAAGAGGTGACAAATGTGATCCTGTCCTAAATAATATATTGTGGTATAGATAGACCTACCAATACAAAATACCAAGATGTGCCTAAAGATGAGGACACCCAAACTGGACTTTTTGTTTCCTGAACTTTTCATTTCGAGAACAAACCTCCTAATATAGGATGAATTCAACATGATTTTTTTTAAGTGTTCTTTGTGATTAAAAACAGAAAGCCATTGGTTAAGAAATTACATATACTCCTCCCCACCATCACTCCCCTTCTTTCTTCCCATTTCCCTCCCACCCTTATTGATCCTTTCCTTTGTCCATTTTCCCCTGCAAAAAAAAAAAATAAATTAAAAAAAAAAAAATAAAGACATGAAAAATATCACAAAATGTACCTCATATGAATCTTTTATATAGAACTTACTGGATGTTCCTCCATGTATAAGAATAAATCAAAAAGAGGGAAGAGATAGGACACAGGAAATAAGAGCTCCAACTCAAAGGAGAGGTAAAAAGGAATCCCCAGGATGATGGAAAAGAAAGAGTCCAGGAAAAATTGTAAAACAGGGATAAAGAGCAATGAGTCTGCAATGGAAGGTCCTTCAGATCAGAAAGCTGAGATGTCATCAAGTAGATAAAATATAATAGAAAATACAATAGAACACCTGATGAGAATGTACTGATACTGTTAGAGAGTTTGGATTTAAATTAGTGATTGGTACATAAAATAGCCAGCAAATGAAAAAAAAGTGAAGTATTAACTGAAAGAAAAGCAAAAAAATCAATGGGAACATTCAGTTCAGTTCAGTTCAGTCACTCAGTCATGTCGGAATCTTTGCCACAGCATGTACAGCAACACGCCAGGCTTCCTTCTCCATCACCAACTGTGGAAGCTTGCTCAAACTCATGTCCACTGACTCGGTGATGCCATCAAACCAGCTCATCCTCTGTTGTCCTCTTCTCCTACTGCCTTCAATATTTCCCAGTATCAGGGGCTTTTCCAATGAGTCACTTCTTTGTATCAGGTGGCCAAAGTATTGGAGCTTCAGTTTCAACATCAGTCCTCCCAATGAATATTCATTGACTGGTTCTCTCAAGAGTCTTCTCCAACACCACAGTTCAAAAGCATCAATTCTTCAGTGCTCAGCTTTCTTTATGGTCAAGCTCTCACATCCATATAAGACTACTGGAAAAACCATAGCTTTGTTGGCAAAGTAACGTCTCTGCTTTTTAATATGCTGTCTAGGTTGGTCATAGCTTTTCTTCCAAGGAGCAAGCATCTTTTAACTTCATGGCTGCAGTCACCATCTTCAGTGATTTGGGAGCCCCCAAAAATAGTCTGTCACTGATTCCACTGTTTCCCCATCTATTTCCCATCAAGTGATGGGACCACATGACATGATCTTTGTTTTTTGAATGTTGAGTTTTAAGCAAACTTTTTCACTCACCTCTTTCACTTTCATCAAGAGGCTCTTTAGATCTTCTTCACTTTCTGCCATAAGGGTGGTGTCATCTGCATATCTGAGATTATCGATATTTCTCCTGGCAATCTTGATTCCAGCTTGTGCTTCATCCAGCCCAGCATTTCTCATGATGTATTCTGCATATAAGTTAAATAAGCTGGGCGACAACAGATGCTCCTTTCCTGATTTGGAACCAGTCTGTTGTTCCATGTCTGGTTCTAACTGTTGCTTCTTGACCTGCATGCAGATTTCTCAGGAGGCAGGTAAGGTGGTCTGGTATTCCCATCTCTTTAAGAATTTTCCACAGTTTTTTTGTGATCCACACAATCAAAGGCTTTTGTGTAGTCAATAAAACAGAAACAGAGGTTTTTCTGGAACTCTCTTGCCTTTTCAATGATCTAACAGATGTTGGAAATTCGATGGGAACATTCAAAGTAATTAAATTATACTACATAGCTTAACTGTATATGAGGCTTACATAGACACACACAAAGACACACACAAATATTGATTTGACCTAAGTTACAATGTATCCTTATTCAGAAGAAAAGTTCCTACTGTTTAGCCACTATGTCATGTCCATCTCTTTTGCAACCCCATGGACTGTAGCCCACCAGTCTCCTCTGTCCATGGGATTTCTGAGGCATGAATAGTGGAGTGGGTTACCATTTCCTTCTCCAGGGGATCTTTCCCACCCATTCACTGAACCCAAGTCTCCCGTATCTCTTGCAACTGGCAGGCAGATTCTTTTCCACTGAGCCACCAGGGAGGCCCCTCTGAATCCTTATTCTTCTTCTGAATCCTTGTTGAGAAGAAGAGGATAGAAAGAAAAAATAGGTACATGTGTATTTGGGGAAGAAATTCCTATGTAAGAGGGTAATATCTCCATCTTCTAGAGTAGGAAATTAATAGACAATCCTTTTAAAAAGACAAAGAAGATATGAAGTAGATCTAGAAGTGTGTTACTCTGTGATAAAGAGATAGATAAGAAAAATTTTAAATATTAGCCATCGCAGTTAAAACTGGTAACTTCTGGTGAGCAAGAGATGACAGAAAGAAGGATCAAAAGACCACTGTAGACCTGAACTTGTAGAATGATCTGAATCATTAAACAATGCATATTATAACTCAGAGTTTAAAAATAAAAACTTAATTAAAAATGAATGACAGAAACAATTATGTACCTAAATCTATAACCGATAACAGAACATTGCTTGTGCACTGTCACTTGTAAAAACTAAACCATGACAGAGTCACTACTTCACTTGGAGGAGTAAGAGGACTGTTAGGTGCTCTCCTGTTATTCATTTTTTCTCTAGCCTCCTCTCCTCTGTCCTCCTACCACTATATATCCAAAAAACCAAAGGGAGGAAAAAAAAGTTACTGTTGTTGTTCAATCGCTAAGTGACTCTTTGCAACCCAGTGGACTGTAGCACACCAGGCTTCCCCATCCTTCACTAATTCTAAGAGTTTGCTCAAATTCATGTCCATTGAGTCGGTAATGCTATCTAACCATCTCATCTTCTGTTGCCCTTTTCTTCATTTGCCTTCAGTCTTGGCCAGCAGGAAGGTCTTTTCCAAAGAGTCAGCTCTTCACATCAGGTGGCCAAAGTATTAGAGCTTCAGCATTAGTCCTTCCAATGAATATTTGGGGTTGATTTCCTTTAGGATTGACTGGTTTGATCTCCTTGCAATCCAAGGGACTCTCAAGGGTCTTCTCTAGCACCACAATTCATACATTAATTTTTCACTACTCAGCCGACTTTAACGTTCAAACTCATATATATATCTGTACATGACACAGGAAAAACCATAACTTTGATTATACAAAACTCTGTCAACCAAGTCATGCCTTTGCTTTTTAACATGCTGTGTTTGTCATAGCTTTCTTCCCAAGAAGCAGACATTTTAATTTCATGGCTGCAGTCATTATCCACAGTGATTTTGGAGCCCAAGAAAATAAAATTTGTCACTGCTTCCATTTTTTTCTGTTCTACTTGCCATGAAGTAATGGGACTATGAACTTAGTTTTTGAATGCTGAGTTTTAAACCAGCCTTTCACTCTGGTTTGATCTATGGTTCCTCTTCCTTTTCTAAATCCAGCTGTATATCTGGAATTTCTTGGTTCACGTACTGTTGAAGCCTAGTTTGAAAGATTTTGAGCATTACCTTGCTAGCATGTGAAATGAGCACAATTGTGCAGTAGGTTGAACATTCTTTGGCACTGCCCTTCTTTGGGACTGGAATGAAAACTGACCTTTTCCAGTCCTGTGGTCTCTGTTGAGTTTCCCAAACTTGCTGGCATATTGAGTGTAGCATTTTAACAGCATCATCTTTTAAGATTTGAAATAGCTCATCTGAAATTCCAACATTTCCACTAGCTTTGTTCATAGTGATGCTTCCTAAAGACCAGCTTGATTTCACACTCCAGGATGTCTGGCTCTAGATGAGTGATCACACCATCCTGGTTATCCCAGTCACTAAGATCTTTTTTGTATAGCTTTTCTGTGTATTCTTGCCACCTTTTCTTTAACTCTTCTGCCTGTTAGGTTCTTACCATTTCTGTCTTTATCATGCCCATCCTTGCATGAAATGTCTTGAAGAGATCTCTAGCCTTTCCCATTCTATTGTTTTCCTCTACTTTGCATTGTTCATTTAATAAGACTTTCTTATCTCTCCTTGCCATTCTCTGGAACTTGGCATTCAGTTGGGTGTATCTTTTCCTTTCTCCCTTGTTTTTCACTTCTCTTCTTTCCTCAGGTATTTGCAATGTCTCCTCAGAGAATCACTTTGCCTTTTTGCATTTTTCTTTTTCTTTGGGATGGTGTGGGTCACCACCACCTGAACAATGCTATGAAGCCTTCTCTGTAGTTCTTAAGGCACTCTGTCTACCAGATCTAATCCCTTGAATCTATTCATCACATCTACTGTATTACCATAAGGGATTTGCTTTAGATCATACCTGAATGGCCTAGAGGTTTTCCCTAGTTTCTTCAATTTAAATCTGAATTTTGCAATAACGAACTATGATCTGAGCCACAGTCAGTTATAGGTCTTGTTTTTGCTGACTGTATACAGTTTCTCCATCTTTGGCTGCAAAGAATATAATCAAACTGATTTATCTGGTGATGTCCATGTGTAGAGTCATCTCTCATGTTATTGGAAGAGGGTGTTTGCTGTGACCAGTGTGTCCTCTTGACAAAACTCTGTTAGCCTTTTCCCTGCTTCATTCTGTACTACAAGACTAAACTTGCCTGTTACTCCAGGTATCTCTTGACTTCCTACTTCTGCATTCCAGTCTCCTATGATGAAAAGAACATTATTTTGGGGAGTGGGTGGGTAGATGTTAGTTCTAGAAGTCTTGTAGATCTTCATCAGATCAGATTAGATCAGTCGCTCAGTCGTGTCCGACTCATTGCCACCCCATGAATCGCAGCAAGCCAGGCCTCCTTGTCCATCACCAACTCCCTGAGGTCACTGAGAGTCACATCCATTGAGTCAGTGATGCTATCCAGCCATCTCATCCTCTGTCGTCCCCTTCTCCTCCTGCCCCCAATCCCTCCCAGCATCAGAGTCCTTTCCAATGAGTCAACCCTTCGCATGAGGTGGCTAAAGTATTGGAGTTTCAGCTTTAGCATCATTCCTTCCAAAGAAATCACAGGGCTGATTTACTTCAGAATGGACTGGTTGCATCTCCTTGCAGTCCAAGGGACTCCCAAGAGTCTTCTCCAACACCACAGTTCAAAAGCATCAATTCTTCGGCACTCAGCCTTCTTCACAGTCCAACTCGCACATCCATACATGACCACAGGAAAAACCATAGCCTTGACTAGACGAACCTTTGTTGGCAAAGTGATGTCTCTGCTTTTGAATATGCTATCTAGGTTGGTCATAACTTTCCTTCCAAGGAGTAAGCGTCTTTTAATTTCATGGCTGCAGTCACCATCTACAGTGATTTTGGAGCCCAAGAAAAATAAAGTCTGACACTGTTTCCACTGTTTCCCCATCTATTTCCCATGAAGTGATGGGACCGGATGCCATGATCTTCATTTTCTGAATGTTGAGCTTTAAGCCAACTTTTTCACTCTCCACTTTCACCTTCATCAAGAGGCTTTTTAGTTCCTCTTCACTTTCTGCCATAAGGGTGGTGTTATCTGCATATTTGAGGTTATTGATATTTCTCCTGGCAATCTTGATTCCAGCTTGTGTTTCTTCCAGTCCAGTGTTTCTCATGATGTACTCTGCATATAAGTTAAATAAACAGGGTGACAATATACAGCCTTGACGTACTTCTTTTCCTATCTGGAACTAGTGTGTTGTTCCATGTCCAGTTCTAACTGTTGCTTCCTGACCTGCACACAAATTTCTCAAGAGGCAGGTCAGGTGGTCTGATATTCCCATTTCTTTCAGAATTTTCCAAAGTTTATTGTGATCCAAACAGTCAAAGGCTTTGGCATCATCAATAAAGCAGAAATAGATATTTTTCTGGAACTCTCTTGCTTTTTCCATGATCCAGCGGATGTTGGCAATTTGATCTCCGGTTCCTCTGCCTTTTCTAAATCCAGCTTGAACATCAGGAAGTTCACATATTGCTGAAGCCTGGCTTGGAGAATTTTGAGCATTACTTTACTAGCGTGTGAGATGAGTACAATTGTGCGGTAGTTTGAGCATTCTTTGGCATTGCCTTTCTTTGGGATTGGGATGAAAACTGACCTTTTCCAGTCCTGTGGCCACTGCTGAGTTTTCCAGATTTGCTGGCATATTGAGTGCAGCACTTTCACAGCATCATCATTCAGGATTTGGAACAGCTCCACTGGAATTCCATCACCTCCACTAGCTTTGTTCGTAGTGATGCTTTCTAAGGCCCACTTGACTTCACATTCCAGGATGTCTGGCTCTAGGTCAGTGATCACACCATCATGATTATCTGGGTTGTGAAGATCTTTTTTGTACAGTTCTTCTGTGTATTCTTGCCATCTCTTCTTAATATCTTCTGCTGCTATTAGGTCCATACCATTTCTGTCCTTTATTGAGCCCATCTTTGCATGAAATGTTCCTTTGGTATCTCTGATTTTCTTGAAGAGATCTCTAGTCTTTTCCATTCTCTTGTTTTCCTCTATTTCTTTGCATTGATCGCTGAAGAAGGCTTTCTTATCTCTTCTTGCTGTTCTTTGGAACTCTGTATTCAGATGTTTATATCTTTCCTTTTCTCCTGTGCTTTTTGCTTCTCTTCTTTTCACAGCTATTTGCAAGGCCTCCCCAGACAGCCATTTTGCTTTTTTGCATTTCTTTTCCATGGGGATGGTCTTGATCCCTGTCTCCTGTGCAATGTCACAAACCTCATTCCATAGTTCATCAGGCACTCTATCTATCAGATCTAGGCCCTTAAATCTATTTCTCACTTCCACTGTATAATCATAAGGGATTTGATTTAGGTCATACCTGAATGGTCTAGTGGTTTTCCCTACTTTTCAATTTAGTAGATCTTCATAGAACTGGTCAACTTCAGCTTCTCCAGCATCAAAGGTTGGGGCATCGACTTGGATTACTGTGATGTTGAATGGTTTGCCTTGGAAACAAACTGAGATCCTTCTGTTGTTTTTGAGACTGCACCCAAGTACCACACTTCAGGCTGTTTTATTGACTATGTGGGCTATTCCATGTCTTCTAGGGGACTCTAGCCCACATTAGTAGATATAATGGTCATATGAATTAAATTTGTCCATATCTATCCATTTTAGTTTACTGATTTCTAAGATGTCAATACTCATTCTTGCCTTCTCCTGTTTGACCACATTCAATTTACCTTGCTTGATTCACGGACCTAACATTTCAGGTTCCTATGCAATATTGTTCTTTACAGTGTCAGACTTTACTTTCATCATCAGACACATCCACAGCTAAGCATCATTTCTCCTTTGGCCCAGCCTCTTCATTTTTTCTGGAGCTATTAGTGACTGCCCTCCATTCCTCCCCAGTAGCATATTCTCACCTGGGGAGTGCATCTTTCGGTGTCATATCTTTTTGCATTTTCATACTGTTCATGGGGTTCTTACAGCAAGGATATTGGAGTGGTTTGCCATTTCCTCCTCTAGTGGATCCTATTTTGTCAGAATTCTCCACTATGACCCATCCATCCTGGGTGGCCCTTCACACCATGATTCATAGCTTTATTTAGTTATGCAAGCCTCTTTGCCAAACATGGCTGTGATCCATGAAGCATAAAAGTTATTTCCAACTTTTAATCTTTATGTAGCACAGAATTTTAAGGCCAAAGCAACCAACCTCTTGTCTTGAGATAGTTATTCAAAGACATAAAGTAAAAATATGATATAAATTACAACTTGACAAAATGACTTAAGTGTTTATTAATTCCTATATGCCAACCACATTAAGCATGATATTTATTTTTATTATATATATATAATTGCTGCAAACCCAGATATATGAAGGCCACTCTTCCACCTGAAGAGAACAAAAAGGAGGTCAACAAATGTCCACAGCTGCACCTTCTCATAAAGTCATTACTTCTTTCCCCTTCTTCCCAGAGGCATTCCATGCCTCCAGCTTTTATAATTTGTGGGCTTCATCTCATGGAGGCACCAATACATTTAGCTTTTATGACAGTTATGTGTCATATTCATTATCTGAATTGGTTCTGATTTCCCCAAGGGCTGAATATCATTTTTGGTCTTTGGCTTAATTCTTGGCATGCTGGCATTGTGTTGCTGCTGCTACTGCTGCTGCTGCTGCTGCTGCTGCTAAGTTGCTTCAGTCGTGTCCGACTCTGTGCGACCCCACAGACGGCAACCCACCAGGCTCCCCATCCCTGGGATTCTCCAGGCAAGAACACTGGAGTGGAGTGCCATTTCCTTTTCCAATGCAGGAAAGTGAAAAGTGAAAGTGAAGTCGCTCATTCCCAGTAGATGCCACATTGACTGGTCACTGTTTTCACGTTTTCCTCTCACCTCCCCTTTCCTCCTCTCCTCTCTTCTCCCTACTTTCCCCCACCTTTTCCTCTTCTGTTGCTTCTTCTTCATCTTCTTCCCTACCTAACACACACATTAATGAATATTCACCCCTCAAATATTTTGGGGTAGTCTCTTCCATATTTCACATGTCTTAGAACAAAGACCACTATAAAACCAAGAAACAATTAACTCTTATCCCTTCCTTTAACAAATGAGAAAAACAAAACAGAAAGAAAATGTCTTGCTCAAAAATTATAACCTAGGACTTTGAATTTTCAGTCTAGTACTCTATATCATGCT
The DNA here is from genome assembly GCA_935064755.1 of Tragelaphus eurycerus. Classification (NCBI taxonomy): domain Eukaryota; kingdom Metazoa; phylum Chordata; class Mammalia; order Artiodactyla; family Bovidae; genus Tragelaphus; species Tragelaphus eurycerus. The sequence goes on from CAKXYN010000043.1 coordinate 17,558,556, forward strand.
ACCTATCTTGTTTTTTGCAAAAGGTATTTTGAGAATACGTTTTATACTCACCATTGAATAAGGAGGCTTTTATTGAATACGTTATACTCCAAAACTTTAGTAACCAGCACACAGGAGATACTCAATAAATACTGACTGAATGAAAAGTTGAATATATACTGAGTTTCACTACATGCAAAGTATTTTTCTAGGCATTAAAGATTTGACTAGTGTATTAATGAAATTAAAATCTAATACATGGTGGATGATCATTCAATTATTTTAAAACATTCTGAAATGGGGTGGGGGTTATTTTGAGTAATCTTTTATTTTTCTTTACTATTTTGCTTTTTTTCCCAAAATACCTAACTTTAAAAATAATAGTCAAACATAATCCTTGAGAATTTAACATATTAAAGAATACTTAACAAAACTCTTCCTAAAATTTTATTTGTTACTTGCTATTTTTGAAAGAAATAGGTTTCTCAGAATAGCTTAGTTGCTGATACAGTAAAAATAGATTTTCTCCTGGGACATGATGGTGAGATTTATGTGCATAACTATAAAGGAAAAGCTGTACTTCTATTTGAAGCACGAACTTTAAAGACAAAAAGTTGTATTTTTTATTTTTAAAGAAATGTTTATGAAAGTTTCTAGATAGTACAGTATCAATCCATCCCACACCTCAGCTCAGCTAAGCTAAGGATAAGAAATTTTCACAATGCCTTGCTAATGTGGTCCTGTTACTATCCAAGGCTGAGAATTTAATCTCCATGTTTAGACACCCTTGGGTTTCTCTAAAAACAAAATTGTTAATGAGCTAGCTAATGAGATTGTCCTTTCCCACCATTTATCAGTTTCTCAGTGATCTATCTATCTGCCTTTGAGAAGCTGGGCCATGACCCATCTTACACAGATCACCAAACACTCATCAGAGAGTAATAGCTTTGTCTCTTTAGAACCAGAAGCTTAGAGATGAAAGAATCTGAATCTCATTACAAACCACTTGAGCTATCCATTTAGTCATATCAAAGCCAATTTCATATTTCAGACAACAAGTTACAAGGAAAAGAGGCAGGAGAACCACAAACTCCACATTTGGTGCCTTTTTCTGAGAAACTATGGTATAAATACACAGAATCCTCTTTATCTTCATCTGCTGTAGCTCATCGCAATTCCACAGCATTTCTTGCTCTTGTTTATATAAAGCCCTTGCTGAATAATTTTTCCTGTTCAGAAGCATTTTTACCATTAACACAGTGTGATACTGTGTAGTCTGAATTGCTTCAAACTGAGAAATAACAGAATTTGTCCTTTTATAAGCACAATGATGAAGAAAGGGAATTATACTTGATACTGACAGATAAGAATGCAAGTAAAAAATGTAAGTTCCCAGAGAACAAAAAAATATTTATGGAATTATTATGACATAGAGGTCCATTTTTGTAAGTCTGAAGTAGATCTATTCTAGTGAGTCATTCAGAACAAGAGAATCACAAATTGTTTATTCATGACAAAGAACGGTGCGAATTTCTGTTCTATGGGAACAATTTATTCCTTGAGCATGTACTAGAGATCGATACTCTCACACTTTCTTTATATCTACAAAAGAGACAGCATCCTTTTCTTTGTACCTAAGAACTCCAGGAGGACAGGAATCATGCCTATTTGTTTACTATGCTATGCCCTATATCTAGAGCAGCACCTAGTACATGGTAGCCCCTAAATTAAAATTTATTAAATGTATTGGGTTGGCCAGAAAGCTCATGTTACTGAAAAACCCAAATGAACTTTTTGACCAATCCTATATACTCATTCACTGAGGCACTTGAAATATTTCTGAAACCAAAAGAGAATGATAAATTTTATATAAAACATATATATAATTATTATTTTCACCTTGTCCAGTAAATTTTATTTCAATCACTCCCCCCATTCCTGGATAGTGGGTTTCCAGAATGTGGTTAAAAGACTTAGGAAACAAGGCCTCCGGCTGGAAATTTTGGGGTTCATAAGTCAGTCTCTAAGTTATGCTTCAGATTCCAATGTGTAATATTTGGCAATTTACAGAACTTAATTAGGCCCCATCTTCCTGTGAAAAATGGCACCAAATAGGCACTCAATAAATTGCAGTTATTAGTCTTACTATTTGATGATTTTTTTTTTAATGGGCGGGTGGGAAAGCAAGTTACAGAGCAGCCTGTGTTTCCCTCTCCCTATGTGCAGCCCCAAAAGGGTGAGGTTTAAGAGCAATGTTTTTAGACTCCTTTCATCTCCCCTCTCTATTAGCTGGAGGCAGCACTACTGCAATTGGTTTTATTTCTCTCTATGACTACAACTCTTTTGATCTAGTTTACTGGCTTCCTCTTTCCCTGACACTCTTACATGTCAATAATGGATAATTCATTATTCAGGTAAAAGCTCTTTCTTGTAGGATTCACAGAATATAAAACAACTGTATATGTAGTCTTTACCACATACCCAGCACTGTCTTAACGACTATCATATTTGATCCTCCCAACAAACCTGGGAGGTAAACACTAGTACCCCCACCACCTCCAATTTACAGATGAAGATAATGAGACACAGAAAGACCAATGCTTGCAAAGCTAGCAAATAGGAATTTCAGGATTCAAACCAAGCAGTCTAGCTCAAAATTCTATCTATGTTCTTAGCTACTATAACAAAGGTTACCTTCAAGAAAATAAATAGAGAAAAAGGATCAGTTTCTGAGGATTAAACCCTGAAATGGGGATCAGTAAATCATAAAGAGATATGAAAAAGTACTTGAAAAGAAGCAAGGAAAAAAGGAGAGGAAAGAAAGAACAAGGGAAGGAGGAAAGAAATTATTTCTAGGGCATGGCACTTGACCATAAATTATTTCTTAAAAATAACAGAATGAAAGCTGTTAGCTAAAAAACATTAAAAATATATATATATATAGGAATCACAGAAGTAAATGCTGGCAGCCACCAACTTTCACTTTAATTAGACAGTCTTCATGTAATATGATGGATGTATCAAAGTATTTTAATCTGATGTCATTAGACATCTATCTCCTCTCAGGAGTCTGTATAATGCAGTGGCTAAGACCTAGGTCTTTGGAGTTTCACTATCTGGACTTGGGATATCAGCCTTACCACATTTTACCCCTATGATCAACTGGCTTATCTAGCTAACCTGACCTTTCCTCCACACATATAGGATTAATAATGGTATCTACCACATAATAAAGTTGTAAGAATTATTTTAAATAATTATATATAATTAATTATATACCTATATGTGACACTACATAGTATATGGAAAGCACTTAGGATGGTGCCTGACATACAGTTAAGCCTCATAATCTCATTCTCCCCTTCCTCTAAGAACATCAAGTTCTATCTTAAAATCATAGGGAATCAATAAGGACTTTTAACAAAGGAATAATTTGATCACGATTCTGTTTTACAAAAACTACTCAACTGAAAGAATAATTGAAGTATAGGGGATCGTCAGACTAAATTAATGAAATACCTTATAGAATATTTTAAAGAAAAGAAGCTACTTATTTTCCTTCATTCAATTGAGGTATAGCTGGCATACAGTCCATGGGGTCACAGAGTCAGACACGACTGAGTGACTGAACAACAACAGTAATTATACTACTTTTGGATGTACAATATAGTGCTTCACCTTTTATATAACTTAAGAAATGGAACCATCTGTTATACAGAATTGTTATGATACTGTTGACTATGTTACATATGTTATACATTACATTCTATGGCTTACTTATGAGTAGAACTTTGTATCTCTTGATCCACTTCACCTATTTCATCTATTTCCCTCTCCCTTTCCCTCTGGCAATCACAATTTTGTTCTCATATTTTGTTTCATTTGTTTTGTTTTTAGATTCCACATTTATGTGAGATGATACAGTATTTTTCTATGTCTGATTTAGTTCACTTAGGATAAATTTCCTCTACATCCATCCATGTTGTTGCAAATGGCAAGATTTACTTTTTGGTGGCTGAGTAATATTTATATTCTTCATGATAAATATATGAATGTACTATACACACACACACACACCCTTATAACTTCTCTATTTATTCACCTATCAATGGATACTTATGTTGCTATTGTAAATAATATTCCAATGAACATAGGGGTACATACGTATCTTTCAATTAGTGTTTTTTTTCTAGCTAGATACCCTGAAATGAATTTGCTGGATCATATTGTGGTTCTATTTTTAATTTTTTGAGGAACTACCATTTTTCACAGTGGCTAGCACAATTTACATTCCCAACATAATATACTGGAGTTCATTTTTCTCCCCAGCTTACCAAAGACTTGTTTGTTGTCATTCTTTTTGATGAAAGCCATTCTGACAGGTATGAAGTGATATTTCATTGTGGTATTGATTTGTATTTCCCTGATGATTAATGATATTGAGGATTTTTCATGGGTCTGTTGGGTCTCTGTATGTCTTCTTCAGAAAAAGAAATATGTATTCAGGTCCTCTGCTTATTTTTTTAATTGAATTTGGTGGTTGGTTTTTTGTTTTTCTGAGATTGAGCACTATGAGATTTTTTTCTATATTTTGGATATTGAAATATACCACTGGATATCTTGTATCAGATATCAGACTTATCATTTGTAAAGACCTCTTCCCAATTGGTAGGTTGCCTTTTTGTTTTGTTGATGGCTTCCTTTGCTGTGTAAAAGCTTTTATTTGCTATAGTCCTATTTGCTTAATTTTACTTTTGTTGCCCTTGCTTGAGGAGACAGATGCAAAAAGACATTGCTAACACCAATGTCAAGAGTTTACTGCCTATGTTTTCTTCTAGGAGCTTTATGTTTCAGGTCTTATACTAAAGTCTTTAATTCATTCTCAGGTTATTTTTTTATACATTATGAAAAAGTGATACAGGTTTATTCATTTGTGTATATCTAATAAGTTGTCCCAACAGGACTTGTTGAAGAAACTGTTTTTTCCCTATTATACAGGTGACCTTTGAACCGTAACTTTGAACCGTACAGGACTGAATGGTGTAGTTCTGTTTAAATATGGATTTTTTCATTAAATACGTACTACAGTAGTGCACTACAAATGGTTGAATCTGTAGGTGAAGAACCACAGACACAGAGGTTCAACCATAAAGTTATACTCAGAAAGCTAGTGACCCTAACGCCCCACACTGTTCAAACGTAAACTGTATACTCTGGCCTCTTTGTCATAGATTTAGTGATCATGTAAGTGTAGACTTATTTCTGGGCTCACTATTCTGTTCCATTGATCTATGTGTCTGTTTTTGCGCTGGAACCATACTGTCTTGATTAACACAGTTTTGTAGCATAGTTTGAAATCAGTGAACATGGTGCCTCCATATTTGTTCTTCTTTTTCAAGACGGCTTTGGCTATTCAAGGTCTTTTGTGACGCCATACAAATTTTAGGACTTTTTTCTAAACCTGTGAAAAATACCATTGGTATTTTGATAGGGATTACATTGAATCTCTAGGTTACTTTGGGTAGTATGGACATTTTAATATTAATTGTTCCAACCCATAAGCACAGTACAATTGTCTGTTTGTGTCTTATATTTCTTTCATCATTGTCTTAAAGTTTTCCGAGTACAGAACTTTCATCTCCTTAGGTAGGTTTAATCTTAGCTATTTTTATTCTTTCTGATGCAATTGTATGTGGGGGTGTTTTCTTAATTTTTCTTTTGATAGTTTATTATTAGTGTTTAGAAATGAAACAGATTTCTGTATATTAGTTTTGCATCCTGCAACATTACTGGATTCATGTATTACTTTTAATAGCTTTTCAGTAGAGTCTTTGGGGTTTTCTACATACAATATCATGCCACCTACAAACAGTTAGAGTTGTACTACTTCCTTTCCAATTTACATGCCTTTATTTCTCTTTTCTAGCCTGATTGTTATGGCTAAGATGTCCCATAGTATGCTGGAAAAAGTGGCAAGAGTGGGCATCCTTGTTTTGTTCCTGATCTCCTGATCTTAGAGGGAAACCTTTCAAATTTTCTCAGTTGAATACGATACTAATTGTGTATTTTTTAAATATGGCCTTTGTTCTTTCGAAATATATTCCTCTGTACTCAAATTTCTGGAAATTTTTTTATCATAACTTGGTTTTGGATTTCATCAAAAACTTCTTATGCATCTGTTGTGATGATCATATGATTTTTAGATTTCATCTTGTTAATGTAACGCATCATTTTGATTGATTTGCAGTTACTGAAACATTCTTGCATCCTTGTGATAGCTTCTACTTCATCCTGTTCTAGAATCCTTTCAATGAATTCTTAATTCATTTGCCAATATTGTGTTTATAATTTTTAAATATATATTCATCAGTGATACTGGCCTATAATTTTCTTTTCTCATGGCATCATTTTCTGGTTTTGCTATCAGGGTAATTCTAGTCTCATAGAATAAATCTGAGAGTGATAGTCCTTCTTCAGTATTTCAGAATAGTTTGAGGAGACTAGATATTAATTCTTCTTTAAATGCTTGGTAGAATTCACCTATAAAGGCAACTGATCCTAGCTTTTGTTAGGAGGTTTTTTAAATTATAGTTGATTTACAATATTGTACTCACTTCAGGTGTACAGTATAGTGACTCAGTATTTTTGCAGATTATGCTGAATTATATGTTATTACAAGATAACAGCCATAATTCCAGGGCTTCCCTGGTAGCTTGGCTGGTAAAGAATCCACTCTGGTTCAATTCCTGGGTCAGGAAGAACCCCTGGAGAAGGGATAGGCTACCTACTGTAGTATTCTTGGGCTTCCTTGGTGATTCAGACAGTAAAGAATCTGCCTGCAATGCAGGAAACCTGAGTTTGATCCCTATGTAGGGAAGATCCCCTGGAGGAGGGCATGGTACCCACTTCAGTTTTTTTGCCTGGAGAATCCCCATGGACAGAGGAGCCTGGCAGGCTATAGTCCATGGAGCCACAAAGAGTCAGATACAACTGAGTGACTAAGCACAGCACAGCCATAATTTCCTGTGCTATCTCTCTTGCTTAACTATTTTATACCTAATGGTTTATATCTATTAATCCCAAATCCCTAACTTGTCCCTTACCCCTTCCCTCTCTCCTTTGGTAACCACAAGTTTGCTTCCAACGTGGGTGAGTTTGTTTCTGTTTTGGAGCCTGTTTCTCTTTCACATATACATTCATTTGTATCATTTTTTAGATGCCACATATAAATGATATTATACAGTATTGTTTTTTCTCTGACTTCAAAAAGCTTCAGTTCAGTTCAGTTCAGTTCAGTCGCTCAGTCATGTCTGACTCTTTGCGACCCCATGAATCGCAGCACGCCAGGTCTCCCTGTCCATCACCAACTCCCGGAGGTCACTCAGACTCACGTCCATTGAGTTGGTGATGCCATCCAGCCATCTCATCCTCTGTCGTCCCCTTCTCCTCCTGCCCCCAATCCCGCCCAGCATCAGAGTATTCTCCAATGAGTCAACTCTTTGCATGAGGTGGCCAAAGTTCTGGAGTTTCAGCTTTAGCATCATTCCTTCCCAAAAAATCCCAGGGCTGATCTCCTTCAGAATGGACTGGTTGGATCTCCTTTCAGTCCAAGGGACTCTCAAGAGTCTTCTCCAACACCACAGTTCAAAAGCATCAATTCTTCAGCACTCAGCCTTCTTCACAGTCCAACTCTCACATCCATACATGACCACTGGAAAAACCATAGCCTTGACTAGACGGACATTTGTTGTCAAAGTAATGTCTTTGCTTTTGAATATGCTATCTAGGTTGGTCATAACTTTCCTTCCAAGGAGTAGGCGTCTTTTAATTTCATGGCTGCAGTCACCATCTGTAGTGATTTCGGAGACCAAAAAAATAGTCTGACTTTTTTAACAGTTTCCACTGTTTCCCCATCTATTTCCCATGAAGTGCCAAAGAATGCTCAAACTACCGCACAATTGCACTCATCTCACACACTACTAAAGTAATGCTCAAAATTCTCCAAGCCAGGCTTCAGCAGTATGTGAACCATAAGAACTTCCAGATGTTCAAGCTAGTTTTAGAAAAGGCAGAGGAACAAGAGACCAAATTGCCAACATCTGCTGGATCATCAAAAAAGCAAGAGAGTTCCAGAAACACATCTGAAAGTGAAAGTGAAGTGAAGTTGCTCAGTCATGTCCGACTCTTTGCGACCCCATGGACTGTAGCCCACCAGGCTCCTCCACCCATGGGATTCTCCAGGCAAGAATACTGGAGTGGGTTGCCCAGGGATGGAACCCAGGTCTTCCGCATTGCAGGCAGACGCTTTAACCTCTGAGCCACCAGGGAAGCCTCTATTTCTGCTTTATTGACTATGCCAAAGCCTTTGACTGTGTGGATCACTAAGCTTAGTATTCTCTAAGTAGAATTTCATTATTTTTATGGCTGAATAATATTCCATTGTGTGGTGTGTGTATGTATACACATACTATTTCTTCTTCCTCTAATAGTTCATTGATGGTGCTAGAGGAATTCTGATTACAGATTCAATTTTACTACTAGTATTCAGTTTGTTCAGATTCTGTATTGGAAGTTTACACGTTTCTAGGAATCTATCCAGAGAAGGCAGTGGCACCCCACTCCAGCACTCTTGCCTGGAAAATCCCATGGATGGAGGAGCCCGGTAGGCTGCAGTCCATGGGGTCACTAAGAGTCAGACATGACTGAGCAACTTCCCTTTTACTTTTCACTTTCATGCATTGGAGAAGGAAATGGCAACCCACTCCAGTGTTCTTGCCTGGAGAATCCCAAGGACGGGGGAGCCTGGTGGGCTGCCATCTGTGGGGTCGCACAGAGCTGGACACGACTGAAGCGACTTAGCAGCAGCAGTAGCAGGAATCTATCCATATTTTCTGGGTTGTCCAATTCACTGCTGTATAATTGTTTGCAGCAATCTCTTATGGTCTTTTTATCTCTGTGGTGGTGGTTGTAATTTCTCCTCTTTCATTTCTGATTTTACTTATTTGCGCTCCTCTGTTTCTTGACGAATCAGGCTAAAGTTTTATCAATTTTGCTTATCTTTCCAAAAAAAAAAAAAAAGCTTTTAGTTTCATTGATTTTTTTTTTTATTATGAGCGACTTCACTTTCACTTTTCACTTTCATGCATTGGAGAAGGAAATGGCAACCCACTCCAGTGTTCTTGCCTGGAGAATCCCAGGGAAGGCAGAGCCTGGTGGGCTGCAGTCTATGGGGTTGCACAGAGTCAGACACAACAAGTGACTTAGCAGCAGCAGCAGCCTCAACATCATTTATTTCCACTCAAATTTATTAGTTCCTTCCTTTCACTTCTTTCACTAACTTTAGACCTTTCTGTGTTTTTCTTTTTCTAGCTCCATTAGGCGTAAAGGTTAGATAGTTTAAGGTTTTCCCTGTTTCTTGTATTGCTACAAAGTTCCCTCTTAGAACCCATTTTGCTGAGTCCCATAGATTTGGTACATTGTGTTTGTTTTCATTTGTCATAAGTTGTTTTTTATTTCTCCTTTGTTTTCTTTGTTGAGCCATTGTTATTTAGCATGATGTTCAGCCTCTGAGTTTTTGTGTTTTCTTCTTGTAAATGAATTCTACTATCATATTGTTGTGGTCAAAATAGATGCTTGATAAGATTTAATCTAATCTTGTTAAAATTATTAAGACTTGCTTTGTAGTTTACCATGTGATCTGTTTTGGAGAATGTTCCATGTGCATTTAAAAAGAATATGCATTATTGCTTTACTGTCGCTTTCTCCCTTTATGTTTTATAATACTTACTTTATGTATTTATGTGCCCTGTAGCTCAAATGGTAAAGAACCTGACTGCAATGCAGGAGACCAGGGTTTGTTACCTGGGTTGGGAAGTTCCTCTGGAGAAGGGAATGGCAATCCACTCCAGTATTCTTGCCTTGAGAATCCAACGGACAAGAGAAACCTGGCCACAGTCCATGGGGTCGCAAGAGCCGGATACAACTGAGCAACTGACACACACACATGTTCGGGGCAAAGAATCAGACATGACTTAGCGACTAAGCACACACACATTGGGAGCATAGATATTTACATAATTTATATCCTCTTGTTGGACTGATTTGGAGAAGACTCTTGAGAGTCCCTTCAATTGCAAGGAGATCCAACCAGCCCATCCTAAAGGAAATAAGTCCTGAAAATTCACTGGAAGGACTGATGTTGAAGCTGAAACTCCAATACTTTGGCTACCTGATGTGAAGAACTGACTTGTTTGAAAAGACCCTGATGCTGGGAAAAATTGAAGGTGGGAGGAGAAGGAGATGACAGAGGATGAGATGGCTGGATGGCATCACCAACTCAATGGACATGAGTTTGAGTAAACTCTGGGAGTTGGTGATGGACAGGGAGGCCTGACATGCTGCAGTCTATGGGGTCGCAAAGAGTCGGACACGACTGAGTGGCTGAACTGAACTGAAAACTCTTCGTCATAGTTTTTAATGTTCATTTTGTCTGATATAAGTATTGCTACCCCAGCTCTGTTTTTGCTTCCATTTACATGGAATATTCCTTCTACCCCTTCACATGCAGTCTGTGAAAGTCTTTAGACCTGAAGTGAGTCTCTTATAGGCAGTATATATATATGGATCATTTTTTAAAATCCATTCAGCCATTCTATGTCTTTTATTGGAACATTTAATCCATTTACATTTAGAGTAATTATGGATAGGTATGTAACTACTGCCATTTTTTAACTGTTCTCTGGTTACTTTTGTAGTTTTTTCTGTCCCTTTCTTTTGCTCTCTTCCCTTGTGATTTGATGACTATCTTTAGCATTATGTTTAGATTCTTTTTTCTTTTCTTGTGTATTTATGTGTGTGTGTGTGTGTGTGTGTGTGTGTATCTATTACAGGTTTTTGGTTTTCTTGTTACTATGAAATTTATATATAACAACCTAATGTATACAGTAGCCTATTTCAACATAAGTTCAAATACCTCCTAAAAGCCCTGTATTTTTAGTCCCCCTAACATTTTATTTTTTTGATGTGATATTTTACATCTTTTTACTTTGTGTATCCCTTAACAATTCATTGTAGATAAAGATGATTTCACTACTTTTGTCTTTTAACCTTCCTACTAGCTTTGTAAGGGGTTGATCCACTACCTTTCTACATGTTTGTCTTTACTGCTGCTGCTAAGTCACTTCAGTCGTGTCCGACTCTGTGTGACCCCACAGACAGCAGCCACCAGGCTCCCCCCGTCCCTGGGATTCTCCAGGCAAGAACACTGGAGTGGGTTGCCATTTCCTTCTCCAATGCATGAAAGTGAAAAGTGAAAGTGAAGTCGCTCAGTCGTGTCCGACTCTCAGCGACGCCATGGACTGCAGCCCACCAGGCTCCTCCATTCATGGGATTTTCCAGGCAAGAGTACTGGAGTCGGGTGCCATTGCCTTCTCCAGTTTGTCTTTAATAGTGAGACTTTTTTTTCATAATTCTTTTACTTGTAGTAGTAGCCTTTTCTTCACTGCTTAGAGAAGACCCTTAAGGTTGCTCTAGGGTGATAACTTCCTTTAGCTTTTGCTTATCTGGGAAATTCTGAATAATAACCTTGTCAATAAAGCATTCTTGGTTGTTTTTTTTTTTTCTTTCTTTCAGTACTTTGAATATAACATGCCATTCCCTTCTGGCCTGTAAAGTTTCTGTTGAAAAACCAATAGATGGCCTTATAGGACTTCCCTGGTACATAACTAGTTGCTTTTTCCTTGCTTTCTTTAAAATTCACACTTTAATTTTTGCCATTTTAATTATACTATGTCCAGATATGGGATTCTCTTGTTTAGGACTGTGCTTCCAAAATCTGGATATCTGCTTCCTTCCTCATGTTAGGAAAGTTTCCAGCTATTTTTTCATCAGATAAATTCTGTTCCACTTTCTCTCCTTCTTCTCCCTCTGTGACCTCTATAATGCAAATCTTAGTATGCTTGTTGTTTTTCCAGAGGTCTCTTAAACTGTCTGCATTTTAAAATTTTTTCTTTTTTCTGTTAAGCCCAGGTGACTTCTACTATTCTATCTTCCAGATCACCGCTCCACTTTTCTGTATCATCTAATCTACCACTGATTTATTCTAGTGCATTTTTTCAGGGAGTGCATGTCAGCTCTTATTGGTTATTTTATATATTTTCTAACTCTTTATTGTTACGATGGTGTGATCACTCACCTAGAGCCAGACATCCTGGAATGCGAAGTCAAGTGGGCCTTAGGAAGCATCACTATGAACAAAGCTAGTGGAAGTGATGGAATTCTAGTTGAGTTACTTCAAATCCTGGAAGATGATGCTGTGAAAGTGCTGCATTCAATATGCCAGCAAATTTGGAAAACTCAGCAGTGGCCACACGACTGGAAAAGGTCAGTTTTCATTCCAATCCCAAAGAAAGGCAATGCCAAAGAATGCTCAAACTACTGCACAATTGCACTCATCTCACACACTAGAAAAGTAATACTCAAAATTCTCCAAGCCAGGCTTCAACAGTACATGAACCATGAACTTCCAGATGTTCAAGCTGGATTTAGAAAAGGCAGAGGAACCAGAGATCAAATTGCCAACATCTGCTGGATCATACAAAAAGCAACAGAGTTCCAGAAAAACATCTATTTCTGCTTTATTGACTATGCCAAAGTCTTTGGGTGGATCACAATACACTGTGGGAAATTCTTCAAGAGATGGGAATAGCACACCATCTGACCTCCCTCCTGAGGAATCTGTATGCAGGTCAGGAAGCAACAGTTAGAACTGGACATGGAACAACAGATTGGTTCCAAATAGGAAAAGGAGTACGTCAAGGCTGTATATTGTCTCCCTGCTTATTTAACTTATATGCAGGAAATGTTGGATAAAGCACCAACTGGAATCAGGTTGCCAGGAGAAATATCAATAACCTCAGATATGCAGATGACACCACCCTTATGACAGAAAGTGAAGAACTAAAGAGCCTCTTGATGAAAGTCAAAGAGGAGAGTGAAAAAGTTGGCTTAAAACACAAAATTCAGAAAACTAAGATTATGGCATCCAGTCCAATCACTTCACAGCAAATAGATGGGGAAACAATGGAAACAGTGATGGACTTTATTTTCTTGGACTTCAAAATCACTACAGATGGTGACTGCAGCCATGAAATTAAAAGACATTTGCTCCTTAGAAGAAAAGTTATAACCAACCTAGATAGTATATTAAAAAGCAGAGACATTACTTTGCCAACAAACGTCTGTCTAGTCAAAGCTATGGTTTTTCCAGTAATCATGTATGGATGTGAGAATTTGAATGTAAACAAAACTGAGCACCAAAGAATTGATGCTTTTGAATTATGGTGTTGGAGAAGACTCTTGAGACTCCCTTGGACTGCAAGGATATTCAACCAGTGAATTGTAAAGGAAATCAGTCCTGAATATTCATTGGAGGGACTGATGCTGAAGCTGAAACTCCAATACTTTGGCCACCTGATGCAAAGAACTGACTCATTTGAAGACTCTGATGCTGGGAAAGACTGAAGGCGGGAGGAGAAGGAGATGACAGAGGATGAGATGGTTGGATGGCATCACCAACTCAATGAACATGAGTTTGGGTGGACTCTGGGAGTTGGTGATGAATATGGAAGCCTGGTGTTGTAGGCCATGGGGTCACACTGAATCAGACACAATTGAGCAACTGAAATGAACTGAGCTCTTCATTGAAGTTCTCACTGCGTTCATCCACTCTTCTCCAAAGTTCATTGAGCATCTTTATAATCATTACCTTGAACTCCATTGGGTACACTGCTTATCTTTGCTTCATTTATCTTTTTCTTGGGTATTATCTTGTTCTTTTGTTGGAAATATATTCCTCTATCTCCCAATTTTGCCTAATTATTTGTGTTTATTTATATGTATTAGGTAGATGTGTATGTATGTCTCATGGTTTTAGAGAAGTGACTATATATATATACACATACATATATACACACACACATATGTCTTCCCTGGTGGCTCAGATGGTAAAGAATCCTCCTGCAATGCCGGAAACCTGGGTTCAATCCCTGCAAAGATTCCCTGGATTAGGGCAGGGCAACCCATTCCAATATTCTTGCCTGGAGAATCCCCGTGGACAGAGGAGCCTGGCAGGCTATCGTCCATGGGGTTGCAAAGAGTCAGACATGACTGAGCGACTAAGTACACATGGGACCCAGCAGCATGTTCCCCTCTGGCCACTAGAGTCAGATGTTCCAGGATTATTACCTATGTGAGCTGTGTGCTTCCTTCTCTTGTTGTGGAACCAAATGCTATGGGCATGCTGGATGACAGGACTGGCCCCTGGCCAGTGGTTGCTGCAGGCATTGTATTGGGCATGGTAGGCTCCAACACAGCTGGCTGTGTGGCCAGTAAGTGACTTCCATGGGAACAACAGTGGGCGGGCAGGCCTCTGGCACTAATAGACTAAAGGGAGGATTCCAAAATGGTGCCCACCAGCATAGGTGTCAGCCCTATAGAACAAGATCACAAAAATTGTTGCCACCAGCATCACATTCCCTGGGAGGACTCCCAGCTGCCCTTTGTCTCTCCAGGGACTCTCTAGGATCACTAAGTGGGTCTGAGCTCAGCACCGTTCAAGCTCCTGGGATTCAGACTGTGTGACTTCTGGCACACTTTTAAGAGTAAAGTCTTGGTTTTCTACAACCCTTCAGCTCTCCTGCGTGTAAGCGCCACTGGTTTTCAAAGAAAGACATTGTATGCGCTCATCTTCCTATTATGGGACTCAGACCCCCTCATTCCTCAGAGAGAAACTGCAAAGTTGTGATATACCTTGTGGATTATCACAATGGAGGGGGAAAAGCTACAATTCAGATAAAGATATGAAACCAAAATAAATATGGCTTTATTATTTATTGTCCTGTAGTTCTGAGAATTTGATGGACAGCCACAGCCCCCTTAATGTGTTTGCCCCATTTCTACTAAAGTTTCACATGTGGCTTTCAATCTAACACTTTTAACAGGCAGATTTTACTGACTACTCCAGACCCCATCAGTTCAGTTCAGTTCAGTTGCTCAGTCGTGTCCTATTCTTTGAGACCATCATGGACTGCAGCATATCAGGCTTCACTGTCCATCACCAACTCCAGAGCTTGTTCAAACTCATGTCCATCAAGTTGGTGATGCCATCCAAACATCTCATCTTCTGTCATCCCCTTCTCCTTCTGCTTTCAATCTTTCCCAACATCACAGTCTTTTTCAAGGAGTCAGTTCTTTGCATCAGGTAGCCAAAGTATCATAGCTTTAGCTTCAGCATCAGTCCTTCCAATGAATATTCAGGACTTATTTCCTTTAGGATCGGCTGGTTGGATCTCATTTCAATCCGAGGGACTCTCAAGAGTCTTCCCCAACACCACAGTTCAAAGGCATCAATTTTTATGCACTCAGCTTTCTTTATGGTCCAACTCTCACATCCATACATGACTTCTTGGAAAACCATAGCTTTGACTAGATGGACCTTTGTTAGCAAAGTAATATCTCTGCTTTTTAATATTCTGTCTAGTTGGTCATAACTTTTCTTCTAAGGAACAAGCGTCTTTTAATTTCACGGCTGCAGTCACCACCAGCAGTGATTTTGAAGTTCAAGAAAATAAAGTCTGTCACTGTTTCCATTGTTTTCCCATCTATTTGCCATGAAGTGATGGGACGGATGCCATGATCTTCATTTCTGACCCCATATTCCCCTCTAATTTTCTATAGTCTTTAGATTCTGGGTCATTCATTTATTCACTCACTCAGACAGCATATAAATGAGCACTAACTATCCTTCATGCACTGGATATGACTGTGACAATAAGCAAGAAACAATGAAGTGTTAGACTAAAACAGCTAAAGGACTAATAATCAGAGCCAGTATAATGTAGCATTTCTGTATACTAACTTATAAAGTTCACGGTTGTTCCAAGTAATGTCTTCGCACTAGACTGTAAGCTCCTAACTGGAACCAGACATTGGATCTTCAATTCTTTTGAACAGTCAGCATAGTAGTGGCTCTTATGTAGTAGATATTTACTAAATAATTGTTCATTGAATGTGCACAGATACAACTTAAGGAGGATTGTACTTCTCTTAATAATGTAATAGCTGAATATTAACAATTTCTTGTTGGCCTCCTTGGTTGTAAAAAAAAATGGCACTGTTTTCTCAAAGTTAATCACTGTTATTCTTTTCTGTATCTAAGTCTCTATTTCAGAACTCACTACTCTGAACTTTATCTGAGTGTTGACTAGACAAACTTGGCTAGATTTTTCCATTTGCTCATATAAGAATTAAAAATTTAAACAACCTTCAAGAATGCAATTTTAGCAAGTTACTGAGTAAAAAGCAGATGCAACCTTGATCATCTTCAGACTGTGCAAAGGTGTTATTACACTAATAATTTAACCATCTCATTAAGCTGGCTTTTAACCTGATGTCCCAAGGACTGAAGTTTACTTTAGACTCTCTTTAATGAAATACATCTTCAAGCTCTAGAATAGTTCAATGATGGGTGGTAATCAGCATTAGATGAACAGAAAAATCTCCACTCAACAAATGAGTCTTTACTTTATAAACTTCCACAAAGTATCAAGTATAAGCAGATTAATTTAAGCCTTTCAACAAGCAATTAACAAAACAAACCATAAGTCTTCAAATTCAAAGAGGAAAATAATTATTCTTTTAGGAGATGAGGGCATGATAAGATTAGGAAAAAAACTTTACTCAAATATATGCCCTTTTAATATGAGTCTAATCACTATAATTTGTTTAAGAAATATTTAATCACAGGCCAAATCCTATGTTGAGCACCATGGGAAAGACAAGATCAGTAAGTCATGTACCCTTCCCTTAAGCACCTCACAATTAACTAGAGGTAACACGCATAAAAAATAATTGCTTAACATAGTTGTAATTATGCTGAACTATAATCAGAGACGGAGAAGGCAATGGCATCCCACTCCAGTACTCTTGCCTGGAAAATCCCATGGACGGAGGAGCCTGGTAGGCTGCAGTCCATGGGGTCGCAAAGAGTCGGACACGACTGAAGCGACTTAGCAGCAGCAGCAGCAGCATAATCAGAGAGCTGACAGCTTAGACGATACTCTTCACTAATAAAGGACATGGTATGATAGAGGAAATATTATAGGGAAGGGAGAAACAGGTAAACAGAAGAAGGTGAAACTCTAGTGATTTTTGAATTGGGGTGGGGTGGGGAGAGTAATACAGAGAGGTAAATTACTGGACAAAAAAGGAAAAGATGCCTACTACTTGCCCCCACACACACACACACACACACACACACACACACACACACACACACAAACACAAAACTCCATTTTCCCCTTTTCTCCCCTATTAAGTTTACAGGAAAAACAGAAGATTTCAAATACCTAAGAAAGCAAGTACACAGACAAGGATACAGCCAGTTTCCTCTGGGTCCTAGAAAAACCACAGATGTTACTCATATCTGAACTCTCAGAGATGAAGAGCCAAGGTTCCAAGCTAGCTAATTCACAGCACAGGCCAATGGGAAAGCCAACTCATAAAGACACCCACTCTCAGAACCCTCCCACACTGTTGGTAGGAATGTAAACTGACAGAGCCACTATGGAAAACACTATGGAAGTTCCTTAAAAATATAAAAATAGAGCTACCATATGACCCTGCAATCCCACTCGTGGGCATATATTGGAGGAACAAAACATGGTACAAAAGGATAAAGCACCCCAGTGTTCACTGCAACACTGTTTACAATAACCAAGACATGGAAACAACATAAATGTCCATCGACAGAGAAACGGATAAAGAAGATGGGGTATACATATAAAATGGAATGTTACTCAGCCATTTAAAGGAATGAAATGCCATTTGCAGCATTATGGATGGACATAGATAGTGTCATACTGAGTGAAGTAACTCAGAGATGGACAAATATCATATGATAATCTTTATACATGAAATTTTTTTTTAATGGTACAAATGAACGTATTTACAAAACAGATACAGACTCACAGACTTAGAGAAGGATCTCATGGTTGCCAGAGGGAAGGATGGGAGGAAGGGATAGTTAGGGAGTTTGGGATACACATGTCACACTGCTACGTTTAAAATGGGTAGTCAACAAGGATCTACTGTATAGTACAGGGAACTCTGCTCCATGTTATGTGGAAGCCTGGATAGGAGGGAAGTTTGGGCGAGAATGGATACATGTATATGAATGGCTGAACCTCTCTCCTGTCCACCTGAAAACTATCACAACATTGTTAACTGGTATACTCCAATGTAAAATAAGATTTAGAAAAAAGAAATCTGCAAAAAATAAAAGACACCTTCTCCCTTTGCCTGAGATTGCCAGAAGTAGACCCTGAAATAGAACTCATGTGAAAATTAGCTACGAAAAAGTGTGTTCTTAGAAAAGCACTGTAGAGGAGTAGGAAAGCAAGACTTGAAAGAGGCCACACCACAAGGGTACAGTATTTAGCACTATCTGATAGGTGGTATCTTTAGCTGAAATCCATTGGGAGCTCTGAAAACAGTACAAAAAACATGTATGGAGTCCTTCCAAGGGGTCCAGGGCCTGAAGTATTTATAAAGTCACATTGTTACGTCACTGGTTAAGAGCTGCCTCTAGTAGGAGGAAGGAGCAGAAAGGAGGTATCCTTTCTGCTGAGGATACCTCAGGAACAGGCTGAGGGCAGTTCTCCAACAGGTGACGGACATCAGAAATGAAGTAACAATTACAGAAGCATTAACAGTAGCTGCTACACTCTAATTGCTGTGAGTAGTGAGAAGGACATCCAACAGAGTGGGATTTGTATAAAATGAGGAATCACAGTTTCTATATTCAGTTTTTCACTTAAACACACTAGTATCAGTTTTCATGTATACATTTTTTTCTGCTCATTAAATTCCTATTTTAAATAGGGCATTGATAAAAGGGTTGAGAATTCAAACTCAGACAATTTTCAAATGTTCCCACGATGGTAGCGAGGTAGGAAACTATGTTAGTAAAGTCAGTTCTATTTATTCATCCATCATTCATTCATTCAGAAAATATTTACTGAATACCCTACTAAGTGTCACATGTTGTTATTGTTTAGTCACTAAGACACTTTTGCAACCCCATTGACTGTAGCCTGCCAGGCTCCTCTGTTCATGGGATTTCCCAAGAAGAATACTAGTGTGGGTTGCCATTTCCTTCTCCAGGGGATCTTCCTGACACAGGGACTGAACCGGAGTCTTCTGCACTGCAGGTGGATTCTTTACTACTGAGCTGCCCAGGAAGCCCATGTGTCACATACTATTCTTGAAAAGAACTGAGCCATGAACAAAACAGACAATATTCCTATCATCTTGAAACTTACATTCTATATGTGAGACAGATGGCAGACATAGAAATGCATTCATACATAGCACAATACCAGGGAACTATATAGTTTAAAAAAAAAAACCATAAAGAATTTGAGAGTGATCTAGGTGTGCTGTTTTACTAGGGTGGTCAGACAAGTCCTCTCGGACAATTAATTATTAGTGTAGGTGTCAAGTAAAATGAGGGGCCAAGTCAAAAGGATATCTGGAGGGGGCGGTCTTAAGATGGCGGAGGAATAGGATGGGGAGACCACTTTCTCATCCACAAATTCATCAAAAGAACATTTGAACGCTGAGTAAATTCCACAAAACAACTTCTGAATGCTGGCAGAGGACATCAGGCACCCAGAAAAGCAGCCCATTGTCTTCAAAGGAGATGTTTTATCAATGGTGCTGTATAGATGGAGAAGTCCTGAGGCTACTGTAAAAATAAGACTGAAAACCAGAAGCGGAGGCTTAAGTCCAAATCCAGAGAACACCAGAGAACTCCTGACTCCAGGGAACATTAATCGACAGGAGCTCATCAAACGCTTCCATACCTACACTGAAACCAAGCACCACCCAAGGGCCAACAAGTTCCAGAGAAAGACATACCATGCAAATTCTCCAGCAACACAGGACCACAACCCTGAGCTTCAATATTCAGGCTGCCCAAAGTCACTCCAAACCCAGTGATATCTCATAACTCATTACTGGACACTTCATTGCACTCCAGAGGGAAGAAATCCAGCTCCACCCACCAGAGCACCGACACAAGCTTCCCTAACTAGGAAATCTTGACAAGCCACCCATACAACCCCACCCACAGTGAGGAAACTCTACAATAAAGACAACTCCACAAACTGCCAGAATACAGAAAGGCCACCCCAAACACAGCAATATAAACAAGATGAATAGACAGACGAATACCCAGCAGGTATTTATCTACCTGATAAAGAATTCCAAATAATGATAGTAAAAATGATCCAAAATATTGAAAACAAAATGAAATCACAGATAAATAGCCTGGAGACAAAGATTTAGAAGATGCAATAAAGGTTTAACAAGGACCTAGAAGAAATAAAAGAGAGTCAATCTATAATGAATAATGCAATAAATGATATCAAAAACACTCTGGAGGGAACCAACAGTAGAATAATGGAGGCAGAAGACAGAGTTAGTGAGGTAGAAGATAGAATGGTAGAAATAAATGAGACAGAGAGGGGGAGAAAAAAAAGAATTAAAAGAAATGAGGACAACCTCAGAGACCTCTGGGACAATGTTAAATGCCCCAACATTCGAATCATAAGAGTCCCAAAGGAAGAGGACAAAAAGAAAGACCATGAGAAAATACTTGAGGAGGTAATAGTTGAAAACTTCCCTAAAATGGGGAAGAAATTATTACCCAAGTCCAAGAAACCCAGAGAGTCAAAACACGATAAACTGAAGGTTAAAAACCCCCAAGACACATATTAATCAAATTAACAAAGATCAAACACAAAGAACAAATATTAAAAGCAGCAAGGGGAAAACAACAAATAACACATAAGGGGATTCCCATAAGGATAACAGCTCATCTTTCCATAGAAACTCTTCAGGTGAGCACGGAATGGCAGGACATACTTAAAGTGATGAAAGAAAATAACCTACAGCCCAGATTACTGTACCCAGCAAGGATCTCATTCAAATATGAAGGAGAAATCAAAAGCTTTACAGACAAGCAAAAGCTGAGAGAATTCAGCATCACCAAACCAGCTCTCCAACAAATGCTAAAGGATCTTCTCTAGACAGGAAACACAAAAAGGGTGTATAAACTCGAACCAAAATATTAAATTAAATGGCAATGGGATCATACTTATCAATAATTACCTTAAATGTAAATGGGTTGAATGCCCCAACCAAAAGACAAAGACTGGCTGAATAGATACAAAAATAAGAACGCTATATATGTTTTCTACAAGAGACCCACCTCAAAACAAGGGACACATAGAGACTGAAAGTGAAGGGCTGGAAAAAGATATTTATACAAATAGAGTTGGTGATGGACAGGGAGGCTTGGTGTGCTGCAATTCATGGGGTCACAAAGAGTCAGACACGACTGAGTGACTGAACTGAACTGAGAGACCAAAAGAAAGCAGGAGTAGCAATACTCATATCAGATTACAGACTTTAAAACAAAGGCTATGAAAAGAGACAAAGAAGGACACTACATAATGATCAAAGGATCAATCCAAGAAGAAGACATAACAATTATAAATATATATGCACCCAACATAGGAGCACAATATGTAAGACAAATGCTAACAAGTATGAAAGGGGAAATTAACAATAACACAATAATAGTGGGAGACTTTAATACCCCACTCACACCTATGGATAGATCAACTAAACAGAAAATTAACAAGGAAACACAAACTTTAAATGATACAATAGATCAGTTAGACCTAATTGATATCTATAGGATATTTCACCCCAAAATAATGAATTTCAACTTTATCTCAAGTGCACACAGATCCTTCTCCAGGATAGATCACATCCTGGGCCATAAATCTAGCCTTGGTAAATTAAAAAAAAACTGAAATCATTCCAAGCATCTTTTCTGACCACAATGCAGTAAGATCAGATGTCAATTACAGGAGAAAAACTATTAAAAATTCCAACATGTGGAGGCTAAACAACACGCTGCTGAATAACCAACAAATCACAGAAGAAATCAAAAAAGAAATCAAAATTTGCATATAAATGAATGAAAATGAAAACACAACAACCCAAAACCTGTGGGACACTGTAAAAGCAGTGCTAAGGTTCATAGCAATGCAGGCATACCTCAAGAAACAAGAAAAAAGTCAAATAAATAATCTAACTCTACACCTAAAGCAACTAGAAAAGGAAGAAATGAAGAACCCCAGAGTTAGTAGGAGGAAAGAAATCTTAATAATTAGGGCAGAAATAAATGCAAAAGAAACAAAAGAAACCATAGCAAAAATCAACAAAGCCAAAAGCTGGTTCTTTGAGAGGATAAATAAAATTGACAAACCATTAGCCATACTTCATCAAGAAACAAAGGGAGAAAAATCAAATCCATAAAATTAGAAATGAAAATGGAGAGATCACAATAGACAGCACAGAAATACAAAGGATCATAAGAGACTACTATCAGCAATTATATGGCAATAAAATGGACAACGAAGAAGAAGTGGACAAATTCTTAGAAAAGTACAACTTTCCAAAACTGGACCAGGAGGAAGTAGAAAATCTTAACAGACTCATCACAAGCACGGAAATTGAAACTGTAATCAGAAATCTTCCAGCAAACAAAAGCCCAGGTCCAGACGGCTTCACAGCTGAATTCTACCAAAAATTTAGAGAAGAGCTAACACCTATCCTACTCAAACTCTTCCAAAAAATTGCAGAGGAAGGTAAACTTCCAAACTCATTCTATGAGGCCACCATCACCCTAATACCAAAACCCGACAAAGATGCCACAAAAAAAGAAAACTACAGGCCAATATCAAGGATGAATATAGATGCAAAAATCCTTAGCAAAATTCTAGCAATCAGAATCCAACAACACATTAAAAAGATCATACACTATGACCAAGTGGGCTTTATCCCAAGGATGCAAGGATTGTTCAATATCTGCAAATCAATCAGTGTAATATACCACATTAACAAATTGAAAAATAAAAGCCATAAGATTATCTCAATATATGCAGAGAAAGCCTTTGACAAAATTCAACATCCATTTATGATTTTAAAAAAAAAAAACCCAGAAAGCAGGAATAGAAGGAACATACCGCAACATAATAAAAGCTACATATGACAACCCCACAGCAAACATTATCCTCAATGGTAAAAAATTGAAAGCATTTCCCCTAAAGTCAGGAACAAGACAAGGGTGCCCACTCTCACTACTACTGTTCAACATAGTTTTTGAAGTTTTGGCCATAACAATCAGAGCAGAAAAAGGAATGCAAATTGGAAAAGAAGAAGTAAAACTCTCACTGTTTGCAAATGACATGATCCTCTACAAAGAAAACCCTAAAGACTCCACCAGAAAATTCCTAGAGCTAATCAATGAATATAGTAAAGTTGCAGGATATAAAACCAACACACAGAAATCCCTGCATTCCTATACACTAATAATGAGAAAAAGAAAGACAAATTAAGGAAACAATTCCATTCACCATTGCAACGAAAAGAATAAAATACTTAGGAATGTATCTACCTAAAGAAACAAAAGACCTATATATAGAAAACTATTAAACACTGGTGAAAGAAATCAAAGAGGACACTAATAGATGGGGAAATATACAATGTTCATGGATCAGAAGAATCAATATAGTGAAAATGAGTATATTACACAAAACAATCTATAGATTCAATGCAATCCCTATCAAGCTACCAACGGGATTTTTCACAGAGCTAGAACAAATAATTTCACAATTTGTATGGAAATACAAAAAAACTTGAATAGCCAAAGCAATCTTGAGAAAGAAGAATGGAACTGGAGGAATCAACCTGCCTGACTTCAGGCTCTACTACAAAGCCACAGTCATCAAGACAGTATGGTACTGGCACAAAGACAGAAATATAGACCAGTGGAACAAAACAGAAAGCCCAGAGATAAATCCACACACCTATGGACACCTTATCTTTGACAAAGGAGGCAAGAATATACAATGGAGAAAAGACAATCTCTTTAACAAGTGGTGGTGAGAAAACTGGTCAACCACTTGTAAAAGAATGAAACTAGAACACTTTCACCATACACAAAAATAAACTCAAAAAAACTTAAAGATCTAAGCATAAGTCCAGAAACTATAAAACTCCTAGAGGAGAACATAGGCAAAACACTCTCCGACATAAATCATAACAGGATCCTCTATGACCCACCTCCCAGAGTATTGGAAATAAAAGCAAAAATAAACAAATGGGACCTAATTAAAATTAAAAGCTTCTCCACAACAAAGGAAACTCTAAGCAAGGTGAAAGACAGCCTTCAGAATGGGAGAAAATAATAGCAAATGAAGCAACTGACAACGAATTAATCTCAAAAATATTCAAGCAACTCCTGCAGCTTAATTCCAGAAAAATAAATGACCCAATCAAAAAGTGGGCCAAAGAACTAAACAGACATTTCTCCAAAGAAGACATACAGATGGCTAACAAACACATGAAAAGATATCAATATCACTCATTATCAGAGAAATGCAAATCAAAACCACCATGAGGTACCATTTCACGCCAGTCAGAATGGCTGCTATCCAAAAGCAATAAACGCTGGAGAGGGTGTGGAGAAAAGAGATTCCTCTTACACTGTTAGTGGGAATGCAAACTAGTACAGCCACTATGGAGATCAGTGTGGAGATTCCTTAAAAAAGTGAAAATAGAACTGCCATACGACCCAGCAATCCCACTGCTGGGCATACACACCGAGGAAACCAGAACTGAAAGAGACACGTGTACCCCAATGTTCATCGCAGCACTGTTTATAATAGCCAGGACATGGAAGCAACCTAGATGTCCATCAGCAGATGAATGGATAAGAAAGCTGTGGTACATATACACAATGGAGTATTACTCAGCCATTAAAAAGAATACATTGAATCAGTTCTAATGAGGTGGATGAAACCGGAGCCTATTATACAGAATGAAGTAAGCCAGAAAGAAAAACACCAGTACAGTATACTAATGCATATATATGGAATTTACGAAGATGGTAACAATAACCCTGTATGCGAGACAGCAAAAGAGATAGTGATGTTTAGAGCAGTCTTATGGACTCTGTGGGAGAGG
Source organism: Tragelaphus eurycerus (assembly GCA_935064755.1). Lineage (NCBI taxonomy): Eukaryota > Metazoa > Chordata > Mammalia > Artiodactyla > Bovidae > Tragelaphus > Tragelaphus eurycerus. The sequence continues at coordinate 17,583,696 of CAKXYN010000043.1, forward strand.
GCGGGGGTGGGATGATTTGGGAGAATGGCCTTGAAACATGTATATTATCATATGTGAAACGAATCTCCAGTCCAGGTTCAATGCATGATACAGGATGCTTGGGGCTGGTGCACTGGGATGACCCAGAGGGATGATATGGGGAGGGAGGTGGGAGGGGGGTTCAGGATGGGGAACACGTGTACACCCGTGGCGGATTCATGTTGATGTATGGCAAAACCAATACAATATTGTCAAGTAATTGGCCTCCAATTAAAATAAATAAATTTATATCCAAAAAAGGATATCTGAAGGAAAAAAAATCATCCAGGCAATGGAAACAGAAAGTAAAAATTGAACCATAAGAATTCTTGGCATGTTCAAGGAGCAAGAAGAAAATCAGAGGTGTTAGAAGGCAGTGAGAGGGAAGACCAGGAGATAAGCTATAGGAAGCAGTGGGGTTAGGGGCAGGGGTTGCTGATATGTACTATTTTATTTCAGGAAACTCACAAAAGTCCCAAATTACTATGTAAGGTCAAAATGGAAACTGATTATTATCATAGGGAGATCAAAAAAGACTGCAGAGGAGATACAGCATTTAATTCAGCTGTGTGTGTGTGTGTGTGTGTGTGTGTGTGTGTGTGTCACACAGCTGTGTCCATCTCTTTGCAACCTCATGGACTACAGTCCACCAGGCTCCTCTGTCCATGGAATTCTCCAGGCAAGAATACTGGAGTGGGTACTCATTCCCTTCTCCAGGTGATCTTCTCAACCCAGGGGTCTAACGTGGTCTCCTGCATCACACGCAGATTCTTTACTGTCTGAGACACTAGAGAAGCCTAAGCTGAGCTTTACAATGACAGAATTTGTATAAATAGATATGGTTTCATTGCCATTCAGTGACTAAGTCATGTCCAACTCTTTGTGACAAAATGGACCGCTGCAGCATGCCAGGCTCCCATGTCCTCCACTATCTCCCAGAGTTTGCTCAAATTCATGTCCATTGAGTCAGTAATACTATCTAACAGTTTCATCCTCTGTCATCCCCTTCTCCTCCTGCCTTCAATCTTTTCCAGAATCAGAGTCTTTTCCAATGAGTCAGTTCTTCACATCAGGTAGCCAAAGTCTAGAACTTCAGCTTCAGCATCAGTCCTTCCACTGAATATTCAGGGTTGCTTTCCTTTAGGATTGATATGGTAGAAGAAGCTATCACAAGACAATGAACTACAGGAGCAGTGACATAAGAGGCATTAAAATATTTAGGGTCAAGAGGGAACAGGGTCAAGTTTAGTCTGCTTGGAGTGTGAAAAACCACAAAGAGAATTCTGGATGCCATTCTAAAGGCCAGAGTTTCCCAACCCAAAAAATTAAGGTTTTTAAAAAAACTTTATATCATTTGCATACTGCCATTACAATAACCTACCATAATGACTTGCATTAGCAAACTTTATAAAAGAACTAATAACACATTAATTAGAAGGAAATGCTGATTAATTAAAGAAAAACACCACTACATTTTGTGTATTTACTACTTTCTGTTTCTCCATATATATTATTATTTTACAGGGAAGTAAAAACAAAAAAAATACCTGGTTGTCACACTGTTAGTAGATGGTAGAGCTTAGGTCGTCTGACTCATTGTTATGTGGCTCCACAGTCTGCACTTGTAGATGTTAAATTGTTGGAATGTAGATATTAGGTGATTGGAAATTCATAACCAAACATACATGTATAAGGACAGTGAACAGTCTGTAAAGATTATTGGAGAAATCTGAATTTGTTTCTGTTTGACTAAAAAATTAATACCTTCTAAAGAGATGAAAGATCTGACTTAAGACACTTAAGTTAAAGATCTTCAGATTAATTTATTAAAACCATGACACAACAGATAAAAATGATCACTTTAAGACTCAAAACATCCCCACCCATGCCAGGTATGCCAGGCAAAGTGAAGACATCAGAGATGTCTGAACAAAATCTACACATTTTTGTATAATTTTTGTATAATTCTATGGAGTTTTGCAAGAGCCTTCCATCCAAATGACCACTTAACAGAGACTAGATTTTGATTCATTTAAATCTAAGCACTAGATGAATCCTATGGGATTCAATACAGATGGAAATACATCTGAGTGAAAAAATTTTCATTGTTAAATCTGTTAAAATCACAGTCCCAAGTGCACTAGTACAGACTTACTGAATAGCAATACTATGACAACTGCTGTTTTGAGTGCCAGGGCTACAACAGTGAAGAATACAGACAAAGAAAAAAAAAATTCCTGCCTTCATGAAACTAGCATCCTTGTCAGGGACAAGGATCAGAGACATAGGACACAGACAATAAACACATAAATAAGTTAAACACATCAGTGAGAGTTGGTGTTACATGATGAGGAAAAACTCAAGCCAGGAAGGGATGTGGAGGGTGTTGAAGGAGAGAAGAAGGGTTAGGTTAGCAATTTTAAGCAAGATGATGGCCAGGGAAAGCCTCATTGAGTAAGGGATATTTGAGTAAAGATCTAAAGGAGGTAAGGAAGTAAGCCATGCAGGTAACTGAGACAAGAACCAGAGTAAGGTGGAAATTTGCCCTGTGAATCAAGGAGCAGTATAGTCCAAAGTGTCTGGAACAGAGTGAACAAGGAAGAGAACATAAGACATGAATTTAGAGAAATAACAGAGGATAAACTGTACATAGTGTTTACTGACCATGATAAAATTATGGATTTTGCTCTACATGAGGTGGGAAGCCAACTAATAGTAATGCACCAAGAGATTAATCTATATTATCTCATTTAATCATAAAATCTACATGAGTTTGTTATAAGGTAGGCATTAAAATTAACCCCAAACACTTAATTAACCATTTACATAAAATTAACCATACACATAAAATTAACCTCCCCCATTTTATAGACAAGGAAAAAGAAGTTTAGAAAGATTAAGACATTACTTCAATTCCTAGAAAAGGGGATTACCAAAATCCAAAGGCAGTAATCTGATTCCTAAATTCACTCTTAACTACCATGATTACTGCCTAAGCAAGAGTAGTAGTTTCTTTTTCAGACAACAGTATTCAGACAAAAAGAGCACATCATCTTACTCTATACAGCAAATACCACACTCAAAGTTCAATTTTGAATACAACACTTCACAAACTTGGATATATCAAGAAGAAAGATACTAGAATGATTACCTAGAAAATACATGAGGAACAGCTGAGAGAACTAAGGATACTTCAGTTGAGGGAAAAAGATTTGAGAAGGAAGAAATGAGAGTGAGAGCTATGCTATGCTATGCTAAGTCACTTCAGTTGTGTCCGACTCTGTGCCACTGCCTTCTCCGGTGACAGCTAATGAAGAGCTATAATGTGAAACAAGTAAATTATACAACCAAATATTCTCCAGAAGGTGGAACTTAGAGCAGGACAGATACTTTAGCTCAACATGAGGAAAACCATCAGAGACCCATCCCCTCAATATGAGCTCCTTGTTTGTACTGCTGGGGCTGCTAAGTCGCTTCAGTCATGTCCAACTCTGTGCGACCCCATAGACGGCAGCCCACCAGGCTCCGCCATACCTGGGATTCTCCAGGCAAGAACACTGGAGTGGGTTGCCATTGCCTTCTCCAATGCATGAAAGTGAAAAGTGAAAGTGAAGTCGCTCAGTTATGTCCAACTCTTAGCGACCCCATGGACTGCAGCCTACCAGGCTCCTCCATCCGTGGGATTTTCCAGGCAAGAGTACTAAAACAGAACAAAAGACTATATCCAGGGCATTATTATACAGAGGATTCCTAAACTTGCACAGAGGATTTGGTTAAATGGACAAAGTCCTCTCTCAAATCAAAGATCCCATGATCTAATTTTCAACACAGGTTTCAAATAAATTCAGAAAATAAGAGTTTTAGAATAAAAGTATACAGTGCTTGGAGGTGCTTAGCTGTTCAGTCATGTCCGAATCTTTGTGGACCTTTGGAATGTAGCCTGCCAGGCACCTCTGCCCATGGGATTTTCCAGACAAGCATACTGGAGTGGGTAGCTATTTCCCTCTCCAGGGGATCTTCCCAACCCAGGGATTGAAGCCCGGGTCTCCTGCACTGTAGATTCTTTACCATTAGAGCCACCAGGGAAGCACCACCCTCTCTCTGTAATCTGTAAATTGCCCAGAAAGTTTTACTGAGTTATTCTCCTATTAAGCGAGCTGTCAAACCACTAGCCTAATAGAGGGGAATGGAAAGGAAGGGAGGCTTGAACAGATAGAGGAATAGGTTTAGAGAGAAAAACAAGTATCTAAAATTTACAATGAGGCTGAAGATTTCCTCTGCATGTAGGATAGTCCTATGGTTAAATATGTTGTATAACATCACTAAATGATTTAACTTATTTATCTGTGCCAAAAAATACACAGACATCTGTCTAGCTAAAATACTAAATCAGCACTGACATGTTGTAGATACTCAATATTTGCAGAATAAATAAAAGAATAGATTAATCTAATCCAGAGCTGCCGCTGCCAAGTCACCTCAGTGATGTTCGACTCTGTGTGACCCCATAGACGGCAGCCCACCAGGCTGCCCGGTCCCTGGGATTCTCCAGGCAAGAACACTATCCAGAGAGTTCAGTGCTAATGGAAATAGAGTTTCAAAAACTAACTTATAAGTACCTACTCTGTACCAGACATCATGCTAGCATGTAGCCACTTGGAACAATTTTTAAATGTTTTGGAATGTTAATGCTTATAAAACATGGAAATGTTCATTTATCTTTTCATATGGTTGTCAGAATATAACAAGAAGTAATTGAAGATAAATCCAGAGTCCCTCTTCCCATGCAATGCAAGGAAATTCTAGTTTGTATATTACAAGTTGACAGTATCATTTTTCATATGGTTTGCAGATGACTGGCTCATAAGATTAAAAATAAGTCTAGTCCCTTCTGATCTTAAAACAAATCATGTTCCCCATTATTAATAGAAGATTTACCCACAAGCAGAAACAATTGTATTAGCAATTGTTTCTGAGAACCAATAATTTATAGACGAACTAGTTACAGCAAGATGATTTTATGTCTTCAGTTAATAAGCATCTTGATTGAGGTCCAGCTAAGCTGCTTCTTCAAATTCTCCTTAACAGATAAATATTGTGATGAGATTCTGTTGTTGTTATTCTACTAACAGGAAAAAACTACTAACTTGTCAAATTGTGGATGTCATCTATTTAAAAAGATGTTGTTAGGATGGTGCAACAGACACTCAAAACCCTAACCATATCCCCTCTGGCTGCATCATTACGGTGCAAGTCATTCTTCCAAAGGACTTCAGAAGTTTTCTGGAAACAGCAACCCCTCTGTCACTGTGGAGGGCAGGCTGAGAGTGCCAAAGAAACAATAAACATTCATTAAAGAGCAAATCTTAACTATCCTTTAATAACAGAAGTTGGTATATAAATATTCTAGCTGCTTTGTCAGTGGAGGAGGTAATAGAGAATAACTGAGGCTGGCTGATGCTACAGACTCCCGAGTTCCTCCCGAGTTCCTCATTGTGATTAAGAAACCATCTTGACAATGCACCCTTTACTGGTACCTACCTTTCCTGTCTTAACTTCCTCACTGTTCTTATGGGGCTTCCTGGGATCATCTCCCAAATAAATCACATAAATGGAATATGAATTCTGTTTTTTCATGCCCCCTCTAAAGAGAACATAATTAGACAAAATTATTCAGCCCTTCAATATTCATTATTTCACCCAATTTTTACAAATACCATTCCCATTTCTGCCCAACTTGTTTCTCTTATACCTCATTCCATAACTAAAAGCAATGACTTATTTCTTCTTTGTTAAAAAAAAAAAGATAATTTAAAAGAAAATTTTAAAAGAAAAATTATCAACAAAATTATTTACTCTAGAGTGTTATTATGCCAAAATCAAATAAACCGAAGTCAAAAGTTTGAAAGATACATTAGAAACAGGAGAAACTCAGGACAAGAGTCCAATCTCAGTCAGTGTCTTTATTAAATGAATACAGCCCATTAAATGAATATATGTGTTTAATGGCTAAGTCATGTCCAACTCTTTGTGGACACGTAGACTATGGACTGTAGCCTGCCAGGCTCCTCTGTCCATGGGACTTCCCAGGCAAGAATATTGGAGCGGGTTGCCATTTCTTTCTCCATTAAATGAATGTAGCATAATTTAAAAACTAATAACCTGCTATTCAACATTCAAATAGTGTTTAATATATTACTGTTATAAACAAATATGCTTAAATTAGCATTCTTATGCATAAATGTTTGCTCTTAACATTAATTTCTATGGTATTTGTTGGATAAGAGACTTAATGTATTTTTAAGATTTTGATTTATATAACCAGAATGTTGAACTTATTTTCATTCCCATCATCATGAAAATTGTTTATGTTTTTATATATTTTCACTCTTGGATGCTTTTATTTTCATAATCTTTGAAAAATACAATTATTAAACCTGTATTTATTGAACTGTTTTGAAATCACCAATTAATATTTTTATTTTTATAAATTCACTGTTCATGACTTCATCTCAAGTGCGCATCAGTGTGGCTTTCCTCTTCTCACAGAATAGCTTTCACATCTTTCATAGTATATCTCCAGAAAAGCTGTTTTAATGATGGTGTTCATTTAATGTAACTATACCCTATTACTAAATTTAATGTTAATATAGTTAGTGTTTTAAAAAACTCCAGGAAGTAAAATATACTAAGCAATTTTTGATCAGATCAGATCATATCAGTCACTCAGTCGTGTCCGACTCTTTGCGACCCCATGAATTGCAGCACACCAGGCCTCCCTGTCCATCACCAACTCCCAGAGTTCACTGAGACTCGCATCCATCGAGTCAGTGATGCCATCCAGCCATCTCATCCTCTGCCGTCCCTTTCTCCTCTTGCCCCCAGTCCCTCCCAGCATCAGAGTCTTTTCCAATGAGTCAACTCTTCACATGAGGTGGCCAAAGTACTGGAGTTTCAGCTTTAGCATCATTCCTTCCAAAGAAATCCCAGGGCTGATCTCCTTCAGAATGGACTGGTTGGATCTCCTTGCAGTCCAAGGGACTCTCAAGAGTCTTCTCCAACACCACAGTTCAAAAGCATCAATAAAAGCATCAATTCTTCGGTGCTCAGCTTTCTTCACAGTCCAACTCTCACATCCATACATGACCACAGGAAAAACCATAGCCTTGACTAAATGAACCTTTGTTGGCAAAGTAATGTCTCTGCTTTTGAATATGCTATCTAGGTTGGTCATAACTTTCCTTCCAAGGAGTAAGCGTCTTTTAGTTTCATGGCTGCAGTCACCATCTGCAGTGATTTTGGAGCCCAGAAAAATAAAGTCTGACACTGTTTCCAATGTTTCCCTATCTATTTCCCACGAAGTGATGGGACCGGATGCCATGATCTTCGTTTTCTGAATGTTGAGGTTTAAGCCAACTTTTTCACTCTCCACTTTCACCTTCATCAAGAGGCTTTTTAGTTCCTCAATAATGTAAGGGAGAATCCCTTTAACTTAACATAGATTTTGGTTGATTGGTTATTTTTGCATTGTTTTGTTTATCTATAGTGAAAGTCAAAGTGTTTCAGAGGTGGTATAATAGCTGGTATGAGAGTAGATTACATGTATCAAATTCTCACTCACCATTAAGTATTAAGTGAAAAGTGAAAGTGGAGAGTGAAAAGGTTGGCTTAAAGCTCAACATTCAGAAAACAAAGATCATGGCATCTGGTCCCATCACTGCATGGGAAATAGATGGGGAAACAGTGGAAACAGTGTCAGACTTTGTTTTTCTGGGCTCCAAAATCACTGCAGATGGTGACTGCAGCCATGAAATTAAAAGACGCTTACTCCTTGGAAGGAAAGTTATGACCAACCTGGATAGCATATTCAAAAGCAGAGACATTACTTTACCAACAAAGGTTCGCCTAGTCAAGGCTATGGTCTTTCCTGTGGTCTTGTATGGATGTGAGAGCTGGACTGTGAAGAAGGCTGAGCGCCGAAGAATTGATGCTTTTGAACTGTGGTGTTGGAGAAGACTCTTGAGAGTCCCTTGGACTGCAAGAAGATCCAACCAGTCCATTCTGAAGGAGATCAATCCTGGGATTTCTTTGGAAGGAATGATGCTAAAGCTGAAACTCCAGTATTTTGGCCACCTCATGCGAAGAGTTGACTCATTGGAGAAGACTCTGATGCTGGGAGGGATTGAGGGCAGGAGGAGAAGGGGACGACAGAGGATGAGATGGCTGGATGGCATCACTGACTCGATGCATGCGAGTCTGGGTGACCTCTGGGAGCTGGTGATGGACAGGGAGGCCTGGCGTGCTGCAGTTCATGGGGTCGCAAAGAGTCGGACACGACTGAGCGACTGATCTCTGATCTGATTAAGTATGGGGCTGATCTTGAGAAATTTACTTAACCTTCATCTTATTTTCCTTATCTATAAAATGGGAACAATAACAATAATATCTGCATCATATCATTATAGAGAGAATGAGTTAATGCAAAGTGCTTATAGTAGTATGAGGCACATAGTAGCCACTTGATAAATGTCAGCTAATTATAAACAGTATAACATTATTATTGTTATTTATTGGGAGGCAACCTAGCAGAGTGCTTTAATATTATTGGTATTTTTCTGTTTATAGAATTTGAGAAAGTTACTAAACTATTTGCCATCTTTCCATTTTTCTCTTTTAAAATATGAAGATAAAAAGACTATCTTCCTCATTGGGTTTGTATGTAAATTATATACATCATTTAAAATACTACTTAAAACACAGCTTACTACAGGATTCAAAAAACATAAGCTAGGATTACTACCTATTAAACTTGTTTCTTATTTTCTTTGTGCCATTACCATTTTACACAATAAATTTCCTAATAGTAACTACAATTGCATTTGCAGAATAAATCTTCCTTGGTGTTTTTTACAGTTTACTTTTCCTCCCAGCTTTATTGCCTGGAGAAGGGAAAGGCTACTCACTCCAGGATTCTGGCCTGGAGAATTCCATGGACTGTATAGTCTATGGGGTTGCAAAGAGTCCGACACGAGTGAGTGACTTTCACACCAGCTTTACTGAGATATTACTAACATAATATATGTAAGTTTAAGATGTATAATGTAATGATTTGATACACATATATAGTGCAAAGTGACTATGACAATAAGGTTAGTTAACACCTCCATTCCCCCACATAACTACCATTTGTATGTGTGGTGAAAAATTCAAGACAGTATAGTATTATTAATTACAGTCATCAGGCTGCACATTAGCTCTCCAAGATTTATCATCCAGTAATTAGAATTTTGTACCCTTTCACCAACATCTCATTTTCCCCACCCTTCAGCCTCCAACAACCACCATTATGCTCTCTACTTTTGAGTTCAGCTCTTTTAGATTTCACATATAAGTGAGAGCTACCCTGGTGGCTCAGATGGTAAAGAAAGTGCCTGCAATGCAGGAGACCAGGGTTTGATCCCTGGGTCAGGAAGATCTCCTGGAGGAGGAAATGGTAGAACACTCCAGCATTCTTGCCTGCAAAATCGCATGGACAGAGGAACCTGGAGGGCTACAGTCCATGGGGTTGCAAAGAGTCAGACATAACTGAGTGACTAACACACGTACACATAAGTAAGAGCAACAGTATCTGTCTTTTCTGTCTGACTTATTTCATAGCATCATTCACTCAAGCTCCATCTGTGTTGTCACAAAAGACAGGATTTCCTTCCTTCTTATAGTGAATAATATTTCATTATATATCCTATTGATATACACTTAGGTGGTCTTGGATACTGTGAATAAAGTTGCAATGAATATAAAAATGCAAATGTCTCCTTAAGAGACTGTTTCCTCTTCACAGCTAACATCATATTCAATGGTGAAAAGCTGAAAGTATTCCCTCTGAAATCAGGAACAAGACAAGGATGCCCACTCCTACTACATTTATTCAACATAGTTTTGGAAGTCCTAGCAATAGCAATCAGAGAAGAAAAGGAAAATCAAATTAGAAAGGAAGAAAACTGTCAATGTTTGCATATTGCATGATACTATACATAGATGAGCTCGATAAAGGACAGAAATGGTATGAACCTAACAGAAGCAGAAGATATTAAGAAGAGGTGGCAAGAATACACAGAAGAATTGTACAAAAAAGAGCTTCATGACCCAGATAATCATGATGGTGTGATCACTGACCTAGAGCCAGACATCCTGGAATGTGAAGTCAAGTGGGCCTTAGAAAGCATCACTACGAACAAAGCTAGTGGAGGTGATGGAATTCCAGTGGAGCTATTCCAAATCCTGAAAGATGATGCTGTGAAAGTGCTGCACTCAATATGCCAGCAAATTTGGAAAACTCAGCAGTGGCCACAAGATTGGAAAAGGTCCGTTTTCATCCCAATCCCAAAGAAAGGCAATACCAAAGAGTGCTCAAACTACTGCACAATTGCACTCATCTCATACGCTAGTAAAGTAATGCTCAAAATTCTCCAAGCCAGGCTTCAGCAATATGTGAACCGTGAACTTCCAGATGTTCAAGCTGGTTTTAGAAAAGGCAGAGGAACCAGAGATCAAATTTCCAACATCTGCTGGATCATGGAAAAGGCAAGAGAGTTCCAGAAAAACATCTATTTCTGCTTTATTGACTATGCCAAAGCCTTTGACTGTGTAGATCACAATAAACTGTGGAAAATTCTGAAAGAGATGGGAATACCAGACCACCTGATCTGCCTCTTGAGAAATCTGTATGCAGGTCAGGAAGCAACAGTTAGAACTGGTCATGGAACAACAGACTGGTTCCAAATAGGAAAAGGAGTACGTCAAGGCTGTATATTGTCATCATGTTTATTTAACTTATATGCAGAGTATATATGAGAAATGCTGGACTGGAGGAAACACAAGTTGGAATCAAGATTGCTGGGAGAAATATCAATAACCTCAGATATGCAGATGACACTAGCCTTATGGCAGAAAGTGAAGAGGAACTAAAAAGCCTCTTGATGAGAGTGAAAGTGGAGAGTGAAAATGTTGGCTTAAAGCTCAACATTCAGAAAACGAAGATCATGGCATCTGGTCCCATCACTACATGGGAAATAGATGGATAAACAGTGGAAAAAGTGTCAGACTTTATCTTTCTGGGCTCCAAAATCACTGCAGATGGTGATTGCAGCCATGAAATTAAAAGACGCTTACTCCTTGGAAGGAAAGTTATGACCAACCTAGATAGCATATTCAAAAGCAGAAACATTACTTTGCCAACAAAGGTTCATCTAGTCAAGGCTATGGTCTTTCCTGTGGTCATATATGGATGTGAGAGTTGGACTGTGAAGAAGGCTGAGCACCGAAAAATTGATGCTTTTGAACTGTGGTGTTGGAGAAGACTCTTGAGAGTCCCTTGGACTGCAAGGAGATCCAACCAGTCCATTCTGAAGGAGATCAGCCCTGGGATTTCTTTGGAAGGAATGATGCTGAAGCTGAAGCTCCTGTATTGTGGCCACCTCATGCGAAGAGTTGACTCATTGGAAAAGTCTCTGATGCTGGGAGGGATTGGGGGCAGGATGAGAAGGGGACGACAGAGGATGAGATGGCTGGATGGCATCACTGACTCGATGGATTTGAGTCTGAGTGACCTCCGGGAGTTGGTGATGGACAGGGAGGCCTGGCGTGCTGCAGTTCATGGGGTTGCAAAGAGTCGGACACGACTGAACGACTGATCTGATCTGAAACATAGAAAATCCTAAAGACACTAGCAGAACACTACTAGAGCTCATTAATGAATTCAGTAAAGCAGAATAAAAAGTAATACACAGAAATGTTTGGCATTTTTACACACTAATAACAAGATATAAGAAACATAAGTTAAGGAAACAGTCCCATTTATCCTTGCATCAAAAAGAATAAAATAGCTAAGAATAAACCTATCCAGGAGGCAAAAATTTGTACTCTGAAAACTATAACACTCTGACGAATAATCCAAAGACAACACAGATGGAAAAATATACTGTGTTCTTGGATTAGAAGAATCAATATTCTTTAAATGACCTTACTACCCAAGGCAATCTATAGGGATTGCATTGCAATTCAATACATCCTTATCAAATTACCACTGGCATTTTTCACAGAACTAGAACAAAAACTTAACATTTGTATGAAAACACGGAACAACAGACTGGTTCCAAATAGGAAAAGGAGTTCGTCCTTTTGTGTGTTGCTTTTATATCTTTCGATTTTACTGAATTCATTGATTACCTTTAACAGTTTTTTGTAAGAGTCATTAAGATTTTCTGTATAAAAGGTCTTATCACATACAGAGAGAGTGTTACTTTTTTTCTTTCCAGTTTGATTGCTTTATATTTCTTTTTCTTGCCTATTTACTCTGGCTAAAACTTCCATCCTGTGTTGAATATGAATGGTCATTGTAGGCACCCTTGACGTTTTGTGATCTTAGTGGAAAAACTTTTAAACTTTAACTCTTGAATTTGTTGTGGGCCATAGATTTCTCATACATAGCCTTTATTACGTTGAGGTGCATATCTTACTTTTTGGGCTCCAAAATCACTTCAGATGGTGACTGCAGCCATAAAATTAAAAGATGCTTGCTCCTTGGAAGAAAAGTTATGACCAACCTAGGCAGCATATTAAAAAGCAAAGACATTACTTTGCCAACAAAGGTCCATCTAGTCAAGGCTATGGTTTTTCCAGTAGTCATGTATGGATGTGAGAGTTGAACTATAAAGAAAGCTGAGTGCCAAAGAATTGATGTTTCTGAACTGTGGTGTTGGAGAAGACTCTTGAGAGTCCCTTGGACTGCAAAGAGATCCAACCATTCTGTTCTAAAGGAAATCAGCCCTGAGTGTCCATTGGAAGGAATGATGCTGAAGCTGAAACTCCAATACTTTGGCTATCTGATGCAAAGAATGGACTCATTGGAAAAGACCCTGATGCTGGGAAAGATTGCAGGTGGGAGAAGAAGGGGACAACAGAGGATGAGATGGTTGGATGGCATCACCAACTCAATGGATAAGAGTCTGAGTAAACTCTGGGAGTTGGTGATGGACAGGGAGGCCTAGGGTGCTGCAGTCTATGAAGTCACAAAGATTCGGACACAAATGAGCAACTGAACTAAACTAAACTGACATACCTTCTATATCTAGTGTGTTGACAGCTTTTATCATGAAAGGGTATTGAATTCTGCCAAATGATTTTTTCTGCATCTATTGAAATAATCATGATTTTATCCTTCATTTTGTTAATGTTGTGTATCACATTTACTGATTTGCATATGTTGAATCATCCTTGCAAGCTAGGGATAAATCCAACTTGATCATGGTGTTATTATCCTTTCAATATACTATTGAATTCAGCTTGTTAGTATTTGTTTTTGAGAATTTTTGCATCTATATTGATCAGCAATATTAGCTTGTAAAAGTTTTTTTTTTTTCTCATGTCCTTACCTGGTTTTGGTGTCAGGTTAATGCTGTCCTTATAAAATTAGTCTGGGAGTATTCACTTCTCTTTAATTTTTTAGAAAAGCTGAAGAAGGAGTGGTGCTAATTCTTCTTTAAACGTTTAGTAGAACTCACTAGGATACGATTTGGTCTGGGCTTCTTTGTTGGAGATTTTTTTTTCTCCTACTAGTAACTGGTCTGTTCAGATTTTCTATTTCTTCATAATTGTGTTTTGGCAAGTTGTACATTTCTCGGCATTTATTAATTTCTTCTAGGTCATTCCAGTTTTTTGGCACGTAACTGTTCATAGCAGCCTCATGAACCATTGTATTTCTGCTGTATCAACTATAATGTCTCCTCTTTCCCTTCTGATTTTGAGTCTTTTCTTTGCTTTTCTTAGTCTAGCTGAGAGTTTCCCAATACTGTTTACCTTTTCAAAAACACAGCTCTTAGATCTATTGATCTTTTTCCCTCTCTCCATTAAAATTTATTTCAGGTCTGATCTTGGTAATTTCCTTCTTTTTGCTAACTTTGGACTTACTTTGTTTTTTCTTTAGTTCCTTGAGAAGGAACTAAAGGTTATTTTAGACCTTTCCTTTTTCTTAACCTAAGAATATAATGCTTCACTCTTAGAACTGTTTTTCCCATAAGTTTTGGTATGTTGTATTTCTATTTTCTTTTGTTTCAAGAATTTTTTAATTTCTTTTTAATTGCTTTTTTGATCTATTGATTATTCAGGAGTGCGTTGTTTGATTTCACATATTTGTGAACTTTCCAGTTTTCCTCCTGTTACTAATGTCTAATTTTCTGCCATTTTGGTTGGAAAAGATACTTGGTGTGGTTTCAATTATCATTCATTCGCTAAGGGTTGTTTTCTGGCTTAATATATTTACCCTGGAGAATGTTCCCAATAAGTTTGAGAAGAATGTGTATTCTGCTGCTTTTGAATGAACTGTTCTATTATATGTTCATTACTTCCATTTGGTCTAAAATACAGCTCAAGTCTAAGGTTTCCTTATTGATTTCCTAGTTGAATGATTTATCCATTGTTGAAATTTGGGTATTGAAATCCCTTGCTATCTTTGTATCCTTGTTTATTTCTCCCTTTAGATCAGTTACCATTTATGCCTAATATATTTAAGCACTGTAATGCTTGATGAATACATATTTATAATTATATACACTCTTGAATTGTCATTATATTAATACCTCTCTGTCTCCTGTTACAGTTTTTTACTTAAACCATTTTGTCTGATGTAAATACAGGTATTCATGCTTTCTTCTGTGTTCTATTTGCATGTTCCCACCTCTTTACTTTCAATCTCCGTGTGTCCCTAAAGCTGAGTCTCTTGTAGAAAGCATACAGTTGGGTCTTGTATTTTAATCCATTCAGCCAGTTTATGTTTTTTGATTACAGAATTTAATCCAATTACTAATACATTGAAAGTAATTACTGATATGTAAGGTTGATTACTTATTCTTTTCTGGCTTTTTGTAGTTACCTTGTATCTGTCTTCCTATTGTATTGTCTTTCTTTCTGGGTTGATTTTTTTTTTTTTTTTTTTTTTGGGGGGTAACTGCATGCTTTCATTCCCTTTTATTGGAGGTGTGGGGTCTTCTGCTGTCATTTAGAAGTTGTGCTGTAGGATGTGTTTTATATTCTGATGAATTTTTGATGTATTTATGGGGAGGAAGGTAATCTCCCCATCTTACTCCTCTACCATCTGGAGGACATATTATCTTGTATGCATTACCTACTGAACAGTTTTGCTTTGTAAGCCATGAGGCTTACATAAAACATCTTTTTAGTTAAAAAAAATTGATTTTATACTAATTACAATATAACTTCACTCACATACAAAGCTTTATCCTTTTTCTCTCTAATAATTTGTTTTAATAATTTACCTTTTCCTATATTATTTATCCATTTACAAATTATTGTGGCAATATGTGAACCATGAACTTCCTGATGTTCAAGCTGGTTTTAGAAAAGGCAGAGGAACCAGAGATCAAATTTCCAACATCCTCTGGATCATGGAAAAAGCAAAAGAGTTCAAGAAAAACATCTATTTCTGCTTTATTGACTATGCCAAAGCCTTGACTGTGTGGATCACAATAAACTGTGGAAAATCCTGAAAGAGATGGGGATACCAGACCACATGATCTGCCTCTTGAGAAATTTGTATGCAGGTCAGGAAGCAACAGTTAGAACTGGACATGGAACAACAGACTGGTTCCAAATAGGAAAAGGAGTACGTCAAGGCTGTATATTGTCACCATGTTTATTTAACTTATATGCAGAGTACATCATGAGAAACACTGGACTGGAAGAAACACAAGCTGGAATCAAGATTGATGGGAGAAATATCAATAATCTCAGATATGCAGATGACACCACCCTTATAGCAGAAAGTGAAGAGGAACTAAAAAGCCTCTTGATGAAAGTGAAAGTGGAGAGTGAAAAAGTTGGCTTGAAGCTCAACATTCAGAAAACGAACATCATGGCATCCAGTCCCATCACTTCATGGGAAATAGATGGGGAAACAGTGGAAACAGTGTCAGACTTTATTTTTCTGGGCTCCAAAATCACTACAGATGGTGACGGCAGCCATGAAATTAAAAGACGCTTAGTCCTTGGAAGGAAAGTTATGACCAACCTAGCTAGCATATTCAAAAGCAGAGACATTATTTTGCCAGCAATGGTCCGTCTAGTCAAGGCTATGGTTTTTCCTGTGGTCATTTATGGATGTGAGAGCTGGACTGTGAAGAAGGCTGAGCACTGAAGAATTGATGCTTTTGAACTGTGGTGTTGGAGAAGACTCCTGAGAGTCCCTTGGACTGCAAGGAGATCAAACCAGTCCATTCTGAAGGAGATCAGCCCTGGGATTTCTTTGGAAGGAATGATGCTAAAGCTGAAACTCCAGTATTTTGGCCAACTCATGCAAAGAGTTGACTCATTGGAAAAGACTCTGATGCTGGGAGGGATTGGGAGCAGGAAGAGAAGGGGACGACAGAGGATGAGATGGCTGGATGGCATCACTGGCTTGATGGATGCTAGTCTCAGTGAACTCTGGGAGTTGGTGATGGACAGGGAGGCCTGGCGTGCTGCAATTCATGGGGTCGCAAAGAGTCGAACACGACTGAGCAACTGATCTGATCTGATCTTTGATAGTTATTTTTAATACTTTTGTTGTTTAATCCTTTACACCAGAGTTAAATGATTACTATCCCCACCTTTTCACAATATTAGAATATTCTGAATTTGACAATAAATTAACATTTACCAGCATGATATACTTTCTTGTTCTCTTGCTACTAATTAGCATCCTTTAATTTTAGCTTGAACAACTCCTTTCAGCATGTCTTGTAAAGCAAGTCTAGATGTGACAAAGTCTCTCTGCTTTTGTTTAGGAAACTCTACCTCTTGCTCAATTCAGAGAGACAACTTTGTTGGGTAAAGTATTCTTGGTTAGCTGTTGTTGTTTTTTGTTTTCGTTTTTCTTTCAGCACTTTGAATACATCACCTCACTGTGTCCTGGCCTGAAAGATTTCTACTGAGAAATCCTCTGGCAGCCATATGAATATTTCCTTTTATGTCAGGATATTTTTTCTCTTCCTGCTTTTAAAAATTCTCTCTCTGTCCTAGATATTAGATAGTTTTATTACAATGTACCTTAGTGAAAACTGTTTGGGGTTGAAATTTTGACTGATTAGTTTTATGAACTTGAATACTTAAATCTCTCCCCAGATTTGGGGATTCTCAGCTATTATTTTTTTTTTAATGAGCTCTCTTCTTCTTTCTTTTTTTTTTTTTTTGATCAAGAATCTCTTTTATTGATTATCAGAAACATTACAAACATCTAGTATGAACAAATTGTAACATGATAGTGTTTAGTTTGAACAATTAATACATTTCAGATATAATAGTGTTTAGTTTGAACAATTAATACATTTCAGATATAATATTATACATATTTCAATGCTATTCTCCCCAATCATCCCACCCTCTCCCGGTCCCAGAGTCCAAAAGTCTGGTCTATACATCAGTGTCTCTTTTGTTGTCTCGTAAATAGGGTTATTTTTACCATCTTTCTAAATTCCATATATATGCGTTAGTATACTGTATTTGTGTTTTTGTTTCTGGCTTACTTCACTCTGTATAATAGGCTCCAGTTCCATCCACCTCCTTAGAACTGATTCAAATGTATTCTTTTTAATGGCTGAGTAATACTCCATTGTGTATATGTACCACCGCTTTCTTATGCATTCATCTGCTGATGGACATCTAGGTTGCTTCCACGTTCTGGCTATTGCAAACAGTGCTGCTATGAACATTGGGGTACAGGTGTCTCTTTCAATTCTGGTTTTCTCAGTGTATATGCCCAGCAGTGGGATTGCTGGATCATAAGGCAGTTCTATTTGCAGTTTTTTGAGGAATCTCCATACTGTTCTCCATAGTGGCTGTACTAGTTTGCATTCCCACCAACAGTGCAAGAGGGTTCCCTTCTCTCCGCACCCTCTCCAGCATTTATTGCTTGTAGACTTTTGGATAGCAGCCATTCTGATTGGCGTGAAATGGTATCTCATAGTGGTTTTGATTTGCATTTCTCTGATAATGAGTGATGTTGAGCATCTTGTCATGTGTTTGTTAGCCATCTGTATGTCTTCTTTGGAGAAATGTCTATTGAGTTCTTTGGCCCATTTTTTGATTGGGTCATTTATTTTTCTGGAATTGTGCTGTAGAAGTTGCTTGTATATTTTTGAGATTAGTTGTTTGTCAGTTGCTTCATTTGCTATTATTTTCTCCCATTCTGAAGGCTGTCTTTTCACCTTGCTTATAGTTTCCTTTGTTGTGCAGAAGCTTTTAAGTTTGATTAGGTCCCATTTGTTCATTTTTGATTTTATTTCCGATATTCTGGGAGGTGGGTCATAGAGGATCCTGCTGTGATATAAGTCAGAGAGTGTTTTGCCTATGTTTTCCTCTAGGAGTTTTTATGGTTTCTGGTCTTACATTTAGCTCTTTAATCCATTTTGAGTTTATTTTTGTGTATGGTGTTAGAAAGTGTTCTAGTTTCATTCTTTTACAAGTGTTTGACCAGTTTTCCCAGCACCACTTGTTAAAGAGATTGTCTTTAATCCATTGTATATTCTTGCCTCCTTTGTCAAAGATAAGGTGACCATATGTGCGTGGATTTATCTCTGGGCTTTCTATTTTGTTCCATTGATCTATATTTCTGTCCTTGTGCCAGTACCATACTGTCTTGATGACTGTGGCTTTGTAGTAGAGCCTGAAGTCAGGCAGGTTAATTCCTCCAGTTCCGTTCTTCTTTCTCAAGATAGCTTTGGCTATTCGAGGTTTTTTGTATTTCCATACAAATTGAGAAATTATTTGTTCTAGCTCTGTGAAGAATACCGTTGGTAGCTTGATGGGGATTGCATTGAATCTATAAATTGCTTTGGGTAGTATACTCATTTTCACTATATTGATTCTACCAATCCATGAACATGGTATATTTCTCCATCTATTAGTGTCCTCTTTGATTTCTTTCACCAGTGTTTTATAGTTTTCTATATATAGGTCTTTAGATTCTTTAGGAAGATATATTCCTAAGTATTTTATTGTTTTCATTGCAATGGTGAATGGAATTGTTTCCTTAATTTCTCTTTCTATTTTCTCGTTATTAGTGTACAGGAATGCAAGGGATTTCTGTGTGTTAATTTTATATCCTGCAACTTTACCATATTCATTGATCAGTTCTAGTAATTTTCTGGTGGAATCTTTAGGGTTTTCTACGTAGAGGATCATGTCATCTGCAAATAGTGAGAGTTTTACTTCTTCTTTTCCAATTTGGATTCCTTTTATTTCTTTTTCTGCTCTGATTGCTGTGGCCAAAACTTCCAAAACTATGTTGAATAGTAATGGTGAAAGTGGGCATCCTTGTCTTGTTCCTGACTTTAGAGGAAATGCTTTCAATTTTTCACCATTGAGGATAATGTTTGCTGTGGGCTTGTCATATATAGCTTTTATTATGTTGAGGTATGTTCCTTCTATTCCTGCTTTCTGGAGAGTTTTTATCATAAATGGATGTTGAACTTTGTCAAAGGCTTTCTCTGCATCTATTGAGATAATCATATGGTTTTTATTCTTCAGTTTGTTAATGTGGTGTATTACATTGATTGATTTGCGGATATTGAAGAATCCTTGCATTCCTGGGATAAAGCCCAGTTGGTCATGGTGTATGATCTTTTTAATGTGTTGTTGGATTCTGATTGCTAGAATTTTGTTAAGGATTTTTGCATCTATGTTCATCAGTGATATTGGCCTGTAGTTTTCTTTTTTTGTGGGATCTTTGTCAGGTTTTGGTATTAGGGTGATGGTGGCCTCATAGAATGAGTTTGGAAGTTTGCCTTCCTCTGCAATTTTCTGGAACAGTTTGAGTAGGATAGGTGTTAGCTCTTCTCTAAATTTTTGGTAGAATTCAGCTGTGAAGCCGTCTGGACCTGGGCTTTTGTTTGCTGGAAGATTTCTGATTACAGTTTCAATTTCCGTGCTTGTGATGGGTCTGTTAAGAGTTTCTATTTCTTCTTGATCCAGTTTTGGGAAGTTGTACTTTTCTAAGAATTTGTCCATTTCTTCCACATTGTCCATTTTATTGCCATATAATTGCTGATAGTAGTCTCTTATGATCCTTTGTATTTCTGTGCTGTCTGTTGTGATCTCTCCATTTTCATTTCTAATTTTATTGATTTGATTTTTCTCCCTTTGTTTCTTGATGAGTCTGGCTAGTGGTTTGTCAATTTTATTTACCCTTTCAAAGAACCAGCTTTTGGCTTTGTTGATTTTTGCTATG
The DNA here is from genome assembly GCA_935064755.1 of Tragelaphus eurycerus. NCBI lineage: Eukaryota > Metazoa > Chordata > Mammalia > Artiodactyla > Bovidae > Tragelaphus > Tragelaphus eurycerus. The sequence goes on from CAKXYN010000043.1 coordinate 17,603,992, forward strand.
GTTTCTTTTGTTTCTTTTGCATTTATTTCTGCCCTAATTTTTAGGATTTCTTTCCTTCTACTAACCTTGGGGTGCTTCATTTCTTCCTTTTCCAGTTGCTTTAGGTGTAGAGTTAGGTTGTTTATTTGGCTTTTTTCTTGTTTCTTGAGGTATGCCTGTATTGCTATGAACTTTCCCCTTAGGACTGCTTTTACAGTGTCCCACAGGTTTTGGGTTGTAGTGTTTTCATTTTCATTCGTTTCTATGCAGAATTTGATTTCTTTTTTGATTTCTTCTGTGATTTGTTGGTTATTCAGGAGTGTGTTGTTCAGCCTCCATATGTTGGTCTTTTTAATAGATTTTCTCCTGTTATTGAGATTTACTCTTACTGCATTGTGGTCAGAAAAAATGCTTGGAATGATTTCAATTTTTCTGAACTTACCAAGGCTAGATTTATGGCCCAGGATGTGGTCTATCCTGGAGAAGGTTCCGTGTGCACTTGAGAAAAAGGTGAAATTCATTGTTTTGGGATGAAATGTCCTATAGATATCAATTAGTTCTAACTGGTCTATTGTATCGTTTAAAGTTTGTGTTTCCTTGTTAATTTTCTGTTTAGTTGATCTATCCATTGGTGTGAGTGGGGTATTAAAGTCTCCCACTATTATTGTGTTATTGTTGATTTCTCCTTTCATACTTGTTAGTATTTGTCTTATATATTGCGGTGCTCCTAAGTTGGGTGCATATATATTTATAATTGTTATATCTTCTTCTTGGATTGATCCTTTGATCATTAGGTAGTGACCTTCTTTGTCTCTTTTCACATCCTTTGTTTTAAAGTCTATTTTATCTGATATGAGTATTGCTACTCCTGCTTTCTTTTGGTCTCTATTTGCGTGGAAAATCTTTTTCCAGCCCTTGACTTTCAGTCTGTATGTATCCCCTGTTTTGAGGTGGGTTTCTTGTAGACAGCATATGGAGGGGTCTTGTTTTTGTATCCATTCAGCCAGTCTCTGTCTTTTGGTTGGGGCATTCAACCCATTTACATTTAAGGTAATTAATGATAAATATGATCCCGTTGCCATTTACTTTGTTGTTTTGGGTTTGAATTTATATATCCTTTTTGTATTTCCTGTCTAGAGAATGTCCTTTAGTATTTGTTGGAGAGCAGGTTTGGTGGTGCTGAATTCTCTCAGCTTTTGCTTGTCTGTAAAGGTTTTGATTTCTCCTTCATATTTGAATGAGATCCTTGCTGGGTACAATAATCTGGGCTGTAGGTTCTTTTCTTTCATCACTTTAAGTATGTCTTGCCATTCCCTCCTGGCTTGGAGAGTTTCTATTGAAAGATCAGCTGTTATCCTTATGGGAATTCCCTTGTGTGTTATTTGTTGTTTTTCCCTTGCTGCTTTTAATATTTGTTCTTTGTGTTTGATCTTTGTTAATTTGATTAATATGTGTCTTGGGGTGTTTCGTCTTGGGTTTATCCTATTTGGGACTCTCTGGGTTTCTTGGACTTGAGTGATTATTTCCTTCCCCATTTTAGGGAAGTTTGCAACTATTATCTCCTCTAGTATCTTCTCATGGTCTTTCTTTTTGTCTTCTTCTTCTGGGACTCCTATGATTCGAATATTGTAACGTTTAATATTGTCCTGGAGGTCTCTGAGATTGTCCTCATTCCTTTTAATTCGTTTTTCTTTTTTCTCCTCTGATTCCTTTAATACTGCCATTGTATCTTCTAATTCGCTAATTCTATCTTCTGCCTCTGTTATTCTACTATTTGTTGCCTCCAGAGTGTTTTGGATCTCATTTATTGCATTATTCATTATATATTGACTCTTTTTTATTTCTTCTAGGTCCTTGTTAAATCTTTCTTGCATCTTCTCAATGCTTTTCTCCAGGCTATTTATCCATGATTCCATTTTGCTTTCCAGATTTTGGATTAATTTCACTATCATTATTCGGAATTCTTTATCAGGTAGGTTCGCTATTTCTTCCTCTTTTGTTTGGTTTGGTGGGCAATTATCCTGTTCCTTTACCTGCTGGGAATTCTTCTGTCTTTTCATCTTGTTTAAATTGCTAAGTTTGGGGCGTCTTTACTGTATTCTGGTAGTCTGTGGAGTTCTCTTTATTGTGGCGTTTCTGCACTATATGTGGGTTTGTACCGGTGGCTTGTCGAGGTTTCTTGTTTATGGAAGCTTGTATCGGTGTTCTGGTGGGTGGAGCTGGATTTCTTTTCTCTGGGGTGCAGTGGAGTGTCTAGTAGTGAGTTATGAGATGTCTATGATTTTGGGGTCGCTTTGTGTAGCCTGTGTATTGGAGCTCAGGCTGTGTTCTTGTTTTTCTGGAGAATTTGCTTGGTATGTCTCGTTGTGGAACTTGCTGGTCTTTGTGGGATGCTTGGTTTCAGAGTAGGTATGGAGGCTTTTAATGAGCTCCTGTCAATTAATGTTTCGTGGGATCAGGGTATGGACTTAAGCCTCCTGGTTCCAGTTATTGGTCTTATTTTTACAGTAGTCTCAAAAACTTCCTCTTCTATAATGCATTCCACAACTGGACCGCTCAGAGATGTTCACGGAATTATACAGAGAAGGAAAAAGGGAGCAAGGAGACAGAGGTGGTCAGGAGGATAAGAGGAGGGAGTGTGAAGGAGAGAGACAGATCTAGTCAGTAATCAGTAAAGAAAAGAAAAAAGGAGAGGAAAAAAGCAAAGGACAAAAAGGAAAAAAAAAAAAAAAAAAAAAACAGGGTCGCAAAAGTTATATCTAAACGTGGAGATTAAAGAAGTACTAGAGGATAAAAAAAAATAAAAATAAAAGAAACAAAACAAAACAAACAACAACAAAAAAAAAATTAAAAGGAAAAAAAAATTTTTGTTTTCCTTTTTCCAATTAAAAAATAATAAAAATTTAAAAAATATATATATATATTAAAAAAAGAAAAGAAAAAAAAAAAGGAAATAATGATGGTAAAAATAGCAACAATATATATAAGAGTTTCTCTATTATTGTTGTGGGTTCAGTTCATTTTCGGCTAGTTCCTTGTTCCGGCTTAAATTTCTCAAGATCTATAGGCCCCTTTCTCTGTAGTTGGTCTGTATAGTCCTTTGTTCTGTGCACGGTTCGGCGGTGTTCTGGGCCAAGGCCGGCCACTCGTGTGGTCGGCGCTGCACAATCTGGATTGCCGGCCCAAACTACTCCAGTTAGGCAGCTCTCCAGACAATCAGGCGAACGCAGTCTGCGCTGAGGCCCGCAGAGGGGGAGGGGCCGGCGACGGGAATGGCGGGCGGGCGGGTGGGGGAGGGGATGGGGTGGCCCTCGTGGGAGCTGCCGGCACAGCGGGCGGGGGCACGCCTGCGCGGGAGTGGCCGGCGGGGGAGCGTCCAGTGGGGGAGAGTCCCGCGGGGGAGCGTCCCTCGGGGGAGCGCCGGCAGGGGAGCGTGCCGCGTGGGAACGGCCAAGGCGTCTCCCTGCCCAGCCCCGGCTCCCCAATGGCAGATGCGGGCGTTTGCAGCGGTGCTTCTCCGCTGCGGAAGTTACCGCAGGGCCCTCAGTCTGTGGGTTCTAATTGCTCAACTGTTCTCCTCCCTGTTATGATAGTCTCCGTGTTTCCCAGGTTCGGCGCAGTTTCCTCAGGGAGAGTGTTTCCTGGTGTTTGGAAACTTCTCTTTTTGAGACTCCCTTCCCCGGACAGAGGTCCGCCCCTCCCTCTTTGTGTCTCTCTGGCTTCTATATTCTTTCCTACCTCCTTTAGAAGGCAGTGAGTTGCTTTTCTGGGTGTCCGACGTCCTCCGCCAGCACTCCGAAGCTGTTTGTGGAATTTACTCGGCGCCCAGATGTCCCTTTGATGAATTTGTGGAGGAGAAAGCGTATTCCCCGTCCTAATCCTCCGCCATCTTAACCGGAAGTCTCTCTTCTTCTTTCACACTCTCTTATTCTAGTGAGACTCAAGTAATATCCCAACTGTTTCTTTTACCACTCTTCCGTATCTTCTCTCATTATATGATTTCAAATAACTAGTCTTTTAGTTCACTAATTCTTTCTTTGGTTTGTTTAAGTCTGTTGTTGAAAACCTACATTAAATCCTTTGGTTCTGTCATGATAATCTTCAACTCTTAGATTTCTGCTTTTTTGTTTCAGTGGTTTTTATTTCTTTGTCAAACTTCTCATTTTGTTCATGCATTTTTTTTTTCTAATTTCATTTAGTTGTCTGTGTTTTCTTTTAGTTCACTGAATTTCTTTAATAGGATTATTCTGAGCTCTTCAGAATAATCAGTCAGTTCATAAATTTCTATTTCTTTAGGTCAGTCGCTGAAATTTTATTAGGTTGTTTTGGTGATGTCATGTGTCCTTGATTATTCAAGATCCTTGCGGCCTTGCATTGATATCTATGCATTCAAGAATCTCTTCTCTTCTGTACAGACTGCCTTCAGTAGGTGAAACACTTTATCACTCAACTTGTCCAGACATTCTGGGTAGGCAGTCTGGTAATGTTTGAAAGCAAGTTTGCTGCTGGAGTCCGTGGGAAGTCCAGTACTGAGGTGAATTGAAAGCTTGAGATAGTGGTAATCACCCTGCTGCCAGACCCCACAGACACTCTGGGTTCAAAGTGTCCTGGAGCCTAGGTTTGCATGCATTAATTGGGAGTCTGAGGGCACAGTATTCTGCCACAGCCAAGGTAACCAATCTGCCAGTACTGGGATGGGTCATGAGTCTGGATTTGTGGAAGCCCACTGGAATCCTGGAGCTTAAGAAACTGTGTGGAACTGAGAGCCACCTTGTGTCACTGAGCTGTCTGGGACTGCTGGAGCCAGCCAATACCTTGGATAGGAAGCCTGAGTTCACAGGCGCCCTCTGAAAGTCTGGATCCATTGGAACTGCACTGAAGCTGGTAGATACCAAGGTCAGTCACGTGGTCATGGTTCACACGGTTCAACGGTTCATGGGAGTCCACCAGGAGCCTAGTCCTATAGTATCTTCCAGGAGCTGCAGGAGCTACCCTAGACTGATGGAGCAAACAGGAACTAAGGTGAGCCAGGGGCCTGGATTCACAGGAGCTCAACTTTAGGCTAGTGTCACTGCCTGAGGCTACTGGAGCCTACTGGGGCTGCTGGAGCCAGCAGGCACCAGAAGGAGAAGTGCCTGGGTTCCTAGGAGCCCACAGAGAGCCCAATGCCATGGGACATGTCTCTGGGCTGGGCTGCTCTGGTTTCAGTTCAGTTCAGTCACTCAGTCATGTCCAACTCTTTGTGACCACATGGACTGCAGTATGCCAGGCTTCCCTGTCCATCACCAACTCCCAGAGTTTACTCAAACTCATGCCCATCGAGTCGGTGATGCCATCCAACATCTCTTCCTCTGTTGTCCCCTTCTCCTACTGCCTTCAATCTTTCCCAGCATCAGGGTCTTTTCCAATGAGTCAATTTATCACATCAAGTGGCCAAAGTATTGGAGTTTAAGCTTCAGCATCAGTCCTTCCAATGAATATTCAGGACTGATATCCTTTAGGACGGACTGGTTGGATCTCCTTGCGATCTAAGTGACTTTCAAGAATCTTCTCCAACACCACAGTTCAAAATCATCAATTCTTCAGTGCTCAGTCTTCTTTACAGCCCAACTGTCACATCCATACACGACTACTGGAAAAGCCATAGCTTTGACTAGATGGACCTTTGTTGGCAAAGTGATGTCTCTGCTTTTAATATGCTGTCTAGGTTGCTCTGGTTTGGGGGAGGGTTAATGGGTATGAATCTCTTTCCTACCCCTCTCAGTATGTTCTTTCTTATTTCTGTGCTTCATTAGGTGCTATAATATATTCCTTCATCTAGAATCCTTAGCTCCTATGAAATTATTTCATGTGTAGACAATTATTCAAAATGATGTTTCTGGGGGAAAGAAAGTAGGAATACCTTTGCTAGCATTTTGTTGACATCTTCGATATACTCTTGAGTTAGAACTTATTAGTACTTTGTTTAGGATTTTTCATTGACATTCACAAGTGAGATTAATCTATATTTTCTTCTTTTGGTGTTATCTGTGTTCCGTTTAGATATCAGACAGAGTTAAGCTATTTTCTTAAAGCTAGAAAGATTTCCTGTTATTTCACTCACTTGGAAATAGGTAATTTTTATGAGAATTATCTATTTTGGAAAGTTTTAAAGTATTTAATCCTACCTAAGTTTATTTCATTAAAACATAAATAAAAATAATTCTTTGACAAAATTTTCATTTATTCCAAGGTTATTAGTTTATTCTGTTTTTAAATTTCTAATTTGATCATTTTGACAATTTATATTGTAGAAACAGAGAGTTATAAGCCCATATTCTTTTCAGCTAGAAATTACTTTTAAAAGATGCTATATTCTTCAGCTAACACACTGCTTTAAAGAAACAAAATATACTAGCCATCACTTCTCATTAAATTGATGAGGCAACTTTATTCTTACAATTGTTCAGGCCATAATCTTAAAAGACAACCTTTATCCCTCTCTCCTTTGACATCTTATCCATCAGCAAATTCTTTGAAATATTATATATCCCAATCCAACTACCTCTCACTATCTCCACTGTTTTCCCAAACTCCAGGGTATCATTATCTAAAGTATTTCACTGATCTTTTGATAGATCCTCCTACTTTCTCTCTTAAATCTTCTAGTGTAGACTGTAGTGAACAACCTACATCTCTCCATCAGAACAAAGGCCCTCAAATCTCCAGCTGCCAGTTTTTTTGACTACTAACAGCTCACATTTGAGTCCCTCCCTAGAAATTGCCCTCACCTCAAAGAGAGCTCTCTCACTCAGAGTCACATCCCTTCCCCACAGGTATTCAGTATCCAATGACTGGTCAATGTGTGATCTAGTCACCTTGCCTCAATTTAGGATAAGCTAAAATCTAAGCTCCACGGCTCACAGTCATCAACTGAGAACTGTTTGGTAAACACTTATCAGTTCAACTCATCACTTGCCTTCTTGCGTCCTTACTCCCTTATGAGCGTGTTCTAAGAGCATGCCTCAAGAAAGTTTCCGATATGAAAATTCTCAATCCCTTAATCTGTTTCCTGGGGCCACTGACTTAAGAGAACTGGCACAAGGGGTACTCTGAAAAAAAAAAAAAAAAAGGCAAACTATAAAATTGAATTTTTGAGGTGAGCACCCACCAGCCAGCTGGCAATGAGAACATCGATACTGGAGGCAGGTAGGCAGAATAAGCTAAAATAACTCCTGGAATTGTTAAAATTTTCACCTGTAGTCAGCTGGCATGAAAAACTGGTGGGAGGGAATACACTGGCAGGTAAAATATCTCAGTCTTGCAAGAGGTTTAGAGGAAATAATAATTATAAGAACAAACAATCTGAATGGATGTTACTGAGTGCAATCAAAGCTTTGAAGAAAGACAATGCAAAGCTCAGAGTCATTAATCACAAATTAAGACAAACTGTGAAAGCCAGAAGAACTTCCTAGCAATGTAGAAAGACACTCTCATCTCCTGCAGCCAGAAGGCAGAGATTGGTAAGGATCAAGTCAGGACATAATTGTATAAGAATTGCAGAAATTCAGTGAAGGTTCAATCCACTTCTGGAGCAGAGAAAGAAACGTAACTGGAAAGGTGAAGTCTCCTGGAGGTGTGGCATTATAAGGATAGAAGGAAGCAAGTGGTGGAAATTAATGGCCCTATACAAATAGAAGAACAAAATCAGAAGTACACCAATCCCACCCCTACCCCAAACAAAACACCATTTTTTAAAAATTGAAGTGTAGTTGATTTACAATATTATATTAGTTTCATGTATCTAGCATAGTGATTCAGTATTTTCACAGGCTACATTCCATTAAATGTTACTACAGGAAAATGGCTATAATTTCCTGTGCTATATATCTGTGTTGCTTATCTATTTTATACATGGTAGCTTGTATTTCAATCTCAAATTCCTAATTTACCCTCCTCCATTCCCTCTCCTTTTTGGTAACTGCTAGATTGTTTTCTTTATCTGTGAGTCTGTTTTGCACACACATTCATCTGTAGTACCAAATACTTTTAAAATGCACTTTAAGCTAAGTAGCTTCACATGTCCAACTCTCTGCAATCCCATGGAGGAAGCCCCAAATGTACTCTACTACACCAATAAATGAGGGTACCCAAACAAAGGAATCTAGCAATGTACCCAAGTACCTACCCTGCCTGTAAAGAATCCTCTGTCATTGTTGGTCCAAGAAAACATAAAACACTTCAAAAATGAAATGAAAACCACAAGCAATAATCACACACATATATAAAAAGGAGAAAACAGAAAATGTGATCAAGGTATTCTGACAGAAACTTTTGTATACTTAGGAGATACATGCTGGAACATTAAGATGTCATGATATCTGCAATTAAATTTCAAATTACTCAGCAAATATATACACAAACGGAGAGAAGGCATTCAACTTTGGCCAAATATTAACAATTGGGTAATCTAAGAATGTGCTTCCCAGATGGTGCTAGTGGTAAAAAAAAAAAAAAACCTACCTGCCAATGCAGGAGATGTAAGAGATGTGGATTTGATCCCTGGGTTGGAAAGATTCCCTGGAGGAGGGCACAGCAATCCACTCCAGTATTCTTGCCTGGAGAATCTCATTGATAGAGGAACTTGGTGGGCTACAGTCTTTAGGGTCGCAGAGTCAGACACAACTGAAGGGACATAGCACGCACACGTGTACAATCTAAGAATGTATACAGGTGTTTTTTTGTGCTACTCTTAACTTCTCAGTACATTTTAATTTTTCTAAATCAAGAATTGCAGGGAAATCTGAGCTTGAAGTATAGAAGCTAAAAAGTCTTTGTTGTTTTTACAGAAATTTGAGATACAATGAAGCATTCATGTCACTGTAGAACAATGAGGAACCAGTACAGTATAGGTATAGAAGGCAAACAATAGGAATGCAAGGTAAAACCTAAATCAGACTAATACAGTGCCATTTTTTTCAGCCAGACATAAATATTTTCACCAATTTCTTGGTGGAAAAGAAATAACATTACATAGCAGAACCCCCATACATATTATTTAGGATTTAGTGTATATAATTAAATTAAACTCTATAATAAATAATTTATCCTTCACATACCATTGAGAGGGAGTTATTTTTATTGACTTTATAAATTCTAAATTACTAAATGTCTCTAACAAGCAAGATTTCATGATGGATTAGACCCTAACTGAAAACTTCAATTAAATGTTATTGCCATCATCAGGAAGACCAAATAAAGAACTTTCCACTCACTAGTTGTGAGATCTTCAGCAAGTTATTCAACTTCTCTATTTCTTCATCTACAAAACGGAAATAATAATAGCAACTACATTTCAAGGTTGTTGAGAGGATTAAATGTAAAATGCTTCGAGTACTGTGTTATATAAACTCCTAATAACTGTCAGTTGTTAAATATGGTTTTGCTATTTCTTTTAATCACACACATACATACACACATAACCCTCTAAAAACATAATCATCAAACCCAAAACACTCTTCTGTTTTAAGGATTTAGATGATATGTTAGGCCTTTTGAGCTGATAAGATTTCATTCGATCATTTATAAACATTTAAACTTCACATATCATATATACTTATAGTTTAGAACAAATTAACAAATATAAACATCCAAGCCCTCTTTTCACTTCTTTTCCTTTCTTTTCCCTTTGTTTCTTCTTTGTTTGTTTCCTTTCTTTTTTATACTTTTATTTTTATATTTTAAAACATTTTTTCTACATTCATACATAAAGGTCTTGCTTCTCTAACCACAATGAGACTTAATAAAAACATCCTCATGTCTGACCAAATTGATCAAATTTCACAGAAGAGTAACTTTAAGATCTTGTAAAATATTATAGGACAGGCAAAATCTATTATATAACTGCCAGGGGATGACATAAAAAACTTACATTAAGTTTAATACCCATAGATTTTCCCCAAATAAAAAGAAGTGATGTGAAATTTTCTTACATAATGGACTTAGACCAAACAGCCAAATTTAAAACTACTCATTTCAGTTATAATTCTAAGGAATAAAAACTATTATGGATTCAACCAGTGTGGTTTTGTTTTTCAATAGTTTTGAGTAGTCTACTGTAAGAGCATTCATACAAATGTTTCTTCCTTATACTACAAGGCTAGAAATCACTGGTCTGATTATTTAATTCAATTTATCAAGGACAATATAACTTGCATGCAGACATTTGATCATTTTTGACTGTGCTCTTGTACAGCAGAAACCATGACGATTTGATTTGGACAGTAGTTAGGACAATACAACTTGCATTCAGGAACCTAATAAAAATTTAATCATGCTCCTAGTTGATGCTTCCCAAGACAAGGTACTGGGAGATGCAGAGAAAAGTCTTATTAGACAAGGAATTTGCATTACTGTAAGTTAGCAAATAAACCCATGAGAAAGAGAAGTTCAAATATAAGTGGATATTAGTCATATTTTACATTTGTATATACTTCGTTTACAAAATGACTTCCCTGGTGGCTCAGATGGTAAAGCGTCTATCTACGATGCAGGAGACCCAGGTTCAATCCCTGGGTTGGGAAGATCCCTTGGAGAAGGAAATGGCAATCCACTCCAGTACTATTGCCTGGAAAATCCCACGGACAGAGGAGCCTGGTAGGCTATAGACCATGGGGTCGCAAAGAGTCGGACACAACTGGGCGACTTCACGTTCACGTTCAGTTTACAAAGTATCACTGCATAAATGCAATAGAGCACAGACACAAGGCACTATATCAGACAGCTTGTGGAAAACAAAGATGAATGTACACCCACAAAGAGCTTATAATCCAGTGAAAGATATCACCTGTTTGAGTCAAAGAAATGGAATACTGTAGAGATAAAAAGTGCTATAGGAATACAGAGAGTAGAGATGTAGTCTAACTAATGGGATCAGAGAAGGCTTCACTGAGCTGGTGGTATTTGAATCTGGGCCTTGAAAAAAAATAAAGTATTATTTGGTTAAAACCAAACATTATGAGGTAACCATAGCAGTCACCATTATGTTCTCTAACAGTTCAGGAAATTGAGACTGAAAGAGGCTTAGAGGACTCCCTCCTCCAAGAACACACAACGGATAAATGTCAACTGAGACATGAAAGCAGGTTTTCTGATTCTAAGTCCAATGTTTATTCACTATATCACCTATAATACACAGCTTAATTTTAGGCAAGACAATACATGTTCCTTCAAGATAATGTAAAAAATACTAATCCCTGCTGTAATAATAAATTTGGTTGTCCTGTGAACACCATATGAAAATAAACACTCTTATCCTTTAAGTATTCATGTTATTTCCTGCTTTAAATGCAGAAAATTCCTTGTAGTGTAAGAACTGAGGAAGTCAGGTATTTGTTTAAAGATTAAGAAACCTGTTAGAAAAGAGTAAAAAATAACTTAATCATGATAATTAAATAGAGACTATAGTATGCAATGAGAGTGAAACCCTGCTTGTCTTTGTCTCTTCAGAGGATAGACCAAGAGAGGACAACAAGATTAAGCTCCACTGGCTACAAGATAAACTTTTCCCAATGGAAATTAACACTCAAGGAAATAATAATAACGCATGTGAGGCTTACTGGATGTTAAGCACTGTTCTAAACCCCTCATGTTTACTTGGTCTCAACAACTTCATGAGACAGGTATTACCATCGCCACTTGTGGATGATTAATCTGAGCCATAGAAAAACCTCAGCCAAGGTCATGTGAAGTAGCAGAGCTGGGATTTAAACTCTGAATCTGGCTACAGAATCTTCATTCTTAACCACTCAACTGTAATGTGTCAAAAATGAGATTGCAGTCTCTCTTTTTGTAGAGGGCTTTAAGATACTAGTACAAATTACATCTATAAGATGTGAGTTCATGTTCTAGAAAGCAGCAGTGTGATGTGGCATCTAAGAACAAAAATTCTAGCATCAAGCAGACTAGGTTTTAAGACCTTCTTCAGCCATGGCCTATCTGTGTGAACCTGGGCCAGTTACTTAACCTCTTAAAGCTTTAATTTCCTTCTTTCAAAATAAGATAGCAATTACTATTTTGAGTTGGGAACATAAGCAGCTCAGTGTGATAAGAGAAGCACTGAACTTGAACGTCAGAAGACTCAGGTTATAGCCTGAGCCACTGTCAGCCATGTGAAACAGGGCAATCAATCCATCAATCAGCAAATATTTATCGAGCCTTATACATTTAAATGGAGAAGGAAATGGCAACCCATTCTAGTATTCTTGTCTGGAAAATCCCATGGAAAGAGGAGCCTGGCAGGCTACAGTCCATGGGGTCGCAAAGTCAGACATGAGTGAGCAATGCATGCATGCATATGAATTTGTTACAAGTACTTTGGGAATATAGCACTAAAAAAGACATTGTTCCTTACTCTGAAAGCAAATTCATTCAAATTTGTTCATTTTCCTTAGTGACTGAACTAAGTCCCCAAAGGAGGTACTTTCTGCATCAACATTCTAAAAACGAATATCAATATCATGATGCTTCTGTTTCTTTGCTAAGTACAATGTGTGTGTATGCACATATAATTAATTCCTCCTTTTTATATACAAAGGGAATACATGCAGAAAGAAGGGACTGAACTCTGAGGTTTGTCTCATTGTGTTTACTACCTACAGCTGCCATTACCAGCTGTTCCCACACATTCTCTATGGGGCACATTTTTCTGGAATGTAGATTAATACATGATGCCACTATTGCACCACTGTAAAGACAGTAGAATCAACACGATTTACAGAAACCTGATGGAAATGTTGTCCTTTCTTCTCTGCCTCTGAAATGAGCTTAGTGACAATTCCCAACAATTCAAACAGAAGCTGAAGAAACAATTCCTACATCCTGAATATGTTTCCATTCCTTTGGTTGACATGAACTCACAATACTACTGTGTGCAGTGTGATTATTCATGGAGTGCAATCTAGTAACAGTTAATAGCGTCAACTTTGGGATCAGGTTGACAAACATATGGATAGGGATATAAATCCCACCTCTAGCATGTATAAGTCGGGAAACTTTAAGTGTTCTGATCTCAATTTCCTCATATATAGAGAGAAAATTATCACTTATCTCCTAAAGTTACCAAATGAGATAAGCTACATAAATTATTCAGTATATTTACAGCATTTCATTTAATCACTAGTAATTAATGAATGATTATCAAGATCATCACTATCCTTAGCTATTAAAGTAACTTTATATATGGTAGAAGAAAAAATATGAACTAATTCATGTTAGTACAAAGAAAACCAGCTACTTTAACTAGTTTGCAGCTACTTTAACTCAATCACATAGGAAACATCATTTTAGGGAAAAAAGTACTCAAATCACAACAAAAAGGCTAATCAGATTACAATTTTGTTACACATATGAGTTTTAATGTATCTTTTCATGAAGTTACTAATCAAATTACAATACAGGCATTTTCACAAGAGAAATGCACATATATAATTTCTTAGTAAAGCTCCAAGTTACTAGAGAATGTTTCAGCTGCCTTTCAGCACTTAAATCCCTGATTTTATAGTCATAAATGTAGAAATGGTTTTAGTAGTACAGAGAACAAGCAAATCAACAATATATGAGCACACCAGGACTCAGTATTTGTGAGCATATGATCAAGGTAATATTTCAAATCACCAGCCATGTCCCATTTACCATAAGTAGGTCAATAGAAAAATAAATTAACTTACAGTGAACGAGAACTTCCTTGGACTCCATGAAAGTGCTTAGAAGAATGGGATGAACTTGTACTTCTAAACTCAAATATCTGCTACTAGTTGATTGAATCCCCAGCTGTGTCTCTTGCTCCCACCAGCTTACCAAACATATGACCACAGACACTCCTTCCTAACAGCTGACTTTTAATCCTGTCTTTAGGTTTAAACAAGATCTTTTCAAAAATATGTAACATGTAATATTGAAATCACCAAAAATAAAATTAATTTTAAAAATCATCCCCTTGCTCTATCTCCCTACATGTTCCTCCAAAAGAAGGCTGGCTTAATTTGGGAAAGGAACTATATAATTTGCTTTCACACTCATTGCCCCATGGAATATATGACAGCTACCCAGTACAATTCTCTTCTTTGAGATCTAAGATGTGCACTCTGGGATGTAACACAAATGTCAAAGCCATTTAGGTGCCACTGAGGATGAAACATAAATGTTATAAAGGCAACTGGTGCAATCGGTATATTACCTCCAGGAAATAAATAAAAACTATCTAATTCGGGCTCTTCCACAACACAGAAGCCTATAGTCAGTGGTTGGCAACGATATTATAGACATTCCAAAGATATCTCCTGGCTGCCATTTCCCTCTGCAACATCATATAGGACATGACAAAGAGTTTATCCTCACCTAACTCCCTAAAACACTAAATATTAACAGCCATAGGTTTTACCTACAGAAAATATTTTTAATTAAAAAAATCAGTAGCTCTTTGTTTTACTATGTCACAAAATATCAAGTTTTCTGCTTATTAGCCCTATCACCTACAAGTTATATTCGTGGAATAATTACATAAAGAAGGTAAACATTATTTCCTATGTATCATCAAAACATAGAAGTACTTCATTTGATTTTTCATAAACTATTGTCCTTGGTGTTTTACACACATAAGAAATCCTCATCTACATACTACCAACAGGTAATATACATTCAACATAAATATAGTGAGGCAACCAAGTGCCAGACACTGTTAGATTCTACAGATATAAAAAAGATAGACATTTTCTTTGTAAAAAGTTTACCATACATAAGAGTGGTTCTTCCAATGATATACTACAATGTTACTGCATTCAAATTCTCCCTCAATTTTTGATTTTCACAAAGCCCTGCATTCAAGTGAATTCCATACAAGTTTTCTTTTTCATAAAAGTAAACTCTGGTCAACAATAATGAATTCAGGAATATTTAAAGTTGACTATAAAAAAGAAAGGTACAAAGAAACATTATACACCAAATTATATTTGCACATTGAAAACCAATTAATTTCTACAAAAGTTATTGAGGGTAACCTTAGTAATGACTCAATTCATAGGAGTCCAGAATTGTTACTAACTGATTTAAACTTGTAAATTATCCAGATCTCTGATAAAAATAAGAGATCCCCTAATGCAACAGCCACAGAGACAAAGTTGAAGAGTGTAGCCATTCACCTAAAGGAGGCCCTAGTCATTGCAGCCATATATAGATGTGAGCCAAATGTTGTCACTGTTATATCTTTTGTTGTTCTTGTCGTCGTTGTTTTCAAGAGAAGCCATAAATTTAGATTTATGTGTGAAAACTCCAATTTTTACATGTCACTTCAATGTTTTTTTTTAAAAGGGGAGCTCAAAAAAAAAAAAAAATCAAGACCTAGCTCCTTTAACATAAAGAGTATCCATGAAAAACTCACAGCTAACATCATACTTAATGAAAGATTTTTCTCTAAGACCAGGAATAATACAAGAATGTCCATTCTCTCTTCTATTAAAAATTATGCTAGAGGTTCTAACCAAGGCAAGAAAAAGAAATAAAAGACATTCAGATTGAAAAGTGGGAAGTAAAATTACCTCCAGCAACAGATGACATGCTGCTGAACACAGAAAATCCTAAGAAATTCAAACACAATAAAACTGAAAGAACTAATGAACAAGTTTAAAAGGTTGCAAGACACAAGATCAACATATAAAAATCAACTGCATTTCTATAAACTAGCAATGAGTAACATGAAAAAAGTTTTTTAAATTCCATTTGTAGAGAATTACAAAACATTGTTGAAAAAATTAAAGAAATGTAAAGACAATTCATATTTATGGATTAGAAGACATAATGCTGCGGTTCATGGGGTCGCAAAGAGTCGGACACGACTGAGCGACTGATCTGATCTGAGACATAATATTGTTATAATGGCAATACTCCCCAAACTAATTTTCAGATTCAACATGATCTTATACAAACCTCAGATTTGGTGTTGTTTTTGTTTGTTTGTTTTTTGCAGAAATTGACAAGCTGATCCTAAAATTCAAGTGTAAATGCAAGTGACTCAGAATAATCAAAATAATCTTGAATAAGATTGTGGGGAGAATAGCCTTTCCAGCAAATAGTCTTGAGAAAGCTAAATGTTCACAAATAAATCAATGAATCTGAACCCCTAACCTCAGAACACTTCTAAAAATTAACTCAAAATGGATCAAAGACTTACATGTAATAACCTAAACTATAAAACTCTTAGAAGAAGATCTAAGTATAAACCTTGATAACCTTGGGTTAGGCAATGGTTTCTCAAATATGACATGAAAAGCATAAGCAATCAAAGGAAAAAACAAAAACACTTCATCAAAATTTGTACTTCAAATGAAAAGATCAACAAAATCAAAATGCAACACAGATGGAAGAAAATATTTACAAATAACATATGTGAGTAGGATACATTATCAAGAATAGAGAACTATTACAAACCAACAACAGAAAGACAAACAACCTGATTTTAAATGGGCAAATATTTGAACAGATATTTCTCCAAAGACATACAAATGGTCAACAAGTATATGAAAGGATGTCCAACATTTATTAGTAGGGAAATTCAAATCAAATGATGATAAGATACACTTCACACCAAAAAATTGTGGCTACAATAAAAGATGAGAAAAACCAAGTGTTGGTAAGGATATGGAGAAACTAGAAAGACACTGGTATGCAAAAAAGCTGCAGCCAATTTGGAAAAATATAGCAGTTCCTCAAAATGTTAAACAGAGTTACCAGGAATCCTACTACTAAGTACACACTTCAAGAGAAATAAAAGTATATGTCCACACACAAAACCTACACACAAATTATTATTCATAACAGTCAAATTTTTTAAACAACCCAAATGTCCATCAATTAATGAATGGATAAACAATATGTAGTATATCTATCCATTAAATAATATTTTGCAATTAAAAAGAATAAAGTGCTAATGCATTCTACAATGTGGATGAACCTTGAAAATGTTACACTAAGTGAAAAAAGCCAGTCATAAAAGATCGCTTATTAGATGACTCCATTTATCTAAAAAAGACAAATCTACAGAAAATGATTAGTAGTTGCCAAGGTGCTGAAGAAAGGAGTATGAGGATTTCTGTGAGGAATGATGAAAATGTTCTGGAATTAGATAGTGATCATGGCTGTACAACTCTGTGAATATTCATAGAATCACTGAATTTTACACTTTAAAAGGTTATTTGTATGGCATATGAATTATATCTCAATAAAACAGCTATTGGGGGGTTTCCTGATAGCTCAGCAGTAAAGAATCTGCCTGCAATGCAGGAGACCCAAATTTGATCCCTGCATAGGGAAGATTTCCTGGAGAAGGAAATGGCAACCCACTCCAATATTCTTGCTAGGAAAATACCATGGACAGAGGAGCCTGGTGGGCTACAGTCCAAAAGGTCACAAAGAGTCAGATACAACTGAGCAACAGAGTACGCATGCAAAGCAGCTATTTAAAAAAAATAGGTCCATGGCAGTTCTATTTCCAGTTTTTTAAGGAATCTTCACACCGTTCTCCTCAGTGGCTGTACTACTTTGCATTCCTACCAACAGTGTAAGAGGGTTCCCTTTTCTCCACATCCTCTCCAGCATTTATTGCTTGTAGACTTTTGGATCGCAGCCATTCTGACTGGAGTGAAATGGTACCTCATTGTGGTTTTGATTTGCATCTCTCTGATAATGAGTGATGTTGAGCATCTTTTCATGTGTTTGTTAGCCATCTGTGTGTCTTCTTTGGTATGGGGAGGGAGGTGGGAGGGAGGCTCCGGATGGGGAATATGTGTACACCCGTGGCAGATGCATGTTGATGTATGGCAAAACCAATACAATATTGTAAAGTAAAATAATAATAATAAATTTACAAAAAATAAAAATAAAAAAATAGGTCCAGCCCACTCACCTTGCATTCTTTGCCTAAAAAGATTTCTAAATCAAAATGGCTATTACTAATATTTAAAAGGATCTTGGATGGGTGAAGGATTTTGCAAAAACTAGAACACAGTAAATAGAGCGTCCAATTTTCTAAAATCAACCAGCACACATGTCCTATTTCAGTATTTCAAATAAAATTTAATACTTAAAATTTTAGTAATAACAATGTGTTTTAGAAAAAGAATAGCTCAAGACTAGTAACAGCTCCCTTCTGCTTGCAGAATAAAGCCCTATCTCCTTTTATCCACAGCCTAAAGCTAACTGATCTTTCCAATCCTACAGTTTATAAGGTCCTTATGAGATCTCTACAGTTGAACCAAACTAGATCCACTCTTTGCCTTGAAAACCTCTCATGCTTTCTTAAATATGCTACTTCTATTTCAGATGCTGTTCTCTCATATCCAAATTCTCCCAGATCTTCAATGTTCAAAATGCTACCTCCTTTATGAAGACTTTCCTGGTTCTCCCCTTTCAATCAGGATCAGGCTGAAATAAACTTTCTCTTAGAACTTTTATCTCTTGAAGATACTTCTTACTAATGGCTCTCACAGTTATATGTGCACTTGTGTTTTTTTTTCCCCTTGCTAAATAGTGAGTCCTGTAAGGATAATATGTATGAACTTTCAACAGAGTATCAAGTACATCAGCTTTAATGCTCACAACAATCCTAAAAGATATTATTCCTCTTATAAGATGACGAAACTGAGGAGTAAAGAGAGTAAATCAATGGTTCAAGGTCCAACAATAAGTGGAAGGTCTGAGATTTGATGCTAGTCCATCTTTGGTGGCATCTCTGTTTCCCAAAAAGTGCTTTCTAGACAGCATTGCATAAAACAGGTCCTCAAAGACAACTGATTAAACAATTAATTGGAACTAGCATTAAAAATTGGAAAAGGCAATGGCACTCCACTCCAGTACTCTTGCCTGGAAAATCCCATGGATGGAGGAGCCTAGTGGGCTGCAGTCCATGGGGTCGCTGGGAGTCAGACACAACTGAGTGACTTCACTTTCACTTTTCACTTTCGTGCACTGGAGAAGGCAATGGCAACCCACTCCAGTGTTCTTGGCTGGAGAATCCCAGGGACGGGGGAGCCTGGTGGGCTGCCGTCTATGGGGTCACACAGGGTCGGAAATGACTGAAGTGACTTAGCAGCAGTAGCATCAAAAATATTCATCACTCATCTTAAGTGACTTGCCTTGGTTCAAATTTCAACTCCTCATTTATAAATCAAACAGTGGGTGGTCCTAAGATGGCAGAGGAAAAGGACAGGGAGACCACTTTCTCCCCCACAAATTCATTGAAAGAACATTTGAATGCCGAGCAAATTCCACAAAACAACTTCTGAATGCTGGCAGAGGACATCAGGCACCCAGAAAGGCAGCCCATTGTCTTCGAAAGGAGGTAGGACAAAATATAAAAGATAAAAAGAGAGACAAAAGAGGTAGGGATGGAGATCTGTCCCAGAAAGGCAGTCTTTAAAAAGGGAGAAGTTTCCAAACACCAGAAAACATTCTCTCTGGCAGGTCTGTGGCGAGCCTTGGAAACTCAGAGGGCAAAATAACTGGGAGGAAAAATAAATAAATAATTAAAACCCACAGATTACGTGCCTAACAGCAACTCCCAGTGGAGAAGCAGCCCAGACTCTCACATCCCTCAATAGCAAGCGGGGGCTGGACAAGGAGGCGCAGGCTGCACTGCTTAGGGTAAGGACCGGGCCTGAATGCTCCAAGAGCAATCTGAGGGAACTAGCTTGAGATAGCAACCCAGACTGTGGGATAGCTATCCCACGAAAAGCTCTAACTTAAGACACTGCCAGGCCTGCTCCCAGAACAAAGTACTGAGCAGAGCTAGCCGGCTGTGGAC
Organism: Tragelaphus eurycerus; assembly: GCA_935064755.1. Classification (NCBI taxonomy): domain Eukaryota; kingdom Metazoa; phylum Chordata; class Mammalia; order Artiodactyla; family Bovidae; genus Tragelaphus; species Tragelaphus eurycerus. The sequence continues at coordinate 17,623,802 of CAKXYN010000043.1, forward strand.
CGGCCCATCCCCCGCCAGAGACAGGCAGGTGAGGGCGGCCAGAGCCAGAAGTGGGCAATCGCGGCCCCAGAGAGGCATCCTATACCAAACTGCAAGCAGATTTCATTGCTAACCAAGACTTCTTGGGATTGTGGACGGTAGACATCCACCAGGAGGGTCACAGCCAGAGATCAGCTCCCCAGATGAGACACATGGCACACTTGAGAAGATGCGCCCATCGTACACCCAGAAAACCAAGCGGCTGGGATGGGGGAGGTGAGAACACAGCCTCCAACTGGAGGCGACTGTGCTTACCAACCACCTGGTCACCTGAGCTGCTCGGACCTGGGACAGGCACAAAACGCAGGCCCAATCAAGTCTGCACCTTTGTGGAGTACCCAAGAACCCGAACATGAGCGGCTTAGACCTGGGAAGTGCATGCAACTCAGGGCCAGTATCACACAGTTCCCCACAGAGCAACCTAGAGCCTGAACAGTGTAGACTGGGAAAGCACACACACCATCAGATCAGATCAGTCGCTCAGTCGTGTCCAACTCTTTGCGACCCCATGAACCGCAGCACGCCAGGCCTCCCTGTCCATCACCAGCTCCCAGAGGTCACCCAGACTCACACCCATCAAGTCAGTGATGCCATCCAGCCATCTCATCCTCTGTCGTCCCCTTCTCCTCCTGCCCTCAATCCCTCCCAGCATCAGAGTCTTCTCCAACGAGTCAACTCTTCGCATGAGGTGGCCAAAATACTGGAGTTTCAGCTTTAGCATCATTCCTTCCAAAGAAATTTCAGGATTGATCTCCTTCAGAATGGACTGGTTGGATCTCCTTGCAGTCCAAGGGACTCTCAAGAGTCTTCTCCAACACCACAGTTCAAAAGCATCAATTCTTCGGCGCTCAGCCTTCTTCACAGTCCAGCTCTCACATCCATACGTGACCACAGGAAAGACCATAGCCTTGACTAGGCGAAACTTTGTTGGCAAAGTAATATCTCTGCTTTTGAATATGCTATCTAGGTTGGTCATAACTTTCCTTCCAAGGAGTAAGCGTCTTTGAATTTCATGGCTGCAGTCACCATCTGCAGTGATTTTGGAGCCCAGAAAAACAAAGTCTGACACTGTTTCCACTGTTTCTCCATCTATTTCCCATGTAGTGATGGGACCAGATGCCATGATCTTCGTTTTCTGAATGTTGAGCTTTAAGCCAACCTTTTCACTCTCCACTTTCACTCTCATCAAGAGGCTTTTTAGCCCCTCTTCACTTTCTGCCATAAGAACACCTAAGTGGGGGCAAACCCAATATGGATGAATCACTGTGAGCACACGCCAGTGATATTTGTTTGCAGTGTTCCTCCCTCCCCACAGCAAGACTAAGTGAGCCTTAAAATAAGTGACCACCATCACCCGCCTTGTGTCAGGGTGGAAATTAGACACTGAAGAGACTAGCAAACAGAAGAAGCTAAAATAAACAGAGGGAACCGCTTTGGAAGTGACAGGTGCAATAGATTAAAACCCTGTGGTTAGCACCAACTACATAGGAAGGGGCCTATAGACCTTGAGAAGCACAAGCTGGACCAAGGAACTATCTGAAAATGAACTGACCCCACACTGTCCAAAACAGCTCCAGAGAACGTCCTAGATATATTTTTACTATTATCATTTTTTAAATTAAAAAAAAATTTTTTTTAATTTTTAAGTCCCCTATTATTCCTTTAATTTTCATTTTTATAACCTACTATTACCTTGCAAAAAAAAGACCCTATTTTTAAAGCAAACTTCTTATATATATATATATTACAATTTTGTGACTTTTTTTTTTTTTTAATATTGTACTTTTGAGAATCTAACCTCTACTCTAGATTTTTAATCTTTGCTTTTGGGGGCAATGGCAAGCCACTCCAGTACTCTTGCCTGGAAAATCCCATGGATGGAGGAGGCTGGTGGACTGCAGTCCATGGGGTCGCTACGAGTCGGAGGTGACTGAGCGACTTCACTTTCACTTCTCACTTTCACACAATGGAGAAGGCAATGGCAACCCACTCCAGTGTTCTTGCCTGGAGAATCCCAGGGACGGCAGAGCCTGGTGGGCTGCCGTCTATGGGGTCGCACAGAGTCGGACACGACTAAAGTGACTTAGCTTAGCTTAGCTTATCAACTTTGTACCTTTAAGAACCCAATCTTCAGTACTTATTTTTACTTGGGAGTGAGATCACTGGCCTGATTGCTCTTTCCCCCTTTTGACTCTCCTTTCTCTCCACCATGTCACCTCTGTCTCCCCCCTCCCTCTTTTCTTCTCTACCCAACTCTGTGAATCTCTTTGTGTGTTCCGGGCTGTGGAGAACACTTAGGGAACTGATTACTGGCTGGATCTGTCTCTCTTCTTTTGATTCCCCCTTTTATCCTCCTGGCCACCTCTGTTTCCTTCCTCCCTCTTCTCTTCTCTGTGTAACTCTGAGAACATCTCTGAGGGATCCAGACTGTGGAGAGCACATTGGGAAGTGATTAATGGCTAGCTTGCTCTTTCCCCTTTTGATTCTCCTTCTTCTCCTCCTGGTCACCTCTATCTCCCTCCTTCCTCTTCTCTTCTCCATATAATTCTGTGTACTTCGCTGGGTGTCCCTCACTGTGGAGAAACTTTTCATCTTTAACCTAGATGTTTTATCATCAGTGCTGTATAGATGGAGAAGTCTTGAGGCTACTGTAAGAATAAGACTGAAAACCAGAAGCAGGAGGCTTAAGTCCAAATCCTGAGAACACCAGAGAACTTCTGACTCCAGGGAACATTAATCAATAGGAGCTCATCAAATGGCTCCATACCTACACTGAAACCAAGCACCACCCAAGGGCCAACAAGTTTCAGAGCAAGACATATCACACAAACTCTCCAGCAACACAGGAACATAGCCCTGAGCTTCAATATACAGGCTATCCAAAGTCACACCAAACCCACTGACATCTCAAAACTCATTACTGGACACTTCATTGCACTCCAGAGAGAAGAAATCCAGCTCCACCCACCAGAATACTGACACAAGCTTCCCTAACCAGGAAACCTTGACAAGCCACCCATCCAACCCCACCCACAGTGAGGAACCTCCACAAAAAAGAGGAACCACAAACTGCCAGAATACAGAAAAGCCAACGCAAACACAGCAATATAAACAAGATGAAAAGGCAGAGAAATACCCAGCAGAAAAAGGAACAAGATAAATGCCCACCAAACCAACCAAAAGAGGAAGAGATAGGGAATCTACCTGATAAAGAATTCCGAATAATGATAGTGAAAATGATCCAAAACCTTGAAAACAAAATGGAGTTACAGATAAACATCCTGGAGACAAGGATTGAGAAGATGCAAGAAAGGTTTAACAAGGACCTAGAAGAAATAAAAAAGAGTCAATCTATAATGAATAATACAATAAATGATATCAAAAATACTCTGGAGGGAACCAACAGTAGAATAATGGAGGCAAAGACAGGATTAGTGAGGTAGAAGATAGTATGGTAGAAATAAATGAATCAGAGAGGAAAAAAAAAAAGAATTAAAAGAAATGAGGACAACCTCAGAGACCTCTGGGACAATGTTAAATGTCCCAACGTCTGAATCATAGGAGTCCCAAAAGAAGACGACAAAAAGAAAGACCATGAGAAAATACTTGAGGAGATAATAGTTGACAACTTCCCTAAAATGAGGAAGGAAATTATCACCCAAGTCCAAGAAACCCAGGGAGTCCAAAACAGGATAAACCCAAGGCAAAACACCCCAAGACACATATTAATTAAATTAACAAAGATCAAACACAAAGAACAAATATTAAAAGCAGCAAAGGAAAAACAACAAATAACACACAAGGGGATTCCCATAAGGATAACAGCTGATCTTTCCATAGAAACTCTTCAGGCCAGCAGGGAATGGCAGGACATACTTAAAGTGATGAAAGAAAATAAGCTACAGCCCAGATTACTGTACCCAGCAAGGATCTCATTCAAATACGAAGCAGAAATCAAAAGCTTTACAGACAAGCAAAAGCTGAGAGAATTCAGCACCACCAAACCAGCTCTCGAACAAAAGGTAAGGATCTTCTCTAGACAGGAAACACAGAAAGTGTGTATAAACTCAAACCCAAAACAATAAATTAAATGGCAAAGGGATCATGCTGCTGCTGCTGCTGCTAAGTTGCTTCAGTCGTGTCCGACTCTGCGTGACCCCATAGACAGTGGCCCACTAGGCTCCCCTGTCCCTGGGATTCTCCAGGCAAGAATACTCAAGTGGGTTGCCATTTCCTTCTCCAGTGCATGAAAGTGAAAAGTGTAAGTGAAGTTGCTCAGTCGTGTCCGACTCTTAGCGACCCCGTGGGTTGCAGCTTACCAGGCTCCTCCTTCCATGGGATTTTCCAGGCAAGGATACTGGAGTAGGGTGCCATTGCCTTCTCCACAAAGGGATCATACTTATCAATAATTACTTTAAATGTAAATGGCTTGAATGCCCCAACCAAAAGACAAAGACTGGCTGAATGAATACAAAAACAAGACCCCTATATATGTTGTCCGGAGAAGGCAATGGCACCCCACTCCAGTACTCTTGCCTGGAAAATCCCACGGACGGAGGAGCCTGGTAGGCTGCAGTCCATGGGGTCGCTAAGAGTCAGACATGACTGAGAACTTCACTTTCTCTTTTCACTTTCATGCATTGGAGAAGGAAATGGCAACCAACTCCAGTGTTCTTGCCTGGAGAATCCCAAGGACGGGGAAGTCTGGTGGGCTGCTGTCTATGGGGTCACACAGAGTTGGACATGATTGAAGTGACTTAGCATAGCATAGCATAGCATATATGTTGTCTACAAGAGACCCACCTTGAAACAAGAGACACATACAGACTGAAAGTGAAGGGCTGGAAAAAGATATTTCATGCAAACAGAGACAAAAAGAAAGTAGAAGTAGCAATACTCATATCAGATAAAATAGACTTTAAAACAAAGGATATGAAAAGAGACAAAGAAGGACACTACATAATGTTCAAAGGATCAATCCAAGAAGAAGACATAACAATTATAACTATATATGCACCCAACATAGGAATACTGCAATATGTAAGACAAATGCTAACAAGTATGAAAGGGGAAATTAACAATAACACAATAATAGTGGGAGACTTTAATATCCCACTCACACCTATGGATAGAGCAACTAAACAGAAAATTAACAAGGAAACACAAACTTTAAAAGATACAATAGACCAGTTAGACCTAATTGATATCTATAGGACATTTCACCCCAAAACAATGAATTTCACCTTTTTCTCAAGTGCACATGGAACCTTCTCCAGGATAGATCACATCCTGGGCCATAAATCTAGCCTTGGTAAACTCAAAAAAACTGAAATCATTCCAAGTATCTTTTCTGACCACAATGCAGTAAGATTAGATGTCAATTACAAGAGAAAAACTATTAAAAATTCCAAAATATGGAGGCTGAACAACATGCTGAATAACCAACAAATCACAGAAGAAATCAAAAAAGAAATTAAAATATGCATAGAAATGAATGAAAATGAAAACACAACAATCCAAAACCTATGGGACACTGTCCAAGGTAAGGAGCAGCGGCTGCGCTTTCCTGGAGCAGCTGTGAAGAGATACCCTACGTTCAAGGTAAGAGAAACCCAAGAAAGACTGTAGGTGTTGCAAGAGGGCATCAGAGGACAGACACACTGAAACCATAATAACAGAAAACTAGTCAATCTAATCACACAGACCACAGTCTTGTCTAACTCAGTGAAACTAAGCCATGCCGTGTGGGGCCACCCAAGATGGACAGGTCATGGTGAAGAGGTCTGACAGAATGTGGTTCACTTGAGAAGGGAATGGCAAACCACTTCAGTACTCTTGCCTTGAGAACCCCATGAACAATATGAAAAGACAAAATGGTAGGATACTGAAAGAGGAACTCCCCAGGTTTGTAGGTGCCCAATATGCTACTGGAGATCACTGAAGAAATAATTCCAGAAAGAATGAAGGGATGGAGCCATAGCATAAACAATACCCAGTTGCAGATGTGACTGGTGATAGAAGCAAGATCTGATGCTGTAAAGAGCAATATTGTGTAGGAACCAGGAATGTTAGGTCCATGAATCAAGGCAAATTGCAAGTGGTCAAACAGGAGATGGCAAGAGTGAACGTCAACATTCTAGGAATCAAAGAACTAAAATGGACTGGAATGGGTGAATTTAACTCAGATGACCATTATATCTACTACTGCATGCAGGAATCCCTTAGAAGAAATGGAGTAGCCATCATGGTCAACAAGAGAGTCTGAAATGCAGTACTAGGATGCAATCTCAAAAATGACAGAATGATCTCTGTTCATTTCCAAGGAAATTATTCAATATCACAGTAATCCAAGTCTATGCCCCAACCAGAAATGCTGAGAAAGCTGAAGTTGAACAGTTCTACGAAGACCTACAAGACCTTTTAGAACTAACACCCAAAAAATATGTCCTTTTCATTATAGGAGACCAGAATGCAAAAGTAGGAAGTCAACAAACACCTGGGTTAACAGGCAAATTTGGCCTTGGAGTACAGAATGAAGCAGGGCAAAGACTAATAGAGTTTTGCCAAGAAAACGCACTGGTCATAGCAAACACCCTCTTCCAACAACACAAGAGAAGACTCTACACATGCACATCACTAGATGGTCAACACAGAAATCAGACTGATTATATTCTTTGCAGCCAAAGATGGAGAAGCTCTATACAATCAGTAAAAACAAGGCCAGGAGATGACTGTGACTCAGATCATGAATTCCTTATTGCCAAATTCAGACTTAAATTGAAGAAAGTAGGGAAAACCACTAGACCATTCAGGTATAACCTAAATCAAATCCCTTATGATTATACAGTGGAAGTGAGAGATAGATTTAAGGGATGAGATCTGATAGACTGCCTGATGAACTATGGATTGAGGTTCATGACACTGTACAGGAGACAGGGATCAAGACCATCCCCATGGAAAAGAAATGCAAAAAAGCAAAATGGCTGTCTGGGGAGGCCTTACAAATAGCTGTGAAAAGAAGAGAAGTGAAAAGCAAAGGAGAAAAGGAAAGATATAAGCATCTGAATGCAGAGTTCCAAAGTATAGCAAGGAGAGATAAGAAAGCCTTTCTCAGCAATCAATCCAAAGAAATAGAGGAAAACAACATAATGGGAAAGATCTCTTCAAAAAAAAATAGAGATACCAAGGGAACATTTCATGCAAAGATAGGCTTGATAAAGTACAGAAATGGTATGGACCTAACAGAAACAGAAGATATTAAGAAGAGGTGGCAAGAATACACAGAAGAACTGTACAAAAAAAGAGCTTCATGACCCAGATAATCACAATGGTGTGATCACTCATCTAAAGCCAGACATCCTGGAATGTGAAATTACGTGGGCCTTAGAAAGTAAAGCTACGAACAAAGTTAGTGGAGGTGATGGAATTCCAGTTGAGCTATTTCAAATCTCAAAGGATGATGCTGTGAAAGTGCTGCTCTCAATATGCCAGCAAATTTGGAAAACTCAGCAGTGGCCACAGGACTGGAAAAGGTCAGTTTTCATTCCAATCCCAAAGAAAGGCAATGCCAAGGAATGCTCAAACTACTGCATAATTGCACTCATCTCACACACTAGTAAAGTAATGCTCAAAATTCTCCAAGTCAGGCTTCAGCGATATGTAAACCGTGAACTTCCAGATGTTCAAGCTGGTTTTAGAAAAGGCAGAAGAACCAAATTGCCAACATCCACTGGATCATGGAAAAAGCAAGAGAGTTCCAGAAAAACATCTATTTCTGCTTTATTGACTATACCAAAGCCCTGAACTGTGTGGATCACAAAAAAAACTGTGGGAAATTCTTCAAGAGATGGGAATATCAGACTACCTGAACTGCCTCTTGACAAATCTATATGCAGGTCAGGAAGCAACAGTTCAAGCTGGACATGGAACAACAGACTGGTTCCAAATAGGAAAAGGAGTACGTCAAGGCTGTATATTGTCACCTTGCTTATTTAACTTATATGCAGAATACCTCATGAGAAACGCTGGGCTGGAAGAAGCACAAACTAGAATCAAGATTGCCGGGGAAATATCAATAACCTCAGATATGCAGATGACACCACCCTTATGGCAGAAAGTGAAGAGGAACCAAAAAACCTCTTGATGCAAGAGAAAGAGGAGAGTGAAAAAGTTGGCTTAAAGCTCAACATTCAGAAAACTAAGATCATGGCATCATCTGGCCCCATCACTTCATGGGAAATAGATGGGGAAACAGTGTCACACTTTATTTTCTGGGGCTCCAAAATCACTGCAGATGGTGACTGCAGCCATGAAATTAAAAGATGCTTACTCCTTGGAAGGAAAGTTATGACCAGCCTAGATAGCATATTAAAAAGCAGAGACATGACTTTACCAACAAAGGTCCGTCTAGTCAAGGCTATGGTTTTTCCAGTAGTCATGTATGGATGTGAGAGTTGGACTGTGAAGAAAGCTGAGTGCCGAAGAATGGATGCTCTTGAACTGTGGTGTTGGAGAAGACACCCTTGGACTGCAAGGAGATCTAACCAGTCCATTCTAAAGGAGATCAGTCCTGGGTGTTTTTTGGAAGGACTGATGCTAAAGCTGAAACTCCAATACTTTGGCCACCTCATGCGAAGAGTTGACTCATTGGAAAAGATTCTGATGTTGGGACAGATTGGAGGCAGGACAGAGGATGACATCACTGACTTGATGGTCATGAGTTTGAGTAAACTCTGGGAGTTGGTGATATACAGGGAGGCCTGTCATGCTGCAATTCATGGGGTCGCAAACAGTCGGACACGACTGAGCGACTGAACTGAACTGTTAATGAGGTGGATGAAACTGGAGCCTACTATACAGAGTGAAGTAAGCCAGAAAGAAAAACACCAATACAGTATACTAATACATATATATGGAATTTAGAAAGATGGTAACAATGACCCTATAAGCGAGACAGCAAAAGAAACAAAGATGTACAGAACAGTCTTTTGGACTCTGTGGGAGAGGGCAAGGGCTGGATGATTTGGGAGAATGGCATTGAAACATGCAAATTATCTCATGTGAAATGAATCACCAGTCCAGGTTTGATGCATGAGACAGGGTGCTCGGGGCTGGTGCACGGGGATGACCCAGAGGGATGGGATGGGGAGGGAGGTGGGATGGGGGGATTCAGGGTAGGGAATACACGTACACCCATGGTGGATTCATGCCATTCATGTCAATGTATGGCAAAACCAATACAATATTGTAAAGTAAAAAATAAATAAATAAAACTGGAAATATATATATATATATATATGTACATATAAATCAAACAGAGGTAAACTATTGAATCTTAATTTCAGTTACCTCATTTCTAATATGAAGATCATAATATTTAGGTAACTGGATTATTGTGAGAATTAAATGAGGCCAAAAATGCTAAATTCTTAGCACACAGTAAAGAACTCAATAAATGTAGGTTTTTCTCCTTTTTCACACTCTTTCCCCATGCCCTGCCCTCTATTTACAACGGCTTAACAAGATAAATCTGTTCTTTATGGTCAACAAATTTGTTATAGTTCTACAATGCCTTAATTTTCTGACTTCATTGTAAGTAATTTACTGGCCAAATTTGAGTTTCAAGTTTTGCATCTGTGAAAATATAGGATAACAAAACTGTCTTATACAGGAATTGTGATAAATATATGAACTAATCTGACTCAAACAATATTTTAGCAGCAAACCCTGATGGAGTTGTTTTTTGGAAGCCCAAGATGTGCTTGAATTGGAGATAAGAGATGAGGGCTGTAGTCCTGGCTGCAGCACACCATTATGCACCAAAGGCATTTCTTTCCTGTCAGTGGAAGGTGCAACTGAAATGGCTATAAAGCAACTATTTATTAAAAAAAAAAAAAAATAATAGGTCCAGCCCACCCACTTTTTATCCTTTACCTAAAAGGAATTCTAAATAAAAACATCTCTTACTAATATTTAACAGGGTCATGGAGTTATTTCCTCTAAATTTTATAAAGCTCTGTACAAGGATGAACAAATAGAAATGAGAATTATAACCAAAACTGATTTCTCCCTGCTAACTCAGCTGGTAAAGGATCCACCTGCAATGCAGGAGACCCCAGTTCAATTTCTGGGTCAAGTAGATCCACTGGAGAAGGGATACGTTGCCCACTCCTGTATTCTTGGGCTTCCCTGGTAGCTCAGTTGGTAAAGAATTCACCTGCAATGCAGAAGACCTGGGTTTGATCCCTGAGTTGGGAAGATCCCTTGGAGAAAGGAATGACTAGCCACTCCAGTATTCTGGTCTGGAGAATCTCATAGACTATACAGTCCATGAGGTTGCAAAAAGTCGGACATGACTGAGTGACTTTCAGCTTCATTTTCACAGCAAATCTGCAGGCAAGGAACTTCCAGTCTAATGATGAACACACTGCTCAGATGCTCAGTTGTGTCTGGATCTTTGCAACCCCGTGGACTATAGCCCACCATAGGCTTCTCTGACTATGGAATTTTTCCAGGCAAGAATACGGGAGTGGGGTGCCATTTCCTCCTCCAGAGGATCTTCCAGAACCAGGGATCAAACCTGTATCTCTTGTGCCTCCTGCAGTGGCAGGGAAGCCACCTGGGAAGCCTCAATGATAAACATCAGAATTCCAAAACTGATTTGAATTTCTCACACAAGATCCAACCAAGGTGAAGTGAAGTGAAAGTCGCTCTGCTACTGCTAAGTCACTTCAGTCATGTCCAACTCTGTGCGACCCCGTAGACAGCAGCCCACCAAGCTCCGCCGTCCCTGGGATTCTCCAAGCAAGAACACTGGAGTGGGTTGCCATTTCCTTCTCCAGTGCATGAAAGTGAAAAGTGAAAGTGAACTCGCTCAGTCATGTCCGGCTCTTAGCGACCCCATGGACTGTAGTCCACCAGGCTCCTCCATCCATGGGATTTTCCAGGCAAGAGTACTGGAGTGGGGTGCCATTGCCTTCTCCGGAAAGTCGCTCAGTTGTGTCCAAGTCTTTGTGACCCCATGGTCTACAGATCCAGGGAATTCTCCAGGCCAGAATACTGGAGTGGAGAATACTCCAGCCTTTCCCTTCTCCAGGGGATCTTCCCAATCCAGGGATCAAACTCAGGTCTCTTTCATTGCAGGCAGATTCTTTAGCGGCTGAGCCACAAGGGAAGTCACAAACCAAATATTTTAGCCTGTTCACATAATTACATTCTTCATGACTTCATCCCTAAAATACCTCTTAGGCAAACTGTGCTGAGGCTGTGAAAGTGGTGGCTTTAAAAGGCTATCCCCACGACACCACCACCACTGAGGCCAGAAAGGATTTTTGAAAGAGAACAGAAAGAAAGCAGACCCATAGAAATAACAGGTGCTCTGACCAGCTGGAGAGAGAAAACTGAACTCAAACTCAGGAAGACCCTAAGAACTAGCAAAATTTCAAATCCCTGTTGAAGAAGAAACATAGTAACTCACTTTCAAGATAACAGTTCCTCTTCATTCTACTCCAAAGTCCCTGAAAAGTGACATGTTCGCAGCTGCTTAGTACTAAAAGGCCTTGAGATGCCAGAGTTCACTCCCAAAGAAAAGTAGTCCTTTAAATTCGAATCTTTTTATAGATTTTTTTCCTTCAATAAATAAACAGAAATTTTGTCAATTATTGACAATTTCCCTTTTTAAATTCTGTGATCCAATGGGATATATCTGGGAAACAATATGAAATTGTGAAAGAACCACAGGCCTTAGAATCTGAAAATTGTGGCCTACTACTTTCTAGTTGTTTGATTTCAGGCTTGTAATAAATATGCTTACATAACACCTGTTTTTCTAACCACTTTAATATGTTAACTTGTTTAACCCTCATACTAACTCCACGTATAGGTATTACTATTGATTCCACACTAAAAATGAGAAAACACATTTAGAAAGATGAAGTAGCTTGATAAAGCACCATGGCTAATAAGTGATAGAATTGAGATTTGAATGCAGGTACCCTAGTTCCAGAGATAGCACTCCTAATGACTTCTAATGTGCTTTTTCTCTTTTTTTCTTCATTGCTCTTTAACTTTAAAATAGAATGAATTCATAGGGACATTGTGAGATTAAATAATATATGTGAAGCACAATTCCTGGCACCTAGTAAATGCATGATAAATAATACATAGAAATTATAATGACTATTGACATAGGTCAGAGTGTTAAGATCTAAAATTAAACTACCCCCATTATTTCTCCCAGATATATTTCTCCCTTTCTCTATAGATATATAACACACATACATTTATACATGCATACACACACATACATGGTGAGGGAGAGGGATAAATCTCCTGTCAATATCTGGAAAACACATAATTTAATGATACTTAGAGAACAATATAAAGAATTAAGGAGAATTCTAGTATCAACTACTGTGCAGTTTGTGTGTATGGCTGAACATTAACAAATACTACAACCACCTTATGTTTTAGCTTTCTGAGTTATGAGTGATAAAATAAGAGAGACATAAGAATATATAAGGATCATTTACTTCAAACTACAAGCCAGAGCAGAAATATATTCTACAGCATCCCTGGCCAACAATTTTCAAAATCCTGTTTTCATACTTTCATATTCTTCATTTTGATACTCATCCCATTGTTACATACTGTTACTTTTTGGAAAGTAATATCCTCTAATGAAATAAAGTAAGTTTACTTCTATCTAGAACTTCTATATAAAGAAGTTTTAGCTTAAAAAAATGTTTTTAATAATTAAACTATATTAAAGTGACCTCTCCACATCACTATTCTAGTTTGAAATATATTAGATGTGGGAGAAGTTTTAGAGTCAGCCCACATTTAAAACCTCCCTAACACTTGGTTCCCACTTTGTCCACTCTTCTACATGATATGTATATAGGCCTTTTTTCCCTCATTAAATTATTAGATCATTTAAAGGAGGGAGTTTATCTTTTTGTTTGCCCTTGTAACTGTCACAGTGTCCAATACAGCCCACACACAAAAAAAAGATGATTCATTTTTATGAAAAAGAAGGAGGGAAAGGAAGGAACTATAACGGGAGGAAAGAGAAAGGGCCAGAAAGAAAGCAGAAAGGCAACCAAACTAACCAAAAAACAAAAAATTATTGAAAAGTCTTCTATTTTAATGAGATACATTTCCTCTTTGTGAAGAACTTTCCAGCATGTCAACTATTGCAAAGCTTTCTCATTAATTTTCTCACCACATTTTATTAACTGCTTTAGTTTCAAGCAGTTACTATAGTAAAAAAAACAGAAGATGGTATTTAGTCTATTTCACCTCAGAATTAACCATTCCAAAAACCGGGCAATACTTTGGACCAGGGTAAGTTCTCAATTTCTCTGAAAAATCAGTAAGTGTTAGGTTTAGTTTTCCCACTTAAATACATATGCTATAGTGAACTCCCAATTTAATCTCAATCAATGTATAACATTCTCAAAAATAAGTTTTAGGAAGGGCACTGTATGAATTCAAGCTTTGTCAGCTGCCAGTAACCATTCTAAGTCTGGCAGCTGTGGATGGTGAACAATGTAACTTATGCAGCTGTCAGGAAGCCAAGCATTTTGTTTATGACCTCGATAGTGAATCATGAATATCGGCTAATTTCTGACCACCACGTGCAAAAGGGCAACCTCTTACTGCCTCTCAAGCCAGTAATGTTGGAAAGGGGCCATGTTATTCTGAGCTCAATAAATGCGGAACAATGGGTATTAAAATCTAACTATGTTTAGAACATACAAATTCTAGAAAAAAAATCTATAAATGAGCATAAGGCAGGTTGTTTGCTCTGCTTCTATGTCTTTTCAGCTCAGTTGCTCAGTCATGTTCAACTCTTTGTGACCCCATGAACTGCAGCACACCAGGCCTCCCTGTCCATCACCAATTCCCAGAGTCCACCCAAACCCATGTCCATTAAGTCAGTAATGCCATCCAATCATCTCACCCTCTGCCGTCCCCTTCTTCCCCTGCCCTCAATCTTTCCCAGCATCAGGGTCTTTTCCAATGAGTCAGCTCTTCGCATGAGGTGGCCAAAGTATTAGAGCTTCAGCTTCAACATCAGTCCTTCTGATGAATATCTAGGACTGGTCTCCTTTAGGATGGACTGGTTAGATCTCCTTGCAGTCCAAGGGACTCTCAAGAGTCTTATCCAACACCACAGTTCAAAAGCATCAATTCTTCAGCACTCAGCTTTCTTTATAGTCCAACTCTCATATCCATACATGACCACTGGAAAAACCATATCCTTGACTGGACAGACCTTTGTTGGCAAAGTAATGTCTCTGCTTTTTAATATGCTGTCTAGGTTGGTCATAATTTTCCTTCCAAGAGTAAGCGTCTTTTAATTTCATGGCTGCAATCTATCTTTTGTTTAAAAGTTCAAAAAAACTGTTAGACTTGTATACTTGAAGGTAGTTAAAAACAAATGAAAGAAACAGATTAAAAAGCATTAGCCCATCTAAAATTTTTTATAAGCCACTGAGCGTAGCAATAGCCAATTTCAGATGAAAAGTGTGAAGCTTTGGGAGCTAAAGCAACACACAGCAGGTGAGTGACAGCAAAAGACAACATTGACGTCTGTGCCACCTGCAGCAGATGTCAGGCCCTGACCCTGCCAAAACGCAGAAATGTGTGAGCATCTCCAGCTTAGCGCTAAGAAGTGAAGTGAAGTGAAGTCGCTCAGTCGTGTCTGACTCTTTGCAACCCCATGGACTGTAGCCTACTAGGCTCCTCCATCCATGGGATGTTCTAGGCAAGAGTACTGGAGTGGGTTGCCATTTCCTTCTCCAGGGGATCTTCCCAACTCAGGAATCGAACCCTGGTCTCCTGCATTGCAGGCAGACGCATTAACCTCTGAGCTACCAGGGAAGCGCTAAAGAAGGTTCAAACAATTGTTAACTTCTCCAAAAGCCGAGAAAATGCAACTTAATATGCAGTCACTATCTTATTAATTCAACAGACATTTATTTAGCAGTAAATCACTGAATAAGGCCTGGGCATTGAAGAACATATTAAAGCAAGTTCCATATTCTCAATAGTCTAGTGTGAAATAGATACATGAACACAATTGGATAAAATGTTAATAAAGAACAGAGTGATAGAATATTCAAGAAAGATTTCACGAAAGAGGTAACATTTAAGTTGGGTAGAAAAAGCTGAGAAGGGCATAACAAGCAACTGAGAGGACAAAGGCAAATGAGATAACAGGCAAATGAGAGGACAAAGATAGAGACACAGAGCATAAAAGAACCTGGCTTGGGGGGAAAGTGAATTTGAATGCGACTTCAGTCTAGAGTTTGTGTTGGTGCTATATGGGAAATGCAACTGGAGAAGTAGGTTAATATCACATGGTGAAAGGAAGAAGTGAAAACCTACAAAGTTCTTTCAGTAGGATGATGGCTTGAGTCTATTGATTTGGAGAGAAAGTGCTTCAGGCAGACATGTGGAAGACAGACTGCAGTGGGAAGAAGCTGCTGGCAAAAAGACCAAGTGTGATAAGCCATTGCAATACACCAGGCCAAAGAAGAGGGAGGTGGTGGACTTCCCTGGCAGTCCCGTGGTTAAAACTCTGTGTTTCCACTGCAGAGGGCCTAAATTCAACCCCTGGTCAGGGAATTGAGATACTACATGCCACATGGCCAAATAAAAAGGAAGAGAGAGGCCTGAAACAAGACACTGGCATGAAGATAGAGAACTAGAGGTCAAGGCAAGAGATATTTCTAAGGTTTTGATGAGTTATGGGATACAGTGGGTGATGAGAGAGAAGAACTATATAAAGCTTCAAGCCTCTGATTGCTCATTTTCAGCTTGGCAGTAATAGAGGCTTATGCTGCTGCTGCTGCTAAGTCGCTTCAGTCGTGTCCAACTCTGTGCGACCCCATAGACGGAAGCTCACCAGGCTGCCCCATCCCTGGGATTCTCCAGGCAAGAACACTGGAGTGGGTTGCCATTTCCTTCTCCAATGCATGAAAGTGAAAAGTCAAAGTGAAATCGCTCAGTCGTGTCCGACTCTTAGCGACCCCACGGACTGGAGCCTACCAGGCTCCTCCGTCCATGGGATTTTCCAGGAAAAGTACTGGGGTGGGGTGCCATTGCCTTCCCCGATAGAGGCTTATAGACGTGTAAAAAGAAAGAAACTGAAGTGTAGCTTGAATAGTTTTATTAAAAAGGAAGCTCTGGAGCCCCTAAATTACTCTGGATTAAACACAGGAGTAGGATTCAAGTTAAGATACCTAGAAGATAGAAATACAAATTTGACCTCAGGTGAGAGATAAGTATTAGAGATAAACATATGAGAGTTGTTGGCATATATGAGAATAAAATAGAAGAAAGTAAGATGACTCTAGGAGACTACATAGAGGTGAATTCAGAAGACCAAAGGTGTAGGTCCTAGAAACACTATCACTGAATGGCTTAAAAGAACTGTAGCCTTCAAAGGAGGCTGAAAATGAACAAGAATTTATTTATATTAAATTTTCCAATTATTCCACTCTTACTGAGCCATATTTTGCCAGAGAGTAAGGATATAAATACTAATATGATAGTTTCTGTGAAAGGAATGCTGTCAAATGGAGTCTACAGACAAACAGACACTTACAAAACTGTTGCACAGGTTCTACAATAGAGGAATCCACAGGGTGTGAGGAGAGCACAAGATGGCACCTATTTAAAGAAGACCTAAGAAAAGTTGTACCAATGAAAACAAGAGAAAAGAGATTCTCAAAAAAGAGGACAGCAAAATGGTAGAGAGACTATAGAGAAAAGCGAATCCTCCTGCACTGTTGGTAGGAATGTAAATTGATATAGTCACTATGGAGAACAGCTTGTCTAAGAGGCTGTAAAAAAAGGAAAACAATTCTTGTTATATAGATTCTACACCCAAATTAACAATCTTGGGACTGTAAAGAGATCCTCTAACAAAGGACTATAGAGAATCCTTTGAAATTCCAGAGGAATGATATATTTTCCCCCTAGACGGAGAACAGTGCTGGAAGAGGGAAAACAATGAAAAATACAATTCACTTTAAAAACTGCTGAATGACAATCCATGTATTCTACCACTGAGTTTCCTGAGTAGGTAGAATACAGGCAGTATATTAAGGTAGTCCTTACAGTACATCATGAGAAACACTGGGCTGGAGGAAGCACAAGCTGGAATCAAGATTGCAGGGAGAAATATCAATAACCTCAGATATGCAGATGACACCACCCTTATGACAGAAAGTGAAGATGAACTAAAGAGCCTTTTGACGAAAGTGAAACAGAAGAGTGAAAAAGTTAGCTTAAAGCTCAACATTCAGAAAATTAACATCATGGGATCATCCAGTCCCATCACTCATGGCAAATAGATGGGGAAACAGTACAAACAGTGGCTGACTTTATTTTTCTATGCTCCAAAATCATTGCAGATGGTGATTGCAGCCATGAAATTAAAAGATCCTTACTCCTTGGAAGGAAAGTTATGATCAACCTAGACAGCATATTAAAAAGCCAAGACATTACTTTGCCAACAAAGGTCCGTCTAGTCAAGACTATGGTTTTTCCAGTGGTCATGTATGGATGTGAGAGTTGGACTATAAAGAAAGCTGAGTGCTGAAGAATTGATGCTTTTGAACTGTGGTGTTGGAGAAGACTCTTGAGAATCCCAAGATCCAACCAGTCCATCCTAAAGGAGACCAGTCCTGGGTGTTCATTAGAAGGACTAATGTTGAAGCTGAAACTCCAATACTTTGGCCACCTGATGTGAAGAGCTGACTCATTGGAAAAGACCCTGATGCTGGGAAAGATAAAGGGCAGGAGGAGAAGGGGATGACAGAGGATAAGATGGTTGGATGGCCTCACCGACTCAATGGACATGGGTGTGGGTGGACTCCGGGAGTTGGTGATGGACAGGGAGGCCTGGTGTGCTGCAGATGCAAAGAGTTGGACATGACTGAGCAACTGAACTGAACTGAAGCATCATTTGCTTTGAACTACTTCTTCCACTTGTATGCAGGATTTAAAATTTTTCTTTCCTAAAATGGGTGATATGAATAGAATGCCCTAACATGAGTCTAACTTATATAAAGAAGAGACCATGGTCTCTAAGGAATAAGCAACTAATAAACAAAAAAGTACAGCATAGACAAGAAGTCCCTATGACTAAGAGTCTGTCCTCTGTGAATTATATAATAACTATTCTATGTAATAACACTTATGGACCTAAAAGCAACTAAAAAACATGGGGGACAATTAAAGTTTACATGGAGAATGGAGAGAGGATGCAGATTGCTTCTAGTAAATACACATGTGTATTCCGTGTTTATATTTAAAAACAACTAACAAGCATTGAATTCTTCAGTTCAGTTCAGCCGCTCAGTTGTGCCCAACTCTTTGTGATGCCATGGCCTGCAGCACACCAGGCTTTCCTGTCCACCAACTTCCAGAGCTTGCTCAAACTCATGTCCATCGAGTCAGTGATGCCATCCAACCATCTCATCCTCTATCATCACCTTCTTCTCCTGCCTTCAGTCTTTCCAAGTATCAGGGTCTTTTCCAATGAGTCAGTTCTTCACATCAGGTGGCCAAAGTATTGGAGTTTCAGTTTCAACATCAGTCCTTCTAATGAACACCCAGGACTGGTCTCCTTTAGGATGGACTGGTTGGATCTCCTTGCAGTCCAAGGGACTCTCAAGAGTCTTCTCCAACACCACAGTTCAAAAGCATCAATTCTTCAGCACTCAGCTTTCCTTATAGTCCAACTCTCACATCCATACATGACTACTGGAAAAACCATAGCTTTGACTAGACAGACCTTTGTTGGCAAAGTAATGTCTCTGCTTTTTAATATGCTATCTAGGTTGGTCATAACTTTTCTTCCAAGGAGCAAGTGCCTTTTAATTTCAAGGCTGCAGTCACCATTTGCAGTGATTTTGGAGCCCAAGGAAATAAAGTTTCTCACTGTTTCCATTGTTTCCCCATCAATTTGCCATGAAGTGATGGGACCAGATGTCATGATCTTCGTTTTTTTAATGTTGGGTTTTAAGCCATCTTTTTCACTCTTCTCTTTCACTTTCATCAAGAGGCTCTTTAGCTCCTCTTTGCTTTCGGTCGTAAGGGTGGTGTCATCTGCATATCTGAGGTTATTGATATTTCTCCCTGCAATCTTGATTCCAACTTGTGCTTCATCCAGCCTGGCATTTTGCATGACATACTCTGCATAGAAGTTAAATAAGCAGGGTGACAATATACTCCTCTCCCAATTTGGAACCAGTTCATTGTTCCATGTCCAGTTCAACTGTTGCTTCTTGACCTGCTTACAGATTTCTCAGGAGGCATTCCTATCTCTTTAAGAATTTTCCACAGTTTGCTATGAGCCACACAGTCAAAGGTTTGGTGTAATCAATAAAGCAGAAGTAGATGTTTTTCTGGAACTCTCTTGCTTTCTCTATGATGCAACAGACTTTGGCAATTTGATTTCTGGTTCTTCTGCCTTTTGAATTCTTACCATCTGCCCAACACGATTTCAAATATTTCTTATGCACTGCTACTAATCTCTGTAACAACTCAATATAGTAGGAATCATTATTATTACTCTCATATTACATACAGATAACAAAACTGAGATTCAGGGAGGTTGAGTAATTTGTTCAAGGTTACAGAGCTAATCACTGACAGAAATGGGTTCAAATACAATTTATCTGAATCCATAGCCCATGTCCTTCACCATTTCAAGCACTGTATCTATAAGTTAGGGTAACTCCAAAGGAAAATGAAAGGAAAGTATTGAGTCCAGAATCATACAAACTGATGATAAATTATCTAAGAGAATCAGAGAAAGTCTTAAAAAAAAAAAAAAAACTATATCTGAAGGTGTGATTTAAAGTTATATTATCAAAATGTACTACCACAGTATCAATCTAAATGATCCAAATGTGTTTCATTTTCAAGGAAAAAAAAAAAACTAAACTGAATATATCCATTTTAGAACACAGTTCTCATCTACTCGCCACAGTAAATTGTGCTTCATAGGTCATAGGCAGTACTGAGTTTCCACACAATTTATTCTTCAATTATAGAGTTACACAATGCATACAGAGAGGACAGATTGATGAGTGCCAAAACTCAGGTTCTGAATGGAAAACTTATTCATGAGACCATTAGACAATTATATCCAAATATCTGTGACAGGGTATGAGAAAGCAGATTGAAGTGTCATAAATCCTCTCTGACAGAGATAGTGACAGGAAAAAGAAGGAAAAAAAAAAAAACCCTGAGGTGCCTGTATAAGCTGAGATAATAAGAAAAGAGTCAAGCTGCATGAGAGAATCTGAGAGTCAGCATTCAAGGGAAGTGGAAGAAAAGTCTCAAAGGAAATTCTAAAAGCCCAAAGCAAATTAGAATACTGAAAGCACACTCAACAGCACTGGACAGCCTATCAAAACTGAATTCTCTTAAGTCCAAGCAGCTGCTGTAATGTGTCATCATGTCACTGAGACAGAAAACCCAATTACAGCTTTAATGGGTAAACCATAAGGATACAACAACTGGTCAGAGCCAGCAAAAAATGTTGAGATTCAGAAAAACGACCTGGTAGGGAATCTCTACTCCTCTAGCATTCAATGATAATACTCATCAGCATGAATCTTATTCATTCATCATTCAACAAATATTTACTGAGGTCACTGTTTTGGGCACTAAAAACACAGTAGTGAATAATAATGTTCTTGTAAGAGCTTACATTCTAGCCCAGTAAAGAAGTCTTCAAAATGAAATACAATATATGAGAAGATGCTAAGTACTATGGAAAAAAATAAATAAAACAAGGAAGGGAAAATGAGGAACATGGGAGACTAGCTCAGGGGAAATACAGTTGTAAATAGGATTGCGAGGGAGGCCTCACTGAGCAGGTAACATTTAAGCAGAAACATAAAAAGACAGAGCAGATACAGGCCTAAGAACACAAAAGAGCAAATGCAAGGGTCCTGAGGCATGAGAATGGTTAGCAATTTATCAGAAAAGCCAAGAAGCCAGTATGCTTGGCGCAAAGTGAGGGAGAGAAAAATCATGGGAAATGAGGCAGAAAGCCAAATCATGTATAACCCTATAGCTATTATACTTACTCTCAGTTTTACTAAAGTAAAGTGGAAAACATTTGCAAATTTCTGAGCAAGTACATAATATAATCTGCAATACTCAAATATAGTAGAACCAAGAGTAGAAAACACTAGTTAGGAGGCTGTTCTTCTGAGTATATTTTCAAAGGCATCAGTATTAATTAAAGCTCAGGCTATGGTGCCAAGAGCTTCCCTGGTGACTCGGTGGTTAAAAAAAAAAAAAAAAAAAAATCTGCCTGCCAATGCAGGAGATGTGGGTTCGATCCCTGGGTGAGGGAAGATCCCCTGGAGAAGGAATTGGCAACCCACTCCAGTATTTTTGTCTGGGAAATCCCATGGACAGAGGAGCCTAACAGCCTACAATCCATGGGGTCACAAAAGAATCAGACACACCTTGGCGGCTAAACAACAACAGCGCTTAGTTGCTCAGTCATGTCCAATTCTTTGCAACCCTATGGACTGTAGCCTGCAAGGCTCCTCTGTCCATAGTGACTCTCCAGGCAAGAACACTGGAGTGGGTTGCCATGCACTCCTCCTGGGGATCTTCCCAACCCAGGGTTCAAATCCAGGTACCCCGCATTGCAGGTAGATTCTTAACTGTCTAAAACAATAACATGGAATCAAACCTGTGGGTTCAAACCCTTGCTCAACCACATACCCAATCTTAGATTTTCTTCTATATAAAACAAGAATCTGAATAGATATAATGAACAACTACTGTAGGTCAGACCATGCTCTTTCACGTGTAACTCTCAGCTTGCCTCAGAAGTAGACCATGAGAAAAGAATAAAAAGGCAATTTATTTATTAGGGCAGTGTGGAGAGTGACACAGGCAAGGAAAGGCACCCTATAAAAAGTATGTCACCAAACCAGCTACTGCAGTGAACAACTGGAGCTTAATCATACAGGGAAACAGACCAGAACACAGAATTGTCCCACCCAAGGACCAAGGGGGATGGAATAATATTTATACTCCAAGTCGGATCAGTCGTGGCTTAAAGGCTGCTCCTAGAAGGTGCTAATTTCCAGGCACTTCCAGCCCATCCCTGTCTTTCCTGAGCAGAGCAGCCTTCTTGTGGCTCCTAAAAAAGCCATTGGGCACAATAGCACACACATAAAGAGAGGCATACGTTGGCAGTTGAAAGTCCTCTGGCTTTCAGTGCAACAGTCTGAATGGAGGAATACAGGTGGGGTACTGACAGCAACTGCTTCATATTCATAAGAGAAAAAAATACCTGACAGTGTATGCCACAGAATGTTAAGTGATTATTTCTGAATGGTAAAAATTATATGTTTATTATCTTTTTTGTGCATCACTCATCATTCAGATTCTGCAAAAAATGTTACTTATATACAATGTCTGATATATAATGTCTAATATGTATACAAATCTTTAACAGCATCTTATCTGTTCTTAATGAGTTTTTATAACAATTTGGTGAAGAGTATGTGAAGAAGGCTGAGTGCCAAAGAATTGATGCTTTTGAACTGTGGTGTTGGAAAAGACTTTTGAGAGTCCCTTGGACTGCAAGGAGATCCAACCAGTCCATTCTGAAGGAGATCAGCCCTGGGATTTCTTTGGAAGGAATCATGCTAAAGCTGAAACTCCAGTACTTTGGCCACCTCATGCGAAGAGTTGACTCATTGGAGAAGGCTCTGATGCTGGGCGGGATTGGGGGCAGGAGGAGAAGGGGACGACAGAGGATGAGATGGCTGGATGGCATCACTGACTCTATGGATGTGAGTCTGAGCGAACTCCGGGGGTTGGTGATGGACAGGGAGGCCTGGCTTGCTGCGATTCATGGGATCGCAGAGAGTCGGACACAACTGAGCGACTGAACTGAACTGAACTGAGGGATAATTATTTTCATTTTAAAAAAAAAAAAAAATGAGTCTTTGAGAAATCGAATGGATTACTCAAAGTCATGCCACTGGTTATTCGTTAAGAAGCCCTATAGAGTGTAGATATCCTAGTTCCAGGACTTTTTCTTATCTATGGACTGACCATCTTGAATGTACATACTAGTTAAATCAAACTTTTATCTTACATATGAGAAAACTTGGGCTAATGTAATTAGCCCAAGACCACACAGTCACATAAAAGAGACTCCTTCAGAGTCCTTCTTTAAGTAGAATTTTGTTCACATATAGTACGAAGTGTAGACTTCCCTTCTGGCTCAGCTAGTAAAGAATCAGCCTGCAATGTGAGAGATCTGGGTTCGATCCCTGGGTTGGGAAGATCCCCTGGAAAAGGCTATCCGCTCCAGTATTCTGGCCTGGAGAATTCCATGGAATGTATAGTCCATGGGGTTGCAAATAGCTGGACACAGCTGAGCGACTTTACTTCATAGTACAAAGTGTAAGCACATGGAATCTATACCTACATTGAAAGTAAAAATGTTAGTCACTCAGTCATGTCCAACTCTTTGTGACCACCTGGACTGTAGTCTGCCAGGATCCTCTGTCCATGGGGGTTCTCCATGCAAGAATACTGGAATGTGTTGCCAGTTCCTTCTCCAGGGGATCTTCCCAACCCAAGGATCGAACCCAGGTCTCCTGCATTGCAGGCGGATTCTTTACCATCTGAGCCACCAGAGAAGCCTACAATACTTGAGTTCAAAGGCTTCTAAGGTCGACTTTAGTTGTATGTGACTTTGGGTAGTTTCTCCTCCCTAAAGTGCAGACCATGAAATCATCTAAGTCAAGATAATGGTGGGCATTAAAATAATTAATATCTGAAAAATTTGGTTGGGAGAAAGCAGCATAAGCTTGCTATTACTATCAGTCTGAATTTTACATTGAAGAAAGAGAAAACAAATAGAATAGAGAAAAGAACTTACATAGAAGGAATGAAATGTGTTAGAAGGGAAAGTGTTACAACAATTCTAGTGTGTGTGTGTGTGTGTGTGTGTGTGTGTGAAGTCGCTCAGTCGTGTCCAACTCTTTGTGACCCTGTGGACTGTAGCCCGCCAGGCTCCTCTGTCCGTGGGATTCTCCAGGCAAGAATACTGGAGTAGGTTGCCATTTCCTTCTCCAA
The DNA here is from genome assembly GCA_935064755.1 of Tragelaphus eurycerus. Lineage (NCBI taxonomy): Eukaryota > Metazoa > Chordata > Mammalia > Artiodactyla > Bovidae > Tragelaphus > Tragelaphus eurycerus. Next base: position 17,647,991 of record CAKXYN010000043.1, read on the forward strand.
CAATTCTAGTATAGGCCTGTTTATATGCTAAAGAATCTTGAAAGCACTTTCTACAGTTTTTATTAAACTTATCAAGAATAATGCCAGTGGGAGGCAGTGTATATCTAAGGAGAAAAATACAGGTTGCTGGGCTTGAACTCTAGTTCTGCCACAGCTATCTGATATTTAGAAAATTCTTTGAACTCTCTAAGCCAAAATTTTCTCATATTCCAAAGAATATAGGAAGTAATCTCAGAACATAGGAAATAGTCAATAAATGTTGCTCATTGTATTACTGGATGTATGAAGTGAAGTGAAGTGAAGTCACTCAGTCGTGTTTGACTCTTTGCGACCCCATGGACTGTAGCCTACCAGGCTCCTCTATCCATGGGATTTTCCAGGCAATAGTACTGGAGTGGGTTGCCATTTCCTTCTCCAGGGGATCTTCCTGTCCCAGGGATCGAACCCAGGTCTCCTGCATTGTAGACAGATGCTTTACCGTCTAAGCCACCAGGGAAGTAGAACTGCTCAATTAAATGCATATTAAATTGGAGGAGAGAACTGAAGTGGACAGGATTACATCTTGGGACCAAAAGATACAATCTGACCCTAGGTGGCAATGTTTATGTGAATGAGTATGGGTTTGGGGTATATGGTATGGTGTTAGCCCTTTGTATTCTCAGTGGCATTGATACATATAAACTCAAATAAATGACAACTGCTATATTGACTGACACATTAGACAGGAATAAGAAGCTGGCAAGGGAATTCCCTGGTGGTCCAGTGTTTAGGATTCTGTGCTTTCATTGCTGAGGGCATGGGTTTGATCCCTGGTCAGGGAACTTAGACCCTTGCAAGCCACGCAGCAAGGCAAAAAAAAAAAAAAAGAAGTTGGCAAGTCAATGAAAATAAAGAAGAAGAAATCATAAATGAAGACAAATGGGGTGGAAGAGGCTTTTTATCCCAATAGAAGAATAAGTCCCTCATTTTTAAAATTAGTGATACGCTGCATTTCACCTTCTTCAAAGTAGCAGACCTGCCTTTAGCAAAAAAATAACCAGATGCAATCCTTGGAAATAGGTTTTTAAATACAGATTAAATACAAATCAGGGAATCACAAGGCACTTCTGAGTAAACTTGAAAAAAGGTGTCATTTCCTCTACTTTCATCTGTTGGAAAATTGTCATAATCCAGTGATTTTTCTTATAACTAGATGCTTTACTACCATCTGCTAGGAACTATCGCTGAGTCGGACACGACTGAGCGACTTCCCTTTCAGTTTTCACTTTCATGCATTGGAGAAGGAAATGGCAACCCACTCCAGTGTTCTTGCCTGGAGAATCCCAGGGACGGGGAGCCTGGTGGGCTGCCGTCTATGGGGTCGCACAGAGTCGGACACGACTGAAGTGACTTAGCAGCAGCTAGGAACTATAATGAAAATACCTATTTAAAATGTGTGTGATATGAGTGGTGTCCCCTAGGGTTGTGTCGGAGAAGGCAACGGCACCCCACTCCAGTACTCTTGCCTGGAAAATCCCATGGACGGAGGAGCCTGGTGGGCTGCTGTCTATGGGGTCGCACAGAGTCGGACACAATGGAGCGACTTCACTTTCACTTTTCACTTTCATGCATTGGAGAAGGAAACAGCAACCCACTCCAGTGTTCTTGCCTGGAGAATCCCAGGGACGGGGGAGCCTAGTGGGCTTCTGTCTATGGAGTCGCACAGAGTCAGACACAACTGAAGCAACTTAGCAACAGCAGCAGCAGCAGCTAGGTTGTGTAGTACAAACGTGTACAACTGTACATCAAAGGCTCTACTTAATGTATATTTAACAAGGGATGTATTTGTCATAAAATGTACTGTGATAAAGGCTAAAAAATGTAGATGTTTAAGAAAATATAGTCTCAAGCCCTCACAAACGTTGTAATCAAATAAACAAATAGTTAGACTTCTGTGGAGTAAGCGCTGTTTTAGAGATTGATAAAGGGTGTTAGTGGAAGCATAAAGGAGGGACTCCTAACGCTGCCTGATGGAGTCTGTGTTAACAGATTTACTCACACGTTAATGGTAGTGCTTATAAAAACTAAAACAGCAAGCTCCAGTCATTTGGAGCTGGTTGATGCTTATCATTGTCACTCTGCTTCAGCTGAGGGATGCTATAAACTGAGGAAAACAAGCCAGAGCAGGTTTGCTTCCAGAAGCAAACCCTCCTTACAGCTAGTAGACCTCCTACGGAGGCAGAGATCATTTATCCACTGGAAAGAGAGAATGGGAAAATGAAATTGGGAGGGAAATGAAAGGAAGAGAGGTGATATAACACTCTGCTGCTGCTGCTGCTGCTAAGTCGCTTCAGTCGTGTCCAACTCTGTGCGACCCCATAGACGGAAGCTCACCAGGCTCCCCCGTCCCTGGGATTCTCCAGGCAAGAACACTGGAGTGGGTTGCCATTTCCTTCTCGATGCATGAAAGTGAAAAGTCAAAGTGAAGTCGCTCAGTCATGTCCGACTCTCAGCGACCCCATGGACTGGAGCCCACCAGGCTCCTCCGTCCATGGGATTCTCCAGGCAAAAGTACTGGGGTGGGGTGCCATTGCCTTCACTCTACAGAGCAGAAAACAGAAAAGTAGATGTTGAGAGAATTAGTACAAAGGGGGGATGAACTATTGGAAAGAAGAGAAAGTGACATAAGTAATACAATACAGTGCATGGAATGTGCAACTGTAGAAGATTTAAAGTAAAGGAAACAAAACAGAAAGATAAAATCAGAAAGCATAAAACGAGAAAGGAAAGAGAAAGCTTGTAAATGAAGAGGGGGAAAGTGGCATTTAGACGGAAAGTGGCATTCAAGACATCTTTAAGAGTAATCTTTAAGGGTCTTGCAACACAGGACTGGAGACTTTCTTTTGTCCAGGTCTAAATGGAAGGAGTGATTATACTCATAAGTATAAACACAAAGAAAGAAAAACAAACAGTAGGTCCACTTGTATACCTGCAGTTGATGTAAACTGTGTATTCATTCACTCAAATTATTTATTCATCATCTACTAGGTACAAAACAATGAAGCATAAAAAGAGATTTAAAATAATTCTGCTCTGCTGCTGCTGCCAAGTCGCTTCAGTTGTGTCCGACTCTGTGCGACCCCAGAGACGGCAGCCCACCGGGGTCCCCCGTCCCTGGGATTCTCCAGGCAAGAACACTAGCTTAAATAATGATAACATGTCTAAATGACATATTTAAAAGGGATCCCAGTGGCAAATCTGGGACAAATTGAACATGAAAATAAATTATGTTAGTGCTCAGTTGTGTCTGACTCTTTGCCATGCCATGGGCTGTAGCCCACCAGGTTCCTCAGTTCATGGGATTTTGCAGGCAAGAATACCAGAGTGGGTTGTCATTTCCTCCTCCAGAGGATCTTCCCAACCCAGGGATAGAGCTTGAGTCTTGTGCAGTAGCAGGCAGATTCTTTACCACTGTGCCACCTGGGAAACCCTAATACTGATTACAAACCATAGAATAAAATGAGAATCATAAATAAGTACATAAATAACTGAGGGGGGTGAAAGTTGTTTCATACAGTAGAAAGCCAACTAACAAATGTAGAAGGATTTATAGGATTAGAAAATCACCATTTCAATCACTATATTAGTAATTTTTCCAGGCAAAAATTACCAGTGGATGCTGAAACTTATAGGAGAAAGTTTGACAAGAAACATTAATAGGATACTAACATAGTCTCATAGTATCTCCTCATAAAATACTTATGAATGAAAAGAGGAAAAATAGTAACCTACAAAAACCTGACACCATTTTCACCAAGTGATCAGTGTTTACATCATCCGTGATGGCACAAATTGATATCATGCACCTCCTGATGTGATACACTGAGGAGGATACATCATTTTTGTTGTATTCCTGCCCAAAGTACACAACCTAAATTTAATCATAAGAAAAGATCAGACAAACCAAAACTTGAAAAAATTCTACAAAATAAATGGCCTATACTCTTAACAAAATGTCAAGGTCATAAAAAACAAAAGAACCATTACAGATTAAAGAAACATGGAGAAACTTAACAAATAAATGCAATATGTGATCCTGGGTTGGATTTTGAACAAGACTTTGTTTTCTTTGAACATAAAGACATTAGTAAAATGACTGAAAAATCTGAATGAGATCTGTGAATTAGAGATTATTACTACATTAATGTTAATTTTCTAATTTTGATGCTTATACTGTAAGGTGAAGTGAAAATCCCTCAGTCGTGTCTGACTCTTTGTGACCCCATGGACTATACAGTCCATGAAATTCTCCAGGCCAGAATACCGGAGTGGACGGCCTTTCCTTTCTCCAGAGGATCTTCCCAACCCAGGGATCGAACTCAGGTCTCCCATATTATGGGCGGATTCTCTACCAGCTGAGCCACAAGAGAAGCCCGAGAACACTGGAGTAGATAGCCTATCCCTTCTTCAGCAGATCTTCCCAATCCAGGAATCAAACTGGGGTCTCCTGCATTGTAGGCGGATTCTCTACCAACTGCGCTATCAGGGAGGCCTGCTTGTACTGTAAATATGTAAGTAAATGGCCTTGTTTTTAGGAAATACACAGGGAAGAATTTAAAGATAAAGAAGTATGATGTCTGCAACTACAACCAGAAAAAAATGACAATATGCAATTTTAGAATGATGAAATAAACATGATAAAATGTTAAGATCTTGAAAATAACAGGTAAAGATACAAAGGAAATCCATGTACTATTTTTGCAACTTTTCCTGTAAGTCTAAAATTATTTCAAAGTAAAACATTAAAAATTAAATAAATTAGAAAAAATGAAAAATATCATGAAGCTTCCCTAAAACAGTTTATAGTTTACTACATAAGACATATGTAGCATATCATAGTCTCATCTGAAACTGTCAATGCCAACCACCCTATCTGTAGAACAGTCTTAATTTAACCTGGCATTCAAGTCATCTTCTATGTTTAATTTTCAATAAACTTTTATATTTCTCCTATGATACTGTTCACTTTCTAACATCAATTACAAGTATGTGTTCAAAGCTAGTTATCTCTCCTAGTAGCCTAAAAGATTGAAAGGACAGCATCTAAGTTTCAGTTATGGAGCAGGTTTTACTTAGGCAATAATAGAGACTCCATATAGCTGATAACAATAATAATAGTAGTAGTAATAAAAGTAATAATAAAAACAGCAGGCATTAACTGAGTGCCTACATGCCAGGTACTGTTTTTAGCACTTTACAAGACCACAGTAATCTTAAGGTAAGTACTATTGTTATTCCCATTTTGTAAATAAGGAAATAGAGATTTAGGATTAACAAATTTATCCAAGAATAAACATACAAAAACAGATGTAACAAACTCCAAAGCTCATAATCATCCACCATAGCATGCTCCTAGCTTGGTTGCATGGCTGTCTTTATCCACAGGACTTAGTTCTTCTAGAGCACGAAAAAATGTAAATCCATACCTTACCCCAGAAACCAGAAAAAAAAATCCAAAAGTGAATATCGGATTGCAAATTACAGAAACTGGAATAGACTGCTTCCAGGTCTTTTGATAGATGTTTATTTTCTAAGGTCTAAAGCATAACATCTAACAAATAAAATATTGTTATTTAGTTTATAAAGTATAAAACTTTAAAATCTAAATTTTAAAGTAGCTTATTTAATACTGGGCTAGTCAGCTGCTAGAACAAAATACCTTTGACTGGATAGCTTACAAACTGCAGAAATTTATTTCTCACAGTTTGAGGATAGAGGTCCCACAACAGGGTGCCAGAATGGTCAGGTTCTGGTGAGAGTCCCCTTTTGGGTTGCAGAATAACAGTTTCATTGTATGCTCATATGGCGAAAGGGGCAAGGGAGCTTTCTTGAGCTTCTATAATAAGGGAACTATTAATAATTCCATTCATGAGGACTCTGCCTTCATGACCAACTCACTTCTCAAAGCCCTCACCTCCCAACACCATCAGGCTGGCATTAGGTATTCAACATATAAATTTGGGAGGGATACAAACATCCAGTCTACAGCAACTGCATATTAAAACAACATGGAGATGTTGAAAGTTAAAAGAACGAGGATATAAATAAAAATTTACCATAAAGGAAATACCTATTATAAATAGTCAATGTTTAATTCTTAACACTCAATCTTAGTGAGGTTATAGTAAAATAGTATACTAGTACACTGATAACACTTTAAATTGAAAAAAATTTGAATATAACTTAGCAATATATTGCAAATTTGGAAAACTCAGCAGTGGCCACAGGACTGGAAAAGGTCAGTTTCCATTCCAATCCCAAAGAAGGGCAATGCCAAAGAATGTTCAAACTACTGCACAATTTTGCTCATTTCATATGCTAGCAAGGTAATGCTCAAAATCCTTCAAGCTAGGCTTCAGCAGTATGTAAGCCAAGAAATCCCAGATATACAAGCTGGGTTTTGAAGAGGCAAAGGAACCAGAGAGTAATTGCTAACATTCATTGAATCATGAAGAAAGCATAAGCATTCCAGAAAAACATCTACTTCTCCTTCATTGACTTTGTTAAAGCCTTTGACTGTATAGATCACAACAAACTTAGGAAAATTCTCAAAGAGATGGGAGTGCCAGACTACCTTACTTCTCTCCTGAGAAGCCTGTATGTGGATCAAGAAGCAACAGTTAGAACCAGACACAGAACACCAAACTGGTTCAAAATCGGGGAAGGAATATGACGAGGTTGTATATTGCCACTCTGCTTATTTAACTTATATGTGAAATGCCAGGCTGGATTAATCACAGGCTGGAATCAAGATTGCCAAGAGAAATATCAATAACCTCAGATATGTAGATGATACCACCTTAATGACAGAAAGTGAAGAGGAACTCAGGAGTCTCTTGATGGAGGCGAAAAGGAGAGTGAAATTCATTAAAAATTTAGTTTTGTAAAATTTTAGTAACATGGGGAGATACTCATGATGCAATATGATCTAAATTATAAAATGAAGCAAAATTTAAAAATTCTGGATTATCCATATAGCCATATAGCTGACAAAATATTTGTCTGCTAACTCAGATTTAACCTCATGTCACTGGGTCTGGGTGCAAATGGGACAAAACTGTCAAAATACTTTGGTCTATGTATATATATAAACTCTATTCAACAACCCAGTTATTAATTTCCTCATATGATGCTTAAGAGCACAGATTTTAGAGTGAAACAAACCTAGTTTGTATTTTGTAACCAGACAGATTCAAGTTTTCTTTATAAAAGAAAAATTAATTAATACAAATTAATTTAGAAAAAAAAGATACACTCAAATAAAAGAAAAAGAGAAAGGGAAAATGAAGAAGAAACCTACTCATAATTTTATAATTCTTCATCTATAGATAACTATCATTGATATTTTGTACTCACCCAGAGTACCCTCTGCTTCCCTAGTAGCTCAGACAGTAAAGCATCCACCTACAATGCAGGAGACCTGGGTTCGATCCTTGGGTAGGGAAGATCGCCTGGAGAAGGAAATGGCAAACCACTCCAGTATCCTTGCTTGGAAAATTCCATGGACAGAAGAGCCTGGCAGTCCATGGGGTCACAAAGAGTTGGACACAACTGAGTGACTAGCACACACAGAGTATCTTCTAAAAATGTTTAAGCATATATAAAACTAAAACTTTTTTAATAGAATTTTCTTTTTATTTAACTGCTGTTGGACTTCTCGTTTGTCTTCTTTTCTATAGGACTTCCCCGGTGGCTCAGATGGTAAAGCGTCTGTCTACAATGCAGGAGACCTGGGTTCGATCCCTGGGTCGGGAAAATTTCCCGGAGAAGGAAATGGCAACCCACTCCAATATTCTTGCCCAGAAAATCCCATGGACAGAGGAGTCTGGTGCAGGCTACTGCCCATGAGGTTGCAAACAGTTGGACACAACTGAGCAACTTCACTTTCACTCATGCCCTCATACATTTTTAACTGAAACTTTGACACAACTGCATTTAAGAAATAATATGGAGATGTTTTGTGTATTACACCATTTCCCCCAACTGTAGGTAAAAATCAACAGTGCAATACCACATTGGAGAAGGAAATGGCAACCCACTCCAGTGTTCTTGCCTGGAGAATCCCAGGGATGGGGGAGCCTGGTGGGCTGCCGTCTATGGGGTGGCACAGAGTCGGACACACTAAAGTGACTTAGCAGCAGCAGCAGCAATACCACATATGGTACAATGTCAAAACCAGGATATAGACAATAATACCACCAACTAATTTCATTCATATTTCCCCAGTTTTACTGGGAGAAGGTGATGGCACCCCACTCCAGTACTCTTGCCTGGAAAACCCTATGAACAGAGGAGCCTGGTGGGCTTGCAGTCCATGGGGTTGCAAAGAGTCGGACACGACTGAGCAACTTCACTTTCACTTTTCACTTTCATGCACTGGAGAAGGAAATGGCAACCCACTCCAGTGTTCTTGCCTGGAGAATCCCAGTGATGGGGGGAGCCTGGTGGGCTGCCGTCTATGGGGTCACACAGAGTCGGACATGAGTGAAGCGACTTAGCAGCAGCAGCAGCAGTTTTACTGAAACTCACCTGTGTGTGTTCATGTTCATGCATGCATATTTCAGAGATCAGATCAGTCGCTCAGTCGTATCCGACTCTTTGCGACCCCATGAACCGCAGCACGCCAGGCCTCCCTGTCCATCACCAGCTCCCGGAGGTCACTCAGACTCGCATCCATCGAGTCAGTGATGCCATCCAGCCATCTCATCCTCTGTCGTCCCCTTCTCCTCCTGCCCTCAATCCCTCCCAGCATCAGAGTCTTCTCCAATGAGTCAACTCTTCGCATGAGGTGGCCAAAATACTGGAGTTTCAGCTTTAGCATCATTCCTTCTAAAGAAATTCCAGGATTGATCTCCTTCAGAATGGACTGGTTGGATCTTCTTGCAGTCCAAGGGACTCTCAAGAGTCTTCTCCAACACCACAGTTCAAAAGCATCAATTCTTCGGCGCTCAGCCTTCTTCACAGTCCAGGTCTCACATCCATACATGACCACAGGAAAGACCATAGCCTTGACTAGGCGAACCTTTGTTGGTAAAGTAATGTCTCTGCTTTTGAATCTGCTATCTAGGTTGGTCATAACTTTCCTTCCAAGGAGTAAGCGTCTTTTAATTTCATGGCTGCAGTCACCATCTGCAGTGATTTTGGAGCCCAGAAAAACAAAGTCTGACACTGTTTCCACTGTTTCCCCATCTATTTCCCATGCAGTGATGGGACCAGATGCCATGATCTTCGTTTTCTGAATGTTGAGCTTTAAGCCAACCTTTTCACTCTCCACTTTCACTTTCATCAAGAGGCTTTTTAGCCCCTCTTCACTTTCTGCCATAAGAGTGGTGTCGTCTGCATATCTTATTGATATTTCTCCCGGCAATCTTGATTCCAACTTGTGTTTCTTCCAGTCCAGCATTTCTCATGATGTACTCTGCATATAAGTTAAATAAACATGGTGACAATATGCAGCCTTGACGTGCTCCTTTTCCTATTTGGAACCAGTCTGTTGTTCCATGACCAGTTCTAACTGTTGCTTCCTGACCTGCATACAGATTTCTCAAGAGGCAGATCAGGTGGTCTGGTATTCCCATCTCTTTCAGAATTTTCCATAGTTTATTGTGATCCACACAGTCAAAGGCTTTGGCATAGTCAATAAAGCAGAAATAGATGTTTTTCTGGAACTCTCTTGCTTTTTCCATGATCCAGCGGATGTTGGAAATTTGATCTCTGGTTCCTCTGCCTTTTCTAAAACCAGCTTGAACATCAGGAAGTTCACGGTTCACATATTGCTGAAGCCTGGCTTGGAGAACCTTGAGCATTACTTTACTAGCGTGTGAGATGAGTGCAATTGTGCGGTAGTTTGAGCACTCCTTGGCATTGCCTTTCTTTGGGATTGGGATGAAAACTGACCTTTTCCAATCTTGTGGCCACTGCTGAGTTTTCCAAATTTGCTGGCATATTGAGTGCAGCACTTTCACAGCATCATCATTCAGGACTTGGAATAGCTCCACTGGAATTCCATCACCTCCACTAGCTTTGTTCGTAGTGATGCTTTCTAAGGCCCATTTGACTTCACATTCCAAGATGTCTGGCTCTAGGTCAGTGATCACATCATCATGATTATCTAGGTCTTGAAGCTCTTTTTTGTACAGTTCTTCTGTGTATTCTTGCCACCTCTTCTTAATATCTTCTGCTTCTGTTAGGTCCACACCATCTCTGTCCTTTATCGTGCCCATCTTTGCATGAAATGTTCCTTTGGTATCTCTGATTTTCTTGAAGAGATCCCTAGTCTTTCCCATTCTGTTGTTTTCCTCTATTTCTTTGCATTGATCACTGAAGAAGGCTTTCTTATCTCTTCTTGCTATTCTTTGGAACTCTGCATTTAGATGTTTATATCTTTCCTTTTCTCCTTTGCTTTTCGCTTCTCTTCTTTTCACAGCTATTTGTAAGGCCTCCCCAGACAGCCATTTTGCTTTTTTGCATTTCTTTTCCATGGGGATGGTCGTGATCCCTGTCTCCTGTACAATGTCACTAACCTCATTCCATAGTTCATCAGGCACTCTATCTATCAGATCTAGGCCCTTAAATCTATTTCTCACTTCCACTGTATAATCATAAGGGATTTGATTTAGGTCATACCTGAATGGTCTAGTAGTTTTCTCTACTTTCTTGCATGCATATTTAATTCTATATAATTTTATCACATGTGCAGGTTTCTGCATCGACTACCAGAGTCAAGATACTGAATCACCACAAGGATCTCTCATACCCTTCCTTTTACACTCCCTCACCTCATTCCATTCCCACCACCTCCATCCCTAACCCCTAGAACCACTCCTCTGTCCATTTCTAAAGTTTTGCCATCTCAAATATATTCTGTAAATGAAATCATACAGTATGTAACCTTTTGATATTGGCTTTTTTTTTCACCCAGCATAATTTCCTGGAGATCCAAGCTATTGAATCTCCTGGATATTGTGTTGTGTTTATCAGTAGTTCATTCTTTTCATTGCTGAGTAGTATTCCATGGTATGAATACCTCACAGACTGTATAATCTACTGGAGGATATCTTGGTTGATTCCAGACTTGGACTATTACAAATAAAGCTGCTACAAACATTGACATGTAGGATCTTGGGTGAACATATGGTAATTTCATGTTTAATTTTATAAGAAACTACCAGATGCCCTTCCAGAGTGGCTGCGCCATTTTACATCCCCACCAACAATGTATGAGTCATCCAAATCTAGTCTTGACTTCTGGATCTGCTTCATGTTTATCATATGAACTTAGGCAAGTTACTTTATCACTTTATAAGTCTTTGTTTCCTCAGTTAACACAGAGATGATAATTTTATGGAGCTGCTGCTGGGATTAAAGGAAACAACATGTATAAAAAAAAAAAAGTAAGCTAGTATTAACAGAGCATAAAGTAATAGTTAAGAGGACAGACTGCATATTAGAAAACCTTGTTTTATAAATACTTAGAGCAAAAATGAAACTGCCTGGAGGCAAGTGAGAACTAGATATTAGAAGGAAGGAGAAGAGGAACTACAGGTTAGTGCCCTCCTTTCCTTTCTTTATTTTTTTATTTATGGAAGTGAAAGTGAAAGTCTCTCAGTCATGTCCAACTTTCTGTGATTCCATGGACTATACAGTCCATGGAATTCTCCAGGTCAGAATACTTGAGTGCATAGCCTTTCCCTTCTCCAGAGGATCTTCCCAGAACAAGGACCGAACCCAGGTCTCCCACATTGCAGGCAGATTCTTTACCAGCTGAGCCATAGGGGAAGCCCTTACGCATGGAAAGGCATTTTATTTATTTTTTATTTTATTTTATTTATTTTTTTTTTTTCAGGGGAAAATGGACAAGGGAAAGGATCAATGAGGGTGGGAGGGAAATGGAAAGAAAGAAGGGGAGTGATGGTGGGGAGGAGTATATGTAATTTCTTAACCAATGGCTTTCTGTTTTTAATCACAAAGAACACTTAAAAAAAATCATGGTGAGTTCATCTTATATTAGGAGGTTTGTTCTCGAAATGAAAAGTTCAGGAAACAAAAAGTCCAGTTTGGGTGTCCTCATCTTTAGGCACATCTTGGTATTTTGTATTGGTAAGTCTATCTTTACCACAATATATTATTTAGGACAGGATCACATTTGTCACCTCTTCCTGCCTACTTCCCAAAGTGGTACCAAACCCACAAAATAGTCAATAAACCTCCACAGAGTGAGCAAATAAGTCTTTTTTTTTTTTTAAGCTCTCCTGAGTGAACTGAATTTTTGGAGGCTCATAGGTAAATATGTTTTCCTCTTTACTTTGTCTATTACAGCCAGATTATATGAGTGGGGTGTTAAAGTCTCCCACTATTATTGTATTGCTCTAGAGAATGTCCTTTAGTTTTTGTTGGAGAAATGGTTTAGTGGTGCAAAATTCTCTCAACTTTTGCTTATCTGTGAAGCTTTTGATTTCTCCTTCATATTTGAATGAGATCCTTGCTGGATACAATAATCTAGGCTGTAAGTTATTTTCCTTCATCACTTTAATTACGTCTTGCCATTCCCTCCTGGCTTGGAGAGTTTCTATTGAAAGATCAGCTGTTATCCTTATGGGAATTCCCTTGTGAGTTATTTGATGTTTTTCCCTTGCTGCTTTTAATATTTGTTCTTTATATTTAATCTTTGTTAATTTGATTAATATGTGTCTTGGGGTGTTTCACTTTGGGTTTATCCTGTTAGGGACTCTCTGGATTTCTTGAACTTGAGTGGTAATTTCCTTCTCCATTTTAGGGAAGTTTTCAACTATTATCTCCTCAAGGATTTCCTCATGATCTTTCTTTTTATCTTCTTCTTCTGGAACTCCTATGATTCGAATGTTGTAGCGTTTGATGTTATCCTGGAGGTTTCTGAAACTGTCCTCATTTCTTTTGATACGTTTTTCTTTTTTCTCGTCTGATTCATTTATTTCTAGGATTCTATCTTCTAGTTCACTAATCCTATCTTCTGCCTCTGTTATTCTACTATTTGTTGCCTCCAGGGTGTTTTGGATCTCATTTATTGCATTATTCATTATGTGTTGACTCTTTTTTATTTCTTCTAGGTCCTTGTTAAACCTTTCTTGCATCTTCTCAATCCTTGTCTCCAGACTCTTTAACTGTGATTCTATTTTGATTTCGAGATTTTGAATTAATTTCGCTATCATTATTCGGAATTCTTTATCAGGTAGATTCCCTATCTCTTCCTCTTTGGTTTGGATTGGTGGGGATCTACCCTGTTCCTTTAGCTGCTGGGTATTCTTTTGTCTCTTCATTTTGTTAAAATTGCCAAATTTAGAGTGTCCTTACTATATTCTGGTAGTTTGTTGAATTCTCTTTATTGAGGCGGTTTACAGGTCTTTTCAATATCTGATCTCTGCCTTGTTACAGAGGGGGCGGAGATGAACACCCAAATCTAAACCGGCCAGGTTCAGGCACTCAGATAATCCTCAGAAGCACAGACTTGGTTCAGTCTGCGTTTTATGCCCTTCCCAGATCCGAGTAGCGCAGGTGATGAAATGTTCAGCGAGCGCAGGTGCTGCGACTTATCGCCTCTCCGCCACTCAGTTTTCTGGGTATACAAACAGCGCACTTTCTCAGGCAGATGTTGACCATCCAGAGCCCCAAGAAGCGTGAGTCAGCACTGAAACCTACTCACAGTTCCGTTAGACAGTGTCTCTCTAGGGCTGTAATTGCCCGCCTCTGGCCCTGGTTGCCTGTCACTGGAGTGGGATGGCCTGCAGCCGGCCAACTCTGTGCAACCCCTGTTCCGTAAGTAGTCCTAGTGGTGTCCCAAGTTAGGGCTGGCCTTTGATGTAGTAGATAACCGACAGTCTGGTTATTTCGCTCAGATAGCGCCCGAGATAGCCAGGCCAAATCCTTTCTCAAAGCAATGCAGGCCTCGCCGCTCCTCCTAGCCCAGCCCCCACTTGCCAATAGCAAATGCTGGTGTCCGCGCCAGTTCTCCGCAAAAGGAGTTACCGCAGGGCTCGTTTTCTCGTTTTGAAGACAATGAGCTGTCTTTCTAAGTGCCTGATGTCCTCTGCCGGCATTCAGAAGTTGTTTTATCGAGTTTATTCAGCATTCAAATGTTCTTTTAATGGATTTGTGGAGGAGAAAGTATTCTCCCCGTCTTACTCGTCCGCCATCTTAGCTCCTCCCCTATTTTATTTTTTAACTTTACAATATTGTATTGGTTTTGCCATATATCAACATGAATCCACCACAGGTATACACGTGCTCCCCATCCTAAACCCTCCTCCCTCCTCCCTCCCGTACCATTCCTCTGGGTCATCCCAGTGCACCAGCCCCAAGCATCCAGTATCATGCATCGAACCTGGACTGGCAACTTGTTTCATTTATGATATTATACATGTTTCAACGCCATTCTCCCAAATCATCCCACCCTCTCCCTCTCCCACAGAGTCCAAAGGACTGTTCTATACATCAGTGTCTCTTTTGCTGTCTTGTATACAGGGTTATTATTACAATCTTTCTAAAATATAACAGCATGTACATGTCAATTCAACTCACAATCTATCCCTCCTCCCAATCTTTCCACCCAGTAAGCATAAGTTTATCCTCTAAGTCTGTGAGTCTCTGTTTTGTAAATAAGTTCATTTATATCATTTTTTCTTAATAAAACAATAAGCATGATGCTTTTGAACTGTGGTGTTGGAGAAGACTCTTGAGAGTCCCTTAGACTACATGGAGATCCAACCAGTCCATCTTAAAGGAAATCAGTCCTGGGTGTTCATTGGAGGAACTGATGTTAAAGCTGAAATTCCAATACTTTGGCCACCTGATGAGGAGAGCTGACTCATTGGAAAAGACCCTGATGCTGGGAAAGATTGAGGGCAGGAAGAGAAGGGGACAACAGAGGATGAGATGGTTGGATGGTATCACCAACACAATGGACATGGGTTTGGGTGGACTCCGGGAGTTGGTGATGGACAAGGAGGCCTGATATGCTGCAGTTCATGGGGTCACAAAGGGCCAGACATGACTGAGTAACTGAACTGAACTGAAATCATTTTTTCTTAATAAAACAATAAGCATATGGCAAAAGCATTTTATCTTACTAGGTAAAATGCAAAAGCTCTGAGTTTACAGACTTGAATTCCACCTCTTCCTCTTACTGTTCAACTTGGAAAAGTTAATTATTCTCTTTGTGCATTAAGATCATCTTGTGATATTTACTTTATCACAATGTTGTGAAAAAAGTTTTGATACATATAATGCATTTAGAATCACGTTTAAAAAAAAAAGATTCATGTTCACCACAAAAATAATTGCTAGTCATTATTATTTCTAATAGTCTGCTTTTTCTCCCTTTTATTGTCAGCCATGTGGCCTTGGGCAAATCATATAGCAGTTGCTGGATCTCAGTTTCCTCATCTGTACAAAAAGAACAGAACTTTATAGGACTATGGTAAGGATCAAACAAGAAAACATATTTAAGATGATTGGCACATAGCAAACGTGAGATAAATGTTCATTCCTTTCCGCTTCTAATCACCAATTACTTTACTATATCATTAAGACATTTTTGTTACTTCTCCCACGAGACAGGCTGTTGTGCGTCATTTTACTAAGAAAATGTTCTTGAGAAGCTATTTAATATGTTGCATAAAGTTTCTAATGCAGAACCTTTACATCAAACTACAGTTTACTTTAGTATGATGGACAGGGAAGCCTGGCATGCTGCAGTCCATGAGGTTGCAAAGAGTCAGATATAACCGAGCGACTGAATTGAACTGATAATTTACTAGCTCAGAAGTATCTTTATAGTCAATTCTATTGATTTTTTTTTTGAAAATAGATTTCTAAAAACATTGGTCTCTCAATGAGGACAAAATTTTTATGATGATTCTTTAAGAGTGAAATAAACAAGTAAACACAAACACAGTCTCATCCCATACACTCATCTCTAACAACATATTAGGAGATAGACTTGGCCTCTCTATATGTGGGTATAAAAGCACAGCAGGCAGAATGGGGATTTCTGGAAGAACCTACAGACACTGGTGTTATAAAGTCTATGAAACGTTGAGTCTAGGTTACCCTATGAAGTGGATAATTTGGTTCAGTAAACTCAAAGCTAATAAGATCTCAAGTAGGTACCGCTGAGAAGCACAGTGGCATCCTGATATCCATTTAACTCAGGAGCTTTCATTCAGGGACATTTTGGTATTGGGACATCTTGACCCCTTCCTAAAAGCAAATTATTAAGCTTTCAGCTTTTATGATTACCGTGTACTATGTGTTAAGATAGGTACATCATCCCTAAGTCTCAACTCTTTGAGACAAGGTCAAGGATGGGGGTGGGAGACAAAGAGTGGGGTCAGAAATTGATTAAAATTCAGACTAGTTTAAATATGGAGATAGAATAAGTGGGTAATTTAAAGATGAAATAAATCTCAGAAATGAGAAGAGACTCAGGGATGAAATGAGGGACAAACAGAAGGATGAGAAAACTATCTAGCAAATAAGTTACAATTGAAAGGAAATCATGTTTACTCTGGGCATGTCAGAAAGGGCTACTTGTCATTTTAAGTAGAGTCTATGCATTCACTTGCGTCTTGAATAGCACATGTTTGCATCTCAAAATGTACCAGTTCTCCTTTAATCTGCAACAGGCATTTATAATCCTTTTAAATCATGTGTCCGTGTGTGTATGACTGCTTAGTAATGGGACTTTTCCCATCTTCTATTAAAAAATCTAAAGATAAAACAAAAGTCTCCCTAACTAGCAGTCAGAAAGAAACACTGAGACAGAATATAATCAGTGCAATGGGGCTTTTTTTTTAAAAAAAAAAAAAAAAAGGAAAGTTCACACCTGGTTGGAAGAGGATCAGAACAGGTATCATGGAGCAAGCAGCAATAATGAATTCCACCCTTGTCTCTGTCACTAAGTAGCTCCCTAATCACTCAAATGGAATTGTTTTCATATGATCAATAGATTTTAATTTTATTTTAATTCCAATGAACATTTTGTAGTTTCTATTTATTAAAACTTTCTGTATCATTTGATACTGTTAACTATCACTCTTTCATTCTTGCCATTTCCCCCGTCAGCTTTCATGATACAGTCCCCCTCCCTTTTCTCTCCTCCTACCACACTAATCTATAAAGCCAGTTAAACATCTCTCCTGAGCACCTATGTATCTTATTAATATTAAAATTTCTGCTGGATAATGTATAGGCATCACAAGCTCAAGTGCAAAGCTAAACTCACCACTTTTTTCCCTTACCTTGCCTCACTTCTTCACCTTATCCAATCTACTCTAAGCCTGTCTTCCCTATCTTTGTAAATGTAAATCTGCACTCTCACCCAAACTTTGACCCTCCATTTTCACAACCAATACTTTATAATAGGTACAGAGTTTTCTCCAGAACATCTCCTGTGTTTTTTTTGTTTTTTTTGTTTTTTTTTTTCATTGTTTTATCTTTTTGCTGTACCGCATGCATCATGCAAGATCTTAGTTTCCCCCATCAGGAATTCCACCTGCAATCCCTGCAGTGGAAGCTGGGAGTCTTAATCACTGGACCACCAGGAAAGTCCCTCCTACACATTTCTTAAATCTCTCATTCTCTTCTGCCATGGATTTTGTTAAGGCCCTCGTTATTTTTCAATTGATCACTGCAATAATCTCCAAAGTAACCTCTTTGAGTCTAGTCTCAATCAACAAACTGGTCATTTATTCATTTAGTCAATAAATATTTATTAAATTCTTATTATATGTTAAACTCAAAATATACAATGGTGAGCAAGGCGGGCATGGTTCCTACTATTGAGGATCTTAAAGGTAGGTTCCTACTATTCTGGATTTTATAGTTTTCAGAGAGAAATGAAATATTAATAGCACAAAGTGGATATATGCTATGATTCATTCACCTAAAAAATATTAAGTATCCAACAGTATGTGAAGGCACTCTTCTAGTTTCTGAAAATATTACTAAGTGAACAACAGACAAGGATCCTGCCCTCAAACAAAACTTTTTAATGTTAAAAACAGGATAATTTCAAAAAATGGTAGGCTCTGTTAAAATATAATAATCAGGGATATTTATATCCCTGATTAAAGAATGGTTTGCCTTGGAAAAGAACAGAGATCATTCTGTCATTTTTGAGATTGCATCCAAGTACTACATTTCAGACTCTTCTGTTGACTATGAGGGCTACTCCATTTCTTCTAAGGGATTCTTGCCCACAGTAGTAGATATATTGGTCATCTGAATTAAATTCACCCATTCCAGTCTATTTTAGTTCACTGATTCCTAAAACGTCAATGTTCATTCTTGCCATCTCCTGTTTGACCACTTTCAATTTTCCTTGATGCATAGACCTAACATTCCAGGTTCCTATGCAAGATTGACTTTTATAGCATCGGACTTTACTTCCATCACCAGTCACATCTGCAATGGGGCATTACTTTAGCTTTGGCTCCATCTCTTCATTCTTTCTAGAGTTATTTTTCCACTTTTCTCCAGTAGCATATGGGGCACCTACCGACCTGGGGAGTTCATCTTTCCGTGTCCTATCTTTTTGCTTTTTCATACTGTTCATGGGTTTCTCAAGGCAAGAATACTGAAGTGCTTTGCCATTCTCTTCTCCAGTGGACCACGTTTTGTCAGAACTCTCCTCCATGACCTGCACATCTTGGGTGGCCTTACACAGCATGGCTCTTAGTTTCATTGATTTAGACAAGGCTGTGGTCCATGTGGTCAGTTTGGTTAATATTCTATGGTTGTGATTTTCATTCTGTCTGCCCTCTGATGGACGAGGATAAGAGGCTTATGAGAGCCTCCTAATGGGAGAGACTGACTATGGGGGAAACTAAGTCTTATTCTGATGAGCCAAGCCATGCTCAGTAAATCATTAATTCAATTTTTTTGCTGATGGGCGGGGTTGTGTTCCTTCCCTGTTGTTTGACCTGAGACCAAATTATGTGAAAGTCATTCAGTCGTGTCCAACTCTGTGATCCCATGGACTATAGTCCATGGAATTATCCAGGCTAGAATACTGGATGGGTAACCTTTCCCTTCTCCAGGGGATCTTCCCAACCCAGGGATTGAACCCAGGTCTCCCACATTACAGGTGGATTTTTACCAGCTGAGCCACAAGGGAAGCCCAAGAATACTGGAGTAGGTAGCCTATCCCTTCTCCAGCGGATTTTCCTGACTCAAGAATCGAACCAGGGTCTCCTGCATTGTAGATGGATTCTTTACTAGTTGAGCTATCAGGGAAGCCCCAACTCATAAGAGACCAAACTATGGTGGAGGTAAAAAAGATAATGGTGACCTCCTTCAAAAGGTCCCATGCCCGCACTGCTGTACTCAGTGCCCCCGACCCTGCAGCAGGCCACTGCCAACCCACGCCTCCTCTGGAGACTCCTGGTCACTCACAGGAAAGTCTGGCTCAGTCTCTTGTGGGGTCACTGCTCCTTTCTCCTGGGTCCTGGGGTGCACAAGGTTTTGTTTGTGCCCTCCAAGATTCTGTTTCCCCAGTCCTGTGGAAGGTTTATAAAATCCCACTGGCCTCCAAAGTCAAATTCCCTGGGAGGTCTCAGTACCTTTGCCAGATTCCCAGGTTGGAAATCTGTCGTGGGTCCTAGAACTTTCTTAACAGTGTGAGAATTTATTTGGTATAATTGTTCTGCAGTTTGTGGGTGGTGTGCTTGGAGGCTCTTTGCCAGGGTTAATGGTGACCTCCTCCAAAAGGGCTTATGCCACATGCTGTGAGACCCAGGTCTGCTGCACACAGAGCTCCTGCCTCTGCAGCAGGCCACTGCTGACCCGTTCCTCTAAAGGAGACACTCAAACACTCTAAGCTAGGTCTGGCTTAGTCTCTCTGGGGTAACCTCGGTCCTGGCGCACACAAGGTTTTATTTGAGCCCTCCATGTATCTCTGGCAGGTATGAGGTCTTGATTCTAAACATGATTTCACACCTCCTACCACTTTGCTAGGGCTTCTCCTTTGCCCTTGGATGTGTGGTATCTTTTTTTGGTGGGATCCAACATTCTCCTGTCGATGGTTGTTCAGAAGCAAGTTGTAATTTTGGAGTTCTTGCAGAAGATGAGTGCACATCATTCTCCTCCACCATCACAAAAATGACAAAATGATCTCTGTTCATTTCCAAGGCAAACCATTCAATATCACAGTAATCAAGCCTATGCCCCAACTAGTAATGCTGAAGAAGCTGAAGTTGAAAGGTTCTATGAAGACCTACAAGACCTTCTGGAACTAAACCTAAAAAAGCTGTCCTTTTCATCATAGAGGACTGGAATGCAAAAGTAGGAAGTAAAGGGATACCTGGAGTAACAGGTTTGGCCTTGGAGTACAAAATTAGTTCAGTTCAGTTCAGTCACTCAATCGTGTCCAACACTTTGTGGCCCCATGGACTGCAGCAAGCCAGGCCTCCCTGTCAGCACTACCAGAGTTTACTCAAACTGACGTCCATTGCATTGGTTATGCCATCCAACCATCTCATCCTCTGTCATCCCCTTCTCCTCCCACCTTCAATCTTTCCTAGTATCAGGGTCTTTTCAAATGAGTCAGTCATTCACATCAGGTGGCCAAAGTACTGGAGTTTCAGCTTCAACATCAGTCCTTCCAATGAATATTCAGGACTGATTTCCTTCAGGATGGACTTGATTTGATCTCCTCGCTGTCCAAGGTACTCTCAAGAGTCTTCTCCAACACCACAGTTCAAAAGCATCAATTTTTCAACACTCAGCTTTCTTTACAGTCCAACTCTCACATCCATACATGACTACTGGAAAAACCACAGCTTTGACTAGATGGACACTTGTTCATGAAATAATGTCTCTGTTTTTTAATATGTTGTCTAGGTTGGTCATACCTTTCTTCCAAGGAGCAAGTGACTTTTAATTTCACAACTGCAGTCACCATCTACAGTGATTTTGGAGCCCCCCCAAAAAGTCTCTCACTGTTTCCACTGTTTCCCCATCAATTTCCCATGAAGTGATGGGGCTGGATACCATGATCTTAGATGTCTGAATGTTGAGTTTTAAGCCAACTTTTTCACTTTCCTCTTTCACTTTCATGAAGAAACTCTTTAGTTCTTCACTTTCTGCCATAAGGGTGGTACCATCTGTTTATCTGAGGTTATTGATATTTCTCCTGGCAATCTTGATTCCAGCTTGTGCTTCATCCAGCCCAGAATTTCACATTTTGTACTCTGCATATAAGTTAAATAAGCAGGGTGACAATATACAGCCTTGATGTACTCCTTTCCCAATTTGGAACCAGTCTGTTGTTCCATGTCCAGTTCTAATCTTTGTTTCTTGACCTGCATACACATTTCTCAGGAGGCAGTTCAGGTGGTCTGTTATTCCCATCTCCTTCCGAATTTCCCACAGTTTGTTGTGATCCACACTGTCAAAGGCTTTCACATAGTCAATAAAGCAAAAGCAGATGTTTTTCTGGAACTCTCTTGCTTTTTTAATGATCCAGCAGATGTTGGCAATTTGATCTCGGGTTCCTTTGCCTTTTCTAAATCCAGTTTGAACATGTGGAAGGTCATGGTTCATGTATTGTTAAAGCCTGGCTTGGAGAATTTTAAGCATTACTTTGCTAGCATGTGAGATGAGTGCAATTGTGCAGTAGTTTGAGCATTCTTTGGCGTCGCCTTTCTTTGAGATTGGAATGAAAACTGACCTTTTCCAGTCCTGTGGCCACTGCTGAGCTTTCCAGATTTGCTGGCATATTGAGTGCAGCATTTTAATAACATCATCCTTTAGGATTTGAAAGAGCTCAACTGGAATTCTATCACCTCCACTAGCTTTGTTCATAGTGATGCTTCCTAAGGCCCACTTGACTTTGCATTCCAGGATGTCTGGCTCTAGGTGAATGATCACACCATCGTGGCTATCTGGGTCATGAAAATCTTTTTTGTATAGTTCTTCTTTGTATTCTTGGCACCTCTTTTTAATATCTTCTGCTTCTGTTAGGGCTATGCAATTTCTGTTCTTTATTGTGCTCATCTTTGCATGAGATATTCCCTTGGTATCCCTAGTTTTCTTGAACAGACCTCTAGTCTTTCCCATTCTATTGATTTCCTCTACTTCTTTGCATTGATCGCTGAGGAAGGCTTTCTTATCTCTCCTTGCTATTCTTTGGAACTGTGCATTCAAATGGGTACAACTTTCCTTTTCTCCTTTGCCTTTACCTTCTCTTCTTTTCTCAACTATTCGTAAGGCCTCTTCAAACAACCATTTTGCCTTTTGTATTCAGGTATGAGCTAAATCAAATTCCTTACAATTATACAGTGGAAATGACAGATTCAAGGGATTAGATTTGATAGACAGAGTGCCTGAAGAACTATAGACAGAGGTTTGTGACACTGTACAGGAGACAGTGATCAAAACCATCCCCGAGAAGAAGAAATGCAACAAGAAATGCAACATAAACAGGAGGGGGGAAAAAAACCCACAGAATAGGTGCCTTAACCACAACTTCTAGCAGAAAAATAGCCCAGATGCTTGCATCTGCCACCAGCGAGTGGGGGTGGCACAGGTTACATGCTTAGGGTAAAGGCCAGACCTGAATGCCCTGAGGACAATCTGAAGGAGCTTATGTGAGATGAAGTGAAGTAGCTCAGTCGTGTCCGACTCTTTGCAACCCCATGGACTGTAGCCTACCAGGCTTCTCCCTCCATGGGATTCTCCAGGCAAGAATACTGGAGGGGGTTGCCATTTCCTTCTCCAGGGGATCTTCCCAACCCAGGGATCGAACCCAGGTCTCCCGCATTACAGGCAGACATTTTAACCTCTGAGCCACCAGGGAAGCCAGAGATAGCAACCCAATCTGTAGGATAGCCAGAGAGAGAGAGAAAAAAAAAAAGATATATATAGAGAGAACTTTTTCGTGAAAAGCTCTAACCTAAGGCACAGCCGGGCCTGCTCAAACAACAAAGGATTGAGCAATTACCAGAGGAGAGCTAGCCAGGGAGTACCCAAGAACCTGAACCTGAGCAGCTTAGACCTGGGAAGTGCATGCAACTCAGGGTCCACTTTGGACAGTTCCCCTGCAGAGCAACTTGGAGCCTGAGCAGTGTACACTGGGAAGCACATGTGCTGTGAGTGGGGGCAAACCCAGTGTTGTCCATACACTGTGAGCACTGCCTCCACACACCAGTGATATTTCTTTGCAGTGTTCCTCCCTCCCCACAGCACAACTTAATAAATGAGACTAATTAAGTGACCATCTTCACCCCCTTGTGTCAGGGTGGAAATTAGACCCTGAAGAGACTTGCAAACAGAGGAAGACAAAGTAAACAAAGAAGAGGGAGCTGCTCTGGAAGTAACAGATGTTACAGATTAAAACCCTGTAGTTAGCACTGACTAAGCATTGGACGGGGCCTATAGACCATGAAAAGAAGCATAAGCTAGAACAAGAACTCTCCAAAATTGAACTGACCCCACACTGCCCTCATAGCACCAGAATAATTTTTAGATATATTTTTACTATTGTCATTTTTTTAATTGTTTATTTTTAAATTCTTTATTACTCCTTTAATTTTCATTTTTATAACCTGTTACCTTGCAAAAAAAAAAAAAAAAAACAAAACCCTATTTTAAAGCAAATTTCACATATATCTTTTTTATAATTTTTGTGATTGATTTTGTTTTGTATTTTTAATATTGTATTTTTGAGAGTCTAACCCCTACTTTAGATTTTTAATCTTCGCTTTTTGGTATTTGTTATCAATTTTGTACCTTTAGGAATCAAATCTTCAGTACCGATTTTTACTTAGGGGTGGGATTACTGGCTTGAATGCTCTCTCCCGTTTTTATTCTCCCTTTTCTCCCTCAAGTCATCTCTATCTCCTCCCTCCCCCTTCTCTTCTCTACCTAACTCTGTGAATCTCTCTGGGTGTTCTGGGCTGTGGAGAACACTTAGGGAACTGATTACTGGCTAGACTGGCCTCTCCCCCTTTTGACTGCCCCTCTTCTCCTTCTGATTACCTCTATCTCCTTTCTCCCTCTTCTCTTCTCTATGTAACTCTGTGAACCTCTCTGGGTGCTCCAGACTGTGGAGAGCTCATAGGGAATTGATTACTGGCTAGATTGCTCTCTCCCTTTTTGATTTCCCCTCTTCTCCTCTTGATCACCTCTATCTCCCTCCTCCCTCTTCTCTTCTCCATGTAACTCTGTGAACCTTTCTGGGTGTTTCTCACTGTGGAGAATCTTTTCACCATTAACCCAGAGGTTTTATCACCAGTGCCGCATGGATGGAGAAGTCTTGAGGCTACTCTAAGAATAAGACTGAAAGCCAGAGGGAGGAGGCTTAAATTCAAAACTTGAGAACACCAGAAAACTCATGACTCCAGGGAACATTAATCGACAAGAACTCATCCAAAAGCCTCCATACTTACACTGAAGCCAAGCTCCACCCAAGAGCCAACAACTTCCAGAGCAAGACATACCATGCTAATTCTCCAGCAACACAGGAACATGGACCTGAGCATTAGAATACAGGCTGCCCAAAGTCACACCAAACTCACAGACACCTCAAAACTCACCATTGAACATTTCATTGCACTCCAGAGAGAAGAGATCCAATTCCACCCACCAGAACACCAACACAAGCTTCCCTAACCAGGAAACCTTGAAAAGCCACTTGTCCAACCCCACCCACAGGGAGTAACCTCCACAATAAAAAGGAAACACACACTTCCAGCATGCAGAAAGGCCACCCCAAACAGAGCAATCTAAACAAAATGAAAAGGCAGAGAAATATTCAGTAGGCAAAAAAAAAAAAAAAACATGATAAATGCACACCAAACCAAACAAAAGAGGAGGAGATAGGGAGTCTACCTGAAAAAGAATTCAGAACAATGATAGTAAAGATGATCCAAAATCTTGAAAACAAAATGCAGTTACAGATAAATAGACTAGAGACAAGGATTGAGAAGATGCAAGAAATGTTTAACAAGGACCTAGAAGAAATAAAAAAGAGTCAATCAATAATGAATAATGTAATAACTGAGATCAAAAGCACTCTGGAGGGAACCAACAGTAGAATAACTGACAGAGAAGACAGGATAAGTGAGGTGGAAGATAGAATGGTGGAAATAAGTGAAGGCGAGAGGAAAAAAGAATTAGAAGAAATGAGGACAACCTCAAAGACCTCTGGGACAATGTTAGACACCCCACATTTGAATCATAGGAGTCCCAAAAGAAGACGAAAAAAAGAAAGGCCATGAGAAAATACGTGAGGAGATAACAGTTGAAAACTTCCTTAAAATGGGGAAGGAAATTATCACCCAAGTCCAAGAAACCCAGAGGGTCCCAAACAGGATAAATCCAAGGTAAAACACCCCAAGACACATATTAATTAAGTTAAAAAGATCAAACCCAAAGAGCAAATAATAAAAGCAGCAAGGGAAAAGCAACAAATAACACACAAGGGGATTCCCATAAGGATAACAGTTGATCTTTCAATAGAAACTCTTCAGGCCAGAAGGGAATGCCAGGACATACTTAAAGTGATGAAAAGAAAAACCTACAGCCCAGATTACTGTACCTAGCAAGGATCTCATTCAAATATGAAGGAGAAATCAAAAGCTTTATGGACAAGCAAAAGCTGGGAGAATTCAGCACCACTAAACCAGCTCTTCAACAAATGCTAAATAATCTTCTCTAAGCAAGAAACACAGAAAAGTTTTATAAACTCAAACCCAAAAAATAAAGTAAATGGTGATCATACTTATCAATAATTACCCTAAATGTAAATGGGTTAAATGTCCCAACCAAAAGACAAAGACTGGTTGAATGGATACAAAAACAAGACTGCTATACATGCTGTCTACAAGAGACCCACCTCAAAACAAGGGACACATAGAGACCTAAAGTGAAGGGCTGGAAAAAGTTATTTCATGCAAATGGAGACCAAAAGAAAGCAGAAGTTGCAATACTCATATCAGATAAAACAGACTTTGAAACAAAGGCCATGAAAAAAAGACAAAGAAGGACACTACACAATGATCAAAGGGTCAATCCAAGAAGAAGATATAACAATTATAAATATATATGAACTCAATGTAGGAACACCACAATGTGTAAGGCAAATGCTAACAAGTATGAAAGGGGAAATTAACAATAACATAATAATAGTGGGAGACTTTAATATCCTACTCACACCTATGGACAGATCAACTAAACAGAAAATTAGCAAGGAAACACAAACTTTAAATGATGCAATGGACCAGTTAGACCTAATTGATAGCTATAGGACATTTCACCCCAAAATAATGAATTTCACCGTTTTCTCAAGTGCACATGGAACCTTCTCCAGGAGAGATGACATCCTGGGCCATAAACCTAGCCTTGGTAAACTCAAAAAAAATTAAATCATTTCAAGCATCTTTTCTGATCTCAATGCGGTAAGATTAGATGTCAACTACAAGAAAAAAACTATTAAAAATACAAACATATGGAGGCTAAACAACACATTTCTGAATAATCAACAAATAACAGAAGAAGTCAAAATATGCATAGAAAGGAATGAAAATGAAAACACAACAATCCAAAACCTATGGGATTCAGTAAAAGCAGTGTGAAGGGGAGGGTTCACAGCAACACAAGCTTTCCTCAAGAAACAAGATAAAAATCAAATAAATAACCTAACTTTACACCTAAAGCAACGAGAAAAAGAAGAAATGAAGAAACCCAGGGTTAGTAGAAGGAAAGAAGTCATAAAATTTAGGGCAGAAATACATATTTCAATGCCATTCTCCCAAATCATCCCACCCTCTCCCTCTCCCAGAGTCCAAAAGACTGTTCTATACATCTGTGTCTCTTTTGCTGTCTCGCATACAGGGTTGTTGTTACCATCTTTCTAAATTCCATATATATGCGTTAGTATACTGTATTGGTGTTTTTTTTTCTGGCTTACTTCACTCTGTATAATAGGCTCCAGTTTCATATAACATCATATATGAAACGAGTCGCCAGCCCAGGTTTGATGCACGATACTGGATGCTTGGGGCTGGTGCACTGGGACAACCCAGAGGGATGGTATGGGGAGGGAGGAGGGAGGAGGGTTCAGGATGGGGAACACATGTATACCTGTGGCAGATTCATTTTGATATATGGCAAAACCAATACAATATTGTAAAGTTAAATAAAATTAAATTTTAAAAAATTAGGGCAGAAATAAATGAAAAAGAAACAAAGGAGACTATAGAAAAATGAACAAAACTAAAAGCTGGTTATTTGAGAAGATAAATAAAATAGACAAGCCATTATCTGGACTCATCAAGCAAAAAAGGAGAAGAATCAAATCAACAAAATTAGAAATAAAAATGGAGAAATCACACAGACAACACAGAAATACAAAGGATCATAAAAGACTACTATCAGCAACTACATGCCAATAAAATGGACAGCTTGGAAGAAATGGACAAATTCTTAGAAAAGTACAACTTTCCAAAACAACCAAGAAGAAATAAATCTTAACAGACCCATCACAAGCACAGAAATCAAAACTGTAATCAGAAACCTTCCAGCAAACAAAACCCCAGGACCAGACAGCTTCACAGCTGAATTCTACCAAAAATTTGGAGAAGAGCTAACACCTATCCTACTAAATTCTCCCAGAAAACTGCAGAGGAAGGTAAACTGCCAAACTCATTCTATGAGGCCACCATCACCCTGATACCAAAACCAGACAAAGACACCACAAAAAAAGAAAACTACAAGCCAATATCACTGATGAACATAGATGCAAAGACCCTCAACAAAATTCTAGCAAACAGAATTCAACAACATATTTAAAAGATAATACACCATGACCAAGTGGGCTTTATCCAAGGGATGCAAGGATTCTTCAATATCCACAAATCAATCAATGTAATACACCACATTAACAAATTGAAAGAAAAAAGCCATATGATTATCTCAATATATGCAGAGAAAGCCTTTAACAAAATTCAACATCCATTTATGATTTAAAAAAAAAAAAAAAAAAAAACTCTCCAGAAAGCAGGCATAGAAGGAACATACCTCAACATAATAAAAGTCATATATATGATAAACCCTCAGCAAACATTATCCTCAATGGTGAAGAATTGAAAGCATTTCCCCTAAAGTCAGGAACAAGGCAAGGGTGCCCACTCTCATCACTACTGTTCAACATAGTTTTGGAAGTTTTAGCCACAGCAATCAGAGCAGAAAAAGAAATCAAAGGAATCCAAATTGGAAAAGAAGAAGTAAAACTCTCACTGTTTGCAGATGACATGATCCTCTACATAGAAAACCCTAAAGACACCACCAGAAAATTACTAATCAATGAATATAGTAAAATTGCAGGATATAAAATTAACAAAAAGAAATCCCTTGCATTCCTATACACTAATAAGGAAAAAACAGAAAGAGAAATTAAGGAAACAATTCCATTCACCATTAATTCTGAGAGAGATGGGAATACCAGACCACCTGATCTGCCTCTTGAGAAATCTGTATGCAGGTCAGGAAGCAACAGTTAGAACTGGTCATGGAACAACAGACCGGTTCCAAATAGGAAAAGGAGTACGTCAAGGCTGTATATTGTCACCATGTTTATTTAACTTATATGCAGAGTACATCATGAGAAATGCTGGACTGGAGGAAACACAAGCTGGAATCAAGATTGCCTGGAGAAATATCAATAACCTCAGATATGCAGATGATACCACCCTTATGGCAGAAAGTGAAGAGGAACTCAAAAGCCTCTTGATGAAAGTGAAAGTGGAGAGTGAAAAGGTTGGCTTAAAGCTCAACATTTAGAAAATGAAGATGATGGCATCTGGTCCCATCACTACATGGGAAATAGATGGAGAAACAGTGGAAACAGTGTCAGACTTTCTTTTTCTGGGCTCCAAAATCACTGCAGATGGTGACTGCAGCCATGAAATTAAAAGACGCTTACTCCTTGGAAGGAAAGTTATGACCAACCTAGATAGCAGATTCAAAAGCAGAGACAATCACTTTGCCAACAAAGGTTCGCCTAATCAAGGCTATGGTCTTTCCTGTGGTCATGTATGGATGTGAGAGCTGGACTGTGAAGAAGGCTGAGCACCAAAGAATTGATGCTTTTGAACTGTAGTGTTGGAGAAGACTCTTGAGAGTCCCTTGGACTGCAAGGAGATCCAACCGGTCCATTCTGAAGGAGATCAGCCCTGGGATTTCTTTGGAAGGAATGATGCTAAAGCTGAAACTCCAGTATTTTGGCCACCTCATGCGAAGAGTTGACTCATTGGAGAAGACTCTGATGCTGGGAGGGATTGAGGGCAGGAGGAGAAGGGGACGACAGAGGATGAGATGGCTGGATGGCATCACTGACTCAATGAATGTGAGTCTGAGTGACCTCCGAGAGCTGGTGATGGATAGGGAGGCCTGGCGTGCTGCAGTTCATGGGGTCGCAAAGAGTCGGACACGACTGAGTGACTGATCTGATCTGATCTGATCTGAAAGAAACAAAAGACCTATATATAGAAAACTATAAAACACTGATGAAAGAAATCAAAGATGATACAAATAGAGAGAGAAATATACCATGTTCATGGATTGGAAGAATACAGTGAAAATGAGTATACTACCCAAAGCAATTTATAGATTCAATGCAATCCCTATCAAGCTACCAACGGGATTTTTCAGAGAACTGCTGCTGCTGCTAAGTCACTTCAGTCGTGTCCGACTCTGTGTGACCCCATAGACAGCAGCCCACCAGGCTCCCCGGTCCCTGGGGTTCTCCAGGCAAGAATACTGGAGTGGGTTGCCATTTCCTTCTCCAATGCATGAAAGTGAAAAGTGAAAGTGAAGTCGCTCAGTCATCTCTGACTCTTAGCGACCCCATGGACTGCAGCCTACCAGGCTCCTCCATCCATGGGATTTTCCAGGCAAGAGTACTGGAGTTGGGTGCCATTGCCTTCTGGAAATACAAAAAACCTCGAATAGCCAAAGCTATCTTGAGAAAGAAGAATGGAACTGGAGGAATCAACCTGCCTGACTTGAGGCTCTACTACAAAGCCACAGTCATCAAGACAGTATGGTACTCGCACAAAGACAGAAATATAGACCAATGGAACAAAACAGAAAGCCCAGAGATAAAGCCACACAACTATGGACACCTTATCTTTGACAAAGGAGGCAAGAATATACAATGGAGAAAGACAATCTCTTTAACAAGTGGTACTGGGAAAACTGGTCAACCACTTGTAAAAGAATGAAACTAGATCACTTTCTAACACCATACCCAAAAATAAACTCAAAATGGATTAAAGATCTAAACATAAGACCAGAAACTATAAAACTCCTAGAGGAAAAGGTAGGCAAAACACTCTCTGACATAAATCACAGCAGGAATCTCTATGACTCACCTCCCAGAGTAATGGAAATAAAACCAAAAATAAACAAATGAGACCTAATTAAACTTAAAAAGCTTTTGCACAACAAAGGAAAATATAAGCAAGGTGAAAAGACAGCCTTCAGAATGGGAGAAAATAATAGCAAATGAAGCAACTGACAAAGAGTTAATCTCAAAAATATACAAGCAGCTCCTACAGCTCAATTCCAGAAAAATAAAAGACCCAGTCAAAAAGTGGGCCAAAGAACTAAACAGACATTTCTCCAAAGAAGATATACAGATGGTTAACAAACACATGGAAAAATGCTCAACACCACTCACTATCAGAGAAATGCAAATCAAAACTATAATGAGGTACCATCTTGCACCAGTCAGAATGCTGCTGCTGCTGCTAAGTCTCTTCAGTCGTGTCCAACTCTGTGTGACCCCATAGACTGCAGCCCACCAGGCTCCTCTGTCCCTGAGATTCTTCAGGCAAGAATACTGGAATGGGTTGCCATTTCTTTCTCCATGCTGGTCAGAATGGCTGCTATCAAAAAGTCTACAAACAATAAATGCTGGAGAGGGTGCGGAGAAGGGAACCCTCTTACACCGTTGGTGGGAATGCAAATTAGTACAGCCACTAGGGAGAACAGTGTGGAAATTCCTTAGAAAACTGGAAATAGAACTCTGATACAACCCAGCAATCCCACTGCTGGGCATACACACCGAGGACACCAGAACTGAAAGAGATATGTGTATCCCAATGTTCATTGAAGCACTGTTTACAATAGCTAGACATGGAAGTAACCTAGATGTCCATCACCAGATGAATGGATAAGAAAGCTGTGGTACATATACACAATGGAATATACTCAGCTATTAAAAAGAATGCATTTGAATCAGTTCTAATGAGGTGGATGAAACTGGAACCTATTACACAGAGTGAAGTAAGTCAAAAAGCAAAACACCCATACAGTATATTAACTCATATATATGGAATTTAGAAAGATGGTAACAATGACCCTATAAGCGAGACAGCAAAAGAGACACAGATGTAAAGAACAGACTTTTGGACTCTGTGGGAGAAGGCAAGGGTGGGATGATTTGAGAGAATAGCATTGAAACATGTATATTACCATATGTGAAATAGATCACCAGTCCACGTTTGATACATGAGACTGGGTGCTCAGGGTTGGTACACTGGGATGACCCTGAGGGATGGAATGGGGAGGGAGATGGGAGGGGGGTTCAGGATGGGGGACACGTGTATACCCATGGCTGATTCCTGTCAATGTATGGCAAAAGCCACTAGAATATTGTAAAGTAATTAGCCTCCAATTAAAATAAATTAATTTTTAAAAAAAGAAAATTAGAGATACCAAGGGACCTTTTCATGCAAAGGTGGGCACAATAAAGGACAGAAAAGTTAAGGACCTAAGAGAAGCTGAACATATTAAGAAGAGGTGGCAATTATACACAGAAGAACTATACAAAAAAGATCTTCATGACCCAGATAACCATGACATCCTGGAATGTGAAGTCAAGTGGGTCTTAGGAAGCATCACACAAATAAAGCTATTAGAGGTGATGGAATTCCAGTTGAGCTATTTCAAATCCTGAAGGATGATGTTATTAAAATGTTGCACTCAATATGCCAGCAAATCTGGAAAACTCAGCAGCGGCCACAGTACTGGAAACAGTCAATTTTCATTCCAATCTCAAAGAAGGGCAATGCCAAAGAATGTTCAAACTACTGCACAATTGCACTCATCTTACACACTAGCAAAGTAATGTTCAAAATTCTCCAAGTCAGGTGTCAATAGTACATGAACTGTGAACTTCCAGATGTTCAAGCTGGATTTAGAGAAGGCAGAGGAGCCAGATATCAAATTGCCAACATCCGCTGGATCAGTGAAAAAGCAAGAGAGTTCCAGAAAAACATCTACTTCAGCTTTATTGACTACATCAAAGCCTTTGACTGTGTAGATCACAACAAACTGTGGAAAATTCTTTAAGAAAATGGGACATGACTGAACAATTAAACTGAACTGATGACAAAGAATGAATGGAAAAGTCAGGAAGTCTAAATAGTCTGGGAAGTTGAAAGCTTTCTGATTTGAATTAAGATCAGAATGATAAGAAGGAATCATCCTTGAAAAGATCCAGAGACAGAATATCCTATGCAGGAGAAAGAACCAGTGTAAAAAACCTCAGATAGGGACAAGCTGAAGCACAGGAACAAGAAAGGAAGAACTGGTGATGAAGTCAGAAAGCTTGGTAGTGAATTATCAGGTAGAGCTTTGCAGAACATGGTAAAGTCTTAAATTTTACCCTAAATGCAATGGAAGGCCATGGAAAGTTTAAGGCAAGAAAATAAAATGATCCAATTTACATTTTTAAAGGAGACCTCAGGCTACTGTGAAAAAATGGATTCCAGGAGCAAGTGCATAATTAGATAGACCAGTAATGCAACCACAAAAGCAATCCAAGCAAGAGATAATGGTGGCTTGGACTAGAGTAGTAGCAATGGAATATGCAAGAAGTGTAAATATATGCAAGGTATATTTAAAGGTACAGTCAGTGAGACTTGATAATAGATTGGATGTGTGAGGAAAATGAGGAATATAAGTTGATCTGTCAGTAGTTAACATGTGAAACCTGTGTATGTTGGTACTATTAACTGGGATGATGAAGTTAAAAATAAGAAAATGTGAGAGTTAACAAAAGGGAAATCAAGGGTTTTCTTTCAGATGTTAGACAAAGTACAGAGAAATGACATCATACAATAGTAGCAAATAATATAAACTGATGTACCAGGAAAGACTTCCCATAAGAAAAAAATATTGAAATGTTCTGAATAGAGAAAAATAGGAGGGAAAAAAATCTCCTTATTACAATGAGCATAATTTTTATAAGATACAAATTGGATTAGAAAATTCCCCTGCTTAAGATCCATCACCAAGTCTTGATCAACTATTCTCTTAATATTCCTTAAGATGTCAATCTCTTCCATCAATCTCAAACTACATGTCCTTTGAGGGTAAAATTCACTGTTATTCAGTCAGAATTTAGCACAATAACTAGAATATAGTACTTATTACATAGGACATAAAACATTCTATGTGGTAAATAGGGGAACAAGGTGTGTAATAATCAAGTTATTTAGTCTCTCTCAGTCTCATTTTCCTCAGTTATAATAGAGAGCTCCTCTTTAAGATCACTTCCAACTTTAGTAGTCTGTGATTAAATTTTATCTATGATACATGGAAACATTAAGCCTAAGTCAGAGGCAATCCATTAAAATGCCATTCCAGATGTACGTGCTACAGTCAATACACCTCTGTTTCTTCACGTGTGAAATTAAAATATTGTTCCCCTTCATAAAAAATCGCACTGATGATACAAACCATATTTAAATGTCAAATGATTAGAATAATAAGCAAAGTTCTGTAAATGAGGGAATTTTTTCAAAAGTGATTTCTAATAAGAGATGAGGCTTGTTACCTGCTAAATTATGCCTTACTGCATTTTGAGGGGATATATTCATACTAATGATTTTGTTGTTGTTGTTTCATCTTTCATCAAGCTGTTCTTTTGTATGTGAATCACTACTAGGACAACTCAAGGCTATAACCTCTTCTAGCTCGTTACATTCCTACTACCAATCTGCTATTGTATCAAATCTCCAATTTTTAAGTATCTACCAATCAGATCAGATCAGTCGCTCAGTCGTGTCCGACTCTTTGCGACTCCATGAACCGCAGCACGCCAGGCCTCCCTGTCCATCACCAGCTCCTGGAGGTCACCCAGACCCACACCCATCAAGTCAGTGATGCCATCCAGCCATCTCATCCTCTGTCGACCCCTTCTCCTCCTGCCCTCAATCCCTCCCAGCATCAGAGTCTTCTCCAATGAGTCAACTCTTCACACGAGGTGGCCAAAATACTGGAGTTTCAGCTTTAGCATCATTCCTTCCAAAGAAATCCCAGGATTGATCTCCTTCAGAATGGACTGGTTGGATCTCCTTGCAGTCCAAGGGACTCTCAAGAGTCTTCTCCAACACCACAGTTCAAAAGCATCAATTCTTCGGCGCTCAGCCTTCTTCACAGTCCAGCTCTCACATCCATACATGACCACAGGAAAGACCATAGCCTTGACTAGGCGAACCTTTGTTGGCAAAGTAATGTCTCTGCTTTTGAATCTGCTATCTAGGTTGGTCATAACTTTCCTTCCAAGGAGTAAGCGTCTTTTAATTTCATGGCTGCAGTCACCATCTGCAGTGATTTTGGAGCCCAGAAAAACAAAGTCTGACACTGTTTCCACTGTTTCCCCATCTATTTCCCATGTAGTGATGGGACCAGATGCCATGATCTTCGTTTTCTGAATGTTGAGCCTTAAGCCAACCTTTTCACTCTCCACTTTCACTTTCATCAAGAGGCTTTTAGCCCCTCTTCACTTTCTGCCATAAGAGTCGTGTCATCTGCATATCTGAGGTTATTGATATTTCTCCCAGCAATCTTGATTCCAACTTCTGTTTCTTCCAGTCCAGCATTTCTCATGATGTACTCTGCATATAAGTTAAATAAACATGGTGACAATATGCAGCCTTGACGTACTCCTTTTCCTATTTGGAACCAGTCTGTTGTTCCATGTCCAGTTCTAACTGTTGCTTCCTGACCTGCATACAGATTTCTTAAGAGGCAGATCAGGTGGTATTCCCATCTCTTCAGATTCCCATCTCTTTCAGAATTTTCCATAGTTTATTGTGATCTACACAGTCAAAGGCTTTGGCATAGTCAATAAAGCAGAAATAGCACCAATGGTTAAGTGTAATTTGAGAATCAACCTTTCAAGAACATATTCTCCATTATACAATATTGACGAATATTCAGTGCTTCTATGTCATTCACCTATTAACTCAAGCTGTTTTACAATGGAAAAATTTTTATCCCAATTTAAAACTTACCAATATAGAAAATCTTTTAGAAACACAAAAGTATGTGATGAAACCTAATTAAAACATATGAAACATAATCTAAAAATATAAACTGGAAAAAAGTACTGAAATCCAGTAAACAGGGATGGTAGGGAGCACTGGTGGGAAGTAGGCTTGACCAAACATTTGCAGCCACTTGCTACACAAGAGAAGGCAATGGCAACCCACTCCAGTACTCTTGCCTGGAAAATCCCACGGACGGACGGGTCTGGTGGGCTGCAGTCCATAGGGTTGCTAGGAGTCAGACACAACTGAGCGACTTCACTTTCACTTTTCACTTTCATGCATTGGAGAAGGAAATGGCAACCCACTCCAGTGTTCTTGCCTAGAGAATCCCAGGGACGAGGGAGCCTGGTGGGCTGCCATCTATGGGGTCGCACAGAGTCGGACACGATTGAAGCAACCTAGCAGTAGCAGCAGCAGCAACACAAGAAGAAAATTAAACCAATGGAATTACTCTCTGCCTAAAATGCAACATATCAAGAACTGGAAAAGATTCATTTCTTTACAAGATAATGTGCCCTTTTAATTTGTAGAGACATTTTGGCAGAAATCAACTACATGCACACCAAACCTATTAACTCTGCTTCATCAGGACACAGATTCCATTACCAAGCTTCTTTTGGACTTAGATGCAGCCACATGAATAAATTGTTACAAGCAGGATATGGATGACGCTTCTCTTCCATAAAGAAACAGATGCTCCTGCCCCATAAGCTGCCCCAACCTCTTCTCGCTGGCAGAGCAGTAACTAGCAGTAAGCCCAGTTAATGACGTTCTGAGCCTGGCAAAGGAGAAAAGAATATATGTAAAGAATCATAAGAACTAGCTGACATACTCTAGCAGGAACCAAGGAAGTACACCTGGAATTAGATTTTGAGAGTATTTGATAAGGAGGCTAGAATGTTAAATTAGATAAGAATTCTTTGTCTTGGAGACACTTAGACATTAGCTTTAGTAATGTAACCAGTAACTGCAGGAATGGGGGCAAACTTTCATTGGCACTGAGAAGCCTGGGAAAAACAATAGTAACGTTCAATAAAGCAAAAGTGCCTGTGCTTCCCTGAAAGAAGGCAGATCAGATCAGATCAGATCAGTCGCTCAGTCAAGTCCGACTCTTTGCGACCCCATGAACGGCAGCACGCCAGGCCTCCCTGTCCATCACCAACTCCCGGAGGTCACTCAGACTCAAATTCATTGAGTCAGTGATGCCATCCAGCCATCTCATCCTCTGTCGTCCCCTTCTCTTGCCCCCAATCCCTCCCAGCATCAGAGTCTTCTCCAATGAGTCAACTCTTCGCATGAGGTGGCCAAAATACTGGAGTTTCAGCTTTAGCATCATTCCTTCCAAAGAAATCCCAGGGCTGATCTCCTTCAGAATGGACTGGTTGGATCTCCTTGCAGTCCAAGGGACTCTCAAGAGTCTTCTCCAACACCACAGTTCAAAAGCATCAATTCTTCGGCGCTCAGCCTTCTTCACAGTCCAGCTCTCACATCCATACATGACCACAGGAAAGACCATAGCCTTGACTAGGCGAACCTTTGTTGGCAAAGTGATGTCTCTGCTTTTGAATATGCTATCTAGGTTGGTCATAACTTTCCTTCCACGACCCAGATAATCATGATGGTGTGATCACTGACCTAGAGCCAGACATCCTGGAATGTGAAGTCAAGTGGGCCTTAGAAAGCATCACTACGAACAAAGCTAGTGGAGGTGATGGAATTCCAGTGGAGCTATTCCAAATCCTGAAAGATGATGCTGTGAAAGTGCTGCTCTCAATATGCCAGCAAATTTGGAAAACTCAGCAGTGGCCACAAGACTGGAAAAGGTCAGTTTTCATCCCAATGCCAAAGAGTGCTCAAACTACCGCACAATTGTACTCATCTCACACGCTAGTAAAGTAATGCTCAAAATTCTCCAAGCCAGGCTTCAGCAATATGTGAACTGTGAACTTCCTGATGTTCAAGCTGGTTTTAGAAAAGGCAGAGGAACCAGAGATCAAATTGCCAACATCCGCTGGATCATGGAAAAAGAAGGAGAGTTCCAGAAAAACATTTTTGCTTTATTGACTATGCCAAAGCCTTTGACTGTGTAGATCACAATAAACTGTGGAAAATTCTGAAAGAGATGGGAATACCAGACCACCTGATCTGCCTCTTGAGAAAGAAGGCAGAAGCAGGCAGAAAGAGGTTAAGCAAAGTGAGCATACCGGAACATACATATTTTAAAAGGCCAGTGGATTCTGGACTATGTTCCACACAAAGGCCCACAGAACACATCATTCAGTGAGGCCATCAGCAAGGTACTAGTAAGAAGGACATCAGCATCACTAAGAAATTCAGTAGTGGTTCTTCGCAGGGCTGGAATAATGAAAGGCTAGGTGGTCACAGAGTTGGCATGGTGGCGGCATATAACTGCCAGAAGGCAGGAGGCAGCAATTACTGTAATGAGTGACACGATCAGAGGAACAGCCAAGGAGCTGGACACACTAGGAGGTTTAGAGGTGGTTAATAGAGCATGGTGTCCACAAGGGCAAAAAAGAGGGGATGCCAGTAAGAATGCTGCCTATCATACATAATCACAAAAAGCAAGAACAGAGAAGCAGGAGGCTGAAGGTGGTTTCTCCAATAAAAAGCAAAACTCTCTTCTCAGTTCTCAGACCTGAGCCAATTTTCAAATCCAAACTCATTAGCTACACAGAGCAACTGTAAGGCTTTTGAATTTGCTATTCTCTTTGATTGGAATATTCTTCTCAGATACTCACTTGTTCACTGCCTCCTCTCTTGTAGGTCTTTGCTCAAAAGTCACTTTTTCAAAGGTGAGACTTTGCCAAACCATCCTATATTAAATTGCAATACTCCTCTCAACCTGGCGCACTGCCCCCCTTCCCTGCTTTATTCTTTAAAGCCCTTATCACTATCTGACCTTTCATATATTTTACTTATTTTATTGCCCATTTTACTACTAAAAATGTAATTCTACCAAAAATTTTCTATGTATGTTGTTTCCTTTCCTAAAATAGTACCTGATCCTCATGTACATAAGAAGTGCTCAAAAAATTCTTGATAATGAGTGACTTCAGCTAAGAGGTTTGGTACAAATAAAATCTGAGTTGTCTGACTATAGATAGAATCTCAACTCATGCAAACACATGCAATCAGTTGGGAAAAGAGTAGAGAGAAGAGAGTGCTAAGACTCAAGGATCATTCATATTTGAAAACAGAATAGAAGAGTGGGAATCTGCCCAGGAAACTAAGAAGAGCTCTGTGAGGCTGGAGAAAATCCAGGAAATTTTGTTATATTGAAAATCAAGAGAAGAAACTAGGGAAACAGGAAATTGTCAACCTGGCAAATGTTTTTATAAGTGCAAGACAGCCGAGGACCAAAAACTATGTATTAGATTTGGCAATGTGGAATTCATCAATGAATCTGTCACACGTAGCTGTTGCTGAGAGGGGCAGCATCTTCCCAGTCATGGTTTAGAGGTGTGCTTGCGTATGGTCAAAGTCAGATGCCTGAAATGGGTGGCGACTGTACCTCTCTCTATCAGCTTTCTCATGAAGGTCAGACCAGAGATCTTCTCCAGAAAATCACCCCCTGCCTACCATCTCCTTCTGGATTAGGGTATGCCATTGGCACAGTTTCCTCAAAATCTAATGGCTACATCTGTCACACAGCTGGTATTTCATAACATTCAATGCCCAGTAGAGGTCTAGAGTATGTGGGATGTCGGAAAGAGGCACTGTTACAATAAATCAAGTGTGTCTTCTGCACAGAAAGAATAAGCCCTGCCCTGAGGAAACTAAACCCCTGTATCTGCTGAGACACCTGGAATCTGATAAGTCACCTGCAGTGGTGCTTTTTAAAATCCCTTCTTTGAAGTGATGAAATATCTGTAAGACAGAGCCAGGGGAAACAACAGAAACCTCCAGGAGGAAGACAGCCCCTGATCACCCCACTTCTTTGTACACAGTTTCTCTTTTCCACCATCCTAAACCCATGCTTTAGAGCACTTAACAAATAAACTTCAGAGTAAAATAAAACATAAAAGAGAAGGTAGATTAAACATTATAGAAATTCAATGTTGAGAAAAAACAATGAACTAGAATGAAGCAAAAATAAATTCAAAAATGATGTAGGCAAGATAAAATAAGATCTAGACATGAGTGTTTTCCTAAAGTGAAAATTTTTAAATAAGATGAAGAGAAAGTAAAGAGATGCAATAAATCAGACTTAACCTAAAAGTATTAAAGTGTAAAAATTAATGAAATAAAAATTTAAAAATAAATTTACTGAAGATAAAATATCACAATAAAGAAAATAAATAAAGTATATAGTGAAAATTCACAGAAGTGCAGACTGAGAAGGAAATTCAAAAGCTATAAAAAGAATATAATATAAATACAATAGTATAATATAAATAATAATATGTTTATGAGAAAATAAAATGGATTGTGAGGCAGAATTTAAAACATTAAAGCAAAAACAGAATAAGCAAAGCAAAAGAACAGATAAAACACCAAAAATCCAGGGAATAAATGTGGACAAAACAATGATGGACAACCTGTACAAATTTCCCCAACAAACTCTGTACTTGGTATGTCTTAAACAGCATGTTATTGAGAAATTCAGTATCTTGAAAGATTTTATGTAATCGGAGCACTGCACCCACTCTACATGAAGGGGCTCAGAGATAATACACAATTTGCCCAAACCCATGTGGGCTTCCCAGATGGCACCAGTAGTAAAGAATCTACTGCCAAAGCAAGAGACTCAGGTTCATTCCTTGGGTTGGGAAGACCCCCTGGAGGAAGAAGTGGCAATTCACTGCACTATTCTTGCCAGGAGAATCCCATGGACAGAGGAGCCTGGCGGGCTACAGTCCAATGTTGCAAAGAGTCAAACATGACTGAGCATCAGAACAGTACACATGTCCCATTTCTTACAATATAACTTGTGACTTTTTAAAAGAATTCTTTACCCCTTGAGTAAAATAAAAAAGTTTATCTTACAAAGTATCATACTTCTTAATTCATCTGTTTGAAAAATAGTATAGTGTTTAGAGCTACTTTAAAGTGAAATACATTAAAGACAAAATGTTTGAGAACATTTAAAGATTGTTTAACTCCACTAGGCCATTCTAGTCTGACAATTAACATGCCTCCACAAAATGCAGAATCCATCCCCTCATGTTGACACATCAAATCCAAAATATACTCTATTAATTAACACAGGAAATAGTAGGTCATTAAATCTTAACTTTGAAGGAAATTGTTTTGTTATAGATTTCTAAAGAAAAGTAGTCACATTTTACTTTTAGGTTACAAAATGTTGCTCAGAGTCTTAAAAAATTAATTCTTATCATGATAAAGATACACTGCTTTGAAATACTTATAAAAGTTAATTGGTTAAAAATAATTATAATAATACCTTCCATTTATTTAGTAAATACTATTGATGAGATAAATGTTCTAGGCACTTTATAATCATCTTATTTAATCCTCCAACTCTGTAAGACAGAATCGAATTTTTCACATTTTACAGTCTCATAAGGCTTAAAAAACTGAACTAGCTCATACAGCAGAGAAGGCAATGGCACCCCACTCCAATACTCTTGCCTGGAAAATCCTGTGGACGGAGGAGCCTAGTAGGCTGCAGTCCATGGGGTTGCTAAGAGTTAGACATGACTGAGCGACTTCACTTTCACACATTGAAGAAGGAAATGGCAACCCACTCCAGTGTTCTTGCCTGGAGAATCCCAGGGACAGCAGAGCCTGCTGGGCTGCCATCTATGGGGTTGCACAGAGTCGGATACGACTGAAGAGTCTTAGCAGCAGCAGCAGCAGTTCATACAGTATAAATGATGAAATCACAATGCAAGCCCAGATGGATCTAACTCTAATGTCCATGCTATCTCCACTGATGGAGCCACATTAGAAAAGGTATTACTGAGTGGCACCAGTTTGGGGTGTGAAGGAAAGATATAGAAATTTCCCATATACCTCTTACCTTCACACATACATAGCTTCTCCCATTATCAATATTCCCCCATCACAGAGGTATATTTCTTACAATTGAAGGACCAACACTGATACATCATAGTGACCCAAAGGCCATAGTTTATATTATTGCTTACTCTTGGTGTTATACATTCTATGAGTTTAACAATAATGTACAATGATGTATCTTCATCAAGGTATCATACAGAGTATTTTCACTGTGCTAAATATGTTTTAATTTAGAATATAAATTTATTTCTAAATTAAAAAACTTCAAAAAAGACTTTCATATTAAAGACTTTTTCTGCCATTTTAATAAAACCTTTTGAACTAATGAATCATGGCAATTTTACATTATTTATAGAGAAGACACAACAGAATGTGCATTGATTATATAAAAAGTCAAATTGTAGCATAATTATCAGTAGGTAACTGCTCCACTTAATCTTTTATGCATAACGAAATTGGCTTCTAAATTTAACTATTCATATGAGCAATTTAGCCCTTTGTTTTCTTATTTCAGGTAATTTGACTTTGCTAAGTAAAACATAAAGATTTGACTACACACTGATTAGAAGGAATATAAAGTGAATGGCTGAAGTCAGAAATGGTTGTTCCAAAAGCTGGAAATCACCTTAAACTATCCAGTTTTGAGGGAAGGAGTCCCACTAACTGACAGTATTTTGGCTGCTATCAAGTATTAAGTGTACTATGTCCTTGCCTCAAAAATAACACTGGAAATTTTATAACCAAATAGTAATTAAAATTCTGCTACTATATGCTCTTTCTCCCCATATCCCAGTTAACTCTATATAGAAGTTCTAATCAGCCATCCAGTTGACTAGTTGCCTAACTAATTGTGCAGCTCTCATTTTAAGTCTTCAAACCTCTTGATAATTTAATTTTCTGTTTTTTCATTCAATAAATACTAAGTCCTAGAAATGGACAGAAATACAATAATAAACAACACACTTGTTAGGAACTGAATTGTGTTCCAGTCAAAGTCTTATTTGTAAATCCTAACTCGCAGTATTTAAAAAGCTGATTTTGGAGACAGTTTTCAAAGAGGTATTAAAGTCAAATGGCTTCCCAGGTGGCAATAGTGGTAAAGAACCGGCCTCCCAATGCAAGAGACATAAGAGGCACAGGTCATGACCCCTGGGTCAGGAAGATCCCCTACAGAGAGGATGGCAACCCACTCCAATATTCTTCCCTGGAGGATTCCATCGACAGAGGATCCTGGTGGGTTATG
Source organism: Tragelaphus eurycerus (assembly GCA_935064755.1). Taxonomy (NCBI): domain Eukaryota; kingdom Metazoa; phylum Chordata; class Mammalia; order Artiodactyla; family Bovidae; genus Tragelaphus; species Tragelaphus eurycerus. Next base: position 17,690,654 of record CAKXYN010000043.1, read on the forward strand.
GTCCATAGGATCACAAGGAGATGGACATGACTGAGCAACTAAGCACTCATGCATGCACAAGGTCATTAGGGTGAGCCCTAATCCTACATGAGTGTCCTTATTTCTAAAAAGGAGATTAATATACACACACACAGAGGAAAGACTACATGAAGACAAAGAGAAAAGATGGCCAACTGAAAGCCATGGAGTAAGGTTCAGAGGACATCAACCTTAATGGCATTTTGATCTTGAACTTCTAACCTCCAGAATTATGAGAAAATTCTGAAAATTTCTGTTGTTAAAGTCACCCAGTTTGTCTCATTTGTTACAGCAGCCCTGGAAAATGAATGTACATTCATTATTTATTTGTGGCCCCTCACTCATTACTCTAAACCCGCACGTGAGAGTTTGAAGCTTAAAACAAAATTATGAACATGGTTAAACACTAAGGGTTGGAGAACGTTTGAGAATTTTCATTTTAGAATTTTAACTGAAATTAGAGTTGTATAAAAATGGGGAGTGGAAAAGAACAATTTAGAGATAGAGAAACAAAAAGGAAGCATACCCCAAATTGATATCAACCTTGCTCCTTGCAAATGTTTTCCCAAATGTCCAATAATTATAGGAATTATTTGAACTTGAAGGCAGCATGGATCAACAGACAAATAAATCATAGAGCTTAGAGACATATAAATCTGTCCCTGAGCAATTACTTAGCCTTTCTTAACCTCAATTCCTAACATGAAAATTCAGAAGTTCATAGTGAGAATCAAGTGATACAATCAAAATGAAAGCAATTTGTACACTCTAAAGCACATTACAAAGATGAGGACTAATTTTCCAGATCTACCGATCTAAAAAACCCTATAACAATGGATATCAATGAATTTCCCATCAAGAATACTGACAAGGAACAACATAAAGTTTACTAGTTTCTGGAAACTATTCTCGTTAAAACTATTAAATTCAATATTCTGGCATTTCCTCAATTCTCCTTAAACTTTCAAATGATGAGCAGAGGCCCTGAGACCAGATTTACAGTGAGAGAGAAAAAAAAAAAAAAAAAATCCAGACACCACAGATTTGCCCTGTCATTCATCTCAATGGAATAATAGACCCAGATAAAGCCTGCTGCAAACTTAATAGGAAACAATACTTCTCCCCAGAAAATGCTGCAGCTATAACGGATCGTAACAACTCCTTTCTTTGAATGACGACCGTGTTCTTATTCACCAAAAACTTTGTACTCTAAAATCACAGATGATGAGAGACTGCTTTTGAAAGTATATCAGTAAGAATGAAATATCCCACTCTTGCCTGAAGGATCGAAATCACTTCCATACAGATAGGAAGCCTCTATTTGGGACCCAGGCAAAAAGCTTCAGATAAAGGAATGGTTGAAGGACACAAGACTCCAAATTTATCTTAATTGCTTTCAGGGAAACAGCAACATAAATCCACTTTACATCTCTACTTGAACCATTCGCACTCAGCCTTGATCCTGTCTTTCCTTTTAGTTTATCAAACCCTTACACATTTACTTCCACATTTAAAGCAGTTTGAATTATTCATTCCTAAACTCTTTCTTCTGCCTTGCTTGCTTGCTTTCCCTTCCCCCATCTCTTTCCCTTCCTCTTTCGTCCCTCCTCTCTCCCTCTCTGTGTGATTAAACTGCTCAGAAACTGAATGACTTTCATCTTATCTTTATTCTGTTTGCCTTCTTTTCCAGAATATTTTCCACTTTATTATTTCCTTCTTTTTTCACTTATTGGGTTTATCCTATTCTTTTTGTAACTTCCTAAATTGGACACTTGGCTCATTAATTTATATCCTTTCTTCTTTTTTCTTGGTTGGGATTTCTTATGCTCCCTGAAACAGAGAATTTTTATGTCTTCCATCAATTCTGAAATATTCTCATCCAGGTCTCACAAACTGCTTGAGCCACATTTTCTCTAGTCTCTTCTTCTGGAATTCCAATGAGATACGTCAGATCACCTGTTTCTAACCTCCACATCTCTTAAACTCTTTCATGTTTTTTATCTCTTTGTGATAATTTCTCCAACTCCATTTTTTATTTCATTACTTTTTAATTTTAGTCTAATCTTCACTTATGTCATCCACTTTCTAATTGCAATTATAATTTTCATTTTTACAAGTTCTATTTTATATGCCCTAATCTGTTGAATCTTTATTATTGAATCTGTCCATTTCTTGGAGAGTCTGTCCTTTATTTAAACATTATATGAAGAGCTTAGGAATACTGTCCGCCATATCTCACTCATGGCAACTTGTTTCTCAGCTTTTTGTAGTTTGGATTCTCAATTACTATTTTATTAAAACTTTTTCTGAAGGACAAGACTGGACTGAAGCCACATTCAATAAAGGATAATATGCATCTGCTTCTGCCAATCACCCAAGAGTGCTATCAAACTGGAATTATTTCAAGTTTTGTTTGTTTTCTCAGCTCTAGATTGCTCAGACCACAAAAAGGACACGAATTCCAACTTGAAAGTGATATGAGCAGTTATCAGTTCTCAAGGCAGATATTTCTATTGTTTTCTTCTCAGGGCCCAAGCCAGGAGAAGAATTTGCCTTCTAATTTTCCTTAGTTGACAGGGAGAGTTATTTTTTTTCAACTTTACCCTCGTATTAATCATAAAGTAAAAGACATGGTCTTATGTGTCTTCTCCTCATCTGTGTGACTGCAGGGCTTTTTCTCCTGCATTGCTGTGGTGGTTAAAAGTAGATTATTGAACTTTCCTGGTGGCCAATATAGGGGACATGAGTTTGTTTCTCATCAGGGAAGATTTCACATGCCACAGAGCAACTAAATCCATTTGCCATAACTACTGAAGGCAGCGCGCCCCCTAGAGCTCACGCTCCGCAACAAGAGAAGCCACGCACACCTCAACAAAGAGCTGCCCGGGCGCCTCATAGCTAGAGAAAGCTCGCACGCAGCAACGAAGACCCAGAAGAGTCAAAAATAATTTAACTTTAAAAAAAAAAAAAATTAAAGAAAAAAATAGATTACCAAATCAGCAAACACCTTCAGGGACAGCCATATCAGCAATCACCTACAACTTTTTTTTTTTTTAACCATTTATCATTTATTATTATTATTATCTTAATTTACAATATTCTATTGGTTTTGCCATACATCAACATGAATCCACCACTGGGGCTGGTGCACTGGGATGACCCAGAGGGATGGTACGGGGAGGGATGTGGAAGGGGGTTCAGGATGGGGAACACAAGTGTACACCTACAACTTTGATTTCCAACTCTCTCTCTCTCTTCTCTTGCCTCCAGGGACTTCCCTTATTTAGGATGAGCTCACTTATGCATTTAAAAGTCTTGCTGCTATGCTACCTAGTATTTGTAAATATTTTACATCTGAGGTTTTCTCAGAACACCTTATCTGCAACTTTGCTGCCAAGAGACCTCAGTTCACTCCTCAACCTACTCCAATCATCCCATCATGACACTGAAAATATTTTCACAAAGGTCTAACATATCTACTATTTTCCGTGAGTCTTATTTGACTTATCAGAAGCTTTCACTTCTCTTTGTCTCTACCACCAGGCTAAGTCACCACCACCATCTCTTCATATTACTACAACAGACAATCTGATTTCACTGTTCACTCAGTAACCATCATTCACTCCCTAATCCACAATAGCCAAATTAATCTTAAAATATTAAACTGGATCATGTCACTCTCCTGCTTCAAGACTTCCTAATGCCCTTAGGATTAAAAAAAAAAAATTCCTTACTCAGTCTTTTATGTCTTTTGACATAAAAGACAAGTCTTATTTATCTAGCCTTGCCTATTTTATCAGGCTTGTTATTAAACATCAGTCACAATGGCTTTCTTTCAGATACACCAAACTTTCCCCAGCCTTGAAACTTTACTCAGGAGACACAGGTTCAATCCCTGGGCTGGGAAGACCCCCTGGAATGGATAATGGCAACCCACTCCAGTATTCTTGCCTGGAAAATCCCATGGACAGAGGAGCTTGGTGGGCTATAGTTCATGGGGTTGCAAAGACTTGGACATGACTTAGAAACTAAATGCTTCCCTGGTGGCTCAGCTGGTAAAGAATCCACCTCCAGTGCACAAGACCTGGGTCTGATCCCTGGGTTGGGAAGATCCCCTGGAGAAAGGAAAGGCTCTTTATTTTCTTGCGCTCCAAAATCACTGCAGATAGTGACTGCAGCCATGAAATTAAAAGACTCTTCTCCTTGGAAAAAAGCTATGACCAACCTAGACAGCATATTAGAAAGCAGAGACATTACTTTGTCAACAAAGGTCTGTCTAATCAAAGCTATGGTTTTTCCAATAGTCATGTACGGATGTGAGAGTTGGACCATAAAGAAAGCTGAACACTATACTTTTGAACTATGGTGTTGGAGAAGACTCTTGAGAGTCCCTTGGACTGCAAGGAGATCCAACCAGTAAATGAATATTTATTGGAAGGACTGATGCTGAAGCTGAAACTCCGATATTTTGGCCATCTGATGCAAAGAACTGACTCACTGGAAAAGTGCCTGATGCCGGGAAAGATTGAAGGCAGGAGGAGAAGGGGAAGAGAGAGGATGAGATGGATGGATGGCATCACCAACTTGATGGACATGAGTCTGAGCAAGCTCCAGGAGTTGGTAATGGACAGGAAGCCTGGCGTGCTGCAGTCCATGGGGTCACAAAGAATCAGACATGACTGAGTGACTATCTGAACCCACTCCAGTATTCTGGCCTAGAGAATTCCATGGACTGTACAGTCCATCAGTCCAGTTGCAAAGAGCCAGACACAACTGAGTGACTTTCACTTCACTTAGCAACTAAATAACAACAATAAAACTAGATAATACATATATAGTGCATAGCACAGCATCAATTATACAATAAGCAACTAGTACATTTAGATTTTACTTTTTTATTTTGCTGATTTTTATGTAGTTCTGAATGGAAACTGAGAACAACTGGTTACACCATAATTCCTTCTATACCATTCACTCTGGGCCTTAGCATAGTGGAAATGTATATTCTTATTTTACAGAATCAGCCTTCACTTTTCCATATTTTGATCAGTCTGAATTGTCTTTGCCCTAACTTGTTCACAATTGCTCTCCACTGAAGGATCACAAAAAGAAGTTCTAGTTGCCTGTTCTTTATGGAAATTCTTGCAAGTTCCTGCTTCTAAAAACTAAGAACATAATTAGGCATTTCATGAATTTATGCTTATTTGTGAGGCTTGTTATTGGTGTTGCTAGTGGTAAATTTTTATTTAGGAAGGAGAGAAGGGACTCTAAAGTTTCAATTGTTTGGTTTTGGGTTCTTTTGTTTTACTCTAACTTAAATTTTGGTAGTGCTTATTTGTTGGACTACACTAGAAAATGAAGAGTAATTTTTCAAAGAATTTCCACAAATATATTTTTTTAGCAGCTTCTATTTCTAAACTTTACTATTCATACAGAAACAGCAGTTATTTAAGTTGAACTTGTGTTCTTATGGAAGTTTTATAGACTAAGGAATCTAGCATATATAAAGACAGAAAGGTTGCAGAATAGAGATATATTAAGATCATTTCTCCCTATTTGATGTAAAATACCCTTCCGGTCATTTTTCCGCTCTTGGATTTTTTTTTCAGCCTCAAGTTTATTATATACTCCATTTTAATGTGTCAGGATGCTAGACAAAATGAATAGAAGAGGGAAAAAAAGGATATAGCTGAGACCAAAAAAAAACATTTTTCCCTTATTTCAGGTTTATTGACAACTGTGACAAAACTTATTTCTACAAGGAAAGATAAAACAACAAAATGTGACACTGGGCAAAAAATAATTTAGCAGTTTCCTGGGTGATCTGTATTACACTTAAATCTGAGTGTGCTACCACGCTGAGAGTCTCTATCATAGCAATGCTGTTGAGAGAGAAGTCCTTGCTCACCTGGAACGAGGGAGGCCAGAGATGAGAGCAACTGCACCATTTTTTATGGTTTTACTGTGTTTACTTAGACCAGGAAAAATATTCCCTGATTCTTACTTCCAACATCTCTATCTTCACTTTTCCAAGCCATACTCAGCCTCAGAAAGTTGATAAAAAATGCTATGAGGACGTGTCAATCTAGCATTTGATAACTGCCTGCTTTGGACAGAATGTCTGTGTCCTCCCCAAATTCATATGTTGAAGCCCTAACCCTCAGTCAGGCTGTATGTAGAGATGGGGCTTCTAAGGAAGTAACTAAGGTTAAACGAGGTCATAAGAGTAGAGCCCTGATCTGATACTGTAAGTATCGTTAGAAGAAATGATTTCTTCTCGCTCCCTCCTTGAGAACTAAAAGGAGGTCATGTGAGCAACAAGAAGTCATCTCTCTGGAACCCAAGGGGAGAGCTTTCACCAGACACCAGCACTGCTGGCACTTTGAGCCTGAACTTTCAGCCTGTAGAACAGTAAGAAACTAAACTTCTGTCGTTTAAGCCACCTCATCTGGTATTTTCTTATGTTAGCCCTAGTAGACCAATACTCTCCTCGGAATGAAGAAATCTGTTTTATTCTTTGCATCTCCAAGAGTGACAGAGGTTCAGTAGCTACTGGGGAGAGGAACTGAGAGTTAAGTTAGTCCTTCCCCTCTGTGTGTGTCCCCATCACTGCTGCTGCTGCTCCTGCTAAGTCGCTTCAGTCGTGTCTGACTCTGTGCGACCCCAGAGACGGCAGCCCACCAGGCTCCCCCGTCCCTGGGATTCTCCAGGCAAGAACGCTGGAGTGGGTTGCCATTTCCTTCTCCAATGCATGAAAGTGAAAAGTGAAAGTGAAGTTGCTCAGTCGTGCCCGACTCTTTGCAACCCCGTGGACTGCAGCCTACCACGTTTCTCTGTCCATGGCATTTTCCAGGCAAGAGTACTGGAGTGGGGTGCCATTGCCTTCTCCGGTGCCCATCACATTACATTTCAACTATTATTATTAGTTTGTCAGCAATTCTTTTCATAATAATTTCTGCTTTTCTCCTTTATTAGACTATGGAAAAGGGAGGAACTGTAACATTTTTAGTTGCCAGTTACCTGCCCAAAATCCATTTTTCTGGTTTTTTCCCTGCTAAAATATTTTTCTAGATGGCCTTTCAGATAGAGGAGCTATGTGACTGTGATTCAGTTCTATATAATGGACACAAGAAATGATTTTGTTTTCCTCATTTATTACTGACAATTTTTTTCCCTTATTTATTACACTCTGGGCAGCAATTTACATGTGACACTGGAGTAGTAGCTATCTTGCTTCATGAGATGATAGGCCTGAGACAAAAGCTACATACTATCAAGTGGACTGGAAAAACAGTAGGAAGCTGGGAAATTGATAAAATAATGGAATCATTGTATCAGTCCTGGCTTATTTTTGTCTGGACTTCTTGTTTTGAAGGGGAAAATGTTTTATTATTTCATCAAGCCCGATATTGAGATCTCTGTTACTTGCAGATGATGGAATTGGTAACTAACACTGCTGCTGCTACTGCTGCTAAGTCACTTCAGTCGTGTCCGACTCTGTGCGACCCCATAGATGGCAGCCCACCAGGATTCCCCGTCCCTGGGATTCTCCAGGCAAGAACACTGGAGTGGGTTGCCATTTCCTTCTCCAATGCATAAAAGTGAAAAGTGAAAGTGAAGTCGCTCAGTCGTGTCCGACTCTTAGCGATCCCATGGACAGCGGCCCACCAGAGTCCTCTGTCCATGGGATTTTCCAGGCAAGAGTACTGGGGTGGAGTGCCATTGCAGATCAATAAACGTTTATTGATTTGAACTGAATGGATATTGCCAAAGCTTATGAGTTAAATATCCCAGTTAGATACATTCACCATATGTAGAATTTGGGGCTGGAGTGGGTCATGCTTTGGAACTAAGAATAAAAAACAATCTAGATGATCTATAGCATACCTAAGATTGAATATTCTTTGTTTCAGGGCCCTCACACTAATTTAGTAAGTCAATAAAAATTGCATAATGATAAAAAACAAAAATTTAGTCAGGAGAAAAACGGGCAACACTGTTTTTCTTGAACATCTCTCAAAATTTTGAAGCATCATTAATACATAATGTCTACACAAACAGAAAACAGCAGAAGATTCAGAGTAGATTAATATACTGTGCAAAGGAGAGAAAAAAAGGAAGATACAGACATGAGAAATGTGTGGAGCAGATAAAAAAGAAAAGAGAAATCGCCCCAGATATTGGCACTGACTATACCAGAGAGTACAAATGCAGAAGGCATGAGCATGCAATAATAAAGTCAGGTACTATCACCTTGGAATGTCAGTCAGTTCAGTTTAGTCGCTCACTCGTGTCTGACTCTTTGCAACCCCATGGGCTGCAGCATGCCAGGCCTCCCTGTCCATCACCAACTCCCAGAGTTTACTCAAACTCATGTCCATTGAGGCAGTGATGCCATCCAGCCATCCCATCCTCTGTCGTCCCTTTCTCTTCCTGCCTTCAATCTTTCCCAGCATCAGGTCTTTTCAAATGAGTCAGTTCTTCACATGTACTATAATACAAGTATTCTACTATGTATTTAATATACTATCTTATTCAAATCTCAGAGAAACCCTTGAGAAAGTCATTTTGTATCCATTTTTCAGATAAGTAAACTGAGTCTTGTGTGGGTGTGCACTCAATTTTTCCCCACTCTTTGCAACACTGTGGACTGTAGCCTGCCAGGATCCTCTGTCCATGGAATTTTCCCAGCAAGAATATTGGAGTGGATTGCTATTTCCTACTCCAGGGGATTTCCTGACCTAGAGATCGAACCCACATCTCTTACATCTCTTGCACTGGCAGGAGGGTTCTTTACTACTAGTGCCACCTGGGAAGTCCATCTGAGTCTTACACAAGTGAACAAAATAACTTGTTAAAGAAATTTTAGACAAGGATTCAAACCTCTGTCAGCTATATCACCTCCCTGGGTATATCACAGCTCTCTCGTACCCAGGAAAAAGTGCTTCACTTTAGATACTGAGGCTACCACTGCTACAACTGGTTAATAGCCACAACTGTTTAGTTGAATAAACTGTAGACTCGATTTAAATCAGGGCATTATAGCTTACTAGTTCTTACTAGCTAGTGGAGGTGATCGAATTCCAGTGGAGCTGTTCCAAATCCTGAAAGATGATGCTGTGAAAGTGCTACACTCAATATGCCAGCAAATTTGGAAAACTCAGCAATGGCCACAAGATTGGAAAAGGTCAGTTTTCATTCCAATCCCAAAGAAAGGCAATGCCAAAGAATGCTCAAACTACCAAACAATTGCACTCATCTCACACGCTAGTAAAGTAATGCTCAAAATTCTCCAAACCAGGCTTCAGCAATATGTGAACCGTGAACTTCCTGATGTTCAAGCTGGTTTTAGAAAAGGCAGAGGAACCAGAGATCAAATTGCCAACATCCGCTGGATCATGGAAAAAGCAAGAGAGTTCCAGAAAAACATCTATTTCTGCTTTATTCACTATGCCAAAGCCTTTGACTGTGTGGATCACAAGAAACTGTGGAAAATTCTGAAAGAGATGGGAATACCAGACCACCTGATCTGCCTCTTGAGAAACCTGTATGCAGGTCGGGAAGCAACAGTTAGAACTGGTCATGGAATACCAGACTGGTTCCAAATAGGAAAAGGAGTACGTCAAGGCTGTATATTGGCACCCTGCTTATTTAACTTATATGCAGAGTACATCATGAGAAACGCTGGGCTGGAAGAAGCACAAGCTAGAATCAAGATTGCCGGGAGAAATATCAATCACCTCAGATATGCAGATGACACCACCCTTATGGCAGAAAGTGAAGAGGAACTCAAAAGCCTTTTGGTGAAAGTGAAAGAGGAGAGTGAAAAAGTTGGCTTAAAGCTCAGCATTCAGAAAACGAAGATCATGGCATCTGGTCCCATCACTTCATGGGAAATAGATAGGGAAACAATGTCAGACTTTATTTGGGGGGCTCCAAAATCACTGCAGATGGTGACTACAGCCACGAAATTAAAAGACGATTACTCCTTGGAAGGAAAGTTATGACCAACCTAGATAGCATATTCAAAAACAGAGACATTACTTTGCCAACAAAGGTTCGTCTAATCAAGGCTATGGTTTTTCCAGTGGTCATGTATGGATGTGAGAGTAGCACTGTGAAGAAAGCTGAGCACCGAAGAGTTGATGCTTTTGAACTGTGGTGTTGGAGAAGACTCCTGAGAGTCCCTTGGACTGCAAGGAGATCCAACCAGTCCATTCTGAAGGAGATCAGCCCTGGGATTTCTTTGGAAGGAATGATGCTGAAGCTGAAACTCCAATACTTTGGCCACCTCATGCGAAGAGCTGACTCATTGGAAAAGACCCCGATGCTGGGAGGGATTGGTGGCAGGAGGAGAAGGGGACGACAGAGGATGAGATGGCTGGATGGCATCACCGACTTGATGGATGTGAGTTTGAGTGACCTCCGGGAGTTGGTGATGGACAGGGAGGCCTGGCGTGCTGCAGTTCATGGGATCGCAAAGAGTCGGACACGACTGAGCGACTGAACTGACTGACTGACTGACTGCATGTCTCATACAATTGTGAACATACTCTAAATGCTAAGTAATTTTTTAAAGGGGAAAGAATTATTATCATCAGGAGAAGATAGAAACAGAGTGATAATTTGCCCTTCTCTGCAATATTTGCACAATAAAGTTTCTTTTGACAGAAAATATTTGCTGTATTGAATATTGAAAGATTAGTCTCACAGTGCTAAGACTGTAAGCACACAAGGACAAAAAGTATCTCCCAATCCAAAACAAGGTACAAAGACAATTTAGTCAGTGTTCATGGTGACACTTCTGCAGTGCCTAAAGATCAAAGTGTATTACATTCATACACATCTTCTTTCCTACATCTATCCACTTATTCAAAATACATACACATATATACACAGAAACAGAAATACAGACAGAAAGACAGACACACACAGACTAAATTACATACAAGGAACTATATTCATTGCTAGATACACATTGGTGAACTCTGCCTTCCTGAAGCTTATAGTTTAGTTACCAAAAACATATTGATGGTACAAGATCTTGTGTTTACACACATTTTTTAATCTTCTACTCATTTTCCTGTATTCTTTTTACTTCATTGTACATCATTCAATATACACTTAACTGAGTGCGTACACTCTTTTCATCTCAATAAATGGGACCTCATTTCCATCAACTGGGCAAAACAAGAACCATGAAATTTTAATAACTCTTCTCTTCCTCTCTCTTTCATTTCATCAGTAAATCCTACCAGCTCTTCCTTCTAAATATAGCTCAAATATGACTACTTCTCATTACCTCTGCCCTACAATCTTGGTAAAAGAAGCCACCCTCTCTTACCTGAGTAATTTCAATACTATTTTATTCGTCTCCCTGCTCCTACCCATACTCCACCCTTATCACACCCTTTGGGTCTTGGTCATGAAAAAAGCAAGCAATCAAACACCAAGCCTTCTAAAGCAGTTTTTATTTCAGGAAATTTACTGCAAAAGAAACTAGCATGTGTGTTAGCATGAGTTCCTCTTTGTCCACTGAATTTTGAGGTAATGAACTAGGATCTAAGAAGACTGGACATCAAACTCTAGCCACTGGGCTGGAGAACTTTTAAGGTACCTAATTAGGAAGGCACCAATCTCTACCCTGGTGTGATCACAGAGGGATCCAAATACAGTAATCATATCATGGCAGAAACTTAGCCTTCAACCCTCTTCCATCAACACCAGCATTCTTCAGTTAGAAGTCAGCAGCCTCTCCTGTAGGGGTGAGGGTGTGAGGTCTGTAGTTGTTATTATATGATGTGGCAAGCTAGTGACCTATTTTTTAACTAAAGCATTCAACAAGGATTGATTGCCTTAACTATTTGGTTTCCATGGAGCTCTGAAAGAAATCAACTTACCTCTTACCGGCTGAAAGGAATCAGTATTGTACATGATAATCCTACCAGCTGTCCTTCTGTATAACCCACTCTAACACAACAGTGAAAGTGACCCATTTAAATCAAAAGTCAGATTACATCTCACCTCTGTTCCAAGTCCTCCAGTGGTTTCCCTTATTACTTTGCATAAAATTCAAAGCCCCACAAGCTCCACCTACCTTCTCACTACCTCTCTAACTTCATTCTTGCCATTCTGTCTGTCCATCATTCACTCCCTCTCCAGCCACAGGGCCCCTCGCAAGTTTTGCTTTTGCAATTCCTTCTGCTACAGCATTTTCTCCCCAGATATTCACAAGGAAGGTAGAGTGCCTCAGATGAGAAATCACAAAGGCATGGAAAACAAATTAAACTACCTGTTTTTCAATAGAAATCCCCAATCTAAATACACACACACACACACACACACACACAAATCCTGGCTCAGTGATATCTCTGGGGCATTGGGAAGAAGCAAAAGCAAAACCATTTCAGATACAACTTGTAAGGTAGGCCATGTGGGATCCCCACAGGAGCGGAAAAAAAAAAGTTCCACTGAAGATGTTATTGCCAGGAAATGAGTATTTTCATGTTTCTACATGGTTAGGGCTTTCAGAGCAAATTTTACTGGATGCTGAGTTAGATACCAAGCCTTAGAAGTTAAATGATGACTGAGCAGTGAGAGAACTCCTGAGAGATTTACCTTCCTGGAAATATGTGTTCAGCTTTCAGAGCTGGATGAGACATAGAAATATTCCAGGCATTGTAAGCCCAGGGACAGTAAGTAGCCTTATCTTCTCCCTGGAGATATGTATTTACATTCCAAAGGGTAAGAACCCAGAAACCTTGCCTTTCTCTTTCCTTTCTTCTTGTTTACATTAGAGAGATTAGGTTTCTAACCCTCTCTTTCACCAGGGAGTGTGACAGTTATAAATATTTAAACCATCCTATATAAAGGGCTAGAACCATAACTAAAGAGTTTCTCTCCTGAGGTACAGACTTCAGTACGTGAAGAGTGACTCTGGCTCTCACCACCTCACCCTGCTGTTGCTCAGCTGCTACGTGACTGACTCTTCATGATCCCATGAACTGCAGCACATCAGGCTCCCCTGTCCTTTACTATCTCCCAGAGTTTGCTCACATTTAGTTCCATTGAGTCAGTGATGCTATCCAACCATTTCACCCTAGAAGGAGGAAAGAACTGGGGCAAAGAGAACTAATGCAGTTACTATAAATAAATAAATAAAATAAATTACAGCATTGAAATTAAGAAACTTAAAAAAAAAAGATCTCTTTGATCTCTGCTCCAGAAACCTCATGTTTATATTCAGGATAGAATTTATAAACATAGATTTTAAAATCTATCATTTAACATCTAAGTTCACAAACACGCGGGAAAATAATCCACCATGAAAAACAGCAGAAACACACCAAACAGGAGGATGAGCTCCCAGAACTTGAGAAAAGAAAACAATCTGAAATTGATTTTTAAAATAACAGAATTTAGATTGATTAAAAAGATAAAAGAACTTATAAAACCATAAAGAAGAAATAGGATGGCATGAAGAAAAAAACAGGAAATTTAGAAAAGACAAAAAATAAATAAAGAGACAAACCATAAATAACAAAGTTTTTAAAAATTAACTTTTAATTAAAATAAAATTACCTACCATGAACCGTAATATGGCTTCTTAAGAGCAAGAATAGACATGAGATGATTTAGTATCTACAAAATGAGGGAAAATACTACTCAATACTGAAATTTGTGCTTGCTCATTTACATAATGATGTGAGGGTACAGAAAGAAAGAAAAATAGCTGCCAACAAGCAAAGGTAATGTTCTCCATTAGTGTATACTTACATACTTGCTAAAACAACTATTAAAGAAAATACTTACTGAAGAAATAAATTGAAGAAAGGAAAAAAAGAGGCCAGCATGAAGAAATAATAAATGTGAGTAAATTTGAAAAAGCACTGACTGTAAAAGCATATTATTAAAATAATGACTTTTTAAGGGCTTTAAAACTAAGGTGAAAATAATATAAAAGGTAATTTATGAAAGGAGCAATAAAAAAGATGAAGTGTTGTATAATTTAGGAAAAGGGTAGAGATTTTGGTTGAATTGAGAGTTTACTGAGTCAAAAACACATGTTAAAAATTAAGGATGACTTTTTTAAACCATTTTTTAATTGAAGTATTGTTATTTTACAGTGCTTATTTCAGGTGAATAGTAAAGTGATTCAGTTATATATATTATTTTTCACATATATACATTCTTTTTTAAATTTTCAATCATTTCTTTATTCCATCATGAAAGCCTACCCTATTCTTCCTATCACCCTAAACACATACATAGAGACAGAGAGATTTTTCCAGATTCTTTTCCATTATAGGTTTATGCTGCTGCTGCTGCTGAGTCGCTTCAGTCATGTCCGACTCTGTGCGACCCCATAGACGGCAGCCCACTAGGCTCCTCTGTCCCTGGGATTCTCCAGGCAAGAATACTGGAGTGGGTTGCCATTTCCTTCTTCAATGCATGAAAGTGAAAAGTGAAAGTGAAGTCACTCAGTTGTGTCCAACTCTTTGCGACCCCATGGACTGCAGCCCACCAGGCTCCTCCATCCATGGGATTTCCCAGGCAAGAGTACTGGAGTGGGGTGCGGTTTATACAAGATACCAAATATAGTTCCTTGTGCTCTATAGTAGGTCTTTGTTGTTTTGTATCTCTTAATCTCAAACTCCTAATCTATCTTTCCTTTCTTCCCTCCCCACTATTCCCTTTGGTAACCATAAGGTTGTTTTCTATGTCTGTGAGTCTACTTTTGTTTTGTAAACATTTCCATTTGTATCTCTTTTTTTTTTAGATTCCACACATAAGGGATGTCACACGGTATTTCTGCTTCTCTGTTTGACTTACTCTACTCAGTATGATACTCTAGGTCCATCCATGCTGCTGCAAATGGCATTATTTCATTGTTTTTTGCAGCTTAGTAACATTCCATTTCATACTGTTCATGGGGTTCTCACAGCAAGAATACTGGAGCAGTTTGCCATTCCCTCCTCCAGTGGACCACATTTTGTCAGAACACTTCACTATGACTCATTCACCTGAAGTGGCCCTGCACGGTATGGCTCATAGTTTCATTGAGCTAAGCAAGCCCCTTTGCCAAGACAAAGCTGTGATCCATGAAGGGAATTACAGCCAAAGAATGTTCAAACTACTGTACAACTGAGCTCATTTCACTTACTAGTAAGGTAATGCTCAACATCCTTCAAGCTAGGCTTCTGCAGCATGTGAACAAGAACTTCCAAATGTACAGGCTGGGTTTAGAAAAGTAAGACGAATGAGAGATCAAACTGTTGATCTCTCCAACATTTGTTGGATCATAGAGAAAGCAACAGAATTCCAGAAAAACATGGACATCTGCTTCACTGACCATGCTATAAAGCCTTTGACTGTGTGGATCACAGAAAAACTGTGGAAAACTCTTTAAAAGATGGGAATACCAGACTACCTTACCTGTCTTCAGAAAAACTTGTACACAGGTCAAGAATCCACAGTTAAAACCAGACATGGAACAACAGACTGGTTCAAAATTATGACAAGGCTGCATTTTGTTATTCTGATTATTTAACTCATATGCAGAGTACATCACTCGAAATGCCAGGCTGGATGACTCACAAGCAGGAATCAAGACTGACAGGAGAAATATCAACAACCTCAGACATGCAGGTGATACCACTTTAATGGCAGAAAGCAAAGAGGAAACTAAAGAGCCTCTTGATGAAGGTGAAAGAGGTGAGTGAAAAAGCCCGCTTAAAACTCAACATTTGAAAAAACTAAGATCATGGTATCTGGTCCCATCACTTCGTGGCAAATAGACATGGAAAAGGTGAAAACAGTAACAGATTTTATTTTGGGGGCTCCAAAATCACGGTGGATGGTGACTGAAGTGACAAATTTAAAAAATGCTTGCTCCTTGGAGGAAAAGCTATGTGAAACCTAAACAGTGTTCTAAAAAGCAGAGACATCACTGTATGGACAATGGTCCATACAGTCAAAGCTCTAGTTTTTCAAGTAGCCATGTATGGATGTGAATGTTAGACCATAAAGAAGGCTGAGTGCTAAAGAATTGATACATTTGAACCACAGTGCTGAAGAAAACTCGTAGGAGTTCCTTGGACAGCAAGGAGATCAAACCAGCCAATCCTAAAGGAAATCAACCCCAAATATTAATTGAAAGGACTGATGCTGAAACTAAAGCTCCAGTACTTTGGCCACGTGATGCAAAGAACCAACTCATTATAAAAGACCCTGATGCTGGGAAAGATTGCGGGTAGGAAGAGAAGAAGGCAACAGAGGATGAGATGGTTGGATGGCATCACTGACTCAATGGACATGAGTTTGAGCAAACTCCAGGAGACAGTGAAGGACAGAGAAGCCTGGAGTGCCGCAATTCATGGGCTGCAAAAAGTTGGACATGACTGAACAACAACAAATACTCTAGTAGTATAATTTTTAGTTTTAGCACATAATCTAGGGCTTTCCTGGTGGTTCAGATGGTAAAGAATCTGTCTGCAATGCAGGAGACCCAAGTTTGATCCTGGGTCAGAAAGATCCCCTGAATAAAGGAATGGCTACCCACTCCAGTATTCTTGCCTGGAAAACCCCATGGACAGAGAAGCCTAGCAGGCTACAGTCCATGGGGTCACAAGAATCAGACACAACTAAGCAACTAACGCTTTCACTTCTTTCTTTTTTCATCATATAATCTGTGAACACAAGGATGCTTTGTCAATAAAATACTGTAATTTCTCCAATTGACAAATTAAAGAAGAAGAAAAAATATAGAGTTATCTCAAAAAGAATAATACCAGATAACAAGAGTGCTGACTGTGTTTCAGCCGAAGTTCCAAGGTCATAACATAAGCTTATATATGTATAAGCTTATTTAACATTTACAATTACCTCTGATGTATTTTCATTCTTGTTTTACAAATGAAGCTGTGGCCCAGAGAAGCCCAATAACACTCACCTTATAGGCAGCAGGGCCAGGATTTGAATCCAGACAGTCTAATTCTAAAGACCATCTCTTAGCCAGAGTACATACCCCTTTTCAAACCCCAATTATTTGGGGAAAGGGGGGAAGATATTTTAGAAAATAAGAAAATATTCTAATACAAAAGAAAGTGAATCTACTAGCAAATATGCTACCTCATGATCAAAGCTTGTGAAAAGTGAAAAATATGAAAGTGTTAGTAGCTCAGTCATGTCCAGCTCTTTTCCACCCCATGGACTGTGGCCCACCAGGCTCCTCTGTCCATGGAACTCTCCAGGCAAGAATACTGGAGTGGGTTGTCATTCTCTCCTCCAGGAGATCATCCCAACCCAGGGATCCAACTTGAGTCTCCTTCATTACAGCTGGATTCTTTACCGTCTGAGCCACCAGGGAAGTCTGATAAAAGGTTAAGGTATCTTATTTGAGGATGTGAACAAGAAAGAATGATATGGCTCCTATATGATATGGCTGTCTATATTATAAAATATAAAATCAAAACAATACTTTCATACATAGGTAAAAGTATATTCTGCATGGATTTAAGAGACCTGTGTTTGAGAGGCAAAACTTTAAACAGTTTAAGGGAGGCCACAATAGAATATGTTTTTGACTTGAAGGCAGAAAAGGATTTCTTAAACATTTAAGACACAAAAAGTATAAGACAAAAAAAAAAGTCAGTAAATTCAAATAAGGTAAAACTCAGAAATTCATCTACTATGGAACAAGAGAAGAGATGTTAGAGAATAAACAGCAGCAGCAGTTTTTCTGGCCTTCCCAGGTGGCGCTCGTGGTAAAGAACTCGCCTGCCAATGCAGGAGACTTAACAGACACATCCCTGGGTTTGGAAGATCCCCTGGAGGACAGCATGGCAATCCACTCAATATTCTTGCCTAGAGAATCCCATGGACAGAGAAGCGTGGCAGACCACAGTCTGTGGGGTGCAAGCAGTCGGACATGACTTAGCACTCATGCAGTAGTTTTTCTACAGATGTTGGAGAATAAAGAGTATTTACTAACCTGTGTTTCCAATTTCTTTTTCTTGCTAGTGCTTTTCAGTAACAAATGATAAATTACTATATGATCTTTTGGGGGGTTTTATTATTTTGTTTTTTGTGATTTCAATCTTTTTTTTTTTTTCTTTTCAATAAGGAAGCTATAGAAATAGGTCACTGTCTAACTGTATCCATTTATCATCCCTGCTTGTTGGCTGACCAGGATTGAGAGTCTCTACCTAAAATATATCATTCTCACAAGTGACCTCTGTGCCACAAGAAAAGCTCCAAATTATGCTGTTTATGTCATGTGACACTATCAGGATGCCAAAAAAAGAGTGATATGTAGCTATCTCAAACTATCTCTACAAGCCTTAGTAGGATTATACCATATGAATAATAGAACACATTCTTAAAAATCTATCTCTAGCACTAATTTAATAACTTATTTATGTTTTCATTATTTCAAAAATATTCCATATTCAGTTACTAAACATAAGGTATCTATCATGCATTAAGACAAGTAGAAATATTTAAAGAAATAAACAAATAGTCCTATGACCTAGAGAAGTTGCAGTGGGGAGGGCCAGGTGGGACAAAAGATAGTTTCAATAACTGTAACTGCCCTAGTACAATTAAGTGAATAATGCTGCTATAACAAAGGGGAAAAAAATCTATTTATGTCTGAGGGTGGAAGCACTACTGGTGAGGGGTTTCAAAAAGAGCATTGTACTGGGTCTTAAATGATGAGAAAGAAATTTCTGTATAGAGGTAAGTTAACAGCAGTGCAGGTTATAGGAATAGCACAATCAAAGTCAGGGAGCCATGAAAGAGTGAGGCACATTCTAAGGAAAGGCAAGAAGATTATTACAGTTGACATATACATTAAGGTGGTGAGAAGAGAGTGCTCAAAACACTTCTGACTGATGAGTGAGCCATTATATATGCATTCAACACTCTTTATAGTCATTCATCCATTCAACAAATTCCAAATTCTACAGATACAGCAGGAATAAAATCCCTGACATTTGGAGGTAGGGGGAAAACAAAGATGCAAAATACAGACTGTCAAATGTGACAAACACTGCATAGAAAAAGCATTGAAACATGTATATTATCATATCTGAAATAGATCACCAGTCCAGGTTTGATGCATGAGACAAGGTGCTCAGGGCTGGTGCACTGGAATGACCCAGAGGGATGGGATGGGGAGGGAAGTTCAGGATGGGGAACACATGTACACCCATGGCTGATCCATGTGAATGTATGGCAAAAACCACCACAAAACTGTAATTATTCTCCAATTAAAATAAATAAGTAAAAAAATAAAGAAAAATAAAACAGCAAAAGAGAATAAAAGTTCCAAGAAGGAAACAATGCAATTTTAAGTAGGATGATCAGGGAAGGTCTCGTGTCAGTCATATTTAAACAAAGACCTGAAGGAGAAGAGGAAGCAAACCATACTGCTATCAGAAGGAACAAAATTTCTAAGCAGTAGAAATAAGTCCAAAAACCCAGGATATATGAAGAACAAGAAGGCCCATGTGGCTGAAGAAGAATGATTAAGCAATGAGAAGGACCTAGAGTTAGGATAGTAGGAACTCAGTTAAGGGAAGGTAACAGGGGTTGGGTAAAGATCTGTAAAGATCTTGGCTGTTAAGATAAGCAATGGAGAGATCTGCCTTTCATTTATCCCAGGGATGCAAGAATTCTACAATACATGCAAATCAATCAATGTGATACACCATATTAACAAACTGCAAAATAAAAACCATGTGATAATCTAACAGATGCAGAAAAAGCCTTTGACAAAATTCAGCACCCATTTATGATTTAAAAAAAAAAACAACCAACTCTTCAAAAAATGGCCATAGAAGGAACCCACCTCAACATAGTAAAGGTGAAAACTGAAAGCATTCCCTCTAAAACCAGGAACAAGAGAAGGGTGCCCACTCTCACCACTGTTATTCAGCATAGTTTTAGAAGTCGTAGCTAAGGCAATCAGAGAAGAGAAAAAAAAATAAAAGGAATCCAGATAGGAAAAGAAGAAATAAAACTCTCACTGTTTGCAGATGGCATGATACTGTACATAGAAAATTCTAAAGGTAGTATCAGAAAATTACTAGACCTAGTCAGTAAATTTAGCAAACTCACAGGATACAAAATCAATACACAGGAATCACTTGCATTCCTATACACTAACAATGAAAAATCAGAGAAATCAAGGACTCAATCCCATTCACCATTGCAACAAAAAGAATAAAATATGTAAGAATCAACTTAGCAAAGGAGACAAAGAACTATATACAGAAAATTATGACACTAATGAAAGAAATCAAAGATGACATAAGTAGATGGAGAGATATTCCATGTCCCTGGGTAGGAAGAATCAATATTGTGAAAATGACTATACTACTTAATGCAATCTACAGATTCAATGCAATCCCTATCAAATTACCAATGGTATTTTGCAAAGAACTAGAACAAAAACATTTTACAATTCATATGGAAACACAAAAGACCCCAAATAGCCAGAATCGTGAGAAAGAAGAATGGAGCTGGAGGAATCAACCTTCCCGACTTCAGACTATACTATAAAGCTATAGTCATCAAGACAGTTTGGTAATGGCACAAAAACACAAATATAGGCCAACAGAAAAAGACAGAAAGCCAAAGATAAACCCATGCACCTATGAGTACCTTATTTTTGACAAAGGAGATAAGAATATACAATGGGGGCAAAGATAGCCCCTTCAATAAGTGGTGCTGGGAAAACTGGACAGCTTCATGTAAAAGAATGAAATCAGAACACTTCCTAACACCATACACAAAGATAAACTCAATATGGATTAAAAACCTAAATGTAAGACCAGAAACTATAACACTCTTAGAGGAAAACATAGGCAGAACACTTGATGACATAAATCAAAGTAAGATCCTCTATGACCCACCTCCTAGAGTAATGGAAAAAAAAAAAAAAATAAAAATAAACAAGTGGGACCTAATTAAACCTAAAAGCTTTTGCACAGCAAAAAAAAAAAAAACTATAAACAAGGTGAAAAGACAACTCTCAGAATGGGAGAAAATAATAGCAAATGAAAATGACAAAGGATTAATTTCCAAAATATACAAGCAGCTCATACAACTCAATACCAGAAAAACAAACAATCCAACAAAAAGTGGGGAAAAGATCTAAATAGACATTTCTCCAAAGAAGACATACAGTTCAGTTCAGTCGCTCAGTCATGTCCAACTCTTTCGGATCCCATGAACCATAGCATGCCAGGCCTCCCTGTCCATCACCAACTCCCAGAGTTTACCCAAACTCATGTCCATCGAGTCAATGATGCCATCCAGCCATCTCATCCTCTGTCCTCCCCTTCTTCTCCTGTCCCCAATCTTTTCCACCATCAGTCTTTTCCAATGAGTCAACTCTTTGCATCAGGTGGCCAAAGTAATGGAGTTTCAGCTTCAACATCAGTCCTTCCAATGACTGGTGTGAAGTGATATGACACTGTAGTTTTGATTTGCATTTCTCTAAAATAGTGAGTGATTTGAGCATATTTTCATGCGTTTGCTAGCCATCTGTATGACAGCACATTAAAAAGCAGAGACATTACTTTGCCAACAAAGGTCTGTCTAGTCAAGGCTATGATTTTTGCAGTAGTCATGTATGGATGTGAGAGTTGGACTGTGAAGAAAGCTGAGTGCCGAAGAATTGATGCTTTTGAACTGTGGTGTTGGAGAAGACTCTTGAGAGTCCCTTGGACTGCAAGGAGATCCAACAAGTCCATCCTAAAAGAGATTAGTCCTGGGTGTTCATTGGAAGGACTGATGCTGAAGCTGAAACTCCAATACTTTGGCCACCTCATGCGAAGAGTTGACTCACTGGAAAAGACTGATGCTGGGAGGGATTGGGGGCAGGAGGAGAAGGGGACAACAGAGGATGAGATGGCTGGATGGCATCACTGACTCGACAGATATGAGTCTGAGTGAACTCCAGTAGTTGGTGATGGACAGGGAGGCCTGACGTGCTGCAATTTATGGGGTCGCAAAGAGTCAGACACAACTGAGCGACTGAACTGAACTGAAAGCAAACTTAAAGAGATGGGAATATCAGACCACCTGACCTGCCTCCTGAGAAATCTGTATGCAGGTCTAGAAGCAACAGCTAGAACTGGACATGGAACAACAGACTGGTTCCAAATAGGAAAAGGAGTATGTCAAGGCTATATTTTGTCACCTTGCTTATTTAACTTATATGCAGAGTACATCATGAGAAACGCTGGACTGGAAGAAGCACAAGCTGGAATCAAGATTGCTGGGAGAAATATCAAGAACCTCAGATATGCAGATGACACCACCCTTATGGCACAAAGTGAAGAGGAACTAAAAACCCTCTTGATGAAAGTGAAAGTGGAGAGTGAAAAAGTTGGCTTAAAGCTCAACATTCAGAAAACAAAGATCATGGCATCTGGTCCCATCACTTCATGGCAAATAGATGGGGAAACAATGGAAACAGGGAGAGACTATTTTTGTGGGCTCTAAAATCACCGCAGATGGTGAATGAAGCCATGAAATTAAAAGAGGCTTGTTCGTTGGAAGAAAAGTTATGACCAACCTAGACAGCATATTAAAAAGCAGAGACATTACTTTATCAACAAAGATCCATCTAGTGAAAGCTATGGTTTTCCCAGTAGTCATGTATGGATGTGAGAGCTGAACTATAAAGAAAGCTGAGTGCCAAAGAACTGATGTTTCTGAACTGTGGTGTTGGAGAAGACTCTTGAGAGTCCCTTGGACTGCAAAGAGATCCAACCATTCTGTCCTAAAGGAAATCAGCCCTTAATGTCCATTGGAAGGACTGATGCTGAAACTGAAGCTCTAATACTTTGGCCACCTGATGCGAAGAACTGACTCATTGGAAAAGACCCTGGTGCTGGAAAAGATTGAAGGCAGGAGGAGAAGGGGATGACAGAGGATGAGATGGTTGGAAGGCATCACTGACTCAATGGACATGAGTTTGAAGGCTCCAAGAGTTGGTGATGGACAGGGAAGCCTGGCATGCTGCAGTCTATGGGATCGCAAAGAGTCGGACATGACTGAGCAACTTAACTGAACTGAAAGCAAACTAGGCTTCTGGTGGCTTAGATGGTGAAGAATCAGCCTGCAACACAAGAGATGGAGGTTTGTTCCCTAGGTCAGGAGGATCCCCTGGAGAAAGGAATGGCTACCCACTCCAGTATTCTTGCCTGGAGAATTCCGTGGACAGAGGAGGCTGGTGGGCTACAGTTCCTGGGGTTGCAAAGAGTTGGACACAACTGAGAGATTAACACTTTCACTTTTCAAAGCCAAATTACTCTCTGAATCCCTTCATCCTTAACTCCAAATTAATTTTTTAATTTCTTTACCTTTAGTACTTTGGTTGATTAGCCCTTTAGCTCATTTGTCTCCTTTGATATTTCTGTCAATTCTCACTTCATTCTATCCTATCGGATTCTCCCCATTCCTCAAGTTTCATTTTCTACATGAAAGATTCCAAATTACAACAAACAATGAACTCTTCCCTTTTTCTACTCCAAGCCCACAGATGACATTAATCTTTACAACACTACTGTGTAATACCATATAATCATTCAGACAATAAACATTTTTGTGCTCATGATACGTTACCATTCTTAATTTCTTAATAACCCATTGCTTTATCCCCAATGTGTAGTTTTTCAGATTATTCTAGGCTCAAGTCCCAATTCCTGAATAGAAATTTTTAAAAAGACATACAGGTGGCCAATAGGTACATGGATAGGGATTCAATGTCACTTATCATCAGGAAAATGTAAATCAAAGCCACAGTGAAATAACCCCTCATATCAGTTAAAATAGCTATTATCAAAAAGACAAGATAAAAAGTGCTAATGAGTATATAGAGGAAAGAGAACTCCTGTGCATTGCTGCTGGGAATGCAAATTGGTACAACCAGTGTGAAAAACATTTTAGAGGTTCATCAAAAAATTATAAACAGAACTACCAATATGATACAGCAATTCTATTGGGTATTTATCTGAAAAAAATTAAATCACTATCTCATAGAAATCTGTAGCCCCACGATCATGGCAGCATTATTCACAATAGTCAAGGAATGGAAAGAACTGAAGTTTCCACAGATGAATGAATGGATTAAAGAAAATATGGTATATATGACAATGGAATATTATTCAGTTATTAAAAAGGAAATTTTGCCATT
This sequence comes from Tragelaphus eurycerus, assembly GCA_935064755.1. Lineage (NCBI taxonomy): Eukaryota > Metazoa > Chordata > Mammalia > Artiodactyla > Bovidae > Tragelaphus > Tragelaphus eurycerus. Next base: position 17,714,883 of record CAKXYN010000043.1, read on the forward strand.
TGTGACAACATGGGTGAATGAGGAGGGCATTATGCTAAGTTAAACATGTCAGAGAGCAGGGCAAATACTGTATGATCACTAATATATGAAATCTAAAAAACGTGAACTCGTATTAACTGTCCCCAGTGGCTGGTGGGGGTGAAGGGGGAGGAAAATGAGGAAATATTGGTCAGAGGGTACAAATTTCCAGTTACAAGTGGAATAATTGTGGATCAAATGTACAACATAGTGACTACAGTTAATAATACCACATTATGTGCTTAAAAGTTGATAAGAAGATAAATCTTAAATATTTTCACTATAACAAGAACAAAAAAATTATAATTACATGAGTGAGGGATGTGGTAACTAACCACAATGTGGCAATCATTTCACAATGTAAAATAGAAACTATAATACAATAATTCCACACCTATGCATTTAGTCTAGACAAACAGTGGAAAACACATCTTAAACATATTTAAAACATGAATGTTTAGTCAGATTATTTACAGTAACGAAAAAGTGAAAACAATGTTCATCAAAAGCAGGATGGACAGGTAAAATTTTAGAATGCTTTTATTAATGTAATACTAAGAAGCAGAGAAAAAAACAATCAACAAGCTATAAATATTCATAAGGATAAATCTCATAGATATAATATTAAATGAAAAATACAAGTTGCAAAAGAATAAATGCAATATAGTAACATTTAAATACAGCTTGAAATGTATAAAATAAAACATCTTATTTGGAGATGTTCACGTGGTATGAGGGCATAACACACTTAAGTATTTTTATTTTTTTAATTTAATTTTATTTAACTTTACAATATTGTATTGGTTTTGCTATATATCAAAATGAATCTGCCACAGGTATACATGTGTTCCCCATCCTGAACCCTCCTCCCTTCTCCCTCCCCATACCATCCCTCTGGGTCGTCCCGGAGCACCAGCCCCAAGTATCCAGTCTCATGCATCAAATCTGGACTGGCAACTCATTTCATATATGATGTTATACATATTTCAATGCCATTCTCCCAAATCATCCCACCCTCTCCCTCTCCCAGAGTCCAAAAGACTGTTCTATACATCAGTGTCTCTTTTGCTGTCTCGTATACAGCACAATTAAGAGCGCCTCGCCTTCCCGCGACCTGCGCACAATTAAGAGCTCCTCGCCTTCCCACGACCGGCACACAATTAAGACCACCTCGCGTTCCCATGACCAGCGCACAATTAAGAGCGCCCCGCCGGCTGCGCCGCGCACTAAGAGCGCGGCCGAGAGGAGCTACCCCACGACCGAGGAAGGACGGCGGTGAGGGCGAGCACACTAGGCACGGCCGAGAAGAGCTACCCCAGGACCGAGGTCAGGAAGGGCGGCGGTGAGGAGAGACCCCCTCGTCCAAGGTAAGGTGTGATGGCTGTGCTTCGCTGGCCAGGAGCAGCTGGGAGCAGCTGGGACGAGATACCCCACGCCCAAGGTAAGAGAAACCCAAGTAAGACAGTAGGTCTTGAAAGAGGGCATCAGAGGGCAAGTACGCTGAAACCATTCTCACAGAAAACTAGTCAATCTAATCACACCAGGACCACACCCTTGTCTAACTCAATGAAATTAAGCCATGCCCGAGGGGCAACCCAGGATGGGCGGGTCATGGTGGAGAGATCTGACAGGGTGTGGTCCACTGGAGAAGGGAATGGCAAACCACTTCAGTATTCTTGCCTTGAGAACCCCATGAACAGTATGAAAAGACAAAATGATAGGATATTGAAAGAGAAACTCCCCAGGTCAGTAGGGGCCCAATATGCTACTGGAGATCAGTGGAGAAATAACTCCAGAAAGAATGAAGGGATGGAGCCAAAGCAAAAAGAATACCCAGCTGTGGATATGTCTGGTGATAGAAGCAAAGTCCAATGCTGTAAAGAGCAATATTGCATAGGAACCTGGAATGTCAGGTCCATGAATCAAGGCAAATTGGAAGTGGTCAAACAAGAGATGGCAAGAGTGAATGTCAACATTATAGGAATTAGCGAACTAAAATGGACTGGATTGGGTGAATTTAACTCAGAGGACCATTATATCTACTACTGTGGGCAGGAATCCCTCAGAAGAAATGGAGTGGCCATCATGGTCAACAAAAGAGTCCGAAATGCAGTACTTGGATGCAATCTCAAAAACGACAGAATGATTTCTGTTCGTTTCCAAGGCAAACCATTCAATGTCACAGTAATCCAAATCTATGCCCCAACCAGTAACGCCGAAGAAGCTGAAGTTGAACGGTTCTATGAAGACCTACAAGACCTTTTAGAACTAACACCCAAAAAAGATGTCCTTTTCATTATAGGGGACTGGAATGCAAAAGTAGGAAGTCAAGAAACATCTGGAGTAACAGGCAAATTTGGCCTTGGAACACGGAATGAAGCAGGGCAAAGACTAACAGAGTTTTGCCAAGAAAATGCATTGGTCATAGCAAATACCCTCTTCCAACAACACAAGAGAAGACTCTATACATGGACATCATCAGATGGTCAACATCGAAATCAGATCGATTATATTCTTTGCAGCCAAAGATGGAGAAGCTCTATACAATCAGCAAAAACAAGACCAGGAGCTGACTGTGGCTCAGACCATGAATACCTTATTGCCAAATTCAGACTGAAATTGAAGAAAGTAGGGAAAACTACTAGACCATTCAGGTATGACCTAAATCAAATCCCTTATGATTATACAGTGGAAGTGAGAAATAGATTTAAGGGCCTAGATCTGATAGATAGAGTGCCTGATGAACTATGGAATGAGGTTCGTGACATTGTACAGGAGACAGGGATCAAGACCATCCCCATGGAAAAGAAATGCAAAAAAGCAAAATGGCTGTCTGGGGAGGCCTTACAAATAGCTGTGAAAAGGAGAGAAGCGAAAAGCAAAGGAGAAAAGATATAAACATCTAAATGCAGAGTTTCAAAGAATAGCAAGAAGAGATAAGAAAGCCTTCTTCAGTGATCAATGCAAAGAAATAGAGGAAAACAACAGAATGGGAAAGACTAGGGATCTCTTCAAGAAAATCAGAGATACCAAAGGAACATGTCATGCAAAGATGGGCACGTTAAAGGACAGAAATGGTATGGACCTAACAGAAGCAGAGGATATTAAGAAGAGGTGGCAAGAATACACAGAAGAACTGTACAAAAAAAGAGCTTCACGACCCAGATAATCATGATGGTGTGATCACTGACCTAGAGCCAGACATCCTGGAATGTAAAGTCAAGTGGGCCTTAGAAAGCATCACTACGAACAAAGCTAGTGGAGGTGATGGAATTCCAGTGGAGCTATTCCAAATCCTGAAAGATGATGCTGTGAAAGTGCTGCACTCAATATGCGAGCAAATTTGGAAAACTCAGCAGTGGCCACAAGATTGGAAAAGGTCAGTTTTCATCCCAATCCCAAAGAAAGGCAATGCCAAAGAATGCTCAAACTACCGCACAATTGCACTCATCTCACACGCTAGTAAAGTAATGCTCAAAATTCTCCAAGCCAGGCTTCAGCAAAATGTGAACCGTGAACTTCCTGATGTTCAAGCTAGTTTTAGAAAAGGCAGAGGAAACAGATCAAATTGCCAACATCCGCTGGATCATGGAAAAAGCAAGAGAGTTCCAGAAAAACATCTATTTCTGCTTTATTGACTATGCCAAAGCCTTTGACTGTGTAGATCACAATAAACTATGGAAAATTCTGAAAGAGATGGGAATACCAGACCACCTGATCTGCCTCTTGAGAAATCTGTATGCAGGTCAGGAAGCAACAGTTAGAACTGGTCATGGAACAACAGACTGGTTCCAAATAGGAAAAGGAGTACGTCAAGGCTGCATATTGTCACCATGTTTATTTAACGTATATGCAGAATACATCATGAGAAATGCTGGACTGGAAGAAACACAAGTTGGAATCAAGATTGCTGGGAGAAATATCAATAACCTCAGATATGCAGATGACACTACTCTTATGGCAGAAAGTGAAGAGGGGCTAAAAAGCCTCTTGATGAAAGTGAAAGCGGAGAGTGAAAAGGTTGGCTTAAAGCTCAACGTTCAGAAAACGAAGATGATGGCATCTGGTCCCATCACTACATGGGAAATAGATGGGGAAACAGTGGAAACAGTGTCAGAATTTATTTTTCTGGGCTCCAAAATCACTACAGATGGTAACTGCAGCCATGAAATTAAAAGACGCCTACTCCTTGGAAGGAAAGTTATGACCAACCTAGATAGCATATTCAAAAGCAGAGACATTACTTTGCCAACAAAGGTCCGTCTAGTCAAGGCTATGGTCTTTCCTGTGGTCATGTATGGATGTGAGAGCTGGACTGTGAAGAAGGCTGAGCGCCGAAGAATTGATGCTTTTGAACTGTGGTGTTGGAGAAGACTCTTAAGAGTCCCTTGGACTGCAAGAAGATCCAACCAGTCCATTCTGAAGGAGATCAATCCCGGAATTTCTTTGGAAGGAATGATGCTAAAGCTGAAACTCCAGTATTTTGGCCACCTCATGAGAAGAGTTGACTCATTGGAGAAGACTCTGATGCTGGGAGGGATTGAGGGCAGGAGGAGAAGGGGACGACAGAGGATGAGATGGCTGGATGGCATCACTGACTTGATGGGTGTGAGTCTGAGTGACCTCCGGGAGTTGGTGATGGACAGGGAGGCCTGGCATGCTGCGGTTCATGGAGTCGCAAAGAGTCGGACACGACTGAGCGACTGATCTGATCTGATCTGATCTGATACAGGGTTGTTGTTACCATCTTTCTAAATTCCATATATATGCGTTAGTATACTGTATTTGTGTTTTTGTTTCTGGCTTACTTCATTCTGTATAATAGGCTCCAGTTTCATCCACCTCATTAGAACTGATTCAAATGTATTCTTTTTAATGGCTGAGTAATACTCCATTGTGTATATGTACCACCGCTTTCTTATGCATTCATCTGCTGATGGGCATCTAGGTTGCTTCCATGTCCTGGCTTTATAAGCAGTGCTGCTATGAACATTGGGGTACACGTGTCTCTTTCAATTCTGGGTTTCTCAGTGTGTATGCCCAGCAGTGGGATTGCTGGATCATAAGGCAGTTCTATTCCCAGTTTTTTAAAGAATCTCCACACTGTTCTCCATAGTGGCTGTACTAGTTTGCATTCCCACCAACAGTGTAAGAGGGTTCCCTTTTCTCCACACCCTCTCCAGCATTTATTGCTTGTAGACTTTTGGATAGCAGCCATTCTGACTGGCGTGAAATGGTACCTCATAGTGGTTTTGATTTGCATTTCTCTGATAATGAGTGATATTGAGCATCTTTTAATGTGTTTGTTAGCCATCTGTATGTCTTTTTTTGGAGAAATGTCTATTTAGTTCTTTGGCCCATTTTTTGATTGGGTCATTTATTTTTCTGGAATTGAGCTGTAGGAGTTGCTTGTATATTTTTGAGATTAGTTGTTTGTCAGTTGCTTCATTTGCTATTATTTTCTCCCATTCTGAAGGCTGTCTTTTCACCTTGCTTAGAGTTTCCTTTGTTGTGCAGAAGCTTTTTAAGTTTAATTAGGTCCCATTTGTTTATTTTTGATTTTATTTCCAATATTCTGGGAGATGGGTCATAGAGGATCTTGCTGTGATGTATGTCAGAGAGTGTTTTGCCTATGTTCTCCTCTAGGAGTTTTATAGTTTCTGGTCTTACATTTAGATCTTTAATCCATTTTGAGTTTACTTTTGTGTATGGTGTTAGAAAGTGCTCTAGTTTCATTCTTTTACAAGTGGATGACCAGTTTTCCCAGCACCACTTGTTAAAGAGATTGTCTTTAATCCATTGTATATTCTTGCCTCCTTTGTCAAAGATAAGGTGTTCATAGGTGCGTGGATTTATCTCTGGGCTTTCTATTTTGTTCCATTGGTCTATATTTCTGTCTTTGTGCCAGTACAATACTGTCTTGATGACTGTGGCTTTGTAGTAGAGCCTGAAGTCAGGCAGGTTGATTCCTCCAGTTCCATTCTTCGTTCTCAAGACAGCTTTGGCTATTTGAGGTTTTTTGTATTTCCATACAAATTGTGAAATTATTTCTTCTAGCTCTGTGAAGAATACCGTTGGTAGCTTGATAGGGATTACATTGAATCTATAAATTGCTTTGGGTAGTATACTCATTTTCACTATATTGATTCTGCCAATCCATGAACATGGTATATTTCTCCATCTATTAGTGTCCTCCTTGATTTCTTTCACCAGTGTTTTATAGTTTTCTATATATAGGTCTTTAGTTTCTTTAGGTAGATATATTCCTAAGTATTTTATTCTTTTCATTGCAGTGATGAATGGAATTGTTTCCTTAATATCTCTTTCTACTTTCTCATTATTAGTGTACAGGAATGCAAGGGATTTCTGTGTGTTAATTTTATATCCTGCAACTTTACTATATTCATTGATCAGTTCTAGTAATTTTCTGGTGGAGTCTTTAGGGTTTTCTATGTAGAAGATCATGTCATCTGCAAACAGTGAGAGTTTTACTTCTTCTTTTCCAATTTGGATTCCTTTTATTTCTTTTTCTGCTCTGATTGCTGTGGCCAAAACTTCCAAAACTATGTTGAATAGTAATGGTGAAAGTGGGCACCCTTGTCTTGTTCCTGACTTTAGAGGAAATGCTTTCAATTTTTCACCATTGAGGAAAATGTTTGCTGTGGGTTTGTCATACATAGCTTTTATTATGTTGAGGTATGTTCCTTCTATTCCTGCTTTCTGGAGAGTTTTTATCATAAATGGATGTTGAACTTTGTCAAAGGCTTTCTCTGCATATATTGAGATAATCATATGGTTTTTATTTTCCAATTTGTTAATGTGGTGTATTACACTGATTGATTTGCAGATATTGAAGAATCCTTGCATCCCTTGGATAAAGCCCACTTGGTCATGCTGTATGATCTTTTTAATGTGTTGTTGGATTCTGATTGCTAGAATTTTGTTAAGGATTTTTGCATCTATGTTTATCAGTGATATTGGCCTGTAGTTTTCTTTTTTTGTGGCATCTTTGTCAAGTTTTGGTATTAGGGTGATGGTGGCCTCATAGAATGAGTTTGTAAGTTTACCTTCCTCTGCAATTTTCTGGAACAGTTTGAGTAGGATAGGTGTTAGCTCTTCTTTAAATTTTTGGTAGAATTCAGCTGTGAAGCCATCTGGACCTGGGCTTTTGTTTGCTGGAAGATTTCTGATTACAGTTTCAATTTCCATGCTTGTGATGGGTCTGTTAAGATTTTCTATTTCTTCCTGGTTCAGTTTTGGAAAGTTGCACTTTTCTAAGTATTTGTCCATTTCTTCCACATTGTCCATTTTATTGCCATATAATTGCTGATAGTAGTCTCTTATGATCCTTTGTATTTCTGTGTTGTCTGTTGTGATCTCTCCATTTTCATTTATAATTTTATGGATTTGATTTTCCTCCCTTTGTTTCTTGATGAGTCTGGCTAATGGTTTTTCAATTTTATTTATCCTTTCAAAGAACCAGCTTTTGGCTTTGTTGATTTTTGCTAAGGTCTCTTTTGTTTCTTTTGCATTTATTTCTGCCCTAATTTTTTAAGTTTTCTTTCCTTCTACTCACCCTGGGGTTCTTACTTTCTTCCTTTTCTAGTTGCTTTAGGTGTAGAGTTAGGTTATTTATTTGACTTTTTTCTTGTTTCTTGAGGTATGCCTATATTGCTATGAACTTTCCCTTTAGGACTGCTTTTACAGTGTCCCACAGGTTTTGGGTTGTTGTGTTTTCATTTTCATTCGTTTCTATGCAGATTTCTTTTTTGATTTCTTCTGTGACTTCTTGGTTATTCAGCAGTGTGTTGTTCAGCCTCCATATGTTGGGATTTTTAATAGTTTTTCTCCTGTAATTGAGATCTAATCTTAATGCATTGTGATCAGAAAAGATGCTTGGAATGATTTCAATTTTTCTGAATTTACCAAGGCTAGATTTATGGCCCAGGATGTGATGTATCCTGGAGAAGGTTCTGTGTGCGCTTGAGAAAAAGGTGAAATTCATTGTTTTGGGATGAAATGTCCTATAGATATCAGTTAGGTCTAACTGGTCTATTGTATCATTTAACGTTTGTGTTTCCTTGTTAATTTTCTGTTTAGTTGATCTATCCATAGGTGTGAGTGGGGTATTAAAGTCTCCCACTATTATTGTGTTATTGTTAATTTCTCCTTTCATACTTGTTAGCATTTGTCTTACATATTGCAGTGTTCCTATGTTGGGTGCACAAAAATAGGAAAAGGAGTACATCAAGGCTGTATATTGTCATCCTGTTTATTTAACGTATATGCAGAGTACATCATGAGAAACACTGGACTGGAAGAAGCACAAGCTGGGTTCAAGACTGCTGGGAGAAATATCAATAACCTCAGATATGCAGATGACACCACCCTTATGGCAGAAAGTGAAGAGACTAAAAAGTCTCCTGATGAAAGTGAAAGTGGAGATTGAAAAAGTTGGCTTAAAGCTCAACATTCAGAAAACGAAGATCATGGCATCTGGTCCCATCACTTCATGGGAAATAGATGGGGAAACAGTGGAAACAGTGTCAGACTTTGTTTTTCTGGGCTCCAAAATCACTGCAGATGGTGACTGTAGCCATGAAATTAAAAGACGCTTACTCCTTTGAAGGAAGGTTATGACCAACCTAGATAGCATATTCAAAAGCAGAGACATTACTTTGCCAACAAAGGTCCGTCTAGTCAAGGCTATGGTCTTTCCTGTGGTCATGTTTGGATGTAAGAGCTGGACTGTGAAGAAGGCTGAGCACCGAAGAATTGATGCTTTTGAACTGTGGTGTTGGAGAAGACTCTTGAGAGTCCCTTGGACTGCAAGGAGATCCAACCAGTCCATTCTGAAGGAGATCAGCCCTGGGATTTCTTTGGAAGGAATGATGCTAAAGCTGAAACTCCAGTACTTTGGCCACCTCATGCGAAGAGTTGACTCAGTGGAGAAGACTTTGATGCTGGGAGGGATTGAGAGCAAGAGGAGAAGGGGACGACAGAGGATGAGATGGCTGGATGGCATCACTAACTCGATGAATTTGAGTCTGAGTGACCTCCGGGAGTTGGTGATGGACAGGGAGGCCTGGCGTGCTGTGATTCATGGGGTCGCATAGTGAACAGGACTGAGCGACTGATCTGATCTGATCTGATAATTATAATTGCTATATCTTCTTCTTGAATTGATCCTTTGATCATTATGTAGTGACCTTCTTTGTCTCTTTTCACAGCCTTTGTTTTAAAGTCTATTTCATCAGATATGAGTGTTGCTACTCCTGCTTTCTTTTGGTCTCTATTTGCATGGAAAATCTTTTTCCAGCCCTTCACTTTCAGTCTGTATGTGTCCCCTGTTTTGAGGTGGGTCTCTTGTAGACAACATATGTAGGGGTCTTGTTTTTGTACCCATTCATCCAGTCTCTGTCTTTTGGTTAGGGCATTCAGCCCATTTATGTTTAAGGTAATTATTGAGCGCTGGATTATGGAAAAAGCAAGAAAGTTCCAGAAAAACATCTATTTCTGCTTTATTCACTATGCCAAAGCCTTTGACTGTGTGGATCACAATAAAACTGTGGAAAATTCTGAAAGAGATGGGAATACCAGACCACCTGATCTGCCTCTTGAGAAATTTGCATGCAGGTCAGGAAGCAACAGTTAGAACTGGACATGGAACAATAGACTGGTTCCAAATAGGAAAAGGAGTACGTCAAGGCTGTATATTGTCACCCTGCTTATTTAACTTATATGCAGTGTACATCATGAGAAGCGCTGGACTGGAAGAAACACAAGTTGGAATCAAGATTGCTGGGAGAAATATCAATAACCTCAGATATGCAGATGACACCACCCTTATGGCAGAAAATGAAGAGGAACTAAAAAGCCTCTTGATGAAGGTGAAAGTGGAGAGTGAAAAAGTTGGCTTAAAGCTCCAACATTCGGAAAACGAAGATCATGGCATCTGGTCCCATCACTACATGGGAAATAGATGGAGAAACAGTGGAAACAGTGTCAGACTTTATTTTTCTGGGCTCCAAAATCACTGCAGATGGTGACTGCAGCCTTGAAATTAAAAGACGCTTACTCCTTGGAAGGAAAGTTATAACCAACCTAGATCACATATTCAAAAACAGAGACATTACTTTGCCAACAAAGGTCTGTCTAGTCAAGGCTATGGTCTTTCCTGTGGTCATGTATGGATGTGAGAGCTGGACTGTGAAGAAGGCTGAGTGCCGAAGAATTGATGCTTTTGAACTGTGGTGTTGGAGAAGACTCTTGAGAGTCCCTTGGACTGCAAGGAGATCCAACCAGTCCATTCTGAAGGAGATCAGCCCTGGGTGTTCTTTGGAAGGAATGATGCTAAAGCTGAAACTCCAGTACTTTGGCCACCTCATGCAAAGAGTTGACTCATTGGAGAAGACTCTGATGCTGGGAGGGATTGGGGGCAGGAAGATAAGGCGACGACAGAGGATGAGATGGCTGGATGGCATCACTGACTCGATGGATGTGAGTCTCAGTGACCTCCGGGAGTTGGTGATGGACAGGGAGGCCTGGCATGCTGCGATTCATGGGGTCGCAAAGAGTCGGACATGACTGAGTGACTGATCTGATCTGATCTGATGATCCCATTGTCATTTACTTTACTGTTTTGGGTTCGAATTTTGTGTTTCCTGTCTAGAGAATGTCCTTTAGTATTTGTTCGAGAGCTGGTTTGGTGGTGCTGAATTCTCTCAGTTTTTGCTTGTCTGTAAAGCTTTTGATTTCTCCTTCATATTTGAATGAGATCCTTGCTGGGTACAATAATCTGGGCTGTAGGTTATTTTCTTTCATCACTTTAAGTATGTCTTGCCATTCCCTTCTGGCTTGGCGAGTTTCTGTTGAAAGATCAGCTGTTATCCTTATGGGAATTCCCTTGTGTGCTATTTGTTGTTTTTACCTTGCTGCTTTTAATATTTGCTCTTTATGTTTGATCTTTGTTAATTTGATTAAAATGTGTCTTGGGGTGTTTTGCCTTGGGTTTATCCTGTTTGGGACTCTCTGTGTTTCTTAAACTTGAGTGATTATTTCCTTCCCCATTTTAGGGAAGTTTTCGACTATTATCTCCTCTAGTATTTCTTCTTGGTCTTTCTTTTTGTCTTCTTCTTCTGGGACTCCTATGATTCGAATGTTGTAGTGTTTAATATCGTCCTGGAGGTCTCTGAGATTGTCCTCATTTCTTTTAATTCGTTTTTGTTTTTTTCTCCTCTGATTCATTTATTTCTACCATTTTATTTTCTAATTCACTAATCCTATCTTCTGCCTCTGTTATTCTACTATTTGTTGCCTCCAGAGTGTTTTTGATCTCATTTATTGCATTATTCATTATATATTGACTCTTTTTTATTTCTTCTAGGTCCTTATTAAACCTTTCTTGCATCTTCTCAATCCTTGTCTCCAGGCTATTTATTTGTGATTTCATTTTGATTTCAAGATTTTGGATTAATTTCACTATCATTATTCGGAATTCTTTATCAGGTTGATTCCCTATCTCTTCCTCTTTTGTTTGGTTTGGTGGGCATTTATCCTGTTCCTTTACCTGCTGGGTATTCCTCTGTCTCTTCATCTTGTTTAAATTGCTGAGTTTGGGGTGTTCTTACTGTATTCTGGCAGTTTGTGGAGTTCTCTTTATTGTGGTGTTTCCTCACTGTACACACTTAAGTATTTTTAAACCAATAAGCAAAATATTCCCAAATGTTAACTCTTTTGTTACCAGAACATTCAACAATATAAATTCTTAATATGACCCAGAGGAGTAAGTGGTCTTACCAAACACACTCACAACTTGATTAGAAAATAAGTGGACTGCAAATGATAGTGATTACTAAATCAAAAACTATTCTGAAGTCTTGAAACTTTTTTTCAACTGCACATAGGAATAAAAACTAAATGTCATATTTAAGTACTGTTTATACTACACATGGCAACCCACTCCAGTGTCCTTGCCTGGAGAATCCCAGGAACGGGGGAGCCTGGTGGGCTGCCGTCTATGGGGTCCCACAGAGTCGGACACGACTGAAGCAACTTAGCAGCAGCAGCAGCATACTACACACATGTTTTTAAAAATGCCACATGCACATTTAAGAAAAACTTCTTAGAAATATTAAACACAGGATGGTATAGTAAAAAGAGACTTTTTCAATTTACTCAGATCTGGGGCTTCCCTGGTGGTACAGTGGTTAAGAATCCACCCTGCAATGCAGAGAATACCAGTTCGACCCTGGTCCAGGAAGATCCTTCATGCCTCAGGTCAACTAAGTCCGTGTGACAGAACTCCTGAGCCAGCCCTCCAGAGCCCATGAGTCACAACTACTGAAGCCCATATGCTGTAGAGACTGTGCTACACAATAAGACAAGACACTGCAATGAGAAACCCACAAACCACAACTAGAGAGTCGCCCCCACTCTCTGTAACTAGAGAAAGCCCAGCTGCAGCAATGAAGATCCAGCACAGTCAAAAATAAATAAAAATTTGAAAATAAAAACCATTTTTTTTTAAGATTCTTCATTAAAAAAGTTTACTCAGGTCTCTGTTGAAATCTTGGCTCTGCCTCTGTATAATGATAGCAAGTCATTTAACCTAACTCAACCTCATTTTCTTCATTTATAAAATCCTATAAACTTCCATCTTCTCATTTGTAAAATTCCTACTCAACCAAATTCTGAAACGGTTCATGTTTGTGTTTCATGTCTGGCACATAGAAGGTGCTCTAGCCCGTATCAGTAGAATGATGTCTCATAGATACAGTCAAAATTAAGATGAAAAGTGCTACTCATTAAGCTGTTTAACTACATTGTTCATTTGTAACTGAAAATGAACTATTCAAATGGATGAGGATGTCTGGACACACTCAGTTCAGTTCAGTCGCTCAGTCGTGTCCGACTCTTTGTGACCCCATGAATCGCAGCACGCCAGGCCTCCTTGTCCATCACCAACTCCCATAGTTCACTCAGACTCACGTCCATCGAGTCAGTGATGCCATCCAGCCATCTCATCCTCTGTGGTCCCCTTCTCCTCCTGCCCCCAATCCCTCCCAGCACCAGAGTCTTTTCCAGTGAGTCAACTCTTCACCTGACACTAAGGTATAGTAAACATACTACAGTACAGTTCCAATCATCACAGGCATGACTAAAGTAGCCCCTACCACTCATCTGTATTCCCATTTGCCTTTAATATTGATACTCTACATTTTTTAAATTTGTATTACTTTTTATTATTTCAAGTTCCTTTTTTTAAAGTACAGAAAATAAATATATAAAAATAAAATTAAATTTCTGATTGCTTTTTTCCATGTCATATGAAAGCAATTAGGCCTTATCACCAAATTTGTAGGGTATGCTTTGGATGGTATGGCTACATGGCATACTAAAACTCACTGAGTGGTCCAGAGAAGGTACCTACCTCACATGAATAAAGTCATCTTCTTTTGGCAGCTGGGTGAAATACATAAATGGCTCAAAAAACTGCTGATAGAGGGAAACAGGCCACATTGTTAAGGTATTGAAAGTGAAAAAAGACAAGGTTCCAAATATGTGCCCCAAAGTGAAAGCTTCGATGTCAGGCATTCCAAACTAATGATGCTGATTTTTATGAGGAGGCTCCTCAATGAGACAATTCTAAGTATCATATCCCAATGTCAAAACAATAAGGATTAACTTAATTGACCATGGTTAATGACTTTCTTTAGTCATACTGACAGGTCAACAATAAATAAAGACATCAATAAATAGAAACAACTATTAAGCAGGAGGTTTTTTGAACAGGCTACTGATGAGTTGGTAAAAGCACTTGAGAAAGATTATATGATGGCAGTATATAAGCTGTATCACATTAGGTTTTTTGGTTTGTTTGTTTTTTAAGAGGTTTAGAATTGATTTTGAAAACAGTTTCAAGTAGAAATTGAATAAAATTTACAACTGCATTCCACTCCAGCCACATTACTTTGCTCATTTCCATCTTAGAGCATTTGAAGTTGCTATTTCCTCTGCTGGGAATTCCCTTCTCCAAGATCTTCTCAGGTCTCAAGAGTTTCTGTTTAAATGTCACCTCCCCAGAGAAGCCTTCTGTGACCCTGTCTAAAACAACCCCATCATTCTTCATCTTAACCTATTTTCTTATCCTTTATAGTATTTATTGAGTTTTTGGTAAATTATCCATACTCCAAATGAGGGGAGAAATAAACACTTAGAAAAAAATACTTTTTCTCGAAATAGTAATTTTCTGAGCAAAACAGCTCTCTTTGTTTAGTTGTGCATTGATGTGGGTACTGGGAAAGACTGAACCACAGCTTTTAGTTCATACACTTCATTGCTTTAAGTAAAAAAAAAAAAAGCATACACAAACAAGAAGATAAAATGAAAATAAGCAGAGCTTGAATTTAGAAAGAAATTTTTTAATCCTCAAAATGAGACAGTGTCCTGGATTAGGTTGCTGACATACTTTCTCTATATTACATAAGCTTTAAAAATATCCCTGGAAAATGTCTTCAGTGTATTTTATCTTTAGAGAGTCCAAAGATTAATGAACCTCATAAAAATGATAAATTAAGTATTTGAGAAGCACATTTGCAAAATAAACCATTAAAGAGTTTGGGCATAAGAAAAAGTTAAGCCTAAATGTGCAAGATAAATTTATTAAGTAAGCTCTTTAAAGAAATATAGGAGGACATACTTAAGACCTCAGGTTGTGGAAAAAATTTTAAACAAAACACAGTAAGTACCAACCATAAAGTAAAAGAGATATTATAAAAATAGTGAAAAACATTCCATGGAATAGAATACCTTTCTTATGTACAATAATGAGCTTAATTCATGGATTTAATAACCAACTCCCACAAATCAGTAACAAAAAGACAGCCCAGTGGAAAAGTGATCAAGAGGCTGGAACCGGCACTTTACAAAAAAAAACCAATATACTAACAGCTGATAAATATGAATGAATTCTTAACCTTGTTTGTAATCAAAGCCACGCAAATTAAACTACAAGAAGGCAATATTCATCCACTAGATTAACAAAAATATTATGTTGATGCAAAAGTACTTGCAGTTTTACATTGTTGACCTTTGCCATTTGATATTGGAATACGTTCTTAAATAAATATGGTTATGTTGTACATCATTTTGGACTTCCCTGGTAGCTCAGACCGTAAAGTGTCTGCTTACAGCGCAAGAGACCCAGGTTCAATTGTGGGTCAGAGAGATCCTCTGGAGAAGGAAATGGCAACCCACTCCAGTATTCCTGCCTGGAGAATCCCGTGGACGGAGGAGCGTGGTAGGCTACAGTCCATGGAGTTGCAAAGAGTCGGACATGACTGAGCAACGTCACTTTCACTCACTTATGCATCATCTTAATGCACATTTCTCACTTTATCTTTTTTTGCTAATGAATATTACTTCCTATTTATTTTAGACTATAAAAATAATTTTAGACAAAAAGCAAGTAATTTTTTTATTCGAGTTCAAAATGGGTTGTAAAGCAAGAGAAACAACTTCCAATATTAACAGTGACATTTGGCCCAGGAACTGCTAACATACAGTGCAGTGGTGCTTCAAGAAGTTTTGCAAAGGATATGAGAGCCTTGAAGATAAGAAGTGCAATGGCCAGCCATAAGAGGTTGACAACAACCAATTGAGAGCAATTACTGAAGCTGACCCTCTTAAAACTACACCAAAAGTTGCCAAAGAACACAACATCAACCATTCTAAGGCCATTCAGCATTTGAAGCAAATTGGAAAGGCGAAAAAGCTAGATAAGTGAGTGCCCCGTGAGCTGATCTAAAATAAAAAATCATCGTTCTGAGGTGTCATATTCTTTTATTCTTTACAACAACCACCACCATCTCTTGCTTGGATTGTGATATGGAATGAAAAGTGGATTTTATATGACAGCTAGAGATGACCAGCTCAGTGGCTGGACCAAGAAGAAGCTCCAAACCACTTCCCAAAGCCAAACTTGCACTAAAAAAAAAAAATGGTCATGGTCACTGTTTGGTGATCTGCTACCTGTCTGATCCACTACAGTTTTCCTGAATCCTGGCAAAACTATTACATCTGAGAAGTATGCTCAGCAAAATAATGAGATACACTGAAAAGTGCAATGCTTGCAGCCACCATTGGTCAACAGAATGGACCCAGTCCTCCGTGAAATGCCCAACTGCACATCACACAAGCAACACATCAAAATTTGAATGAATTTGGCTACGAAGTTTTGCCTCATCCACTGTATTTACCTGACCTCTCTTCAATCACTTCTTCAACTATCTCAACAACTTTTTGCAGGAAAAACATTTCCACAACCAGCAGGAGGCAGAATGCTTTGCAAGAGCTCATAGACTCCTGAAGCACAGATTTTTATGCTATAGGAATAAACAAATGTATTTCTCATTGGCAAAAATGTATTGATTGTAATGGTTCTTATTTTGATTAATAAAGATATGTTTGAGCCAAGTTATAAAGATAATTCATGGTTCAAACCACAATTATTTTTGTACCAACCTAATAATAATATAAGTTTGGGTGAAGATGTAAAATAATGTGAAGTCACTGCTAAATTGGTACAACCACTTGGGAAACAGCTTAGCAATACTAGTTAAGTAGAAAGATTACTTATTCTAAAATCCAACCATCCATCATTAGAAAAATTCCCTAGAAAAATGCATGTGAACCAGGATACGAATACAAAAAAGTTCACAGCTGTCTGCAGCTGAAGAATGGATACACTATGGCATAGTTATACAATGGAATACTACACAACAATACAAATGAACAAACTAACACTATCCCTACAATACAGATGAACCTCATAGACATAATCCTGTATGAAAGAAAGACCCAAAAGAATACATAAAGTGTTATTCAATTTATATAATTTTCATAAACAAGCCAACTAAATACATATTTTATGGTGTATACATTAGTGATAAATGATTAAAGAACAGCAAGAAAGTGATAAATGTAAAACTCAGAATAATGGATGCTTCTAAGAGTAAGAAAATAGGAATGGGGAAAAGACAAAATGAGGCTTTGGGGCAGTGGTAGTTTTCAATTTATTGTGTGTTCAATTCATGTGTGACTATTTGTATGATAGTTACTCAGATGTCTGCTTTAATATTAATATATAATATCTAGCTATGTTTTATACTTCTTTTCATTTTCAAACTTCTTTAAATTTTAGAAGACTGAGAATAAAAATAAGCTTTATTTGATACTTCTCTTTTTCTCACTCTCCCACTTAGGATCCTTTAGCAACTCTCAATGCCTCTATCATCACAATATATCCAGCATCTAACTACTTCTCACCTCTTTGGTCCAATTCACCATACTCTCTTTCCTGTTTCATTAAAGTAGCTTCCTAATTGGTATCTCTAATTGTACTTCCTTCTGTATAGTTTATACTTCATGAGTATCCAGTGTGGGTCTCTTAAAATATAAGTCAAATCTAGTCGCTCTTTGGCTCAGTTGCAGCCACACTGACATTCTTGCTATTTCTCCAATATGTCATGCATACTTCTGCCTCAGGGCCTTTGCATTCCCATTCTCTCTGCTTGACTCACTCTAGAACCATACCTAGGCTGAGTTCAAAGTCACTTTTTCAGAAATGTCTTCTTTCTACCTTTTATAACAATTTTTAGCTCCCTATTTATATTTCATTGTGTATCATCTGACACATTTAATATTTTAGCAAGTAGTATGCACTCAATATTTATTGGGTTAACATAAAAATGAAAATAAATGAACCAAAGCTTTAACAGCTTTAACAGTAGTTATACTTGGATAGAATGTAAATATCTTTGTGTTTTCTTTATTTTTTCAAATGGCCTACTTTAAATGTGTATTAATTTTATAACCAGAAAAATAAATTATGCCAAGACAGAAAAACAGTATCTAGCTTAATATGACTAGCAGTGGACAATCAATAAACACTTTAATTAAATTGTTAATTAATCTAGATAGGAAAGGCTAACAATGCCTCACTCATATGTATACATACTATCTTTATGTTGAAAAATATAAAAAGTAATATAGTTTATGTAAGGTTTTTAATTTGTACATTCCCACTATTTGCATTGCTTCCTCCTAAAACACAAGAAAGAATAAAAGTAGGGTTTTATTGTGAAGTAAAACCTTCTTCAGCGATCAATGCAAAGAAATAAGAGGAAAACAACAGAATGGGAAAGACTAGGGATCTCTTCAAGAAAATCAGAGAACCCAAAGGAACATTTCATGCAAAGATGGGCTCAATAAAGGACAGAAATGGTATGGATCTAACAGAAGCAAAAGATACTAAGAAGAGGTGGCAAGAATACACAGAAGAACTGTACAAAAAAGATCTTCATGACCCAGATAATCATGATGGTGTGATCACTGACCTAGAGCCAGACATCCTGGAATGTGAAGTCAGGTGGGCCTTAGAAAGCATCACTACAAACAAAGCTAGTGGAGGTGATGGAATTCCAGTGGAGCTATTCCAAATCCTGAAAGATGATGCTGTGAAAGTGCTGCACTCAATATGCCAGCAAATTTGGAAAACTCAGCAGTGGCCACAGGACTGGAAAAGGTCAGTTTTCAGCCCAATCCCAAAGAAAGGCAATGCCAAAGAATGCTCAAACTACTGCACAATTTCACTCATCTCACACACTAGTAAAGTAATGCTCAACATTCTCAAAGCCAAGCTTCAGCAATATGTGAACCATGAACTTCCTCATGTTCAAGCTGGTTTTAGAAAAGGCAGAGGAACCAGAGATCAAATTGCCAACATCCGCTGGATCATGGAGAAAGCAAGAGAGTTCCAGAAAAACATCTATTTCTGCTTTATTGACTATGCCAAAGCCTTTGACTGTGTGGATCACAATAAACTATGGAAAATTCTGAAAGAGATGGGAATACCAGACCACCTGATCTGCCTCTTGAGAAATTTGCATGCAGGTCAGGAAGCAACAGTTAGAACTGGACATGGAACAATAGACTGGTTCCAAATAGGAAAAGGAGTACGTCAAGGCTGTATATTGTCACCCTATTTAACTTATATGCAGAGTACATCATGAGAAACGCTGGACTGGAAGAAACACAAGTTGGAATCAAGATTGCTGGGAGAAATATCAATAACCTCAGATATGCAGATGACACCACCCTTATGGCAGAAAGTGAAGAGGAACTAAAAGCCTCTTGATGAAAGTGAAAGTGGAGAGTGAAAAGGTTGGCTTAAAGCTCAACATTCAGAAAACAAAGATCAGGGCATCTGGTCCCATCACTACATGGGAAATAGATGGGGAAACCGTGGAAACAGTGTCAGACTTTATTTTTCTGGGCTCCAAAATCACTGCAGATGGTGACTGCAGCCATGAAATTAAAAGATGCTTACTCCTTGGAAGGAAAGTTATGGCCAACCTAGATCACATATTCAAAAGCAGAGACATTACTTTGCCAACAAAGGTTCGCCTAGTCAAGGCTATGGTTTTTCCTGTGGTCATGTATGGATGTGAGAGCTGGACTGTGAAGAAGGCTGAGTGCCCAAGAATTGATGCTTTTGAACTGTGGTATTGGAGAAGACTCTTGTGAGTCCCTTGGACTGCAAGGAGATCCAACCTGTCCATTCTGAAGGAGATCAGCCCTGGGATTTCTTTGGAAGGAATGATGCTAAAGCTGAAACTCCAGTATTTTGGCCACCTCATGCAAAGAGTTAACTCATTGGAGCAGACTCTGATGCTGGGAGGGATTGGGGGCAGGAGGAAAAGGGGACGACAGAGGATGAGATGGCTGGATGGCATCCCTGACTCGATGGATGTGAGTCTGAGTGACCTCCGGGAGTTGGTGATGGAGAGGGAGGCCTGGCGTGCTGCGATTCATGGGGTCGCAAAGAGTCGGACATGACTGAGCAACTGATCTGATCTGAAAATATTTATTTTACTTCCATGAAATATTTATTCCATATTAATGATTTGCAAGCTCATGGTTTAACTTACACAAAACAATGATTTTCAAGATTTACAGAAATGGATTTCTCTTCTTCAAAAGACAGCCTATATGGAAGTTAAATTGGTGCATGTAGAACGAACCAAAAGCTTAAAATATCACACTCTAGAGACTAATTCAGCTCAAAAAAGCTACATCTTCTTCTAACATGGATTTCTAAAACCTAAAGGCATTCTGACAATTTCAGAGCGTTATTTTCAGAACCAACTGCCTCACTGTACAAAGCACACTGACTAACATGAATGCATGCAGAGGAGCAGTGAAGGGCTGCAGTTTATCACAAGACAACTTAAGGACAGGGAATGTGCAACTTCTGAAAGAAAGAAAAACATTCTAGCTGTCTTAAAACTTTTGAACCATCATCACACAGAGGAAGTGAAATTTTCCTATGTAAGGTATAGGTGGATCTATGATGACTGCATTGAACAAATATTTATTTCATACCTTGGAGCTACGTGCTAACCACATACCATGAACAAAAACACAAGGGTAATAGGTCAAAAAGACATTCATCTATTAATCACTGATTAATTAAAATCACAATTAAGGTATAAGCTACAAAGAAGAGGTACAGAGCACCATGAGTACATATAATTGCAAGGGGAGGGGGTTATTTAATCAAGAAGGTCATGGATGTATTCACTGAAGAAATAATTGTGCTGACATCTAAAAAAAAAGGTTAATTCAGTGAAAGATGAAAGGGGACTGGGAAGAGAGCTTTCTAGGATAAAGTAACATCATATGCAGAGAAATTAAGGAATAATAAAGCAAAGAAAGGAAAACTAAAAATATACTGTGGCTGGAACTACTGTATGATAAAGAATCATAAAATAAGAGGCTGAAGACACAGGCAGGGGTCAGACATGAAGAACTGGTAGGCTATGAAAAGGAATTTGTCTTTATCATAAGAATAAGAAGCCAATAGGTTAGAGTTATTAACATCAAGAATTCAATATCTACCTAAGAAAGATTATAAGAATTTCACCACTAAATTAATCTAACAATAAAATAGGCTTCCTCAGAGACTGAGCATCCCATTATAACTACTAATCAAGTAGAATCTAAATGATCACCTTTCAAAAAGGTCTATAAGAGATTATGTACATCTTAACAAGTAATCCCTAAGGTTTCATCCCACAGGTTCAATGAGTCAATTATTTAAACACCAAAAAGGGACTTCACAAAACACTTTAAAACCCAAAGCTTTTAAATGAAGTATTCATTGCTCATACCAATGTGCAGAATTATACTCAGCTACTGTTTTCTGATGTTCCCAGGGGAAGATCATAATGTTACAAAATAGGAGATTCATTTTCCGTTTCTACTGCAATCAACAAGTATCCATCGTCAAGACACAAGCAGAGTGTAAGCGTACGGAAAGAGTGCTCAAAGTGAAAGACAGCTGTGGGGACAAGCCTGAAGGAATCAGAGAAATGATATGACAAAGAACTCTATCCTGGAGCAGAATAAACTATTTTACTGGCCATACTGGTATTCTCATCTCTGCTGCTGCTGCTGCTGCCGCTAAGTCGCTTCAGTCGTGTCCGACTCCTAGCGACCCCATGGACTGCAGCCTACCAGGCTCCTCCATCCGTGGGATTTTCCAGGCAACAGTACTGGAGTGGGGTGCCATTGCCTTCTCCATTCTCATCTCTACCTCACAGCAAAGTAAATAGAGGACATTAGAAGACATTGGTAAGTATTTTGAAAGTGAAAGTGTCAAGTCACTCAGTTGCATCCCACTCTTTGCGACCCTGTGAACTGTAGCCCTCCAGGCTCCTCTGTCCATGGAATTCCCCAGGCAAGAATTCTGGAGTGGGTAGCCATTCCCTTCTCCAGGGAATCTTCCTGACCCAGGGATCGAACCCAGGTCGATCCCTTGCACTGCAGGCAGATTCTTTACTGTCTGAGCTACCAGGGAAGCATTAGTTACTGTGAATATATATGCTAAAGTTAATTGTAGAGTAAAATGCACAGAGTTCTTATTCTAGAACACAGGTTGAGATATTAAAAACTAATATTTTATTTTCATCAAGTGGATGATACTGTATCAATAAACAATATAATATGACCTATTACTATAGATAACAGAACCATATTCATACATTATATACCCTAAGTAAAACAGTGTCTACTTTGCTGTCACCATCAAAAATGAACAAAACTATCACTTAATAAAGCACTATCCTTGGCTTCTCTCTGCTGAATGTGATACATGTTACACATGTCATACTCTTAGAGTAAACACACAATACTTGGGATACAAGGAAGTCTATGTGATACTCACTTCTAGTGGGTTCTCCAGTTGGCACACTAACATTTGAAAACCCCTTAGTCCTTGGCTTCTTCTCATTTTAATGTCAAATGCTTCTCTATCATATATCATGTGGTATCTATATAAATAGCCCATCAAAACTTGAACTTGTTCTATTTGAAATTTCTTTTCCATTTGGTTGGAACCATCTGCATTCTAACCCAGTGCTCACAATGATCCACTTGTGTGTGGATCAAATGTCATCCACAAGTTTGTTGTTCATGGTCTCTATTCCATCACTTAAATCACTGAAGAAAATTGCAAAGAATCAGGCCTAGGACCAGTATCTTGCTGTCAGGCCACTTAAGAGAGACTGAATCGCTTTAGAAAATGTATCAAATGCAGTATCAGTGCCATGAATATAGTAATACATGGGTCAGAGATATTTGTTCTACACAGGTGGAGAAGTCACAGGAATGTGTCAGGAAATAAATACTCACCAGCTCAATTATAGGCCTTGCTCAGAAATAAGCTCATTTTTGTTACTGTCTATTCATCTGGATAATGTTGGAATTACTTTTGTTCTAAAACACTCACATACTATAACCACAGTAAACCTCTTTGTTTATAGACTAAACATGTCTACAGAAAGCAAATTTTCAAATTCAGATCTCTTATTCCTCTATAACACATCTAACATTTTATATGACCATTACTAAACACAGTAACATTGACATAGGTCGATGGTCCTTGAAGTTTATAGGAAATAACTTTAAAATTATAAAGTCTAAAAACTGTTGTGAGATGGAAATTACTATTCATTTTATTACTAACTACAGTATAATATAACCCCAAAGCCCACATTCAACAAGAAAGAATAAAGACTCCCTTACACAGCTCTTTCTTCTTTCCCCATCTCATCTTCATTTCTTCCCTTCTTTGGGCCTCCCTGGTGGCTCAGCTGGTAAAGAATCCGCCTGCAAAGTGGGAGACCTGGGTTCTATCCCTGGGTTGGGAAGATTCCCTGGAGAAAGGAACAGCTACCCACTCCAGTACTCTCGCCTGGAGAATTCCACGGACTGTACAGTCTATGGGGTCGCAAAGAGCTGCACACAACTGAGCAACTTTCACTTCACTCACTTTATCCATCCCAGAAGGAAAAATCCCATAAGGAGAAACAGTGGCCTAAAATGGAAAGCTAAACTTGACACAACTATATTAGGCTGAACTGAAATTAATATTAGGTAAGAATCCATTCACCCACCCAGCTCTACCCTTTTGCAAAGTTCTAAAATCTACATTTTTCTGTCTCCCTCAATTCTTATGTCTTCACATCAAACACCTCCCATTGAACTATCAGTCTGCCTACCTCTCTGTACAGTTACCACCTTAGAAAAGCTCACCCACTGCCTGCGCCACTCAACAGTCCCTAGTCCCCATGGCTCCTTTCACTCTTACGCCACTGCAATTCACTCTACGCACTTCAGTCAAACTGTTTAAGAAAAAAAAAGATATCACTGATGACATCTCTCCCTTGCATAAGACTGATCAATAGCTTCCTAATGTATTTACCATAAAATCCAAACTAACACTGCAAACAGGATTCTGAAAGACCCTACACTTGCATCTCTCTCCAGCCATATTCAGCTCGTTGTCCTCTTTCAACATTTCACTCCAGTCTGGCCTTGTGTCACTTCCTAGAATATTTATTCAAAGTTTTCCAAATGAAAGACCTATGTATTGACTGCTGCTTAACCTGAAGCATGTTTAACCCACTTCCTCATCTGGCTGCTGCCTGATTTTATTTTATTTTGTTTTTAACAGACCAAAACTGGATTCAATACAATTTGTGATCCATGTCATATTCTCATTATTGGCCCATGCAAAACCTTCTTTACTCATTTTGTTTCTGTTTGTTTGTTTTCACATAATAAATACCCATGAAAGCACCATTAACATGGAAACTAGAACACCGACAGTAACTTGCATCTACCTAGATGGTCTTGCCTCATTTTGTTCCCTGCCTGCTCCCAGGCAACTTAACCACTATTCTAAGTCTCTCTTAATCATTCCATCATTTTTATTGTGCGTATCTAAATATAGCTGTGAATTCTTACAAAGTATCTTTTAACTTTAAAAACCATGTAAAAACCTGCATATATTTATTTTTTCATTCAAAGGTATATTGCCAAAAGATTCATCCATATTAACACATAATAAATATATGCTATATATTGACAGATATAATTATGTAGCTATAGATAATTCATTTTGAGTAATGAATAATATTCCATGTGTGACTTGAACAAATTGCTTTTTTTTCACCAATTGTTTAAGAATTATTTATATATTTTTGACATTCATTGCAGATAATAAGTATCATAAGTATCTTTTCCAAGTGTGTAACTTACATTTTCACTTTAAGATTTCATCTATAATACTACACATAGTTTTCATTGTATTTGAAATTGTATTTCATTGTATTTCAGTGTATTTATAATTCACTTAGGGGGACATCTTGGGTCAAACAATATATTAATATTTAGATTTAACAGTTAATAGTACCATCAGACAGGCTTCTAATGGTTGTCCCAGTTTATATTTCTTACCAGCCAAGTGATAAAATTACAAAAATTTACAAGCATACTCTACCATAATTTGCTTTTCTTGTTCACACTATTATTTGCTGTTCTAGGATGTGTCTAGTAGGATCTGCTTGTGATTGACTTTGCACTTTCTTGAAGAGTAATGAAGGCAAATAAATATTCATGTTAATTTGCAAAAAAAATTTCATTTGATAAAAGGTCATAATCTAAAACCTTCCTTTAATAATGACCATTCTTTGTGATTTTCTTAAGATAGCCTTCCATATCATAAGTTTTAAATAATATGCCCAGTATTTTTCACCGAACATTTTAAAGTTGGAATTTGATATTTAAGTCCTCGATGAATCTGGAGTTTTACTTTTGTATCTGGTATGAGATAAATACACAATTACTTTATTTCCATAAAGTAAATCAGGTTTTTTTCCTAGTTATGTTTACTGACTAGTCCTTTCTTTCCCCATTAATCTGCTGTACCACTTCTGTTCCACAAGTGTGAGTCTTGTTTTGGGTTTATTTTTCTATCCCATTGGTCAATGTGTCTATCTCTGCATCTCTAATATAATATCTTAATTATTTACATTAGCTTAATATTACCTTGGTTATGTATAATAGAGCAAGTCATCTTTACTTACTCTTCTTCAGCAGTGTTTAGCTATTCTTGGCCCTATAATAGTTTATATATATTTTAAAATCAAATCACCAAGTAACATAAAAATTCTTTTGAACTTTTCATTGGAAATACATTGAATTCATAGACAAATTTAGGAAGAACTGATATTTTTATATTGCATTTTCATACCATAAAAGATACATATCTCCATTGTTTAGGTCTTCTTTAATCACCTTTAATTTTGTAATTTTCCTATAAAACTGGTGGATATTTTTTCTTATATTTACATCCAGATACTTAACACTTTCTTCTACTTAAATCCAGATAGTTAACATCTTATTTACTTAACAGAATATAAGCTTATCCCAAAAGAAATTATTAAAATAGATACTGAATATAATGGCACTATCAAAAATTCAACTCCAAGATATAAAAGGATTAAAAATATGAAAGCAAAGTTACAGGTTATGAAAATAAAAGAAGAAAATATAACATGTCTAGCTGGAGTTCAGAAAGAAATAACAGGAAAGAAGCAGTATTTGAAGAGATAAATGTAGTAATTTTCCAGAATTGATAAAAGACATGAATCCTAAACATGATACATTACATTAAAATGGCAGAAAACCAAAGACAAAAAGAAAATATCAATAACAAAGAGGAAAAAACTACATAAAAGAAATAATTTCTCAACAGCAACAAGAAAAAAATAAGAAAAAAATTAAATATATCTTTAAAGTGCTAAGAGGAAATAGCTGCCAAGCTAGAATGATACACTAAGCTAAATTATCTTTCAAGAGAGTAAAACAAAACTTCGTAGAGCAAAATTTGAGACAGTTTAAAAAAAAAACCACACACAAAAAGAAAACATAAGGTTCAAGAAAGAATGAGGAAGAGGAAAGCCTACAGATCAGATCAGATCAGTCTAAATCTAAGTAAAAATGATGATGATCAATATGGTCCATCATTGCTACATAGGATGGTCCTGAACTCAACTCTCCCATGGACACATTAAATCTACAGCTACACACAGAACAATTCTCTCTGAAAGAAATCCAGAATCTAGGGAGGACTGACTAAAATGGTGAAACAGGAAGATCCTGAGCTTACCTCCTTCCACAAGCACACCAAAATCACAATTTACAGAACAACTACCTATGAGAATGACCTGAAGACTAACAGAAAAGACTTTTTACAACTTAAGATAAAAAGTAGAAATTACAAAAAGAGTAGGGGTAGAAATTCAGTACAGACTCACACTTTCAAGATAGGCAACTCACAAATGATAGGATAATCACAACTGCAGAAGTTACCTCCAAAGAGTAAGGGGTTGGACGCCCATATTGGGCTCCCTTGATTGAGATTCCCACAATGGGAAGATAAGACCCAAGAAAATGTCTAGTTTTGAAAGCAGGAGGGGGCTTTGTGTATGGGAGAGCCACAGAGTCATAAGAAATAGACTCTGGTTTTGAAGGGCACACATAAAATCTCACATGCTCTGGAATCATCAGAGAGGTAGCAATTTGAAAGAAGCCTGGGGTGCACCCACTTGCTGATCTTGAGAGTCTCCCAGAGAGGTAGGAGACAACTGGGATGCCCCTTGGGGACATACACAATGAAAGCAGGGATTGCGTTCTACCACAAGGACACTGGCATTAACAATTATTTTGTAATCTTCCTTCTAGCCCAACAGTGCCAGGTGGCCTACCCACCCAACAGCCCACTAGCACCAGTTCTGGGACCCTTCATACCAAGCAGCTAGGTGCATGGGGACACAGCCATTTCCACTAGTGGGCCAGTACTAACCCCAGGAACCCCCAGGCTGCACTGCCAATTGCAAAGGGACCTAGTTCCACCTAACAGCAGCAGGAGGTATCAGAGTCCCTGATTTCAAACTATACTACAAAGCTAAGAGTCGGACACGACTGAGCGACTTCACTTTGACTTCTCACTTTCATGCATTGGAGAAGGAAATGGCAACCCACTCCAGTGTTCTTGCCTGGAGAATCCCAGGGACAGGGGAGCCTGGTGAGCTTCCGTCTATGGGATCGCACAGAGTCGGACACGACTGAAGCGACTTAGCAGCAGCAGCATAGTCATCAAGAGGGTGTGGTATAGACAGAAAACAGACACATGCATCCACAGAATAGAATAGAGAGCCCAGAAATAAGTCCACACTTATAAGAACAGTTAATCTATGACAGAAGGAACAGGAATATACAATGAAGAAAGACAGCCTGTCCAATAAATGCTGTCGGAAAAACTGGACAACTGCAGGCAAAAGGAAAAATGGACTACTCTCTTACACCATACACAATAATAAACTCAAAATGGATTAAAATTTTAAATGTAAGACCTGAAGCTCTAACATTCTAGGCAGTAGGTTCTTAATACCAGTCTTATCAATATTTTGTTAGCTACACATCCTCAAGCAAGAGAAACTAAAGCAAAAATAAGTAGACAACATCAGCTAAGAAGTGTTTGCAAAGTCAAGGAAACTATCAACAAAACAAAAAGACAGCCTATTGAATGGGAGAAGACATTTGCAAATGATATATCTAATAAAGGGTGAATATTCAAAATAAAGAATTCATACAATTCAACATTAAAAAAAAAAAAAACTCCAAATGACCAGATTGAAAAATGGGCAAAGGACTTGAAAGGGATTTTTTTTCCCAAAAAAGACATCAGATCAGATCAGATCAGATCAGTTGTTCAGTCGTGTCCAACTCTTTGCGACCCCATGAACCGCAGCACGCCAGGCCTCCCTGTCCATCACCAGCTCCCGGAGGTCACTCAGACTCACACCCATCAAGTCAGTGATGCCATCCAGCCATCTCATCCTCTGTCGTCCCCTTCTCCTCCTGCCCTCAATCCCTCCCAGCATCAGAGTCTTCTCCAATGAGTCAATTCTTCGCATGAGGTGGCCAAAATACTGGAGTTTCAGCTTTAGCATCATTCCTTCCAAAGAAATTCCAGGATTGATCTCCTTCAGAATGGACTGGTTGGATCTTCTTGCAGTCCAAGGGACTCTCAAGAGTCTTCTCCAACACCACAGTTCAAAAGCATCAATTCTTCGGCGCTCAGCCTTCTTCACAGTCCAGCTCTCACATCCATACATGACCACAGGAAAGACCATAGCCTTGACTAGGCGAACGTTTCTTGGCAAAGAAATGTCTCTGCTTTTGAATATGCTATCTAGGTTGGTCATAACTTTCCTTCCAAGGAGTAAGTGTCTTTGAATTTCATGGCTGCAGTCACCATCTGCAGTGATTTTGGAGCCCAGAAAAAGAAAGTCTGACACTGTTTCCACTGTTTCCCCATCTATTTCCCATGTAGTGATGGGACCAGATGCCATGATCTTCGTTTTCTAAATGTTGAGCTTTAAGCCAACCTTTTCACTCTCCACTTTCACTTTCATCAAGAGGCTTTTTAGTTCCTCTTCGCTTTCTGCCATAAGGGTGGTGTCATCTGCATATCTGAGGTTATTGATATTTCTCCCAGCAATCTTGATTCCAACTTCTGTTTCTTCCAGTCCAGCATTTCTCATGATGTATTCTGCATATAAGTTAAATACACATGGTGACAATATGCAGCCTTGACGTACTCCTTTTCCTATTTGGAACCAGTCTGTTGTTCCATGACCAGTTCTAACTGTTGCTTCCTGACCTGCATACAGATTTCTCAAGAGGCAGATCAGGTGGTCTGGTATTCCCATCTCTTTCAGAATTTTCCACAGTTTATTGTGATCTACACAGTCAAAGGCTTTGGCATAGTCAATAAAGCAGAAATAGATGTTTTTCTGGAACTCTCTTGCTTTTTCGATGATCCAGTGGATGTTGGCAATTTGATCTCTGGTTCCTCTGCCTTTTCTAAAACCAGCTTGAATATCAGGAAGTTCACAGTTCACATATTGCTGAAGCCTGGCTTGGAGAATTTTGAGCATTACTTTACTAGAGAAACCCAAGTAAGACAGTAGGTCTTGAAAGAGGGCATCAGAGGGCAAATACACTGAAATCATTCTCACAGAAAACTAGTCAATCTAATCACAGCAGGACCACACCCTTGTCTAACTCAATGAAATTAAGCCATGCCCGAGGGGCAACCAGGGATGGGCGGGTCATGGTGGAGAGATATGACAGGGTGTGGTCCACTGGAGAAGGGAATGGCAAACCACTTCAGTATTCTTGCCTTGAGAACCCCATGAACAGTATGAAAAGACAAAATGATAGGATACTGAAAGAGAAACTCCCCAGGTCAGTAGGGGCCCAATATGCTACTAGAGATCAGTGGAGAAATAACTCCAGAAAGAATGAAGGGATGGAGCCAAAGCAAAAAGAATACCCAGCTGTGGATGTGTCCGATGCTGTAAAGAGCAATATTGCATAGGGATCTGGAATGTCAGGTCCATGAATCAAGGCAAATTGGAAGTGGTCAAACAAGAGATGGCAAGAGTGAATGTCGACATTCTAGGAATTAGCGAACTAAAATGGACTGGAATGGGTGAATTTAACTCAGATGATCATTATATCTACTACTGTGCGCAGGAATCCCTCAGAAGAAATGGAGTGGCCATCATGGTCAACAAAAGAGTCCGAAATGCAGTACTTGGATGCAATCTCAAAAATGACAGAATGACAAAAAAAAAAAAAAAAAAATGACAGAATGATCTCTGTTCGTTTCCAAGGCAAACCATTCAATGTCACAGTAATCCAAATCTATGCCCCAACCAGTAACGCCGAAGAAGCTGAAGTTGAATGGTTCTATGAAGACCTATAAGACCTTTTAGAACTAACACCCAAAAAAGATGTCCTTTTCATTATAGGGGACTGGAATGCAAAAGTAGGAAGTCAAGAAACATCTGGAGTAACAGGCAAATTTGGCCTTGGAACACGGAATGAAGCAGGGCAAAGACTAACAGAGTTTTGCCAAGAAAATGCACTGGTCATAGCAAATACCCTCTTCCAACAACACAAGAGAAGACTCTATACATGGACATCACCAGATGGTCAACACCAAAATCAGATCGATTATATTCTTTGCAGCCAAAGATGGAGAAGCTCTATACAATTAGCAAAAACAAGACCAGGAGCTGACTGTGGCTCAGACCATGAACTCCTTATTGCCAAATTCAGACTGAAATTGAAGAAAGTAGGGAAAACTACTAGACCATTCAGGTATGACCTAAATCAAATCCCTTATGATTATACAGTGGAAGTGAGAAATAGATTTAAGGGCCTAGATCTGATAGATAGAGTGCCTGATGAACTATGGAATGAGGTTCGTGACACTGTACAGGAGACAGGGATCAAGATCATCCCCATAGAAAAGAAATGCAAAAAAGCAAAATGGCTGTCTGGGGAGGCCTTACAAATAGCTGTGAAAAGAAGAGAAGCGAAAAGCAAAGGAGAAAAGGAAAGATATAAACATCTAAATGCAGAGTTCCAAAGAGTAGCAAGAAGAGATAAGAAAGCCTTCTTCAGTGATCAATGCAAAGAAACAGAGGAAAACAACAGAATGGGAAAGACTAAGGATCTCTTCAAGAAAATCAGAGATACCAAAGGAACATTTCATGCAAAGATGGGCACGATAAAGGACAGAAATGGTATGGACCTAACAGAAGCAGAAGATATTAAGAAGAGGTGGCAAGAATACACAGAAGAACTGTACAAAAAGATCTTCATGACCCAGATAATCATGATGGTGTGATCACTGACCTAGAGCCAGACATCTTGGAATGTGAAGTCAAGTGGGCCTTAGAGAGCATCACTACGAACAAAGCTAGTGGAGGTGATGGAATTCCAGTGGAGCTATTCCAAATCCTGAAAGATGATGCTGAGAAAGTGCTGCATTCAATATGCCAGCAAATTTGGAAAACTCAGCAGTGGCCACAAGATTGGAAAAGGTCAGTTTTCATCCCAATCCCAAAGAAAGGCAATGCCAAAGAGTGCTCAAACTACCGAAAAAAGACATAAATATGGCCAATAGGTACATGAAAAGATGCTCAACGTCACTAATCATTAAAAAAAATACAAGTCAAAACTACAATGAGATATCACCTCACACATGTCAGAATGACAATTTTCAAAACGAAAACAAGAGATGTGAAGAAAGGCAAATTCTCCAGCACTATCAGTGAGAACATACATTGGTGCAGTCACTATGGAAAACAGTATGGAAGTCCTCAAGAAGTAACTCTGTCTGGACCAAGAAATTCCACTTCTGGGTATTTTTTCAAAGAATACATAACAATTTATATGCACCCCAATGTTCACTGCAGCATTATTTACAATAGCCAAGATACAGAAGCAACCTCAGTGTCCACTGATAGATGAACGGATAAAGATGTGGTATATATATAACGGAATATTTGTTGTTGTTCAAACGATAAGTCATGTCCAACTCTTTGTGACCACATAGATGCAGCATGTCAGGCTTCCCTGTTCTTCATTATCTCCTGGAGTTTGCTCAAACTCATGTTGGTGATGCCATCCAAACATCTCATCATTCCCTTCTCCTCCTGCCTTGTATCTTTCCCAGCATCAAGGTGTTTGCCAGTGAGTCGCCTCTTGGCATCAGGTGGCCAAAGTACTGAAACTTCAACTTCAGCATCAGTGCTTCCAATGAATATTCAGGGTTGATTTCCTTCAGGATTGACTGGTTTGATCTCCTTGCTGTCCAAGGGACTCTCAAGCATTTTCCCCAACAGCACAGTTCCAAGGCATCAATTCTTTGGTGCTCAGCCCTTTTTATTGTCCAGCTCTCTGAGTAATGAATACTTAGTATTCTGAGTAATGGAATATTACTCAGACATTAAAAAAGCAATGGCATGGGTAGACCTAGAGGGTATTATGCTAAGTGAAACAAGTTAGACAAAGAAAAACAAATACTGTATTATTTCACTTTTATGTGGTAACTAAAAAAGCAAAACAAATCAACAAACATAAAGCAGAATATACAGAAATATGGAATTACTATATTGTGCACCTAACATAGTTTTGAAGGTCAGTTATACTTCAATTAATTAATTAAAATAGTTTTTTAAAAAAGAAATCCAGAAACTAGCCTACAAATCAGACAGACATGAAAAAAACACACTGAAACAGGGCTCAGTGCAGAGTCAGCAGACAAAAATGCTCATCTCACTCTTTCCCTGAAAGAGGTATATTAGCATATCTTAAAAACTAAAAGCCTGAGATTTAGACTCGTAATTAGCACAGGTCAACTGTGATCTTCCCCAGACATCAGGCAAAAATACTGGTGCTATCTCCACAATTTCCTGCCCTACTCCAGGTCACCGATATCTCCCCCTAAAAGGAGTTTGTGCACTACCTGTCTGGAGCACTAGCTTTTGCAACTGCTGCACATAAGACACACCCCTGATCACTTGGCTTTGGTGGCCAGCAGGTGCCTGCCTTCACAGGTTCAACAGGGCTGCAGCAAACAGTCTAGCTATTCCAATCTCAGCACAGAGGCAGGAGTCAGAAATGCCTATCTCTGAGTCTGTCCATGAAAGAGACCAATTTGTATATCTTAAAAGCAGAAGCCTAAGGGTCAGGCTTACCTAATTCAATGCACATGTGGGAGTCAACTACTGTTCTCTCCAGACCACCTCCATGGTCATACACTGGCCAACCAACGGTTACCAGAGTCCTCCTGAAACAAGATATAGTCATGTCAGGAGTCCCTGGTTTTGCAGCCACCACCCAGGACATGCATCCCTTGATCATCTGGTCAACAGGACTTGCATTCACAGGTACAATCAGATCAGATCAGTCGCTCAGTCGTGTCCGACTCTTTGCGACTCCATGAACCGCAGCACGCCAGGCCTCCCTGTCCATCACCAGCTCCCGGAGGTCGCTCAGACTCGCATCCATCGAGTCAGTGATGCCATCCAGCCATCTCGTCCTCTGTCGTCCCCTTCTCCTCCTGCCCTCAATCCCTCCCAGCATCAGAGTCTTCTCCAATGAGTCAACTCTTCGCATGAGGTGGCCAAAATACTGGAGTTTCAGCTTTAGCATCATTCCTTCCAAAGAAATCTCAGGGCTGACCTCCTTCAGAATGGACTGGTTGGATCTTCTTGCAGTCCAAGGGACTCTCAAGAGTCTTCTCCAACACCACAGTTCAAAAGCATCAATTCTTCGGCGTTCAGCCTTCCTCACAGTCCAGCTCTCACATCCATACATGACCACAGGAAAGACCATAGCCTTGACTAGGCGAACCTTTGTTGGTAAAGTAATGTCTCTGCTTTTGAATATGCTATCTAGGTTGGTCATAACTTTCCTTCCAAGGAGTAAGCGTCTTTGAATTTCATGGCTGCAGTCACCATCTGCAGTGATTTTGGAGCCCAGAAAAAGAAAGTCTGACACTGTTTCCACTGTTTCCCCATCTATTTCCCATGTAGTGATGGGACCAGATGCCATGATCTTCGTTTTCTGAATGTTGAGCTTTAAGCCAACCTTTTCACTCTCCACTTTCACTTTCATCAAGAGGCTTTTTAGCCCCTCTTCACTTTCTGCCATAAGAGTGGTGTCATCTGCATATCTGAGGTTATTGATATTTCTCCCGGCAATCTTGATTCCAACTTATGTTTCTTCCAGTCCAGCATTTCTCATGACGTACTCTGCATATAAGTTAAATAAACATGGTGACAATATGCAGCCTTGACGTACTCCTTTTCCTACTTGGAACCAGTCTGTTGTTCCATGACCAGTTCTAACTGTTGCTTCCTGACCTGCATACAGATTTCTTAAGAGGCAGATCAGGTGGTCTGGTATTCCCATCTCTTTCAGAATTTTCCATAGTTTATTGTGATCTACACAGTCAAAGGCTTTGGCATAGTCAATAAAGCAGAAATAGATGTTTTTCTGGAACTCTCTTGCTTTTTCCATGATCCAGCGGATGTTGGCAATTTGATCTCTGGTTCCTCTGCCTTTTCTAAAACCAGCTTGAACATCAGGAAGTTCACGGTTCACATATTGCTGAAGCCTGGCTTGGAGAATTTTGAGCATTACTTTACTAGCGTGTGAGATGAGTGCAATTGTTCGGTAGTTTGAGCACTCCTTGGCATTGCCTTTCTTTGGGATTGGGATGAAAACTGACCTTTTCCAGTCCTGTGGCCACTGCTGAGTTTTCCAAATTTGCTGGTATATTGAGTGCAGCACTTTCACAGCATCATCTTTCAGGACTTGGAATAGTTCCACCGGAATTCCATCACCTTCACTAGCTTTGTTCGTAGTGATGCTTTCTAAGGCCCATTTGACTTCACATTCCAAGATGTCTGGCTCTAGGTCAGTGATCACATCATCATGATTGTCTAGGTCTTGAAGCTCTTTTTTGTACAGTTCTTCTGTGTATTCTTGCCACCTCTTCTTAATATCTTCTGCTTCTGTTAGGTCCACACCATCTCTGTCCTTTAACGTGCCCATCTTTGCATGAAATGTTCCTTTGGTATCTCTGATTTTCTTGAAGAGATCCCTAGTCTTTCCCATTCTGTTGTTTTCCTCTATTTCTTTGCATTGATCGCTGAAGAAGGCTTTCTTATCTCTTCTTGCTATTCTTTGGAACTCTGCATTTAGATGTTTATATCTTTCCTTTTCTCCTTTGCTTTTCGCTTCTCTTCTTTTCACAGCTATTTGTAAGGCCTCCCCAGACAGCCATTTTGCTTTTTTGCATTTCTTTTCTATGGGGATGGTCTTGATCCCTGTCTCCTGTACAATGTCATGAACCTCATTCCATAGTTCATCAGGCACTCTATCTATCAGATCTAGGCCCTTAAATCTATTTCTCACTTCCACTGTATAATCATAAGGGATTTGATTTAGGTCATACCTGAATGGTCTAGTAGTTTTCCCTACTTTCTTCAATTTCAGTCTGAATTTGGCAATAAGGAGTTCATGGTCTGAGCCACAGTCAGCTCCTGGTCTTGTTTTTGCTGATTGTATAGAGCTTCTCCATCTTTGGCTGCAAAGAATATAATCGATCTGATTTCGGTGTTGACCATCTGGTGATGTCCATGTATAGAGTCTTCTCTTGTGTTGTTGGAAGAGGGTATTTGCTATGACCAGTGCATTTTCTTGGCAAAACTCTGTTAGTCTTTGCCCTGCTTCATTCCGTATTCCAAGGCCAAATTTGCCTGTTACTCCAGGTGTTTCTTGACTTTCTACTTTTGCATTCCAGTCCCCTATAATGAAAAGGACATCTTTTTTGGGTGTTAGTTCTAAAAGGTCTTGTAGGTCTTCATAGAACCTTTCAACTTCAGCTTCTTCAGCGTTACTGGTTGGGGCATAGACTTGGATTACTGTGACATTGAATGGTTTGCCTTGGAAACGAAGAGAGATCACAGGTACAATAGGACTGTAGCAAACATACTTCTTAATCAGATATCACTCCAGGGCTCAGTAAGGAGGGAGCACACAGAAATGGCCATTTTCCAGTCTTTGCTTCACAGAGATTTACTTGCATATTTTAAGAGCTGTTGCCTCAGGTTATGGCCTCCAGGATGGACAGCAAGGACATAAAACCAGTCAATCCTAATGGACATGCACAATGAATATTCTTTCGAAGGACGGATGCTGAATCTGAAACTCCAATATTTTGGCCACCTTATGTGAAGAGCTGACTCATTGGAAAAGACCCTAATGCTATACAAAAAGAAGACTGAGGGCAAGAGGTGAAGAGGCCAACAGAGGATGAGATGGTTGGATGGCAACACTGACTCAAAGGACATGAGTTTGAGCAAACTCAGGGAAATAGTAAAGGACAGGGAAGCCTGGAGTGCTGCAGTTCAAGGGGTCACAAAGAGCCAGACATGACTTAGCAACTGAACAACAACAAAAAAACCTAAATCCCGGTGTTACTGAGATGCTCCCCTTTGGAATATGACAAGTTGTGATGTTCTGGCTATCAGAATCTATAAGAAGTCACTAAGCAAATAATTAAAGAAAGTTGCTCAGTCGTGTCTGACTCTTTGTGACCCCATGGACTATACAGTCTATGGAATTCTCCAGGCAAGAATACTGGAATGGATAGCCTTTCCCTTCTCCAGGGGATCTTTCCAACCCAAAGATTGAACCCAGGTCTTTGGCATTGCAGGTGGATTCTTTATCAGCTGACCACAAGGGAAGCTTAAGCTTATAGGTATATATATCTAAAAGATATAAAACCCACACAATTAAATGGCAGAAAACAATCTAACTGAAAAAAATGAGCAGAGAAACTGAATAGACATTTTTCCAAAGAAGACATACAGATGGTCAATAGATACATGAAAAGGTGCTCAATATCACTAATTATCAAAGAAATGCAAATCAAAACAATAATGAACTATCACCTAAGACCTATTAGACTGGTTGTCATCAAATGATAAGTGTTTGCGAGGCTAAAGTGGAAGGGAGCCCTTGTACACTGTTAGTGAGCATGTAAATTGGTACAGCCCCAATGGAACAATATGGAGATTCTTCAAAAAATTAAAGATAGACCTACCATATGATAAACCACATCCAGGTATATATCTGGAGGAAAAGAAAACAGGATATTGATGAGATGAAATGGCAACCCACTCCAGTGTTCTTGTCTGGAGAATCCCAGGGACAGGGGAGCCTGGTGGGCTGCCATCTATGGGGTCGCACAGAGTCGGACACGACTGAAGTGACTTTGTAGCATATACGCCCATGATCACTGCAGTATTATTCACAATAGCCAAGCCAAGGAAATAACCTATATCTTCATCAACAGTAGAATGGATAAAGAAGACATGCATACTGGAATGTTACCTATTCAGAAGAAATAAGGAAATCTTGTCATTTGCCACAACATGGATGAACCTTGAGGGTACTACACTAAATGAACTAAGTCAGACAAAAAAAGACAAATACTGCATGATTTCGGACACGACTGAGCAACTTCACTTTCACTTTCCACTTTCATGCATTGGAGAAGGAAATGGCAACCCACTCCAGTGTTCTTGCCTGGAGAATCCCAGGGATGGAGAAGCCTGGTGGGCTGTAGTCCATGGGGTCGCACAGAGTCGGACATGACTGAAGCGACTTAGCAGCAGCAGCAGCAGCATGATTTCACTTAAATGTGCAATCTAATTTGTTTAAGTCAAGCTCAAACTCATAGCAGCATACACACATACACATAAAAAAGGAAAAGAGCAAGAATCAAATACGCATTAAAAAGATACCTCTAGGAAATTCCCTGGCAGTCTAATGGTTGAGATGCCATCCTCCCAATGCCGGGGGTAAGGGTTCAATCCCTGGTCAGGAAACTAAGTTTCGTATGCCACACAGCACAGCCAAAAAAAATACTTCTGTCTACAGTGTAGAAAATGCTAAAAATTATCCCTATAATTCCAGCAAGAGATGGAAAGAGCCAGTACATTGTTTTACATATGCTTTTTTCCTCCTATATAAACATGATTATCAGATCAACTCATCTGAAATGAAAGTACTGGGATAGTACATGGAAACATATTTCTGTTTCTTACATAAAATTAAATTTCACAGAAAGAAGAACAGTCAATATCTGTCATCCACAGATAAAATAAAACAAAACAGACATTAAGCCATGGATGTCAATTCTATTTAAGTGTCTACATCCATCTAACTCTATTTTACCATTGCTCATGATAACATTTCAATGAACCATCATGATTAGATGTAACTATGGGCTGGAACAA
This sequence comes from Tragelaphus eurycerus, assembly GCA_935064755.1. Lineage (NCBI taxonomy): Eukaryota > Metazoa > Chordata > Mammalia > Artiodactyla > Bovidae > Tragelaphus > Tragelaphus eurycerus. The sequence continues at coordinate 17,753,051 of CAKXYN010000043.1, forward strand.
GCATAAGCTGGAATCAAGACTGTGGGGAGAAAAATCAATAACCTCAGATATGCAGATGATACCACCCTTATGGCAGAAAGTGAAGAGGAACTAAAAAGTCTCTTGATGAAAGTGAAAGAGGAGAGTGAAAAAGTTGGCTTAAACCTCAACATTCAGAAAACGAAGATCATGGCATCCGGTCCCATCACTTCATGGGAAATAGATGGGGAAACAGTGGAAACAGTGTCAGCCTTTATTTTGGGGGGCTCCAAAATCACTATAGATGGTAATTGCAGCCTTGAAATTAAAAGACGCTTACTCCTTGGAAGGAAAGTTATGACCAACCTAGACAGCATATTCAAAAGCAGAGACATTACTTTGCCAACAAAGGTCAAAGGTCCGTCTAGTCAAGGCTATGGTTTTTTTCCAGTGGTCATGTATGGATGTGAGAGTTGGACTGTGAAGAAAGCTGAGCGCCGAAGAATTGATGCTCTTGAACTGTGGTGTTGGAGAAGACTCTTGAGAGTCCCTTGGACTGCAAGGAGATCCAATCAGTCCATCCTAAAGGAGATTAGTCCTGGGTGTTCATTGGAAGGACTGATGCTAAAGCTGAAACTCCAGTACTTTGGCCACCTGATGCGAAGAGCTGACTCATTTGAAAAGACTCTGATGCTGGGAGGGATTGGGGGCAGGAGGAGAAGGGGACGACAGAGGATGAGATGGCTGGATGGCATCACTGACTCAATGGACATGAGTTTGGGTAAACTCTAGGACTTGGTGATGGACAGGGAGGCCTGGAGTGCTGTGGTTCATGGGGTCACAAAGAGTCAGACATGACTGAGCAATTGAACTGAACTGAATGTACTCTTAAAAAGGACTTTTAAGAACAACAATAATGATAATTACTAAAAGTGCTAATTTATCTTCTACGTCCACTAATTAAGAGCACATTTTCCTTCATTCATTTCCTATCCATTCTCCACATATATATATGCACACTTGCCCAAAACTTCACTCATCAGTAAGTGTATTTATCAGTCACTATACTAATATAAATATTAATAAGCGAACACTCTGGGTCTTTATATACTTATACTCTAGTGCTAACTTTTGTCCAATTAAGCTCTATTTTAAATTCAAAATAATACAGAAAGATATACAGTATAAAATGAATCTATTACATTCAAGAGACATAAAAGGAGAACACTGTATGTTTGAATAGGGATAGAAAGTCAGTAAGTAGATTAACTTTCTTCCCCAAGCCAGAACAGAAGAATAACATATTTAAGCTTTCTTCCTTGATTAAGCCCTCCATTGATATTTTTCCCTAATGTTCACAAAAGGCCAAATTATATTAAGATTTAATAGTGAGAATCAATGTGTTTGATTAGAATACATAAATGAAAAATAGAATTCAATCAGTACAATTATTGGGATTTCACCCTACAAATTACAGAAATTTTTAATGTTATTTAAAATAAATTACATAACCTTACTCTGCAATTAAGAAGAGTTTATTTTTTTTCTTTCTTGTCACTTTCTATAAGACTTGGACTATATCTAGACTGTGATAATGATTTATCATAGAGCTTTCAGTTCAGTTGCTCAATCGTATCCGACTCTTTGCAACCCCATGAACCACAGCACTCCAGGCCTCCCTGTCCATCACCAACTCCCAGAGTTTACCCAAACTCACGTCCATCGAGTCAGTGATGCCATCCAACCATCTCATCCTCTGTCATCCCCTTCTCCTCCTGCCCTCAATCTTTCCCAGCATCAGGGTCTTTTCAAATGAGTCAGCTCTTCACATCAGATGGCCAAAGTATTAGAGTTTCAGCTTCAACATCAGTCCTTCCAATGAACACCCAGGACTGATCCCCTTTAGGATGGACTGGTTGGATCTCCTTGCAGTCCAAGGGACTCTCTAGAGTCTTCTCCAACACCACAGTTCAAAAGCATCAATTCTTCGGTGCTCAGCTTTCTTCACAGTCCAACCCTCACATCCATACATGACCACTGGAAAAACCATAGCCTTAACTAGACAGACCTTTGCTGGCAAAGCAATGTTTCTGCTTTTGAATATGCTGTCTAGGTTGGTCATAACTTTCCTTCCAAGGAGTAAGCGTCTTTTAATTTCATGGCTGCAATCACCATCTGCAGTGATTTTGGAGCCCAGAAAAATAAAGTCAGCCACTGTTTCCACTCATCACAAACCATATCTCCCAAACCTAAATTCTTATTACCATTTGCGGACAGAATATTCGCAAAACCTCATAAACTTTTACTAGTTGAGTGACAGCCTAACAAAATAACTGTGTCCGAAATACACAGAAACAAAAATAACACCATCATAAAGCAGGAGCAGCCAACTAAAATGCTCCGTGTTCCCTCTTTTCTTCAGATCCTCTTGTTATATTTGTTTCACTAACAAAATAGCTGACAGGTCCCACATGCCAAGTCCCAGTTGGTTCTTTCCACCTCACTGAGGAGTTAACATATGAACAACTGCTCTACAGTTTGTTAATAATAATGATAATTCCTATCAATTTGAGTATTTCCTATGTGCAGGGTATATAAATTACGCATTAAGATAAACAGTGTTACTATCCACATTTTATAAATGAGGAAACAAAAGCTTAGAGGTTAAGAAGTTTACAAAACTGAGGTGATGGTTTAGGACTGTCAAAATTTACATAGCTGGCAAGTGGTGGAACAAGTGTTCACTCAGGCCTGACTCCAGAGCCCAACTTCTTGACCACATACTAATTACACCTACCCAGCTTCTCTCCACCATAAAATATCTAGGTTCTCGACACCATAAAATGTCTAGATCCTCTGCCCTACAGGATCTGCTTTAGTTAGAGAATTCATATTCTGTGAAATTATTCCTTTGTATAAACAAGATATTGTTTTCAAGTTAGGATAATCTAGGTTTGTTCAGAATAATTTTCTTACTGGATGGACCAAATCAAGATCAGTAAGTGAATTGCAAACTTACTGATCAGTAAGTGAATTGCAAAAGACAACATGCAAACTCACATGTTGTTTTCTATATTTCAACAATCAAATTATACTTTCTACTGTAATTCAGTAATCTGAACATAGTCAGATCAGATCAGATCAGATCAGTCGCTCAGTCGTGTCCGACTCTTTGCGACCCCATGAACCGCAGCACGCCAGGCCTCCCTGTCCATCACCAGCTCCCGGAGGTCACTCAGACTCACACCCATCAAGTCAGTGATGCCATCCAGCCATCTCATCCTCTGTCGTCCCCTTCTCTTCCTGCCCTCAATCCCTCCCAGCATCAGAGTCTTCTCCAATGAGTCAACTCTTCGCATGAGGTGGCCAAAATATTGGAGTTTCAGCTTTAGCATCATTCCTTCCAAAGAAATTCCAGGATTGATCTCCTTCAGAATGCACTGGTTGGATCTTCTTGCAGTTCAAGGGACTCTCAAGAGTCTTCTCCAACACCACAGTTCAAAAGCATCAAGTCTTCGGCGCTCAGCCTTCTTCACAGTCCAGCTCTCACATCCATACATGACCACAGGAAAGACCATAGCCTTGACTAGGCAAACCTTTGTTGGCAAAGAAATGTCTCTGTTTTTGAATATGCTATCTAGGTTGGTCATAACTTTCCTTCCAAGGAGTAAGCGTCTTTGAATTTCATGGCTGCAGTCACCATCTGCAGTGATTTTGGAGCCCAGAAAAAGAAAGTCTGACACTGTTTCCACTGTTTCCCCATCTATTTCCCATGTAGTGATGGGACCAGATGCCATGATCTTCGTTTTCTGAATGTTGAGCTTTAAGCCAACCTTTTCACTCTCCACTTTCACTTTCATCAAGAGGCTTTTTAGCCCCTCTTCACTTTCTGCCATAAGAGTGGTGTCATCTGCATATCTGAGGTTATTGATATTTCTCCCAGCAATCTTGATTCCAACTTCTGTTTCTTCCAGTCCAGCATTTCTCATGATGTACTCTGCATATAAGTTAAATAAACATGGTGACAATATGCAGCCTTGACGTACTCCTTTTCCTATTTGGAACCAGTCTGTTGTTCCATGACCAGTTCTAACTGTTGCTTCCTGACCTGCATACAGATTTCTCAAGAGGCAGATCAGGTGGTCTGGTATTCCCATCTCTTTCAGAATTTTCCACAGTTTATTGTGATCTACACAGTCAAAGGCTTTGGCATAGTCAATAAAGCAGAAATAGATGTTTTTCTGGAACTCTCTTGCTTTTTCCATGATCCAGCGGATGTTGGCAATTTGATCTCTGTTTCCTCTGCCTTTTCTAAAACCAGCTTGAACATCAGGAAGTTCACGGTTCACCGTGAACCGTGAACATAGTCAGGCCCACCAAATTATTCTCAATATTGCCTTCAGAGTCTACCTTGTCACAAATATAGATAACTCTATGGATTGTTCCTGAGTCTTTGCAACAGCTTCAGAAACCTTCCACCCAAAGAATTCAAAAGGATGACAGATGTACAACAAAAGTATATTTTCCATGACTTTCCTTAGTATAGAAAATGTGACTCACGGGTTTCTTCTCCCCAAAGGCTCTCCAACTTCTCTGGTAGTAGGAAGTCCAACTAGCCCCGTATGGGAACTGTGACCGGTAAGAAGAGTGACTCTGACCCAAAACTCAGGTACATTGCAATAAAGGGCATGTGAAAATAAAGCTAAACCACAGAAAGAGACACCACCCAAACTTTAAACATGTATTCATCAACTCTATCTAAAATAAATAATGCATAGTTTAAAAATGATAAGGAATGATAACTATCCATTATGAAAGTGCTATAGGAAGAATATGTAAAGCATCTATACCCAAAGCACTTTGCACCATCAAATTTAGAGATGGCTTCAAAACATGAAATTCAAATTGTCTTGGAAAACAATTAAAAGTGCTCTAGGCATTCAGAGGGGAAAAGAGCACCCAAATGGATAAAACAATACACACCAAGGAAAGATCAAAAGTAACAGAGCACTCAAGGCAAGAGTGTAAAGTGTGCTGTATGCTCAGTCACGTCTAACTCTTTGTAACCCCGTGGACTGTAGCCCACCATGTTCCTTCGTCCATGCAATTTTCCAAACAAGAATACTGGAGTGGGTTGCCATTTCCTCCTCCAGGGAATCTTCAAGACCCAGGGATCGAACCCGTATCTCTTGCGTCTCTTAAATTGGCAGGTGGATGCTTTACCACTGTACCTCCAGGGAAGCCCAAGACAGTGAAGAGCACTGGTTAAATCAAGCCGAAAAGGCAGATGAGGACCAGATCACAAAGGCCCAAATTACCATGCCAAGAACTTTGCACTTGATTTCAGGGGAAATAAAAGAAGCACTGAAAGCTTTTTAGTGGATGATTTCACATATATGTGGTTTAAAAAGAGCATTCTGACAGATTCTATAAGCAACGGGTATTGCTTAGTCACTAAGTCTTGTCCTACTTTTTTGAAACCCCATGGACTGTAGCCTACCAGGTTCCTCTGTCCATGGGATTTCTCAGGCTAGAATACTGGAGTGGAAAGCCATTTCCTTCTCTAGGGGGATCTTCTCAATCCAGGGATTGAACCCCCATTTCATGCATTTAGGTGGATTCTTTACCACTGAGCCACCTGGAAAGCTGATAAGCAATGGGGGAGTCTTCAAAATAAACATTGTCTTTCAATGATTTTAGAGGATGATAAAGTTAATTTTTTAATAAACTAATATTTGGGCTAGAATGAATGTGAGGTGTCTATAACTGTATTTAATTCATGTGAAATATTAAAAACCGAATGAGACTAAAGTGTTTGCAAATCCAGTATGATGCTCATTTTTCATAGCAATTTAGCATTAGATACTAATTGGGGCTCTACACTGAATATTTAAAAAATACGTTATTGAGATAATGCTTCACTGGACAAGCTTACATTAATTTTAAAAAATTTTTAATATTACTTTATGTTCAATTGACATTGAAATTAGAAAATAGCTCTTTAAACATTCACTTAGTGTTATGAATGAAAAAACTGTTTCTCAACTGCCTGCCCTGTTTGTACCATGGATCAATTATTTTGTAACACTTGTATCAATCTGTGTGTGTGTATGTGTGTGCACACGTGTGTGTTTAGTCACTCAGTCATGTTCAACTCTTTGCAGTCCGATGGACTACAGCCCACCAGGCTCCTTTGTCCCAGGAATTTTCCAGGCAAGAATACTGGAACAGGTTATCATTTCCTACTCCAGGGGATCTTCCTGCTTCAGGGATCAAACCCATGCCTGTTTTATCTCCTGCACTGGTAGGTGAATTCTTTACCACTGTGCCACCTGGGAAGCCCATATGATATATATATATGATATATATATATTGATATAGATAAAGCATTGATATATATACATAGATAGATAAGTAAATATTGATAGCTAAATAGATCAATATGCTTTAATACAAAAACTTCCCCCATGTAATTTCCGTCATGGAATATTACCAATGGACATATCCCATGCCCCTTTATTGGTTTCCTAGTGCTCACAGAAATATTTTAAAAGTAATACTAATGCATAGTTACACCAGTTACATGCCAGACACTGTGCTAAGCACTTTACAGGTACTATGTCATGTAGGCCTTGTAGCAACACGATGAAATAAACACTATAACTATCCTCTATTTTACAGTAAGACTTAGGTGGTTAACCAACTTGCTGAAGGATACTACATCACAAGTGGTAAGGCTTCCCAGGTGGTGCTAGTTGTATAGAATCTGCCTTCCACTGCAGGAGATGGAAGAGACATGGGTTAGATCCCTGAGTTGGGAAGATCCCCTGGAGGAGGGCACTGCAACACACTCCAGTATTCTTGCCTGGAGAATCCCATGGACAGAAGAGCCTGGTGGGCTACAGTTCATAGGTACACAAAGACTGAGACACAACTGAAGCAACTTAGAACTAAGGCCAGTATCAGAAACAAAAAGACTAAATTCCAGAGCCCATGCTTTTAACTACCTATCCCACACAGTTAAATAATTTAAATGTACAAAACATACTCTACACTGTATCTCTATCAGATAGACCATATGTAGATTCTAAGTGATCTTTAAAATTCCCATTCCCATCACTTGAAATCATTCATTCAGCTATCATTTATTTAATAATGTATTTGTATATCTGTTATAGGTCAGGCAGTACTCCAAGAACTAGGTGTACAACAATAAACAAAACAGGCAAAATACAGTCACCATTCTAGTGGGAAATACAAATGACAAGCAAAACAATATATAATATGAAACTAAAGAAACCATAAACAGCGTTTTGAAGAAAAATAAAGGGTGCTAGGAACTGCCATGCAAGTATTTTCCTCAACAGAGTGCACGAACCACCAGAATGGCAGTGACCAGCCACACAGGCTACCATAGCTGCTGCCCTGCTCTGAGGCCCATTCTGAGCTGCATAATCTGGCTGCCTAAGCCAGTCTCCTTCTGCCAGCTTCATGACACCCCATCCTCCCTCAGAACCCTCTTACTTCCATTTTCCTCCCCCTTCCCTACCTCAACCTTTGGGGAGATTCTTGAAAACTGTGTGTCATCTTTCATGACTCAGATCAAATCTCATTCTTGTGTGTGACGTCTCCCCTGACTCACCCACCTTCACTTCCTCCTCTGCACTTAAAATTGTATATACTACATTCGATTTATTTGTTCACATCTCTTTCCTCTACTGACCGTAAGCTTATTCATCTTGTTATATCTAGTACCCTAAATAATCCCCCTCTCTAAATAAGCCCTGTCTCTAAGCAGGTACTTAGTAAAAGTTGAAGAATGACAAGCTTAACATTGCAGTGTATGGCACAATAAAGAAAATAGCATAATTAGCAGAACAAGCTGACAAGGTAGATAGGAGTTCAATCATCAAAGTCCTCATATGCTAGGCCAAGGAGTTAATGTTTGCATCCTAAAGGTAACAAACCACATGGACAGAAGAAAGGTTTAGATATAAGTATATCTAGGCCCTATTTCGGGGAAGGCAATGGCACCCCATCCCAGTACTTTTGCCTGGAAAATCCCATGGATGGAGGAGCCTGGTAGGCTCCAGTCCACGGGGTCGCTAAGAGTCGGACACGACTGAGCGGCTTCACTTTCACTTTTTGCTTTCATGCATTGGAGAAGGAAATGACAACCCACTCCAGTGTTCTTGCCTGGAGAATCCCAGGGACAGGGGAGCCTGGTGAGCTTCCGTCTGTGGGGTCGCACAGAGTCGGACACGACTGAAGCGACTTAGCAGCAGCAGCAGCAGGCCCTATTTCATATCCACCAGTCATATGTACAAACTTGGGAAGATTATTTAACCACCAGGAGCCTTAAATTTCTTCATCTGTTAACAGGGATAATAGAACTTCCCTCACAGATCTGGTATCAGAATGAAAGACAATGTTTATAATGCATATAGCAAAGTGACTCACACACACATACATATATACACACAAACAATAAATGGCACCTATCAATATTATAAATGATATAAGGACAGGAAGGACATTAACAAAATCTGTGTTCTAAACACATGACTCTGTGAGGGTATGAAAGACACATTGTCAGGGAGAAGAAACTAGTAGTTGGAAAGACCCAGAAGGCTATTTTTAAATTCTTCCAAGGAAAACAGTTAAATATCTCAATTAAAGAGGGAACAATTAGGACGGGGACCAGAGGAAAAAATATGAAAGATACACAGAAAAATAATTGGTAAGACTTCATAACTAATCAGATATGGGAGACTATTATATAATGATGACTAGTTAGAAAAATTGATAAAGATCAGCTATGTCAAATAAATGATGGCTTCTGTAATTTAAAAAAAGAAAAAGAAAAGGATACTTCTAAGAGCATCACAGTAAAACCAGTAATGTGAGCAAGGTGAATGGTATGAGCCTAGAGTAAGGTGTGCAGATCTAACTAGAGATCAAAACATGAAAAGAGATATTAGAAAGCACGGGTTTATAACTTTTTTAGTTTAAGGAGGCAAAAAGACATACTAGTGAAATAGAAGTGTTCACTGAAGACATTTCCACTAATAAAAAACTGGGTAGAACTAATCAGTTTTGAAGTTCCAACTGATAAGTTCATGTCAAATACTATTCGTTTGATCAAGTCTTGATGTCTCCAACTTGACTCAAGCAAAAAAACTGGCCTAAATTTTTTTTAAACCCATGGTATTTCTCTTCTTTTTCTTTTGGTTCATATTCAAGACTATATTTTTTAGGCTTGAGTTTCATGTGGCTTGGGAAAAAAATAATAAATATTAATAAAAAAGGAAAAAACTTAAATGAGTGAATTTCTTTGTTTGAATTTTATTAGTTCATGTGATTGCTCACATTAGAAGTGAAAAAAAAAAATATGTTAAGGAATTAAAGTTTTTGAAGAAAAAAAAAGATCAGATAGAATTTTTGTGGAAATATGTAAAGGAGGACAAAAGTATTTCATGATCATTGGCCAAAAACTGGGAATCCATTCAAGAACTTAAACTTATCTGTGCCCTAATAAAGTGAAAAAAACCTATGGAGTAAAGGATTGAAACTTAAATAATAATTTATGCCTAACAATTTAATTCCATTGCTACCTACTTCAGGATTAACAGCTAGTGATATTTCACTTGAAAATTTCAAAGAACAGGAATAATGATATTAATAAATCAGTAAACAGCCTTATAGCTTATTAATAAACTATAGAAAAAATATGTAATCTTATATGACCTTGGACAAGTTATTTGTCCTCTCTGTGCCTCAGTTTCTTCTATGACTGTTGACCTTTAAAACTTCTTCCAACTCTAACATTCTATGAACCTGTCAAATCATAAATTATATACTATACACACTATTAAATGTTATAAGAGTTCAGAGGAGAAGCATTAATCTGGACTGAAAACCATACTGTAATAGAAAGAGAGAGGTCATAGAGTAACAAAAACCATAGCCAAAGAGTGAATATATGTCAAGACTATGCAAAGTACTCTACAGTCATTATCTGACTTTTTGAAATAACAGACTTTATTTTTAAAACAGTTTTAGATTTAGAGAAAGATGAGAAAAAAGTACAGAGAGTTCCATATACTTGCTCACTCCCTGACTTAATTTTCACATACAGACACATACTGTGAAGTTACTATTATGTCTATTCAGCTGATGAAGCTGCCACAGCAGGCAGACATGGTTAAGGCTGGATTTGTTTTCAAGTGTAATCCCCACCATTAGGCTGCACAGTCTTCCACAAACACCTGGTTTTAAATTATTGCTCTGCAACTTACTGCAAAACACATGATATGACCTCTCTGATCATCATATTCAGAAAATGTGACGAAATTAAATAATGTGTATAAAGTATACTCATTAGTTAGTTCCTTTCTTTCTCTGAAGTAAACTGAGTCTCAGGAAGGAGATAATATTTAATCTGTGCTTTCAATTATCAAAAAAAAAGCATATACCATTTTGATACAGAAAAGTTGTTCACAAAGACACAGAAAAATCTTTATTTTTATTTTATATATCAGATAGTGAAGGGTTTTGAAAGAATGATTGAGAAAAAAGAAATAATACAGAACTAAGAGGAGAAAGGACCATGTTTCAATAAATCAATATCTGCATTTAAATGAACTAAAGAGAAGGAAAACCCCTTCATAATAGATAAGAGAAGATAAGAGCTCCATAGAACAAAGCTCTTTAAAGAATACCGGAAAAGATTGGTCTGGGACTTCTTTACAAAAAAAAAAAAAAACAAAACCATAAAACCTCTATTCCCCAGCAAAAGTATACTAAAAGTTATATAACAAACAATTTGGCAAACACATACTAAGTAATTACAAAATACAAAGCTCTCTGATACTTGCTGAGGTAGACTAAGTGCATGTTAGTTTATATGAATGTTACTTTATTTGATAAAAAAAAAAAAATTTTTCAAATGTGATTAAAGATAGTGACATAGGAGATTATTCTGGATTATTCAGTGGGCCCAGTGTAATCATGACAGTCCTCATAAGAGGACTACAAGGCAGAGTCAGAGATGGTACCAGAATGATGGAAGCAGAAACCATGGGGATGCAGTTTAAAGATGAAATAAGAGGCCACAAGCCAAGGAACAGAGAAGCTACAAAGGGCAAGGAAACGTATACTCACTCCAGAGCCTCTAGAAAGATCACCATCTGCGGACACCTTGACTTTAGCCCAGGAAAACTAATCTCAGACTTTTCAAACATCCAGAATTATAAGAAAATTAATTTTGTTGTGTTAAATCGCAAAAGTTGCAGTAATTTATTACAGCAGCAATCAGATCAGATCAGTCTCTCAGTCGTGTCCAATTCTTTGCGACCCCATGAATTGCAGCACGCCAGGCCTCCCTGGCCATCACCAACTCCCGGAGTTCACTCAGACTCACATCCATCGCGTCAGTGATGCCATCCAGCCATCTCATCCTCTGTCGTCCCCTTCTCCTCTTGCCCCCAATCCCTCCCAGCATCAGAGTCTTCTCCAATGAGTCAACTCTTCGCATGAGGTGGCCAAAGTACTGGAGTTTCAGCTTTAGCATCATTCCTTCCAAAGAAATCCCAGGGCTGATCTCCTCGCAGTCCAAGGGACTCTCAAGAGTCTTCTCCAACACCACAGTTCAAAAGCATCAATTCTTTGGCACTCAGCCTTCTTCACAGTCCAACTCTCACATCCATACATGACCACAGGAAAAACCACAGCAGCAATAGAAAACTGTTAAAGTTGCAAAACAAGAAACCACTATACATTAAGACTCTATTATGTACTAGGGCACTATAATAGGTACTTTCTTAAGACCTGGTTTTGCTTACTAAGAAATTACCATCTAATTGAAGCAACAAAAAGGTGTTCAGCTCATTATGTGATAAAAGCTATAAGTGAATAAAAGTCTTACAGAAACATAGAAATTTAGCCCTAAAGGATAGGAACAAGGCTTTAAGTTTATGGCTTGCTTTTATAGATCTCCTCATCACTTGGGAAATATTTCTAAGACACAAAACATCTTCCACTCTCTGTTGACATGAGAATTTTATAAGCCTCAAGCAATCTCAAAATTGAGAGTGAAAATCAGGAACTCATTTGGTTGAAACTTTTTGGTAGGAGATGGTTTTTAACTTTCAGATTGTTTCAAAAATCTAAGTCATAATGCCTGGGGGAAAAAAACGTCTGCATATAATTGGTATTAGATCAAAACTCATAAAAAAAGTATTGTCAGATCAAGTGTTTTAAATTTAGGATACAAACAATATGATACAGGTGAACAGTGATGCTCTTGATACAATATAAAAGATATTTATTTGCTGAAGACCATCTGGAAAAACAGAAAACTTGCAGGCACTGTGGGAACAAGCAAACTGAAAATACAAGCTAACAATAATGGAGATGTGTGGAGAGTCCCAGGCCAGTTCACTGTTTCTGAAACCTCTTCATGGGGAGAAACAACAGTAATGACTCAGTTTTAAATCAGCAAGAAGTCTAGAGAGAAGGAGGACTTGCCTGGTGGTTCAGATGGGAAAGAATTTGCCTGCAATGCAAGAGACCTTGGTTCAATTCCTGGGTCGGGAAGATCCCCTGAAGAAGGAAATGGCAACCCACTCCAGTATTCTTGCCTGAAGAATCCCATGGACAGAGGAGCCTGGTGGGCTACAGTCCAGGGGGTTGCAAAGAGTCAGACATGACTGAGCAACTAACACTAGAGAGAAGGATCTTTCAGGCACAAGAAATCAGTGGCCATAGATACTCTGCTTCCTCCTAACCCTGAATTATTATACTGAAGTCCTTTTGAATGAGCCAGGCCTAAAACTGACTTCTTGGCTGCAATTCAGTCTCATACATCTGATACTGTACAAAAGTTTTCTGCTTTAATTGCGGTGCTCCTGCAATTAGATATCATATCAGGGAGCAGATGTGCTTCCCAAGGATTAAGTCCATTCTGCAAATATATTTTTAAACACAAAAATAATAGCTCATGTAAATACATCAGCTTAATAGCAGATTTTCACACAACCTACTTGTAATCACTTATTCACTGTTTATCTACCACCCAGAACATATACGTTTCATGAGGGTAGGGACCTCGTCCATCTGACTCACCACTGACTTTTCATAGCCACACACAATGTCTGGCACACTGTATGGTTCCAAGCCATGCTTGTGCTCAGTAGTGTCTAACTTTCTGTGATCCTTTGGACTGTAAGCCACCAGGCTCCTCTTTCCATGGGATTTTACAGGTAAGAATACTGGAGTGTGTTGCCATGCCCTCCTCCAGGGGATCTTCCCAACCTAGGGATCAAACCCACATCTCCTCTGTCTCCTGAATTGCAGTCAGATTCTTTACCACTGAGCCATCCAGGAAGCCCCATATGCTTCTAGTGGAGTGTAAACTAGTGAGTGTAAACTCAATGGACATGAGTTTCAGTAAACTCCAGGAGTTGGTGATGGACAGGGAGGCCTGGCATGAGCAGTTCATGGGGTTGCAAAGAGTCAGACACGGCTAAGCAACTGAACTGAACTGAAGGGCTTCCAGAGACATGGGGCTTTCTTCACTAAAATGAGGGTGACAGTTTCAAGCACATCAGGGTAGCTGGATACCCTGCTTATAAGTGAGCAATTCTCTTCCTTGAAGTATACTCAAGATAACGAAAGCATACATCCACAAAAAATTAAGAATAATGTACACAGTGGATTTATAACAAAAAAAACTGGAAATGATCCAAATTTCCATCAACAGGAAAATGGATAAGCAATTTGTGGTCAGATCAGATCAGATCAGATCAGTCGCTCAGTCGTGTCCGACTCTCTGCGACCCCATGAACTGCAGCACGCCAGGCCTCCCTATCCATCACCAGCTCTCGGAGGTCACTCAGACTCACATTCATCGAGTCAGTGATGCCATCCAGCCATCTCATCCTCTGTCGTCCCCTTCTCCTCCTGCCCTCAATCCCTCCCAGCATCAGAGTCTTCTCCAATGAGTCAACTCTTCACATGAAGTGGCCAAAATACTGAAGTTTCAGCTTTAGCATCATTCCTTCCAAAGAAATCCCAGGGCTGATCTCCTTCAGAATGGACCGGTTGGATCTCCTTGCAGTCCAAGGGACTCTCAAGAGTCTTCTCCAACACCACAGTTCAAAAACATCAAGTCTTCGGCGCTCAGCCTTCTTCACAGTCCAGCTCTCACATCCATACATGACCACAGGAAAGACCATAGCCTTGACTAGGCGAACCTTTGTTGGCAAAGTGATGTCTCTGCTTTTGAATATGCTATCTAGGTTGGTCATAACTTTCCTTCCAAGGAGTAAGCGTCTTTTAATTTCATGGCTGCAGTCACCATCTGCAGTGATTTTGGAGCCCAGAAAAATAAAGTCTGACACTGTTTCCACTGTTTCTCCATCTATATCCCATGTAGTGATGGGACCAGATGCCATGATCTTCGTTTTCTGAATGTTGAGCTTTAAGCCAACCTTTTCACTCTCCACTTTCACTTTCATCAAGAGGCTTTTGAGTTCCTCTTCGCTTTCTGCCATAAGGGTGGTATCATCTGCATATCTGAGGTTATTGATATTTCTCCCAGCAATAGTCACATAATGAAACCCTATTATAAAAAGGAATAAAAATTGATACATGTACTAACATGTTAATCTTAAAAAATGATATACTGAGTTAAAGAAGCTAAATGAGTACACCTCTTTCAATCATCTGGCTTGTGTTCAAAATCTTCCAGAAGTTTCCAGGTTTTTTCCAGTAAAAATAAAAACAGTGCTCTTTCAATGGTCTATAAGACCTTATGGTGTCTCACTCATCTACCTATCTGATCTCATTTCCTCCCACACACTCCTCCATTCTCCAACCACAGTGGCCTTCCCTGTTGCCCAATCAAGATAATCATATTCCTGCCATTTGTATTCGTTTTTTCCTATGTATGGTGACAAGAAAGAGGTCCAAAATAAAAATTTTAAATGAAAGTTCAAAATATAAATGTAATAATACTTACTGATTATAATTTAGGTCTTTTTTCACTAGGAAGTAAATAACTTTTTAAATGAACAAATTAAACCTGACAGGAGACAACCAAGAAAAATATACATACATATATATATATATCTATAACCTATTGTTTATTCTGTGGTTTTCCTAATTGACATTGTTAAATCAAAAAAAAAAAAAAGAGCCAAGATTCTTAAATAAGGGCTTCACCAAAGATATACAAATGAACAGTAAACATATGAAAAGGTGCTAAACTTCATTTATCATTCAGTTCAGTTCAGTTGCATCTGACTCTTTGCAACCCCATGAATCACAGCACGCCAGGCCTCCCTGTCCATCACCAACTCCTAGAGTTCACTCAAACTCATGTCCATTGAGTTGGTGATGCCATCTTAGGGACATGCAAAACAAAATTCAGTGAGATATAATCAGACCACACAAGGGTATCTCAAATTTTCAAGATTGGCAATGCTGTCAAAGATGTGAAACAAAAGGAATTTTCATACATTGCTGAGAGTACTGCAAATTGGTATATTTTGTCATATAATCCAACACTGGAATTTATGCATAACTTATGAACCAGCAATTCTACTCCTAAAATCCCCATGAGTAATGCTGCAGCAGTAAATAATTCCCCAAATCTCAGCACTTTCAGGGGGATGTAACCTGTGCAGTCGCATAGGACCTTGAACCTAAATGGCTCCCTGTTTAGCGTAACACACTGCTATAGCCATCTTGAAACCTTAATAAATGTTGATCCATAGAGTCCACATTTTCATTTTGCCCTGGTCCTTACAAATTATGCAGCTGGTCCTTTTTCAAAGCACATAAATAACAAATGTGTGTGCATGTGTCCACCAAGGGATATGTACAAGTATATTCTTAGCAACAAACTAGAAACAATTCACATTTTTTTTTACAAGAAACTGAATAATTTGTGGGATATTCATACCACAGAATATTATGCAGTAATGAAACTACATATAGCTATTAAAATATATAGATACACCTACACAAAGAATCACTCCCACCTCCACTCCCTGACACATTATAAATATATATTATTAGCAAAAAATAAACCTGTGGTATTTGAAACTATGGAGGTCTGAGAAATTATTTATTGCTGAAACAGTACCCAGCCTAATATGACTAAAGTACATAGTCCATTACCATTATACTGACCATTACCACTATTAATCTACTTAAATCCACCCTGAAAATATCTACAGTTTTATCTTATTCACCTGCCACAAGTATTGAGTCCCAGTCAGACACGACTGAGCGACTTCACTTTCACTTTTCACTTTCATGCATTGGAGAAGGAAATGGCAACCCACTCCAGTGTTCTTGCCTGGAGAATCCCAGGGATGGGGGAGCCTGATGGGCTGCCGTCTATGGGGTCGCACAGAGTCGGACACGACTGAAGCGACTTAGCAGCAGCAGCAGCATCTGGTATTAAAAGAGAAATGTTCTTTTTCTAGAATGATTTTTATTTTAAAAAGTTCTCCTCAATTATAGCATTTTTGATTCTGGTAAATAAGTCTACTCATGCTCTTCATACAACACTAATGACTATGATCAATGCCCACAAGTTATTTTTCCATTTTTACATAAAAATGGGTTTTTACACATAAAACCCTCCATCCCTTGGATTATTTTGCCAACTGCCCTGTTCTCAAAGATTTTAGGTCTAGCCTCTCCAGGGGCATGTATACAGTTATGCATTTTATACAAAATACAAAAGCTCCCAGACAGGGAGATAAGGACTTTGTCTACTAGTCAAGTAACGCAAGGATCTCCTTGGACTGCAAGGATATCCACCAGTCAATCCTAAAGGAAATCAACCCTGAATATTCATTGGAAGGACTGATACTGAAGCTCCAATACTTTGGCCACCTGATACAAAGAGCCACCTCAATGGAAAAGACTCTGACATTAGGAAAGACTGAAGGCAAAAGGAGAAGAGGGCAGCAGAGGATGAGATAGTTTAACAGCATCACCAACTCAATGGACATGGGTTTGAACAAAGTCCAGAAGACAGAGGACGGGCAAGCCTGGAGTGCTGCAGTCCATGGGTTTGCAAAGAGCTGCACATGACTTAGTGACTAAACAAGTAATGCATCCTCACAAGACTGTGGCAGGAGGGCTGTGATCCATTTTCTTTACACAAAGTTACCACCTTCTCTTAAAGTTAAGTACTATTATGGGAAGATTAGCCCAGAGAGGGGTTTTTTCCTAATGCACACATTTCAGCTAGCAGAGATCAAGTTTGTTTCTCTTTAAAAGCATTCTACATGCCAAGTATTAATACACCACAGTTTGCTTTGGGTCTGCTTTGTTTCAGCTACCATTCTCAAAGCACTTCCATTTTTAGCTTCAATAGTTCATGGCCAAGATTGCTTTCCTGAGTCTACTTACCTGAGGCTATGTGTTAGAGGCAAAGTTAGAGTGCTTTGTCCTTCTGTGCATTACACAACTCTTACACACTACCATTTTTAAATCCAATCACTTGGACATAGTTGTATTACAGTTTCCTGAAGTTGATCCCTTGTGTGGGAAAGGCTAGGGGACAACTCAGGACTTATTCATCTTCATCGACTCCTTGCCCTCCCCTTACTTCCATCATACATAAAATTTTTTAAATTAGGTTTCAAAAAATATGATGAAGTAAAAATAACTCTTTGAATAAGATGTTCTCATATTTTGCTCTTTAAAAGCATTTATAAAATGCTTTTTTATCATTATTTTAAAATGCTAAGTGTATAAAATCATTTGTTTGTTATAAATATAAGTAATACCAATTGTGAACCAAATTTTAAAACAAGAATTGTAAAACAGTGATACCACTATAATTCCATTATCCTAGATTCCAAAATAAGCAATATACTCAAGGCCTGCTGTCAGAGAGGCCCTTTCAAGTGTTGCAGCATGCGCTTCATCACCAGGTCTCGGTCCAGGATCACGGGACAAGACTGTGCCAAATAAGAACTGAAAGCAATAAGAAGTGCCAACCCTAATTTCTGCAACTTCAGTAAGCCAAGCCAGTATTTAACTCAATTATTTTTAACTATCTGCTTTGCACCAGCACATCAGAGCATTCAAAAATGAACCATATCTGAAAAAAATTAAGAGTCTCTCACCCAAAAGCTCACAATCCAATAGAGCAAATGAAAGTAGACTATATGTTAACTTTTGGATATTCATTAATCTTCACAAAACCAACATGTGCTAGAGAATATTATACATTTTAAATATGAGGAAACTAAGTGCAAAAACTTTATATGCATATAAGAATTCTTATTCATTCAAAAACATATGTTAAACACATACTTTGAGTCAAGAACTTCTCTCCTCTTATCTTATTCTCTCTTAACTCTTCCACCTTCTTCTTGTTTCTCTTCCCTTCCTCCTTTTCATCCTTTTCCTTCTTCTTCAGACAATAAAGAAATAATGCCAGACTCAAAAGCAAAAAAAAAAAAAAAGTAGACTGTGATTGTTGTTACAGGAGCTTCTGCTGCTGCTAAGTCGCTTCAGTCGTGTCCGACTCTGTGCAACCCCATAGACGGCAGCCTACCAGGCTCCCTCGTCCCTGGGATTCTCCAGGCAAGAACACTGGAGTGGGTTGCCATTTCCTTCTCCAATGATGAAAGTGAAGTCGCTCAGTCATGTCTGACCCTTAGCAACCCCATGGACTGCAGCCCACCAGGCTCCTCCATCCATGGGATTTTCCAGGCAAGAGTACTGGAGTGGGGTACCATTGCCTTCTCCATGTTACAGGAGACGGGCTTTTAAAAAGCAATGAAAACAACTGAGAAGCCTAGAGACATAGGATCTAGTGGGAGGAGAAAACATGGTCTGAGACTGTATGTAACAGGAAGAAAAGAAGAAGTGTAAACCTGTGAAAGCATGGAAGTACAATAAAGTGAGCCTGTGACTGAATCAGGTTTCATAGAGGCAGAGGAGCAGAGTGAGACACACAGTGAGAGATAAAATTAGAAAGAAAGACTTATTCTGCACCTTGGATTTGATAAGTCACTATTAAACAATTTTTGAATGAATTACATTAAATCTCACAATAACCTTACTAGAAAGATGCCGATATGGTACCCATTTTATAGATAAATAAACTAAGGAAGAGAAATATTTACAAACCTTCCCAAGGTCAATCAGGTAGAATTCTGAAAGACATGGGATAACAAATCCAAAGAATCTGACTGCAGAAGGTGGATATTTAACCACCACTGCTAGAGAGAGCCAATATAAAGGAAAAAAGTCATTTTACTATAATTTACATACAATAAAAGATTTTTTAATATCTCAATGCCCAACTTTTCTAGGTTCTCACTTATAAGGTCCTCTACATTATATAGCATAAAAAAAGAAAAGAAAAGAAAGAAAGTGCTCTTAAATATGAAATAAAAGCACAAGTTTAAAAGTAAACTAAGGTTTAGTATATCTTTTCATTATTATAATTCACCCAGAAATTGAAACATCCAGGAAAAAAGACAACAGAAAGTTTGTGGAAGCTAGCTCTAGCAGTTTCTTAGAAGATTTTTCCAAGACAATTTCCCTGATTTTGTAGAAATTCTCATTTAGAAATATTATGTGTTCATTTACTTTTTATATCCATTTCTTCCACCAATGAACAGAAACAGTTCTAGGCTTCAAGCACATGAGTGTCACAGACAAACTAGCCACTGATGCCCATAAGCAATGGTCTACAGATAGCACAGATCATAATTTCCAGTAAAGGAGCATTTAGCGCTGTCTTACGTCATTCCCTTTCTTTTTAACCTGGTCTATTAACACCACTTTTGAAAGAAAAGGCTCTCCCAATTTAGAGAGCAAAAAGGTAAACATTCTTTTTTTTTTTTTAAACCAATAAGCCTACTTAAACAGGAGAGAACAGAGTAGGGCAGAATCTTTAAAAGAATGACACAGCCACAGAACATGACAAAAACGGGCTAGAATTAACTAGACCCAAGATGGTGGAAGATTTCACTTCCAGTAGACTGTGAGACTCACTATACACTCATTGTAATACGGTATGCTAAATGACACACCGCCACCCCAGCACCATGACAGTTCTGAGGCTAATCATAAAAAGGCCAAAAAGTGGGTGGTGGCTTCGTTCCTGCAAATCCCCGGCCCTTCCCAGAAATGGTTGGGATAATCTTCCCATTCATTAGCCTATGAAATTATCCAGCCATAAAAACTAACCACCCCACGCTTCAAGGCCTCCTGCCTTCTGAGATGGCCCATACTCTGTGAAGTGTTTCTTCCAAGGCTGTTCTCAACTTTTGAGAGGGACCACATTCTGTCTATAGAATGTGTATCTTTCTAAATAAATCCACTTCTTATCTATCACTTTGTCTCTCACTGAATTCTTTCTGCAATGAGACATAAAAGAACCTGAGCTTGGGTTCAAGACCCAATCTGGGTTTAGTCTGGGTCTGAGTCCCATATGTGGGATCAAGTCCCATCTGAATTGTACGGTTTCACAATTAAAGAGGACCCTTAATAGATATCTAACCCCAGTTATTAATTTCTCTCAGAAAGGATTACAATTTTGATGCCCATACCTTTCCCCCAACTTTATCTTATGCTAAAAGTCCCACAAAACAAACAAAAACAAAACGGGGCTTCTCCAGTGGTCCAGTGGTTAAGAATCTGCTTTGCAGTGCAAAGATTATCAGTTCAATCCCTAGTCTGGAAAGATATCCCACATGTTGTTGTTGTTCAGTCTCTAAGTTGTGTCTGACTTTTTGTGACCCCATAGACTACAGCATGCCAGGTTCCCTGTTCTTCACTATTTCCTGGAGTTTCCTCAAATTCATGTCCATTGAGTCAAGGTGATGCTGTACAACCATCTCATTCTCTGTCACCCCCTTCTCCTCTTGCCCTCAGTCTTTCCCAGTATCAGGGAAGATCCCACATACCATGGAATTAAGCCCGAGCACCACACTACTGAGTCAGCACTCTATAGCCCACAAGCCCCAACTGCTGAGCCCCCATGCTGCAACTACTAAAGTCTGCACACTTAGCACCTGTTCTCCACAACAAAAGAAACCATCACAACAAGAAGCCTGCACACCACAATGAAGAGTAGCCCCCACTAGCCCCAACTAGAGAAAGTACCACGAGTAACAACAAGGACCCATGACAGTCAAAATAAAGAAATAAATAAAAATTTTAAAAAATGCATCTTGTTATTTAGAATATATTTTACAACCAGGTTATCTTGAAATATATGAAAAGAAATTATGTAGCTCAAAGTCAGAGAGGCCAAGCTAGATCTACTGTGATTTTAGTTTTAATTGGCTAGTGTGTGCTTTTGGTTCCACCTGCTTTTGAGTAGAGGACAGAAAAGTTGTCACTCATGGCGAGAAATGGTTGAGAAAAGGGGAAGAGATCACAAAGAGCTTTGTAGGCTATGCTAAGGAATTTGGAGGTTTTTGTCTGCTTTGCAGTGTGGTGCTGTGGGGTGTTTACCTAACTTGTGTGACCGTAGGAAGAGAATCATTTCAAATGTCAATGAAAAATTAATCAGTTGATCTAAAAAAGAGAGGGAAAATTATATTCAAGTCAAATGTGAGGATTATAACCTGGGAAAAGCAACTCACAAAGCTCGAAGAACTATTTCACTCATTAGAAGTCAAGGCACAGTTACATAAAGATTTTGAGACAGAAGGCTGTATATTAAATGATATATTATTGATAGTTCACACAATCCATATCTAAGCATAATTAAACAGTGATGATGGCTCCAATCCTCTGTGAATACAGCATAGTAAAAACCACCTATTATATACTTTAAAAGGGTGAATCTTATGTATGTGAATTATATCCCAATAAGCTGTTAACCAAAACATAACCATTAAAAAGAGTTTTATATTCCTGTAGCACAGGGGTTTTAAGAGAGAAGGCAAGAAAGACAAGTTGGGCTTATATTACAGAAAGCATAAGTTGCTCAAATGTGCCATCTTGAGGAGTTCTGACCTTATCTTATGAAAGGTAGAAAGCTAACAAATAATCATATCAGATTCAGAAACTATGATTGAGACCACCACTAATCTGAATGGAAAGGATATAAATGTAACCAGGAAGGGTTAATTTTGACTCCATGCTGAATCTGTTTCTGGGACTTTAACCCTTGTTTTTGCCATTTCTGTGATTATAATCATACAGAATGGTCTGCCTCAGAGAACCCCACCCCTTCTGCCTTACCCTTAAACTAAAGTGCCTTAGTTTAGCTCACAGGGAGATAATGTGACCCTGCCCACATGTGAATGACTATAAGGAAATGAAACTAACACATCCCCCTATCTAAGGCTTGCCATTTTAGGAGATGCTTGCAAGAATTAAATGATCCCTTTACTATATTCCCTCACTTCCTTCCATCTCTGATCCATTAAAGAACCAGGCATCCAGGCCCTGACAAGATGGTTATTTTTGAGACAGTAGTTTGCCACCTTCTCCGTGAGCTGGCTTTCCAAATTAAATTGTATTCCTTGTCTCAAAACCTTGTCCCTCAGATTTATTGGCCTCTCATCCCAGGGACGGGGGAGCCTGGCGGGCTGTCGTCTATGGGGTCACACAGAGTCGGACACGACTGAAGTGACAGCAGTAGCATGCAGTGAGCAGAGTGAGCTTGGACTTGGTAACATAATCTCTATGTACTTATAGCCTAAAATTACAATGGATTACTTTCATTTACACATTGGATTATTTCCTTCATTTTTAATGACTTCACAGAACTTACAACTAAAAAGAATATTAGAAATAATTTAGGCTAATTTCTGAAACTGAGGAGGACCCTTTGGGGCCCTCCTGGGTACAAAAGCCTTTCCATGTCTCCCACGTCTTGTTTGTAGGAAAAAGGCTTCAGCCTCTGAGACCTCCATGAGTCCCAAAGAGCAGATTCAAACGGTTTGTAATCAGAGAAGTGAGGAAATGGAGAAACAAAGGAGAAGCAATCAAGAAACAATAGTGCAGCAATTAAAACAGGGTACTGGTTCCGCCCCAAGGAATACACATAAAGTCTGTCAGTTCTTCTGCAGGAACAAAGGCCCCCACCCAGGTGGAGGACAATAACTTCACGCTGAACACAGGATTCCTAGAACACTGCCCCGTTAATACCACCAACCAATCAGGAAGAAAGTCACATACTCTGCAGCCCTCACCCCAAATTTTGCCTATAAAAACACTTCTCCGAAAACCATCAAAAGTTCAGGTTTTTAGAGCATGAGCCAACTGTTCTCCTTGCTTGGACCTGCAATTAGCTTTTCTCTACTCAAAAATCTGAGATTTGTTTGACCTCACTGTGCATCAGCACATGAAACTGCATTCAACATTTCTTCATTTAACAGGTAAGGAAACTGGTCCTAAAATAGTAACATATTTGTCCATTGTCATACAGCTAATGGGTATCATTGTTTATAAATATCTAGTTAATATTCAATAAATATCTATTATTATAAGATACACTAATGGGCTTTATGAAAACTGGGTCAGTAAATGACTTATAAAATGTCCCTCAGATCCCTTGAGATGGTTTATAAAACTTTTACTGATTTGACATTTGTGATGGAACAATTAGTAGATTAAGTGTAAAAAATACTCAGTTTTGAATCCACAGAAATTACTTTGAAGGATTAAAATTTTATCCACCACCTTCTAATCACAAAAAACTGATCATTTCAGCTAAATTCTGCATTATGAATTCAGTGCCCTTTTACTTCTATCCTTCCCATTCTTTTGTAATTACTCCATATCTCCTAATACTAGGCTCCTTATTGAATTGCTAATAAAATCCAGAAAATGCCCTAAGAATTCAATTCAGACGTAAATGGAATTATTTGGGTTGCTCTGTCTCTGCTTTTAAAAAATCATAATATGAAACAGTGTGCTGTTACTCAAAGTCCCACAGACTTCTCAGCTTGATAACTGAAGTAATTTAGAAAACTAAGAAAAAAATCTGTGACTGCTTTACAGCTAATTTATTTACAACAACTTCAGGATTGTGAAAACTCACCCACACATGTATACCTACAGAGAAAGAAAAATAAATTCTTTCTGAAACAGCAGCTACTTTTTAGTCCTGCTGGTGCTTTCTTCTCATTTCTTTTTCCTTACTTGCTCCTCATTTTAGGTAACTTCAATAAGATGCCAGTTATAAATCTAAATTTACTTCTGAGTTCAACCTAAGAATTATAGCAAAACAGAAGTGGTACCTCCTCCATTATTAAGCCATCTTCTGGAGACGCATTATATTGAAGAACTGCCCACCCCTCGCCCCCCGACCCCTGGTTGAAGAACAGTCCTACACAAAATTGTGTGTTCAAATTAAATTGTAAAAAATTTGGGATAAGACCTATGCATTTGAGTAGTCAATGAACTATGCAAGCTGCTTTGAAGTTACAACAGAACAAAATGAGGGATTTTAGTTTTTATGGAAAGGAAATTCATGAGTGAGGCTTCATCTTTTAAAGTAAATGCTCCTATCTTCAATAACAGCTTTTTTTTTCTTTTGTAACTCTGCATAATATATGACAACATGGAGACTGGAAAAAATGCTGACCTGTCAGCTCTGGGTTTTAGAGTAGGACTTAAAGTTCTCAAAGGTCTCTTAGATCTTATATGCTATAATCCTATGATTCTTTACTCTTCCTTTTTGTGTCATAGCACAACCATTTGATATGACATTCTGCAGCCTAAAATGTCAAAGTAAATAATTTCAACATTGAATTAATGTTTCAAAAAGTCAGTTCCAGCCCAAAGGCATCTAAAAAGAAATGAAAATAGTCAAATATATCAGTCAGATACATAAAAGATATATATGGACCTATGTGTTTGTATATATGTGGAGTTAAATGTCTGAAAGAATATCCATCAATATGTTACTATGTCTAAGTGATATTATTGTTAAGCTTAGCTACAG
The DNA here is from genome assembly GCA_935064755.1 of Tragelaphus eurycerus. Classification (NCBI taxonomy): domain Eukaryota; kingdom Metazoa; phylum Chordata; class Mammalia; order Artiodactyla; family Bovidae; genus Tragelaphus; species Tragelaphus eurycerus. Next base: position 17,777,964 of record CAKXYN010000043.1, read on the forward strand.
GTGATTTAATCTTCTTTATGTTTTTCTAGGTCTGAATATTTCACAATAAAAATGTAAATTTTATAAATATGAAAAAAAATAGCATTTCTATTCTAAACTACAAAGAAAAAAGACTTTGAAAAGGTACAGAGGAAAACTGTCATCTTTGGTGGGCATGTCCACCACCCACCAAGATGCAGCTTGTCCATGAGTTAGAGATGATCAATGAGGAAGTTAATCTTGATACTGTCTGTTGGGAACCTGATAGTTTGGAGGTACTGGATAGGTTGGAGGTAGAGAGCAGAAACAACTGTATCCATTTTGACCTTCTAGGCTCTGTTGGGTTGTCTGGCATGCTACTAAATTCAGTAACACCAGAAGTCCCTGAGAGTCATGGATAGGGATTAAATGGATCAGCTAGATGACCCATAGACGTGGAATTGGATCAAAGCTGAAACACCAGTGTGGAATTTTCCCTACCAAGAATAGCAACTGGCTAGTTTGGGTAACGTAAATCCCTCCCTGCTATTCTGCATCGTAAGAGGCCCACTCTGGATAACTCCCAAGTTCAAAGTTGGTTCCTCTTTACTGTAAACACTGAAAATGCTTTCCCTTGAATCCTACTGCTTGTCATATTCAAGGCCATATCCTCTGACTTGATGGGCTTAGAGTACTGAAAGTCAAATGTCTAAATAGAAGGGATAAGTAAAATCACCTGTATGCTACAAAAAACTTCAGAAACAATGGTCTTAAAGTCATGAGAGAAAATATAAAACAAAATTGGTACAAGCATATTCCTTAAATCCTCACTAGCATCTTGTTAGTTTCGAGATGAGATCCTAAGTGCATTATCAGTATGTCTGGAGGAGGTAAAGTATAACTAATATGTAGAAAGACTAGAGATCTCTTCAAGAAAATTAGAGATACCAAGGGAACATTTCATGCAAAGATGGGCACAATAAAAGACAGAAATGGTATGGACCTAACAGAAGCAGAAGATATTAAGAATACATAGAAGAATATACACAGAAGAACTATTCAAAAGAATACACAGAAGAACTATTCAAAAAAAATCTTAGTGACCCAGATAATCACGATGGTGTGATCATTCACCTAGAGCCAGACATCCTGGAATGTAAAAGCAAAAGGGCCTTGGGCGGCATCACTATGAACAAAGCTAGTGGAGGTGATAGAATTCCAGTTCAGCTCTTTAAAATTCTAAAAGATGATGTTGTGAAAGTGCTTCACTCACTATGCCAGCAAATTTGGAAAACTCAGCAGTGGCCACCGGACTGGAAAAGTTCAGTTTTCATTCCAATCCCGAAGAAGGGCAATGCCAAAGAATGCTCAAACTACCACACAACTGCACTCATCTCACACACTAGCAAAGTAATGCTCAAAATTCTCCATGCCAGGCTTCAACAATATATGAACTGTGAACTTCCAGATTTCAAGCTGGATTTAGAAAAGGCAGAGAAACCACAGATCAAATTGCCAACATCCACTGGATCATCAAAAAAGCAAGAGAGTTCCAGAAAAACACCTACTTCTGCTTTACTGACTACACCAAAGCCTTTGATTGTTGTGGATCACAACAAACTGTGGAAAAGTCTTCAAGAGATGGGAATACCAGACCACCTGATCTGTCTCCTGAGAAATCTGTATGCAGGTCAAGAAGCAACATTTAGAACTGGACATGGAACAATAGACTGGTTCCAAATTGGGAAAGGAATACATCAAGGCTGTATATTGTCACCCTGCTTATTTAACTTAGATGCAGAGTACATCATATAAAATATTAGGCTGTAAGAAGCACAAGCTGGAATCAAGCTTGGTGGGAGATATGTCAATAACCTCAGATATGCAGATGACACCACCCTTATGGCAGAAAGTGAAGAAGAACTAAAGAGCCTCTTGATGAAAGTGAAAGAGGAAACTGAAAAAGCTGGCTTAAGACTCAACATTCAGAAAACTAAGATCATGGCATCTGCTCCCATCACTTCATTGCAAATAGATGGGGAAACAATGGAAACAGTGACAGACTTAATTTTGGGGGGCTCCAAAATCACTGCAGACGGTAACTTCAGCCATGAAATTAAAAGATGCTTGCTCCTTAAAAGAAAAGTTATGACCGACCTAGACAGCATATTAGAAAGCAGAGACATTACTTTGCCAACAAAGTTCCATCTAGTCAAAGCTATGGTTTTTCCAATGGTCATGTATGGATGTGAGAGCTGGAGTATAAAGACAACTGAGCACCGAAGAATTGATGCTTTAGAACTGTGGTGTTGGAGAAGACTCTTGAGAGTCCCTTGGACTCCAAGGAGATCCAACCAGTCCATCCTAAAGGAAATCAGTCCTGAATATTCATTCGAAGGACTAATGCTAAAGCTGAAACTCCAATTCTTTGGCCACTTGATGCGAACAACTAACTCATTTGAAAAGACCCTTATGCTGGGAAAGACTGAAAGCAGGAGGAGAAGGGGACAACAGAGGATGAGATGGTTGGATGGCATCATCGACTCAGTGGACATGATTTTGAGTAAACTCCAGGAGTTGGTGATGGACAGGCAGGCCTGGAGTGCTGGAGTCCATGGGGTCGCAGAGTTGGACACAACTGAATGACTGAACTGAACTGATGTTTTGAATAACATTCCCAAATAATTCTGAAAAAAAATCAGTGCTCATTCCTATGGGACATTAGTGATGCAGTAAAAATTAATACATGTAAATATCAGATATACTGTATATACTAAACAGTGTCTACCTTAAAGACAAATTTGCTATAGGTATAGAAATATGAGAGAGTAATGAATAAGCCATTATATTACCCCAAAAGATGAATATACAATTATCAGTAAGAGCTAAGAGAAAAATCAAAGTTTAATGTAGTACAAATGTCTCTAAATATAAATTTTTTCATCACAATTACTGCAGTATTTCTCAGATTTAAGTCTTTTAAATGAAAAATAATTATAATTGACCACCAATGTTTACTTAAATATTCATATTTAATTCAAAGTACAAACAAAATTAGACAAAATGTTAGGCATATGGTTCCTTCATAAATAAAATTACACAAATCATTATAGGGGACTGGAATGCAAAAGTAGGAAGTCAAGAAACATCTGGAGTAACAGGCAAATTTGGCCTTGGAATACGGAATGAAGCAGGGCAAAGACTAACAGAGTTTTGCCAAGAAAATGCATTGGTCATAGCAAACACCCTCTTCCAACAACACAAGAGAAGACTCTATACATGGACATCACCAGATGGTCAACACCGAAATCAGATCGATTATATTCTTTGCAGCCAAAGATGGAGAAGCTCTATACAATCAGCAAAAACAAGACCAGGAGCTGACTGTGGCTCAGACCATGAACTCCTTATTGCCAAATTCAGACTGAAATTGAAGAAAGTAGGGAAAACCCCTAGACCATTCAGGTATGACCTAAATCAAATCCCTTATGATTATACAGTGGAAGTGAGAAATAGATTTAAGGGCCTAGATCTGATAGATAGAGTGCCTGATGAACTATAGAATGAGGTTCGTGACATTGTACAGGAGACAGGGATCAAGATCATCCCCATAGAAAAGAAATGCAAAAAAGCAAAATGGCTGTCTGGGGAGGCCTTGCAAATAGCTGTGAAAAGAAGAGAAGCGAAAAGCAAAGGAGAAAAGGAAAGATATATATATATCTGAATGCAGAGTTCCAAAGAGTAGCAAGAAGAGATAAGAAAGCCTTCTTCAGTGATCAATGCAAAGAAATAGAGAAAAACAACAGAATGGGAAAGACTAGGGATCTATTCAAGAAAATCAGAGATACCAAAGGAACATTTTATGCAAAAAATGGGCTCGATAAAGGACAGAAATGGTATGGACCTAAGAGAAGCAGAATTTATTAAGAAGAGGTAGCAAGAATACACAGAAGAACTGTACAAAAAAGAGCTTCATGACCCAGATGATCATGATGGTGTGATCACTGACCTAGAGCCAGACATCCTGGAATGTGAAGTCAAGTGGGCCTTAGAAAGCATCACTGCGAACAAAGCTAGTGGAGGTGATGGAATTCCAGTGGAGCTATTCCAAATCCTGAAAGATGATGCTGTGAAAGTGCTGTTCTCAATATGCCAGCAAATTTGGAAAACTCAGCAGTGGCCACAAGATTGGAAAAGGTCAGTTTTCATCCCAATCCCAAAGAAAGGCAATACCAAAGAGTGCTCAAACTACCACACAATTGCACTCATCTCACACGCTAGTAAAGTAATGCTCAAAATTCTCCAAGCCAGGCTTCAGCAATATGTGAACCGTGAATTTCCTGATGTTCAGGCTGGTTTTAGAAAAGGCAGAGGAACCAGAGATCAAATTGCCAACATCCGCTGGATCATGGAAAAAGCAAGAGAGTTCCAGAAAAACATCTATTTCTGCTTTATTGACTATGCCAAAGCCTTTGACTGTGTAGATCACAATAAACTGTGGAAAATTCTGAGAGAGATGGGATTACCAGACCACCTGATCTGCCTCTTGAGAAATCTGTATGCAGGTCAGGAAGCGACAGTTAGAACTGGTCATGGAACAACAGACTGGGTCCAAATAGGAAAAGGAGTATGTCAAGGCTGTATATTGTCACCATGTTTATTTAACTTATATGCAGAGTACATCATGAGAAATGCTGGACTGGAAGAAGCACAAGTTGGAATCAAGATTGCTGGGAGAAATATCAATAACCTCAGATATGCGGATGACACCACCCTTATGGCAGAAAGTGAAGAGGAACTAAAGAGCCTCGTGATGAAAGTGAAAGTGGACAGTGAAAAGGTTGGCTTAAAGCTCAACATTCAGAAAACGAAGATCATGGCATCTGATCCCATCACTACATGGGAAATAGATGGGGAAACAATGGAAGCAGTGTCAGACTTTATTTTTCTGGGCTCCAAAATCACTGCAGATGGTGACTGCAGCCATGAAATTAAAAGACGCTTACTCCTTGGAAGGAAAGTTATGACCAACCTAGATAGCATATTCAAAAGCAGAGACATCACTTTGCCAACAAAGTTTCGTCTAGTCAAGGCTATGGTCTTTTCTGTGGTCATGTATGGATGTGAGAGCTGGACTGTGAAGAAGGCTGAGCGCCGAAGAATTGATGCTTTTGAACTGTGGTGTTGGAGAAGACTCTTGAGAGTCCCTTGGACTGCAAGGAGATCCAACCGGTCCATTCTGAAGGAGATCAGCCCTGGGATTTCTTTGGAAGGAATGATGCTAAAGCTGAAACTCCAGTACTTTGGCCACCTCATGCGAAGAGTTGACTCACTGGAGAAGACTCTGATGCTGGGAGGGATTGGGGGCAGGAGGAGAAGGGGACGACAGAGGATGAGATGGCTGGATGGCATCACTGACTCGATGAATATGAGTCTGAGTGACCTCCAGGAGTTGGTGATGGACAGGGAGGCCTGGCGTGCTGCAGTTCATGGGGTCGCAAAGAGTCGGACACGACTGAGCAACTGATCTGATCTGATCTGATCTGATCTGATGAATTAAGAATACATACAGCTACAAAACATTACCATGCAATTAATAATAGTAATTTTATGATACATAATATTGTTTACCTGAAACTAATGTGTTGATGTTGCACATACAGTAGGAAAATATAGCAAATTCAGATTTCCATTTAATTTCTAAATTTTTTGTTTTTGTTTCAATACTATGGTATTCCTATGCAAGACCTGCAGTGTAACAATGTGCCAGATTGAGCACTGAAGATATTATTCTACCTATAAACATATAGGAAATGCTGCATAAAATATAGCTCCCAAATATTAAGGATATATCAAAGTTAAAAAAAATTTTTAAAGGAGGAAATCCCCAACATACAAGAAACAGAGGGAACTCAAGTCATAGCAATAATTATAGATCGCGTGACTTAAGTAGTCAAAGCAAATATCATACCCAGATAAATATAATCCAAAAGCCTGAGGTCACAATTGTAATGCCTTCTGCAGGGACTGAGGCAAGATCTTGAAATGAAATTTCCTTTACTAAAAAGTGAAAGTTTCCTATTCATGAAACGTTTTTTTTTAAAAGCCTAAAGCTTCCAGCCCAAGGAAGTGATGAGAATTTTACCACTGCTGAGTGCTGATTAGAAAGGGGAAGTCTCCCATGAGAAATCAAAAGTATAATCCTGCACATTAATGAGGAGCAAAAGTCCCAAACCAAGAAATTTTTAAAAACTGACCTTAGATCAGTAGGACTCCTAGAGCACCCAACAAAAGTAAAACTCAGCGCGGCCGCGGACGAAGATGGCGACCGCCATGTACTTGGAGCACTACCTGGACAGTATTGAGAACCTTCCCTGTGAGCTTCAGAGGAACTTCCAGCTGATGCGAGAGCTGGACCAGAGGACGGAAGATAAGAAAGCTGAGATTGACATCCTGGCCGCGGAGTACATCTCCACCGTGAAGACTCTTTCCTCGGAGCAGCGAGTGGAGCACCTGCAGAAGATCCAGAGCGCCTATAACAAATGCAAGGAGTACAGTGATGACAAGGTGCAGCTGGCCATGCAGACCTATGAGATGGTGGACAAGCACATCCGGAGGCTGGACGCAGACCTGGCTCGTTTTGAGGCGGACCTGAAGGACAAGCTGGAGGGCAGTGACTTCGAGAGCGCTGGAGGACGGGGGCTAAAAAAAGGTCGAGGTCAGAAAGAAAAGAGGGGCTCCAGGGGTCGCGGCAGGAGGACCTCAGAAGACGACACCCCAAAGAAGAAGAAGCATAAAGGAGGGTCCGAGTTCACCGACACCATCCTGTCCGTGCACCCCCTCCGATGTGCTGGACATGCCCGTGGACCCGAACGAGCCCACCTACTGCCTCTGCCATCAGGTGTCCTACGGGGAGATGATCGGCTGCGACAACCCGGACTGCCCCATCGAGTGGTTTCACTTTGCCTGTGTGGACCTGACCACGAAGCCCAAAGGAAAATGGTTCTGTCCCCGCTGTGTTCAGGAGAGGAGGAAGAAGAAGTAAGGCTGGGGCGGACACTGGACCAGAAGAGCAAGTTAACATATTCCCTCATTCATGTTGCAATATTTTACATTCGTTTTAAAACTACCTTGTTTCCGACGATATTTAATAACTCAACGGCCAGTTGTCATTCTGGATGTTTCCTCGAACAGATGAGAAGCTGCCTGAGCCCTGTTGCACAGAGAAGCAGTCTTAGGGGACTTGCCATAGTGACTCCGATCTCGTGACTTCCGTACAGACCCCAGGCCCTGAGCATGGTGGTCAGCGTGGGGGCCCCGGGGCTCCATGGGTGCACGGCTGGTGCACTGCTGCCGCGTCGCATCTGCAGCCATGAGCCCTGGCGTCCTGCTGGCCTCCTGGGGCGGCTCGCCAAGGCCCCGGTGCCACTGCGGGCACCTCTGAGCCTTGCCGGGAGCCCAGGGTGCGCCCGGAGGCGCCAGCTCTCCCCGGGGCTCCGCCTCAGTGTGCACTGCCTTCACGTTTGCACTGCCTGTTCCCTCCATGAGGGGTTTTCTTTCCAGAGTAAACGACTCTCCACTCTCAAATGGGCTGTCGGGGCCGTGACCGGTACGGATAAGAGACGGCCCAGCGGAAGGGCCGATGGTCTGTTTCTCCAGGAATGCTCACTCTGTGCTGTAAAGATGAGTTAGCGTGGTAGCGTGAAGACAGTGGTCTGTGTGAGTGTGAAGTGAGCCCAGGCTGCCGGGAGCTGACCTGAGGCCTGCTGACTTGCACAGCAGGTCAGCCGCTTACACTGAGAGGTGACAGTTATGTGACGTGATTTCTGAGCCTCCCGTGCCACAGGAGCAGTTCTGCGTGAAGCGAGGAAACCCATGTGTCTTTCCTCCCCGATCAGCACGTTGTTTTGGACCCACCTTGCTGGTCACAGTGTGAGTGGTCCAGGTGTGGACGCCCCGCATGGCTTCTGCAGGCGCCCTCTCCCCTGAGGCCGTCCAGGCGTGTGTTTGGAAGGTGGCGGGCATGGCGGCTCTGCCTCAGGCCCGGGGTCCGTGACAGATTGGAGGCCCAGCTTCCCGGCGTGGACAAAGTGCGTCCTGTCTGTGAGGAGGGCCATCGACAGGAACCCACCCGCTTCCCCCGACGGCCGCCCGCCCATCCTGCGCGCTTCCAAGAGAGGAGACGGTGGGCAGGAGCCGCAGAGGCCGTGTCCTGTGGGGCCACTGCCCACGGGGCAGCTACCATCCGGCAGGCGACAGGGGCCGCTCTGGGTCTGCCTCCGAGCGCCCTGTGTCTGACCCAGTCCTCACCAGAGAGAGCTGGGAGGTGGCGGGCGGTCTGTGCAGTGTGTGGCCCCAGGGGCTCCTATGAGCCTGTGCGGGGTCTGGCCGCGGCTGTCCCTCAGCCCCGGGCTCATCCCGGCCACGCGGCGTTCCTGATGAAGGGGCTGCTGGCACCGTCAGCCTCTGCCTCAGCTGGAAACCCTGGGGGAGTTGGTGTTAGTAACTTAGGTTTTTGTTAGCACGGATGTTTAAACATTAAGGGGAGTAAATTGTGGAAAAGTTTTTTTTTTTTTCACTCCTTTACCAGTTTTTGTGGAGAAGATAGGTAAGTACAGTACATTTGTGGTGATTCCTCATAAGCTCATTTCATCTTCGACCCATTCACACCACTGTTCCCACGGGATGGGGGATTTGTGGACGGAGGTGGACGGCGGTCCTGAGCTTCAGGGGTCCCCGCCGCCCCAGCCATTCCCCAGGAGGGTGACTGACTTCCCTGCTGGAAGCTTTCGTTTAAAGTTGGATGGCGTCACTCTGCTTGTCACCGTGTAACATGCCGTCTATGGACCTTTTTGGGAAAGTTTCTGTGCTTATACGTTTCCAGTGTTTACTTTTGCTGGTTACAGTAATATCACCGAAATAACATGCACGTAGCTTTGGAGAAAATGGAAAACACGAGCAGAATGTGTTTTGGGCCCAGGCCGAATGCCTCCTGACCACGCCGCTGCCCGCGAGGTGGAAGACACTGGGGAGGCCCTGTGGTCGGGAGCATCCCGGCCCACGGGGTCGGCGGGGGCCCGCGCTGCTCGCCCCTCGCCTGCCACCCCCGTCAAGACGAGACGTTCCTGGTCTCGGGCGCCGGCGCCGGGGGCAGGCCCGCCACTGCCGCAGCGTTCCTGAGCCAGCGAGGGCGCGGGCCCCCAGGTCCTCGGGGTCTGCTTGTGAGGGGAGCGGCTTCTCGTGCAGAGAAGCGGCGCTGTCCCAGTGCTGCTCGCGCCCGTCAGCAGGGTCGAAACATCCTCCTGTTTTCCCGCGGGAGAGCACGTGCTGTGCAAGTAGGAGCAGGCCTTAAGCCGCGCCCCCGCCTCTACGGCGGAGCGCGAGGGGCTCACGGCTGGTACACAAGGCCTGTGACCGTCCCTGCCGCAGGCTAGGCCCCTGAGCAGGCGGACGCGATCCTGGTGCTGGCAGGGCCACCTGGGCCGGGCGGCCCCCGTCTGCCCCGAGGCAGCAGCTGCCTGGACGCAGCCCCTGGCCAGTTGCGGGGGCACATGGGACACCAGCCGGCCGCCCGTCAGTCCTGCCTCCTGACCGGTCACCGGCAGCCCTCGGCCAGGACCGCTTCGAGCAATAACACTCCAAGGAGCAGCTTCCCCGTGTGGCCACAACCAGGGACCACCCTGTGCGGGGCTGGGACACCGAGGGCTGCAGGCTTTCCTCAGCTTTTTGTGGACAGTGTAGTTGGTCTTCAGTACCTGTGCGGAGAGGAATTTTAAAATGGGAAGTCTGAGAAAAGCGTTCTCATTCAGGAGAGAGTTCTGTGACGTTTCCTCCCCACTAGTATGTATCTGTGGTGTTCATCTTACCACATCTCATCCAAAAAGATGATGCAGCTTTAACCTGAATGTTACATTGTGTTTTCAAGGAATTATTATTGATGTTCTCTTTGTAAAAGAAAGAAATAATTGTAAATCTTTTTATTAAATAATGTAAAGATGTATATCTGTATTTTTTGATCATGTTATAGATGATGGATATATTGTTTAACGAATAAAGTATTTTTTGGAACAAAAAAAAAAAAAAGTAAAACTCATCTCTAGAGGTATTTCTACAATAAATGTAATTCTCATGGAAAAACCAACTGATAAAAGGATACAAGTCATATGAGGACTTGATTCACCATAATGGAGAGTTTACAAATGAGTACAAACAAATGAAGACATAATGAATAAGAAAAGTTTTAACCTTCCCTCATAAAAATAAATAAAGAAATAAAACTTAAAAAAATAAAACAATCTGAGATTTTTAAAAAAATATTCTTGGATGTATCTTAAAAGATAAAAGAAGAAACAGAAACAAACTTTTAAAAGAAGACATCAGAATCTTACGAAAAAGAATAAGTGATTTAAAAAAAAAAACTTCTAGAAATAAAAAATCACCAACATTTTAAAATCTCAATGTATGGATTAATCAGATCAGATGCAGCTGAACAGAAAATTATTATATGGGAGGATGGACTTGAGAAAATTACTCAGAATACAACACAATAAAGAAACAGAAAACACAAACAAAAGGATGAGAGTCATGGAGAATGGAATGAAAAAGGTAATTATATGTATTTAAATTGGAGTTCCAAAAGAAAATAAGAAAGTAAATATTGAATAGATGATAGATATTAATTTGCCATAATCGATGAAAAACAAGATCAGATTGAGGAAGCAAATGAATCCTATGCAAAAAATTTTTAAAGAAATCCTTTTTTTTTTTTCTGATACATCACTAGGATGCAATACTGAAGATAATTTAAGACCAAAAAAAAAGAAAAATGCTAAGAGCAAACTCACAGAAAAGACACACTGAATGCAACAGAAAATAATTAGATAAAAAGTAACCTAATTATCATTTCATCAATTCACTAATACTTATTGAATGCCAGACACTGTTCTAGGCCCTGGGGATACAGCAGTGAACAAAACAAACAATTCTTGCTTTCACGGAGCCTACATCCTGGTGACAGGAAAAGAATACTATCTACAAGTAAAAATATAAAATCAATATAAACCCAGAATCAAAGCTACTTTTTCTGTCACTCAGTGATTACTATTACTTTTTACCCATATACTTTTCATGTGTCAGATGCTCTTCTAAGTGTTGGAATATATCAAATAACACATTAAAACCCCGGCCTTCATGCAGAGGAGAAATTTTTAAAAAGTAATGTCTCAGATCAGATCAGATCAGTCGCTCAGTCGTGTCCGACCCTTTGCAACCCCATGAACTGCAGCACGCCAGGCCTCCCTATCCATCACCAGCTCTCGGAGGTCACTCAGACTCACAACCATCGAGTCAGTGATGCCATCCAGCCATCTCATCCTCTGTCGTCCCCTTCTCCTCCTGCCCTCAATCCCTCCCAGCATCAGAGTCTTCTCCAATGAGTCAACTCTTCGCATGAGGTGAGCAAAATACTGGAGTTTCAGCTTTAGCATCATTCCTTCCAAAGAAATCCCAGGGCTGATCTCCTTCAGAATGGACCGGTTGGATCTCCTTGCAGTCCAAGGGACTCTCAAGAGTCTTCTCCAACACCACAATTCAAAAGCATCAATTCTTCGGCGCTCAGCCTTCTTCACAGTCCAGCTCTCACATCCATACATGACCACAGGAAAGACTATAGCCTTGACTAGACGAACCTTTGTTGGCAAAGTGATGTCTCTGCTTTTGAATATGCTATCTAGGTTGGTCATAACTTTCCTTCCAAGGAGTAAGCGTCTTTTAATTTCATGGCTGCAGTCACCATCTGCAGCGATTTTGGAGCCCAGAAAAATAAAGTCTGACACTGTTTCCACTGTTTCTCCATCTATTTCCCATGTAGTGATGGGATCAGATGCCATGATCTTTGTTTTCTGAATGTTGAGCTTTAAGCCAACCTTTTCACTCTCCACTTTCACTTTCATCAAGAGGCTTTTGAGTTCCTCTTCACTTTCTGCCATAAGGGTGGTATCATCTGCATATCTGAGGTTATTGATATTTCTCACGGCAATCTTGATTCCAGCTTGTGTTTCCTCCAGTCCAGCATTTCTCATGATGTACTCGGCATATAAGTTAAATAAACATGGTGACAATATACAGCCTTGACGTACTCCTTTTCCTATTTGGAACCAGTCTGTTGTTCCATGACCAATTCTAACTGTTGCTTCCTGACCTGCATACAGATTTCTCAAGAGGCAGATCAGGTGGTCTGGTATTCCCATCTCTCTCAGAATTTTCCACAGTTTATTGTGATCTACACAGTCAAAGGCTTTGGCATAGTCAATAAAGCAGAAATAGATGTTTTTCTGGAACTCTCTTGCTTTTTCCATGATCCAGCGGATGTTGGCAATTTGATCTCTGGTTCCTCTGCCTTTTCTAAATCCAGCTTGAACATCAGGAAGTTCACGGTTCACATATTGCTGAAGCCTGGCTTGGAGAATTTTGAGCATTACTTTACTAGCGTGTGAGATGAGTGCAATTGTGCGGTAGTTTGAGCACTCTTTGGTATTGCCTTTCTTTGGGATTGGGATGAAAACTGACCTTTTCCAATCTTGTGGCCACTGCTGAATTTTCCAAATTTCCAAATGTCTCAGAGAATAAGTAATAAACATAAAAATATGTAAAATACATAATATATTACTATAATAAATGCTATTTTTAAAATTAAGACAAGTGAGGTAGAAAGTGGGAGACAGAGCTAAGGTTAGAGAAGGCTGCAAATTCAAACAGGTTAAAATTAAGCCTTAGGTGACTTTTTAGTAAGGACTCAGATTTCTAGCTAAACCAACATTCTATAATAAAATTAAAACATTTTCAGATTAAAAAATTGACATCGATAAGCTGAAAGATACCAAATGACATGTGAAGGAAACGACATACAAAAAAGAAGTGGAATATAAAAGGCAGTATTAAGGAAAAATATTCCTTTCATGTGCACATTAAGCAGTCACAAAAATTATCCACATAACAGATTATAATCATCTCTCTCAACAAATAGCAAACAGCAAAAGTTAGGGTGCACAACAAATATAAAGCAATAAAATTGAAAATCAAAGAGAAAAAGAAATTCAACTTTAAAATTACCTTAAAATTTTACCTTAAATTATATTATATAGAAATTATACAGTTCATTATTTAAATTTCTACTTCATTATAGATATATCAAATATCTACCAATTAACATGACATATGAATGAATATATGTGGGTTACAGATAAAGTGAATTTAACAGGGCAACTTATAGTTGCAACAAACATATTAGAGATGGAAAAACTCAGAAAACTAGTAGCCAAGATTTCAACTATAAGAATGTGAATCAAATTTGATAAAATAGAAAAAGCAAAGACGAATAGAGAGCAGATTAACAAAAGCAAAAAAATATGTCTGAAAAGAATAATAAAGTTGTCAAACTTCTGATCATATTGATCACAAAAAAAGATGAGAGAAAACAAAAATAAACAGTACTAGAAATAACAAATAGACTTCCTTATAAGTAGAGATTGAAGATCATAAGAGAACAGTATGAACTGCTTTAAGCCAATAAATTTGAAAACATGGACAAGGGGGACAATTTACTGGAAAAACAGAATTTACTTTAAAGAGAAAAGTACAACTTAAACAGACCTATAACCATTTTAGGATACTGAAGAAGTCACAAAACCAACCTACAAAAACACCATAGTAAATGGTTTTACAAACAAGTTTTATCACATCTTCAGGGAACTAAAAATTTCTTTTTTCTGTACAACATGTCCTAGAGAACAGAAAATAAAGCTTCCCTGATTCTTTATGAAGCCAATGAAAACCTGGCACAAAAACCAGACAAGAACAGTATGAGAAAATAAAATTATAGTCTAACTTCACATATAAACATAGACACCAAAATTCTAAATAAGACATTAGCAAGCCAACTCCAAGACTGTATGTTTAAATTACATCAGAGAATTCTTAAATTCTTAAGTATACCTTTTATTCAGATCTATATCATTAGATATAGTTGTTCTATATTAGATATAGTTGTTCTATATTAGATATTAACCTAACTAAAACATCCAGCAAGCAACTCTTGAAACTAATGATAATGAGTTGTCACATAATAATTTTGTAACAATTTGTTGTTCACTTAAAGGTAAGATTTACACTGAGATATTGTTGAAATAGGTATTATGTGTATATTTAATGCAATATTCTGAAAATCAAATAAAAAGTCTCTTCACTGTATATTTACTATTACATTTATACAGAATTTCATGATGTAAAAGCCAAGAAGATTTACTCCAGTTAAAATTTAAATGGAAAACCTAGCTTCTCATGGTTTAGCATTCTCCCTATCACTCATCCACTGACTCCAGGATTCTAAAAAATTTAATTTTTGAAAACCACTGTAATGGATCAAAATTACTTTTAAACAAGATTATATTATGGTTTCTTCATAATTTATAACTTCCCAGGCGTCTCATAATAGCATATTATATCAGTCTGAAATTGTTGTTCTTTACAAGTCAAATTGGTTTTTATTTTCCATGAAATCTTCTTAGTATTTGCAAATTTAATTTTATAAACATGTCATCAGGTCTCTTGATCATAAAGCACTTCTTCACACTAACATTTTTGTTACCTTTTGTATAATTAATGTTCTAAGAATTGTTTCTCTAAAATTAAAAAGCCTAAGGGAATCTAGAGCACAGATGTAGTAGCAGATGTGATGACCTGGACAGCTGATGAGATTTAACAACTTAAATATTATAAGCCCACCCATTTGCACTAAGTAATCAGAATGACAGCAAAATAACAGAAAAAGCCTCACAATAACACAGTATAGCCTTCAGAATTTTCTATAATGAGTTAACTTCAGGCAAAGCTTCACTACAAAATACATTCTCTCTTACAGTTATCTCAATAGAGAGATTTTAAAAATACATTTTATTAGATGATTAAATTCACTGAAAAGCAAAAACTAAACAACAAATTGTATATAATAGAAGCTCAAATCTTGGCATAACTATTTTAAGTAGGTAAATATATAAAATGTTTTTTAAACACTGAAGCTACTAGATGTAAAGAAAACCAACTCCAGCAAAAAAGCAAAGTTTCTCAAATCTCAAAATCTTAAACCTTTTCCAAAAAAACCTCCGGTGTGGTAATGGGGAGATTTTTTTTTTTATCAGCCTCAACAATATTAAAAGTAAAATGAAACAGAACACATTTAAGAAGGAGAAAAAAAAAGGATAAAATTATAGCCAGGGTACTATGAGTTGCCATACTACGGTGGCAAACCTAGACAGTGTTTTGAAAAACAGAGACATTACTCTGCCGATAAGGGTCTGTATTGTCAAGGCTATGGTCTTCCCAGTGATCACGTATGGTTGTGAAAGCTGGACCATAAAGAAGGCAGAACACAAAAGAATTGATGCCTTCAAACTCTGGTAATGGAGAAGACTCCTGAAAGTCCACTGGACAGCAAGGAGATCAAACCAGTCAATCTTAAGGGAAATCAACCCTGAATATTCACTGGAAGCACTGACTGATGCTGAAGCTGAAGCTCCAGTATTTTGGTCATCTGGTGCAAACAGACGACTCATTGGAAAAGTCCCTGATGCTGGGAAAGATTGAGGTCAGAAGGAGAAGAGGGCATCAGAGGATGAGATGGCTAGACAGAATCGCTTATGGAATGAACATGAACTTGGGCAAACTCCAGGAGATGGTGAGGGACAAGGAGGCCTGGAGTGCTACAGTCCATGAGGTCACAAAGAGTTGGACACAACTTGGTGACTAAACAACAATTATGAGTTAGCAGTAATACAGCTGTGAGAGAAGCACTGTATAAGAAATAAATTGGTCTATTCCACAAACATAGTGTATGACATCACAAGTTTATGTATTAGAAACTAAATCTAAAAAGTATACAAAGGATTTACTATCTACCTGAAAGACAATCAAGTCAAGTGAATGTGTATATATATATATTCACACAATCGTATTGCTCTGAACTTCAAATAAATAATCCTTTGATTAAATATAAATAGGTTTGCTTTGCTCTTAAGTAGAATATTATCTTAATACTGGAATTCTAGAGTCTAAATTCTTATGACTAGGTCAAAAATGACAATCAGTTTTTCCAATTTGTTGACAAAGTTCATTGTTATTTAAATAATCATGTGGTTGTGACGTGTATTTCCTAGAGACATCATAATCTGGAAATAGAAAAGCCTTTGAAATCTAAACTGAAAAATTAGTTGTCAAGGTCTAGAAAAGACCAGAGAATATTGTTTCATTCTTCCAAGAAATAAAATATAGATGTCTATTTTAGGGTGTCCAGGCAATTCAATAAGAACAGTCTTTTCAACAAATGGAGTTGAGACTAATAGAAATTCATAAGGAAAAAGGAGAGGGGGGAGGGAAGGTATTAGATCCTTACTTCACATGATACATAAATCTTAAGTCAAAATGGATCACAGACCTGGGAATTCCCTGGTGGTCCACTAGTTAGGAACTGGCATTCTCAATGCTAGGGCTCCAGGTTTAATTCCTGGTTAGTGAACTAAGATCCCACAAGCTGTTCAGTGCAATCAAAAGCAAAAAAAAAAAAAAAAAACAAACAAACAAAAACCAAAATGGATCACAGACCTAAAGGTAAAAGCTAAAAATAAAAGTTTAAAATGTCTAAAAGAAAGAAAACATTCAACATTTTAAGTTAGGAAAGAGTGTTTAGATATGATATCAAATACATGAGTCTTTAAAGAAAAACTCAATAAATTACCCAATTAAAACCATAAACCACCTTTAATGCACACCGTTGTAAAAGAGAAAGACAAGATACAGACCACATAAAATATTTGCAATTATTTCATCAGGAAAAAAACTTGTACCCAAAATGAAAAATAACAATTAAAAATTAGTAATAAGAAGGCAGACAATCTAATTTTAAAATGGGCAAAAGGGTTTTAACCTAAGATAGTAACATAGAAGTCTCCTCAGTTCACCTTTTCCAGTGGACACAATGAATCTATACCTACACACAGAAGAATTCCCTTTAAAACATTCAAAAGCTAACTGAGTGCTTACCACACATTGGGAAAATGAGGGGAAAAGTCACATTGATCGGGTCACCAGTATATCCCTGAAAGGAACTTGTGCACATATAGGGCATGTGGCTTTTACAGCTGTGGCCAGAGGACTTACTCTCTGATCACCTGACTCTGGTGGACAGTGAGGCTTCAGTTTCAGGCTCCAAAGAACTTATAGCAAATAACCAAACACTTCTTAAATCAGTTATTCTCCCATAGCTCGGCGCATAAAAAGCAAACAGAAATGCTCATTTCTCAGTCTTTTCTAAAAGAGGCCTTAAGCATACTTGAAAAACTGCTGTCTGAGGGTCAGATTTGCAATTTAGTGTGTCTCTAGGGACAGACTCAAAGAAGGCAATGGCAACCCACTTCAGTGTTCTTGCCTGGAAAATCCCATGGATGGAGGAACCTGGTAGGCTGCCGTCTATGGGGCGCACAGAGCTGGACATAACTGAAGCGACTTAGCAGCAGCAGCAGCAGGGACAGACTATGCTTCTCACTGGAGATCTGGGAAGCCAGCAGAAAGCACTTTGCCTTCTACTTGTAGCCAGCTTCAAATTACCATTATCACTCTACAAAAAGCTTGTACACATCTGGCACGCTGGCTTTTACACTGCTGCAAGAGATACACATTTTGATTTCCTGGCTCTGGTGAACAACAGGGACTGTGTTTGTGGGTCCCACATTACTGCAGAAAACACAAAAGCAATTCTTAATCTACTATCCCCCTGGGCTCTGGACAATGGAGCAAACAGAAATGCCCATTTCCCAGTCTTTCCCTGTAAGAGATCGACTTGCACACATTGAAAACTGCTGTCGGAGGGTTCAGATTCTAATCAGCTTGCAGCTAGAACCTGAGATCCTCACTTTTGGGACACTGGAAGTTCTCAACATACTCTTCTACTGAGAACCACTAAGAAAAACAAAAGCAACTTCAATAATCACAAAAGTTTGAGACTCAACCAAGAGCTAAGAGCCAGGCTGAATGACAAGGTTCATCTTCCACATGAGAACACTCCATTAAGACTGAGAGAGGTGGCTGTTTCTCTAATACACAGAAACTAACGCAGGAAGTCAAGGAAAATACAGAAACAGAAGGATATGTTGCAAACAAAAGAATAAGATAAAACTCCAAAAACAGACCTTTAAAAAAAAAAAAAAAGATAAGTGATATACCTGATAAAGAGTCAAGATAATATTCATAGAGATCTCACCAAACTCCAGGGAACAGTTCATGAACAAAGTAAGAATTCCAACAAAGAGATGTAAAATATAAAGAAACTCCAAACAGAAATCACAGAGCTGAGGAATATAATAACTGTGCTGAAAAATTCAATATGGGGATTCAATAGCAGACTTGAAGACAGGGCAATGGAATTCACTCCATCAGGGAAGCAAAAAGGAACAAGAACAAAAGAGAATGAATGCAGAGTTCCAAAGAATAGCAAGGAAAGATAAGAAAGCCTTCCTTAATGATCAATGCAGAAAAATAGAGGAAAACAATAGAATGGGAAAGACCAGAGATCTCTTTAAGAAAATTAGAGATACCAAGGGGACCATTTTATGCAAAGATGGGCACAATAAAGGACAGAAACAGTATAGACCTAATAGAAGCATTAGATATTAAGAAGAGGTGGCAAGAATACACAGAAGAACTATACAAAAAAATCTTCTGATCCAGACAACCATGATGGTGTGATCACTAACCTAGAGCCAGATATCCTGGAATGCAAAGTCAAGTGGGCCTTAGGAAGCATCACTACAAAAAAAGCTAGTGGAGGTGATGGAATTCCAGTTGAGCTATTTCAAATCCTGAAAGATGATTCTGTGAAAGTGCTGCATTCAATATGCCAGCAAATTTGGAAAACTCAGCAGTGGCCACAGGACTGGAAAAGGTCAGTTTTCATTCCAAACCCAAAGAAAGGCAATGCCAAAGAATGTTCAGACTACCACACAATTGCACGTACCTTCCATGCTAGCAAAGTAATACTTAAAATTCTCCAAGCCAGGCTTCAACAGTACATGAACCATGAACTTCCAGATGTTCAAGTTGGATTTAGAAAAGGCAGAGGAACCAGAGATCAAATTGTCAACATCCGCTAGATCACTGAAAAAGCAAGAGATACCAGAAAAACATCTACTTCTGCTTTATTGACTATACCAAACCCTTTGACTGTGTGGATCACAACAAACTGTGGAAAATTATTCAAGAGATGGGAATACTAGACCACCTTACCACCTCCTGAGAAATCTATATGCAGTTCAAAAAGCAACAGTTAGTACCAGACATGAACAACAGACTGGTTAACTGGGAAAGGAAGACGTCAAGGCTGTATATTGTCACCCTGCGTACTTAACTTAGATGCAGAGTACATCATGTGAAATGTCAGGCTGGATGAAGCATAAGCTGGAATCAAGATTGGCGGGAGAAATATGAATAACCTCAGATACGCAGATGACACCCTCTCTTATGGCAGAAAGTAAAGAACTGAAGAGCCTCCTGATAAAAGTGAAAGAGGAAATTGAAAAAGCTGGCTTAAAACTCAACATTCAAAAAATGAAGATTATGGCATCTGGTCCCATCACTTCATGGCAAATAGATGGGGAAACAATGGAAACAATGACAGACTTTATTTCTGGGGGCTCCAAAATCACTGCAGATGGTGACTATAGCCATGAAATTAAAAGACACTTGGCTCTTTAGGAGAAAAGTTATGACCAACCTAGACAGCATAATAAAAAGCAGAGACCTTACTTTGCCAACAAAGGTCCATTTAGTCAAAGTTATGGTTTTTCCAGTAGTCATGTATGGATATGAGAGTTGGACTATAAAGAAAGCTGAGTGATGAAGAAATGATGCTTTTGAACTGTGGTGTTGGAGAAGACTCTTGAGAGTCCCTTGGACTGCAAGGAAATCCAACCAGTCCATCCTAAAGGATATCAGTCTTGAATATTCACTGGAAGGACTGATGCTGAAGCTGAAACTCCAGTACTTTGGCCACCTGATGGGAAGAACTGACTCATTAGAAAAGACCCTGATGCTGGGAAAGACTGAAAGCAGGAGGAGAAGGGAGTGACAGAGGATGAGATGGTTGGATGGCATCACCAACTCAGTGGACATGATTCTGAGTAAACTCCAAGAGTTGGTGACGGACAGGGAGGCCTGGAGTACTGCAGTCCATGGGGTCGCAAAGAGTCAGACACAACTAAGCGACTGAACTGAACTGAGAGTAAAAAACAGGCTTTTGCATATATTTTAACTTGTTATTAGCTTAAAATAGAACTATTATAAGATATTTTATATAAGCTTCATGGTAACCAAAAACCTATAATAGATACACAAAGGACAGAAAAATAAATCTAAGCACAGCACTACAGAAAATCATCAAGTCACAAAGGCAGAGATAAAGAGAAAGGGGCAAAAAAAGAATTTCAAACAGCTGGAAAACAAACCAAATGGCAACAGAAAGGACAAATGAGCCAAAAATCACAACGAGGAAAGGATAGTCTCTTCAGTAAATGTAAAACTGGACGGCCACGTATAAAAGAATGAAACTGGACCCCCACCTTACACCATATACAAAAATTAACTCAAAATGACTAAAGACTAAAGTTTAAAATCTGGAACTATACAATTCCCAGGAGAAAAACAGGGGGGCTAAGCTCCTTGACATTAATCTTGGCACTGATTTTTGGATCTGACACAACAACCTAAGGCAACAAAAACAAAAATAAACAGATGAGACTACATCAAACTGAAAAGCTTCTCCACAGTGAAGGAAATAATCTACAGCATGAAAACGTAACGTACTGAATGACAGGATTAATACCCAAAATATATAAGACACGCACACAACTCAATAGAAAAAAACCAATCTGGTTTAAAAAATGGACAGAGAACTGAATAGACATTTTGTAAAGGAAAACATACAGATGACCAGCAGGTTCACGAAAAGGTACTCTTTATCACTAATCATCAGGGAAATGCAAATCAAAACCACAATGAGATATCACCTCATAATCAGATCAGATCAGATCAGATCAGTCGCTCAGTCGTGTCCGACTCTTTGCGACCCCATGAACCACAGCACGCCAGGCCTCCCTGTCCATCACCAGCTCCCGGAGGTCACTCAGACTCGCATCCATCAAGTCAGTGATGCCATCCAGCCATCTCATCCTCTGTCATCCCCTTCTCCTCCTGCCCTCAATCCCTCCCAGCATCAGAGTCTTCTCCAATGAGTCAACTCTTCGCATGAGGTGGCCAAAATATTGGAGTTTCAGCTTTAGCATCATTCCTTCCAAAGAAATTCCAGGATTGATCTCCATCAGAATGGACTGGTTGGATCTTCTTGCAGTCCAAGGGACTTTCAAGAGTCTTCTCCAACACCACAGTTCAAAAGCATCAATTCTTCGGCACTCAGCCTTCTTCACAGTCCAGCTCTCACATCCATATATGACCACAGGAAAGACTATAGCCTTGACTAGGCGAACCTTTGTTGGCAAAGTGACGTCTCTGCTTTTGAATATGCTATCTAGGTTAGTCATAACTTTCCTTCCAAGGAGTAAGCGTCTTTTAATTTCATGGCTACAGTCACCATCTGCAGTGATTTTGGAGCCCAGAAAAATAAAGTCTGACACTGTTTCCACTGTTTCTCCATCTATTTCCCATGTAGTGATGGGACCAGATGCCATGATCTTCGTTTTCTGAATGTTGAGCTTTAAGCCAACCTTTTCACTCTCCACTTTCACTTTCATCAAGAGGCTTTTTAGCCCCTCTTCACTTTCTGCCATAAGAGTGGTGTCATCTGCAAATCTGAGAAATCTGTATGCAGGTCAGGAAGCAACAGTTAGAACTGGACATGGAACAACAGACTGGTTCCAAATAGGAAAAGGAGTACGTCAAGGCTGTATATTGTCACCATGTTTATTTAACTTATATGCAGAGTACATCATGAGAAATGCTGGACTGGAAGAAACAGAAGTTGGAATCACCTCATGATAGAATGGCTATTATCAAAAAGACAAATAAGTTTTAGCAAGAATATGAAGAAAAGGGAAACTTTGACCAGTGGGCACTGTTGGTGGGCAGGTGAACTTGTATAGCCACTATGGAAAACAACACAGAGGTTCCTCAAAAAATTAAAAATAGCATTATCATATAATCCAGCAATCCCATTTCTGGGTATATATTTGAAGGAAATAAAAACAGGATATCTGCAAGATAACTGCACTCTCTTGTTCTTGTAGCGTTATTCACAGCATTCAAGATAGATATGGAAACAACATAAGCGTTAATCCACAAATGGATTAATGAGGCAAGAAGATGTGTTATGTGTATAATTATTCAGCCACGAGAAAGAAGGAAATTCTGCTGTTTGGGACAATATGGATAAACCTGAGGACATTATGCTAAGTGAAATAAACCAGACAGAGAAAGATAAAATACTACATGGTATCACTTATATACAGAATCTGTTTTTTTAAGTCAAATCCATAGACATGGAGAATAGAAAAGTGGTTGCCAGGTTTCTGAGGGAAAGGGAGGAGACAGAGAGATTGGTAAAAGGTTATGAATTTTCAACTATAAGATGATTAAAATGCAAGCAGCTGTGCAATGGCACCCCACTCCAGTACTCTTGCCTGGAAAATCCCATGGACGGAGGAGCCTGGTGGGCTCCAGTCCATGGGGTCGCTAGGAGTCGGACATGACTGAGCGACTTCACTTTCACTTTTCACTTTCACGCATTGGAGAAGGAAATGGCAACCCACTCCAGTGTTCTTGCCTGGAGAATCCCAGGGACGGGGGAGCCTGGTGGGCTGCCGTCTATGGGGTCGCACAGAGTCGGACATGGCTGAAGAGACTTAGCAGCAGCAGCAGCAGCTAATGTATAACATAGTGACTATAGTTAATAACACTGAACTGTATAACTGAAATTTGCTAAGAGAGTAGATAGCAAACACCCTCTTTTTGCCAATCATAGAAAACACCCTCTTCCAACAACACAAGAGACAACTGCACACATGGACATCATCAGATGGTCAAAATCGAAAATCAGATTGACCATATTCTTCACAGCCGGAGATGGAGAAGCTCTATACCATCAGCAAAAAAACAAGACCTGGAGCTGACTGGGGCTCAGATCATGAATTCATTACTGCCAAATTCAGACTTAAACTGAAGAAAGTAGGGAAAACCACTAGACCATTCAGCATCTTTTTTCAGATGCTTTTTCTCTCTTCTCATGTTCCATTTTTGATTACTAAATATTTTTAGAAATCTACTTTATCTTCACAATTGGCTTATTAGCTATATCTATTTTATTATTTTAGTGGTTTCCCTAAATTTTACAATATACATTTTTATCACAGTCTATCTTCAAATATTATTGTGTCGCTTCCAATATAATATAAAACTTACAATGGTTTACTTTCAATTCCTTCCTGTGGTCTTCCATAGTATTACTGTTATATATTACTTGATATACTACTATGACTTTTATTCTAGATGATCAATTATCTTTAAAGAAATTTTTGAAATAAGGGGTAATTTTTTCCCATTCATTTAATATTTTGTTGTTTATTTGCACAGATCCAAATTTCAATTCTGTATTACTTGCCTTCCTCCCACAGAATTTTGTTTGACTTTTCTTACAATGTAAGTCTGCTTACAATCAATTCTCCCAAAATTGATT
This sequence comes from Tragelaphus eurycerus, assembly GCA_935064755.1. Taxonomy (NCBI): domain Eukaryota; kingdom Metazoa; phylum Chordata; class Mammalia; order Artiodactyla; family Bovidae; genus Tragelaphus; species Tragelaphus eurycerus. The sequence continues at coordinate 17,801,707 of CAKXYN010000043.1, forward strand.
TTGTTTGTCTGAAATAAATCTTTATTTTGCTTTCATTCTTGAAGAATGCTTCTACTGAATAAAGAATTCTGGTGTGACAGTTTTCTTTCTTTCATCAATTTTTAACATGTCATTGCATTGTCTTCTTCCTTACACAGTTTCTGACAAGACATCTGTGTTTTTGTTCCTCTGGCTACTTTTCAGGATTTTCTCTTTATCACTGCTTTTTAGCAATTTATAATGTGCCTTATTGTGATTTTCCTTGTGTTTATTCTGTTAGGATTCATTGAGTTTCTCGGCTTAGAAGTTTACGGTTTTCATCAAATTTGGAAAATAATAGTATCTATTGAACATTATTGTTTTAAGACATATCAATAATGCTTGTAAGAGCTTAGAATAACACCTTGCATACTCAAGGTACTCAACAATGAAATTACTTTTAGATCTGTGCAAAACACACAGTGAGAAAAAGAAAAAGAACAATAGAAATCTGTCCTCCAAAATGTTAAATCTGTATTTCTTCAAAAAGTCCCATTTTTTAAAAAATTTCTCATATTTTTACCAGGTAGAGATTGTTTGATTTTCTCTCCTTCTTTTGCCTCAATTTCCACATTTTCCTCCTTGCCCCCTATACATCAACCTTTGTTTAAATAACCAAGAAGTTATATCCTGCTCAAGTCCCTTTCATAAGTTCCTTCTGGGAAGCCCACCACAATTTTCTCTGAAAGAAACAGGAGTGAATGAAAGAAACTGCACCCAAATGAATCAGTCCAATTAGGAGTATACAAAATGCACATATGCACACACCTCAAACTTCTATGGTGCTACTGCTAAGTCACTTCAGTCATGGCCGCTCTGTGTGACCCCATAGACGGCAGCCCACCAGGCTCCCCCGTCCCTGGGATTCTCCAGGCAAGAACACTGGAGTAGGTTGTCATTTCCTTCTCCAATGCATGAAAGTGAAAAGTGAAAGTGAAGCCGCTCAGTCGTGTCCAACTCTTAGCGACCCCATGGACTACAGCCTACCAAGCTCCTCCATCCATGGGATTTGCCAGGCAAGAGTACTAGAGTGGGGTGCCATTGCCTTCTCCGTCAAACTTCTATAAACTTCTATAAGCTACCTCAATTCACTGCATGTGTTGTAAGTCACATTCATCCACAACCAATATTACAATTTTTGTCTGATTTCAGATAACATCCTTTTACCACTTATTTCATAATGACTCACAAGCTGCCATCCTTACAAAATTCATTTCAACAAGCAAACTTCAGGTCTTTTTCAAGGTAGAGTGTTGGTATAAGAAAAAAAAAATCCATTTTTTCCCATTATCTCAACACTTTAAATATTTCTAGACTCCAATCGCTTCTCGGCCTTTTGGCTAAGATCAAGTGTAGTAAATATTTCTAGACTCCAATTGTGTGCAAGTTTTCCACACCAAGCAATTCACCAATTCTCTGTGAACACTAACCAGTGTCCTATAATTCAATGTGACACTATGTACTGGAGTTAATGTCAGATCCCATAGGTTAAGGGCTCAGTCCCACAATACTCACCAATCCAGAAGCTCTCCAATGCCAGTGCTTTAGGGACTTTTATGGAGGCTTTGGAGAAAGATCAAACCAGTCCATCCTAAAGGAAATCAATCCTGAATATTCACTGGAGAGACTGATGCTTAAACTGAAGCTCCAATACTTTGGCCACCTGATGTGAAGAGCTGACTCATTGTAAAAGACCCTGATGCTGAGAAAGATTGAAGGCAGGAGGAGAAGGGGATGACAGAGGATGAGATGGTTGGATGGCATCACCAACTCAATGGACATAAGCTTGAGCAAGCCCCAGAAGATGGTGAAGGACAGGGAAGCTGGTGTGCTGCAGTCAATGGGGTCAAAAAAGAGTCATACATGACTGAGTGACTGAACAACAACAATGGAGGCTTTATTACACAGGCATCTTTGATTAATCATTTCCCATTAGTAAGTGCATGGTAAATCACTTCAGTCATGTCCATCTCTTTGTGACCCCATGGACTGTAGCTAGCCAGTATCCTCTGTCCATGGGATTCTCTGGGCAAGAATACTGGAGTGGGTTGCCATGTCCTCCTCCAGGGGATCTTCCTGACCCAGGGATCGAACCTGCGTCTCTTACATTTCCTGCATTGGCAGGTGGGTTCTTTACTACCAGCACCACCTGGTAACTGAACTCAATCTCCAGCCCTTCTCCCCTTTGCAGAGGTCATGGGGTAGGACTGAAGGTCCCAGCCCTCTAGTCTGAGAACTGGTTCCTTTAGCAACCAGCCCCCATCCTGAGGCTATCCAGGAGTCACCAGCCTTTCATCATTTCATTAACAAATAAAAGGACACATTAGTTTGGAGATTCCAAGGCTTTTATAATCTGTATAATAAGGAAGGAAGGGGAAAGAGATCAAATATTTATCTTATCAAGTCATGGCTATATTTACATATTTCATAACCAAGCAAGGGCTTTTAATCTTCATATAGTGACTCAGTGGTACTGTGCTTACAAAGTCGCTTAAGTCATGTCTGACTTTTTGAGACCCTATGGACTGTAGCCTGCCAGGCTCTTCTGTCCATGAGATTCTCCAGGCAAGAATACTGGGTGCCATTACCTCCTCCAGGGGAAATTCCCGACCCAGGGATGGAACTTGCATCTCCTAGTATCCTACATTGGCAGGGGGTTCTTTATCAGTAGCACCACGATGGGGCTTCTCCGATGGCTCAACAGGTAAAGAATGCTCCTGCAAAGCAGGAGACATGGGGGAGACATCTATGATCCCTGGGTTGGGAAGATCCCCTGGAGAAGGAAATGGCAACCCATTCCAGTATTCTTGCCTAGAAAATCCCATGGACAGAGGAGCCTAGTGGGCTACAGTCTATGGGGTCAAAAAGAGTCAGACACGACTGAGCACATATGAGCACTGTGTACTGGGATGGTCAAAAAGAGCTGATGATGGCTAAGGCAGAATGAAGAGTGTAAGGCACAGTGACGAGTATTAAAGAGCCAGAGTCTAGCTCTATGATGGCTAATAATCACTAGTGTAGGCAAACAGCCAGTGTTCTCTGAACACTCTGTTGATCTTGACTGTGCTTCCTATTTCTTGGTTCCTACCTATTTTGAGTCTGAGCTCCAGCCTTCCTACAGTTCTTATAAGATATCTTATATCTTATGATGGCTAATAATCACTAGTGTAGGCAAACAGCCAGTGTTCTCTGAACACTCTTTCTGTTGATCTTGACTGTGCTTCCTATTTCTTGGTTCCTACCTATTTTGAGTCTGAGCTCCAGCCTTCCTACAGTTCTTATAAGATATCTTATATCTTTACAATAAATCCCTTTTCTATGTAAGTTACATAGTGTTTGTTATTTTCAGTCAGGAACTCTAATTTCAAGAGTCATCTATTTCTATCTTAATTTCTGTCACATTAGAAATTATCTTGATAAATCAATTCCAGAAGGCTTAAAAGTTAAAACATATTCACATGGGTGTCTAGTAAGCATCTCAAATTTCACACCTCCGAAATCTGACTCCTGATATTCCACCCCACCCACCAAATATGCTGTTTTCCTAGACATCCTCACCTCTGAAAATGGGGATGTCATTTCTCCAGATGCTCAGGCAACAACAACAAAAAAAGATTCCTCCTTAATATTCCAATTTTTCTCATTCCTGACACCAATCTATTATCAAATCTCACTAGGGCTACCTTCAAAATCTAGAATCTAACCACTTCTCACCACTCTTCCTGCTGTCACACCCTCATCTAAACCACAGTCATCTCTACCTGGACTATTACAATGAACTCTGATTTCATCTTTTCCATATTCTTCCTCGCATCCTGTCAGTTCTCAATGTGCAAAATTAATCATTTTAAGTATAAGTCAGATCGTATCATCTCAAAACTCTCCAACAGATTCATCACTCATTCATAGTAAAAGTCAAAGTCTTTATAATGACCAACAACCTCCTCCACAATCTGTCCTCTTACCATAAGCAAGCTCATTTCCTATCACTGTCTCTCAATCAAGAGTGACTGAGTCCATCACACAGGATCCCATTATTCCTGGGATAACCTATGCATATTCCTACACCATAGCCCTGTGCACCTGCTCTTTCCCCTGCAGATAGACATATGGCAACTCAATCCCTCAACCCCTTCAAGTCTTTACTCAAATGTCCTCCCAAACAAGACTTATTAACTACTGTATTTAATACTAACCCTTCTCCTCTTCCACAGACACACACATCAGTAACATAAGACTACTGAGAACATGGCGTGTATGCATGCTCAGTTGCTCAGTCTCTGACTCTGTGACCCCATAGGCTGTAGCCCACTAGACTCATCTGTCCATGGAATTTTCCAGGCAAGAATACTGGCGTGGGTTGCCGTTTATTTCTACAATCTTCCCAACCAGGGACTAAACCCATGGTCTCCTTTGTCTCCTGGGTTAGCAGGTGGATTCTCTGCCACTGTGCCACCTGGGAAACCCCTCTCCTCCTCCATGATAATCTTCTATTACCTTTCCCTGACTATTTTTCTCTACGTTATGTTTGTGTACTACTGATATTTTGCCACTTAACTATAAGTTCTGTGAGATCATGAATGACTGTCTTGTTCACTGATACCATTCAGGCGTCTATATCAGTGTTTGACACATATAGGTGCTCCATAGATATTTGTTCATTTAACAAATACATTAATTAAAATCTTGGGAAAATACATCATAAAGAATAATAGTATCAGTAAATAATTTTTAACTGGTACTTTTACATTTCTCAAAACAGGAGAGAAAAACAGTATCTGAAAGGTCTTCTACCTTAAATACTAGAAACTAAGTCATATTATTAACAGAAATTCATATTTTTATTCTGTTAAATTTTCACAGTAAAGAAAATATCATAAATTTCTTTCATATTACCAGCAGTAACCTCAAAAAAGAGCAAGACATGTAAACAAGTAAAATTTGCATGTTTTAATAGGTCTAGAGGTTTTAAATGATGCTGCTTTGATCATCACACACCAGCAAACTCCAAGAGATTGCCTGACACTACAGTAGCATAATTAACCTAATGTACTTTTCTGACCTCTTAAATCACATTCTTCGATGCCCTGAGCTCTTGGCACAAAAAAAAAACCCTGAAAACAAATGCAAAATCCCAACTGTATTAACTATAAAATATCACAAACGCAAAAGGCTCTTTTAAATGAATATCTTTCTCCACAGGGTACTTTTTACTTATGAATCTAATGATTTTGACTTAAAACAAAAAGCAAAAACAAAGAAAAAGTTAATGCAGTTAACTTGCCAAAATTTGAAAGCTGACCATCAACTGTAAATTAGCTTTTCCTTCATGCACCAAATTATACTAGCTTTTATTAGACTCCATAAACTTGAGTAAGCATTGGGATCAGAGGAGTGAACGAGATAACCAAATCCCTGGCCTCAAAGAGATTACATTATAGTTGGGAGGCAAAAATCAGAAGTAAGTAGCACAAATAAATATATGTTAGTAAGTACGATAAAGAAAAATTCACTAAAGTAATTTTTTAAAAAAGCAATGGGAAGAGAGTGGCTATTTTAGAGCAGGGGTTTGGAAAAGGGCAATTGGACAGGATTTGAATGAGTGAGAAAGTGAGCAGACATTTGCAGGCAGAGGAAATAGCAAGTGCAAATGCCCTAAAGCAGAAAGCTTATTCAAGGAAAAGTTCAAGGCCAACATGATTGGAGGGGAGCAGGCAACACTGAGAATGTTAATAGAAGAGGTGAAAGAGGTAGACAGGAGTCAAATTATATAAGGCCTTACAGTCCTGATAAGGAGTTTAAATTTTGCTTTGAGAGTGACAGAAAACCAATGGAGGGTTTTTAAGCAGTGAGATAAATGATCTTTTGTTTCAAAAGGTCACTGTGGATGCTATGCAGATAACAGACTGGGCCAAGAATGAAAGCAAAGAGATATCAGTCAGGAAACTACTGCTGTAGACTAAAGAGACTAAGGTGGCTGAGACCACAGTGGGATACTGGAAATGGTAGGGATTGGTAGGATTCTAGACTTAATTTGAAAATTTGGCAACAAAACTTGAGATGGACTATATTACAATGTTAAAAAAAGAGAAAAACCCATGATGACTCCTAGGTTTCTGGGAAAACAATGATGACATTTACTGAGAGGGAGACAATGAGGAGAATGTAGTATATATGTATACGTGTATAACTAAGTCACTTTGCTGTATAGCCAAAATTAATGTTGTAAATCAACGCCAATAAAAAATAAATTAAAAATAAAAAAGAAAGTTTGAACAATACAATCAACTATAAAAACACCATTTATCCTCACAACAACCCTATGAGGTGGATACTTCTGCTACCATCCTTATTTTAGAGACAGGGGAATTGAGGCACAGGGCAATTATCAAATCTGCTCAGAGTCACTCAAGTAGTAAGTGGCAGAGGAGCCAGGATATGAATCCAGGCCATCTGGCTCCAGGGTCCATACTCTTAACCCTTATTCTAAAATGTTCCTTTTAAGAGGAGATATTTGTGTGCTAATAAGAGTAAATGAATAGAAAGATAAGTATTAATTGCAAAGAGAGGAGGAATAATTACAATAGCATATTCTTTGATTCTTGTCTAGATTTGAAAAATCTAGACATAACATGGCATGAATCTTCTCTGTTTACGCTTCTAGGTCATCTTTCTTCCCCTATTCACCCCACACTGCGTCCTGGAAAGCTGACCTTAACGGACTCTGTCACCCAGCTCCCTTGTCCTCTGGCTTTCTATTGGGGTCCACTAATATTAACCAGCAGATGACTAGGCAAGGGAGGAAAGAGGGGTTGGGATGTTCATTTGTCCAGCTATCTCCTTGCTGGGTGGTGGTTTGGCAATGGCTATCTTCTTCCTAAAGCCATAGCTCCTCTCAAGCAGCCCTTCCAATAATTATAGTTCTATTTGTGTTATATTAATAGTTCACATGCTTTCCCTGTTCCTTCAAGATTCCCACTGTTCCTAGTCTCCAAGTGCTTCCATCCCTGGTTGATTCTCTTAATTCCTCCCATCTCTTTGTAAACAAATTTGAAATTAAACTCTGTTTAAGAAGGCTTTCTGTTACCTTCCAGGACACTAATACTCTATCCAAGAAGAGGATTTAGTCTTAGATAAAAGGAGAGACAGTCTTTCCACATTAATAAAACAAAAGGCTAAACACATAGATACAGATATAGGCAGATCAGATACTGAAAAGAAGAGGAAGCTCTCTGATTGTTTTTATTGTCTCAATAAAGTAAGAAGAAAGATCAGCAGCTGAAGTTGAAGAAGGTTCAGTGTACTGCATTTGAACAGGAAGAAAAGATATGAAATGTTCTCCCTGGGAATAAGAAAGTGAACTGTCCAAAGAAACACAGTAGGCTTTTTGGTCTACTGTGGAACCAGTTAACAACATTGTATGTATTTCTCCAGCTACAGTTAGTTGGAATGGAGCAGAGATGGAATATACAGAAGTAAGTTTAATGAGAGGTTTATTTTTGCCAGCAGATGGACAGACAACAAAGAAATTGAAGATGTATGCTGCTAAGTCGCTTCAGTCGTGTCCGACTCTGTGCGACCCCATAGACAGAAGTTCACCAGGCTCCCCCGTCCCTGGGATTCTCCAGGCAAGAATACTGGAGTGGGTTGCCATTTCCTTCTCTGAAGATGTATACAAAATGATTAATTATAGCAATGAATCATGTTATTTTAAGCTGGACCTGAAGACTTATGGTTGCTAACAGATCATGAAAATAAAACTGTGGAGTCATTGATTTAGTAGTGCTTATGGGATCAAAACTAAGATCATGGCATGTGGTCCCATCACTTCACGGCAAATAGATGGGAAAAAAGCGGAAACAATGGCTGACTTTATTTTTGTGGGCTCCAAAATCAGTGTAGATGGTGACTGCAGCCATGAAATTAAAAGACGCTTACTCCTTGGAAGGAATGTTATGACCAACCTGCTGCTCCTAAGTCACTTCAGTCGTATCCGACTCTGTGTGACCCCATAGACGGCAGCTCACCAGGCTCCCCCGTCCCTGGGATTCTCCAGGCAAGAACACTGGAGTGGGTTGCCATTTCCTTCTCCAATGCATGAAAGTGAAAATGGACTGCAGCCTACCAGGCTCCTCTGTCCATGGGATTTTCCAGGCAAGAGTACTAGAGTGGAGTACCATCACCTTCTCCATGACCAGCCTAGACAGCATATTAAAAAGCAGACATTACTTTGCCAACAAAGGTCCATCTAGTCAAGGCTATGGTTTTTCCAGTGTTCATGTATGGATGTGAGAGTTGGACTGTGAAGAAAGCTGAGCGCCAAAGAATTGATGCTTTTGAACTATGGTGTTGGAGAAGACTCTTGAGAGTCCCTTGGACTGCACGGAGATCCAACCAGTCCATTCTGAAGATCAGTCCTGGGTGTTTATTGGAAGGACTGATGCTGAAGCTGAAATTCTAATACTTTGGCCATCTCACGCGAAGAGTTGACTGATTGGAAAAGACCCTGATGCTGGGAGGGATTGGGGGCAGGAGGAGAAGGGGATGACAGAGAATGAGATGGCTGGATGGCATCACCGACTCGATGGACATGAGTTTGAGTGAACTCCAGGAGTTGGTGATGGACAGGGAGGCCTGGCGTGCTGCAGTTCATGGGGTCGCAAAGAGTCGGACATGACTAAGCGACTGAACTGAACTGAACTGATGGGATCAAAGAATGGTTTGTATGAGAGATACATAAATGAACTGTATCAATAAAAGGTGATTAGCGATGGTCACAGAATAGTATGTTTACCACCTGACATTTTTAGAAAAGTGTGGTTATTAATTATGTTAAGATGTACAGAGTAAAATTTAACAATGGGTGGTTGAGATACAGTGAAGGAAGAGATTACTACTAGAGCAGAGATCAAGAATCTGATGTGAGGAACTGGACTATTCAAAAACAAAGGCAAAATAATGACAATCATTCAAATTTGAAAGTATGAAATTATTATGTAGAAAAATTCTGTCCATTTTCCTATATACTTCATTCAATATGCAGAGTCATATTCCTCTTTATAATCATACATGTTTATAAAGAAAGTCATTTTATTAGTCCAGCTCTTTCAAGTTACAATTATAAACACTCAAACTCAGGAAATGGAAATATCCTGTACCAAAGTTTGTTTAGTACCTGCAGAGAGCCCTACTAAATATGTTACATTTTCTATATCTCCAGGGCTTCCATTTCTAGAAAACATATAGTTAAAAAAATTAAATTTGTATAAGGAAGAAAGCAAAAAAAAGTGAACATATATTCATAAAAATTACTAGCTGGAGTCCTGCACCTTAAATAAACAGGATTCACTGATGATGTTAAGTACCCCAATTAATGAAATCTAAGTCACATTCGACTGAGCGACTGAAGTCACATTTTTCCATATATATATATATAATTACTGTCCTATTTTGATCAATTAAAGAGCTCTAAAACCCTTCTTCAAAAAACTCCTGCAGCAACTATTTCTAAAGAACAAGGTTTATTTTTGAATAGTTTATTTTCAAATGGTTTATTTTTAAAACCAAACATGTTTCTGCATGTATTATTTAATATTCAGTATAATTTGTTTCTGTCAGTTTAAAAATGCTTTAAATTTTTAAGGGATTAATGATTAACTAGATTTGTAAGAACTGGCATGCCCACTGGAGTTTGGTGGTTCTAGGTACATTTGATGACTCAATATGTGTGTATATGGTCCTGCAAAGAAAACTCTAATCTTATGGTTTTATGAAAATGTACTATTTTGACAGAAAACTGGAAACTGAATATAAGGTAAAACTTAGAGGCTCTAAAACTAGGAACCAGGAAATTTATGCTTTGTGGTATCTGTAGGTTATTACTGCAATGTTTGGAATTCCTAACATTGTCTAAGAAGTTCTGTAGTTTCCGAGCAAGAAATAAGGTGGAGAAGAAATGTTTTCTTAAGCAACTCTTAGGAACGACTCATGTAAACAAAGGTAGACCAATGTTGCTCACTTTCCACTATTTCCATCTTTTGCCAGGGGCCAGAACTAACAGGATGAAGGCAAAGGCTTCCCTCTTTTTGCCTTTTTCTACAAAGGCAGAAGGAGAAGAGGGTGACAGAGAATGACATGGTTGGATGGCATTATCAGTTCAATGGACATGAACTTAGGCAAATTCTGGGAGATGGTGAGGGTCAGGGAGGCCTGGCATGCTGCAGTCCATGGGGTCCCAAAGAGTTGGACACAACTTGGCAACTGAACAACAACAACAAAAAGATTTCCCTATGAGATGTGCATCCATGCTAAGTCACTTCAGTTGAGTCTGACTCTGGGTGACCCTATGGACTGCAACCCACCAGGCTCCTCTATTTATGGGATTCTCCAGACAAGAGTACTGGAGTGGATTGCCATGCCCTCCTCAGGGGATCTTCCTAACACAGGGACTGAACCCTCATCTCTTACGTCCCTTGCATTGGCAGACAAGTTCTTTCACTACTAACGCCTCCTGGGAAGCCCCTTTCCCTATGAGATACTTGTGAGTTACTTCTTTTTTCCATTGTTCCTTCTTGTGGTTAATATTTTTCAACATTCAATACCAAACTGGAAAGTAGTATGAAGTAAGAACAACACTTAGATCTATAGGTCAGTATTGCAGGATCACACATGCAAATTATACCACACCATGGTATAAGTGACATGGTGGCAAACAAATTATATAGCTCTTCACTGTGTCTATGTTTTATTCAGCTGCTTCAGAAGCCCTCAGTCACTGGCTAAAAGGGAAACGTGGCCACTCAGTCCAGTTTAAAGTGTAGTCTGGCTCAATAATTTAAAGTCTCAGATAAAACTGTTCATTCATATAGCCTACCCCTCTCCTGCTTCTCCTAAAATAATGCCTAGCTATATAAGCATAGACAGTTCTGGGAGGAGACAGTGGTTTTATCTGCCATCATAGTCATGGGGTAGAAAGAAGTTGGGTTCACTGGATCAACACACTGTCATCCAGCTCCTCTGGTCCTTGAGCAATGTCCCTGTCCATTTGCTCATTGGGCATACTCCCAGCCTCTGATGCAGAAGTCTGCTTGGTGGTAACTGGGACCCATTCTTTTGGCTCAGGCAAAGTTCCAGGTGCTCTGCCTGGCTGACAACACCTGCCCTGGGCTCTATAGGCACTACACTCCTTCCTGAGATCATGTTGTAATTCCCAGTCATAGAGACACCAGCTGGAACTTTCCTGTGATGCTCACTTAGTGCTAGCAACTGCCTACATAAAAAAAAAAAAAAAAACAAACTACTTATTGAAGATTTTCTCTCCTTTCAAATGACTCTAACTTAAACAGGAATCTAACAGAGACCTAGGCATGCAGCCACATTCATTCATTCAACAAATATTTATTTCATGGCTATTATGTTCTAGGCACCAAGCTAATATAAAAGATACAGCAATGATTATGACAAGCAGGATGGCTGCTCCTACAGAATTTACATTCCAGTGGAGAAAGCCACACAAAAAATACATAATAAAATTTCTCATAGTGATACATACAGTGACAAAAATAAGACAGGTAATGTGATAGATGTGACTTGGGGGTGGGACAGAGGTGAGAAGTGAGATGAAAAGGCATTTTCAAAGCACTGTGAACTAAACGATGAGATAAGCGAAGTTAGGCAAAGATCTAGATAGAAAGTGCTCCAAGCAAAAGGGAAGCATATAAAGTGCTTTGGGGCAGCATTTGGAAGCAGAGAGAAGGCCATTTTGGCTGGAATATAGAGTAGGGAAGAGTGCTAATAGATGAGAGGTAGGTAGAGGTGATAGGGAGCCTTACAGGTGAGAAGTTCAAATTTCATTCCAAGGATAACAGAAGACTACTGGAAGGTGGCTGAGCGCCGAAGAATTGATGCTTTTGAACTGTGGTGTTGGAGAAGACTCTTGAGAGTCCCTTGGACTGCAAGGAGATCCAACCACTCAATTCTGAAGGAGATCAGCCCTGGGATTTCTTTGGAAGGAATGATGCTAAAGCTGAAACCCCAGTACTTTGGCCACCTCATGCGAAGAGTTGACTCATTGGAAAAGACCCTGATGCTGGGAGGGATTGGGGGCAAGAGGAGAAGGGGACGCCAGAGGATGAGATGGCTGGATGGCATCACTGACTCGATGGACCTGAGTCTGGGTGAACTCCGGGAGTTGGTGATGGACAGGGAGGCCTGGCGTGCTGTAATTCATTGGGTCGCAAAGAGTCGGACACAACTGAGCGACTGACCTGACTGGAAGGTTTCATTTAACAGATACTATCTAAACATTTTTAAACAAACACAATCCACAATAATACGAATTATATTAGTTGATGCAATTCCTTATTTTACTATTTGATCCAAATAACTATTTCAAAGTATCACAGTTGTACTTATTTAATTGTCTGTTTCCCTTAGTAGACCCTGAGTTTCATGACAATAGGGTCTATATCTCTCTTCTTACTGAATCCCCAGAGCCTGAGTGTCTCTTAAATAGGACATGTTCAAGATAGATTCTGTCAAATGAAGAAATTTAATAATGGACTAGTCCATGGCGCACACTGCTACACACTGATTTAGATCCAGTTCCTGTATGCAAGAAGCTCATAGTCTATTGAGGGAGGCCAACAGGTAATCAATTAATAATAATACAACAGAGTAACTACTACACCAGAAATACCAACAAATACTATAGGGACGTAAGAGAGAAAGTAACTAATTTTGCTTAGTGGCAGGGAAAACATTAAGGAAGTTTTTAACTAAGAACAAATATTCATTTTCTTGGGATAAATGTTTATACTAAGAAAGAATTCTATATCATATTCTATTAATTTTATTAGTTCCACAATTCAAGAGAACATAAACTCTATTGACAAAATTATTAAATATATTACTACCATGATATTTCTAAACATCTTGAAAAGGCTTATTTCTAAAACAACCTTTTAGAATCTTCTCTGTATTTTTGTTATTATGCATCAGATCAGATCAGATCAGTCGCTCAGTCGTGTCGGACTCTTTGCGACCCCATGAACTGCAGCACGCCAGGCCTCCCTGTCCATCACCAACTCCCTATATATGAATTATTATATATGAATTATTATGCATTAATAGTATATGAATTATTATGCATACCAACTCCCTATATATGAAAGTTAAATTCAAGGCTAAAATATTCATAATATTACTAATAATACTAGCTCTAGGAAAATCTAGATAGGGTAGCCTATTGTGTTCTGCTTTTTCACCAGATTCCATATATCAGTGATAGTGATCACCACCAAATTTTCATTTATTATGTATCTTATCAGAAATTACAAGATGCTTTCAAGCTCCCAACAAACTTTTGGGGTTTCATTACCTTACTGTGTATAGAACTCAAATATGCTATCAAAAGAAATTAATTTGGGGCTATTTCTATTATAGCACAAATAAAAACATTCTTCCTGTGAAAACAATCAGCCTTATAAGCATCCATAGTACATAAATTTAGTTAAGTGGTGCCATCTGGTGACATAAATCCTGTAGCAAAAAGGTCCAAAGACAAACTTCTTGGTGGCACCCAACTAAAACTGTCAAAATTAATTTAAGAAATATTTGATCCTGCTTGACATAAAGCACACAACTAATCACACTCAGTATATAGCGGTTTAACAAAGGGAATTATAAGAACTGTTTGGGCCCCATTTTCTGCTTACCACTCTTGTTTCTAAAGTGTATCTTCAAACTTAAACAAGTCTCCCGAAAAGATTTAAGTCTAATACGATCCTTTAGCCAGCTCTAGAGAACATTTTTAAAGCATAAATATCAAGAATATCTTGAACGTTGTTTAAGTCACATCTATTTCCTCACTCTCCTTCTGATTTCTATGAATCTGTTTGTCATCACCTCAAATGCCATTTCCCTAAGACTGCTCACCCTGATTCCACTGCTAAAGTTAAGCTTCTCACCCACAACATTCTCTACTTCACCACTGTAAGCATTTTCACAATGGTAAATATAACCTATTCATGCAATTTAATTTAATGCTTTTCTCTACAGTTTTATATCTGGCACAGTGTTCAGTGTTTGAATGAACAAATGGATACATGGATGATTAGATAAATGGATGAGGAAAAAATGTCCTTTTCTATCCTCTCTTCTTATCCAAATCCTGTCATTGACAAGATCCTGCTCAAGTTTACATCTTGTAAAAACAAATCTTCCCCAGTAACACCAATCTACAATGAATCCATACTTCTTTGGACTCCTACAGCACTTACCAAAGTCTAAGCTCCAGAGTTTAAGCCTCGGTTATATTCTACCTAATACTTGTTAGTATATATGTGAATATTACCTTCCTAACTGACCTTAACATCTTCAAGGGTAGGAATTTGGTTTTTAATAATATCCACCTGCACATGTCCATGTAAGGAGGTAAATACCTCATAAAGACCTTATTAATTGTTATTACTAAATTGTAATAACTGAAATACCTGCATTCTTTCTACTGAAATGGGTATTGTAAACAAATTAAGCAAGAACAGAGTAGATCTCAGTATTTAAGAACCTAACATTCACCCTCGCCGTCCAAGGGACTATCAAGAGTCTTCTCCAACACCACAGTTCAAAGCATCAATTCTTCAGTGCTCAGCTTTCTTTATAGTCCAACTCTCACATCCATACATGAGTACTGGAAAAACCACAGGTTTGACTAGACAGAACTTTGTTGGCAAAGTAATGTCCCTGCTTTTTAATGTACTGTCTAGAAGCTGAAGCTACAATACTTCGGCCACCTGATACAATGAACTGACTCATTTGAAAAGATCCTGATGCTGGGAAAGACTGAAGGTGGGAGGAGAAGGAAATGACAGAGGATGAGATAGTTGGATGGCATCACCAACTGGATGGACATGAGTTTGAGTAGGCTCCAGGAGTTGATGATAGACACGGAAGCCTGGCAGGCTGCAGTCCACGGGGTCGCAAAGAGTCAGACACAATTGAGCAACTGAACTGAACTGAGCCCTGCATGTGCCAACAACGGCATCTCAGTGTAGCTTATTTGTTCTCTATTCACAGTCCCATAGGTAGAAACTACCATGAGGTATCCAAAGGGAAAAAATCCACTTCAATGTTTCAGATACACTATTGTATATTCCAGAAGGATAATATAATAGCTCGTTATATTTGTCACAGATCAAACCAAATTTTTATAAAACTCGAAGAAATGCCACCATCATATTTTCCCAAATTTATTAATGCTGCTCACATATTTCTTTCCTTGAGTGGCCAAATATCTAACTATTTAGAACACAAGTTCTCCAACTTTAGTATGTCTCAGAATAGCCTGGAAGGCTTATTGCAACACTATTTGCTGCACCCTGCTTTCAGAGTTTCTAATTCAGTAAGTCTGGAGTGAGGCCCAAGAATTTGCAATGCTGACCAAATTCCCAAGTGAGGCTGCTGCTGCTGATCCAAGAACCACACTCTGAGAACCTCTGCTTTGGAGGATTAGAGTCAAGTTGTTCCAAATTTATATAACCATTTCACTATAATCTACAAAAAAATTATTTCAGTTTCTTATGATCAAGTGGCAAAAATTATTACAAAAACAAATTAAAACCAGAATAAGCATGATGTTTGCAAATAGATATTACATTGAAATAAATAACCAACCAAAAAGTTTGTTCAGATTTTCCATAAGCTGTTACAGGAAAACCCAACTTTTTTAGCCAACCCAACACGTTAGAATTACTATAGTGAGAAAAAATGCAATTTTTTTTTACTCAAACTAAAATCTGATAAAACTCTCATGCAGATCAATTTCATAATACAAATCACTATTATACTTAAATGACTCACTAATCACATACCTAATATCTCTTTTCTCCACTTGATTTCTCTCACCCATAAGGGCAAGGACTATTCTCTCCTCTACAGTTTACTGACGTGATGAACACAAGTTTGAGTAGGCTCCAGGAGTTGGCAATGGACAGGGAAGCCTTCAATCCATGGGGTCGCAAAGAGTCAGACACTACTGAGCGACTAAACTGATAGTTTAGTATTATATCCCTATTGTCAAGCATAATGTGTAACACATAACAGGTATTTTTTAAATAATTGTTGAATAGATAAAGTTTATTGATGACCTATTATTATTAAAGGCCCACAAACTGAGGGTACAAATGTTAAACAGATATAACCTCAACTCTCAAGCTATCACATTCTATTGAGGGAGCAGTAATACACTCAATTTGTCATAAGGCAACATAACAAGTGCTTTACAGTAATATGAACAAAGTGCTATGAGACATAACAAAAGGGCTGGTTAAAGCTGCCAACAGGTAGGGACATGGTAGAAGGCTTCAACAGGTAGGGACAGATAAAAGGAGATGCTGCTACTGCTGCTAAGTTACTTCAATAGTGTCCGACTCTGTGTGATCCCACAGACAGCAGCCACCAGGCTCCCTCGTCCCTGGGATACTCCAGGCAAGAACACTGGAGTGGGTTGCCATTTCCTTCTCCAATGCATGAAAGTGAAAAGTGAAAGGGAAGTCACTCAGTCGTGTCCGACTCTTAAAGACCCCATGGACTGCAGCCTACCAGGCTCCTCCATCCTGGAATTTTCCAGGCAAGAGTACTGGAGTGGGGTGCCACTGCCTTCTCCAAGAAGGACATGATAAATCCCAAAATGCAGTATATCTACTGTGTCACCTCTATTGCTAATAATTCCATGTGGTCTATACTTATGTTTATGAAAATAAAAAATATTTTACTCTAACACAAAATCTGACATTCAGCCATCATAAAGCAAGATAAGTTCTTTTCTAAGATGTTGCTATGCTACCAGGAGAGTTTTCAGGAAACAATCACTTTACTGCCCATTCTCTTCTAAGGCTTCCCCCCAGGTTCCCCCTCAAACACTGAAGTGAAGTAAGAGAAAATAAAATTAGATTAAACAATGCTAACAAGATTTTAGAAGGGGTTGAAAGGTACTAAATATACATACATGTTCTGTCCATACTGGTACATAAAAGAAATAAATAAATAAGGCAATTTCCAATAAGGTATCAAAGTAAAGAAATTTCTTGGTACATAACTCAAAAATGAACTAACCAATTACATGATTTAAATGGTCTTTACAGATAATTATGGTGCTAACACAGATCATTAAATTTTCAAAGTAGATCTGGCAGAGAAGTACAAAAAGAAAATCATTCCATCTTGCTCCTAAAAAAAAGGGTAAATAACCTAATAGAGTCCCTTGAAAGTCTGACTGCTTTAGCTGTGCTAAATGAAGAGACTTAAATTAAGTTGTAAAATATCGTGGAATTTATTTATATTCAAATTCTGAAAAGTGCTAATAGTGCAATCATCATAAAACCATCCACTGGAGAAAACATTTTCCTTAGTATTTCCACAAGATGTCACCCTAAGCCTAACATCAAAGTGTGCAGCTTTGCTATTTGGGGCATTTTTCTTTTTGTGTATTAATGAACATTAATTACTTTTTAAAAATTAAGGTCTTTGTGTTTATACTTTCAGTTATTCGTAAATGGAAAATCAGAATGCAGGGACTAAAGAAGCAAGAAAGTTAATCAAACAGTTCATCATTCACACTGTTTATCACAAGAGAAATGCATTTTACCCTTGGGTTTCATTTTCTTTTACTTTATTTTGAAAATGTTCCATAATTAGCATATATTATGCTTATAATCAGGCTTCCCTAGTGGCTCAGGCAGTAAAAAATCCACCTGCAATGTGGGAAACCTGGGTTCAATCCCTGGGTTGGAAAGATCCCCTGGAGGAGGGCATGGCAACCCACTTCAGAGTTCTTGCCTAGAGAATTCCCCTGGACAGAAGATCCTGGCAGGCTACAGTCCCTGGAGTCGCAAAGCCTCGGACACAACTGAGTGACTAAGCACAGCATACTTATAATCAGATAAAGTTATATTTTAAAAATAAAAAAACAATACCTTTGCTATCACTCCCCATCCTATTATCACAGAACTCATTTATAAAATGCTTTTACGCACTATAATAATGATCAAAGCTATGGAGACAGAATTCTGTGCTCAAAGATTATACCATCTAAGATAGACTAGTGTTTGCATTTTCTTTTTTCACAAAAGAAGGATATTATTTATTTTCAAAGTGATGCTTTTCATTTACCGAGACAAGGCCTGGTTTCCTAGTCACCTGTAAATGATACAGCACATTCTGCAATAACAGTGTTTTACCCTACTATACATTTGTATTGGATTTTCTGCACCATGAGTGCCTCCTATTTTGTTCGGCTGAGATTCATGCAAGGCATTATTTCAACATAATATCTGATTATCAGAATAATGGGTTAAAGCCACTATTTTTCATTATGTGCAGCAAAAAAGAAGGGGAAGGGAAGTTGGTTGAAACAGAAAGCAAAATAGCCAGCATAAATAGCGCCCTGTTTATCAATGGTTCCCTACTTATCCTTTTATAAAGATACAATCTCCTTCAGGATACACAGGGCTACGTAGTTTTTCTTTTTTGGGTCCTTAAAAAAAATGCACAGTGAGACCAATAAAATTCAATAGAAAATTATGTTGCATTGTATAGCATCGCTCCATTCTTTGCAATCTGGTTTATTCCAAAATGACTTAAAAGACCAGCCAAAACAAATCTATCCATTCAAAGCTGGGCATCAGGATTACTTACATAACAGCTTTTTACAGATTACTGTGACCTCTCATTTTATTAGAGAAATTTCAACTACTCTATAGGCTTTCTGCCAAGATATTTATCACTCACTTAAAACAATGGCAAAATACAACTCTGTCATTCGTCTTTTTATTCCTCATGTAACGATGCTGCACTGACAAATAAATACATTATTCTAGTAGAATTATCTAAAGCATTCAACAATATTCTTCCTAAATAAAGTTTTTAAAAATGCAATCAAAAGACGTAGCCCAATCTTATCTAAGCACATCATACAAATCTATTTAAAGGTATGGCCATTCAGTTAATGGTCTTAATAAAACTATTAATTTTTAACTGAGAAATCTGTTGCTTAAAAAATGTTCTCTAAAATACTATTCTCTAATGACAGGGTTTATTTAAATTTCATTAAGAGTCCATTTAGAGTTGTTTTTATTTAATACCAAGTAAGATGATTATAGTTATGTGTGTCATTAATTCTTACTAGCCATAAAAGAATATTTCAAAGAAATTAATCCACAGACAAAATAATCCTATACAGCTTTTACTATTTTTATTCAATAGGTTGACTTTAAATTTTTCAAAAAGCAATGGTTTCTTAAATATAAACCTAAGAGTTGTAGTTTTGTCAATAAGTATGAACATTCATTATAATAAAAACACAAAATATTTTCAAGACTAATTCTCATAAATTCACGTTTTTAGTTTTTATATCAGTAACCATCAAACCCAGAAAAAGTAGTAATAATGTCTAGTAGACTCAATTATTTCTTTAAAATATACTGTTTAAATTTAGAATCTATTATTGAGTCCTTTTTAAAATTGTTGGTTGTTATTTTTGGGGGGAAGTATTTGTATCTTTACTAGTTTAATTCTAAAAAAAGAATTAAAAATTATCTGCATAAATGCAAAAATGTATGTATAAAGATATACATAAATAAACCATAAATTCAAGAATAAACAGAAGGTTAAACATTATGTAGCTCAATTCATGAAAAACTGACAAAGTATTGAAATTTTCATCAATAAATTTTTCAGTGTGAATCATGAGATTTTTTGAGAGAAGCAAAAAGATGAAAAATAGTGTTTTAAGTTTTATCTAAAGAAGGTAAGACTAGAACTATAATCCTAGCTGAAAAGAATGTGACCCATCACTATTTGTGTCAGGCAAGTCCTTCTCCAGAAGGAAGCAAGGTCCTTCTCTAGCACATTTTTCCTCAATTTTTGAAATAAACTACTCCAGCTTTTTCCTGTGTTTACTTGTCTTCCTATACAAAACATCCTTTCAATACTTTTATTTTTATTAACATATACTTATTTCCATCTTATAGCAGTTCTTTTTTAAGATAAGCTAAAATAAGAAAATGAAAAAAAATTTTTCTTCTACCTGATATCAAGAAAAATATTTCAGTTTCAAATTTGGTTAACATCAGGTTCTCTGACAACATTATTCAAACAATTAAGCCCAATTCTAATTGTGAAGATGATGAATAATTTTAATACCTACCTAGCAAAGCTTGGAATAAGCTGCTCTTAAAGATACCCATCACCTTTTTAACAGCATTTTTCAACTGCTGCTCCTCTGGTTTCCTTAATTTTTTGCAGTATTCTTCCAGTAATGACAAAGCTCGGTCAGTATCTGAAAAACATGATTTTAAAATTCTATCTTATGGTCTCAGAAAAACAGTAAGCTAACATTAAACTATTGTCTAGTGGTATTCCTAATTTCATAACACAGAATAATAACTAATCAGGAATTCCATAAACTAATTTAAAATTTATAATTACGATGAACTCAATTTTAAGGACCCACTTTTATTTCTAGTGTCTTCCAAAAGAATTTGCAACTATGAAACAAGGCAAAAGTCCATATGGAATGCCGACCAGTTGATATTCACACAGTAGATAAGACTCTGTCAGGAAAACTATCTTAAAATTTGTGACCTCGTACAAGATAATGTCCAGATTCCTTAATGTAACTTTTGAGACCACCATCCCATAAGCTGTTTATAAGCTATATTTTCAGTCTTTATTTCCCACTATATATTATTTCACCCCTTCACACATATACACACAGTGCCAACGTCACAGTGGATTATTCACTTTCACTCTCCACTCCACCCCTCTGCACAAACACACTTTCCATACCTGTGCACTTTTCTTTGCTCCTCCTGCTCTCTGTATTGGAATATCCTCCCCCATACCACTCTCTCCTCCTTGAATTAGTATGCTACATTGGAAAAAGTTTATTGTTAGCTAGGTCTGGGTCTGAAACCTATTTGCTAGCTGTGTGACCGTCAATAAGTTACTTAACCTCTCTGAGCTTCTGTTTCCTTACAGGCAGCAGGATTAAATTACAAAATGCTTAGTACAATACCTAGTGCATAGAAAGTAATCAAGAAGTCACTGAAAACTTATCTTCCCTTAATTTGGACCTAACTCAAATGTTCTCTGGAGAAGGAAGTGGAAACCCCCTCCAGTAATCCTGCCTGGAGGACTCCATGGACAAGGGAGCCCGGTGGAATACAGTCCATGGGGTCACAAAGAGTCAGACACAACTTAGCGACCAACGCACACGCAAACACAGACACACATGCTCTCTATTCCATAAAACCATCTCTGACAGTTAAAAGTAATCACTGTCACTCTTCTTCCAAACCATTTTGCCTACACAAATACTACAGGCATTCTTAATACGCACTGTTATACTATGGCTTCTTGAATCACTCACACAACAAAGTATTAGTTGCCCAGACAACAAAATATCCATGAAAAAGTCACCAAAGTGGCAGTGTCTTTGTGTGTAGTAGGTGACAATTATTTTTGGAAGTGAGAAGACTCAATTTAGTTGTTCCAAAATTAAGTTCAGTTTGAAGAATGTGAAGTCACATATTTTTAACCAATAATACTTATGTATGTATGCTGAGAATATAAAATGCAACACTTCCTCAGACCTGAAATGCATTATGAGAAAGGGCAAGAGTCATCTTAACCAACGAAAAACTGCTTTCATCATCGACTTGTATTTTATAAAATTATGTTTCGAAAGCTTCTGAAGAAAGTGACAACAAAGTTCAGACCATAATCTTAAATACTACATTGATAATGTTCCTCTTTGTATGATTTACCTATTTTTATATTTACTCTGAGGAGTTCCTGTCTGAGGCACTAATAGCACACAAACTTTTCACAGAGAAGACACATTATGAAGTTTCTTATCAGTATCATTTTGGATGAAAGCTGACTGGAATTATTGTTGTTCACTCAGTTGTGTCCGACTCTTTGTGATCCCATGGACTGCAGCACACCAGGCTTGGTTCTCCACAGTTTCATCCTTTGCTCAGATTCTGTCATCAGTAAGAGCTTTATCTTCAGTCAGTGTCACTTCCTTTAAAAGTCTCTAGGAATTCCTGGCACTTCTCCACCTGCCCAGAGCTCTTCTCTTGTTATCGTGTATTTTTTAATCATATGAGGAATCTTCATCAAAACTTCCCTGCTTTGAGATTCATTCTTTTTCTCCCAGCTTTACTGAAGTCAGGTTGACAAATAAAAATTGTATATAGTTAAGGTGTACAACAGAAAGTTTTTATATATGTATATATTGTGAAATGATTACCACAATCATTACCACAAAGACAACGGTCTTTGAATTTTAATAGCCTTTCCCCCTTCAAATCTACCACTTTCACAGACTAAATATCAATTATAACAATAATTCATATTTTCCTACTGAACATTCCAATTCTCTACCCCTACAGCCATCCTCAGCTGATGATCATGTTTTCCATTTTGTGGAAAATCAGAAGAGAAATTACATAAGCTCCTAATCTAATATCCACTAGGTTATCTGTAGCTGCTCCCCTATATTCTGCCTTTCCCCTGTTACTATGGATAAAATATTTGTAATGCCAACTCCTCTATTTAAGCACCTAAGCCTATTTTCTTTTGCCTACACTGGTTCATCATCAACTGTTTCCCTCTCCAGTCCCTCCCTTTAGCATACAAATAAAACTGTAAGAGCAATGATTTTTTAAAACTTTCCTTTACCCTTAATTCCTCTCCAACTAACTACTGTCCCCAGCTCTCTGTTCCCTTCCATAGCAAAACTCTTTGAAATGCTGTCTATATTTTCTTTGCTTTCATTCTTTCTTATTGTTGCTGTTGTCCAGTTGCTAAGTTGTGTCCAACTCTTTGCAACCCCATGGACTGCAGCACACCATGATAGCATTCCCATAATCACATCTACAGGTATAAGTCACTACGTAAAGGGACTTTAATTCCTTCAACACATATTTATTGAGTGACTACCCAGGGAAGACACTATTAAAAGCATCTAGATGGCCTCTAAACCAACAGAATTTATTATGTCCCTCATCTATGTACAACA
This sequence comes from Tragelaphus eurycerus, assembly GCA_935064755.1. NCBI lineage: Eukaryota > Metazoa > Chordata > Mammalia > Artiodactyla > Bovidae > Tragelaphus > Tragelaphus eurycerus. Next base: position 17,824,808 of record CAKXYN010000043.1, read on the forward strand.
AAATACTGACACATAAAACAAAAAGGCAGAATATAATAAAAATGGTCAAATATGGTCAAGTCTGTCTTAGACAACTTAGGTTTTTGCATGCCAGCATCTAATGATGGAATTAGATGCCTTTTCCTTTTCAGCAGTTGCCTTTTCAAGTTTATTTTTGACATCAATGATCACCATTTGTTGTTAATTCCATTTCTGATTAACAAAAGCTTGAATGTGAAGATAATATAAAACTACATAACTATACAAAGATGATAAATAAAGAAAACAAAAGATAACAAGGATCTTGTTGTTTAAGTCAAAGATCCCTAACCAGATGTTGAATAAAGTGGAAAGTTGAGAATTACCCAAGTAAGTTGGGACTAATACCTTGACTGCTGTTCAAATTAAACCAGGTATAAATGGAGATATTTTTTCACCTGAACTGCCAATACAATGATCTCAATTATCTTATTTTCTCTGTTATAGGAAATCTGTATTCATATGACTCCAGAGTCTACTGAAAGGACAAAACTAAACTTGGAATACCTAAAGGCAGATACAGAAGGAAACAACAGGGAAATCATTTTTTTAAATAAAAATTTCAGATGAAATATACAATCCAAAGGATATAGTGAATGTTACATAATTGGAATTATAGGTAATCACGTGTCTGTTAAGTAAGGTTCAACTCTTTTGTCTTTGGTTTAAGAACAGCATTGCCACAAATTTATAATTTGGGACAGGTGATTTAATTTGAAACAGCAATATTGCTAACATGAATTTTAGATAGGAAAAAGATAATATAAAATTATTTGCAACAACTAAGAAGAATTATAGGACATGTGATGGTATTGTTCAGAAAACTAAGATCTAAGCATAATAGAGGAAATGGTAAACTAAACACGCAAATCATTTCAAATCTTGAAATTCCTTTAAATACAATCCAACTGCAATGCAGGAGACCTGGGTTCAATCCCTGGGTTGACAAGATTCCCTAGAGAAGGGAAAGGCTGCCCACTCCAGTATTCTGGCCTGGAGAATTCCACAGACTATATAGTCCATGGGTTCACAAAGAGCCGGACACGACTGAGTGTCTTTCACTTTCACAGGTTAGAAAGAACTTTCCCATGCATTATCTGATTCCCACCACTGAGAAGTTATATTGCCTCTTATACATGAAACTGGGGCTTTCCTGGTGGCTCAGATGGCAAAGAATCTGCCTGCTATGCAGGAGACCTAGGTTTAATCTCTGGGTCAGGAAGATCCCCTGGAGAAGGGCATGGCAAACCACTCCAGTATTCTTGCCTGGAGAACTCCATGGACAGAGGAGCCTGGCGGGCTATAATCTATGGGGTCGCAAAGATTCAGACACAACTGAAGGACTAACACACATAGGCATGAAACTGAAGTTCGTAAGTGACTTGCCCAAGATGACAGAACTACTGAATAACAAATTTGGAGCATAATCCTAAAGCTTTTGATTCTGAGTGTTCTCTCCATAGGACCACCCTTAATCCTCCAGAAATAGTTGAGCATATCTCTATGGGAAAAAAAAAAAAAAAAAAAAGCTTGACCAATCAGACATAATTTTATCACTGAAGTTTAGAATCTAGGGTTATAAGTTGAATCTCTATTTTTACATGTGTTTATTAATATAAAATTATATTTATAACATAAATTTAAATGGTCCTACCTTTAAAATCTAATAGAGATACTAAATTCTTTCGTTCATTAATCAAATACTTATCTTATGATGCTCTAGACTTTGGTTGCTCAATACTAAAAAAGATAAATATTCTATCCTCTCAGGACTGTCTTCTGTCTGAAGGTAAAGATAATTAAGTAGAAAATTTAAACAAAGTAAAAGATTAAAATAGAGTGTGGTCATGCTATGAGGAGGTACCAAGTGCCAAGAGAACAGAGAAGTAAATTAACACCATACAGATCACACTGTTTGGCCTTTTCCTGAAGAAGGAATAAGAAGCCATGGAAAAATTTTTTTAATACAGATGAGCAAGACCATTTTTAAAGTTTTATAAAGATCATTTTCGGAGAAGGAAATGGCACCCTACTCCAGTACTCTTGCCTGGAGAATCCCATGGATGGAGGAGCCTGGTGGGTTGCAGTCCATGGGGTTGCTAAGAGTCGGACACGACTGAGCAACTTCGCTTTCACTTTTCACTTTCATGCATTGGAGAAGGAAATGGCAACCCACTCCAGTGTTCTTGCCTGGAGAATCCCAGGGACGGGGAAGCCTGGTGGGCTGCTGTCTATCGGGTCGCACAGAGTCGGACACGACTGAAGCGACTTAGCAGCAGTGGCAGCAAAGATCATTTTAACTACAGTATGCTATGTATCAATTGAAACAAGAAAGAACGATGACAGTTTCCCCTCTCTCATGCCATCTGAAGTGAATATATGCAACAATGAACAGTTTTGATCATTACTTATATGCCATTATGACCAGCAAATTAGAAAAAAAAAATTGTGACCAAGCCATGCAGCATACAGGATTTTAGTTCCCTGACTAGGGACTAAACCTGTCTCCCATGCACTGAAAGCTTAGAGTCTTAACCACTGAACCACCATGCTGCTGCTGCTGCTGCTAAGTCGCTTCAGTCCTGTCTGACTCTGTGCGACCCCATAGACGGCAGCCCACGAGGCTCCCCCATCCCTGGGATTCTCCAGGCAAGAACACTGGAGTGGGTTGCCATTTCCTTCTCCAATGCATGAAAGTGAAAAGTGAAAGTGAAGTCGCTCAGTTGTGTCCAACTCTTAGCGACCCCATGGACTGCAGCCCACCAGGCTCCTCCATCCATGGGATTTTCCAGGCAAGAGTACTGGAGTGGGGTGCCACTGCCTTCTCCGACTGAACCACCATGGAAGTCCCTCAAATAATATCTCAAATAATTATAATATATATTATATATATATGTATAATTCTTGGGGGAAGTATATATGCTTAATTCTTACTGTTAACATCATTTTTGTTATTTTGTAAATTAAGGATCTGTTGTTGTTTTTGGTAGCTAGGTTATGTCCAACTCTTTGCAACCCCATGGACTATAGCCCCAGGCTCCTCTGTCCATGGACTTTCCCAGGCAAAAATACTGGGAGTGGGTTGCCATTTCTTCCTCCACGGGAGCTTCCCAATCCATGGATAGAATTTGAGTCTCCTGCATTGGCAGGAAGATTCTTTACCACTGAGCCACCAGGGAAGCCCCATATAAAGAATACTCATATGAAAATAATAAAATGATGAAGACTCATGTGAAAACACTAAAATGATGAATGCCAACAGAAAAGTTATCCTGATACTAGGCCTTTAAAAAGATGCTTTAATATTAAAATATAAAGTCCAAGGTAATAAAAACAAAGGTATCATTTTATTACTAATAAAATTAGCTACCATTTGTTGAGTAATACTAAGTATTCTGCATGGATAACCTTATTTAATCTTCCAAAGTACCCCCAAGAAATACACATTCCTCAAATGAGGAAACAAACTGAGAAATGAAGTAACTTCATTTCTTCCAAGGTGACACAACCAGTAAGTGCTGGAACCAGGATGTAAACCATGGTCCATCTGGCACCAAAGCCCATACTTTTAAGTATTATGCCATACTGAAATTCAACTTACTGGGAAAGGATCACAGTATTTCTTTTTTCTGTAGTTGTCCTTTTTTCTGTAATTTTCTGTAATTATACTTTACTCCTCCCCCTAAAGGACGGCAAGAAGCACAAGTGCAGCCACAAGGAGAGCTACTCCGTGTACGTGTACAAGGTGCTGAAGCAAGTCCATTCGGACACCGGCATCTCATCCAAGGCCGTGGGAATCATGAACTCCTTCGTCAGGACATTTTCGAGCGCATCGCTGGCGAGGCATCGCGCCTGGCGCATTACAACAAGGGCTCGACTATCACATCCAGGGAGATCCAGACCGCCGTGCGCTTGCTGCTACCTGGGGAGCTGGCCAAGCATGCCGTGTCTGAGAGCACTAAGGCTGTCACCAAGTATAATATAATAAATAAATTTATTATTTATATGTATTATAATGTTTTAATGTATTTAATGTTTTAATGTATATTTAATGTATAATACAATAAATATAATATAGCTGTCACCATATTATATTTACCTGGAGCTGTCACCAGCTCCAGGTAAATATAATATGCCTAGCCGCTGTTAACGGAGAAGGCAATGGCACCCACTCCAGTACCCTTGCCTGGAAAATCCCATGGACAGAGGGCCTGGTGGGCTGTAGTCCACGGGGTCGCTAAGAGTCGGACATGACTGAGCGACTTCACTTTCACTTTTCACTTTCCTCCCCCTAAAATTTTTTAAATACTTCAACAAGCATCTGTTGATAAGACTCTCCCCTACTGACACACAAAGGTATTAAACTGAAATGGTGAATTTATGTTGCCATCTTTCAGATAAGTCATTCTTTCAGCCTTTCTATAGAATTATTGAAGAGAAAATGAGAAAAGTATAAGCTTAAAATAGTAACAAATAGAAAAGACGCAAACTGAATCTTCAGCGGAATATGAAAAAATGCCTTGTTCCAGTTGTAACAAATAAGGGGGGAGAAAATGAAGAAAATAGAAAAACCTTGGAGTTTAAATTGTGGGGAAAATGTACGGCCAGACTTAATGCTGATCAAAAGATTGCAATCATTTTTTAAATATTGACTGGTTTAAATTACTTTAGCAACGTTGAAAGAGAAGAAATAACTCATAAGAACATCATCCTAGTCCATCAAAAAGTACAAAGCATATTTTGGGACCACTTTTCTGTAACCAGATGTGTACCTGCCACATCTGGGCAGGCTTACTCGGGGAGCTGACCAGGAAGCGGGACTCAGACAACAGATGGAAAGAGATTCTGATTCTGAACACAGTTTCCCTCTTCCTTGGAACAAAAAGAAAAGGTATTCTGCTAAGCATCTGTCAGTCAGTTCAGTCGCTCAGTCGTGTCCAACTATTTGCGACCCCATGAATAGCAGCGCGTCAGGCCTTCCTGTCCATCACCAACTCCCAGAATTTACCCAAACTCATGTCCATCGAGTCGGTGATGCCATCCAGCCATCTCATCCTCTGTTGTCCCCTTCTCCTCCTGCCCCCAATCCCTCCCAGCATCAGAGTCTTTTCACATGAGTCAGCTCTTCACATGAGGTAGCCAAAGTACTGGAGTTTCATCTTTAGCATCATTCCTTCCAAGGAAATTCCAGGGCTGATCTCCTTCAGAATGGACTGGTTGGATCTCCTTGCAGTCCAAGGGACTCTCAAGAGTCTTCTCCAACACCACAGTTCAAAAGCATCAATTCTTCGGTGCTCAGCCTTCTTCACAGTCCAGCTCTCACATCCATACATGACCACAGGAAAGACCATAGCCTTGACTAGGAGAACCTTTGTTGGCAAAGTAATGTCTCTGCTTTTGAATATGCTATCTAGGTTGGTCATAACTTTCCTTCCAAGGAGTAAGCGTCTTTGAATTTCATGGCTGCAGTCACCATCTGCAGTGATTTTGGAGCCCAGAAAAAGAAAGTCTGACACTGTTTCCACTGTTTCTCCATCTATTTCCCATGTAGTGATGGGACCAGATGCCATGATCTTTGTTTTCTGAATGTTGAGTTTTAAGCCAACCTTTTCACTCTCCACTTTCACTTTCATCAAGAGGCTTTTTAGTTCCTCTTCACTTTCTGCCATAAGGGTGGTGTCATCTGCGTATCTGAGGTGATTGATATTTCTCCCGGCAATCTTGATTCCAACTTGTGTTTCTTCCAGTCCAGCGTTTCTCATGATGTACTCTGCATATAAGTTAAATAAACAGGATGACAATATACAGCCTTGACGTATTCCTTTTCCTATTTGGAACCAGTCTGTTGTTCCAGGTCCAGTTCTAACTGTTGCTTCCTGACCTGCATATAGGTTTCTCAAGAGTCAGGTCAGATGGCCTGGTATTCCCATCTCTTTCAGAATTTTCCACAGTTTATTGTGATCCACACAGTCAAAGGCTTTGGCATAGTCAATAAAGCAGAAATAGATGTTTTTCTGGAACTCTCTTGCTTTTTCCATGATCCAGCGCATGTTGGCAATTTGATCTCTGGTTCTTCTGCCTTTTCTAAATCCAGCTTGCATATCAGGAAGTTCACAGTTCACATACTGCTGAAGCCTGGCTTGGAGAATGTTGAGCATTACTTTACTAGCGTGTGAGATGAGTGCAATTGTGCAGTAGTTTGAGCATTGTTTGGCATTGCCTTTCTTTGGGACTGGAATGAAAACTGACCTTTTCCAGTCCTGTGGCCACTGCTGAGTTTTCCAAATTTGCTGGCACTTTCACAGCATCATCTTTCAGGATTTGGAATAGCTCAACTGGAATTCCATCACTTCCACTAGTTTTGTTCATAGTCATGCTTTCTAAGGCCCACTTGACTTCACATTCCAGGATATCTGGCTCTAGGTCAGTGATCACACCATCGTGATTATCTGGGTCATGAAGATCTTTCTTGTACAGTTCTTCTGTGTATTCTTGGCACCTCTTCTTAATATCTTCCGCTTCTGTTAGGTCCATACCATTTCTGTCCTTTATTGAGCCCATCTTTGCATGAAATGTTCCTTTAGTATCTAATTTTTCTTGAAGACATCCCTAGTCTTTCCCATTCTGTTGTCTTCCTCTATTTCTTTGCATTGATCACTGAGAAAGGCTTTCTTATCTCTCCTTGCTATTCTTTGGAACTCTGCATTCAGATGCTCATATCTTTCCTTTTCTCCTTTGCTTTTCGCTTCTCTTCTTTTCACAGCTATTTGTAAGCCCTCCCCAGACAGCCATTTTGCTTTTTTGCATTTCTTTTCCATGGGGATGGTCTTGAATTCCTGTCTCTTGTACAGTGTCACAAACCTCCATCCATAGTTCATCAGGCACTCTATCTAATCTAGGCCCTTAAATCTATTTCTCACTTCCACTGTATAATCATAAGGTATTTGATTTAGGTCATACCTGAATGGTCTAGTGGTTTTCCCTACTTTCTTCAATTTAAGTCTGAATTTGGCAATAAGGAGTTCGTTATCTGAGCCACAGTCAGCTCCTGGTCTTGTTTTTACTGACTGTATAGAGCTTCTGCCTCTTTGGCTGCAAAGAATATAATCAATCTGATTTCAGTGTTGACCATCTGGTGATGTCCATGTGTAGAGTCTTCTCTTGTGTTGTTGGAAGAGGGTGTTTGCTATGACCAGTGCGTTCTCTTGGCAAAACTCTATTAGCCTTTGCCCTGGTTCATTCCATATTCCAAAGCCAAATTTGCCTGTTACTCCAGGTGTTTCTTGACTTCCTACTTTTGCATTCCAGTCTCCTATGATGAAAAGGACATCTTTTTTGGGTGTTAGTTCTAAAAGGTCTCTAGGTCTTCATAGAACCATTCAACTTCAGCTTCTTCAGAGTTACTGGTTGGGGCATAGGCTTGGATTACCATGATATTGAATGGTTTGCCTTGGAAACGAACAGAGGAACTACCCCATGTCTGAGGAGCGGTTGGCTGCACAGGTGCAGGAGGGCCGAGAGGAGCTACTCCACATTCAAGCTCAGGATAGGCGACTCGTCCAAGGCAAGGAGCAACAGCTGCGCTTTGCTGGAGCAGCCGTGAAGAGATACCCCACGTCCAAGGTAAGAGAAACCCAAGTAAGCCAGTACGTGTTGTGAGAGGCATCAGAGGGCAGACACACTGAAACCATAATCACAGAAAACTAGCCAATCTGATCACACGGACCACAGCCTTGTCTAACTAATGAAACTAAGCCATGCCGGGGGCGGGGGGGCTGGTTATGGTGGAAAGGTCTGACAGAATGTGGTCCACTGGAGAAGAGAATGGCAAACCACTTCAGTATTCTTGCCTTGAGAATCCCATGAACAATATGAAAAAGCAAATGATAGGATACTGAAAGAGGAACTCCCCAGGTCGGTAGGTGCCCAATATGTTACTGGAGATCAGTGGAGAAATAACTCCAGAAAGAATGAAGGGTTGGAGCCAAAGCAAAAAGAATACCCAGCTGTGGATGTGACTGGTGATAGAAGCAAGGTCTGATGCTGTAAAGAGCAATATTGCATAGGAACCTGGAATGTTAGGTCCATGAATCAAGGCAAAATGGGCTGGAATGGGTGAATTTAACTCAGATGACCATTATATCTACTACTGTGAGCAGGAATCCCTTAGAAGAAATGGAGCAGCCATCATGGTCAATAAGAGTCCAAAATGCAGTACTTGGATGCAATCTCAAAAAAGCATATGTAGCACTTCCCTTTTCTCAAAACAATTTTCACATGGGCTAGGTATCTTTATTTGATTATCTCAATAATCCTAAGAGTTCAGTATTACTGTGTGTGTGTTCAGTTGCTCAGGTCGTGTCTGACTTTGCGACCCCATGAACTCAGCTCCCCAGGCTCCTCTGTCCATGGAATTTTCCAGGCAAGAACACTGGAGTAAGCTGCCATTTCCTTTTTCAGGGGGTCTTCCTGACCCAGGGATCAAACCCATGTTGCTTGCATCTCTGCATTGACAGGCAGAGTCTTTGCCACTGTACCATCTGGGAAGCCCCTTGGGTTTATTTGTGGCAGTTATAACTTAAGATGAGAAGTTTGAAGCTCAACCTGTTGATTTTCAGATAAAATATCCAGCTGATGGAAAAGGTAGGATTCCATCCCAGGGCTCTCCTCCACTCCCAGGGCTCTCCTCCCCTGCACCATGACACCATTCAGTGGATCTAAAAACACCACACAGTGCAAAGAACAATGGATAAGCTTCCTGTCCTAATTCTATCACTAACTTTATTTTATAAAAATAAAGTTCATATACATTATCTTATTTGATGAGGAAAAGAAACAACATATTACTGTTGCTTCAGAAAAGGAAACTGAGGTTCAGAAAGACTATATCATTTTCACAAGGTCACCTGGTGGCTCTGTCATAAGAAGGCACGTGAAGAAGCACACATGGGAGATTAGTACTTTGAGATCTTAATTTTTTCTCTCTCTACATGTTCCCATTTCCTTTCTTTTCCTTCAAGCTGGTAACTGATTTTGTATTGTATTGCCTCAGGAGAGGTATGTACTAGGACAGAAAACCAAAGGAATTTTATAGTTATTCCAGTTTTGCTTTCCAAAAGCCTAAACCCTCTGAATAAAACAGTTTGTTTCAAAGATCAAAGAGAGATTCTCAGGTACATGCAGAAAGAGGAACATTTTCCAGCCCCTCCCCAGTCTAGGAAAAGATTTTCTCAGCTGAAAAGTAAGAGAAGTTTTTGGAACCCAAGGCCGCAGGTTATCTAGGCTGTTTCCTGGCAAACATTGCCTGAGAGGCAGAAAGACCCCAGAGAGGAAAAACAACATTATGCAGCTAGGCAAACAGAAACACAGAAATTCTGTGGGGGCCAGGGAGGAGTGGGCAATGTTAAATCCATGTCTTGGAAGTAGCAATTGTTGCTAGACAAGAAAGAACTGTCTAGACAAAACAACTCATGACTCAGAGGTAAACTGTTACACTCAGATGATCAATGACCAGAGTAGACCCCCATGCCAGATGGAGCCATACCATAACCCCAGGAAAGACAGAAAACCTCAAAAAGGATTGGAGTGATTCTGCCCATAACTTAGGAATTACGAGTCAGAAACAAAGCTGAACTGTGGAAAACGAAGATATCTTACACACCTAAATCTACAGAATGAGAGTCCTGGTCAATGATTATCTAATCTTGTCCCTTCTTCTGGAGGCCGGGTCTTCTAAGCCAGGTCTAGGTTTCTCCCACATCATCACTTCAACTGATGATGATGGAGGACATGGTTCAAAGAAATGAAAGTGAAATGCAACACTGAAATTGCCTCTTTCCCTATCTGTCCCCAATGAATTTTAAGCATCATAAAGTCAGACTGAATACCGTTTGCCACTGAAAACATACACCGAGCACAGTGCCTCTGCCTATTAACAGGCATTCAATAAATCTCTGTTGAACGGATAAATGACTGAATAATTAAATGGAAGGAAAGCTATTTCCTTAAATACATACACAAGTTTACCTTCTAAAATAAATTTTTAGTTTATTATCTATATAGTATTAAATAGAACAGGATTTAACAGGCTTATTTCAGGTCTCACCACACATTCAATGATAAAGATGTCACAGCTCTCCAAAATGACAGATACCCTACAGACCCCTCAGAGTCTTGTGCTAACAGACTTAGGGCCTTAATGGCTGGTAAGATGTGCCATCAGGAGAAATAGGATACACAATCTTACTTTTAATCTTTGGAAGTTTTAACTTATTTTCACAGGATTTTCTACTTTGTAATACATCATTTCCACTTGAATCTTCAATCCTAAAACAAATGAGGTCAGGAGAAATGTTTCATAATTGAGGTGATTGGGCCATAATTCTTGAAATAGCTTTGAAAAACTAAAAACTAAACGTATGCAGAAAGCTTACTACCTGGAAATCAGAATGACTGAGGTAAAACTCATGATCCTTTGCTGACAAAGCAACCTACATTGAGGATACAGAGCCCTCGTGCCTTGACTGCTACAAATTCCTGAGCAGGAAGTATAGCTGAGGGACACGTCCTCTTGCCCCAATTTAAAAAAAAAAAAAAGATTTTATGCACCTCAGCATTATACTAAAAACATATCTGTTTTGTAGCCACTTGTGTGGCTACAAGGTAAATATTAAGAAATAAGAGAATAAAATAGGAGTATATAATTAAGAAAGAGGAAACATTCTTACAGTTTATGGAATGTATTGTTATAGAAGAATGTATTGTTTGGCAAAGGCATGAATGAGTGAAACATGTGAATTCAATGTTTTTAAAGTCCAATATTTTGTGTACATCTTCTCATTGACTAGACTTTTCTATCCAAAGATGTAACCAATCAAAGGCCTAAAAGAAAGATCAAATATTCTATCATGAATGGAGCACTTGGACAGTTTCCCAAAAAACTAACAATTCAAATAGTGTATGGTACCAATTTATTAGCATATCATTTGCAATTTTCCCTATACATAAGAACTACAAAATAAATTCAATTAACAATAATTTTAGCAACATGCCTGTTTGTTTCATAACATACTCCCAATCAGTACTTTAATACAAAGACTATTCTTCTATTTTTCTCTCCAGAATGATCTCTTACCATTCCAAGATGCCTCCTGGATTGATAATTATTTTCCAACATCAAGAATCTGTGGCTTCAGGACTTTTAGTAACTCTCTTAACCAAGGTCAAGATGACCCTTTTGAAGGATTTCAAATTTAAGAAAATCTTTAGGAAGTTATCTTATTTTAATTTACAGAAATTACAGAAGTCTGAAAATTGCCTTTTCTCATCCCTCTCTGGGAAGATTTGGGGCTTAATTCTTGAATTCTACTAGCTTGGAAAAAGAAAAAACAAGTTTTTCTGAAATGGAAAAAGCATCTGGATAATAACCCTGGTATGGCAAACACAAAAATTCAAACAAAAACTTGGTGAAGTATATACAAAAGGGATAAAATAGCTACTCACAGCCAATGAATTTAGTTACATATTTTCCCCTTTTTAGAGAATCTGATGAAATTATTTTAGTAATTGAAGAAAAGCTAGAGATGGATAAAAAGTATGCCCAGATTATTATTGTTGTTTAGTTGCTAAGTCATGTCTAACTCTTTTGTGACCCCATGGACTGTAGCCCACCAGGCTCCTCTGTCCATGGGCTTTCCCAGGTAAGAATACTGGAGTAGGTTGCCATTTCCTTCTCCAAGGGATCTTCCTGACCCAGGGATCAAACCCTCGTCTCTGGCACTGGCAGGCAGGTTCTTTACCACTGAACTACCAGGGGAAGTCCATACCCAGATAATGAAAGGCAAATATAAAATAGTGAGATCCTACAAAAAAGAAGTTAAGCTACAAAGTGCAGGAAACAAGTAAGAAAATTTTAACTAAGGAAACAATAAACTTAAGATTTATAAGTTTCTTTCTCAGAAGGAGGGGAAAGAAGACAAACAGAAATGACACTTTTATGAAGTATACAGTCAACCAATAGGAAAGAGTGTAAGCCCAGGTAACAACAATCTCAATTTCAAGGATGATACATAGCAATATGATGTCTTGGGATTCCAATTACACACCATTCTTCAACTTCCTTTAAAAAGAACAATGTCTAAACAATGAATTATGAAAATTATCATGTTTAAGTTTCACTAGATAGCATACATAACTCCATTACATCACTAAGAACAGTTGCAAAAGAAGTCGTCAAAGGAAATAAAATGTCATGTATATTAACATTAGATAGACTTTTATACCAATTTAAAAGAAGCAGAGAATAGCACAATATTTTAAAAACAGAGAAATGAAATAAGCATTGGTCTCAAAGTATTAAAAGCACCAATTTTTTCCCCACATGTTTAATGACAATAAAGGGAACAAAAAAATTGCTCAAAAAATGTACTGCAATGTACTAAAAAATTCTGTTGAAACATATGTTATCATTAAAAAAAGCAGCGTTCTGCAAAAAGCACAGGGGATAACACAGCTATCATTAACTTTTATTTCTTGCATCAATCTAACATGAAATCAGATCAATTCGTAAGTCTTGCTGAAATAGCCCCTTACTATACATCATGATCTTGCATCATATCAGAGAATGCTGATACAACTTATCTTGGATCAGCCCTGAATATTCAGAATTTAAAATAGGTCAAAGATATCAAAAAGGCTTAGCTGGGAGCAAATCAAATTACTACTATAGAAAAAATAACTCTGAATGAAAAGCAACTGTTGGGAGAAAAATATCTCTGAAGAAGAAATGACATGTTCTGTTGATAAAACTGAAATCTATAAAAATGTGAAGCGAGTGAGTGGAAGATGTAATTAAGTAATGTCATAAAACAAACTAGCAGTGAATATAGGGATTTGAGATACAGTAGCTTTGGCTTATCTAAGAACAGTCAAGAACAGCAGCTAGAAATGTACTTAGGGGCTTCCCTGGTGGCCCAGGAGTTAAGAACACTTCCACTGCAGGGGCATGGGTCCAATCCCTGGTCAGGGAACAGCAAAAAAAAAAAAAAAAAGAAAAGAAAAATGTACTTAGTGACATGTCACACCCATTCCCACTTTCCACCATGGTTCACGCTACCAGAGAAACCACTCTCTACTTTCACAATAACATACAAAATATTTCACAAGTGAGAAATCTGTCTTATGAAATTTTCTTATTGTAGGAAGAACATATTCAACAATGTATAAACATATGGTTCTATGAGGATAGTTATTGCTTAAAATTACATGAAGCCAACTCTTCCGTCCGAGCTACATGCAACAACAATGGAGAAAGAAAAAAAGATTTAAGATGACAGAGGACTGTGCTCCCTGCAGAATAAATCTAGGTTATACTTTCAAGTATTTGTTTTACATATGTTATAAAACAGTATAGACAGTAAACTTAGCTAATTAAAAATATAATGTACGTGTCGTAATTTGTTTGGTTAGTGGTCTATAATATTTAAAATATATATCTTAGTACTAACTGTTTTAAGAGAAAGGAAGGAAAGAAGAGAGAAGGAGGAAGGAAATAAATTATTTCTCCTAAAGTACAGTTTTCAATAATGTATCAGAAATTTTTATAACTTCTTTTAAAGGTAGGAACTTTTAACAAACTCAGTCTTCTGGGTTTAGAAACCTTAAGTTCACCCTGACTAGTTAAGTTTTACCTAGAATATCAGTGCCCTTCTTCATCTCTCTTCCCAGATACCTTTTTACCCCTTCGTTTCCACACACACCCATACACACACCACACACACACAGTGTTTAATTCAATCACTAGTTTAAAACAAATCCAAAAGGAATACTAACTATAGCACAATAAATGGTAGAAAGAATAAAAATACCCTGCATGCCAAATAAGTCAAAGAGACATACCATTTATTGGCTACATTTCCCAAACCATCCTTGTTCCAAATAAACCAATGATGTCAGGTCTGGGCAAAAGTAGCTCCAAAACTTAATGGAGAGTTTATTTCTCTCGGTAATTATGGAGGAAAGCAGGAGGAGGAAACAAGCCCAGTCTTAAAATCCCAGTGTACTAGATGTCTAGGTGTTTCACAGGTATTATATATCATTGCCCATCTCCAGAGACACCAGTTGGATAAAGAATCTGATTGTAAGTTTCCTCAATGCACCTTCCAAATCCACAGGTATGATTAAACATCATACAGAGCCAGGTTGTACCGTAACCTTCATCCTAAGCTTTAGTTTTAGACTGCAGGAACTACCATAACCAGTCAACATTTGGATCTACACTAGTCTACTACAGTGGAGTTCAAAAGTGTTGATACAAATTTTAATTTACAACTCTTAAAAAAAAAAAACTATTTTATAGTCGATTTGGTCTTCTATACCACATTTAAAAAAAAAAAACCTAGGTTAACAAGGATCCTTAGAAATAAGGTTCACCTGGGGTAGATCTAGGCTAAAGAGAATCCCAAGGTGTATATATGATACTTCACCAACTCACCAGATCTTGATCAACTGGTGGGGGAGGAGTCCAGTGTTTACCTCATTTGGGGAATTTGACAGTAATGTTATTGGATAATGCATACACAGCAATTACCAAAGTTGTGATTTACCACAAAAGGGAGGACTTGCACCAGAGTAAATCCAAAAGTAAAATCTATTCTTAATCAGAAGATAATCTACAATTGTGTACACTCCAAGCAACTTTGTTACCTTTTACAACTATGTAATTAACTTAATAAATATTTAAGCCATAAAGAAGAGCTGTACTGTGCATGTTTCTTTTTTAAAGACCATGTAAAAGTCATCTTTAACAAGCTAACAAGGGAAAGAAAGTCCCAAACCTATGGTATCAAATTTACACTGATTACAAAATGGTGATTTAGACCACCTGATTTGGAAACCACAAATGTCTAAAAGTAAATAGGACAGCCCTACTTCACTTTCTTTTAGCAAAACAGTATTACTGAATGATGCACCACAGAAAAAACATTATTATAAGAACTACACCCCAAGCAAAACTTTACTCTCAAATGGAATACAATTTAAACTGCAAATACCAGAACCAAAAAAAAGGACAAACATATACAGGAAACCTCATGGCCCACCTTTCTTCTTGACTGGCATTCTTGGGTCTTTCCAATGCCACAGGATTCAAGAGCTCTTTGCAGGTCTCAACTTGATCCAGCTGGATGGAGGCCAAGGGCCAGGTAACTGTTGCAAACCTCTTGGTTGTTTGAAATCCAGGCTGTCTTCTCTTCCAAATAAAGAAAAAATGATGTATTTTTCTCCACAAACTTTGACAGTGCCCAAGGAGTTTAAAGAAAAATAGCTTTTGAGTTTCTCAAGTTTTTCAATGCTCCTAAAATAGTTATTCTGCTTAAAAAGAAAATTATTGTAAGCATAGAAAACATTATTAAAACTCCTCTTTAGGCAGCAATCTCTCTGGAGTTCAATGACTAACTCAATTAAGGCACAAAACAAATTTACACAGCTGTCTCATTACTCAACACATGATCAAAGATGAACTGGTTGATGATAAAGACCCTCAAATTCTTTAGAGAAAAATTTAAAACCCTCACCTCTCCAAAATACTTTTTAAAACCTCTTTAATGGTCTCTAAAAAAGGTGGGGTGAGTTTGGACAGTTTTCTGGGGCAGAACCCAGACTGAAAGGCCCTTTTCTGTTTACTGGACCCAAAGTTCCGGATCTCACCCCCTCAGTGAGACAGGATCCAGCTTGCTGTCACTTTCATTTTTTTTTTTTTTCTTCTGTGTTCTCCAAGCCCCTCAGGCTTGATCCTTAATGCCCCTCTGATTCTGATCCTCCTATGTATTAACCGAGAGGATTGAAAAGAAGGAAAGCAATCCCTTGGCATGGAGACATTAAAGTGACAGTGCTACTCAATGGGCACTTGATGCAGGATGAGTTGGCGAAGATTTCTTCACACTGGAGTCAGTCAAATCATGCCATCTCTTCGCATCCAGGCAGCTCCCTATCCGGCGAGGAAAAAACACTGAGACTGCTCGAGACAAGTCAGACCTTCCCCCAAAGGTGTTTTCTGAGACGCTGTAGTAGTATTAGGCATGTGAGCATAAGCTGGGCAAACGGTTCGCGGTTTCCTAAATGGGAGAGAGTTCGGCTGCGTGGCTTCCACATCCACCCTTTTTCTCTGTCTCTCTCTCCAAACTACCCACCTTCCTTTCGCAGAAAAGACCAGAAATCCCTCTGCTACCGCCGGCCACCCCTCTGCCCACACCCCGTTCTTAGAGAGATGAGCACAGAAACGTCCCGCACCCCTCCACGCGATGAAGTGTTTCCTCAGGCAGGAGAAACAGCAACACTAGAAATTATATAACTCGCGATTCTGGCTTCTCTAAAACGCGGAGAAGGGAGGGTCGGGGGTTGCTGGTCTGGGAGACACTGCCGGGCACTGAACGTGCACAAAAGGGGGCCAGGCCTCGCGCAGCGCCCCCCTCACCCCCACCTCGAAACATCGGCTGGCAAGGGGGGGTCTTCTAGGGGAGCGGAGGGGCAAATTTCTCTGCAGCCCCTTCCCAAGCGGGGTGAACGGATGGCATGTGAGGGGACTAGAGACTGAAGAGGAGACGCTGACGGCTGTGAGGGGAGGAGGCTACTCGGGGCTGCTCCGGCGGCCGGTTGGGGGCTCTAGGGAGGAGGTGCCCGAGAAGCTGGAGCCTTAACACACGGGCTGGGCCAGAGGGGCGAGCACCCTGAAGAAGTGAAAGGGGCGGGCAGCTCGGCCACAGCTAACGGAGGTGTCCTGAGGAAACACGCGCAGGCACATTAGTGCGCGAGGACCGGCCCACGTTTCCCTCGGGATGCGAGAACGAGGGAGCCAGGCTCACAAATAGCAGAAGCCGGGGATGCGGGCCTGGCAGGGGGCGGGCCCACGGACGTCTGGCCCTCCTTGAAGCCAATGAGCGCCTCCAGACACCGTGCCCAATCACAGCCAGGACGGAGGGCGCGGCTTTTGACTGGGCCGGGGCGTGAGCCCGCGACCCTTCCGAACCCGAGAGCCCTGAGTCCCCGCCCACGCCAGTCACGTGAGTCGCCAAGATGGCGGCGCTCGGGCGTGAGGCTGGAGACGACGTGCGGGTTGCTAGTGTGGTGCCTGTGGGAGCTACGGAAGTGCCTAAGGTAGGCGGAAACCCAGCGTGCTGACGCCCGTGATTTGTGCGACCTCAAGTGCTGGCGCAGTCTTCTGAAATGATGCGCATAAAAGGGATCTGAAGTCTAAACAGGACAGTTCCCAACTCCATGCACGGCACGTTTAAATCCCCAGTTGCTGTGAAAAGAGGTGGGGAGAAAGTAGAGGACCTTAACTTTAGTCCTGAATGATGGAGCCTGTTTTCTCTTGCCTGGGGCCTTTGTACTTTAAACCCCCTGCCGTTCTATCCTGACTTCTGCCCACGTTGTGGGTTCTGAGGACAAGACTATATCTTGCTTAACTGGGGAATTTTAAATACCAGGTGAATGTTTGAGCAAAAGATGAATGATTGATGAATAAAATTCTCAAAGTCAAGTGAATTGATACACATAAAAGCACTACAAAACCATAAAATACTTTGAAAGTTATAAACTTGTACGATGCAGTATTACTGGTGTAATTGAATCGTGGTGACCAGTTGAGTGGCCTTGAACTCGTTACTTTTTAGATGAAATGTGCGTTATAGCAAAATCTGTACATTTCAGTACGTGTAAAAATTCTGTCAGGAAGTTATCAGTATATTTCTCTGCTTTAATAACAGTGCCTTAGGAAAACTGGGTATGCAGTAAACATTTGCTGTCCTGTTTCATTATTTTAGGATCATAATTCTGGATGTTTGTGTTTACTATATACTGAGGTGTAGACGAGATAGGAAGTTGGTACACGGCATTGCCTGAAAGTTTTCTTTGAGTAATAAGGAACTTCAGTGAATTGGATGACAGGGAAACAAAAAGTTTTCCCAAGTTTCTGGTTAATTATCATGTTACTGACATCTGCCTTCACGTACATTAGATGGATTCGATATAGAATCTTTCTATATTGCTATCTTGTTTCTTCCATTTGCCATTTAGATGTCAGAGAGAGTCAAAAGATAAAATCTAGTTAGTGAGAAATCGGAATTTATAAAATATTTTACTTTTTTTTTCCTGTCTTCCCAGATAATTTAAAGAAAAAGAACTGGCTCGATTATAGTTCTTCACTGATAGGGAAAGGAACTGGTCCATTATTACTCTTCGTTTCAGATCAGATCAGATCAGTTGCTCAGTCGTGTCCGACTCTTTGCAACCCCATGAACTGCTCTTTGTTTAATACCATACAAATATTCAAGAGAGCCCATACCTTCATGATGTTGATTGTTGTTGTTCAGTGGTCACGTCTTGTCGGACTCTTTGCTACCCCATGGACTGCAGCACACCAGGCCTCCCTGTCCCTCACCATCTCTCACTTTGCCCAAGTTCATGTCCATTGAATGGGTGATGCCATCCAACCATCTCATCCAGTCGCCCTCAGGATGTTGATATAATGTTTGAATCGACCTTTCATTAGTTCAGTTCAGTTCAGTTCAGTCAATCAGTCATGTCCGACTCTTTGCGACCCCATGAATTGCAGCATGCCAGGCCTCCCTGTCCATCACCAACTCCCGGAGTTCACTCAAACTCACGTCCATCGAGTTGGTGATACCATCCAGCCATCTCATCCTCTGTCATCCCCTTTTCCTCCTGCCCCCAATCCCTCCCAGCATCAGAGTCTTTTCCAATGAGTCAACTCTTTGCATGAGGTGGCCAAAGTACTGGAGTTTAAGCTTTAGCATCATTCCTTCCAAAGAACACCCAGGACTAATCTCCTTTAGAATGGACTGGTTGGATCTCCTTGCAGTCCAAGGGACTCTCAAGAGTCTTCTCCAGCACCACAGTTCAAAAGCATCAATTCTTCTGCACTCAGCTTTCTTCACAGTCCAACTCACATCCATATCACTATTCAGGAAATGAATATTACAGTGATGTTCAACATGTGTCCGTTTGACTACCAGCATCAGAATCACTGGTGCAGATTTCTAGACTTAACTCCAGCTGAACCCAGATATTTCAATAGGGAGCTCAAGAGACAGCACATCAAGTACAATGCTCATGTGATTCTTGTGCACACAAAAGGTTTAAAATCTTACTAAGTCTCTTCTATGTCCTTTATGTTTAATCCACTCTGATTCTCTTGCCCAGGACTCCTCAAATTTGAGACTTATGAGTCTGCCCTTGACCACAAATGTTGTTAACATAGGGATTCATATAAATTGTGAAGGACATAGATTTTTTAAATCTATTAACTTGCTAATCTGGAATCCCATAATGCCAGTATGTATGCCAAATGATGTAACAAATACTATTAAGACTTTTCACAACAATCTGAGAGTCTTACCCAGAGCAAAATATTTAAAAAGGATCCTTTCTGAAAGCCTAGTTTTGTTTTTGTTTTTAACCACTGGTTTCTGTTAAGATGGCTTCCCTGATAGGTCAGTTGGTAAAGAATCTGCCTGCAATGCAGAGGACCTTGGTTTGATTCGTGGGTTGGGAACATCTGCTGGAGAAGGGATAGGCTACCCACTCCAGTATTCTTGGGCTTCCCTGGTGGCTCATACAGTAAAGAATCGACCTGCAATGCGAGAGACCTGGGTTTGATCCCTGGGTTGGGAAGATCCCCTGGAAGAGGGTATGGCAACCCACTCCGGTATTCTTGCCTGGTGAATTCCATGGACTGTATATTTCATGGGGTTGCAGAAAAACATGACTGAGCCACACGACTGAGCAACTTTCACCTTCTGTTAAGATGCTACTGGCCAAACCTCATGGTCCCTCGATATTAGCAACTGTCTATTTATGCATCACACTTGGGAGACAGAAACTTTCCAACCTTGGAGTCCAGTGCCTTAGGACCAAGCCCCCTGATATTACCATATAACAGTTTCAAGCAAAGGCCCTACTTCCGCCCCAGGTGCTCCTCACGAGCTAGATATGTCACTTACATAATCCAAGGTAGCCATCCACTGCCTCGTCCTAGTCTGGAAGGTGTCCCTCCTCCTGATGTTCTCTCTTGCTGGCTTCCAAGGAAATTCCTGCTTCTCCCTCTCCAGCAAACCCAGTATAATCTCCAAAACTCGGGCTTTCATGAGACAGAGGATAAAAATGGTTGTCAACAGGTAGCTACTGTTTACTTTCAGCTCTGAAAAAGCTATAGTGTGGAGAACTACAACAGGCCTGGCTACCTTCAGGGAAAACTGTAAGGGAAACAAAAATACCTGAGTAACTTAATCCTTCTCCATCAAGTCCTAAGGCAAGTCAACCTCTCTGAACCTTGTTTGTCTCATCCATATAAGTAGAGATGACCATTTTCCTACCAATTTCTCAAAGTTATTACATGAATCAAAAAACCATTGTCTAAAAGATAAGAGCCCACTAAACAATGAACGAATCATTAACAAAGGATGTGAAGCAGATGACAGTACTTGATACTTTACTAGGGTCTAAATGTTTTTTAATCTGAATCTATAGAATTTATAAGATTTAATATTATCGTCATTAGCTATTATGGTTCTGAATTTTGTGTTTTCCAGGACATCAAGATACCAACATACACACATGGTCAGTCCAAGCCTTCCCTAGGAGATGCAAAACTCAGAAAACCAGTAGTCATCGAAATCATAGAAAAAAAAATTGAATGCCTTAGAAAAGAAAAGTAAGAGACACACCCAGACTGAAAGTCAGTAACTTTATTTGTAGATCTTCTGTATTGCCATGGTTTCTAGGTATCTAAGATCCTATGAACTGTACTGAGTTGGTTATGAAGAAAGCTTTTTTTAAAAAAAAGAACTGGAGGGAAACATGAGCAGATGAAAATAGACGTTTGTTACAGTACTGAGACTGGATAATTTCTTTTGTCTCTTGAAATTCCTTTGTTTCTAAAATTGTTGAAATGTTATCTGTGCGATAAGCATATTTTAATTAAAGGTAATCAAGAGAACACCATTTTGAGGACTACTTACATTAATTGATTATCAATTATAATTAAATTCAGTTTAGAATTTCTTACCTCAGCCACACTGCTGAGCTCAGCAAAAAGGAATACAGGATTCCATGATGTACATATAGTCTCACATTACTATTCTGACTTTTAGATTTAATAGCGCTCAAGAATAAAATCAATGAACATTAATCTGAATTGTTCAACATTTCTGGATTTCACCCCAGTACTTTTGCCTGGAAAATCCCATGGATGGAGGAGCCTGGTAGGCTCCAGTCCGTGGGGTCGCTAAGAGTCGGACATGACTGAGCGACTTCACTTTCACTTTTCACTTTCACGCATTGGAGAAGGAAATGGCAACCCACTCCAGTGTTCTTGCCTGGAGAATCCCAGGGACAGGGGAGCCTGGTGAGCTTCCATCTATGGGGTCACACAGAGTCGGACACGACTGAAGCGACTTACCAGTAGCAGTAGCAGCAGAATAAGCAAAACTAGATCTTTCAAATTTCTTTGAAGTTTTGGAAATACTTTAAATGTATCTGGACTACTTAAGAAATAGTTATTTTCTAGAAGACCTAACCAAATGTCAACAACTTTTTTCAGATGACCTTAAGCAAATTAATTCTTAGAGTAGAAAGAACAGTATTCTTGGATTTAGCTAGCTCATAAAATGTGGCTACATTGGAAGTACTGATCCTTATTTTTGGCCAAAATTTATTTCTCTTTAAAAGACCTCCATCTTAGAACCACACTATTCTCAGAAAGAGAATTATATTACCCTCTCACTAGAATGCAGTTTCCATGAGGGATAGGATTTTTTTGTTTTTTTTTTTTTTCCCCTGCTTTATTCACTACTCCAGCCTTAGCACAAAGAAAATACCTTTCACAGAGTAAATGCTTAAGAAAAACGTGATGTTGCATAAATATGTAATAACGAATGACTACACAGGAAAGACTATATCTGTTAGAAGAGTATTATGTTGAACTTAACTTTCACTGTGTTTTTCCAATTAGGACTTTAAATATACATGGAACACTGACTTTTGGAACAACAGCTGCTTTCTCTGGAATGTTCACAAACTTCATTTTCAGACATCGCTTCAAGGTCACACATGATGTTTTGAAAACATATGCATCATTGACTGCACTTCCATTTTTGTCTACCATAGTTTCTTATAAGCTTCTTGTAACAGATGCTTTGTGTTCAGGTAATTTTAAATTCATTAGCATATGTGTTTATAGCTAAGTAAAATTACTCATTAACGTATACTGTTGCTACTGCTGATAATAATCCCTTACATGTGTATATTTCTTTACCACTAACAAAAGTACCTTCACATATATTGTCCTGTTTAAAAGCCACAGAAGTCTTCCTAATCAGACAGGGAAAATAGTATTGTGGCTTTTTTTTTTTTAACAGGTAAGATACTAAGCTGAGACATGTTCAGGTACACTAAGAAGCAACATAATATACTAGAAAAAAAGCAGACTTTGGTATACTACATATTTCACTTAAGTTTTGTGACACTGGGCAAGTCATTTAAGAGACATGCTTGTTTTAAGAGACTCAGTTGTTTTATATCTATGAATTAGAACTAATAGTACTTACCTCAGGATTATTTTAAAAATTAAGATAATGTATGCTGAATGCCTGGCATAGTATCTGGTATATTATGGGCGTCTAATGTTACTTCCTGAGGAACTTTAGGAACTTCCTGAGTTACTTCCCATACTTTAAGTTTCATAGGTAGTAATTGATGGAACCCATGATCCCTGTTCATCATGTACCTGCTTAAATACCTCATCTCCAGGGAAATCTCTGATTCCCTCAGGTTAGGTTAAGTTTCTCCATACATTCTGTATTCATTTTACCTTCAAAGCATGTGCACATTTAAGTATTTGTCTAATGCATTGCTTTCTTAGTAGACTTGACCTGAAGATCAGAGGTTGGGTCTCTTGTGTTACACTGTATCCCTAGCACATGACTGACATACAGACAATCCAGATTATCTGGTCTGCTAATTTAATATTCTTCATTGTGAAATTGCTTTTGCACCAGCTGTATAAGTAAGAGGTAAACTTATCCTTATACAAAGTAATAAAAACATTTAAAATTTTTGATACATTCAGTATATTGTGCCATACACTGAATTTCTAGTATTCTTTCAACTATTTCGCTGTGGTTGAGGACAATGCAAATAAATACAGTATAAGAACCCAAGACTCTTAATAGCCAAATTTACTTTTGTTTTCCAGGTAACATAAGCCAGGAAAATTGTGTTCTTAGAAGCTCACTGATTGGCATAGCATGTGGTGTTTTATATCCCACTGCTTTGGCTTTTTCTAAAAATGGACGTCTAGCATTCAAGTAAGTCCATCTTCTTGTTCCTTCTCTTCCTTCTCCTCCTCCCTTCCCTACTTCCTTACTTCCAGTTGCTTTTTTTTAATGTTAATAAATTCTCCTTATTCTTTAGCTGCCAATGACACATTTTAATTAAAATATCATGGTTTCATATTTCAAATAGCTAATTTTAACCCTTTTTGCTTTCTACATGAAAGATCTAGAACAGAAATGATCAGTTTAGGAGAAATCAACAAATGTTCCATAGAATTTACATCCTGATGAAGTCCTTAACTCTTTTTCCTTTTTAGGTATCATACTGTTCCCATACCACCAAAAGGAAGGGTTTTACTTTCTTGGCTGCTGCTTTGTCATACAGAGATAAAAGCAATGGTGATCCCTCTCATCCTTCAGACAACCTTTGGAATATTTCATGGTCTGCAGCACTATGCAATATTTGAAAGTACACTTGAGAAAACTGTACATGAAGATTAACCAAAGAATGAATGAACACTAAATCAGCTGAATGAACTTTTTTATAAGGACTCAGGCATTGCTGAAAGAGTTAAAAAATAGTTCTGGATAGACAGTTTGTCTCTTTTCCTTTTGCCCAGTATACAGCAGGTGCTCAATAAATAGTAAATAAATGTAGGTTTTGTCTCTGTTTTGTTATTATATGTGGAAATGGGCTTGAGGCCCCAAGGTCTAATCTATACATTTATATATTTATTCATTCATAAACATTTATGGAGCACCCGCTAGGTCTCAGGCATTGTGTTACTTTTAATAAGAAATGGTCCTTACCCAGAAGAAACTCACAATTAGAAATGTGAACACACAGCATGAGAGGGTTTGAGAGGTATACCTGTAACTGTGTGAGCGTACTGAGGATATAGCTGTTAAATACTTGTGCAGAAGAGAAAGCTATGGGGAAAAGTGACATTGTCCTAAATTTTGAAGGGAAAGTTGAAAGTTCACAAGAAATCAATATAGAAATAACGTAACAGCCCATTCCTCTAAGCCCTCATTCAGTATACTTAGTAGCTCTTAATCATTAACAAATTATCTTCACTATGCTATTTAAAGAATATTTATTGGGACTTCCTTAGTGGTCGGAGAAGGCAATGGCATTCCACTCCAGTACTCTTGCCTGGAAAATCCCACGGATGGAGGAGCCTGGTAGGCTCCAGTCCATGGGGTCGCTAAGAGTCGGACGAGACTGAGCGACTTCACTTTCTCTTTTCACTTTCATGCATTGGAGAAGGAAATGGCAACCCACTCCAGTGTTCTTGCCTGGAGAATCCCAGGGACGGGGAAGCCTGGTGGGCTGCCGTCTGTGGGTTCACACTGAGTCGGACACGACTGAAGTGACTTAGCATAGCATAGCATAGTGGTCTAGGGACTTTTAAGACTCCATGCTCCCAGTGCAGACAACCTTTGGAATATTTCATGGTCTGGGTTTGATCCCTGGTCAGGGAACTAGATCCCACATGCTGAAACTTAAAGAGTTCACATGCCATAACTAAAGATCTTGCTTGCCCCAGTGAAGATTAAAGATCCTATGTGCTGCAACTAAGCCCCAGCACCAGCCAAATAAATATTTTTGAAAGAAAGAACATTTATTGAATACCTATTTGCTATTAATTAATACAGGTACCAGGGGTACAAAGATTCAGTCCTTGCCCTCAACAAGATTAAAGAAGGAGGTCACAGCATGCTGCTTAAGTCTGCTACAGCACTCCTGAGCTACACATTTAATTAAGGAAACAGTACCAGAAATGAACACTGATGAACAAGACACGCAATGGAATCTCATAGCTTCTCGGTCTTAATCATGTCCATCTTGAGATTTAAGGATTTGGTTATCTGAGGCCCCAAGCAACCTAGAGCAGAAATGGAAATCTGTTATTAACAAGGTGCTTTACAGCATCAAATATAACAATCTGAAACATACATTCCTGCTAATTAAAAAAAAAAAAAATGGCCAGTAAGCCATTCAGCTTCTATTCTCAGAATAATTCATGATACTTGAAACTGAGGAAAAGGCAGGTGAAAGGAGGGAGAGAGGGAACCAAGTCAAGTAGATAACTACATCAATGGTATTAATATTCTCTTAAAAATTATTAAGCAACAAGTACATGAAAACCTCATTGTAAGATATTCAAATGATCCAGAAGAATAAAAAGTGAGACATGAAAGTCCCCCTTCACACCCCCTCCATCCTATTTCTACTCCATTCTCCAGAGGTAACTACTAAGTTAGCACAACTCTTTCCTTATAGTCTTCTTTTGTAATTTACATATTTTTAAATAAATGGTATTATCCATACATATACTGGAAATTAATTTTCACTTCACTGTATATCTTAGCTTTCCAAGTCATTTAAGTCTAATATGTGCTTTTCAGTGACTAAAAAACATTCTTAGTGATTCCAGTATTCACATAGGTGACTCTTTCAACACCTTGGTCTCTCTATCATACCACTTATTCCCATGGTATACTCTAGACCTGTGCCATCCAATATATAATAGTCATTAGTCATTTGTGGCTGCTGAGCACTTGAAATGTGACTAGTCTAAATTGAGATACATTGTAAGTGTAAAATACACATTAAGTTTTAAAGATTTACTATGTAAAATAACAGCGAGTGGCTTCTTGATGTTCAAGTTGGTTTTAGAAAAGGCAGAGGAACCAGAGATCAAATTGCCAACATCCCCTGGATCATGGAAAAAGCAAGAGAGTTCCAGAAAAGCATCTATTTCTGCTTTATTGACTATGCCAAAGCATTTGACTGTGTAGATCACAATAAACTGGAAAATTCTGAAAGAGATGGGAATACCAGACCACCTGATCTGCCTCTTGAGAAATTTGTATGCAGGTCAGGAAGCAACAGTTAGAACTGAACATGGAACAACAGACTGGTTCCAAATAGGAAAAGGAGTCCATCAAGGCTGTATATTGTCACCCTGCTTATTTAACTTATATGCAGAGTACATCATGAGAAACGCTGGACTGGAAGAAACACAAGTTGGAATCAAGATTGCTGGGAGAAATATCAATAACCTCAGATATACAGATGACACCACCCTTATGGCAGAAAGTGAAGAGGAACTAAAAAGCCTCTTGATGAAAGTGAAAGAGGAGAGTGAAAAAGTTGGCTTAAAGCTCAACATTCAGAAAACGAAGATCATGGCAACCGGTCCCATCACTTAGTGGGAAATAGATGGGAAAACAGTGGAAACAGTGTCAGACTTTATTTTTCTGGTCTCCAAAATCACTGCAGATGGTGACTGCAGCCATGAAATTAAAAGACGCTTACTCCTTGGAAGGAAAGTTATGACCAACCTAGATCACATATTCAAAAGCAGAGACATCACTTTGCCAACAAAGGTTCGCCTAGTCAAGGCTATGGTTTTTCCTGTGGTCATGTACGGATGTGAGAGTTGGACTGTGAAGAAAGCTGAGCGCCAAAGAATTGATGCTGTTGAACTGTGGTATTGGAGAAGACTCGAGAGTCCCTTGGACTGCTGCTGCTGCTGCTGCTACTAAGTCGCTTCAGTTGTGTCCGACTCTGTGTGACCCCATAGACAGGAAGCTCACCAGGCTCCCCTGTCCCTGGGATTCTCCAGGCAAGAACACTGGAGTGGGCTGCCATTTCCTTCTCCAATGCATGAAAGTGAAAAGTGAAAGTGAAGTCGCTCAATCGTGTCCGACTCTTAGCGACCCCATGGACTGGAGCCTACCAGGATCCTCCGTCCATGGGATTTTCCAGGCAAAAGTACTGGGGTGGGGTGCCATTGCCTTCCCCGGTTGGACTGCAAAGAGATCCAACCAGTCCATTCTGAAGGAGATCAGCCCTGGGATTTCTTTGAAAGGAATGATGCTAAAGCTGAAACTCCAGTACTTTGGCCACCTTATGAGAAGAGTTGACTCATTGGAGAAGACTCTGATGCTGGGAGGGATTGAGGGCAAGAGGAGAAAGGGACAAGAGAGGATGAGATGGCTGGACGGCATCACTGACTCAATGGATGTGAGTCTCAGTGACCTCCGGGAGTTGGTGATGGACAGGGAGGCCTGGCGTGCTGAGATTCATGGGGTCGCAAAGAGTCGGACACGACTGAGCGACTGATCTGATCTGATGTAAAAGAATTCAAGATATCTCAATCTTGATTACATGTTGAAATGTTACTCTTGGATATACTGGGTTAAATAAATACATTAAAATTGATTTTATCTGCTGCTTTTTTTAATCTGGCTACTAGGAACTCTTAAATTACATACACATGTGCATGCTAGATCACTTCAGTCGTGTCTGACTCTTTGTGACCCCATGGATTGTAGCCTGCCAAGCTCCTCTGTCCATGGAATTCTCCAGGCAAGAATACTAGAGTGGGTTGCCATCCCTTCCTCCAGGGCATCTTCCCAACCCAGGGATCAAAGCACATCTCAGGTCTCCTGCATTGGCAGGCAGGGTCTTTGCCACTAGCACCACCTGGGAAGTCCTACATAACGTGGCATGTATTTTTATCAAACTGTTTCTCTAGACCTTATCGTTATCAATAAATTCTTCACATTTGCAGTTATAAAACTCCATGTTCTGGTCACTACCTCTACACCACATTATTTTGCTTTACAAGAATCTATAATCCATCAATCCCACCACCTTTTCACTGTCTCTCACCCCTCTACCTCCTAACTGTCCCTCTCCAGTTTTAGCTACATCAATCTTTTTAAAGTTTTCCAATCTTGAGGAAAAAAAAAAAAAAAACATAAAAATGAATCTAGCTAAATTTGATTATGAAATAAAGGTACTGGCCTCTTCTTTTGTGAATTTTCTGTTCATGCCTTTGACCCATTTGATTTGTAAATCAATTAAATTCTCTGTAAATTCTGGGTATTTTGCTTCTTCATATGCCGAGATAGTCAACTGGGAAATAGCAAGACTGACTTATATGTTCACTTCCCTTGCCAACTGAAAACAGAAGAGATTTGTCCCTTACTCCATGACTTCAATTTGCCTTTTATACAATAGAAAAGGTAGGGAAGTACGTCAATATTTTCCTTTGGCTTTGGGAAGCAGTACTTGTCAAAGTCTCTGTAAGAGGCCAAAAGGGGAATTAGGGAAATCTTGATCTGAGCCTGAGCCCAAAGGTAAAACTAGGTGAACCACAGTAAGAAAGACAGCAAGTCTCTAGAGGCAAGATGGTTCAGGGGTGTGAAGTACAGCCTGGAGCTCCCTTCTCAAAGTTCAGATCCTGGCCTTACTATGCACCAATGGGATGACTTTGAATAAGCTATTTTACCTCTCTGCACCTCAGTTTCTTCATGTATAAAATGAGAAATAAAGACTACTTACCTCATAGTGTTGTCAGGACTAAATGAGTTAATACATATAAATCAAAATTGTGGCCAACTCACAGGATGTTACTGCCATTACTTGCACACCAACTAATACAGTCCTTTCCCTAGCCTGTAGTTCTCAGTTTACCATTTTTCTAGGAAATATTAGAAGCACAGCAAAGAAAATCTATAACTTCCATTTGAATACATATTCATTTATTCTGCTAATATTAAGATGTAGTGTATGAAAAACATTGTATACCACATGTTGGGCAATTTACCTAAACTTTCTGACTGCTTTGCAATAAGGAAAATGGAACCACACCATACCTGGCCTATAGAAGGTGCTCAATAAATGTGTTTACATTTGTCTGTTTTCCCTGATATTTTCCCTGAGTCATATAACAATGACTAAGATATGGTCCCAACTATAAGCTCTTACCTTCTCTCTTGGATTTTT
Organism: Tragelaphus eurycerus; assembly: GCA_935064755.1. Taxonomy (NCBI): domain Eukaryota; kingdom Metazoa; phylum Chordata; class Mammalia; order Artiodactyla; family Bovidae; genus Tragelaphus; species Tragelaphus eurycerus. The sequence continues at coordinate 17,853,980 of CAKXYN010000043.1, forward strand.
CCCCTCCATTTCCTCCAACAGCCATGTGATTATCCTGTTTTGTGTTTACTGTATCACACTGTTTTGCTTGCAGTGTACTGGATAATATTGATTTTCTTCCTGCTTTTTAACAATTATATTGGCATGTATAAACTATTGAGCATTTTAATTTCCAAGCTTAAGCAGTAATCTAATAATGAGGAAATTATATTCTACAGATGTGGCTGAATTTCAGAAAACCTGCTCACTTAGCTTCCTCAGTTCAGTTCAGTTGCTCAGTTGTGTCTGACTCTTTGTGACACCATAAATTGCAGCACGCCAGGCCTCCCTGTCCATCACCAATTTCCGGAGTTCACTCAGACTCACGTCCATTAAGTCAGTGATGCCATCCAGCCATCTCATCCTCTCTCGTCCCCTTCTACTCTTGCCCCCAACCCCTCCCAGCATCAGAGTCTTTGCCAATGAGTCAACTCTTTGCATGAGGTGGCCAAAGTATTGGAGTTTCAGCTTCAGCATCACATCTTCCAAAGAAATCCCAGGGCTGATCTCCTTCAGAATGGACTGGTTGGACCTCCTTGCAGTCCAAGGGACTCTCAAGAGTCTTCTCCAACACCACAGTTCAAAAGCATCAATTCTTCGGCACTCAGCCTTCTTCACAGTCCAACTCTCACATCCATACATGACTAGTGGAAAAACTATAGCCTTGACTAGACAGATCTTTGTTGACAAAGTAATGTCTCTGCTTTTCAATATGCGATCTAGGTTGGTCATAACTTTCCTTCCAAGGAGTAAGCGTCTTTTAATTTCATGGCTGTAATCACCATCTGCAGTGATTTTGGAGCCCAGAAAAATAAAGTCTGACACTGTTTCCACTGTTTCCCCATCTATTTCCCATGAAGTGATGGGACCAGATGCCATGATCTTCGTTTTCTGAATGTTGAGCTTTAAGCCAACTTTTTCACTCTCCACTTTCACTTTCATCAAGAGGCTTTTTAATTCCTCTTCACTTTCTGCCATAAGGGTGGTGTTATCTGCATATCTGAGGTTATTGATATTCCTCTTACCTTCCTAGGCCTCATGAAAAAAAAAATTGTTCCAAATATACACAACGCATATTCCTCTACTTTCAATGTCTTATCCTCTTCAAAGTCATACTATCATTAATAAGTATGAATAATTGAATCTTGGTAGCCCTGAATACCACCAGCTTCACTAAAGTAACAAGGCCCCCTAAAAGCCTCCCCAAGATTAGACATAGCAGAAGAGTAGTGAACTTAAAAGACATAACAATAGCAACTTCAAAATAAAACTGAAAAAAACTAGCATGGTATTAGTGAGTAGACTTATATATCTATAATTGAAGACAAGTGATTAAAAAAAGTTTAAAATAGTAATAGCCAAAACTTTCCAAATTTGATCAAATCTATAAAACCACAGATTCAATGATTTCCAGATCAAAATGGTGACACAAGCCCCTAAACTCATCTCCCCTCATAAACACGCTGAATCTATAGCTACAGAGAGGAAATCCCTCTGAAAGAAATCCAGTGGCCAACACACACATGAAAAGATGTTCAGCATCACTAATTATTACAGAAATGCAAATCAAAACTACAATGAGGTATCAGCTCACACCAGTCTGAACGGTCATTATGAAAAAATCTACAAACAATAAATGCTGTAGAGGGTGTGAAGAAAAGGGAACCCTCTTACACTGTTAGTGGGAATGTAAATTGGTACACCCACTATGGAGAACAGTATGGAGGTTCCTCAAAAAACTAAAACTAGAACTAGCATATGACCCAGCAATCCCACTCTGGGCATACACCCAGAGAAAACGATTATTCAAGATACATGCACCCCAATATGCATTGCAGTAAGTACAATTTACAATAGCCAAGACATGGAAGCAACCAAAATGTCCATCAACAGATGAATGGATAAAGAAGATGCTGTACATAGATAAAATGGAATGTTACTCAGTGATAAAAAGAAACTGTGCAATTTGCAAAGAACCTGGATGGACCTAGAGACTGTCATACACAGTGAAGTAAGTTAGAGAAAAACAAATATTGTTTATTAATGCTTATATGAGGAATCTAGAAATATGGTAGAGATGAACTTATCTGCCAAGCAGAAATAGAGACAAAGATGTAGAGAACAAACATATGGATACCAAGGTGGACAGAGCGGGTAGGATGAATTGGGAGATTGGGATTGACATATATACACTGCTGCTGTTGCTGCTGCTAAGTCACTTCAGTCATGTCTGACTCTGTGCGACCCCATAGACAGCAGCCCACCAGGCTCCCCTGAACCTGGGATTCTCCAGGCAAGAACACTGGAGTTTAAATAGATAACTAATGAAAACCTGCTGTACAGCACAGAGAACTCTACTCAATGCTCTGTAGTAACCTAAATGGGAAGGAAATCTAAAATAGAGGGGATATATGTATATGTATTGGAGAAGGAAATGGCAACCCACTCCAGTGTTATTTGCCTGGAGAATCCCAGGGACGGGGGAGCCTGGTGGGCTACCATCTATGGGGTCGCACAGAGTCGGACATGACTGAAGTGACTTAGCAGTAGCATGTATATGTATAAGTGATTGACGAGCAGAAACTAACACAACATTGCAAAGCAACTACAGCCAATAAAAATTAATTTAAAAAAAAGAAATCTAGAAAACTAGCTGAGCAACTCCTATATATTAGGCAAACAAGAAGAGGTACACAACAAAATATGTAGGAAAAGCTGAGAAACAGTCTTTCCTTAAGCCCCACTGCCAACTGAATGACACACTATCGGGGGAAACTTGAAAATCCCAGTTCCTTCCTGAGGACAGAAGGATTTGGACCCAACACCTAGTGTCCCAACATTTGAATTCCACCTGAAAGGACTTGTAAAATGACTAAACCTGTTTAATTTTCCTATTATTCATCTATAAAATGAGAGTAATATTTATGTCTTGAGGGTACTTACAGATTAATTAAACAACCTAAATGTCCATTCACAGATGAATGGGTAAAGAAGATGTGACACATATATACAATGGACTGCTATTTAGCCATAAAAAAGAATGAAATAACACCACTGCAACAACATGGATGGACCTAGAGAGTATCATACTAAGTGAAGTAAGTCAGATAAAGACAAATATATCACTTATATGTGGAATTTAAAATATAACACAAATGAACTTACCTATGAAACATAGTCACAGACAGACAATAAACTGGTGAGTGCCAAGGATCTGGGGTTTGGGGAAGGAAAATTGAGAGTTTGGGATTAGCAGATAAAAAACTATTAAATACAGAATGGATAAACAACATGGCCCTACAGAAGAGCACAGGAAACTATATTCAGTATCCTGTGATAAATCATAATGGAAAAGAATATGAAAAAGAATTTAGAAGGCAAAGTGGTTGTCTGAGAAGGCTTTACTAATAGCTGAGAAAAGAAGAAAAGCAACAGAATGTGAAGTTCCAGAGAATAGCAAGGAGAGATAAGAAAGCCTTCTTAAGTGAACAATGCAAAGAAATATAGGAAAACAATAGAATGGGAAAGACTAGAGATATCTTCAAAAAAATTAGAGATATCAAGGGAACATTTCAGACAAGGATGGGCATGATAAAGGATAGAAGTGGCAAGGACCTAACAGAAGCAGAAGAGATTAAGAAGAGGTGGCAAGAATACACAGAAGAACTACACAAAAAAGGTTTTAATGACCTGGATAACTACAACAGTGTGGTCACTCACCTAGAGCCAGACTTCCTGGAGTGTGAAGTGAAGTGCCTTGGGAATTATTACTACCAAAAAGCTACTGGAGGTGATGGAATTCCAGATGAGCTATTTCATATCCTAAAAGATGATGCTGTTAAAGTGCTACATTCAATATGCCAGCAAATTTGGAAAACTTAGCAGTGGCCACAGGACTGGAAAAGATCAGTTTTCACTCCAATCCCAAAGAAGCAAAATGTCAAAGAATGTTCAAACTACCATGCAATTGCACTCATTTCACATGGTAGCAAGGTAATGCTCAAAATCCTTCAAGCTAGACTTCAACAGTATGTGAACCAAGAGCTTCTGGATGTACAAACTGCCTTAGAAAAGGCAGAGGAACCAGAGATCAAACATCCAACATTCACTGGATCACAGGGAAAGAAAGGGAATTCCAGAAAAACATCTACTTATGCTTCATTGACTATGCTAAAGACTTTGACTATGTGGATCACAACAAACTGGGGAAAATTCTTAAAGAGATGACAATACCAGACCACCTGACCTGTCTCCTAAGAAACCTGTATACAGGTCAAGAAGCAACAGTTAGAACTGGACATGAAACAACAGACTGATTCAAAATTGGGAAAGGAGTACATCAAGGCTGTATATTGTCACCCTGCTTATTTAACGTCTATGCAGAGTACATCATGCGAAATGCTGAGCTGGAAGAATCACAAGCTGGAATCAAGATTGCTGGGAGAAATATTGACAACCTCAGATATGCAGATAACACCACTCTAATGGCAGAAAGTAAAGAGGAACTGAAGAGCCTCTTGATGAAGGTGAAAAAGTAGAGTGAAAAGTTTACTTAAACTCAATATTCAAAAAACTAAGATCACGGCATCTGGTCCTAACACTTCACGGCAAATAGATGGGGGGAAAGTGGAAATGGTGACAGGGTTTATTTTTTTGGACTCCAAAATCACTGCAGATGGTGACTACAGCCATGAAATTAAAAGATGCTTGCTTCTTGGCAGGATAGCTATGACAAATCTAAACAATGTATTAAAAAGCAGAGACATCACTTTGCTGACAAGGTTCTTAATAGTCAAAGCTATGATTCTTCAAGTAGTCATGTACACATGTGCGAGTTGGACCATAAAGAAGGCTGAGCACTGAAGAATTGATGCTTTTGAACTGTGGTGTTGGAGAAGACTCTTGAGAGTCCCTTGGACTGCAAGGAGATCCAACTAGTCCATTCTGAAGGAGATCAGCCTTGGGATTTCTTGGGAGGGAATGATGCTAAAGCTGAAACTCCAGTACTTTGGCCACCTCATGTGAAGAGTTGACTCACTGGAAAAGACTCTGATGCTGGGAGGGATTGGGGGCAGGAGGAGAAGGGGATGACAGAGGATGAGATGGTTGGATGGCATCACTGATTCAATGGATATGAGTTTGAGCAAACCCTGGAAGAAAGTGAAGGACAAGGAAGCCTGGCATGCTGCAGTCCATGGGGTTACAAAGAGTTAGACATGACTTAGCAACTGTACAACTATATATATATATATATATATATATATATATATATATATAAAAACAATTATATGGAATAAAATGAGCTTTTTAAAAAGATCCTGCACCCCAAATATACACCAAGCGAACTGTCTCAAAGTTGGCAGGAAAATTCACTGCACTTTCTCTTGCCAGAACCCTTACTGCCCACACAGTGTGGTACCATTATGAGGAAAACCTCAATTGGCATACTCTTCCTGGTGAGGGAAACAAGTAGAATTTATGTCCATCACTCTGACTTTTAAGGGGCCTGCCTGAGGGAGTCATCTCATTTTCCATCTCACTTGAATCCAAGTACCGACAGAAATGCAGGGGCCAGATTAGGGATATCTAAGAACTCAACCATCAGTGTGCACCAGTCTCCATTACCAGACAGACTAGGTAGAGATCCACAAATGCAGCTTACTACAGCGCCAAGGATGCCGCAGTATCAAAGAGACCCTCCAGCAGGAGCTTTCAAGAATTAGCAAACCTCTTAAAGCACAGACAGTATGTATCCCCAGAAAATATTTGAGTGGCCTCCAGAATCACTAGCCAGGCTAAGTGGAAACAGTTCTCCCTATACAATTGCAGATTGAAAAATCTGGGAGTGATGCCTGATTTTTCAAATGCTAAAGTCCCAACGAAAAGTTAACAAGCCATACAAAAAAAAAAAGAAAAAAGGCACATTTAAAGAAACAAATTAAATCTCCAGAAACTAACTCTAATGAGACAAACAGAAATGTATTAATTACCAAAAAAATAAAAATTGTTACAAGGTTGCTCGATGAATTAAAAGAGAACACAGACACCTAACTGTAATCAGGAAATTATGCAATGAACAAAATGAGAAAATCAATAAAGGAAGGAAACTATGAAGAAAAACCAAACAGAAATTATAAAACTTAAAAATGCTGTAAATACCTAGATTGAAAAATTCACTAAAGGGGCTCAAAAGTAAAGGTAAGAAATCAGAAGAAATAATCAGTGAACTTGAAGACATAACTTTCAAATTTGAAGGGGGGTGGTATAGCTCAGGGGTAGAGCATTTGACTGCAAAAGTTGTTTGGCTTTTTTGTGTTTTGTTTTGTTTTGTTTTGTTTCAGAGGAGAAAAGGGAAAAAAATGAATGATGAAAAATGAAGACAGCCTAAAACACTCTGGGGTCATCATCAAATGGAACCATATATGCATCACGTGAATCCCAGCAGGAGAAGAAAGGAAGAAGAAATAATGGTCAAAATCTTACCAAATCTGAGGAGAGAAGTGGACATACAAATTCAAGATATTCAAGAAACTCCAGTTAGGAAAAATCTAAAGGGATTTGCAATGAGAGATGTTGCTGAAAGAGAAAATCAGGAAGACATGACCACTGGTTGACCAGAGAGCTGGATCAGGGCAAAACGGCTTCTCTTCCACTCTCTGTCCTTAGAATGCTCATTCCACAGCCTTGAGACAGCAGTGTCGTTGAGACCATCCAGATAGCATGTATATGACTGAACCCAGTTAAGGCCACTCTGTAAACTTAGAGATTCTGACAGGTGGTGTGGAGATCTACTCACCTTGCAGCAAGATAAGCCCTGTATGTAAATTCCCTTGCTTAATAAAACTGCCAGCCACCAAGATGAAGTTGTCTGCTTCATTCATCAGTCTGTCCTTGCCCTCCTTGTGTGGGGGCCAGTTTGCAAATCTACAGACATTATAATCAAATTGTCAAAAGTCACAGGCAAAGGATCTTAAAAGCACCCAGGGAAAAGCAACTTGTTATGTACAAAGGAGCTACTAGTAGATTCTAAGCAGATTTCTCAGTGATAACTCTGTAGGCTGGAAAGAAGTAAGATGATATATAAAGAACTGAAAGAAAAAAATGCCAACCAATAATACTATAACTTGGAAAACTGTTCTTCAAAAAACAAAGGAGAAATAATTTCCTACAAAAACCAAAGTTGAAGATGTTCCTTACCACTAGACCTGCCCTACAAAATGCTGAAGGAAATCCTTTCAGTTAAAGCAAAAAGACTATAAGCAACAACACAAAACCATACAAAAGTATAAAACTCCCTGGTAAAGGTAAGTATTCTGTAGTGTGATAATGTACATATGTAAATCACTTTACAATCTAATATGGAATTTAAGATACAAAAGCATAAAAATTATTGTAAATTTGTTAATGGTATGCAATATAAAAGAAGTAACTATCGTCAATAACATATATAAGCATACCTCATTTTATTGCTTTATTGTGCTTTGTAGATACTTTGTTTTGTACAAATTGAAGATTTGTAGCAACCCAGTCAGACGCCATTTTTTCCAACAGTATTTACTCTCTTCATGTCTTTCTGCAACAGTTTACTAATTCTTGCAATATTTCAAACCCTTCACCTGAAAAAGATAATTCACTGAAGACTCAGATGATGGTTAGCATTTTTCAGCAATAAGGTATTTTTAAGACACATTGTTTTTAAAGACATAATATTATGGCACACTTAATAGACTATATACAGTGTAAATGTAATTTTAATATGTACTAGTAAACCAAATAATTTGTATGATTTGCTTTACTGTGATATTTGCTTTATTAAGGTGGTCTGGAACCAAAGTCACAATCTCCAAGGTGTGCCTTTAATGAGAAAGGCAGAGATATAAAGGAGGACAGATTTTATAGGAAACTGAAGTCAGTATCAGTTTAAAATAGACTGTTATAATTTTAAGATGTTTCATGTCATTGCAGTGGTAATCACAAAGAAAATACCTATATAATTTACAGAAAGGAAAACGAGAAGAGAATCAAAATATAAAAACATTCTCAAGACAGATAACACGTTAAACTACAAAACAAGCTTTTACACAATTAAGAAGACTGATATTATACAAAGTATCTCCTCTGGCTACAATGAAATGAAACTAGAAATAAATAGTAGAAGAAAAATAGGAAAACCACAAATATATGGAAATTAAACACTGTACTCTTTTTTTAAGTTTATTATTCAATATATATATGTACAAGGAGATCCAACCGGTCCATTCTGAAGGAGATCAGCCCTGGGATTTCTTTGGAAGGAATGATGCTAAAGCTGAAACTCCAGTATTTTGGCCACCTCATGCAAAGAGTTGACTCATTGGAGAAGACTCTGATGCTGGGAGGGATTGAGGGCAGGAGGAGAAGGGGACGACAGAGGATGAGATGGCTGGATGGCATCACTGACTCGATGAATGTGAGTCTGAATGACCTCCGAGAGCTGGTGATGGATAGGGAGGCCTGGCATGCTGCAGTTCATGGGGTCGCAGAGAGTCGGACACGACTGAGCGACTGATCTGATCTGATTTATATGTACGTTACTCAAACATATTCTTTCAATACATATTCAGTTCAGTTCAGTTCAGTCGCTCAGTCGTGTCTGACTCTGTGACCCCATGAATCACAGCATGCCAGGCCTCCCTGTCCATCACCAACTCCCAGAGTTCACTCAAACTCATGTCCATCGAGTCGGTGATGCCATCCAGCCATCTCATCCTCTGCCATCTCATCCTCTGCCATCTCATCCTCTGCCATCTCATCCTCTGTTGTCCCCTTCTCCTCTTGCCCCCAAGCCCTCCCAGCAACAGAGTCTTTGCCAATGAGTCAACTCTTTGCATGAGGTGGCCAAAGTATTGGAGTTTCAGCTTCAGCATCAGTCCTTCCAATGAACACCTAGGACTGGTCTCCTTTAGGATGGACTGGTTGGATCTCCTTGCAGTCCTAGGGACTCTCAAGAGTCTTCTCCAACACCACAGTTCAAAAGCATCAATTCTTCGGCGATCAGCCTTCTTCACAGTCCAACTCTCACATCCATACATGACCACTGGAAAAACCAAAGCCTTGACTAGACAGACCTTTGTTGACAAAGTAATGTCTCTGCTTTTCAATATGCTATCTAGGTTGGTCATAACGTTCCTTCCAAGGAGTAAGCGTCTTTTAATTTCATGGCTGCAGTCACCATCTGCAGTGATTTTGGAGCCCCCAAAAATAAAGTCTGACACTGTTTCCACTGTTTCCCCATCTATTTCCCATGAAGTGATGGGACCAGATGCCATGATTCTTGTTTTCTGAATGGTGAGCTTTAAGCCAACTTTTTCACTCTCCACTTTCACTTTCATCAAGAGGCTTTTTAGCCCCTCTTCACTTTCTGCCATAAGGGTGGTGTCATCTGCATATCTGAGGTTACTGATATTTCTCCCAGCAATCTTGATTCCAGCTTGTGTTTCTTCCAGTCCAGCGTTTCTCATGATGTACTCTGCATAGAAGTTAAATGAACAGGGTGACAATATACAGCCTTGACGTACTCCTTTTCCTATTTGGAACCAGTGTGTTGGTCCATGGCCAGTTCTAACTGTTGCTTCCTGACCTGCATACAGATTTCTCAAGAGGCAGATCAGGTGGTCTGGTATTCCCATCTCTTTCAGAATTTCCCACAGTTTATTGTGATCCACACAGTCAAAGGTTTTGGCATAGTGAATAAAGCAGAAATAGATGTTTTTCTGGAACTCTCTTGCTTTTTCCATGATCCAGGAGATGTTGGCAATTTGATCTCTGGTTCCTCTGCCTTTTCTAAAACCAGCTTGAACATCAGGAAGTTCATGGTTCACATATTGCTGAAGCCTGGCTTGGAGAATTTTGAGCATTACTTTACTAGCGTGTGAGATGAGTGCAATTGTGCGGTAGTTTGAGCATTCTTTGGCATTGCCTTTCTTTGGGATTGGAACAGATGACATCACCCTTATGGCAAAAAGTGAAGAGGAACTTGCTGAAGAGCCTCTTGATGAAAATGAAAGAGGAGAGTGAAAAAGTTGGCTTAAAGTTCAACATTTAGAAAACGAAGATCATGGCATCTGGTCCCATCACTTCATGGGAAATATATGGGGAAACAGTGGAAACAGTGTCAGACTTTATTTTTGGGGGCTCCAAAATCACTGCAGATGGTGATTGCAGCCATGAAATTAAAAGACGCTTACTCCTTGGAAGGAACGTTATGACCAACCTAGATCACATATTCAAAAGCAGAGACATTACTTTGCCAACAAAGGTTCGTCTAGTCAAGGCTATGGTTTTCCAGTGGTCATGTATGGATGTGAGAGCTGGACTGTGAAGAAAGCTGAGCGCCGAAGAATTGATGCTTTTGAACTGTGGTGTTGGAGAAGACTCTTGAGAGTCCCTTGGACTGCAAGGAGATCCAACCAGTCCATTCTAAAGGAGACCAGTCCTGGATGTTCTTTGGAAGGGCTGATGCTAAAGCTGAAACTCCAATACTTTGGCCACCTCATGAGAAGAGTTGACTCATTGGAGAAGACTCTGATGCTGGGAGGGATTGGGGGCAGGAGAAGGGGATGGCAGAGGATGAGATGGCTGGATGGCATCATCCACTCGATGGACATGAGTTTGGGTGAACTCTGGGAGTTGGTGATGGACAGGGAGGCCTGGCGTGCTGCGATTCATGGGGTCGCAAAAAGTCGGACGCGACTTAGCGACTGAACTGAACTGAACTGAAAGCCCTCACAGCAAAGCGGGTGGGAGAGGTCTTCTGCTCAGGTCTCCTATGAAGTCTGCCCCCCTCCTTTATCTTGTATACCACTTTCTCCTTAGATAAAGTTCAATTATTTTCCCAACAACTTCGGCAAGAGCTTTAACGGGATCCTCACAGGTTTACAAAATAACCAATGAGACTGTTTCCCCTCCTGCTTTTTAACAGAGGAAAGAGCCCTGCTCCTGCTTGGTATGTGAGGAAAGAGGATGAGAGGAGACAAGAAACAGAGGCCTTCAGAGGTTTGGTTCAAGACTTTCGTCCTCAATTGTCCTGACTGATGGAGCCACAAGACTCCTTTGCTCTCTAGTTTTTCTTTTGCCTCATTCACCTAATCCTCCTCTCATAAGCAATACAGAGAAAACAAGATCCTGCTGCTCTTCAGGCGCTCAGATTATGGTGGCATGATCAGCCAAACCGCACTAGGAGCTCAAGATCCAAGGGAGAACGTAAAATCGATGGAGCAAAGAAATCTCAGGTAATTTTAGACTTCGTTTTAACCGACCTATCTCGTATGCCCAGGGCTGTGCAATTTTATATTTTATATATATATATTTCCCCCATGTCAGTACACGACGTGTAAACTGTTGGCCAGGAAATTTTAAGGAACGTACCCAAGGTAAGAGTTTCAACTAATGGGACGGGTTTCAGGTCACTCAAGTTTTCACATTGAAATCTCACAATTTCCACAGTCCGTATCCTGAGAAGCGGAGACAGGTTGTAACCGGTACCCTCTACGTTACCCAAACCTCCGGCCTCTGAGGCGCAGCACCGCCCACTTGCAGGAAGGCCGAGCGCAGCCTCGGCCCCGGAAACCCAATCAGCCGCCGGCTCCGACCCGGGGCCCGCCTCGGGCCGGTCACGTGGCGCCCAAAATGGCCGCACCCGGGCGACTCGAGCGGAGCGTGGCGTGAGCCCTCGCGGGGCCGAAGGAGACCCGCGGAGGCCGCAGCTGCACGGAGGAGCGCCTAAGGTACCGGCGCTCGGGAAGAGGGGCGCCGGCGGGGACTGAGAGATGCGCAGCGGATGACGCTCTGTTCTGCCGCAGCGTGGTAATGAGATCCCAGGACTGAGTCACGAGAGGGGAGTCGGTTCCATCGGTCCGACCATCCCTACACTTTCCACCCTAGAAGAAAAGATCTATTTAAATTAAGTCTCTGGCGGCGGGGCCAGGGGGAGGGGAAGAGGTTGGAAACCCGTACTTGAACTTAATCCCAGGTTTACTGCCAATTTACCAGGTTTACTGCCAATTTACCAGGTTTACTGCCAATTTATCAGGTGACCTTGGCCTAATTTAATTTTCATCGGCCCTACTTTCCTCATTGTCTCGGGAGCCATCTTAGAAAACTAATGCAAAAGGCTTTCGAAATGTTTGTAATATTTAAACGTGGCATTCATTGTCTTAGGTGTGGATATATTAATAACCAGAATACATACAGTGACCTATTGTGGACCAAATTAAGGGTGAGTTTTAATAGCCACACTTTAGAAATGGCTAGCTCACAGCAGGAACCTCAGCAGTATGCAAAGCATAGAACAGAAAACTAGCGATAGCATTAGGCGGGACATTTTGGGGAAACATTTCAGACATATACACTGTACACTTTGTATATACTGAATTTTATTGTTTTTATATGTTTCCACCACCCCGCCAACATAAAATTATTCAGCGTTCCTGTAGATCAGAGATCCTATCATGTTACTGTTACCAAGGCCCTCAAAAAGTTTGAGTCCAGGAAACCTAGACATAAATTTCCAAGCCTGCACTGTACTTAGGAATCCTAATTCAACTTTGTTTAGTTGCTACATTGTGTAGCCTGCCAGGCTCCTCTGTTCATGGGATTCCCAGGCAAGAACCTTGGAGTGGATTGCCACTTCCTCCTCCAGGGGATCTTCTCCACCTAGGGATCAAATCCACATCTCCTGCCTTAGCAGGTGGGTTCTTTACCACTGAGCCATCAGCGAAGCCCTAACTTGAAGGCTATCAAATTCAGTGCACTCAACATTTCCCAAGGCATCTAATAGCTACCCAGTAAAATTTGTTAGTGTTATAAATTAATCTAGCAAATGAATAGTGAACCAAGAAAACTACTTAATAATGTAGTACATTCTTTCTGAACTTTTGCTTTTCTTAACTCTGCTGCCCTGAAATATGAGCTAAATCTAATGAACTAAATCTTCAGGCTAAAATTTATCATTCACCCATTCCCTTACTCTCTTACTCACTTCAACTAGTGCCTAAGTCAACAAACAACCTGCCTGTGGACCAGAGGAAGGTTATGGTTTGTTTCTTTGCAGCCAGCCAGAATGAGTTTTATATTTTTAAATTTTTAAAATTGTCTTGTTTTTCTAAGTATGCAACAAAGACCATTATGTTACCCACAAAGCCTAAAATATACTATCTGGCCCTTTAGAGAAGTTTGCTGACCTCTGCTCTAGGGTACAGGTGAAATTGCTAGTGTCTTCTACCTACTAAATAACAAATTGTTTTCCAAAGTGGTTGTAATAAAAGTCACTCGGTCGTGTCCAACTCTTTGCAACCCCATGGACTGTTGCCTACCAGGCTCCTCTGTCCATGGAATTCTCCAGTCCAGAATACTGGAGTAGGTAGCCTTTCGTTTCTCCACAGGATCTACCCAACTCAGGTCTCCCGCATTACAGGTGGATTCTTCACCAGCTAAGCCACAAGGGAAGCCCCAGGGAAGCCCGGTTGTACCCACATTGGATACAATTTATGCTTCTGGCAGCATATGAGTTCCCGTTACCCCACATTCTTACCAGTAATTGAAATTTAATTTCTATTTCCATGATTATAGTGGTTAAGCATACTTTCATATTTATTGGCTGTTTGGCTTTCCTTTGTTATAATTTCAAATTCAGGATTCCCTGGTGGCTCAGCGGTGAAGAATTCTGGGAGGCAGGAGCCATGGGACACACAGGGTCAACCCCTGCGTAGGGAACATCCATGGGAGGAGGAAATAGCAACCCACTCCAGTATTCTTGCCTGGAGAATCCCTTGGACAGAAGAGCCTGGCGGGCTACAGGCCTTAGGGTTGCAAAGAGAAGTGCCTGTTAACACCTTTTGTCAATTTTGCTGTTGAGCTGGTTGCCTTTTTCTTATTGATTTCTAGTACTTTGCATATTCTGAGTACCAACAACAACTCCTTTGTCAGTTATATTGCAAACATTTTCTCTACCACTGGCTTATCTTTATGGTGTCTATGAATGAGTTCATTTTAACTGGTTAATACTAGTTTAAAATTATGTATTTTGTGGTTAGTGCTTCTTGCAGATTTGCAATATTTTTAAGGGTCACAAAAATGTTCTGTGTTTTCAAAGTTTCATGTGTCCACGTTCTGGTTTCTGTTTCACATAGAATTGTGGGGGTTTGGAGGCAGAGGTGTTTATGCTAATCAGTTTCATAAGCAAATTGATGATTATCAAGCTATGGCTTGATAATTAGCCATAATATCCATTAGCCATAATAAGCTATGGCTAATTTTTTTAAAACTAAATATTTATGGTCTTCAGAAAGCTTTTATAAGCCCTTTTGCTTTTTTTCTATAGATACACATTATTGAAAAATGACATTTTAATTTAAGCCTCAAGATGGAAAATCATGAACCAGATGGTACTATCATCAAGGAGAACTTAATTGATATCATAGCCAGAAAAATTAACCAACTCCCAGAAGCAGAACGGTAAGATCCCTTCTTATACTTAAAATTGTTATCAGGTGGATTTTCATCATTGATTCATTTCAATTTAGTTTGACTATAAATAACATACACTATCAGAAAGAAACTGAGATTTTTCTTGCATTGATGAGAAAGACAAGGCCCAGAGAGATAAGCCATTTTACCTGAAGTCAAGGCTAAAATTTGTTTCTTTGGACATCTAAGAGTTGTTTTTCCATTTGGCTTAGAGACGTATGTATTTATGGATCTAGTTTAAATAACAAAATTTTAGATTTTAAAACTGTCTTCTCAATTCATTACCATTCTTACCACACTCAATTCATTACTACACTTAGCAGTCTGAGAGTGCCATTAACACACATAGCTAGACAAGAAATTTCAGAGAAATGGGATTATGGCTAAAAGATCATTAAGGCATTATTAATTTATATAGGAAACATGCTGATCTTTGAAGACAACACTGAATGAATTGCAGTCCCTACAAAATGTTCTTAGATCTCCTTCAGAGGCAGCCACTCTAACATTCCATTTAAGCTGAAGCTCGGAGAAGGAATGGCATATGCACATGCATGGGCAACAGGACAGCAGTCTGTCATATTTGAGGAACCAGTGTTGCTAAAGTATTAGGGAAGTGGGCATAAGGTTGAAGAAACAGAGTTTTGAGCAGGGAATGACCCAGCTAACATTTCCAAAGAACATTCCAGTTGTTTTCTGGTAAACAGATTTCAGGTAGGAGAGAAAAGGAAGGAAGACCACCAGTAGGAAAACTGGCATAGTAATCCCAGTGAGTGGTGGTGGCAGTTTGAAGTGAAAAAAAGAATGGATTTGAAATACATTTTGGAAGTATAATCTTACTATCTTGCACAAATTCCAATCTTGCTGACACCAGCTAAACAAGGGAGAACCTAAACCCAAGGGCAGTAATAAGAACTTAATGAGATTTTTTTAAGCTGTGTATCCAACTCTCCTCTCCCCCACCACACACACACTAACACTGATACTGTTTTCCAGAGATAAACAGAAAACCTTTTAAGCAAATAAAAGATATGTACCCATGTTTCCAGGCCAGTAAGGAAGGGAAAGCCACACTGACTGACACAAAGATGGGTAGATGTGACAGCCTTGAAGAGAAGGAAGTAGGATGTGCTATTGGGACTTTCACCAAATTAGAATAAGCAATGGGGAAGTGAGCTAGAACTGCAAAGCAAGCTTTACTTTAGAAGTAAACTGTTTTCAGTCCCTGGCACCTAAGCAGGGCAGATGGCAGCACCTCCATATCTTTCCCTTGTTCCCTATTTTTCCTGTTTCTATTTTATGTATCCTAGTTCTGTTAGAATCCTTATATTATCAGTTATTGTTTAGTCGATAAAGTCATGTCCAACTCTTTCCAATCCCAAAGACTGCAGCCCCCCAGGCTCCTCTGTCCATGGGATTTCCCAGGCATGGGTTTGTTATTTGAAAAGTTCTTAAGTGTACTAAGCTTGAATATCAAACAGTTCACTTTCTAATCTACAAAATAATTTCATGTAACAAATTTCATTGCCACTTGTTATTTCTGATCTTATATTTGTTCGTGTATCTAGTTATTTTTTTATCTTTTCAAAAAAATCCTGAGTTCACGTTTCTAATTTGTATTAGAAACTTCCTGGGAAGTGACCAGCTATGGCGCTGCTAGGTAACAATTTTCTATTGAATTATTAACTAAACAATGTGACTTTAAGCCACAGGAAATTAAAATCTGGTTGGGAGACAGCAGACTTTGCTATTCATATTCCAGTTACACTCCTTGATATATTTAGGGACTTATTTATGTAATTTTTAATATTTAACATTAATATGGAGAAGGCAATGACCCCACTCCAGTACTCTTGCCTGGAAAATCCCATGGATAGAGGAGCCTGCTGGGCTGCCGTCCATGGGGTTGCTAAGAGGTGGACACGACTGAGCGACTTCACTTTCACTTTTCACTTTCATGCATTGGAGAAGGAAATGGCAACCCACTCCAGTGCTCTTGCCTGGAGAATCCTAGGGACGGGGGAGCCTAGTGGGCTGCCGTCTATGGGATCGCACAGAGTCGGACACGACTGAAGCGACTTAGCAGCAGCAACATTAATATATCAACATATTATAATGTATATAATAATTATATATATGGGCAAGTTATTTACCTTAGTATTTGTTCCCATGACTAAAAATGAAACTAGGTATTTCAGTGTTATTATGAAAATAACAGTATTTTAGAGGAAATGCTTAAGTCTCCCACTCCCTTAGCTCCCACAAAAATACACAGGTCTTTTCCTCTTCGTATGTTTTATGTTGTTACTATTCAGTAGTTCTCCAGACCCTCATCACAGATATTGTCTTTATGTACCCTAAGTTTCTAAACTGCCTCCTTTGTACTGCCATTACTGTTTTAGTACCCTTCTGTTAGATTTCAAGTTTATGTATCTTTCAGTCTCCAGTAATAAACTATGAAAACACTGAAGGTAGATAATTTTTGTACCTTCATAGCCAAGTTAAGGTGCTCAGTGACTAAATGCCAAGTACCATTTTGATTACAAAGTGACCAGTAAGAGAAGTAATATCTTATACAATGTAGAAAGCTCAATTAGGAATTCCTACAAAAGCTGTCTTAAGATTGAGTGTTAACCATAGTAGTGAGAGAGGGTATTGTATGGTTAGTCTGGCTAATTAAGAATGATAAGAAAATTGAGAGACTGAAATGCCTATTACAGGTGGCAAGGCAGGTGGTAAAGGCAGGTGGTAAGAGTTAAAACGGTAGTTAAAACATTGGAGTATTTCAATATTCAGCAGTTTTAGGGTTATTTTCTCCCCTGAAACTAAAGAATGGATAGAATGTGCACTTTAAAACATATATACGATGCTTCAAAACCAGTTTTACCATTTACTATCCCAAAACATCATTTTTATTTCAATGAGTTCTTGCAAAGTGCCTAGCATCAGATCAGATCAGATCAGTCGCTCAGTCGTGTCCGACTCTTTGCGACCCCATGAACCGCAGCACGCCAGGCCTCCCTGTCCATCACCAGCTCCCGGAGGTCACTCAGACTCGCATCCATCGAGTCAGTGATGCCATCCAGCCATCTCATCCTCTGTCGTCCCCTTCTCCTCCTGCCCTCAATTCCTCCCAGCATCAGAGTTTTCTCCAATGAGTCAACTCTTCGCATGAGGTGGCCTAGCATAGAGGATCCGTTAAATGTTAGTGCTGTTCCACCCCCCAACCCTGACTCTATAGGGAACATCAATTCCACCTTATTGAATGAATGCCTTCTGTGTGTCAGGTGCTGTTGAAACCAAGATATTTGTATCTTTGTAGCCAGTTTTCAGTTGTTTACAGGCTAGCTGGGAAGGCTGACATGGTAAATCTATGATAATACAGTACCGCTTTATAATGTGTTGTGTGCTACAGAAGTAAGTACTGGGCGTTGTAGGAGCCTAGTGCTCTTCCCTGCTATATAGGTGTCCCGGGGCAGGGGGAATTTCCACACCATTACCCTTTACAAAATCACAAAACAAATTGTACCACTGTATCCTTAATGTGCTGGCCAAATTCAGAACCTTTGGAATAAAAATCTCTATGTAAGACAATGATTTTAGGGTTGTTTTACAGAGCTGTAAGATACAAATATGATCCTAAAATCCTGATTAAGTTCTGTAACATATGCCGGAATGTTCTTGGAGAGCTTACTTACATGATAGAGCAAAAAGTTATTGTTTTTTCTCACCCATTCAGGAATCTGCTTGAAAATGGATCAACATATGTTGGACTTAACGCTGCTCTCTGTGGCCTAATAGCAAATAGTCTTTTTCGACGCATCTTACATGTGACACAGGCTCGTATAGCTGCTGGGTTACCAATGGCAGTGATCCCATTTTTGACAGCAAATGTATCTTACAAAGGTTTTGTAAGTCTACCTTTGAATACAGGTAAGTTCTATTTCACTATCACCAATAAGTTCACTTTGGTATACAGTTTGTATCTATGTCAATCCTTAAAGTAGCTATATGATTTAAGGTAGTCACGGTGTACATCTGTCAGACTCAGATGGGTAAGACTGAACCTTGCTAGCCTCTGTAACACAGCAATTAATTCATATTAGCATGGTCTACCAAACAAGTAAAATAGATACATACACAGTAATGCTAAATACTTGCCTTTATCTAACTTATCTTTCCCAGTGCTTAGTAAGAAATACTTGGAAACTTTCTTAAAAATGTTGACTGCCTTAACATTATAGGAGTTTCTTAAAGGGAGAAAAAAATTTTGTGGGAACAAGACTTTATGTAGGAAATCAAAGAGCACCAAATGTGTGTATGTACAGTAGTTATCAAATACATGGAGACTTGATTTCCTTTGATAAGGAAGACTTATCCTTAAGTCTTAAGGAAGACTTATCCCAAGTCTTAAGGAAGACTTGATTTCCTTTGACTTTGTATTTCCTTTGAAATACATGGAGACTTGATTTCAACAATATTTGCTGAGTACTCCAAGTACAGCTAAATCATGAAAGGATTTATGATTTCAAAAAAATCACAGGTGGTAGTAGGGAAGGAGGCAGTCCATTTAAATTCTCTTAAGTGCTACTTCAAATTTGTTTAAATTGGATGAGTATTTTGTTTGAATCCCCAAGATCATTGTGGAAAGAATTTTGATATGCAGGGAAACAATGAAGTGAACAGAATGAGTGAAAACATGTTAACTTTCTAGCACCATGTACTAATTTGAAAATGAATAATTTTATAAAAATAAAACCAGACTATATAATGTAAAAATTTAAGATGAATTAAATTGTTAAAACAGGTTTCCCATGGGTTTACAAGTTTCTTAAAGACAAAAATACTAGCCCAGGTTTGCTAATACAAATGAAGAAAACTAGAGGCAGTGCAAACTATTATATTCAAATAGAAAACAAATTAGGGAGTTTTGCCTTAAAATGGTTTTATCAGTTACTCTTTTTAATTATCCAAATGTATACATTTCAACATGCCTTGAGAAATGCACTTGCTGTATTACTGCTTGAAAATTGCCTATCTGTGATACATATAAGGGGACCTTGGGTTCTTTACGTGTTTGCTTGAATATCCATTTGCAGAACTAATTTGTTTCCTAGGTGATCTGCATTGTGAAACCTGCACTGTAACACGAGGTGGATTGGTTGGTCTTGTTTTCGGTGGCCTGTACCCTGTTTTCTTGGCTATCCCTGTGAATGGTGGCCTAGCAGCTAGGTAGGATTATTTTCCATAATTATTGAAAAACTTAAGTACACTCTATTTTTTAGGGAATGTTATGCTTGATTTGAAAGCATTAATGAGACTTGTTTTTTCCAAGTAATCAAAGAATATTTTTCAAGAATTTGAAAACACTTCTGGAAATTTATCTCACTAACCTCTTGGGTGTGAGGTTCAGGTTTGAAACATAAAGCTGCAAACAGTACTACTGTGACTAGTGTGAAAGCTACATTACATGCATAATGTTCTTAAGAGTTTGTGTACTTCTTCTAAAAGAAAATTCCATCAGAAAATGTGTAGCTATAAGCCAAAATAACTCAGTTATTCTCTAATAACTCTTGTACCAACCTATGAGTTTCCAGAGGTGAAATGGAAAAAAAAAAAGGGACAAAAGAAAACAAAAGACTAACAGACACTGAAGAGAATGCTATTACCTTAATCTTTACCCTAAGCTAGTTTTAAGACTTCTGGAATTAATATATGTTGTACATAAATTTATCACTTAATACAACTATCTTTTCTAGTGAACTGTCTCAATTTTTTCTTACAGGTATAATTCAGCCCTGCTACCGGAGAAAGGAAACATCTTAAATTACTGGATTAGGATTTCTAAGCCTGTCTTTAGAAAGATGTTATTTCCCATTTTGCTCCAGACTGGGTTTGCTGCATACCTCGGGTCTAGACAATATAAACTACTTATAAAGGCTCTTCAGTTACCAGAACCTGGCCTAGAAATTGAGTGATTGTTAAGCAAATCTGTACACAAAAATAAAACTATAAAAATAACCTACATCTGATTATGAATAAACAGAGACTTGTACATAAGGTACAATTCTGGGATCTACAGTAGTCAACACTGTCCACTTTGGTAAGAACCTAACTTCCTCATTTTCCCAGTACTTTGTCCCACATTCACTTGCTCCACTCCTTTATATTAAGCACTTTGGTTTGTAACAGGAAAAAACCATACATAAGTTTTCATTAAAAACCTCATAAAGAATCCAAACAGGAATGAAAATGGGGGATAGGGGACAGACAGGTTATCAACACACTACAGAAATGGTACTCATTTTAATTCACGGTTTTCCATAGGTATTATTCATAGACTCTTAGAACATATTTAAAAACATTCCTGGGACTTCTCTAGCAGTCTCCTGGTTAAGATGCCACACTTCAAACCCTGGTCAGCTAAAAACAACAAAAACTCATTCCTCACAGTGATCAATTCCAGTATTCTTGCCAGATGATTATTCAGGCTTAGCTCAAGCTGTCCTAATGATAGTCTTCCCTGGTAGTTCAGTGTTAAAGCACCTGACATCAAGCCCTCAAAGAGTAGCCATGTTCTTCCTATTATTTCTGGTTTTGTTTTTTGAAGTATAAGTCTATTCCTGACTTTATAAGATAGATTATTTAAATCTTTGAAATGACCAGTTGTTTTCCCTTCCTAAAACTTTTCATCTCAGTTCTTGAAACCATTTTATTTGACAGCATCTAAATCAGTATTGAGCTTCCCTGGTGGCTCAGCAGTAAAGAATCTACCTGCCAGTGCAGGAGATGTGGGTTTGATCCCTGGGTCACGAAGATCCCCTGGAGGAGAAAATAAGCCACTCTACTACTGCCTGGGAAATTCCATGGACAGAGTAGAATAGCAGGCTATAGCCCATGGGATTGCAAAACAGTGGGACATGACTTAGCAACTAAACAACAGATCACCACTGGCCAACAAAACTATGATGAGGAAATATCTTTCTACTGTACATGACTGATAACGTGTTAGCACTAGCCATATGTGGCTACTGAGCATCCAAAATGTGACTAGTGCACTGAATAACTGAATTTTTTATTGTTTAGCCATACCTAGCTAATATCCTTGGCATTGAACAATGAAGATCTATATTAACACTTGCTTATGAAACAAGCCAGTCATACTAAATACTATGTCACCCTAGAATATTATTCACAAGCATCTTAACTATTCCTTTTCAAATACAGTGATACATCTGTTAGTCTTATGCTATTTAAAATTATATAAAAACATTTAGCCTGTCACCTAAAAAAAGCAGCTTTGAGTGGGATAGACTTTGAGCCTCCTGTAAAGAAAACAAAGCAGTACAGCCAAAGATTTAAAATTCAATTTATAAAATACAAGGGAATTCCCTGGCAGTCCAGTAGTTAGGGGAGCTTCCCTGGTGGCTCAGCAGTAAAGACTCCACCTGCAATGCAAGAGCTGCGGGTTCAATCCCTGGATCAGGAAGATCCCCTGAAGAAGGACACAGCCACCCACTCCAGTATTCCTGCCTGGAGAATCCCATGGACAGAGGAGCCCGGGGGGCTATAATCCATGGGGTCACAGAGTTGAACATGACTAAAGTGACGTAGCATGCACAAACACCAGTGCTTTGACTGCTGAAAGTGTAGGTTTATTAATCCAGGGACCAGCAAGGCATGTGGCAGGGCTAAATAAAAACCAAGTCAAAAACCTAATAAAAACAGATTATGTTTTAAAAAATTCCCTATCAAACTACATTTGATAAGAAATGATCCCAATTATGAGGCAAAAGAATATATTTTACTATGGATATTCTCTGGGTAACAGAATTATGGCTGATTTTTCTTTTCATCTCTATTCCTTTCTGGATATTCCCAGTTTTCTGTAATGAATATGCTTTACTTTTACGAGGAAAAATATATATATAAGGCTAAAAACAAACCCTTTATTTTATAAGCTAAAATATCTAGATAAAGCTCTGATCCAAAGTTACATATTTTATATGCATTCTCACTTTTATTGAAAGCATGGTTCTACTCATCACAATAGAAAACCCCAATAAAATTCCTGACTTCAAAAATAAGAAACCCAAATTACTGAATCAGACTTCTTAAAAACAGCATGGTGTAATGAACTTAAGACAGTTCAAAACCCACTGATATAACTATATTGATGCTAAATCACTTCAGTCGTGTCCGACTCTGTGACCCCACAGACGACGGCAGCCCACTGGACTCCCCCATCCCTGGGATTCTCCAGGCAAGAACATTGGAGTGGGTTGCCATTTCCTTCTCCAATGCATGAAAGTGAAGTCGCTCAAGTCGTGTCCGACCCTCAGCAACCCCATGGACTGCAGCCTACCAGGCTCCTCCATCCATGGGACTTTCCAGGCAGGAGTACTGGAGTGGGGTGCCATTGCCTTCTCCGAACTATACTGATAGTTTAGTACAAATGGTTTCCTTACTTAAAACATTCCCGCAGTACTTACTCCCTAGCATACCACCATCTGTAAACATACAACAATTTACAATGGTTTCTGCAACCAAAAATGATTTTCTTTCTTATACCTGTCCTCTACCATATTTTTCTTAAATCATCTTCTCAATTAGTAGAAACGGGCAACATAGGCCAAAGAACCTGTTATTTTAAGCCTGTTGCTACAAATTTACTTTACCAAAATTTTTAATCAGGGGCAAGTTAGCAAGAACGTTCTATGATCTGCATTACAATTTAAAGAAAGTCAATTTTAGCTAAGACCTAAAGCACACTGCCTCAGAGAGGAAAATAGTTTATTTCATCAGTTCTGTCACAATTAAAAAAAAAAAACCTATTTAAACTTTTCTTTGTTCTGTGTAGTTATTTGGCTTTAAAAAAGGCGGCTTATGTCATACTATACTTAAGGTATTAATTTGTAAAGGGTCCAAGAACTATAAAGAAGAGATACAGAATTTAATGGCACATTCTGAAGGATGCTCTGGAGAAGGAAATGGCAACCCACTCCAGTATTCTTGCCTGGAGAATCCCAGGGACAGGGGAGCCTGGTGGGCAGCTGTCTATGGGGTCGCACAGAGTCGGACACGACTGAAGCGACTTAGCAGCAGCAGTAGCAAAGGATGCTCAGCCACCAAACTCAAATCTGTATTATATTAACAGCTATACAGATGTTCAAAACACCAAGTGGCTAGATTTTTTAATCAGATTAACTGAAAATTGAGCAAAAGATTTTCAACAAATTTCAGGTCAACAAAACTACAAAAAACTGGAAATTCTCAGGCAGTCCTGTGGTTAAGACTAGATGCTTTCACTGCTGAGGTCCTGAGGTTGGATCCTTGGTTGAGGATCTATGTTGAGGATCTAAGATCCCACAAGGCTGCAGCACAGCAAAAAATATATATACTAGTAGAAAAATTTTAATAAAGCACTGTGATCTGCTTTTTAAAAAGTGGGGAAAATGGCTAAGAAATCTTGAACGTACAAACTGGAGAAAGGTAAAAAAAAAAAATAGGAATAAAAACACTATTATCAGTAACCAAAGCAATGAAAAGGGCAACTTTCTATTAACCTTTTTAAAAAATACATAGATTTCCTTACATGATTTGTTGCTAATGATAAAGTAATTTACTTTTGGAATAAAATTTCAAGTGTTTCATTTTTCTGCACTTTAAAACCGAATGTCAATAACCGCTTGCTGTCTAGGTTAGAGCTCTGAGCTCAGTCAGTTATTATAAAACAACAGGGAGTAACAGGCAGATTATTGAGGTATTCAAGTTCAAATCTGTACAAAATACTATGCTAGCTACTGGCGCCCCACTCCAGTACTCTTGCCTGGAAAATCCCATGGAAGGAGGAGCCTGATGAGCTGCATGCAGTCCATGGGGGTCACTAAGAGTCGGACACGACTGCGCGACTTCACTTTCACTTTTCATTTTCATGCACTGGAGAAGGAAATGGCAACCCACTCCAGTGTTCTTGCCTGGAGAATCCCAGGGACAGGGGAGCCTGGTGGGCTGCCGTCTATGGGGTCGCACAGAGTCGGACACGACTGAAGTGACTTAGCAGCAGCAGCAGCTAAGCAAACACTTTACAACTATCTAATAGAGGACATTCCCTTTTTGATTCCTGGCTTAGATGGTAACCACCTGGTTTCTCAATAAAAAAAACAGCACAGTAAAATATAAAAACATAACCATTTGAGAAGGTCTCAAAACTTTTGTGTCGACAGCCAGGGGGAAAACCAAACACCTGAAAATATTTTACAACCTATTCAACTTCAAATAGTCATCAGATTACTTAGCTTAAAACTATGACTAGACTAGTGAAAAAGTATACCTCCCAAATGCAGAACTAGATAATTACATATTTTAAAACATTCACTCATTATCAGTGAACTATCCATTCTATTCTATCAAAGCAGCACTTACGGTCACCAAATAGTGTTGATGCCTATCTGATTTTGGTTACAACACAACCAGCCGTACTGTTCAATATGTAGGAGCATCCATCAATCACTGAGTGATTGATGTAACTGAGTACATCACTTACATCTAAGTATAACTGAGAACATTCTTTGCTGCCTGGCATCAGACTCTGAATAATCTTGAAACTGAGTGAATTTAATCAATCTTGTGTATCACCACAAAATAATCAAATTGAATAATTATGATGATGAATCATTTTGGAGAGAGAAGAAATAAGAGCCTATCTCCTACTCCCTCCCACGTCTACCATCTGCACACCTCCGATATAAGATAAAATGACCCAGTCTAGACCAGGTGAAACAATGTATTAACATAATCCAACAAAAATGAAATAAAACAATCAAGAGTTTTGAGTGTTTTTTCATACTTGTAATGAACTGGAAAAATGTTTCAAATAAGTAAAACAACCATATTCTGTTTTTAAAAAAAAAAACACTCCCATCATCCAGAATGCTAAAAAGCCTTTCATACTAGAGAAATTTTAATACAAAACAGTAGAAACTAGTATACCATTCATTAGAAACCTCAAAATAATTTTAATATGTCCTCAGAGGAAGCTCAAGAAGCCAAAACCTCAGAATCCACACATCTTGGCATTACCCTGAATTGCAATTAACTACCCACACATTTAATCATAATCCATTTTTCAAAGATATACAGACAAATCAATGCATCTATTTAAAAAGACTATTCTTTAAAGACTTTACATTAACTTTTATATTCTACTCAGCAAAGTCTGTCTATACTTCAGATTAGCTCTCATGTTCCAGGAAATAAATACAAACTCATGATATGGCCTTGTGATCACTGATGGCCTGTTTATGTAATTCTACCGCACTAAATGTAATTCCATAAAAGGTGCTCTTGATTATGAAAAGAATCTAATATTCCTTGATGAAATACTATCAATCTCTTCTCCAATGGTTACAATTTTTAAAAGGTATGCAAAGAACTGAGTATCACTCCCATGAAAGACAAAAAATGTATAATTTCGTTCCAAAATTAACTTAGTCTCATGTATTCCTATTAAGTCATTCAAGGATTCCAGACAATCTTTTCATATCTCCATTTCTGGAAAGTGAAATCTGGAAAGTGAAATCAGTATAGAAGTAATTTGGGAACTTGAAAATGGCATTCATTTTTTTCAGCAGATGCCAAATTTTTGACCGACATGGCTCCCACAATTACTTTGTTACCATCAGTCCAGTCAGTTAACAGGTTGTAGGAAAAGATTCGTTTTTGCAGACACTGCTAAGCTGTTTAAAGAGAAGAGAGAGAGATTAATTTAGTGATTATAAAATGAACAAATATTTAAAATATTTTGAACACTTTTTGTTGGATTATATGAGAGGTGTGACTACATTTTAACAAACGTGGACTCTCTAGTTAGGTCAAGGAAGTGCAGAAACATTAAGTCAATATGATAGAAATAGTAGGTCAATATGATGTGTTAGTTCAATTAATGTATGAATTCCTGTCACAATCAGAAGACAACTATTAAAAGGTACATCTTTAGTTCTTTCTGTATCATTTTGCCATAGAGGCACAATTAGGAAAAGAAAACAAGACTCCCCAAATACTAAACTGCTTTCATCCATTATAGTAAATAGAGCCAAACCTGAAAATTTCTAAACAATCCGTATTATATTCCAGAAATCTCCTTTATCCAGCTACTAATCATTCAGAACACAATTTTCTAAAAATAGTAAGACAACAGTTTCATATTAATCATAACTTTTTTAATTAACAAGTAGTGAATAGGACACTTTAAGATATTGTTTACTACACACTGAAATAAACATATCTGTAAATTCAGAAACCCAAACATTTACAGTAAAATGTGTTTACACATAAATATGACCAAATTTATTTAAAGTCCCTGTTAGGTAAGTCTTAAATACATGCAATACCATGTAAAAACAAGACTATGACGTTGATGCAAAAAATGACAAAATCACTATAAGTCACCAAAATTTGAAAAAAAGAGTATGAAATGGAAACTAAGAAAGACAGTTAAAACATAAGGAACCTAACAAAGCAGCTTTTAAAATAGTTGATACTAATCTCCATTTTCAAAAGTTCTTAATCAAGTATTTCCAGAATCTGCCATTTATAAAATGACATTCTAAAAATCTATACTTGGAATTTCAAAGCATCCCAATTCAGAAAGCTTTGACTGTTTCTCCCCAGCCCCCAAACTTCAAATAATGCAGGAAAATCATTGACGTTAGGAATATTCCAAAGGAATGGTATAATTTTTAGAAAAACGCACTTACTGCTTCCAGAACCTAAGACCCACAGCATTAACAACAATCATTTTTCCTATTTTCATCCATTGTTTTCCAATGTCATGTTAGAGATGAATAAATTCTTTGAGCCCATAACTGAAAGATCAACAAACCTGATTTTATTATGACACCATATTTTTGTCATTGGTACTGCACAAAATTATATACAAAGATATATATATATACAAAATGTTCAAGTATTAATTAAATTTCAATTCAAGGCTTCTGTTTCAAAAAGCTACATTTAACATATTCCATAAAGATAGCACAAATTAGTCATTTCAAATAATTTTTCCAACTACTTTTGGTTTATATATATTATATATTATTCAGTAGGCACTAAAAATCCATGCAGCTGCATTGTGAGGGGCTTGCTCCTGCACTTAGGTATAAGCAGGTTCATCACTCCAGGTTGTGAGTTTGGCTACTATCCATATTCATGCTCAAGTGCAGCAGATGATTTTACAAAATATGCTGTAATGCACTGGAAACCAGAGACCAAGTTAGGTCTCAGAGTGTATTATCTAGCAACAAAACATTTACAGTTGTGCAAGAACAAGATTCCATTTTCATAACCAAATAACAACAAAATAAAACATTTTATGTGTAAGATAACTTACATCTTTGGACTGCTGGAAAATACTTTTTAATTATGAACATTTTAAAATAAAAGCAGAAGCCCTGATATTACCTCTTTTTCCTCATTTCTTATACTACCTTTTAAAATAAAGCAGGAAATGTGGCCAGCAGCTGGTCCCGTCTCTTCTGCCCCAACAGCTGTATCCAC
This sequence comes from Tragelaphus eurycerus, assembly GCA_935064755.1. Lineage (NCBI taxonomy): Eukaryota > Metazoa > Chordata > Mammalia > Artiodactyla > Bovidae > Tragelaphus > Tragelaphus eurycerus. The sequence goes on from CAKXYN010000043.1 coordinate 17,882,060, forward strand.
TTTAGCACAAAGAAAAACAAGGATGCTAAATACGTATATACTTTATCAAACAGTGATGTTTCACAAAGAATTTCTTCATGTCCCCTACATTGAAGGACATCATGGCTCAATCTATATACAATCAGACAACAGAGTACTTCAAAGGAAGACTGTGTCCCAACTTTGGAAAAGTGTCAATCGTGTCATTAAGTAGCCAGAATCACTCAATTTCAAAACTCATTTTCAAACAGGACAAATACCTTTGAAATATGGAGAGTAAGATTCTTTGTGAAGCCTCACTTTACACTTTTCATTCACATTTCATAACCTTCAATATCTAATCATACATAAATTTAACCTAAAATTTTAATACAACAAAAATAAAGGTGTTCAACAATTTATTCATACTCAATGATAGGGTAATCACTGTGCTGGTCCTCAAAGAAACATTTCATTAACCATTCTTATTCCTCCTTCAAGTAACTAACACAGGAGTCTGGTATGCATGTTAATTTCCAACTTCTCTAATGTTGCGATATAAAAATTTATTAATCTGAATAGACTGTATGTCTAGATCTATTAAAACTAAAAGGCATTCTTATATTTAAGATTTCTGTCATCTCCAGCAAAGTAACTATCCCATTTGTGCATGCCCCAAGTACTTATTGTCAACCTCTGAAAAGTTGCTCTAAAATTGGAATTCCAATTTGCACCTTGTACAACTCGGAAGTTCCATTCAACTTCACCTGTGTCACTGTCTCCAAACTGTATCTCTATTAGCAGCTTTCAGTGTACAGTTGGAACCGATGTCATCCAAGGCCATGTCCACACTGGGGACAGAAGAGCTAGGTACACGCAAGTCTGAACAAGGGGACACATTAACAGCTATTTCAACCAGAAGAAGCATCTTGAGTACATTATTGACCAGCACAAGTCTGTTTCCAGGGTGGACAGGGCCCAAATTAGATTCCCCTCCCAACTTCCGAAAAAGAAAACAACAAACAAACAAACAAAAAAAAATCACACACACGCACAAATTGAGATGTTGCCCATTAAAGTAGACTAAGCAGCAGAGCATGAGCGTTACGTGAAGAGATGAGTCCTTACCAGGTGGTGAGGCGGGAACGACTGTTCTGTAACCCCTACAACGGAGCCTGGCAGGAAGGAAATCACCTAAAAAAGAAACTGTCAGAGAGATTTAATAGTCACATGTTATCATTAGGAGTTGGTTACAGTGTCACATTCATGCTTTTAGCTAAACACTTAAAGATTCAATATTACTTTTTTCCTCCTCTGAAATGTGTCCAGTGACGATGTCCCACTAAGGTGTTTTACATGATGTAAGGGAGTTGAAAGGGGATAAACGCGGATAAAGAGCGGATTACTTGACCCTACATTTTAAGAGAAGACGACGCCTTCCGGGCGCACGCCGAGCAGAACTCCACCGACACCTTATCCTTGTCCACATGCAGACACACTCCTCCGGCCGAGTCGTCCTGGTCTTCCAGCGGGTCCGGCTGCTGCTTCCCCACGGGCAGAGCGTAGTCGTGGTCCCCGGCGGGCGAGTCCCTGAAGAGCGAGGTGGTCAGCCGCAGTCCCACGCCGCTCAGCCGGCTCAGCAGGCGAGCCAGTCCGGTCTCGTTGGCTAAGACGGCCCGAAGGTAGCGACTCTCCTCCTGCAGTGCCTGCACGCGCTTGCCCAGCTCCCGGTTCTCGGCCCGCAGCTCCTGGTTCTCGGCGGCCAGCCCCCGCACCCGGCTCTCCAGCCCCATCACGTATTCCTTCTTCTTCAGCCGGTTGAGGCGGGCAGCCGCCGCCGCCGCCTTCCGGGGACTCTTTGTCGCCGCCTGGTTGCTGTCGTTGCCGCCGCCGCTGCCGCCGCCGCCGCCTCCCGGGGACTTTCTCCGCCTCTTTTCGCCGCCGCCACTGTCACTGCCGCTGCTGCAAGCTCCGATGCCGTTTAACAGCCTCTGCAGCAGGTCCGAAAAGCGCTGCATCTCGGCAGCCGCGGCCTCGTCGTCGTCGTCGCCTCTCCACAGGCCACCGCTGTCCGAGCCTCCGCCGGACGAGGAGAGGGGCCCCGGCGAGCTGAGCCCGGGCTCCAGGTGCCAGTCCGGCTGCCGGGGGTCCAGCAGGTCCGCCAGTTCCAAGCCGGACAGAAAGTCCATGTCCTCCGTCTCCTCCCCGGGGACGCCGGCCATCGCCTCCTCCTCCATCTCCTCAGGCGAGGGCGCGCGCGCGGCCACGCCGCCGCGGCCCCCCCTCCCGGCCTCCGACTCGCCCTCGTCGCCGCGCGGCTTTCTGCGGCCGGGAGATCCGGCCGCCGCCGTCCCCTTGTCCTCCGCCGCCCCGGTCAGGTCCGGGGGCAGCGAGCAGGTCGCGACGGGCGCCGGGCTCTCACTACGCGTCGGCGAGTCGCTGCCCGAGGCCGCCAGCAGTTTAGTCAGGCTATGCCTCATGGGGCCCGGCGGCGGGCCCACGTAGGCCCCGGGCCCTCAGACCGGGCCTCGCAGGTCCCAGGGACCCAGAGCGGGTAGCCGGGGAGCAGGCCAGAACGAAAGAAAGGGGAAGGTCCGCGTCGCCTCCCGCCCCCGCTTGGCTGGTCGACCCCCCGCACCGGGGCGGGGGGCTGGGAAGGGAGATGGAAGCAGCTAGGCCCAGCGATGACTCGACCGCGCCACCCAGACAACGGCCTGGCCGGAAGTCAGTCGATCTCGCTCCAGCCCCTCCCACCGCATTTCGCGCTCCACTGGGCTCTAGTATCGCGAGAGTTCGGTAAACCAGACGTAATACCAGATCTCTAGTGATGTCACCCCACCCCACTACTTTTGCCTGGAAAATCCCATGGATGGAGGAGCCTGGTAGGCTCCAGTCCATGGGGTCGCTAAGAGTCGGACACGACTGAGCGACTTCACTATCGCTTTTCACTTTCATTCGTTGGAGAAGGAAATGGCAACCCACTCCAGTATTCTTGCCTGGAGAATCCCAGGGACAGGGGAACCTGGTGGGCTTCTGTCTGTGGGGTCGCACAGAGTCGGACACGACTGAAGCGACTTAGCAGCAGCTAGTGATGTCATAGTAACATCGGCAAAAATAACAACAAACCAGGGATTTATTGGAACGGTGGTCTACCCTGTCGGCCCTCGCTTCTCTATCCTCTGTATTTCAGCTTCCACCTACAGTGAAGCAATTCTCGCTCAAAACTGATCGATACCACATTTTTGAATAATCAAAGTTATCCTGGAATTTAAGACTGCTGATCAAATCCTTCTTGAAATTGCCCCCCTCCCTTACGCTATTGTACAAGATGGTTTCATTCAAACACTTAAATAGTACTAGAAGAAAACAGAGGTAAATAAGTCATTCATATGTAATTTTTCACAATTGTTTAAAAAATTTACAAATATACAGAATATGTGAAAGAGTATTCTAATTCAACAATACAAAGCAATACCCAGACTCAACAATTAATCGTTTGCCATATACACTTTATCTGTATATAAATATTTGTAAAACTTTTTTTTTTTTTGCTGAATTATCCCAAAGTTTGAGACAAAACACATCACCTCAACATGCTTCCGTGTGCATCTTTAAAAACAGCATTCTCTTTCATAATCATAATACAATTAGCAGGTCTGGAGAAAATTAACAATCTTGTTAATATTACCTATTACTCATATCTCATTCAAAATTCGTTCAGCTTTCTTCAAAAATAATCTTTTATAGCAGATATGTTCTTTTAAGCCAGGATCCAATCACAAACCACTTCTAAAATTTGTTATATTCCCCCGCCCCCATTTGTCAAACTAGAACACCCCCTTTCACATTTCACATTGGCTTTTTGAAAAAAAAACAAGGTCAGTTGTCTTGAAAAATCACCACAATTTGGATTTGTCTGTTTCCTCGTGGTGTTGTTTATATTGTTCCTTAAAACCCACAAGGATTTCAGGTTTGAAGCAGTTCACAAATACACTAAAAAACAGTGAAATAACTCACATTTTTACAAAGCAAGGTCAGTGAAAATACAGATGAAAAAGATAAGGAGTTTTAAAAGGAGGAAAGGTTTGTTTCAGAATCGGATGGACGTAAAATCTTAGTTACTCAAGTTGAGCTAACAGTAGACTAAGCTTCCTGGCAACCCAAACAAACAAACGTTCCTTTATTTGCTTATGAGTAAAGTATACATGAATTCCTTAACTGCTTTTCCTGTTCTCACACCTTAAAGAAACTTTTCAGTGGGATACTGAATAAAGTAGCAGATAACCTCACCAATAGCTTCCTTTATTTGGCTGTTTCTTAGAAGGATGGAAGCAAGTTCCAGGAAATTTGGACACTGATAGGTCTCAAACACAGGATTCAGTTCAGTTCAGTCGCTCAGTCATGTCTGACTCTTTGCAACCCCATGAATCGCAGCACTCCAGGCCTCCCTGTCCATCACCAACTCCTGGACTTCACTCAGACTCATGTCCATCGAGTCAGTGATGCCATCCAGCCATCTCATCCTCTGTCATCCCCTTCTCCTCCTGCCCCCAATCCCTCCCAGCATCAGAGTCTTTTCCAATGAGTCAACTCTTCATGAAGTGGCCAAAGTACTGGACTTTCAGCTTTAGCATCATTCCTTTCAAAGAAATCCCAGGGCTGATCTCCTTCAGAATGGACTGGTTGGATGTCCTTGTGGTAGGCTTTGATAATTATTTATTGAATGAATGAAGAAGGTCTCCAACTTTTAACTGAAGGCATTGCACTAAAACTCAACTAAATGAAAACGATTCTGTAAGGGACACAAATAAGCATGACCTATGGTACCTAGACATGAGTTTGAGCAAGCTCCAGGAGTTGGTGATGGACAGGGAAGCCTGGTGTGCTGCAGTCCATGGGGTCACAAAGAGGCAAACACGACTGAGCGACTGAACTGACCGACTGATGGTATCTAGAAAAAAAAAATGAGTGGCCTCCAGGTAACTCCTTAACCTTCCCATTAGGAAAAGAAATGAAAGAGAAAGTGAAGTCGCTCAGTCGTGTCTGACTATTTGTAACACCATGAACTGTAGCCTGTCAGGTTCCTCTGTCCATGGGATTCTCCAGGCAAGAATACTGGAGTGGGTTACCATTGCCTTCTCCAAGGGATCTTCCCGACCCAGGGATCGAACGCGGGTCTCTCGCATTGCAGGCAGCGGCTTTACCCTCTGAGCCACCAGGGAAGTCCCTATAAGAAAGGTTTTGCAAAAGTAGGACAGCAAACAGTTCGAGATGATAAATTTTTTGGCATACTTTGATTTAACAGGTGTTTTGTGTGGCTGGTCATCCAATCGAACTGTATTTTCTCCTAAGGCAAAATCAAGATCATGGATTATCATTTTTTCCCTAAATTACAAGATTTTGGTTTAAATATACATGGTTTAAGACCCTCTACATTGAATTAAGAGAAAAGTAAAAAACTGAGAGAGGGGAATTTTTACAAGTGTAGCCTCAGAAAACAAAAAAGCAGCTGAAGCAGAAACGACCTTCCCTCCCTTTCATCATTCCTCTCCTCTGATTCTCTCCTTCTTCACAGTTGGTTTTTTTTTCTTTTTTTTTCTGGTTATAATGATCATTGTAAAAGATTCAGATAGTGCAGAAATATACAAGTAAGTAGAATATTACCCATAATCTAACTATCCCAAAATGACTTATTAAAATTTTGATGTGTAATATAAAGAGCTTTTCTATGTATAGACATGATATAAATTGTTTTATTTCTCTGAACTCTAATGTTTTGATGTAAATATTTTGTTGACATATTTTATACTACCAAATATATATTTGTATGCTTATTTTTGTTGACAGTCTAGAATTCCATTTCAGGAACTTTCCAACTTTCAGTCAACCTCACTGATAGCACTTACGTTGTATTGGATTTTTCACTGTTATATACCACACTAAAATGTTGCACAAACATCTTTGTTCACTTATCCTATGATTTCCTTAGGACAAATTATTGGAAGTAGAATATCTGTCTACAATTTTTATACATAGACTCTTATTACCTATGGGAAGGTACCTGTCACCAATGGTGTTTGACAGTATTTAATTCCTATGCACTCATCAAAGTGGATTTGTTCCTTTTAAAATGTGTTAAAAATAAAAAGGGGCATCTTTTGGTGTGAATGTGCATTTCTTTAATTATTAGCTTGAATGTTTTTCACATGACCAACTGATTTCTAATGTGAATAGTCTTTTATCGCCTAACTCCATTTTTTTTTGAAGTGAAAGATTTTCGTCAAGAAAGATATTTGTCGTTTTCCTTCTTAATTTATATGAACCCCTTGCATTATAATAAAAACATCCCTTTGTCTCATATATGTTCCAGTTTTTCCTCTAGTTGATCATTTATGGGGGGCGGGCGCTAAAACTACTTGTTTTACTATAATTTCTAAATAGTCTATCAAACTTTTCTTCATGATTTCTGGCTTTGATGTTTAGCTGAAAAAGCCTTTATTAAACTAAATAATATTGATATTTACTTATGTATTTTAGAACTCCTTTAATTTCTTCTATTTATAAATTACTGAGCTTTTTAACAATATGAGTGATTATTTCACTTATTAAATAAGATCCATTTGGAATTTATTCTAGTATAAAATATGACATAAGAATATAATTTTTCAAAAAGTTATCTGCCACAATACAGTTTATTGAAGAATCCATACTTGTACCCACTGATGTCCCAACATTTGTGCCATATATTAAATTCTTATATATAGTTGGATCTATTTCTGGTGTTTTTCTATTTAATTGATTAGTGTATACATTCTGGAAGCAAAATCAGTATATTTTTATTGCAGTTTTATATTTCAATATGTCATAGGACAAGACTTTTTAGTCTTTCTCATAATTTTAAATCTGTATTTGAATATTTATTCCTCCAGATAACTTTATAAAATTTTCCAAGTTTAAAAAAAAAAAAGCTGTAATTTTCATGGAAATTGAATTAACTTTCCTCATTTACTTTATGCATTTTGGGGGCTACTGGACTAGATTATTTCTTCTTTTATGCTTTCTAAATGATTATTGTTGCTCCATAGGAAAGCTACTGATGTTTTTGTTAAATTTTTAACTGACTCACTCACTGAATTTTCTTTTTTTTCCAGTTTCCATCAATGTAGTTCGGTTACAAGGACCTACAAGGCAAGGATCATTTTAATAATTGTAATATAATAGTAGTAACAATAGCTGCTAGTTAGGAGCCCTTATCAATTATTGGGCATATATAGGACTTTACACATATTATTTCCTTAAACATGATAATAGATTTGTAAGGCCTCCCCAAATGTACCAGGGAATCACTGTAGGCTCTCAGTTGTACTGTTTAGTTTCTCCCTAGAAATGATACATTTTGAAAAGGCTATCTCCAGTCCATTTTCTACCAGATTCTTTCCAGTTCAGTTTTATTCATCTTTGATGCTTCATGTGGCAAATATGTATAATGAAAATTTTGTTTATCTAGATTCAATGGCTGAACTTTCTTAAGTCTTTATTTTTAGTTTATTTATTCAGATTTCCCTGGTAAACAGTTATGTCATCTTATTATATATAATGACAATTTTGCTTCCTTCTTTGCAATATTTGTTTTATTATCTTGACTTATAATTAAATAGCACTTCCAGAGTGATGCTAAATAATGCTGTGAATAATCAGTTTCCTTGCCTTATTCCTGAACTTCATAGGAATGCCTCTAGAGTCTAGCTGATTTGAGATGGGTATCTTTATTAGGTTAAGCCCAGTTGCAGGAAACAGAAACCACTTCAGCTATTTTAAGCAGGAAAAGCTGTAATACAGAGAAGATACAAAGTAATTGGAAAGACTAGAAGAGTGGGCATTAGGCCAGGTGATCAAGAATGCCTCTCTGCAATGTGCCTAACAGGCCTGCTAAGGTGCTGTTATCTCTGCCCAGGTTGGGATAGTTGTAGATACAAAGCTGGAATGTTGGCTTCAAGAGCACTGCTTCCAGGACTCTCAACCCCATTTATTATGTACTGCTGCCTAAAAAGTTACCCAAAACCTAAAACAAACAAACAAAACAATAAATACGTGCTTATTGTTGTGGCTTAAACTAATAAACATTTCTTATCTCTAGCAGTTTGTTGGTCAGAAATTTGTAAGTGCCTCACTTTGAAACTCATGGAACTCAGCCAGATTTTGACTGGGCTGGAGTCATCTGAAGGCTTGGCTGAAACTAGAGCACCTACTTCTAAGGTGGCTGACAGGTTGCTCCTGGGGTTCCTTCTCCCTGAGGGCCTATCCACAGGTTGTGTGAGTGTCTGCACTGCCATGTGGCTGACATCCCCCAGAGCGGACAATCCAAGACACTAAGGAAGCATCAGCAAATATCTTATGACCTAGCCTCAGAAATCACAATCCATTCTGTAGTATTCTATCAGTCATATGTATGATTCAGACCTTACTCACTATGGAAGGATATGAACGAACACACGGAGACAAGAATCATTAGATACCATCTTGGGGGCTGACTACCATATCTCATAAAACTAGTGAATGACAGCCACACGTCAAAGAAAAAGATTAGAACATTCTCTAACATCATATACAAAAATAAATTCAAAATGAACTTAAAGGTTTAAATGTAAGAACATAATACTCCTAGATGAGAATACTGGCAGAACATTCATTGATACAAATAGTAGCAAGTTTTTTTGGATCTTTCTCCTAAGGTAAAAGAACTAAAAGCAAAAATAAACAAGTGGGACCTAATTAAACCTAAAAAGTTTTGCACAGCAAGGGAAACAATGCACAAAATGAAAAGACAATCTACTGAACTGGAGAAAATATTTGCAATGATATGACCAACAAGCAGAGAAGGCAATGGCACCCCACTCCAGTACTCTTGCCTGGAAAATTCCATGGATGGAGGAGCCTGGTGGGTTGCAGTCCATGGGGTTGCTAGGAGTCGGACACAACTGAGCAACTTCATTTTCACTTTTCACTTTTATGCATTGGAGAAGGAAATGGCAACCCACTCCAGTATTCTTGCCTGGAGAATCCAAGGGACGGGGGAGCCTGGTAGGCTGCCGTCTCTGGGGTTGCACAGAGTGGGACACGACTGAAGCGACTTAGCAGCAGCAGCAGCAGCGTGACCAACAAGGGATTAATATCAAAATATATAAACAGTTCATACAACTTGATATCAAAAAAACAACTGATTACAAAATTGGGAGAAGACCTGAATAGACATGTTTTTAGAGAAGACATACAGTTGGCCAAGAGGCACATGAAAAGATGCCCAACAGTGCTAATCACTAGAGAAATGCAAATCAACCATAATGAGGTATCACCGCACACATGTCAGAAGGGCCATCATCAAAAAGTCTATACATAACAAATGTTGGTAAGGATTGGAGAAAACAGAACCCTTGTACACTATTGGTGGAAATGTAAATTGGCAAGTCATTATGGGAAAAGAGTATGGAGCGTCCTCAAAAAAACACAAAAATACAACTATCACATGACCCAGCTTCTGGGTATATATCAAAAAGAAAAAAAGAATGAAAGAAAGAAAGGGAGATAAAGAAAGATGCAAGGGAGGCAGAGGAGGGAAGGGAGGGAGGGAGGAAGCAAGCACTAATTTGAAAAGATACATGCACCCCATTGTTCACAGTAACATTCTGTACAACAGGCAAGATATGGAAGCAACCCAAGTGTCCATCAACATATGAATGGATATGTATATAATGGAATATCACTCAGCAATAAAAAGAGTGAAATTCTGCCATTTGCAACAAAGTGGGTGGACCTAGAGAGTACTGTGCTTAGTGAAATAAGTTAGAGAGAGAAAAATACTGTATGTTATCACTCATATGTGGGATCTAAAAAAATAAAACAAACAAATGCATATAACACAACAGAAACAGACGTACAGATATATAAACCAAACTAGTCGTTACCAGTAGGGAGAGAGAAGGGGAGTGGGGAAAGGTAGGGGCACGGGATTGAGAGACACAAACCACTATGTATAAAATAGATACGCACAAAGGATATTCTGTACAACACAGGGAATTGCAGTCATTGTTTTGTAGTAACTGTAAATGGAGTATAATCTAGAAAAATATTAAATCATGAGTTACAACTAAAACTAATACAATATTGTAAATCACCTATACTTGATAGATGATAGATAAAACTAGTGAATGAATACTATGATGAAAACTCAACATCTCCAAGAATGTGCTTGAGAACAACAACAGCCAAAGCAGGGGGAAAAGATGCCCGTCACATTTGTATCTACTAAATATAACTGCAGAGGAGTCTGAAAATACAATTTTGGGATGTGTATTTCTTTTGTTTTAGCTTTTCCATTTGCACGATACAGAAAAGCACATTTAAAACAAAAGAGGGATTGAAATGGATGATGAGCACCAATCTATTAAATCTTCCACAAAGACCATGGCTTTATGATACCTCATCACCAATACACACATCTATTGGATTTTTCTATAATGGGAGTTGGAGCAGAGATGGTAGGGAATGGAGCTGAATCAGGGCTGAGGTTTCGCTGAATGGATACAGCAGAAGGATGAGTGCTACAGAGGCCAGAGTGCTTATTTTAATATAATTTGCTTGTGCTCCCGTGAAGTATAATCCATAAAAGGCAGGAACTATAACCATGAGAGTATTTTTATGATTAGATGAAAACTAAAGATTCAAAAGGTTGGCATTGTCTGCTGCTGCTACTGCTGCTAAGTCGCTTCAGCCGTGTCCAACTCTGTGCGACCCCATAGACGGAAGCTCACCAGGCTCCCCCGTCCCTGGGATTCTCCAGGCAAGAACACTGGAGTGGGTTGCCATTTCCTTCTCCAGTGCATGAAAGTGAAAAGTGAAAGTGAAGTCGCTCAGTCATGTCCGACTCTCAGCGACCCCATGAACTGCAGCCTACCAGGATCCTCCGTCCATGGGATTTTCCAGGCAAAAGTACTGGGGTGGGGTACCATTGGCATTGTCTAGGGTACTGTATTAGCAAAATGTGGTTCAGACGGTAAAGCGTCTGCCTGCAATGCAGGAGACCGGGGTTCGATCCCTGGGTCGGGAAGATCCCTGGAGAAGGAAATGGCAACCCACTCCAGTATCCTTGCCTGGAGAATCCCATGGATGGAGGAGCCTGGTAGGCTACAGTCCACGGAGTCACAAAGAGTCGGACACAACTGAGCGACTTCACTTTCACTTTCTTTCAGGGTACTGTAGGATTATGTTTACAAGCACTACATACTTGCATGGATTATAAGCAGTTCTCTGTGTTCTGGCTGTATTACCATTCCTTTCATCTGAAAAACGCATTTGTGAATGTAAATAATGAGCTACAGTATTCTGGACTAATCTGGGATCTGATTTATTTTATTTAAAAATGATCATTTGGGATGGTATGGGGAGGGAGGAGGGAGAAGGGTTCAGGATGGGGAACACATGTATACTTGTGGCGGATCCATCTTGATGTATGGCAAAAGCAATACAATATTGTAAAGTTAAGCAAAATAAAATTTAATTAAAAAAATAAAATACCATTGGATTTACTTGGCTAAAAAAAATAATATAAAATAAAAATGACCATTTGTAACCAATTAAAATAGTAAGAACTTACCATGCTGCTGCTGCTGCTGCTAAGTTGCTTCAGTCGTGTCCAACTCTTAGCCACCCCACGGACTGCAGCCTACCAGGCTCCTCCATCCATGGGACTTTCCAGGTAAGAGTACTGGAGTGGGGTGCCATTGCCTTCTCCGAAGAACTTACTATGCCTCCCAACTAACCAAGCCACATAGCTGCTGCCCGTGAAGGTGAGATTTGCTACTTTGGAGGAGAAGGGACAACCGGTGGAGAAGTTTGGGCATTGGAGACTTGCAGAATTTTCCTGTTTTGATGGGAAGGACTCCACTTCTCAGATGGAAAATTGTCTTATTTCTCACCCCAGGAATCTGAGTCAGAACTTGGCGGAGTTGTTCTTACATCCCATTACCAGTTTCAAATAATTTCTCTTCCTCCTTCCTTCACAAATCTCAGCTCTTCATCAACTTCAATTTTTTTTAATACTGAAAATCTGCAATCATACACAGAGCTAGAGAAAAGAGTACCCTGAATCCCTTATATATTCCTCCAAATTTAGGACGTATCCAAATTTTGCCACATGTGCTTCATCCCCCCTGCCTTTTTTTTTTTTTTTTTTGGCTGAAATATTTTAAAGTGAAAATCCTGATGTAGGACTTCCTAGTTGGTCTATTGGCTAAGAATCAGCCTGCCAGTGCAGGGGATACTGACTACAGATGGCTTTATTAAATAAGGATCCAAACAATTCTATCCATTTCCTATTATCTCTGAAGCCTCTTTTAATCTAAGACAGCATCCCTCCACCCCTTTTCACCAATGCCATCTAATTTTCTGAAGAAGCCAAGTGAGCTGTCCTATTGAGTGTCCCATTATTCTATATTTGTCTGTTTTCTTTCTTGTGTTGTTTGACTTTTCCCTCAACCCTGTATTTTCTATAAGTGGGAAATTAGTTCTTAGGGTTTATTTAGCTTAAGGTTCAACAGAAGGCAATGGCACTCCACTCCAGTACTCTTGCCTGGAAAATCCCATGGATGGAGGAGCCTGGTGGGCTGCAGTCCATGGGGTCGCTAAGAGTCGGATACGACTGAGCGACTTCACTTTCACTTTTTCGCTTTCATGCATTGGAGAAGGAAATGGCAACCCACTCCAGTATTCTTGCCTGGAGAATCCCAGGGACAGGGGAACCTGGTAGGCTTCTGTCTGTGGGGTCGCACAGAGTCGGACACGACTGAAGTGACTTAGCAGCAGCAGCAGCAACAGTTTTGGCCAGAATACTTCCTAAGAAGTGCTGTTTCTCCTGGCACATCACCTGTGTGTGTGTGTGTGCGCGCACACACACACACACATGCTCAGTTGTGTCTCCTTCCAACCCTATAGACTGTAGCCTGCCAAACTCCTCTGTCCATGGGAATCTCCAGGCAAGAGTACTAGAGCAGGTTGCCATTTCCTACTCCAGGGGATCTTCCGTCCATACCCAGGGACTGAATCCACATTTCTTGTGTCTCCTGGATTGGCAGGTGGATCCTTTACCACTAGCATCAACTAGAAGGCCTACAAGGTCTAGCTTCCCATATTTAGTGATGCTAAGATTGATCAATGTTTTCAAATGGTGACAGTAAAATTCTCCATTAACCTTTCTCCTGATGGCTTCATCTAGTGATAATCAGTGCCTGAATAAATTATTTTGCTACATTTATTAACTGGGATTCTTCTACCATCTGGGATTCTTCTGTGAAAAATGACTTTATCTCATCACAAATGGGCCATTTTGTCACCCTGAAATACAGGAAGAGGAAAAGTAGGATAAATGCTGAGTCAGTAAAAATTTTAGCTCTCCAATTTCCTCTTCACCCAGTAAGATCTTATTTAAGGACACCCAGTAACAAGATGGAGAAGGCAATGGCACCCCACTCCAGTACTCTTGCCTGGAAAATCCCATGGGTGGAGGAGACTGATGGGCTGTAGTCCATGGGGTCGCTAAGGGTCGGACACGACTGAGCAACTTCACTTTCACTTTTCACTTTCCTGCACTGGAGAAGGAAATGGCAACCCACTCCAGTGTTCTTGCCTGGAGAATCCCAGAGACGGGGAGCCTGGTTGGCTGCCGTCTATGGGATCGCACAGAGTTGGACATGACTGAAGCGACTTAGCAGCAGCAGCAGCAGCAGTAACAAGATTTGAAACCAGGCAGTCTGATGCCAACGTACCCCTTCACTCACTGCACTTAGCAAGTTTGCTGATCATAGATTTCAGATTCTAAAGGGTCTAATGAAAGGATTTGAATGCGGACAGGGCACGGGGAAGCTTAAGCCAGATTATGAAGACTCAGATTTCTAACAGGAGTGGAGGTAAATATGGATGTGTGCATAACTGGATTAATCTCACCAGTCTCTTGTAAGAGTCTACTGAGTGCTTATTCTGCAGCCCTGTATGGTGTAGTTATTGTGAAAGCAATTTTCTTAAAGAACAGGAAGTCCTATGAAGGATTCTGAACTACTTTCATGTTTTCCTCATCTCTACTCTTTGACAATTCTTACACATGCTACCCAAGTAGCTCAGGGGGTAAGGAATCCGTGTGCAATGCAGGAGACGCAGGTTCAAACCCTGGATTGAGATTCCCCTGGAGGAGGGCATGACAACCTACTCCAGTGTTCTTGCCCAGAGAATCCCATGGACAGAGGAGCCTGGAGGGCTACAGTCCATGGGATCGCAAAGAGTCAGACCCAAGTGAAGCAACTGAGCTCTCACATACACAAAATTGCTTTAACTTAAAGCACATTAAAACTTTAACTTAAATGCCACTTCTAGGAAAAGCTGTTTCTTACCTTTTCTACCTTAGGTTAAGAAACCCTGCTATGCACTCTCATGTCATCTCATCCTTCAGCATTTTCTTCTCACCTACTAGGATGCAGATTCAGTGAGATTGAGCCTCCTTGTTGCTCACGTTGTGCCTAGCACTTAACACAGTGCCTAGCCAATAACAGGCTCTCGGTAAATATTTGTGACATAAATAAGATATATTAAATAAATCAGTTATTAAAGTTGGAGGATCAGAATAGCTTGGCCTGCTCTTCCTCTACCATCTTTCTTCATCTGTTATAGTAAAAAAAAAAAAAAAAAAACAAAACACCCAAAGCCTAAAAACTTGAAGATATAAGAAAACAGGCTTTCCAAAATCTAAAATTTAGGTCTCATACAGACATGTGAAAATCCATGAGAAAAGTTAATATAGTTAAATCTTTAAGTTTAGGAGAGAAATAGAAATCATTAGGAGGTACTCCTTATGGTAGAAAAAGATAATGTCATTAGCCACGTGTGGCTGAACATTCATGAGCAGCAGCAGCTTCCAGATGAAGAGCTTGACCTGGATCTGTCAAGCCGTATTTGGCTCCATATAAAATGTCTTGTCTATGCAGTTCTTGGGGAAGGAAAAATCTGTAGGCTTTTTGAGTCATCTACACAGAAATACAGCTTACTAGGAAATAATTATGTGGAAGATACTTCCTTATTTTTAATTTTACTACATATATATATAACCATGTTGCACAGCTTATGGGATCTTAGTTCCTGACCAGGGATTGAACCCAGGCTCTCAGCAGTGACAGCACAGAGTTCTAACTACTGGACCATCAGGGAATTTCCAATTTCACTATATTTTTCAAGAGATGATATAGTCACATGGTGGGGCTTCCCAGGTGGTGCTAGTGGTAAAGAATCTGCCAGCCATAAGAGACGTGGGTTTGATCTCTGGGTCGGGAAGATTTCCTAGTGGAGGGCATGGCAACCCACTCTAGTATTCTTGCTTGGAGAATCCCATGGACAGAGGAGCGTGACAGGCTACTGTCCACAGGGTCCCAAAGAGTCAGACATGATGGAAGAGACTTAGCACACACAGTCACATGATTCAAGAGTCACATGATATAAAATGGGATAAGTTGAGAAGTTTCTTTCACATCCTATCCCTACCCATCCTTGTCCCCACATTCCTCTATACCACCAATAAACATTTCTCTCTAGCATTTTTTTTTCCAATATTTATTTATACAGATAGGAGTACATATGTATACATTCTTATTCCCTATCCATTCTCTCTCCCTTGCACTAAGGTAATAAATGATAGATATTCTGCACTCTGTTTTCCCTTGCATATATCCTGGAGATATTTTTGTATTAGTACATAGAGAGCTTCCTTTTTCTTTCTGCCTTCCCCCCCCCCCCCCCCTTGCAATGTATTCCAAGGTATGGAGGGCCCACGGTTGGTTTATTTAATATTTAATTAATTCCTTATTGATGGTATGTAGGGTAGTTCCAATCTTTTTCTATCACAAACAACTCTGTAATGAATCATGTTAAACATGAAAGGGAAGATTATTTTACGTTAATGCAAGAAAAACCAGATCAGAACATTAAAGAGGGAGAGTTTGGCAAAAGAGAAGTTTCTTTGGTGAACTGGGGAGTGAGGGGGCTGGGGAAAGGATACTGTAGTTAGTTGAGTGTGTAATGAATGACCAGGAAGTTCTGTCCAAGGGAAAAGTTTTCCTTGAATTAGTTTTGCCAAGTAGGATAAACAGAAGTTTGGAAAGAACATTAAATAGGGAGATTCATCTGTATAGCCCTAGGCCCTAAACTTTAGTAAGATGCTCTTAGTGTTTGGAAAATAATATCCAGTTTGTTCTTAAGGAGACAGACAACTGATTAGAAAAATCTTCTCTTGGCCACCTCCCAAAATACCAACAACTTTTTTAAGAGGCTGAGATTTTAAAAAAATAAAAATTCCCAGCCTGATAAGGCCCTGTCAATCTAAGTAGCTGTGGTACAGAAGAAATTGTTGGTGACCCACCCAACACCCATCTCCCTTCTTACTTGCTGACAAAGTCATACTTTTGTTAGGTAGCCCCACGTACTATATGTCACAGAGACTGGCTTAAGTCAGTCATGGTAACAACTTTGCCCATGGAGATGTTTGGTTGAGGTGTTTGCATATGGCCCAATTTTGGCAATGATAATGGAAGATAAGTCAGCTGGTCAGCTTTGGGGAGACTAGTTAGGGTTGTGGTCCTCTTTCCTTTATTTGTGTGGCAAGAGATAGTATCTCAAAGGTCTACCCAAATCTCTTGATCTTGTCATGGTCGGGAATACAGACTCATTCCCACCTTGACCCAGTCACAGCCACTCCACAGGTAGCTGAGTCAACAAGGGCTGGCTAGAACAGCAAGCACCTGGGCAGGTATTCCTTCAAACAATGTTATTTAAAGGTTTAATTTCCATGTAGTGGAGGTGAGGAGAAATAGATTTTTTAACAATACTTTGTTTACTAGAAACAAATTAACTTCACTTAATTTTCACTAAGTGAAAGAGAGTCAATATTATGAGAACATCAGCCAGGCAGTTCATTCTTCCTGTAGTGCTCCTTCCTTTTCTATTTCACTTGGAATTTTGGGAACCAAAGAAGTTCCTCAGAGGCACACTGAAAGGCTTACAAAGTGGGTAACACAAAAGATCACACTTATCAGCTACACAGCACTGCTCACATATTAGTTGGTTTTCAAATCTCTGTTCTAAGGATTTTCATCTTAGGGTTACTGCTTGTGGAGGCCACAGACAAACTGACCTGCAATCTAGGTCTGCTTTAGATACAAGTTCTGTTGCTCTGTTTTTTCAATTTCCCCTCAAGGGCAGTAATTTGAAAGTGGTTGATTTACACATTGACAATTTGTTGTAGTGATAAGCATCACTACAAATCAGCATTCCACAGTAACTAGTCACCCATCCTCTAATCCGGTCTGAGTCACAGATTAAATACAAGATAAACACTGAGAGAGTAGAATAGAAAGTGCTGTGAAGCACAAAGGAGGGGAAAGAAAGCAGTGTCTTTTTGTGGCAGGTTAGAAGGTGGTTCAGAGAAGGCAATGGCAACCCACTTCAGTACTCTTGCCTGGCAAATCCCATGGACAGAGGAGCCTGGTGGGCTGCAGTCCATGAGGTCGCTAGGAGTCAGACATGACTGAGCGACTTCACTTTCACTTTTCACTTTCATGCATTGGAGAAAGGAAGTGGCAACCCACTCCAGTGTTCTTGCCTGGAGGATCCCAGGGACGGGGGAGCCTGGTGGGCTGCCATCTCTGGGGTCGCACAGAGTCGGACACGACTGAAGTGACTTAGCAGCAGCAGCAGCAGAAGTTGGTTTGTATACTGGGGAAAAAGCATGGGTTTTATAGCCAGCAAGCAGGTGTAGCTATGTTATTTGCAGTGCCCAACATGAGAGTCGGACAGGACTGAGCGACTTCACTTTCACTTTTCACTTTCATGCATTGGAGAAGGAAATGGCAACCCACTCCAGTATTCTTGCCTGGAGAATCCCAGGGACGGTGGAGCCCGGTGGGCTGCCGTCTATGGGGTCGCACAGAGTCGGACATGACTGAAGCAACTTAGCAGCAGCAGCAGCAACATGAAAATGTGGAGCCCCTTGCCACACAATTTATGATTCTCAAGGCAGCAACAGTAGAATCAAGTGCCTGATTCATGGACAGGTGGCACATGCCTAAAACGGTCCTGTCAGAAGAGCTTAGGTTCAAATCTCACTCCTGTACCCCAAGGCTTCCTGGCTTTAGGCAAGTCACTCTGTCTGGTCTCACTTTTTTCATCTGTAAAATAGTGATCATTGCACCTCCCTTGAAGAGCTGGAATGAAAGTGACATGAAAAGCACTTGACACATGATAGGTTCACATTCCTATTAGTTTGTGTTGTGGGTTCTTTTTCTCACCTGTTCTCTAGGCATCCATCCATCTTTGACCTTCTAATTCTCATTACCCATCTTCTTTCCAGTATCTTTCAAAAGGGTATTAGACTTTATCAGCAAGGATGAAGGGTATTAGAACCTATCGCTCAGTAGCGTCCGACTCTTTGCAACTCCATGGACTGTAGCCTACCAGGGTCCTCTGTCGATGGGATTTTCCAGGCAAGCGTACTGGAGTGGGTTGCCATTTCCTTCTCCAGGGGATCTTTCCCGACCCAGGGATCAAACCCCGGTCTCCCTCATTGCAGACAGACGCTTTACCGTCAGAGCCACCAAGGAAGCCCTGAAGGGTATTAGAGTGAGCATTATCAAATGGCCCGTAGCTATTATTCATTTGTGACCTACGAAAGTGAAAATTATATATGGTTCAATTTAATAGGAACTCCTCAGCATGACTTTGAATGGTATTGTCCTTAGACCCGGAGAACTCAGACCCTTCCTTTGCGCCCACCTTCTGGGGAGCATGTACCTTACCTTTCCCCACCTAATAAGGAGTCCCAGAGGCAAGTCCTGCACTAGCCAACACTCCTCAACGAGGAGCCCAGTATTCCCTGCTCACATGGCCCTCAGGTGGCTTCCAGGAGCCTCTTCCTTCTCCTCACAGGCTGGGCAAGAAGGGTGAACCCGAGAGACCTGCATCCCACCTGACCGCGGTTAGGGCAAGTGGGTGGAGCTTGCACCAAGTGCAAGTGGGTGGGCAGGACAGGAAGAGCCGTTGGCACGCATGCGCACAATCTCCTCACGGCTCAGCCTGAACCCGCGTGGGAGGCGGAAGAAGCAGGCGGGTCTGTGGGTCCTTGTTTGTGCCCTTGCCAGTCTCCTCTGCCCTCTTTCCCCTTCCTTTTAATTGCAGACATGCTTCTCCCTCACCTCCCCATAGCCACTTATGATTTCCCCAAATATCCTGGATATTTGTAAAAAAAAAAAAAATCTCCGTGACTTTCTACACAGTGCTGTCTCAAATCTTTTCTCCACCTTATAAAATTCTACTAGTTGTTTAAAGAACCAGCTTATATGTCAACTCCTGTGTTAGTCATCCCTGGCAATCCTCTCTTCCATCCCAACCCTCACCTTCAGGCGTGTAACTGCTCTGTGTGTTTTACCCACTATGATCCCATAACACCCCTGAAAACACATTATTACACTGTTGTGACCGCTCTTTTGCCCCTAGACCGTGTGGGAGCTCTTCTGGGGCAGAAAACATGCTTTTTCATGCTTATTCTCAGTGCCCACCCCACTCCCTAAGCTTACTCAATGGACAGTCAATAAATCTTTCAGTGCGATGTCATCAAAACCACTGCTCCCCAGTGACCACGAGCAAATTACTGAATCTCAGTTTTCCTCTTTTTTGAAATAGAAACAAACACTATTACCTTCTTCCGTGGTGCTAAGGATTAAATAGAACAATACATTCAAAGTGCTTCAGCACAACGATAAACAATAGGAACTCAATAAAAGGTAACCATAATTAGCTCCTATATTCTGATTCTTGATAATGTGTGCTGCTGCTGCTGCTAAGTCGCTTCAGTCGTGTCCAACTCTGTGCGACCCCATAGATGGCAGCCCACCAGGCTCCCCCATCCCTGGGATTCTCCAGGCAAGAACACTGGAGTGGGTTGCCATTTCCTTCTCCAATGCATGAAAGTGAAAAGTGAAAGGGAAGTCGCTTAGTCATGTCCGACTCTTAGCAACCCCATGGACTGCAGCGGACCAGGCTCCTCTGTCCATGGGATTTTCCAGGCAACAGTACTGGAGTGGGGTGCCATTGCCTTCTCCATGATAATGTGTAAAAGGAAGTAAATAATCCTTTCAAGCCAGCAAGGTGGATCCTTGGAAAATGTATTTAATACCATGATCTTATTAAAAATGTGAGAAAATTAGTTTTAAAAGTTGCTTTAGGTTAAATCAAGCGATGCTTAAAATTGTTTATTAAAAAGGTACCAAGTAATATTTTTTAATAAATCCATATCATTAGGTATCTCTTGGCACCCTATACTAAATGAGTGAGAAAAATACTATATTACAATCTGTCTTGGGAAGTAGTCATAATAATGCTTCTATGTCAACTAAATACTGAGAAATAAGCATAAAGTATATTTTTATATCTACCTCTTTAAGAACTCTGTATAAATATATAATAATAAGTTTTTATCATTACACATTTAAGTATTCCTATAAAAATGCTGTAAGTATATATACTTCCCATTTAATTTTTATTTTACAAAAGGAAAGGGTTTCAAGAAAGTAGCCAATAGAAACAAAGCAATCACTCTGTGTTGCTGTATGTATCATATCCAGTGTATGACTTGTTACCCTGAACTGGGGACTTTTGTTCACACATTGTGAAATATTAAATGAAGCTACTGATAGCTGCTTTTTTATAACTCTAAATCCCTGGTGGCTCAGATTGCAAAAGCGTCTGCCTACAATGCGAGAGACCTGGGTTCAATCCCTGGATTGGGAAGATTCCCTGGAGAAGGAAATGACAACCCAGTACTCTTGCCTGGAAAATCCTATGGATGGAGGAGCCTTGTGGGCTACAGTCCATGGGGTTGCAAAGAGTCCAGCGACTTCACTTTCACTTTCAAATCCTATTTTTATAAAGGGGGGGCAGGGGGAACAAGAAAATGGAATGGGATCTAAGCTTGCAGGGAAAATTTAAAGGTGGATTTTATGTATTTGAATCATATTGCTCATATAGAATGGCTATAATAAACTTTGCCTACTTTGGAAAACAATGAGCTTAATTTTTGTTCTCCAGTCTAGTGCAAATAAAATGATATTCCATAAAGCAGGTAAGGTAAGTAATTGTTTGGCCAGTTACAAAATCAGACACTTTTCTGCCAGTTATTCATGCTATTAAAATGCTATTAACTGTTATAGCTTACAGTCTCAATTGTCGGAGATTACAATCCTATCTGTTTACAAGGGCTGCTGCTGCTGCTGCTGCTGCTGCTAAGTCACTTCAGTCGTGTCCGACTCTGTGCAACCACAGAGACGGCAGCCCACCAGGCTCCCCAGTCCCTGGCATTCTCCAGGCAAAAAACACTGGAGTGGGTTGCCATTTCCTGCTCCAACACATAAAAGTGAAAAGTGAAAGTGAAGCCGCTCAGTCATGTCCGACTCTTAGCGACCCCATGGATTGCAGCCCACCAGGCTCCTCCATCCATGGGATTTGCCAGGCAAGAGTACTGGAGTGGGTTGCCATTGCCTTCTCCGTTACAAGGGCTAACTGTGCTATTTTTCACAATAATACATCCCATTGGACTTATTCACAATAATACATCCCCCATTGCACTCTGAAAAGTAAGAGCTGCTAATTTTAAAACTTAGGACAGCTGAAGATATCTGAGGTTGAGAATGAATAAGTTATAGGAGAGGTGGAGATACTGATGGCAAACTTAGGAAGATTTCAAAGGCACACAACAAAATTTGGTAAATCTCGTGTATTCTAGGTGGTAGGACTGAAAAATCAGTGTTACCCTTACAATGGCATTGTATTAAACAACATCACCGTAGTAACGTAGCTTTTCTTTGAGTGGTCTCTCGTACTTAAAAGTAGAATAAATGGAATACCATCTTGACTCTCGCCATAATAGTAAGGCACAGACAGATATCTGCTTTCTTCATCGGAGGCCAGAGGAAGCAGAAACCTCCTTATGGAAAGAGATGGCGGAGTTTAGCATTGAGTTCTCTCTCCTTGCTTAAAAGATCCAGGCTGTGCTTTTTGAAAGCTTCGGACTGCAGCTTGAGTTCATCATAGGCGGCCTGGATGCCATCCACCCTGCGCTGAAGCTCCCGGACTCGCAAGTTGCTGTTCACGGCCACAGCCTCTTGCTCAAAGCGCTCGAGCGCGTGCCTCCTGGCCACGTCGGCCATCTTCAGCTTCTCCTCCAGCTGGCGGATCTCCGCTTGCTTGTTCTGAAGCACCTTGCCCCTCTCCATGGACAGCAGCAGCAGCTCCTCTTTCTCCCGAGTGACTGTCTGCAGCCGGGCCCGCAGCTCCTGGTTCTGCTGGCTGTGTGCCTGCTCGGCCTTCGCCTTCTGCTGCAGGGCCTCCTGCTGCTGCTGCTGGAGGCTCTGCAGCTGCATGCGCAGCTGCTCGGTCTCCTCAGTGTGGGCGCAGGCCTGCCGATTCTGCAGCTCCAGCAGCTCCTGCTCTCGGGCCTGGGCCTGGCAGACATCATGGGTGTACTTCTGTTGCAGGGTCTCCAGCTCCTTGGCGAGGGCCTCACTCCGGGCTGTGAGCTGCACCACTTTGGCCTCCTGGGCCTTCAGTGCTGGGCTGAAGAGCTGGTCATTTTCCAGCCTCAGCTTCTCGTTCTCCTCTCGCAGCTTGGTGTTCTGCCTTTTGTGTTCATCCTTGAAGCGGATCATCAACTCGTGGTTGGAGGCCAGGGTCATAAAGCGTTCCTCCAGCTTCTGGGCCTGCTGATTTTTGGCCTTCAGCTCCTCGGCCTCCAGCAGCCTCTTCTCCTCCAGCTCGGTGTTGAGCAGTTCCAGGGTCTGGCAGCGCTCCAGGGCCTCGTCGGATCTCCGCTTCAGGATGCAGATGAGCTGCGACTGCTCCTGGATGCGGGAATACAGCATCGCCCGCTCACTCTTGTCCTCCTCGGACAGCCCCCGGAGCTTCGCCAAGGCTTCCCTCAGACCATCCAGCTCCTTAAACTCCATCTCCTCTTCCTGGTCTTCCAGTTTTCTGTTTTGCTTATCTAAGGGTTCTTCAGAGGGTGGGGTGTCCATCCTGGGAGCCGACTCTTCCTGAGGCATTGGCACGCTCCTCTACTGACTGCACAGCTAACTGCACAGCATCCCACCTTCCAGATTTCAAAAGCCACGGTGTTGCTAGGGTCTCCGGGCAATCTCCAGCAGTTGCTTGTGCACCCAGTAAGGAGCCCTGTGATTGGTGGACCGGTCTTCAGCCCGCTGTGGAGTAACAACAGGAGGGAGTCCAGAGCCAATCAGGTCAGGTTACGCTTTCTAGCCAATCACAACCCTCCGCTAACAGCCAGGGTCTGGCATGTACTATACAGAGATGCCAACCGCACTTGATTTCCAGCCAGCATCAGGGGGAAGAAACCTGACTCCACCTAATCTCTTGTGGGAGTAAACAAATCAAGCACTGGTGACATAGTCCTCCTCCCTGTCCCCACTTCAGTGGTCATGAGAATAAAGTCCTCTCCATGGAAACCATTGGCTCTGTAAAGAAATTTGTAATCTATAAATACAAAGTAGCAGAAGGACCCTGCGAACAAGGATCCTAAATGGCTGTGACTTTTTTACCTGTAGTGATTAACACACTACAAAAGAAAGAAGAAACCCCAGGGAAATGTCTCTTGTTTCTTGAAGCACTGTCCCCAGCTGGGAATATATTTATTAGCTAGCACTCCCTTTCTACCCATTAACACAATAGGGTTACAGAGAAAAGCTTAATGGACAATATAGGTGTGATAAACATTAAGACACACACACACAAGTTCAAATGAGGCTTACCTTATACACACCAAAGTCAGTTTCAGATGGATTAAACATCTGAAACGTTTAATGTTAAATGTAAGAACTAAAACGAAAACAAAATATTAAACATGGAGGGACGTCCCTGGTGGACTGTGGTCAAGAACCTGTCTTGCAATCCAGGGGACTAGGATTTAATCCCTGATCGGGCAACTAAGCCCCTGAACAACAACTACTGAGCCCACGGTGCCTCAACTAGAGAGAAGCCCAAACGTGGCAACAAAGAACCTGTGCTCCGCCATGAAAAGACCCCTATGCCCACAATGAAGACCCTGCATGCTACATCTAAGACCCGACAGAGCCAAAAATAAAATACTTTTTAAAAATGGAAACTAGAGGAAAATAAAGGTAAGCATTGAAGCCCTGGGTCAAAGAGGAAGGACTTTCTTAGCCTACATATTATGTAAGAGATGAATAATCTAAAGCTTAATCGGACTAAGTTGAACATCTAAAAGATATAAAAGTTATATATAATTTTAAAAACTGTGAGACTCTGATGTCTCTCTAGCCTTTTCTTCCTCTGGACCTGCCTGCTGCTTTATTCCCTAACCTAACCTAGCTATTGAAGTTTCCTTAGTTGACTCTGTCTGTCGGTGTCCCCTCTGCCTGAAATGCTTTTTTCCTACCTTGTTACTTTAGTCATTAACTCTGCATTTTACACTCAGTTAGGAATCACCTCCTTCATGAAATCTTTCCTGGCCCCTACTACATGTACATACATGACCACTTACCACTTTTAGAGAGTCACCCTAGCCTATTTGGACTTCTAACAGAGCATTTAAAAGCCTTATTGCACTCATCATTTATGCCCCTGCCTCCCACTATTAAACTCTGAGATCCTTAGGGGTAGGGACTGTGTCTGTTTCATCCTTAATGATTAGATCAATGCCTTGGGGAGACTCAGATATGTGTGTTGGATGGATGTTGAAGTCAAAAATCAAATGGAGAAAAATATTCACCATAAATATAACAGACAATAGATTTACATTTTTACAAAGAACCTGTACAAATCAATAAGGCATTAACATCTTAAAAGAGAAATAAACAATTCACAGATGAGGGGGATGAAATTGCTAATAATCAAACCCCATTGGTGACCCAATAAATATCAGTTATAAATAATTACTTCATCTATCAAATTAGTCAATAAGATTACCCTTATTTTTAAGACAATCCAGGACTGATAAGGGTATAGTGAAAAACGTACTCTTCTACTGTGATCAAAGTCAATTGATGGCATGTATTGCGAACTTAAGACATCTTTATGCCTTTTGAATTAATGATTGTCCTTCTGGGGACTTCTTTGTTTCGGAAGAAATAGCCTGAAAGAAAAAGTTTTATTCAAAGTATGGTTAATAACAACTGAAAGTTGGAGACCTAAATGTCCAAAAAAGAGAAAATGTTAAGAAAATTATGATATCCTCATATATAATAAAATATTATGTAGACATTAAACATTAGCATGTTTATAGGTAATTTAATGGCATGGAAATACTTGTGTTTGAAAGATAATTGAAAAAAGCAAGATTTAAAAAAATTAAAATTTAGAATGATCTGAATGATGTGAAAACTTAAGCAGAGAGCAAAGAGCTAGCTATTCCTGTGATCACTATTTCTGGTGGTCAGACTTAAACTGTCAAGTCATGATGATAAGGAAAAAGTCTGGGGTGTTACTTATGGATGGATGGATTTTATAATGCTTCAGATTTCATGTAGAGCAGAATAGATCTGAAAGAAGAGTCTGAGATTTTACTTCTTGTCTCAGAGATCAAGCTCTCTTGTCCCCAATCCCGACTCTCATGTTTATGTAGAGAAAGCAAGAAAGCAAGACTGAGGACTGGGGAAATCTCCTGAACTAAAATTTTAGCAACAACTCAGATTGTAGATATTTAGGGTTTATGAAAGTGGGTTCCAAGATTTTTTAAAAACATAAACATATTTTAAATTTCCCTCTCACACCACTTCTTCGCTTTTCCTTAAATTTCAAGCTTCACACACTGAAATAAAACTTGTAAGACTGAAGGAAGTGATGCTGCTGCTGCTGCTGCTGCTGCTGCTAAGTCGCTTCAGTCGTGTCCGACTCTGTGTGACCCCATAGACGGCAGCCCATCAGGCTCCCCCATCCCTGGGATTCTCCAGGCAAGAACACTGGAGTGGGTTGCCATTTCCTTCTCCAATGCATGAAAGTGAAAGGTGAAAGTGAAGCCGCTCAGTCGTGTACGACTCTTAGCGACCCCATGGACTGCAGCCTACCAGGCTCCTCCATCCATGGGATTGTCCAGGCAAGAGTAATGGAGTGGGGTGCCATTGCCTTCTCCGGAAGTGATGCTAAGGAACATTAATAAATTAGACACAGCACTCTTCTCAGAGGACTTGCAGTTCAGTAATAATGACTTTTGATTCCTCTCTGCCATGATTGTTTTCTTTATTCTACCTTTTTTCCCACCTACCTTTGATCCTGAAGGTGTTTAGTATATTCCCTTCCAAGGGAGGTCCAAGTCACAAACCTTGGCCAACGTTCTCCCTAGTGGTATCCAACAAGTCCCTTCCACCCCCAGCTGCCTTTAAGTTTTTAAGTATCTCTTTCATCTAAGATACTATTAACCTATTAACATTTATAGAGTTCTTCTATACACCCCACATGAAAGTGAAAGTGTTAGCTGCTCATGTCCAAATCTTTGCAACCCCATGGACTGTAGACCGCCAGGCTCCTCTGTCCATGGAATTCTCCAGGCAAGAATACTAGAGTGGGTTGCATTCCCTTCTCCAGGGTATCTTCCCAAGCCAGGGATTGAACCCAGGTCTCCTGCATTGCAGGCAGATTCTTTTTCATCAGAGCCACTGGGGAAGCCCTATATACCCTACATAATACTAGGCATTTGTACATCTTTCTCCAAGATAGGCATTTTGATCCACATTTCATAGTTGGCAGAAAACAAAGAAACTAAGACACAGGTTAAGCAAGTTGTCCCAAGTCACTCAGAGAGTAATAGAGACAGAATTCACATCCAGATCTTTTTGATACCAAAGCCCATTGTCTTTAGTTCATCATTCATTCAGTTGTTTAATCATTCATTCATCCATACATTCAATTCATATGCTGAGAAACTGTTATATCCAAAGTTTGCAGTCCTAGCTCTTACGATGACTACAGTAAAATGGTAGAGACAAATAATAGAAAAATGGCTATTAGGTGTTATAACTGCTAACAGAATCATGGTTAAGTTAGACACACTACTCTTCTCAAAGAATAAAAACAGAGGTGCAATGATCTGAAGTCTGATCCCACATCCTGACTGAAGTGCTGAATGTGGAGAGTGAGAGTCTTCTTTTTCAAGGCTGAAGAAGAGGCAGTTCTTTTGGAACAAGTCAGCCAAAGAAGTGGAAGGAATGTGTGTGACTGGATCACATGGGTGGGAGCACTTGTTTTGTAAAACAAACTAGGGAAATTAGTGAATGAGTCTAGGAGGGGGTGGAGACGGGAGAACAATCCCAAAATCAGAATGGGAAGAAGAGCACAGGAGAAGGCAAATGCTGAGGGACTTTTAAACCTAGATGGTGAGTATGGATGAGAGATATGCAAAGAAGTCCATGTAATTTCCCTAGAAGTGAGCCTAGGCTAACAGTAATCCTGCTTTGGTGGATACCAAGGCCATGTGACCAGGTTATGCAATTCCCAGGATCCTTACCACCTATTTAGAAGCTGTAGCAGTCACATGGCAACCCACTCCAGTGTTCTTGCCTGGAGAATCCCAGGGATGGGGGCGCCTGGTGGCTGCCGTCTATGGGGTCACACAGAGTCGGACACGACTGAAGTGACTTAGCATAGCATAGCATAGCAGTCATGGAGGGTGTGGAAATATTGGCTTCTCGGGGAAAAGCCAACAGTGACTTTTTGAAATATTACTTCATTTCTAAACAATGGAATTTGGAAGTATTTTCACCAGAGGCAGTACAAATTGCAATGGCTACCCAGCTCTTGATTTTTCCAGTGCCTGTCTATATAACACCCCATTCTTCTGAAAATGGATCACTTCTCCCTGGCCACAGGGTGGACACAAAACTCAGGTAGAACCAATCATAAGAGCTTACCCTATCCGTTCCTGGCCACTCTGAGTGGTGCAGCAGGTGAGGACTTAACCCAAGCTCCTCCAGTTTCTCCCAAAGTTCTCTCAAGCTGAACCTATGAAAGAGGAGTGCTTTAGCTGAGAGCTTGTGATGTTGGAGCTGTCTGTGGTGTTATTTCCTACTCCTAAGGAAGTCAGGGGATTCCCTGGTGGCTCAGTGGTAAAAGCAACCACCTGCAATGCAGGAGATCATCAACAATGCAGGAGACGTGGGTTTGATCCCTGGGTTGGAAAGATCCCCTGGAGAAGGAAAACTGCAACGCACTCTAATATTCTTGCCTGGGAAATCCCATGGACAGAGGAGCCTGGTAGGCTACAGTCACAGGGTTGCAAGAGTCAGACGTTACTAGGGATTGATCCACCACTACTAAGGAAGAAAGAGACAGTATCGGAGTTCCTGGGAACTCATGTTT
Organism: Tragelaphus eurycerus; assembly: GCA_935064755.1. Classification (NCBI taxonomy): domain Eukaryota; kingdom Metazoa; phylum Chordata; class Mammalia; order Artiodactyla; family Bovidae; genus Tragelaphus; species Tragelaphus eurycerus. Next base: position 17,910,479 of record CAKXYN010000043.1, read on the forward strand.
CACCCATGAGTCCCTAAAGTCATACATACTAACAAAGTATCATACATTAACCTAGTGTATTTAGGTTTATTTCTGATTGGGTTTCTGAAAAAAAAAGGAAAAGAGACCTAAAACATGCAGTCCAAGGATACACCTCTAATTTAAGAAAATGAAAATTTTCAGCAGGGACTTTGCCAAAAAATCCCACTGAATCAAAAGTCTGCCAACCTGAGTTCACTAAAGAATTCAGGTGGCCCACATTTTATAATGCATGAAAATCCCATTTAGACTTTGTTTTACAGCCAGGTAAGATTAAAGATTTATATTTCTTTTTTCGGAAAAAAAAGTGACACAACATCTCCCTGGACGTCCTGAGGCAGTTGGAAGTTCTTTGGGTAGATGAAAGGATGGTTCTGTTGTCCACTCTGGTGTTTTGCAAATCTGGGGCTGGGGGAGGCAGGCAGTCCTAGCCCTGGATGGGGAGATACTAGAAGTGATCTCATTAGTGCTTCTGAGATGGCTAGATGCTAGCAGATGGTTGAGAAGGTAACCAGAAAAAAAAAAAAGGGCTGAGAAAGTAGCTTGTAGTATGAAGTGACAGGGGCTGAAACAGGGTCTGTACTTCTGCTATGGTTGCAGGCCAACCTCGGAGATGTGTGCCTGGTCACCTGGTCTTGCCCTCAGCTGCAGTCAGAACAGGAAGAGGAAATACAACTAGATAAACAACCTCCTAAAAGACCTGGAGAGACAATGGGGCAAGGGTGGTGTTCTAGGTTAGTTGCTTTTACTAGCCAGTGGGTCAAAGGTTCTAGCATTTGTTTGGGGGAAGAGGCAAGCACTGGAGCTGTTTTAAATGACATTGTTAGATACTTGTTTTAAGAGCTCACTGTCTTCTCACCACCTAGGCTTCCCCTGCCTGCACGCTTAGTTGTTCAGTCACGTCTGACTCTTTTTGATCTCATGGGCTGCAGGCTCCTCTGTGATTTTTCAGGCAAGAATATTGGAGTGGGTCACCATTTACCCCTCCAGGGGATCTTCCAGACCCAAGGATTGAACTCATATCTCCTTTGTCTCCTGCATTGCAAGCAGATTCTTTACCTGCTGAGCCATCATCAGCTTGTTTTAGGAATGACGAGTTAGTGGAGTCCTAACAGGGAATGATGATTCGTGTATTAAATGACCCAACAATGTCTTTAGGGAAAACTTTAAATGACAACTTACCTTCAAAGCCTTCAGCTACTTCTAAAAAAATAAAAGTTCTACTCTTAGTAACATAGCTGAAGCTTCCAGTTTAGAAAAAATCATGCCCAGAGTTGCAGCAAAGACTTTGGAGAAATATTAGCCCAAAAGTTCTTTAGCCTGGCTTGTGAATTTAGATTCTAGAATTCCTTCTTTAAAAGAAGTTTTTTTAAAATTTTTATTTATTTATGTTTGGCTCTGCTGGGTCTTCACTGCTGCATGCAGGCTTTCTCTAGTTGTGATGAGTGTGGCCTATTCTCTCTTGCAGGGTGCACGCTTCTCATTTCAGTGGCTTCTCTTGTTGTGGAGCACGGCTCTAAGATGTATGGGCTCAGTAGTTGTGGCACACATGCTTAGTTGCCCCATGGCATGTGGCATCTTCCCGGACCAGGGATCGAATCCATGTCCCCTGCATTGGCAGGCAGACTCTTAACCACTAGACCACTAGGGAAGTCCTGGACTTTAAGATTCCTAATATAAAGTATTTCATTTAAAATAAGGAGTCAGATTATTTTGACAACACCATTAAATCATATAATAATTTATTCTAAGGGTTTTTACAAAATACTTTATGAAAATTATACATACATAGGAAGGACAGTATAATTTAACAATTTACATTCTAATTAAAACTTTGTTGCAAATCATGTTTGTGACCACTCTCATGCTGCTTCATATAGTAGAGTTGTAAGAAAAACAGAATCTTATATATGCAAAGGTTTTGTTCTTTGTTTTGTATATGGGACGACAGAAGATGAGATGGCTGGATGGCATCACTGACTCGATGGATGTGAGTCTGAGTGACCTCCAGGAGTTGGTGATGGACAGGGAGGCCTGGCGTGCTGCAGTTCATGGGGTCGCAAAGAGTCCGACACGACTGAGCGGCTGATCTGATCTGATCTGATTATAAAATACAGGCTTGAAAACTTAGGAGAAAATTAAGCCAAAAACTTAATTTCACTTATGGCCAGTGGGTGGCACCAAAGCACGTAAGACTTTAAACATTGGGAAAAGAGAACACTTCTCAAAGCAAAAATACATGCAGTAAATTCAGTCTCATTGCCCTAACATGGAATTCCATATTTCAGTAGAGACTACAGAGTGAATAATTTTTTTATGAACAAATTCTTTATCTTCATGATATTCTAATTTTTTTTTTTCTCCTGCTCATAGGAATATCTTTGAGTCACTCTTCAACAACCAACATTTTTTCAATTCCTGCAAGGGTTTTCAATGATCAAGTGGGAGGCCTTCCTAACCCTTTTGTGGTTTGAAACACATGATAGCAAACTGGAAACTTTTGCTTATTAACAACATTTAGTATTTTTTTGGCAGCTTTTTCTTTGAAGCAGCAGCAATGCTTTGATTTTCTTAGCTTTCTCAACCATCTTCTTTTAACGTTGCAGTCACAAATTAAGTTACATATTTTGTTATTATTTAAGTTTTTTAGTCCTTGTAACCAAAGAAGCATGTGCAGGTTGACTTTAACACGCTATGTAGCATTTGTTCCAGGCAACAGATGGAAGGTGAGGCTCTGCCTGCAAGATCGGATTCCACCTGTCTGGTGGTTTTCAGTGGAGGAGCCCGTGGACTTTGGCTTCACTTGGAAATCTTGGCAATCAACAGCATTCGGAGAGGCAGGATTGCTTCGATCCAAGTGTTGGGAGACTTCACCATCTTTTCCCAGAGAGCCACTTCCTCTGAAGTAGAGTCCATCCAGTCCACTTCAGTACCATAGCTTTTACCTGGACAAAAAATGGAAGCTTTGCATTTAGAAAGGAATAGTTGATTGGGAAAAACTGAGTCATTCCCTAATTATAATCACCAATGTAGACAACTAGGAAGAGTTTTAACATTACCAGTAGGACTGGGACTCAACAGAAGAAAAGACCTGTTTAATCATATGAGATATCTGATAATGGAACTCTCCACAACTGGGATTATTCTCATTACTCTCAGAGTAATGAGTTCTCTTCTTAACCATATAAAATGTAGATGAGAATCTGTCAGGTGTATAATGGAATAGTAGGGAGGATTCCAGCATTGGGTTGAAAGTGACAGTAGGTGATCTCTAAGAAAGTGTATTTACAGCTTTAGTGTCTAACAGACTCAATTTTGAATCTTGTCTCTGCCACTTATTAGCTCTGTTGCTTAATTTCTTGGAACATCAGTGTCTCTGGGTATAACATTAGAAATAACTCATAGAACTTCTGTGAGGATCGAATGCAATAATGCAAATAAAGCACTTAGTACAGTGACCCGTGCTCCATAAATGTTGCTGCTACTGCTGCTAAGTCGCCTCAGTCGTGTCCGACTCTGTGCGACCCCATAGACAGAAGCCCACCAGGCTCCCCCGTCCCTGGGATTCTCCAGGCAAGAACACTGGAGTGGGTTGCCATTTCCTTCTCCAATGCATGAAAGTGAAAAGTGAAAGTGAAGTCGCTCAGTCGTGTCCGACTCGTAGCGACCCCATGGACTGGAGCCTATCAGGATCCTCCGTCCATGGGATTTTCCAGGCAAAAGTACTGGGGTGGGGTGCCATTGCCTTCCCCGTCCTGCTATTATTATGCAAAGCACACGTTTAGCCATGAAGGGCCATAAATGGTTTTTCAGGAAAGGGTAGTGATGAAGGCTTTTCTGGTTTCCCCCACAATAACTTAAGCTCTGTGTGGACAAACACAGCATCCTGTTAGTCTTCATATCTAGAGTCCCTGGCACACAGCTTGACATTCCTTCACTCATTCATTTCACCACACTTAACAGAAATAGAGTATCTGTTTTCATTAGGAAAAAGCAAACCAACCAAACTCTAGTGTCTCCAGAAGCATTAGACTCATGGAAAATTTAAAATGTAATACATGTTACCTGTTCCAAAGCCAATCCGAAGACCTCCCAAAAACTGGTTGGTTAATTTGTAATGATCCCAGACAGTAAGCTCTACACAGGCTTCTGTCAGATCCTCAGGCCTGAACCCATCATAGACCATGGTGTGGTTGAAGACAGGGTTGGTGGTTTTCCCCACAGCTCTCGTCTTCTGGCGGCTTTTCCTGCTTGTGTCTGGAAGGATGGTACTACAAAAGGAAACATTACCGTGAGAGCATGTGAGTAAGACAGCAAACTCTCAGGCTTTTAGTGTGCTTCAGCTACTGAGGACTGGCAAGAGGAAATGGAAGAAAAAAGAACATAGAGAGATGGTAATGGTGGGCATTCTGCTGGCAAAATTATGCACTAGAGTGGACCAGCCTTGCTTTGTGGAAGTCCTGGCTCTGCTACTTATTGGCTGTGTATTGTGGGAAATTGACTTAACTTCTCAGACACTTGCTTCCTCATCTATGAAATGGGAATGGTGATGCCTACCTCATAAGGTTAATATCAGAATTACAGATTAAGCAAACAACTTAGTTCAGTGTCTGCATTTAGCATTTACTATATAGCAACTGTTTGAGGATTCCTCTAAAATCTACTCCTGATTATCTGTGAGAGCCTAAGAAATTAGTCTTGTACAGAATTGAAAAAGAAAAGAAACCTCTCCAATTCCCTACATTTGACTTTGGGAATAAATTATATTACATATTTGTGATTATTTACATATAATTTATGGTAATAATTGAAATTAATTTACCCTACCATGCCTCTTGTAAAGGCAAGAAGGGTTGGGCCTAGTCTTGGAATGAGAGATTGACCTGAGCTGAAAAGCTTACCAGTTGACATCTGTGAAGAATATGTATAGGGAAAACCCTAAATAATGTTATATAAACTTAAATAGCTATAACTGATCTTCTGATAAAATCTATATAGATAAAATTAGCTGGAGTCAAGACAGCACAATAACATCTGTTTAGTTACTATTTTCTAGATGCCAGGCACTTACATTATAACTGAGAAAAAGGTTTGCAACTTAAAAACCCAAACTGTTTCAAGCTCTTATGAGCTAATTATTAGCGTGGATCTGTTTATCAAATAACTTCCAGGTATTCACAGGCTGACGCAAAAGCCTTTTTTGCAAATGGGCCACAATGCAGATGTTCAACAAATGATACAAGGGGTGTGGTATCACCCTTAGCCATTTCATAAACCCTTTGGTACTGAATATTGGCCTCACCGATATACCTCCTATTGCATATATTCCCTCTTAAACTAAATGGAGCCTTGCAGGGGGTTCATGTCAAAGATCCTTTTAGCTTGTGTCACCACTGTCTCCAGTTATTTCATTTATACCATAAATGATGAACTTCAGCATCACAGTTACAGAAAATTAAAACCAAGTGGCAAAGGCCAGGCTATTGTAGAACTGAGGGAAGCAGAATTATCGATGCTGGTACCATTTAACAAAAGAATTTAGATGGCTGCCCCTTAGCAGCGGTAGATCGAGGCACTCCTTCACCCAGATGTGTACTTCTCCAGTTGTAGGAAGTTTTTTACCTATAACAGAAAAAGAGAGAGAAAATGAAATTCCACTGCCATTCCTCTCTTGGCAGTACTGCCTCCCAAGATGCCAATCTAAAAATGGTCTGGCACAGTGACATGACTGAGTGCTTGCTGATATGATCCTAAATGATCATATCTATTCCTAATTACATCTTTCACAGTCTGGCTGTATTGAGCTCAAGTAGCTCTATAAAAATAACTTATTGCAAGTACAGAATATTACATCATTGTTTCTGGGTCTTGCTTGGTTCAACAAGATCAATTATAGATATTAGGTATGTGAGTCATCCATTTATAGTTATGTTCAAAACTACTCAGTGAGATGCATATACTTTTCAAATATTAATACCACTAAAAATCAGTGCTCATAGGAGACATTTAAACAAATCTGAGTACGAAGTAACCAAAACAGGTACTGGTTTAGGTATAGTCACTCTTGAAAAAAGTAGTTGTGCATTTTATAGGAGTATTGTACAGACACATGTTAGAGCCAATATTATAGAAGGGAATTGCTGACAAATTGGCCTTAGTCTGAAGTTTCTATATAGGTTGGGTGCACATGGATGGAGGGAAAAAAGTGAAAGTGTTAATCTCTCAGTGGTGTCCAACTCTTTGCGACCCCATGTTTTTCTGGATGGGTGAACCCAATCTGTCAACTGATCAGTGTTTAATGAGCATCTATTATATGCTCAGCCCTGTGCTAGGAATGCTGTTGGATATACAAGGAATGCAAGAAATTGTGTGCTTGGGAAATGTGTACAGGTAAGCTAGAGACAGAAACTCAATAAAAGCAGTAAAATGTCATATAGAATGAAACGCCAAGTTATTACTGTGACGTTCTAGAAGATGATGTGATCAGTGAGGGTAAACGCATTCAGGAAAAGCTTTACGGAGGAGATGGGATTTCATCTAACGACTTGGATAGGTTTAGGGGAAGAGGAAGCCATTCCAGGGAGGAGAAACTATTATAGGAGCAAAAACTCACACAAGCTGGAATCCATCACATGTGGGTCTCCTGCCCTTCCCTCAGCAAAATGTAATCATGGGGGAAATGGGAAATGAGACTAGCAGAATTTCTATGTATGTTGACCATAAATGACAGGATACAAATTATATAGAAAAGAATCTGTCTTTTAAAAAGATCCAGATGTAACCAGATGGCAGTTTGGGTGCCGTGTGGCCTAAAGATATGCTTTGCTTGTCCTCTCTCTCTTTTTTTTTTTTAAGCTGAATTGGAATGCCTTTCTCTGTTTAATCACTGCCCTCACTATCATATCTGTCATCCCACTACCTTCAAGAAACGTTTATTTCTATTTGTTTCTCTGTTTGGCTGTGCTGGGTCTTAGATGCAGCATTCAGGCTCGCTAGCTGTGCCATGCAAACTTTTAGTTGGTCACGAGTGGTCTAGATCCCTAAGCATGGATCAAACCCTGGCCCCCTGCGTTGGGAGCACAGAAGCTTAGCCACTGGACCACCATGGATGTCCCTCATATGAATTCTTAAGGAGAGTAACTTAGGGAACTGTGTGAGAAATGAGAGAGGGGTTAGCACTCATTTCCTGACAGTCTCTTGCTCCTTAACTGTGCTGGAGACCTGAGGCTCTAACACCAAAGATGCAATGTAGTAATTCTGAAGAAAAACTTTCTACCCTAATGAGACCTTGAGATTAGAGGACAAATGAGCTCTAATTTCTTAGGGGCTTAACATGAATTCTTTTAATTTCCACCTGTGGGGGGAAAAACTACTCCAGTTCCATTTGTATCACAGCACTACACAGGAAAGGCCATTTACACTGTGTAGATACAAACTTTGGGGAGAGTGAAGCCAAAGTTAAAACAAGGGTTGTAAATTGGCCTGAGAAAAAAATGAGAATTTTTTCTCAAAGAAACAAAAAAAAATATAGTGGTGGTTACTGGGAAGGGGATCCTGGAAGGAAGGGCAAGAGAAGAGTTGTGGTTTAATGGGTGGAGAGTTTCAGACATACAAGATGAAAAAGTGCAGAGACATGCTTCACAGCATTGTAAAGATACTTAGCACTGCTAATGGGCTTCCCAGGAGGTACAGTGGTAAAGAATTTAGCTGTCAATGCAGGAGATGAGGGTTCAGTCCCTGAGTCAGGAAGATCCCCTGGAGGAAAAGATGACAACCCACCCAGTGTTCTTGCCTGGACAATCATGTGGACAGAGGAGTCTGGCGGAGTCCATGGGGTCGCAAAGACTCGAACACAACTGAGTAAGCACACAACGACCACAACTAATCGCACACTTAAATATGGTTAAGAAAAATTTTATGTTATGTGTTTTTTTTTTTTAATATTATGTGTTTTGATCGCAATTAAAAATAAAGAAAATGCTCTAGTTTACAAGTGTGGATTGACTCATTTGGACCCTTACTAAGTTAGTAAGTTAATTTAGGGCTTCACCTTTGGAGAAAAAAAAACAACAACATAGAACTCAAAGAAATCTTTGGAGAGGGGAGGGCTAAGGTAAGGCCATAAATCTGGACAGAAAATCAGTACATACCAGGCATTGGCTCTGGGACATACTGGAGAGCCAACTTCATCTCACCTCTGTTTTCTGCTTCAAGGGGAACTGGTGCTGTCTGGAAAATGAAGGCATGTCAGCAGGTGTGAGACACACAACATTCATCCCGTTTGTTGGTGCTCTGTTACAGGGCCATTTCTGCCTCATTTCTGAGCTTAGGTATCATTCATGAGTGCCCTGGATTGAAATTTCCCTCCCCATCACAGATGGACTGTTACTTTGATATCTGGGAAGGCTACACTGTGTATCCTGGAAAACTCTGCAGGGTACCCAGAACACATTTTAAGTCCTTCAGTCCAGAGAAATCAGAACGGGTTTCTTGGAGATGGGAAAGGTGTTCTGAAATGTTTAGATTTTTATAAAAATACATACATTTTTGTTAGTGATCTAGCCAGCACATAAAACAACTTATCTGTATTTTCTTTCTTTAAAGGAGTAGGAAGAGCTGGGGTATGGGTGGGGAACAAATTATACATTTTCATGGCTGCATTAACCTAATTATTTTAGATCAGATGGGGAGATGCCTGTAAGAATAACAAAAACTGAACAATCATTTTACAATATAAAAGGTACAATGTATGTTACAATGTACGCCCACGGCTGATTCAGGTCCACGTATGGCAAAAACCACCACAATATTGTAAAGTAATTAGCCTCCAATTAAAAAAAATAAATAAATTTTTAAAAATGTGTATTTATTATAGAACAGGTGGTTTTACTTTCAAATTCTGATCTTTTAGACCCTTATTGCCAAAACAGGGCTATATGTCAGAAACATAACAGAAAAAAGCTAAAAATGAGATGCTTTTGACAACTTCTGAGAAATTCTTAACTAGCAAGTCTTGGGTAGACCTAGAAATAAGAGCTTCAGGTGACTTTGATGTGGTATTTTGGAACCATTCCTTTAGTAGAATGGCTTTACTGTATAGATACTTAACAGTTTGTATAAATGTATGTATCACATTTAACCCTCACATTGAGAACAACAAAAAAAACTAGATTAAACAAATCTATTTGAAGGTGCTGAAGAATTATTAAGATAGATAGGGTTCAAATGGATAAGCTGTTGTAGCCTGAAATTCTTTCTTTCCACTTCGAGGCATTAATTGTATTTTGAGTAGTGCTAACTGAGAGTACAACAGACTTAGCAGAAAGAGGCTAAGAAGCTGAGCACAGCCTCTCACGGGGCTGAGGAGGCAAAATTTGGCCAGCTAAGGAGAGATGGTCTCAGAAAACACTCTAGACCGATAGTTTCAAGTTACGATCCTCAGGCCGGCAGTATCAGCCGTGCCTGAGAATTTGTTAGAAATGCATATTTTGGGGCCAGGTTGGATACATGCTAAAATCTGTAAACTACTACCTAGGTTTTCAGTTGGAACTCATGAAAGACCACAGCCTAGAAATATGGGCAAAGAAAAATGAGATCAGACCACGTGAAAGCTGAACCCCAGCTTCTCGTCAGTTCGTTACCAGGCTAGATTGAGGCAGCATGTCCTTTCTCTGTGCGTCAAATGCAAAAGTAAACCCTCTCAAATCATCCCTAGAATCTTTCACATGCAGTGTCCAGCATGCAATAAAAAAAATGAACAGGCATACCAGAACAAAGGGCCAAATGACCAAACAATAAAAAGTAGATGAGACTCACAAATGTTTAAGTTATAGAAGTTTTCAGATACAAACTTTGAGTAACTTTGATTAATAAATTCATAAAGATACTGAGAAGATAAAGAATTGTAGCAGAGAAATAGAATCTATAAAAAAGAGTCAAGTGAAAATATAAATCTGAAAGTATAATAACTGAGGACCCATAGATATCCATCTAGATATTAGATAGATACTAGATTAGACACAGCAGATAAGAAAATTATTGAACTAAAAGATAGGTTAGCAGACACTAGCCAGCCCAAAGAATAGATAGGGAAAGAAAGACTACAAAACATAGAAAGGAGCCTAAGAGATTTATTGGACAGAGTGAAAAGACATGATGATCCCAAACAATGGATAAGCATTCTGAATGAAAATGGAATCTTATAGCAGCTCTCTCCTGAATCCCAGGCTCCAAACCACCAAACCAAAAAAAAACTCCAAACTTACCTTCCGCTTTAGAGGGTACCACTTCAATTGTTTATTCTGTTTGTTGTCCCAGTCCCAAGTTTCCAAATCAAGTTCCACTTCTCCTAGAAAACTATTGCGCTTAAATGTATCTCGATGCCAAACGGACAGGTTCAGCTTCTGTGTCTTTAAGATTTGCTTGTCGATTTTATACTGCAGTTCAAAGAAGGAAATTAAAGGGGTAAATAATATTATTTCAGGCCAAAGTTATGACATAGAGGTGAAGATAAAGTCCTCTGTGTAGATCAGATTTTCTCATCTGTTAGGTTTCAAGTCTCAAAAATACTGCAAAGTCATCTTATTCTAAGTGTCTTGTTTCAAAGAGCTAAAATCCATCTTTCACAAAAGCTGATTTTTCTTTCCCTCTCTGGAAAAGCAAATCATGGCTCAAGTATCATAGTTGGTAATAACTCTCTAAAAACAAAAGCCAGTTATTCAATTTTTACTGGATGTTTTTAGTTCTAACTAGATATAACAGGAATCCAATTCAGTCTAAAAATACAAATGAAGCTTAATCCAATGGTCTGTTTTCTACCTGAGGACAAGGTATTTTTTTTTTAATAGACTAATTGTTAGAGCAGTTTGAGATTTGCACAAAATTGAAAAGAAAGTACAGAAGAGTTCCCATATTTCACCTGCTCCATATATATACAATCTCTCTAATCACTGATATTCGGCAAGGACAAAATACTTTTCAAGAAAAGATCAACCTCTTTTTTGCTTTTTGGGGGGCATCCTAACAGTTTTAATCTGAAATGTAGTCAATTCTTGATTATATATAATTATGAAAGGGATACAGTCTTTCTAATCTAAAAATAATCTCTACTTGGCCTTATGATATACTACTTGAATGTCCATTTTGGTTGTAGTAGACTTGCTTTTCTCTGAGTTTACCATTTAAATGAGCTGGCTTTTCCTGAGTTCACGGTTGAAGTAGATGACCTAGAAAGAGCAAGGATGCTGAGGTGTATCACAGTCAAACTGTAATTAAAAACTTGCTACAGAAAATTTATAGACAATTCACCCATGGATAACTGAGGGTTAATTTAATGCCGCTCTTTTTCTCAGAGGATAACCAAATACTTGGACAGAATTTTCAGGAAGAGAGAATGAATAATACTTCTCACATTTGTTGTTTTAAATAATCTGTTACCCATGACTAAGGCAGCATGAGACAGTTTTCAAGGAAGATAGAACATGGGCATTTGAACAAGGTATATTCTCCACTCATCTATCCAGCCGTCTCTCCTTCCAATAAACATTTATAAAGTACCTATTCCAGACACTGTACTAAGAGTCAGCATTTACTAAGTGTTTAATGCATACTATACTATGGACTTCCCTATAGCTCAGATGGTAAAGAATCTGCCTGCAATGCAGGAGACCTGGGTTTGATCCCTGGGTTGGGAAGATCCCCTGGAGAAGGAAAATGGCAACCCACTCCAGCATCCTTGCCTGGAGAAAACCATGCACAGAGGAGCCTGGCGGGCTACAGTCCATGGGGTCACAAAGAGTCGGACATGACTAAGTGACTAACACACACAAATGCATACTTATCACTTTACACATATTAACTCTTTTAATGTTCACAACTACTGAGGTAGGTAGGCACTATTCTTTTTTTCTTATAAATTAATTTTAAAAACTTTTTGGCCACACCGTGCAGCAGGAAGGATCTTAGTTCCCCCACAAAGGATTGAACCTGTGGTCCCTGCAATGGAAGCTCGGATTCTTAACCACTGCACTGCTGTGTCCCAGATAGTCCCAGATAGTCCCAGATAGACACTGCTGTGTCCCAGATAGTCCCAGATAGGTACTATTCTTATCTCCCATTTGCAGATCTAAAGTGCAGATGGGTTAAGTCATTTGCATAAGGTATGCAGTTTATAAACCACCTAGAGCTGATCCCTGCTCTTGGGGAATTTACAATTAAACCAGGGGTTAAAGTGCTGAATGTCAATACCAGCTATTGTGAAACAGAGATTGAGGCAGCAGACAGCAGGGAAACTTAGGAGTTAAGGACAACCTCTCACAGGAAGAGGCATTTAAGGCTGTGGGAAGTAGTTATGGACAGCATGGGGAAGAACAGCCCAGTTTGAAGGAAGAGAAAGTCCCAGCAGAGTGAGAGAATGTAATTCCTCCAAAGAACAGAAAGGAATCGGGATGACCTGAAGAAAGACAATGAAAGTGGAAGGATGAGGCCAGAGCTCAGGTTCTCAAGGGAGGGGTGTGCATGTTAAGATGGGCGGGCTTGACCTTACAGCTACTGGGAGTCCTCCAAGATTTTAAGCAGAGAAATAACACGATCAGAATTGTGCTTTTATAAGATTGTTTTGGCTGCAGTGCTCAACTTTATCATGTGTGTATCCAGTTTCCTTTATTTCCTTAAGCTTCATTTGCCTCATCTGTGAGATGAAGATAATAATAATCCCTGGCAGAGCATGGAGGGCGTGCATGAGACAAGGCATGCAAGAGTCATGGTGTATCATCTCATACAAAGCAGATTCTCAGAAAGTGGTTATTCATTTCCTTCTCTCTTGGGGACTGACTTCCTCTGCAGAGATATTACCCAAGATGACACGGCCTTTTAAATGCATAGGTCACCATTTGGGATTTTCCTAGATAGAGAGGTTGTAGGTACCCGCAGTATCTCGTTATACACAGGATTCAAAGTTTTCTTCACTACAAGTGTTTTCTTCTTGCCCATTTTGCCTTTGTCTGGTAATAGGTAAGTCTTTACGTATCTAAAAAGAGAATTGAATAGACAAGAAGGTCAGAAAAAATAAAAGTGACATGTCTACCTGTACTTTTAAAAATGCATTAGAAATTGATAGGAATAATTATTTCATGACACTAGCAAAAGTAGTATATAATAAATGCTCTCATCAACACCTTTATACTTAAACTTTTAAGTGAGTTCAGTGGAATGGATCATTTTAAATTGTTTTGAAGATTTTTAAGGGATAGTCCCTGAATTCCTTTTTTCCTTTGACCTTAACTAATGTAGGGCAGGGGGAAGACAACTGACCTCTAATGTTATACTTAATTTCACTGGCTAGTGTCCTATTAAGAAAAGGCTTTGATGCTTGCAGAATTAAAAAAGACTGTCTTTTGAAAGAAAAATCTTGGTACATACCTAATCAGGCCATATTCAATGTAAAACAAAAAAGGAAAAAGAAAAGCTATTGGGCCCCACTGCTTTTATAACAAAAACAAAGGGTTGGGCTTATGCTAGCAAAATTATTAAGAATCAGACTTCTGCATAGGGGTAAGGGGAGACTGTCATTCAACTTTTATAACTGAACAGAAATGCCATTAAACCTGTGATTTCAAAAATGAATTGGTAATTCCCCCTAAAGTTCTATAGAATATAACTTAAATGTGGAAACTACCTTATTCTAGAATCTTAACTATCTCTGCATCACTCAGCACTATAAAGTATGCCCAACCCCTCCCTCCTTTTAGAGAAAGTCTAACAGTGTGTGGAGACAAGGGCTCAAGTCTCACTCATTATGCTGCTATAAACAAACAGTGCTTATCTTCCCTATCCTTTGTTTCCTTATCTGTAAAAAAGAAGGAATCAGGACAAGATGACCTCAAAGGTTCCTTCCAACTTGAAATGCTTTGTGTTTCTCTGACATTCTTATAATTTAGTAAGTTTGGTGTATGAATCTATAAACAGCATTTTCCCCCAACTCTTCCCCCGTCCAATCCCGTTTTCCCCCCGAACATTCCTTTTTAACACAGTCACCTACATACCTTCCCTTCCATTTCTTTCTTTCTTTCCCAATTTCTACAAGAGTAACTAAGAGAAAATAGTGTCTCCAAAATGTACTTACGGGTCCGAACGCTGTTTCTTAATATCCGCTGCTGCTAAGTCTTTACACTGGGCCACAAAGACATGCAACTCCTTCAGTGAGTCCACGTAGTCGATGGCAAACTGGATGTTTCCTTTCACTTCCAGATTGCCAAAGTCTCCACTATAAACACTCATCACACTGCCGCTGACCTGAAAACGCGGGAAAACACGTGGTGTCTGTCTCTGTCTCACTCTCGAATCCAGCGCGAGGATTACGTGGGTGTAATCTTTGCTTGCCAGTATTTCTCTAGTTTGCATATAAAAGCAGCTAATTTAATGTGGCATTAAAAAGCATACCAACACAGACAACCTGACATGATATACATGACATGATGACTGGTGTTTAACAAAAACTGCCTGTAAGAGACATAGATGAAAAGTATGAAATGCAAAGTTATTTAGATGCTGACTCATTTCAAACCAGGGTGATTTTATAACAGGGGGCACTCAGAGTCCCATTTTTAGGCATGCTTAGAATTTAAAATGTTAAATAAAGAGGATGTGAGAAACTCCAGGGCACACAAATCACAGTGACACATTGCTCTATCAAATTTCCAAGGCACTAAAAAGGAACTTTACTATGTTACCCATCCACTGACTCTAAGAAAATGCTTACTGAGCCATACACTTTTAGAGGTCAGGAAGGGTAGAAAATGGATGATTGATGAAGGAAGTTTAAAGCCTTCCCAAGGCCATACATTTGATTGTTATCAGCAGAAATTCAATTTAAATAGATTTTTTAAAAAAGAGTTTGAAAAATGCAAGGCCAGTAAGAATTTAAACACAGATTTATCATTCATTTAGCATATCTGATGAGATCTGTGCATGCATATACAGATCATAGACATTTGGATAAATGTATGTGAATATATTTACATATATACATATTTCTATACACATGCTACATGCACACACAAAACTATCTCACTTCAACTCTAAAGTCAAATTCTCCAAATCAAATCTGAGTAACTATACTCAGGGAGCTTCCTTAGGAAAATTCCATTCTGAATCCTTCCATGAGGCAAAGAATCACCTTTCCTTTTAATGTGAATCAGTACTTTTAGTCGTCAGAATAAATGACTTGCTAAAAGAGGTACAATTCAATACCTGCAAAGAGTACATAAAATCATGTCTGATAAAAGCAGACTTTGAAATAGTTACCCCATTCGCTGCACAGAGTTTAGTGGCTCATCTTGTTGGTAATTTAGGTTTATTTTTGAAGTACTTAACATCCAAAACAAACCGTATGTGTTTATCTTGGATATGAACTGTCTTGTGATTAAAAAAAGAGAAGAAAGGAAGATGTAGCTAGCCAGAAGCTAATTGTGGGTTAGATAAAAAAACAAAACTCTCACGCCCCTGGAATCTGAGAAATATAACAAAAGGCCATTTTACAGGAGCAGGAGCATGGCAGAGCAAGGCTGGCAGAAGCAGAGGGATATTAACACAAAGCCTTTGTTTACATACAGAAGACAAGGACGTCATGCCAGAGGAGCTGCTAAGATTGGTTAAAGAGCTTGGACTCTTCTTGTGTCTGCTGAGCTGGTAACTGCCTTCTGATGCTGTATCTGTCTCTCTGTCATCACTCTACAAAACATCATATAATACAAAATTCAAATTCAGAAAGAGTCAAGATCAAGATTTTAGTTTAGATAAAGGTAATAGCTTGGGATCCCACTCATGTACGACATTTTCCAAGGTCAAAGGACAGCAGTGCTAACTGCCAAGGAATGGGATTCAAGATGGGGTGGGTGGTCTGCCCAGGATCTCACTTAAGCAGGAGAGCAGTGTTTAGCTACTGAAACAACAAAGTGATTTTTTTTTACCAGCAAGGTGGCCCCCAGGTGCTACAGAAGATAGCATATTGTGAGCTTTCTTGGCTTTCTCTTAATATTATACATTTATATTGCTTGGCAAACTTTTTTGCTACATATGAGAAATTATCTTTACCTAGACAATAAAAGGTCTAATATTTACCCTTAAATCATAAAATGTCATGCCTAATTCCTCTCGGTAACATAGGCTTAACTTCCCTAAAAATCAAATCTTTTACTTGAAAGGGAAAGGGAAGTCGCTCAGTCGTGTCCGACTCTTTGCGGCCCCATGGACTGCAGCCTACCAGGCTCCTCCGTCCATGGGATTCTCCAGGCAAGAGTACTGGAGTGGGGTGCCATTGCCTTCTCTCTTTTACTTGAGACACTATTTAACTAGGGAAAACAATTCTAATCTGATCTGTGTTTCAAGTTTTTCATATATGCATGTATGTGTATACATACACACATATATGAACTGAATTGATATGTAATTTTAAACCACCTCTTAGGTATTCCTATAGAGTTATTGTGCTTTTTTGTTGCTACAGGGAGGTATATTGAATTATATATTCAATTTGTATTGAATATATACACATTGTATTTTAACAATTTTTAAAAAATGGCAGTAAGGTATTTATTTTAAATATGTCCTTGGAAATATTTACTTGGGTTATTGTGCTTTTTTTGTTGCTACAGGGAGGTATATTGAATTATATATTCAATTTGTATTGAATATATACACATTGTATTTTAACAATTTTTAAAAAATGGCAGTAAGGTATTTATTTTAAATATGTCCTTGGAAATATTTACTTGGGTCAAGAAAGAAAAAGTGGTGATAATAAATTTTATTATATTTAGATCTATAGTTTATTAGATGGTAGCTTTAAGGATCTGTGAGTCAGAATGAGCTCCTTTTGGGGTTAGAGAGTTTATGGAGCAGTTCAGTGGCTCCCGGGTTAGGGAAACACTTTTACAAAGGAGCGGTTAGTTCATGCCAACATATTTCAGGGCCATGCAATTACATGTCAATGTAACAGATGCCAATCCTAATGCAGATTAAGAAAGGAGTTAAAAAAATTATGATTTATGTGGATAAGAAAAGAATCCTTCCTCAAGGATGAAAAAATCCACACCTTTTTAATGTTTCTATTATCACACTCCCTCCCCACATGCTTAGAGACCATTTCCCTCTATCACAGCCATAATACATTCTACCTGGTACATCAGATCACTAGTGATTATTGGAAGGACAGGACCTTGTCTTGATGACTTGTAACACTGATTTTCACAAAGTTGGCACTCAACAAATGTGACTGATGGTAAGCCTCAAAGGGACAGTGGATGAAGAAGCACAGTCTGATTTTATCCCACTTTCTTTAACATTCAGTCCAACCCCCAATACTTTGAAAGGTAAAACAATACAGCTTAATTTGGCATCTCTGATCCACAGACTCAAACTATTTGGACTATCTTTTGCATGGAGCAATGATGCAGCAGGTTAAAATTCAAGGAAGGAGAAAAAAAATCAGCAACTGGTATCATTTGCCTCTCTAATTATTAGATGTTTTATTCATATGACCAGCCAAGACCAAAGCACATCTATAAAGGTATAAAACCGCAAGAACTCCATGAGTTACCTATGCTGGCTTCTAGCTCATGAGCTTGTTTCAAAGAATGAGTGTTTCTCCAAAGCAACTATAATGTGGGCTCTTAAGCACATGCAGGGGTTGAATGTTTTCTGATACAGTTCATGGAAGGCTCAAGTGTAGACCGAAGGGTTCCCAGGAGGTTGGGGAGGAAGGATGTAATTTGTATGTTTTCAGAGCTTTTCTTACATTCCATCTATTAAGAGAAAGGATGAAGCTTCTATTTCATCATGAAAAATCAGACCAAAACTGCAAACAGCAACAGCAAGCATTAAGGTACTAGGTGTCAGCATTGCGCTGTGTGTTTTCCCTGCATTATCTCACTGACTCCTTACAATCTAATGGGTTAGGCACTAGGAAAGTGCTCAGGGAAGTTAAGAAATTGTTCATAACCACATAGCAAATCAGCAGCATAACTAGGGGTGGGAGTGTCCAACATCAAACCTCAGACTCCTAATTACCTGATTGCAAAACATGGAATCTTGGTTAAGTCAAAGAACCTGAGTTAAAATCCTAGCTCTACTTTTTAGTAGCTGTTGAATTTGGGGAAAGGCTCTGTGAGGCTCTTTCTTCTTGTATAAAATGGAAAAATTTGTACCTACCACATTTTGTTAGTAAGAGTTAGATATCAGAGTACCTGGTACTCACTATGAATTAAATGAATAATAGATAATAGTCATATTCTTATTTGAAACAGAAGGTATAGTAGTTAATAGCATGAAGGTCAGATCTGGACTCCACTCCTGGGTTCGGCCCCTTTCTAGCTGAGTGAGGTTGCCTCATCTCTCCTAATCTCAGTTTGCTCATCTGTAATATCTAGGGATAGTGATAGTGCCCACCTCCCAGGGTTACTGGAGGATTAAATGAGATAATGTATATAAAGTCCTTACAGCTGGTTGATATCCTTAAAGTTTTCCATGTCATTGATACTTTGTAATTTTAACATAGGCTTTCAAGATAGTCACACTATCTAGACTGAGCTTTCACAAATGAACCGTACTCTCAAGTACAGAGAAGTTCATGCCAACATTTTTCTGCCTGGATTTCTTATTTTGAAACAAAAGTTACAAAAGTTACATTCCCTGTATGCAATCTGGCTTCACCACCAAAAAGTTACTGTATGAGTCAAATGAGATACAACACTACATCTATTGATAGGAGAGGCAAAGGTCACCCCTGCGGCCTCTTAGGTCTCCGCTATGGCTTAATGCAAACACACCAACCTTGGCATAGTAAATCCATTTATTTGGTTCCATTTTTTGGAAGGTACAAAAGACAAACTTGCCTCATCTTGGAGAAATGCTGGAACAGACTTGCTCATCCTTTTGAGTTTGTCAGGGTGGGAAAACTGATTATCAGGCTGTGAAGACACTGTGGAAACTAAACAGCAGCATTTCCATTCAAAATTATCCTCACAATTGTCAGACAAACATAAGGCATACGTTGAAAACACACTTTTTTCCATCTATGAACAGAGACGTTTTTGTAAAATGGTTAAAGGCACAGTAGTTCACATGCACAGGACTGCAGGGTAAGCAACATGCAATTTTCATAAATTATAGAGAGAGAACTAGCAAGGAGTTGAACCAAACAGAAAACAGAACTTAAAAACCACTAGGTTTTATCGGACTGGAGAACTGGATTTGAATTACACTGAAATATACTACTAACATGAATTGGCTTTAATTTACATGTTTTCACAGTAGATCTTTGAACAACAAGATCTGTACTTTATTGGTTCATCTCCTTGAGATATATTTTAACATGCTGCAGGCTGAAAAACTATTTCATTGAATAGCAAGGATCTTAGTAAACAACTCAATCATAAAAGTGTCCTGGCTATTGATGTCTAAAAGGAGGTTGGATTCCTTGGTGATTGTTGGGAGTACTGTAAGAGTATTTCTCCCTCAGAATCATAAGAGACTACAGTTTCAAAATTAATTGTTTTCTGAAAATAGACATTATCTAGCTATCTTTCAATCCAGATAACTTTCAACAGCGATATCCAAAGGCAACGTATGAATGACTCAGGTTAAGATGCTCTAAGAATTTAATATGAAAATGCAGCACATGGTTTCTTTTGGATACAGTAAGTATATATGTGGAAGTCACAACAAGATGATGAATTCTCTTCCTAATATGTTTAACTCTAGTTAGAAAACTTTTCTTCTTCTTAGTCTAAGGATGGGAGAAGGCAATGCCACCCCACTCCAGTACTCTTGCCTGGAAAATCCCACGGATGGAGGAGCCTGGTAGGCTGCAGTCCATGGGGTCGCTAAGGGTCGGACAAGACTCAGCGACTTCACTTTCACTTTTCACTTTCCTATTAAATCTGTATTTCAGGGTAACCAAATATTTGACTCGGAGAAGGAAATGGCAACTGACTCCAGTGTTCTTGCCTGGAGTATCCCAGGGATGGCAGAGCCTGGTGGGCTGCCGTCTATGGGGTCGCACAGAGTCGGACACGACTGAAGCGACTTAGCAGCAGCAGCAGCAGTCTAAGAATGACAATATCTAAGCTTTTCTTATGGTGAATCGGAGCTTTTGTATTGAATGACTTAATATTTTTCAAGGCACTCAGAACAGCGCTATATGTGCTACACATATTAGGCACTATATAAGTCTTTGCTAAACAAGTAAATATCTGATAGGAAATCTTTAAATTATCTTTTCCATGTGACATAAATATACTGGTTTGACTTTCTCATTGCAGAGATATGAGGAAAACAGATAAATAAAAATCAAATTATATGTCTACATATAACTCAAAAGGTTCAAGTTTAGCCCTAAATATTAGGTACATTTATCATTAGTTAAAAGAAATCTAATGAAGGAAAGTGGAAACTTGAACTATTAAATATTTGCTTATCACATAATAGCTCTCACCTAGTTTTAGGCTCACAAATGCATCAAAATATATTTATGTTGTCTCACAAGATGATAACCTGCTTTAATTACTTCCCATGGTGTGTATTTGAGTGACTTATACTGAAGTAGTATAAGATCAGGTCCTATAAGGGCAAAGGATAGCCCAATGAGTATGCAAAACTTTCTTATAAAATTGCTCCGTATTATTTTCAAAGTATATATTTATTAGTCAAATGTAGTCGGTTTAGTAATATGTTTACTGGACTTCAGTTATTTGTGTTTTGACCATGCATTTCATTTTGTTTTATGGTAAGAACACACTCTTCACTAAAGAAAAGGAATAAGCCCAGTTCAAGCACTAAAAGTCATCTTAGAAAATAACCACAAAAAAAGAGAAATTAATTTATCTAGAATTTAGCACTGATTAGCCTCTTTGCCTTGACCAAAAACTCAGCTAATTAGGAAGTCACAAATGAAGACACACATATATAGGCACATATCATCCATATCTATGCTTTGTTTTCACTCCTCAGGCTAAATGTTGAATAAAACATACAAAGATAAACTAAGATGCCCAAACTTAAGTATCCAGTTGCCAGTTCAACAGCAACTGGAAAAGCCTCTTTACCCAATACCCCTGAGAGACAGAAGTCTTGTTGCCTCTGCGGCAGCCAGGCAGCCAGGCAGAGAACACACATCAATGGCTGAAGCCTGGACGGCCTTATTTCCTAGGTAGTTCTTAAGAATTTGTCAGGTCATATGCCAAGGCTCAGCGCCCTCATCTCTGGCAGGAGAACCTCATGAGCGGAGTTTCAGATTTCAGATGAGAAGTCACTGTTTTCAAGCGTCAGCACTTTTCCTCTATCTAATGGCTCCTTCGTTTGGCAACACTTCTGTTTAAGAACCATTAGCACAGCCAATGACTGTTGGGAAACTGTTATTAAAAATCCTATGGGCTGGTAGGTGTATCTTCATCCCTCCAACGCCTAGGATTTTGAAACCACCTCTGAAAAGGGATACCAAGAAGACACACAAACATACCTGCATTCTTTGCTAGTCCCCACAAACCCCTTTTTAATGCACTATTTGTACTCAAGACGATAGTCACAGTTAAGAACAGTCTTAAGAGTGAACAGAAAACAGTGAATAACCATTATCTTTTCCTGGTTGTGGATACTAATTAGTTAATGCATATGAGCTACCACAACTCTACATACATTTTTCTTTTTTAAAATTGAAATACAGTTGATATACAATATTATATTAGTTTCAGGTCTACTACCTAGTAATTGGACATTTGCATACATTATGAAATGATTACTATAACGCTAGTAACAATTTGTCCCCAGACTATGTTATTACAATATTATTGACCATATTCCCTACACTGTATATCACATTTCCCTGATTTATTTTTTATCTTAATCCCCTGCACATTTTCACCCTATCATGATCTCCAACAAACACCCATTTGTTCTCTGTATCCTTGAGTCTGCATGTTGTTTTTCGTTAAGATTCCACGTATACGTGAGATCACATTTATGTCTTTCTCTGACTTATCTCACTTAGCATAAAGCCCTCTAGATCCATCCATATTGCCACGTGCATTCACTACTTAAGGTTCAGAGGTTCACTTGCCTTATATATTGAACTATACTATTTTAGTTTTGAACCTCAGAGCTTAAACCCTGGGCATTAAAAAAATTGCTTCTGTAGATAATGTAGAGAGGCATACACAGCCATACTACATACTAATTGTCAAAGTACAGTCCTTTCCTAGGTATCTTCATTGCATTATACATTACATTATATATATACATATATATATGTATTATATCAATACATTACATATATTATAATGTATTGAAGATATACATTATATCTTCAATACATTATAAATTGTTTCCTGTCTATAGTGATTTGTAGAGATCCAATACTCCAGACCATACTGCCAAGTGATATCATTTTAAGTAAAGACTCAAAGAGCAGGGACACTGGCAAAAGCATAATAGTATTCCACAATAATGTGTGTATATATAACGCATACATATATATATAAAATTTTAAAAATATATAACTATCCCTCAGTAGAATCATGAATTAACACAGAGTCGTAAAATACTTTTAATAAATAAAACCCTTGTCAGAATGAAATAGTTTTGTAAGATGTAAGAATTTAGTACAATAATAAATGCTGCATTATTAATGGGGTTAGTTATTTCAGTACATTTAACACCATGTAAAGTGGCAACATTTAGTCATTTGTGAGAAAGATCCTGCTACTCACTTCCTGGAATGCATTCATTTGTGTCTGGTTCCTGATCTGCTTTTTGATCTACTCAGAAGAGCAATATTGAGAATAAATATCATTTTAACAGAAAGATTAGAGAGACATGAAAGTAACGCTCAAATGTCAGTTTCACAACCAAGACTGCAGAATACATCTGACAGGTTTTCAGCCTGCTTTCATCCATTCCCCAATGCAATTCTTCCTTAGCATCTTTGAGGTCTCCTGTTCAACTAAAAATTCAACATCCAGCATAGATGTTCAGTGTCCTTTCTCTTACTCATTAAGCCACGGCAGGGAAAACAAAAGGAGCACTGGGCTAGGAGTGAAGCTGAGGTTCCCATCCTCACCCTCTCACTGACTGACTAGCTGCAAAAGCTCAGACAGATCACCTCCTTTCTCTGAGCTTTTCTTATCTGTAAAATGAAGATAAAAATCGCTGCCCCACCTACTTCAATAAAATGGTTATCAACATAAAAGACAAAACCATTACACAAAAGTAAGGAATGACCTTTGAGGAGCTCTGCTGCTTCATCTTATACAAGAAAGCTCAGCTAACATACATTTTTATTATTATAGTAAAAGCAACTTAGAAAACAAAATTCTAGCATACAAGTATAAATTACATATTTGCATAAATGCTGAACCATAAAAAAATCAGACTCATTTCCATCCTTGCCCCCACGATTAACCTATTCATTTTATAACTGAATCAAGTATAATGCTTGATCCATAGACAAGCTGCAAGACCTTCTGGATCCTTAATATTCAGAATCAGTCAATTTCACCCTTGGTCTATACTTGGTTATTGACGTAAGCAGAGGCAAGATACCCAGTCTTGTTCTGGGACCCTTTCCTTTGATCTTAAATCTAGAGAGATCTATATGCTGACTTGAAAATCAAATATAGGAATAACTTAACCCAGGAAACCATGCCACTCTCCCTGCCTTCACAAGGAGTTCTGCAAGTCAGAGTAGAAAAAATCTGCTCATGCTCATAGAAATACGATTTCCTATTTTTAGAAACCCTTGCTTCCCAAGGGTCTCTGATGAGATCTTCACACCACTATCACCAGCAGAAACCCTAAGAATACGAACAGTATTAAATGCACCAAATCAGAACCATTTTATAACAACTTAGGCACCATTCATCACATAGTGACAAGTGACGTTCTTCTATTTATCCTAATAGCTGTGTCCCGGTGACTGCCCAAACCACCCCAGAACCTAACACACAGACAGACATGCAAATACATAAAGATATTTACCATCTTCAGCACTACGTACTAATTCTTCTGGCAGATTATCTACTTTGGCTTGATCTGTGCAGGAGAAATTAACAAATGGTTAACACGACTGACCCTTGGCGAGCAAGAACAATGAGATTGTCCCTGGAAGCCCCTGGAGTTGGAAGCAATTAGTCAAGATGCCGTGTGAGGGGTGCAACCAAGATGTCTTCCCCAAAATACTTTCTCTTTAGATTAGCTACTCGAGCCAGTGCCATAGCGGGAGCTCCCATTTCAGCCCCGATGCAGCTTACATCAGCACACTGCTGCACACGGACTCCCAAGGGTTAGACGGTTAGCTCAGAGCAAGCAATCGGCCGGCAGCAGGAGAAAGCACGGGGCTGCAACAGCCTCTTTATACTTCTGAAAAGGGTAAGATGCTAGCCATGACTAACACCTTCCCAAACCCATGGTCATTAACAAATATTTCTGGGCGTGCATCATCATTTGTGCATGCCTCTGGGAGCCTTGCTTAGGAAGTCAACTGAAGAGATGTAAGTGGGGACCAGCTGCTAAGTGGAATCTTGGCAGGCTAGTGTGAGAGTGGGTATCGGTATTTGGAAGGGAGCGTGCAGGAATACCCGTCAGCTGATGGTGTTTTTTTTTTAACCCTACACATTCCTGAATACTTTAAAGCTGCACCATGGCAATAGCCCCATGTTTCTCAGGCTAGAGGTTTGCCAAATTGGACAATTGTTGTTGAAGTTGTTTTTTTCCCCTTCGGGTCCATCACTAACATCAGAAAGGACAATTAGGGCTGAACAACAAAGGACTGGACTAGCCTTCTCTGGAAGCATTCAGGCGGATGTGGGGGGTTGGCCACCTGTTGAGGCTTTAGAGGGAATTCCTGCATTGGAGGGGGAGTTTGGAATAGGTGACCTTCAAGGTCCCTTCTAACCCTGAGATTCCAAGATCTTTGGTGGGGTGACGGCTGCATTCCCAATTGGGAATACTGTCTTCACAGCCCTGAAAAATCTCTGAATTTTAAGAACTGTTTGGTGGCGTAGCTTGTTCTTTTTTTCTTCTCCTTTTTAAAATCGGAAACTCTGCAGTGTCAACTGCTGCTACTGCTAAGTCGCTTCAGTCGTGTCCGACTCTGTGCGACCCCGTAGACGGAAGCTCACCAGGCTCCCCTGTCCCTGGGATTCTCCAGGCAAGAACACTGGAGTGGGTTGCCATTTCCTTCTCCAATGCATGAAAGTGAAAAGTCAAAGTGAAGTCGCTCAGTCGTGTCCGAATCTTAGCGACCCCACGGACTGGAGCCTACCAGGCTCCTCCGTCCATGGGATTTTCCAGGCAAAAGTACTGGGGTGGGGTGCCATTGCCTTCCCAACTGCAGATGCATAGAAATATTTCAAACATGAAAGTGATCAAGTTTTAATCACATGAATTTGGCAGTGGTTAACTTGCACTTGGTAAATTTCCTCATGACCATCTGTAACTCCAGGGGTACATCTTAGCTTAGAAAGAATAAGAACAAAACCCCTAGAAGTCACAGTCTCTAAACCTGTTTGTCTGGCTCACAAGTCCCTATATATGTTATGTTTTATGTTACTACTCTAGAAGTCCTTCACCAATTAAAGCAGTGGGAAAGAGTGTGCCTGGAGTGTTGTATGTCAGGCAGTCTTTGAACTTATAGTTCCACTATCCAAAACAAATGGGTGGACATAAGGGATAAAAGAGAAAGCAAAGTCCCTGAAGCCAGGGATAAATTCATCTCCATATCATGCAAAAATTTATCAGACAAGAAGCAGTTATATGTAATACAATCACTTCATAAATGCTCTTGATAACAGCCCATTGAATTTGAGTCCTAGCTCTGCTGCATGGTATGAAACAAAGTACTTTACCTCTCTGAACTCTACTTACCTCATCTGTAAAATGGGGATAAAAATTTTTGCCCCCCCCCCAACATGTGGTTGCCTATGCCAGTTACATGAGATCATGCACATAAAACGCTTAGCCACATCTTGCCACACAGTGCTAAATCAATGTCAGCTATTACCACTAGAACCACAGTCTTTTAAAACTCAGTGTTTGAAGAAATACTCAAACTGGGATTCTTCAAGAAAACCTCGTGTACTTGTAACCAAACCTCATGTGTTATTTTAAAAGCGAAGTTCCAACCACTTTTGGCTGAGCCTGTTTAGCTCGGTTGGAAAAAGCTGTTCTCATCTGTTAACCCCTCCCTTAGGGGTTCAGGGTACAACAGCATGCAGCGAGGCCACAGAAGAGCACAGAAGCATTTTTAAGCTTAGATCGGGGCACGGACAGTGGGGCACACTTTATTCTCACTTGATGAATCTGATGAAACATCTTCCAGACTTTTGGAAGGCATTTTCCTAGCAGCACTCCTTTCCAAAATTTTCAAAACAGGACTGGGTTCTTCTTCTGAACCTGTTACAAGACAAAACCGATGAATACTGCACAATACAAACGAAAAAATAAAACAATCAAACTCTTAATAAATCAACGGACACTGAAATGATAGGGTGAAAGGAGGTATTATGCCATAAGCCTCCATACTTTTATGCATTCTATGAAGCAGTCCACAGAAGAAAACAAAATTTCTTCACTAAAGAATATTAGTGCATGTACGTGCATGCTCAGTTGTATCCAACTCTTTGCTGATCCACGGACTGTAGCCCATCAGGCTCCTCTGTCCATAGGATTTTCCAGGCAAGAATACTGGAGTGGGTTGCCATTTCCTCCTTCAGAGATTTTCCTGAGCCAAGGATCAAACCCGCATCTCCCGTGTCTCCTGGATTGGCAGGCGGATTCTTTACCACTGAGCCACCAGGGAAGTCGTTTAAAGAAATGACTTGTAAGCATAAGAAATATTTGTAAGCACAAATGATACAGAGGCAAGATTAACATAACGACCGCAGTAACAGCAATGTGCTCTCTAAGTCTTCTACACCTCTATTTTAGGCACATGATTTGTTCTGTTCTAAAATTTGAACCTTTCCCCTTCACTTCTAGCTTTTGAAGACAGCCACAAAATGGTTTTAGGAGCATTAAAATAATTAGCTGAAAACTATAGAAGGCAGGATTCAGATGTTTTAACATCTGTATATAATTGGGTACACAGATGGGTGAATTCTCCAGATCAACAAATATAGACTCTTTAGGTTTCATGAGCTACTGAGATTTCCATCAAAATGTTGGGTAATGATCTGAGGTGGTCAACTTTTTATTTTAACATAGAAAGTATTTTAAAGTGGGGGAGGTTGGTCTCTATTAACTACTAATGCCTTCATTTTATAAAATATGAAAGATATTTTAGGAACACAAGGAAAAAAGAAAAAGGGCATAACTGGAGAATAAGAACTGTTCTTTAAATGCATCTAATGTTATAAAATTTTTTCTCTAGACTGTCTTTAATTTTTCTATTTTGACAGTGAAAACTCCAATATGGATAAGCCTTGGTCTGAGTACTGTCACTCATCACTGTTATATTCTTCGTGCCTACAACTGTGGCAGGCAAGAGGCACTTCAACATTGTTTGCTAAATCCATGAATGACTCCATTAATGAGTCAATCCACTTGGGAACAACTCTGGACAGTACTTTCCTCAAGTGCATCCCAGTTCTGCCCAATGTTAATAAGCATTCTCCAGTAAATGGATTCTAAGATGAATTAGATTTGGGATGCTCTGTGTTCAAATTTTAAAGTTTTCTTACTAAGACCTTAAAGGACCTTCTCGGTGACTTTCATATGCTTTAAAAAAATGAATCATGTGCATATGAATCACATATAATTGACAATAAAATAGGAATCATGTGCATAATCTCTCAGCATTCCTCCTCTCTTTATTAAAGGAACATACTGAGGTACTGGCTGGTTAAGAGCTCAGCCACAAGTCAAACATATTCGGCTGCTCATCAAAATTGGAGTTCTTCCCTAATCTGGGGAAGGTTCTTCCCTACTCTCACTCCACCCAACTCATTTACTTAAAAAATAATTATTTAGGTTAGAAGTTAGAAAACTACGCCTCCCAGGTGGCTCAGTGGTAAGGAATCTGCCTGCCAATACCAGAGACGCAAGATAGGTGGGTTCGATCTCTAGGTTGGGAAAGATTCCCTGGAGGAGGAAATGACAACCCACTCCAGTATTCTTGCCTGGAAAATCTCATGGACAGAGGAGCCTGGTAGGCTACAGTCCATGGGGGTCGCAAAAGAGTCAGACATGACTGAACACACACACACTGGGCACCATTTTATACCTCCTACTCAGCTTTAAAATCTCTGGGCTCTGTCTGGATAATCATTTATATTGATTATTTATTTTTTAGATAGGTTTGTTGTTGTTCAATCGTTATGCTGGTATACTTAAACACAGCTATACACATTCAGGAACAGTCTTCAAAGTTAAGTGTAAATTTATAAGCCCTTCACCTCATATAGGCCCATTTACCCTAGTAACTCATGGGGTAGCTTAGTTAAGTCTACTTCGATAAGATGCTGACTTATACTCTTGCAGAGACTGGTATTTTCCTTTTCTCACCAGTTACAAATATTAAAGAGGCTTCAGCTTCATTAACTAGGATTATAGGTGCATTCTCTGGTCAGTTTTCCATAAGAGACCCCATGGCTATTTGCAAACGAACCCAAATCTCACAAATGAGCCACTCAGTGAAGCTCATTTGTTCTTACTAAGATGTAAGGGAGGTAGGAAATGACACATTCTATTAATTTTCTACTGAGGGAGGTGATCAACACTAGTTGTTATGCAACTTTGGTTAAAATGTTCCAGCCGGGGAGCATCCTTTATTATTTCATCACTCTAACCAGGTGACTTCTAATCCCTATTTGTTCCTGGCTTTCTCTTCTAAAATAGTCAGGTTGCTCCAAAGAGCAAACTGAGACAAGCCCTTTCTTTGGGAGCCTGGCTGAAACCAGTATCCCAAGTCCACTTAGATGACTATGGTAATTGATGAAGATCTTCTCCAATCAGCTAAAGCTGGAGCCAAAGAAATGCACAGACCATGCCAGGCCCTTAGGTGGGGTCAGGTGAAGTCATCACACTGAGTCACGGCCTAGGAGGCAGGATTCTGCAGGTAATCGGAAACGGGAGGGAGAGAGCAGCAAAAAAAGAGAAAACGAAAAAACAAACCCCACAACAGTTCACAGTATTTGAGGGCAAGTTCCAGCCCTGCACCTTGTTTCTGGTACTCAGCCACCACTGTGGAAACATGTTGCTCCTAAGAGGGCAATCTATGCCCACTTGCGGCACTTTCTTGCCACAAATCTTACTGGAGCCTGCTGCGTGGACTGCCAATTAGGAAATTCTAACTCTTTCCAAGAGGAAACCTCGCTTGGATGTCTCAGAGGTACTCTCTAAACCCCAAAAGTTCTTTAAAACACATCTTTGGAATCTGAAAATTCTATCATTGATCAGTGAGAATAAAATCAAATTCTGAAACACTGCCTGATGGCTAACGCTATCTCTATGTAACTCATTTGATTAAAGAATATAACAGGAAATGTAGCTTTTTATTAAGAAAATCTAGGGAGAACTGAAGTACAAAGACGAATTTAGCACCATTTGGGATTATCAAATTAATCCCACTTTTAAAAATTATATCATCCTTTATGTCAGCATTTGGAGAAGGCAATGGCACTCCACTCCAGTACTCTTGCCTGGAAAATCCCATGGATGGAGGAGCCTGGTGGGCTGCGGTCCATGGGGTCGCTAAGAGTCGGACATGACTGAGTGACTTCACTTTCTCTTTTCACTTTCATGCATTGGAGAAGGAAATGGCAGCCCACTCCAGTGTTCTTGCCTGGAGAATCCCAGGGACGGGGAAGCCTAGTGGGCTGCCATCTATGGGGTCACACAGAGTCGGACACGACTGAAGTGACTTAGCATAGCATAGCATAGCATGTCAGCATTACATAAATAACTCATTAACCAATCAGTGGAAAAACTTCAAAATGCTCACTGGAGGTGTTTCTCCAGCTTTTTGCATTAGAATCAATGTTTTTGTCTGAAAAATCAGAGTCAGAGAAACCTTTTTCTTCCTTTTTCTCTAGTCTCTTAAACGGTGATGCCAGAATCAATTCAACTT
Source organism: Tragelaphus eurycerus (assembly GCA_935064755.1). Classification (NCBI taxonomy): domain Eukaryota; kingdom Metazoa; phylum Chordata; class Mammalia; order Artiodactyla; family Bovidae; genus Tragelaphus; species Tragelaphus eurycerus. The sequence continues at coordinate 17,940,612 of CAKXYN010000043.1, forward strand.
GACTGGTTTTTGCAGAGTTTTCATTGTCAGGAGAGGAATGGGTTGCCTATGTCTGGGCATGTTAATTGCTTCAGGAGCCTCTTTGAAACCAGGCTCCTGAAAAGCCCTTTCTCGAACCACTGCAACCTCACTTTCACTATCCCTCTCCTCTGGGGGGTTTGTAGTTTCTGTGGTCCCTACTTCATGGCCCATGGAAAGTTATGAGGCTCCAGGGATCTCAACCCCACTTTCAGAACCACAGAGATCTGATAAGCCAGTCACAGCTTTGTCTCTTCCCAACATTCTATCACATTGGTTGACTTGAGATTTGAAAACATTACTCTTACGTTTGATTTCCAAGGCTGCTGAGGCTGACCAGTAAAGAGGGGGCACTATCCCCCAAACCCTGGCCTGCTTTGACTCTAACGGCTCCTTCTCAGGACTTTCTTCCTTCACTGACACTTGGGGCTGATAAGAAGGACTGTTAGATGTTTCTTTAAGGAGTCTCTCCAAACCAGTATCAAAACCACTCTCAGTAGCTGATGGAGCCTCAGACTTTTCTACTGTCTCTTTTGCTTCCTTAGGATGGAATTCAGGAGCAGCTTGCCTGGGCACCTCAGTAACACCTATTAACTCTGACGCATAAAGACCCCTTGTATCACAGTCATATTTTGTGCAAGGGATTTCAGTTGTTTCCTTCAGTAGTTCCTCTAAGGTAACACTGAATTCAAGGAGCTCTGATTTAGGCTGAATAATCGTTTCCCTCACAACTTCTGTCACTTTCTGAGGTAACTCTCTGCCACACTGAGCAACAGTAGAAGCAAATGAGCTAAGGGTTTGGTCTGATGGAGATGTCTGGCACTAAATAAGACCCTGTTTTATGAGTTTCATCAGAAACTACATTGAAGGAATAAAAATCCCTTCTGTCTGAAGCTGTGCTGTCCACTGTTGTCTGTGGTGGGATAACTCCCAGAGAATTTGGGGCACTACTTTCTACCTGTACGCCTTTAGGAAATTCTATTTTTACTTCTCCAGAAACTACTTCCAGCGTAGCTGGATAACTCAACCAGGCTTCTCTAAGTAGCTTTTGTAATATAGCTTTTACATCATTCAATGCAGGTCTGGGTGGAAGAATAACTTTTTCTATAGTCTCTAAAACTTCCCTTTGAGCAAGCAGTGTCTTATCCTGGGGAGAAGGATGGGCATCCCTGGGAGAAGGCATATCTTGGGGAGAGTGGACCACATCCCCGGGAGAACCCTTTCTGTGGCGACAGGAAGGCTGATCCAGGGGATGAGAGCCTTCTGCAGCTGTCTGCAACAAGTTCTCAGGGTTCAGCTGGCACTCACCACTTTGAGCTTCCTGGGAGAGAGCACTATTTCCCCAACTTTCTGTCCCCTCTGGAAAAGAGGCCGTTTTCTCTCTCTCATCGGCTGACGTGTTCTGACTCTGCTCTATCCTGTTTTCATCAACGCTACTCTCTTCAGACTCTGAGCTGATCCCAGTGGTGGTGGGTTCACATTTGGTTTGCAAGGCAGAGGGTGGGCTTCCGGTTGCTTCTTTCAGGAGTTTGTCTAGACTAGCAGTCAAAGTGTTCAAATAGGCCTTTGGAGCAGCTACTGTTTTGTCTATATGCTCATTACTGATCTCTTTAGGCCTTTTGGCTTCTTCCTCAGGATCAGCAAAATCTGTCTCCTGAGGCCATGTCCTATTTTCAGAAACATCTGCTTCAAACACTTGTTTTTCCTGAACTTTTCCACCAGAAGGCTGGAGGACTGGTGATGAGGCTTCAGAAAGCAGCTTCTGTAAGCTGTCTTTGTAGTCTTTAGATGAAACACTTGTTTTCACTATGGATTCTTGAATCTCTTCAAGCTCTTGGTCAGAGTCATCATTTTCTTCCTTGAACACCGGGGTAACAAAGCATTCAGTATTTTTCTCCATGTTTTCCTTTGATGACTCATATCTTGGCAACTGATGAGTGGACTTTCTGGGTGGTCTCCATGGAAATGTGGTGTCATCTGGCAACACCTGGAGTGTGCCCTTTGAATTTAATCTCTCTATTTCCTCTCTTGCCGGAATTTCTTTCTGGCTTAGAAGCATCTCTCTCTCATGGGTACTGTTTCCTGATGATGTCACATCACTGAATTCTTTGTGTTTCTGACTATTAAAAAGCACAGAATTTTTTTGGCTTGCTGTGGTAGTATTCTTCTCAATATTATCTCGACGGTTTGCATTGGTGCCTAAGTCCCAAAATCTTCTCAAATTCTCAAATTGAGAGTGATTATAGACTTGATCTGTATTGGGTTCATTGATTCTTTCTTGTAAGGACATAACTTTAAAGTTGGGATTCTGTTCACCAATTAGAGATCTGTCTTTCTCTAAAGAGGTATGCATTTCAATCCCGACATTTGAAGGATGATGCAATGGTGGGAAAGTAATGTCCTTTTCAGAATGCAAACTGTCTGTCACTGGTAATCTTTTTACAGGCTCAGTTGTCTCATTCTGAAGGAGAGACACTGTGCCTGACTGGTCAGCTGAAGGATCATTTTTGGATGGACCTGATATTTGGGGCCTGGTGTCTTTAGGTTTCTTTGAGGAATAAAAACCGGAGACATGGGCTGCTTGGCCACTGTTGTCTAGGATTACTTGTTTGGCAGTGACTTGAGTATTACATTTACCACGGCCCATAGGTAAACTGTCCATGGACGTCACAGGCTGACATGCTTTAGCAAAAGGTCGTTCCTGACTTAATGAAGGTGGGGGTTCTTTATGAACAGCAGCTTTTGTACTTTCCCAAAAGGATATTCTGTCACTCACTCTCTTGTATTTCTCTCTCTGTACTCGGTTCTGGGGAACCTCACCAGCTTCTGGTGACTGGACCTCAAGCTTCTTCCAAGGAGACACACCGCTGGCAGCTCCGGGTGGTGACTCAATATTCTCTGGTTCTAAAGAAGATTTTAGGACGGAAGTATCTCTTCCTTTGCTCTCGCTCTCTGCCTTTACGTGGGCTTTCAAACTCGGCTCTTGGATAATTGTGGAAGAGTCAAAATTTACTTCTGACTTTCTTGTATTTTTTTCATAAACACGAAGCTGGGGTTCTTCTTCACCTAAGTTGCCAGCATCCTTAATATTGCATAGAACTTGGTCTTCTGCATGAGATCCTTTGAGAACACTGTAGGAACAGTTATTGGCTGGAAGAAGTACCCCAACTGCTTTCCCTATGTTTTTTGAACCTTGGCTATAGTCTTTAGTTTTACTCTCTTGATTTGGACTGTAGACTTCAAATGGTTGCAACATGCCCAGACTTTCCTTGCCTTGTGGGGACACATTAATAGATCTGGGTTTGATGTGCACATTGTTATCTTGGCAATTTCCAGATGGCAGCAAATGTTCCTCTACCTGGAATGCTGAATCAGGTCCCACAGGTGTCAATTCAACTTTGGTGGGTAGTAGAGCAATCAAACCATTTCCTTCTTGACTGGTGTCCTCTCTCACCAAGGCAACAGCAATCTGTGGCTTGGAGTCTGGTTTTTCTTTGGGCTCTATTTCTTGGGGATATTGCAGAGATGCCACACTGTCATCTGAATGAGAGCTTCGGTTAAACCAGTCTAAGACTTTAGATATGGAATCATCAGTTGTCTTCCTTATCTCAGTGGCATATGGACCAGAATGTGAGGACGTCTTAGCTCTTAGGGCCTGGAGTAGAGGGGGCTTACCTTGCTGATGGTCTCTAGAACTGCAGTCTGGCACCTGAGATGACTCGGGCTCAGTGCAAGACAGCTCATCTGCAACATAGAAATGCTCCTCTAAATAAGAAAGGAGAATGCTTAAATAATTGTCATTCAGTCACATTATCTTCTATAAGACACTTTGTATTTATATTTGCCCCACCATCAGTTTACATCAGCAGTTATCAGGAGTTATAATATAAACCATCCTAATTAAGATATTCTACCAAAGATGCCCTATAATAGTAAAGAAAGGTAAATACAGGCCCCTGAAATCATGAGGGGAATTCCTTACAAGTGTCTGTTTTATTCTAAAAATTCAAGTAGATTTTATATTCGGATCCATGCTATGTTTTACATACAATTTTTTCCCTAAAGCTTTACATAAAACAGACACTCCAGGAAGATACCTCTTGTAGATTACCTACTGGCCCACTCATAAACCCTAGAGAGAGCTTATACTCAAGTTTGAGAAACACAGGACTTCCCTGGCATTCCAGTGGTTAAGACTCCAAGTTTCTAATGCAAGGTATGTGGGTTTGATCCCTGGTCAGAGAACTAAGATCCCACATGCTATGCAATGTGGCCAAAACCAAAACCGAATAGAACAAAAATAATTTTGAGTAACAAAGACTTACGCGAGCTCAGGAGTTAGGAAAACAATGTTCAAGGAAGATTAAACAAGGAGTTCCTTCCAAACCATCAGAATGGCACAATGAAGATATTTGCATCCTGGGGCCTTAATCCTGATACACTGAGCCAGAATCTCTGAAGATGGGGCCCAGGAATCTTTCCTACTGGCTATCTCAGTGGTCGTTTTGCATACTGCAGTTTCAGACCATGGTCTCAAGGGCTCTTCCGCGATCCCCTACTTCCCTTCTATAATTTGCAACTTTGGAGGAAGTTTCTGTGAGACAAGGTAAAATGAGGCCTGACAGAGAATGTGAATTCTACCTGCTGCCTGATGTTTGCCCAATGGCTAGGAGGCTAGAGAAGGGCGCTGAAGTTCTTCTTAAGCTCTCGAGAAATCAGGCCGAGATCTTTCTGAGCCTTAGGCACAGGTGAGGGAACTCAGGCATTCTTTCCCTTTAGTTAGCATGTGAGTGTTTAAGCATTTCTCGTTCTTCCTTATAAATGCTAAGCTACATGTATGTTCTTGAAAATTATGTGAGCTGAATTTTTATGAAGTTGGCTACATTTCAAGTGCACCAGAGGAGATGTCAATTAATTAAATTTCCTCTTTAATTATCAACTGTGGCTAAATATAAAACAACAAAGGCTTATACAATAACTGGCACACAGTGGATACTAGTTTCCTTCATAACTACACATGACACTATTAAAAATATGTCAGGGACGGTGAAGTTCCTTTGAGAAATCTTTAAGAGTTCTCTGTTAGGCTGTTTAATGGAAGACTAATGAGGAAAAAAAATTCTTGTAATACACTGTTAGTGAAAAAAGAAGTCTGGACAGTGTAAACGTAATTCCAATGATACCCATGCCTAAAAATTATTGAAAGGCCCTACAATGAAACATTAGCAATAGTTGATAGCACAGGTGATCATTGTTTTATTTTGTGCATATTTCTTTTCAAATGTTTTCACACTTTTCAAATAAAAGTGTATTATTTTAAAAAGAACAGTTATTTAAAACACTTGATGCCAGGTAATGTTTTCGTTTCCTTTGAGGAATTCTTTTGTTTTCTTCTAGTATAATAATGAGTGTGTATTTGAAAAGCAGAAACAGAGACACAGACGTACAGACCAAATGTACGGTCGCCAATGGGAAAGGAGGAGTGGATGAAATGGGAGCTTGGGACTGATGTATACGCACTACTACGTGTAAACCAGGTAACTGATGAGAATGGATGTTTAGCATAGGGAACTCTACTCAATGCCCTGCGGTGACCTAAATAGGGAGGAGATCCCAAAGGAAGGGGTATGTGTATACACATAGCTGATTCACTATGCTGTACAGTAGAAACTTAACAAAATATTGTAAAGTAACTATACTCCAATAAATTTTTTTTTAATGAGTGTGATAGTGATTGTCCTAAAGCTCAGAGCTAAACTTCCATAATTCACACAATTAAGAGTTTACCATTTCTCAGTTCTGATTTTCTTTTTATGCTCCATTATTTACTTGTATATATTTTTGCGGTAAGCAGGGAGAAAACAGGGCATTAGTGAATAAGCAGAACTTTGTTTATAAGCTTCAAGATCAGAAGGCCTGTCTGTCAATCAAAATGGGTTTACTGATGATGCCTTCTTCCCAGATTTCATGGTGAGTTAGATTTAAAAATCAGAAAGCATAAATAAATAGCTAACAGAAAATTGTAAAGGCAGTCTATGAGAAAGCAGGCACACTTTGAAAAACAGGAAAGGTTTACCATTTTTTTCTATGGATTATACCAAAACAAAATACTACCAAAGAATTTTTTCATCTTTTAGATAAACATTTAAGTAAGCATCATCTAATTATTTGTTAGTGTTTACTCAAACTTTAGAATTTTCCTTAAAATGAGTTCCTTTATATCTTTGAAGGAGTACCTGCTAATTTTAAAACTAAAAAAAAAAAAAATATTTTGCCTTTTTGAAATTATTTAAAATATCCAGGGAGAGGGGTAATGGAGACACTTTGTCTTTTAAGAAGTGGATTGATCTGAATAAGTGTGAAGGGGTAGGACTGAATAAAAGTGATTCAGGGTCAACGCAACAATGACTAATAGGGGATGAGGATAAAAATGATTTAGAAACTTGACTGCTGCTACTATATATTTTGCTGACTACAGAAATTATCATAGGGTTGTATTAAGACTTAATGAAGATGAGAACGAGTACATAAAATTGTTTTTCCCACTGCTTCTGTTTTAAAACACAAGAACTATGAAGTAATCATATGGGTATCAGAAAGCAGTCTGAGGCATCTCAAGATGCCTCTGAGAGTTCTAAGATCTTCAAAGAGAGGGCTAAATCAATGAACTAGCCAGAAAAATCAGTATTCTCACTGCCTCTCAACTCACAGCAACTGAAGGAGAAAGTTTCCTTCTGAATATGTAAAGTCTAGGAACAAATGGATGAAGGCCCTGGGTAAGACATGGTATCAATGTGAAGCTTCTTCCTAGTAAGAATTTAAAGTCTAGTTTGCCATCCTTTGAGGCTAAGACAGTGAAGGTTCTCCTGAAATTAAAGAGAAACCAAAGTTTTGTTAAATGGGAATCAATAAGTTTGCATTAGGTGGATAATAATATATTTACTCTATATAAAGGTATTAGCATATGTTTAGTCTTTACTCTGTATACAAACCTTGATTTAACTAAAAAAATGCTAAAATTTGTTTGACTAAATAATTGACACACTTACAATTGTTTAGGATGAAGTGTAATATGTGCCAGAAAGTATGCTATTCTGGATCTGTTGGTTATTGGTGATTGAGGACAACCTGCAAACCTTTTAAAAGGCATAAACATTCCCTAGTGGCTTCTGCCTGAATTTTAGCTGGAATACCTAGAAGGCAAAATGGGCTTCTACCAGGCTGCCTGCCTGTCCTGGCCATCCCAAGCCCACTGGGTCAGTTTTTATTGCCTGGTAGTGATGAATCTCTTACCAGCAGGGTTTTTGGACAATTCTGATGAGCTAGTTTGGTGTTCATTGATGGTGTGTGAATTCTCAGTGGACTGTGCTCTTGTAGTTAAAACTTCTTTGGAAGAATGCTGCTCATTAATTGGAAAAGAACCAGAAGTCATTGGCTGACTTGTTTCATTTTTTGATGGACTTGGGCTTGAGGCTGATGACTGAAAAGGCAAACTGTTTGTGTGCTGGGAAGGCTGAGGGTCATTCCAAACCTCATCTGTGAGCCCAGCATCTTCTGTTCCATTCTTCAACTTATCGGACTCTAAAACACTAAATTCTCCCACTTCCCGGCCGTGGACCAGCCCTGGACTCTGTGGCAGTTCATCCTTCACGGCAGAGAATCTCACATGCTTTAATGGCTCCAGCGAGTTTGAGGGGGAGTCATCTTCTAAAGAATGCTCCTTCTCCGAAATTCTCTCATGGATGGTTAGGCCCAGGGACACAATTTTGCTTTTGGGTTCAAAGTTCTGATGAAAACGCACAGTTTCTGAGTCTGTGCTACTGGAACTGGAATTGCGTTTCAGGATCCCTCTGGGAGCCCCTCTTGTGGTCAGGGAATCTGTCCTTTGTCTAGGAAAATGCTGGTTGTCATCTTGCTTTACGTCCTGGGACGTGTAGATCATTTTCCTGGATTTGGGGACTGGAGCCTTGATTGGGGACCCATTCTCAGGACCTGGAAGAGTCTGCTTTGGTTTCTCTAACTTTTGGCTTGAAATATCCAGGATAGATAACTCTTCTTTGGACTCTGACAACTCCCCTGAAAAGTTAAACATATCAGATGATATACCAAATGGAGAGTAACGCATTAGTTTAAAACACCTGTTACTGTTAAGTCGCTTCAGTCGTGTCCGACTCTGTGCGACCCCATAGACGGCAGCCCACCAGGCTCCCCCATCCCTGGGATTCTCCAGGCAAGAACACTGGAGTGGGTTGCCATTTCCTTCTCCGATGCATGAAAGTGAAAAGTGAAAGTGAAGTCGCTGAGTCCTGTATCATAAACTTAATCTACATTTAGCAAAAAATGCTACAATATTAAAAGACAATAAAGCATGAAGGTTAAGTACAGACCTAATTAAAAACTCTAAAAAAACTCATGCATGAACTTCACTGAATTTAAGATGGTTATGCTTTATATTCACACTTTGTGGTATTTTATACTCAATAGGCTCGCGGGTAGGCCAGGCGCTCTCTGAGAGCGGCTGCGCGGCGCACTGAGAGCGCGGCCGAGAGGAGCTGCCCAACTACCGAGGAAGGATGGTGGTGAGGACCGGCGCACTAAGCAGGGCCGAGAGGAGCTACCCCACGACCGAGGTCAGGAAGGGCGGCGGTGAGGAGAGACCCCTCGTCCAAGGTAAGGTGCGATGGCTGTGCTTTGCTAGAGCAGCCGGGAAGAGATACCCCAGGCCCAAGGTAAGAGAAACCCAAGTAAGATGGTAGGTCTTGCAAGAGGGCATCAGAGGGCAAATACACTGAAACCATACTCACAGAAAACTAGTCAATCTAATCACACCAGGACCACAGCCTTGTCTAACTCAATGAAATTAAGCCATGCCCGTGGGGCAACCCAGGATGGGCGGGTCATGGTGGAGAGATCTGACAGGGTGTGGTCCGCTGGAGAAGGGAATGGCAAACCACTTCAGTATTCTTGCCTTGAGAACCCCATGAACAGTATGAAAAGGCAAAATGATAGGGTACTGAAAGAGAAACTCCCCAGGTCAGTAGGGGCCCAATATGCTACTGGGGATCAGTGGAGAAATAACTCCAGAAAGAATGAAGGGATGGAGCCAAAGCAAAAAGAATACCCAGCTGTGGATGTGACTGGTGATAGAAGCAAAGTCCAATGCTGTAAAGAGCAATATTGCATAGGAACCTGGAATGTCAGGTCCATGAATCAAGGCAAATTGGAAGTGGTCAAACAAGAGATGGCAAGAGTGAATGTCGACATTCTAGGAATTAGCGAACTAAAATGGACTGGAATGGGTGAATTTAACTCAGAGGACCATTATATCTACTACTGTGGCAGGAATCCCTCAGAAGAAATGGAGTGGCCATCATGGTCAACAAAAGAGTCCAAAATGCAGTACTTGGATGCAATCTCAAAAACGACAGAATGATCTCTGTTCATTTCAAAGGCAAACATTCAATGTCACAGTAATCCAAGTCTATGACCCAACCAGTAACGCTGAAGAAGCTGAAGTTGAACAGTTCTATGAAGACCTACAAGACCTTTTAGAACTAACACCCGAAAAAGATATCCTTTTCATTATAGGGGACTGGAATGCAAAAGTAGGAAGTCAAGAAACACCTGGAGTAACAGGCAAATTTGGCTTTGGAATACGGAATGAAGCAGGGCAAAGACTAACAGAGTTTTGCCAAGGAAATGCACTGGTCATAGCAAATACCCTCTTCCAACAACACAAGAGAAGACTCTATACATGGACATCACCAGATGGTCAACACTGGAATTAGATCGATTATATTCTTTGTAGCCAAAGATGGAGAAGCTCTATACAATCAGCAAAAACAAGACCAGGAGCTGACTGTGGCTCGGACCATGAACTCCTTATTGCCAAATTCAGACTTAAATTGAAGAAAGTAGGGAAAACCACTAGACCATTCAGGTATGACCTAAATCAAATCCCTTATGATTATACAGTGGAAGTGAGAAATAGATTTAAGGGCCTAGATCTGATAGAAAGAGTGCCTGATGAACTATGGAATGAGGTTCGTGACATTGTACAGGAGACAGGGATCAAGACCATCCCCATGGAAAAGAAATGCAAAAAAGCAAAATGGCTGTCTGGGGAGGCCTTGCAAATAGCTGTGAAAAGAAGAGAAGCGAAAAGCAAAGGAGAAAAGGAAAGATAAACATCTGAATGCAGAGTTCCAAAGAATAGCAAGAAGAGATAAGAAAGCCTTCTTCAGCAATCAATGCAAAGAAATAGAGGAAAACAACAGAATGGGAAAGACTAAGGATCTATTCAAGAAAATCAGAGATACCAAAGGAACATTTCATGCAAAGATGGGCTCGATAAGGGACGGAAATGGTGTGGACCTAATGGAAGCAGAAGATATTAAGAAGAGGTGGCAAGAATACACAGAAGAACTGTACAAAAAAGATCTTCACGACCCAGATAATCATGATGGTGTGATCACTGACCTAGAGCCAGACATCTTGGAATGTGAAGTCAAGTGGGCCTTAGAAAGCATCACTAGGAACAAAGCTAGTGGAGGTGATGGAATTCCAGTGGAGCTACTCCAAATCCTGAAAGATGATGCTGTGAAAGTGCTGCACTCAATATGCCAGCAAATTTGGAAAACTCAGCAGTGGCCACAAGATTGGAAAAGGTCAGTTTTCATCCCAATCCCAAAGAAAGGCAATGCCAAAGAGTGCTCAAACTACCGCACAATTGCACTCATCTCACACGCTAGTAAAGTAATGCTCAAAATTCTCCAAGCCAGGCTTCAGCAATATGTGAACTGTGAACTTCCTGATGTTCAAGCTGGTTTTAGAAAAGGCAGAGGAACCAGAGATCAAATTGCCAACATCCGCTGGATCATGGGAAAAGCAAGAGAGTTCCAGAAAAACATCTATTTCTGCTTTCTTGACTATGCCAAAGCCTTTGACTGTGTAGATCACAATAAACTGTGGAAAATTCTGAAAGAGATGGGAATACCAGACCACCTGATCTGCCTCTTGAGAAATCTGTATGCAAGTCAGGAAGCAACAGTTAGAACTGGTCATGGAACAACAGACTGGTTCCAAATAGGAAAAGGAGTACATCAAGGCTGTATATTGTCACCATGTTTATTTAACTTATATGCAGAGTACATCATGAGAAATGCTGGACTGGAAGAAACACAAGCTGGAATCAAGATTGCTGGGAGAAATATCAATAACCTCAGTTATGCAGATGATACCACCCTTATGGCAGAAAGTGAAGAGGAACTCAAAAGCCTCTTGATGAGAGTGAAAGTGGAGAGTGAAAAGGTTGGCTTAAAGCTCAACATTCAGAAAACGAAGATCATGGCATCCGGTCTCATCACTACATGGGAAATAGATGAAGAAACAGTGGAAACAGTGTCAGACTTTATTTTTCTGGGCTCCAAAATCACTGCAGATGGTGACTGCAGCCATGAAATTCAAAGACGCTTACTCCTTGGAAGGAAAGTTATGACCAACCTAGATAGCATATTCAAAAGCAGAGACATCACTTTGCCAACAAAGGTTCGCCTAGTCAAGGCTATGGTCTTTCCTGTGGTCATGTATGGATGTGAGAGCTGGACTGTGAAGAAGGCTGAGCACCGAAGAATTGATGCTTTTGAAGTGTGGTGTTGGAAAAGACTCTTGAGAGTCCCTTGGACTGCAAGGAGATCCAACCAGTCCATTCTGAAGGAGATCAGCCCTGGGATTTCTTTGGAAGGAATGATGCTAAAGCTGAAACTCCAGTATTTTGGCCACCTCATGCGAAGAGTTGACTCATTGGAGAAGACTCTGATGCTGGGAGGGATTGGGGGCAGGAGGAGAAGGGGACGACAGAGGATGAGATGGCTGGATGGCATCACTAACTCGATGGACGAGAGTCTGAGTGACCTCCGGGAGTTGGTGATGGACAGGGAGGCCTGGCATGCTGCAGTTCATGGGGTCGCAAAGAGTTGGACACGACTTAGCGACTGATCTGATCTGATACTCAATAGGAAAAAAATTTTTTTTAAAAAATTTCAAAAACTCCTTGAGAGTAAAGAAAAAATACAAAGCCACTTTAAAAAAATTCATGTATGGAAACCAGAAAAATGAGCTCAGTTTTCTAAAAAGAAAATTTCAACACCTAAAATAAAAATTAATTTTAACAAAAAGGTTAAAAAAAAAAACAGGTAACATGTTCCAGTGACTTCTTTTCTATAAAATACTTTATGCTATATAAAGCTTATCCAATGGAGAGGATAAAATACACTAATATTAAAACAGTGTAATTGAAACTCCAGTCTATGGGGGTCACAGAGTTGGGCACAATTTAGCAACCGAACAATAACCAAATTAATTTTCTACCCCTTGTCCAGTCTTTAATGCCTGTGGAATCTTCTTACAGTTGATTTTGAAGAGATTAAATTGTCTAATGTTTCTTCTTAATAGAATGTAAGAGTGGTAAAATTCTGTAAGAGGCAGACTTCAATCAGTTCAGCAACAAATCTAATCAAATGCTCCTGGGAGACTGAGCTGATAATTATAGATTAGAGGATTGTAACATTATCAAATCTTGAGGTAAACTCTTTTAATTTTAAACAGAGAACTGTGTCTGCACAGTAGACACCCAATAAATAGAGTTCAGTGAGTGACTGAATACCTCTGGTCAAAAAATTTCCCAGGTCAATGAGGGGGAACCCAAGGCATGGAGGTCACACAAGTGCCACCTCTGAGCCTGGAATGCATGAACTTCCGGTTTCTAAAATTTCTGCTTCCTTTCCTCGGGCAGGAAAATGGTGGGTATAGTAGAAGAATAAGAAAACCATCACAATTTTTCACTTTCTCTTGAAATCTATTTTAGTTAAAGGAACTCTGAGAATTTCCCTTAGTCCACAGATAGCAAAGATAAAAATATCTAGCTCAATAAAAATAATATTTACCTTCTTTTGAAGTCTGAAAGAAACCAGTCTTTCCATTTTTTGACTGCTCATTTTTGGTTTGTTGAGATAAGTGATCTTCTGGCAACATGGAGCTATTAAATGGATTCTTCCTTGGCTGGGGAAAAATATTGTTTATTAAATTCATTTTATATGTCATAACAGCAACTCAGTGTCAGCAAATGCTTATTATATGCAACAGTTAATAGTTTTGTCCAGTAAACTCTATCTGGCACGTTTGAAAAATGATGGTCCTAGTTAATCCGGTCAGCAAAGAATCACTATATATATCCCATGCCAAAAAAAAAAGAAATCAGACCAAAACTGTATAAAATGTACTCAATTCCAGAGTCTTACAAAGTTAACCCAGAACCAGGCATTCGAATCTAATCTCACAGAGGTGAGATTTTTACAGAAGCGAAGAACTTGGGCCTGAACACAAAGAGGTAGGTGGTCACAGGTCAGGGTAAACCTGAGGCTCTAATTAGGGCAGATTCACACCAGTGCTCTTTCTACCATATGAGACTCTTCTATGATAGGTTAAAGTCATACTAAATGTAATTGTAACTGACCTTTTCTATAAGGATTTAAGAGTCAAGGTATCTTGAAGTGCTTCATAGTCACTAATATGATCATTGATTCTAATGTCAGAAAGCATGTCAATAAACAGAGTTCTGTTTTTCAACTGAAGTATAGAGAAGGAAATGGCCACCCACTCCAGTGTTCTTGCCTGGAGAATCCCAGGGATGGGGGAGCCTGGTGGGCTGTCATCTCTGGGGTCACACAGAGTCGGACACGACTGAAGCGACTTAGCAGCAGTAGCAGCAGCATACTTGATTTACAATATTGTGTTAGTTTCAGGTGTACAGCAAAGTGATTCAGTTATATATACATTTTTCAGATTCTTTTCTCTTATAGGTTATCATAAAATATTGCATATAGTTCCTTGTGCTATACAGTAGGTCCTTGTTGGTTATCTATTTTTATATAGTAGTGTGTATATGTTAATCCTGAACTCCTAAGTTATCCCCGCTCCTAGTATTTTTCTTTATTAATATAAGACTGAAAATCAGTGTTTGCTATCTGTAGTTTCATACATTGAAAATCCTCTCCCACAAGCAAACTTCTAACAGGGATTCAGGAAGCCATGAATAGGAATAAGGACTGTCATGGGACTAACAAGCCACATGCCATGTGCTTAAAAGAAGCAGCCCCCAATAGTGTCAGACTTTTTATTCTTTAGGGTAAAAAATCTAGGTCTACCAAAAGAGTGATTTCCTATATTAAATAGTAAAACTTATCTATATTTGATGGGAAAAAAGTACTACAAATTCCTCTTTTTCATGGTGTTTTGATAAAATGAGAGAATGGCATTCTGGCCCCAAATGAGCTTTTCCAAGTCCAAGTTCAATCTACCTTGGCTGTAGATATAGCTGACTTCCTTGTGTTTTCCTGGGATGCATCAATCATTGTGGATGCTGGATTTACCAAGCTGGAACTGCAAAAGAAACAATAATTCAGAGAATAAAACCTTACCCTTTGAGGAAGCGTAAATCATGCCTCTGAAGCCAGAAGCTATTAAGGCAGGATAGGAGAGGAAGTTTGTAAAATCAAACTGCCAGGAAGGAAGAGGGAGCTGGAGCCGAGCGATGATTAAGCAGCGAAGCAAAGGCAATGGGAAAACAGGAGTGAAAGACAGGCCTGAGACGAGGCAAAACCATCCATCAGAAGCCTTGAAGATTTTATCGCCATGCCAGGCACACAGGAGGTTCATGGTTGGAATTTGTACAAATAAACTCATCTCAAAGTTGGGACCTCACATCAGATGCAGACTAGAAAGTGAGCAAATTGTTCTCAAGAAGGAAACACCCTTGCTGAAATAAGGCCCCAAAGTGCTCTAGAGATTCTCTGGTTCAAGACTGGAATGGCACTGCTTACTCTAACTCAGGTAGAAAATAGCTAAACCGGGACTTCTCTGGTGGTCCAGTGGTTAAGAATCCGCCTTGCAATGCAGGGGAACCAGGTTTGACCCCTGGTGAAGGAACTAAGATCCTGGATCCCACGGAGCTCCTGAGCCCAGAGGCCACAACTAGAGAGTCCGTGCACCATCACGAAAGATCCCCCACAGTGCAACAAAGATCCTGTGTGCCGCAACTAAGATCTGACACAGCCAAATAAATCAGTATTTAAACACAAGAAAAGAGCTGAAGAAAAGACTCAGGTGAGACAAGTGGTTGGGCAATGACACAGAAGAAACAGCAGACAGAGATGCTGTGCTGGGAGGATGGTGGATGGGGGCAACTTGCAGGGAACTTTCCCCGACTCTCCAGGCTGGCCAGGTGAGTTCTTGTTCAAATATAAGAGGAGTGAGGTTGGAGCGCAGTCAGAGGATGGTGGGAGGTTAGAAGTCTGCAGCTGGCCCAGAGGGGAGAGGAGGACTCTCCAGACCCTGGTTCCCTCCCCAGGGACCGGGCAGCCCTGGGGTAAGAGTACTACGGGGAGTGTGAATAGAGAAAAGTTGAGCTGAGCTGGCTCCCTCCTGAACCACCACTCCTTTGGTGACTGAGTAAGAAGGACAAAGAAGGTCACAGTGGCCTTGGAAAGGGAGGAAAACCACGGGCTCAGACTTCCGGCTCAGGGCATGAGAGGGGAGGTCACTATTGCTTGAAAGCACTGTGCCTCGTTAAACTCCACCCTGGTTAAATTCCTAGTGGCATCACGGAGTCAAGGACTTGGAAAAATACCTCAGAAGGTGCTGGCTTTTCACCAGGAAGCTAAGGAACGGGAGGTGGGGAAGGGGAGCACTTTGCCCCATAGCCAGAGAGCCTTGCCCAGGATTGCTGTCTCTAAACGCGTGGGCCGGATATTCTTGCTGCTTAATTCCCTTTCCTTCCCTCTGCACTTGGGCTGATGTTTCTATGGAAAGGTAGTCCCAGGAACAGGCTGAACACTTGAGGAAGCATGCTTCCTTTTGTTACTTTCCTCACTGTTGCAGACAGGAATTACAGCAGATGAGGCAGATGTATGTGGAACACAGCCTTAACACAGGGATGTGAGAACCTGAGGCGGGGGCAGGATGGGGAGGGAAAGAGAAGGCAACAAGGGTGGGAACTTACAACGGAGCCAGAATTAAGGCTAATATCAAAACACATGGCAGGCGGCCTCTGTTCTTGCAAGAGGTGAGCACAAACATGAATCAAGCTATCTATCAGCCAACAGGAAAAAGAACCCTGGTCACTGACAGAACTCACAGTAAAAGCAGCCCACAGCTCAGGACTAGAAAGCCATGTCTCTTGAGTGTCACTTTAAGAAGCCAGTGAGCGATATGAGGAAGCGTATAGCAGATGGCACGTTCATTTTCTGAGTGCTTTGTATCATCTCCCTTAGCTCAGACAATAAAGAATCTGCCTGCAAAGCAGGAGACTCCAGCTTTGATCCCTGGGTCAGGAACATCCCCTGGAGAAGGGAATGGCAACCCACTCCAGTATTCTTGCCTGGAGAGTTGCATAGGCAGAGGAGCCTGGAGGGCTACAGTCCGTGGGGTCACAGAGAGTCAGACAGGACTGAGTAATGAACACTTTCAACCAGTAAATAAATCAGTCGCATAACTGCAGGACCTGAGCAAACTGCTGCCCTCCTCTCCTATCATCTTCCTCCCTTCTCTCTCCCTCTCCCCAAGAATGAAGGACAAGCAGCGTCCCTACAGCCTTCTCCCTCTGCTCCCTGGAAACCCCACTTCTGCACCCCCAGCCACCACCCCAACCGCCCACGCTGTACATCACGTGGTCCCTGCCTGCCTAGGGACGAAACAAACCTCTACCTTACCAAACCCTACGCAGCAATGGATTTCATGCAACCATATGAGAAGCGATGCAGCCTCACCCTGTGCATATGTATCTTCTCTCTCACAGTAACCAGGGAGACCCCTCAAGAGCATCTTGGCCATCCTTCTGTTCCTCGCAAGACCGGGTACGGTGTCTGGGACACAACTGGTGAGTGAGTGGCTGTACAACTCAAGGCCAAATAAGCCAGTGCCAGGAAGGCAGCAGCACACACAGGTGACCACAGCCTTTTTTTTTTCCTTTTCAATCTGTGGTTTGCCAAACTACAACAAGGCACATTATTTAGGCTTTAGACACGATGTCTTTGTTCCTGCTATTCAGAAAGCAAAAGAGAGAAAGAAATGAGGCAGACACGGAACTACCGGGAACATACAGGATTCACTGGGTTCTCTGGTGGGTGGGATAAGTAGAAAAACGAAGTGACGGTGGCATACTTAGTTAACTACAGTTCACAAGTCTGCCTAAGTAGAAAAAATAAAAACCAGAGTTTTATGCCTCAAAATGCTTCTGCAAAATGCAGCTATTTCCTCAATTAAGCTCCGGCTTTGTGTCCCTCAAGGAATACAACAATGTTTTGTTTGCCTGTCTTTTACTGGGCAACTATCAACACAGCAGCCATCCTATTCTCAGCTGACCTTTGCAACATCCCTGTGCGGTATGTGCTTCTTCCAGCCCAGTGTTTCTCATGATGTACTCTGCATATGAGTTAAATAAGCCAGCAAGGTCCTTCTAGTCAAGGCTATGGTTTTTCCAGTGGTCATGTATGGATGTGAGAGTTGGACTGTGAAGAAAGCTGAGAGCCAAAGAATTGATGCTTTTGAACTGTGGTGTTGGACAAGACTCTTGAGAGTCCCTTGGACTGCAAGGAGATCCAACCAGTCCATTCTGAAGGAGATCAGCCCTGGGATTTCTTTGGAAGGAGTGATGCTAAAGCTGAAACTCCACTACTTTGGCCACCTCATGCAAAGAGTTGACTCATTGGAAAAGACTCTGATGCTGGGAGGGATTGGGAGCAGGAGAAGGAGACAACAGAGGATGAGATGGCTGGATGGCATCACTGACTCAATGGACGTGAGTCTGAGTGAACTCCGGGAGTTGGTGATGGACAGGGAGGCCTGGCGTGCTGCAATTCATGGGGTCGCAAAGAGTCAGACACGACTGAGCGACTGAACTGAACTGTGCAGTGTGTACCCTTCTCCCCATTTTACTAGTGAGAAAACTGAGGCTTGGAGAGGTTAAGGTAGCGAAAGAGCTGGGAATGTGAACCAGGGGTCTGACCCTGACTCCAGAGACAGGCACTGGAATGGCTGGGCTCCACTCCACTGATCCCTCAAATCAGTAAAGCCGTGGTTTATGGTAAGAGGACTGGAATGAAGACGGGGTGATTCTAACTTCCCAGTGAGTCTCACATCTGTCGCTTCCTTTCCACCGCTCCTGACTCCTCCCTGTCATCTGTATGAGCCTCACATTCGACCTCCGGACACCAAAGTTCCACTCTCCTCATCCTTTCGGCATTCCACCTCTAAGCTACGATGGTCTGAAACAAGACTTTGGGCACATCCCTCTCCTGCTCGTTACCTTTCTGGGATCCTCAGGAAGGAATTGGAAACACTTCAACATCTGCCGCCTGTACCCTTCCACTCCTCCTGCCCACTGACTTTCCTGCCAAACCGGGCTCCCTGCTCCTCTCTGCGGTCCCTGCCAACCTACCCCCACCCCCTCCCTCAAATGTTGGCTTTGCTGTCTTGACCCACGTGCTTGCTCTCACAGCCAAGCCCCATCCAAATCTCACCTCCCTTGTGGCGCTGCTTGC
Organism: Tragelaphus eurycerus; assembly: GCA_935064755.1. Taxonomy (NCBI): domain Eukaryota; kingdom Metazoa; phylum Chordata; class Mammalia; order Artiodactyla; family Bovidae; genus Tragelaphus; species Tragelaphus eurycerus. The sequence goes on from CAKXYN010000043.1 coordinate 17,959,226, forward strand.
CTATCAGTCTGACAGCAGTGGGGCTCATTGTCTCAAATCTTACCGCACATTTTATTGGTTCTTGGAATTGTGATTTGCTCCCTGCCTGGTGCTATTTGAAATCAGGTGATTAAATATTCATAAAGGGAAGCTTTATTTTTCCTAAGAGAACACAGTCTCTCTATAGCCACGTACTGCATCTTTTGTTTCTTACAAGCCCTCTCAGAGGGCTTTCCACCGCTCCTAAGATTTCTATTCTTAGGTTGTGTCCTGTATAATAAGATACTGAATACCTTCTACGTGATGAGTTCCTAACACCATACAGCAGGCCAAGGCTCACACCTTGTGCTCTGTAATTTCTGACCTCAGGCACCCTTCAAAAACTACCTGCAATACTAGATGTGCATGCACGCATGCTCAGTTGCGTCTGACTCTTTGCAACCCCATGGACTGTAGCCACCAGGTTCCTCTGTCCATGGAATTTTCCAGGCAAGAATACTAGAATGGGTCGCCATTTCCTCCTCCAAGGGATCTTCCTGACCCAGGGACCAAACTCGCGTCTCTTGCATCTCCTGCATTGGCAGGCAGACTCTTTTAACACTGTGCCACTTGGGATGCCTCAATACTAGATAGAGCACTTAGCCAAAACTGGTTTACTTCTGTAAGAAGATTATTAAAATATTAGACTATGATATTGTTATTAGAGTTTGGCTCCTGAAAGTGTCTGCATTTTAATACAAGTCTTTGAAGGCTTAAAAGAAGAAGAATGTTAGGTACTCTGATTGGGACATGAGGGGAAGAAGGCCTTCACAGCAGTCTTAGAACAACACCACCTGAGCAGTGGGACAGCCCATCTGCTTCTACATCCAGCTGTAAAATACTTCTAAGCACATGCAACAACTTTTAAAGCTTTTGAACCTTAAGCAGGCTTTCCCCCTAAAGCAGTTGAAAATGAATTCCCTGGCAGCAGTGGTTAGGACTCTGCACTCCACTTCAGGGGGCATGGGTTTGATCCCTGGTTGGGGAACTAAGATCCCACAGGCTGCGTGGTGCGACCAAAAAACAAACAAACAAAAAAAGTAAAGCAGTTAAAAATAACAACGGACATACTCTCTTCTGAGGTACATTTCAGAATACATATTAACTGTGTCTGGACTCAGAAGCAAATTTTTCAAGTGATTTTTCTCCCTGTGTTGCTTATCGTTGCTTTCTCCCTGCAAATTGTGAATTCCTTAGATGTTAATGCTGTGCCTGGCACCCAGCATTGTGCTAACACATGTTACATGCAATGAGGCTTGAACATGTGAAAAAAAAACACGTGAAGAAATGGCTCAGGGCTGAATGAAGCAGATTCATAAATATACTATGCCAGCCTTTCAAGTCAGTATTTTTTTTTAAGTAAAATATTACTTCTTTGGTTCTATCCCAGTTCATGCTACAGATTTATTTAACACACACATTCCCATCCATCCATAAGGCACACTGATGTCAGAGTGAAACTATCCCTCACAACTAATTTGGGTATATCTAAGATTCTGTAGGATTAGCAGGATTCTTTTAAGAGCTCAATATGAGTGATTCTGTAGGGCAGGCCTCCAAGAAATGAAACATTCACATCACTGGATTTGCAATTAGTCCAAGAACAAAAGATCAAATGCATTGTCCCATAGCTTGGCTCATCTCTACCCTGCCTTTGGGAGCAAGTGAAGTGCCTCACACTGATCTTATTATAGAGGGTTAAGGCAAGTAGCTAATCCCTCTGCAAGAGGGAGATAGATATACACAAACAAAAGCTTTCCAGGAAAAAGAGCATTAGTGGAAAAAACAATACTATTTCAGAGCTAAAGACATGGTGTTAATTGGTTGGTTCCCATTCAACACAGGGTAAGAGAGAGGGGTGTCAGAAGTGAGCATCACGGAAGCACAGGCAATAAAGCTCAAAGATGAGCATTTTTTGGTTCACTATGATAACTTATAACAAAATAGCACTTTAATTCTACCAAAAACAAAGAAAGATGGGGGTGCACAGCTTTTGCATGCAAGAAAACTCATCACTTTTGCAGCATTTCATAGGAAAATTCCCAGAGGAAAATCTGCCAATGTCATGGAAAGAAACACCATAGTACAGGCTTTATCCCGTTCTCCCTGAACTCATTTTGGGGACATTCTCCAAGGATATTTTTGATTAATGGGCATCTCAACCCCTGCAGCAGCCGAGATCCCTCCTACCTCCATGCCTTCTAGTTCTCCATCCTGAATGCTCCTTACTTGTGGTTGTCCAAATCTGAGAACAGCCCTCAAAGTCTCCTCCAGCTTTTATAATCACCAGAGCTCATGGTGATACGTCTGAAGTGAGGCAGTCTTGGCAAAGCAATAAAACCTGGATGTTATCAATGCCATTCTTGCCTTGTAGCTTAAATTTTTTCTTGCTCTCTTAGTCTCTTTTTCTACTGGATCCCTGGGGTCCAGAGGACTTCATTCAATTATTTATTACTCATTTGTTTATCCATTAACCCCTCTTTCACCATTATTCTCTATTTAATAATTCATTATATCATCAACTATTCTCAGTCAATCCATGTCTCACTCTCCATCTATTTTTCTCTTTTTAAAAATTTTAAAATATATTTTCCCATATATTCTTCATTCATTCATTTATTCCACAAGACATTTGTTGGGCACTATTGTCTGTTCCAGGAAGAGAGCAGTGAACAAAATGTAATGCAGTAGTAGACAAAGTCTTTTTCCTCATGCAGCTGAGAGGAGGGGACAACAAACACACAAAAATGAATATGTAATATAATGTCAGATAGTGATAAGTGATGGATGACAGTAAGAGAAGGAACAACATTCATTGGTCCATAGATACCAAGTACCTACTATGTGCTGGATATATTGTTAGAAGCTTGGGGGATGGTGGTGAGAGAGACCCAGGTCCTCAACCCAAGAAAGCAACACAGTGATACTTAGCCCTGGGAATTTGGATTATTAAAAGTTCCTTGGGCAATTATGACATACAGGTCACAGTTGAGAACTTCTATTCCCTGGTGGTTTAGACGGTAAAGAATCCGCCTGCAGTGCAGGAGACCCAGGTTCAATCCCTGGGTCAGGAATATCCCCTGGAGAAGGGAATGGCTACCCACTCCAGTATTCTTGTCTGGAGAATTCCATGGACAGAGGAGCCTGATGGGCTACAGTCCATAGGGTCACAAAGAGTCAAATAGGACTGAGTGACTAATACACACACTCATGCTAAAAGAGGTAGTTGGAACCAGATTGTGAAGAGCCTTTAATGTTGACCAAAAGGCTAGACTTTCACTTTTAAGTCACAAGGAAACACCAAATGACTTTAATGATCCAGTTTACTTTTTAGAGTCATGATCTGGTAACTGTGAAGACAGGTTCAATTCAATAAGGACATTATAACAGAAATTTAGGTGAGAGATGGTGAAATCCTAATTAAGGGAATGGAGAAAAGAGGAAACATACAACAGAATTTTAGAGATGAGTTTAGAAGAAATTTGAAGTGTTGGTAGAGCACTCAAGAGATAACTAGTCATTGATAACTGCAATATATCCACTATATTAGACCCTTCCAGATGTCAAGCCAAATCAGATCCCTATGTCATCCCCTCTGCCTGTCCTGTCCTCTCTCTTTGTCTCCCTAACAGAATCCTTCTTATCCTTCAAGAAATCCCTCAAATATAATTATTTCTGGAATAAGTTCCTCAAGGACAGGGATCATATCTTATTTCACTTTGAAATCCTAGCTACCATCTTGTGTACAACAAATACTCAACAACTGTTTACTGACTGACTGAATGACTACATGGAGAATGAATTTGCAACCCTACAGAATGATTTATCCTACTAGGTGCTGTGAGTGAGTGAAGTCACTCAGTCGTGTCCGACTCTTTGAGACCCCATAGACTGTAGCCTACCAGGCTCCTCTGTCCATGGAATTTTCCAGGCAATAGTACTGGAGTGGATTGCCATTTCCTTCTCTAGGAGATCTTCCCAACCCAGGGCTCGAACCTGGCTCTCCCGCATTGTAGACAGACGCTTTACCGTCTGAGCCACCAGGGAAGTCACTAGGTACTAGAAAGATGCTAAATCTGTGTTTTTCAATCAACTGCAAACAAGTGTATTTAAACACTTTATTTCCAAGAAATATCCTAAAAGTAAACCAAGCCAATCTATGCATTAATGGCTCTATCCTCACTATCTATACTTATTTCTCTTTGTCCTATTTTTCTCTGCATCTCACTTTTAGATGGCCTTTCATCTGGCTTCCTATTTCTTCTGCCTGTGGCTCAGGCTGGCATACAGTGCCCCCTGTGACTTCTGCTCCAACAGTAGCAGTCATTGGCCTATTACTGACTGTCATCTGTTACCAGGGCCGGTTTATACATAGGCAGAGTAGGCTACCACATCCTTCGTGTGACACCCACTGCCTCTAATGTTACCTCCTTTGCTTTTTGTGGCTGAAGGTTCTGAACCTTATCAGGATACATTCTCAGAGTAGTTCTTTAAGCTTTTAGAAACAACCAAGAAAAGGAAAGAAGCTCAAAACTTTCATCCACAGTGGCTTAAGTTATTAAAAATTTAAGTAAGCCTTAGGGTAGAATGCACGGTAGAGCTTTTCCAAGGGGAAAGGAGGAAGCCACAAGGGAACTGAAGGATGCGGGATGGCAAAAAGTGTGGGAGGAAAAACCAGAAAAAAAGAGTTGGGAAGCTTAGAACACACTTGAGAAACTCTTGCTTTTGTTTTTCATTTTTTTAGAGGTCTGGGCTGACCCTGTTTGTGGCCACATACCCACTCTAGCATTCTTGCCTAGAGAATTCCATGGACAGGGGAGTCTGGCAGGCTAGAGTCCATGGGACCAGTCTTCAGAGAGGTAGTCTTAGGGGAAGAGATTGGAGAGACAGAGGGGAACTAAAAAGGTCAGTCCACTTCTGGGCTCCTTCAGACCAAAGTAGCACCAAGAGTGGGGCCACGTAATGCCCTGGTCAGTCGAGAGGCTACTAGACTCTCAGTGATTCCCTAAGCACCCAAAGTTTTTTTCATAGAACATGTCATCTCAAATAATAAAGGAGGGGCTTCTCATCCCAGAGCAGGCCTACCTCTATAATCAGGAAACACACGTTATTCCTCGTTGGGGAGGCAGGATCTGACGCACATGAAATTTCTTACATTTTCATCCCCTGCTCCCCATCAAGGCTCAGTCAAGTCCGGGGGATTATTGTATGCCTGTCCCACAATTATCTGGGGGGAGAGACACAATGTGCTATCAAACTGCAGACCATTGTACCAGTGCCAGTGTGTGAACTGTGTGCTACTGGTTTACAACAGGCACGTCAAGGCTGTATATCATCACCCTGCTTATTTAACTTATATGCAGAGTACATCATGAGAAACGCTGGACTGGAAGAAGCACAAGCTGGAATCAAGATTGCCGGGAGAAATATCAATAACCTCAGATATGCAGATGACACCACCCTTATGGCAGAAAGTGAAGAGGAACTCAAAAGCCTCTTGATAAAAGTGAAAGTGGAGAGTAAAAAAGATGGCTTAAAGCTCAACATTCAGAAAACGAAGATCATGGCATCTGGTCCCATCACTTCATGGGAAATAAATGGGGAAACAGTGTCAGACTTTATTTTGGGGGGCTCCAAAATCACTGCAGATGGTGATTGCAGCCATGAAATTAAAAGACGCTTACTCCTTGGAAGAAAAGTTGTGACCAACCTAGACAGCATATTGAAAAGAAGAGACATTACTTTGCCAACAAAGGTCCGTCTAGTCAAGGCTATGGTTTTTCCTGTGGTCATGTATGGATGTGAGAGTTGGACTGTGAAGAAAGCTGAGCGCCAAAGATCTGATACTTTTGAACTGTGGTGTTGGAGAAGACTCTTGGGAGTCCCTTGGACCACAAGGAGATCCAACCAGTCCATTCTAAAGGAGATCAGTCCTGGGTGTTCATTGGAAGGACTGATGATGAAGCTGAAACTCCAATACTTTGGCCACCTCATGCAAAGAGTTGACTCATTGGAAAAGACTCTGATGCTGGGAGGGATTGAGGGCAGGAGAAGAAGGGGACGACAGAGGATGAGATGGCTGGATGGCATCACCAACTCGATGGACATGAGTCTGAGTGAACTCCGGGAGTTGGTGATGGACAGGGAGGCCTGGCATGCTGCGATTCATGGGGTTGCAAAGGAAGGCAATGGCACCCCACCCCAGTACTTTTGCCTGGAAAATCCCATGGACAGAGGAGCCTGGTAGGCTCCAGTCCATGGGGTCGCTAAGAGTCGGAGACGACTGAGCGACTTCACTTTCACTTTTCACTTTTCACTTTCATGCATTGGAGAAGGAAATGGCAACCCACTCCAGTATTGCCTGGAGAATCCCAGGGATGGGGGAGCCTGGTGAGCTTCCGTCTATGGGGTCGCACAGAGTCGGACACGACTGAAGCGACTTAACAACAACAACAAAGAGTCGGACACGACTGAGCGACTGAACTGAACAGTCATCAAGAGTATGCATTTGGAATCAGTTACAGCAATTTGCTGAGACACCACAGTACATCCTCAGTGGGCTTACACTTTGCATGCCCTTGTTGTTATCTGTATTTCACTTTTTGAGTATTCATTTTTATAATATTTTATTAAAGGGCTCAATTTGTGATAACTAGAAATAGAAAACCTTAAATCCCTAACACCAGTCCTTCATCACTGTTTGTGCCAGTAATACCCAGCAGCCAGAACTAGAGCTGAGTGTGCTTGGAGTTTTCTTTGCCACTCGAAAGAGAGCCTCATCCCCTGCTCCCCCTCTGTTCATCAGAGCCCTCTCTGCCTCCTCAAGCTACAGATGCAAAGACCAGTTCCAAAGGAATGCAGGTAGCTTCTCATCCTTGAATACACGTTTAATACCCACAAGGAGTTATTCACAAACAGAAGTGCTCAGAATTGTGCCCACAACAGAAGAAGGACTCTTGCCCCAGAGCTTATTAAGGGAAAAAAAAAAAAAATTCCTTCAGAAACTGCAATACCCAGTCAGGATTGCCTCACGCTCCCTGACTCCTGACTAAGAAAATATTGACAGGTATTGAGTCATTCTATTGAAGTTCACTTAGTCTAAAAGTACAGGCCCCAAAATATACTTAACATACCCAGTTCCCAAAGGTTAAAGTATAGGTGAGAAACATGCTGGAACCTGACACTGAATAAAGCAGGAGCTTCTGACACAGAGAAGGAAGTCAGTAACAGCTCCTGCTACAGTTCTGGGTGATCACTGCTCACACCACGTAATGAGCAAAGTATGCCGGACACATCAAACATGTTTATTCCTGTCTTCTTGGCCTACCTCATCTGTGTTATAATAACATGTTAGTTGCTCAGTCTTGTTCGACCCTTTACGACCCCAGGACCGTAGCCCACCAGGCTCCTCTGTCCTTGGAATTCTCTAGGTAAAAATATTGGAGTGGGTTGCTATTTCCTTCTCTAGGGGATCTTCCTGACCCAGGGACTGAACTTGGGTCTCCTGTGTTGCAGGCAGATTCTTTACCATCTGAGCCATCAGGGATTGCCAACCTAACATAAGGCCACCTGCAAACTGCCAATTTTCTTTCTTCCTGAGAAATACCAAGTGGTACCCATACCTCATTACATTCCATCTCATAACATCCTGGTGAGACAGCTTGGTCCTGGGGTACATACAGATGAAACCTTAAAGATGTGTCTGAAGTCATCCAAGAAATGTAACCAACAACAGAGACACAAATGTGGACACTATTCACACCCTCAAATTGGGAAAGGAAGGTGGGTACCCACTGGGTCGCATGGTCATAAGGAAACTCAGTCAAGCTCTAAGGGGCATGGCACCTCAGTCCCTTAGGCCATTTGAGATGAAATGAGTTTCTGGGAGAAGGAAAGGAAGTCCTTGACTATCTCCCGGAGTTTGCTCAAACTCATGTCCATTGAGTTGGTGATGCCATCTAACCAGCTTCTCATCCTCTGCCACCCCCTTCTCCTTTTGCCTTCAATCTCTCCCAGCATCAGAGTCTTGATAGAACATCACAGATCATCCTGGGTAGGGGTCGGGGGGGATATGGTGCCGCCTACCACCCAGGAAAACAAAGCGAGTCCTCTCTGAAAGGGAAATGGATAAACAACAGGTACCTTAATAGACTCAGTATTCCATTATCCATATAACATAAGACTTACATTTGACTCTGAAATGCCTGTTGGTGCCTATAGAACAGACTCACTCACTCATCCACAAATTATATTGAAAACATCCGCGTTTCCCAGGTGTCTCAGCCTTGGACCCTGACTCAGTGACTGTTCCACCAGCAAATTCACCGACTTCACTATAGTTGGAGATTCTGATTCAATTGTCTTCACTGAGGAACTAGAGATAAAATGTAATTGTCCTTCAACCAAAGAGTAACAACTATACCTCCAATGGACAGATACCAATGGGAAGATCCTTAAATATCTAAAAACAAATCATCTTGGTTGAAAAAGTTTGTGGCAACATAGCCTCATAATCAGCTATATCATAGGAAGGATGTACAAATGTGCATTTTGATTGGTCAGGTGATAAGACAAATGGAAACACACAAAAGCAAGACTGAAATATTGAGGACAATCTGCATCCTTAAGAGCCGTCTATTCAGTACCTACCATGTACCAAGTATTTTATGTACTAATTCTCATCAGAATCTTTCTTATACAGTATGATTCCTATCTATAGTTAAGAAAAGAGATTCAGGAAGATTAAATGACTTGCGCACGGTCAAATGCTAATAAATGGCATATTCAGGATTAGAATTCCCATCTGCTTGGTTTTGGTGCTTAAATTTCTTTAATTGCACCAGGCTGTTACAATTTGATCATCACTGATTTCTTTTTTTGGCCATATTTGTGTAGCTTGTGGGGATCTTAGTTCCCCGACCAGGGAAGGAACCTGGGCCCACAGCAGTGTAAGTATCTAAGTCCTAACACTGGATCGCCAGGGAATTTCCCCCAATCATCTCTTTCCTTCAATGACTTATTCCCCAATATTCATTTTGGAGTACCTTTTCATTTACTCTATGAAGAAACCCTTAGCACAAATAACAATTAAAAAAAAAAAAAAAAAAAACCAGCTCTAGTTGGTGGGAAGAAATCACCACTTGACATTTTATTTAATATGCAGATTTGTTAGACATCCTGGAAGCTGAGAAAGAATACTTCTCAGGCTTTGTTCACAAGCAGGGCTCAGAACGCTCTCATCCGTGCCCTCCTCCCCACACCCAGGAGACCTGGCTGGCCTCACAGCAGGACCTAGCCAGGACCCCCACATGCAGCAGCTCTCCCCATGGGCTTGGTCTCACCTGGGGATTGCTGGGGCTACATCTTCTTCTGGCTCTTCTACAACACCCGTTAGCTCTGGGGGGAGGAAAGCATCCTTGTGGACGTTGTTCACCCAGCTTTCCTTTGCCCTGTTTGCTCTGTCCTTACTCTGCTCATCTGAAACAGGAAACAATAAAGGCAAGAAGGTTATCCATCTGTCTTCTCCACAACCTACAACTTCTCATATCAGATCTAACCTCTGAAGGCTGGAACCTGAACGTCAGGCCTTCCCTGAGCACCCTGGCATCACGAATGAGTCTGTGTACTTGAGATCAGAATTATCAATACTTCCGTGAGAGGAGTCATCTTGTTAGTTGCCCACAAGTAGAGTCTCCAGATGGGGAAGGCAATGGCACCCCACCCTAGTACTCTTGCCTGGAAAATCCCATGGACAGAGGACCCTGGTGGGCCGCTGTCCATGGGGTCGCTAAGAGTCGGACATGACTGAGCGACTTCACTTTCACTTTTCACTTTCATGCATTGGAGAAGGAAATGGCAACCCACTCCAGTGTTCTTGCCTGGAGAATCCCAGGGACGGTGGAGCCTGGTGGGCTGCCGTCTATGGGGTCGCACTGAGTTGGACACGACTGAAGCGACTTAGCAGCAGAGTCTCCAGAGAGCATGGGCGCACCTTTAATGGACACAACTAAAGCAAAACTGTGACTGCTCTAGGTGAATCTGACTTGAATTGGGGTCAGGACTTGTTGCGTATGGCCAGGGGATGCTCAGGGCAGGGAAGTTCTTGTTGGGACAGACACACCATCATTACCAACTCTTTACTGAACAGCTACAATGGGCTCGACTCAAGGCTGGGTTCTGGGATACAAAAGGGAACAAATGCTTCTATTCTGGAGTGTTCCTCTCCACTGCCTCCTCCTCTCACAGTCTCTACACAGCCAAATTCTACAAGTTCTCAAAAGCTAGCTCAGATGCCAGAGCCCCCTTAAAACCTCTGTGATCCCTCTTCAGGAAATAATCTCTTTGGCCTCTGAACACCCACTGCTCTCTGCCTACACCTCTTGGATAATTAGCATCAACTGAGTGATGCCTGAGTTCGAGGCAGTGTTGAGTCCCTTGCATACATGATCCTCTGAGGAGGGAAAAATTTTCCAAGTTTACAGATTTCAAAATTGAAGACCAAAGGGATAAAGAGACTTGCCTAAGGCCACATAGCCAGTAAGCTCCAGTAATACTTCCATCAGTGTTAAGAATTAAGATGAAGCAATATGTGCTTAGTCACTTCAGTCGTGTTTGACTCTCTGCCACCCCATGGACTGCAGCCCGCCTGGCTCCTCTGTCCATGGGATTCTCCAGGCAAGAACACTGGAGTGGGTTGCCATGCCCTTTTCCAGGTGATCTTCCTGACCCAGGGATTGAACCCAGGTCTCCTGCATTGTAGGCAGATTCCTTACTGTCTGAGCCACCAAGGACTCCCAATTTCCAAATACATTCATAGGTCTCTCTACTCATAAGTCTAGTTTCTTTAACTGCAAAATGGAGCCCTCGGTATAACCACGGGACCCTTCAAGATTTCTGAAGTTCTGGGTGGTTTTGGGAGGGTGCATGGCAGAGCTGGGATTTCAGCCCTTCTGATGTAGAACCACACTCCTTATAGATGGAGGCTGACTCCTTACAATGAGCTATGCAGTGCTCATAGCCCGTTGATGACAAGTTACTTCACTTCTCTGAGTTATACATATTGCATACATATAATGAGGATAATAATACCTACCTTATAAGATTGCTACTACAATTAAAAATATTAGGGAAGAAATGCCTGTAACATATTAGATGCCAAAGAGGTAATTTCCTTATTGAGAACAGGTTAGAACTAGACAGGGGCTAGTTCTCAGGGGTAAAGGTTTATACTGACTAGTGCAGAGTTGATTAGAGAGAAGGCACCTGGTAAATATTTAATGAACTCAACAGAATTCTAAAGAAGCCTCCAAAATGCTGTCTTTACAGTCCCTTAAATGATGTACTTGGTTTTTAAAGAAGTACCAGGTGTCACAGTCATTGAGCAGGAAGGCCAATCTCTTCCTGTTACTCTACTCAGGAGAAAAGGTTCTGAATTTTTAGTTAGAGCCAAAGAAAGAGGAGATGGTAGATCCCTGATAAGAGCTTTCCAGGTGGTACACTGGTAAAAAAAAAAAAAAAAAACATCTGCCTAAAAAATCTGCCTGCCAATGCAGGAGACACAAGAGATGTAGATTTGATCCCCCAAGATTGGGAAGATCCCCTGGAGTAGGAAATGGCAACCCGCTCCAGTATTCTTGCCTGGAACATTCCATGGACAGAGGAGCCTGGTAGGCTACCATCCAAGGGTCAGACGCGACAGCGCGCTCACACACACACACACACACACACCCCTTATAAGCCTCAATTGTCGATGTTACTCCAAGTCGAAATGGCAGCTAAAGGGCTTCCTTTGTTCTTCTTTACCACACTAAGTCACTTAGCCCTGACTTCATCCATCTACACCCAAGAAGATTTTGACCTACAGGACCACACATTATGCAAAGCACACCCCTAAATGATTTCCCTCTGCAAATTCAGTAGTGATGGTGACACCCTTCCCTTCTCCCAAGGACTACTTCTCCCAAACAAATGCTGCCTTAAGAGGCAGTAGCCCAATCAACTTACCTGCTACTTGGGGCCTCTTCTTCCTCATGGATGCTCTGATGATATCTGCACCGTGGATTCTATCTCTGTGTCTTTTTGCCTTGGCTTCATAAAACCACTGGCCACTCATATTCTTCAGTTGCTGGTCATCCTTAACTTTTTCAGGCAAATGTCTACAAAAGGAAAAACACTTTACTTTGTTATGAATCCACGGTAAGTAAATGAGTTCACTGTGACACGGTACAAAGAAGTTGTAAGCATATGGCCAAAATGAAGCTCTCAATGTTCTAAGAGATCCTACAAACCTCCCAGATGACTCACCAGTGTATACTTTAACTAAAAGGTCACAGGATCCAATGCCATCATTTTTCAAAAATTCAAAGATTTAAGCCACAATCCCCAGATGACCCCTGAGATTTCTCAAGAGCAAATTCACTTTTCGGCTGTAGGCTTGTGTGTTCACTGTTCAAAGGCAATTACCCAAGAGAAGAGGGCATATTACACTTCCCTAAGCCTTGGTTTCCTTATTTTTAAAAAGGGGTTAAGGGAAAATGGCATTGAAACATGTATATTATCATATGTGAAATGGATCACCAGTCCAGGTTTGATGCATGATACAGGGTGCTCGGGGCTGGTGAACTGGGATGACCCAGAGGGATGGGATGGGGAACACATGTACACCCGTGGTGGATTCATGTCAATGTATGACAAAAGCAATACAATATTGTAATTAGCCTCCAAATAAATAAATAAAGTGGGAAAAAAACCCCACAAAATTACAGTATCATAAAAATAATTTCACTGTATGAAAAAATAAAATACATTTTTAAAAAGGGAGATAATTACCCCACAAAAAAAAGGGGGTTAAGGAATTTCCCTGATGGTTTAGTGGTTAAGACGTCATCTTCCAACACAGGGGGTGCGGGTTTGATCCCTAATTGGAGAGATAAGATCCCACATGCCTCAGTGGCCAAAAAAGCAAAACTTAAAACATCTGCAATACTGTAACAAATCCAAGAAAGACTTTAAAAATGTCCACCTTAAAAAATCTTAAAAAGGAAGGGGGTTAATGATAGTAACTCACCTCGTGAGATTTCTATGAGGATTAAGTTAGCTAATGCACGTACATTACCATCTGCGTATGCCTGGTGCCTAATAAACACTGAGTGGATAACTGGTGGGGAAGTTATCAGCTCATCAGTTCTTGCCATTTCAGTGAAATGAACTTATCAGAGACTTTTCTGGAAGCCTATATGTCCATGGTTCTTAATTCCAGGAAAATGAATTCAACAAGGCAGACTGGGATCAGGGAAGATCAAACTTAGGTGGGGTAGGGAGTGCAGGCAGGGGTAAATTCCATTTGTGCAGATACTGCCTCTAAGGGTTCTACAGTCATTGATGCTCACGGAAAAGCTAAAATCTAAAGAACAAACCAAGTACCACCCCTTCTAGAGTTTCCCCCATTTTACAGAAGAGGGAAAAACACTGTTCTGCAATGACAAGTCTCATAACCTCCACATCTCTCTACCCATGTTGACAAAATGAGAGTCAAAAAAATCTATCTTTTCTTGTTCACAGAGCTGTACTTACAATAAAGTAAAATAAAAGCCTTTGGAAGATACTGTGCTACAAAAATCCAATGGGGTTTGATGATCGTCATTCAAGCTAATACGCACACTACCTAACATAGCAAATCTAAGTGTTTTAGCCAGAGACTGTGCAGGGTGGCCACACCGAGGTGGTGGCAGGGCTGTGTGTGACGGCTGCACAAAGGCCCACCAGGGAAAGAGGAAGGCAGAAGGGGCAGTCACCAGGGTTCTGGCAAGTACATTTTCTCTCTTCTAAGTGTGCCTAAAGAGACACTTTCCAGACAGAGTCTGGACGTTTCTCTGCTGGAAACATCTCTGCTCTCCACTTAAAGAAGTGACCCTATGCCAAACATGTCCAATCACAACCCTCAGACACACGCTGTAGTAAGAGCCCACCACCAAATCCTAACAGGGACAGTGTCTTCATTTCATGGCTCTGAATCACCAGAGGTCATGGCTCCTATGAAATGTGTCTAATGATTTCCCATTGCCCAGATTTTCTTTTTTCAAATATCTTTATTGGAATATAGTTTATTTAAAATGTTGCATTAGCTTCTGCTGTACAGCAAAGTGATTCAGTTATACATATATGTATATCCACTTTTTTAGGTTCTTTTCCCACATAGGTTATTACAGAGTATTGTGTAGAGTTCCCTGTGCTATACAGTAGGTCCTTATTAGTTATCTATTTTTATACATAGTAGAGTGTGTATTTTTAACAACCAGGACACGGAAGCAACCTAAATGTCCATCAGTAAGAATGGATAAAGAAGATGTGTTCATTCAGCCATTAAAAAAAAAAAAAAAAAGAGTGAAATGACTTTATGGTAAAAGAATTTGCCTGCAGGGCAGGGGATGTGGGTTTGATCCCTGGATCCAGAAAATTCTCTGGAGAAGGAAATGGCAACCCAGTCCAGCATTCCTGCCTGCGAAATCCCATGGACAGAGGAGCCTGATGGACTTAAGAGACTGTCATATTGAGTGAAGTAAGTGAGACAGAGAAAAACAAATATCATACAATATTGCTGACATGTGGAATCATTGCCTAGATTTTCAGCAGAGCAAAAAATCCACCTGGTTGCTGATGGAGCTTTTGCCTTCCCTTCCCAAAAGGACCTCATTCAAGTTCAATGCCAGAAAAGAGAAGTCCTTCCAGCTCTCCGAGACTAGACAGTGAGCCCCTAGGGGCAGGGCCTGTACTCAATATATCTTTGCTTCATGTCTGGAAAACAGTGGGTGTTCACTGTCAGAAGTCAGAACTTCTGGAGGGAAGGAATATCCTATGCGGCCCCCAACCACCTGGCTTCAGGCTATCTTTTCAGATTCATTTTCTAGCACTTGCTCCCATGCTCCCCACTTGACTTCTCACTGATCTCCCAAACTGTTCTTGCATGATGACCTCTGCAGACATTAAGGGCAGGAGGTTGTGGCAGAAAGACTATGGGCTTTGGTGTCTTCCCAGATTGGGTCCAAATTCCAGTTCTGACCCTGCTTAAATGCCATCTTTGGCAGCTTCCTGTACCCCTCTAAGCTTCAGTCTCCTTGTTTATAAAGACAGGGGGAAATAAGAGGTACTCTGCAGGACTTCTACGATGACAAAAGGCAGTATTTACCTAGAAGTACCTAACAGTACCTGGATCCTGGTAAGAGACCAGTAAATGTAAATTCTCTTGGGATGTCTTTCTCTCACTTCTCTGTCCAGCACGTGACCCCTCATCCCTCAGATCTATGCACTGCCTCACCGGGGAAGGCTTCCCTGACTCCCGAGGGCACCAGGTGGCTGGCCCTTCTCCGTGCTCCCACGCTCCTCCATGGCAGCGCTCAGTGCGCCATGTTCCAATTATCTGTTTGCACATCCATCTTACACACTGACCTGCAAACTCTGCTAATCGCTTGAAAGCGAGAACTACCTCCTAATCACCTTTCTAACAAAAGCCCCTAGCACAGAGCCCGGCACGGAACTGATGCCTAGAAACTGTTAAGTGGATAACTTGTACACGTAAATGTACAGCAGCCAGCCTGGTGTGAGTCGGATAAGAGATGAGAGCCTGTTGTTCCTGGGCTTGAGTGAACCAAGCTCCATCACAATGGCAGTGCCTGCCTTCTCTGGTTCAGGCAGGACACTTCATCTCTTGGAGGATTAGGAAAATGCAGAAGGAAATCTGACATCGGCTATGAGCTTATTTAAGAAGACCCCAAACCCTCTGCTGCTAAGTCACTTCAGTCGTGTCCGACTCTGTGCCACCCCATAGACGGCAGCCCACCAGGCTCCCCCGTCCCTGGGATTCTCCAGGCAAAAACACTGGAGTGGGTTGCCATTTCCTTCTCCAATGCATGAAAGTGAAAAGTGAAAGTGAAGTCGCTCAGTCGTGTCCGACTCTTCGAGACCTCATGGACTATAGCCTACCAGGCTCCTCCATCCGTGGCGTTTTCCAGGCAAGAATACTGGAGTGGGGTGCCATTGCCTTCTCCAACAAACCCTCAGAGCGTAGCAACTCTCAATTTCCCTTCATGAGATTATTTATTTACTTGTTTTTGTTGTTCAACCGAAAGGCACTTTGTAAGCGTCATTAGGCAACGCTTGATCAGCTCCTGCCTAACTGACTGTCTCCAAGGCTCTGGCCCCCCTAAGCCTGCAGTGCTGTGGGAGTCAGGCTCCCAGTAAGGCCATTACAGTAAAGAACTCAGGCTGGGTTTCTGGTTCATCTCTTTTAAAGTGGCAAAAAAAAAAAAAAAAAAAAAAATAGGAAATACTTTCAAATGCACTAAGTGCTATTTATGTATTTCCTATCATGATAATCACTGCCAGAGTTAATCAATCTCTTTTTCTATCTTAGTCATTTGGAATATTTTATAGATGAAACCACAGGCAAGACATCAAAGCCCAAGTTCTGTAGAGATGTAGATTAAAAAGAAATCCACCATCAGGGACTTCCCTAGTGGCCCAGTGTTAAAACTCGGTATTTCCACTGCAGGAGGCACAGGTGTGATCTCTCATTTAGGAACTAAGATCCCGCAGGCTGCACAGCATGACCAAAAAAGGAATAAAAAGAACCTACCACCTAGGTGGGGCTGGTAAAATCTTCTTAGCACCTGGAGAATATTATGGGTAGTGAAATAAGTCAGACAGAAAGACAAATCATGTATGATGTCACTTACTTGGGGAATGTGCTCATTCCAAACACTAGCAAGGTAACGCTCAAAATTTTTCAAGCTAGGCTTCACAGTATATGAACTGAGAACTTCCAGATATACAAGCTGGGTTTAGAAGAGGCAGAGGAACCAGAGATCAAATTGCCAACATCCACTGGATCATAGAGAAAGCAAGGGAGTTCCAGAAAAACATCTGCTTCTCTTTCATTGACTACGCTAAAGCCTTTGATGGTGTGGATCACAACAAACTGGAAAATTCTTAAAGAGATGGGAATTCCAGATCACCTTACCTGTCTCCTGAGAAACCTATATGCAGGTCAAGAAGAAACAGCTGGAACCAGACAGGGAACAACAGACTGGTTCAAAATTGGGAAAGGAGTACATCAAGGCTATATATTGTCATCCTTCTTATTTAACTTCCATGCAAATTACATCATGCAAAATGCTGGGCTGGATGAATCACAAGCTGGATTCAAGATTGCTGGGAGAAATATCAACAATCTCAGATATGCAGATGATAACACTCTAATTGTAGAAGTGAAGAGGAATTAATGCAGGTGAAAGAAGGGAGTGAAAAAGCTGGCTTAAAACAACATTCAAAGAACTAAGATCATGGCATCTGGTTCCATCATTTCATGGTAAATAGAAGGGGAAAAAGTGGAAGCAGTGGTAGATTTTATTTTCTTGGGCTCCAAAATCACCACAGATGGTGACTGCAGCTATAAAATTAAAAGATGCTTGCTCCTTGGAAGAAAAGCTATAACAAACCTAGGCAGCGTATTAAAAAGCAGAGACAACAGTTTGCTGACAAAGGTCCATATAGTCAAAGCTATGGTTTTTCCAGTAGTTGTGTACAGATGTGAGAGATGGACCATAAAGAAGGCTGAAAGCCAAACAACTGATGCTTTCAAACTGTGTTGCTAGAGAAGACTTTTGAGAGTCCCTTGGACAGCAAGGAGAGCAAACCAGTCAGTCCTAAAGGAAATCAACCCTGAATATTTATTTGAAGGACTGATGCTGAAGCTGAAGCTCCAATACTCTGGCAACCTGACGGGAAGAGCCGACTACTGGAAAAGACCCCGATGCTGGAAAAGACTGAGGGCAAGAGGAGAAAGGCGTGACAGAGGATGAAATGTTTGAATGGCATCCCTGACTCAGTGGACATGAGTTTGAGCAAACTCAGGGAGACAGTGAAGGACAGGGAAGCCGGGCATGCTGTAGTCCATGGGGTCACAAAGAGTCAGACATGACTGAGCAACTGAACAGTAACAACAAAAAATAATACAAATGATGTATATGCAAAATAAGAACAGACTCAGGGATATAGAAAACAAACTAATGGATAATAAAGGGGAAAGGGAATAGGGAGGAGCAAAACAGGGGTACCAGATTAAGAAATACAGACTACTAGGGCTGCAGTCCATGGGGTCGCAAAGAGTCGGACACGACTGAGCAACTTCACTTTCATTTTTCACTTTCATGCATTGGAGAAGGAAATGGCAACCCACTCCAGTGTTCTTGCCTGGAGAATCCCAGGGACGGGGGAGCCTGGTGGGCTGCCGTTTATGGGGTCGCACAGAGTCGGACACGACTGAAGTGACTTAGCTATAGCTATGTATAAAATAGATAAGCAACACAGATATATTGTACAGCACAGGGAATTATAGCCATTATCTTGCAATAACTTTTAAAGACATATAACCTAAAAAAATACTGAATCCCAATGCAGTACTAATAGGAAACATATAATATTGTAAATTAACTATACTTTAAGTATTAAAAATTAAAATAAAAAATACTCTTTACCAGCCTACATTGATCTCTCATTTTTCTTGAACTTGAATTGTACCAACAAATTAGCATTTGATTCTCTAGTTGTACCATTTAGCTGAAGTGGGGAAAAGGATAAGTTTCTTGGCCCTCACACTTTTTACACCTTACCATCCTCTCCACTTGCATGTCATACTTAGTAGAGAGCTGAGGACAGAGAAGATGCTCAATAAATACCCACAGGCTGCTGGGCAAAGTGAAAGCAGAATACTCAGCCTAGAGAAAACACTGTCCTGGTCATGCCCCCATTCCATCAGCTAATATACACTAAGTAGGTGTTTTATACGGGGCTTCCTGCATGGCACTTAACAAGCATTATCTCACTTAATCCTTACTGGTTTACTATGATGCCCAAAGAACTCAGTCAATTGCAGAAGATGGCCATCTTGCCTCCTCTGTATGTTAAAGGCCTTATCTGTTCATTTGCTTATCCACTAGTTCATTGATTCCCTATTGCATACAAGGTATATGCTCGGAACTGTACATAAAATAGTCTACAGCCAGTCTAACTTCCAATGCCAAGTGCCGTGGTGCAGAAAGAATTTGAGCGCTTCCACAGAAGAGCCAGAACAGTGGCACCCTTCATCCTGGGTTCAAACAGCTTTCTTCCTTGTACTGACATAGCACACCCCAGATTCTAGCTATTCGTCATGAGGATGCAAAGGTCTAGCATCACAGGCAGAACCTGGTCGATGTTATCTGATCAGCTGTGGATAATGAGAATCAGCAGACTGGCCAGAGAGGCTGACGGCTTAATTCCCTAGATAGTATTTTTTAACCCCTCAGCATATTCTGGGCAAGAGGGTTAGACTAGGTGATTTCGAAGTACTCTTACATGTTTGTTTTGAATATGAGAGCTGGAATGAACCTTGGATAGTTACAAATGGCCTCACTTCAGGGATGAATTGAAACCCAGAGAGGTTAAGAGGTTTGCCCAAGGTCACACAGAGCCAGGACCAGAAGCCAGCCTGCCTCCTCACCCACATTCTTTCTAGTGCTTTCCCACCCTGCCGGGGACAGCCAAACGTGGTTATGATTTCTAAGGTGGCTATCACACTTCACTCTTTCTACGAGGGAATTCAACCCTTGATAGAGAATCTGAAAACAAACACATGTGAAAATGAAATAAACAGCAAAAGCTCGTTACAGTGGAAAATAAGACAAAACGTGCATCACTCACGTTGTGGATACGCTGCAGGTCCCCACAGTCTGCTGTGAGGCAGCACACTGTGTGGGAAACACAGGTTCGTAGTTGGATGAGCAAGGTTTCACTCTTACAGGGCGTTTAACCTCACCCCCACCCCACCCCCACTTCCTCCTTGTTGAGTGGGTTTGGCTACACTGTTGCAGGGATCCAGGGGGAAAATGTGACACTGTGTACAATGTCAACCCTGGACAAATGTTGGTTCCTTTCCCCTTTGCTTTGACAGAAAACACCATCAGAGGCGCTGAAAGGCAGTTCTTCAATGACAACTGCCTTCATTTCAAAGAAACGAGGGCTTAAGGCAGCAGCTGAGGATCACAAGATGTGGTCGCGGTTGAGATGGTTATCTACTGCAGGAACACCCGTCACCCTAGATGTGGTTGTGTGTTCATGGGGTGGGGGGCACAGTGCTGGTGGTGTAAAGACACCCAGGGGCAATGATTTCCGGCTGGCAGTGTGACGCAAAGCACAGGAAACACCACCTCTAGAGTGTGTCATTTTCAAACCATAAAAGACCAAAATTACATCTATGCATGTGTGGTGGTGTTTCTTAAAAAAAAAAAAAAAAAGAGGACAGAGAGGGAGGAGGCAGCCAGGAGAGAGAAAAAGAATCCATGCTGATGTCTGCAGCCCTGCTGCTTTGTGAAATGTCTTCAGCCGGCAGTGAGGAGAGCAGGCTGGGTAGAGCGGCATGGTGGTGACTGCATCTAGCGCTTGTGGCTACAGGTAGGGGGCGCTGCAGTGGCCCGGAATTGCTGTTACAGACTGAAGTGACTTAGCAGCTGCTGCTGCTGCTGCTAAGTCGCTTCAGTCGTGTCCGACTCTGTGCGACCCCATAGACGGAAGCTCACCAGGCTCCCCTGTCCCTGGGATTCTCCAGGCAAGAACACTGGAGTGGGTTGCCATTTCCTTCTCCAATGCATGAAAGTGAAAAGTCAAAGCGAAGTCGCTCAGTTGTGTCTACTCTTAGCGACCCCACGGACTGGAGCCTACCAGGCTCCTCCGTCCATGGGATTTTCCAGGCAAAAGTACTGGGGTGGGGTGCCATTGCCTTCCCCGAGTGACTTAGCAGCAGCACTCAACTCCAGAGTCGGACACGACTGAAGTGACTTAGCAGCAGCAGCAGCAGCAGCACTCAACTCCAGAGACACCACAATGGGTATTCCCTTGGGTTCAAATCCTTCTACCATTAACAGGTTGAGTGCATGGGATTCTCCAGGCAAGAATATTGGAGTGGGTTGCCATGCCCTCTTCCAGGGCATCTTCCTGACTCAGGGATCGAACCCGTGTCTCTAAAGTCTCCTGCATTGGCAGGCGAGTTCCTTTACCACTGGCACCACTTGGGAAGCCCTGAAATTTGGATGGGAGGTAACCTATAGGATAAATCATCTCCAAAGGGTTTTGAAAGTGCTTGGATGTGAACAAGCCAAAGCATTCCTGGATAAATGAGGAATGGCAGACAGATTTCAGTTTAAATGCAACTCTCCTCCACAGCCGTACTGAAAAGCACTCCGAGGCAGTGTCTGCTCCTAGCGGGCAGCAGTGCTGGAGACCATTAGCAATGTGCTCCCCGCCAAGGTCCATATGGAACCAGCATTTGAAATAGCACTCTGAATTTCAGCGGCAGATTTGCCTTTCTAATGGTGTTTTGCTTAGGCTAAGAATAGAATTATCTAAATTATGCCTCTAAAGTCACTTACCAACTTGGAGGAGAACTGGGGCATTGCAAAATCATGTTAGGGAAACAAGGTCGAGGTTTTAAGTTTGCAATTGGTAATCCGATAAATAGTAAATAACTTGAGGGCTGGGACTGGTAGGCTGGTAATGTTTCAATTAGCCTAAAATCCCTTTCATTAGTCCAGAGAAATTTCCTATACCTAATGAGTGCTCAACTAGACTCCATTATTTTATTAATAAATAGTTGAGAGCTTTAGGAGTAATTTCCTTCCAAGGAATCAGACCACTAACCAGAGAATTCTGTCCTTTTTTTTTCCTTAGAGGCATAGGTGGAGTGGTGAATAAGGAAATTAAAATGTATCAGTCATCTACTATGTGCTAAGAAGATAAAGAATTGTTTTATCTGTCTATAATTCTTTGAGTTTGATACTATGGTTATTCCCAGTCTCTGAGCTGAGGGCTCAGAGAGGTCAAGTAACTTGCTGAATGAACCACAGTTGATTTAGTGGTGAGGAGAGGATTCAAAATCACATCAGTTTCAACTGAAGGGCCCTTACTGTTCTTCTCAAACCAGGAGACCAAGAGCTTTTCTTATCAAGGCTTTGGCACTGACTATCTGTGTGACCCTGGATAAGTCACTTCTCCTCTCTGGGTTTTTCCTGCTTTATTTGTAAAGTGACTGATATGGACCCCAAAAATCTTTACAGAGCTGTCAGGCTATAACTCTGATAGAAGCACCAAAGACAAACAGCTAGGGGATGGTAACAGGACTGAAAAGCAAAAGCCCAAGGAACAGCACTTTGTCCCATCAGTCCGGGAGCAGACAGCCTCAGAATCATCCAAGTCCCTTCAGGGCTAAAGCAAAGGGTTCGAGAGCACCATTCTTCTTGTGTGGAGCAGGCGGTGAGCTGGGCCTCTGTCAGTGCCCACAGGGTGTGGGCCTGCTGCCCATCTGACTCCTGGCACTCAGTTCTGGACCCACCCATAGCCAAGTCCACCGAAGCTGCTTGGTGCCTAACTAGGAAGGCCCCCACAATGCTCAGACGGTAAAGAATCCACCTGCAATGCAGGAGACCTAGGTTCTATCCACAGGTTGGGAAGATACCCTGGAGAAGGGAATGGCAACCCACTCTAGTATTCTTGCCTGGAGAATCCCAAGGACAGAGGAGCCTGGCGGGCTACAGTCCAGGGCGTCCCAAAGAGTTGGACACGACTGAGCAGCTGATACACCAAGATGGTAGCAACAAACAGGGTTTGACTCACACTAGATTTTTACCATCCCAAGCCATCTTCCATCAGTTTACAAAAGCAAGAAACAAGGGCAACACCAGCAGCAGCTTCATCAGATCAGTCGCTCAGTCGTGTCCAACTCTTTGCGACCCCATGAATCGCAGCACGCCAGGCCTCCCTGTCCATCACCAGCTCTCGGAGGTCACTCAGACTCACATTCATCGAGTCAGTGATGCCATCCAGCCATCTCATCCTCTGTCGTCCCCTTCTCCTCCTGCCCCCAATCCCTCCCAGCATCAGTCTTTTCCAATGAGTCAACTCTTCACATGAAGTGGCCAAAATATTGGAGTTTCAGCTTTAGCATCAGTCCTTCTAAAGAAATCCCAGGGCTGATCTCCTTCAGAATGGACTGGTTGGATCTCCTTGCAGTCCAAGGGACTCTCAAGAGTCTTCTCCAACACCACAGTTCAAAAGCATCAATTCTTCGGCACTCAGCCTTCTTCACAGTCCAACTCTCACATCCACACATGACCACAGGAAAGACCATAGCCTTGACTAGGCGAACCTTTGTTGGCAAAGTGATGTCTCTGCTTTTGAATATGCTATCTAGGTTGGTCATAACTTTCCTTCCAAGGAGTAAGCGTCTTTTAATTTCATGGCTGCAGTCACCATCTGCAGTGATTTTGGAACCCAGAAAAAGAAAGTCTGACACTGTTACCACTGTTTCCCCATCTATTTCCCATGTAGTGATGGGACCAGATGCCATGATCTTCGTTTTCTGAATGTTGAGCTTTAAGCCAACCTTTTCACTCTCCACTTTCACTTTCATCAAGAGGCTTTTTAGTTTCTCTTCACTCTCTGCCATAAGGGTGGTATCATCTGCATATCTGATGTCCTCAAAAACAGTGCGTGGAAGGAGACTCTGCAAGGTCACCTCTGCAAGAGGACCCACACCTTCCTTCTGTGGCTGTAGACTTGTTGGTGCCAGTGGCTACACACTCCCACCCCTCACCAGGCTCACTTTCAGGCAGAACTTGGAATTTTTAAGGACATTTTCAGCTCTTACTGGAGATGCCTGAGAAATACCTCCACTCATACAGAATCGGAGGACTACAAGGAAGATCCTGTAGCCTGGAATCCTAGAGGCCAGGTGAATATAGAAGGGAGGGGGACTTCCCTGGTGGACCAGGGGCTAACATCCTGCACTCCCAATGCAGGGGATCTAGGTCAGATCCCTGGTCAGGGAACCAGATCCCACATGCCGCAACTAGGAGTTTATAGCTGCAACTAAAGATTCAACGTACTGTGACTAAGATCCAGCACTGCTGCTACTGCTGCTAAGTCACTTCAGTCGTGTCCGGCTCAGTGCGACCCCATAGACAGCAGCCCACCAGGCTCCCCAGTCCCTGGGATTCTCCAGGCAAGAACACTGGAGTGGGTTGCCATTTCTTTCTCCAATGCATGAAAGTGAAAAGTGAAAGTGAAGTCGCTCAGTCGTGTCTGACCCTCAGCGACCCCATGGACGGCAGCCTACCAGGCTCCTCTGTCCATGGGATTTTCCAGGCAAGAGTACTAGAGTGGGGTGCCATCGCCTTGTCCAGATCCAGCACAGCCAAATAATAAATATTTTTTTTTAAGTAAAATATTAAGTATGTTTAAAATAGAAGGGAGGGGTAACCTCCCTCTAGCCTTCATAATCTGGCTAGATGGAGGAAGCAGAATTACAAATCACACATAAAATCCTGTCGGTGCGTGCATGCTCAGTCGCTTCAGTCGTGTCTGACTCTGTGCAACCCCATGGACTGTAGCCTGCCAGGCTCCTGTCTCCACGGAATTCTCCAGGCAAGAATACTGGAGTGGGTTGCCACACCCTCCTCCAGGGGATCTTCCCAACCCAGAGATCAAACTCATATCTCTTGCGTTTCGTCTCCTGCATTGGCAGGCAGGTTCTTTACCATTAGCGCCACAGTGGGAGGAATTAAAAGACAGCAGCTTGCTAATACTGAGAGTTCCCTCATCTCGAGGCAGGAAGAGGCATGGGGCCCTGGGGCAACCTCAGCTACACTGCTTTCCCTCCCAGTCTCTCCATCTAGTCTTCTGAGAGACTAAAGGAATTCCCATTCCCCCCTATGCTTGAAAAACCTACTAATTTTTCCTCTATGCTGCTCCCCCACCCCCTCATTTCTAAAATGGGTCTAACAGTCTTGCCTTGCCAAATCTTAGGGCTGCTGGGAGGATCATAGGAGGATGACATTCATGTACTGTGATTGGTAAAGGATGAATGTTACCAAGAGACCCCCGTGGCTGACTGGTGTAATTCCCAGCTCTCCAGGGGACACAGTTTGAGGCGCCCCACTTGCTGAGAGTGGGGAGCAGCAACTTGGAGGAAGGAACATGACAAGTAAGGAACCCCATTCTCAGGATCTGCACCACCTACAGCCGTCTCCTGTCAGTCACAGCTCAGTGTCCATGGCAGCCGCCCCCTTCGTCATGGCTGGCTCCCAGGACGTCCTGTCTGCTGCAGTTTTCTCAGGCAGGGATGGTGGACTGAGTGAAAGAGTGCCTGCAGGCCAGGATTGAATTCTCACTTCTGACATCCATGGATTGCATGAGCCTGGGTGAGTCACTTGACCTATCTCAAGGTCAATTTCCTCACACATCAGGTTGGTGTAATTACAAACCACCCTGCACCCCAACTGCGTAAGTGTTGTGAGCTCAGAGGAAATAATGGGCATATAAGCCCCTCACAATCTGTTAAGCACTGTTTAACATGAATTATGATGAGCAGCCATAATCAGACACACTGGAAGCCTTAAAGGGAACTTCAGCATGTTCTTTTACAAAGCTGCTGCTGCTAAGTCGCTTCAGTCATGTCCGACTCTGTGCGACCCCATAGACGGCAGCCCACCAGGCTCCCCGTCCCTGGGATTCTCCAGGCAAGAACACTGGAGTGGGTTGCCATTTCCTTCTCCAATGCATGAAAGTGAAAAGTGAAAGTGAAGTTGCTCAGTCATGTCTGACTCAGCGACCCCATGGACTGGAGCCCACCAGGCTCCTCCATCCATGGGATTTTCCAGGCAAGAGTACTGGAGTGGGGCTTTTACAAAGCATCCATGTTCAAATGAGGGTCAACTATTAAAAAAATAAATTAAATATGGATACAAATAAATCCATTGTTTATGATCATGGTGTTCCAAGAGGTAAGAAGATGGCTGATGCTCCTCTTGGATAATTCCTGGGATGGGGGGTTATGCCATGAATACAACTAACTTACATTCAGGAAGCCTTTCACTGCCTTCAAAACCCAGATGACGAAGGCGATAGATGGCAGGGATTGGACTCAAGCCCTCTGACCTCATGCTTCTCCTACCCCACAGTAGGTGAAAGTGGTAGGACTGTTGATGTGGAACATTTGGTTTGAGTTCCTCCCAACAAGAACAGCATCACACTTTGTCAAGGGACACAAGTGAAAAACTGGCTCAGTCAGAACCAATTTCAATTTGCTGTTGAAATCATTTCAAGCATGTATGAAAATATGCAAAAATGTGAGCTACTTCTCTGTTCTCAACACTTTACAAACTTAGCATTTTTTTCTAATTTAGTGCATGATCTACTTTTAAAGAAGTAGATTCAGTAAAAAAAAAAAAAAAAGTAAATACGTGTTTGTGTATGTGTACACATTATACATATATATGGGGAGCATAGATGTATGGATATGTTTGTATAGAGTACTTCATTTTTAATCCAGTGTTTGATAAGTTAACAGCATTTAGTTAGGTTTTTAATCAAGACTATTTCTGGCATGAGTCCTATGGGATGAGAGATACCAAGGAGGAGAAAGTTCTGTCCAGGAAATACACCTGAAATTGGAACCCGTAAGTCAGGTTCCAAGTTGGAGTGACCACTTACAGCTGAGAGGAAGGAAGTTTCTCATCCTCTTACAGACTGCCCTCCTCCCCCGAGCGGAGGGCCAGCCTCCTACCTGACTCTCTCCTCTTCAGCCCTCTTCAGGGCGGCGTCTCGCTGCAGAACCTTCATGATGGCCTCCTGCTCCTCCTCCGTCAGGAAGCTTAAGTCGATCATTTTGAAAAGTGTTCACAAAAATGACAGGAAAAAACACAGCCTCAAATTCCCGAAGCAGAACAAGTCACCGTAGCCAGGACGATCAAAGGATGAAAAAGTGCAGTGGAATAGTATCTTGTTCAGTTCTGCAGCAAAAGTCTTCTCTCGGATAGGCAAAAGTTTTAGGTGGCTGATAGCAAAATCCTAAGTGCCCTTTCCCTCGAGGCAGTAGTGGTCTGGAGGGTGATGTCAAGAGGAAGCCCTCAGGATGCTGGATTCTCGGCCAGACAGGTCACTTGTTCCTGCTGCGGCATTCCCACTCACGCCCCCTCAATGGACCAGTCTGAGACAGTTTATTCTCCTTCCATCCGACATCAACTCGATGAGCAGCCACAGGATCTGAGCGTCACCTGCCTGGGGAATCGTGAGACAGTAAATACCAGATAGCTAGAGGCAGTGGTTCTCATTATTAACAATAAGCATTGCTCATTATTAGAAGATTTCAAACATGTCTGGGGGTAGAAAGTGACCATGTGAGATGGTCTCCGAGATCAGGGAAACCAGTTCTGCCAGCTTCTTGAGCAAATAGAAAATAGGTCATGAAACATGCTTCAACTTAATTCCGGACCACCGAGGTGGAGCATGAACAAAAATGCCTGTTAATGTTTAACAATCCACTGATGGAAGGGATGGTCGCAGAAAGATGGTGGTTCTCTTCGCAAACGCATGAGATGCTAGGCTGAAAGGTCACACTAAAGATCAGGAAAACCAGGGAGTCTTATTCCAGTTGTCAAGTGATTTCTAGGAAACTAGAAATAAAAATTCACAAATGCCCACTTCTTCATGCACAGGGACGTTCCACTAGCGTGTATCTGTGCTCCGAGATGATGGGAGAATTATTATCAGGTAGAGGTAGTTTGCACCATAGTGAAAACATTTATTTTCCACTTAGTCCCACCTCTAACTTTCGCTGGACCTGGAGCAACTCACCAAGCTGTCTCCCTTCATTTCCCAGGAGAAAGAACACTGACTGTGTGTATATAATCTGGAGGTGGGGGGGGGGGGGGGGGGGGGAAGAGGCAGAATTTCAAAACACCTCACCATTCAAAGTGAGCATTTTTGCATAGAAATGTAGGCAAGAATCCTATTTTCTTCGAGGCATTTTAAGCCCATGAGCAGGGACGTCCCTGGTGGTCCAACAGTTGAGACTTCACTGTCCAGTGTTGGGGGTGTGGGTTTGATCCCTGATCGGAGAGCTAAGATCCAACATGCCTCATGGCCAGAAAACCAAAACATTAAGACAGAAGCAGTATTATAACAGAACTCAATAAAGATTCAAAAAAAAAAAAAAAGGTTTTTGAACCTATGAGAATAAGGTGAGACCTACAGAATGCCATAGCCAGGCTAGACTTGAGGAACTACTCCAGGACTGGGGTCCTTTAACAAGCAGAGTACTGCATATATAGTAGACACACACACACACACACACACACACACAAAAAAAGGGTTTACTACATTTTAAAGCAGCCCTACTCAATAAAAGACAGTGTGTACGTAGTAACGTCTATGAATACATCTATGAATAAACTCTTTGCTCTTTGGCAAAAGAGATGTACAAGGAAGTACTCCCACTACAACTAATTACAAAACATGAGGCAAGTTACCTAACCACTCCGAGGCTCAGGATTCTCATTAGGACATCCTTCAAGGGTTGCCAGGATTAAATGAAATAATGGCTAGAAAGCAGTGCATATCTTGCATCCTGTACCAAGAGTAGCTGCTAAAAATATACTCTAACTTCCCTTCTGAGTTCACACTTTTGTTCCATTCAGCTGGCAAGAATGTACTGCTTACATGTTTTCCTTTTCTTTTTTGTATTTTTCTGATCTCCCTTACGAAGTTTGGACTTCGAAGGCACGCACTCTGGTGACCTTTATTTTCATCTTCCTGTAGCTCTTTACATATTGCCCACAGTGCCTACGCAAATTTTAAGATAACACTTTACATTCACTTTTTAAATCAGCAGGCACTCCAATGTATTTGTTGTTGTTGCTGTTCAGTTGCTAAGTCACATCTGACTCTGCAGCCCCACAGACTGCAGCACGCCAGGGTTCTCTGGTGCATATATTACTACTTGTGCATATATAAATAAATATATGTGTGTGAGTGTGTGTGTGTGTGTGTGTGTGTATGCGATACTACAAAATTGCATATATTACTGCCTGCTTAATTGTCTCGAAAAGGACTTATCCTTCAAGATGAAAGTTACTATCTCCAAGAAGCCTTCCCTCATTTGCACAGCTGGAGCTAAATGAGCTAAATGCTGTAGTACATTCGATGGTCACCGTTACTATTTAGTTGCTCCGACTCTTTGAGACCCCGTGGACTATAGCCTACCAGGTTCCTTTGTCCATGGAATCTCCCAGGCAAGAATACTGGAGTGGGTAGCCATTTCCTTCTCCAGGGGATCTTCTCGACCCAGGGATCGAACCTACGTCTCCTGCGTTGCAGGCAGATTATCACTAAGCCACTTCAAGTACAGTATTCCTAACTCTTCAGTCCCTCCCTGAAACAGAACAACACAATCATGTTGTCACTAGAGTAAGCAGAGTATTCACCCCTACCTTCCAGATGGTGGGCCTGGCCTGTGACTGACTTTAGCCCATGAATTATTATAAATGTGATGCAAGTACAGGCTGTGGATGTGCCTGTGTGGTTTGGCTCAGCTACTTTGTACTCTGACCACGGGCCCCAAGAAGAGCTTGCCCTGGGTGGCCACTGCCTCTTCAGTCTGGGTCCCAGAAAGAGATACAAGGACAGACCAGAACTTGATCCACCTGAAGCTCGGCCACCTTGGCTGACCTGTAGGTACCAAAGCAAGAAATGAATAGCTTTGGTTGGAAGCCACTGAGGTTTGGGGTTGTCATACAACAAACACTCTTGTAGCAGGAACTTCACTAACAAAATAGACACTTTCTCCTCCACCTATGTGTTTCCACTGCGATAATGATTTGTCTGCTCTGGTCTCTCCCATCTGACTGTGAGTCTCTTGATGTGAAGAAATAAGTGAATGAGTAAACGACTGAGTGAACCTAATCTAAACAGACAGCTTCACCAGGGGACAGCTGTCTCAGTTCTTTCATGCACAGTAGCTTTAATTCATGCACAGTAACTTCCTTAGCTCTCAGAGGCTGGCAAGGAAATGGACTCGGGCCACCTTCTGGGAACCATGTCCCTGGGCATCACACAGGTTCAATGGGAGATTGTTTTTAAGTCCAATGAATTGAGGACAGGAAGCAAACAAAGGAGAAAAATAAATTGTCCAGCAGTAGAAACTGGCAGGGGGGCAAGTGGGGAAATGTTGGTTTCCACATCGTCAAGGTGAACTATGAGCTAATCAGTGCTTCTGCATAAAAGGTTCTAGGGTTAAGTTTTTCCTAAAAATAGGCTATTTATGGGACTTTCCTGGTGGTCCAGGGGTTAAGAATCCACCTTGCAATGCAGGGGATGTACGTTCCATCCCTGACCCAGGAATGAAGATCCCAAAAGCTGCGGGGCAACTAAGCCTGAGTATCACAACTACTGAGCCTGAGCACTGCAACTACTGAGCCTGAGCACCACAACTACTGAGCCTGAGCACCACAACTACTGAGCCCGAGCACCACTACTGAGCCTGAGCACCACAACTACTGAGCCCAAGCACCACCACTACTGAGCCTGAGCACTGCAACTACTGAGTCCAAGCACTGCAACTACTGAACCTGAGCACTGCAACTACTGAGCCCACGTGCTCTGGAACCCACACCACAACTAGAGAGATGGTGTACAGCAATGAAAGATCCTGACTGCTGCAACTAAGAGTTGATGCAGCCAAATAAACAAATAAAAACACACATCAAAAAAAAATTTTTTTTTAATACAAATGGGCTATTTAGTGAGGCAAAGGGCAAGATCCTCATTTTACAGACAAAGGAGTAAAGGACTGGAACTCTTGTCTCCTAGACTCCTAGTGGGGCATCACTACCCAGCCAGATTGCAGAAGAACCCTCAGCTGGCAGTCAAGACTCTTCAGTCCCAGGTGCTCCCGCAACTCCCGATATTCTCAATAGTTATCATGAGAGCTAATCGAACATTCATTCACTTCACAAACACTTACTGAGAGCTTATGCGCCTGACACTGTTCTAAGCAGTGATACAGTGATTGCTGGAGATACAGCAATGAATAAGACATTTAAAACTTCCTGTCCTTGTGGACTGTATATGCCAGTTGGAGGGGATAATGAACAACTTAATAATAAACACACACAAAAAATTAAAAAACAATTAAATTATATAAATTTGGGGAAGGTAATAAGAATTTTAGAGGAAAATAAAGCTGGGAGAGCAATAATAAGATGAGGGGTTTTGGAGTTTTAAAGAGTGTGGCTAGGGCAGGTCTCAATGGGAGGATGGATAACTGAGCAAAAACTTGCCAGAGATGAGAAAACAAGCCACACAGATGTCAGAGGGTCCTGAGGTGCGAGTGTGTCTAGAGTGTTCAAGAAACTTCAAGGCGATCAGTGTGCCAGAGGGACAGAATGGAGTGGGTCAGAAAGGAAATAGGTCAGACTGTTTTGGGCTTGGAGTTAACTGTAAGATTTCTGGATCGATGATAAGGGAAGGCAGGAAAAAAGGAATACTTACTGGGCACCTCCTACATGCCTGGCAGTTTACATATATCATCTCATTGGATCCTCACAAAGACCTGAGGACGGTATTTTATTACTCTGTGGTGCTGGAGAAGACTCTTGAGAGTCCCCTGGACAGCCAGGAGATGAAACAGTCCATCCTGAAGGAAATTAACACTGAATATTCATTGGAAAGATGATGCTGAAGCTGAAGCTCCAATACTTTGGCCACCTGATGTGAAGAGCTGACTCATTTGAAAAGACCCTGGTGCTGGGAAAGATTGAGGGCAAGAGGAGAAGGGGACACAGACGATGAGATGGCTGGATGGCGTCACCAACTCAATGGACATGAAGGACAGGAGAAACCTGGTGTGCTACATACAGTCCATGGGGTCACAGACAGACACAACCTAGTGACTGAACAACATTTTATTACGTGTGCTTTTCAGATGAAGACTATGAGGCTCACGGAGGTGTTTGCCACATAGCTTGTATGTGTAGCAGGGCTGGCATTTGTTAGAACAAGTCACCACTGGCTTTGTTAGAATAAGTCACCCCGATATTGACCTCCACTTAATTCTCTCTTGCACACAGATCCTCAAACTGAGGAAGCAGAAAAAGAGCCCTTCTGTCTGCCTGTGGACTCTCCTTCTCTGCGTAAGCACAGAAGAATCAGTGGCCCAGAGCTGGCTGTCAGCATGGGGGCAACCTCAGTGCAAAAATCCGGGAGGGATGAGTCTTGGCAACAGGGATGCCTGATGTGTCCATAGCAGGAGGAGGATGAGCAAATAGTTCCCCTAAGCTTCAGCCCTCCCTCCCGCCCTCCTCCTGCAGGTGGAGGATTTTTCTAAAACTCAAATATGATGAGGGCACATTCCCAGGCTTAAAACCCTTCACCAACTTTCCACCGTCCACTGGCTAAGGCTCAAAGCCCTCACCGTGGCCTGTAGGGCTCTCTGTGAACTAGCACCGGCTTTCTTTTCCAAGCTCTTTTCCTATCACACTGAACGTTTTCAAATCCGTCTGCCTTTAGACCTTTGCATATACTTACCCTCCCTCCTGGGCTTCCCTGGTGGCTCAGAAGGTAAAGTGCCTGCCTGCAATGAGGGAGACCGGGTCGGGAAGATCCCCTGGAAAAGGGAATGGCAACCTACTCCAATATTCTTGCCTGGAGAATTCGATGGACAGAGGAGCCTGGCGGGCTACAGTCCATGGGGTCGAAAAGAGTCAGACATGAACTGAGTGACTAACACACTTTCACTTTCCTCCTAGAACCCCCTCCCTCAACCAATACCTCCTGGGTCTCGAGTGAGCTGGCACGTACTACAGATGTCCTCCCCATCCTCTCAAGGCCAGGTTGGTGCCACTCTGGAGTGCTCCATTAGCCCCTAACGTCCTCACCCAGGATACTCAGCAGAGGATCCCAAACCCCTTCTACTCACGTCTGTCTTCCCCTGGTTTACGTGCAGGCCTGGGTGTCTGCGCACTCTGTCTCCACCCAGCGCCTGCCACTGCGGCTCCCCTCTACGTAACAGGCACTCAAGTATCTCATCCGTGAACACAGCTGGAAGGCAACTCAGCTCCCCCTTAACATGAACCTGGCGCAACACTGAAAAATCAGCCATGTATTCCTTGCCAGGTTCCAGCTCCAGGCCTTCCTCACAACTGTCTGGTTTACATCTATCACACGGCTTCTCCAAGCCTCAGTTTCCTCACCTGTACAGTGGATCTATTCACTCCTACCTCCCCTTCCTTACGGAGATTATTTTGAGGCTCTGGTGAGAAGGAAGAAAGTGTCGAGGACAAATAAGGAAGGAGCAGCCATAGGGGCAGCAGCTGAAAGGCACACGTGAGGGCTCCAGGTGCAGACTGTGCTTAATTCCAGCTCTCTTTGTGCCGTTTTTGAAATGTATAGAAATACAGAATCACTATGCTGTATAACAGGAACCACAAGACAGCTGCAGGTCAATCATACTTCAAAAGCAAACTCATAAAAAAAAAAAAGACATCAGGTTTGTGGTTATCAGAGGTGAGGCCTGGGGACAAGGGGAATTGGAAGAAGGCAGTCCAAAGGTATAAACTTTCAGGAACAAGATAAAGAAACACCAAGGACAGAATGTACAACATGATAAATATATTAAAACTGCTGTGTGTTAAACATGAAAGGGGTTAAGAGAATAAATCCTGAGAGCTTTCATCACAAGATACATTTTTTCCTATTTCTTTAATTTTTATATGAGATGACGAATGTTCACTGTAGTTATTGTGATAACCACTGCATGATGCATGAAGTCAGATCACTATGCTGTACATGTGTGTGTTCAGTCGCTCAGTCGTGTCCAACTCTCTGTAGCCCACCAGGCTCCTCTGTCCATGGGATTCTCCAGGCCAGAATATTGGAGTGACTTGCCATTCTCTTCTCCAGGAGATCTTCCTGACCCAGGGATCAAACTCTTGTCTCCCGAGGCTCCTGCACTGGCAGACAGATTTTCTTTTTTAACACCAAGCCACCTGTACACCTTTGATTTGTACAGTGCTGTATGTCAATTATATCTTAATAAAACTGGAAGAAAACAAACCAAAAAAAAAAAATATCTTGCAAGTGTCAGCCCTGTTCTGCCACATCTATAAAAGCCTTTTCTCTTTGCCAGCTGTCCAAAAGTTAAACTGAAGGGAGAAACACCACACCTGGTGTCTGCTTTTGATGCCAGCAAAGAGAACAGCGAGGCTCATAGGCCTAATCCCCATCACTTGGCCAGCCAGACCCAGGCTAAAAAGCCTGATTAACAGCAGCATTTGTTCCCACAACTCGCTATGCTCCAAGGAGCGGCCCCGACGGCACCGTCTCCTGTCTAGGCCGGCTGTTCCTGTCCCAAAGCCTCAAGGAAGACCATAACATTCTCCATGACCTCAGGGAAAGGAAGGAAAACTCGAGGAGGTCCTGACTCTCACATGATGAGGTTTTCAGAAGAGAAGCAAACTGTTCTGACAGTCCCATGACATCAAGAAGGAAGCCGTGAAAGAAAAATCTGGGAGGCAGCAGGAGAGCAGAACAAGTGTGCTCGAGTCAGGGTGGGTCTGGGGGGGAAAAAGACAGCCCTGATCAATTAAGAGGCTTATCCCCGGCAATGACAAACCGTCACGTCTAAAACCAAATGCTCAAATATCACATGACGTCCCTTGTATGCGGAACCTAAAAAGAAATGATACAGATGAACTTACAAAACAGAAAGAGACTCACAGACTTAGAAAACGAACTTATTGTTGCCACGGAGAAGAAACAGTTAGGGAGATTGGGATGGTCATGTACACGTGCTCTATTTAAAATGGATAACCAACAAGGACCTACTGTATGGCAAAGGGAACTCTATTCAATGTTATGTGACAGCTTGGATGGGAGGGGACTTCGGGGGAGAATGGATACATGCATATATATGGCTAAGTCTTTCAGCTGTTCACCTGAAACTATCACAATATTGCTAATCAGCTATGAAAGTAAAAGTATTAGGCACTCAGTGGTGTCCGATTCTTTTCAACCTCATGGAGCCTGCCAGGCTCCTCATGGAGAATTCCTTCCATGGCATTCTCCAGGCAAGAATACTGGGGTGGGTTTCCATTTCCTTCTCCAGGAGATCTTCCCAACCCAGGCACTGAATCTGGGTTTCCTGCATTGCAGGCAGATTCTTTACCTTCTGAGCCACCAGGGAAGCCCCCCAAATTGTGTCAGTCACTCAGTCATGTCTGACTATCTGAGACCCCATGGAACTGTAACCCACCAGGCTCCTCTGTCCATGGGATTCTCCGGGCAAGAATACTGGAGTGGGTTGCCATTCCCTTCTCCAGAGGTTCTTCCCAATCGAGGGATCGAACCCAGGTCTCCTGCATTGCAGGCAGATTCTTTACTGTCTGAGTCACTAGGGCTATACCTCAACACAAAATAAAAAGTTCAAAAGAAAAAAAAAAAAAAAGGATGCTAACCCTCAGAGAGGCATCCAAGGATAAACAGAATAACCCACAGATGGTTCCTGAGAATCCTCAGAAGGAATAAATGGAGTGGGACAATCTGAGACGCTTTGTCCACCTCCCTCCAGGCAGAGAGATCCCTGTCTCACTCCTGCCACGCCCCCCACCCCGCAGTCATCAGACCACCAGGCCACACGGCCAAGGCTCCCAGGCCCTAAGCTGCCAGCTCCTCCACTGGGCTGCCCCACTTCTCAGGCTGCTCGCTCCAAGGTTGAACTTGCCCACCATTCCCACCCTTTGCTGCCCTCGGCTCACTCTCCCCTTCACACAACAGTCTACGAGGCGGACAGCACTTGCATTCTCCCTGCATCTCCTGTGTTGAGAGGGAGATGAACTTCCTCCCCTCCGCTGTTCCTCACAGGATGTTTTCCAAGCCTCTCACCATCTCGGTCATGTTTCTCTAGGCTGAAAACTGAGCATGTGGTGCTGAGATCCTTCACCCACAGGAGAGCGGTTCATCCCTCTGCCCATCGAATACGGCGGGTCTTCTCTGCATGCTGTGGAGGACACGGAGGAGTTAAGCAATGCTGACAGCTGCTCAACCAGAATGTGATCTGAACTGAGGGCTATAAGACTCTGAAGAGCACTGACATATATACACCACAATGCAGAAAACAGACAGCTAGTGGGAAGGTGCAGCTTAGAACAGGAGGCTCAGCTCTGGGCTCTGTGACAACCCAGAGGGGTGGGAGGAAGGTCCAAGAGGGAGGGGATATATACACACATATAACTGAGTCACAGCGGAAACCAACACGACATTGTAAAGTAACTATATTCCAATAAAAATAAAGATATGTTCACAGACAAATACTAAATGAAGCTGCTACGTTTAATCTGTCGCTGCATGCCCATCCCCACTTATTCTCCGAGAGGTCGCACAGCTCATCAGGCACAGGGATGAGACTGGACCCCAGGAGTCCTGACTCCCGGCCCAGGCCTGTTCTCACCTGCCGTTCCTCCTTCTGGATGGCCTACTTCCTTCTGTGTCATTTCCAACGAGCGGCACGCCCTGGCTCTCAGAGCATGGCATGCTCTTCTCTGCCCAACTTGTCATGAACAGGAAAATGACTGGACCCTCTGGGTGTGTTTTGCAGATAGACGTGGAAAAGAAGACAAGTGTGGATACAGAAAAGGTCGCCTGCATCAACACGCAGGTGTTTATACCTGCTCATTAGTCTCTGAGAATGAGAACAATCCCTGAAATCAGAAACTATTCCTAAAAGATGCTTTGTGCTTTTTAAACTCAATCAGAATTTTTTAACATATATTTATTTATTTTTAAATTCATTTATGTATTCTAATTGGAGGATAATTACATTACAGTATCATTCTGGGGTTTGCCATCTATCAACATGAATTGGTCACAGGCATACGTGTGTCCCCTCCATCCTAAACGCCCTCCCACAAGAAATGTGTTTATATGAATAGCAAATTTTGTCCACAGCCCTGTCAGGAAACAATGCCATATGAATATTTTATTTCTACATAGTCTATGCTTTCATCATTATTAAAAAAAAAAAAAAAACCAGGTAAATTACTCAACCTAATGTGTTGCCTAAATTTGGCTTCTTGAAAGAATACTTGACTTGTGACGGGTCCAGAGTAGCTTCTCAAAAACAACATGAGCTTAATGAATAAATAAAATGAACACATGAAATGAGCCCAGGAAGAAGCAAACAAATGAAAAAAACACAGATGGAATAATAAAGAATAAGTTATCCAAAGAGTTTCTTTCTTTTTCTCAGAGGAATAAGTGAAAAAAATCAAAATTGACAGGCACCTCAATAAATAAAGGTCTCACTTTGGGGAGGACTCTTCCGAAGGTGGAAGCCATTTTTCTACTTCAGGTACCTCCTTTAGGGACAGACTGATGCAGCTGACCGGTAACATTCCCCACAGACTGACTTGGTCACCTCGAACTAAGAACTGAGAAGAAAAGATTGTTCCTATGTGACAATGCTCCCTACCCCTTAATCTCATCTTCCAACCTAATAATAATCTCTGGACTTCTAGGAAGGTTCGCCTGCCATTCCCAGGCAAGTTTAGATTATGGTACCCACAGGAATCTAATAATCAAGTCCCAGGCAAGGGTAAGATAATGGGCAATCTGAGGAAGATAGTACCACATACACCTACCCTCGTGGGGCTTCCCTGGTGGCTCAGATGGTAAAGAATCCGCCAGCAATGCAGGAGACCCAGATTCAGTTCCTGGGTGAAGAAGATCCCCTGGAGAAGAGAATGGCAACCCACTCCAGTATTCTTTGCTGGGGAATTCAATCATGGACAGAGGAACTTGGTGGGCTATGGTCCATGGGGTCACAAAGAGTCAACACGACTGAGTGACTAACACTTTCACAACCTACTCTCATACAAGTACTACATTAAGTAGTAATACAGGAGGTATAAACCAAGCGTCAGAGCCACAGGGACTTAGGCAGGAGATCAGAGGAAGAAAATCTTGGAGGCTGAGAGGGAGAGAGGGGGCACTCTGGACAAGTGCACTGGCCATGAAACTATGAAGACAGGATTTTCAAGGCTGGTAACTGGAGTGTCATCACAAATGGGGAAACAGTATTTGGGGTCAAACCATGAGAGGCTGAAATGCCAAGTGAGGGAACTGGAGCTTTTCAGTCTCAATAAATATGCATAAAGCACCTTTTAAAATCTGTATTATTTGGGAATATCAGAATTTCAAAAAATAAAAACAGTACAGAGAAAGGAGCTGAGGAGATAGGCAGCTGAAAATTCATTTTAATCTTCATACTTGGGCTGAAAACTCAAATCTAAGTAAAGGATGACAACCTACAGAAGGGATGATTTATTTTGACAACACACTGAGGAGCTTTGAGAGTATGAACATGGCCCATCAGACAGGGCATAGAGCTGCTGTGAGAAACAACAGCCACGGGCTCTCACTGATGACACGGCTTGGGAAGCCCCTGAAGTCATGCCTCCGGTCAAAATGCCAGAGAGAAACTTCTTCTCCCCCGGCAACCACGGCATCCACCAAAGGCCCGGATCTCAATTCTGAAAGAGGGGAAGTCGTATACCCCCAAAGCTGTAATAGTGTACACAATCCTGGCCCTCAGAGAGCTTACATTCTGGAAAGAAAGACAGATGTGAACTAGCCCAGGAAGTCCTATGAGGCAGAAGAACAGGTTGCTATAAAACTTTTAACCAGGGGGCTTAACCCAGGCTCAGGGTGAGGGAAGGCTTTCTCGAAGAACTATGACTTCTGCCAACTGTAAACTCTCAAGGGATACTGAGATTGGAGATTCTAAGAGCGACTTCACTTTCATGCATTGGAGAAGGAAATGGCAACCCACTCCAGTATTCTTGCCTGGAGAATCCCAGGGACGGGATGCCTGGTTGGCTGCCGTCTATGGGGTCGCACAGAGTCGGACACGACTGAAGTGATGCAGCAGCAGCAGTACTTTAATTAACCTAATCATTGCTTACATCCAAATCTGGCTGATGAGTGGCAGATATCACTTAATTCCTATTGAAGACCAGGACTTCCCTGGTGGTCCAGTGGCTAAGACTCCGTGCTTCCACTGCAAGGGGCGTGGGTCTGATCCCTGGTCGGGGAACTAAGTGGGAACCTGCTACGTCAGGGGAGAAAACAACCCATTGAGTCAAGATCTCCACAATGTCATGTGTCAGCCTGGACGGGAGCAGGGTTTGGGGCAGAATGGATGTATGTACATGTATGGCTGAGTCCCTTCACTGTTCACCTGCAACTATCACAACATTATTAATCGGCTATGTGGTGATGTTAGTTGCTCAGTCGTGTCCAACTCTTTGTGATCCCATGGACTGGAGCCCACCAGGCTCCTCTGTCCATGAAATTTTCCAGACAAGAATATGGGAGTGGGTAGCCATTCCCTTCTCCAGGAGAATCTTTCCAACCCAGGGATCAGACCCCAGTCTCCCACATTGCAGGCAGATTCTTGACCGTCTGAGTCATCAGGGAAGCCCCCAAAACAAAACAAAAAGTTCAAAAGAGGGGAAAAAAAAGACCCAATGAGTAAAAGTAGACAGTTTGACCAGGACTGCATTATTAAACACCACATTAAATGGGGCAGTGAGGCAGGGGAGGAAGATCTTCAGGGAGGAAGATCTTCAGGGAGGAAGTTCAGGAATCTGCATTTTCTGAAATTTTCCCACATGATGTTTGGCCAGGTTTGGGAATCGCAGCTTTAAAGGATTCCTTATATGTCAGAAATGACTGGTTACAGAGCACA
This sequence comes from Tragelaphus eurycerus, assembly GCA_935064755.1. Lineage (NCBI taxonomy): Eukaryota > Metazoa > Chordata > Mammalia > Artiodactyla > Bovidae > Tragelaphus > Tragelaphus eurycerus. Next base: position 17,998,905 of record CAKXYN010000043.1, read on the forward strand.
GCTGTCAAAATTAAGCGTGTTCATTTGTGTAGCAATTGTTTCCCAGCTGGAACAAAAGCAAACACAAAAATGAAGTAACAGCTGAACCATGGAGTCACAAGCACCTCTTTGTAGAGATGAGGAAGGCGAGACGAAGAGGGGTTAGAACACTTGCTTAGGGTGACATGGCTCCCTAATGTGAGCGCTGGGACACGCAGAGGGGACTTCCTTTCTCTTTCAGGACAGACACAGGTTCAACCCTCAGAAGGATTTGCAAATGGGCTAATAAAGTGGGTTGAGCTGCCTTTCACAGCAGCCCTGAAGCCAGCACTTGATAACTACAGCCATTACAGATGAATTCTACATTTAATTATTTTCCAGGTTTCAAATTCAGAGGAAGGGAGTGGAAGAATCAGCTGATTTATTAACCAGGCTGGAATTAAACCCAGAATCATAAAGTTAACTGAACTGTAGCCATCATCAGCTCACATTTGAAAAGAACTACTTAAACCCTCACTTTTGCTACAATCATGTACATTCTTGCTCAGCCTGGCAGTGAGGGACTCTCTCCAAATGTACAAACTCAGGGGTTCCCCTGGTTGTACATTAGCATCACGTGAAAAGCTTTAAAAAATACATCCATGCCCAGGTCTTTGCCTCCTATCCTTTCTCCATGTCCCCCATGCCAGTGATTCTGATTTAACTGGTCTGGGGTCATATCTTACCCCAGATGTTTTTCTAATGCTGCCCAGGGTGTTATAATGTCCAGCCAGTACTGAGACCACTGAACTCACTGGTCCTCTCCTCCTTGTGGCCTCGGCACAAAGCGAGAACCTAGGGTGAGGGAAGCAAGATGCCCAGGGCACAAAACTCACAGTCAAGGTTGTGTGAGCACAGCACGCTGTGCTGAAGCACCCTGAGAGCGAGGTCTCCCTCCTACTCAGGCTCCCTGGGCACACGACTAAAGAGGCACCCCCTGTCAGGGTATGGCAAGTGCAGCCCCTGTACTTGTGTGAGCCTGTCTCCATAGATTCTGTGCCCTGGGTACCTCACTAGCCTTGCTCCAGGCCCGCACCTGCACAAATCCCTCTGGTCAGGCCATTAATTATCCCATCAAAGATACACCTACTGCCTCCTGTGTGTGAGGTCTTGTTCCGCTTCATCCTCTAAAGAGACTCTGGTTTTGAAATGGATACAGGTGAATAAAGCCAACCACATGCATTAATCTTACCCCTTTGACATAAGAGGCTGCTGCGATGGAGTAGGAAGACACATTGGTTTTAAAGTCAAAAGACGCCTGGAAGGGGACTAATCCATCAGTTCTTTGGCAGCTCTGCTACAGACGCTGGGTTTGTTACTTGGTCTGTGCTTTGTAGACAGCAAGGCCTACCTTACAGAGTTTCTGTGAGATGACATTAGGCTGTAAGTTAAATGGTCTGGGACATAGTAGGTGCTTCATAGACACGAGTGACAATACATCTTCAACATTTCATCAATCCTTATAACCTTTCTGAACTTTCACCCTGGTGGTGCAGTCATAAAGAATCCACGTGCCAATGCAGGAGACTCAGGTTTGATCCCTTGGTCAGGAAGATCCCTTGGAGAAGGAAATTGCAACCCACTCCAGTATCCTTGTCTGAGAAATTCCATGGACAGAGGAGCCTGGTGGGCTACATGCTATGAGGTTGTAAAAAGAGTCAGACACAACTTAGCGACTAAACAAAAACAATAACATCACCTTTCTGTGCTACTTGAGGTTGGACTGTTACTGCTGCTGCTTTTTCTGTCTTCCTCTTTAGACTGTCTCCTTCTTCTAACCTCCCACCATATTCTAAAAAGGAGTCAAACTCTTGGTCTCAGCAAACACCTCCGCCCCAGAGGCCTTTGAGTAGATAAAAAGAAACCTAAACTTGGGATTGGGGTTTGGCAGTAGAGAGGGTGGGTAGGAGGATCCCATTTTTAAATTACCAAAAATTCTTCTATATCTTGTCATCTCAGGCCTAGACCTCAGCTTGCAAAAATCAAAGCCAAGAGTCTGACATCCTTGTCTCTGGCTCTACATTAACAGCCCTTCTCTAATTTTGCTTCTTCTAGAGCAGGGCAGGGAGGTGCCTTGGCATCCCCAAATCCTCAGTACCTTGTGTGGTGCCTGAACTCTCAACAGCTGCCTCCTTTATTAAATAAAGGGAACAAAAAGAGAGATTATAGGGACAACAAAGGTTTGACAAGTTAGCATCCATAAGATGTGCTAACTCCCCGGTAGGCAGAATAATGGTCCTCCAAAGATGTCCACATCCTAATTCCTGGATTTGTGAATACAGCACATGGTGAAAGGGGCTATATGGACATGACTGTGGATACTGTGATGGATAAGTTATCCTGAATTATGTATGTAGACCCAAGGTAATCATGAGTTATGAGGAAGCAGGATAGTCTGAAGGAGACAGAAGAGACGTGAGGATGAAGACAGGTGGGAGTGATGAGCTTTGAAGATGGAGGAAGGGGCCATGAGCCAAGGAAGGCAGCAACCTGTAATAGCTGGAAAAGGAACCAAAACTGATTCTCCCCAAATGTGTCCAGCAGGACCTCAGCTCTGCCAACTCCTTTATCCTGTGAGACTCATTTCAGACTTCTGACCTCCAGAAACTGTAAGATAAGAATGCTGTGTTGTTTCAAGTCACTAAGCTTGTGGTAATTTGCACAGCAGCAATAGAAATGGACAGAGCCTGACAGTGCGCCTTATTCATCTCTGAACTCCCAGCTCATTGCCTGTATCCCTGTTAACTAAATACAGCCTCATAAGCAACACCAAGGGCTGACGCTTTCGTCTCCTTGCCATACAGCCAATCAGTTGCCAGCGGGTTCGGCTGACTGAATCTCTGCGCTCCGTCCAATTCAACCTTTTCTCTCCTTTCCTCTGTCATTTAGAAACAGCATGGACATGAACTGAACATGGCTCTCTTAATTCCTGGTTCATCCTCTCTCCTAGCTACCATACACAGTCCAGCTAGACTCATATTCCAAAGCCCTACTTTACCTAATTCTTCAGTAGAATTTGTACCCTACTGTTGTGTGAAAATTATATAAATCTTAATTATGTTAATTGGTTTATCGCCCTTTTCAGGCCTACTATTATATACCTTTCCATTTTTCTGTCTAGTCATTCTATTGTTTTTTGAGAATTTGATATTGAAACTCCAAGTAAAAATCTTAATTTATCTACCCCCAAAAAATTGTAACACATAGTGAAACTACATGTAACTTTGTTCTGTATTTTCCAAGTTGCCTGTAAATGAGTTATCATACTGTCATAATTTAGGAAATAAAAATAAAGAAAAAAAGAATTTTAAGCAAAGGAATTAAATCTTCACAATATAGATAAAAAGGTGACAACAAACAAATAGATGTGGCTCTTTGGAAACAAAAACACCTTCCCTAGTTCTTCCCTGACTACCAAAAAGTGAAAATGCTAGTTGCTCAGTCATGTCCAGCTCTTTGCGACCCCATGGACTGTAGCCTGTCAGGCTCCTCTGTCCATGGGATTTCTCTAGGCAAGAATACTGGAGTGGGTTGCCATTCCCTCCTCCAGAGGATCTTCCTGACCCAGGGATCAACTCAGGTCCCCTGCATTACAGGCAGATTCTTTACCACCCAAGCCACCAGGGAAGCCCTGATAGCAGAGTGAGCCCAAATTCCTTGTACTGACACCTTTATCCTCCCAACCTCCCTATCCAGTCTTATTTTCCACGGACCCTTTCCTACACTGTGAATTCCAGCCAGACCAATATCAGCTGGACACAAGCATCATCAGGTGTGTGTTGTTTCTGTTCCTCTGTCCGTGGGGATTCTCCAGGCCAGAATACTGGAGTGGGTAGCCTATCTCTTCTCTAGGGGAACTTCCCAACCCAGGAATCACCTGGAATATATTTTCCTTATATCTCCACACACCCAAACCTTACCCATCACTCAAGTCCCAGCTTACATGACACCTTGTCCATGAAGCTGCTCCTGTAGCCCCCTGTCCCCTCACAAATATGCCTTCCATAAGCTGGCCATAATTGCCTCCTTCACTGACCCCTCACAGCTCTTCTCTGTACATCTCTCATCTGAAGTACGAAAGAGCAGAGGCTCTAGAGTCAGACAGACCTCTGTACAAGGTGACACTCTTGTGCAAGTTACTTGGCTTCCCTGAGTCTCAGGCTTTTCATATGCAAAATGGGCATCATACCTTTCTTACTAGGTCGTTGAGAAGATTTAAGCTCACATTTAAGTGCGGTTCGCCTAGTCAAGGCTATGGTCTTTCCTGTGGTCACGTATGGATGTGAGAGCTGGACTGTGAAGAAGGCTGAACGCCGAAGAATTGATGCTTTTGAACTGTGGTGTTGGAGAAGACTCTTGAGAGTCCCTTGGACTGCAAGAAGATCCAACCAGTCCATTCTGAAGGAGATCAATCCTGGAATTTCTTTAGAAGGAATGATGCTAAAGCTGAAACTCCAGTATTTTGGCCACCTCATGCGAAGAGTTGACTCATTGGAGAAGACTCTGATGCTGGGAAGGATTGAGGGCAGGAGGAGAAGGGGACGACAGAGGATGAGATGGCTGGATGGCATCACTGACTCCATGGATGCGAGTCTGAGTGACCTCCGGGAGCTGGTGATGGACAGGGAGGCCTGGCGTGCTGCGGTTCATGGGGTCGCAAAGAGTCGGACACGACTGAGTGACTGATCTGATCTGATCTGATCTGATCTAAGTGCCTGACACACTGAGTATTCAATAGTTACACAAACATTACAGAAACTTATATACATTACATGCCAAATTCCTTCTCCTTTGGGCCATGCAGCAGAGCGCCTGGTGGGATATCAGTTCCCCAACTAGAGAGGAAACCCAGGCCCATAGCAGTGAGCGCGGGGAATTCTCCTAATTCCCATTTCTAGATTCTTTAAAGGGAGGGTTTATTAAAATATCCACTTCATTTTTGTAGACACACAGTACCTTGCACGCAGTGTTTCTTTTAAACAGATTTTTAACATTAAGCCACTGATGTGTTGGGAGCATCTACTCAGGCTTCTTGTTCTATGAATAGTGAGGATGGCCTCATTTTTCTCCATTTCAGAGAGAAGGGGAGAAGTACACTGGCTCACCTTCTGATCGTCAATGTTACAGAATTCTTAAGAGGGAAACTTTCTAAGATCTACTCTCATTAGTTAATGCCTCTCCACTACTGTTCATTCCAACCAACAATAAAAAATATTGTTTTCATAAGCATAAGTTATACATTCCTATTTTAACGTCACTTTGTTTGTTCTAGCTCAGAGAACAGCTGTTATTCCAAAGCTAGTAGGACAAAGTTCACTTTTACTCCATCACGTCTAGAAATCCCACACTGGACACGATCCTTCATTCCTTAGCTGGGTATGCAGTGGAGTCACCTTCCTTTTAAAGGCATTCCTTAAACCACTCTTACGCTAGATGAGAAACCTGACCCTTTATTTTTCAATCCAGTTGGCAGCATCATGAAGAGCAAAGAACAAGAGATTTAAAGTCATAAGATCTGGTTTGAAATTGAGTCACCCACTTACTACCTTGGTGACCAAAACATACCATGTACCTGAGTCTCCGTTTCCTCCTTTCTAAAATTGAGACTAATCACTGCCCACCTCCCTTGCTGAAATCACTACAGGGGTGAAGGAGATCACATGTGGGAAGACAGTTTGTGCATTGAAAACTGTTGTACAGCTACAGTTATCCACTCACCTCCTAACACAGTGTGAGCTCCAAACAGACACCCCTCAGACTGGATAGGAAAAAATATTCACGGAGCACTCGAGAAGAAATGAAGGGTGCTTTTGCTTCACCTGCCTGCAGAGAGTCCCTGACACACAGCGGAGAGGTAGTGTTGTAATTGTAGATGCCAAATAACCACAGGCAAATTCCCCTCACAGGATTCTCAAAGAATATCTGACTTGGTATCTACACAGCATTCTGAGATGAGAGTCCCGAATGAAAGCTGCTATTCAGTGTAATTACCATGTAATTAGTCACCACTATCTCTACCTAGGCATCGAGCCAGACTTTACATATAAGAACATCCCTGAATCTTCAGAACCTAACCATCCTTTAAGGTAGTCATTGTAATCCAGAAAGATCTTAACTGTGATTGAGAAGGTATGAGAAATAACCCACCATATCTAAGACAGCACTTGCCAGTAATTAGCACTTAATGTTAATTGGTGCATAACATTTTTAAAAGGGCAGCAGCAGCCATTCCAATTTTGGTCTACTTTCCCTCATACTCTCATCCCTTATTTCCCAGGACAGGCTGACTCAGACTCAGTAGAATGCCTCACTGAAGGGTAAAAGCCATAATGAGCAAATCTCATGAAAAATTCAGCTGGTCTTTTGGAGAAAAACAGCTGGAGCTGACCTTAAGAATTCCACTAATTTCCCCCTACCACACAGCCTAAAAATAGCCAAAGAGCATTTCTAGCTAGTGATGGCCTTTCCTTTAAAGGACATAATATGCAAAAAGGCATGCTGGGGTCACTAGCCCAAACCATGCAGTCCCCATGATAAATCCTTGGCCAAATGTTCCTATGAGAATCTGCCTTCACAAGGTCAACACTGGAATTTCATTGTGAAGGCTCCCTCTACCAAAGCCTCCTACCCAAGCACCATTGGGTCTATACAAAGATGTACATTAACAGTCACTGTGCAGCCACGAGAACTTCCATTCTTGGTTCTCACTTTGCAAATCTGCCCGGTGAAATGCTAGACTCTGATGTCCAAGGTCTCCTTCTGGTGTAAGGCTCCTTGGGCAGTTCATTCAACACCTCCTTGTTGCTTAAAATTCAGACCCCTCAGTGTTGCACGGGCTCCTCCAGATCTGCCTCCTGTCTGCCTCTCCATTTTCCCCAAATCATACCCTGATGTTCCTTAAATTTACCTCTAACACTTCTATGCCTTTAGAACACTAGAGCTCCCTCTGCCTGTAACACCCTTTCTCAGCTTCTTAGACTCCCACTCATCTTTCAAAGGCTTCCCAGGGGGCTAAGGTGGGAAAGAATCTGCCTGCAGAGCAGGAGACCGGGTTTGATGCCTGGGTTGGGAAGATCTCCTGGAGGAGGGAATGGCAACCCACTCCAGAATTCTTGCCTAGAGAATTCCATGGACAGAGGAGCCTGGCAGGCTACAGTTCACGGAACGGCAGAGTCAGACACAACTGAGCAACTAACACACACACACACACACACACCTTTCAAGCCATAGTCCAGGTATCACCTCCTCTAAGAAGGCTGCCCCCCTCACAGCTGGGTTAGAGTCTTCTCCGCTGTCTTCTCATAGGACTCTGTATTATACAGCAACTGCCTGCTCATTTATCAGTTTCCCTTATGAGGAGCCTGGGCATCTGAAGGTAGAGACATCGTTTTCCTCTCTCATTCCACCACCTGACCAAGTACCTACCATTTGATATTTTCTGATACTAGATCCAATTCCACCAAAGTACCACTTGCGTTTTAAGTTGCTATTCCAAAGAACCAGAAAGTGAATTTTTTTTAAAGGAATGTTTTCTCTATTCAAAAAGCAAGAAAGAAAACTATCTCCAAGATTTTGCCTTATTAGGAAAAAAATATATATAGCTGTTTGGAATTGTGACATAATCTTTGTGGAGTTGAAAAATATACACTACAGTTGTTTCTGGGAAACATCTCTTTAAACTCACTGAACCACAGTTTTTTAAAAAGGAGATTCAAATTTAGAAATGATGTCCAACTTGATGGGTTTTGGTTTTTTGAAAATTTTTTTTTTAACCAAGAGAAGGAAAAAAATTCCAAAAGAGATAAATTATACACTAAGCTTTCTGAAAATTTTCTGCTTGGTCCTGGAAAATCAGATGATAGGCAACAAGAAATCATGTGATTTCATATAGGAAAGCAAAATGCCTTATATTTACCACTACTATTATTGAAAGTTATGTATGTGTGCTATAAAAGATAAAAGCTAAATTAATGCAACTAATAGGTAGAACTTGGGCTTGATGGAAAAGTTGACGGAACAGACATTTTATCTTCCTTCAATACCTTCTCCCACCTTTACATGCATTGCCTCTATACCATAAGCCAAATCAGCAAAGCAGGCAGTGTCACCGTGGATTTTTTAATTCATTTATTTATAATTGGAGGATAACTGCTTTACAATGTTGTGTTGGTTTCTGCCATACATCAACACAAGTCAGCCGTAGGTATACATATGTCCCCTCCCTCTTGTCATCTGTTTTATAGATGAGGAAACTGAAGTTCCTGGAGGTTAAGCGACTTGCCTAAACCCATCCTGCCTCTAAACTACAGAGCTGGAATATGAACCCAGGTCTGCCTGGCTCCAAAGTGCTATCTGACACACCAGAAAGGGAGTTACGGTGGAAGAACCAGCGAGGCACTCAGGTACCCAAAGGTACAAAGGCGAGCTGGGGGTCCCTCGAGCCCTCACGCACCCGAGACACCGAGCTTTGCAGTACCAAATGCTATTAAAACTTGATGTGTATGCAACTAGTTATGAAGGAGTTTTATTCTTTCTGTGATCCAATGACCAACATCCATAAACAAACTCAAGTGTGGACCACAGGCAGAGACTATGATGATCCAGCAGCAGCAGCTAATCTATTTTTCTGAAAACTTCCTGAACAAAAATCTTTGCACCAATCCAGAAAAGAGCTTTATAGTGGTAAAGAATCTGCCTGCCAATGTAGGAGACCCAGAAGATGCAAGTTTGATCCCTGGACCAGGAAGATCCCCTGTAGGAGGACATGACAAGCTGTTCCAGTATTCTTGCCTGGGAAATCCCATGGAAAGAAGAGCCTGGTGAGCTACCGTCCATGGGGTTGCAGAGAGTCAGACACGACTGAGCGACTGAACACACATGCCCAGTGTTAGACAGTCCCTGAAATAACCTTCAAAGGCAGGCAAAAATGATCACTGACACTTCATTAATTCAGGGCCAGCCTGGAGGAAGAGACAAAGATGAATTTTGGTTCTGCCACTAATGGCTGAAACCCTTGGTGGTTTCACATACCTCTCTGGCCGACCTCACCTATCAAATGAGGAATTTGGTTTCTGATCTTATCTTCCATTTAAATAATTTAATTTTCTCATGACCATAAAATCAAGTGATCAGAATGAATTCCAGTATCAGTGCCAAGCTATCTGAGGAAGAAAGAGATGTAGAGAAAGATTTTGGAGAAAAAAAAAAAAAAGCATCCTGCTGCCCAATGCAAAATGTTTTTTTGGAAAAAAAAAAAAAAATCCATCTTTCATAAGATACAGTTACATAGTGAGGGAGAGAATTATAATTAGGAAAATAAGGTATAAAAACTGACAAAAGTCGTCCTTTCCCTCTCTCTGTCTCCCCACTCCTTTCCTGTCTCAGTGGCAGGGTCTCCTGTTTAGGGCAGGCAAGGCAGTAAGGATTCAACTATCAAGTAGTGAGACCTGGTTCCCATCATCAAAGAGATTCTGGCCCCCGGCAATAGTAACAGCTCCTATTTGTACAAGGTTGGGAGAAGGCAATGGCACCCCACTCCAGTACTCTTGCCTGGAAAATCCCATGGACGGAGGAGCCTGGTAGGCTGCAGTCCATGGGGTCACCAAGAGTCGGGCACGACTGAGTGACTTCACTTTCACTTTTCACTTTCACGCATTGGAGAAGGAAATGGCAACCCACTCCAGTGTTCTTGCCTGGAGAATCCCAGGGAAGGGGGAGCCTGGTGGGCTGCCATCTCTGGGGTCACACAGAGTCGGACATGACTGAAGCGACTTAGCAGCAGCAGCAGCAGGGGTTTTACACTGCTGCTGCTGCTGCTGCTAAGTATTCTCTGGCATATTCGCTCTCTTCACAGTACTCCTGGGAGGTAGGGAGGAAGAAGTGTCATCATAATCCTTTTATGGATGTGAAAACGAGGTTCAGCAAGGTCAAGGGGCTTGTCCAAGATCACAAAGCTGCCAAAGTGACAGAGCGGGACAGGGAATGCATGCGCAGAGGAGGAACAGGCCTGCGGACTAAAGAGTGCAGTTCCATCAACCCTGTAATGAGTGGGGCGGTGAAGAGATCAGGGCAGGAACTGGGAAGAGGGGAAACGAGAGTGGAGCTTTGACTGTGGGGTAAATCCGAGTCAGTTCACAGCCTACACTCATGGAAATCCACGCAGAAGACAGCACAGCAGTACTTTAGAGGGGTGGAGTACAGAAAAACAAAAGGATGTCTATATTTATGTGCACACAGAAACCTGCTGTCTTTCATTTAAAAAGTGGACTTTCTTTAGTTATCATCAGTAATCAGCATGTGCGCTCTGGGTATTTTTCTCAGGAGCAGAAATGGGTGGCTCTGAGCCTCTTGCCTGGGCACTCGCTTCGGGTACCAGGGAAAGGGCCAGGTGGCATTAAGGACATGGAATCTCCACCCACTAAGCCAGGGTGAAAATCCTTGACCTTGGCACTCTTGATCATTACTGAAACTACCTGAGCTCACTGACCTCCTCAGTCAGGTATTCTTCTCTGTCAGAGAAGCCAGTCACGTGCTTGCACCGCCAGCCTACCTTCCCAAACTGCATTCGCTGCTCCCGAGCCTCAGGAATGTAATTAATAAGCAACCTGGACCTGCTCCTGAAGTGGGAAGGAAGAGGAGGCGAGTGTTTGGGAGAGATTTCTAGGTGATGATAGAACCTCAAAATTACACAAGAGCACAATTAAACAGGCCCAGGCTCTGTATATCAGAGTTGGATTTAAGCCAAAATAAAAAAAAAAAAATAGGAATTGGAGAGTTTGTGGATTCAGGCTAAGAGTCCTTGAGAGGAGGGACTTTAGACACAGAAGAATGAGATTAAAGTTAAACCACATATCTCTTGAGGAATTTAGGTGACAAGAATTCTATGGTTTACTCTTTGCAGAATTATAGATCTTATTTGTTAACTAGTGAGACTTGAGTCAACTCTCCAGAATTCTGATTCCAATTTCATTTCATCAGGTAACATTTCAAACAATACCTATTTCATCAAGGGTGCTGAGATGAAATTCACACAATTATAGGAGAGTAAGCAATCCCCTGTGGTCCCCAACCCCAAGCAACTGGCAAGAAGTCAGGATGGGATGGAGGCAGGGACTATATGATGATGTAAGTACCCAGTAAGTGGTTTTGGAGTTTAGACTTGAAAGCTACTCTTTCCAATCAGGGGGAATTTAAACCTTCTCTTCCATCACAGGTGACCACAGTATTATTTGCAGAGTGGATACAACGACCAAGGAAAAACAGAGCTCCAAGCTAGAGAGCAGAACCAGTTCCAGCACCTTTCCAGGTTTTCTGGGGTCTTGAAGAACTATCAGAAGGCACCAGAGCCTTCCACAGATACCCGCCAGTGGAGACCTGAAGACCTGTCTGTCCTTGAGCAAGTGCTGAACAATGACTAAGCTTAGTGAGGAGGAACAAGAATAGATACACCTGTACTAGATCTACCTACCCACCCACCTATCAATGTCTAAAATGCAGTGTGTATGTGTATATGTATATGCAAATATACATATTTGAATATAACAGTATTTATATATATAAGTATATGCAATATATATATGTATTTCTCAATCATTTGTACCCAATTTATGAAGTCCTGAGAACCCTTCATCTATTCTTCTATAAAGAAAACTGTTGCTAAGTGACTATAAAATCAACATTTTGATTTCCAGGTGAAGGATATAATTAGGCACCTCTCTCCCATAAAACAATGTCCTAACAAGGCTTATTTTGGTTCAGATGTAGTTGGGTTTTTTGGGTTTTTGTTTTTGAGGGGATGAGCAGTATAATATGTGATGTTGTATAATATAATATGCTGCTGCCACTATGAAGACCCACAATGTTAGAGCACTTACATAACCTACCTCACTGAATCCTCAGCAACACTGTAAGGAAAGCAGTGTTGCCATTCCCATTTTACAGAAGAGGGACCGGGCCTGGAGGAGTGAAGGAACTTCACCCCTGTCCATCTTCTTAAATATTGGTTCATACACAGATATGTGCATACGTGTGTATTTTATAGATAACAGTTACCTTCTGCAACTTTCTAAAAGAATTTCCAGTTTTCATTTCAAAAAGTACAAACATATGGGTCAGGTAGCACTTATAAAATCTCATTATTCTAATTTTTTTCTAAGTGGAGGTAAGTCCTAAACGGTCAAACTATAATGGAAAGCTGAAAATATTGAGGTAAATCAATCTTATCCATAACTCTGATTATAGAAAAAGATGGGCACTCATTTTATAAATCTTTAATCAACAAAGGTTGATGAATAAATACCTCCTAAGGACATCTGTGTGAGAGACTTACCAGGTACATCACACTTCAGAGAGAGGCTGTGATTGTGGAAAAACCAAATGTGCTGGAAAAAGAAAACTGTCATGGGAATTAAGGTCAATCTCTCTCACACCGCTGATGTGCCCAGGCTATGTGGTGTTGTGCAACTCACTCAGCCTTCTGGGTCTTTGTTCTCATTGGCAAAATAAGGGCACTTAAAAAGATGATCTTTCTTTTCCAAAGAGAGATCTCATAGATCCAACAATAAAATGCTCTGATTCATAGTGGTGAAAGAGCAAAATTCAGACGCCAGCAGAATTTGGCTACGATGGACCATGGCCCCATAACTCACAAGCACACTTTTCATCTCAAAGCCCAGAACAATGCCATCGCAATCTGGCAGGAGCAAGTCAACGGGGTCATTCAGTAGTGCTCAAGCTCCTCTAAAGAGTAAGCTATTTTGCAGCCAAATTAAATAGCCCTTATTCTTGACAGCTAATAGCAAACTAGGCAAAATTAGTTATTATTAACTAATAATAACTATAAGAACATCAAAGACTTACATAGCACTGACCATATGACAGCACTGTTCTAAACACTTTTTAAATTTTTTTAATTGGAGGCTAATTGCTTTACAAGGTTGTGTTGGGTTTTGCCATATGATAATGCCAGTCATAATTGTATGTATATCCCCTTCCTCCTGAACCTCCCTCCCCGTTCCTATCCCATCCTTCTAGGTCATCCCAGAGCATCAGGCTGGGTTCCCCGTGTTATACGGCAGCTTCCCACCAGCTCTCTACTTTACACATGGTAGTGTATATAAGTCAATACCACTTTCTTAGTTCATCCCACCCTCTCCTTCCCCCGCTGTGTCTATGAATCCATTCTCTATGTCCGTGTGTCCATTCCTTCCCTGCAAACAGGTTCTTCAGTACTGTTTTTCTAGACTCCATATGCATGCGTTAACAGAAACACTTCATATTATTAATTCATTAATTTCTAACAAAATGCCAAAGTAAGCATTGTACAGCTAAGGAAACAGGCTTAGAGAGACTGAACAACTATTAAGTAGCAGCACACGACCCAGCTGTTGTTCGGCATCCAAGCTCTTGACCTCCACGTCACCCTGCCTCTCTCCGATGACAGTGTCACAGAGCACAGTCCTTCTCCAGAAGCCTGGACTGCAGTCTCGTCCTTCCGCTTTCTCTCTGACCCTTGTGGACTCTGGCTTGGCTCATTTCCTAGTCTCTGGCAGACTCTGCCCGCAGGTCCCCTCGAGCTGAGCTTTCTGAAGCAGCCCAAGGAGAGGAGGCGCCCGGAGACCCCCAGGGGCCCAGCAGACGGACTCAGCCCTACAGCCAGGATCATGTGTCCCAGCACAAACAGCACGGCCTGACCCGACACCACATCCCAGCATCAACCTTCACCCAACACCCGAAAATTCATGCTTCTCAGACCCCGGGGGAACTCTCACCTTCACCAAGAGACAAGGTCAGTGGAGCAGAAAAAAAAAAAACAAACACATTTCCCCAGGAAAAGCATCTAATGAACTCAGATAAACTAAGACTAAACTTTATAAAAGTTTAATGGTAGAGATGGGGCAAGACGATGGTCTGAAAATAGAGTTTGGACTTTAAGGGCAGCTTAACCACCAAATGCCTTAAATTCCTTCTGCCTCATTCTTCCCAAAGTTACCAAGAAGAAAAAAAGTGTGGTGAACCTCATGTGAATGTGTTGCAAAAAGAGGCTAAGTAAATGAATAGAAATGTGAAGAAAGAAAAATCTTATCTAAAGATAGGATATACTCTGCCTAATTTTTTTCATCTGAGATACAAGAGAAGGAAAAAAGAATGGAAGAAAAGACAGGAGATGAAAGAGAACTCGTCACCCTACAATGCTTTCACTTCAAATTCTGGTTCCATAATTTTGTTATTTTCCAAAATAATAGCTTTCAAATGCCACTACTATAAGCTGTGATACAAAGGAAACAAATGATATCATCATGGGGCTTAACTTTATGACATGTTCATTTTATTACACTTACATACATCAGAAGCACAGAAAATGACCAGCCTTCAACATTTCACTAAAAAACAAAATTATCCCCAAAACAGCATCACCTTAAATTTTCATTTTTAATTTCTTCCCACAATTCCACAAGCTGATAAGGGAAAAATGTTTCCATCTTCTAGACTTACATAAACTAGTTTCTATCAGCCCTGAGAATCACTAGTTACACCTGCTACAATACACCAGCATTTGCATGTATTTAATGCAATGTCTACTTATTTAGATATTATATCTTACTTATTTCAACCAGTCAGAAAAGGTTTCAAGGTAGGGAGGGAAGAAGCAGAAGGTGAAAAAAAGGCGATTTGAGTCAAGAGAATTCCATACCCACTGTCCACACTGAAATCACAGCTATGTATGTCATAAGGCCCTGCGAAAGGGAAAAGAATCTGGGGACCCTTAAACACTAGAAGGCGAAACACCAACGACGTCTGCTCTGTGGGATTCAGTCTCACTTGAGGACAGAGGCTTTTGTAATTCCAAACAAAACTCAAATGAAAAGACATCTCCTAACTAACAGAAGGGACAGAACAGACTTTCAGTATGAGCTCAAACTAAGCACAACTCATTTGAGGACAGTTGGAAATACATTCCCTTTGGGGATGTAAAATAGAAGGAATAGTGGAATTTCAACTTTCCCCTTTTCTGACAAACATCTAATACCTTCTAGAAGTCAAAATCCTTCTTACCAGTTTTATAAAAAGAAAAGCAGGTTTTCTCATTGACTTTTAAAATTAAAGTGTAATTGATCTACAATGTTGTAAGTATCTTTCCTGTACAGTGAACTGTAATATATATATATACATGTATGGACACACACACACACATATATATATTCTTTCTTATATTCTTTGCCACTACAGCTTATCCCAGGAGATTGGCTATACTTCCCTGTGCTGTACAGTAGGACCTCACTCTTTACTGATTCTAAATGTAGCTGTTTGCATTTACCAATCCCAAAGTCCCAGTCCATCCTTCCCCCGCCCCTCCCTCTTGGCAACCACAAGTCTGAGTCCTGCGTCTGTGAGCCTGTTTCTGTCTTGTAGGTTCATTTGTGCCCTATTTTAGATTCCACATGTAAGTTACCATCATATGGTAATTGTCTTTCTTTTTCTGACTTAGCTCATTTAGTATGATAGCCTCTAGTTGCATCCATGTTGCTGCAAATGGCATTATTTTCTTTTGGTGGCTGAGTAATATTCCATTGTACATCTATGTACTATATCTTCTTATCCATTCCTCTGTCGGTGCACATTTAAGTTGTTTCCATGTCTTGGCTATTGTGAACAGCTGTTTTGAACATAAGGATGCATGTATCTTTTTGAATTATAGTTATGTCTGGATTTCTTCCCAGGAATGGGATTGCTGGATCATATTTTAGTTTTTTTGAGGAACCTCCATACTGTTCTCCATAGTGGCTGCACCAATTTACATTCCCATGAGCAGCGTAGGAGGGTTCCCTTTTCTCTCCACTCTCTCCAGCATTTATTATTTGTAGACTTTTTAATGATGGCCATTCTCACCTGTATGAAGTAAATTTGACTACAGTTTTAATTGGCATTTCTCTAGTAATCAGTGATGTTGAACTTCTTTTCATGTGCCTACTGGTCATCCATATGTCTTTTTTGGAGAAATGTCTGTTATGGTCTTCTGCTCATTTTTTGATTGGGTTGTTTTCTTGTTTTTGAGTTGTATGAGCTCTTTGCATATTTTGGAAATTAAGCCCCTGTCAGTCACATCCTTTGCAAATATTTTCTCCCATTCTGTAAGCTTTTTTTTTTGGTGTTTTTTTAAAAATAGTTTCCTTGGCTGTGCAAAAGCTTGTAAGTTTTATTAGGTCCCTTTTTTTGTTTCTGTTTTTAAGGAAAAGTAGATTTTTAAACAATTTCTGCAGAAATTTCTTCTATCGTTCTGTTTCCAAAATAATTCCAGAGACTGATTGGCAAGATTTTCAATGAAAATTTTTATCATGAAATGTTACTGAGAATCATGATACTGAACAAATCATGAAAGTCTGACTTGTTCCAGGAGAATCAAGAGAGTAAAACCCTGAAAGTTGAATTTTTGAGGACCGTCAAAGTCCATGGGAGCATAACAATGCCCACACCTGGATTTGCAGTTTAACTTTTCTCCCCAAAGAAGCCACATACTGAGAGCCATAGGTCACTGAAGTCCAAGAATCAACAAAGGCAACTTTCATTCACCAATTTCTTAGTAGAACGTTAAGTGGTACAATGCACTGTGCTCTGTTGCTCAGTCACGTCCTACTCTTTGCGACCCCATGGACTGTACAGTCCACCAGGTTCCTTTGTTCATGGGATTCTCCAGGCAAGAATACTGGAGTGGGTTGCCACTTCCTCCTCCAGGGGATCTTCCCGACCCAGGGACTGAACTTACATCTCCTGCATTGGCAAGCAGGTTCTTTACCACTCAGCCACCTAGAAATCCTCAAGTAATACAATGCCTAGCTCAAAAAGTACTTGTTGAATGAGTGCAAAATAAAAGAACAAAATATCCCCAAGAAAGGAGTGACAGTGACTCCAAAGTCATGCTCTGCCTGAGGCTGGACCCAACCATGCTACATAAATAGCATAGAAAAAATCTTGTTCGTAGCAGTTTTATTTGTAATAGCCAGAAACTAGAAATAATCTCGATGCTCTTCAAAAGGTGGAAAGTTAAACTGCCGTATATCCATACTTCATGATACTAAGCAATAAAAAGAAACAAACTATAAATACACACAACTTGGATGAATCTCAAGGGAATTATACTGACTGTAAAAAAGCCAGTCCCAAAGGTTATATACTCCATAGTTTCATCTATACGACATTCTTGAAATGGCAGAAATACAGAAATGGAAAGCAGAACAAAGGTTGCCAAAGGTTGGGAATGGGGCCAGAGGAGAAGACGGAGATAAGAGAGCGGTGGGAGCAGGGCGGGAATGGATCAGTGTCTTGGTAGTGGTGGATACATGTGATAAAACTGTACAAAACTTAACACATCTAAGTGTGTGCAAGATTGCACACACACATGCAGTGTAGTGTTAGTCACTCAGTCGTGTCCGACTCTTTGGAACCCCATGGACTGTACCCCACCAGGCTCCTCTGTCCATGGGATTCTGCATGCAAGAATACTGGAGTGGGTTGGCATTTCATGTAAAATTGGGGAAATCTGAATTGTATTGATGTCACTATCCTAGGTGTGATTATTACACTGCAACTGTGCAAGATGTTACCACTCAGTGAAACAGGGTAAATGGTACACAGATCTCTCTGTATTATTTCTCATAGTACATGAGAGTCTATAATTATCATATAAAGTTTTTTTTTTTTTTTTAAATCTTAAGCAATCTGTCCTCTCCCACCATCAACACCACCACCTTAGACTGTGTGTGTGTGTTTAATATATGAAATCTTTTCTAACCACCTACATAGATCTCGTCCATCTCTAAATACACCAACTGTTTTAACCACATAGTCTAACCCCTCTTCTTACATTAAGGACAGGTATTCCAGGACTTTTACCTCCTTGGACAATAGAAGCTCCTGAGACAGGGCCCATGTCTATTTTATACCCTCTTGGTGCCTAGCAGAATGTTGAACAAAGAGTTTAGTTCAGTTCAGTCGCTCAGTCATGTCCAACTCTTTGTGACCCCATGAATCGCAGCACGCCAGGCTTCTCTGTCCATCACCAACTCCTGGAGTTCACTCAGACTCAGGTCCATCAAGTCAGTGATGCCATCCAGTCATCTCATCCTCTTTCTTCCCCTTCTCCTCCTGCCCCTAATCCCTCCCAGCATCAGAGTCTTTTCCAATGAGTCAACTCTTCACATGAGGTGGCCAAAGTACTAGAGTTTCAGCTTTAGCATCAGTCCTTCCAAAGAACACCCAGCAACGATCTCCTTTAGGATGGACTGGTTGGATCTCCTTGCAGTCCAAGGGACTCTCAAGAGTCTTCTCCAACACCACATTTCAAAAGCATCAATTCTTCAGCACTCAGCTTTCTTCACAGTTCAACAAAGAAAGAGTAGAGACTGAATAAAAAGGTTCTTAATAAATGAGCAAGTGAATGAAGGGATGTATACATTCTCTACTCTTCACAGTAGAGCTGGATAAACTGGTAATTCACAATCCTTTTGTTCCAATTTTCTCAACTCTGAAAGGCCTGTAAATGCTGCGCCCCAACTTCTCCATCCTTATGGTCTACAGTGAGATTAAAGATCACCTCCCACTAAGCCTGCAGTAGTAGCTGCATTGATTATTTGCCGTGTGATATGCCACTTAATTTCTCTGAACCTCAGTTTTCCCATTTATAAAATGGGGGACACTACTTATTTTTGCAAGGTTGCTAGGTGAATGAGATATAGTGTACATGAACAGCCTTGCTCAATACCAACTTAAGAAGATGCTCAATAAATGTTTTTAGCCTTCCATAGATACTTCCAGGCACTAATGCCCACTTTGTAGTTCAAGTGAAGTGAAGTGAAAGTCACTCTGTTGATGCTGCTGCTAAGTCACTTCAGTCGTGTCTGACTCTGTGCAACCCCATAGACGGCAGCCCACCAGGCTCCCTCGTCCCTGGAATTCTCCAGGCAAGAACACTGGAGTGGGTTGCCATTTCCTTCTCCAATGCATGAAAGTGAAAAGTGAAAGTGAAGTCACTCAGTCGTGTCCGACTCTTAGCGACCCCATGGACGGCAGCCTATCGCCCATGGGATTCTCCAGGCAACAGTACTGGAGTGGGGTGCCATTGCCTTCTCAGTCGTGTCCAACTCTTTGTGACCTCATGGACTGTACAGTCCATGGAATTCTCCAGGCCAGAATACTGAGTGGGTAGCCTTTTCCTTCTCCAGGGGATCTTTCCAACCCAGGGATCGAACCCAGGTCTCCTTCATTGCAGGCAGATTCTTTACCAGCTGAGCCACAAGGGAAGCCCTTGTAGTTCAAAATGGTGGCCAAATTGGGAGATTGGGATTGACATATACACACTATTATATATAGAATGTTGTTTAGTCGCTAAATCATGTCCATCTCTTTGCAAACCCACGGACTGCAGCCTGCAAGGATCTATTGTTTGTGGGGTTTCCCAGGCAAGAATACTGGAGTGGGTGCCATTTCCTTCTCCAATGGATCTCCCCAACCCAGGGATTGAACCTGAGTTTCCTGCATTGGCAGGCAGATTCTTTACCACTGAGCCATCAGGGAAGCCCCACTATATACAGAATAAATAATAAGAACCTACTGTATAGCACAGTAGAACTCTACCCAATATTCTGTAATAGCCTATATGGGAAAAGAATCTAAAAGAGAGTGGATAGATGAATTGCATAACTGAGTCACTTTGCTGTACATCTGAAACTAATACAATGTGGTCAATCAACTAAACTCCAAAAAAAATTTTTGATGTAAAAAAAAAAAATGCTGGCTAATTCTTAACAAGTGTATGTCTCTTCGATAAATAGTGTTTTATTCACATAGCACCTTCCTCTAAAGATCAAACTTTAGCTCCATTTGCAATGGCAAAGGTAATGTGGACAAATTAAATGGAGACAGAGGATGGAGAGATGGAAGACAAGTTCAACCGGAAGATGACAAGGGAACTTATGGTAGTTGTTAGGACAGGATCAGTCCCCTCCCTGAAAATCTCTCTGCAGAAGAAGGTTTTTCTTGGGCATGGCCTCCTCCCCTCGGTTTCATGTCTTGGTCCTGTCCAAAGGCAACATAGACAGTAGGGCAAGATACCCCGAAAGCCTACAGTCCCTAAGAATACTGGGCTGGTGGTACTCAAAAGAAAGAGAAAGGGCTTCTGTTTGTTTTCTGTTAAAGAGAAGTGTTTGTTTTCAGGGTAAGTCTATTGCTTCCTTCTTAGGACTGGGAGTGCCTTAGTCCATTCTTACCCAGAGGGTGATAACTTCTCCCCTAAATATGCAGCTGTCTGAAAACATATTTGCTCTGGATGTGTCACTGGGTCATGAAGAGTTCTATGAGAAATACTTTACACATGGGTGTCTCCGAGCCCGAGCAGTGGAGATATTTGCTGACCCATAAGGCAGAGACAGCAAACAAAGCAAACAAACCCAGGGTCCAGGTTTCAAAAGAATATCCTGGGGTCACAAAGAGTCAGGCCTGACTTAGCAACTAAACACACACATATGCACGCACACACTTGGATCAGTTCGTCAGTCATTTAGAGCCCTGACTATACATCTGTCCTTGGCTAGAAACTGAGGTCATTCATGACTGTGACAGAAGAGGTCCCCTCCCAAAATGCAGCTCTTGATCTAGTTCTTCATATTCACACATTTGCCTGACTTCCGCCATGATGATCTTGCATGGCATGACAGCATGTTTGTCAAAGCCAAGGACTTAAAAATAGAACATCTTTTCAAGCATATTCTCTGTAACCAGCAGAAGCATATGAAATAAAGTGAATATAAAGATATGTCAACGTTAGACCACAAACACGTGGCATATCCCCTAGATTTCAGACAAAAAAAAAAAGAATGTGCAGTCTAGAAGGATTATAAATCTTTAAAACTTTATGAGTTCTCTTCCTTATTAATTCAGTGAATAACGGTATTTACTCATTAATTACTATATGCCAGGCAGTATACTGGGGCTCCCTCGGTGGCTCAGTGGTAAAGAATCTGCCTGCAGTGTAGGAGATGCAGGAGACCTGGGTTTGATCCCTGGGTCAGGAAGATCCCCTGAAGAAGGGCGTGGCAATCCACTTCAGTATTCTTGCCTGGAGAATCCCATGAGCAGAGGAGCCTGGAGGGCCATAGTCTATAGGTCACAAAGTCAGACACAACTGAGCGACTTAGCATATACACACACAGACAGTACACTAAGCCTTTCAAAGAATCATCTCATTTAATCTCAAAAACAATCTCAAGAGTGATGCACTTAATATTTCTTCTATTTGAGAGATGATGAAACATCAGCTTAGAAAGACTAAGGATATAAAACCAGGTTCATCTGCTGAGAAGCAGTTGACTGTCACACTAAGCTACACTGCTCCAGGCTTGCTTGTTTTACAGAGAAGGCCAAGTTTGTTATTACTATTATTGATTGAGAGAGAAAAGTATATAGTACTGATTCTTCTAACATATTAGGTTGCACCACACAAAACCGCCAATATGCAAATGTTCTGATCCACATTTGCATACTGATCTAAACATTCTGATCTACACTCAACGTAATATAAGAACAAGACCGAGAAGGACACGTCTTTCAATGCCTGGCCCCGCACAGTCCCTAACTAGCTGTGAGACTTTGGGCAAATCACTAGTTTTCACTTGTCCCACCCCATAAAATGAAAAGATAGAGCTGAATTTGTCTCTAAGTTCCCTTCCAGCTCTATAATTACAAGTGAGGGAAGAAAAGCACCATAATTCATTCATTGAACAATTATTTCTTAAGTGACTACTACATGTCAGACACCGAGCTTTTCTTTCATTCTAAATTCATCTGCATTTTAAGGACAGCCTCCCAGTAGCTTCCTCTGATTCCTGGGCTCTCACATGTTAGAGATGAAAACCCAGCTTGAGGATCCTTGCTTGCCTGCTATTTAGGGAAACTGGCCTGTGCCCTAGAGCAGGGGTCTCCAAGCTCTAGGATCTAATGCCTGATGATCTGAGGTGGAGATGATATAATAACAATAGAAATAAAGTGCACAAGAAATGTAATGTGGTTGAGTCATCCAGAAACCATCCCCTCTCCCCACTGGTCTGGGGAAAAACTGACTCCCATGAATCCAGTCCCTGGAGCCAAAAAGGTTTCAGGCCACTGCCCGAGGGTGCTGGCAGCTCCTGCTCCACCACAATTCTACAGTGGAAGAGAAAACCAAAGGACCTAGAAATTACTTCAGGGTGAAGAGATGAAGTATGGTGTGGCAGAAGAAATGTAAGTGTGTGCAACTGTGTATCTTCCAAAACAAAGAACTCTCAGTAAGTATTCTGGCTCACAGCAATTTCCAGAAAATATTCTACTTCTTTCTGGATCTTACTTGCACACACCTCCCCCATGATGGGAGATAATCATCTTTTATACTTAAAAAAAAAAAAAAATACAGAAGGAAGAGCACTTGAGCTAAAGAGAGTAATTGAGCATTGAGTCATAGCCTTTGCAATGATTAAGGACTGGTAATTCAGGATTACAGGAAAACACCAAAGGGCAAGCCTCAAGACATTGATTCAATTCTGACTGTGCTACTCACTAGCTTTGCGAGCCTGGATTCATCATTCAACCTGCCTCTGCCTCAGTTTCCTCATCTGTAGGATACAGACTAGAATACACAACCTCTAAGTTCCTTTCCTATCCTAAAGGTTGACCAGCCCCTTATCATCTGTTTCCATCTAATCTGCCACCTGTTCCCTTGTGCACTGTCCACTGTGGACACAGCAAACAGCTGTTTTCCAACACGCCTACAACAGCTCTTCAAATACATACTTAAAGACTCTTATGTGAGCCCACTCCAATCCCTCATTTCAGGCTTAACTCAAAGTCCTAGA
Source organism: Tragelaphus eurycerus (assembly GCA_935064755.1). NCBI lineage: Eukaryota > Metazoa > Chordata > Mammalia > Artiodactyla > Bovidae > Tragelaphus > Tragelaphus eurycerus. The sequence continues at coordinate 18,021,800 of CAKXYN010000043.1, forward strand.
TGAAGTCATGTGGTTAGCAAGATGTTGGGAGTAACTCCTATGGGGTCACAGATCTAAACTTTGAGCTCGTAAATGAGGGAATACATGCGACAAATAGCAGTTGGCTTCCCCAATTTCTTCAAACTGAGAAAGACTCATAACTCCCAACCTTGTTCCCTAGGAATCCTATCGGCTGTTACAGGAATACAAAAGCTGCAGGAGAAGAGGATAAATAACCGTGCTGACAGTCTGGCTGAGATGGAACCTACACACAGTGTCACTGGTGAATTCTACAGGGAAGATTACTATGTGCTAAATTTGGGTATGTACCAGTAAGAATCAGAGGCCAGATGAACAGGGTCCAATGGCGGGGACAGTCTGCTCCAGTGAAAGCCTGTTGTTCTGTATGGTAGACTCTGAATCACTGAAAAAGACCAAACTCACATGGAAAAACATGACACCAACTGAGCCTCTAGCCTCTTCAAATCAGAGGTGACTTTGGGCTCTACCTATTGTTTAGCCGCTAAGTCTTGTCCAACTCTTTTGCAACTCTACGGACTGTAGCCCGCCAGACTCCTCTGTCCACGGGATCCTGCAGGCAAGAATACTGGCTTGGGTAGCCATTCCCTTCTCCAGGGGATCTTCCCCACCCAGAGATCGAACCCGAGTCTCCTGCATTGGCAGGCAGATTCTTTACCACTGAGCCACCAAGGAAGCCAGGGCTCTGCTAGTAGAGCTCCCCAAACCCTTCTGGGATAGATTAGAAAGGGTTATCAGACAGGGAAGTGGAGGCCAAAGCCACATATCCTTTGCCCTTTCCTGTTCTATTCCCACTCATGGCTGCTCATTTCTCTCTTAACCTGCAGCCTAACTTTCTAAGGCAAACCATCTCTAAATGGGGCTCCCATGAAGTGTGTCAATTTAAGTACCTTAAAGTCTCCAGAAGGACTTTTCCTCCTCCTCAAACAAGTACCTTTTAGAAATAATAAACCAAAGAATCAAAATGATTTCACGGGAGAAGTAATCACAAAAGTTAATTGTTAATAAACAGCTTTCCACCTGCACAGATTCTTAGTGTCAGAAATTTTATTACATCTGTTTTTCATTACAAAACACGAATATTTATCAGGAAGAAAGTAATGTGAGAACTGTTATTAGTCAAATTCTATGTTTTGGAGATGAGCAGTTTTCTATTTTCTCTTCAGGGGTTTTGAATTATAAACCTTCTCCAAGAGACTGCCGTGGAGAAGTTTCAGCCACATCAAATTTTCAAAACATCCATGAAATGTAAGCTGATATATCTCAGAACTGATGTTTTATAAACCTGTCCCTAAAAATCAAGAGCATGCTCTTGATACTTTCTGTCATGGAAATTGTTCCAACGGGCAAATAAACAGGCATTTCCGTGGTTAGGGCCTCACAGTTGTCATACTGTTTAGTTCTGCACAAATGAAAACTCCTATTATCAAAAAAAGGTTGGAGAATCTGTGGCTGGAATCTGGCAAGCAATGGCATTTCCACATTGTTTTAGCCAGCACACTCTCTCAATGCAAATATGAACCCCACAAAATAGTCAATTAAAAATAACCATGTGGTCTGAAAAACAAGTGCAGCACAACTGGAAACATGTCCAAATGGGAAGTTTATGCTTTGCCATCTTTAATTAATGATGCTGTGAAACTCATTAGAGAAAAGAGCTCACAGTTCCTCAACTCCCATGCTCCGATGACTTGAAAACACATATTCAACTCTAAAAGACAAAAAAAAATCTCCCATTTCCTCAGGGTCATAGAATAGACTTTCATATCACAAAATTCAGAAGAATCCAGATTCTCAACTGGGGGTCATGTCTCTCCAATGAACTGGTCCCCAGTGAGGGAACTTGAGTTTATGAAGTCTTTCCTGCTTGTTTGAGCTTGATTTCTACTATTTCCCTGGTATTTGAGGGAAGAAAAAAAAATAAATTATGTTAGGCGGGAAAGTATAAAAAGACTCAAACATGAATTTTCATTTCTTTCAAATAGTTGTTAAGGTTTATATAGACCTAAAATAAAAAGCAGAATTTCTTGAAATTGCTCCAGGAATTCATGGAAAGAAATACCTTTCACCTGTACTTTTCTTTTAATAAAAAAGCAAAGAAACAACAAGAACTAGATGGCCTTTCAAAATGTCTAGGATTCCTCGAACGACTTGTGACAAGGGTATCAGGACATTCAATGGAAAAAGGACAGTCTTTTCAACAAATAATACAGGGAAAACCACATACCCACATGCAAAATAATGAAGTTGGGCCATTACCTCACACCACATACAAAAATTAACTCAAAATGGTTCAGAGACCTAAATATAAGACCTACAACATATACTCCTTAGAAGAAAACATTGGACAAAAGCTTCAGGACATTGCATTTGGCAGTGACTTCCTAACTGTGACACCAAGGGCACAGGCAACCAAAGAGAAAAGTAGACAAGCTGAAATTCACGAAACTGTCAAAGTTTTGTTCATCAAAACACTATCAACAGAGTTAAAAAGGCACCCCACAGAAGGGAAAAAACTCTGAAAATCATGTATCTGATAAGGAATTAATATCCAAAATTTACAAGAGACCTCCTAAAACTCAACAACAAAAAAGCCAACTTGATGAAAAATGGGCAAATGACTAGACATTTCTCCGAAGAAGATACATAAATGGCCAGTAAGCACATGAAAAGATACCTGACGTCACTAATCACTAGGGAGATGAAATTAAACCTGCAATGAGATACCACCTCACATCCATTAGAATGGCTACTATCAAGGAAAAAAAAAAAAAAACAAAAACAGAAAATAACACGTGGTGGTAAGGATGTGGAGAAATTAAACCCTTGTGCAGAGCTGGTGGGAGTGCAAAATGGTATAGCTTCTGTGAAAAATAGTATGGTGGTTCCTCAAAAAATGAAAAGTAGAATTACCATATGATCCAGCAATTCTACATCTGGGTATACACCTGAAAGAACTGAAAGCAAGGTCTTAAAAAGATCTTTGTACACCTGTGTTCACAGCAGCATTTTTCATAACAGCTAAAAAGTAGAAGCAACCCAAGTATCCACTGATGGATAAACAAATGTGATAAGTTATAATTTTACCACAAAATGTGGTAAATTTGTGTACAAAATATAATGGAATATTACTGAGCCTTTAAAAAGGAAGGGAATTTCGACATATGCTATAATATGGGTGATCTTTGAGGATATTATGCTAAGTGAAATAAACCAGTCACAAAAAGAGAAATACTGTGTGATGCCACTTACATGAGGTCCTTGAAAGTGAAAGTGAAGTCGCTCAGTCGTGTCCGACTCTTTGCGACCCCGTGGACCGTAGCCTACACCAGGCTCCTCCGCCCACGGGATTCTCCAGGCAAGATATACTGGAGTGGGTTGCCGTACATGAGGTCCTTAGGGTAATCAAATCACAGAAACAGCAGAATGGAGTTGCCAGGGGGTAAGAATATGGTGGGGCTTCCCCGGTGGCTCAGTGGTGCAGAATCTGCCTGCCAAAGCAGGAGACAAGGGTTTGATCCCTGGGTCAGGAAGATCCCCTGCAGGAGGAAATGGTAATCCACTCCAGTTTTCTTGGTTGGAGAATCCCACGGACAGAGGAGCCTGGTGGGCTACAGTCCAGAGGGTTGCAAAGAGTCGGACACGACTGCATGGCAGAGCACACACACACAAGAGTAGGGTGAAAAGAGGACTTACTGTTGAATGGGTATAGAATTTCAGTTTTATAAGATGGAAAGAGTTATGGAGATGGATGGTGGTCATGGTTGCACAACACTGTCAATGTGTTTGATGCCACTAAACACTTAGAAAAAGTTAAAATGATAAATTTTTGTGAATTTTACCCCAATAAAAAAATTGGGGAAAAATATTTAGGTTCCTATTCCTTTATAATATGACTGAAGAGAGGTTAGTGGCTGCTCTTTGGTATCCACATTTACATTTCAGAATTACCCCTTACATGTGACCTTGGGCAAGCTACATAGCCTCTCTGCATTTTAGCTTCCTCACTGGTAAAATATCTACTTAAAAAATATGACGTGTGGATTAGATGGGTCTGTATGTGTAAAGCATTTAGTCTTGCACAATAAATACTATCTAAGTACTAGCTGCTATTATTATTACCTCTACCACTAAATCTATGCTCAGCATCATAAATAAAATCTCATCCCGCCAAGGAGAAGCCATTTGCATTTCATTCTCTGAAATGATGATGGCCTGGCCCTAGGTTCAACATCTGATCTAAAAAAGAGAGAATCTTCCCTTCCTCAGCAGAAGCATGAATGGGAACCAGGGCCCAAGTTACTCCATCCTTTGGACAGCGAAAGAGGTAAGACACTTGCCCCCAATTGTATTTATTCAACAAATGTTAATTGTGTACCTTGTCTGTGCTCATACTCAGTACTTTGTACTATACTGTGAAGTCCAAGGCCTTGTTTCCTTATTGAAATACGGCACCCCACTCCAGTACTCTTGCCTGGAAAATCCCATGGATGGAGGAGCCTGGTGGGCTGCAGTCCCTGGGGTCGCTAAGAGTCGGATACGACTGGGCGACTTCACTTTCACGTCTCACTTTCATGCATTGGAGAAGGCAATGGCAACCCACTCCAGTGTTCTTGCCTGGAGAATTCCAGGGACGGGGGAGCCTGGGTGGGCTACTGTCTATGGGGTTGCACAGAGTCGGACATGACTGAAGTGGCTTAGCAGCAGCAGCAGCAATCATCTAAAAGCAATGTTACACAAAAAGCATTTCCCAAGATGAAACTAACAAGACTAGGGCACCCCAAATTACTCCATTTCTTTTAAAAAATTCATTTTATTATAGTTGCTTTACAATGTTTAGTTTCTTCTGTACATCAAAGTGAATCAGCTCTATGTATACATACATCTTCTCTTTCTTGGATTTCCTTCCCATTTAGGTCACCGCAGAGCACTGAGTAGTTTCCTGTGCTACACAGTAGGTTCTCTCATTGGTTCTCTATTTTATAGGTAGTATCAATAGTGTATGTACATCAATCCCAGTCTCCCAATTCATCCTACCCTAAGTGTCCATACATTTGTTCTTTATGTCTATTTCTGCTACGCAAATAAGATCTATACCATTTTTCTAGATTCCATATACACGTTAATATGCTGATATTTGTTTTCTTTTTCTGACTTACTTCATCTATATGACTATTTCTAGGTCCATCCATGTCTCTACAAAGGACCCAATTTCATTCATTTTTGTGGCTTAGTATTGCATCATGTATTTAAAATCACCCATTTCTATTTTCCTTCTTATAGTTCTATTGCTTTAAAGAAAAAAAAAAGCTCTCACTTAAAGAATTAACTTATGGTTGCCGAGGGGAAGGGGAGAAGGGATAGTTAGGGAGTTTGGGATGGATGTGCACACACTGCTATATTTTAAATGGGTAACCAATAAGGTCCTACTGTATAGGACAGGGAACGCTGCTCAGTGTTATGTGGCAGCCCGGAGAGGAGGGGAGTTTAGGGAAGGATGGATACATGTACATGTATAGCTGAATCCCTTTGCTGTCCACCTGAAACTATCATAACATTGTTAATCAGCTACACTCCAATACAAAATAAAAATTAAAAAAAAAAAAAACCTCTCCATTTACTTTCAAATTTAATAAAGCAGGTTGTTCCCAGATATGTTTTTGAGCAAAACTGTCGGGAAAAAAGACTTTAGTCACACCTGCTCTGAAACTGACAAAACAACAGAGCAGGCTATGTCTGCCCACCACCCATTCATGGACTGCAGCACACACCCGGGCCACGTGAACACCGTCAGGACAGTTCCCCTGCTGCAAGCCCCGCAGGACCCTGGAAAGGCAGTTCAAAGTGTACGGCATGCACAGAAGCCATCATCACCAGGGAAATTTCCTCCATCCCCAAACCTTCCAGCTAGGCTCCAGAAGATAAAACTTAAAACACTGACTGAGGTCCAGGTAAGATTTAGCCACTTAGGGACTCCAATGGTTAAGGATCTGCCTTGCAATGTAGGGAATGTAGGTTCAATCCCTGGTGAGAGAACTAAGATATCACATGCTTCAGGGCAACTAAGCCCACGCATGACACATGGAAGATCCTGTGTGCTGCAACTAAGACCAAATAATAAATATTTTAAAAAGAAATATTTAGCCACTCATAAATGAGCTGATATAATGATTATTATTCTTGAAGTCCCACCATTGTGTTCAGGCAGCACAACGGAAAAAGAAAAAGAGTACATAGGCTTGAATTCCAGGGTTACAGGGACTGTGTGACTCTGGTTTCATTTTCATCTTCATTAACTATCAGATCAGATCAGTCGCTCAGTCGTGTCCGACTCTCTGCGACCCCATGAACTGCAGCACGCCAGGCCTCCCTGTCCATCACCAACTCCTGGAGTTCACTCAGACTCTCATCCATCGAGTCAGTGATGCCATCCAGCCATCTCATCCTCTGTCGTCCCCTTCTCCTCCTGCCCCCAATCCCTCCCAGCATCAGAGTCTTCTCCAATGAGTCAACTCTTCACATGAGGTGGCCAAAATACTGGAGTTTCAGCTTTAGCATCAGTCCTTCCAAAGACATCCCAGGGCTGATCTCCTTCAGAATGGACTGGTTGGATATCCTTGCAGTCCAAGGGACTCTCAAGAGTCTTCTCCAACACCACAGTTCAAAAGCATCAATTCTTCGGCGCTCAGCCTTCTTCACAGTCCAGCTCTCACATCCATACATGACCACAGGAAAGACCATAGCCTTGACTAGACGAATCTTTGTTGGCAAAGTAATGTCTCTGCTTTTGAATATGCTATCTAGGTTGGTCATAACTTTCCTTCCAAGGAGCAAGCGTCTTTTAATTTCATGGCTGCAGTCACCATCTGCAGTGATTTTGGAGCCCAGAAAAATAAAGTCTAACACAGTTTCCACTGTTTCCCCATCTATTTCCCATGAAGTGATGGGACCGGATGCCATGATCTTCGTTTTCTGAATGTTGAGCTTTAAGCCAACCTTTTCACTCTCCACTTTCACTTTCATCAAGAGGCTTTTTAGCCCCTCTTCACTTTCTGCCATAAGGGTGGTGTCATCTGCATATCTGAGGTTATTGATATTTCTCCCAGCAATCTTGATTCCAACTTCTGTTTCTTCCAGTCCAGCATTTCTCATGATGTACTCTGCATATAAGTTAAATAAACATGGTGACAATATACAGCCTTGATGTACTCCTTTTCCTATTTGGAACCAGTCTGTTGTTCCATGACCAGTTCTAACTGTTGCTTCCTGTCCTGCAAAAATTCCTACCTTTGAGAAAATGATTCATGTTAAGCATCTAGCTGATGTCCCACACCGTAGCATTTCAATATGATGGATGCCCTGTCCACCCCTTATTTTCAGGCAGGAAAAATGTCCCAAGGCACTCAACTCCTAATTTAGAAGAATCATAAGAATGGGTGGATCCCAGGCTAATATCGCTGCTAGTTTTTCTAGAAGCCTAGTGCAGTCCATGGGGTCGCTAAGAGTCTGGCACGACTGAGTGACTTCACTTTCACTTTTCACTTTGATGCATTGGAGAAGGCAATGGCAACCCACTCCAGTACTCTTGCCTGGAGAATCCCAGGGACAGAGGAGCCCAGTGGGCTGCCGTCTATGGGGTTGCACAGAGTCGGACACAACTGAAGCGACTTAGCAGCAGCAGTCCAATAAATAAAAATTTTAAGACAGTACTAGAGATATTATGAAAAAAAAAAAAAATCAAACCTCCTCCAATACTTCTTTCTCACTCAAATTTTACAGAGACAACCAAGAAGGCTTCAGCTTTACCCTGCAGAGCGCCAGGTACATGCACATCCCATACGCAAGCAGTCTTAAGAACTGGGCTCCCCTCTTATGTAAGAAGCTAAAACCTCTCTGAAGCTTTAATAACTCTGAACTCTTAGCCAAAAAAAAAACACACAAAAAACCAAAGGATTGGCTCTGCATTTGTGGCATTTCATGGTGTGTTGAGGGGATTCCCAAGACCAGCCTCAGGTTCTTGATGGTTTGGTGTGAGGACTCACAGAGCAACATACACATCATCCCCACGGTCATGGTTTATTGCAATGAAAGGGTACAAAGCAAGATCAGCAAAGACTAAAGCTAGATGAGGTGAAGACTGGTAAAAACCAGCCATGGGCTTCCAAGAGGCCTATTTCAGCTGAGTCATACACACAAGTTGAAATGTTAACCAGGGAAGCTCATTAGAGAGTCAGTGCCCAGAGGCTTTTACTGGGCACTGGTCAACATGGATACCCTCTGGCTGGCGTGTACCCAAATTCCAGACTCCCAGAAAGAAAGCAGGTCCTCGGCATATACTACATTGTTCACACAGTTTAGGTACAGTGAGTGCTGGGGCAAGAGTAACCCTTCTGAGACCCACGTTCCCAGATACCAGTCAAGGACCAGCCTTGCAAGCAGGCATTTCTAAGGACAAGCGTCTCAGGCTCGCTATGTTAATCGTTTCCTGCAGTCACAAACCAAAACCCCAGATATCTAACTCATAACTACCCTCTGACCACTAAATTCCTATAGCCAACCAACATACTGAAATCCTTTTTAAAAAGTGAATATAACTTAGGGTTTCAAAATATATTCTTTCAGCATATTTGGACTCAGCCTGCTGGGTTCCAGGCTTTAAGGAAATACCAGCAAGTCCCAGCCCTCTAAGAAATTTCAGACCAATAGGGAAGATAAGATGAATACACAAAGAATGCTAACACAAGGTGGTGTGTGATGACGACCATAAGAGAGGTGGAAGCCAAACACTAAACCAGCCAGAGAAGGGAAAGAAAACTTCCTGCTGTGACAAACCAGGAAGATTTGGGTAAGGAATACCATAGGGCTGCAGATTTTAGGACAGGTAAGATTTGAGAGTAAGTGGCAGGGTTGGGAAGAGCTCAAGAAGAGAAATAAAAGTATCATTTCAGGCACAGACAGGAAGCTATGTGAACAATGCACAGAGGCCGCTGTAGGGAAAGGGAAATATGGTCTGATTGGAAGATTAGGTTCATAGAAGAGGACAGTGAAAGATAAGACTCTAAACAGAAGTCAGAAAGACAAATATTGCATATTAACACGTATACATGGAATCTAGAAAAATGGTACAGAAGAACTTATTTGCAAGGCAGAAACAGAGACAGACATAGAGAACAAAAGTATGGATACCAAGGTGGGAAGAGAGGGTGGAGTGAATTGGGAGATTGGGATTGACACATATACAATACTAAAGCACAGGGAGCCTGCTCAATGATCTGTATGACTTAAACAGGAAGGAAATCAAAGGAAGAGTGGATGGATAGATATGTAGAGCTGATTCACTCTGATTACAGCAGAAACACAACATTGTAAAGGAACACTGTGTGTGTGTGTGTGTGTGTGTATGTGTGTGTGTGCGTGTGCTCAGTCAGTCGTGTCTGACTCTTTGCAACCCAATGGGCTGTAGCCTGCCAGGTTCCTCTGTCCATGGAATTCTCCAGGCAATAACACTGGCGTGGGTTGCCATTTTCTACTCCAGGGGATCTTCCCAACCCAGGGATGGAATCTGCATCTCCTGCATTGGCAGGCACACACTCCACTAAAAACCAGAAGAATCTAAAACATGGGTCTCAAATGTAGGATGAAGGAGATTGTCTTTTATGCTGTGGGGAGTTTGTGTGTTTCTTTTTTTGAACTTTTTTAAACATGCTACGTTAGTATACATGAAGGAGAGGACTGACTGTAATCAAAAGGGTTAAGGCTTTTGCAGTAGTTCTCCCAAAAGTCAGAGAGCTGGGAGGTACAGAGAGGTGAAACATAAATGTCATTTGGGAGCAATATCAAGAAGGAAGTAGTAATAACACTCCTCAGAAGATGCAGGAATCAAACAAGACTCAAAACTCTCAAGTTAACTTCAGTATTAGCACATTCAACCAGAAGTGCCTGAAGGGCAGTCAGGTTAAAGGTAAAAAGTATTTTTACAGTAAAAAAGAGCCAGGCAAAGAATTCAGTGAAGTATCTAGAACTCCGATGGAGATGAGGAACCAGTGCTCAGGAAGGAGGTCGTGGCTAGAACGGCATATGTGGAAGAAGCCAGCTTAGAAGATCAGTTGGAGCAGAGGAGAAGCCACACACTGCCTGTGCTGAGCCCAGAGCTGTGAATTTCATCAGCCTCAAGCAAACATTTCTGAGCTCTTAAGCTTGGCAGAGACACAGCACTGTAAACTCAAGCATATCCACTCACACACAACTAAGCAGCACTCTGGGGCCAGAAGACCTCAATTCGCATCCTGACTCTACTATGTATTATTAGCTTTATGATCTGAGACGAGGTACTTAACCTCACTGCCCCGGATTTCTCATCTATGAAATGGGCTTAATAGTAATATCTATCTCATAAAATTGTGATGAGGACTCAATGAGCTAATTCATGAAAAGAGTTTAACGCAGAGTCTCTCTGGCACAGCGTGAGTGTTCAATAATTGTTGGCCATTATTAGTATCTTGAGTCTGACTGTCATGAGATAAAGTCAGGCAATCTTTACCATCTCCATATTAACTAATAAGGCAACTAAGGCTCAGAGAGGAAACGCTTGCCCAATCTTCACACAGCGAAGAATACAGGCTAGGATTTCATAAAGTCCAGTCTCCTTAATGAGATGGACAAATCTCTCCAAGCTCAGCCCACTCCCTACCTCACTGGCCTCCATACTGGCCAAGCTTGCCTTATACATGAAACTGTGCCTGCCACACTAGTTCCTGGGCCTCTTAACTTCCTGACCCCTCTTCATCTCTTAAGTCTCTTCTCAAGTATCACCTCTTCCAGGAAGCCCTTGGCACTTGCTCCCACTTCCTTCTTACCACTCACCTCTCTCAATGCTCATATCTGACTATTAACACCACAGTGTATGCAGTTATAGACCGATGCTTTGCCCACTGGACTCTGAGCCTGAACAATCTCTGGCACACTAAATACCAAGTATTTGCTGAATGAATGAACTCTTGTCTCTAAGTCTGATATTCTTTCCCTCAGAGCATGTGTGTGTGTTAGTGGCTCAGTCGTGTCTGACTCTTTGCAACCCCATGGACTATAGCCCGCCAGGCTCCTCTGTTCATGGGATTTTCCAGGCAAGAATACTGGAGTGGGTTGCCATTTCCTCTTCCAGGGGGTCTTCTGGACCCAGGGATCGAACCTGGGTCTCCTGGATCGCAGGTGGATTCTTTACCATCTGAGCCACCAGGGAAGCCCCCAAAGGATACTGTCCCTTTATCAACAAATGCGCACTGTTTGATAATAGTTTAAAAAGAATACCAACAAAATTGCAAAGACCAACCAATCCTACTGTTCTAAACATGTAGTCATTCACTACCTCTAGGTAGTGAAGCGCGTGTGTGCATGCACACACACACACACTCTCTTCAGAGCTGGCCATTCTCACCCACAGCTCATCTGTCTGAGTGCCTGTGGTCTCAGAGGAGACTGAACCCGCCTCTATTAAAGATTCCTCCCTCTGCCTGATTATCCCAGTGAGAAGAACCTGGGGCGTGGTGCTTGAAGGAAGACAGGTTCAAAGTTCTCACCTTCCGGAAGCCCAAGGTGAGGCGCCCCTGGGAGGTGAACGTGGGCATCTCACCCCTTGTGTACCACCCGTCAGCCTGAGACTTGGTATCAGTCCCTGACAGCTCAGAGACTGACCTTGGGGAAAAGGTTAGCAGAGAGAAAAAGCGAGCAGACCCACTCCATCCGCAGTTCCGCAAACACCAGGCGGACACCTGTGCCCAGTTCCACGAACATCTGTCCCCGGAGCCTTCTGACAGGCGGAGCCACCTCCCCTCCGTGCCCCTGGCTTGGGGCCACCACCTGGTTCAGGTGGGAAGCGGGCAATCTTTGCCACATCTCGGCACCCCTGGCAACCACGGCTGATGCCCCCAGGGGCTCCTCCCTGGGGAACTCCCAGTATGTGTCAGGTTCTCCCTCTGGCCTGCATAAAGCAGACAACACTTGGTCAACATAAACAGAGACCTAGAAACATACAAAAACACACCCATGTGTGCTGCTGTCTGACACTGATGGCTCGGGGGTAAACGGCCACTTAGTTTCTTGCGATTTGCCCACAGATAAGGGTTTTTGTGGCTCATGCCTCCCTGCTCCTCCCCCGCCAGGAAACTCAGAGACTGCTAACCACAGTGGTGCCTGATGAGCACAAGAAATTCTGCAAGCACTAACCAAATTCAGCGTGTACTGGCTGTCAACAATTCGCAGAACTTCAATTCTGGAAATATGGAAAAGGCCCGTAAACGTTCTTTCTGGGGCCAAGCCTCAATCATTTTGCCAAAAGCGAACCCAGGTTCTTATTTTAAAAGTGGCAAATGCTTAGCTCCAAGGCAGGACATGGGCTTCCCTGGTGGCTCAGCTGGTACAGAATCCACCTGCAATGCAGGAGACCTGGGTTCAATCCCTGGGTTGGGAAGATCCCTTGGAGAAGGGAAAGGCTACCCACTCCAGTATTCTGGCCTGGAGAACTCCATGGACTATACAGACACGATTAAGAGTCAGACACGACTAAGAGACTTTCACTTCACAAGGAAGGACATATTTATCATTTATGGAATTACTGATTTCCAGTGTGGTCCAGTCCGTAGGTTAGCATATGACATTACCATTTTTCAACACATATATGCCTTCCTAAGGCAGTGGTTTAGTCGCTAAGTTGTGTCCAGGTCTTGCGACCCCATGAACTGTAGCCCATCAGGCTCCTCTTCCCAGGCAAGAACACTGGAGTGAGTTACCATTTCCTTCTCCAGGGTATCTTCCTGACTCAGGGACCGAACCCCCATCTCCTGCATTGCGGGCAGATTCTTTACCATCTGAGTCACCAAGGAAGCCTTATACCTTCCTACAGAAGTCCTGAATTAAATAGCAGTACCATTCTCTACCAAGTACCTTTTACCAAAAGCTTTAAAATATCTTATCTGTACCCACAAGTCCAAACAAGTGTCCCTTCTAGCAACCTCAAATCCACCTTTCAAACTTTGAACAGTGTTACTATTTATTTCACATACAATATTGAAATATTCCATTAGTTCCTTGCTGCCTCCAAGATAAGGAGAAAGTTTTAGACCACTGTTGGGTGGGCATCAGCCCCCCCACATTAAATAAATGATCTCATTTAATTCTCTGAACAACTTTGTGAGGCAGGTCTGAGCACTGACATTTTACAGACACATTAAGGAAATGGTGATAAGGTCTCAGGATGCACCCCTCAACATGTCCCAAGACGGTAGACCTAAAACAACCCTAGAACCCATTCTATCAGGAATCAAAGAATTAAACTGAAAACCAAGATCCTTTGTCTCTTTTTCTCTTTTCTTCTTTTCCCATTTAGGTTATTACAGAATAAGGAGCAGAGTTCCCTATGCTATATAGAAGGTATAGATAGTAGGCATAAGCTATATAGTAGGTCCTTGTTGGTTATTTTAAACATAACAGCGTGAGGGACTTCCCTGGTCCAGTGGTTGAGTCCGCCTGCCAACACAGGGGACATGGATTCGATCCCTGAGGCAGGAAGAGCTCACACGCTGCGGGGCAAGCTACACTGCGCACCGCGACCACTGAGCCCCTGCTCCGCAAGAAGAGAAGCGCTCCCGATGCGAGGAAGAGAAGCCCCCAGGCGCCACAAATAGAGAAGGCCCACGTGTAGCCCCCACGCAGCAACCAAGACCTGGCACAGCCAAACAGAAACGAACCAATAAAAACGCATACATGTCAATCCCAAGCGCCCAGTCCACCCGTCCCTGCTACCCTTCTCCCCCGCCCCCACCACCATAAATTCATTCTCCAAGTCTGTGAGCCAGGCTTTTTTATTACTAAAACCCAAATGATTAGCCTAAAACCAGCAGGGGTGAAGATTCTGCCCTAAAGAATCTAACGCGCCACAGTTCATTCCTCCCAGTGCAGATGGCTGGCGGAGCGGTTGAGGCACGGATCTGACGGAGCGCCTTGGCTTGGCCAGGGGTCCGGCCCCTGCCCTCAGCCTCACAGCCCTGGGTTTTAGTCATCTGACTCAGCCAGCGGCAGCAGACCCCAGGCGCCTGTGGCTGTGAGTAACGGCGACACAAGACACATCTGTCTGATCAGAAGCTGATGGTGTCAGTTACACCAGGGGTTACAGTAAAACAATGCTCTACAAGGGAAACAAGAACGCCTATTCGCCCCGGAGCTGAGCAATGCCCTTGTTTCTCCAACTCACAATGCGAACTTGTGGTACCATTTTCTAGCTCTTATACCCCTCTCTCGAATATGCCTTGATGCACTTATAGAAACAGAACTTATCTAGGAATAATAAAGCAAATCTGTTTCCACTATTTGCTGCAAAATGTCTACAAAGTCATGACATCAGGAAACGCTTTTATTCTGGTCTCTAATCTCTCACACCGTTATGAGGGATAATGCATACGAAGGTGGTTTTGCTTCTTAGCAAAGTGGTAAGTGCTTCTTATACCGAATTTCAAGACTTCATTTCAGAAGAGTGACTCATTCATTCTTCCCTTTGTTTATGTATTAATTCACTAAAAACACTTCATTAAATTCCCATTGAGTGCCAGGCAACTGGATGCAGTATTAAATCAGAGACTCCAAGCCCTTAGAGGGTCAGTTTTTCCCCAAATTGGTCTTTTCAGCTCCACGGTATTCCAACCACACCGCGCATGCGCTCCTCTCTCCTCTCTCTCTTCCTCTCTGCCTCAGCCATTCCTACAGTTCTGAGTGCTGCTCGCTCACACTTTCTGCATTAGTCCTCAGCCAGGACCAAGTACCCAGGGTGGTAGTGGTGGTTTAGTCGCTAAGTCATGTCCAACTCTTGCAACCCCATCAACAGTAGCCTGTCAGGCTCCTCTGTTTATGGGATTCTCCAGGCAAGAATACTGGAGTGGGTTGTCATTTCCTTCTCCAGGGGATCTTCCCAACCCAGGGATCAAACCCAGGTCTCCTACATTGCAGGCAGATTCTTTACCAACTGAGCTATGAGGGAAGCCCAGTACCCAGGGGGTACCAGACAAAAGTACTGTATTTAGTGATTTCAGAAGTGAGTAGGAGTGACATGCATGGCCTTATTAACATAAATAACCTGTTTTCATTGTACTTCTGTCAACCAGAAGTGGTCCCAAAGCAGTTCTCCCTTCTATAATCTGAGAAGTTCTAAATTAAGAGTTTAAGAGATAGATGAGCAGAAACAACTCTCCCCTCGATGATCTGCGAACCATGTGTTCTCCATGAGGGCAGTCAGCTGGGGAGACCCTCGGAAAATCATGAGAGGGCCCTGAAAGCAACCGGAAGCGGGAGCACTTTCTGACCCCTGATTTATCTGTGTAAGTAACACACGCTAACTGATAGTACCAGTGGAGCTCCTATCTGACTCATCCGGATGGAGTCATTCTCTACCAAGCTTCTATCTGGGCAAGTGTGAATGGAAAATAACCCAGAATCATAGACATTTATGGGTGGGCTTCCCAGGCAGCACTAGTGGTAAAGAATCTCTCTGCCGATGCAGGAGATGCAAGTTCAATCCCTGGGTCAGGAAGATCCCCTGGAGTAGGAAATGGCAATGCACTCCAGTATTCTTGCCTGGAAAATTCTATGTACCGAGGAGCCTGGCAGGCTACAGTCCATGGGGCCGCAGAGAGTTGGACAAGCTGAGCGACTAAGCAGGGAGCAGCAGTACAGATATTTAAGACTGGAAAGAACTTCAACTGGTCCAACTCCTTCACTTTGTAGATTAAAAAAAACTGGGACTTTCCTGATGGTCCAGTGGCTCAGACTCCATGATTCCAATGCAGGGGGCCTGGGGTTCAATCCCTGGTCAGGGAACCAGAACCCACAAGCCACAACTAAGATTCTGCACCGCCAAATAAACAATCTTTCCTTAAAAAAAAAAAAAAGCAAGAATCAGGGAGAGGATGTGAGTAACCCCGGATCTCACAGCATGTCCACGAGCCAGGCAGAAGCTGAGCCGTCCGCTTCCCAAGGCAGGGCCCCTTCTGCTGCCAGGAGCTGGTGCCTGCCCGTGAGTAGCCCTGACTGCAGGAGCTGCTGCTGTCCTCGAGTACACCTCACCTCCCCAGCTGCTCTCACGGCCTCCCCTCAGCATGCCTGGACCTTGCCTTAGGCAGTGAGACCCAGCCCTTGGGAGCCCTGCCCTCCCTGTGCAGAGGAACAGTTTCCTAGAATGGCAAGCCTGTTTTGACTCTGTGAGAAGGGCTGTGTTCTGTCTTCCCTTCAGGATTATGATGAAGACTAGTGAAATGCCAGCCATCCAGGAATCCTATATTCTCTTGGGAAAATAGGGATCCAGTAGAGAGTCTGCATCACAATTAAGTCCTACTGATGTGAACCCCAAGAGTTGGAGCCCAGCATTTTATAAAGGCCAACGATGCTTTTGCCCAACCATCAAGTTAGCTTCAATTGCATACACATTGACAGGCAATTCAGTTAACAAACATTTGACTCTCGGTCCTCCTAATGACTTTGGTGGAGAAAAATCAAGCAGGTGTCCTAATTTATGAAAGGAAAAGCTCGTTCACAAAAACTACCCAAAGCCACACAGGTACTAAAATGCAGTGTTGGAGCAATGATCTTATCTATGGCTCCCTCCTCCCCACTGGGCAATTTAGTTTTAGAATTTTCTGCTCACATGTTCCAGGTCAACAACAGTGAAGACCTACCTTTTCGGTTACACCTGAGACATTCAAGATAACTTGAGCCACATAAGGAGCACAGCTTGACCCCATAACCTCAGCAGCAGCCCCGGCTCACAGGCACTTTTACTAGAAACTAAACAACACAGGGGAACTCCAGGGGGTTCACAAAAGGAGTAACCTTTATGACGACTTTAATTATTCAAAACGACTTGAAATGGCTCTTAGCTCTGACAATAATAGAGTCAAAAGTAAGGGTTATATTTTCATTTTTTAAAATGTATACATGCAGAGAAAGATATGAAAGGCTACATTAAGTTTTGCATTAGTTGTCTCTGAGTACAGATATATTACTGTTATTAATGCTAATCTGTACTTTATCTTTGTCTACAATGAACAGATACAGTTTGGATAATAAGAAAACAAACAGTAATGATCTCACTTTTATGGAGAATCTTAAAAAAGCTAAACTCCTAGAAACAGAGTAGAATGATGGCTGCCAAAGGCTGGGGAGTGGGGGAAATGAGGAGATATTGGCCAAAGAATACAGATTTCCAGTTATGAGTAAGGTCTGAGGAGCTAGAATACAGTATGGTGACTACGGTATGTATTACATACTTGAAAGTGGCTAAGAGTAAATTGCAAACGTCCTCACTGCAAGAAAAATAGGAGCAACATATACACATATAACATCATCATGTGCACACCTTAGACTTATGCAGTGTTGCGTATCTCTTGTATCTTAATAAGACTGGGGGGAGGGAAAACAATGATTGTTTCTATTTTTCAAATATGTCCTTCACTCCGAAAAATGGGAAAAAAGGTAATCATCACAGAAGGTTGGGAAGCTCTATTACTGTGAACCAAGTGAACAGAAAATGCAAACAGTACTTAAAGCCCCTAGACCAGAACCTTTGCCCTGCTTCTCCACTTGGGTCCCCTCAGCCCCCAAGAATATAAAGCAATATGCCAGGGCACCAATTTTACACAAATATTTTGGGGAAGAAAACTATATACAACTATTTGTATATGTAAAAAAACAAACCTAACAAAGCATATGGAATCACATAAAAACCGCATAAAACCTTAAAACCATTTTCAAGCTTGCTGGGGCCCATCTGAACTACATACTCCAATGCGCAGGAGCACTTGCCAGGCTTCTTTGCTATTGGAGGCTTTTTTATGCAGAAGTCTGAGAAGCTGGAACACGAATAGTACCATCCTATTTTCCCCTCTTCTTGAAAGAGCAGAAACCTGATTAAAACTAAGTCATTTTTCCAGTTCACTTTTTTAAAAAGTCAAATTCGTCTTCATTGACTGTCTTTAAAACTCCTTTACAAAACAGGTGCCAGTCAACATATTACCAGGGTAATCTGTAAGCCCACAGGGGCACAGTTCACACTACCTTCTTCACCTGAGGAGGAAAACAATCTGGCCTGGCATCCTGGGGTTCTGAGGATGGTGGGGGCCCTGGGCTGCCACTGCCCACTTCTGCAGGATGGCAGACCACTCTGCACAACGTGCTAATTCATTCATTCCACAAATGTTTATTGAGCGAAGCCTGAGAAAGGCCTTTCAGGGGACAGTGGGATCATTCACAACCCAACGGTCAGGTCTAACGGATCAGCTGTGGACAATCAATCTTTCATTAGACCTTAAACCACCTCTAGGATAGAGCAAGCAGGGCCCCCACCCCAGCCAGGCACCAGCAGCTGGGCGGGATCAGGCAGGGGCATTCTGGAAGGGGGCTGCCACTGGAGAGAGCCTCATACATCCTGGATTCCCACCAGAATGACCAGATCCCTCGCACCTTAAGTGACATAACACCTCCAAAGTGCTTTGAATGGTGCCGGGCACCTCGTGTAAGCTAAGTAACAGTCATTTATGCTGTTACTATGCCAACTTGCCCTTACTCACGGAGCACCAAAAAAAACAGGGGGGGGGGGGGGGGGGGGGGGGTGGAGAACACAGGTTTTCCAATCAGAAAGATTGGATTTGAATCCCAGCTCAGCCATTTACTAGCTATGTGACCTAAGGGAAGCAGGTTTTCTGAGCCTCAGTTTCTTACCTGTAAAATGGAGTAAATACCAGTATCCTAGCCCTCACACAGCTCGGTGAGAATTAAGGACATGTTTTACACAACAAAGAGTATCTGGCCCATAAGGGCTCCCATCAAGTCAATACTGCCACCTCCATGGCCCCTTCCGCTGCTTCTGATGGGCCCTGGAATCTAGTTTCACCCGGATACCACACTGAGGGCAGAAGGGCTACAGGGCAGAGGGAAAGAGATGGGAGAGACCCGCAGTGGACCTTCTACAGAAACCCACCAGGGCCCTCTGCTCCGCTCAGTTCTCCTCCCCTGGGTGGCGGCTCCATCCTGCAGACACCTGCCTGCCTCGCTGGGAACGCCTGCCAAGGGGACAGGAAGCTGAACAGCAGTTGGAATCCATCCCGCCTTCTAGTTTGTGTCTGTCTGGGGCTTCCTCTGCATATCCCCGCGTGGTGGAGGCTGGCAGCATAATTCATAGTCTCGTCTTATCTCTGCTTCCATCTCAACCCAGAACCCAAGCCCTGGAGCCTGTTGGTCACAGACCAGCAATAAGTGAAAATAAGGACTTTTCATGCAGACAGGAAGGGAAGGGGCTTTACAAAGGGAGGCGGGAGGAAAGGGAAACGGGAGGAGGCGGGGTGGGGGCAGAGACAGGGGCCCACTTCCTACAGGCTGGTGGAGCCCGCTGTCTTAGCTGCTGAAGCAGTTGATTTTTCCACTTTGAAAAGACGATAAAGCCCATTCCTGTAATACACAACTCAACCGCGGGACAAGGGCTGGGTGCAGGTAGAGAACTGCAAAACAAACGTGCTTGTTTTCCAAGCAGAAACCATCGGGTCCCAGCTAGCCCTCCCCAGACCCCACCTGTAGGTAGGTCCTAACACCCCACCGTACCCCACCTGAGCAACCGAGGGGCAGGCTGCAGACAGGTCCACCCAGCAGCCGGCGCTCAGCCAAGCTCAGTCCTCGAAAGCCCAAGGAACCGCCGCCCACCCGAGCACCTCGGCCTCCCGGAGACTCGCCCCCTGGGCACTAGAGTTGGCTCTTCAGCGAGTGGGAGACGCTTGCCGGACGCCCCAACGAAGGGCAGCGCGTTTCAGAACTCAGAAACAAAAAGCATCACACCACAGCAACTCCCTCATTTAAAAGAGAAGGAGCCAGTACCAGGGAGGGAACGAGAACTCCCCGAGGTAACACAGCACGCGGGCTGGACCGGCTGTGGGGAGGCGCAGGCAGGAGGGCGACTAGAGCATCTCGCCGCTCCCCGCGTCATCTCGGCTCCAGACCCCGGGAGGGTGGTACACACCCCGAACCCCACCCCGAGCCTGCCCCAACCCCAGCGCGGCACGCTGCGTTACCTTCCTCGGAACTGAACGCTGCGCGCCTCCTCTCCCGCAGCGGGGTGCAGCCTGCTCTGCCCCGCGCGCTCGCCCGGCGATCCAGGTGCCGCCCGGCAGCTGTCCGCGCAGGGCGGCGCGTGCAGGCTCCTGGGGCGGGCGGCGGGCGGGCTCGGGGGCCAAATCCGGACGCGCCGGCCAATACCTCCCCGCCCGCCCCGCGCCCCGCCCCGCGCCCCGGCCCGGCCCCCGCGCGCGTGGGCTCCGGCCTTCTCTCCCGCCCTTCTCTCCACCCCCCTCCGCCCCTCTCCTGTTTAATTGCCTCCCCTTGGGCTGCACTTCTTGGCCTCCATCTCAGGCGTAACTTACCCCGAAACAACTTTTCACTCTGCAGATCAAGACCGCAACACGGTTATTTTTCGAGTCCTATGCCTTAGGGGTCCTTGGAGTCTGAGAACATGGAGCGCCAGAAGCCCCTCCACTCTAAGATCGGGGGTCAGCTCCCCACCCGCCCCCTGCGCGGGAGAAAGCGGCGCAAAGTGGTACCCGACAAGATGCTTTCACCCCAGTTTCCTCACCACTTAAATACATAGAAGTACTTCACAGGTTGTGGTGGTGGTGGTGGTTTAGTCGCTAAGTCGTGTCCGACTCTTTGCGACCCCATGAACTGTAGCCCACCAGGTTCCTCTGTCCATGGGACTTTCCAGGCAAGAATACTGGAGAGGATTGCCATTTCCTTCTCCAGGGGAATCTTCCCAACCCAGGGATCGAACCCTGGTCTCCTGCATTGCAGGCAGATTCTTTACCGACTGAGCTATGTGGGAAGTCCATCACAAGTTGTAGGGGGAATTAAATGAGCTGATGATTTTAAAATACCTTATACAGGGTCTTCCCTGGAGGTCCAGTGGTTAAGACACCGCGCTTCCACTGCAGGGGGCACAGGTTCCATCGTTAGTGGGGGAAGTAAGATTCCCACATGCAGCGTGGCCTGGCCAAAAAATGGGGGTGGGGCGGGAGTCTGTGTATTTTATATGCATATACAGTAATACCTGGATAAATGGTGAGGGCGGTGTGTTCGTCTGACTACCCAGTGGGGGCGCAGTAAGGACGGGCACACTGCTGGAAGGTGCTGGCTGCTGCGGAGGCAGGCACGCCTATAAACACAATATTGTATCTCTGCCAGTTAAAAAAAAGTTACCGATGAAAAGCCAGCTCAGGCAAACTTGGGAAGTTGGTGAACTTTAAGGCTTTTTGCTTCCTGGTCATCTCCCCAGTCACGTTGAACATCCATTTGAAGGTAACCCATGTCCGCCTTGGGTCCTTCCAGAGACTTTCCTTCTCCCAATCTTGCAAATGCTGATCCCCAAAGAACTGATGCTTTTGAACTGTGGTGTTGGAGAAGGCTCTTGAGAGTCCCTTGGACTGCAAGGAGAGCCAACCAGTCCATTCCAAAGGAGATCAGCCCTGGGTGTTCTTTGGAAGGAATGATGCTAAAGCTGAAACTCCAGTATTTTGGCCACCTCATGCGAAGAGTTGACTCATTGGAAAAGTCTCTGATGCTGGGAGGGATTGGGAGCAGGAGGAGAAGGGGATGACAGAGGATGAGATGGCTGGATGGCATCACTGACTCGATGGATGTGAGTCTGAGTGACCTCTGGGAGTTGGTGATGGACAGCGAGGCCTGGTGTGCTGCGATTCATGGGGTCGCAAAGAGTCGGACACGACTGAGCGACTGATCTGATCTGATCTGAAAGGACTGGTTCAGGCTGGGTGCAGCACTGCCCATCTGTCCTAGGAATCCTTGCCTTGGGTTAATGTGGGTATTTGGGCTTTTATGCAAGCTTTAAGAGCCTAAATGTGTCCCCATGCTGGGTGAGCACTCCAGATGCAAAAGAGGATTAAGCCTTTGAAAAGACAAATTTGTGAACAATTTAAGTGTAGAGTTGCTGCTGTTCAGTGTAGAGTTGTTGCTCAGTCGCGTCCAGCTCTTTGCTACCCCATGGACTGCATGCAGCACACCAGGCTTTCCTGTCCTTCACTATCTCCCAGAGTTTGCTCAAACTCATGTCCATTGAGTCCATAATGCCATCCAACCATCTCATCCTCTGTTACCCACTTCTCCTCCTGCTACCAACAACTGGTATAATAGTTGCACAGGAAGAAGAGTTTATCTCCTTCATGCTTCTCTCCAGCCTGGAGGGCAGGAACTGGGTCTTGGGCCCTCCCCACCCTCCCGCTTCCCCACCCTGCATCACCTGTTACAAGGCTTAGTGAGAACCCAGTGCTCGCTATTCTGTGTCACTCCTCCCCAGCAAACAGACAACTCCCAATGGCAAGGGAAGGTCTAAGGCTTCTCACTTAAGGTTCTGGGGCAGACAGGTGGGGGAGATACTTTGAGGTAGAGTCTCGTTAGGGACTCTGAACTCATCCAGAGCTATATGACTCAGAGGTTGAAAGCTAGAGCTCGGAGACTCCTCTAGTGGTCCAGTGGTTAAGACTGTGTGCTTCCCCAGCAGGGGCCATGGGTTCCATCCCTGGTTGGGGAACTAAGATCCCACATGCCTCAAGGCCAGTAAATTTAAAAAAAGAGCTAGAGCTCTGACCTCAAACGACCAAAGTTCAAACACTGAATCCACCATTTTCTAAGAGGATCTGAGTTCAGTTATTTAACCTCTCTGTGCCTCCATTTGTTCACCTGTTGAGAAGATGATAATCTTGCTCCTCTCTAAGGCTCCTGTGAAAATTAAAATGAGAAAGTGCATGTGTTTAGCAAGGTGCCTTGCACACAGAGTATGTTGAATAAATCTTAGTTAACATGATCCTAGCAAGTCCTGGGTGGTTTGTTCCTCTTAACCTATGGATTGCCACTCTTCAAAAATGGTTTGCTTATAAGTGACGAGATTTCACAGAATTCTCTGTTGATATCAAAGAAAAGAGGGATAAGGATAATGCAACGCAGTGGTGACAAGAGCCATGTCCTGACTCCACTGGACTCCACCACTGAACTAGCCAGGTGACTCTGAACAAATCACATAACCTCTTTAAGCCTCAGTTCCTCTTCTGTGAAATAGAAATAGTAATAGAAATAGTAAGATTTCTATTCATAACCTCTTTAAGCCTCAGTTCCTCTTCTGTGAAATAGAAATAGTAATAGAAATAGTAAGATTACCTATCTCATGTAAGGGAGACACTGTAATACACATAGCACACTGCCTGGCCCAGTTAAGATCTCAATAGCTAATAGTAAGATAGGGCTTCCCAGGTGGCACTTGTGATAAGAACCTGCCTGCTAATGCAGGAGGCATAAGAGATGTGAGTTCAATCCCTGGGTTGGGAAGATCCCCTGGAGGAGAAAATGGCAACTCACTCCAGTATTCTTGCCTGGAGAATCCCATAGACAGAGGAGCCTTAAAGAGCTACAGTCCATAGGTTCACAAATACAACTGAAGCAGCTTAGTGCACACACACGATAATGATAATGGTTAGAAGAGAGGTCTTATACTTTGGAAAAAGGGAAAAGTAATCTGACAGTAATGCATTGGAAGGGGAAATGTAATCCCTCCCCAAACTAAACTTAATCATAAAGGATGGAGCTGGATCTGTGAAAACTATCTGACTGGGATAGGGCAGAAGTTAGCTTAGAAACCCAAAGGTGGAGCTCAAACCTGGAGAGTTTCCCAGCTGGGCGTGGGCTATTTAAATTTGGGGCCTCAGTTTGAACAAAGATAAAATTCTTGCAACTCTACAAACTAGAATAGAATGAAGTGTTGTTTGCAGAGTTGTATATGACTGCCCTCTGAGCTGGCCTCTTGGGATGGTAGAAAGCCAAAGATCTTGTTTTCAAATGGGAATCTGGGATTTAACCCCTCACACCACCCAGCTGTGACTTTGTAGAGTCACAGGCTCTTTGCCAAATTTAGTTTTATCAGCCAGTTAGTAGGTAAATATTTGTGGGATAAGTTAGGTGTGGTTCCTGCAGGCTTGGAACATCCTCACCTCTATTTCTGTTCCAAGGAATCCTTCTCAGCCATAAGGACCAGGGACAAATGTCACAAGAGTCTACCCTCCTAGTTTGAATGAATCAACCCTTTGAATCTCTCAAACCCCCATGATGTATGACTTAAGCCTTTTCTTGGCATTGATTTCATTGTGTCTTTATAGTTAGGTGTCACAGGGTATGCCACTCCTCACCAGCTTTAAAGCTGCTCCACTTCAGGGGCTTCCCTGATAGCTCAGTTGGGAAAGAATCCACCTGCAATGCAGGAGACCCCAGTTCGATTCCTGAGTCTGGAAGATCCCTTGAGAAGGGATAGGCTACCCACTCCAGTATTCTGGGGCTTCCCTTGTGGCTCAGCTGGTGAAGAATTTGCCTGTAATGCCAATTCTTGGATTGAACCTGGGTTCGATCCCTGGGCTGGGAAGATCCCCTGGAGAAGAGAAAGGCTACCCACTCCAGTAGGAATTCCATGATCATATAGTCCATGGGGTTGCAAAGAGTGGGACACTGCGGAGTGACTGTCACTTTTCCAATTCAGGGACCCCTTTGTTCTCTTGGTGCTTCTTCACGACCTCCACCCTTGCGCCACCCCCACCTCTACCCCAGATGACTGTACACCATAGGAACTCAATGCTTGTTAAACTGCATCTCACAGTAAACACGTTACAGAGAACGGCACTGTCGCCACTGTGGAAAAGTGAAACCAAACAGAACAAAATCTTCCAGGGAAGACATGCGTTTATCTTTAAGCTATGCGGATTTATAACTTCTTACCCACACTAAATGGGAGATATTGCAAAATGCTGCACCATTACCTCTAGTATGGTAATGTGGTTAGGTGACATGGCGAGCAGGAGGGATCAAATGTACAACATTTAGAATATCATTCAGTCATGGTACTGGGTTTTGGAATTTGGTTTCCTAAGCAATTTGCAAATACTGACTATCATTTTAACTTTTGGAAGTACAAACTCTGGCCTTAAATTGTGGTAGCAGTCTCTCCACGGTCTTTAATAATGCCTTGCATTTTTAACAAGGCTTTGTATTTTTCAAAGCTCTTTCACTTTGATTATCTCGTTTGATCTTCACATCAATGCCATGATGTATGAAGGGCTGCTATTAGTATCTGCATTTTACGGATGAAGTTAGGAGGGATTTGAAAGGATCAGGTCCTAGGCCTAGGCCAGATGGCACACTAGTGACACAGCCAGGGATCTGTAAACCAGAGATTTCTGATATTCAGGAACATTTTGGCATCGTTAGTTATAAGCTTTATGAGCAACAGTCTTATCCAGACATGTCTTAATCTACATTCATGTGTATACTTTTTCACACAGCGTTCCTTTTAAAAAGTAAAGAAAGGGACTTCCCTGGTGGTCCAGTGGTTAAGAAGCTGCACTTCCACTGCAGGGGGTGTGGGTTTAATCTCTGGTTAGGGAACTAAGATACCACATGCCACAAAAAAAAAAAAAAAAGGAAAAAAAAGTACAGAAAAACCTTCATGGTGATCGTCTCTCTCTGATATGTAATAATCATAACTTGTTACTTTAGTGCTTTTCATCTGTGGGTATCAACATGCATTCTAACATTAATTATTCTTTAAAAACATTTCTAGGTTTACTCTATCAGTGTTTCAGAACAAATTTTCTCAACCTTAATATTCAAAAAAATAACGTGACTTCAAAAGTAAAGACCTCCATTTACATGAAATACCTAGAATAGTCAAAGAGACAGAAAGTAGAAGAGTGTTCCCAGGGACTGGGGAATGGGGCCGGAGGGGGTGGAATGGGAAGTTACCAAACACAGAGTTTAATTGTGGGATGTTGAAAAAGTTCTGGAGGTGGATGATGAGGATGCTTGCAAAACAGTATGAATGCACTCAGTGCCATAGAACTGCACAGTTAAAAATGGTTAAAGTGGTAGATCCATTACCTAACACAAGCTTGTGTGCTCAAAACACAGAGGGGTCAAACAAACCAAAATGAGTACACAGCAGAGAAAGGGTCACTGCAGGGCTCACACCCAAAACACCTCCAAACTCCCTGAAGGGCTTCAGCAAAGCATCTTTAAAGGCCGGGTGAGGGATGGGCATCCTGGAGGGTATGTGATCAGCTTGAACGCAATTCTCTGGTTGACGGTGAACAACTCTTAGTCACCAGCAGGCCTGGGGGCTAGGTGCTGATGAGCATCAGGTAGTTAATTTCTTCCATTTGGTGGTGGTTTTCAGCAAATGCAAAGCTCAGGAAATACGCATGACATACTATTAACCAGGCTACAGAGAGGAGCTCCAGCAGAGGATGGGGAGTGGGGTGGAGGGCTGTCCTGGGAAAGCCCCATAGGGTCCTTCCCAGTTAGGGTTTTTGGTTATGTATATTTTACCACAATTTTTTAAAAGTAGAAAACCACCTCACTTTATTAATATGATCCCCTCTAATAGAAGAAGTCTAATTATAATGTAACTCCTAATCTTTTTTGTTTACTTTTTAAAAGATTCACCTTGCCTAAAAGCCCCTTTACACTCGATGCGGATGAGAAGATAATGATCTGTAGGGAGCCCTGGGCTTCATGGGTGGCTCAGATGGTAAAGAATCTGCCTGCAATGTGGGAGCCCTTGCTTTGATCCCTGGGTCAGGAAGATCCCCTGGAGAAGGGAATGGCTACCCACTCTAGAATTCTTACTAAGCTTTTTATAAACTCTAAGATGAGTTTGAGGTTTGCATGAAGAACTGGGATCCTAGTAGATTTTTTTATTGGGGTACAGTTGCTTTGAGCATTCTCTGGCATTGCCTTTCTTAGGAATTGGAATGAAAACTGACCTTTTCCAGTCCTGTGGCCACTGCTGAGTTTTCCAAATTTTCTGGCATATTGAATGCAGCACTTTCACAGCATCATCTTTTAGGATTTGAAATAGCTCAACTGGAATTCCATCATCTCCACTAGCTTTGTTCATACTGAGGCTTCCTAAGGCCCACTTGACTTCACACTCCAGGATGTCTGGCTCTAGGTGAGTGATCATATCATCGTGATTATCTAGGTCATGAAGATCTTTTATGTTCTGTATATTCTTGCCACCTCTTCTTAATATCTTCGGCTTCTGTTAAGCTAAGCTAAGCTAAGTCGCTTCAGTCGTGTCCGACTCTGTGCGACCCCATAGACGGAAGCTCACCAGGCTCCCCTGTCCCTGGGATTCTCCAGGCAAGAATACTGGAGTGGGTTGCCATTTCCTTCTCCAATGCATGAAAGTGAAAAGTGAAAGTGAAGTCGCTCAGTCGTGTCCGACTCTTAGCGACCCCATGGACTACAGCCTACCAGGCTTCTCCATCCATGGGATTTTCCAGGCAAAAGTACTGGGGTCGGCTTCTGTTAGGTCCATACTATTTCTGTCCCTTATTGTGCCCATCTTGGTATGAAATGTTCCCTTGGTAGCTCTAACTTTCTTGAAGAGATCTCTAGTCTTTAGCATTCTATTGTTTCCCTCTATTTCTCTGCATTGATTCTACTTTATTGACTATGCCCAAGCCTTTGACTATGTCAATCACAACAAATTGTGGAAAATTCTTAAAGATGGGAATACCGAACCACATTAACTGCCTCCTGAGAAACTGTATGCAAGTCAGGAAGCAATAGTTAGAACCAGATGTGGAACAACAAACTGGTTCCAAATTGGGAAAGGAGTACATTAAGGCTGTATATTGTCACCCTGCTTATTTAGCTTATATGCAGAGTACATCATGCAAAATGCTGGGCTGGATGAAGCACAAACTTGAATCAAGATTGCTGGGAGAAATATCAATAACCTCAGATATGCAGATGACACCACCCTTATGGCAGAAAGTGAAGAAGAACTGAAGAGCCTCTTGATGAAAGTGAAAGAGGAGAGTGAAAAAGCTGGCTTAAAACTCAACATTCAAAAAACTAAGATCATGGCATCTGGTCCCATCATCACTTCACGGGAAATAGACGGGGAAACAGTGGAAACAGTGTCAGACTTTATTTTTTGGGGCTCCAAAATCATTGCAGATGGTGACTGCAGCCATGAAATTAAAAGATACTTGCTCCTTGGAAGAAAAGCTATGACCAACCTAGACAGCATATTAAAAAGCAGGCACATTACTTTGCCAACAAAGGTCTGTCTAGTCAAAGCTATGTTTTTTCCAGTAGTCATGTATGGATTTAAGAGTTGAACTATAAAGAAAACTGAGCACCAAAGAATTGATGCTTTTGAACTGTGGTGTTGGAGAAGACTCTTGAGAGTCCCTTGGACTGCAAGGAGATCCAACTAGTCCATCCTAAAGGAGATCAGTCCTGGGTGTTCATTGAAAGGACTGATGTTGAAGCTGAAACTCCAATATTTTGGCCACCTGATGCGAAGAGCTGACTCATTTGAAAGACTCTGACCCTGGGAAAAATTGAGGGCAAGAGGAGAAGGGGATGACAGAGGATGAGATGGCTGAATGGCATCACTGACTCGATGGACATGAGTTTGAGCAAGCTCCAGAAGTTGGTGATGGACAGGGAGGCCTGGCGTGCTGCACCCCATGGGGTCAAAAGAGTCAGACACAACTGAGCAACTGAATTGAACTAACAGTTGCTTTACAATATTTTGTTAGTTTCTGATGTACAGTGAAGTGAATCAGCTGTGTGTTTACATATATCCCCTCCGCTTGGACCTCCCTCCTGCCTCCACCCCACCCAGCCCAGGTCCCCACAGAGCACTGAGTTAAGCTCCTTGTGTTGTACAGCTTCCCACTAGCTCCTATTTTACACATGGTAGTGTATCCTACTATCCTACTATTGGAGAAGGAAATGGCAACCCACTCCAGTGTTCTTGCCTGGAGAATCCCAGGGATGGCGGAGCCTGGTGGGCTGCCGTCTATAGGGTCGCA
Source organism: Tragelaphus eurycerus (assembly GCA_935064755.1). Taxonomy (NCBI): domain Eukaryota; kingdom Metazoa; phylum Chordata; class Mammalia; order Artiodactyla; family Bovidae; genus Tragelaphus; species Tragelaphus eurycerus. Next base: position 18,050,776 of record CAKXYN010000043.1, read on the forward strand.
CAGAGTCGGACATGTCTGAAGCGACTCAGCAGCAGTGTATCCTACTAGATTTCTATAGCTACTACTAATCAAGTGCTTCCTATCTGTCAGATACTGACTAAATGATTTTACCTATTATTTTGTGTAATCATCTAAGTAGCTCCAAGTGAAAACAGATGAGAGACTGAGTTATAAGAAGATTAAGTTACTTGCTGAAGCCTAAATAGCCAAACATCTTTTTGGACCTCTATCAAAACTCTGAGACTGACTCCCCAGGAGGCCACAGAATCTCCCTTCAAGAAGGAATGTTCTAAGCATTTGTCACTGTTTTCAAAAGAATTTGCAACAACAAATGCCTGAATTTTGCAAAAATTACACAGTCAACATTGTAGGCAAAAGAATGATGGGGTTTGACCACAAGTTTTTCTAGAATTGGGTGGAGTCCGAAAAGGAAAAGATTGATGTGAAGCTTGGAAATTTTACTTTGGATTACTTCTTAGATCAAATAAGACTCAAAAGTTTGTAAGACCCACGTAAATTCTACGTAAGCCCAAATCATCTACATGCAAACTGCAGGATGCTGTGGTTAGTCAGGTTACAGCTCTGATAACCACCATCATGTTCAGAGTAAACATATAGCAATTTTGGGGCTTGCAGAGAAGCCATGGAAAACCCTGAGAGGGGCTTTAACTTTGAATTAAAAGCAACCATAAGCCACCAAACTGCTGACTATCAACATGTTTATATTTTGTCTGATGGGGGGTGGGGTGAATGCAAAAGAGTTTGAGTGACTCTCAAAGCTGCTGCCTGTGGTGTGGTCAAAGCAGCCTAACAATGTCCGGGGTAAGCGTACTGGGAAAATACAATGAAAGGATCCAGCTACACAGTGAGAGGCTCAGACGGTCCAAGGAGAACTTGAACTTGGGTTGGGCAGGTATTACCCTCTGTTGGGTACGTGAGTGGAAGGAAGGGACACTTACGTCAGTAACAGGTCTCACTCAGAGCAACATAGGGTGTACAGAAGATTGCCAAAAGTCTGGTTTATGATCATCAAAAGTGTCTGTTTAAATATGGGGAATGGATGACAGAACTTTGTTGAAGATTTCTCACTAAATGTCACACTGAGTGTCTTGGGGTAGAATGGACAGAGAAAATGTTATAACCATCAGAGAGAACTTGCAATGATATACTTCAATACCTAACACTTGCTAAATTCTACCATTCTAAGTAAGATAGAGCGTTGAGATAAGCAAATATCACCTCTCCCCCAGGACTGGGTAATTCAATGGGAGTAAATGAACCAATAGGAAGTAAGCTCCCTGCTTCTTGGGAAGCAGGCTAAGAGGAGCAGGGGGAAGAGAGAGTGAGGAAGACTATAAGAATTCAAAGCTATGACCACAGACCAGGGCTCCGGTGATTTATGTGACATCCATCCTGGGCACATGACTCCCCTGGAGTTTATCCCACTCTTTCTACACTTCCCAGAGCCTTGACAGAGACTGGAAGAGTTGAGATGAGATCTAGGAGGACAAGTCACATCATAATCCATCTGCTACATCCATTCACAGGGAAAGGATGCTGGGACCATTAGGTATACTAATAGGTCAAAGAAAAAAGTTTTCATAATGAGTGCCATTTCTTTCTTTGTTCACTTTGCCATTACATAGTTTATTTACTTTTTGAAGTGTCTGATGCTGAGTATGAAACTCGAAAGAATCATGATCGTGAGTTATAGAGGGAAGGTAACATTCCTCTGGCTAGTTCCTAGAAGCTATTTTGCAACATGATGCAATACTTTGTGTTCCCAGTTAACTGGACTGTCTACAGTAGAACCCAAATTGGGAGATGGGAGGGTGGGGAGGAAAGAACTGGGTGCATGATTTCTACCCAAATAGTCTGGGGTTTGGAGCAAGGATCACCCGAAGCCGGAGCTAAAATATTAGGCAAGAAAACCAAGGCAGGAGTCCAGCTGTATGGATTTTGGCAACACAAGAAGATTAAGGAAACAGTGCTCACAGTCAGAGAGCTGAGAAGTGAAATTCAGGCCATCATTTCAATTAGTGTAACCCTTGACAAGTGCCTTAATTTCCCTAAGGCTCTGTGTCTTCATGTGTAAAATGGGCACAGTAATAATCTCATAGGTATATTCTGAGAATTAAGCTATGTAAAGTACACTGTTGTTATTTAGTTGATAAGTCACCTCTGACTCTCTTGCAACCTCATGCACTGTAGCCTGCCAGGCTCCTCTGTCCCCAGGATTTTCCAGGCAAGAATACTGGAGTGGGTTGCCATTTCCTTCTCCAGGGGATCTTCCCAACTCAGAGATCAGACCCACAACACCTTTATTGGTTAGCGGATTCTTTACCACTGAGCCACCTGGAAGCCCATAAAGTATATAGGTTGAAGCTAAATACTTCTTTCCTTTTATAAGCTCCCTAACAAACCTAAAGTCAACAGAAGGAAGGAAATAATAAAGATCAGAGAGGAAATAAATGAAATAGAGATTTTTAAAAAAGAGAAAAAAATCAATAAAACCAAGACTTGGTTTTTTGTAAGGGTAAACGAAATTGACAAACCTCTGATCAGGGTCACCAAGAATAAAAGAAAGAGGACCCAAATAAACAAAATAAGAAATTAAAGAGGGGAAATAACAACCAATACCACAAAATAAATAAATAAGAGAATACTATGAACAATTATCCAACGAATTGGACAATCTAAAAAAAAAAATAAACAAGTTTCTGGAAACAGCCCACCAAAACTGAATCAAGAGGAAACATATAAGTTAAACAGACCAATTACTACAAGTAAAATAAAATCTGTAAAAAAGGGGGAAAGAAAGAAAACAAAAAACAAAAAAATCTCCTTGCAGACAAATGTCTAGGACCAGATGGCTTCACTGGGGAATTCTGCCAAACATACAAACAAGAACTTATACTGATCCTTCTCAAACTCTTCCAAGAGACTGAAGTGGAGATAACACTCCCAAGGTCATCCTATGAAGCCACCATCACCCTGATACCAAAACTTGACAGAGACACTACCAAAGAAGAAAGTTACAGGCCAGTTTCTGTGATGAACATATATGCAAAACTTCTCAAAAAAATAACTGAACCTAAAAACACATGAAAAAGATCATATACCATAATGAAGTTGGATTCATTCACTGCTTAGACCCAGGGTCTTAAGGATGGTTCAATATATATACAAGTCAATCCGTGTGCTACATACACCACATCAACAAAAGAAAAAAAAAAACACATAATAATTTCAATAAATGCAGAAAAGGTATTTGATAGAATTCAACATCCATTCTGGAGAAGGCAATGGCAACCCAACCCACTCCAGTGCTCTTGCGTGGGAAATTCCATGGATGGAGGAGCTTAGTAGGCTCCAGTCCATGGGTTGCTAAGAGTCGGACACAACTGAGGGACTTCACTTTCACTTTTCACTTTCATGCACTGGAGAAGGAAATGGCAACCCACTCCAGTGTTCTTGCCTGGAGAATCCCAGGGACAGGGGGAGCCTGGTGGGCTGCCGTCTATGGGTGGGGTCGCACAGAATCGGACACGACTGAAATGACTTAGCAGCAGCAGCAACATCCATTCATGATGAAAACTCCTACCATAGTGGCTATAGAAGGGACATATCTCAACATAATAAAAGCTATTTATGACAAACCCACAGCCAACGTAATCAGATCAGATCAGTCGCTCAGTCGTGTCCGACTCTTTGTGACCCCATGAATCACAGCATGCCAGGCCTCCCTGTCCATCACCAACTCCCGGAGGTCACTGAGACTCACATCCATCGAGTCAGTGATGCCATCCAGCCATCTCATCCTCTGTCGTCCCCTTCTCCTCTTGCCCTCAATCCCTCCCAGCATCAGAGTCTCCTCCAATGAGTCAACTCTTCGCATGAGGTGGCCGAAGCCAACGTAATACTCAATGGTAAAAAGCCGAAAGCCTTCTCATTAAAATCTGGAACAAGACAGGGATGCCCACTCTCATCACTTTTATTCAGCATAGTCTTGGAAGTCCTAGCCAGAACAATCAGAAAATAAACAGAAATAAAAAGTATCCAAATTGGAAAGGATAGATAAAACTGTCATTAGATGCAGATGACATGATACTGTATATCAGATCAGATAAGTTGCTCAGTTGTGTCCGACTCTTTGCGACCCCATGAATTGCAGCAGAAAACCCTAAAGACACCATGCAAAAGCCATGAGAACTGATAAACGCAGAAAGGTAGCAGCATACAAGATTAACATACAGAAATCAGTTGCATTTCTTTAACAATGAAATATCAGAAAGGGAAAGTCAAAGAACAATCCTTTTTAAAATTGCATCAAAAAAAAAAAAATAATTAGGTATAAATCTGACCAAGGAGGTGAAAGACTTATAGGCTGAGAACTATAAAACATGATAAAGGAAACTGAAGGTGACTCAAAGAAATGGAAAGATATCCCATGCTCTTAGATTGGAAGAGTTAATATTGTTAAGATGGCCATACTGCCCAAAGCAATCTATAAATGTAATGATACCCCTATCAAATTATCCATGATATTTTTCACAGAACTAGAATAATCCTAAAATTTATATGAAGCCCATTTAAGACTCAGAATTACAAAAGCAATCCTGAGGAAAAAGAACAAAGTTAGAGGCACAGCCTCCCAGACTTCAGACAATACTACAAAGCTACAATAATCTAAACAAGTGTGGAATTGGCACAAAAACAGACATATGGATCAATGAACAGAATAAAGAGCCCCAAAATAAGTCCACACACCTACGGTCAATTAATCTTTGACAAAGAAGGCAAGAATATACAATGGAGAAAAGACAGTCTCTTCAGCAAGTGGTGTTGGGAAAGCTGGACAGTTGTATGTATACTAATGAAGTTAGAACACTCTCTTGCACAATACACAAAAATAAACTCAAAATGGCTTAAAGATGTAAGTATAAGGCGTGATACCATAAAACTCCTAGAAGAGAACATAGGCAAAACATTCTCTGACATAAATTGCACCTATGTTTTCTTAGGTCAGTCTCTCAAGGCAAGAGGAATAAAAGCAAAATAAGCAAACGGGACCTAATCAAACTTAAAAACTTTTGCACAGCAAGGGAAACCATAAATAAAATGAAAGGCAGTCTGTGGACTGGGAGAAAATATTTGCAAACTATGCAACCAACAGGATATAACTTGCAAAATATATAAACAGCTCTTACAACTCAATAACAATTAAAAAAAAAAAAAAAACTCACCCAATCAAAAAATGGGCAGGAGAACAGAAGAGACATTTCTCCAAAGAAGAAATGTCATACAGATGGCCAATAGGTACATGAAAGATGCTCAATATTACTAATTATTAGAGAAATGCAAATCAAAACAATTGAGATATCATCCCACATCAGTCAGAATGGCCATCCTCAAAAAGTCTACAAGTAATAAATGCTGGAGAGGGTGTGGAGCTAAGAGAACCCTTGCACCATTGATGGGAATGTAAATTCTCTCTATGGAGAACAGTATAGAGGTTCCATAAAAAATAAAAATGGAGTTATCATATAATCCAGCAATCCCATTCCTGGACATATATTCAGAGAACAGTCTTAATTTAAAAAGATACATAAATCCTAATGTTCATAGCAGGACAATTTACAATAGCCAAGACGTGGAAACAACCTAAATGTCCATCAAAGGTGAATGGATAAAGAAGATGTGGTACATATATAAAATGGAATACTACTCAGCTATAAAAAATGAGAGTCCCTTGGACTGCAAGGAGATCCAACCAGTTCATCCTAAAGGAGATCAGTCCTGAATGTTCATTGGAAGGACTGATGTTGAAGCTGAAACTCCAATACTTTGGCCACCTGATGTGAAGAGCTGACTCATTTGAAAAGACCCTGGGTCTTTGCTCAGCTGGGAAAGATTGAGGGCAGTAGGAGAAGGGGACAACAGAAGATGAGATGGCTGGATGGCATCACTGACTCAATGGACATGAGTATGGGTGAATTCCGGGAGTTTGGTGATGGACAGGGAGGCCTGGCATGCTGCGGTTCATGGGGTGGCAAAGAGTGGGACATGACTGAGCAACTGAACTGAACTGAACTGAAAAAAAATGAAGGAAAAAAAGAAAGAGTGAAATAAGGCCATTTGCAGCAACATGAATGGGCCTAGAGATTATCATACTAAGTAAAATAAATCAGAGAAAGACAAATATCACTTATATGTGTAATCTAAAATATGATACAAATGAACTTATTTACAAAAGAGAAACAGACTCACAGACATGGAAAACAAATTTATGGTTACCAAAGGGGAAAAGTGTGGGGAGAGAGATAAGTTAGAAGTTTGAGATTAGCAGATACAAACTACTATATATAAAATAAATAGCAAGGTCCTACTGTATAGCAAAGGGAACTACATTCAATATCTTGTAATAAACTGTAATGGAAGAATCTACACATATACACACACACACATATATATGAATCACTTTGTTGTACACCAGAAACTAACAAAACATTGTAAATTAACTACTTTCATAAGAAAAGAAAAGGACTTAAAAGATTATAAGCTCCTTGAAAGCAAAGAATGAATCTTAGCACAGCAATGGCTGAATACAAAGAGTGTTAAGTAAATGTTTACTAATAAATGAAAAAAGAAAACCAAAACCAACGTGTTCCAAGACCCTACCCCCAGGTAAGGCTAAGGTTGCTAGTCTATACCCATTCTCATTCTTACCACTCAAAGTGAAGTTACGAACCCTTGATAACATCTGGGAACTTCTTAGCAACACAGGTTATCTAATCCCAGTTGAGGACTAATGAATCAGAAGATCCACTGTGTCCTGATCCCCAGGAAATTTGTTTACAGGTGACACTTTGAGAAGCACTGCTTAGTCAGGAGTAATGGGAGGAGTGAGCAGGCCTGAGTCTTCTGGAAGAGGGCACTTTGTGGCTCCAGCCGGGAGGGACAGGGGAAGACAGAATCTGTCAGGTAGTGTCCAGAGTGATTTCTCATATTGTGACCACTGTCCATCAGGGCCTGGGCTAATGGCCAGATGGCTCTGCATCAGAGGAGCTAGGACCTCGGGCTGGCTGGCTGCAGACTGCAGGAAAGTGTGAGCAGAGGTGGGGGGTACTTCCCAGATGGCGCTAGTGGTAAAGAACCTGCCTGCCAATGAGGGGGACACAGGCGATGCAGGTTTGATCCGTGGGTTGGAAAGATCCCCTGGAGAAGAAAATGGCAACCCACTCCAGTATTCTTTCTTGGAAAATTCCATGGACAGAGGAGCCTGGGGGTTACAGTCCACGGGGTCACAAAGAGTCAGACACGACTGGGTGACTGAGCATGCATGCCCATGTGCAGAGGTGGAGTTACAGAGCCTCAGCCTGGGCTCAAAGGCAATGTCCAGAGGTCAAGGAAGTAAGAAGTCAAGTCCAGGGGTATCAGGTGAGAGAATCTAAAACCGGTTATGCTGGTGCTCAGAGCCAGAGTCTAGAGAACAGAAACAGACACTTCTACTAATACTCAGGGCTTCCCAGGTGGCGCTCATGGTAAAGAACCCGCCTGCCAGTGCAGGAGACACAAGACACACAGGTTTAACTCCTGGGTTGGGAAGATCTCTTGGAGGAGAAAATGGCAACCCACTCCAGTATTCTTGCCTGGAGAGTCCCATGGACAGAGGGACCTGGCGGGGTACTGTCCATGGGGTCTCAAAGAATCGGACGCTACTGAAATGAGTTGGCACGTACGCACTAATACTCACTGAGCAGCTGACGGGTAAGACAGTGAGCTCTCCTTTCAGGAAAGCCTGCTGCTTGTTCTGGGTCTCCCCCTTCAGTGTGTAGGTGGGCGCGCCTTTGCAGATCTGTTTCTGTACTCCACGTGACGGGGTTCGACATTACAGTGAGGGCTGGCGTGACACTTGCTAGCAGGTTCCTGTCCTGCTAATTGAGAGACGACAGTGTGGGAAAGTGAACATTTCAGAGACTAGCTTTGAAATTTTTGCGAAAAACTAGGTAGATATTCCCCTGGCCTTTTGCTCACACCCTGCTGCAGCTAAGGCACTTCAGTCGTGTCCGACTCTGTGTGACCCCATAGATGGCAGCCCACCAGGCTCCTCCACCCCTGGGATTCTCCAGGCAAGAACACTGCAGTGGGTTGCCATTTCCTTCTCCAATGCAGGAAAGTAAAAAGTGAAAGTGAAGTCGCTCGGTCGTGCCTGACTGTTGCTCACACCCTAGCCCTGTGTGTTTTCAGTCAGGAGTGGGCTGCGCTTCAGGAGATAATAACCGACACCCCCTAGTCACCCAGATACATGACTGGTATACGACAGTGGAAGTTAAAGATCCAGGTTATGGGGGAAATGTGTTTAGGAAATGCAAAATGAGACACACTTAAAAAATGTTGGTAGGTCCATGGGCTAGCTGTCTACGCAGGGGTCACAGGGATTGGCAGATGTTTCTTATGATGACAGTTTTTTCAGACCTCATCCTAACCTTCTGTCACACTCCAGTTCAGTTCAGTTCAGTCGCTCAATTGTGTCCAACTCTTTGCGACCCCATGAATCGCAGCATGCCAGGCCTCCCTGTCCATCATCAACTCCTGGAGTTTACCCAAACTCATGTCCATCTAAGAGTTTAGAAAACTTATGGCTACCATGGAGGACAATATGAAGATCCTTAAAAAAACTAAAAATAGAACTACCATTCAGTTCAGTTCAGCTCAGTTCAGTCACTCAATCATGTTAGACTCTTTGTAACCACATGGACTGCAGCACACCAGGCTTCCCTGTCCATCACCAACTCCTGGAACTTGCTCAAACTCATATCCATCGAGTTGGTGATGCCATCCAACCATCTCATCCTCTGTCGTCCCCTTCTCCTCCCACCTTCAATCTTTCCCAGCATCAGGGTCTTTCAGATAAGTCAGTTCTTCACATCAGGTAGCCAAAGTATTGGAGCTTCAGCTTCAGCATCAGTCCTTCCAATGAATATTCATGAATGATTTCCTTTAGGACTGAATGGTTTGATCTCCTTGCAGTCCAGGGGACTCTCAAGAGTTCTCCAATGCCACAGTTCAAAAGCATCAATCCTTCAATGTTCAACTTTCTTTATAGTCCAACTCTCACATCCATACATGACTCCTGGAAAAACCATAGCTTTGACTAGATGGACCTTTGTTGACAAAGTAATGTCTCTGTTTTTTAATATGCTGTCTAGGTTGGTCATAGCTTTTCTTCCAAGGAGCAAGTATCTTTTAATTTCATGGCTGCAGTCAAAATCTGCAGTGATTTTGGAGCCCAAGAAAAGTAAGTCTGTCACTGTTTTCATTGTTTCCCCATCTATTTGCCATGAAGTGATGGGACCATGATCTTAGTTTTTTGAATGTTGAGTTTTAAGCCAGCGTTTTCACTCTCCTCTTTCACTTTCACCAAGAGGCTCTAGTTCTTTTTCACTTTCTGCCATAAGGGTGGTGTCATCTGCGTATCTGTGGTTATTGATATTTCTCCCTGAAATCTTGATTCAAGCTTGTGCTTCATCCAGGCTGTAATTTCACCTGATGTACTCTGCATAGAAGTTAAATAAGCAGAGTGACAATATACAGCCTTGACGTACTCCTTTCCTGATTTGGAACCAGTCTGTTGTTCCATGTCCGGTTCTAACTGTTGCTTATTGACCTGCATACAGATTTCTCAGGAGGCAGGTAAAGTGGTCTGGTATTCCCATCTCTTGAAGAATTTTGCCCAGTTTGTTGTGATGGACACAGTCAAAGGCTTTGATATAGTCAATAAAGCAGAAGTAGATGTTTTTCTGGAACTCTCTTGGTTTTCCTATGATCAACAGATGTTGGCAATTTGATCTCTGGTTCCTCTGCCTTTTCTAAGTCCAACATAGAAAAGGAACTTAGATCTGGAAGTTCATGGTTCACGTACTATTGAAACCTGACTTGGAGAATTTTGAGCATTACTTTACTAGTGTGTGAGATGAGTGCAATTGTGTGGTAGTTTGAACATTCTTTGGCATTGCCCTTCTTTGGGATTGGAATGAAAACTGTCTTTTTCCAGTCCTGTGGCCACTGCTGAGTTTTCCAAATTTGCTGGCATATTGAGTACACCACTTTCACAGCATCATCTTTCAGGATTTGATAGCTCATCTGGAATTCCATCACCTCCACTAGCTTTGTTCATAGTAATGTTTCCTAAAGCCCACTTGACTTCACATTCCAGGATGTCTGGCTCTGGTATGAGTGATCATACCATTGTGGTTATCTGGATCATGAAGATCTTTTTTCATATAATGCTTCTGTGTATTCTTGCCACCTCTTCTTAATATCTTCTGCTTCTGTTAGGTCCATACCATACCATTTATGTTCTTTATTGAGGCCATCTTTGCATGAAATATTCCCTTGGTATCTCTAGTTACTGTCAGAACTATCATAAGATCCAGCAATCCCACTACTGGGCATATGCCCTGAGGAAACCATAACTCAAAAAGACACATGCACCCCAGTGCTCATTGCAGCACTATTAACATTACCCAGGACAACAGAAGTAATTTAACATTCACGGACAGATGAATGGATAAAGATGTGGTATGTATATACAATGGAATGTCACTCGGCCCTTAAAAGAAACAAAATTGGGTCATTTGTAGAGACAAGGACCTAGAGTCTGTCATACAGAGTCAAGTAAGTCAGAAAAACAAATGTCATACATTAATGTATGCATGCGAAATCTAGAAATATGGTACAGATGAACCTATTTGCAAGACAGGAATTAGAGACGCAGAAGTAGAGAACAAACAGATGGACACAGGGTAGGGGACAAAAGTGGGGTGGGATGGACTGGGAGATCGGGATTGATATACTTTCACTACCATGTGTAAAACAGATAGCTAGAGGGAAACTGCTGTATCAGACCAGGAGCTCAGCGTGGTGCTCTGTGATGGCCTGGGGGGGGGGGGGGGGCGGGCGGAGGGGGTGCTGGGGGAGAGTGGGAGGGAGGTCCAAGAAGGAGGGACTATATGTGTACATACACTGTATACAGATACAGCTGATTTGCTTCACTGTACAGCAGAAACCAACACAGCACTGTAAAGCTACTGTTGTCCAATAAAAAAGGAAGCGCTCTTAACCTCAGTAACCATATTTGACATTAATTAGGTAATCTTCTGACAATTTAACAGGGAATTATTCACAACTTGCCTGATGACAAAATACAGCCATAAAACATAGTGTTTGGTATCTCTAAGGCATCTCTGTGGTGGACGAATAAATCTCTCCCAAAAGACCCATCTAACAGGGGGAAAAAAGCACTAAATAAATATGAATTAACATTGTGCTAAAATTTTTCTGAATATGCAAGAATTTAAGTAGACAAGTTCCAAAACTGACTCTCCTTCTTAGTATGTAGGTAGTAAATTACTAAGGAAAACTCATTATGTCTTGAGATAGTATTACCCCCAAAATTACTTTTACAAGCATTGTAGAATGATTCAGCAGGTCAACTCAGCACTATGCTTAAGTATCATTTTATTTCAAGTAACACTTCCTGGTAAACAGGTTTTTAATTAAAAAGGAAAATTATATTTCCATCCCTGAAAGATAAGAAACTACAGGCTATTTAACTATCTACAGTTTCTGTCTTTACTTATCTTTGGCACCAGTTACAAAGGAAAACTACCTGCAAAGGATAATTTCTCCCACAATAATCCCTTCCAGGACTTAACAATTTATAGTGTTCACACATATGATTTCATTTGATCCTCTCAACAGTCCTGCAAGGCAGGTATTACAAGAATGAGCATTAACTTCATTTTATATGTGAGCATGCTGAGGAAGCTACGTGACTTGCTCATGGTCATCCTATAAGTGGAATTCAGCCAGATCTTGGACCCCACGTTGCTGACCCCAGGTCTATCTCAGTGTTAACAGCATCAGGTAAGCCATGGCTAAGTCCACCTGATGTCTTAGGTCACACTGCAGAGGGACCTTGAGAGTCTTCTAGAGCAGTGATTCTCAAACTTTATTTCTTGGAAACTTAAAGGCCTACAGTGAGACTTGGGAAGCCACTCTAGCCAAGTGAGAAGTCTGGGTCCTGGGCTACTGTTCCAAATGAGCTCTGTGTTTGTGTCTCCTATACTGGTGTCTCAGGTAAAATTTCTTTGGAAGGAAATATTCCACTGCTTTCAAAAGATGTTTGAAACTCCAGAATACTAATCTAAACTACTCATTTTATAGATTGGAAAAGACCCATAAAGATCACATAATTTATCCTTGTTCACACTCAACTAAGACTAGAAACCAGTCTTTTTGATTGGGATAAAAGTTAATCCTCTCAGTATGGTGCTTTGTCTGCCTCTGAAGTTCTCTGACTTCAGTTTGTAATCAGGAACACTTGCAGGGCTGGTCACAGAGTTCTGAGTCCTTTCCCCTGCCTTCCTCCGCTAACAGAGCTTCTATTCAATAGGGCTGGGGTCAGGTTTGAGAACTTGCATTCCAGGTGATACTGATGCTGCTGAACCAGAGAACACATTTTGAGAACCACTTGTCTACAGGATATAAAACAGCAGAAAAGTCAACTGCATTGGCCAGCTAATTGTTACATTTCATCCATTTTATTTCAATCTGGGAAAATGGTAAAAAGGAAGTTCCTCCTTCAGAATTTATAAACGCATTGCTTTCACCATATTACTACACATTCCTCAACAGTTAGCACTGATATTCTATCACATCAAAGATCCTAAACGATCCATGTAGCAGATGGCATTGGTGTTCCAGCCCACAGCCCCTTACCCAGCTTCTGAGTTCATTTGCAATTGCTCTGGGTAGTTTGCATGCTCACTGCCAGCTTCCCACCTCAACAGCTAACATTTCTTTGTGTCTCTGTCTGGGGACTTTCTTTAGTCAACAAGAGCGTGCTCAGTCCACAAGCACTGTGTGTGTGTGTGTGTGTGTGTGTGTGTGTGTGTGTGTGTGTATGTGTAATTAATATCCCCACTTTCCAGGGTGACCTTCAAACAACGAGGCCATGACGCTGCAGAAGACTACTCCAGAGTCACCATCCCTCTGGGGCACAACTGTGAAGCTTGTTAAAATGCCTCCTCAGAGGGCCCCTAGTGAGACTGAGGCCCAGCCTCCCACAGCATCAAATTGCTCATTAATGCACCCTTTTGTGGCATTTCTCCCTTTCCATCCACTCCTCCCCCTTCCTTACTTGTGTTTCTAGGGATTACTTCCTACATAAACTATCTGGATCACAAGCTCTTATCTCAGAATCTGCTTTTGGGGAAATACAAGCAAAGACACTCAAGTTCTTCAAGAAATTCATGGAAGCATCACCTGCTGTCCAGACCCGTATCTGCTTTTTTTCACTTCTCCATTCTATGCCCTAGGGCTTTATTTGCAGGTTTTGGGGCTGGCTAACCCAAGTTCGCAAAGAGTTGGACACGACTGAGCGACTGAACTGATTGAACTGAACCCAAGTTCAACAGTGTGTTGCAAAGCAGAAACATTACTCTGCCTACAAAGGTTCATATAGTCAATGCTATGGTCTTTCAGTAGTCATGCATGGTTGTGACAGCTGGACTGTAAAGAAGGCAGAAGGCCAAAGAATTGATGCCTTAGAAATATGGTGCTGGAGAAGACTCCTAAGAGTCCCTTGAACACTAAGGAGATCAAACCAGTCAATCTTAAGGAAGATCAACCCTGAATATTCATTGGAAGGACTGGTGCTGAAGCTGAAGCTCCAGTATTTTGGTCATCTCATGCGGACAGACGACTCATTGGAAAAGTCCCTGATGCTGGGAAAGACTGAGGACAGCAGGAGAAGAGGGCAGCAGAGGATGAGATTGGTTGGCATCACCAATGCAAGGAACATGAACTCTGGGTGATGGTGAGGGACAGGGAGGCCTGGCGAGCTGCAGTCCATGAGGTTGCAAAGAGTCGGACACGACTGGGCGATTGAAGAAGAACAACAACAACAAATCGAAGTTCAGTGCACTCAATGGGTGTTAAATAATACAATGATTGTTGCTGCCATGACAGGAGCAAAAATACAGACTATTGAATCACATGCAGATACTCACGACTCATTAATTGTACACTTAAGTAGTCACTCTTTAGAAAGAGGCCCAAGTTCATGTAGTACCAGATCTGTGAAGGATGACAGCTGAAAAAACCTGGCATTATGAATATTTTTCAGGCATGACTATAAAAAGCAACCATCAATTCTGAAATGGAGATAAGTTTCCTTTTGTGCTGTTAAAGCAAGATTAACCTTCAGCAAATATTTACATTTAAGGAGTGGAGTTTCAGCAATGATGACATCAACATTTGTCAAACTGCAGTCTGAATCTCAATTTAAAAAAAGAACTATCTCAGAAACAATTAAACTGTCCTCAAATTGGAGCCAAATAGTGGAGACAGATCCCTTTGGTTTAAAACATAATTAAATTAATCAAACTTTATCCTAAATAATAGAGCTATTTCATCTATTTAATTCCACTTATTGTTGGTGGCTTAATTTTGTAAAGAAAACAGCCTCGTTGTGGCATAACTGACATGTAATAACAGTACCAATTTTGACATATGCATGCACCCAGGAAACCACTGTGCTGGCTTGGTTTTAAAAGCAAGTCTACTTAATTTTAAGTGTATATCATTTTAAAATCCAATTTCTGGAATAATCTATTAATTACACTTATATAGTGGCCATTATGAACTAAAGCTCTTTACATTACTCCCTATTTTAAATGGGTATGGGAGTATACTCCAAAGTACATAGGTGTAAAACGATAAATAAATTCTAATCCCCAGAATTTAGACACGTATCTCGAAAATAGTATTTAATAATAAGAGCTACCACTTACTTGAGTTAGACAAGGCTACGGTCCATGTGATCAGATTGGCTAGTTTTCTGATTATGGTTTCAGTGTGTCTGCCCTCTGATGCCCTCTCACAACACCTACCGTCTTACTTGGGTTTCTCTTACCTTGGACGTGGGGTATCTCTTCACGGTTGCTCCAGCAAAGCGAAGCCGCTGCTCCTTACCTTGGATGATGTTGTCCCTCCTGACCTTGAACGTGGAGTAGCTCCTCTTGGCCCTCCTGCGCCCACGCAGCCACTGCTCCTTGGACGTGGGGTTGCTCCTCTCAGCCACTGCCCCTGACCTCGGATGTGGAACAGCTCCTGCGCCGTCGGACCCTGGCACTCTCAGTCGCCTGCCCCTGACCTTGGGCATGGGGTAGCTCCTCTAGGCTGCACTTATGCGTGGTCCATCACAGGCGCTGCGCTTCAGAAAACTAGCCAATCTGATCACACCGAACACAGCCTTGTCTAACTCAATGAAACTAAGCCATGCCGTGTGGGGCCACCCAAGATGGACAGGTCATGGTGGAGAGCTCTGACAGAATGTGGTCCACTGGAGAAGGGAATGGCAAACCACTTCAGTATTCCTGCCTTGAGAACCCCATGGACAGTATGAAAAGGCAAAATGATAGGATACTGAAAGAGGAACTCCCCAGGTCAGTAGGTGCCCAATAGGCTACTGGAGATCCGTGGAGAAATAACTCCAGAAAGAATAAAGGGATGGAGCCAAAGCAAAAACAATAACCAGTTGTGGATGTGACTGGTGATAGAAGCAAGGTCTGATGCTGTAAAGAGCAATACTGCATAGGAACCTGGAATGTTAGGTCCATGAAACAAGGCAAATTGAAAGTGGAGTGAGTGTCGACCTTCTAGAAATCAGCAAACTACAATGGATTGGAATGGGTGAATTTAACTCAGATGACCATTATATCTACTACTGCGGGCAGGAATCCCTTAGAAGAAATGGAGTAGCCACCATGGTCAACAAGAGAGTCAGAAATGCAGTATTTGGATGCAATCTCAAAAATGACAGAATGATCTCTGTTCATTTCCAAGGCAAACCATTCAATATCACAGTAATCCAAGCCTATGCCCAAGCAGTAATGCTGAAGAAGCTGAAGTTGAATGGTTCTATGAAGATCTACAAGACCTTTTAGAACTAACATCCAAAAAAGATGTCCTCTTCATTATATGGGACTGGAATGCAAAAGTAGGAAGTCAAGAAACACCTGGAGTAACAGGCAAATATGGCCTTAGAATACGGAATGAAGCAGGACAAAGGCTAATAGAGTTTTGCCAAGAGTACACACTGGTCATAGCACATACCCTCTTCCAACAACACAAGAGAAGACTCTACACATGGACATCACCAGATGGTCAACACTGAAATCAGATCGATTATATTCTTTGCAGCCAAAGATGCAGAAGCTCTATACAGTCAGCAAAAACAAGACCAGGAGCTGACTGTAGCTCAGATCATGAACTTCTTATTGCCAAATTCAGACTTAAATTGAAGAAAGTAGGGAAAACCACTAGACCATTGAGTTCAGTTCAGTTAAATTCAGTCACTCAGTTGTTTCCGACTCTTTGTGACCCCATGAATCACAGCACACCAGGCCTCCCTGTCCATCAACAACTCTAGGAGTTCACTCAAACTCATGTCCACCAAGTTGGTGATGCCATCTAACCATCTCATCCCGTCGTCCCCTTCTCCTGCCCCCAATCCCTCCAAGCATCAGGGTCTTTTCCAATGAGTCTACTCTTCACATGAGGCAACCAAAGTATTGGAGTTTCAGCTTCAGCATCATTCCTTCCAATGAACACCCAGGACTGATCTCCTTTAGGACAGACTGGTTGGATCTCCTTGCAGTCTGAGGGACTCTCAAGAGTCTTCTCCAACACCACAGTTCAAAAGCATCAATTCTTCAGTGCTCAGCTTTCTTCACAGTCCAACTCTCACATCCACACATGACCACTGGAAAAACCATAGCCCTAAATAAAATCCCTTATGATTATACAGTGGAAGTGAGAAATAGATTTAAGGGACTAGATCTAATAGACAGAGTGCCTGATTAACTATGGATGGAGGTTCGTGACATTGTACAAGAGACAGGAATCAAGACCATCCCCATGGAAAGAAATGCAAAAAGCAAAATGGCTGTCTTAGGAGGCCTTACAATTAGCTGTAAAAAGAAGAGAAGCGAAAAGCAAAGGAGAAAAGGAAAGATATTCCCAATTGAATACAGAGTTCCAAAGAATAGCAAGAAGCGATAAGAAAGCCTTTCACAGCGATCAGTGCAAAGAAATAGAGGAAAACAACAGAATGGGAAAGACTAGAGATCTCTTCAAGAAAATTAGAGATACCAATGAACATTTCATGCAAAGATGGGCTCAATAAAGGACAGAAATGGTATGGACCTAACAGAAGCAGAAGATATTAAGAAGAGGTGGCAAGAATACACAGAAGAAGTGTACAAAAAAGATCTTCACAACCAAGATAATCACAACGGTGTGATTACTCACCTAGAGCCAGACATCCTGGAATGTGAAGTCAAGTGGGTCTTAGAAAGCATCACTATGAACAAAGCTAGTGGAGGTGATGGAATTCCAGTTGAGCTCTTTCAAAGCCAGAAAGATGATGCTGTGAAAGTGCTGCACTCAATATGCCAGCAAATTTGGAAAACTCAGCAGTGGCCACAGGACTGGAAAAGGTCAATTTTCATTCCAATCCCAAAGAAAGGCAATGCCAAACAATGCTCAAAATACCACACAATTGCACTCATCTCACACACTAGTAAAGTAATGCTCAAAATTCTCCAAGCCAGGCTTCAGCAGTACATGAACCATAAACTTCCAGATGTTCAAGCTGGTTTTAGAAAAGGCAGAGGAACCAGAGGTCAAATTGCCAACATCCACTGGATCATCGAAAAAGCAAGAGAGTTCCAGAAAAACATCTATTTCTGCTTTATTGACTATGCCAAAGCCTTTGACTGTGTGGATTACCAGAAACTGTGGAAAATTCTGAAAGAGGTGGGAATGTCAGATCACCTGATCTGCCTCTTGAGAAACCTGTATGCAGGTCAGGAAGCAGCAGTTAGAACTGGACATGGAACAACAGACTGGTTCCAAATAGGAAAAGGAGTATGTCAAGGCTATATATTGTCCCCCTGCTTATTTAACTTCTATGCAGGGTACATCATGAGAAACGCTGGGCTGGAAGAAGCACAAGGTGGAATCAAGATTGCCGGGAGAAATGTCAATAACCTCAGATATGCAGATGACACCACCCTTATGGCAGAAAGTGAAGAGGAACTAAAAAGCCTCTTGATGAAAGTGAAAGTGGAGAGTGAAAAAGTTGACTTAAAGCTCAACACTCAGAGAACTAAGATCATGGCATCTGGTCCCATCACTTCATGGGAAATAGATGGGGAAACAGTGGAAACAGTATCAGACTTTATTTTTCTGGGTTCCAAAATCACTGCAGATGGTGATTGCAGCCATGAAATTAAAAGACACTTACTCCTTGGAAGGAAAGTTATGACCAACCTAGATAGCATATTGAAAAGCAGAGACATTACTTTGCCAACAAAGGTCCGTCTAGTCAAGGCTATGGTTTTTCCTGTGGTCATGTATGGATGTGAGAGTTGGACTGTGAAGAAGGCTGAGTGCCGAAGAATTGATGCTTTTGAACTGTGGTGTTGGAGAAGACTCTTGAGAGTCCCTTGGACTGCAAGGAGATCCAACCAGTCCATTCTGAAGGAGATCAGCCCTGGGATTCCATGGGAAGGAATGATGCTAAAGCTGAAACTCCAGTCCTTTGGCCACCTCATGCGAAGAGTTCACTCATTGGAGAAGACCCTGATGCTGGGAGGGACTGTGGCAGGAGGAGAAGGGGACGACAGAGGATGAGATGGCTGGATGGCATCACTGACTCAATGGACGTGAGTCTGAGTGAACTGGGAGTTGGTGATGGACAGGGAGGCCTGGCGTGCTGCGATTCATGGGGTCGCAAAGAGTCGGACACGACTGAGCAACTGAACTGAACTTGCCTCCTTTTTAAACCTGCACCGTTGCAGGAACTTGCATTCTTATTGTTTGCAGGAAAACTTTGTGACTGCTAATCCCAGGTGGTACCAGTGGTAAAAAACCACCTACCAACGCAAGGGATAGAGACGCAGTTTCGATCCCTGGGTCAGAAAGATCCCCTGGAGAAGGAAATGGCAACCCACTCCAGTATTCTTGCCTGGAAAATTCCGTGGACAGAGGAGCTCAGTGGGCTATAGTTCATGGGGTCGCAAAGAGTTGGACACAATTGAGCGACTGAACACATGCACACACCTTGCTCTTCTTTGAAACACCCCTTTGGTGCTTTAGGAAACAACTTCAAAGAGAATGTAACAGGAAGGGGCAGACTTTGATTCATTCACCGCAGCGATTTCTCGGTCGCCAGCCAGCCCAGTCACCTGCAGTGGAGAGCTTCACACGGCCCCAGCGTCAGTCGGTCACGCCATCTCAGTCTCTTTCCTCTCTGTTCCCCAGCCTCCAGCCTCTTCCCATGCCATTCCATCTAAACATCACCGTTCCACGTCTCTCTCTGCAGTTGTGCTTTCAGCTTGCTGGGAAGTCTCTCCTCACAGCTCGACGGTGCCCGCAAAGTCCATGGGAAAGTCCATGCTCCGGGAGGCCACCTTCGTAGGCTCCACCTGCTCGTCCTGCTGCTGAGGAGCAGCTGGGAGTCAGCTTCCAGGGCTGAGCCCGGCTCTGCCCGTGTGGACTCTGGGCGTTTCAGGTTCCCCGGCCCCGGCACAATGTGTGGAGTGACCGGGGACTAGACGAAAGACATTGGGACCATATTGGTCGCAAAGGGATAAAAATGCACACCCTAAGCTTTGTCTGTTGCTGTTTAGTCACTCGGTCATGTTTGACTCTTTGGCAGCCCCACTGACTACAGCCCACCAGGCTCCTCTGTCCATGGAATTTTCCAGGCCAGAGTACTGGCATGAGTTGCTGTTTCTTTACTCTAGGGGATCTTCCTGACCCAGGGATCAAACCTGCATCTCCTGTTTGGCAGGCAGATTCCTTACCACCTGGGAAGTTTTACTTAGGAAGTCTAATTAGGCCTTTTGTTGGCATTATTAAGAAATGTCAGTGATTTATGTGAGTGTGGGGATTCAGACTTAACAATAGTTAAAGTTTTTGTTGCTATGCTATGCTATGCTATGCTATGCTAAGTCACTTCAGTCGTGTCCAACTCTGTGTGACCCCATAGACGGCAGCCCACCAGGCTTCCCCATCCCTGGGATTCTCCAGGCAAGAACACTGGAGTGGGTTGCCATTTCCTTCTCCAATGCATGAAAGTGAAAAGAGAAAGTGAAGTCGCTCAGTCATGTCCGGCTCTTAGTGACCCCATAGACTGCAGCCTACCAGGCTCCTCCATCCATGGGATTTTCCAGGCAAGAGTACTGGAGTGGGGTGCCATTGCCTGTGTTAATTTTTTTTTTTTTTCAAATACAAAGCATGACGTGCCTGGGTTCCTTTCTGAAAGGATCATATTTCATTTATCCAAACATTCACTAAGTATCTCTTGAGCACCTATCACATATCTGGCTCTGTGCTAAGCCCTGGTGGTACTCTGGGGAAGCAGAGTGGTGCCGTGTTACACCCTTACAAAGCCAAAAGATGCGTCGATGACTCAGGCCAGGGCAAGGACAGCCATGAAGAGGAGATGAGACGCCTTCCGGGAGCCGTGGGGACACGGCTGGCCCGCCCGCGTCCGCTCAGCACCCACCAGGCAGACGGAAGGCTCCTTCCCCACAGGAGTGCCTCTGACCACAGTGAACAGGAGGTCGGCCCTCTTCTGGTGCAGGCTTAACCACAGGGCAGTCAGGGGCCCCTGGGGCCGCCCTGAACCAACGGTAAAAGAGGACTGAGAACTAATCACCCCGCTCCCCCCGGGGGCACCCTCTGACAACTCTGAGGCTCTTCTCTGCCGCCTTAGCTGGAGCTGCCAGTAACAAAATGCCAAAAACAGCAGCATTTTTTCTCACAGCTCTGAGAGGCTGGGTGGCTGAGATCAGGCTGCCAGCATGGCTGGTTTCCGGTGAAGCCTCTCTTCCTGGCTTGTGGGCAGCCACCAGATCTCTATGTGCACACGTGACCTCTTGTGTGACCCCAGAGGGAGACAGAGAGAGAGGTCTCCAGCATCTTCCTTATTTTTTTTTTAAGTATAGTTGCTTTACAATGTGGTATTAATTTCTTCTGTACAGTAAAGTGAATTGGCCACATGTGCACATATATATAGGCTTCCCTGGTGGTTCAGCTGGTAACCGCCTGTAATGTGGGAGACCTGGGTTCAATTCCTGGGTTGGGAAGATCCCCTGGAGAAGGGAAAGTCTACCCAGTATTCTGGCCTGGAGGATTTCATGGGCTGTATAGTCCATGGGGTCATAAAGAGTCATACACCACTGAGCAACTTTCATCTCATATATATATATATAATATTTATTTAAATATAAAATATATTTATTATAGTGATTTTTTATATATTTATATACATATATCGCCTCTTCCTTGGAATTCCCTTCCCATTTAGTCACCACAGAGCAATGAGTGGAGTTAGGTTCTCATTAGCTATCTATTTTATACATAGCAGTGTGTATATGTCAGGGGCTTCCCTCGTGGCTCAGTGGTAAGGAATCTGCCTGCAAAGAAGGAGACCCGGGTTCGATCCTTGGGTTGAGAAGATGCCTTGGAGGAGGGCACAGCAGCCCACTCCAGTACGCTTGCCTGGAGAATCCCATGGACAAAGGCGCTGCAGTCCACAGGGTCCCACAGAGTCAGACACAACGGAGCGACTAAGCAGCAGCAGCAGCAGTTAGTAAAGGTCAGTGCCAGTCTCCCAGCTCACCCGGCTTTCCTTTCCGCCTTGATATCTAGCCATGTGTTTGTTCTCTACGTCTGTCTCTATTTATGCTTTGCAAATAAGTTCATCTATACTATTTTTATAAATTCCACACATGTGCGTTAACAGACGATATTTGGTTTTCTCTGACTTACTTCACTCTCAATGACATCTCTAGGTCCATCCACGTCTCTGCAAATATGGTGCTTCTTTTCATAAAGACACTAATCCTACTATATCTAGGCCCCACCTTTACGATCCCACTGTAGGACCTTCTTGATTTTTAATCACCTCCTTATATGCCCCATCTCAGAGAAGGAAATAGCAACCCACTCCAGTATTCTTGCCTGGAGAGTCCCAGGGACAGAGAAGCCTGGCAGGCTAGAGTCCATGAGGTCGAAATAGTCAGACACGACTTAGCGATTAAACCACCACCACCACCACACCCTATCTCCAGACAAAGTCATAGCTGAGGTCAGGGCTCCAACACACACATTCTGGGGGAACACAATTCAGCCCACAGCATACACCATCTTTCAGAGTTCTCCAGTGAGGCTGAGCCCCAGTTACCCATCTCCCAGTAACTTGCTCACTAATGCACACTGAATTGGTTTCTTTTCCTTCCCTCTTCATTTTCCTGTCTTCCCACCAGAGTGTCCTGAGGCTACCTCCCAAATGAACAGTTTGCACTCAAATTTCAATCTCAAGGTATCCTTCTAGGGGAACCCAACCAATGACCGGAGCGTGTAACGGTGGACCTGCCCTAGACCTGATGGGATTTTAGAAAGCCTTACCAACTGAGTCAGGAATTCTTTCCTAAGGGCTCTTTAGGAAGCCACTTAAGGTCTTAAGCTGCTGCTGCTACTGCTGCTAAGTCGCTTCAGTCGTGTCCGACTCTGTGCGACCCCATAGAAGGAAGCCCACCAGGCTCCCCCGTCCCTGGGATTCTCCAGGCAAGAACAGTGGAGTGGGTTGCCATTTCCTTCCCCAATGCATGAAAGTGAAAAATGAAAGTGAAGTCGCTCAGTCGTGTCCGACTCTTAGCGACCCCATGGACTGGAGCCTACCAGGATCCTCTGTCCATGGGATTTTCCAGGCATAAGTACTGGGGTGGGGTGCCATCGCCTTCAAGCAAAGGACTGAATCTCTGGAAGGATGTAGAGAAAGGATTAGAGGAGGTAAAAAGTCGATTCAGGCGACTAGTTGGGAATCTATTTCTTCAGTCAATTTAGGACTAAACTGTGAGCCATATTAGAAAGGAGGCAGTGGAGACAGAGACTGGCTTGGTGCCTGGTCCATAGTGAGCCACTCAACAAAAATTTTTGGATGAAAATTAATGAATGGGCTCAATCTACCCAATCTCAGGGTAGAATGACAGAACTCAAAGACTGATTAGATCTGGGGCTGGGAGGAAAGGAAGGAATTGAAAATGCTCCTTGTCTGCAGAATTAAACAGCTAAGTGGATTCTGGTTCTATTTGCTGAGTATGGATATAGCCTTGAGGAGCAGGGGCAGACTACAGGGGGTAGGAGATGAATTTGATGCATGATATACATGTGAGACACCTAACTGATGTCGAGTAGGCAGTTGACTATACAGGTTTGGGGCTGGGTAGGAAATCAATCTGAATATTCGTTGAAGGACTGTTGTGGAAGCTGATGTTCGATACTTAATGCCACCCAATGAGAAGAGCTGACTCATTGGAAAAGACCCTGATGCTGGGAAAGACTAAAGGCAAAATGAGAAGGAGGTGGCAGAGGATGAGATGGTTGGATGGCATCATGGACTCAATGGACGTGAATCTGAGCAAACTCCAGGAGATAGTGAAGGACAGAAAAGCCTGGCATGCTGCAGACCATGGGGTCACAAAGAGTTGGACATGACTCAGTGGTTACAGAAATGCCTATTTGGGTCCCACCAGACCAGCCACATAGGAAATATGACCCAGATCTCCACTTCCCCTACTTTCTGGAGTTCTCTCTAAAGTAATATTTTAGAAGGACTATGATGGAGTGTGAAGGAGTATTCCTGGGTTGGGAAGATCCTCTGGAGAAGGAAATGGCAACCTACTCCAGTATTCTTGCCTGGGAAATCCCATGGACAGAGGAGCCTGCACTCAATGAGTCAGACACGACTTAGTGACTGAACCACCACCATGATGGAGAAGCTACTATGTGCCAGGAATTGTACTACGTGTCTATTTAATCATCAGAACAGTATGAAACATTATCTCCACTTATAGAGGAGGAATTGAGGTGCAGAAAAGTGAGGTAACTTACTCAAGGACACACAGCTGGTAAGCAGCTTTGGAAAAATCCTGGACTATCTTCCTTCAAATTTCATGGTGTTAAGAAATAAGCATCAGCAAAGAGTGGTTCTGTATCCTACATCTCTCAGCCTCACTGCACCCCACAACGAGCAATTTCCAAAGTCAGGCGCATTCACTAGAAGGATCTTTCCATTTCAGGGCCCTAAGACTCTCAGCAGTGCCCTGTTGAGCGACTCAGCCGTCATCTGGACAGTTCTCTCTCCAAGTGGTCCCCCTGCTGGTGACCCTATTGTGTACAATTCAAACTGAGGCCTCAATTTCTGTCTGTAGATTTGCTTTTTCTGGACATAGCATCTAAAAGAAATCACATCATGTGGTCTTTTGCAAGCTTTTCTTAGTGCGCTGTATAAAAGGTAAAATATTTACTATTTCTTCAACACCCTATGAAATGTAGGGAATAATCCAAAGCCTCATTGTTTCATTTTATTTAAAAATCGAGCACACTACCTTGGATTTGCTAATATTAATATATAGTCCTGAACATGCCCCAACTATTTTCTCTTCTGCAAATAAATATTTTTTTGTAGATATGCATTAAGCTTAAACATTTATTTGGAAAGGACTGACATTGACATTCTTCAATGTTATATATTTTCTCTTTAGATACATAGTATTTCCTTTCCAAAGAAATATGCTAATTCAAAAGTTTTAAGAGCTTTAAAATATATTTATTATTTAGGTTTTGAATATATATTATCACTATTATAAACTCTGTTCTTTTTGTGATATTTTTATATGGCATATTTTCCCATAGTCTGTTCTAAATCATTGTTTCTGATAGGAAAGCTATTGAATTGTGAATTAAAATTTTGGAAAACAGTATAGAGGTTCTTCAAAAAATTCAAAATAGAACTACCATATGATCCAGCAATCCCATTTCTGAGTATTTATCCAAAAGAACTGAAATTAGGATCTCAAAGAGACATCCACACTTGTAAGTTCACTGGAGCATTACTCACAATAACCAAAATATGGAAACAGTGTCAATGTCCATTGATAGACGAATGGATGAACAAAACATGGTATATTCATTCAATGGACTATTATGTACCTTTAATAGAAGGAGGAAATACTACTGCTTGCAACAACATGAATGAACCAGGACATTATGCTAATTGAAATAAGCCAGTCACAGAAGGACAAATACTCCATGATTCCACTTATAGGAAATACCTAAAATACTCAGACTCATAGGAAGGGGAAATAAGGAGCTGCTGTTCAACAAGAATGAAGTTTCAGTTATGCAGCTGCATAAATGTTAGAGATCTGCTGTTAAACAGATTGCCTATTGTTAACAATACTGTTATTATACACCTGAGATTTTAAGAAGGTGTATCTCACGTGTTCTTACCTCAATAATAAGAAAACCAAGTGAAAACCAATTATACAAATACAACTTCTAAAAGATGGAAGCTATTATCTGTAAGGCCCCATTCTCCATATGGAGGCAGTGTCACTTCACACATTCTGATTCCTTTAATATGTTTGTTAGAGGCAGAGTTTCATAGATGACTTTCTGGTGCGGGGGTGGGCATCCCACCTGAGGCTCAGAGAAGGCTCCACAGATTGGGCAAGCTGATAACTTGAGCCCAGGAGATGAGCTCATTCTTTCTACCAGTCACTGCCCTCTGGCAAAAGGCAGAGCCTGAGAAACTAGACCTTAGGTGAGAGGCACTGAGGCAGAAAAAGACATGGCCAGTGGAGTTCATCCTGGAAACTGTCTGCATCTGACTTCCCCCACCCTCCTCCACACTGGAGCCAGAGTGGACGCTTCTGATCGTACAAGGGTGTCCCTGCTGGCTCACCCAGCCTCCCCTCTCCGTTCCTCTCTCTGAGACCCTAACCATTTCTCTCAGCTCCATAAGGAGCTGACTCATCATGCTCATTTCCACCTCTAGGCCCTCAGACACGCCCGTGTCTCTGTTCCAGCCCCTCTCATGCCCCAGCCTCCAAAATGACTCATTCCTGCTCACTGTCAAGTCTGGGTTTAGACATCACTTCCTCTGGGAATTTTTTCCCTGAGTCTCAAGACTGGGCTGGGTTTTTCCTTAACACTCTGCTTTCACCCTCCTCCAGGCAAGAGTCAGAATCTGTCCAACCTCTGACCTCATAGATACCCCAAGTTAGAACTGCCCAGTCAACTTGCTCCTAAATTCCTGAGCCATAAAAAACTGTGAGATAGTAAGTGATTATTGTTGTCTGAATCATTAAATGTGGGGTAATCTATTATGTAGTAATGGACCATTAATGCACTATCAAAACTCAATGGTTTTAAATAAACAACCATATCCCAGATTCCATAGGTTAGTAACTGATGATCCCCTTGTGGCATCAACTGAAATCAACTCAGGAATACTCAGCTGATAGATGGGCTGGTTGGGAAGATCCAAGTTGGTTTCACTCACACGCCTGGCACTTTTCAGGCTGGAAGGCAGAACTCAGCTGGTTGACCACGGAGCATACACTTGGTCTATCTAATATGGTTATCTCAGAGTGGACTTTCTATAGGCAGCTGACCTCCCCCACAGCAAGTATCCTGAAAGAACCTGGAAGAAGCTGCCTGCGTGTTTATGATCCAGCTTTGAAAGCAACATAGAGTCGTTTCTGCCATATTCTGTTGCTTGAAGCAGGCATAAGACCACCTAGATTCAAGGAGAGGAAACAGATCCCATTTCTTGATGAGAGGAGTTATCAAATAACGTGTAGCCATTTTTAAATTAACTTTAAACACGTAATTTATATATGATAGAATGCACCCATTTAAAGATAATTTGATGAGTTTTAACAAATACATACGCCCTTGTAACCACCACCACAATCGAGCCCTGGAACATTTCCTTCCTCCTGAAAAGTTCCCTCCTGGCCTGTTATAGTCAATCCCTTCATCCCCCCCACCCCCACCCCCATCAGTATTCGGTAACCAGTGGTCTGCTTTCAGAATTTTCTAGAATTTTCTGTGATATGGTATATAACTTTTCACGCTTGACTTTTTCACTTAGCTAAATGATTTTGTGACCATCATGCTGTTGGATGTATTGATAGTTAATTTCTTTTTTTATTACTAAGTAGCTTCTATTGTATGACTGTAAACTTTTTGCAATTACTTACTGATGGACATCTGAGTTGTTTCCAGATTTACATTATCATGATAAAGCTGCTTGGACATTCTTTTGGATAAATATCTACGGGTATGGTGGTGGTTTAGTTGCTAAGTTGTGTCCAGCTCTTGCGACCACATGGGCTATAGCCCACCAGGCTCCTCTGTCCATGGGATTTTCCATGCAGTACTGGAGTGGGTTGCCCTTTCCTTCTCCAGCAGATCTTCTGGACCCAGAAATCAAGCCTGGGTTTCCTGCCTTGCAGGCAGATTCCTGCACTGCAGGTGGATTCTTTACCGACTGAGCTACGAGGGAAAACAAGGGTGTGGTAGCTGGGTCATACAGTAGATATGTTTAACTTTATAAGAGATTGCCAAATTGTTTTCCAAAATGGTTGCGTCATCTTCCTCTTCCAGCAGTAATACAAGAAAGTTCTAACCGCTCCACATCCTTGTCAACACATAGTATTATCAGTCTTTTTAAGTTTAGCCATTCTAATGGGTAAATAGTAATATCTCATTGGGGTTTATTTTGTATTTCCCTTATGACTAATGATGTTGAGCATGTTTTCATATACCAGTTGGCCAATGATATATTTTCTTTGAAGAGTGTTTGTTTAAATTGTTTGGCATTTATATCCAACTATTCTATTTTCTCATTACTGAGATTTAGAAGTTATTTATAAATTATGGATACCAGCCTTTAGTCAAGTATATAAATTGAAAATATTTTTCCAGATTGTGGTTTACCTTTTCATTTTCTTAAAACTAATTAAAGACTAAACACCTGGGAATTTTACTGCTAAACATAAAGTCGCTCATATTTGGAAACAGAACAATTTTGCAAAATCGAGTAAATAAGTATGTGGTCCCTAAACTAAGGTTCCTAAAGTCTTTCTCAGTCTGGGCAGCAGTGATCATACAGTCTTCAGGCATGCAGATCCATTTCCAAATGAAACCTTGAACAGAGAGGAGCCTGATACCTAAAACTGAACTTGTGTGATTGACACTGGGCTGCAGCAACCTAGGTGAAAGAGGGAGCTTGTCTGAACCCTTGAGAGACTTCCCAGAATAATGCACTGAGCACTGAAAACCCCTCCCCTCTCACTTCCCGTTCATCCCTGAGGACTGCGCTCAAAGTTCTCTTCCCTAGTCCCTTTCTCTCAAATTTATATTCCTCTTCTGCCATAAGATTTATTCTGTTTCAATGCATGGGGGCCCCAAGATAACTTCTGGACACACATACAGGGGATTTTCTTACAGTGCCAATGAAATGTTCCATGATCGCCTAGAACATTCTTGAATTTGACTTAACTTCAAGGAACCATAAGACAAAAATACTGTACATGATGACTCTTTGTTTTGAAACTCATGTAACTGTTTCTTAAGAATTCCTTCCTGTTGACCTTAAAAACATACCAAGTGAGTGATTAAAATTTCATTTTCTTTTTAAAGAAACTAAAGAGCAGAAATATTTAATTTTGATTAAGTCCAAATTATTATTCTCTCTCTCTCTTTAGATTCAAGCTCTTTGCCTTCCTAAGGTCACAAAGATTTTCTTCTATGATTTACTCTAAAAGTTCTATAGCTTCAGCTTTTATGTTCAGATCTATGATTCATTTTAATTTTCTTCTGTATGGTCAAAGTAAGTCTCACTTTTTTCTCCCCAGATATGCAATTGCTACAGTAGCATTTGTTGAAAATAGTATCCTTTTGTTAATTACCTTGGCATTTTTGTCTGAAGCAACTGGCTATATGTATTTCCAGATTTTTTGGTCATGTTCTGTTTACTTGAATGGGATTTCCCAGGCAGCACTAGTGTTAAAGAACCCACTTGCTAATGCAGGAGACACAAGAAATGAGGGTTTGATCCCTGGGTGGGGAAGATCCCCTGGAGGAAGGCATGGCAACCCACTCCAGTATGCTTGCCTGGAGAAAATCCCATGGACCAAAGAGTCTGACCAGCTATGGTTTACAGGGTTGCAAAGAATCGGACATGACTGAAGTGACTTAGCAAGCACGCACACATTTACTTGAATGTTTATCCTCTGTGGTCATGTTTGAAAATGGCCTGAAAGCTGACTTGCTCTCATGACACCACACACTGAAGCCTTCGAGCGCCATATGCAGCACCCGGCTCAAGCTCCTGGGACATGACCTTCTGTCTCCAACTTAGCATCCTGGGCTCCTCTTCCCCAGAGAGAACAGAGATCACACAATTCATTTCCAAACTTACTCAGAGGAGATCAGTGGGAGAGAAGAGAAGTGACTTCCTTTTTTGCCAGAGTACTCTTCATTCAACTTAAACTTGGTTTGAAGACATGAAGAGACATAGGCTGAAGAGCCATACCTCCAGCCTGAAGGGGGAAAAAAATGCAATCTTTATCCCCTGGAGGAGGAAATGGCAACCCCCTCCGGTATTCGTGTCTGAAAAATCCCATGGACAGAGGTGCCTGGTGGACTACAGTCCAAAAGGTAGCAAAGAATCAGACACGACTGAGCGGCTAAGCACACATAAATAAAGTGGAAACAAGTCCATTTTATAATCATACCAGTGGATGACAAGTCAAAACATTATCCCTTCAATGAATTTGTCACCATGCCTGCTTAAAGGTGATGTAAACTTTCCCTCTCAAGAGAGCATTTTACTTCATGACTTTTTTGCAAAACACCAATTTAACTGCTTCCAATTTTTCGGGAACCAAGTTTTTGGATAAGAAGTTATAGCAGGGCTTTTCCAGTGCTTAAAAGTACTTTTGTTATCAGTTAAAGCTCTCATTTACCAGAAGTCTGAATGTTTTACAAAATCAGTGGGTTAATCACTAGCTCATATTTCGAAAAATTATTGTGAGACTTAATACATTTGGTTGATTGCCTTATGGTTTATTTGCAGGGGTAATGAAAATAAGTTTAAAAGTATTAAATGTTTAGCCACAGAAATACCAAACAAATTCTTTGTGTTTCTGCCAAAATCAGACAACAGCTGATTTTTATACCAGCTAGGCTTTTTCTACCACAGACACTCTCCTGCCTCTATTTCTGCATCATTCGACATGGCAAGGCCAACAGAAAATCAAGGCCAAATGAAGAGACTCAGCAAATGGTTTTTATCCGGCTTCACTGTTTGACCACCAACTGGCAAACACCATAAGAAAAACTTAACAGGAGATAAATGATGGGGTAAAAGTACATTGTGACCATGGGCCCAGACTCTAGCAAAAGAAGCTGGCCTAGGATTTATAGAAAGTGATTTGGGAATGAATGCAAAGTCCTGGAGAATCACAAAATTGTTTTTCCATTTAACAACAACAAAAAATCCCCATGCTTTAAAAAGTGGGATGGTGGTAACTTTTTTCCTCTTACATCTGTACTCTATTCAATTATTTTATTCCCCAACCTGTTGCTGCTCTTCTAGAGAAGACCAAGGAACTAAAAACACTTTATGTGTAGAACACAGAAAATAATTAACACTGAACAAATATAAAACACTAATAGAATAAAGGGCAGTTTGAACAAGGTAGAAGACATAAATGACCTCAAACTAGCTAAGTTTCAGGTGACTTTTTACTTAGAAAAATTACCTTAACCAAAGGTAATTAATATTTTTATTCACTGCTTCAGTTCTCCTCCATAAGCTCTTAATATGTATTCATGTAACAGCATTAATCATGAAATATATGAAAATGTATTTTTTAAAAATCAAATTCAAGGATGCCAAATGTTAGACTTATAAGACAAAAAGGATGCCTACTTGACTCAAATGTAACTAAGTGCTCTCAGAATATAAGAAATTGTCTTGAGGCAGGAAATGAGAATGAATCCAGGTGAGGAAAAGGGGAAATTCACAGGTTGTAGGTGTATATTTTCCCCCCTTGAAATTAGGAGTTCAGTTCAGTTGCTCAGTCGTCAGAATCAGGTTCTTTTCCAGTGAGTCAGTTCTTCACATCAGGTGGCCAAAGTATTGGAGTTTCAGCTTCAACATAGTCCTTCCAATGAATGCTATGCTATGCTAAGTCATTTCAGTCGTGTCCGACTCCTTGTGACCCCATAGACAGCAGGCCCACCAGGCTTCCCCGTCCCTGGGATTCTCCAGGCAAGAACACTGGAGTGGGTTGCCATTTCCTGCTCCAATGCATGAAAGTGAAAAGTGAAAGTGAAGTCGCTCAGTCATGTCCGACTCCTAGCGACCCCATGGACTGCAGCCTACCAGGCCCCTCTGTCCATGGGATTTTCCAGGCAAGAGTACTGGAGTGGGGTGCCATTGCCTTCTCCGTTCCAATGAATATTCAGGACTAATCTCCTTTAGGATGGACTGGTTGGATCTCCTTGCTGTCCAAGGGACTCTCAAGAGTCTTCTCCAAAACCAGAGTTGCCAAAAGTGGAAAGAGAGGGAAAGACGAAATCTATACGGGTTTTCTTGAGGTTTTGGAGCCCCACCCCCCCAAAAAAAAGGTAAAACGAAAAGGAACATAAGCAGGATCAAGTGCTTTTAGAGCTGCAAGTTACCTTAAAAGCATTTAGTCCAGAGGGTCTGAAGTTCTTCTTGGAGTTAAACCCAAGAGAATGCTTACACAGAATGAAAGCAGGCAGGAGAGAGGCCAGGTCGGGGCGGAGGGGCCGGCAGAACATCCCTTTCCCATCCTAGAAGCTGTCGGAAAACCACGGTCCAATCCTGATTTCTAACTTTACAACTGAGGAAACAGTGAGTTGCTTACAGTCACAACACAGAGCCTAGATCTCAGGCCTCTACACCACTCGCGGGCTCCCAGTTTGCCCCAGGAGGGAGTTAAAAGTGGGCGAGTGAGTCTTGGAAGAAAAGTTATGACCATCCTAGACCTAGAGCAATGGCACCCCACCCCAGTACTTTTGCCTGGAAAATCCCATGGACGAAGGAGCCTGGTAAGCTCCAGTCCCTGGGGTCGCTAAGAGTCGGACACGACTGAGCGGCTTCACTTTCACTTTTCGCTTTTATGCATTGGAGAAGGAAATGGCAACCCACTCCATTGTTCTTGCCTGGAGAATCCCAGGGACAGGGGAGCCTGGTGAGCTTCCATCTCTGGGGTCGCACAGAGTCGGACACGACTGAAGCGACTTAGCAGCAGCAGCAGCAGACCTAGAGCAACCTAGGTTAGTTATGACCAACCTAATATGCTAGAAAGCATATTAGAAAGCAGAGACATTACTGTGCTAACAAAGGTCCGTCTAGTCAAGGCTATGGTTTTTCCAGTGGTCATGTATGGATGTGACAGTTGAACTGTGAAGAAAGATGAGCGCCAAAGAATTGATGCTTTTGAACTGTGGTGTTGGGAGAAGACTGTGGAGAGTCCCCTGAACTGCAAGGAGATCCAACAGTCCATCCTAAAGGAGATCAGTCCTGGTGTTCATTGGAAGGACTGATGCTGAAGCTGAAACTCCAATACTTTGCCCACCTGATGCGAAGAGCTGACTCTTTGGAAAATACCCTGATGCTGGGAAAGATTGAAGGCGGGAGGAGAAGGCGACGACAGAGGATGAGATGGCTGGATGGCATCACCGACTCAATGGACATGAGTTTGAGGAAATTCCAGGAGTTGGTGATGGACAAGGAAGCCTGGCGTGCTGCATCCCATGGGGTTGCAAAGAGTTGGACACGACTGAGCGACTGAACTGAACTGAACTGAACTGAAGGAGTCTCCGTGCAGCTCCGCGAGTTGAGACGGTGAGAACCGGGTAGGGAGACAGCGGGAGCGCGGACCCTCGACCTGACTGTTCCCCGCTGCGGCCACCAGGGGGCGGGCGCGGCCCGCCGCTCGCGGCTTGTGGTGGCGAAAGGGGGAGGCCTGCGCGAGCCGGTCGCCTTGGAAACGGAGGGCGCGGCGGCTGCCCTGGAGTGAACTGGCCCTGTCCGCCCGCCGGCCGTGCGCGCTGCCTTTGGGTCCACTGCTGTGTATCCGCACCCGGAAGCCGTCCAGGGGAGGTCAGGACACTGCCTAGCCTCCTTGCTCGGCCCCGGCTCCTTCCAGTCTGACTCTTAAGACTTTTTATGAGCATCTCCGCCCGGTACCCACTGGCCCTGCAGCTGGCTCCGCCGCAAAACGGGCCTGGGGTTCCGACTTTCTGGGGGTCCAACATCTAGTGAAGTGCTGGGCGGTTAGGAGCCGCTAACCTCCTAACCTTTCACTCAGGAGACACAAAGGGAGGAAGAACTTTTTGGATCCGATCAGAATACTAACGCATCTCTCCGCCTCACAGTAGAACCCCTGGATACGCTGCTCATTTGCCTTTCTGAGATCTCAGTTCCAGAGAGCAGGATCTGACTTTAACTCAGGTTTGTAACCTTCGTGATGCCCTCAGCCTCTAGCACACAACGGATGTTCAGTAGACTAATCATGCCTTCTGTTCGTATGGGGCTTTATCGCTTGGCAGTTTTCCCAAAGCATTTGAGCCTCATTAATAATCCTGACAGGTAGGAAAGATGGAAGAGAAAGCGAGGGTCAGAGAGGTCTAGAGACCTGTCCGAGGTTATAAAACTCCTTCATGTAGAAGCTAGGTTTAGAATCCAATCTCCTTGGTGCTCTTCTCACTGAATCCGCAGTCTGGTGAAAGGCTTTAGGTAACAGACCCCGCAAATCCTTACGTCCTTAGTACCAGCATAGAGCCCTCCCGCTGCAGGAGCTTTATAAGCTCTGGGTGTGGCGTTGATGGCCCTTCACCCTCGGCTTCTTGCCCTGGCTGCTGGCAGCATCCTTCTAAATAGGACGCTTGGCTTCTTTCTTTTATTAATCTGTTAGATTTGTATCGCAGCTTGTTTGTTTCCTCATTCCCCTTCTTACCCCAAAATTCTCTGCTGGGTGGAGAGAGTTGAGAAAGCAGCTGGGAGGTGAGAGAACCTGTCACATCTGATGACAAAAAAAGAGAGAGAGAACGCTTCCTGTGAAGGCAGAGAAGGAAAAGAATCAGACTAGGTATTTATCAACATGTGTAATAATTGCTCATTGTTTTATTTCCACCACCCCCAAGACCCAGCGCCAGTTTGCACGCTTTATTCACTGTTAAAGGAGAGAGGTCTTTTCATTCTCCTTCGCCATCAGAGTGTGGAAAGTCCTGCATGTATATATGTCCATTATTCTCACAATATTCTCTTCATGGTTATGTTTCTTTTCCAAATTGGCTGTATCTTCCATTTTAAAGTTGTTTGGGGCTATATGTACATCATCTATACAAAAGAGGTGGGTCTGAAATTTTGTGAGACTAAATTTAGGTGATATTATTACTACTAAGAGTCTTTAAAAATGCATTCAGGTTTTTTTTTGTTTTGTTTTGTTTTGTTTTTAATATGCTGGAGAGCCTTTCTACAACATTTTAGATTGTATTAAAAATGTACCCGAGCCTGAGAATTTGAATTTAAAAGTCATTTTACTTTCCAATCAGGGTATATACAATATTATGAGCAAATAAATAGGACCATCAGGAAAGAAAGTGACTGTGTATTATTTGCCAGTCGGGCATTTGAATCAGATCTGAACATCCAGTTTGTGCCCATGGGAGATGGTGACCTATATGTTAATATCTGTCTTTGAATTCCCAAATTGAGTTGCTGAAGTAGTTACCTTTTAGTATTTGAGGAGTTATACTTTGTTGAAGATGAGTACCTTAATGGTTAGATGTCAGATTGTTCATTAACAAAGGCTTTTGAAAGTATTGCATTATTACAGCTGTTGTTAGACTGACATAATTTTATACCTTGTTAATGGCAAAGCCGTGTCTAGACTTCAAGACTTCCAATACTCACAGAGAGATCTTTTTTTAACTAAATCATGCTCTCAACCCTTGATGGAATCTTATTCAGAACTTTTATCATTACTGATGCTATTAAGTAAATATCCACCATTTCAGTCTATATATGAAACATTAGCTAGCAAACATCAGGATTCACTTCAAATGTCTAGAAAGGCATTAGGGCAGAACTGCCACTCCCAGCCTCCACAGAACTATGAAAGGAGTCATTAGGAAGCTTCTGGATATTCATGGCTCCACAAAGTCATGAGGAACTTTCTAGCTATTGAGCCAGGACCCTGAGACGGTGCAGGAAAGGACAGACTCCTTGTTTGGGGGATAATGCAGAAGGTAAAGAATCCACCTGCAGTGCAGGAGACCTGGGTTTGATCCCTGGGTCAGGAAGATTCCCTGGAGAAGAGAATGGCTGCCAACTCCAGCATTCCTGCCTGGGAAATCCCATGGACAGAGGAGCCTGGTGGACTACAGTCGTGCCTGGGAAATCCCATGGACAGAGGAGCCTGGTGGACTACAGTCCTGCCTGGGAAATCCCATGGACAGAGGAGCCTGGTGGGCTACAGTCCTGCCTGGGAAATCCCATGGACAGAGGAGCCTGGTGGGCTACAGCCCATGGGGCCACAAAGAGTTAGACACAACTGAGTGACTAACACACTTTATAGAGTCAAAGCATTATGGGATGAGAGGATACTTGAAGAAGATGACATTATATGCTAAATAGACTTCTTACTTTTCACTGAGAAGCATTTGGGGAATACTTTTTGAAACATTTCCTGATAGGAAATGATTGTGGAATAGTCTCTGAAAATGCTGGATACCCAAGTCCTTCAAACCCAGCCTCCTCACCTGCCCTCACTGCGTGTGTGTATGTGTGTGTGGGTGTGCACATGCATGCACTCAGTACTGTCCAACTCTTTGTGACCCCATAGACCGTAGCCCACAAGGCTCCCGTTTCCGTGGAAATTTCCAGGCAAGAATACTGCATTGGGTTCGCATTTCCTCCTCCTGATCCACTGATCGAACTGGTGTCTCTTACATCTCCTGCACTGGCAGGTGGATTCTTTCCACCAGTGCCACCCATAATGTTTGTTATTGATGCCCCAACAGAGTTGGGAGAGGAAAAACAAGCATGAAAGATCATGCCCTGGGGAAGTAGCTCTCTGGCATTTATTACTTGTATGGTTTTCTAAAGCCTTTTAGAGTTGCTCTTTCTCTCTATTTTTTTTTTTTTAAGTTCTATTGGAGTATGCTTCTTTCTTACTATCAGTCTAAGTAGAGGTCTCACCTCTTTTATATTTTATAACTACATGCCAGAAAAATTGCCACAGACGAACAGGCCCTTAATAGATGTTTGAAGTTACTGACAAATCTGGGCAAGTATTCGTTTGTCAGGAATTATTTTAAGTGAAATGTTCTTGGAGGATAGTTATTTTGTAGCTGTTTTTTTCTAGAATTCTCACCTTTTCCTGAGATAGGACTCCGCTAGGTAGTCAGGAACTGTAAATCCTTGTCAATGTTTATTAAAATCCCCATTGTTTGTAGTACATTATCTAATGCAAAAGTACATTTTGATGGAATGTCGTTGCTGCTGCTGCTGCTAAGTTGCTTCAGTTGTGTCCGACTCTGTGCGATCCCATAGACGGCAGCCCACCAGGCTCCTCTGTCCCTGGGATTCTCCAGGCAAGAACACTGGAGTGGGTTGCCATTTCCTTCTCCAGTGCATGAAAGTGAAAAGTGAAAGGGAAGTCGCTCAGTTGTATCCAACTCTTAGCGACCCCATGGACTGCAGCCTACCAGGCTCCTCCATCCATGGGATTTTCCAGGCAAGAGTACTGGGGTGGGGTGCCATTGCCTTCCCCGTGGAATGTCGTTAGCTCACAGCAAAAAGGCAGCTGTTAAGCAGGTGACCCGAATGGCTTACTAATTTTCTGTAAAGTGTGTGAAACAACGAATCTTAATATAGTTTATGCACAAACCACTTATGCTTAATGGATCCACATTTTCACTCATATTTTATTAAAATCTTTTGCCTTGAGCTGCAGTTAGGTAACTAACTGTACATTGGCCAGAGAGTCAGAAACATAAGAGCCAGGTAACTGAAGTAATTGAGCAAAATGCGGTCATTTTTCCTCCAGCACCAGATGGGTACCACAGGTGGGAACTATAACACTTGATCTCTTCCATATGACTCAGAAAGAAAATTAGAGATTAATGTTATTTGTTTCAGCTTTTAAATGAAATATTTTATAGTAAAAGTTTTTATTAAACACTAAGTTCTTGTAAAAAGCAACCCTTGACAGCATGCTATGGTTTTGTGTAGCTGTTAAGTTAAAAATCCTAATTTTAAAATAGAAAGTAATATAGAAATTCAGTTTTTCTGAAACAAAAGATAGCAATATTTTTTTCCTAGTGCTGTTTCTGTGAACTGTGCCAGTATGCGGCCTATGGAATCATTCTCAATACTTCCACATCTGAGACGATAACACAACATATTAACCTGTCTTAATGAATTGAATCTTTTTGATTATGTTATATTTGTGGTTTTCAGTTAAAAAGTATTGTAGTATATTTGCATTCACAAATCCTAGAATCTATTAGGATACAGAGATGAAAACACTTGGCTAGAAAAGTCTTAGGCACCAAGACTGAACCTCGCTAGAGGTCTGGTTATGCAAACAGCAAGTCTGCAGGGGAAAAGTGTGTTTTTATTTCAGAGAGTGTTTCCATTGTGGATCTGAATGATTTGTGTAGATTGCCTATTCAGTGATCCAAATCAGTGATGAAGGCTGATGGTCGAAAACCACATGGATTCGTCTTTATACCTCACCTCTTACTTGGCAACACGCAGCATTCGTCTGCTTTAGTTACCTGAAATTTACCAGATTATGCTTCTGGAGCCATAACTAAAGAGGCAAAAATACTTACTAAGTTCTTTCTATATGGCAGACACTATGCCAGGTGCTTTAAATATTAACCCATTTCATCCTTCTGCATTGCAGGCAGACACTTTACCCTCTGAGCCACCAGGGAAGCACCATTTCATCCTTCAGATCAGATCAGTCGCTCAGTCATGTCCGACTCTTTGTGACACCATGAATCGCAGCACACCAGGCCTCCCTGTCCATCACCTGTTCTCACTTTACAGATGATGGAACTGAAGCTCAAAAAGATCAAGTAGCCTACTCAAGGGCACCTAGATAGTAGGATTTAATCTAGGATTAAAATATATCTACCTGATTCATCCATCTAATTGTTCATTTGACAAGGACCGCATTGACTGTGCTAGGAGGGGAAATATAGGAATGTGCAAGAATTACATCACCCCCGCTCTCATGGAGTTTCCAGCCATTTTAACAAATAACTACAAAGGTTATGTTTTTCCTACCACACCCACCTAGGAATACATTGAATGCAGGTTAGGTACTTACCTTCTTGAGATCTGTTGTTGTTCAGCTGCCAAGTTGTGTCTGACTCTCTGCAGCCCCATGAATTGCAGCACGCCAGGCTTCCCTGTCCTTCATCATCTCCTTATGTTTGCTCAAATTCATGTCCATTGAGTCGGTGATGCCATCCAACCATCTCATCCTCTGTCGTCCCCTTCTCCTCTTGCCCTCAATCTTGCCCAGCATCAGGGTCTTTTTCAATGAGTCAGAACTTCGCATCAGGTGGCCAAAGTATTGGAGCTTCAGCTTCAGCATCAGTCCTTCCAATGGACACCCAGGACTGATCTCCTTTAGGATGGACTGGTTTGATCTCCTTGCAGTCCAAGGGACTCTCAAGAGTTCAGCACCGTGATTCAAAAGCATCAATTCTTCACTCAGCCTTCTTTATAGTCCAACTCTCACATCCATACATGACTACTGGAAAAACCATAGCTTTGACTATATGGACCTTTGTTAGTAAAGTGATGTCTCTGCTTTTTAATACACTGTCTAGGTCTGTCATAGCTTTTCTTCCAAGGAGTAAGCATCTTTTAATTTCATGTCCACAGTCACCATCCACAGTGATTTTCGAGCCCAAGAAAATAAAGTCTGTCACTGTTTCCATTGTTTCCCCATCTATTTGCCATGAAGTGCTGGGACCAGATGCCTTGATTTTAGTTTTTTCAATGTTGAGTTTTAAGCCAGCTTTTCACTCTCCTCTTTCACTTTCATCAAGAGGCTCTTTAGTTCCTCTTCACTTTCTGCCATTAAAGGGGTATCATTTTCATATCTGAGGTTGCTGTTATTTCTCCCAGAATTTTGATTCCAGCTTGTGAGTCATCCAGGCCAATATTCCACATGATATACTCTGCATATAAGTTAATAAGCAGAGTGAATATACATTAATAAAAATCCAAAGATAAAAATCTGTCAAGAAAAACTATGATCTTAAAAGATGTGCATTAGTACCCATACCAAATTCTCAAAGTGTTCCTCTTTACCATAAAAACTAAAAACAGTGGGTCTGATTTTCCCTTTTAAAAAATATTATTTTTGATGTTTCTTATTATAACACACAAAAGCAATTAATAGCTGATAAACAGTCACTGGTAATGAGAATACATTATTTTTATCACCCTTGTTATTTTGCATTTATATACTCTTAACCATTTAAAAGACATTTTTCTTAAAGTCCTTATATTTGCTCTTTATAGCAACCCTGGCCAAACCTAGTTTCTTTGGATTCCTGTTCTGACACTTCTGGAGCCAAGTTTCCCGGTTCTCATAAAAGGTTATGCTTTTGTTTCATCTTAATTTTTAATAACTAAAAGACATTTATTGAGCTGTTGTTATAGGCAGGGCACTCTGCCAAACACTGTGGAGACATGAAATGATTGAAAAAGTTAAGTTATTGCTCTTAAAGAAGCTCGATGGGGGCAACAGTTGTTGATGGATCATGTAAGAGAGTGAGTCTCAGAAAGTTTGGGGTCCTGGTCTGGACCTGCTCTAAGCATGGAACTCAGACTCAAGAATCCAGTTGATTCCTGATGACCCAGCATTATGGATGATGTCAGCTCTGGGGACACAGGAGCAATCTGGATGGAAGAGCCAGTTTTAAGTTAAGTCCCAGTAGTACTTTATCTAATAAACACAAGTAAAGGAACAAAGGATTTATTTATTTTTCCTGTGTCTCTTTTCAAACAGGTATTCTTCATACTAGCTAAGCAACACAATGGAAACCACGGCGAAAACAAATAAAAAGGATATTCAAGATGGGCCGCCAAAAGAAGTCAAATTGCCTATCAGTGAAGCACTTCTAGACTATCAGTAAGTTTAGATTATGAAATCCAGAAGTTCTCATACGTAAGTGGCAAGCACTGTTAACACTCACATAACTCCAGTGGAACATGAAGCGCTCCAAAGCTGTCAAGGAAGCTGGATTAGAGGCATAATTTCACTCTCGTGCTACATGCATATTTTTTTTAGGTTTTGGCACGTTGGCAGTAACACAAGCCAAGCTATGAAACAGCATTCGTGAATGGGTCTTGGCTCCCTCGCCCCCTCCATTGAATTATTGGTCACCGCCCTCAAACGCACAGCAACTTGCTGGCTTACCTCTTCAAATAGAGCACACCTCAGTTAGTGTCCGTTTACAAAAGAGTAAATGTACATACACTTCTCTTCTTCATTTAACTTTTTAGTTCTAGACATTCCAATTTGCATTGTCCTCAAATGCCTACAAATGAAAACCAAATGATTCATAATTATTTTTAATAAAAACAGGCTTCCCTGGTGACTCAGCTGGTAAAGAATCTGCCCTAATGCAGGAGACCTGGATTCCATCCCTGGGTTGGGAAGATCCCCTGGAGAAGGGAAAGGCTACCCACTCCAGTATGCTGGCCTGGAGAATCCCATGGACTGGATAGTCCATGGGGTCAAAAAGAGTTGGACATGACTGAGCGACTTTCACTTTCACCTTAATAAGAATATTTTAATATTTCTATCCCAGGATCTGGAGACGAGACTAGAGGTGATACCTGTTGTTTGTTGATGTTTTGTCTTACTGATGGAGAGTAAGCCCTTTGATAGCTTTTGAACTTCAACTTTGGGTCCTGGGTAGGTGTTTTAATGTGTAACACTTAGGAAGTGAATAAATACATGTCAGTTATTTTTTTTCAAATAAGAAGGCACTTCATGCCTATTGAGCAAGTATTTGAATGTTAACCAAATACATACAGGCAAGTTCTGATTACTGGAGGGCAACAGTGGACAGGGCCGCACGGTCCATTCCTAACGAAGCCCGATAGATGGACGTTACCAACACACAGTCCGATCTTTCCTGAAAAATTGCATACCTCTAAAGAAGATGCTACGAAAGAACAGTGTAGGGCGCTCTGAGACAGCATAACCGAAGGACTGGACAGACTCGGTGCGTGCGCGCTCGGTCATTTCAGTCGCAGGGATCAGGAAGAGCTCGTCTGAGGGGGCAATGTGGGAGCTGATCTCTGAAAGAGAAGAAACAGATGCATGTTACAGAGCCAGAGAGTGACGGCCTGAAAGGCTCGTGGAAAAGAGGGCGGGTGAGGAAGGGCGTGTCGCAGTCCAGAAACGGACAGAAGGAAGGGGGAGCAAGAGATGGCAAGGGCAGGGTCAGATTAGCAGACCCCCATGGACAAGTGGGTCTTGGGAGTAGGAGGCCATCTATTGGAGGGGGACAAGGTTGAAACTGGGGAGCAATGCTGGAGACCAGGTCTCTGTTCAAGAGAATCGTTCTCAACGACATTCAGGGAAAATCCAATGTCCTTCTTATGAGACTCCGAGTCTGTATGTTCTTTTTAGAAGACGGTGACTGAGAGGGTCAGAACACGGACAGCACCCACAGGAAGGGACTTTTCACCAAGTGCCCTTTTATTTAACACTGGAGGTAACATTAAGCAATGGCCAGATTCTCCCTGCACTCGTTTCTTAGCGTAACTGAAGACTTGGCACACCATGGCTTCTGAGAGGTGGGCAGAAAGTCCAGCTCCATGACTGCAGTCTGGTCTCTCACCTTTTCCCCACGGCCTACAGGGATGGCATCCAGCTGCGGCTCCTTCTCTCTCCTCTGGGTCAACCAGATGCCAGTCTTTCTCCTCTTCAACAGAGGTTTCCAAACAGGCAAACACTTAAAAATTCTCATGATCTAGTACAAGACGTAAGTTGAGCATTCCCCTGCTTTCTGTTCTCATCCTTTGTTGAAACTAAATAAACAGCCTCATAGACTGGAACTTCCTGGGCCTTCCTGTGCCCTTCTGGCGACACTTCAGCTGTCCCCTGAGGTCCCAGGTGACCGGACTTCTGTCACATGATAAATAGTCAAGACGCCCCCCTCACCATCTGAGGAAGGATCATCCAAGGGTCCCCAGCAGCATCTTACATTCCTCTTATACAACCTCAGCCCCTAACAAAGCTCAGGGCCCAGAGTAGGTCGTCCATGACTTCTGAACAACTGAACTTTTCTTAATCTCGCTCAAGAAAATAAGGCCGTAGACCTCTGTGGTTGCTGGCAAAGAACTGAGACTGCCAACGTTGAATCTGTAGAGTGATCACGTCTTAGTCACCCTTTTTCCTCAGGGAATTTGTTCCAAGACTCCCAAGGGATGCCTGAAATCATGGATAGTACCGGACCCTTTATATACTATGCCTTTTCTTCACATATATACCTATGATAGAGTTTAATTTCTAAATTAGGCACAGTAACAGATTAACAATAAATAATAATAAAATAGAACAGTTCTAACTATACTATATTAAAGTATAGTATATAGTAAAGGTCTTCTCTCTCTTTCCCTTTAGCAAAATATCTTATTGCATGATGTTAAATCTCTAGGTGACAGTGGTTTTTATTTTTTTCTTTATATTTATCCCCCCCACAACCCCCGCAACCCAGTTTTCGACAGTGAGTATGGACATAGGTATAGCAATAGGTACAGATATAGTTACAGGTTTTAAAAGTATAATAAGTAAGAGTATAGATTCTTTTTTTGGAACCCAAATTTGTGTTCCTTCTCAGAATTTTTAACAAAATTGCATTGAGGAAGGAAGTTGACACATTACTATGTTAATACTCAACAAACAACCTATAATAAAAATAGGAAAGAGTTTTATTCAAGCCAAACTGAGGACTGTAGCCCAGGATACACAGATGAAAGAAGCAGTTGAATTGTGTTCCAATGATTTCAAAATGGGGAGGCTTATGTAGGCAAAAGGGCTTCCTTGGTGCCTCAGTGGTAAAGAATCCACCTGCCAATGCAGGAGATGCAGATTCCATCCCTGGGTTGGGAATATCCTCTGGAGAAGGAAATGGCAACCCAGTCCAGGATTCTTGCCTGGAAAATCCCAGGGACAGAAGAGTCTGGTGAGCTGCAGTCCGTGGGCCCAAGAGTCGGACACGAATTAGTGACTTAACGACAACAGCAACATACAGGCCAAAATCACAGTTACATGTTTGTCAAGAATTAGGATTGGAATTGGTGAGAAGTAAGGGAGAAGGCCGGGGAAGGCAATGGCACCCCACCCCAGTACTCTTGCCTGGAAAATCCCATGGACGGAGAAGCCTGGTAGGCTGCAGTCCATGGGGTCGCTAAGAGTCAGACATGACTGAGCGACTTCACTTTCACTTTTCACTTTCCTGCATTGGAGAAGGAAATGGCAACCCACTCCAGTGTTCTTGGCTGGAGAATCCCAGGGACAGAGGAGCCTAGTGGGCTGCCGTCTATGGGATCGCACAGAGTCGGACACGACTGAAGCGACTTAGCAGCAGCAGCAGCAGCAAGGGAGAAGGCAATGGCACCCCACTCCAGTACTCTTGCCTGCAAAATCCCATGGACGGAGGAGCCTGGTAGGCTGCAGTCCATGGAGTCGCTAAGAATCGGACATGACTGA
Organism: Tragelaphus eurycerus; assembly: GCA_935064755.1. Lineage (NCBI taxonomy): Eukaryota > Metazoa > Chordata > Mammalia > Artiodactyla > Bovidae > Tragelaphus > Tragelaphus eurycerus. The sequence goes on from CAKXYN010000043.1 coordinate 18,094,581, forward strand.
GCGACTTCACTTTCAATTTTCACTTTCATGCATTGCAGGAGGAAATGGCAACCCACTCCAGTGTTCTTGCCTGGAGAATCCCAGGGACGTTGGGGCCTGGTGGGCTGCCGTATATGGGGTTGCACAGAGTTGGACACGACTGAAGCGACTTAGCAGCCGCAGCAGCAAGTGTGCATGTTAAGCAAGCATTGGTTGGGATCCAAAATGGTCACACAGTTACCAGGGAGACTTTGAGGCCATAAAATTGCAGCTGGCAGCCCCTGGCAAAAATATTATTTTGAAAATGGCTGGTGGCATCTTTGAGTTTGATCCAGTTCAAAACAGAGTTCTCAGTGATACAGAAATGTGTCTGAAACCGCATCCAGTGTGGCCACCCAGCTCCTTTTTGAATGCCTGAACCACAGTCACTCCATTTTCATGTTTAAATGCATTATTTTCTGTCACGGTTAAAGCAGATGAACAATAGATGTTTGACAGGCCACAGGTTGTTCTAGTCAGCATAACGTTCATGCCAAATTAGGAATAAGCCAAGATGAGTTCCTCATGCCTCAATATGTGAAAATTCCTTCCATCAACTAACATTTTGATAAGGAGGGGAGGGACAAGGTGGCAGACGCACTGCATTAGTGTTAATTTCACATCACTGTGCTTCAAAACAGTGTGATACCCTTTTCAAAGCACTTCAGTGTATATTAAGTGCTCATTATAAACCTCACTGGTTTATTTTCCCATTTGCTTCAGCATTTAGTGTGACATGTGGGTTACTAGGGCAGAGTAGATAAGGAAGTTGGGAAAAGGAAGAAGTGTTCAGAGAACAGGGAGGCTTGGATTCCCACAGTGGCCAATTGTGGGGAGCCCTGAGGCTTAGCTTCCTCTGAAAGTGAAAGTGTTAGTCATTCAGTCCGACTCGGTGACCCCGTGGACGGTAGCCCACACCAGGCTCCTCTGTCCGTGGTATTCTCCAGGCCAGAATACTGGAGCGGGTAGCCTTTCCCTTTTCCGGGGGATCTTCCCGACCCAGGGATCACACCCAGGTCTCCTGCATTACAGGCGGATTCTTTACTGTCTGAGCCACCAAGGAAGCCCTGCTGCTGCTAAGTCGCTTCAGTCGTGTCCGACTCTGTGCGACCCCATAGATGGAAGCTCATTCCTGATAAATTCATCATCTCTGAGGCCTGCAGAGGCTGAAGTGAATTCCCAGGAGAGGCTATGCTATGCTAAGTCACTTCAGTCATGTCCGACTCTGTGCGACCCCATAGACGACAGCCCACCAGGCTCCCCCGTCCCTGGGATTCTCCAGGCAAGAACAATGGAGTGGGTTGCCATTGCCTTCTCCAATGCATTAAAGTGAAAAGTGAAAGTGAAGTCACTAAATCGTGTCCGACTCTTAGCGACCCCATGGACTGCAGCCCAACAGGGTCCTCCATCCACGGGATTTTCCAAGCAAGAGTACTGGAGTGGGGTGCCATTGCCTTAGGCTAGGTGAAGTTAAACCTGCAACTGCTGAACGCTCCACAAGGGGGCCGTAGAAGCAGCCAAACATTCAGGGCATCTTAGAATCCACCTCACCCCCAGACTTCCTGATGCCACTCAGACCTCTCCGAACTACCCCCTGCAGAAGCAACTCAAGGCAAAGGCTAAAGGATTTGCTCATTTTAAAAATGTTTTTTCTCTTCATTTGGAAAGAAAGAGCTTTATTTTTCTATTTTCAGTTCAGTTCAATTCAGTCATGTCCAACTTTTTGTGACCCCATGAATCACAGCACGCCAGGCCTCCCTGTCCATCACCAACTCCCGGAGTTCACTCAAACTAACATCCATCGAGTCAGTGATGCCATCCAGCCATCTCATCCTCTGTCGTCCCCTTCTCCTCCTGCCCCCAATCCCTCCCAGCATTACAGACTTTTCCAATGAGTCAACTCTTCACATGAGGTGGCCAAAGTACTGGAGTTTCAGCTTTAGCATCATTCCCTCCAAAGAAATCCCAGGGCTGATCTCCTTCAGAATGGACAGGTTGGATCTCCTTGCAGTCCAAGGGACTCTCAAGAGTCTTCTCCAACACCACAGTTCAAAAGCATCAATTCTTCGGTGCTCAGCCTTCTTCACAGTCCAACTCTCACATCCATACATGACCACAGGAAAAACCATAGCCTTGACTAGATGGACCTTTGTTGGCAAAGTCAACAAAGTTTACAATATAACAAATACAAATGATATTCCAGGGGAAGGACTGAGGACATAAGATTAAAATTCACCTGAAATTTACTGAGCACTTACTTTATGCTAGAAACATGCACATATGATTTCTTATTTTCATGTTTATAAAATACATAGAGCTGGGTGGGTGTTGTTATCTCTCTCTTGACAGCTTGGAAACTGAAGTTCAGAGAACTGACTTGTTGAGGTCATGTAGGTAAGAAGTGGAAGAGACAAGATTGAAAAGCAGAGTTTCTCATCTCTGTAAATACTCCTCTGTTCACTACACCACAGAGGTGCTTATATATATATATATATATATATATATATATATATATTTAATAGAGGCAAGGGATTTACATGGAGCTAGTTCTGTTCCTTTATTTTGGTCTCAGATTTAAAGTGGTAAGATTTATGAAGTAATAGAGATACCCTTAACTCTTCAAATAGATATCAAATTGCCTATACCAGAGTCTTTCCATGCTTTCTATATTTTATACCTAACAGACATTCAACAAATACTTGTTTGGTATTAATGTACTTGTGTCAAGAAAGAAACCTTTTACTGTTTATAGACGAGATGGTATCCTAATGAACTTGACCAATAGGTCAGCCTGGTTTACCCTACTGTTTCAAGAAGTTGTGCTTGCCCCTGTAAAGTTTTTGTTGTGTCATTTTTGTCTGAATGTTTTTGGATTTCCAGGAAGCATGTTTTCTGTATGCCCTTTCCTGGGTTCTTTTTATGCTGAATTACTTATAGATAATGAAAAAGTATAAAAGTTATGACAATGAAATAAAAATGGGGATTGATATTTTTTAAAACTTGAAGTTATCTCTCTAATACATATTTTAGTGAGTAAAATATACTCAGAAATACAATCAGTAAAGATTCTTATCCCTAAACAGGGTTTTATAGTATATTTAATACTTTATTTCAATTCAAATAGTATGATTTTAAAATTTTCTTTCATTAATTTTTCCTAAAGGAAATAATTGTAACACATTATTTCTGTTATTAGCTGTCAAATAAAGGAAAATGCACTAGAACGATTTATGGCTCGAATAAAGAAACTTAGAGAAAAGAATCAAAAGTATCATGAAAGAGTGAGTATAAAATATAAAGCTGATATCTAATCATTAAACATTTATGCAAATGCTTAAAAATTTTTTGAGTTATAATGAAATGAACTCTAGGAAATTATCTTCTTTAGTGCTTAGACCTGATTAATTTACAATATATTTAAATGTATTTTTGTACATGGGAGGCAAGAGGGAACTGCTCTTTCTATTTATTAATTATAATGTCAAAGGAAGTCACCTTGAATTGTGTTATTTAGATCATGAGGACACTGAATCTTATGTTTAAAAATGTAAAGCTCTGCAACCCCATTTATCTTTAATTTCTTATTTAACCAAACTATAATCCTGAAAGATGATGCTGTGAAAGTGCTGCACTCAATATGCCAGCAAATTTGGAAGACTCAGCAGTGGCCACAGGATTGGGAAAGGTCAGTTTTCATCCCAATCCCAAAGAAAGGCAATGCCAAAGAATGCTCAGGCTACCACACAACTGCTCTCATCTCACACGCTAGTATAGTAATGCTCAAAATTCCCCAAGCCAGGCTTCAACAATATGTGAACCGTGAACTTCCAGATGTTCAAGCTGGTTTTAGAAAAGGCAGAGGAACCAGAGATCAAATTGCCAACATCCACTGGATCATGGAAAAAGGAAGACAGTTCTAAAAAAACATCTACTTCTGCTTTATTGACTATGCCAAAGCCTTTGACTGTGTGGATCACCAGAAACTGTGGAAAATTCTGAAAGAGATGGGAATACCAGACCACCTGACCTGCCTCTTGAGAAATCTGTATGCAGGTCAGGAAGCAACAGTTAGAACTGGACATGGAACAACAGACTTGTTCCAAATAGGAAAAGGAGTACGTCTCTTTCTTGAATTTCCTTCTACTTCTCTGATCATTTCTTCTTTTTCTTTTTTTTTCATTGTTTTTCCCCCTCAAATAGGAAAAGAAACTACCCTTAATTGAGAGTCCACTCACCAACAAGTGATTCTCAGGCTGTAACGGGGTGTCTGAGAGTTCACCTCAATTCTGACACTTTACCTACCTGGAGATAGAATCAGATTCCACAGGTAAAGGGCTCGGTCCCACAAGACCACCCTGCACTTCAGATGCCAGTTACCAGTCCAGGGTGTTACTTGTACATCTGGTTGACTGGCTATAAATCAGAGGCTCACACAAACCCATCCTCCTCAGGTTTGATTAACTTGCTAGAATGGCTCACAGAACCAGGAAAACCTATTTACTCACTAGATCATTAAAAAGGTATTAAAGGCTATGAATCGACAGTCAGATGAAGAGATACAGAGACCAGAGTGAAAGTGAAAGTTGCTCAGTTGTGTCCGACTCTTGGCAACTCCGTGGAGTTCTCCAAGCCAGAATACTGGAGTGGGTAGCTATTCCTTTCTCCAGGGATCTTCCCAACCCAGGGATCAAACCCAGGTCTCTGACTTTGCAGGCGGATTCCTTACTGGCTGAGCCATCAGAGAAGCCCCTAGAGAGCAAAGTACCAAGCAAAGGAGCTTCTGCCCTTGTGGAGCTTGGGGCCTGGCACAGCAGCACACGGAAGCTGTCTGGGAAAGGACCAGAAGATGCTCCTTTTCCAGGTTTTAATGGAGGCTTCATCACATAATCGCAAGTGACTAAATCCTTGGCCAGTAGCAGTTGTTTCCACCTCAAGTCCCTCTCCTGTCCCTGGAAATCAACATGAGGGACTGCAATGCTCTAATAACTTGATCAGTTCTCCTGGCAATCAGGCCCTCTCTCTTTCTCTCTCCCAGATTCAAATGTCACTTTCATTAACATAAACCCAATTATGATGGCAGAAAATTCCACGGGTTTTGGTCACTGTGGGCCAGGAACTATGGTTGAATATCATTAAAAAAACCCACAAGAATATCTCTAAGAAACACAGATATATATTTATCTATATATATATTTATATCACAAATTTATCATATTTATTTATGCTCTTTGGAAAGGGAGCTATGACAAACCTAGACAGTGTATTAAAAAGCAGAGACATCACTTTGCAACAAAGGTCCGTCTAGTCAAAGCTATGGTTTTTCCAGTAGTCATGTACGGATGTGAGAGCTGGACCATAAAGAAGGCTGAGTGCCAAGAAATTGATGCTTTCAAATTGTGGTGCTGGAGAAGACTCTTGAGAGTCCCTTGGACAGCAAGGAGATAAAACCAGTCAATCGTAAAAGAAATCAACCCTGAATATTCATTGGAAGGACTGATGCTGAAGCTCCAATAGTTTGACCACCTGATGCAAAGAGCTGACTCACTGGGAAAGACACCGATGCTGGGAAAGATTGAGGGCAGGAGGGGAAAGTGGACAACAGAGGATGAGATGGTTGGGTGGCATCACTGACTCAGTGGACACGAGTTTCACTATCAGGAGATAGTGAAAGACAGAGGAGCCTGGAGTGCTGCAGTCCTTGGAGTCACAAAGAGTTGGACACAACTTAGTGACTGAACAACAAAAAAATACATGTTAGTCATCTGAGTGACCAAAGATATACATACATATATTTCTTATAAATGACAGTATCACAACCATACACTAAAGAGAAAAAAACATAAAAACAGGTGAAATAGAAATAAAATCTCTAGTTCAATTAATGACATTGTACCAATGCCAATTTCCTGGTTTCGATGCTGTGCTCTCATTAGATAAGATGCTACCATTTGGGAAAGCTGGGTGGACAGCAGACGGGAATTGTGTGTCCTATTTTGGCAACTTAAAGTGCTGCACTCAATATGCCAGCAAATTTGGAAAACTCAGCAGTGGCCACAGGACTGGAAAAGGTCAGTTTTCATTCCAATCCCAAAGAAAGGCAATGCCAAAGAATGCTCAAACTACCACACAATTGCACTCACCTCACACGCTAGTAAAGTAATGCTCAAAATTCTCCAAGCCAGGCTTCAGCAATATGTGAACCGAGAACTTCCTGATGTTCAAGCTGGTTTTAGAAAAGGCAGAGGAACCAGAGATCAAATTGCCAACATCCACTGGATCATGGCAAAAGCAAGAGAGTTCCAGGAAAATATCTATTTCTGCTTTATTGACTATGCCAAAGCCTTTGACTGTGTGGATCACCAGAAACTGTGGGAAATTCTGAAAGAGATGGGAATACCAGACCACCTGATCTGCCTCTTGAGAAATTTGTATGCAGGTCAGGAAGCAACAGTTAGAACTGGACCTGGAACAACAGACTTGTTCCAAATAGGAAAAGGAGTATGTCAAGGCTGTATATTGTCACCCTGTTTATTTAACTTATATGCAGAGTACATCATGAGAAACACTGGACTGGAAGAAACACAAGCTGGAATCAAGATTGCCAGGAGAAATATCAATCACCTCAGACATGCAGATGACACCACCTGTATGGCAGAAAGTGAAGAGGAACTCAAAAGCCTCTTGATGAAAGTGAAAGTGGAGAGCGAAAAAGTTGGCTAAAGCTCAACATTGAGAAAACGAAGATCATGGCATCTGGTCCCATCACTTCATGGGAAATAGATGGGGAAACAGTGGAAACAGTGTCAGACTTTATTTTTCTGGGCTCCAAAATCACTGCAGATGGTGACTGCAGCCATGAAATTAAAGGACACTTATTCCTTGGAAGGAAAGTTATGACCAACCTAGATAGCATATTCAAAAGCAGAGACATTACTTTGCCAACAAAGATTCGTCTAGTCAAGACTATGGTTTTTCCTGTGGTCATGTATGGATGTGAGAGCTGGACTGTGAAGAAGGCTGAGTGCCAAAGAATTGATGCTTTTGAACTGTGGTGTTGGAGAAGACTCTTGAGAGTCCCTTGGACTGCAAGGAGATCCAACCAGTCCATTCTGAAGGAGATCAGCCCTGGGATTTCTTTGGAAGGAATGATGCTAAAGCTGAAACTCCAATACTTTGGCCACCTCATGCGAAGAGTTGACTCATTGGAGAAGACTCTGATGCTGGGAGGGATTGGGGGCAAGAGGAGAAGGGGATGACAGGATGAGATGGCTGGATGGCATCACTGACTCGATGGATGTGAGTCTGAGTGAACTCCGGGAGTTGGTGATGGACAGGGAGGCCTGATGTGCTGTGATTCATGGGGTTGCAAAGAGTCGGACACGACTGAGCGACTGATCTGATCTGATTCTTGTTCCTGTGAGTCTAAAAAAGTTTTTAAAGGCCATGAGATGGCTTTATAACAAAACAAAAATAATCCTTCCTTTGTAGCTTAGACACTAAATCTCCTTTCTTCTATTTATAGTATGATAATTAGTCTTACCTCAAATAATAAATTTACTTCATAAAATAAATGTCTTTTTTTAAGCATATTGGTGGATATATTTAAATTTATTTTTCAGTATATCACTCAAAATAGTTTTTCAGATATAGTGAACTTTGTAACACTGTCAGACACATTTCTTTTCGATTTGAAATTCATACAGAATTTGGGAAGTTTAATGTAGAGTTATTAAATGCATATGGCCTTTTAGATTCTTAGGAATACATAAGAGCTGTCAAAACTCCCTACGGACATCTCATCTCATTTTCTTCTGAAGTTTGTGGATTTTTTTTTTTTTTGGGTCAGCTTGTTGTTTACCTCAACTTTTATTAACACCTCAGGGAGCTGTGGGCCTCCCAGGTGGCAGAGTGGTAAAGAATCCGCCTGCCAGTGCAGGAGACACAGGAGACGCGGGTTCAGTCCCTGGGTCAGGAAGACCCTCTGAAAGAGGAAATGGCAAGCTGCTCCAGTATTCATGTCTAGAAAAGTCCATGGACAGAGGAGCCTGGCAGGCTACAGTGCACAGGGCTTCAAAGAGCCGGATACAACTGAGTGCACACACACACAGACACACACACATACACACACAGAGCTATAATGTTCAACAATTGTTGATTGTTTTTGACAAACCAATCTGGGAAAAGGCTGTTAAGACACTGGGTAAGCTCTGAGTCAGGTTAAATAAAGACAAGGCTTGCCAGTGGGATTTTCCAGGGAATTACCAGATAAGTCAAATAATGACCCTTATTTAGGAGCTTGGCTTTGCAGGAGTTTTGCCTCTCTTACTTCTCTCCCCAGCTCTCAGCCACAGGCTGCTAGATTGCTGTGTTTTGCCATAATTGTGGGGCTATTGGTTTTTAGGGTAAGTTTGAAATGCCACGAAACTCACTGTTCTTACTAAGATTCAACCATTTTTCTTGAATAAACACTCCCTGGAAGTTACTGCAAAGCCTTTAATTTCCAGAGTTCTGAAAAGTTGATTTTGCCAATTTTTGCCAATTTTTTCTCACTGCCTTTATGAATAAGCAGATTTTCAGAAGTCTTACTCCACCACTTCTGTTTGTCATTCTCTACAAGACTTTATAAAATTAGAAGGAAAGAAATTTAATTTTCAGATATATATCATATCATGAATTCTTTGGTACTAAAAATTCTTCAGAGATAGAATTCAGATACTTTAGAATATTGCAAACAAAAAATCAGAAAAGTTAAACTGAGGGATTTTGAATATCATATCTTTTTCATCTTTATTTCTATTTTTTAAAATCAGTCAAAGCCTGTTCAGTCTGTCTTTTTGTTTTTTGGCTGTATTTATCAATACTGAGTATCATAAAGTTAATTGTTTGTTGATTTTGTTCAGTTTATCAAAGTCTTAAATTAAAATTCTAAAGCATTGATATGACAATCATGTCATACAGCCTGTGGAATGACTTAAAGAACATTAAGGTTACATTAAAATTCTCTCTGAGGAGTTTATTAAACTAGAGTCTATTTTGCTAAACAATTTTAAGAAATCAAATTTTTCAGCCATCAACTTTAAAGTTTGTTGGATTCAATATTAAAGACCTGAGTTTTAGTAGGCTGCAGCACTATCAATAAATCACAGATATTTAGATTATCAGAAAAAATTTGGCTACCCAGAGTGTGGGCTGTGGGCCAGCAGGTTCGGCATCACCTGGAATGTATGAGAAATGCAGAATTACAGGCATCGTACCAAACTTAATCAGAATCTGCATTTTTAACAAGGTCCCCAAGTGCTGGGTATACACGTTGAAGCTTCAGAAGTATTGGCTTAGAGAATCAATTTTGAGAAAGAAAATATTCTTACAGTAGAGTATCTATGCAGGTTGCTGCTGCTGCTGCTCCTAAGTCACTTCAGTCATGTCCAACTCTGTGCGACCCTATAGACAGCAGCCCACCAGGCTCCCCCCATCCTTGGGATTCTCTAGGCAAGAACATTGGCATGGGTTGCCATTTCCTTCTCCAATGCATGAAAGTGAAAAGTGAAAGTGAAGTCACTCAGTTGTGTCCAACTCTTAGCGACCCCATAGACTGTAGCCCACCAGGCTCCTCTGTCCATGGGATTTCCCAGGCAAGAGTACTGGAGTGGGGTGCCATTACCTATGAAGGTTAAGAGAATAAAAACATGAATATCAGAAATATAATATTGAAAAACTATAATAAAGAGAATGTTAAATTATAGGAAAATAAGTAATTTTTTCAGGTAGTATTAGAATATTTTAAGTATATACATTTTGTTAGGTTTAAGAAATTGAAGGAAAAACCCCAGGGAAGTGGGTGTTAAAACTTAAAGGGAGAAAAAAAAAGGAAGGCTAAGAAAAGTATAAGAAATATGTATTAAGTTCACACACAATAAAATATCTCTACATATACATAATAAACTAGCAAGGGCAAAAATAAACTCAAAGCTGATTAAATAAGAAACATGGAAATATGCATGGGATATTCACAAGAACACAGTTCATGTCTCAAGTGTGGAGTATTGGAATGGTGAGTGATCATCACCCCAGAAGAGAATTAGGGTCACTTGTGAGAAAAGCAAAAAATAATGTAAATTCCACAAGAGCAGTACTTTTGTCTATTTTGTTCATGGATATATGCCTAGTGTCTGGATGACTCCTGGCATATGGTAGATAACTCCATAAATACTGAATAAATAAATGATGTTTCCTAGAAAAGAAAGATATTCGTGGGAGTTGAAGAAAGTGACCTCTGAAGTCTAATTTTAATGTTCATTGATCCTATGATAGGGCGATAGGCTGGCAGATTGTTAACACAGGTTTTAAAATGAAACTGCCTCTTCAGTGATTACTGCATTGATGGATTTAATTTTGAGTCTTCCATCTTCCACATGCTCTTTGGAGATACTATGGAATAAATTATTTCATTAACTATTTATTTTTCAAGCCTCAGTGTGTGATTCTGTTTTGAGGGAAAACAATGGAGATACTTCAGCAGAGGTAATTAACAACTCTTTGATATTCACGACAGAATAAACGCTTAAAGGATGAACAGATTTGGCACATACGTAACCTACTAAAGGAACTCCGTGAAGAGAAGTCAGAGGAATATGTAGTTGTAACAAGAGAGGAGGTTGAAAAGGCAATGAAGGAAAAATGGAAGTTTGAAAGAGACCAGGAACAAAACTTGAAAGGTGATTTAGGAACTTAGAAAATTATCATAAAGCCATATCAAGTTATTTCCTGAATGTATCAATGCTTTTGTCTCCTAATATGTTCAAAATGGCGTGGACATACTTCAAAGGGCATCATTACTGCCACAACCACAAACCACAAATGTAGGTAAGTGGGCGAGAGAAGGAAATAGCAAAGTGGGTGGAGATAATGAAGCCACGTGAGGAGGAGGAAGAGTAGTGGTCAGAAACACAGACCAAAGCCCTCTGGCCTTTAACACCAGCCCGTATCCTGTGGGGCGCCACCCCAAACTCCAGGCAGTGGTGATCTGCTCTTTTGTGGGGAAATTGTCTTGTTTGGTGCCTTCAATGGCTTCAGCCTTGGTTCAGACTTGGGAATGGTAAGGAGAGTATAAAGCTTCCTCCCCAGCCCCAGTATCTCTAAGGAAGCTAAGCCCCCTATTTAGATGGGGAATGAGGGATTGGATTTGGAAAAGGGGACATTTACAGGACGTGGATAGAAATGATGCTGGTACAGAAGGTGAAAGATGCAGGACATAGTCTTGCCACGGGCTCAGGATGTACCAGGGTCCTGAGAGCTGGACCCTCAGTGTTGACACACGCATTGAAAAAAAAATCCTATTCCTTCATCTTGAGCTTGCTGCTCAGATTTCTAGATTTTTTTTTTTTTTTGGCAGAACATCTATAAACACCATCCCTGCCAGGAACCTGGAAAACAGGGGAGAGACTGGAGTGCTACCAGAAAGCAGTACGAGAACCTGAGAGGCAAAAACGAGCGGTTAGATTTTCTTGGATTTCCCCAAGCACTCTAGAGAGCCTACTTACTTAAGCACTTGGACCAGACTAGGCGCTCCATTCGTAGAGAGTTGTCATTTTGGGTGAAATAGTTACCAAGGCCACAGGTCAGTCAGCAAGCTTCCTTTTTAGGAGCTCTCCACCACTGTTCCAGAAGCCTGCTCCGCCTGAGCCCCTGTAGCGACAGCAGTGACGTGACGGCACGAGGTGGTGGATGCATTTCCTGGCCGGCCCATCTCTGGGAGAATCCTGCTTCTGTGTGCAAGGGATGATTTACGAACTCTCTTGAGACGGGTGTGAGACCTCAGCCGACTCTCAGACGTGCTCACTAAGCTGCCTTTGCAGGGCATGGTCCAGTTAGTGGAGGTGTGCCTGTCTGCGGTCTGGGCTGGGGCTGGGGTGTGTGGCACCCAAGACCGGGGATGTGCTGGGTGACTAAGAACAGGAGGAGTGCAGTGGTCCAAGGGAGAAAGAAGCCCATAGATGCTGATGAAGAGAGGGAGAGGGAGGGGACAGACGTATCTACAAGGGGTCTCCTGAGGCGGTCATGGTCGGCACCAGGCAGTCATCTGCAGCTCAGTTCAGTTCATGGAGCAGCGGCTGCAGCTCCGCCAGCAGCCTGGGACAGTGCAGAGCCTCTGAGCCATCTGGGCCTGCTGAGTCAGAGAGTCTGCATTTGGAAAAAGTCACAGGGGATTTCTGTGCACAGTCAAGTTTGAGAAGTGCTGACGAAAACTCCCCTCTTCCAACGTTTACCTGGGACACTTTCAGTTGCAAGGATAAAAGTCCAACCCAGACTAGTCCAAGCATAAGGAAGATGTTAATCTCTGCAAGTAACCAGATAGAAAAGGCAGGGCACGACTGAGCTGAACCCAGAGCCTCACATGCTGTCAAAGTGCAGCTTCCTTTTATTCGTCTCCCTCTCTTGCTCCTCCCCCACCTCCATCACCCCCACTTTCTAGCCCACCCTCTCCCTCCACACACTGCCCCTCTCGTCTCTCTTTTCTGTCTTCCCCTGGAAAGCTGGCTCCTTTTCCTGAGAGTATTCTCCCTGTGAGTCTAGAACTCTTACCATAGACACCTCTGAACGTACATCCTTATAATCTCAAAGTGGAGTAGAGACAAAAAAAGCTATGTTTTCTACCAGTTTTAGTGAGAGCATTTCTAGGGAAGGACTCTGAGCTGGGGCCTAGCTTGGGGTGCACGCTCAGCCCTGGACCAATCCCTCCGGCTGGGAAAAGGGGTGTCTGTAGTCAGTGTATTTACATGACGAGGGATAGGAGACGTGTGTTACTAGACGGGAAGGGAGAGAGGGGTGCTAAGAAAGCAGAACAGCAGCTGCTACCCCCACCTGTCTTTCAAAAGCTTCAGTGACATCAACCAACCCTCCCCACAAAGACTGAACGTGGTGCAGGGCTGAGTCCGGGGCAGTCTGCTCACAGAGGACAGCTGATCACTGGTGTGTAGTGTTCTTAATTGTTTAATAACAAGAACCACTTGTTAAGGGAATTAAAAAATGTATAATCTCATATTTTGAATGTTAATATGTTAAGTATGTATTTAAAATGTATTATTATCACGCCTTCGACAAAGACACGTCTGGAGTCCTTCTGGATGTTTGAGCTGAAGAGCGTCTCTCTGGCCTGAAAGAATGCTTTATTCATTTCATAAATACTTACTGAGCCTCAACTAATGGCCAGAGTCTCTGCCAAGTGCTGGGTTGACAGAGATGAATAAAATGTGGTCTTGCCCTCAGGAGCTCTCAAACAAGATGGGGCAGGGCAGTGAGTCAAACAGCCATTAAGTTCATTGTACCTGGCTTTGGTGGTGCTTCCTTTTCCAGAATATTCAGCAGCTTGATACTCAGCCTAAAGACTGATACTCAGCGTAAAGCCTAAGTACACTGGGGCAAATTGAAAGTTTATATGATGAGACAGCTCCATATTTGAACACATGTAACTGAGGAATTTAGCTTTCACTCTCAAGTCTTAACTCGGTGGCGACTGGGAAGAGCGGCGATTATGACTATCATATGCTGTCATTTCACACAAGGAAAGCTCAAAGAGTTAATCTGTAAATGATGGAATCAAACAATGTACTTAACAAAAACAGGTCACCAAGGACAGCGGAAGGATGTAAGTTGGAATTACTTTGCCCAGAGACATAATGACCAGAAAAATGACAGCAATTTGCAATAAAAAGTGTATGTGAAATAATACCTTATACAAAACAGGATGCTTACCAAGCTATCACAGGCATAATTTAAACTTGTGGGTCGCTAGGCATATAGGTTGATTGCATGTTGTCATTTTCAGTCACAGCCCCAAACCACACCATCTACTTTAAAATTGGAGATTTTTACTGAGATTTTGAATCATGAGGGATAGATAAACAATAGTTTGAATAGTTTAGATTTCCCTAAATTGTAGATATAAAATTGTATTTATGAGTTGATATTTTCATATCAGACTTTAACTTCACAAAATCAGAGTGCAACATAATGATGGTTACAAGGACAATAGAAATAACCCCAAATCTTGATGTTCTTTCAACAGATATGCGCATCCAAATAAGTAATGCTGAGAAGCTATTTCTTGAGAAACTCAGTGAGAAAGAATATTGGGAGGAATACAAGAATGTAGGGAGTGAACAGCACGGTAAACTCATTACCTCCTTACAGAACGACATCAACAGAGTTAAGGAGAATGCCGAAAAAATGTCAGGTCAGTTGCAAGAAAACTGGTTCAGAGTCAATAAAAAAAATCTTTAGGGGGCAGACATTTGGTGAAAGGAAGAAAGAGGTGCTCTGGAATCACCCATCATGCTCTGCTGCCAGCATGAGCACCACGAGTAAGGATACGGTGGAGGAAGTAAAGAAACTATCCCAGAACCACCTGTGGAACTGAGGAGGGGAAGTGAAGGGATGGGTGTGTGGGCAGAAACCCTGGCACTGACTTTGAGAAAAAGCTGCATTCAGTGGGTGGGGTCTGCATGCTCTCATACCTGGCTCTGGGTCAATTCCACCGCGGAAGGAGGGTCCTGGAAAGGGGTCGTGTTAGAGAAGAAATTCATCTGAGGCCCAGCTAGGGCAACCTACCCATGCTGGACAACCAGAATTGTTATAGAAAAATGGCCAAGTAAATGCTAAGTTGCAGTCGGAAGAAAACCGGAGCACGACATGGGACAGGAAGGGAAGAGGGTGGAACAGGAAGGCATCAGGGATGACATATCTCACTGGAGGCCGCCTGTCTGTCCCTGAGGCCGAGCAGAGTGCCTTCAAAGGACACCAGAGACCCAGAGACACAGAAGTCATAGGGTAGGACAAACGGGAGAAATCTGGCCTCAAAGAGCAGTGTGGGTGGATGGCAGTTCTAAACCCAGCTGGTCCTGGAGGCTTGTTCTGTGGGAAGAGGGTTTATGTGGGTATCCCAGTATGCCCTCTGAGGCTCTGCCTGGTCACCCTGCTTCTGGACCAATTTTCAAGTGTGTTTCTCAATGTAGGGCCTCTGCACCACATCGGTGGTATAAATTTGGCCCTAAATCAGTCTGCAATTGGAGTTAAAATATTTCAAAAGGTTCTCCCCTAAAAGAAGAGACACCCTCCTACCCTTATCTGTTCCCCCAGACACTGAGATCCCCTTTCTAGATAGAAACACCATTGCTAGTTCCTTATGTAACCTTTCAGAAAGATCCTGTTCGTGTCTCAAAATATACATGTATGTTACAAAACAGCATGTACAGATGCGATTTTTCACTTATTCATTCAAGTAACAATATGGACATCCTTACAGATCAGTACATGTTAATACTGCCTCATCCTCCCAATGTCTCCTTTTTTTTATTGTACTATAATTTTTTTTAACTACTCCCCTACTCATAAGCATTTAGGTTATTTCCTGTCTTACTATTATAAAGAATTCTGCCATGACTGTCCTTACACAATCTCATTTTACTGTGACAAATATCCTTGTATATATGTAATTTCATTTATGTGTATCTCTAAAGGGAAACGGCTGCCCAAACAGCCCATTCATTTTTATTTTGATAGGCACAGCCCTCTATAGATGCTGTACCAAGTGTATTCCTGCTGGTGTGGTGAGGGTGTCTGTTTTCCCGCTTCAATAACAACGGATGTGATCCGCCTTTCTGTTCTTTGACAGTCTTATAGGTAGACAATGGTAACTCACTATAGCTTTAATTTCCATTTCTCTTCCTTAAGCAACAGCGAATATCTTTTCATAAACTCAAGAACCATATGGATTTCCTTTCTGTTCTCATCCTTTGTTCATTTTTCCATTGTGTTGTGGAACTCTTTACTTTCCAAGGAAATTAGCTCTTTAAATGTGATTTAAGGTGCAAATATTTCCCCCTTCATTATTAGTCTTCTGTCTGTGTGGTGTTTGCATGAGGAAAATTTATAGTTTTATAGTGCCCAATTTATCAGTCTTTGATTTTATTGAAATTACAAATATGTTCTCTAATATTTTCTTCTAGAATTTATTATATCTTCATCTTTATATTTATATCTCTGATTTTTTTGTGTGTGAAGTAGGAAACCAACTTTCTTTTTTGCCAGATGGCTTTCCAGTTGTCTCAACATCATCTATTAAATGAGCCATTTTTACCCTATGATCCACAATGATGACTTTATCCCTTTCACTTCCCATGTGTGCTTGGCTGTCTTTCTACATTTTCTATTCTGTTCCATGGATCTATGTATTTGTGCAACAACGCCATAGAGAGAAGTCCCTGCCGGTCCAGTGGTTATGACGGTGCTTTCACTGCTGTGGGCCCAGGTTCAATCCCCAGTCGGGGAACTAAGATTCCATAAGACACGCAGCATGGCCAAAAGAAAATGTTACTGTTCAAGTGTATTTTAAAAAATTTTTAATAGTTTTCCAGCATTCATTTAATAATTTTCTAGCATTCCTCATATTAACTTAATCCATTATCCTGAAGAGAAATTTGGATGATTTCTTTGAGCTGAAAATTTTCATGCTGTTGTATCTAACTCGGGGGTGGCGGTAATAAAATCTTCAGGCTGCTGGTTGAACCCTGGTGTATGGCCAACTTTAGGTATCATGAGAAAATGGCTGTTATAGGCTTATCTCATTTGCCATTACTTTTAGGCACTTCTTGAGAACTCTTGCCTGGAAAAGCCCATGGACGGAGGAGCGTGGTAGGCTACAGTCCATGGGGTCAAAAAGAGTCAGGCATGACTGAGCAACTTCACTTTCACTTTCAAGCATGCAGCAGCAATTCTGCCTAGGGACAATTAAACCACTTTGGGGGCCACTCATTGAACACAATGAATATGACCAGAACGCCTAAATCAATATGTCTGAAATCTTACTCCTACCATCCCCATTTTCCCCCACCTTCCCCCTTCTTCCATGACTTCTCTGAAATTTTCCCCCCACACCCATGACCATGGACTTTGTGTTAGGTGCTGCTGCTGCTAAGTCGCTTCAGTCACGTCTGACTCTGTGCGACCCCATAGACGGCAGCCTACCAGGCTCCTCCATCCCTGGGATTCTCCAGGCAAGAGTACTGGAGGGGGTTGCCATTTCCTTCTCCAATTAGCTAGACAGCTTTAATTGCAAGGAATAAGTACTTTAGAAGAAAGGGTTTTTATTGTAAGTGAAATGGGATATTAAAATGAAACTTTTAAAATCTGTTTAAACCTGGGTGTCTATACAATGGGTGGTGGTTGTTGTTTAGTCACTAAGTAGTGTCCAATTCTTTTGTGACCCCAGGGACTATCTGCCAGGCTCCTCTGTCCATGGAATTATCCAGGCAAGAATACTGGAGTGAGTTGCCATTTCCTTCTTCAATTCCTGACCCAGGAATTGAACCCATGTCTCCTGCTTGGCAGGTGGATGTTTTTAATCCCTGAGCCACCTGGGAAGGCCCCTATATAATGGATCAGATCAGATCAGATCAGATCAGTCGCTCAGTTGTGTCTGACACTTTGCGACTCCATGAATCTCAGCACGCCAGGCCTCACTGTCCATCACCAACTCCCGGAGTTCACTCAAACTCACATCCATCGAGTCAGTGATGCCATCCAGCCATCTCATCCTCTGTCGTCCCCTTCTCCTCCTGCCCCCAATCCCTCCCAGCATCAGAGTCTTCTCCAATGAGTCAACTCTTCGCATGAGGTGGCCAAAGGACTGGAGTTTCAGCTTTAGCATCATTCCTTCCAAAGAAATCCCAGGGCTGATCTCCTTCAGAATGGACTGGTTAGATCTCCTTGCAGTCCAAGAGACTCTCAAGAGTCTTCTCCAATACCACAGTTCAAAAGCATCAATTCTTCGGCACTCAGCCTTCTTCACAGTCCAGCTCTCACATCCATACATGACCACAGGAAAGACCATAGCCTTGACTAGACGAACCTTTGTTGGCAAAGTAATGTCTCTGCTTTTGAATATGCTATCTAGGTTGGTCATAACTTTCCTTCCAAGGAGTAAGCGTCTTTTAATTTCATGGCTGCAGTCACCATCTGCAGTGATTTTGGAGCCCAACAAAATAAAGTCTGACACTGTTTCCACTGCTTCCCCATCTATTTCCCATGAAGTGATGGGACTGGATGCCATGATCTTCGTTTTCTGAATGTTGAGCTTTAAGCCAACTTTTTCACTCTCCACTTTCACTTTCATCAAGAGGCTTTTGAGTTCCTCTTCACTTTCTGCCATAAGGGTGGTGTCATCTGCATATCTGAGGTTATTGATATTTCTCCCAGAAATCTTGATTTCAACTTGTGCTTCTTCCAGTCCAGCATTTCTCATGATGTACTCTGCATATAAGTTAAATAAACAGGGTGACAATATACAGCCTTGACATACTCCTTTTCCTATTTGGAACCAGTCTGTTGTTCCATGACCAGTTCTAACTGTTGCTTCCTGACCTGCATACAAAATTCTCAAGAGGCAGATCAGGTGGTCTGGTATTCCCATCTCTTTCAGAGTTTTCCAGAGTTTATTGTGATCCACACAGTCAAAGGCTTTGGCATAGTCAATAAAGCAGAAATAGATGTTTTTCTGGAACTCTCTTCCTTTTTCATGATCCAGGGGATGTTGGCAATTTGATCTCTGGTTCCTCTGCCTTTTCTAAAACCAGCTTGAACATCAGGAAGTTCATGGTTCACATATTGCTGAAGCCTGGCTTGGAGAATTTTGAGCATTACTTTACCAGCGTGTGAGATGAGTGTAACTGTGCGGTAGTTTGAGCATTCTTTGGCATTGCCTTTCTTTGGGATTGGAGTGAAAACTGACCTTTTCCAGTCCTGTGGCCATTGCTGAGTTTTCCGAATTCCAAATGGATACCTCATTCCAAAATAAAGTGAGAATCTGCTATGCAGACTACCAGTATGATGAGGCAGAAAACAGGTTTAATACCTCTAAGCACTGAATTCCAGTTGATAAAAGACACTGAGGAGACCATGAAAAAACTGTTAAAAATTAGGGGACATTTTTTGGAAAGAGCTTGTGGGTGCAGCAGGTTGTACACTGTCCCCCAAAGGGCAGGTCAAGTGTAATTCTTCCTTCATCTCAAATCTAGATGGAAGGTGTTTAAGGAAATTCTTCATACTGTTCAACATGTATCCCCCGCAGTTTGGGGGACACTGAGATCTAGTTTATGACTCATCCTGTAAAATCTACAGGATAAGTGACTGACTAGGTAACTGTTCTAACAGCAGAGCGTGTAAGAGGCATGTAGCTGCCCCCTCGGCTGGGCCTGTGTCTCACTCAGTCTATTCGGGCCCCTATAGTGAAATACCATAGACTAGGTGGCCTGTATATAACACAAATTGATTTTTCACAGCTCTGGAGGCTGCGAAGTTCAAGGTCAAGGGACTGACAGATGGGGTGCCTAGGGAGAGCTTGCTTCTTGGTTCAGAGACACTGTCTCTTTGCTGTAACCTGACAGAGTGGAAGGGGCAAGAGAGCTCTCTGTTATAAGGGGTCTCTGTTATAAGGGCACTAATCCCACTGATGAGGGCTCTAGCCTCCTGACCTAATAACCTGCCAAATATCAGTACATTGGGGTTCAGGCTGCAACCTAACAATTTGGGCAAGGGGGCGAGTCACAGACATTCAGTCTAGCAGCGTGCACTCCCAGAGTAGACTGTGGCAAAGAGTGGAGTGTTTCCTGTGGACCTATTATCTGAGAGAGCACTGGTACACAGTTCTGTTAAATTTTACCTGTGTGTTGACAAGAGGGGTCAACCCACTCCAAAGAGAAATAGGCACCTGTACATGTGGGAGGGAGGAGGAGACAGAACCAGAGGCCAAAAGAGCAGTCATCAGCCAACCTCCAATGACAGCACATCCCCAGCATCAAGGGTGTGCCGGCGAAATGTAACTAGCGATGGGGAAGGTGGTCCTCCAGAGAACCTACACAAACACCCCCGAGAGAGGAGCCTCAATCTCGAATGCCAGCTGGAGCCAGAAAGTGAAGCCTTAGCTTGAGATATGATCAGTCAGGTGAGGGCTTTCTTGTCCTTCCAAGGCTCCCCTCCAGCCCTGAGGGGGAAGGAGGCATGCCAGCTCAAGGCAGAGGAAACAGTAGTAGGTTCAAGCTAGGAAGGGAACAGCCATAACTTTGAATGAAGCTTAAAGTTTTGATTATTACAAAGACTAGATATCTTAATTTCAAACTGGAAGATCTTCAGTTATCACAAAGGAACCAGAAAAAATCATAGGATTGCCATGCATGTTGTTGAGAGAGGGCTAATAGCCTCACAGTATGAATTTTAAAGGGAAGAGAGAAGGGACGTCCCTGGGTGGATGAGCGTCCACCCAAGGAGACGCAGGAGCAAGCGTCCCATGGTTAAGGATTCCCCTTCCAGTGTGGAGGACACAGGTTCGATCCCTAGTCGGGGAACTCAGATCCCACATGCTGTACCCTGTGCCACACCTAGAGAAAGCCTGCATGCTGCAGCGAAGACCCAGTACAGCCAAAGCAAAAACAAACACACACACAAAAATGAGGGGGAAGAGAAAAACAAGGTTTGTTGGTGCCCCGTGGTCACGCTTGTTGGACACAGGACTTGCCGTGAAGGACGGGAGGATGGAGGATGGAGACAGATGGCCGTCAGATCAGTGCTGGCTCCGGGGACAGGGTTCCTCCCTGAGCTTGTCGCCCGCGGTCTGTGACTGTCCCCTCAGGGCACCTCTGCTCTGCTCTCTCTGCCTGTCCCCACTCTGTCCTTGCTCCCTGCAGACTAATTCTGAAGAGCGTCATCGTGATCACTACCTAGTCAAGGATGACCAAAGACCTCCGCCCGTGGCTCCTCATGGGCCGTCAGCTGGCCCCAGCACAAACGGTGCTCTGGTCGGCTGTCCAGCCTCCCTGATTCAGCAGCTGCCCTGAGCCCTGGGGGCCTGGGGAGGGGGCACCTGGACCTGCCTCCCTGGACTTCAGTTTGAAGGAGATGTCACAACACTGGGTGCAGAGAACACACTCACTGATGTATCCAGGACAGGACTCTTGCTCTCAGTAAAAGGAAATTTTAGATTTTTTTAAACTTCTTTTTAAATTGTTTTAATTTAAATTAAAAAAAAATTTTTTTAATTAAAAAAAGTTTTAATTTATTTAAAAAAAATTTGGGGTTTTATTAAACCCTTAGATGAGTCCCAGGAATAGAGAAAGTATGGAGTTATTACAAAACAGCAGATATTAGAGTCACAGAGTTTTTCCTTTCATCCTTGACCACGTGCGTGGGACAGGGATCCTTAAAAGTCTCTCTGGGCGCAAAGTGAGTTAAAAGGCATGGGTTCAAGTCCACCTCTTTGAATGCCAGTTTCTTCATCTGATCACCTCAGGGACCTCCACAAGAACTCACGGCCCCAGGACCTGCTTTCCTGCACCTTGTCTCATCTCGCAAGTCCCTTTGAGTTAGATACCACTGTGCCCAGTTTAAAGAGGAGGGAACAGAGGCCCGGAAGAGTTCACATCTTTAGACTCACAGACGTTATGAGGTAGTGGAAATGGGAGGTGAACCCAGGTGTCAGACCCAAGCCTATAAGCTTCCAGTAGTCCTCCCCACTCTGTGACTCACCTAACACCCACTCTGCCTGAAGGAACTGCTGCGTGGCCAGTGTTACCATCCGCCCCTGCTGAGTCCTGTCCAGAGAGGGGTCACAGGAAGCCAGAAGTGGGTCAAGAACGAACAACCAACTCCCCAAAGCTTGTGGGGTGGAGCTGAAGCAGAGCCAGACACGACAAGGAAAGGAGAGCAATGGAAGGCGAACTTCAGCTTCTGAGAAGCGACCACATTGGACCAGGCATCTGAGCAGCCAGGAGTCTAAAAGCACAAAGTCGTAATCTCCCATTTGCAGGGTCCCAGACTTTTCTGGGGAGGAGACTTTTATATACTTCCAGTTTCTCTGGGAGTATTCACAATTGTAGGGTTAATCAGTTCAGTTCAGTAGCTCAGTCGTGTTTGACTCTTTGTGGCTCCATGGACTGCAGCGCCCATCACCAACTCCCTGAGCTTGCTTAAACTCATGTCCATTGAATCGGTGATGCCATCTAACCATCTCATCCTCTGTTGTCCTTTTCTCCTCCTGCCTTCAATCTTTCTCAGCGTTGGGATCTTTTCCAATAAGTCAGCTCTTCACATCAGGTAGCCAAAATATTGGAGTTTCAGCTTCAGCATCAGTCCTTCCAATGAATATTCAGGACTGATTTCCTTTAGAATGGACTGGTTGGATCTCCTTACAGTCCAAGGGACTCTCAACAGTCTTCTCTAACACCACAGTTCAAAAGCATCAATTCTTTGGCATTTAGCTTTCTTTATGGTCCAACTCTCACATCTATACATGACTACTGGAAAAACCATAGCTTTGACTAGATGGGCCTTTGTCAGCAAAGTAATGTCTCTGCTTTTTAATATGTAGTCTAGGTTGGTCATAGCTTTTCTTCCAAGGAGCAAGTGTCTTTTAATTTCATGGCTACAGTCACCCAGGATTGCAATAATAGAAGGATATGGAACAGAAGTCTACTTTCTGCTCTCAGAGTTTCCCTTGAATAGGGGAAGCGGTTATGCCAGTATGAAACACAATGAGGGCTGAGTGGCTCTAGCCTAGCTCCCTGTGCCCATTTCCAGAGACTTAGTTTGTCTCCCAACTATTGAAAGACCAGACCTGAACATCTTCTTCCCTGTAGCCTAAGACGCCCAAGAGTTCTTAAAGTCAGCTTTGGCTGACTTGGTCTGTGGGGAAATTTTTCCCTTTGAAATACTGTCCTAAATGGATGCTATGTCTCACAGCAGTCTCAATACAATAGCATTTTTTAATTACAAAATAAGTTAAATGAGTTGCTGTGGACCAGACTAGAAATCTAGGGCTTTCCTAGATTTCCTAGGGCTCAGCTGGTAAAGAATCTGCCTGCAATTCAGGAGACCTGGGTTCGATCCCTGGGTTGGGAAGATCCCCTGGAGGAGGGAAAGGCTACAACTATAACTGTCCACATCATTTGTAGGAGACAATACTCTCTGACTTCCAAATAATTATCTTCCAACTGTTATAAATAAAACACATCTAATGGGGACATGTAACACTGATGTCATCATAGAGCACACTCTGACGATTCTGATTTGGAGGGTTCACTGCCCTCCTGTTGCACACGGCTAACTACATCACTGTATTCAGTCTTCACACAGATATTACCTCCTCAAAAAAGCTTTCTCTGCTCACTCTATCTAAAATAGAGAATTTTAGTTTTTCGATTGTTTTTCCCTTTTTACTTTTGGCTGTGCTGGGTCTTCATTGCTTTGCGTGGCATTCTCTAGTTGCAGCAAGCTGGGGCTACTCTTTGTCATGGTGGTCAGGCTTCTCATTGCGGTGGCTTCTCTAGTTGCGGAGCACAGACTCCAGGCACTTGGGCGTCAGTAGTTGCAGGACGTGGGCCTGGTATCTGTGGTCCCCAGAGTCTAGAGCACAGGTTCAATGGTTGTAGCACACACACTTAGCTTCTCCGTGGCATGTGGAATCTTCCCAGACCAGGGATCAAACCTGTGTCCCCTACAATGGCAGGCAGATTCTTATCTACTGCATCACCAGGGAAGTCTGAGAATTTTTGTTTTTCTTCATCACATGCCTCACCACCTAAAATATTATTCACTGGCTTCCCCACTAGGATGTGTGTGTCATAAGGGCAGGAGTTTTGTCTCTCATTTGGTAATATTCCCAGTGCCTTAAGTAGTGTCATGCACAGCAAAAGAACTCGATGATGATTTGTTGAATAAAAGAATGAACAAATGAGACTCATTTATCCAGATTCATTTCTCTCCGCTCCCTAAAGCAGCCCTCATGTCACTTTATCTTGCTTTCCCTAAACAGAAGTGTTGATTATATGATCTCTCAGCATCCTTCAAGGCCCAAAATTTTGTGATCCTTTGCTCTCTCAGTTCTGACATTTATAATGTAAGAAAATCTGCAGAGGACAGCGCATCCTGCTCTTTGCGTCTCTGTTCTCCCCTCTTGCTCTGAGCCCAACTCAGATCCGGTCTGCTGACTTTCCCAGCCCCTCTCTGCCTCCCTCTCCCCTCCTCATTCTGTCTTTCCAGTCCCAGGAAATGTGTGCCAAGAATATTGGAAATTTAGTTAGATGGTGTTAGATGCACAGGATGCTACTTGAGTGTATAATCAAATTTCTTCATATTTATGTTGCGGAATCAGAAGTTGTCTGATATGAAGGGTAGATGACTTCAGAGATACTAAAGCGTTGGAAATCCTTTAAAAATACAGATATTCATGAGAGATACCATCTCCAACGAATTCCCATTAAGGCATTAGTAAATGATTGGAGCATTTTGGATAATTAGAGGTATTAGATTCTTCAGTAAGATGGTACTTTGAAAATTCAAGGGGAAAAAACATGAAGAAAGGAGAGGAGGGGATCATGGAAGATAAAGTTTACAACTTGATAGTTTTACCTTGGATCTCAAGCTTTCTAATTTTCTTTTTAAAGAACAGTATAAAATCACCCTGGAAGATGCTAGAAAGAGAATAATCAGAGAAACTTTGTTGCAACTGGACCAAAAGAAGGAATGGGCCACAGAGGTATATGTCAATTTTCTTTTCTTTTCTTTTTAATAATAGATTTTTATTCTCACACCGAACTTCAAAATTTTAAGTGAAATACAGTTGATGTATACTATTATGTTATTAATTTAAATTATTTTAAAAGACACTTGCTCCTTGGAAGAAAAGTTATGACCAACCTAGATGGCATATTCAAAAGCAGAGACATTACTTTGCCAACAAAGGTCCGTCTAGTCAAAGCTATGGTTTTTCCAGTAGTCATGTATGGATGTGAGAGTTGAACTATAGAGAAACCTGAGTGCTGAAAAGAATTGATGCTTTTGAACTGTGGTGTTGGTGAAGACTTTTGAGAGTCCCTTGGACTGCAAGGAGATCCAACCAGTCCATCCTAAAGGAAATTGGTCCTGAATATTCATTGGAAGGACTGATGCTGAAGCTGAAACTCCAATACACTGGCCACCTGATGCGAAGAACTGACTCATTGGAAAAGACTCTGATGCTGGGAAATACTGAGGGCAGGAGAAGAAAGGGACAACAGAGGATGAGATGGCTGGATGATATCACTGACTCAATGGACAGGAGTTTGAGTACGCTTCAGGAGTTGGTGATGGACCGGGAAGCCTGGCATGCTGCAGTCCGTGGGGTCACAAAGAGTTGGACATGACTAAGCAACTGAACTGACTGAAATGAATTATGTTAGTTTCAGATGTACTACATAGAAACTTGACATCTGCATAAATCCTGAAATGATCACCATGATATATCTAGTAATCGTCTATCCCCATACAAAGTTATTATTGATCACATTCCTTATGCTGTACATTAAATTCTTATGGCTTATCTTATAATTGGAGGCTTGGACATCTTAATACCCTTCACTTATTTCACCCTGGTGGCTCAGAGGGTGTCTGCTTGCAATGCAGGAGATCTGGGTTTGATCCCTGGGTCGGGAAGATCCCCTGGAGAAGGAAATGGCACCCCACTCCAGTACTCTTGCCTGGAAAATCCCACGGACAGAGAAGCCTGGTAGGCTACAGTCCATGGGGTCGCAAAGAGTTGGACACAACTGAATGACTTCACTTTATTTATTTATTTCACCTACTCCAAGACCCCTTCTCTCTGTATTTCAATTTCCTTAAAAAACAAAACTCTCCCCCTCCTCATATCCATTTCTTTCTTTGTGGTGTATTATAATGATCAAGAACGTGGGTTTTGAAGTTAGACATGCATGCTAAGTCTCTTCATTCGTGTCCGACTCTTTGCAACCCTATGGACTGTAGCCCACCAGACTCCTCTATCCATGGGATTCTCCAGGTAAGAATACTGGAGTGGGCTGCAATGCCCTTCTCCAGAGGATCTTTTCAACCCAGGGATCAAACCCAGGTCTCAGTCTTCTGCATTGGCAGGTGGGTTCTTTACCGCTAGTGCCACCTGGGAAGCCTCTGAAGTTAGTTTAGTTTAAATCACAGTTCCACCACTTGAAAGTTTGAAAGTGAAAGTCTCATCTGACTCTTTGCGACCCCAGGGACTACACAGTCCATGGAATTCTCCAGGCCAGAATACTGGAGTGGATAGCCTTTCCTTTCTCCAGGGGATCTTCCAAACCCAGGTATTGAACCAAGGTCTCCCACATTGCAGGCGGATTCTTTACCAATTAAACTATCAGGGAAGCTCAGTATATAAATTGAATTTATACTTGACTTTTCCGGGCTTTGGTTTCCCAGTCTATAAAAAGGGGACAATAATACTACTAATATTTACCCTTAATGAGTAGTATGAGGACTGAGATGATTTAAGTGCATGGTGCCTCATAAGAGCAAGAGCTCTGGAAATTAAGATTCAGTTATTTTTAAGTATAATGACTATACAAATTGTGAAATTTTGGATGATCTATAGGATGAAACATAATTTGTCTAAAAAGTACTTTCTTACATATGCAAGCCTTATAGAGCACACTTTACGTTGCTGGAGCTTTAAGAATTGAGGATATAAAAAAATGTTTGAGATATAATTTCCAATTCATCTTTTCTAATCTTTGTTTCATCCAAAATATCTGCCTGTCTTTCCTTTCCACTGTCCTTCATCTTGTTCTTGGGCTTCCGTGGTGGCTCAACTGGTAAAGAATCCGCCTGCAATGCGGGAGACCTGGGTTTGATCCCTGGGTTGGGAAGATCACCTGGAGAAGGAAAAGGATACCCACTCCAGTACTCTGGCCTGGAGAATCCCATGGACTGTATAGTGCATGGGGTCGCAAAGAGTCGGACACGACTGAGCGCCTTTCCCTTTCACTATCGTCTTGTTCCAGACTGTGTCCTAAGTCTGTGAGATTCCCGCTGGGATTGCCTCTCTATCTGGAACATCCTTTCTTCGGAGTGATAAGCATCTGGCCTTTTCTAGAGTTCTTCACTGAATTTCAGTTGCTATTGTTTTTTGCTTCCCTTTTTGTTCAATTGTTCTTTCAATATTCCTATGCCATTGCACAATTTTTACTGATTTACACAAATACAGAGGATGTGGAGGGGAAATGATCAATGGTTTTGCTTGCTCATGCAATTCAGCCCCTTTGTGACTGAATATGATTAAATGGTGAAATCAATAAGTGATCTGATCATAGTTAAGATGGTTAAAAATGCATATGTCAATCAAATATCCTTTCAGGATGTACATTCAGTATGTAATGAAGACTGCCCCCAATACCGTTCCTAGTATTTTACATTAAAATCTCTCAACAATCCTATAAGGGGGAGACTTGCTAATAAGAAGACAGAGACACAGAGAAACTTTGTGACTTGCCCAGAGCATGTGGCGGAATTGACATTTAAGAAGTCTTTTTCAGATCATTACTCTTAATCGTTACACTGTACGTTTTCTTTTCTCCACATAATGCCAAACACCCACATAAGTGAATGAATTTTTCTCATTTTTTTTTCTGGCCATCTTATCACGTGGATGGTGGTGGTAGTGGTGTAGTCACTAAGTCGTGTCCAATTCTTTGCATCCCCATGGACTGCAGCCCACCATGCCCCTCTGTCCATGGGATTTCATAGGCAAGAATACCGGACTGGGTTACCATTTCCTTCTCCAAGGGACCGCCCCAACTCAGAGACTGAATCTCCATCTCTTGCATTGTGGGCGGATTCTTTACCGTTGAGCCACCAAGGAAGCCCATCAGATCAGATCAGTCGCTCAGTCGTGTCCGACTCTTTGCGACCCCATGAACTGCAGCACGCCAGGCCTCCCTATCCATCACCAGCTCTCGGAGGTCACTCAGACTCACATCCATTGAGTCAGTGATGCCATCCAGCCATCTCATCCTCGGAATGTGAAGTCACGTGGGCCTTAGAAAGCATCACTACGAACAAAGCTAGTGGAGGTGATGGAATTCCAGTGGAGCTATTCCAAATCCTGAAAGATGATGCTGTGAAAGTGCTGCACTCAATATGCCAGCAAATTTGGAAAACTCAGCAGTGGCCACAAGATTGGAAAAGGTCAGTTTTCATCCCAATCCCAAAGAAAGGCAATGCCACAGAGTGCTCAAACTACCGCACAATTGCACTCATCTCACACGCTAGTAAAGTAATGCTCAAAATTCTCCAAGCCAGGGTTCAGCAATATGTGAACCGTGAACTTCCTGATGTTCAAGCGGGATTTAGAAAAGGCAGAGGAACCAGAGATCAAATTGCCAACATCCGCTGGATCATGGAAAAAGCAAGAGATTTCCAGAAAAACATCTATTTCTGCTTTATTGACTATGCCAAAGCCTTTGACTGTGTAGATCACAATAAACTGTGGAAAATTCTGAGAGAGTTGGGAATACCAGACCACCTGATCTGCCTCTTGAGAAATCTGTATGCAGGTCAGGAAGCAACAGTTAGAACTGGTCATGGAACAACAGACTGGTTCCAAATAGGAAAAGGAGTACGTCAAGGCTGTATATTGTCACCATGTTTATTTAACTTATATGCAGAGTACATCATGAGAAATGCTGGACTGGAAGAAACACAAGCTGGAATCAAGATTGCCGGGAGAAATATCAATAACCTCAGATATGCAGATGACACCACTCTTATGGCAGAAAGTGAAGAGGAACTAAAAAGCCTCTTGATGAAAGTGAAAGTGGAGAGTGAAAAGGTTGGCTTAAAGCTCAACATTCAGAAAACGAAGATCATGGCATCTGGTCCCATCACTACATGGGAAATAGATGGAGAAATAGTGGAAACAGTGTCAGACTTTATTTTTCTGGGCTCCAAAATCACTGCAGATGGTGACTGCAGCCATGAAATTAAAAGACGCTTACTCTTTGGAAGGAAAGTTATGACCAACCTAGATAGCATATTCAAAAGCAGAGACATCACTTTGCCAACAAAAGTTCGCCTAGTCAAGGCTATGGTTTTTCCTGTGGTCATGTATGGATGTGAGAGCTGGACTGTGAAGAAGGCTGAGCGCCGAAGAATTGATGCTTTTGAACTGTGGTATTGGAGAAGACTCTTGAGAGTCCCTTGGACTGCAAGGAGATCCAACCGGTCCATTTTGAAGGAGATCAGCCCTGGGATTTCTTTGGAAGGAATGATGCTAAAGCTGAAACTCCAGTATTTTGGCCATCATGTAGTTAACTTCTAAAATCTACTTTTGTGCAACCGAAGGCAATGGCAACCCCCTCCAGTACTCTTGCCTGGAAAATCCCATGGATGGAGGAGCCTGGAAGGCTGCAGTCCATGGGGTCGCTAAGAGTCAGGCACGACTGAGCAACTTCACTTTGACTTTTCACTTTCATGCATTGGAGAAGGAAATGGCAACCCACTCCACTGTTCTTGCCTGGAGAATCCCAGGGACGGGGGAGCCTGGTGGGCTGCCGTCTATGGGGTCGCATAGGGTCGGACATGACTGACATGACTTGGCAGCAGCAGCAGCAGCTGCTTATTTGGAGAAGGAAATGGCAACCCACTCCAGTGCTCTTGCCTGGAGAATTCCATGGATAGGGAATCCTGGCAAGCTACAGTCCATGGGGTCGCAAAGAGTGGGACACGACTGAGCAACTAACACACAGCCGCTTATTAGAGTCACCTGGAAAATTTGTTTAATCCATCTGGGTCCTGAGTCCCACCCACAAAGATGCTCTTGTAATTGGCCTGAGATTTTGCCTGGGCTTTTGAATTTTTCAAAATATCCAAGAGATTCTAATGTGTAGTCAAAGCTGGAAACACTACTCCATTGTTAGTGAAGTCATTAGCTAACTAAATTCATTTATGAGCTACTTCCTACTTTTGTTCAAAGAAAATTCTATGTCTACATAAACTTTAGTCTTACCATTTGGAGCTGAACTTTTATATGGTTCTTGGGAAATGGAGGTTCACTCTTGTTTAATTAACATGATTTTTTTAAAAAAAGGAATTTATTGCAAATCTTCCTACTCAAAACACTAAAATTTACCTTTAACATAGTTTTAAATTCTTTGAATCCATGTTTATGAGCCAGAATATTTTTCTCAATTTCTCTTGGTTGTGTCCTTCGGTTACTTTGTTGTGTGGTGTCCTGGTGGCTCAGACAATAAAGAATCTGCATGCAATGTGGGAGAGATGGGTTCAATCCCTGGGTCAGGAAGATCCCCTGGAGAATGGAATGGCAACCCACTCCAGTATTCTTGCCTCGAGAATTCTACGGACAGAGGAGCCTGGCGGGCTACAGTCCGTAGAGTCGCAAAGAGTCGGAAATGACTCAGCACCTAAAACTTTCACTTTCATCCATATAAAAGTACCTCACATATAAACGTGACCTGTTGTCCTCTATAAAATTCCTTTGGGTGAAACTGTAAATATTCTAGTAACTGAAAATGAAATTACGTTTTATGATCACACTGATGAAGTAAGATTTTCCCTGTTTGTTTCATTTAAAATGCTTTTTTCCAGGAGAGGGCATAGCTATAGCCTGCTAACCTGCAACTATTTGCTATGAGGTTTATAAATAGGTACATTGTTGTTACTGACATGCAGAAATGCTTCAGATTTAAAAGGCAGTTATATCATCTATCTTTGCTCTTGCTACATGTTAAATTATGCCTGGGACCATAAACTTGAAGAAAGTTTGATCACTGCAGTGTAACCATCTTAATGGTGGAACAGGGCTTCCCTGCTGGTGAAGAGTCCACCCACCAACGCAGGAGACGTGGGTTCGATCCCTGATCTGAGAAGATCCCGTGTGCAACCGTGCCCGGGCGCCGCAGCTGCTGAGCCTGTGCTCCACAGCCCTGCGCTGCTGCGCCTGAAGTCGGCGCGTTCTGGAGCCCGCGTTCCACGACCAGAGAAGCCGCCGCCACAGTGAGAAGCCTACACACCGCAACCAGAGGAGAGTCCCAGCAGCGACGAAGACCCGGCACAGCCAAAATGAATACATAACATTAATTCAAACATTTTAACGGTGAAGCAGGTCACTTCATGATTGATTTCACCACGGCAGTCAGATTCAGTCACACTAGCGGCCAAATTGACTGGACTACCACCGTCCAGTTCTTGCAATCATCTATGTTAGGCAATCTAAATCAGGAAAAATGGCACAATAGGATAATAAAGAACAATGGGACCCAGTGTTCTTAGGCATATTTCCAAAGTTACTGGAAATCATGGTTTTAAATGTTCAGATAAGTTGATTGCTTATCATCATTGCTAAAAAAAAAAGTGAAATGCTTTGTGGCAGTGCTTATTTAATACAGAAAAAAAAGTCTTTTTTTTTTTTTTTTTAGAATGCTCTAAGGTTCATTGACAAGGGCAGCTATCGAGAGATCTGGGAGAATGACTGGCTCAAAAAAGAGGTAAGTGGAATTTTAAAAAATGAAAACAATTTCTTCTTTCTCATTTTTCTGAACCGGAAATGACTTTTATTTATGAGCTGAAGTCATGAAGCATGGATACGTGACTCACCGAGGTAAAATGAAATTCAAGTGGAGTCCTAATCTTACTACAAGCTGTTACTCAATGAACACCATAAATTTTTTCAATAATAACCAGAAGTCATTTTTGGTGTCACAGTTTTCATACAATACACTCAAGTGTCTAAAACTTCTTGACATTCTAAAACTGACCTGGCCTTCCTCTGAACCCTATTTGCTCCTGAGTGATGGAAGCAAGGCTGAAGGATCATTCTAACCTCATTCTCTCCAGTTTTAAATTGTCTCTTCAGGTATTCAAATTGGTACGGAAGAGGTAAAACTGTCATTATATGCAGATGACATGACACTGTATATAGAAAACCCTAAAGACGACACACAAAAACTACTAGAACTGATAAACTAATTGAACAAGGCAGCAGGATACAAGAATTAACACACAGAAATTAGTTGTATTTTTTTACACTAACCATGAAATATCAGAAAAGTGAAAGTGAAGTCACTCAGTCGTGTCTGACTCTTTGCGACCCTGTAGACTATAGCCTACCAGGCTCCTCAGTCCGTGGGATTCTCCAGGCAAGAGTACTAGAGTGGGGTGCCACTGCCTTCTCCAGGGGATCTTCCCGAACCAGGGATCGAACCCAGGTCTCCCGCATTGTAGGCAGACGCTTTACCGTCGAGCCACCAGGGAAATATCAGAAAGGGAGTGCAAACAATCAACCTCTTTTAGAATCACATTTTAAAAATAGCACATAGGAATAAACTTCATAAAGGAGGTGAAAGGCGTGCTGAGAACTACAAAACATTGACAAAGGAAACTGAAGATGATTAGAAGAAATGGAAAGTTTCCTATATGCTCTTGGATTAAAAGAATTAGTATTGCTAAAATGGCCATAGTACCCAAAGCAATCTACAAACTTAATGCCATCCCTATCAACTTACCCATGACATTTTTCATGAAACTGTAACAAATAATCCTAAAATTTATATAAAAGACTCAGACTTGCCAAAGCAGTCCTGAGGAAAAAGAGTGAAGCAGGAGGCATAATCCTCCCAGACTTCAGAGAATTCTACAAAACTACAGTAATCAAAACAGCATGGCTAGGGCAAAATCAGACATGTGAATTGATACAACAGAGTAGAGAGCCCAGAAATAAACCTGCATCAGATCAGATCAGATCAGTCGCTCAGTCGTGTCCGACTCTTTGCGACCCCATGAACTGCAGCACGCCAGGCCTCCCTGTCCATTACCAACTCCCGGAGGTCACTGAGACCCACATCCATCGAGTCAGTGATGCCATCCAGCCATCTCATCCTCTGTCGTCCCCTTCTCCTCCTGCCCCCAATCCCTCCCAGCATCAGAGACTTTTCCATTGAGTCAACTCTTCGCATGAGGGGGCCAAAATACCTGCATACCTATGGTCAATTGATCTTCAACAAAGGCAAGATATACATTGGGGAAAAGACAGTCTCTTCAAGCGGTGTTGTAAAAGCTGGACAGCTGCAATGAAGTTAAAACACTCCCTTACACCATATACAAAATTAAACTCAAAATAGCTAAATGTAAGACTAAATATGATGCCCTAAAACTCCTAGGAGAGAACACAGGTGAAACATTCTCTGACATAAATCATAGCAATATTTTCTTAGGTCAGTCTCCCAAGACAATAAAAATTAAAGCAAAAATGAACAAGTGAGATCTAATCAAACCTAAAAGCTTTCACACAGTAAAGAAAACCACAAACAAAATGAAAGAACAACCTATGGACTGAGAGAAAAATATTTGCAAATGATACAAACAACAAGGACTTAATTTCCAAAGTATACAAATAGTTTGTACAATTCAGTAACTGAATATTTCCACATGGATGTCACATAGGTACTTCAAACTCAACATACCTGAAATTTATTAAATTTCTTCTTAGATCGTCTTTTCCTGCATTTCCTTTTTCACCATCTGCTCAGACACCCAAGGTAAAATTGTCACCATCAGCTTCATTTCTATTTTCCTTGCTCTCATTTGACTGAATAGAGTTGGTGAGTCTAAGAAACAAAAATTTTTTGAATAAATATGCTTTCTGTGATATTGACAATTATCTTAAAGTTGTCTTTATAAAGTCATGGTGAGTAGGAATTCATACTATTTCCAAAACTAATCAAGATGAATCCTCAATTTTAAAAAATAAGTATTAATTTAAACAAATTCAAGGTGAGCTCAACAGTTAAAGAATATTATAGAGGAACTTAGTTCTTATACTTTTATTAAATATAACAGTATGATCCCAGTAATAATAATTTAACAATTCAGATCTTAAATTCTGTTAAGATATCATAGACATTAGGTTCAGAGAAAATGACTACAAAAATTTATATCTGACTGATAAGAAAGACTATTTGGTGCCTTGGTCCTTCCTACTAAAGCCACAAATCACATTTTGTTTTGTTTTATTTTTTAATTTTCATAATTCAGTGGAAATAAAAGACAGAAAGATGTCAAGTTTAATTTAATTTATGAGCAAAAAGAACTCATTAGTAAAGAACAAAATCTTTTTAAAGAAATTCAATATATTTAATTTCTCTTTATTTCAATAAATATTCATTATACTGTTATTAAATTTACTCACAAAATTAATTAAAACCATTTCTGGTTATAAGTACTATCACAGGAATTGAAAATTGCCTGGAAATAGAACAATGTATGCTAATTAATTTCTTTGAAGAAAGTTAAGAATGAATAACAAGCGATATTTAACACTGGAACTCCCCCAAATATTTCTCCATTTAACTCTTCTTCAGCAATAACCAAAAAGCTTAGATCTCTGGGAGGGATATTAGGTCTCATTAAATGACTTTTATTATCTGAGTTTATTTAGCATGCTTATTAGAAAAATGAAGAAAATTCAAATTTCCAAATAACTTGAACTAACTTAACGACTGAGCGACTTCACTTTGACTTTTCACTTTCATGCATTGGAGAAGGAAATGGCAACCCACTCCA
This sequence comes from Tragelaphus eurycerus, assembly GCA_935064755.1. Taxonomy (NCBI): domain Eukaryota; kingdom Metazoa; phylum Chordata; class Mammalia; order Artiodactyla; family Bovidae; genus Tragelaphus; species Tragelaphus eurycerus. The sequence goes on from CAKXYN010000043.1 coordinate 18,129,039, forward strand.
GTGTTCTTGCCTGGAGAATCCCAGGGACAGGGGAGCCTGGTGAGCTTCCGTCTATGGGGTCGCACAGAGTCGGACACGACTGAAGCAACTTAGCAGCAGTAGCAGCAGCAACTTAACAAATGGAAAGCTGGAAAAACTAGACAGAGATTCAAAGAGGTTAGCAATCGAAGTTTCAAATGTGAGGAGGCATAAAGCTAACTTGGTTCTTGCAGGGGAAAATTTTAAGAGCATACATTTTAATCAGGATCCTAGGTGCCTGAGTTATTCCTTTCCAATTTCTTAAGTACATTTCTTGGGTGTCTGGGGAGAAGCAGGGGCTGGGAGGGAAAAGAGGTCTTCCATTTCCTTCTTTATACTTTCTACCCCAGAAAAAGTGTCATAGTGTTAGTCGCTCAGTCGTGTCCGACTCTGCCACCCCACGGACTGTAGCCCACCAGGCTCCTCCATCCATGGGATTCTCCAGGCAAGAGTACTGGAGTGGGGTGCCATTTCCTTCTCCAGAGGATCTTTCCAACCCAGGGATGAAACCTGGGTCTCCTGCTTTGCAGGTGGATTCTTTACCATCTGAGCCATCAGTTAAGACCCTTACGCAGAATCTAAAGGTATTGACATGGCTGTAAAAAGGGAATTTGTTTTCATTTCCCTAACCTTTCAGAAGATTGAGAGGGAGACAACAATTCAGAACCTTACTTAATACTCTAAAGGCATAAAGGATGTCACAGGTTATCTGTAGCTTGAAAGACTGGACTTAACTCCCTCATTCCCTGCTTGCCAGGAGACCAAGAACTGTGCATGCTGCCTCCCAGTTATGCCAAGCCCTGAGGTCAAACTTTTCCAAACATTCTATTCATTCCTTCTTTTACAACCTCTAACTATAATTTCTTTCTCATCCTTTGATATTTGAAAATTATAAATTTTTCCTTAAGGCATTTGGGCTTGTAATCAAGCTGATAATCTTGTAAAATATGAGATCCTAAAACACCAACTGCTAACTTGGTAATATAGAATTATGGACTTAAATTGTCTAGTGAAATTGGTTAGGATGCTGTTCTTTTCATCTTTAAGCCTTTTCTATGACACTGGTATTGTTTTATAATTGTTTATGTATTTGTTCACTGGATTTTTAGATTTCTTTCCTATTTTGAGGGAAGGAACCATGCTTTATTGAATTTTGTATCCGTCTACCTCAAGCAAGAATTTACCCTTAGTAAGAATTCAGGCATTTAATAAATGACTTATGTGAAAGAGATATGCATGTGGTAATATACTGAATGCTTCCAAAATACAGTAACTTCAACTGCAAATCAAAACTGTGTTAGTCATCTCTTTCTAAGTACTCATCTCAGTTATATTCTTGGCAACTCCTAATAAGAGATAATGCATACCCCTTCCCTGTGCCTTTCTTATTTCATCACGTTCCCTCAAGAGACACAGTACCTTTCCCAGCTATCTTTCTATCATTCTCACCAGCTAATCACTTTCTATTTTATACTCTTAATTCTGCTATTACCTTGACTTCTACCCAGTAGCACCACTCAATCCAGCACCTGCATAGCTCATGCTGTTTTGGAGGGCAGAGAGGTAAGTTGGGGGTTCTATCTAGTAACATTCTTCTATATATTCTCCCCATGATCAAGCCTTCTTTAGACAAAAAATTGTCAAAATGTTCTTAAAGATTGATGGGAACTCTATCAACAGAACCAGCAAGTTGTCTTCATGTTTGAGTTGGCCACGTTTCTGCAGTTAAAGTTAATTAACCCTGCAATGTCTATGAATGGACCTACTGTCTAACCTGCAAGATAAAAATCAGACTACTTTGCATTATTTGGCTCCCATATTTGTGCAGTTCCTCTCCTACTTGTCCCCACACCCATTTTGTTTCTATCCACAGCAAAATAGTGGTGCCTAATACATGTGGTTCCTTCTGCCTAGAATATATCCCCTCTCGTCTGGCTAGAGAATCCCTTCTTTGCCTTCAAGATCCAGAATGGAGGTCATCTCTCCCGTTAATTCTCCTTCACTCCCCCACACCTGGCAGACATAGGGTGAAACTTGCCCTCCTCCCACTGCACTGGGATGGCTTCCGTTACTATATTTCATCATGCTGTCTTCTGTTGCTATCACTCTCCTTCCCAATAAGCTAAGAGACCCCTGAAGGTTATTGTGTCTTGTTGATCCTTTGTTCCCAAAGTGCACTATAGTTTTTGATGCATTGTAGGTATATGGTACAATAACATCTCAGCTATCTGATATTTCTCAGAATGACTCCAGCACACTCGGAGAGAATATAGTTGTCATATAGAGGTTGATAGAAAGGACTCTTAGGCTTGTACTTCTCTTTTTTAAATGCCACAATACAGATTTTTTCCAGTGCTATTAATTTTCATTGTGTTATCATTAACCTTTGATAGAGCCTCATCTAAGTACTAATCAGATCAGATCAGTCGCTCAGTCATGTCCGACTCTTTGCGACCCCATGAATCACAGCACACCAGGCCTCCCTGTCCATCACCAACTCCCGGAGTTCACTCAGACTCACATCCATCGAGTCAGTGATGCCATCCAGCCATCTCATCCTTTGTCGTCCCCTTCTCCTCTTGCTCCCAATCCGTCCCAGCATCAGAGTCTTCTCCATTGAGTCAACACTTCACATGAGGTGGCCAAAGTACTGGAGTTTCAGCTTTAGCATCATTCCCTCCAAAGAAATCCAAGGGCTGATCTCCTTCAGAATGGACTGGTTGGATCTCCTTGCAGTCTAAGGGACTCTCAAGAGTCTTCTCCAACACCACAGTTCACAAGCATCAATTCTTCGGCGCTCAGCCTTCTTCACAGTCCAACTCTCACATCCATACATGACCACAGGAAAAACCATAGCCTTGACTAGACGAACCTTTGTTGGCAAAGTGATGTCTCTGCTTTTGAATTTGCTATCTAGGTTGGTCATAACTTTCCTTCCAAGGAGTAAGCGTCTTTTAATCTCATGGCTGCAGTCACCATCTGCAGTACTAATACCAGTACTGATAAATAAGTACTAATACCAGACTGATAAATTAGTCGTATTTTCTTATTTATCTCTGCTTCCAGCGCACATAAATCCAGTGATGTTCCTGAAGAGTAGGCAAGGAAATTCTTGCCATTCAGTAATAACTGCCTAATCAGGAAACCAAGTTCTGCCTAAAATGACTTGGAATGAAGTCCGTCACATCCCTTCCTTCTTAGAGCAAACAAAGTAATAAATAATACAGGATAGATCTTCCTCTCCATCAAAAGCATTTTTTAAAGTTAAATTTCTTGTGGAAAACTAACACCCACTCTCCTTTTCCTGAGAATAGATTGCAAATCACAGGAAGGAAGTAGAAGAACTGGAAAATGCTATTCATGAGCTGGAAGAAGAAAATTTGGTGCTTATTGATCAGCTATTCAACTGCAGACTTGTGGATCTCAAGATACCCAGGTGAGAGTCATTACGTAGCTGGAAAGATTTTTTAAAACATCTGTATCTATAAAAAGTTTTTTTTTTTTTTTAGATGACAGTTCTTTAATACTTGAAAAGAAAGACACTCACAAAATGGCCATGGGGAAACTATAAGTTTATCAGAATTGACCGTTGCTACAAGGCAAACCTTGACTTGCTTTTTCTAACATTGCACTGTATTCATAATAGCAAACACTTAATATGAATATCACAACTGCTGTCCTTCAGAAACCTCTGGGCCAGCAGGGGAATTGGGCATAAAAATAAATGCATAATAATACAGCAGAAGAAGTATGAATGCAAAGCTTGAGCACAGGAGGAGGGAGTGATCAAGCTTGCGGGCGCTTTCTGGAGGTGTTTGGGACTTCAGGTTACCTTGTAGACTATAGAACGGTTTCCTCTGACAGTTAATGAAAGAGCCAAACTACTTTTTAGGCGTAGAAAATTGCCTGGCATTCCAAGTCACATTTATTCCTGCATAAGTGAAATCAAATGTATATATGGCTTTGCATTTTAGATTACTGCTTTTTCTTATTTGACAAAGTAAGTCTTAATATACCAGTCTTGATGGAAAATCAGAGCCCTGGAATATGGAATTGGGCTTCCCAGGTGGTGTTTGTGGTCAAGATTCCACCTGCCAATGCAGGAGACGCAAGAGATGTGGGTTCAGTCCCTGAATTGGGAAGATCCCCTGGAGGAGGAAATGGCAACGCACTCCAGTATTCTTGCCTGAAAAATTCCATGGGCAGGGGAGTCTGGCAGTCTACAGCCTGTGGGGCCGCAAGGAGTCAGACAAACCTGAGTGACTGAGCACACATACAGTACGGAATTTAAACGAAGTGGCGTTCATAATTTGAACAAAAACATGCTTAGAAAGATAGAGGAATTAAACCACTCAAATGTAGGGTGTACATGCTCAAGATGGGAGAAAAATATCTGGGTCTGGGCAGAGAAGTTCAACATGGTGGAAGGCCCAGGAAAACATTTACACCCAAGTAGTTCTGTTGTTTGTATGGCATGGGAAAAGTACTCTTTGAGACCCAGGAAAGTATTTATTCGGAGAAGGCAATGGTAAACTTCCTAATGTGTTCCAGGAAGGGTGGATACGGGTAAGTTGTGGGTTGTCTGTTTTTGTTTTTGTTTTGGCTGAGCTAAATGATGGGTGTCAAGATACAAGACTGGAGAAGTTGGGAGACAGTAAGATGACTTTATAGTCTGAACACTGGGTGGGCAGGACAGAGGAAGAGTCACCTGCTCCCTTCCACAATCTGTGTGCTGCCCCGGGGCGGTAGGTACCAGTAGGCGAAGTGGGCGATCGGGCTGAATGAATTGGCTTCCTACAGGACTCCTGCACTTCCATCTCTTGAGCTGATGCCCTTAAGGGTCCCTAGGGGCGGGGGCCTCACTGTCCCCCTAGGGGGAATGCTGTCTTTTGCCAGCCTCCCTCGCTATGACACCTCTCCATTTCCACACCCAGACAGCCTCTGCCACGTAGCACCTGCTGCCCGAATCTCTTTGTAATCACGCATCTCTGCCAGCCAGGCCTTCTAATCACCGCTCCATCTGTTTCCCGCTGTGCTCTTTTTCTTTCTTCCAAACCACCCAAACCTCCAGAAAGAGCTACCCTGTAAACTGCCGACCTCACTTCCTGCTTTGGTCAGCTCCGTCTGTTCCTGATTCGGTGCTGATGTGCAGGTGAAATGCTCATTATAATAAAGGGGAATTCCTTCCCGGGATACAGAGAGTTTGGCAAGGACAGGAAGGGAGATGAGAAAGTTTTATAAGAGGGCTTTCATGGAGTTGTGTGCTTTGCTGTGATGTCATTTAGCCGTGTCCTCTAGCTTCCCTCACGGAAATCTTCAGTAAAACCCACATTGTTCATCCGCGCTTTGTGGGCTGGCTTTCTTTAGTGGGAGACATGAGTGCTTAGTCTTGCTCCAGCGTTGGGAGAGATGAAATAAAAATCCATCTGAGGGGAAAGAAACAACACAGATTGTGTTTTTAAAAGGTACCTGGTGTATGCCTCCAGGACACCCTGAACTTTTCCTTTGTAACTAGCATTTATCACACTAGTGATTACATACTTGACACCTGCTTCTCTCCTAGCCTAAATTCCTTCCAGACAAGTATTTAGGACATTTTAGAAAGACCACATAAAGAAACAGAGATATGTGCAAACCCTTAGTTATCTGCTACGCTGCTAATCCAAAAGAAAAATGTTGAGTGTCCTCAGGAACTTTTACTGTACCCGTTTTCAAGTCAAAATAATAAGTAGTATGTAATTTATGACAACTGTCCATTCCACCTCTTTGTTGAGAATTTAGTCCTGTCTAACACCGAAATCAGATCGATTATATTCTTTGCAGCCAAAGATGGAGAAGCTCTATACAATCAGCAAAAACAAGACCAGGAGCTGCCTGTGGCTCAGACCATGAACTCCTTATTGCCAAATTCAGACTGAAATTAAAGAAAGCAGGGAAAACTACTAGACCATTCAGGTATGACCTAAATCAAATCCCTTATGATTATACAGTGGAAGTGAGAAATAGATTTAAGGGCCTAGATCTGATAGATAGAGTGCCTGATGAACTATGGAATGAGGTTCATGACATTGTACAGGAGACAGGGATCAAGACCATCCCCATGGAAAAGAAATGCAAAAAAGCAAAATGACTGTCTGGGGAGGACTTACAAATAGCTGTGAAAAGAAGAGAAGCGAAAAGCAAAGGAGAAAAGGAAAGATATAAACATCTAAATGCAGAGTTCCAAAGAATAGCAAGAAGAGATAAGAAAGCCTTCTTCAGTGATCAATGCAAAGAAATAGAGGAAAACAACAGAATGGGAAAGACTAGGGATCTCTTCAAGAAAATCAGAGATACCAAAGGAACATTTCATGCAAAGATGGTCTCAATAAAGGACAGAAATGGTGTGGACCTAACAGAAGCAGAAGATATTAAGAGGAGGTGGCAAGAATACACAGAAGAACTGTACAAAAAAGAGCTTCAAGACCCAGATAATCATGATGATGTGATCACTGACCTAGAGCCAGACATCTTGGAATGTGAAGTCAAGTGGGCCTTAGAAAGCATCACTACGAACAAAGCTAGTGGAGGTGATAGAATTCCAGTGGAGCTATTCCAAGTCCTGAAAGATGATGCTGTGAAAGTGCTGCACTCAATATGCCAGCAAATTTGGAAAACTCAGCAGTGGCCACAAGATTGGAAAAGGTCAGTTTTCATCCCAATCCCAAAGAAAGGCAATGCCAAAGAGTGCTCAAACTACCGAACAATTGCACTCATCTCACACGTTAGTAAAGTAATGCTCAAAATTCTCCAAGCCAGGCTTCAGCAATATGTGAACCATGAACTTCCTGATGTTCAAGCTGGTTTTAGAAAAGGCAGAGGAACCAGAGATCAAATTGCCAACATCCGCTGGATCATGGAAAAAGCAAGAGAGTTCCAGAAACACATCTATTTCTGCTTTATTGACTATGCCAAAGCCTTTGACTGTGTGGATCACAATCAACTATGGAAAATTCTGAAAGAGATGGGAATACCAGACCACCTGATCTGCCTCTTAAGAAATCTGTATGCAGGTCAGGAAGCAACAGTTAGAACTGGTCATGGAACAATAGACTGGTTCCAAATAGGAAAAGGAGTACGTCAAGGCTGTATATTGTCACCATGTTTATTTAACTTATATGCAGAGTGCATCATGAGAAATGCTGGACTGGAAGAAACACAAGTTGGAATCAAGATTGCTGGGAGAAATATCAATAAGCTCAGATATGCAGATGACACGACTCTTATGGCAGAAAGTGAAGAGGGGCTGAAAAGCCTCTTGATGAAAGTGAAAGTGGAGAGTGAAAAGGTTGGCTTAAAGCTCAACATTCAGAAAATGAAGATCATGGCATCTGGTCCCATCACTACATGGGAAATAGATGGGGAAACAGTGGAAACAGTGTCAGACTTTCTTTTTCTGGGCTCCAAAATCACTGCAGATGGTGACTGCAGCCAGGAAATTAAAAGACGCTTACTCCTTGGAAGGAAAGTTATGACCAACCTAGATAGCAGATTCAAAAGCAGAGACATTACTTTACCAACAAAGGTTCGCCTAGTCAAGGCTATGGTCTTTCCTGTGGTCATGTATGGATGTGAGAGCTGGACTGTGAAGAAGGCTGAGCACCGAAGAATTGATGCTTTTGAACTGTGGTGTTGGAGAAGACTCTTGAGAGTCCCTTGGACTGCAAGGAGATCCAACCAGTCCATTCTGAAGGAGATCAATCCTGGGATTTCTTTGGAAGGAATGATGCTAAAGCTGAAACTCCAGTATTTTGGCCACCTCATGCGAAGAGTTGACTCATTGGAGAAGACTCTGATGCTGGGAGGGATTGAGGGCAGGAGGAGAAGGGGACGACAGAGGATGAGATGGCTGGATGGCATCACTGACTTGATGGGTGTGAGTCTGGGTGACCTCCAGGAGCTGGTGATGGACAGGGAGGCCTGGCGTGCTGCGGTTCATGGGGTCGCGAAGAGTCGGACACGACTGAGCGACTGATCTGATCTGATCTGATTCTAGTTGAGAAATAGACGTGAACTGCACCCAGTGAACGTGTAAAAATTCTCTTCTTTCTTATTTGGATGAAGAATAAGGTATTCTAGCAAATAGAGTTATTAATCCTCTATTTCCCATCAGACCTCCCTCAACGCTTTCCTTCATGACTCCAATAAGGCATTGCAGGATTTGTCTGAAACATTAGGTGAGATGAGTAAGCTAGGTGACTGCCCAGGGACTTCAGTGCCACAGAGCTGAGTCTAGGGGAACCAGAACCTAAAATCTGTCTAACACTAGTCTCATATGATGGCATTCTTTAAAATGTTTTCCGCACCATCAAATACCAAGTGCTGCTGCCCTGTGGTGGTCCAAAAGTGACAAGAAACCCATGATGAAGAGAGAAGCCAGACTCGTGAAGGTCACAGTGTTTAGTAAGATCTTAGTCATTCAAGAGGCCAAAACCAGGAAAGAAGAGAACTCTGTGGCCTCAGACTTGACCACTTGCAGATCAGAGCTTCACTGAGACACACCTTCACCAAGTCTTAAGAAGGTTTTAAGAGATAACTATTCTATGCAGTTACATGATTTGCTGAAGCTGTAAGCATCTTGGATGATACTTGGTTTGTGTGCTTGAAGAAACTAACAGCCTGTAATCCAGGGGATTCACTCGGGATGCTGGCTGGCTGAGCATGAAGGGTTGTTAGTGTATCTGCAAGGGTCATTTGGTTCATGCTGTCTTCAGGCAAACTTCATGGAAATGCCACACACAGCTTTCAAGGTATCGTGTCTTCTGGAAAACTCCACGGGCCTCTGCAGCACAGAGAGCTGCAACTGCACATGCATAACTCACCGGGCTTGTCGCTGGAACATGCCACTCAGTGAAAGCCAGAACCGTGACGTCATCTTGGATTCCTACTGCTTGCTGTCATGTCTTTTTCTCTCTTATTTTTTCAAATCCATCCCATGCTGGCCACCATCATTCCTCATCTGGATTCCTGCAACAGTGATGTGACTGGTATTGTAATCACTCTCATTTCTCGGACTTTGTCTGTTATTCCCTTATCATGGGAGGCACCCCCCACCCCAAGCTCTTCCTTGGCAAATATCTCTTGGTGTTTCAGGACTCAACTCAGATGTCATCTCCTCCTGGAAACCTTTCCTTACCTCCTAAGACTAAATCTGGTGCTTCTCTCACTTCTTGTGTGTGTGTGTGTGTGCGCGCGTGCGCGCACACACGCGGGTGCTCGGTCACTCAGTCTTGTCTTTTTGACCCCATGGACTGTAGCCCAGCGGGTTCCTCTGTCCATGGGAATTCCCAGGCAAGAGTACTGGCGGCAGTAGCCATTTCTTCCTCCAGGGGATCTTCCGGATCCAGGGATCGAGCCCACATCTCTTGCATCTCCTGCATCTGTAGGCAGATTCTTCACTTCTGTACCACGTGGGAAGACCACAGCACTCCTGACACTGGTACAAACCATCATCATAAAACGCTGTCATCTTGTCTGCCACCCCACTGGGCCCGACACCCCTTTTTCATCTGTGCATCTCCAGCTCCCAGCAAGAGAGAGAGACACTCCTGATCAGGGGCTACAACATTTGTTGGCTGACAGACTACTTTTCTTATTTGTTTTTAGGCAACTGTATCTTACCCAGGCTGTTGGGCAGGAAGTACCACCTGAAGTGCCTTTGGAGTTGTCAGAAACACATAAAGGTATTATTTTATTGTAATGGTGATTTTTTTTTAAAATTTGGCAAACACTCATTGAGCTTCTTATTATGGACAGGCACTTCATAGCCGAGAGCAATTCAGGGGGTAGATACCTGCCAGCTCCTCCACCTTCCTCTTGTCCTTGCAGAGCTGACCCAACCCATCTCCTTTCTCTAGCCCTGTTTTTAAATTGAAGTCACCATGTGTCACAGTGAATGAAGTAAAAGCTGGTGATGAGGGACAGGATGATGTCTATACCAGCACGGTTTGCACTTCAGTTCAGCCAACCAACCAAAACGCCAACATACTCACAGACCCCCGTACAATCATGTTAACTTATTAGCTGACACAGGGAAATGCATCTTAGACATGGTTGCAAACAATGGGACTCACTCTCACTCTGATACCTCGATTCTACATTTCCAATTCTCAAATTCATCTCCTGGAAATTCTCAAAGGACTTTCAAATTCAAAATGTCACAAAGTATATGCTATATTTTTATCTGTCCAAAAGCTGTACATAATTAATTTCTTCGCAGTCATCCCAGAAAAGTCAGACTCTCAACCTGTAGACATAAAAAGCAGAGACGTGTCAAGCATCTCATTTGGGAGCAGTGGTTTTTGTCTTAGTCACAAGGACACCAGATCTGGCCAGCTTCTGAAGATAGATGAAGAAGAGAGTTCAAGCATAGAGTTTGGGGCCTCTGATATGAAATACTTACTGTATGAGGATGAGCAGGATTTCAAGGTAAGATTCATGAGAAGACATCTTGACTGCTAGAGAAAATGTTGTTTTATTAATTAGTGGAGAAAATTAACTGAAAATACGGATACTGAAAAGTTCTATTTGCAAGTTATTAGTAAAAGCGGCCCGCCATTCACGCCTGTCGCTAGATATTATTTTCACTCTTACCTTTGCCCAGCTTGCTACATCTATGTGTTGATAGAACTCCATCACTGCCTTATATGGTATAAGGCAGTCCATCTAGGGCCACGTGATAAACTACCTCAAGACTTAGTGGCTTACAACAATAACCACTTTTTTCTCTTTCAAGGCTTCTGTTGGTTAGGAATTTGGCCAGGTCTTCCGTGGACCGTCTTCACTTGAGTTCCGTAGCAGGCGCACCTGCATGCTGGCTGAAGGCTGGGTTTGGGCAGGGAGATCCACCTCTGAGGAGGCTCACTGACCTGGCTGGCCAGGTGATGCTGGCGGAGCTTGGGCCTCAGTTCCTCTCCACATGGGTCTCCTCACAGACGCGCGTCTCCTTTATTGTCCCTTTGTTCCGATATCTGGCTTCCCCCAAGCCATCAGTCCCAGAGACCAAATGTTTCGTATGATGTGGAAATCTTAGGCCAGCACATCCATCATTTTCTATCTGTTGGTGTAGCTACAAATTTCCACCCAAAGGGAAATAACATAGCTCCTGCATCTTGAAAGAAGGTGGTCAGCATCATATTTTAAGAAAAGCATGGGATAGGATGTGTATCAGTGTGACCATTTGGAAAGTACAAATGGCCATATAACACCATTAGGCAAAACCTGGATTATCAAAAAATTAAAAATTATTATTTTAATTTTAAAACCTTCTTGGTACCTTCCAGTCATTTTCATATCCACATCTTACTGTTTTCCTTCTTGGTACTACCAATAACCTTAAAAGTTCTCCTAGAACTTAAAGTCTGATAGGAGAAAGAGTGATTAAGAAAACAGCAGAAACTGAATAAGTCAATAAAAACCATTGTAACTAAGTACAACTCAGTCCTGCTGCCATCAAGTGACCATTTAAAGACTAAGGTTCCAGACTCTATAGCACTCAAACACCCACGTGCGTATCTTGGTATCAGGAGACCTGGAATGTTACAGTGACCTCATGCTAGGGGACAACTGTCTACAAAATTCCAAAATTCCGCACTATTTGGTTGAGTGAAAGACCTTTTTACATTTATTTTTGCCTTTAGCCATTGAATTTATTTATTTTTCTAAATTTATGTTTTATTTAAGCAAAGCTGAATTACAACATTGCGTTCACTGCTGCTGTACAATAATGTGACTGATATAGATCTGCTCTTTTCCATATTCTTTTCCATTATGGCTTATCACAGGATATTAATATAGTTCCCTTTGCTATACAGTAGGACCTTGTTCTTTATTCATTCTATAGTTTATTCATTTATTCATTCTATAGTTTCCCCTTCCTACCCTCTCTGCCACCCCTCACCCCCTTGGCAGGCCCAGTCTATCCTCTATGTCCCTGATTTTGTTTTGTTTCTGTTTCATAGGCAGGTTCATTTGGGTCCTATTTTAGATTCCATGTATAAGTGACATCACATGCTACTTGTCTTTTCTGACTTACTTCACTTAGTGTTAATATGATAGTCTCTAGTTGCATCAATGTTGTTGCAAATGGTATTATTTTGTTCTTTTTCATGGCTGAGTAGTATTCCATTGTATACATGTATCATATCTTCTATATCTATTTCTCTGTTGATGGACATTTAGGCTGATTCCATGTCTTCCACTATTGTGAATATTGCTGCTCTGAACATAGGGGTGCATGTATCTTTCTGAATTATAGTTTTGTCTGGATATATGCCCAGGAGTGGGATTTGCTGGATCATATTATAATTCTATTTTTAATTTTCTGGGGAACCTCCATACTGTTTTCCACATTGGCTGCACCAACTTGCATTCCTACCAACAGTGTAGGAGGTTTCCCTTTCCTCCACACCTTCTCCAGCATTTGCTATTTTTATAGACTTTATAACGATGGCCATTCTGACTGGTGTGAGGTGTTACCTTGTTATAGTTTTGACTTGCATTTCTCTAATAATTCGCATTGTTGAGTATCTTTTCATGTGTCTATTGACCATCTGTATTTCTTCTTTGGAGAAATGTCTCTTTAGGTCTTCTGCTCATTTTTTGATTGGGTTATTTTGTTTTTTGTTGTCATGCTGTATGAGCTGTTTGTATATTTTGGAAATTAAGCCCCTGTCAGTCACATCATTTGCAAATATTTTCTCCCATTCTGCAGGCTCTTTGTTTTGTTTATGGCCTCTTTTGCTGTGCAGAAGCTTGTAAGTTGAAGTCCCATTTGTTTATTTTCATCTTTATTTCTATTGCCTTGGGAGACTGACCTAAGAAAACACTGGTACAATCTATGTCAGGGAATGTTTTGCTTATGTTCTCTTTTAAGACCTTCTTACTTTCCATGGAAGTTTTTGATGTGGTGGAAATGGTATTGTATTGCCATGGACTCAACTGTGTTCCTGCTTCCCACTCCATTTCATATGTTGAAAACCCTAACACCTATTGTGACTGTATCTGGAGATCGGGGCTTTAGGAGGTAATTAAGGTTATGTGAGGTCATAAAGGTCCTAATTTGATAGGACTGTGGCCTTATAAGAAGAGGTTTTGCTCTGTGAGACACTGTGAGAAGGCAGACGTCTGCAAAGGGCTCTCACCAGAACCCAATCATGCTGGCCCCCTGACTTTGGACTTCAGCCTCCAGGACTGTGAGAAATAAAGTCCTGCTATTTCAGCCGGTCAGCCTATGGTATTTTGCTATGGCAGCTCAGACAGACTAATACAGGGTTTCACTTCAGAACCCTGCTCTAGATGGTTCTGAAACATATGGTACATTTGCTTTTCTTCTACCATGCATTTATTGCAGCTCTAGAATTGTGTGTTTTGAAAGTTAAATATAGTTATATGCATTTTTGAGAAATAAAACATTGCCTTCCTTTTCCATTCTTTGATTCTCCTAAATTCTTATAGATGTCTATTGATAACCTCACAACATGCCAGGTACTTGTTAGATGGTTGAGAGAATATAAAGGGGAGAACAGGAAGAAGTATAGTCTCAAGCTGCCCATGTGGCAGGCCCTACTCGAAATCACATGTTGTTAGTAGAAAGCAGGTAAGACTATCACTGACTACTGTTCAGGAGGAATGTATACCTGTATCTGTCTCTGTGACCAGTCTTGTGTCCCAACACTTGGTACACATCCTGGCACATAGTGGGCACTTGGGAAAGGTTTGCTGAAGTGTTGAAGGAGTTCAAAAGGAGGAGGTATGACTTGGAGAAGCTTTCAAAAGGAAGGCACGCATTGAACAGGGCTGGAGCTGTTTCAACCCAGTTTGGGGTTAGCTGTGGGATTTCATATCAATTAGACTTCCCATTCTCTTTGTTGATACGTTAAACTATATTTAGTTTGGCAGAATGTGGTAAGCTTTATACCTACAGTAGATCCTGTGAAATGTGTAAAACTCATGTGGATTTGCTCAGTATTAAGATATTCATTGTCAAAGATGTTAGCAGATCTTTCCCTTTGATCGTGAATAATATAGAAAACTCTGCTGTGGTTATATCCTGGCCAGCAGAGGGCTATATAAATGCAGCCATTACTTTATTTTACTGATTAAAGAGCTTGCAGAGGATATATCTCCCTACTCTATTGATGCCTCCCAACTCCCCCCACCCTGCCACCCTGACCCACTGTCCAAGTCCCCAAGACACAAGCCTGCTAGCCTTGCTGCCTGCTCTTTGGGGGATCTTGCCTACCATGACCCAGTGGGTGTATACGTTTACTGAGTTTTTTATTTACAGTAGCTCTTATTTTTCACGTGTTATACAGCATTCAGACAATTAGGACACAGTGTAATCTGCCAGATAAAGGCCAACTATAATAAATAAAACCTGACCCCCAAAGGCTGGTAACTTGCTAAATAACCTCTCCTGTCTCCTCTGTGTCTGTTCACCGCAGGATTATGTAAACCTGGGCCCCCTGGAAGTGAAGCTCATGACTGTGGAGAGCAAGAAAATGCCCATCCACTTCCAAGAGAAGGAAACTCCAGTCAAATTCTATGAAGATGTCAGGAGCCCAGAAAGCCACATCACGTATAAAATGATGAAGTCTTTTCTCTAAAACTGAAAAGTGAAAACAACTTCCTGTACTTTTCTTTGGGGAACTGAGGTGTATCAGTTGCCCATTTTATTTACACTTTGGTCCATTTTTAAAGCAGTGAATATTTCTAAAGGTCATAATTACAGTTAAAAATCAAAATTCTGAGTATTCAGCTATTCATTTACTTGCATGGCCCGAGAGACAAAAATGAAAGTACACTTCATATTCCAAGTGTTCAGGAGCATAACAGTGGGCCAAGATGGTCCCCCAGGGTGCTTACCACTTAGACATTTACTGACTGATCTAGGATACCCATATGAAATAGTTCATTTAGAAATTTTCTGAGGAAAATTCAGAGGTTTGTATAGCACTGACTATACATCTTTCCCTTTGAGGGTGATGGATGATAGCCAGTCCACAATTCAAGTCCACTCTTTACCCTGACACGATTTATAATGAATATCAAACATTTTATAAACCCATTTGAGGGTGGTAGTTTGTTTTGTAGAAATAGCGCATCAGTCGGGAGGCCCAGGGCTCCCCTCGTAGTCAACTACTGAGTTTGTGCTCTCGAGCCCTGGACCAGAACTACTGAAGCCCGTGTGCCTGAGCCCGTGCTCTGTAACGAGAAGACACTGCGGCGAGAGGCCCAATACACGGAACGAGAGAGCAGCCCCCAACCAAGAAAAGCCAGCAACCAAGACCAATGCAGCCAAAAATAAACAGAAAGAGAAACCAGGATTTCAAAAAATAGGGAGGTCCATCCCCCATCAGTGATACCAAATCTAAACTTCTGAGTCCCCTTCCAAGGCCATCATTACTTCCCTGTTATTGGTACCACGAGGCAAGGACACTCTGACTGTACCTGAATTTGACACTGGCGTTTCATTTTAAAGCTAGTTCTACTTGTAAAGCTTTTTACAAGAACCACATTTTAGATACAAGTCCACAGAGTGACCAAACATTAACCAAAAGGATGGTGGTATGACTAAACTATTAAAATAGACTTTAAGGTAAGAAGTGTTAAGAAAAAGAGAAAATGAAGCAAAATATGTCACGATAATAAGCAGATTAATTCATCAGGATGACATAACAATTCTAAATAATAACATAATCTCAAAATACATAAAGCCAAATTTACCAAACTAAAAAGCAATATGGTAAACCTTATGCTATATATATTTTACCAAAATAAAAAACCAAAAAAGGCAAAACCAAATTCCAGGTCAGGCTTGACGGTCTTAGCACACCTCTCTCAGTAACTAATAGACAAAAACAAGACAAAATAAAAAAACACCCAAATCATGAAGGATTTAAAACGGTGAACAACTGTAGAATATACATATTTTTCAAATGTACATAAAATATTTACAAAAATAGACTGTATCCTGGGCCATAAAAAGTGGCAACAAATATTCAAAAAGTTGAAATGTGTGAACAGTTCTCTGCTGCTGCTGCTGCTGCTAAGTCGCTTCAGTCGTGTCCGACTCTGTGCGACCCCATAGATGGACGCTCACCAGGCTCCCCTGTCCCTGGGATTCTCCAGGCAAGAACACTGGAGTGGGTTGCCATTTCCTTCTCTAATACGTGAAAGTGAAAAGTGAAAGTGAAGTCGCTCAGTCGTGTCCGACTCTTAGTGACCCCATGGACTGCAGCCCACCAGGCTCCTCCATCCATGGGATTTTCCAGGCAAGAGTACTGGAGTGGGGTGCCATTGCCTTCTCCGGAACAGTTTTCTGACCACAGTAGAAAATAACTAACACAACAATAATAACAAAAAACTATAATTTTCCAGTAAGCTTGATACTTCTGAAAAAGCTATAGGCGAAAGAAGAATACTTTTTCATTATAATGAAAAATATGACATCAAAACTTGTAAAACCAGGTAAGTGTTGTTTAAAGGGAAATTTATAACCTAAGTTCAGTTCAGTTCAGTCGCTCAGTTGTGTCCGACTCTTTGCAACCCCATGGACTGACTGCAGCTCACCAGGCTTCCCTGTCCATCACCAACTCCTGGAGCTTAAGTTTATATATTAAAAAAAAGAAAGGTTGAAAGTTCAATCATCTAATCCTTTATTTCAAAAATCTTTAAAAAAAGCAGCAACAATAAACCTAAAGAAAGTAGAAGAAAGGAAATAAAGGGCAGAAATTAATTATATAGAAATTGGATGTATAAAAGAGAAAATCAACAAAACCAAAAGGGTTAATAACCACCAGTAAGATTAACCAAAAAATAGAGAAAATAAAAAAAAAAAGAGACATCACTACAGGATTTCAGACATTATTAAAAAGTCAAGAAATTAAGGGGAAAAAAAAACTTTTCCAATAAATTTGACAATTTACATTAAATGGAAACATTTCTTGAAAAACAGGACGAAATAAAAATTCTGAGTAGGCCTTGATTTGTTTTAACAAATCAAATCTATATTTTAAATTTTTTCAAAGCCAGCTGGCTTGCTTTACTGGTGAATTTTTCCAAACATTTCAGAAAGACATAATATCAAACATACATAAAATCTTTCAGAAAATGGAGAAAAAAAAAAAATTTCCAAAGTACTCTATGGGGTCACTATAATCCTAATATCTAAAGCTGGCACTATCATTTCAGGAAAAGAAAATTAAAGGCCAATATCTCTCATGAATATAGATGTAAAATCATTCACAAAATATTAGTTTATTGAATCTAGCAATATATATTATAATAAATAATATTTCATGAATAAAGAAAGCAAGGTTGATTTAATATTCAAAAATCAGAGTGGAAACACGAACAAGATCAATGTCAGTCCCTTGGTTGTGACATCGTACTAAATTTTGAAAAAAATGCTTATTTTGAGGGAAAATGGAGACAAAGACTGCGTGATCTGTTTGTATTATTTTCTACAATTGCATGTGAATCTACAGTTGTCTCAAAACAAAAAAATTAAGGGTATAATGAACAGAACATAGATGGTAGCTCATATGATCATCTTCATAGGTACAGCATTTGCTAAAATTCAATACTGTGATAAAAATTTATAGCAATATGATAAAGCGCTTAGCAAACAAGGAGTATCTTTTAAAATAAACACCTATAGCTAATATTGTACTTAATAGTGAAATATTAAACATTTTCCTACTGAGGTCAGGAACAAGACATATATATCCATCATCGTGCTTGTATTCAACAGTGTTGACTAGAACACTAAAGTGTTCTAACCCATCCAATAAAAGGCAAGAAAAAGATATTAAAAACATAGAGGTTAGAAATAAAGAAGCAAATTATCTTACTTATAGATATCAAGTTTTGTATGTAGATAATGCAAAGTATTTTACAAACTATTAGAACTTACAAGTGAGTTTAGCAAGGTCACAGAGTACAAGGTCAGTAGAGATCTAATGTATTTCTTTATACTAGCAACAAACAATTGGCAACAATAAAATATTTATAATAGCATGAAAATATGAAATATCAAGGAATTCTTGTGGTGAAAAATAAGCCAAATTTCTGTACTGAAGACAAACATTGTTGAGATAAAAGAATTAAATGGAATAAATATATACACGATTATCATGAAGTGGAAGATTCAAAATAGTTAAGAAGCCTCTTCTTTCCAACTTGATCTGTAGACTCAGTGAATCCAGATCAAAATTAAAGCATTTTTTATAGAAGTTAACAAGTTGTTTCTGACATTATTATGGAAATTTATAACATGGCAAAAGACCTACATTAGCCAAGACAATCTCGAAGAAAAGCAACAAACTGCAGCACTTAACAGTACCAAACTGCAAGACCTTATATAACATTTCATGAGTTAAGACAGCGCCCCATGGGTCCAAGGATGAAGAATAAGTCCAGGGGAATGGAATAAAGAGTCTAGAAACAAATCTACACATTTACAGTCACTTGATTTCTGCAAAGATACCACTATAATTCAGTTAGGGGTGTGGTCTTTTAATATTAATACTAAATGATGCTTAGGCAACTGTATGGCAAAAAATAAATCTTAACTCTTACCTCCTGCTGTAAGTAAAAATCAGCTCAAAGTGGACCAGAGACCTAAATATGGAAGGTAAAACAATGAAGCTTTTAGTAGAAAATAAAACAATATCCCGTGCATATCCAATAAATCCACAAAACCTATGCTTGAAATTTTAAACAACATTGGTACATGGGTATATGTGGATTTAGCAATGGTCCACAAGGTCCCACCAAGCCTACTGCTCCCTAAATTAACCACCTTCCTGGGGAAAATAGAAGTCAAATAGAAAATAACTCTTCATAAAAAGATTGATGAATTGCATTTTATTATGCAATTTTTACCTATGGCTGATTCATGCTGATGTTTGACAGGAAACAACAGAATTCTGTAAAGCAATGATCCTTCAATTAAAAATAAATTTTAAAAAATATATTTTTTCATTAAATGGCACTGTTAAAAGTCAAAAGACAAACCACATACTGGGAGAATATATTTCCTACACATATATCTAACAAAAAAATCATATCCAAAATATGTAAAGAACTTGTACAAATCCATTGAAAAAAAGACTTGAACAGACACTTCACAGAAGAGTATATCTAAATAACTAAAAAGGAGATTCACACTATTAGTAATGAGGGAAAAGCAAATTAAAACCACAATATATTACACACCCACTAGAATGGCTAAAATTTTACTAAAGTTGAAATTAGTAAATATCGATAAGGGTACAGATTTGAACTCCTCATAGTTATTGATGCTTCCCAGGTGGCTCAATGCAGGAGATGCAGAAGATGCCGGTTTGATCCCTGGGTTGAGAAGATGCCCTGGAGAAGGGAATGGCAACCCACTCCAGTATTCTTGCCTGAAGAATCCCATGGACAGAGGAGCCTGGTGGGCCACAGTCCATGAGGTGGCAAAGAGTCAGACACGACCGAGCATTACCACCACACAGTTTGTGATAGGAGCATAAACTGGCACAAACACTTTGGAATGTGTTTGGCAATAATTATTAAAGCTGAACACATATGTGTGTGTATATATACACACATACAAATACACATACACACACAATCAGATCAGATCAGTTGCTCAGTCATGTTCGACTCTTTTCGACCCCATGAATTGCAGCACGCCAGGCCTCCCTGTCCATCACCAACTCCCGGAGGTCACTCAAACTCACATCCATCAAGTCAGTGATACCATCTAGACATCTCATCCTCTGTCGTCCCCTTCTCCTTTTGCCCCTAATCCCTCCCAGCATCAGAGTCTTCTCCAATGAGTCAACTCTTCGCATGAGGTGGCCAAAATACTGGAGTTTCAGCTTTAGCATCATTCCTTCCAAAGAAATCCCAGGGCTGATCTCCTTCAGAATGGACTGGTTGGATCTCCTTGCGGTTCAAGGGACTCTCAAGAGTCTTCTCCAACACCACAGTTCAAAAGCATCAATTCTTCGGCGCTCAGCCTTCTTCACAGTCCAACTCTCACATCCATACATGACCACAGGAAAAACCATAGCCTTGACTAGGCGAACCTTTGTTGGCAAAGTAATGTCTGTGCTTTTGAATATGTGATCTAGGTTGGTCATAACTTTCCTTCCAAGGAGTAAGCGTCTTTTAATTTCCTGGCTGCAGTCACCATCTGCAGTGATTTTGGAGCCCAGAAAAATAAAGTCTGACACTGTTTCCACTGTTTCCCTATCTGTTTCCCATGAAGTGATGGGACCGGATGCCATGATCTTTGTTTTCTGAATGTTGAGCTTTAAGCCAACTTTTTCACTCTCCACTTTCACCTTCATCAAGAAGCGTTTTAGTTCCTCTTCATTTTCTGCCATAAGGGTGGTGTAATCTGCATATCTGAGGTGATTGATATTTCTCCTGGCAATCTTGATTCCAGCTTGTGCTTCTTCCAGTCCAGCGTTTCTCATGATGTACTCTGCATATAAGTTAAATAAACAGGGTGACAATATACAGCCTTGACATACTCCTTTTCCTATTTGGAACCAGTCTGTTGTTTCATGACCAGTTCTAACTGTTGCTTCCTGACCTGCATACAGATTTCTCAAGAGGCAGATCAGGTGGTCTGGTATTCCCATCTCTTTCAGAATTTCCCACAGTTGATTGTGATCCACACAGTCAAAGGCTTTGGCATAGTCAATAAAGCAGAAATAGATGGTTTTCTGGAACTCTCTTGCTTTTTCCATGATCCAGCGGATGTTGGCAATTTGATCTCTGGTTCCTCTGACTTTTCCAAAACCAGCTTGAACATCAGGAAGTTCATGGTTCACATATTGCTGAAGCCTGGCTTGGAGAATTTTGAGCATTACTTTACTAGTGTGTGAGATGAGTGCAATTGTGCGGTAGTTTGAGCATTCTTTGGCATTGCCTTTCTTTGGGCTTGGAATGAAAACACCTTTTTCAGTCCTGTGACCTCTGCTAAGTTTTCCAAATTTGCTGGCATATTGAGTGCAGCACTTTCACAGCATCATCTTTCAGGATTTGGAATAGCTCAACTGGAATTCCATCACCTCCACTAGCTTTGTTCGTAGTGATGCTTTCTAAGGCCCACTTGACTTCACATTCCAGGATGTCTGGCTCTAGGTCAGTGATCACACCATCGTGATTATCTGGGTCATGAAGATCTTTCCTGTATACACACACATTACAATCCAGCAATTTCACTCTTACCGTAACATGGAACAGAAACAAGTGCTTATGCTTACCAGAAGACATGAATAAGAATGTTCCTAACAGCTTTACTGATAATTGCCAAAAACTGTAACAACCCAAATGACTATCAGCAGTAGGAGATGTAAGTAAATTGTGTGATATTCACTCAGTTGAGTAAATAGCAGTGCAAGAATAAACAACTTCCATATGTAGCTATTCATATAGAGATCAATCTTACAGACATAAGAGCGAAGTGAAAGAAGGCAGATAGAAAAGAGCACATCCAGTATGACTTCATTTACACAACGTTCAAAAACAGGACAAGCATGCTAACCCTGACGACAGAAGAGTGGTTACCTCTGTGGCGAGGAATGATGAGAAGGGTACATGAAGGAGTTTTCTGCTCATTTTAATGAATGGCAGTTAGCATGGATGTGTTCACTTTGCAAACATTCATCACGCAAGACACTTAAGATGTGTGTGCTAGACTGATATGTTGTATAATTCAAAAAGACCAAAAAAAAAAAAAAAAAATAAGTATCCCCCTAAATAACCATATTCCAACCTATTTCATGAACTTGACAGAGTGAATGGCAGCAAGAGTTTCCTGACAGGAAGACAGAATACTTTGTTAGGACAATCTTTCAAAGGTCAAGAGAAACAGAAATGTCCTGGAAAAAGTTAATAACAATATGGAGTGAACTGGCCAATTTTTCTTTTGCGAAAGAGAGGTAAACTTTTTATAGATAAGATTTATCTTTACATTTCTCGAGTAGGAAAAAAAAACTGACTGACTTTCCCCTGGGACAAACCAAAGAGCTTCCAGTAACTAACAAATACAGCCTGTGTGACAGCTCACTGGTTTCAGTAGGTCAGCAGAAACTAACATTGTTTTTCTCTCACACTTGGAAAGTTCAGAACATGAGATTATTAAAACAAGCCAGGCATAACATGGTAGGATTCCAGCATTAATTTGTTAGTTGTGGCAGTTTCTCCTTCACAATGTGAATTTGAATCAGAAGAAAATATCAAATGACTAAAACTCCTGTTTGCTGCCAAGATGCCAGAGTGGCATTCTTTGGAAAAAGAAAGGGAAGAATGTTCTTTTATTCTGTTAATATCATTTGTGTGTGTGTTTAGACTTTGATAGTGGTATCTTTAAAACACATCTGGACCTTCCGAACACCCCAGATTCTTAACAGTTTAGTGTGGTAGCTTTCTTAGATGACTACATTAGAAAGCAAATCTCAATAAAATTGTACCCCCTGTGAATACCTATCACTCTTAACTATTCAACAAGACATTTATGAAATGAGCCCTTGCATCCAGGCACTGTGTGTATAGGACATTAGTGAAAGAAAGTGAAATGTTAGTCGCTCAGTCGTGTCTGACTCTTTGCGACCCCATGGACTCTAGCCCGCCAGGCTCCTCTGTCCTTGGAATTCTCCAGGCAGGAATACTGGAGTGGGTTGCCATTCCCTTCTCCAAGGGATTTTCCCGACTCAGGGATCAAACCCACGTCTCCCTCATTGCAGGCAGATACTTCACCACTGAGCCATCAAGAAAGTTCCTGCACAGGACATTAGGGAGGCAAAATAAAATTGCTCCTTTCCTCAAATTATTCATCATCCAGTAAAAAGTGCCTGACGGGCAAAGGAGCCTCTCTGGGTTGGTACAACCTGCTCTCACTCTTGAACTCTAACAGCAGAGAAGGAAGAAAGGAAAGTGGAAGATGACAGAACAGGATATTGTAGGTGGTTGGGTGATTGTGTTTAACTCAAAACATTCAATTTTTAACAGCAATCCACTCCAGTGTTCTTACCTGGAGAATCCCAGGGACGGGGGAGCCTGGTGGGCTGCCATCTATGGGGTCGCACAGAATCGGACACAACTGAAGCGACTTAGCAGCAGCAGCAGCAGTAGGTTTGGAAAAGAAACAAGATGAGTTTTGGAGAATTTTTTTGTAGGTTTCAGAGTAAACAAGCATGTGAGTTTTCTACGTTGCCTTTCAAGATTGGGGAAGTAGCGACTGGGTGGTGGCAGCTTTAGCAACAGGCTGTGAAGCTACTTCTTGTGGTCCAGGAATGAGATAAGTTTGAAGAAATTAAGAAAATGTGAAGAGACAGTGGAGTATGGGGAAACACTCTGGAAACAGGCTGGCTGCCTTGAACCTTGGGGATCACCTTCACTTCTTTCAAGCCTGGTTTCCTCATTGTATTACATGGAAACTAATTCCTGTATTGCAGGATTGTTTCAAGGACTACAGAGAGTGCCTGTAACCTGCACACAGTAAAAGTGCAATGCATGGCAGTTGAAATGATAACTGACATGTAATAGCAGTCTCTGGAAGAAGGCCCAAGTCGCCTGCCAGTTGCAGTATATCCACCCAAGGCGCATAGAGTGCCTGTGTCTGATCCATCACATGCTGTAACGCATCAACAAAGCTCTGATGACAGCTGGGCCCTGAATGCTTGTAGCAAGGGGCTCACTCTGTCCTGAGGTTGTTACTAAACCAAATTTGGGTCCGCTCACTTGGGTGCAGTAAAGCCAGTCTGCTAACACTAGGCTGTGATGAAGTGAAGTACAGCCTTAGTTGCAGGGCCAAACAAGGAAGATGGGCAGCTAACACTCGGGAGACTCAAATTCCCTGATAGCTTTCAGGAAAGCTTTTAAAAGACAAGGTGAGGGACAGGGTTGCAAGGTTTGTGACCAGCTTGTGGACATTCTTCTGATGGGTTGTTGGGATGGTGATTGGGAATCAACATTATCAACCTTCTGGTTCCAGCCTGTCTGGGTTCTACATGCTTGTGGTCAACATGCAGTTAACTTCTTCCATCTGGGAGGACTTTCAGTATCTGCCAAATAGCTCAAAGATGTGGCTCAGAATACTATCTATAGCCCTTGAAGAGGAGCTAAAGTTCCTTGACTTTGTTTAATGCCTGACCAGTTATTATTTTGTCTTGCTTGACTGTTTCCCTTTGTTTCTGCATTTTCTCACTTCTCTGTACTCTTTGGGACTCTGGGAGAGCCTAGGAGTCTAGTTTTTCTACAAACAAGATGTAGGTGGAAGATATAGGAAGGGTCTGTCGTGGGAAGGCTAATAGGATCCTGCTCAGTTAGTCTCTCCTTTTCTTTGAAACTCCTCTGTCTTGAGGGAGAGCAAGTGCAGAATGAGAAAGGGAATATACAATAGTTTTGGACAGAGCCGGTAACTAGAAATTCAGCAGAGGAACTCAGTTTTAGCAGGGGACTGATTTCAGGGGTGTCTGGAGAGAGGGACTTAGAGACTCCCTGATGTGAGGGTTCCAAGAAGCCATACCCTGGATCTGCTGATTTAATCAGGCTTGTAGGGACAAATAGTAAACCCAGTTCAAAAATTCTTCTGAGTACGGGGGAGGGAGGGCATCCCGCATTGTGGGTCAGTGGTAATATTTTTGTTTCTGAGTCCTAGAGTTGGACACTGGAGCAATTCAGGGTCAGGGAGATCAGGGGATTTTTGTGGCAATAAAGGGCTGTTTGTTAAAGGCCTGCTTGATCCACGCTTGCTTTACTAGATCTCAACACAACAGCTCTCTGTATTTTTCTTGGAATAAAACTGGCTTTTGCACTAGACGCAAGGAACCGTGCCCTTGAGCAGCGGAGGCTTTCTAAACATTAGTGACTTTAACTCGATTAAGTATTTCCATTTCCTACTCCTGTGACTTTGCAAGGCTCAAGTTCCCAGAAAAGCTGTTTTTTGGACCGTGACTCTTTAGGTTGGTTACGTTTTAGTTCATTCCGTTCTTACAATCTGCGTAAGGGCAAAAACCCGTCAAGATACTCAAAAATTCTTCATATGGAAATGTTCTCAGATTTCCAGCCAGCAAACGAGTTTCAAAGGACTGCAGATTCAGATATCCTCAAAGATTCTTAGGAAAAGCTTTTGTCAGCATTTCCTTCCTCAAATCCTGTGCTCAGCTCACTGACCTCTTGCCTTCTTGGGTTAGGGCCATATTTTTGTATAGTCTCAGCTATAAAAATATGCTAGGCCTTGCAACATTCCCTTCCTAAGAGGAATGGAAATGAACTATTGGATTCCCCTAGGCATGACTAAGAGGCCAGCAAGGCACTTTTACCTTCAAGCCCTCAGATACCAAATCAGAGGCATGGCGGGCTCTGGCCTCACTTGGGCTTCTGGTTTCAAGTGTGCAATTAACTTCAGATCTCTGATATTCTTTGACTGTTCCATGTCATTTTGCATGGGTCATTTTCTCCTAGCCACTTAAAAAGTGTCCTCTGTGGCTTCTGTGCTATTTATGTAACAATGTCAACGTGGGATACAGCTGGGCCTAAAATCTGGTGAGAAGGTACACATTTCAACATGCCTTGTAACATTGGCTGAGCACAAGTAGTTTGGATCTGCTTATTTTTCTGTTTATAAGCTTTTAACTTTTTTTTTTTGCATTTCAATTCAGTTCAGTTCAGTTGCTCAGTCGTGTCTGACTCTGCAACCCCATGAATCGCAGCACGCCAGGCCTCTCTGTCCATCACCAACTCCCGGAGTTCACTCAAACTCAGGTCCATCGAGTCGGTGATGCCATCCAGCCATCTCATCCTCTGTCGTCCCCTTCTCCTCCTGCCCCCAATCCCTCCCAGCATCAGAGTCTTTTCCAACGAGTCAACTCTTCCCATAAGGTGGCCAAAGTACTGGAGTTTCAGCTTTAGCATCATTCCTTCCAAAGAAATCCCAGGGCTGATCTCCTTCAGAATGGAATGGTTGGATCTCCTTGCAGTCCAAGGGACTCTCAAGAGTCTTCGCCAACACCACAGTTCTTTGAAATATTTAAATTCTAAAGCTAGAAGCTATAATTCTCTTGAAGATACCTCAGATCTCAAGTTACATGTGACATGGAAGGGATTTAAAGTCATTGAGCAGAAAATGTTCAAGAAATTGGCAGTTCTTTTAATAGCTAATAAGGCAATGGCACCCCACCCCAGTACTTTTGCCTGGAAAATCCCATGGACAGAAGATCTTGGTAGGCTCCAGTCCATGGGGTCGCTAAGAGTCGGACACGACTGAGCGACTTCACTTTCACTTTTCACTTTCACGCACTGGAGAAGGAAATGGCAACCCACTCCAGTGTTCTTGCCTGGAGAATCTCGGGGACGGGGGAGCCTGGTGAGCTTCCATCTATGGGGTCGCACAGAGCGGACACGACTGAAGCGACTTAGCAGCAGCAGCAGCAGCATTTGACTATGATAGCTGCTGCTGGTTTTCCTTCAAATCTATTATCCCCATGCTTCTATAATAATATATTTAGCTGTTTGAGTTGAGAATATGGTCACTCCAATTAAAGTCTTATTTTAATCACTGTTAGTGTGAACTTTTTATTACATACAGCCAAACCTAATCAAAAAACAGAGACTGACATGAATATTCACCACACTGAAGTCAATGTTTTCGATAGTAAAGTGTAGTTTCCAGGACACTAAATAAGGCTTCAAGATATCTATTCTTATAAATTTTGTAAATTTATTGTTATAAATTATATAAATGTCACAAATTTTAAAAAGGGCTCAAACTACTTTAAGGCTTCCCTGGTGACTCAGTAGTAAAAAAAAAATCCACTTGCCAGTGTAGGAGATGCAGGCTTGATCTCTGGGTTAGGAAGATTCCCTGGATGTCAGGAAGAGACAGATCAGGAAGATTCCTGGCATGGCAACCCACTCCAGTGTTCTTGCCTGGACAATCCCAAGGACAGAGGAGCCTGGCAGGCCACAGTCCATGGGATCACAAAGAGTCAGATGACTGAAGCAATTGAACACACATGCACACAAATTACTGTAGAAAGTATTCTGCTTTATCTGAGGGCATCTGAAACTACCAACCTAAGTAAACTTAGATTTGTGGGGCTTGTGGTTTTCAAAACATTGTTGCCACCCCAAACTATAGTATTGCTGAAGCTGCCTCAGAAAACATTCAGAAAACTAAGATCATGGCATCTGGTCCCATCAGTTCAGTTCAGTTCAGTTGCTCAGTCGTGTCCGACTCTTTGTGATCCCATGAATTGCAGCATGCCAGGCCTCAGTGTCCATCACCAACTCCTGAAGTTCACCCAAACTCATGTGCATTGAGTGGGTGATGTCATCCAGCCATCTCATCCTCTGTCGTCCCCTTCTCCTCCTGCCCCAAATCCCTCCCAGCATCAGAATCTTTTCCAGTGAGTCAACACTTCGCATGAGGTGGCCAAAGTACTGGAGTTTCAGCCTCAGCATAAGTCCTTCCAATGAACACCCAGGACTGGTCTCCTTTAGGATGGACTGGTTGGATCTCCTTGCAGTCCAAGGGACTCTCAAGAGTCTTCTCCAACACCACAGTTCAAAAGCATCAATTCTTCGGTGCTCAGCTTCCTTCACAGTCCAACTGGCACATCCATACATGACCACTGGAAAAACCATAGCCTTGACTAGATGGACCTTTGTTGGCAAAGTAATATCTCTGCTTTTTAATATCACTTCATGGCAAATATATGGGGAAACAATGGAAACTGTGACACTTTATTTTGGGGGGCTCCAAAACCACTGCAGATGGTGACTGCAGCCATGAAATTAAAAGATGCTTACTCCTTGGAAGAAAAGCTATGACCAACCTAGACAGCATATTAAAAAGCAGAGATATTACTTTGTCATCAAAGGTCCATCTAGTCACAGCTATAGTTTTTCTATGTATGGATGTGAGAGTTGAACTATAGAGAAAGCTGAGTGCTGAAGAATTGATGCTTTTGAACTGTGGTGTTGGAGAAGACTCTTGAGAGTCCCTTGGACTTCAAAGAGATCCAACCAGTCCATCCTAAAGGAAATCAGTCCTGAATATTCATTGGAAGTGCTGAAACTGAAACTCCAATACCTTGGCCACCTGATGTGAAGAACTGACTCCTTGGAAAAGACCCTGATGCTAGGAAAGATTGAAGGCAGGAGGAGAAGGGGGCAACAAAGGATGAGATGGTTGGATGGCATCACTGACTCAATGGGCATAAGTTTGAGTAAACTCTGGGAGTTGGTGATGGACAGGGAGGCCTGGCGTGCTGCAGTCCATGGGGTTGCAAAGAGTCGGACACGACTGAGTGACTGAACTGAACTGAAGCTGCCTCAGCACCAAAGGCTCCTTGCTTGAGGTCATGAGGAGTAAGAGGGTCGGGATTCCACTCCAGAAGCAGCTCATGAGACCTCCACCAGCACTGGGCTGATATTAACTACTCAAACAAAGCAGGGTAGATAGATACAAACACTGAGAGTTTCAAAATTCTTTGGTAACACTAATAATAGCAAACTCTTAAATGCATTTAAATGCACTTTGCTTATATTAACCTAGTTGATCCTTCACATAATCCTATGAGGAAGGATCTTTAATCATTCTCATGTCACACATAAACAAAGAGGCAGAGAAAAGTTTAGTAACTTTCCCAAATTTCTCCATTGATTAGGGGTCAGAGTCAGGATTTGACAGGGCTTTTGTCTCCAGAATCTAGCCTCTTAATCAGTCACAAGCTATTCTGCATCCCAGTAATAGTACTTATGTACTAAACCTTTATCATGTGCCAGGCTATTTTTAAATGCTTCCACTTATTAATTCATTAAATACAACAGTCCTATGAGGTAGGCACCATTATACCACCTGGTGGCTCAGTGGTAAAGAATCCATCTGCCAGTGCAGGATTTGACTGGGTTCGATCCCTGGGTTGGGAAGATCCCCTGCAGAAGGAAATGGCAATCCACTCCAGTATTCTTGCCTGGGAAGCCCTATGGACCAAGGAGCCTGGCAGCCTACAGTCCATAGTGTCACAAGAGTCGGACACGACTTAGGAACTAAACACCACCACCACAGGTGAAGAAACTGAGGCACAGGGAGAGTATATAACCTGTCCAAAGTTGAAAAAGGTTGAAAGTGTTAGTCGCTCACTCATGTCCGACTCTGTGACCCCATGGACTGTAGCCCACCAGGCTCCTCTGTCGATGGAATTCTCTACTTGTGTAAACTAGGGGTTAAAGCCACAGCAAGGCTGCAGAGTCCACAGCTACTGCTATGCTTCATTTTCTCATCAAGCAGCCAGAGCTTCTCTCAATGATGGAGATGCTTTCAGAAGGGAAAGATGCTTTTCGAAAAAGACATTTTCTGCAAAGTGCCCTCTGTATGTGCCTGTATTCCAGGCTCTCCATTTGCCTTTCTTCCACCTCCACTCCTGACCACTCAGTTCTTCCCTTACTCCTGTTGATTTTGCAGCTTATTTCCCCTTTTTTTAAACTTCCTTAACTCCTACTCTACATAATTAATGCTATTAGCACATTCTTTTAACTTTATTGACATATAATTGACAAATAAAATTATAAGGTAATTACAGTGTATAGTATGATGATTTGATATATTACACATTGTGAAATTATTCCTACCATAAAGTTAACATATCCATCACCTCTACATTCTTACCTTTTGGGAGGGGCAGGGTGAGAACATTTAGGTTCTACTTTCTTAGTAAATTTCAATTATACAATACAATGTCATCAACTCTAGTTATCAGGTTACTCATTAGATCTGCAGACCTTATTCTTCTTATAACTAAAACTTTTTACCCTTTTATTAACCTCTCCTGATTTCCCATACCCTTCAGCCCCTACAAATCAATTTTCTATTTCTCTGTTCCTATTATTTTTATTTTTTTTGATTCCTCATATAAGGGATAGTATACAGTAATTTTCTTTTTCTAGCTTATTTCACTTAGCAGAATGACCTAACAGTCTCATCTATATTGTCACAAATGACAGGATTTCCTTCTTTTTAAAGATAGAGTAATATTTTATTGTGTGTATATATTTATCACAATTCTTTTCGTGGTCAGTTCATCTGTTGACAGACGCTGAGGTGGTTTCCATACCTTGGCTATAGAGAAGAATACTGCAGTGAACATGAGAAGTTAGCTGTCTCTTGAAGATAATGGTTCTGTTTCCTTTCGAGACACACCCAGAAGTAGAATTGCTGGATCACGTTCTATTTTTAATCTCCTGAGGAACTTCCACACTGCTTCCCAGAGTGGCTGTATTAGTTTACATTCCAGCCAACAGTGCACAAGGGTTTTCTTCTCTACACATTCTCACCATTATTTGTCATCTTTTGTCTTGTTGATAACAGCCATCCTAAGAGGTGTGAGGTGATGTCATTGTGATTTTGAGTTTTGTTTCCCTGATTAGTGATGCTGAGCTCATTTTCATGAACCTGTCAGCCATTTGTATTTCTTCTTTGAAAAAACTATTCAGGTCTTCTGCCCATTTTTAAATTGCGTTTTTTTTTTTTTTTTTTTTGATGTTTAGTGCATGGATTCTTTATATATTTTGGATATTAACCATTATCTAGTTTTAGTATCAGGATAATGACAGCCTCAAAAAAAAAAAAAATGAGTTTGGAAGTATCTTCTACTCTTTTTATTTTTGGAAGTTTGAAAAGTGTTGGTATTCATTCTTTAAATGTTTGGCAGAATTCATCAGTGAAGCCATCTCTTGCACAGGAATCTTATAAGTTGAGGTGCTAAATGTGGGATGCAAACCCTTCACTCCTCAGAGAAAATTTCGATTGTATGGTACTGTGCTGGCCAGGGTAGAATTTATGGCCAAATTATGCCTCAGCCTTACCTCTCTGTTTTTATGTGGGTATTTCCTCATTTACCTGATGTGTAACGTTGTTCAGAGGGCTTCTATAGTATCTCAGTGGTAAAGAATTCGCCCGCTAATGCCGGGGACGCAGGAGATGCAGGTTTGATCCCTGGTCAGGGAGATGCCCTGAAGAAGGAAATGGTAACCCACTCTCGTATTCTTGCTTAGAAAATTCCATGGACAGAGGAGCCTGGTGGGTTGTAGTCCATGGGATCGCAGAGTCAGACACGACTCAGCACACAAGGGTTGCTCAGCTGTACCGAGATTTCCTATAGCGGTACTTGCCCCGTGTGTTGCTGTACGTTCACCTCGCCTGCAGAAGGAGGGGTGTTCAGAAGTCTCCTGTCACCGTGGTCAACTTCCAGGACATTCTCCTGCTGTTTGTGTCCTATCTTTGGCCAGCTCTTCCAGCTATACTACACAGCGCCTAAGTTTTGCTCATGCTTTAGAGACTATTACAATTGTCTCCTGACTAATGATTTGCCATTTCCTTCTTTTCTCTCTCAATACACAACCATAGTGATCTTTTCACCAACAAAAGGTCTTAAAGAATCCTCTGCTCAATGTTTGCAGCAGCAGCACCCCATTTTGGAATGAAGCCTAAACCTCAGGGTGAAAGCCGTGGCCCGTCGCCATCGCCCTGACCTCAGCTTCCACCACGTTCCCTCTCACCCACTCTGCTCAAGCCTTCCTGGTATCGTTGATGCTGCTCCGAGAAGCCCAGCACCGTCTCCTTTAGGATCTTTGGTCTTTTCCTTTGCCTGTGTACGTGGAGAAGGCAGCTAGTCTCCACATCTTACCATCTTGCTTCCTCACGTCATGTATCTTGGTTCAAACATCATCTCATCCAAGGTCTTCCTTGATACCTTATAGAAAAGTATTATCATACTCTGTGCTACTGTGGTGCTGGAGAAGACTCCTGAGAGTTTCTTGCACAGCAAGGAGATCAAACCAATCCTAATAAAAATCAACCCTGAGTAATCATTGGAAGGACTGATACAAAAACTGAAGCTCCAATCCTTTGGCCACCTGATGTGAGGGGCTGACTCACTGGAAAAGTCTCTGAGGCTGGGAAAGATTGAGGGCAGAAGGAAAAGGAGGTGACAGAGGATGAGATGGTTGCATGGCATCACCGACTCAATGGACATGAGTCTGAGCAAGTTCCGGGAGATAGTGAAGGACGGAGGAGACTGGCGTGCTGCAGGCCATGGGGTTGCAAAGAGCTGGGCACAACTTAGTGACTGAATGCCAACCATACTATGATCACATCACTTATCTCGTCACCTTTTTTCCTATAGTACTCATCACATCATAAAATTTGTCTATTGACTATTCTCAGGAAAATACATTCCATAAAAGCAAAACTCTTTTTTCCCCTGCTGCAGGCACACTGTTTATTTGAATGACAGGCAGGAAGTGGTGGCAAGTGGGGGGCTGGGCAGGTCAGCACTGCTCCCCGTGATCCTGCTTTGACGGCCACCCAAGCTGTTGGCATCTGGGTCAGAAATCCTTTCCCTCCTCTCCCAAATTAAAGAGCATTCTTCTCCCCACGAGACCTGGGGAGACTTGTGTGCTGAGCTGAGTGCCCCATTACAGCCCACAAATCCCACTTTCACAGTTTCTCACACTTCAAACTACATGCTCATAGAAGACACTCAAAGTGTCAAGTGCATGAACAAAATAAATTTACCTTCATCTTAAAAGGAAACTCTTCCTCTGCCTGTTTGCCCTCTGTTTATTGTCCTCAACCTCTTTTAGTTCGTAACCGAGCTTCTTGATGCCTCTGCACTTGCCCTATCTCCTCAGTTCCATGCACTCTGGCTTCTGTTCTTGCCAAAGCCTGGGTGTAGCTAGGGTAAGGTTTATGTACCTACCTGCTCAGTCCAATGGGCAGGGTTGAGCTTTGTTTCACTTGAGTAGATCATTCTTGACTTCTTCATCTATATCCTTGACATCTCTTCCCTGGTTACTCTCTAGTTGACTGGTTTTTCCTGGTCTCCATGAACTCTTTCAGTTCAGTTCAGTTCAGTCACTCAGTCGTGTCAGACTCTTTGCGACCCCATGAAATCGCAGCATGCCAAGCCTCCCTGTCCATCACCAGCTCCCAGAGTTCACTCAAACTCAAGTCCATTGAGTCGGTGATGCCATCCAGCCATCTCATTCTGTCGTCCCCTTCTCCTCCTGCCCCCAATCCCTCCCAGCATCAGAGTCTTTTGCAATGAGTCAACTCTTCGCATGAGGTGGCCAAAGTACTGGAGTTTCAACTTTAGCATCATTCCTTCCAAAGAAATCCCAGGGCTGATCTTCAGAATAGACTGGTTGGATCTCTTGCAGTCTAAGGGACTCTCAAGTCTTCTCCAACAACACAGTTCAAAAGCACTGATTTTTTATTTCAAAAATCAATTCTTTGGCACTCAGCTTTCTTCACAGTCCAACTCTCACATCCATACATGACTACTGGAAAAACCATAGCCTTGACTAGATGGACTTTTGTTGGTAAAGTAATGTCTCTGCTTTTGAATATGCTACCTATGTTGGTCATGATTTTCCTTCCAAGGAGTAAGTATCTTTTAATTTCATGGCTGCAATCACCATCTGCAGTGATTTTGGGCCAAAAAAAAAAAAAAAGTCTGACACTGTTTCCACTGTCTCCCCATCTATTTCCCATGAAGTGATGGGACCGGATGCCATGATCTTTGTTTTCTCAATGTTGAGCTTTAAGCCAACTTTTTCACTCTCCTCTTTCACTTTCATCAAGAGGCTTTTTAGTTCCTTTTCACTTTCTGCCATAAGGGTGGTGTCATGTGCATATTTGAGGTGATTGATATTTCTCCCAGCAATCTTGATTCCAGCTTGTTCTTCTTCCAGCCCAGAGTTTCTCATGATGTACTGCATATAAGTTAAATAAGCAGGGGGAAAATATACAGCCTTGACATACTCCTTTTCCTATTTGGAACCAGTCTGTTGTTCAATATCCAGTTCTAACTGTTGCTTCCTGACCTGCATACAGGTTTCTCAAAAGGCAGATCAGGTGGTCTGGTATTCCCATCTCTTTCAGAATTTTCCACAGTTGATTGTGATCCACACAGTCAGAGGCTTTGGCATAGTCAATAAAGCAGAAATAGATGTTTTTCTGGAACTCTCTTGCTTTTTTGATGATCCAGCAGATGTTGGCAATTTGATCTCTGGTTCCTCTGCCTTTTCTAAAACCAGCTTGAACACCTGGAAGTTCATGGTTCATGTATTGCTGAAGCCTGGCTTGGAGAATTTTGAGCATTACCTTACTAGCGTGTGAGATGAGTGCAATTGTGCGGTAGTTTGAGCATTCTTTGGCATTGCCTTTCTTTGAGACTGGAATGAAAACACCTTTTCCAGTCCTGTGGCCACTGCTGAGTTTTCCAAATTTGCTGGCATATTGAGTGCAGCACTTTCACAGCATCATCTTTCAGGATTTGAAAGAGCTCAACTGGAATTCCATCACCTCCACTAGCTTTGTTCGTAGTGATGCTTTCTAAGGCCCACTTGACTTCACATTCCAGGATGTCTGGCTCTAGGTCAGTGATCACACCATCGTGATTATCTGTGTCATGAAAATCTTTTTTTGTACAGTCCTTCTGTGTATTCTTGCCACCTCTTCTTAATATCTTCTGCTTCTGTTAGGTCCATACCATTTCTGTCCTTTATTGAGCCCATCTTTGCATGAAATGTTCCCTTGATATCTCTAATTTTCTTGAAGAGATCCCTAGTCTTCCCTATTCTGTTGTTTTCCTCTATTTCTTTGCACTGATTGCTGAGGAATTTCTTCTCTCTCCTATGCTATTTTTTGGAATTCTGCATTCAGATGCTTTTATCTTTCCTTTTCTCCTTTGCTTTTTGCTTCTCTTCTTTTCACAGCTATTTGTAAGGCCTCCCCAGACAGCCATTTTGCTTTATTCCATTTCTTTTCCATGGGGATGGTCTTGATCCCTGTCTCCTGTACAATGTCATGAACCTCCATCCACAGTTCATCTATCAGATCTAGGCCCTTAAATCTATTCCTCACTTCCACTGTATAATCATAAGGGATTTGATTTAGGTCATACCTGAATGGTCTAGTGGTTTTCCCCACATTCTTCAATTTAAGTCTGAATTTGGCAATAAGGAGTTCGTTATCTGAGCCACAGTCAGCTCCCGGTCTTGTTTTTGCTGACTGTATAGAGCTTCTCCATCTTTGGCTGCAAATAATATAATCCATCTGATTTCAGTGTTGACCATCTGGTGATGAACTCTTTACTAACCTCTAATGGAAATATTATTCAGGACTTTTCACTGACTTTATTCTTACTTGACTCAGTTGTTCCTTTGGTAATCTCAATCACTGTAATGTATTCATTTGCATAAAATATTTTCCACACTCTGGGTTAATTTCTTTAGATTCCCAGAAGAGGGATAACAGGGCAAAGGACACAAATACTTTCATGGCTTTCTGAAAGGGCTGCCTAATTTATAGAGCCCCTAAAAATGATCAGAGTTGCTAGTTTTTCCCCCCAGGAGTGACAGAATTTGAACAGTCAAAATAGGTTAACCATATAAACGCAAAGGGGCAGAAAGCTCAAGTTCTATTCAGTGGAAACTCCTGAGCAGAAACATCAAGAATGGAAGCGTGAGAAAGGTGGAAACTGATGTAGACCTTGAAAGCTTGGTGAGCAATGAGCCACATAGGCAGACTGGAGGATTCCAGCGGTTAACGTGCAGGACTGAGGGGGAGAGGCTGGCCAACCGGACAGATGAATCCAGCACGTATTGGGTAACTCCACCCATCTCTGGAAGCTACCCATTGAGGAGAAAATTGCCAAACGTGGAAACTTTATGAAACATGTACACTAAGGCTTTCAAGTGAGACTATGCCTGAGAAGCTACTTGTTAAGTGTGAAACTAAAAATGCCTTGTGGGCCCTCTAGTTGCCCCTAACATAGGACAAGTTTCCTGGGGGGTTTCCACTTACCTTCTAAATTTCTCATGAAAGTAGAACCCATGCTGATGAATGGAAGCCCCTCTTCTCTACTGGGTGATGGGTAAGGAATCTTGTTCTCCTAAGCACATCAGACCAGTATTCCTCCTGTCTTTAGTGGAGACACTTTCCTTGTTATCAGCAGTCCAACCCTCGCCTGAGGGTTGAAACCATCTCTTACCTTTGGTTGGCGGGCCTGGGAATTGGCAGAGCTTGGTGGTGTACACTGGCTTCTCTGAGTCTCTAATTGTCCACTGTCTGCTGATGTAAACCATGAGACTCAAGCTGCTGTGTGTTGCAGGGACGGTCTCGGGTGGTGGGGTGGCTTCAGGGAGGAATACAATTCATTAATCTGTCCTCTTAGTCTGTGATATGGACAATTCCTATTTTTAAACTTAGGTGCTACATCAATTGAGCACTTCCCAGATGGCGCTAGTGGTAAAGAACCCACCTGCCAATGCAGAAGACTTAAGAGACACGGATTCAATCCCTGGATCGGGAAGATCCCCTGGAGAAGGGAATGGCAACCCACTCCAGTACTCTTGCCTTGAGAATGCCATGGAGTGTCTGGTGGGCTACAGTCCATGGGGTCACAAAGAGTTGGACACAGCTGAAGCAACTTAGCACACACCCACAATTGAAGTCACCCAGCTAAAATCCCACCCCCAAATGATTTCAGATCAGATCAGATCAGTCGCTCAGTCGTGTCCAACTCTTTACGACCCCACGAATCGCAGCATGCCAGGCTTCCCTGTCCATTACCAACTCCCGGAGTTCACTCAGACTCACGTCCATCGAGTCAGTGATGCCATCCAGCCATCTCATCCTCTGTCGTCCCCTTCTCCTCCTGCCCCCAATCCCTCCCAGCATCAGAGTCTTCTCCAATGAGGCAACTCTTCGCATGAGGTGGCCAAAATACTGGAGTTTCAGCTTTAGCATCATTCCTTCCAAAGAAATCCCAGGGCTGATCTCCTTCAGAATGGACTGGTAATGCTCCAAAATTCTCCAAATGATTTACCCAGATATATTTTCTGAAAGTATAATTATGGGGTGGAGGGTAAGATCTCAAGTGTTCTGACAACTTATCACCAATTAAAAAAAAGGCTGTGCTGGTTTATATATACTCACTTCAGCTTTAGATTAGCCATCAAACTCTGTACTCATGCCCATGGTGTTACACAGATGCAGTCTGATAGGCAGACATCCGCTATGAATGGGTCTACTACCGCAGTATACAGCACAGTGCTTACAGCAGCCCTGGAGCCAGACTCTACAGGCCAAGGACTGTGCCCAACCCCTGAGGTGTTAATGATCACACAGCAACTTACCCCCAGGCCTGTACGTATCTGTAAAACAGGTATAACAAAGATTGCCCCCTTCATAGACTTGGTTAGATGAACAATATATACATATTCAGAACAGCTTTACGCTTGAAAACACTGCTGTTTTCACTTAAATTTTTCAGTTACTACTACATGTTTTTCACTGGTCATTAGCATTTTATCTTTGGTGAACTGTTTATCATATCCTTCCCTTTGTCTACTTGACTGAGGTGGGCTTACCTCCTTACATTTCTACTTTTTAAATCATTTGGAATTTATGTTGGTACTAGGTTGGAGGCAATTCCACCCTCCTTACCCAAATAGATACATGCTAGTAAAATTGACCTATATACTCTTTTGAAATGCTCTCAATCACATGAACACCTTGGTTATTAGGCGTATTATTTGTGTAAGGAAAACTCGTGTGTCTCCTTTACTCTCACACAATATGACACCAGATGTACGGGTTTTCCACACCAGACACTGGCCAAGGCTCCAACGCTTCTCATACGAACTACAGTTAGCACAGACACCATGGGTTACAGGCTCAGTCCCGCAAGACTGCCTCTCCTTACCCTCACTCACAGTCCAATTGTAAGTCCAGGTAGTCATCTGTACTTCCGCTGAGCTATAAATCAGGGCTTCTGTGACCCTCTATGTGGTCCTGACAATTTGTCAGAACGGCTCACAAAATGCAAGGAAACACTTAAATTTTACCAATTTATTATATTAAAAGGATATGATAAAGGATACAGAAAAGACAGATGAGGACTCACATGGGGTAAAGTCTTCTGGATGAGTCCCAAGTGCAGGAGCTTGTGTCTCCATGCAGTTGGGGTGCACCAGCTTCCTGGCACATGGATGTATGTGTTCACAACCTGGAAGCTCTAAACTCCTTCAGATTAGCATTTCTATGGAAGCTTCATGACATGGACAAGATTGATCCTTCAGTCTCTAGCCCCTTCCCTTCCCCTTTCCTGGAGGATGAGGTTGGGTTTGAAATTTCCAAACTTCTAAACACGGCTTTGTCTTTCTGATGACTAGCTCCATCTTGAAGCTATCAGGGAATCTACCAAGAGTTGCCCCATTAGAACAGAAGGCACGCCCATCACCCAGGAAATGCCAAGGGATTTATAAACTTTGAGTCAGGAACTAGACCAAAGACCAACTATTAGAACAAAAGACGCTCTTAGTGCTCTCCTATCACCTGGGAAATAACAGAGGTTTTAGAAGTTCTGTGCCAGGAACCAGGGACAGAGACTATTATTGCTGCACGCATTTTCTCTCATTTCACATTATCCTATTCTGTTTGGCTTGCTTTTAAGTTAATGTGACACTCATTTGTGTTACTGCTTTCAGATGCGGCTGTCGTTCCTCGCTTTGCCCTTTGGACCCACGGTGCTGTAAGTTCTGTCCATCGTGAATTCCAAGTTCTACCTATCAGTACAGCTGTCAGAGGACTGGCTCCTCCCAAGAGCTGCTATGAGCACCAGTGGTGCGGCCATTCCTCACCTGCCTCTGACAACCCTGTGGTTGGCTCCTGGGGAATCTCTCACTGAGTATTATCCCTCCTACTGTGGTGCGTCTGCCTCCTCTGGGTACTTCAAGTCTGCCATCGATGAGTAATTACATGGGAGTAAAGACCTTTTCAGTTCCTACCCTACGTTAAGACAAAACACATGTTACACCCATGACTGATTCATGTCAATGTATGGCAAAAGCTACTACAATATTGTAAGTAATTAGCCTCCAATTAAATCTATATTTTTAAAAATTAGCCTCCAATTAAAATAAATAATTTAAAATTAAAAAAAAAAAATGAGAAACGCAGACTTCACTGTGTCTTTTAAGATGGCCACTAGGCTAGGCGACAGTGGCAGTGCAGCGAGCCTGACACTTCCATTTAAAGTGTTCTTGAAACGTCAAGAACACTAATTGCAAGCTCTGCACACCAGTGCAGACCCTGGAGTCCCTGTGTGTGAAGGAGAGAGGGGGCTGCTTCCTTCCCTTTGGGCATCTCTTTGCCTATAGTCCCGGCCGCGGCACAATAGCCTGCTGCTCACTCATGGCGAGTGTACAAGACAGCTGCCAAGTGCCCGTGACCACGGCAGGCAGACAGGCGCCCGACTGAAGGAGCTCAGACAGGGTGGCGTTTAGCTCTCCAGGTGACTCTCATGCAGAGATTTCTATTTCAAAAGCAACTTTGAAATCAGCTTTTATAGTAAAGGAAAAGTTCTTCTGAATGAGAACTTATTAGGAAGCAGTTTCCATAAAACATGCTCTGCTTTTTGCTCCTTCTAGCTGAATGCCTACAACCAGCCTACCCTACTCTGCCACAAAACCGTCACATCTACCCCCAAAATAACTACAGAAAGACCTTAACTTTTGACAACGTGGGGAGTTCCGTGCAGCATAAAAACGACACCTGCCTGATACATCAGTAACAAATCGGGCATTTTCTAAGTGCTTTTAGCAAAACTAGACCAAAACACTAGCTAGAGACTTAGAAAACCTCTCTGATTGGTGACACACTAAACAGAATGCCACTGCTTAGTAAAAACAAGGAGTAAGCTTGAGGTCTTCTGAGAGAGACTGCATGTGAGATAACACAGCAGCCTTTCCACTCACACTGCAGAATTCTAGGTCTAGTCAGATCCATGCAAGGTAGCAAATGCGACAGAACAAAAGATCGAAGATAGATGCAAAGGACTCATGGAAGTTGTGAAGTCATCTTTTCTCAAGGAAAAGATTATTCCTTGGATGACTGCTGGGGGCCTCTCCAGACTGTGAGCCAACCACTGCTGCACACACAGGAGCCACCCTCACCTGGACAAGACATTCTGGTTTCGTCCATGCAGTGCTGGAGAACAGGCATGACATCAGTAATCTGAATTCTTAAGAATTTGGAAACATGCTTATTAGTAACGGTAAGCAAGAGAAAGTGGTGGGGGGGGGGGGAGTGAAAGTCATTCAGTCATGTCTGACGCTTTGCAACCCCATGAACTGTAGCCTGCCAGGCTCCTCCGTCCATGGAACTCTCCAAGCCAGAATACTGCAGTGGGTAGCCAATCCCTTCTCCAGGGGATCTTCCCAACCCATGGATCGAACCCAGGTCTCCAGCAAGGCAGAGAGACCATCTAAACAACAGAAGAGCCTTGCAATTATTTTAGTTCAAGGAGAACTTATCCCATAAAGTCCTATATTCTAGGATTAATGTTTTGTTGGCTTGTGGAAAAGTAAACAATTCCTGCTCCAACATAATGCCCCTTCCTAAATATGGACTCTCATAGTCACTTATTAAGAAAAATATATCTTAAGAAAATACAGTAACGAGATGTTAAAAGCATAAATTTTGAAAATGATTTGGGATGGGCTAGTACTCTTGCCTAGAAAATTCCATGGATGGAGGAGGCTGGTAGGCTGCAGTCCATGGAGTCTCTACGAGTTGGCCATGACCAAGCGACTTCACTTTCACTTTTCACTTTCACGCAATGGAGAAGGAAACGGCAACCCACTCCAGTGTTCTTGCCTGGAGAATCCCAGGGACGGGGGAGCCTGGTGGGTTGCTGTCTATGGGGTTGCACAGAGTCGGACACGACTGAAGCGACTTAGCAGCAGTAGCTTCCCTCTGCTAGCAATCACTTGTAGCCACTTCCAACTTGCTACCTAGACAGTAAGATAGTGTGGGCATATACAGGTTTATAACCTGATTCAGTTTTGTGTTTTTTTATGTATTCTACAGCTTATTTACCTCACTTGTTACATTATGATTATGAAGCTAACATGGTTGTGTGGTTTGTGTTTTTCCTTGTCAGTCACGTCTAGACATCAGAGCAGGAAGTGGGAAATGTGCTCTATCTGAGAATAAACAGCGGTCATCAGGCTAGAACACAGAAGGCAACAATTCCCTTCTCAGTTCATGCAAGGCCTGACTCCAAGGTCTATTAGCTAATTGACCTGGGCAAGACCCTAATTCCAATCTGTGAACTGGGTATAATGGAGATAATACCAACCCAACATAAGCCCCAAAGTTTGAACCATAAGATGGAAATATTTATGAAGCATTTCACAAGCTTGAATATAGTGGGGAAAAAAACCCCCACAGTATAAGAGGAACAAGCCATAGCACTATAACATCCACTCAAACACCAGGAGAGACAAATCAAAATCTGTCATAATGGTAAGGAAGTTAACTTACAAAAGTACATTTTCCAGTTTGTATGAAAATGGTTTAATAACAGTGAAACTTAAAAAAGTGGTAATATTCACAAAGTGTATTGGTTAAAGACTCTTTTTTCCAACCATGGCAAATAGTATGCAGACACATTTATCAATGCAAAGCTTTTGGTCCCTCTACCATGTATTCTGAATCCTACTTACTATTCACTATGAAACACGATACAGTCAGAAGCTTTTATGGCAGACATATCACATGCATCAATGTGTCAAATTCACAGCATTTTCTCCCTTAAACTTACCTGACTGAAGGCATCTGATCAAAATGCAAAAATGAACAATTTTAATAAACAGTTCAGCGTATCAATGTCTAGAAGGTAACAAAAGTACAAAGATAAAGCTTTTTGGAAATTAAGTTAAAACAAATAAATTTTACATTTTATTAAATCATCAAATATAATCACTGGGGTATACTTTTATTAGCAAAAAATAATAATACCAATGATAAAGAAAAACGGAAAAAAGAAAATGCGCCTCAGACCAGAATACCATAACAAAAGTTTTGTGGAAGCTGCATTTTATTTGAAAATCCACCCATTTTTGCTAACATACATTTTAATATTGTAAACAAAAATAGAATCTGCAGAGACAATGCAACAAGTATGCTTAAACTCATGTACAGAATTGCTTTCCTACAACAAACTGTCCTTCTTAAGGCCCCTCTCAACCCAAATGTTAAGATGTATTTACACAAAGCACCGATCAACAGTGCAGTTTAATTCTTCGTTAACTAAACTCTTGGCTAGACATTAATTTTAAAGATACTATTTCCCCTTATTTAAAAGGTACATGATCGTAACATGGCATGAGCCAAATAAAAGGTTCAAGGATTTTGTCCCCTCCCCTCCCCCCATAACACCTCCTAGAGTTT
Organism: Tragelaphus eurycerus; assembly: GCA_935064755.1. Classification (NCBI taxonomy): domain Eukaryota; kingdom Metazoa; phylum Chordata; class Mammalia; order Artiodactyla; family Bovidae; genus Tragelaphus; species Tragelaphus eurycerus. The sequence goes on from CAKXYN010000043.1 coordinate 18,171,412, forward strand.
TACTGAAAAGAAGGAAAGTCTTGAAGTGAAAGCAATTCCTCACATTCATTTTGGAAAGGCCCTAATGTCAAATGGAAAATAATGACATGCCAAGCACAAAGCAGTAAAGTTCCTTCCCAATGCACTAATGCTGAATTTAAAATGTAGTGCTTTTCCTAGTTCAGTGAACTGTTCCCTTGCAAAATCCTAGGCACAGAATTGACTATAAGGATTAATGCATTTATAATGCTTCCCTAAATCCCACAGAGACTGAGAATTCTTAAGCGATTCAGACCTATGGACTTGCCTTAAAATATTTAGTGCTCTGTATGTCAGCTGAGAAGCATTCTGAATCAGATTCATTCTTATGGATAACAATCACACATACCGTGTACATCCATACTCATTTTCATAAGGTTTGATACAATATTAATGTTACGTAAATTGATAATCATAAATAAATACAAATACTTAAGGAATGTCTACTGCAAACTGAATATATAATTTTTTTTTTAAAAAAAAAGAAAAGTTAATTTTAGTTACTGTTTCTGTGAGGACTGGAGAAAAGAAAGATACTGCATAATGAAGAATTATGATTTGATCCCCCCAAAGAGTCCTGGTGCATTAGCGTAAAGGACACAGCTCTTCTCTCCAGGCAGCTTTTCCAAATACAAATTTCACACTTTCCAAATAAGGGCTTTTCTTGGTAGGTTACTGATTATGGGTATTAATAGGAGTTGAAAGAACTGAAGGGTTAGTCACCAAAAAGACAGCTCTTAGTCTGAAATCATGGCATTTCTTGGCTTTATAAACTGTATTGATACGTTCTCCTATAGACTAGTCCCAGTTTCCTTCATGGGCCTTTACTGGGTTACTGTAGCATTCTAATGGAAGAAGAGAGTTTAAGAGACAGCAGTTTGGATTTTGCTGGAAGTAAGTATTTGCCGCTTGAGCACTTGTCTTTTTGGAATAATTCCATTCTCTTCCATCTAGTTACATAAACTGTATCTGGAAAAAAAAAAAAGAGTGTGAGTTAATCCACTGCATTAAGAGATACCTTCTCATAAGTGAAAATGCTTTGTGTCTTTTACCATTCAACTTGCCTGGAAGTGTTCATAACATGCTTATCACAAACCCTGATTACAAAACAAAGTCAGTACTATCAGCTTATCATGAGCCAGAACTCAGTATTTGAAGCAAAATTATAGGGCCTTCCAAGTTTCTTTCTAACTACTAAAAACCAAGGGGTATGGAAAGAAGGAAGATGAATGAACAATTTTTCCATGACAAGTTCAGAAAATCTCTCCATGAACACAAATATGCCACATAAAAATCTCATTTAGGCAACAAGCAAAATTTGAAATTTTACTTCTAAAGATTATAGCAAAATTAGAGATAATTAAGGGAGCAGTATGATATTTGCTAAAAATTTCTTTACTAGTATAAATCAAAATCTGAAAGATCTACTTTCTATTCACTTAGATTCTTCACTCATAACATCCTTTAAACTGCTCATCCAAAGAAATTACTGGAATAGATACGCTAGTGAACTGCTGTGAAATCAGAAGAGTACAAACTCTCAAAGATCCACAAGGTGTATCTACACTGGGGGCTCCAGCATCAAGAAGAAAAATGACACTGCTTTCCAGGAAAAGAGGTGGTATGGATTAAAAGCAGAATCTTTCTATCAAAAAGGGCACTATGTATTCACTTGCCCTTACCTTAGAAAAATAATAATAAGCTGGTTTTGGAGGAGGGGGAAAATATTATCATTTTAAAGTGAAAAGGCATACATAAAAAAAATAACCCTTTAAAGAAATTGTTAAAAATGAATTCTTCACAATGAATCCTGGCCATTAAAACTAAAGATGCTCCTTAATAAGCTTGAATCCAATGTATAAAACTGCTGTTGTTCTCTATAAATCTTTTAAGACTGAATACAAACACCCAGTTTTTAATGGGTGGTGTTTGATCTCATCCATCTGCTGTGAGCAGTGGATGCTTATATGTACACATGTGAGACAGTCCTTTGGTTTCACACCTTCTAACAATGTTACAGACATTTTCCAAAAGCAGTTTGTCCTCATGCCCTATTTGGATCTATTACTCTTCACCGCAAGAACAGAGGAGGAAGAGGGGGAATCTAGAGTCCTTTAGAAACAAAAAAGAAGAGCCATTTGTGCTTAATGTTTGGTAATTTTTAAAAGTTATTTCAGTCCCCGTCTCCCCCAACAAGCAGCAATACCTAAAGTGATTTATAAGAAATCCTCCAAAGAGAGCTCTGCAAAAGGGTCCTTTCCTGAAGCTCTGTGAGGACTGTGACTGGAGGGGCTGGAGGCTGCCGACAGCTGGGGGAAAGAGACAGAGAGAGGGAAAGAAAAAAGATCTCAGAACGATAGAACATGAAGGCAGAAAATGTAATGAAAGAGGAGGTGGTTTTTGTTTGTCATCTTTAATAAATATATAATGGCAGCCTTTGCAGAAAGCAGAATCATTAAAACAAAAGTTTCAGTCACATGTCAAGTTAAAGGGTATCCAATGGCATGTGCTTTTCAGAAAACAAATTCTTGTTTCTGAATTCCAAAGGAATAAAGTCTTTTACCCAAAAAGGTCGAAATGAGCTGACCCATGGTTAAGACTTTTATTATATGTGTGAGTAGGGGTGGGGAAGAAGGGAGCCAGAGTACAATTGTGAGCTGCAGATGGTGGCTTCCGGGGTGGAGGCTGTCTGTCAAATGGTGTGCAAAATCTGATCTCTGTCCAGACCCAACACATCTAGTTGCAATACTCTTTCCTTCCTTCCTCATCAGAGGTGGAAAGTCCTGTCCTCAGAGTTCACACTTTGGACAAGGAGTTGTCTCCTGCCTGTTTATATGGAGAAGCTGCAGCTGATGCTTTTATACTCCAGATGGAGAAATGAGCTCAGAGGTTATCTACCATAGTCAAACTACCCACATACTGCCCTGAATACAGGGAATACTTAAGATCCTTGATTCACCTTCCTGTTAGAATACATTTACTCGATTCTTAGAATTTGCTCCTATTGTTTAAATATACAGTAAGGCAAATAGACTGCTGAAATCAATAAAATATTTTTAGTATTTCCTCAAGTAAAGACAACTCCTAAAGTACCATCCACATCTCCTTCATCAAGTCTACTTGAAGAGTACTTTAAACCAAATATGAAGCTATTTTTTTCTCTCTCTTTTTAATCGCTAAGTCGTGTCTGACTTTTGCGACCCCATGGACTGTAGTCTGCAGGCTCCTCTGTCCATGGGATTCTCCAGGCAAGACTATTTTGGAATGAACTTTTAATTTTTTTCCTCCACCTGGATTAGATTGCAGAGGCACACAAGCACAGGAATATTCAACTGAGGATTAAATGAAAGCTAAGTAGAAATAGTTTCAATTCATACCTCAACATTTGAATTCATGTAAAGGATTTCAAGGGTCAAAATCTGTCTTTGCTGGCTCAAAGTGATCCCATTTCTGCCTTTTTTTTTTTTTTTTTAAGCACTACAGATCATGAATAGCCAGTGAGTTTTCAACAAATATTAATATTACACCTCAAGCATATGCCATTTGTTGTTTTGGGTGCCAAGATTAATTTACAGGTTTAGAAATCATTCTGTTATATTACTGAAAGAAAGTGAAGTCGCTCAGTCATGTCTGACTCTTTGCGATCCCATGGACTGCAACCTACCAGGCTTCTTTGTCCATGGGATTTTCCAGGCAAGAGTACTGGAGTGGGTTGCCATTTCCTTCTCCAGGGGATCTTCCTGACCCAGGGATCGAATCCAGGTCTCCTGCATTGCAGGCAGACGCTTTACCCTCAGAGCCACCAGGGAAGCCCAGTTATATTAGTGGTTGAGTCATTTTCTTAACCCAGATCTTGTTCTCAGAAATAAATGTTCAAAGACAATGGGAAGAGACAATGGAAAAGTTGATGGAATTTACACAAGCAGCTATGGACAGGAAGACAGGACAGTGGGTCTGGGTTTGAAGAGTCAGGTATCATCCAGGCTGCTGCTGCTGCTGCTGCTAAGTCACTTCAGTCGTGTCCAACTCTGTATGACCCCATAGACGGCAGCCCACCAGGCTCCCCTGTCCCTGGGATTCTCTAGGCAGAGAAGCTTAATTGGAAAGATGCTCCTCCTCCACCTTTCATACCAACCAGGACGACCATTCAGAAGCAAAATGATTTTAAGTAATCACTGATCTGGGAGTTAAAGATTAACTGGGTTTTTCTCCAAAACACGTTTTCTTTTTCATTTGACGTTAAAACAAAAGTCCCTGCTTATTGCAGAACGCCAATCATCCAAAATCTACCCTCTTGTATGAGAGCCTCTCACTAAAACATTCTTGTATCACATTTTCATAAGGGCAGCAGTCGGAGAGGAAAATGCACTCTGAAGAATATGGGAAAATAGAACACCAGAATTCTTTTCTTTTCCATATGTGAGCATACTGCTAGAGAAAAGTCCTAGAGGCTTAATAATAATGTTGAAGAGCATCAATTTTCCTTGGGGGAAAAACTGCTAGTTTCTAATACTTCTATTATTTGTTAAATTGGCAAAATAAACACATACATAAGTCTTCAACACCTATTTAAAAAATATGTAGCTACATTAAAACGTGAGAAAATAAGACTCAATAACCCTGCGGTTAAGTTGCACATCAGCAACACCCATCTCAAGCAGATGGAACCTCGGCCCAGACTGGACAGGCTTACTGCACAGGGCGCCCAGGGCTGAGGCGCGCAGCAGTCCTTCACTGCCTGTCCCACCCTTCCAGCACCCACACCAAAGGATGCGCACACCATGCACTGCTGAGAAAGCAGTTCAGAGAGCAAGTAAGGAAGCTGAAGGAAAGGAAACACACTGCAAGAGCCCAGTCACTGCTCAAGGAAAGAAGGAAGAGTGGAGTGCACCAAAGGGCAACAGGATCCTGGTGGCTGAGAACCAGCAGGATTTAAGGAGCCTGAGAAAGTCACCCGAAACTGCAAGCATTAGCTCTTCTTTACTTATCATTCTTGAGAGTGTGTTAAAGAATATGTACGGCTGCTAGGCTACGTACTGGAGAGGGTTCAGGATGGGGAACACATGTACACCGCGGTGAATTCATGTCAATGTATGGCAAAACCAATACAATATTGTAAAGTAATTAGCCTCCAAAAATAAATAAATAAATTTTTAAAAAATTAAAAAAATAAAGAAAAATCCAATGATCTTTGTTAACTGGAAAATCACTGTATTTTACAAGGTAGCAATAAGACAAATTGTAACTGACCACTGCAGTCATATTCCACTACAAATATGCCAACACATACACATCCAAACAAAAGAAAGACCTTCACTTATTTATGTCAGTAACATTCTCTACACCACAATTTCCACAGAGCTAAAAAAAATTAGTATAGCCACGAGTTTTTTCAAATTAAATTGACCTATCCCACAACTAAATATGCCATTTAAACAAATGGTCAGTCTCACTAGTCTAAAACAGACATACTTAAGTTTTTTTTCATTTTATACGAAAATGAAATACTGAACAATGAAAGAGCTGAATATAAATTAAAATACTAAAATGTACAGGTAATTGATGACAGCAACTCAGTTGACACTCCTTCACCCTCTTTCTCAACCTGAATCAACATTTATAAAAACGCTGCAAAAAAGCAGATTTTTTTTTTCCTTTTTGGCTGTAATGTGTGTTTAGCATAGTAAAGACAATAGTACAGAAATCGTAAGTTAACTTCCAAAAAAAGCAAATATTCCAATAAAGGAATTTTTGAAAAATAGAGTTCTATCAATATACTAAAGACCATAAAATAAAAATGGTTACTACTCCTTCATTCTACAACATTCAACACCAAAGAAGAAAATTTCATGTTAGAAGAAGAAAATAGCATCAGTCTCAGAAAGTGAGCCTAGTGCAACTGAAAGCTTACAGGAGAATAAAGGACTGGGCATTTTAGGACAAACTTCTTGAAATACATACTGGCTGTGTTTAAAATTCTTAGAGAAGGAGCAACTCTGCCACATCTTTACATCTGAATTTGAATTCAAAAGCCTGGATAGCAAATAGCAACACTGTAAAGACTCATTTTGTCTTTGCTCAAGAGGCAAGTTAGGAGAAAAATGGGTGTACTTCTTTTGCCAAGGATGAGAGCACAGTTTTATGGAAAGATGGAGATGAATCTAATCCTGGCTCTTTCGTAAAATGGGGTTAAGAAAGACCCAATACCCAAACCTCCCTTAACAGCTGCCTTGAGGACTGAAATATACAAAAAGCACCCAGCTCGATGAGTGGCATATATTAGTCACTCAAATATTAGTTCAGCCTTCCTTACCCCTACAATCAAATGCTCATCTAATTTTATATAATAGGATCAGCTCGAATCTCACTGACTCTGCATTGTTAAAGTTTTTATTTTACCATCAACCAGTCACTTGTGCTTCCATATTACACTCACCTTCAGGCGCCTCAAATGTACAGAAACATTAAGAATAAGAAATATATTTTGTCTCTTGTTCAGCAAATAGTGACTTACACACAGTAAACACATTCTATAACATGCGAAGTTAAAAATATAAAACTTACATTTTAAAGTAAAACTAAGTAAAATTTACACATTCTATAACATGCTAAGTTAAAATGATTTTTGGTGATAAAACAAGCTCTGTATAAAAATGATCACCAAAGTGGCGTATCAGAAGAAAATATTAGAACTTCCCTATTTTTACCCTCTTAAAATGTCTATTTCTCCATGTTTTTAATGTACATAACATTGCTATAAGCATACAGAAGTATAAATACACTGAGGGTACATGCTTAAAGACTACTTTCCTGATACTGCTATTTAATCAAAACATTTTAGAAACTTCAGCCCTACTTAATATGATTTTACCGAGACATTACCTACAAAACTAACCCACAGAAAGATATGCTGATTTTGAATGTTACTGAATCCAGATGAATAAGACATAAACATACAGTATTGCACTGCAATATTTTATACTAAAGACAATGCTATTCTCAGCTGCCTCTGAGAAGTATGGCTACAAAGAGAAGACTTCTCTATTGCATAAGGTAAAGGGCCTGTCCTGGAGTTTGAGTCAAATACCTTTGATAACTGTTTCCTGGGTTTATGTTCAACACAAACCCATCATGGGCTTCGGCCCATCAGTTAACACCAAAAAGTAATGCCAACATTACTGTCGCCTTCAAAGCGCTACTCATCTTGTTTTAGGGGCACAAAACAGTGAACTAAGAGGATTTCTCGTTAAATGTATGTTGTTTCTAAACCTCTTTACATAGGAGTAATGTTACTGCAAAACGGCATCTGAGACATCTCCTTAAAATCATGGCAACGAAAATTGACAAAGAATTAAAGAAAACCAAACTGCAGAGGGAAATGGATCGCAAGACTTCTTAAACTCATGGAAGGAAATATTAACTGCTAAAGCTAAAAATAAACATTTCCATATATAAGAAGTGTTTCCAGGGTAAGAGAAGTCTTTTTAAAGTTCAATTTGATGGACAGAAATCCTGAAGGCTGGCTCAGCTTATGTAAATAAAATGTTCATGGCTCATTCATATAAGACTAACTTCTTATCCCTTGAAAACCAAAGAAAATGAAAAGCTTAGGTTTATGTTAACTGGTACATAAGGAGACAAAATAGTAATTATACCTAAAATGTACCACTTATTTGCTATTTATTGAAAATATGGCACTTTTCTTCATTCAAAAAAACTTTTAAACTGTGTTCCATATATGAGCTTGAGGCTATTACCTGATTTATCTACTTCCTGATTTATGCTTTTACCTGATTTATCTACTTGGCTTCAAGGAGTACATCAAGGCTGCATATTGTCACCATGTTTATTTAACTTATATGCAGAGTACATCATGAGAAATGCTGGACTGGAAGAAACACAAGTTGGAATCAAGATTGCTGGGAGAAATACCAATAACCTCAGATATGCAGATGACACCACTCTTATGGCAGAAAGTGAAGAGGGGCTAAAAAGCCTCTTGATGAAAGTGAAAGTGGAGAGTGAAAAGGTTGGCTTAAAGCTCAACATTCAGAAAACGAAGATCATGGCATCTGGTCCCATCACTTCATGGGAAATAGATGGGGAAACAGTGGAAACAGTGTCAGACTTTGTTTTTCTGGGCTCCAAAATCACTGCAGATGGTGACTGCAGCCATGAAATTAAAAGACGCTTACTCCTTGGAAGGAAAGTTATGACCAACCTAGATAGCATATTCAAAAGCAGAGACATTACTTTACCAACAAAGGTTCGCCTAGTCAAGGCTATGGTCTTTCCTGTGGTCATGTATGGATGTGAGAGCTGGACTGTGAAGAAGGCTGAGCGCCGAAGAATTGATGCTTTTGAACTGTGGTGTTGGAGAAGACTCTTGAGAGTCCCTTGGACTGCAAGAAGATCCAACCAGTCCATTCTGAAGGAGATCAATCCTGGACTTTCTTTGGAAGGAATGATGCTAAAGCTGAAACTCCAGTATTTTGGCCACCTCATGCGAAGAGTTGACTCATTGGAGAAGACTCTGATGCTGGGAGGCATTGAGGGCAGGAGGAGAAGGGGACGACAGAGGATGAGATGGCTGGATGGCATCACTGACTCGATGGATGCGAGTCTGGGTGACCTCCGGGAGCTGGTGATGGACAGGGAGGCCTGGCGTGCTGCGGTTCATGGGGTCGCAAAGCTGAGCGACTGATCTGATCTGATCTATCTAAAGCAGAGAGCTCCTTAGACTTGGACATTTTCACAAAAGGTTTGCTAACCCCACCAAAAAGGCGGGGGGAGGAGGCTTATAAACAACACTAAATTGGACCAAATAAAAATTTTAGTATAAAATCAAGTTTAGTAGTTTATGGCAACACTACCTCCACAAATGCTAAAATACATAAGGTAAAATCATCATTTTATAGATAAAGAAACTGAGGCTCATCAAATTTCCAAGGGCAACTTTCTCTGAAACACCTGGTTAGTGGGGAGTCGAGCTGAATCGAGTTCAATGTGTTGAACTATCCTTCCCAAAGGTATCAATATGTTGATACCTGACCCCTATGAATGAATCTATCAAAGTGACCTATTTGGAAATAGGGTCTCTGCAGATGTAATCAAGTAATGATGGGGTCATTAGGGTAGGCCCTAATTCAATGACATTCTACGAGGGAAATGCCACGTGAAGACAGAGACACAAGGAGAGAGCCATGTGCGAGAGGCAGAGGATGACTTGGGCTGCTAAAATCTGGAAGAGGCAAGGAAGGGTCCTCCTCCTCTAGAGAATTCGGGGGAAGCATGACCTGCTGACACCCTATTACTGGACTGTAAGCCCCCAGGATTGTGAGAGATGAAATTCCTGTTGTTTGAAGCCATCAACTTTGTGGTTCACTCTGTTACGGCAGCCCTAAGACACCAACAGCAGACTTGAAGCAGTCCCAGTTCCCAAAGCAGTGTGACTGCTTCCTCTCTAAAACTTGCTGTCTCTATTAATCTCCACTCAGCTAGAATTTATGGTTATATTTAATATACAGAAAAAAGTTTAAGATTGGAAAGATCATTTTTTAAAAAGGATTTCTCTACTCTATGTCAGTCGATACACACTGTGTGGCTTCTATATGCACAGTGCTATACAGTCACTGACGTTCGTCACGAAGACTTTGTAGAACCTCACAGTCACCCAAGATTTTATGGATATGTTCTAGTTTTGTTGAAAACAAGAATTAGATTTCCACCTTTTAGGGAAAAAAAAGTCCTCAGCAAAAATCCAGCGAAAAGACCTGGTTCTACATGTTGTCTTATTAATGATAATAGTCAGCAGATGGGACTCCTCCAATTTTTGTTTTGACTGATTCAGGTAGGCCCAGGGAACTACAGAAACAGTCTTACCAATGGTACTAAATCCCAATTCCCAAAGTAAATCCCCCACCATGGGATCTTCTACTGAGCAAGGACGAATGACCACAACATACTGCTGAGAAGGCAAAAGCCTCCACAGAAATGCAGCTGGGCAGATCAGCTGACAGAGAGGCACTGCCAACACCCACAATTAACACACCAAGAAAGTTAAAACAAACAAACAAACAAAAAACGTAAAGCCTAAAAGCAAAGAGAGCTATTAGTTCTCACACACAAGAAAGTCATTAAAAAGGCCATTTTTTTTTTTTTTTTGGTAAGACTTAAATTATTTCAACAGCCAAAGCTAACAGTACCCCCATTTAGGTTGGTAAAAGGCACTCACAACTAGCCACTGTGTCCTTTCAGACACTCAACTGATGTCATACTTTCTTAGATCTGGCAGATACAAACAAAAACACAGCAGCCATTTTACATTTTATCCATATCCTCTACTAAAAAAACCCTCAAAGCCTCCCAATACCAATCAGGAAAACAATATAACTTTTAGATCCGCAAATATAACACTCTATGGTTTTCATACTGCTTTTTGGAAAACAGATTGATACGGGGATCAGTATAAGATTCTCATATAAAAAAGTGATAAGAACATAAACACAATGCCCCCCTCACCAAATCTTCAACAACTCAACTATTTTATGAACATTCATTTAGAGACTGTTACTTCACATCACAGTTAAAAAAAAAAAAAAAGAAAGCAAAACCAGGTTAACTGTCTTCATGCTTAGTAACATAATTGCTGCATTACCGCGACGTGGAACGAGTTTACAAACTGTTAACCAGCAATGTACATTTCAATTTATATACCAGTGTGTACCAGTGTTTATATAAAGCACAGTGAGAGGGCAGTAAGAGTCCCCATTCTCCTCAAGTTAATAAACACCCTAGTAACCGGTAACAGGAAATCAAATAGTGTGAGGAAGCACGGAAGAGAAGAAAAAAAGCATTAGCCATACGGTTCTAGTATTCTCCATACAGTCAAACATACAGAAATATGCACTCATGTAGAGCATTTAAAAAAAAAAAAAAGCTACAACATTAGTCATGAAACAGAACATCTTTAAGCTGTGTGAAAATATTTTTAAAAATATAGAATTAGCACAAAATGTGAACAGAACAGAATAAGTGTATAGGTCTATAGGAACATTAGAATATGGTCTATTAAATAAATTAAGAATATACTGAAGAACAAAATAGTCTGAGCTAACAGCCATGTGGAAGGTATTACCTACTTTCTTGCTAGTGGGCACTAACATAGTACTAAGAGAAAGCTAAATACAATTTAACAACGCACAACACATTGTTTGGAATACTTCATTAATGGTAATATGATAAATATATGTGGCAGGGTTGAGGTACCCTGAAAAATATTAACTTGGAAAAAAAAAAGAATATTAACTTGGTTTCATAGTAAGTAGGTAAGAGACCAGCAGCTATAAGTTACATCTTTAGTAAGTAATGGCTCCCAAAAGAAATACTTCAAGAAATAGGAAGACTTCTGACAATAGCAGGAGAACTGGGGTTTGATTAAAAGATTCTATTTTGATGTCATTTTGCTTATATTTATAAACTATCATTTATTTTATACTGTATAGAGAGACATCTTTGCCTCAAAGAATTTTGATTAAACAAAGAAAGCATAGCAATGAGAGAACTAAAAGGTTTAAATTAAACATTAAGAAAAATTATTTTGTTTACTGCTACCACTGAACAGCCAAAGTTAATAAAAGAAACTAGCTTTGCTGTTGTTCAGTTGCTCAGTCATGTCCAACTCTTTGCAACTCCATGGACTGCAGCACGCCAGGCTTTCCTGTCCTTCACTATCTCCTGGAGCTTGCTCAAACTCACGTCCATCGAGTCAGTGATGCCATCCAACCATCTCATCCTCTGTCATCCCCTTTTCCTCCTGCCTTCTCTCTTTCCCAACATCAAGGTCTTTTCCAGTGAATCGGGCCTTCGCATCAGGTGGCCCAAGTACTGGAGTTTCAGCTTCAACATCAGTCCTTCTAATGAACATTCAGGACTGATTTCCTTTAACATGGGCTGGTTGGATCTCCTTGCAGTTCAAGGGACTCTCAAGAGTCTTCTCCAACACCACAGTTCAAAAGCATCAATCCTTTGGCGCTCAGCTTTCTTTATGGTCTAGCTCTCACATCCATACATGACTACTGGAAAAACCATAGCTTTGACTAGATGAACCTGTGTTGGCAAAGTAATGTCTCTGCTTTTTTAATATGCTGTCTAGGTTGGTCATAGGTTTTCTTCCAAGAAACAAGCATCTTTTAATTTCATGGCTACAGTCACCATCCACAGCGACTTTAAAGCCCAAGAAAATAAAATCTGTCACTGTTTTCATTGTTTCCCCCTCTATTTGCCCTGAAGTGATGGGACCAGAAGAAACTAGCTAAGAATTATTAAAAACTAAAGCATGAGAGGCCTGGCGTGCTGCGATTCATGGGGTAGCAAAGAGTCGGACACGACTGAGTAACTGAACTGAACTGAAAGCATGAGAAAAATCTTTCCTACTCCAAAAATACTTTAATTATTAAATGATTAAAAATACTCAATCATGAAATTAAAGGCATTTTCATTCCTCAGGTTAGTCACCTAACATTTTAGCTTAGTCTATTAGCGAAGAATTTAAACCAATTTTGGACACTGTTTTAAATTACTACAATGTTTATAAGTAAGTAAAAAGATGTATCAATGAGAAACAGAGTAAGTGACACATGGAAAATTATTTGTCAACCAAATTCCCTTGTTTGACAAATAATGTTCAAAACCTGTTACGAGTCAGTCACCATTTTAGGAACCATGAACATAAAAGTTACACAAGCTTGCCTCTGTGAGGGTTACTGTCTAATATAGGCAACTCTCACTAGATCAAATGGATGGAAGGAGCGATGAATGGACAAATGGACGAACTGACATATGTTAAGTAGTGACAAATTCTATAAACAAAAATAATGCAGAATAGGGAAAAGAACTTCAAATCTCAGGAGAACTGAAAAGGGATGAGAGATAACTTAGAACAAGGAAAGAGTAAATCCACTTTATGAAAGGCAAAGTTCTTCTAGAAAAGACAAAACAGCAGAAGAACACTGGATAATTACTGAGAATCGTGAATGCATGGAGCTGGAAGAACATGAATGTTCTGCTTATTCATTATTATTTCAGAGAGGGAAATTCTGTGAGGAAGTTTTTAAGACAAAGGAAAAAGTGAGGGTATATCTTACATGTTCAGGTATATTAGATTCATCGCCTTAGACTTTTGAGTCTGGAGATAAGATGCGACAAATACTGCCTACAGAAGTTTACTCCAGTATCTATACATAGATTAAACTAGAAAGGCAAAAAAGGTTTCAATCTGGGTCAAGGATTATAGACTGCAAAAAGGGAGGGGCTAAGAATAGCAGAGGAATAATTAGAGGGACACTGTCACAGATCAGATCAGATCAGATAAGTAGCTCAGTCATGTCTGACTCCTTGCGACCCCATGAACTGCAGCACGCCAGGCCTCCCTGTCCCATCACCAGCTCCTGGAGTTCACCCAGACTCACCTCTATCGAGTCAGTGATGCCATCCAACCATCTATCCTCTGTCGTCCCCTTCTCCTCTTGCCCCCAATCCCTCCCAGCATCAGAGTCTTCTCCAATGAGTCAACTCTTCGCATGAGGTGGCCAAAGGACTGGAGTTTCAGCCCCAGCATCATTCCTTCCAAAGAAATCCCTGGGCTGATCTCCTTCAGAATGGACTGGTTGGATCTCCTTGCAGTCCAAGAGACTCTCAAAGAGTCTTCTCCAACACGACAGTTCAAAAGCATCAATTCTTCGGCACTCAGCCTTCTTCACAGTCCAACTCTCACATCCATACATGACCACAGGAAAAACCATAGCCTTGACTAGATGAACCTTTGTCAGCAAGTAATGTCTCTGCTTTTGAATATGCTATCTAGGTTGATCATAACTTTCCTTCTAAGGAGTAAGCGTCTTTTAATTTCATGGCTGCAGTCACCATCTGTAGTGATTTTGGAGCCCAGAAAAATAAAGTCTGACACTGTTTCCACATCTATTTCCCATGAAGTGATGGGACCAGATGCCATGATCTTCCTTTTCTGAATGTTGAGCTTTAAGCCAACTTTTTCACTCTCCACTTTCACCTTCATTAATAGGCTTTTTAGTTCCTCTTCACTTTCTGCCATAAGGGTGGTGTCATCTGCATATCTGAGGTTATTGATATTTCTCCCGGCAATCTTGATTCCAACTTGTGTTTCTTCCAGTCCAGCATTTCTCATGATGTACTCTGCATATAAGTTAAATAAACAGGGTGACAATATACAGCCTTGACGTACTCCTTTTCCTATTTGGAACCAGTCTGTGGTTCCATATCCAGTTCTAACTGTTGCTTCCTGACCTGCATGCATACAGATTTCTCAAGAGGCAGATCAGGTGGTCTGGTATTCCCATCTCTTTCAGAATTTTCCACCGTTGATTGTGATCCACACAGTCAAAGGCTTTGGCATAGTCAATAAAGCAGAAATAGATGTTTTTATGGAACTCTCTTGCTTTTTCCATGATCCAGCAGATGTTGGCAATTTGATTTCTGGTTCCTCTGCCTTTTCTAAAACCAGCTTGAACATCAGGAAGTTCACAGTTCACATATTGCTGAAGCCTGGCTTGGAGAATTTTGAGCATTACTTTACTAGCGTGTGAGATGAGTGTAACTGTGCGGTAGTTTGAGCATTCTTTGGCATTGCCTTTCTTTGGGACTGGAATGAAAACTGATCTTTTCCAGTCCTGTGGCCACTGCTGATTTTTTCAAATTTGCTGGCATATTGAGTGCAGCACTTTCACAGCATCATCTTTCAGGTTTGAAATAGCTCAACTGGAATTCCATCACCTCCACTAGCTTTGTTCATAGTGATGCTTTCTAAGGCCCACTTGACTTCACATTCCAGGATGTCTGGCTCTAGGTCAGTGATCACACCATCATGATTATCTGGGTCATGAAGATCTTTTTTGTACAGTTCTTCTGTGTATTCTTGCCATCTCTTCTTAATATCTTCTGCTTCTGTTAGGTCCATACCATTTCTGTCCTTTATCGAGCCCATCTTTGCATGAAATGTTCCCTTGATATCTCTGATTTTCTTGAAGAGATCCCTAGTCTTTCCCATTCTGTTGTTTTCCTCTATTTCTTTGCATTGATCGCTGAAGAAGACTTTCTTATCTCTCCTTGCTATTCTTTGGAACTCTGCATTCAGATGTTTATATCTTTCCTTTTCTCCTTTGCTTTTCACTTCTCTTCTTTTCACAGCTATTTATAAGGCCTCCCCAGACAGCCATCTTGCTTTTTTGCATTTCTTTTCCATGGGGATGGTCTTGATCCCTGTCTCCTGTACAATGTCACGAACCTCATTCATAGTTCATCAGGCACTCTATCAGATCTAGGCCCTTAAATCTATTTCTCACTTCCACTGTATAATCATAAGGGATTTGATTTAGGTCATACCTGAATAGTCTAGTGGTTTTCCCTACTTTCTTCAATTTAAGTCTGAATTTGGCAATAAGGAGTTCATGGTCTGAGCCACAATCAGTTCCTGGTCTTGTTTTTGCTGACTGTATAGAGCTTCTCCATCTTTGGCTGCAAAGAATATAATCAATCTGATTTTGGTATTGACCATCTGGTGATGTCCATGTGTAGAGTCTTCTCTTGTGTTGTTGGAAGAGGATGTTTGTTATGACCAGTGCATTTTCTTGGCAAAACTCTATTAGTCTTCACCCTGCTTCATTCCATATTCCAAGGCCAAATTTGCCTGTTACTCCAGGTGTTTCTTGACTTCCTACTTTTGCATTCCAGTCCTCTATAATGAAAAGGACATCTTTTTTGGGTGTGAGTTCTAAAAGGTCCTGTAGGTCTTCATAGAACCGTTCAGCTTCTTCAGCGTTACTGGTTGGGGCATACTTGGATTACTGTGATACTGAATGGTTTGCCCTGGAAACGAACAGAGATCATTCTGTTGTTTTTGAGATTGTATCCAAGTACTGCATTTCGGACTCTTCTGCTGACCATGATGGCCAGTTCATTTCTTCTGAGGGATTCCTGCCCTCAGTAGTAGATATAATGGTCATCTGAGTTAAATTTACCCATTCCAGTCCATTTTAGTTCGCTGATTCCTAGGATGTCGACGTTCACTCTTGCCATCTCCTATCTGACCACTTCCAATTTGCCTTGATCATGGACCTGACATTCCAGGTTCCTATGCAATATTGCTCTTTATAGCATCGGCCTTGCTTCTATCACCAGTCACAGCCGCAGCTGGGTATTGTTTTTGCTTTGGCTCCATCCCTTCATTCTTTCTGGAGTTATTTCTCCACTAATCTCCAGTAGCATATTGGGCACCTACTGACCTGGGGAGTTTCTCTTTCAGTATCCTATCATTTTGCCTTTTCATACTGTTCATGGGGTTCTCAAGGCAAGAATACTGAAGTGGTTTGCCATTCCCTTCTCCAGTGGACCACATCCTGTCAGATCTCTCCACCGTGACCCAGCCATCTTGAGTGGCCCCAGGGGCATGGCTTAGTTTCATTGAGTTAGACAAGGCTGTGGTCCTAGTGTGATGGGACACTGTCACAAGATACAGGGAAAACAAAGAGGGGAAAGGAATCAAAAGCAACATTATATCATTTAAGATTCTGACTTTCAACTGCTTCAAATAACTCTGTAAGGAGAAGTCCAAAGCCTCTTTGAACCAGTTCACTGCCACCAAATCTTCTTTTCCTTGTCATCAATTTGCCTTCTTCATTTGCTTTTCTCAACCAGTAATACTTAAAATTAACTACTGATTTCAAATTTGATTTCTCAACTAGAAGCTTGTTCCCAAATGTTCTCATTCTTTTCTGGGAGAAAGTAACTAGAAAAGGGCAGTCTATCACTATTTCATTTATATACTTGGAAATTCTTGCACTGTTTTGGTGTTTTAGTGACAGTTAACACAGATTTCAAAAGGAAACAAGATATAAAGCCTGTATTAAGAACTGATACCAGGGGGCTAGAAATTTTTTTTTAAGGTAGATTCTTTTTTACTAATATTTGTTTTAAACTATATTAAAAGCACACACACCAAAAACCCTCATGAACAATATTTCAAGGTTAAAAGTATTATCCAAAACTGTATAGGATGCTCTTGATGACTACAGCAGTTATATCTTAGATACATAGATATAGTTTATAATCCAACAGGAAACCCAAGGAATTAGCAGAGTGGTTTACTACGGGCACAGGAGGACAGTAGTGCTGCAGTGGCCACACGGGCTGAGGAGCAGCAGTAGAGAGGTAATGTGGCACAAATAAGCACCGGACCAGGAAGGAGCTAAGTTGCATTTCACCACTTGTTTAGTTTAGTTGAAGAATCTTTCCAAATCTCAACTTTTTTAAAATAAAGAATGGTGACACTAGTGATAGGAGGCCCATTTACCTTAAACATTATTTTGAGAATGAGGTAATGTATGTGAAAGTGTTTGTAAACGTCAGGTAGCACCCAAGCTTAGTAACAATATATTCTGTTTCTGAGATAGGAGCTTGCAAGACAAGACCCACATTAGGTGCTGGGTTTTAGTTATACATCAGCGAAAATTAGGTAGTTGGTTACCAGTAAATTTACAGCCCCAAAATATAGTTTTTTTTTTCTCTAAATACATTTAAGTTCTTCATCACTTGGTTTTGTAACAGTAAAAAACCCAAGGCAATTTTTAAAAATAAACTACATGTACCTGAAGTTAAAAATGTGGGTAACAAAGAAAAAACTAAAAAAAAACAACAGGAAGACATATAAACTAAAGAAAGGATCTACATCAAAAGTTAAGGAAATCATCAACAACTTAATGTTATCAAAATCTATACATTTCTTTTAACAGTATTCAGCCAATATCCAGAACTGCTGCTGATAAAAGATGGAAAAGAAAGAAAACTATAAATACCCATAATCTAATTTATAAAAACAAATGCATAAGAAAGATGACTGCATCAATTACCTCATCTGCCAACTAACTTCATTATAAATACTTAACTGTTTTGAGGAGCAGGAAGAAAAGGTCACTTTAACATGGACAAATGGGAATAAAAGAGGCATCTGGGTAAATACATAAAATTCAAGCAACATAGATTTTACCTCTCAATCAGAATTAAATTCATTATCCACTCCCAGTCACTGGCACTGCCCAAGACATCAATTTATTAAATGATAAATACTAAAATTTATTAAGTGATCAATACTCAAAAAGGCTGAAAAATGAAACAGTCTCTTCTGCTTCACTGGTCTATGAGATACATACAGACTAAGTTAACTGGATCAATACAAACTAATTTTTGCAATGCAACACTGTATACACTGGCAAGTGTAAAACTACCTGCCTTCAAGTGGAAAAGGAATAACAGGTCCATCAACAAACATGCTCACGAATGCTTTCAAACAGCATTAAACACATAAAATAATCAATCAGTTGGCACTGGAAGCCACAAAAGGGGGTGACTTTTACAATCACATGTCAGTACTTCCCAACTGTTAAACGATATGAGCAGGGTAACAGAGAGGGATAAGCCAACTCTATCTCTTCACAAAGGTCTCATCCCACAGGATGTCATCAGAGAGGTAAACAACAAAGAAACTTCTTATCTCCTCTCCTAACCATAATGGGAAAAGTGTTTTTCAAAAAAAAAAAAAAAAATCCAGATTTCCCTGATGCTAACAATAGTGAGATGCAAAAGAAAGAGTGAATATCCAGGTGAATTTTCATGAACTGAAGAAGGCCTTAGAAACATCTGAAAAGTCCTTCCTGTGAAGAAATTAGGTCAGGATGGCATTTCAAGCTTTTTGGCTCTTTTGTGGGGAGAGGGGTATCTGTTTTTAAATATGATCTTCAGCAGGAGAAAGTTATTTAATGAAAAAATAGCATTCACAACTTTTGAAGACTTCTCAAGTTTCACAGACATCTCAACAGCAACACTTCATTGTGGCATTCAAGCCAAGAACTGAGTTCTGAGCTCAAGGTTTCTAAGGCCAACACAGGAGAGCGGACATCAGAATTGTTATCAGAAAAAAGGTTTCTTAACCTCTGGCCCCACCAACTATACATTATCAAGACTTTTCCATCTTTACCTATTTGTAATCTGCTTATCCTTTCTTTCCAAATAGTCAACATTCCTAAGAGCTCTAACATGAGAAAGAAACACGAAGAAAGTATCATTCTCCATGAAGGAAAAAAATGCTAACAACTTATTTTTTTGAGCTGCATAAAAGGATTTTTTGGCATTATATTTCTTCCACATCAAGCACAGTACAAGTTACATGCAGCATGTTAATTAGTACCTGTGCTCCTGATACAGGGCCAAAAGGGTTTGGTGGTCTCATGACAGGTTGGCTGTATATTAAGCTTGGTTGTGTCATTACAGGTACACTTCCCATTTGAGGAGGCTAAAAAAACAAAAAACAAAAATTCTCAAGTTAAAGGATATTGACTCACATTTTCTTTATTATGAGTAAGTAAACAAGAAGGATGATAATGATGTATTAGTACATTTGAATTAACTCAAAGGGGAAATGTCTAGAAATGCAAATAAGACTGACAGCTAAAAATTTTAAGAGAATTTTTTTTGTATGGAAAATCTTTCTTGTGTTTATTTTTTAACGTTTACCAAAAAACTCAACTTTTTCTATATGAATTGCAAAATTCAAACTACAATAAACATACAAAATAATTTAGACCAAAAAAAATTTCTAAATTTGCCATCTTTAGACATAGGGAAACTTAAAACTACAAAATGGCTAAGACATTTCAAAGTAAATTCCCTTTGTTCATCAAATCCAGTTCTTATACCATCATAATGCAAGTAAGCACAAGGGAAAATAGTTGATTCTTTGAAGAAGTTTACCTTCAACAGTTCTTTCATTTTATCTTACACATTTTTAAATAAAACCAAGAAGAGGCTTAAATTAAACACAGAGGTTAGTTCATTCTTAAGTAATTGAAAATAAATTTCAAACAATCATCTCTTTAGAAATTACCACTCCACGATATAAAATGAACATAAGTGACAGAACAGAGTACACACCATCACATTATTTTGGTTAAAATGCAATATTCTAAAATCTTATCTTTCTGCAAAATATTTAACTTTTTAAGATGACTCCTATTTTCATTGATTCACTTTATGAGTTTTCTGTGTAGACACCCTTTTTATGTAATGACTACTAATCCAAAAGCTTTTATGAAACTTTTTCATATGCAGGGAAAGAGCTACTTTCACTAAGATGTAAATAACAAAGTAGCAGAAGTAGCCACAGCAGCAATACCAATGGATGAACACTGCCTCCCACCAGCAACAGTTTCCCAGAATGTGTAGTGGGCTGAAGCTACTACATCTTCATTTTTATTTGAGTCTGCATATTAAGAGACCTGGGGGAGTAAGAGCAGTTTATAATGTGGGTTGTGGGAAGCTTAAAAGTTTAAACACTGTTTCTGTACTATACCAATCATGTCACAGGAAAATTTCTCTGGCCTTTACTAAACTAAATTTACCCGCTACACAATGCAAGAAATATCAACTCCCCACATCCACTATAGTAATATTAAGGTTAAAAGACCTCACTGGTATTAATATAAGGTCAAAGCAACAGAGACCTGGGAGTTCACACTGATGTTTAATGAGTTCACAATGAAGTATAGATGCCCAACAAAACTTATGAGAGGAAAATAAGCCAAGTAATACAGTGAACATTAATAATGATATTTGTTATATAATAACTGTTCTAGAAATACTTATGAAACCTATGCTGTGGTGCAAGGTTCTGTGCTAGCTACTAAGGGTATATGTGGCACTAACTCTTTTTTCAGTTAAGTTTGGAAATAAATACATGTTAAATGCAGGTCAATCGATTTTCAAAAAGCTGTGTTGGGAAAAATACTTACGATTCCATATCCTATCATGCCTGTTGGTGTAGTAGCAGGATAGGCCATTACAGGGGGGGCCTGACATGGTGAGAGAAAAAACAAACAAGGACGTGTAACTTACATATGTCAATGGAGTCCAGGTAATTAACAGCTAAAAAGAATTGCTAAGACAGCTGTGATTAAAGGTGATATTTGTGTTCGTTAATAACAGTGTCAAGCTCAATGACAAAAGGTGTATTGAAATTAGCAGAAAAGCAGAATTATTAGAAAGAAAAAATACCATTTAAACTTAGATGCAACAGTGATCTAAGATTTCAATGTGCTTACACAGCATTAAAAATATTCAGATTTTTAGAAATACTCAAATCCTTCAATGTAATGTCTGTCTCTCCCATAAAGATGTCTGCCCAGAAAAAGCAGCAGAGTGAATGTTCTTAGGTGCTTCACTTCTGTGGCAAAGACAAAACTTAAAGATTTCAAATCAATGAACAATCTGATCTTCCAAAAGACTAGTTTCTAAGGACCTCATTCACTTCTTTCAAATAAGCCCAAAGATTTCAAACCACTATGGATTATGACTCAAGTTTATATGTAGAGTATACATATTAATATTCCAATTTATTCTGTAAATTATTTAAAATATCTTCTGCAAAGCACCAATTCAGAGGAGTAATACATTTTCAAGTCTGCTTATGCTTAAATGTCTAAAAGAATGATCTAGCACTAAGATGTTTAAGGTCCTTCTTCTTCCCACTTCAATTCATGCTTTGAAATATACGACCTCAGCAAGAATCATTTTAGATATATTTGCTGTCTTAACAACATTCCCCTGTGTTATTTTTTAATAAAAACTTAAGATGAATACAGGTGAAAGACCAATAACACTGCTAAAACATAAAAAATAAATTACATGGCAATTTGAACATACACATGGAGAAGTTAAATAAAGTATAACTAAAGTGAATAGTTAAAGGTTTAGTATTTGAGTGAGCATGTAGAACTTATTGGTCTCTCCCTACTTAAAAACCAAGAGCTGCAAGAGCAGTAGACAAACTGCCAAGTACAGCAGAAGCCTGTAAGATTTCATGCAATTGTTATTTTCAACATTACCACAATCACCATTTCCCTTCATTCAGAAGTCATCAAGTGCATAGTGGAAGCACAGATACAAACACAGACGCCCAGCCATCTGGCAGCAAATGGCAGAATATTAAGCAAGAAAATAAATTTATATTTCCCATGCTACCATCATCAGAATCAATTCTACAACAAACCCATGAAATCAGTAGATGCTAGGAAGAATTTCTGGCACATTGAAAATTTGAATGTGAAAACAAGTACTAGCTGGAAGGTTATGAGATTCTGCTACAGCAGTGGTTAATAGCATGCCAATTTATTGCAAAAAAGGCTAGTTTTTGGTCACTTACGTATTGTGGAAAATGCATGCCATTCTGTTTTTCCCAGGGAGAACAATTACATAATGCAATAACACTGGATTAGAACAAGTACTTACACAACAGAAAATACATAGAGAGCATTTTAGTTCACATGTACATTCATTAACTACCTAGAATTCCTTGTATTTCCAGTATCTAATGGAAGAACATCTATACCAAAACACTATCAAGGTTGACAAGGGAAATGTAGTCTTTGGCATCATCACCTTACTTACGTAAGACTTTACTGAGATTACAAGTGTCATTAAAATATAAAACCTATCAGTAGTACGAATAGTGTAAAGTTCAGTGCATACCATAA
Source organism: Tragelaphus eurycerus (assembly GCA_935064755.1). NCBI lineage: Eukaryota > Metazoa > Chordata > Mammalia > Artiodactyla > Bovidae > Tragelaphus > Tragelaphus eurycerus. The sequence goes on from CAKXYN010000043.1 coordinate 18,194,043, forward strand.
ACAGGGATGCACTGTATAATGAATACTACAGAAAAAAAAGCAAACAGTTAAAAGAGCTGGTAGCGTAACATCATTATATATTTTAACAAAATACCAAGAAATTTGTTTTAAATTTTTAGAAGTTTAAAAACCTTGACAGTGTTTAAAGATTAATAAAAAGGTTAGAAATGTAAAGAAATGTCATAAGCAGCAGTTTATCTAAGTAGTGAATCACATCACCAGCCCTAAATGTTAGTCATTAAAAAGAACCTCTATAAAATACATACATACAAATACTTTAACCAAGTCCTCAAGAGATGACACACCTTACCATATAGAATATAGCACCATAGATATTGTTTCTTATCAACATTCTAGATGGTTAAATGCCTATTACATTCTAATAGTCAATCTAAGGTCAAGTGCTATTTGCAAATTTCTACTATTTCATATAGATTAATACTAATTTAATACAAAATAAGAAAATAGTCATTGTATTTTCGTATCAGCATGCGGATTTATATCATGGTTCACATGTTATATCAATGTATGATTCACACCTAGAGGTGTGTTACAGTGGGAAAAACACTGGATTCAGAGTCAGAACAGATGGATTTCAATTTAAATCTGCTTCTGAGCTGCTTTCCACTTGAGGGGGGAAAAAAAATCACTTTACCCCTATAGTTGGGACAAGAGCTGCTCCCAAGAGTACACTAATTATAGAGTCAGGATAGGTGTGTGTGTGTGTGTGTGTGTGTGTGTTGAGTGCACTAATTATAGAGTCCAAGAGTACACTAATTTTATAGTCAGGATAGTGTGTGTGTGTTGAATGCACTAATTATAGAGTCCAAGAGTACACTAATTATAGAGTCAGGATAGTGTGTGTGTGTGTGTGTGTGTTGCTCCCAAGAGTGCACTAATTATAGAGTCCAAGAGTACACTAATTATAGAGTCAGGATAGTGTGTATGTGTGTGTTGCTCCCAAGAGTGCACTAATTATAGAGTCCAAGAGTACACTAATTATAGTCAGGATAGTGTGTGTGTGTTGCTCCCAAGAATGCACTAATTACAGAGTCAGGATAGGTGTGTGTGTGTGTGTGTGTGTGTAAAATGTAAATTATTTAAAATGTAAGGTTTTATTATTGGTGATGGTAGTGACCACTACCAGGAAAAAAGCTGTTGTTTAGTCACCAAGTCATGTCCAATTATAGAGTCAGGATAGGTGTGTGTGTGTGTGTGTGTGTGTGTAAAATGTAAACTATTTAAAATGTAAGGTTTTATTATTGGTGATGGTAGTGGTGTAAAATGTAAAAGGTTTTATTATTGGTGATGGTAGTGACCACTACCAGGGAAAAAGCTGTTGTTTAATCACCAAGTCATGTCCAACTCTTTAGAGCCCTTCGGGTTTCTCTGTCCATGGGATTTCCCAGGCAAAAGTGGGTTGCCATTTCCTTCTCCAGGGGAATCTTCCTGACCCAGGGATCAAACCCATTATCCCCTGCATTGGCAGATAGATTCTTACTGCTGAGCCATCAGGGAAGCCCAGAGAAAAAGTACTGATTTTAAAAGGTGGCTAAATTTTAGTATTAATTTCCACTAATGAAGACTAATATTAATAAAACTCTCTAGATAATGTCATGGAAAACTTTAATTGCACACTGTTTTTAGCTCAGCCCTATATCTAATTTTTACAATTAACCCAAGGAAAACAGCAAAAGAGCACGATGCTCTGGAAGATATGTAATAACAAAAGTGGCTATAACAAGGGTATGAGGGTCTCTAACAACAGGAAGGACACAATGTGCAGCTTGCATAATCAAAATGCTGCTTATTAGCCCAAGTTTGCAAGAAAGCATGTTTCAAATTTTTCTACAAAAAGAAATTGGAAAAAAAAAAAAGAAATTGGTTTTCTCTGACCCAGGAAGACATATTGGATTGGTAAAACAGTAGCTGACCAAGGAGAGTGGTACAGCCACAAAACTACTCAGGGGCAACCATACCTTATGGTAATTAAAACCATTAGAACTTCTTTGGGGAAGGCAATGGCACCCCACCCTAGTACTTTTGCCTGGAGGATCCTATGGACGGAGGATCCTGGTAGGCTCCAGTCCATGGGGTCGCTAAGAGTCGGACACGACTGAGCGACTTCACTTTCACTTTTCACTTTCATTCATTGGAGAAGGAAATGGCAACCCACTCCAGTATTCTTGCCTGGAGAATCCCAGGGACAGGGCAGCCTGGTGAGCTTCTGTCTATGGGGTCGCACAGAGTCAGACACAACTGAAGCGACTTAGCAGCAGCAGCAGCAGCAGCACCAGAACTTCTTTAGTATTAGATTCTAACTCATCGGTCCTCCCTGTAGGCTCAGACAGTGAAGAATCTGCCTGCAAATGCAGGAGACCCAGGTTTGATCTTTGGGTTGGGAAGATCCCCTGGAGAAGGAAATGGCAACCCTCTCTAGGATTCTTGCCTGGAGAATCTCATGGACATTAATTATCATACAATTAATTTTCATTATTCATAGATTCTATAGTTGCAAATTTGCTACCAACTAAAATTTATTTGTAATCCCCAAATCAATACTTGGGAAGCTTTTGAAATCTTTCATATACATGTGCAAAGCGGTGAAAAATTTGTCACCGGATACATCCAGTTCTGACAAGAAATAACCAGAGGATGGAGAACTAGGGAACAATGTAGAATACTTGAGGAAGCTCTGGCTCTGGGGCCAGTTGGGCAGGTCTAGAGTTTCAACTTAGGTACCAATTAGCAGGGTGGTCAACTTAACACTCTGAATCTCCTTTTCTCTTTTGTAAAATAAAAGAATATATCATCTACTAAAATAAATTTATTTAGGATTTAAGATTATAATCTATGTGAGGTGTGTGTGTGTGTGTATACATACACAGCTGAAACTATACTTGCTTGGTTTTTGTTAATACTGTCATCTAATTTTTATAGCAGACTCTCCTTATTTGCTGCACTTAAGGTTCAAAAGACCCTGATGCTGGGAAAGACTGAAGGGAGGGGAAGAAGGGGACAACAGACAATGAGATGGTTGGATGGCATCACCAACTCAACGGACATGAGTTTGAGAAAACTCCAGGAGTTGGCAATGGACAGGGAGGCCTGGCGTGCTGCAGTCCGTGGGGTCGCAAAGAGTCGGACACGACTGAGTAGTCGACTGAACTGAACTGAACTGAAGGTCCTTAAAGGCACCAGAACTGAATTAGTGAGCACTGAGCCACGTTTAGGGGAAGCACTGTGTGCGTGAAATGAGCAACCGATTCAGTGTTAGACAAATAAGTAACAGATCTGAAACCAGCAATAGAGAGTAATGATTAAGAACACAGCCTCTGAGGTAACGCTGCCTGAGTTCTAAAAACCCACCCTATCTCTTTTATTTGGGCTCATTACTTAATAATCCTATGTTTCCATTTCCTTACCATACAAGGTTAATTTGAGGATTATATAAAACAAAACCACATATTATGTTAGAATGATGCCTGGCACAAAATAACCCTTAAGTAAACGTTAGCTACAAAAATGTACCTGGCAAATAGTGTCAACCCAGCTTCCTTTAGAAGCTGAATGAAAGAAATAAAAATTACTTTTATTTCTTAAATTTTGTAACAAACCTTTGCACTTATACTTTATCACTGCTTTAAACACATTTTCACAGTACATATTCACCTAAATTATTCATATTAGTATATCATGAGATTTTCCAACTCACCATTGTTGCAGCATTCCACGCAGTTGTTGGTGCAACCTTTGGTTGCCAGTTAGATCCTCCAGTGAGCTTCTTTTCACCTGGCTGACTCCAATTTACATCACTTTAAATAAACACAAGTGAGATATAAATGTCTGTAATTATGAAGTTTCTTTACTATAAATTTAGATTGAACAGAACATTTAAGATGCAGATGACACTTATACACATACTTTCTTGAGATAAAAGCCAAACCAACCTCTAGATGGCACATGGGAAAAAAAATGCAAATTTAACACTCACTTCTTAGTGGTTCCATTTCCAATGCCAAGATCTAGGACACGAGTAAAAGAAAGCATTTAAAAACTAGACTCATTTTTATAAAACAACTTATTGTAAAGAAGACTCAAGAATTCAAAAAATACTTACTGCCCACAAGGTTGGCTAAGGATGAATCCAAGTCATCAGATACTAACTTGTTAGGTGGGAGTTTGGCAACGGGAAGACTCTGGTTCTGAGGGGCCACTGTTGGTTTGAGAAGTCCACCTAGTTCATCAAAGCCTTAAAGTTACAAACAGATGAAATGGGATTTTGTAAGGAACTTTATAGAGCTACAGCTTTCTAAAAGAGGTCTCTGCCTTTTCTCCTTGTTTGTTTAATGGAAAGATCCTCTAAGAAAATGGGCACTAATAAATGCCCTTAAGTGAAAAAGGAGAAATCCACCATTTCAAAGTCAATCGACTGAGGAGGCTGTATGTACTTTGGCAGATTCATTTGTCTTACGTCATAACAAAATTACATTAAAGTTAAAGGGAATGAAGAAAGAAGCATTCAAGTAAACTACTCTTATTCCAAAACTGGGATGAGAGGGATGGAATTAATCCTCCCTGTCAGCCGACAAAGTCTTTTGAAGACTCACTCACAATTGAAGAAATACAGGTAAAAAATACATCTCTGAAAAAAAACGTTTCTTTTAAGAGACCGTATTTTATAGACCTTTTTATACTCTTCAAAGTGAAGAATGTAAGGTATATGTAAAACAGTATATTAGAATCAAGTGAAAACAAACCACTAGCTTATCTCTTTTTTCTGTCTAAAAACAGCCTAAATAACACCTAAGAAATAGCTAAACTACACTGTAATTGCACAGAATCATGTAGTAAACTAAGACATTGCTTAAAAATAAAATCCCTTAAGGTTCTCTCCTGAAGGGTAAAAGGTAAAACAAATTCAATCAACCAAGCCACCAAACGACTCAATAGCATAACCTAGGAATACTAGAGAATTTGAAAAAGAAAGTCACCAAAAATGGGGGCTTATAAAATATGAACTGGTTTCTATATCCTTTATCCTTCTTCCCATTAAGACAAACTCAAGAGGAAAAAGTTAAATACATCAAAAATCATTGTAAACCTACCAGTGCACAGAAAAAAATGAATTCCTAGTCCGTACATACTCTTTATAAGCTTGCTTCTTTTGTATAAACACTTATGATAACTATTAATAACTATATATTATGAAATTAAGAGCATCTCAATGTTTAAATGGTCTGAATTTAATTACTACACTTATCACTCTAAGAACATAATTTAGTGTCAACTTTATAGGAATTCAATTTTTACAAACTTCAAATTAACAAGATACTAAATGGAAACCTAGCTCTATAGGTCTATAAAGCTGTCTTAAGACAAATGAACAAGCATACTACAAAATGATTAAAAAAAAAAAAAAAAAAAAAGCCCCGGCCCCCATAGCTCTGATATTTAATTATTCCAGCCATTCACTACACAGACTATTTCAATACATCAAGGTACCACAGGTAATACTTTCCTAGTTTTCAAAAAAGCCAATTTTATTTCAGTAAAAGTAAAAATTATAGTGAGTAAAAAAAACAGAGCATTCTACACATGGTCACTAGTAATTGAGAACTCTAATCTAAGGAAAATCTCTTTTTTTCTCTCTCAACAGCTCTGGGAGAAAGAGAATCTTCCCAGATTCAAAACTGCCACTAAGTAAAGAATAAAGGCTAATAGTCGCTTGAAATTTTCTTTCAGTCATTGGGGGAGGAGGACCCATTTCTTTGGCTATCCTAACTCCATCTATTTACACATGGTAAAAGTACCATTATCTGTCCTTACACAGACTCTAAACTAGAACACTAGAGTAAAGGTAATAAAGTAATTTTTTCTTACCCCCAGAATCTACAGTAATGTTGGTAGATTTATTTCCAAACACAGATTCAAAGTCAACATTAAGGCCAGCTGAAGGATGTGGCTGTGCAACTGGAGAAGGAGTGAACCCTAAGAGAAACCAAAATGGAAGAAGCTCAATCTTTAATAACTCTACATTTATAGATATCTAATAATGATGAAAATAGAATGGAAAAAGCCCTAAATTCCCACAACAAAACAAAGCCAACCCTTCAAGCAAAATGTTTCCTAGACTACCACATCTCCTTGTAGTGATTACATTTTCCAAAACAAAATCACCCCACTGACTAAGAAAATAAAAAAGCAAGTTGAATTACTAGTTTGTTGCATTACAAAATAACATTTTTGCTTATTTTGTACCTTAAATTTTTATGCTAATGATCTTTAAAAAACCAAACACATCTAAAATTCTAGGATCTTGTACAAAACCAAAATTTAAAGAATCATCTGGGAATAAAATAAGAATTCTGTGGTTGTTTAAAAAAATAACTTAGTATCCCAAAAAGTCTTTCTCCCTCTACCTACTCACCGTCCATATTTCTCGCCTTCCTTCCTTCGATGGTTAATCAAAAGCTACACGGTTTAAGTTCATTTGCGAAGTAACAGGACTCTTAAAAGTTATAACCCACTAATCCTTATGAACCCCTTGTATCCAGATGTTTTTTGAATATTAAAAAAAAGGACTATTTTCAACCATCTTCTAAGTTCAACTTTACTTTCAAAAGTGGGGCTGCCACATATCAAATATACTGATTTAACTAACTATGCTGAAACACAAGAACGGAAAGGGAAAATTTATTCTCTTCTGTCAATGTTACACTGATGGTAGTGGCATTCAGCCAAGACATCCAGTTTATACAGAAACCAGGTAATGCTGAGGTAAATGTAAGATTTTCAATTGTGTGACGTTTTATTTTTGTGAAGTAAGGTTCTGAATTTCTACAGGCTAACCAGAAGAATTAAAATCATCTAGACCTATTATGGCTGTCACATGACTTGAGGAGCTTTCAATCACTGAGTATATATTCAAGTAGAGAACAGCCTAGCAAGGATCACAAAGAAGGAATTCTTTCACTTGTGGAAGGCTGGAATAAATGGCTATAATAAATTTCTTCCTTGTGGAAGGAATTCTCTTCCATCTCTAAGTTTCATAAACTCATAATGTTAAAAAGTTTTAAATATCTGGTATTAGAAGATTAATAACTATATTAGAGAGAAATTAAACTTTTGAGCCGTAAACATAGACCCTTTCTTCCTGTCCCATCTTTCTGCTAAAGGCAATTTCAGTCTGTAAGAATCTCACATTGAACTCTTAATGTACATGACCAGGATATAGGGAAGTATAATAATGCTGTACTAAAAAGACTGATCTTAAAGAAAAAGAAAAGACTGATCAGTCTTTAAGACTGATCTTAAAGAAAAATTAGGACAAGATTTGGTGAGAAGTTCAAGAAGGTCCTCAAAGTCAAAGAAGCCAGAAAGGACTTTTTATTAACAGTGACTCACACAAGCTGGTATACATCAGTGATACTACTGTAAAAGTAGCATTTTACATCAGAGTATCAATATTCTGTAGAGACAAAGATTTTTCAATGTACAAGTTTGATCTTATGCCATAGTCATTTAGTAAAATACTCTTAACTCAAAGATACTGACCATACAATGAGAATACAACATTATCAAAATATAATTACATATACTGATTTAACAGTTCTCTTAAGTATACAAACTGTTTAAGAAATATACCACAGGCTTGCCAGTTCTTCTCAAAGCTCCTTACAAAAGGAACAGATGTATCTACTCAAGAAAGACAAAAATCTATCGTGCTTTATAATTACATCCCCATTCTACACCTGGAGAAGGCAATGGCACCCCACTCCAGTACTCTTGCCTGGAAATCCCATGGATGGAGGAGCCTGGTAGGCTGCAGTCCATGGGGTCGCTAGGAGTTGGACACGACTGAGCAACTTCACTTTCACGCATTGGAGGAGGAAATGGCAATCCACTCTAGTATTCCTCCCTGGAGAATCCCAGGGACAGGGGAGACTGGTGGGCTGCCGTGTATGGGGTCGCACAGAGTCAGACACTACTGAAGCGACTTAGCAGCAGTAGCAGCATGCTACACCATTACAGTGTAAGAAGCTTACAGTGTTCTTTAAATCCTGGAAACAATATCTGAGCTATGGTATCATTTAATAAGAAAACAAAGGGAACAATAATTTGTAACTAGGACAGTATATCAAATTTCTATTTTCCTCTGATATCCTGTCCCAAATTCTTTCTAGAATTTTGTTGATATCAGAGATGAGCCTATCCTTCATAATAATACAAAAACAACTTCATAACTTTCTGTAAAGAGAGGAGCCGTCTCCTGAGGTCCCTAGGGTCACCATCTGTGAAATTATGATGTTAACTGCCTAAAAGTATAAAAGAGTTGAAAAGATACGAAGTAATCAGAGCTAGTACCTCAAATTTCAACAGCTTCGACTAGCAGAGGAAAAAGTAAAAGGGAAATTCTTAATAAATTATAATAGCTGATTAGATTGTCAACCTTTAATTTTTAAAAGTGACTTAAAGCAAAGTTATAAAATATCACCATTTCAAAAGAGAAGATTTAGGGATTCCCTGCAAAAGATGAATAGGCTCACCAAGTTAAGGGTAACTTGATGAAAACTGAATTGCCTAACTCTTTCATTTCACAAAATCCAGTGAAAAGTCTGTCACTGGCCACTTCACAGATTAACACTTATTAATATTGCACTGTAGGAACAATCTCAAGAGGAAAATAATAAGCTGACTGAAAGGTACAAGATGAACAAGTGTTGGGGGGACAGAAAGGCATTCCAAACACCTCTCAGAAAAATTAGATTGTTAATAGATTTTGGTGGTAGTTCGGTAATAAATAGACCTCATACTTTTTTGAGAAAATAACTCTACTATTTATTAAACCAATTTTTTTTTTCTTACCAACTCATTTTAAGGAAAACAACAAAACGAAATACCTCTTGCATAAACAAACTAATAAATTTTAGAGATTATTGTTACCTACCTCCAAATAAACCAGCTACAGTAGAAGGCTCATGGCACATAAAGGTAGTATTACGATAAGCTTGAGTGCCACAAAAAGTATCTGACAAGGCATATAAGGGAGGAAAAGAAAGGATAGGAAAAAGAGAGAAAAGTGAGAAAGTGAGGAGGAACAGCTGAGAGTGGAATGAAGTAATTAAGAGCAAAAACAGGAACAAAAACAAAAGAGAAAACAGAGGAGTCCAAGCCCTTGGTGTTCTTTACTTTACAACTTACTAAAAATAAGCACTTAAGGCTCCATTATGAGTACTCTATTTAAAACATATACATAAATAATATTCACAACAAATTAAAAAAAATAACCAACACTGCATATCCTTAGATGAAAAAACATGAACCAGCTGGCTTGTTAGCCAATACTAACATGTCTTCTAATGTCTTCTTCTGCAGATGAGGAAGGAGGCCTCAACAAAGTCACAAACATGGCATGGCTGGGACCACAACCCACTCACCTGACTTACACATCCCAGTATCCTTAGGGCTTTAATGAGGGCAAGCTACAAACTACACTGAGAACTACATCAAATCAAGGTCCTCCTCCGAAAGATCTGGAAGGTATCTACATATCTAACTCTCTGATTTTTCCTGGTCATGCTTAACTCTATAGAGCAGGAGCTGGCAAACTACAGCCTGTGGCCTATTTTTATATGGCATGAGAGCTAAAAATGGTTTTTACATGTTGAAAGGGTTTTAAAAAAAAAAAGATGATGACTCACAGATTTTATGCATCATATAAAAGCCTACGGTATTTATTACCTGGCCCTTTACACTAAGTTTCCTGATCACTATTCTAGAGCAGCATGATCCAACAGAGCTTTCTAGTAACAGAAATGCTTTATAAATCTGCACACTATGCAGACATGTGCATATGGTACATTATGGTAGCCACTGTGCCACTGAAGAGTGGGAACTGTGGCTAGTACAAGTGAGAAAGAAAAATTTTAATTGTATTTAACACTTAATTTTAATAAATCAAGCCTTAAAGGATGACATGTGGCTAGTCAGATGATGCAGTATAAGCAATGACACACCTTGGGTGGTCCTTTCATGCTCTTACTACTGAGTAAGAAACTACTGGAATTTTTATTACGCAACTGTACTTCTTAGGAACTTTCAACTTGCAGTCAAAGACTTACTGAAAGGCCTCTTCTATGACAGATCAACAAACTATAGATCCTTGTCTTTGTAAATAAAGTTTTATTGGAACACAGCCAAGCTCATGTGTTTGTGTCTTGTCTATGGCTGTTTTCATGCTATGTCAAGGTTCAGGAGCTATGAAAAAGACTGTGTGGATCACAAGCCAAAAATATTTACAATCTAACAACCTTTTAAGACAAAGTTTGCTAACCCCTACTCTAGATTAATGCCTAATTGGTTGTTATCAGTGGTTTTTAATTTCCCCTTCTGCACTTTCATAAAAAAAAGTATTTAACAATAAGTTTTAGAAAGAAAGAGTATCTAACAATACTCTGTAACAATACAAAGAAAAAGTTTTTAACAGTAAGTTAAGTCCCCTGTGTCTTCAGGGGACACAGATGTGACATCTTGAAGCCCATGCACTGCTCTGACTTAAAAGATGGAAATATACAGCCCAAATCAAAGTGATATCTGCTTCATATTCTCAAACTAAGGGAACAGATTTAAAAAGATAGTTATATCTACTAAATACATACCATGCATATTCAATAAATATGAAGAAAAGACACAACCTGTAAAAGACTATCGACAGAACACGCCAAAGATAACTCTTGTTACCCCTTATTACTAAGCAAAAAGGTACACCATCTGACATATTTCTAAGAGTAACAAAATGTATAATTTAGTTTCAACTGCTTTTAATCTAATTTTTAAATGTGTTACAATGTAATAAAGGAATTACAGCCACCAAATATTACACTTTAGAACTATTAGACTAATTATGTAATTAGAGCACCTGTCTTGAAACTTTCTCAAATCTCCAACTACTGCTTTCCAGTCACCTTCCCTTTTCTCTCAGATATAGCTAACACAATATTCAGAATGCAGCCACATGCTCTGTCTAGGGTACACAGATGACTTTATGCATGCTGCTTCAATCAAAGATTTAAATTTGTGTCACCTTATGCAGTATCTCTGAACTGAATAAAAGCACTTTCATCATCTTCTAAGGGGGTTTAGCATCATTTTAGCAGGATTCAAAAACATTTATTTCAGTTTAGTATATATTTAAAAACTTACTCTTCCTAGTATAACTTTGGTATGAAATTTTGCTTTTTTTAATAGATTTTTATATCACAATTAAAGCTATTCAGTCAAGTTGCTTTTCATTTCCTATTTTTCATTTACCTCCAGGCTAACAATGAAGTGAGACCCTTAAAATTAGACAGAGGGTATGTACAGGTTTTAGACAATATAAAATTATACCATTATTTGAAATTAAAAAGGGAGAAAAAGATTAAGAAAGCTACTAAGGGTGATAACCACCCTCTCTCTCAAACACAAAGGGAAAAATATAAGCACACATAAACATGTAAGTTCAGAAGATGTCACTCTTCATCCAACTCTAATAACCAACTCTCTGAACTAATAAACAGGATGTAGCATGTGATGCTACAATATGACAGAGAACAAAACAAAATTCAGTTTCAAAGGAAATTTTCCTTCCTAAAAACTTGCATCAAATAAAATCAGGGATACTGGTGTAAAAAAAACTTCACTACACTATTGCTAGTTTATTTTAAAGTTTGTTATTAAAATCCAAAGTAATTATTGCAGTGCTTTAAAAATAATGGATACATTAAAAAATACTTAGGCAGTATAAACATTAATTGGAAAGAAAGGTTAAATGGTACTTTACCAACAAACATTTCATGAGTAGGTGTCCTAGTAGTAAAAGTGGATACATCTGAAGAAATAGGAAGGTGAACATCACCACTACTTTTTGTGAGGAAAGGATTTAAGCTTGGAATGGCATCATCAACAGCATCTACAGTAGCAGAGAAAGGATCTGTGTAGTCCAAGTGCATTACAGCAAAATGAAGAAAGGAAGTAAATTAATTAGTATTGTAATTAGTCAAAAGAGGCAAAGTGAAAAGTAGTAGCTATTATCATTATTAATCCAAATGCAAATGATCAAATCTAATCACCAAGATGGAAGAAATGCATTTAACATATTTTAAAATGAACCCTCAGAAAAAAAAATACTTTTGTGTCCATAACAACAGCAGCATACTAAGGATGTATCTGATCTACAACATCAGAAAGACAACAGTCAGGTAGTTTAAAAAGAGAATAACAATAAAATGTTTCTATAAATGAGCCATCTAACCTGAACCGTGTTCCCCACCCAAGATGGGAGTGTATTGGCTCTGGTGGCATAGCTATACATACTTAAATAATTGATATAAATAACTGATATGAATATGGAATAAGTAGTATTTCAAGAAGCCAAAAGGGATTAGGAGTTTCTAACATGTCCATATAACTCGTGCACAGCTTCAGATGTAGGAAACAAAATAATAAAGATGAAGTAAATGTCTAATGATGGAAAAAGAAATTTTGGAAAAATTAAGAACAGAGACAAAAGACTGGCCACGTAGTAGACTGGGATTAGCTGTGAAGGCCTGGCTAAGTTTTAAAGCCTAAATGATTTGCCAGGAATAACAAATGTACTATTCCCTACTGCTACTGCTGCTAAGTCACTTCAGTCGTGTCCGACTCTGGGCGACCCCACAGACGGAAGCTCACCAGGCTCCCCTGTCCCTGGGATTCTCCAGGCAAGAACACTGGAGTGGGTTGCCATTGCCTTCTCCAATGCATGAAAGTGAAAAGTGAAAGTGAAGTCGCTCAGTCATGTCCGACTCTTAGCGACCCAATGGACTGCAGCCCACCAGGCTCCTCTGTCCATGGAATTTTCCAGGCAAGAGTACTGGAGTGGGGTGTGAAAGGTACTCCTGTACTCCAACCAGTAGCCTATTTTTGTGTATTCTAGTTTGTGGTCCTCTTAAGAATACAGTATTCAGCACTATTAATCTACTTTAAGGCTACAAGGCAGAACAATAAGGAGGCAATGGCCAAAGAAACAGCTTCTGCATTACAATACAAGCACACTTTATCCTTAAAGTCAATAAACTGAAAGCTAGTGTTCTGCAAATCCTCCAACTGTAACTTCAAAAAGAAAAACACCAAAATAAAATTGAGGTCACTGTATTGAGTCTTACAAACATACCAAAACTCACTGATACACTATTCTAACTCAAATGATCATAAACATCTTTCCCATCCCTCCAACTCCTCAATAAATGGAAAAATGGGGTAAAGAATGAGAAAAAATAATTCAGAAACAAAAAGCAGAAAAGAGTCTGAAATAAGATTCATTTTTTGTACTAAAATACAAATGTGATGATGACCACTCTAACTCCTTCTTGTATAAGAAAGGAGCTGCATTAAGTTTAGAGTTGATCAGTTCGGTTCAAAGTATTAATACTACTCTGAAATATTTGATAGTGGCATGGAGCTTTTAAAGTACATTATACTTTGTTGGACAAGTAAGTAACACAAAAACTCTCTCTAGCTATCCATACAGAAGCAACCATGAGAGAAGTCATTCAAAAATGGAATACACATTTCGTTGTACAACAGATTCATTAGGTTTTTGAGAAAAGACATGTCTGGAAAAAGTTACTAGTTATCTGCTACTCTGTTGACTGATACTTTTTACCTAAGCACTTAATATCAATCATTTCCTATTATATGAAACATCCTAAAGAGTATGCAGAAAAATGTAAGTGCATCTGTATATTTAGATCAATCAGACAATAATAAAAACCAGCTTTTAATCTACCTTGACAAAACACTTGTACTATGGTATAGTACATTAACATCATTTAGATTTAATTATACCATAAAAATTAATTTAAATTCATTAAAGATAAAAAAAAATAGTAATAATATTCCAGCTATTCCAACTTAAACTTTATCAGCCTGGCAACTCTAAAATACTGTATATTTTAATTAAATACTTTTTTCTATGATTTTTATCATTATTCACTTGAAAGTTTAATTTTATGTAGAAAAATCCAAAAAGTTAAAATAAAGATTAAAATACTCCCAGTCATTTTTTTAGTCTTGAGATAAATATCTGATATCTACATTTGCACACAGAAAATTGAGTGTTTTCATAATGTGTGTTTTATGCCAGCTGAGAAAGAAACAAATTAAACTTAAGAATGGGTCATTCTTTTTTGCCTGAAATAAATTTTGAAATCTTGCTTAAAATATACAACAGTGTACTAAGCTGAAAATAATGTCTATCTCTAGATTTGCTGTAACTCAAAGTTTTTAAGGTGGTAAAAACTGAAATCTCAGCTATTAGTATTCCCTAGCAATCTCGTGTTCAACTCCAGACCATTTCTTGAAAAATCAAAGGCTCGTTAATAATGGCATGAAAGAAACAAGCGAGCTTGTGTTCTCTTCAATGTTCATTTTTAGGTACAATCTTACTTACATACCTCCCATATAAACAGGCAAATCTTACTTCCTCTTAACTCTGTTTATCACTAACCTAGCTGTGATTGGAAATACACATCATTTCTGTGGTGCTTATGATAAGAACTAAGTTAAATACCAAATCTGTTGCTGACATTCATTTTCAGAAAATGAGAGCAATAAAAACATTAAATAATATTTTAGAATTATCAAAAAAATCTAATCTTTGTTTTGTCACATGCTATAAAAGCATGATACAAAATGCTACATATTTCAAATGTTCAGGTAAATGGTTAACTTCAAAAAGTATCTTCTGGAATTTACTGTTATGAGCAAAGCTTTCTATAAAAGACTTATTATCTTAGTAACTTTAATTTTAAAAATAAAGGAAAATATCTTAATCTGAATGTCATGGATATGAACAATACAATGATTAAGTATTAAGAGTTCTTGGCTTAAAATACTCTTCAGCTATCTCTTTATGCACAAGTCAAAACTTTGAAGTTATTACCAACTCAGAAGCCAAATACAAGACAAAGTTTCATTTTTCTTAAATTGAGGGGCTTATAGTAAGATCACCATGCTTTCCTCATATATAACTGTAAGCTTTTGGAAAAACAGTAGTCAATTGCTACTGCCTCTGCTCCCAACTATACCTTACACCTGATAATACTTTTTTTTTTTTTTTTCAAAACAATTTTTACGGTGCCACATTTAGATAGCAAGCCTAATGTTAAAATATGGGGGAAATTTTGACGAAAACAGTACGTAAACCAAAATAACCTAAAATAGAAGGGTAAAACATAATTAAATGTACTCCAACATTCTATTCACAAACTGTTATCAGATAATTCTTCTAACTATAAAACAGACTATAAAACAATTTTTACATACTGAAATTACTTAAAATTATTCTCCCACAGTAATAGTCTATCTGCTTTCATATGTGAGCTCAATGATTCCAAACAGAAACTTTGATTTGTCACTGCTACAACTGTATATGGTATCCAGATAAAAGTAACACCCAGTTCAGTTTCACTAAAATGTTATATTAGTTCTCACCAAGTCTTCTGTAAAATTTTTCATCTCTCTAGTAATACAATTTTTCAGCCTTAATTTCAGAAAACCTATAGTTTGTTTTTTTAAAGGTAAGCAAACTAAAACCGCTTGAATGGTCATGTTAATACTATTAATAAGCACTTCACAATACACAGGAAATAAGCATGCAAATTTTGTCAGATTAAAAATCCTAAAATTGTAATTATCATTAGGCTATTAAGAGATTCCTTTCTCTTAACCCTAATATGCTGCCTACAGATCATTTAAATAATTCTAAAAAACTCACTGACTTTGAACTAGCTTACTACTTTTAGAAATTACTCCCAGATCTTAAGATTTAGCTCAATTAGTTTTTAAAATAAAGTGATAGCTCACAAAATTCGTCTAAAAACCTGGTATTTTAGTGTTTTACTATTCCTTTTCCCTGTCCTGACTTGAATCAGAAATCATCTGCCCCCTTAAAGGAAAACATCTACTGACTCAAAAAACATTTACAAAGTACCTGCTATATACCAAGAAATGTTCAATCCATCGGGGACATATCACTCAACAAAATATTTTAGAGAGCCTCCCTTCACACAGTTTATGTTTATTATATAAAGTTGGGCCTTAAGAAATAACTATTAAAAAACCCAAAAAAGTTATTAACTCCAATTATTAAAATAAAGGAAAAAAGTCTAATATATCATAAAACCGCACTAAAACAATGAGTCCCTGCTGAGAGGTAAGCCACTCAAGTTAGATTTACATGTGAGCCAGCACAAAGTTTAAGGTGGTTTGCCATTCTCTAACAGTTTTCTAGACAAGGTCCTTTCTCAGAATATATTCCCCTCTCATAAAATTTTTTGAGTGTTTGTAAAATAATATTTATATAAATACAAACAGAAGTACCAAAACCAAACAAAGGAAATGATTTGAAAACATACTAAATGTCTAACTTAAAAACTGACATGGCTCACTCTTCAAAAATGCCGGGTCATGAACATAATATGTTCACCTTAAGGTCGAAGAACTACTCAAGAGCAGCAAACTTTCCTGTTGGTACTAGGGGAAAATTCTTTGAATACCAAAATCCGAATTAAATGAACATTTTAAATATAAGTAGCAAAAGTCTGTCATGACATCCCTCCACAGAAGATAGTGCACTGCCTGACAATACCACCTGCACTTAATTAGAACTTCATTAGATGGGCTTTCCCCTCTGCAAGTAAATTTTTTTCTATACCAAAAGTAAAATACCCATTATGTATTTCTCGGTAACAGAACAGAAATTCAACATGGAAAGAATTATTTCACGCTTAAACATATTTGGTCCTTCTTCATCTGTATTAAATTTCATTTCAGAATTTAACTGAATATATATTCCAAAATTGTATTTATTAATAAATGAAAATGTCTTCAAGGGGCAAAACAACTTCACTGTCATATTAATATTTTTCAAGTTCTTATGTGCCAAGTGAAAGCAAGTAAATCCCACAAAATGGGGAAGGGAGATGCCTACACAACATACAAAGTAGATTCATTAATGCTTACCTCCCCATGTACTTGCTACCTGAGAAGCAGTTGACATTGAAAGTACAGATGGGTGAAAAGTTGGCTGCTGCAAATCAAGCAGATCATTTGGTAGCTTTGATGTGCTAGAAAGATATTTTGAAAATATGATTTATTTATTAGACTTTGCTGTATTAGTCACTCCTCTCACCCATTCCAGTAAATAAAAACATTTTTTTAAAGTGAGAAAAAAGTCCCAATAATATAAATCTCAAAAGGAAGAACAGTTTCAGCAAGATAAGAGTTGCACGTCCCTCATATAACAGCATATTTCAAAGGAGACCTAGAAAATGATTCAAGTACTGTATCAAGTTTAGAGAGGATTCAAGAAATAATAGCCATTTTGGAAAGAATCAAGGTCTTGCCCAGGAAAAAACTAGTCTCTTTACTGAAAAGAACCTAGAACCTAAACAACATAATTCTAAATTATGAAATATATGACAAATTAGTTTTTCTAAAGAAATGTGTTTTTTAATATTTAAAGGACTCCAATTACATTTTCAATACCAAAACTCCTACAAAATAAAATGCCTATTAACATTACCTCTATTGCTTCAAATATCAAGCATATCAGTAATACAGGGAAAAAATTAAACATGCATATACGATATAAACTTTTAACAGAGCCACCCCATTACACAATACAAGTTACCTATATCTTACCATGAGACTTTTACGTGATTAAGAAACAACTCAAATAAGATTTCAGTTTCTAAGAATTGAGGTATTATTTGTGCCTCAGCATAGTTTATTTTTAACTTACTTATTCAAAAATAAAAGGTTTTGAAGATGTATCTTTTAGATACATCTTTTAGATGTAATACATAGTGTTATAAGTAGATAAAAATACAAATGTATTTAGTGCTTTGGGGAAAAATACAGACTATGCATAAGTATTATGTAATAGGCTATAAGATTTGCCCTTAATTACTATTAAAAAGGTGAAAATGTTGAATGTATTAAATGAAATAAAAATATTAGATCTTTATCAAATGATGTGTTTTATCCTCAAATATTTAACATTCTTTTCTATTTACCAGCAGCCTCTTACCCTGCTTAGACAGGCTTCTTTCTAAAATCCCTAGGACAAAAACTTAACACTTAATGGGTTTGATGTTATTGGGGATTAAGGAGAGTATTATACAAAAATCAAAACAAACAAAAAGACAAAACTGAAAGAAAGAAAAACATGTTAACTAAATACAACATCTACTAAGACTTCTGGGAGCAGGCAGCAGTTGAGTTAAGTTACACTGAACTATGACAGGAGTAGGTAAGTTGAAGGGAAGATCGTTTAAGGATAAGTTAACAAACAGCAACAACAAAATCAAAGAAAAACAAGCAAGCATCACTCTCCATGTGGCATTTACCATGCAATAAGCACCGTGTCCATGGGATTAAACCAGTCAATCCTAACTAAAGAAAATCAACCCTTAATATTCATTGAAAGGACTGATGCTGAAACTCCCAATACTTTGTCCATCTGAGGCGAAGAGCCTGATCACTGGAAAAGACCCTGATGTTGGGAAAGACTGAGGGCAGGAAGAGAAGAGGACAACAGAGGATGAGATGGTTGGATGGCATCGCTGACTCAATGGACATGAGTCTAAACAAATTTCAGCAAAGGAAACGGAAGCCTGGTATACTGTAATTCATGTGGTTGCAAAGAGTCAGATATGACTCAGCAAATGAAGAACAAGCACCATGTTAAACCCTATATTAGTGATCCTCTATGACCCTGACAGATATAAAAATTCTTGGTCCTTACCCTACAGCTACTGAACCAGAAACTCTAGAGGTGGGGCTCATAAATCTGTGATTTTGATGCTGGCTAAGACGGAGAACTATGATCTGTACATTATCTTGTCTGGAAACTGAGATTTAAAAAAAGAGAGATATAAGAAATAAACAAACCAGGATTCTTATACTCTAAATCACTTTAAGGTAAAACATAGGAGGAATGTTTAGAAAGCCAGTTATTCTAATTTGCCTGTAATTAAAATATTTCTATTGTTAAGTAGCTTAAACTAGGCAACAGGATTACTGAAGACGGGTTGATAGGGTTCAATACCACAGAAATCTGGCAACTAACTCTTA
The DNA here is from genome assembly GCA_935064755.1 of Tragelaphus eurycerus. Taxonomy (NCBI): domain Eukaryota; kingdom Metazoa; phylum Chordata; class Mammalia; order Artiodactyla; family Bovidae; genus Tragelaphus; species Tragelaphus eurycerus. The sequence continues at coordinate 18,213,204 of CAKXYN010000043.1, forward strand.
CTGTGTTTCAAGTTACCTAAGGGACTAGAAGTGAAAAACTTTATAAGTATCTAATGAAAGGATATTCTGAAATTACATATCATACATACATATCCAAGAGTTATACACAAGGTCTTGAACCATTAGAAGCTTCACAAATGTGTGTAATAATTTTAATTTTTTTACAATGAAACATGTGCCCAGAGAAAAACTACCACCCTCTAACTGATATAAAGTTATCATTTAGCCATCTTCCATTTTTTAAATATTAAAAATATAAACTGTATCACTTTGTATTTATCTATTATTCACTACCACTGTTTACTACTATCTTCTTTATGTGAATTCATGATTATGAAAATCTGGTATCAAATTAAAACTGAAAAGCTCTGCACAATTGATATAAATCTTTAAACCTAGGCATTCAAAGGTAAGCGTTAACCACTCCACCTACCTGTTAGAAGAACTAGGGGTAGAAAATATGTCAATGGCTGGTGCAGTCATTACACTCCCTGCTGAGGTGGACACAGGAGAGGCTGCAGTTGTTAAAGAGGTATGAGGTTTCTTTGCAAGTTCTTTTAGGCGCTGCTCCTGTTGAGAGAGGGCACTACCATAAGGAACCTAGAAATCAGGCTGATTTGTAAGGCCTTTGAAAGAAAGTGTTAAGGTATTCTCTGTATTGTCAATTATTCAATGTCAGGATGAAAAATTAAGACTACTAAATTCCACCTTGTTTGTACAAATATTTATTAAATACTGTTAGTCTGTATGGAAGTCCCAATTACATTATGAGCACTTATACTTGTTTTTCCAAATAATTTAAGAGAATGCATACACCTACCTTTAAAGCTTTTAAACGAGCCTGTTCTTCCTCTAATGCTGCCTGCTTTTCCCTTTCATCCACTTTGGTAAGAGACAGGCCAGTGCTTGCCAGGGAAGAGACTGCGTTGGAAAGTGTTGTTGCCCTAGGATAATCAGACAAAAGTAATTCAGTTTTTGGCCAAAAATTTCACATTACACCCTGGTTACAAAATGGTTTAGCAGGCTAGCCATGGATAGATACTATAATTATGAACTAAACCTATGGAGTCAACATCAGTACTTGAGAAGAAATATTCTACACACTCATCTAGAGGATTATTAAGTAATTAGCTGATTTACACATACATTCATTTATTATTATTATTTTTAACTAAATGTTAGACTTTGGAAAGGATTTGGAAAGGATTCACAATAAAGGTGAAGGACACTGCCTCTTCCAAGCCCAAGGGAGGGATTCAATGCAAGAACGAAAATACAAGAAGCAGCAATAAATAATGCATATGTAGGTATGCTTCTGGGGAAGGCAATGGCACCCCACCCCAGTACTTTTGCCTGGAAAATCCCATGTACGAAGGAGCCTGGTAGGCTCTAGTCCATGGGGTCGCTAAGAGTCGAACACGACTGAGCGACCTCACTTTCACTTTTCACTTTCATGCATTGGAGAAGGAAATGGCAACCCACTCCAGTGTTCTTGCCTGGAGAATCCCAGGGACAGGGGAGCCTGGGGGGCTTCCGTCTATGGGGTCGCACAGAGTCGGACACGACTGAAGTGACTTAGCAGCAGCAGCAGCAGGTACACTTCCCTTATAACACCCCCCAAAGATGTCATTCCCAGAGGACCCACATTTTCTCCCAAAGGAAGACTAATGTCATCCCAGTCACCAGTCCATTTGGCACCTCCTTTCTATCTGCTACTCTTTTGCCAAGCTAGAATTTTCTTTTCAAACATACTATATTTGCACATGCATATGTAATTCCTCATTCCTCACTGGTGGATTCACAGCAAGCCATCTCCTTTCCCTTAGATCAAAAACTTACCAAGATCATAAACCCCAACATTTAATTTCCATATGTTAATTCTAGGCAAAATAAACATGTGTGGTAAAGAATTCTAACCTGAAACTACTCCTCAGTGACTGCTATTAATTTTCTTTTTATCACACACCAAACACCATTAATTTGTACTCTAAGTAAACAAGTAGAAAAACTATTTAAGTTTTATATAAAAATCAATTTTATAAATGAGCCAATATAAAGATAAAACTCTGAAGACAAAGGAAGAGTAATACTATTCTAAAGAAATTTGAAAATATTAGAGATTAAAAAAACATACAAGGTAAATCAGTGTACCTGAAGCTACTTGGCTATGTTTTCATTACTTTCTCAAATAATTGGGCCTTATATTTCTAAAAACCTATTAGAAAATCACATCAAAAAGAAGGAAAGTTCTAATCATAATTTATACAAAAGTTTTTATTCTACTAACCAACACAATAACAACATTACAATAGGTCAATAAGAGACGATCTGTATTAGTTTTGATTTGCCAGGTTTATTGGTGTTAGTCTTGGAAATCAGCTAAAAGTCTAACAGAATGATGAAAATATGTCACCAATCACCCTCAAGAGCTGGCATTAGACAAACAGTGAAATCTTATGTTGGACATCCTAGTTCTGACTCCCTGAATTACTACTGCATACTTCATAGGGCTATTTGTGAGGGTGAATCAAATTTGTAAAAAGGAGCCTTATAATTGTAATGTACCATATGAACCCATGCATTTCATCTTTAAAAGAAATACTAATATTATGAACACCATTCTAAACCACACAGTTACTGTCATCATCTAAACAAATGCTGACATTTACTGAAAATTAGAAACTGCCACAAAAACTTACATGTATTAATCTTTAAAAGCAACTCTCTGAGGTTGATACTATTAATAAACTTGACTTATAAATGGTGAAATCAAGATAAAGAAAAATTAAATAACTTGGAACTTCAGCTAGACTCATCTACTATTTTCTCAGAAACAGCACTACCTCTCTTTGTCCCACAAAGAATAATGTACCTGCTTGCAGCTGTAGAATCTTTGATTTTCTTTCCTTCCAAGGAAGCTAAATGTTGTTCCAAAGCATCAAGAAGACTACTGGGAGCCTAAAATTGTACAAATATTAAGACTTTCATGATAATCACACCATTACTCAAAATAAATCAAGAATCATCTAATACAAGAAAGAAAAATAAATAGGTATATTCCCCATGAACGAATTAACAGTGACATTTTAGCTATCTAAGAATGACAGTATTATTTTTATTACATAAGCATCATCTGGTAAGAGTATTAACAAATAATCAAAGCTATAAAAACTAAGTCTATGTGAACATAAAACATTAAGAGGATCCTGCAATTTTTTAATATTTAACTTATTTAAATTTTAAATAAAAACAATCCTAAAACCTGGACATATTGTTGAGTGAGCTCCTAGTACTTAATAAATACTGAGTAACTGAAAGTGTCCAAACACTGTTTTGAAACTGACAAGTGAAACTGAAAATTAACATCAAGGAAACAAAAAATCATAGTGAGATACAACTTCTTACTCACTAGATGGTTGCACAGACTAACAACATCAAATGTTGAGGATACAGAGCAAATATAACTGTCATACAATGCTGGTGGGAATACGTCTACCTTGAAAAAAGACATGGATTTTTTTTTTTAAGAAAGCTAAATATACACCTACCTTAATTAATATTCTTTAGGATTTGATATAAAGCATCTGAATTACAGGTATCCAAAAGCAGTTGGAAGAGATAGTGCTAGCTAATTTCTCTGTCAACTATGACCTGAACAACTTCCTTCATCCTGTATTTTCTCTCTCTATATCAAGCCCTTAGCACAAGACAGACATGGTAGGAAACATGGACTTCTGTGCTGATCTGAGGACACATGTACAATCCCTCAACCTCAACAAATCGGCAGCCCAACTACCATCCGAGCTACGTCAGAGTCGATGAGGAGAGTGTTACTAACAGCGATTAACATTTTAAAAGCTCCTGCAACACAATGGACACTGTGCGAGCTACCCTGTATGCCATCGCTGAACCTATGAGAAAGACACGACTACCATATCCATTTTACAAGTAAACAACCTGAGACACAGAAAATGAACTTGCCCCAGATCACGTATCTGATACATAGCAGGAGCCAACATAGTGTGTAAGGCATATCCCATCTGAAAGCCTAGGTACTAACTACTATGCTACAGAATCTTAAATTAAAACTGAGGTCATTTAAACTATGTATCTTTTTCTGAAACATTTAAGTTTGCTTACAAATACTTAAACTACCTAGGTATGATAATTACTAACTATATCTTAAATCCCTTTTAAATATATCTATTTTTTCAAAGTCAAATCCACATTATAAAAAATGAAGGAAATGTGATGCTTCATATCCAAAAAAAGAAATTTATAACAAACAAAAAAGAGTAAATAATCGCATATTTCCATTTTTTAAAAATTTCCACTCGTGTATAACTACCATCTTTCCTAAAGTATAATACCATGAATACTAAAGTACAGACACACATGGTAGTATGGCCTGAAGCTGATCTTTTGACTTTTATATTTATTTATTTTAAACTTTTCATTTATATTGGCATATAGTTCCTGATGTTCAAGTTGGTTTTAGAAAAGGCAGAGGAACCAGAGATCAAACTGCCAACATCCGCTGGATCATCGAAAAAGCAAGAGAGTTCCACAAAAACATCTATTTCTGCTTTATTGACTATGCCAAAGCCTTTGACTGTGTAGATCACAATAAACTGTGGAAAATTCTGAAAGAGATGGGAATACCAGACCACCTGATCTGCCTCTTGAGAAATCTGTATGCAGGTCAGGAAGCAACAGTTAGAACTGGTCATGGAACAACAGACTGGTTCCAAATAGGAAAAGGAGTACGTCAAGGCTGTATATTGTCACCATGTTTATTTAACTTATATGCAGAGTACATCATGAGAAACGCTGGACTGGAAGAAACACAAGCTGGAATCAAGATTGCTGGGAGAAATATCAATAACCTCAGATATGCAGATGATACCACCCTTATGGCAGAAAGTGAAGAGGGGCTAAAAAGCCTCTTGATGAAAGTGAACGTGGAGAGTGAAAAGGTTGGCTTAAAGCTCAACATTCAGAAAACGAAGATCATGGCATCTGGTCCCATCACTACATGGGAAATAGATGGGGAAACAGTGGAAACAGTGTCAGACTTTATTTTTCTGGGCTCCAAAATCACTGCAGATGGTGACTGCAGCCATGAAATTAAAAGACGCTTACTCCTTGGAAGGAAAGTTACGACCAACCTAGATAGCATATTCAAAAGCAGAGACATTACTTTGCCAACAAAGGTTCGCCTAGTCAAGGCTATGGTCTTTCCTGTGGTCATGTATGGATGTGAGAGCTGGACTGTGAAGAAGGCTGAGCGCTGAAGAATTGATGCTTTTGAACTGTGGTGTTGGAGAAGACTCTTGAGAGTCCCTTGGACCGCAAGGAGATCCAACCAGTCCATTCTGAAGGAGATCAGCCCTGGGATTTCTTTGGAAGGAACAATGCTAAAACTGAAACTCCAGTATTTTGGCCACCTCATGCGAAGAGTTGACTCATTGGAAAAGACTCTGATGCTGGGAGGGATTGGGGGCAGGAGGAGAAGGGGACGACAGAAGATGAGATGGCTGGATGGCATCACTGACTCGATGGATTTGAGTCTGGGTGACCTCCGGGAGTTGGTGATGGACAGGGAGGCCTGGCGTGCTGCGATTCATGGGGTCGCAAAGAGTCGGACACGACTGAGAGACTGAACTGAACTGAATCTATCTACCTGAGTCAAAGAGCCAAAGTGGAAGGTTTAAAACTGGAAGAACAAATCCTGTGTAAGATAATTCTCTACCAATAGTACAGTGAAGATTCTGTTTAAAACACCATTCTCTAAGATCAGTTCTTTTTTTTTTCGGGGGGAGGGGTGAGTGGTAATGATGATGAGAAACAGAGACTAAAAGGGAATAAACTAAAAGAACAGCAGAGTACTGGCTGGCTCCACCAAGAAGAAATGAGTAGACTTTGTTATGGTTATAATGTTAGAACAATCAGCAGCAATATATCAAAACATTAAAAATCAAGAAAAATTACACTGATCTTGACAGCAAGAGCTGCATATTATTCATCTTTCTACCCTTCAGACCTAGTAGAACACAGCAGACAAAGACTGACATTACAACAATACTTACCTGCGAAAGATCTGGTATATCACCTCTGTCAATTCCAACTTGCTGTAAGAAAAAGTAGCATCATATTTAATAGACAAAACTATAATAAGGGGTTTTATAAGTAAAATTTAGAAAATAATATTTATGACTAATACTATAAGCAATATTTTAGGAAGAATTCTTTAATCCCCACAGATATCATTCAACACTTCTAAAGACTTAGGTATTATCTGATGGCTCTAAAAGTTCTAACAGGAGGGGAAGGAGAGTTGGAAATTCAACAAGACTACTAAGTTACCATCTCCACATCCTCAAAACACCTAAAGAAGCTACCTTGTCACAATCTGAAAAATTCATCACTTCTGTGACAAAAACACTACACCAAGAATTAGAAAGGCTGACCATGAACAAGCCTGTTGGAGCATAAGAAGAAGTTAAGGAACAAACCTAACAACAATGACTCACTCTTTCACCATAAAGTACACTTTCCCTACAGTCACCACAGCTTTCAAACCTACGTTCACTCAAGCAGGACAGGTTTTATACAAATACCAAGTGATATTTAACCAGAATATAACTGTCCCCACAAAGCAATCCCAACACTTTCATGATGCTCAGGTACTAGGCAAATTTCAGCAAAGAAGATAAAAACCGTTCTTATTTATTCCAACACCCTAATTTAAAAATTCTTTTCTCTCCTGTGAAAATAGTCATATTCATGCTATATGACTATTTCATTTTCTAATCACTCTCCCTTCCTTTTCTCAACCTTTTAAGGGCCAATTCCAGAATGGTATCAGTAGAAAATTTGATAAAATAATTCATACTAAGATCTTCAAAGCTAATCACTGAATGATATATTTGTCATCTTCAAACACATTTGAAAAAGTTACTTGAGTCTTCACTCTAAGAACTAAGGTCTCATAATGAAATTGCGAGCCCAAAGATCACTTCATCAAAGAATATTCTTAAGATAGGGGAGTATTCCTATGGAGTGGATGGTCCATTCCATCGCAGGGTACGACCAGCAGATCTGGAGGCGAATAAGGGCTTAAAACTTAAGTCAGTATACACAACTTATCAAATGCAAAGAACAAAAGCCAAAGGGAAAGGTCAACAAAGTAAATGTATTTAAAGAATTTACTAAAATCATCATAAATACTACTTCTTTCTGGTTTTAGCATGTGACTGACCCTAAAGATATGGGGGGAAAAATTGATTTCTCCTTGAGAGATGCTTTAAATCAAAATAAATTCCAGTATACTTCATAAAATAGTTATACCACCACAAAGCTATTTTCTTCAAAGGTCTCATCATCTTATTATATCTTACTCCACCTGCTACAGAATAAAACATCACTACGGTAATAGAGGCAGATCACCAACTTGCTAGTTTCAGATGAACTACTTTGATATTACTGATCAATAATATAATATATTCATCTTTTAGAATTACCCTAACAAGACACCTCTGGTAATAATAGGTAGATGGAAGATAAAGGGAAAACAAAAACTCTTTAAGTGCTGCCCTTGTGGAAGCAAGATGATATCTATAAGCACTACCACAACTACCTTCTGTGACTCTCAGAAACTCATTTTTCAAAAAGATTTACAAAATTAATTATTCTATAACCTACATTCATAGCTTTCATAAACAATGACAAACAATAAATGCATTAAGTTCACTTCTGAAGGGAAGAAAACATTCTGAACCATATGGCTCTGGTTGCAAGTCTTACTGAAAGAAAGAGAGCTGCACTAACATAGAATATTCTTTACCACATTTAATAGAATAAATCTTCTACGGTATCCAGCCAATTCCAAACATAAAAATCACCGCCATCTACCTGATTTTACAGACAAAGAATTTAAAAATTAGGTTACTTTTTAGTATTCAATACTAAATATACAGGGTAATGTTCAATGTTATATCGTATTCACACTACAGCACAGAATGTGATATAGTATAGTGTTATAATTCAATAAGTACCTTACTATATTTAAGACACTTCTTTCACTTGGGTAAAGACTTTTTTCTTTGAAATGTACACTTAAAGACAAAGAAACCAAGTTAAGAGATACAGTCATTTAAACACAGTTTACCTCTGCAACTTTGAGAAACTCTGAGATTCTAGTCATCCTAGTCAGGAACTTCTTATAGATGTCAAGACCTTCTTTGCACTGGTTCTTTTTCATATCAAAATATTTTTCTGCCAAAAACAGATATAAACATACTTTTATTCATATCAAAATAAAATAAAGAGAAAAAAGATTTAAAACAGCCCATGTTATACTGATGTCTCAGAAAATACATTCACCCTACAGAAAAAAGTGTTAAATTAGCTTAGGTATTCAAAGCAAGTTAAAATAGAGATGCTGCTATATTAAAACTTAAGAAATTATGATTTTACTCCTATTACCAGTTTTTCCTACAATACCTCTTCCCTAAGTATAATTTGCATGTTAATATAGATCACATTTGACTCCATTTAAAACAGTGCTAAATGTCTATTTCCAAATATTCTAAATAATATTAAGAAAGATGGCAACTTTTCTAAGTCCAGATGTCACTTGGAAAACTAATTTAACCTACATAAATAGCAGTAAAGAGTTTAATTTATACCAAGGTGGGAGACTATACTTTCTAAAACTTTGTAAAAAACCTTCCATTTTTCACATGTGGGAAAATAAAAAAAGTTTCCCTATCTCCATGGATTAAAGCATCCCTAAATGAGTTTGTGTATTACCCCTGCCTATGAAAATCAAATTTAAATAAATTCTTTTTAAAAAATTACTGAAAAAGGAGAACCAATATATTGGAGTAAATATATCTGACATCTTGACACTTGATACTTTGACACTCTGCAGACGATTACTTTTCTACTCCATTCAAACTTCATTGAAAAAAATTAGCATCTCTAGGCAAAAGAATGCCATATATACCTAATACACAACAAAGCACCACATACTCCTAAAATGCCTCAAATGTAAAAAACATCCTTTAAAAAGTATTTATTTTAAAATAATTATCAACCTAAAAATTAAGCTTACAAAAAGTACCAATTTTACAATTAAAAGTTCATTTTGGAATAAACTGAAGAAATTATTTTCCTGAGACAGAAAATTCCAACTAAATTTTAAAGAAATTTTTCTATTTCTAAAAATAAAACTGATAGAAAAAAATACAGATATATCTAAAAAGTGCATAGTTCATCTGGCTGAACATTCTAATTGTATAATTATTTAATCACTTAGCATGTGTAGTCAGGTATAAAATTCTTTTCTCCAAATTGTTCAATGAATAACTGTATCTCAATGAATTTTAAGGCAGCTTTAAGTAATACCTAAGACAATATTATTTATCAATGACACAAGAAATAAAATGTTATTAAACAATAGAAATATTTACCCAACAGGTTAATAATTCCTTCATTGTATGCTGCAAACAGTCTAATGGCATCTTTGAACAGGAGCATGAAGGCAGCATTTATTACCCCATTTGTAAGTTCGTTGCTATTAACCTGGGAAAAAAAATAGATTAGCTAATGTTCTGTTCTAAAATGACAATGACTTCCTTCAAAGTAAAATAAAGTGAATTCAAACACTTAGGTGTAGGACAGAAAAAGACATTTATCTCTAGCAATCAGAGTCATAGCCATACAGTGCAAAAATATTGATTGAAGAGTTCAGATTTATTTAAAAGCCACAACACAAACCCATTCAGTTCAGAAATAAGTCAGTGAGAACAACAGTACCCTTCAACTCTGGAAATTCTTAGGCTACATCTCAAAAGTATTTTAAGTTCATTTCAACATTGCTGCTGCTGCTGCTGCTAAGTCACTTCAGTCGTGTCCGACTCTGTGCGACCCCATAGACGGCAGCCCACCAGGCTCCCCTGTCCCTGGGGTTCTCCAGGCAAGAACACTGGAGTGGGTTGCCATTTCCTTCTCCAATGCATAAAAGTGAAAAGTGAAAGTGAAGTCACTCAGCCGTGCCCAACTCTAGCGACCCCATGGACTGCAGCCTACCAGGCTCCTCTGTCCATGGGATTTTCCAGGCAAGAGTACTGGAGTGGGGTGCCATTGCCTCCCCATTTCAACATTAAATACTTCTAATTACAAAATAAAGCCCATTTCTAAGTTCACTTCAGTCATGAAGAATTTACTGAATGTTTCTAAATAAAAAAAATATTTATTAAATGGCTACTATAATCACCAAAGAACTGAGTTAAGCTAGGTAGAAAATATTTTTTTTTAAGAAATAATTTTCCCAATATTACAAACAAACTGAACTTCAAAATGGTTATAATATTTCTACCTCATATGGTTACAGGAGAATTAACTAACATACTCATGTAAAGAGTCTGATCGATATTTATTTTTTCTTAAACTTTTTATTTTGTATTGGGGTATAGCTGATTAACTATGTTGTGCTTGTTTCAAATGAAAAGAGAAGGGACTCACTCATATATATATACATCTATCCAATGATCAATATTATTAGTGACTCATGTTTTAATTAAAAAAAAAGCAGTTGTCTACCAAATATATGAGAAATACCTTTAGCTTAACAAAATAATCAAAAGGATAAAACAAGTTAATCGTAAGTTCCTTTTTAGATAACTGTGGTAGTGGTGGTTCAGTTGCTAAGTTGTGTTGGCTCTTATGACCCCACAGACTCTAGCCTATCAGACTCCTCATTCCATAGATTCCCCAGGCAAGAATACTAGACTGGATTGCCATCTAGATAACTAAGTACATGATAATTAACTTGTTAGGTAAAGAAAAATATAAGCTGAATGGTAAGCAACAAATTGGTAAATATTTTCAGAATATCTGACAAGATCAATCTGTATTATAGAGAGAATTCTGTAAGACAATTCACAAAATAAAAAAATACATATAGCTAATAATGTGAAAATAAGTTCAACTTCACCAATACGCAAATTAAAAGAATCAAGTTACTTATCCTCTCTTGAGTACCAGACTAGTAGGTATCAAGATAGTCAAAACCAAGGTATTATTACACCAATAAGAACAAAGAAAAACAGATACCTATTGACTAGTGACTGGATCAACCCTTTTGGAGTATAATTTGGGATATTTATTAAAAACTTAAATATTTATGGCCTTTGACCATCTAATTCTTTATCTAGGGCATTAATACTATATAAATAGGCTTATAAATGCATAGATACACTATTATCTAATGCACACATGGAGTATCTAGTATCCCTCCCTTCTGGTTTTTTTTCTCCATTTCTGAACTAAAAAACCAAATGCCCTAAACATTTATCAATAAGTAACGTGTTAGTCACTCAGCTGTGTCCAACTCTTTGCAACCCCATGGACTATAGCCCGCCACACTCCTCTGTCCATGGGATTTTCCAGGCAAGAATACTGGAGTGGACTGCCATTTCCTTCTCCAGCAGATTTTCCCAGCCCACGGACTGAAGCCAGGTCTCCTGCATTGCAGGCGGGTTCTTTACCATCTGAGCCATCTGGGAAGCAATAAATTATTACATACAACAAAGTATAATAGACATTGAAAAGAACATGGAATTTTATAAAGATATCCACAATAAATTAAGTGGAAAAAAAAATCATGGTTGGACGTTTTCTCTATAAAAATCAAAATAAAGTTCAGCAGTTACATTAATCCCCTGTCTTCTGGACTAGGAGCCAGCAAGCTAGGGGCGTGACTCAGTATTTCAGACTGTGCAGGCCATATGATCTGTCACAACTACTTGGCCTCATTATTACACCAAAAAAAGCAGCCATGTAACCAACGAGCCTGTTCTAAAAACACTATTGTGAACACTGAAATATAAATTTCATATACTTTTCACCTATTAAAAAAATTCTTTTATTACTAGCAACCATTCAAAAATATTCCCCTTTTTTAATTATTTGCAACCATTTAAAAAGGTTCCCAGTTCACAAGCCACATTAAAAAAAAGTAGCTTGAGACCCTGTTCTAGTCTCTAAAGTACCTACAGGATGTATTTACTCAATGTTTATTGAACACTATCTATGTGCCACACAGTACTGAAAACAGGGACACAACAGGGAAAAGCAAAGCTGGTCCCTGGCTTCCAGAAGTTACCAAATAACAGCACAGCATTAAAGGAAAATCAATTTCAGCATAAAATTGTCACAGTTTCAATCACTAACTTACACTTACAAGGTCTAAAATAAAACATCTTAAGCTAGACGCACCAAAAAAGATGACTTGAAAATGCTAACACCCAACATACTACAAAAAATAACAAAGCTGGAAACTCAATTTAAGTAGCAGTCATTAAAACAAAAATCCCAGGGAACACAGAGTCCTTAGGCAATAGCTATACAATACATTGTTACAAGTATATTTGAACATCCCTTTATTTCTTAATAACTCATGCTTTGAGTTCTTCAAAGTGGATAAAAAGTGAAATCTTAAAGACAGCTAGTCATAAGGAAAATTTTTGTACATTTTTAACATCTAAAAACCATTATCAAAAACAGCAGATTTTCACTCAATCTCTTCACCTCTCTATCACTTTCTTCAGCTTCAGTCCAGCTCAGTTTGGTTGCTCAGTCGTGTCGGACTCTTTGTGACCTCATGAATCGCAGCACACCAGGCCTGCCTGTCCATCACCAACTACCGTAGTTCATCCAGACTCACCTCCATCGAGTCAGTGATGCCATCCAGCCATCTCATCCTCTGTCCTCCCCTTCTCCTCCTGCCCCAAATCCCTCCCAGCATCAGAGTCTTAAATGAGTCAACTCTTCGCATGAGGTGGCCAAAGTATTGGAGTTTCAGGTTTAGCATCATTCCTTCCAAAGAAATTCCAGGGCTGATCTCCTTCAGAATGGACTGGTTGGATCTCCTTGCAGTCCAAGGGACTCTCAAGAGTCTGCTCCAACACCACAGTTCAAAACCATCAATTCTTCGGCATTCAGCTTTCTTCACCGTTCAACTCTCACATCCACACATGACCACTGGAAAAACCATAGCCTTGACTAGACGGACCTTTGTTGGCAAAGTAATGTCTCTGCTTTTGAATATGCTATCTAGGTTGGTCATAACTTTCCTTCCAAGGAATAAGCATCTTTTAATTTCCTGGCTGCAGTCACCATCTGTAGTGATTTTGGAGCCCAGAAAAATAAAGTCTGACACTGTTTCCACTGTTTCTCCATCTATTTCCCATGAAGTGATGGGACCAGATGCCATGATCTTCTTTTTCTGAATGTTGAGTTTTAAGCCAACTTTTTCACTCTCCACTTTCACTTTCATCAAGAGGCTTTTGAGTTCCTCTTCACTTTCTGCCATAAGGGTGGTGTGATCTGCATATCTGAGGTTATTGATATTTCTCCCAGCAATCTTGACTCCAGCTTGTGCTTCTTCCAGCCCAGTGTTTCTCATGATGTACTCTGCATAGAAGTTAAAAAAGCAGGGTGACAATATAAAGCCTTGACCTACTCCTTTTCCTATTTGGAACCAGTCTGCTGTTCCATGTCCAGTTCTAATTGTTGCTTCCTGACCTGTATATAGGTTTCTCAAGAGGTAGGTCAGGTGATCTGGTATTCCCATCTCTTTCAGAATTTTCCACAGTTGATTGTGATCCACACAGTCAAAGGCTTTGGCATAGTCAATAAAGCAGAAATAGATGTTTTTCTGGAACTCTCTTGCTTTTTCCATGATCCAGCGGATGTTGGCAATTTGATCTCCGGTTCCTCTGCCTTTTCTAAAACCAGCTTGAACATCAGGAAGTTCAGGGTTCACATATTGCTGAAGCCTGGCTTGGAGAATTTTGAGCATTACTTTCCTAGCGTGTGAGATGAGTGCAACTGTGCAGTAGTTTGAGCATTCTTTGGCATTGCCTTTCTTTGGGATTGGAATGAAAACTGACCTTTTCTAGTCCTGTGGCCACTGCTGAGTTTTCCAAATTTGCTGGCATATTGAGTGTAGCACTTTCACAGCATCATCTTTCAGGATTTGAAAGAGCTCAACTGGAATTCCATCACCTCCACTAGCTTTATTCATAGTGATGCTTTCTAAGGCCCACTTGACTTCACATTCCAGGATGTCTGGCTCTAGGTGAGTAATCACACCATCGTGATTATCTGGGTCATGAAGATCTTTTTGTACAGTTCTTCTGTGTATTCCTGCCACCTCTTCTTAATTATCTTCTGCTTCTGTTAGATCCATACCATTTCTGTCCTTTATTGAGTCCATCTTTGCATGAAATGCTCCTTTGGTATCTCTGATTTTCTTGAAGAGATCTCTAGTCTTTCCCATTTTTTTGTTTTCCTCTATTTCTTTGCATGATCACTGAGGAAGGCTTTCTTATCTCTCCTTGCTATTTTTTGGAACTCTGCATTCAGATGCTTTTATCTTTCCCTTTCTCCTTTGCTTTTCACTTCTCTTCTTTTCACAGCTATTTGTAAGGCCTCCCCAGACAGCCATTTTGCTTTTTTGCATTTCCTTTCCATGGGGATGGTCTTGACCCCTGTCTCCTGTACAATGTCACGAACCTCCATCTATAGTTCAACAGGCACTCTATCTATCAGATCTAGGCCCTTAAATCTATTTCTCACTTCCACTGTATAATCATAAGGGATTTGATTTAGGTCATACCTGAATGGTCTAGTGGTTTTCCCTACTTTCTTCAATTTAAGTCTGAATTTGGCAATAAGGAGTTCATGATTTGACCCACAGTCAGCTCCTGGTCTTGTTTTTGCTGACTGTATAGAGCTTCTCCGTCTTTGGCTGCAAACAATATAATCAATCTGATTTTGGTGTTGACCATCTGGTGATGTCCATGTGTAGGGTCCTCTCTTGTGTTGTTGGAAGAGGGTGTTTGCTATGACCAGTGCATTCTCTTGGCAAAACTCTATTAGTCTTTGCCCTGCTTCATTCCATATTCCAAGGCCAAATTTGCCTGTTACTCCAAGTGTTTCTTGACTTTCTACTTTTGCATTGCAGTCCCCTATGATGAAAAGGACATCTTTTTTGGGTGTTAGTTCTAAAAGGTCTTGTAGGTCTTCATAGAACCGTTCAACTTCAGCTTCTTCAGTGTTACTGGTTGGGGCATAGACTTGGATTACTGTGATACTGAATGGTTTGCCTTGGAAACGAACAGAGATCATTCTGTCATTTTTGAGACTGCATCCAAGTACTGCATTTCAGACTCTTTTGCTGACCATGATGGCTACTCCATTTCTTCTGAGGGATTCCTGCCTGCAGTAGTAGATATAATGGTCCTCTGAGTTAAATTCACCCATTCCAGTCCATTTTAGTTCGCTGATTCCTAGAATGTTGACGTTCACTCTTGCCATCTCCTATCTGACCACTTCCAATTTGCCTTGATTCATGGACCTGACATTCCAGGTTCCTATGCAATATTGCTCTTTACAGCATCAGACCTTGCTTCTATCACCAGTCACATCCACAAATGGGTGTTGTTTTTGCTTTGGCGCCATCCCTTCATTCTTTCTGGAGTTATTTCTCCACTGATCTCCAGTAGCATATTGGGCCCTTACTGACCTAGGGAGTTCCTCTTTCAATATCCTATCATTTTGCCTTTTCATACTGTTCATGGGGTTCTCAAGGCAAGAATACTGAAATGGTTTGCCATTCCCTTCTCCAGTGGACCACATTCTGTCAGATCTCTCCACCATGACCCCCCGTCTTGGGTGGCCCCAAGGGCATGGCTTAGTTTCACTGAGTTAGATAAGGCTGTGGTCCTAGTGTGATTAGATTGACTAGTTTTCTGTAATTATGGTTTCAGTGTGTCTGCCCTCTGATACCCTCTTACAAAACCTACCGTCTTTTTGGCTTTCTTAAGCTTGTATACCCTATAATATACATGGGATTATGGAAGCACCACCAAAGAAATCAGAGTAAATCTTAATCAATTATTAAAATAGAAAGTAATCTGATTTGGGGCCACATTTATAGAAAATCCTTAGCCAAATAGGATAATAGTGTGAAAAAATTAGTCTATGACAACTTGAGATAAGAAATCTAATTAAAATGATGCAATTTTTAAAATATCAAATTAAAAAAGCATTTATGTAATTAACTTACATTAAAATCAAGAAGGGCATCCATTTGATTCTGAATAATTGGTACAGTTTTTAGGAGTTTTTCTGTGTTCATGGTTCTCATAACTCCATCAGCCCTGTTTAAAGAAAAAAACAATTGAGTTTGTTATTAAATCTATATTTCAAACTCACACCTGGTTCTCTATTTAAAACAGAGAACAAGCTGTTACCAAACATCACATGTTTTTATGTCATTATTGAACCTGATACTTCAAGTAGAAATTGTATAGAAAAACAAAAACAGAAAATATCGTATGTCCAATATCAAGGTGCTCATTTCAAACTAAAAAGATGTAAACCCTGAGACATAAAAATAAAAGCTTACGATATATAACCAGGTTTATACAATACTTTTCACATGAGGAAATCATCTAATGCTCACACTGCTCATTCGTCTAAAGGCATTTCCCTCAAATCACTAAAGAGGACACAGTAGTTGAATACAAGTCTTGGTAAGTACCACTTTATTTAAAGTAGTTTGTGACTCAAATCAAAATTATTTTAGGGATTCCTTTGTGGTCCAGTAGTTAAGTATCCTCCTTGTAATGCAGGGAATGCTGATTGGTACCCTGGTCTGGGAAGATCCCACTTGCCACTGGGCAACTAAGCCCCTGTGCCAAAACTGCTGAGCTTGCACTCTGGAGCCTGCGAGCTGCAACTACTGAGCCCAAGTGCAACAACTACTAAAGCCTCGGGCCCTAGAGCCAGTGCTCTTCAACAAGAGAGAGCACCAAAACGAGAAGCCCGTGCCCCACAACGAAGAGCAGCCTCTGCTCTCTGCAACTAGAGAAATGTGTGCACAGCAACAAAGGCCCAGCATAGCCATAAATAAAACATCAAGTTATATACTCAAAATATAAAATTTAAAAAAATTTTATTACAATATAAAGGACAGTTTTACCAAGTCATTCTAATCGGGCCATTAAAATAAGTGATGTTTAAGAGAAATTGTTTTTAATAAAATATTCTGTTAAATATTTCCGAAAAGATTTCTTTAAATATTTCTTTAGATATTTCTAAAGAAAGATAAATATCAGCAGTACCAAATAAATTAGAATTTTATGAAACTGACACCAAAACCATTAGAGTTAACACACACAACTAACACCAGTGTGTTTATTATAGACCAGGCTTCTGTCTTATGGGCTTGGTATATGTTTTTCAAATAGTCAGAAAAATCCCACAGGTGGTCTTGTCCCATCTTATAGACCATGAAATTTTAGGTTCATTGAGGTTATGAGAGTATCTAAGGTCGGAAAACAAATTGATTTTAGGGTCAGTGTGTAAACCCAAGTGTTTAAGACTCTAAAGCAGAGCTTTTCATAAACTTCTGGTAGAGGAACAAGGCCCTTTCGAAAAAAATGTATAGATGTTCCCTAATTTACAAATGATCTATACTTAGAAATAGCTGTTCTACCCTAAGCTATCTCTTAAAACACAACTCCAGATACCAGAAAAACAATTAAGCTATAAAAAAACAGTTCTTTGCAGGACAAGAGTTTAAAGAACAAACACTGGCCTGCCTTATGTAGGCAACTACTGACCAGTTTTAGTCCAACAACTCTCCCAAATAAGACGTGTTAACTCACACATACCCACGTCCTCACTGAATGGTACCAGCTTCAGGAGTTTGGGATGAGGACCTCACCCCCTCTTTGCAGCCCTTTCTTTATCCCCACACATATGACACTTCTGTTTTATCAGTCATTGTTGATCCCTTTAGTTCCCTTCCTCTCCTAGCTAAGTGATTTTTTGACCTTCTGGTCACTTCCCCTGTATCACAAAAGACTTCAACAATGGCTCAGTTTTTCTCAGTTAATTTCAACATCTTACATGCACAATCAATCCAACATCTTAATCTCAAAGGCCCTTAACCACATCCCCTATTCTCACAGTCATGTCCTGACCTTCAGTTCAGTTCAGTTGTTCAGACGTGTCCGACTCTTTGTGACCCCATGAACTGCAGCACGTCAGGCCTCCCTGTCCATCACCATCTCCCAGAGTTCACCCAAACTCATGTCCATCAAGCCAGTGATGCCATCCAGCCATCTCATCCTTTGTTGTCCCCTTCTCCTCCTGCTGCCAATCCCTCCCAGCATCCAGAGTCTTTTCTAATGAGTCAACTCGTCGCATGAGGTGACCAAAGTACTGGACTTTCAGCTTTAGCGTCATTCCTTCCCAAGGACACCCAAGGCTAATCTCCTTTAGGATGGACTGGTTGGATCTCCTTACAGTCCAAGGGACTCTCAAGAGTCTTCTCCAACACCACAGTTCAAAATGTTCTTCAGTGCTCAGCTTTCTTCACAGTCCAACTCTCACATCCATACATGACCACTGGAAAAACCATAGCCTTGGCTAGACGGACCTTTCTGCCTGCCAAGAAACCACATTATCCCTAGCCCCCACTACTACTCCCTTACCCTCAATGTAAGAAAAAGCCAAGATTCAGACACCTCATCCTGACAATCACCTTTTAACTTTCTAGCTATCTTGGTCAAGTGTCCCATGACAAAAACTATTTGACTTCATCATAAACTCCAATGTATCAACCCTACCACTACCCATACTGATCCCTTCTAGTTTTCCCTTCTTTCATCTAGCTCATAATTCCAAAGATAAGTATTATCATGCCCTTGCAAATACCCTTCACTCTCTTGCACCTCTCATTCCCTTGCAGTCACCTGGCAAATCCACAATTTTTATTCATTATTCAACTTACTCCAGTGTAAGTAAGCTCCACTTTTACCTCTATGTTGCCTCTCCAGTGTATACTAGTCCAACATTACTTGACTAGACTTCTCAGCAACATTCAAACTTTTTCCTCCTTCTTGTAATTCTCTACTCTCTTAGCATCCCTGATACCCGTCACTCCTTGTTTTCTTCCTACCACACCATTACTTTTTCAGTCTCTTTCCTTGTCTACTCATCCTCTAGTCATTCATTAAAATAAATGCTGTGTATCTCAAGATGTTTCTGGGCCCTCCTCTCTCATTCTACACTTATTCCCTAGGATACTGTCATTCCCCAGAATGGCAGAAATTACCAAACTGCCACTTACACACCCAGACCAGAGCTCTCAAAGGTCCTAGTTGGTACTGTCAAATTGCCTACTTGACATCTTAACTTATAAAAATCAAAGACATCTAAAAACTAGTATTTCCAAAATTAATTTAATTTTTAACCACTACCCTATGTTGCTTCCAAAAACCTTCCCAATAAAAGATGCCATCTCCCCAATGTTTTAGGCCAGAAACAATGGGAACATTTTTTATTCTTCTCTCTTTCACTAGCCTCCACATCATTTCTTCCCAAAGAACTTTAAATTTCTCAATTAAGAAAAATCCAAAACAGTTATCACATGCTTACATCAGCAACTGACTTCAAACTCAATTCACAAACCCAAATGCTTAAATATGATTCAAACCAAATGCATGACAATTCATACTCCATGCAGAACACAAGTATTTATTACTTCTGTAATCAAGTGTAATTAAATTCATATGCTTACTTCCCAAATATAAGAGCAATGAATTAAAGGCTGATCATCCATACTCTTACTCACAGACAATATGTGGATTATTCTTTCTTTGCTAGTTACTAACAATGTCTTACCACTTCAAATTGTACCAATTTAGAATTCAAGATAATTCTACATGGCAAGTTAACACTATTAAAAAAATGAAATGCTAAACAAAAAGAAAATGAAGGGACCAATGTTTAACACAACCAACTAAAAAAGATATATCAACAGGCAATTTACTGGATCCATTTTTCATAAAACCATTTAATGTACTATTTAGAAACTCATCTAATAATCTTTTCAAAAACTATTAACCATCTACTATGTTTAGACACTGTGCAAAGTCCTGAAAATAAGAATCTGAGAATGTACTGTCTTCATGGATGAGAGTGTCATAAAAAATCTAACAGAAAAAAAGGCTTCCTCAAAAAAATATTTGAGTGAAATCTTGAAGAATGACTAAGAATTTGCCAGAATAACAAAAAAGGGGCTAAAGTAAGTGTATTTAAGTGAAAAGTCACTTAACCAAGTGCATGCATGCTGAGTTGCTTCAGTCATGTCCAACTCCATGTGACCCTATGGATTATGGCATGCCAGGCTCCTCTGTTCATGGGATACACCAGTCAAGAATACTGGAGTGGACTGCCATGTCCTTCTCCAGGGGATCTTCCTGAGCCAGGGATTGAACCCACATCTCTTATGTCTCCTGCACTGGCAGGTGGGTTCTTTATCACTAGCATCACTTGGGAAGCCCATTTAACCATACAGGGTAATGATTCATTTTGATTTTTGAATATCCCATATTTCTATTAAAAATTGTAGTTAATCTCCATCTCACTTTTTTAATATCAAGATATATTCTAAATGAATCTAAGATTTAAATAAAAATACTGAATCCATAAAAATATCCAATGAAAACATAGTTAATTGATCACTTTGGGGTAGAAAACCCCACTCAAATTTGCTTAAAAGACAGTAGCCATAAAAATAAAGATAACAACTTTTATCACATAGATTTTTTTAAAAGTTTTAATAAATGCTAAAAAAGGGGGGACAGTATTTATAACCTGTGACAATTTATTTTCCCAATAAATCCAAAAGCTTGTCAGCTTGTCACGTGATAATAAGCATTATATACAATACATCATTTAATTCTCACAAAAATCCTAATAGATAAATGCTATTAACATCACCATTCTACAGATGAAACAATATTTACAAAACTTTGCAGTGGCGCAGGGGACATGGGTTCAATCCCTGGTCCGGGAAGATCCCACATATGGAGCAACGAAGCCCGTGCGCCACAACTACCGAGCCTGCGTGCTACAACTAATGCAGCCCATGCACCCCAGGCCCTGAGAGCCACAACCACTGAGTACACGTGCTCAACCACTGAAGGCCACACACCTAGAGCTGTGCTCCACAACAAGAGACGCCACAGCAATGAGAAGCCTTGCACTGCAACAAAGAGTAGCCCCACTCACTGCAGTAGAGAATGCCACGCACAGCAACGAAGACCCAGTGCAACCAAAAATAAAAATAAATAAAATTCAAAAAAATTCACAGATGAAGTAACATGAAGCTTAAGTCAATGCTCTCCAACTGTGCCACACCATACTACTATGGTACAAATGGGCTATACGTATGCCGACACATTAATCCCAAACCCTTCAGTCTCATGTAGTCCTTTCCACGTAACACACTGTCCTGTAAAAACAGCATCAGTTTGTGTGGCATGATGTGGAAAAAGTTAGCCAATTGATGGATATGTAATAAAAGGTATCTTTTCTTAGGAAATAGGCACTGAAATGTTAAGAGCTATAAACTGTAAAAAGGCATGAGGTATATATAATCCACTCTCAAATGGATGAAACAAAAAAGTGAACAGACACACATACACGAAGAATAATTAAATGTTAAAAACTGATGAATCTGAGTGAAGTGTATAGGAGTTATCTGTATTGTTCCTGCAGCATTTCAGGAAGTGAATTATTTCAAATAAAATTATTTTTTAAAGTTAGCAAGCTGGCTGAAGTATCTTACTAAAATCCCTCATCTATTTGGAGTGAAGCTAGAAATCCAACCTAAATTTATCTGACTAAACTGTCAGTAAGCTTTTAAGACAGAAGAATTTTAAAAGTCCAATGGAGAAATGGGCAAAGGATACTAAAAAGCAATTAACAAAGCAAGAGTGGTATTTTTACAAAAACAGAAAGAGGATCAATATCACCATTTAAAAGTTAATCAACTAACAAAATAAATATCTAATGAGATACATTTTCATGATGATGGAAAAATACAGTGAAAGAGGTATTTATAACTGTATTTAACTCAATAATTTGGTACCATTTTTATGCAGGTCAATTTGGTGTTTTCTATAAAATGGTATATGTATATATATATTGTTTGACTTGTCAATTCTAAGAATTTATTCTAAAGGAAATTTCACTTACAAATGCAACCATAAGGACCTCCATGATGATTCAGTGGTTAAGACTCCGTGCTTCAACTGTAGGGTGCACGGGTTCAACCCTGGTTGGGGAACTATGATCCCACATGCCAAGTAGTGTGATCAAAAATAAATTAAAAAAAAAAAAAAAGAATGCAAGGATATGTAAAAGAATATTCAATGCACTTCTTTTATAAGATTAAAAAAATGAAATAAATCAAAGGTTTAGATAATAAATTATCTAGAACATAATTCTAAAGCCATTCAAAAGAACGAGCTGGTTCTATGTGCACAGATATTGAGAATATCTAAAATACCTAGTAGGGGACGGAGCAGTCTTCAAATAGTGTGATCCAAACATGGGATTGTCTGTGTGTCTTCATACACCTATTTTACTTCTATTTTCACACAGAAAACAGATGAGATACACCAAATTATTAACAGTTTAAGTCAGATTTCTATGTTGCCTGGATTTTTAAAAAATAGTTTATTACTTTTATAAACCTAAAAACATTCGGAACAGACAAATCCATAGAAATATAAAGTAGATTTGTGACTGCCAAGGTCCAGAAGAAAAGGAAATGTATGTTTTGGAATTAGACAGCAGTGATGCTGCACATCTTTGTAAATATACTAAAAACCATTTATTGTACACTTTAAAAGGGTGAATTTTATGTTGTATGAATTGTCTCAATAAAGCTATGGAAAATTTAATAAGAACTTCGAAAATCCTAGTGCAAAAGTATCTGATATACTTCTAAAAAAACATGAAGTTCATCTTTTAAGACTAGCTTGAAATTCTGTAGTTCATAATCAAGAGTGCCTACTGTTGTTGTTTAGTTGCTCAGCTGTGTCTGACTCTTTGCAAGCCCATGGACTGTGGCACGCCAGGCTTGCCTGTCCTGCACTATCTCCCGGAGCTTGCTCAAATAATGCCTGCAGTTAACATTTTAAAATATTCAAATTCATTAGATGTCAAAAAGAAAAAGAATGAAAGAAAGAAAGCTTAACTCACCCTCGTTTCACTTTTGTGAAATCAAATGCAACTTGTCTGTATGAAACTGCTTTTTCATTTAGATACCTACTATACCTCCTAATAAATGTAGACATGTCATATCCTGTAAGAAAAGAAACATAAAAGGATTTCATAAAATATTAAAAACCCAATTAGCTTAGAAAACCAACTCATTTTATCCACTGGCCACAATGTCTTGATATTCCACCTTCAATTTAGTGATATGAATTAAGTGACATTAACATCTATAATGTTTTACTTTTTTAAAGTTAGGTATGTCATATGTGGCTTATAAAAATCTTCTCCCTTAAAATTTCACTAAAATAGTAATTCTGCTTTATTCTGACCAACATTCCTTTTACTTATTGGGAATTGAAAACTTGCTTTCTTATACTACTTGATAACCCCATAACTCAAATTTAACATCCTGCAGAACCAAAATCCCTCTCCTCAAAGTCATTAATTAATTTAATATTTTTCATACTTTTCCATCTTTAGTTGCATATGATTTAGAACAACTTATGGGTGCCAACCTTATAAGTAGCAGAGAAAATTGCTGCAATGTACAATGAAATAAATGGCAATATGCAAATTTAAGGCCTAACAAAAAATAATTCTATGACAGTTTTCAATGAAACTTTCTAAGTGAATAGCTAAATCATTCTAAGATTTTGCTTCAACACAATCATGAGATTTGAAGACTTCAGCACCATAAAATCTAATCAATATTATTAAAAACAAACAAACAAACAAACTTGTGTTTTAGCTATTGCCTGGCTCAAGAAGTCTACAAATTTTTGCTCTTTCCCTTGTGGCTCAGTTGGTAAAAAACCTGTCTGCAATGCCAGAGACTTGGGTTCAATCCCTGGGTTGGGAAGATCTCCTGGAGAAGGGAAAGGATACTCACTCCAGTATTCTGGCCTGGAGAATCCCATGGACTGTATAGTTCATGGGGTCGCAAAGAGTCGGACACGACTGAGCGACTTTTACTTTCACTGTAAAAGTAGATCCATTCTACTTTAGTTCATCTTTATCTAACAAATTTAATTTTAGTTAATGGTCTTCTCTGCTACTAATGGCAACCCACTCCAGTACTCTTGCCTGGCAAATCCCATGGATGGAGGGGCCTGGTAGGCTGCAGTCCATGGGGTCGCTAGGAGTCAGATACGATTAAGCGACTTCACTTTCACTTTTCACTTTCATGCATTGGAGAAGGAAATGGCAACCCACTCCAGTGTTCTTGCCTGGAGAATCCCAGGGACGGGGAGCCTGGTGGGCTGCCGTCTCTGGGGTCGCACAGAGTCGGATACGACTGAAGCGACATAGCAGCATAGCAGCTGCTACTTTAAAAAGATATAACACCAAAATAAGTACGCACACACACACAAAGTACAGTGACTGAATTTAACATAATCACCAATTCATTTATCCAGCAAATATTTCTTAGTAGCTGGCTCAGACGGTAAAGCGTCTGTCTGCAATGTGGGAGACCCGGGTTCGATTCCTGGGTCAGGAAGATCCCTGGAGAAGTTAATGGCAATCCACTCCAGCACTCTTGCCTGGAAAATCCCATGGATGGAGGAGCCTGATAGGCTACAGTCCATGGGGTTGCAAAGAGTCGGACAGGACTGAGCGACTTCACTTTCACTAACTTGCTACTGGAGAAAAATCAGTGAACAGAAAGAAATCACTGCCCTCAGATATTCTCATAGCTATTAGTGTATTGTATAAGGTGTTACATACTCACATTTTTCAGCTCTTTAGTTAATACTGTTCCCTCTAATACACTCTACTAGATCCTCACTAAGGGGAGAAACATCTCTCTCCTTCAAGGCTCGGTCTCTAAAACTTTCCCTGAGTTCTTTGTGTACCCATATTATTCTTACTTCAAATACAGCTATTAGATGTATACAGTTATCTCATGCACTATAAGTTTAATTATAATATATACAACCAGTATAACAGCCGGTATATAGTGAATAAAATATACCAGACTCCACCCAACAAAATACATCAGCAATCAAAATTACAAAAACATCACTGAATTATAACTTTTTTATCATTTCAGTCTAACCTTTACAGTATCTTTGAATATAAGCTTTAAATGAAAGGCCTAAAAACTGTTCTCTACATAAAAGGAATGAAAGCCTTAAAACCTTGTCACTAGAAGTGCTTAATTTCCATCTCAAGAAAGTAGAAAAATCAGTAGTTAATGCGACACAAAAAACCCACTTGGAACACATGCATATATTCTGCTCTAGAGTAGTGATTTGCATATTGTTTTGCAAACTCTTACAGTTCAAATGAACTAAATAAGGCTGAAAGCAGAAATAAAAAGATGAGGTAGTTTTATCCATGTTCCAGAAAACAAAACAGCTCCAGTTTCACCTGTTATATATACAGATAGCTTCTATTGAAGATTTTACTTGAAAAAGGGATTCCATGGCTTCATTTCCCCCCTTAACTATTTAAGGAATGATATCTCTCATTAAAGTAAAATCAACCTTGTAACAACTATGTACAGATTACTGATCTTCCACAATCTCTCAAAGACTGAGTATCCAATTCTAATTAGTACTTTCAACTGTCAAAAGTAAAGAAGTATTGAACAGTTCATAAACACATACATAGCTACTCACTAAATTCTACTGATTTTCATCTCCACAGAAGCCACAATTCAAGCCCTCATTAACTCTCTACTAGATGAGCAAAATAATGACCAGAGCAGTCTCAAGGTCCTTAAGATGTTACTCACTCAAATACAACAGGTTGGAGTGGTTTTTTTTTTTTAAAGTTTGTTAAAGGATGATTTATTGAATTGGATTGTGACAAAAACATAAAATAAATATAACATTCAACAATTTGTCCTCTTTATGCTAATAAAAACCTGGCATAATTGTATGTCTTTTAAAAATCCAGATTTTCTGTGGTTTCAAAGCATAAACAGTATTAACACATTCAGTCATTTAAAAGACAATCCAATGTGAAACATTTTGTGGAGGTTGGAGACCAGTAGGCTAAGATGGGTGTTGTACCTATCCCAGGGAGCTGGCTCATTTCTCTGAGAAAATCTTAAATTATTGACTGCCTGCAATTTATGGCATTCATGTTTTTTTTTTTTTAATTAAATTTTATTTTGCTTAATTTTACAATATCGTTTTTTTTTAATAACACACGTTCCTTCTCTCCTCCTCCCTCAACTCAAAAACTTTGATGGTTTCTCACTGCATTATAAAATCCCCAATATATCAAAATCCTTTGTGCATGATTTTGGCCCCAAACAGCTTTCCAAGGGTTATCCGCCATTACATATTCTCCAACACCTCATCTTACACTATATTCATATTCATTTGCCCTATAAACACCCATGCTCTTTACCACCACATACATCTGTGTACCTTTGCTTAAGTCAAGTCACATTCTCATCCATCTTTCAAAGCACAGCACAAATCTTACCTTTTCTAAAGATATTTCCCAGCTGAAATTTACTGCTGAGTACTCCTTTAGTATGGTCTTAGTATGTCCTTTATGAGGCTCTTCCTAGAGTTATTCTATAATGCTAACAGTCTAGCTCTGGCTAAGTGTAACAAATCCCATCAAGACAGTACGAACATGGAGGGCTATAGTACTAGATTACAGCAATTTCATGTTACTGAATTAAAGTAAAATAAATAAAATACCTGGTAAGTATTAATAAGTAATTCATCTGAAACACATACTATACTTACCTTTGCTACTAAAATGTAAGATATTCTCAACATTTCTTAGAGTAAAGTATAAAATAATAACAAAAACAACAACGAAAGGAGATACGTTAAGAGTTACTTTCTACATTTACAGATATGTAAAGTTACATCCTAACTGTACATTTTTAAAGTTAGGTATGTCATATGTGGCTTAGAAAAATTTTCCCCTTAGCATTTCACTAAATAATTCTGTTTTATTCGACCAACATTCCTTTTATTTACTGGGAATTAAAAAACTTGTTTTCTTATACTACTTGATAACCCCAAACTCAAATTTAACATCATATGGAACCAAAATGCTACTCCTCAAATCATTAATAAATTTAATATTTTTCATACTTATCAATCTTTAGTTGTGTCTGATTTAGAACTATAACAGAATGTAAGTAGTGTTTCCTATGTGCCAGGCATCATTCTAGGCACCTTACACGTATAACTAGGCTACACCTCATGATCCTACAGGTGGGTGCTATCATTACTCCTGATTTTACAGATGCAGAGAGGTAAAGTAACTTGTTCAAGTTTATGCAGTTGGTGTTAGAGATGGGATTCGATCCAGGCAGTCCACTTTCAGAACCCATGCTCATAAACTGCTACTTTATACTGCTTCTCAAAGAGCTCTGGGTGGCAAGAAGTGAATTCAATCAATCTTCTTATGAAAAGATACTTTTTTCTTCTCTACAACCTTCACTAAAACATGAGGCTCCTCCATAGCATATGTTCTAAAGAACAGAGTTCAACTTTGCAGAAATCCTCAAATGGGGTCACTCTTGATTTTTCTGTAATGAATAAGGTGTCTTTACCTTGCAATCCACTTTTATCCAAAAAATTGCTTAAGTTAAACAACGTGTTTCTTGAAGCCAAATACTGAATGAAACGCTGGGGGAAAAAAGACAACAAATAATTATGTCAAATAGGAGTACTGCCATCTAAGAAACTTTAACTTGAGAATTAGGGGGGAAAGTGGTGGTTAACACATTAATCTTATCTAGTTTAAATTTATCATCTTCAGTCCTCCCCAAAACATAAAACATATTTTTCACTAGCATGCAGGAATTTATTTATTAAAGTCTAATGCCCACAGCTATGGCATTAAAGTTAAAAGGAAACAGGCACTTTTAACTAGAAGCGCTTTACTATAGCATATTATAGCTACAGCTAATCATATTCAGATGGTGCCTTTATTTTAAAACAGGTATCTAGTGATCCAAATTTTTATTATTTCTTTTTAAAAACAGAATATTAGTAATCATAATGGAGTATAACAGAACAGACATCCTCTTACCCATAGTCCATATTAAAGATCATCACTTTAGATCCCCTTACAGAATCAAATTACACATACTAAAGACACACGCCTTCAATACCATTCCCTTCTCTTTCTCCCTCTGCAAAGGCAATCACTTTTCTGAAGTAGGTTTTTATCACTCCCATGAATGTTTTTTAAAATTTTACTACATATATAAGGATCCAAAAACAGTACATAATTTTGGTTTCTATCTTAAATTTACAGAAATTCTATACTGTACTCATTCTTTTCCAATGTGTTTTCTAATAACTTCTTCCCAAGAATTATCCATTTAATATAAGCACATTTAGTTCACTTTTTCAACGACGCTTGAGCATTTCAACAAACTACTGCATCCGTTATATATCCATTTCTACATGGACATTTAAGTTCTTTCCAGTTTTACTGTTATTAATGATGTTCCACTGACGTCTTTGTACTGGTCTCCACCTGCAGGCATGCAAGGGTTTCTCATGATATACACTTAGGGGTGAACTGTTGGCTCAGCAGGTGTATAAAAATTCATCTTCTCAAAATACTGTCAAGCCCCTCTCCAAAATGCTTACCATACAACACTACCTTAATTTCCTTTTACACACAACCTCTAAAACAGCTAAAGAAACTCTTCTCAACTTTTTAGGACAAATTTTAAAAGGACTACTTTTGTAAATGTATGCAGAGGATTACTATCAATTTATGTACATGATCACTTCTCTGACTCAAATAGTGTTCATCAGAGATCACCACAAACTAACAAACCACGATTTTGAAAAACAATTTGAAAATCAAACTCCTGTTTCATCACTTATCCTAAAACAAACTTGCTTCAAAATGCATTCAAACATCCTAAGACAAAAAAAAAATCCTAAGACAATGTAACACTCTATGATTTTCATAAGTTTTGATGATTCTTTTCTGTGAGGGGCTGTGCTGTGCACTTGTAAGATGTTCAGCATGCCAGCAGCCTCTACCTACCACACACCAGTAGCATCCCCTCCAGCTATGCCAGTGTCCGTTGAGGGTGAAAATCACTCGCTTGCCTTGCCCTATTTCAGAACAACTGTTCTCGAGAATCTCCATCACCACAGCATAGTGAAACTCTATGCATACATACTCTCACAGACCAGTAACGCCTGCCAATGCAAAAACTTGAGGGTTGTACAAACTAGCACACAAAAAAGAGCAGAGTGCCAAATTTCTCTCAGCTGCTGAAGGGAAACAGTTTATCTGAAAACCACTACTGAAATGCTACCTTTCTCTTCCTGTCAGTCAGTTGTAAGGAATGACAGTCAACTTTCTATTTCTTTGCCTTTTAAAAAGGTTTTGTTTCTGCTATTATTATCACCATTGGGGCTTCCCAGGTGGCTCAGCGATAAAGACCTCACCTGCCAACAAGGAGACCCAAGGGATGTGGGTTCAATCCCTGGGTCATAAAGATCTTTGGAGCAGGAAATGGCAACCTACTTTAGTATTCTTTCCTGGAAAATTCCATGGATAGAGGAGACTGGCAAGGCTACAAGTCCATGGGATCACAAAGTTGCACACGACTGAGCACTGGGCAAATTATTACCTTATTCACCTCTGAAAGTCACCACTGAATGTCTGCCTCTTTAACTAGCATTGCAGTTGGTTGTATTTGTGGCTTTTTCTTCCTAAAGAATAAACTAGTTTATTTTTTAAGGTAAAAAAATATATACAAGCCTGAAATTCTTCTGACTAGATGATCATGATCTTAGGTAAACACACTGCTAATAAAAATAGAAAGTATTATTCTAGTTAAGATGAAAATGTTTTAGGTTACACTGAAGCTAGTATATTCAATTTTTTCTACTGACTCTGTATATTGCTAATAATGAGTTAGAAAGCAACTGAGTAACATGTCCTAAAAATGGGTCACATGTGTTACCTAAGTAATCATACTTCAGGCAGCACTCCTGAAAATAATTTTTAAAACTTAAAAACTACAAATATAATCAAAAAAGTCCTTCCTCATCTCAATGGGAACTATCTCCTAGCAATCAGTGATCTGCATTTTTCTAAGGCACATACCAAGGTCCTAGATTTATCTAATTCCATTCAAACTTTCTTTAAACACAGTTTTAAATACCCCTTTTGACACAATTTTACAAGTAAGCATACTAGGCTGAGAAAATCAAGAACTCAAAAATTAGCTACTGGGTTATCATGGAAAACAACATGATTCTCTCCAGACGTTAAGTTGCGAAGGTTTATGCATCTTATTCGTTACCATTTCTGGGTAATGAAGACTTTAGACACAACTCTGCTGAAGAAGGTATTCTTCAATCAGTCCCTCTCAGCAAAATGCCATTTTAGTCCTTAATATCACAGTCTTGAACTAAGCAAAGGGCTTCAACAGACAACTATATGAGATCAGACAGAAACCTGACTGGGCTGTAATGAAAAACCAAGTGAAGAGAGACAAACATATAAGCTATACACAAAGGCCTGCAAAACCAGAGCTGCTTACAGAACCCATCTCCGGGCACTAATCTTTGCTTCTCGATCCCATTACTGAAAGTCCCCCGTGCTCTGACCCACTTTCTGCTTTCTGATTTAAAAGGCAGAAAAAAAAGTGTAGGGTCTACAATTCTATTTCTGCCCTTTTGACCTATATTATTCAGTTGCTACAGGCATTTCTGAGGTGTCAGTGGGAGAAGCAATCTGAACCAGTCAACACCCCCAGGACACTTGTTAACCAAAAATACTGCTTACCTCATTTCCATACACCATCAAATGATGAGTTGTAATGAGAGATTTGAAGACCACCACCCAACTACTGTTAGTAGTTCTTTCAAATAAACTGTCGGCTAACTGCGGGATGTTCACATTCATCTCATTTGTGCACTGAATTAAGTCTGCAATTAAAAAAAAAAAAAGATTAATTTATTCTGCTTTACTTTTAACGGTAGGTCTGCATACTAATAGAGTAAAGGTTTAACAAGAGTGGAACAAAAATGGATAGTTTGGAAAAGTTGTTAAAAAATCCTTCCGAGAGAACAACTGAGACAGAACTTCTATCTGAGAAGTAAACACGGCATTTATAAATATCACATAATTAATCAATAATAACCAAAAAGTAAATCAAACTTCCTTCACCCTTAAGTACATTTTATTGTTTCAAGGCCTCAAGTAACTCTCAGTTCTCTTACTTCTCATAAATATTTAGAATTACAATACTAATAATATTTATCCCTACAGTTAACTCATACATATAGAAACAGACACAAGCTGAAGGTCAAACACCTTTATTAAAATCCTCCCTAGAATGCTGTGCTTGTACTAATAGAGCAGATATGTGGTCTGTGAGTGGACAGGACTCTCAGTTTGTTTACAGAAAGCAATTCTTATTCTTCTCTCTCTTCAGTTCTGAGTTAGCTCAGTTTTCACCTGATAGCAAGTAGCTAATATTGACAAAACTGAAAATGGGCTGAAAGTTTCTCAGTGCAACGAATTTCGAAAAACTGATTCAGGAACTCTACTCAATTATTACTCTGAAAACAAGTAAAACAATGTAAGTTCTAACTTTATATTTTAAAATATAAATAACTGGAAAACATTACCATAAAAGTCTAATCTACAATGGTTCTAACACCAAAACTGAAAGAAAAAGTTAATATACCTCTCAGAATTTCACCTCATATCTGCTTCACAGATATTATTGGCAAATTCAATGAAGAAAATACAAAATATGATCCAATTTAGATGTGTAATGAAGAAGATCAAGAAATGAGTTGTTTTAAAAGTATGCATGAAACAAAATGTATAATAACTACCTTAGTTGTAAGTACCATTAAGGGGGAAAATATTAGTTATTTGTGACTCATTAAAAGTTTGTCCACTTTTCACCTTTAGTATCTTAATAATTAATTATGAACTCAAGTGATCTAACTTGGCTGTGATTGCTAAAAAGAAACAATGCAACTATGACCGTCTATCTGCTTATAATCTTTCAAAAATGTTTGTTTAATAGGGCCAATTTCTGTACAAAGTAACATTTGATAAGCAAATGCATTTTAGATAAGCAGTTACCCTGGCCAACAATGCCTGAAGAACAAAGCACAGAACAGTCAAACTGAATGCCCATGGAACACAAGGCTTTCACAATTGAGACTACTTGCAACAAAAATTAAATAGTTCATCCAACTTAGTTTGAATGGTTCAGCTTCTGATATTTTACTTCTATTTTAAATTTGATCTTGAATAGTACTTTATACCTGCCCCAAGGCACTGAATATATTGTACTTGCCTTATTCCAAAGATAATCTCTCTCAAAATATAATCTACTGGGAGCAAGGCCTATCTTATGTTCTGCTCATTTTGAACCCTTTAAAACATCAAGCACAGTGATCAAGTTTTGATTTTAATTATATGAAGTTATAGTCCTAGCTACCTGTTTTCCCATGGATTTAGTCTTATGTATCTGTATTTTTCTTTATCCTTCCAGAAATTATCTTTGTAAGTTATTCATTTCTTTTAACAGTTACTTCTCACGATGATGTCAATAATCATTTTACTCCTCAGAATCTTACTTTCCAAAACTGAACCTGTCACAAAATTTATCACAATACTTGCCCAAGGGCACTTCTACATGTGTGTATGTGTTCGCACACCCACATGTGTTTGTGAACACTCCCTAGAGCCCATCAAGAACCAAGTCTCTTAAACTTCTAGATATCCCACCTTTTCCTCTCCACCCCACTATCACTGACAAAGCCAGAGTGAAGATCCTGTGTTTCCCTAACTAGAAGTCAACCAGTCCTGGGAGTATTTAGAACCAAGTTAGGGGGAGGAATTATCATACCCTCTGAAGGGCTTTACTGGCATGTGAGGACAAAGATGAGGGAGACTGGCATGCCACGCACAACTGACACTCTGCAATTAAAAGCTGCCCGCCCCGCTCAGTGGTAAAGAATTCACCTGCAGGAGACACAGGTTCAGCCTGTACCCAGGAAAAGCACCCCCACATGGGGCAACACGGCTCTGTGCACCACACCTACTGGGCCTGCGCTCTACAGCCCGGAGCCACAACCACTGAAGCCCGCACGCCCAGAGCCCGCGCTCCGCAGTAATAGAAGCCACCGTGGTGAGAAGCTCATGCACCGCAACCAGAGAGCAGCCCCCACGTCAACAAAGACCTAGCACCACCAAAAATAAACATACATTAAAAAAAGAAAAAAAAGCTGCTCCACCCAAAACCATCCCCACTAAGAAAATGCTGGACTAACTGGCCTCTTCACTTCTAATGAGATCTCATTTGGGGTCTCACCCACCCCACATGCCCAAATAAAAACTGGCCATGACACTGATTAACCTCAGTGATCTCCCAACTGCACACAGGATTGGCACACATTTCATCTTTGTCAATATCCTCCTTGCTGAACCTTAACTTCCAAGATGGGCTTCCCTGGTGGCTCAGATGGTAAAGAATCTGCCTGCAATGTAGGTGGCCTGGGTTTAATCCTTGGGTCCTGCAGATCCCCTGGAGAGGGGAACGGCTACCCACTCCATTATTCTTGCCTGGAGAATCCAACGGACAGAGGAGTCTGGAGGGCAACAGTCCATAGGGTCACAAAGAGTTGGACAAGACTGAGTGACTTTCTCTCTCCTCTCTCTCTCACACACACACACACACACACACACACACACACACACACACATTGCTGCCTCACACCCAAATCCTTCCATTCTTGCTCATTCCTCAAAATGAATGATGTATTTTCCTTTGTGAAATTCTCCTCTCCACAGACTAAGGTACCCACCACACAGACACTAAAGCTGGTACACAATTCTACACTTTTATCATTTACTTCCCCATCACTCTCATCTAGAATCAGAGATTTTAAAACAAATCTGCAAATACTTTTGTTGGTAATTTTCCATATTCTTAATCAGGGAGGTAAGTAAATCGCTGGATTAGTCAGAGACAGCCTGATTCTAAATGAAGCCAAAAGTATAGATTTCAGTTTCAATGAGCATGTTACACATTAGATATGTATATTGTATCTACGGTATATTCCCTTTGTGATCAGCTCTCCTCATCACTTTGCTTCAGTTAACAGTAACGTCTCCTTTGCAATGGCTCCCACCAGCCCAGCACTGAAATACTGAACCTCAGGTGTTCAGTATTTTGTTCCTTCTGCCTAGAATATTCTTTTCCCAGATATCCACACTTCTCTTACTCCTTGAGTTTATTACTACAGATCTCTGCTCAAATGTCACCTATCAGATGAACATCTCTAAATATTTATAAAAAGTAACAAAGCCTTAAGGCAATCCTTTACCTCCAAACCCTCACTATACCCTCTTATTCTGCTTTATTTCTCTCCAAAGTACTTATCACCTAATTCATTTTAACTTGTTTAATGTCTTTCTCTCCCAATTAAAGTATAAGTTCCATGTAGGGAGGGCTCTATTATGTTCTCTGCTGGATTTCCTAAGAATAGTGCAATGCATACAATGGTCTCTCACACTTTTTGAATAAATAACATTTATCTTAGTATGCACTTGAGCAGCCCTAACATGACCATTCAAAATGTATTTTTTACACAAATTACACCAACGATCTACAACTCTTCACACAACCTGCAATCCCCAAAAGGTTAAAAACAGACCTGAGCCCATCACATGCGAACATTCTCAACTTCAAAGTTAAAGGGATCCAACAAGTAATGGTTTATTGTAATGTTATGAAAACTATGTTTCATAGTGTTTAGAAATGACCACATAAAAATGGAAGGAAAACTCCAGAAGCTACAATGTAACACTTCATATATAACAGGAAAAACAGGATAAGAGTTCATGCATAAATTCAGAGTAGACCAAATGCAAAAACCAAAGATATACAAACATTTTCTGGGAGAAAATATACTGCATGGTTACACAAACTCTGCAGAACACACTTGCCCGTAGTACTTTAACTCAACCAGTCATTTTCTGCAGGGGTAATTTTTTTCCTCTGAACAATGTTTCTGCTATAGTACTAACTTGAAAATGCTTCTAAGCTTGAGCCCCAACAATTCAGGAAGGAAAATGTTTTCCACACCTCTCATCAACCAAAAAGCCAATTGTTTCAAACAAATATCAAGCATATCATAGAAACCTTGATAGCTACTGCTTTTCTCATTCTCAATTCAAATTTCATTTCTTAAAAAGCACAAACTTGAAAGTAAACTTCCTTTACCATCAAAAGGCTTCCAGTGTAGAAACTCATCTTATATTTTCATTTACCTGTTTACCTTGAGAATATAAAAAATGTAAAACCTTCTTTAATATTACATTAGTAACAAATCCTAAACTCTACACTCAAAAAAATTAACTATATGGCATATAGGTTCTCTGCTTTAAGTATAGGTGAAAATTCATGAGGATTTCTAGTATTTAAGGGCAGAGGAAAACAGGCCTACTATGGAAATGAAGAGCATTTTTCCACACAGAGACAGCAGAAGGAACCAATCTAGACTTTTAAAACAAAATGCTCAATTTTATTATTTAATATGCCTCTCCAACAAACAAGGTCTGGGGTAGATAAAATAAATGTTTACTGCATTAACACAGGTAAGGTACTGACCCATAGGTAAGGTCACAGGAGCTCACTACTAAATACCAGACTTAGTAACAGAATTAAATTTTTTGTAAAAGATAAGGATGCTTGGAAATATATACAAAGCAAATACCCAACTAGCCAATTTAATGCAGGTTCTAAATTTCTAGCTAACTTAAAAATAGTAAGAAAATCAGTGAAATGCAAATATATATGTATTTTTGTATTCATCAGGACATGTTCAGTAAATTACAAAAATTAAGAAATAGCCAGTTACCAGATAGCCACAGATCTGTATTGACTTGTCGAAGGGTAGATTTCCACAAGTCAGTGACATGCACCATTAGCAGAATGTTCTCATCTAAACAGGCACTCACTAGGCTATATCAAAACTACACTGATACCCAAAGTAGATTTTCTAATAAAAGAGCTTGCCTAAAGCTAGTCTTTTAAAAAAAGCACAATGCATCACAATCATTTAGCCACATATTACTCTTTCTAAAGGGTCATTTCGAAAGACACTCCTTTTGCAACTGCCTTCAGAAATTATTTTAGTAGCCTAAGATTGATCTCTTCAATCATCTAGAAAACTGGAGACACACTCAATTTGGAAGGCAAATTAAGTGGTTCATCAAACGTTGCTTCGCTGATCAGATCTTCAAAACTTTTCCTGGGTAGGAGGAAACAAATATTCACCAAGAAACAGCAATGAGAAGATAATGAAAAGCTTCTGAACTTTTGCTATAAAGTATCAGCACAGTTTTTTTTTCACTTAGGAAAAGTCTCAAAGTATTTAGAAAACATGCAAGTTGAAATCAGATCTCCGCCAAAAGATGTCTGGGAAACAGAATGAACCATCTTACATCATTCAATTTTTTGTGTAAAGGGTCACAAAATATGGTCCAAATAAAGATGTAGCTATTACAATTTTCTTTAAAGTTTCTGGGATCCTCTGTGAGAAATGTGTTAGACTTTCACATAATTTCCATTATAATTAATTGAAAAATACAACCTTTACAGACTGATATATACCTTAAGAAACAAATCTAACCAACATTTTAACTGGATTTAAAATTAAAACTAGGGAAAGACTCACATAATATAGAATCAGTACAAATAATAAGGATTGAGTTAACTTGAAAGAGGAGAGAAAGAAGCATTCAAAGCACTAAAAAGAAATGACAATGATATCCAAAGAGTTTTGATAAGAGTACTATGAAGCTAAGGTACCTAAGTCACAATGTGAGTGGACACATTCAATAATGGAGGAATAACTCACTAAATGACAGCAGTCTGGTAGTGAAATACTATGAGGCCAGCAAATACACAGAAAAGAAAAAAAGCTGAGTGGGGAAAATGCTCACAGTATATTATACCAAAACCATGTTAAAGAATAATGCAGAGTAACATTAGGATCTCAGATATACTCTACTTTCTGATGTATAGCATATTTGCCCAAATATGGGGCGATGCAAAAAGAACTGAACACTTTCAAAATTACTCAGCAACTAAGTTACATGTATAACAGGTAGTTAAAACCAGTATGTAAAGAACTATATCACTATTATTTCCATAATTTCTCAAATTTCAGTAAGGACCTCTCACATCACACAGCAAATATGTACTGTAACTAATTCCAGACCCTTTAGAGCATATCATGATCACTGGCAGAAAAGACAGCATTGATTTCTTCCTTTATTTCCTCAAGGATGAGGAAGAGGCGGTATAAGCACAAGAGCTACAAGTATAACAGCTGGAAATCTGGTAGCCCCTGTTGCAGAGGTAGACCAATACTCTGAATATAAGTTCAGTCTTACACCATTGTAGGTGAGTCTTGAGAAAACTCCAGAAACCAACAAAGCAAGTAAGGTAAACTCCCATCTTACTGAAAAACAAACAAACAAACAAACAAACAAAAAACAAAAAACACCAAGTTGCAGCTGCAGGGAAAAATCAGCCTGTTGGCACAACTAGGTGTGCTATTTCTGCTAGTGTGTTTTCTCCAAAAATAAATGGACTAAGGACTCACACTGGTGAAAACTAAGATTCATACTGGTAAAACTAAAATGTAAAGATGACTTGATAGCTTGATAATTATATATCAGTACATCACTGACTCAGTGGACACGAGTTTGGGTAACCTCTGGAACTTGGTGATGGACAGGGAGGCCTGGCGTGCTGTGGTTCATGGGATCCCAAAGAGTCGGACACGACTGAGCCACTGAACAGAACTGACAGCTATATTAAGAGCATGATAGTATAGTTATATTTAATCTGGTTATTGAGTAGTAAGTTTTTCTTTCAACTGTTTTTTTTTTAAATCATATAAGAGGTTTTGCCCCCCTGAAAACTATTCAACAGAAAAGCTGCTATAAATCCTCACAAATTCTTGCATCATCTAGCTCTCAATTTTAAACAGAATTTTTGAAAAAGATATATTAACCTGAAAACACCTTCATGATTGCAATTTCAGGTGCTTAAGGAGACCACCAAAAGAAATCAACTTTTTTAGAAAGAGGAATAAAAAATGTAACAAGATT
The DNA here is from genome assembly GCA_935064755.1 of Tragelaphus eurycerus. Lineage (NCBI taxonomy): Eukaryota > Metazoa > Chordata > Mammalia > Artiodactyla > Bovidae > Tragelaphus > Tragelaphus eurycerus. The sequence goes on from CAKXYN010000043.1 coordinate 18,251,481, forward strand.
TAGGAAGTGTTGAGCATCTTTCAGTTCAGTTCAGACGCTCAGTTGTGTCCGACTCTTTGCAACCCCATGAATTGCAGCACACCAGGCCTCCCTGTCCATCACCAACACCCAGAGTTCACTCAAACTCACATCCATCGAGTTGGTGATGCCATCCAGCCATCTCATCCTCTGTCGTCCCCTTCTCCTCTTGCCCCCAATCCCTCCCAGCATCAGTCTTTTCCAATGAGTCAACTCTTCGCATGAGGTGGCCAAAGGACTGGAGTTTCAGCGTTAGCATCATTCCTTCCAAAGAAATCCCAGGGCTGATCTCCTTCAGAATGGACTGGCTGGATCTCCTTGCAGTCCAAGGGACTCTCAAGAGTCTTCTCCAACACCACAGTTCAAAACCATCAATTCTTTAGCACTCAGCTTTCTTCACAGTCCAACTCCATACACGACCACTGGAAAAACCATAGCCTTGACTAGACGGACCTTTGTTGGCAAAGTAATGTCTCTGCTTTTGAATATGCTATCTCGGTTGGTCATAATTTTCCTTCCAAGGACTAAGCCTCTTAATTTCATGGCTGCAGTCACCATCTGCAGTGATTTTGGAGCCCAGAAAAATAAAGTCTGACACTGTTTCCCCATCTATTTCCCATGAAGTGATGGGACCAGATGCCATGATCTTCGTTTTCTGAATGTTGAGCTTTAAGCCAACTTTTTTACCCTCCTCTTTCACATTCATCAAGAGGCTTTTTAGTTCCTCTTCACTTTCTGCCATGAGGATGGTGTCATCTGCATATCTGAGGTTATTGATATTTCTCCCAGAAGTCTTGATTCCAGCTTGTGCTTCTTCCAGTCCAGCGTTTCTCATGATGTACTCTGCATATAAGTTAAATAAGCAGGGTGACAATATACAGCCTTGACGTACTCCTTTTCCTATTTGGAACCAGTCTGTTGTTCCATGTCCAGTTCTAACTGCTGCTTCCTGACCTGCATACAGGTTTCTCAAGATGCAGGTCAGGTGGTCTGGTTTCCCATCTTTTTCAGAATTTTCCACAGTTGATTGTGATCCACACAGTCAAAGGTTTTGGCATAGTCAATAAAGCAGAAATAGATGTTTTTCTGGAACTCTCTTGCTATTTCCACGATCCAGCGGATGTTGGCAATTTGATCTCTGGTTCCTCTGCCTTCTCTAAAACCAGCTTGAACATCTGGAAATTCATGGTTCATGTATTGCTGAAGCCTGGCCTGGAGAATTTTGAGCATTACTTTACTAGCATCTTTAGAACACTTTAAAAAATAGAAAGGACTGGTCTCCTGTATATCTGTAGCAAAGGAAAGAAGTAGAACTAACAAAGGTATATCTAAGAGAGGAATTCAGATGGAGCTCGGTAAACAAAGCCAACTCTAAGGTACTCTACATTAATACTTTGCTGAAATTTACCTCTTGTATCACAGATTATACAAGCCAAGTTTGCTGAACTGTCCATAAAGTTTAAAATAAATTGTTTTTGTTAATGGAATCATCAAGCAGTTGCCTTAAAATTTTAATCACACACAAAGCATATTCTTCAAATCAGCTCAAACTACTGTTTCTTAAAATTATCTATTATTACTTAGGCATTTGTCTCTTTATGACATCAACTTGTTATAAATACATAAAAATTTCACAAGAACAGAAGAAAGTTCAAGTCATGAAAGCATTATATAGAAAAACATAGTGAACACTCTCAGAATTCAAAGCCACTACCTTCTTTTTCAAATGAAATAGTCGTTTTACCCCTATGAAAATGCTTCAGCCTACTATGTAAAGCATTTGTAACACGAAAAAGTCTGAAAACCACGTTGTTGTGGTATACTCTGCATTCCTACCACTAGATGGCAGACTGTACAGAGAAACAATAGGACTCTGGTAAGAACAGATATGGGGCTTTCCAGGTTGCACAACAGTCAATAATCCACCTGCCAATGCAGGAGATGCAAGAGATACGGGTTTGATCCCTGGGTCGGGAAGATCCCCTGAAGGAGGAAATGACAACCCGCTCCAGTATCCTTGTCTGGAAAATTGCATGGACAAAGGAGCCTGGTGGGCTACAGTGTACGGTCCGGGTTGCAAAGAGCTGAACACAAGTGGGCAAGTCAGCCCGCACACACACACAAGAACAGTCATGGGTCCAAGCTCAGCTATAAACAAACACCTTAATTTTTAGACTATTTAGGATTTCAGGCAGTTTCCAAATCTAGATAACTTTAGTCCCAACCCAGATTCCAAATAAGATCTCGGAGGTGAGGAGAATCACATTTTGGTAAGCACTATCTCAGAGGTACCATTACAATGTCTAATTTTCCACACAATGTAAGATAACAATAAGAAGTTACTTAATAGAATGAAAACACATCACTTGATATAAGAATAATAAATTTTATTTAAGTTGAATAGGAAAACAAAACAAAAGCATTACAGTGTTCCAACAAAAAAAATTACATGTCCATAGCATAAGCACAAGGTGTTCTCCTTCCCTTCTGTGAAGATCTGAAGTTTCAGAATTACAATCCCACCTACAGAAAAGAAAACAATGTTATTAAGTATGTGCCAAGCAATTTAGGAGTAAAGACCAAAATTACAAACTCTTTTTTTACTACATTCTAACAACTTGATAACAGTTCATCAATCCAGTTAAGGAGACATACCACAACTCTCAAAAAACAATCAAACACTGGATCAAAAACACACAAAACCTGATTTCCTAAGCAAAATAAAAGGTCAGCTAATAACATAGTACACGTTCTGTACTTACTTCTACCAATGCTGTAAATCAGAACAGTCCAGGGCTCCAGAAAATATGGAAAGAATTCTTTCATTCCACCGAGACCAGGTAAAAGGAACCAAAGCTTAAGAGACTCTGTGAATGCACGTTAGAGTTCACTAAAGGAGAAAACAAATTACATGGAGAAGTTCAAATAACTGGGACTAAGTCTGGAGAAAAGTATGTTATTAGCAGGGGGTGAGCAAGTGTCCTCGTTTTCCTGGAGCAGTCTTGATTTACACCTGTTGTCCCAGTGTTCCATTCAGACAGCATATACTTTCTTTCACTCTCAACAGTGCCCCAGTTTGGAATATAAATTATATGTCACCCTAGTTACAAGTGACCTAATAAAAGTCTACATGCAGCTAAGGAATTAACACACTATCATCATCTACTCCCAATGTTTTTGCATTTTTCTTTCTTCAAGGGCTAAATTCTGGTTCTAGCCTTTCTACACAAACATGCTTCCACTCTATTTTGTCCTCTCATCCCCAACAAAAACCTCTATGTAAATGATTCTCAGATTTCTTCTCTGGGAAACTGTAAATACTAGAAATTTTCACCTCTATGTCCAAAAATATCTTATGTTTAAAAAACAGAAACATAATCTCAACTGTTACAAGACTGTCCCACCATTTTTAAGTGATCAAGAAGATTCATTCTTAGATTTGTTAAAATAAATTCAGTAATCTTTTTTTGCTTTTATTGTTCACATGTGTGGCATGTCCATTGCTGCTACATACATTGATATGATGGGATAAATACTTGTACATTTATAGGTGAAACAAAAGTCCGTTTCTCCACTATAAGATCCAGAGAGGAGGAGAGACAAGGAGGCAAAAAGTCCTCGCCACAGCTAGATTAATGTTACTCAGTAACAGCCAAGCCCACGTCTAGAAAGTAGGAATCCAAAAAATATTAATGGCTTCTCTTAAGAATTTAAATCTGTCTAGACAGAGAGAATAATAAATTGTAGTTAGCCTCTGTGCCAGAATCTACCTCATCCAGAAAACACAAGTTTCATGTCTCCAATGCAATTAGAACAACAGAATCTTTATATTCCATCTTCCCACAACTTTGCAAACCTCAGTATGAACAAAAATCCCATTTCTCCTATAATACTCATTGCATGGGGTCGCAAAGAGTTGGACACGGCTGGGCAACTGAACAGCAACAACCCTCATTGCATAATATGCCAAATATTTAAGGAATACACAATAGTGGACAAAGTTTCTACCACTATATACTAGTGAGAGAAACAATCAATAAACAAAAGCATGTCAAATGGTGAAAAGTGCCAAGGATTTCTTAGCCCTTAAAAAGAATGGGCCAAGTGTTAGGGGGAGGCTGTTATTTATACATGATAATCAGGAGCCTTGGATAAAGACTACTGAAAATTACAGTAACAATGATAGTGTTACTCCAGTGGCTTGGAGGCCTATGGAACTGACTGCCACGATCAATTACCATCATCCACATAATACAGAAGTACAGAGGCATTCCATCACCTGTCTGCTTCACCCTTGCCAAACTTAAGTCTTGATGAACAGCAACCTTGTTGATCCTGCAAAAGCCTCTAGCACTACCCAGGTAATTCAGTAAGAGACAGTGGGAATCTCATTTATGCACATACTTCAAGATTAAAGCAAAGCAGTATGTTCCCCTTCAGTGAGTCAAAGCGGCACCAGTCATCTACTACAGTTCATGAAATAGGCACCCTTCTTAGAGTAAAAGCCAGTTCTGAAAAATCCTTTTTCTAACTGATATAAACAGTAATGACAGATACAACCCAAAATAGTAACCACCAAATAACAGCCCATCTACATGCCTTTAAGTTTTGAAATAATGCTCTGTAAGTGAAAAATGTGAGGAAATAATACATTATTAATAAATCACTCTAAACTAAGGCCAAAGTATTTTTCCTAGTGATTACTAGGAGCATTTCAGCCAAAAGATCTCCATTTTCATACATTTCATAACCATACAGCTGTTTTTATAAAATTCACTATAAACCCATGTTTGCCCATTTCTCAGTATTAAAAAAAATCTGAAAAGTTCATGACAAATGAATTTCATACAAAGCATAATATATTCCGAGATTAAAATCTACTTTATAAAATTGCTAAAATTGAAGATATCATTTTTTCAACTTAAAAATCCCATGTAAACTATGCTTCAGTAATATTAAAGAATAAAAAAACCCCACCAGTTTAAATATGTTTGTTGATCTGAAAACATTTTTTCAGAACTATGCAAGAGAATAGGGAAGTTATTCCAAAATAAAGTTATCTGAATCACTCTATGTTTAAAAATCCCTAACCTAAGTATATTAAAGCAAAAATCAGTGTTTCGTAAGATTAGTTCTATTAAAAATTGACATAATCATAACTTATTCTGCACACTGAACAGTTAATCATGAATCTATTTCCCCTGAGTATAGACTTTAAGTATTTCTCAATATAAGACACTTTGATAAACTGACCTCTACTACTACAGAATTTGGAAGCCATGAATTTAACACAACATATATTGTACATAGTAATCACAGTAGGTTTTTATTTTGTTCTGCTTTTATGTAACAACTTCAATAACACTAATAAAAAAAGAGTAAGAATAAAAAGTTTGTTCTTTCATGCAAGTATCTGTATATAGGTACAGATAATACCACAAATGTGACTTCCCTGGTGGCTCAGATGGTAAAGCGTCTGTCTACGATGCGGGAGACCCGGGTTCGATCCCTGGGTTGGGAAGATCCCTTGGAGAAGGAAATGGCAATCCACTCCAGTACTATTGCCTAGAAAATCCCATGGACAGAGGAGCCTGGTAGGCTACAGTCCATGGGGTCGCAAAGAGTCGGACATGACTGAGTGACTTCACGTTCACGTTCAATATCACAAATGGAGAAGGCAATGGCACCCCACTCCAGTACTCTTGCCTGGAAAATCCCATGGATGGAGGAGCCTGGTAGGCTGCACTCCATGGGGTCGCTAAGAGTCAGGCACGACTGAGCGCTTTCACTTTCACTTTCCACTTTCATGCATTGGAGAAGGAAATGGCAACCCACTCCAGTGTTCTTGCCTGGAGAATCCCATGGACGGAGAAGCCTGGTAGGCTGCAGTCCATGGGGTCGCACAAAGTTGGACATGACTGAAGCGACTTAGCAGCAGCAGCAGCAGCAGCAATATCACAAATAGTTTTCAATACTCACATTCTGTTTCTGAATGGTTATCTGAGGAACTCCTCAAATTTGCAAGAACGTATATTTCACTTGATTTGGTAAGATGATATAAATCTTAAAATGGTCCAGACAAGCAGCAGGAAAATTTAACCCCCTTTCTCCCTTCATTTCACAATACCAACCCTGCACCAATTTCTCTTTTGCTATAGTGACAAGGGCTCCACAAACAGCCTTCTACCCAACTAAAATGCTACTACTGTGAAGACTGCTACTTTTAGAGCATAATCCTTGCCTAAATTTGACAAATACCAGAGAACATTAGCTTTCCCTTTCACTGCTATACTGGCTACCTTCCAGAAGGGTTGACTGGCAGGTGGGGAGAAGGGGGTGTCCAGTTTTTAGCTCTTTTTATTTCTTTGAAGTTCATTTCTCCCTATTAAGAGTCCTTCTCTGATGCACACTTATTTGACAGTCTGTCCTAAGATATCTTATCCAATTTGTTTCCAATCTGCTTTGAACAGTAATGATGAAGATGTTAATTCCACCCATCACTAAAATTCTGCTCTAGACTGTCCCTCCAACACTTCCGTGCTTGGTCAAATCCATTTCCATGTGCTAGGACTATAACAGGATGAAGTGACTCAGAATAACTAGAGGCTCTAGAACCAAATTCTAGATTCACTATTCTACACCTTTATAACTTCAAGGCATGTTATAATTACTCACCCAGTTTCAAGTTCTCTATTTTAAAAATAGGGATAGCAGTCATTAATTTTCATAAGAATATACTGTAAGACAACATATTCAGAGTACTTTACAACTTTAAAGCACCATGAAGTATTAGATATCACTTATTTAGTATCATATTTTATTAGTCAACTTTAGTAGACTATTCCTCTATCATTTTTCCAATATAGTACTATGAAACCACCTCAAACACAAAAGATGTCTTACAAAACTTTCATAAAATTTATAAAGCCCAACCTCTTTCCACTGAGAAATGTTAACCAGATACTTGCACTCAAGAGTGGCAAAATCTTTATATGTGGGGATTTCTTCATATTGGGTTTGCTAAGTAGTTCTTTGAATTCTCAGTCCTTTAATTCTGTATTACTGGTGCCTTTGGCAAGGCAAAGAGGTTCCCCTGGTAGCTCAGAGAGTAAAGAATCTGCCTGCAATGCAGGAGACCTAGGTTCAATTCTTGGGTCTGGAATATCCCCAGGAGAAAGGAATGGCTACCCACTCCAGTATTCTTGCCTGGAGAATTCCATGGACAGAGGAGCCTGGTGGGCTACAGTCCACAGGGTGGCAAAGAGTTCAACATGACAGAACAACTAACACTTTGACAAGACAAGGGATGCTGTTATCTCCATTGAAAAGATTTAAATACTTGCCTACCTTAAGTTAACACAAACCAGTAGCTGATTATTTAAAACAGTAATCTTTCCACCAGAGGATAGATGAAGACATATGCATATTTTCTCTGAATTCTCTTTCTATTCATTCTACATGGTTCAAGTCTTGTCATCACCCACTCTAATTATTCTAAAATTCACACATTTCTCTTTAGCCCTCACAAACCTAATTTCTAGTACAGACAGTAACCACTTCTTATCTGGTATGTATATTCTGCGCATTGGCATCCTCATTTTCATTCTGCAATAAACTGAAGTTGACAGGGTATACCGAAGGAATCATAATATTCAACCCAAGGTCACAAGAAACAGGTTTCAAGATTTTTGGTATTCCCATCTCAAAATGCCTTAAATACTACAAGCCTTAATTTATATGCAAGATTAAAAAGTTAATCTTTTTAATTTAAATCTTTTTAAGTTAAAAAGCCAAGGTTTCAGCCCCAGAGATGTAATCATTACTAATTCTAAGTAATAGGAGAGCAAGTAAACTATGTTTATAAAGGGCCTCAAAAGCTACAATACCTTCTTGGTTGGTCACTGGCTAAGTTAGGAAAACCTAACTGATGAGGAAAATAAAAGAAAAAGCATTTTTAGGTTAAGTCTACAAGCACAAAGATAAGAAGCAGCTTAAGCTTCTCTTAAAATCGTTTCCACCTCCTGATAGGAAGAAGCGGTTTTCTTTCTGCAATCAGTCAAAGAGTGTCTCAGCTTCCTGAGCTGCTTTATAAATACCTTTCTAACTTAGCTGCCAGTTGCAACTCTATAATTAATTTCTTTTTCTATAACTAACTTTTAAGTCAGTACTTATCCTTCTTGTTTACTGTCACTCAGCTATGTTTATGCAGTGTTTCTGGGATGTGCTACCGAAGTCACCTGAAAATAATGCCTTTGTCCAACTCTAGGTCACCAATTCGAAAAAACCTTTTGCAAGAATATGAAAAACAAAAATAAAGGAGGGTTTATCCGATACTAAATCTAAAATCTCATACTAAACTAACACCTAACACTAATTCCAAACCTGCTAACTAGTATACAACTATACAGTTCTGTGAAGAAAAGTTATAAAAGTTAATGTTGAGAAAAGAAAAATAAAAAAGGAAATACTGCCTGTTAAACCTTAAGTTCTCAGTGATTATTAAAGAGCTGGTTTTACTTCTAAAAACAAATGTACAATGGGAATAAGGATAATGTGATTGTATCTCCCAGATCTGAAAACAGAAGACAATGTCTTTCATGTAAAGAACAAGCCAGATCTTCAAAATATCAAATGCAGCTATCCTGTAACCCTCTTGGATATTCAGTTCTTAAAAACAAATTCATGTATAGCCATCCATTCAATTTCGTATTTATCTTCACACTGGCCTTATAAATCAAAACTAGACCAACTTCTCAGTATCTCACCTGAAACAAAGCTAGGAATTACAATTAGTGAGATATTTTGTTTTCTACTCTCCTGATAAAAATATGGTACACACTTCCAAAATCTTGCCCCTCCCTTTTCAAAACTGCTATGTGAAGATAGGCAAACTGCACTTAAAAAGGTACAATAAATACCGTTGTTGTTATTCAGTCATCCAGTCATATCCAACTCTTTGTGACCCCATGGATGGCAGCACAATAAATATCACAAGTTTCCTAATATAATTTAGATTGTATTATTAAGGATTATTCTAAATGATACCAGTAAGTTGCTTCAAGTCACAAAAGGTAAAAATATTGCCAAAAATAAAGATAGTTTATGCTGTATTTGAAAAGTTAGCTCAAGACTAACTATACATACATGTACCTGCAAATAAAAGCAAACTTTGTTTTTCTTTGGCTGATCCCTGACCAGGGATTGAATCTGGGTCCTCAGCAATTAGAGTGCAGAGTCCTAACCTCACAGCCAGGAAACTCCCTGATCTTCTCTTAGTGGTGGTCCCAAGTACACAGATGGTTGCAGACCAAAAATGAGTAAGCAGCTACAGTCACAAAAATGGATGCAGTATTGGTCTATTACAAGTTCCAGGATGCAACCTCCATTCACAATACATATTCATAGTATACATATACTTCAAGAAATAGTCTCTCCATCAAACAAGGAATCTTTGAAACAAAAATAATGCTTAGATTTCTATGCTATGCTATGCTAAGTCACTTCAGTCGTGTCCGACTCTGTGTGACCCCATAGACAGCAGCCCACCAGGCTTCCCCGTCCCTGGGATTCTCCAGGCAAGAACACTGGAGTGGGTTGCCATTTCCTTCTCCAATGCATGACAGTGAAAAGAGAAAGTGAAGTCGCTCAGTCATGTCCGACTCTTAGCGACCCAATGGACTGCAGCCCACCAGGCTCCTCCATCCGTGGCATTTTCCAGGCAAGAGTACTGGAGTGGGGTGCCAGAGTTCTATAGTTCTATGAAATAAAAATAGGGGATAAAAATAAGGTTTAAGGCATTAATTCACAAATTTATCACTTAACCAAATAATTTTAAATTACTGTGCAAATGAACACATGGTGATAGATAAGTGATGCGTCATTATATACCATCAATTGATCTCCCATTATACCCAACAGCCAACAAAAGCAAGATAAATAGCCAGTGTAGACCATTTAGTCTATAGTTAAGGGATCACACCATTACCCCTTTTCAGGTATCAAGTACATAATCCTAGCATGAACACTATGAACTTATCAAGTGAACCAACTCACTAAAGACCAAGATCATATCTGAATATTTGCAATAAAGATGAATTCTGTCCAAGAACTTCACATTTAAAATATAAAACAAAAACTGCTAACCAGATAGCTCATTCACCAGCCCAGCATAGTAAGTTCATTATCTTTATCAAAGATTTATTAAATATTTATAAGCTATTATTTGAAGAAGGCAATGGCAACCCACTCATGTTCTTGCCTGGAGAATCCCGGGGACAGTGGAGCCTGGTAGGCTGCCATCTCTAGGGTCACACAGAGTCGGACGCGACTGAAGTGACTTAGCAGCAGCAGCAGCAAGCTATTATTATAGACCAGGCATTATATTCTGGGTATTGGGGATACCAAGATGAACAAAGCAAGAAAAAAATAAACAGACACAAGATGCTATGAGAATTTAAAATAAAAAGATGAAAAAAGAAAAATGCCTCTGGAGATGGACAGAGGAGCAATTTGATTACAATTGCTACTTGCACCCAAAGGGAACAAACAGGAAAGGATGAAGCGTCTTGTGGTCAACCTGACTGAAAACTCCAAAAAGCAGGCGTTTGCAACACAGGTGGGAAGGCTGACAGGAAGTGTTTTATTATCAAGTATTTTAACATTTTACATAATTCACATATTTTTTAATAAAAGAAAATTCACATTTTTCTTGGTCATTTTCTCCTAAAACAAAGTCACAGAAAACAAAGCTATGCCCCCACTCCCAATGACAGTAAAATATGCAAGTTAAAATTGTTTTTCAAATAAAGATTTATCAGTAGGTGAGATACTGTAATGGAAAATGAAGCAAAGCTCATAGCGAAACTCCTTAATCTTAGTTCCCAAAGCACCAAGCCAAGAACAAAAAAGCTAAAGGGGCCCAAATACAGCATCACAGAGTAGCAGAGCAGGGAGGTAATTTAGAAAACAAGTAATTTAATGAGAAAGGGATTTTCCTAAGGTCATATGGAGCTGGGGCCAGGACACCACATTCCAGTTCAGGGCTTGTTCCTTATAAAAGTATAAGAAGTTGCTGTTTCCAAATATAATCTTACATATTTACAGAAATTATATTTCTCAAGGAAAGGCTTTCTCCTAACTATTTCCCATTCCCTCTAAGTTCTCTGTGAGCTACAGATTCCCCATATTGCCTCACTTTACCCAAGGTTCTTCACTACCATTTAAATGTTCATTTTATTCTCTATTTCCTTCTATTAGAGTAATGTTTCTCATCATGTATCTGTACAATAGAGCTAATAAGACTACCTACTCAACAGGATTTTTTTTTTTAAGTCAACTGTGTTAATGTATGTCAACTGCTTAAGAAAGGATTCTTTAAATCTGAGCTATTATTTCCATCATGCAGGCTATATCCTAAAAAATAAATGATCTGATCAGATTTTGTGTAATAATGAAGACAGAAAAGGTTCCTTAAGCGTCAATAAAATATCTGCAGATCAAAATTAGGAATGTATTACTACTGTTTAGATTTCTTCAATAATTCATTCCTGAGCAATCCACAGACTCAGAAATCCTCCAAACCTTAGATACCATCACTATGATGCCATTTTTAATAATCAAGTTAACATGAAATGCTAAAGGCAGTAAAATCTCATTCTCAGCTTATAGATCAGCAAAACTTGCCTTCCTTATTTTAACACTGGCAGCAGAAAATATAGTACAGCTTTGAAAATCAGCTCTTAACTAGGGTCCAACTTTACCTACGGCAGCCAAAAGTGAAAGAAAGAAAGTGAAGTCGCTCAGTCATGTCCGACTCTTTGCGACCCCGTTGACTGTAGCCCGCCAGGCTCTTCTGTCCATGGGATTCTCCAGGCAAGAATACTGCAGTGGGTTGCCATGCCCTCCTCCAGGGGATCTTCCCCACCCAGGGATCGAACCCAGGTCTCCTGCATTGCAGGCAGATGCTTTATCCTCTGAGCCACCAGGGAAGCCAGGAAATGAGAAATATCTAAAGGTCACAGGATTAAAATCCACATTCCCTCCACAATCTCATCCCAGACAGTTGTTCCAACTATACTTCCCCTCAGGCCTGACCTGTCCTTCCTCTGGCCTCAAAGCAGCCCATCTATCACCTACAAGTAAGGTAGATTCCTGTTACCATCTAGATTCCTTTGTTTCCCAAAAACAGTTCCAGCTTTGCTACCTACAGTTTGCTCATGCTCTTTACTCCACCTGAAATGCCTACCCCTCCTAATTACCATTTAAGGTCCTTCTCCTCCTTTATCAAAAGCAGTTATCTCTCTCCCCTCTAATTTTCAATGACATCCATTCTGAGCTTATCTTACACTGTTGCCACGTAATGTAACCATCTGTTTATGTCATCTTCCTTACTAGACTGAGGGCATGAGCATATAAATAATTTCATTTTTAGATTTCTCAATAATCTCAACACAGATCAGATCAGTCGCTCAGTCATGTCCGACTCTTTGCAAGCCCATGAATTGCAGCACGCCAGGCCTCCCTGTCCATCACCAACTCCCGGAGTTCACTTAGACTCACATCCATCGAGTCAGTGATGCCATCCAGCCATCTCATCCTCTGTCGTCCCCTTCTCCTCTTGCCCCCAATCCCTCCCAGCATCAGTCTTCTCCAATGAGTCAACTCTTCGCATGAGGTGGCCAAAGGACTGGAGTTTCAGCTTTAGCATCATTCCTTCCAAAGAAATCCCAGGGCTGATCTCCTTCAGAACGGACTGCTTGGATCTCCTTGCAGTCCAAGGGACTCTCAAGAGTCTTCTCCAACACCACAGTTCAAAAGCATCAATTCTTCGGCCCTCAGCCTTCTTCACAGTCCAGCTCTCACATCCATACATGACCACAGGAAAAACCATAGCCTTGACTAGACGGACTTTGTTGGCAAAGTAATGTCTCTGCTTTTGAATATGCTCTCTAGGTTGGTCATAACTTTCCTTCCAAGGAGTAAGCATCTTTTAATTTCATGGCTGCAGTCACCATCTGTAGTGATTTTGGAGCCCCAAAAATAAAGTCTGACACTGTTTCCACTGTTTTCCCATCTACTTCCCATAAAGTGATGGGACCAGATGCCATGATCTTTGTTTTCTGAATGTTGAGCTTTAAGCCAACTTTTTCACTCTCCACGTTCACTTTCATCATGAGGCTTTTTAGTTCCTCTTCACTTTCTGCCATAAGGGTGGTGTCATCTGCATATCTGAGGTTATTGATATTTCTCCCAGAAATCTTGATTCCAATTTGTGTTTCTTCCAGTCCAGCATTTCTCATGATGTACTCTGCATATAAGTTAAATAAGCAGGGTGACAATATACAGCCTTGACGTAGTCCTTTTGCTATTTGGAACCAGTCTGTTGTTCCATGTCCAGTTCTAACTGTTGCTTCCTGACCTGCATACAAATTTCTCAAGAGGCAGGTCAGGTGGTCTGGTATTCCCATCTCTTTCAGAATTTTCCACATTTTATTGTGATCCACACAGTCAAAGGCTTTGGCATAGTCAATAAAGCAGAAATAGATGTTTTTCTGGAACTCTCTTGCTTTTTCCATGATCCAGTGGATGTTGGCAATTTGATCTCCGGTTCCTCTGCCTTTTCTAAAACCAGCTTGAACATCAGGAAGTTCACGGTTCACGTATTGCTGAAGCCTGGCCTGGAGAATTTTGAGCATTACTTTACTAGCGTGTGAGATGTGTGCAATTGTGTGGTAGTTTGAGCATTCTTTGGCATTGCCTTTCTTTGGGATTGGAATGAAAACTGACCTTTTCCAGTCCTGTGGCCACTGCTGAGTTTTCCAAATTTGCTGGCATATTGAGTGCAGCACCTTCACAGCATCATCTTTCAGTATTTGGAATAGCTCAACTGGAATTCCATCACCTCCACTAGCTTTACATGTAATTGCTGCTGCTGCTAATGAGTATATTAATTTCCATTAGGTTAATAAAGTCTTGTTTGGTAGAAATTGAGCTTTAAAAAGCTAAAGAAACTAATAATTAATGTATCCTATGTAACGAATTGCTATCAATTGTTAAATCACATAAATCAAACATGCCCCCAAGAATCTTAGCAAACTTTTCCTATTCACACTGATTGTCATCGGATAATAAGATAGTTTGTGTTTAAGTTCATTCATAAAGTTGAAACAAAAAGACTTCTACCTACAAAAGACAAGCCTACAAAAGTCATTCAAACAGTGTACCTGGTTCTATTCATTCAGCAACCCAAACGACCACATATAACAACATTCAGTACTTCTGCAGTTCTCTAACACTGGCATGGAAAACTAGGAGAGCAGCTAACAGGAGGAAAGAGAGTCTAAAATGAAGATCTGGGCAGAAGAGACTAGAGTTTATCAAGGTAACTCCTGTCCATTTCAAGACACTTAAGGGCTCTCTGTCCAACCTCATCACCCCCGATTCTTATTAACAGTTTACATTCCACCATATGGCACTCACTACTCACAGTTTTCACCAAACACACCAAAATGCTTTCTTGCCTTTGTGTCACTGCATGTGCTAATCTATTTAGAAGGAATTTCTCTGTCCGTCTGGCAAATCTGTTCATCCTTAAAATTCCTGTTACCTCCTCTACGAAGCTGTCACTAATTCATTCAAAATTAATTACTCCATCCCATATTCTGATACTTTATGTAAATAATATTACACATTTATCTCAATGTATTAGTTATTTGTTTACACATTTTCACCATTAGCTCTCATGTTCCTTTTAGGGTAATGACCAAGTGTCATTCATTTTTCCAATATTTCCTAGACTTCAATCACTTTTCCTTAGCACTCCACTTAATGCTTCTTTCTAACCAGGGTTTTTGCTGGCACTGTGCAACTCAACAGAACTCCATCTCAGAACCTTCACCCCATAGTCTTGCTCATAGAACAAGCAAAAGATCATAATATAGTTTACTAGATAATTTTACTAATACGAAATTAAAAAAATTTTTGCTATTATTCTTTTTTACTCCTAGAAACATAAACTCAAACAAAATGCTCAGTTCTTGAGTCTGTGGGTACACAAATGAATTAAGATTTATCTACATTACACTTTCCAAAAAGTTAATTTGGATTTCAAGAAGTCAGTCAAGGTCAACATCCAGTTCATTCATTATATAGCCTATTAAAGTCATAGATTTCCTTTCTAACTATCTTCCTTTGCACTTAACATGTTCTGCCAACGTCTTACAACAAAAAACACAAGCAGGTAGCAAGTAAAGCATTTAACGCATTCTGTGGTCAAGTGAACTACCACAGATAACATAAAGTCAAAGACTGCCAGGAATACACTTACAACAATCATACATTAGCAAATAAAATTCATAAAGGGGGAAAAAAGCATAAGATACATTTGAAGTCAAATATACAATATTAAGTAGGTCTCCTGGAATAAATAATATTTTAAGTGTGTCAAACTACCCTAATTTTATATAATCTAACTCCGGAAGTCTACTTCTTAACGTCCATAATTCCTCATGTTTTCAAACCATAAATAAAGAGTAGCTTCATCATGGAAACAGAAAAAAAGTTAAACAACTACTACTCATAGTGAAGACATTACCCCTACAACAATCTTTCTCTTCCTTCATGGAAAAAAACCTAAAACATTGTTTGGTAACACATTAGCAATCTCTCAAGAAAATTTTATCCCTCCTTCATTCTTTAAGCATCTTTTCATTACAAACTTGCTATATGCTCTATTTAGCACAGAAAAGACAACACGCAATTATAAACACATAATTACAGAAGCTATAGAGCGTTGCATCACATGAAAAGTATCATTATGGGAAAGTGTAAGATATTATGGAATCTTACACACCATTCTGTGTCAACAGAAGTAACTGCTTATTGATCCTCATCCAACTATGTGTTATCTCTTCACACATTTAAACTACCCTGAAAACGTTAAAAAAAAAAAAAAAAGTTTGTTGGATTAGATTAAGTGCTCTACCCAATTAAAAATGTTTGACTTGAATTTTCCACAGTCAATGAGTTACACCAGTACTGGAGAATGCCATTAAGGAAAATTTTTTTCCCTCATTAGTCTCTACTTCTATGTTACAGAGAAGAAGAAGAGTTGTACCCCATGTCAACCTCAAAAGAAGGGGAAAAACTCAAATATCCTCTATTTTCCTTACTATCACCTTGCTGCCACACACCATATATAAAACTTAACTCAAAACTGATCAAATCTAAAAGAGCTAAAAAACATAAAACTCTCAGGAGCAGTTAAGGCCTAAATCTGCATAACCTTGGACTAGCCAACGGTTTCTTAAGATAATACAGCAAAAGCACAAATAACAGAAAATACAAAAAACTGAACTTCAAAATTAAAAAGGTTTGCACATCATTTATAAAAATATTATGAATCACTATGCTGCATACCTGAAACTAATAAAATACTGTAAATTAACTATACTTCAATTTTTAAAAGGGCAGGGTGTAGAGGGGTTACTATCAAAAAAGTAGAACGGTAAAATGCGGGATGGGAAAAAATAGTCATAGAAGTCACATAAGGACCTACTATCCAGAATACCAAAGAACTCTTCTAGGCTTCCAAATAAATAATGAGTCAAATTTCAAATGGGCAAAGGATCTGAAGAGACATATTTTCAAAAATACACAAATGGAGTGGACAGTAAGCTCAACATCATTAAAAAGATGTTTAACATCACTAGTCATTTGGAAAATGTCAAGCAAAATCATTACCAGCTTCCCTAATAGCTCAGCTGGTAATGAATCCGCCTTCCATGCGGGAGACCCCAGTTCGATTCCTGGGTCGGGAAGATCCCCTGGAGAAGGGAAAGGCTACCCACTCCAGTATTCTGGCCTGGAGAATTCCAAGGACTGTATAGTCCATGGGATCGCAAAGAGTCGGACATGACTGAGCAACTTTCACTTCACTTCAAGCAAAATCATTATACACACATAAACACACGTATGTATGTATTTAACTAGGATGACTGCAATGAAAAAAAATTAGTTTTAAATACCCTGAAAATAATAAGTGTTAGAAAGTATACAGAAAAACTGAAACCCTTATACGTTGCTCTTGGGAATATAAAATGGTACAGCTGCTGTGGAAAACAACCCGGTAAACCCTCAAAAAGTTAAACATTTAACTATCAGAAATTCTTCTCTTTGGTACATACCCAAGAGAACTGAAAACACATATTAACACAAACATTTTTATACAGATTTTCATAGCAATACTATCTTTGGTGGATTTAAAGGGGTAAACAACCCAAATGTCCATCAATGGATGAAACAACAAAATGTGGTCTATCCATAAAGGGAATATTATTAGGGGTTCTAGAAAGAATGAAGTATTGTTACATGCTACAACATCCACAAACCTGGAAAGTTTTATGCTAAGTGAAAGAAATCAGACATGAAAGGCCAAGAATTGTATGATTATATGAAATGTCCAGATTAGGAAAATCCATAGATAGAAAGCAGTTTACTGCTTGCCAGTTAAAGAGGGTGGTGAGATTGGGGAGCTGACTGCGAACAGATAGCTATTTTCTTTTTGGGGTGGTAGAAAATGTTCTGGAATTAGACAGTGGTAAAGGTCACACACAACATTGTGAATATTTGATGTTATGTGAACTACATCTCAATTTAAAACTTGCATACAAGAGACGTCCCTGGCAGTCTAGTGGTTAAGACTCCCAACTTTCACTGCAGGGGGAGCAGGTTCAACCACTGGTTGGAAAACTAAAATACCACATGCTGTGAGGTGCAGCACTCTCCCCAAGAATTTTGCATAAAACAATCTTTGCCTCACAATCCCCCTTTTCAAAATAGCTCTGTATGACTTAAATGACAACATCTCAAATTGTTCAATACCGTGCATGAAATCAAATTTCTGTAAACAGTTGCTTCAAATACAACAAAAAGGTCTGCAAACCCTTTCCAGAGTGAATAAGACTGTAATTACTTTTGGTATATACATAAACTAAAATAAGATTTTTGCATAGGAGATGTATTTAAAATGTTACTTCTGTATTTCTCAAGCTTCCACAAGATAACAAATTCTATTCAGTTCAGTTCAGTCGCTCAGACGTGTCCAACTCTTTGCGACCCCATGAATCGCAGCATGCCAGGCCTGTCCATCACCAACTTCCGGAGTTCACCCAAACTCATGTCCATCGAGTCAGCGATGTGCTATCCAGCCATCTCATCCTCTGTCGTCCCCTTCTCCTCCTGCCCTCAATCCCTCCCAGCATCAGTCTTTTCCAATGAGTCAACTCTTCGCATGAGGTGGCCAAAGTACTGGAGTTTCAGCTTCAGCATCAGTCCTACCAATGAACACCCAGGACTGATTTCCTTCAGAATGGACTGGTTGGATCTCCTTGCAGTCCAAGGGACTCTCAAGAGTCTTCTCCAACACCACAGTTCAAAAGCATCAATTCTTCGGTGCTCAGCTTTCTTCACAGTCCAATTCTATTACCAGCACATAAAAATCGTAATACACACACACACACCATGACGCTTTTTCTTAGAGCTTATAAATCACATGAGGAGACCTATAAAGACCTATAATTAGCAGAAAAATGTATTGGGTAGGCTGAACTTGTTGGATGAACCAATACATTAAAATGAGGCTTCCCTGGTGGCTCAGTAGTAAAGAATCCTCCAACCAATGCAGGAGATTCAGGTTCAATCCCTGAGTTGGGAAGATGCTATGGAGAAGGGAATGGCAGCCCACACTAGTATTCTTGCCTGGAAAATCCCACGGACAGAGGAGCCTGGCAGGCTACAGTCCATGGGGTTACGAAAGAGTCGGATAGGACTGAATGACTAAACAACCACCATACGTTAAAATACAGCAACTAAGTAGACCCTATGAAGTCACTTGTAAAGTACACCTGCTCTCTTTAAGTGAGGATAGAAGTTTGGAAAGCACTTCAACCACTACCTGGAAAAAACTTCCCCTGAGTAAATCAGGGCCCCTAGCAAGCTTTCAAGTACCAAGTTTATGACTATAAATACCAGCACCATTTCAGATATCACTCCTGGAATTCCAAGCATTCAGAGAAGACTTTTAGCAATTCGTACCAGCCCCTGGAATCAACTGATTGATGACCTAGATTTAGTGGTCTTACTATCACAGCCATCACTATTATCACTCCAACCTCCATTCTAAAACAGCCATCTCTTTTGCATTCTGACATTATCTACTTCATGTGTACTGCAACCTTTCCTATATCTAAAGTGAAGTTGTTATACAGTTATATACAGGAAGCAGCCTCCACATAGATTATAATGTACAGCACCTCCTGGAGCTGTACAAGGAAGCAACTCTGATACATATTTCAAATATAATTCTTAAAATTAATTTCTTCTTTTAAGACCACATCCTCAAAGTCATGCATTTTAAAAGAGCTTTCAAACTGAGTAGCTGTAACCATTAAATTTTTTCCTTTGCTATAATACCACTTTGGGAAAATCACAAAATATTGAAACAAAACTAAATCTCAATTCCTCATGGGTCCCATGAAATACAGCAAAATTCGATGTTTTTTATCAATGCTACTGAACGACTTTATATATAATTTTATAACCAAGTGAGTATCCTTCACTGGGACTAGATAATGCCCATAAAAACATTGTTAAAATATCTACTGGAATATCTCGATGCTATGTCCATAAGTTGTTCATTCAATAGCCTGAGCTGTGACAGGAGATTACCTGCATTCAGCTTGCATTCAGTATTTAATGAGTAACCAAAGCACTACTGATTAGGTAGTGTGAGAAGAGATAGACAACAGTACAAAAAAGAACAGTTTCTATTCACAATTAAAATACACATGAACCCAAAATATACAGAGAATCAGAATAACCAGGGGGAGTTGTTCAGTAGTGTCCTTATGAAAGAGGTGATTTAAAAGATGAACTTTAACAAAAGCAAGTTAGTTTAAAGAAGGTTAAAGAGGAAGGATGGATCTG
Organism: Tragelaphus eurycerus; assembly: GCA_935064755.1. Taxonomy (NCBI): domain Eukaryota; kingdom Metazoa; phylum Chordata; class Mammalia; order Artiodactyla; family Bovidae; genus Tragelaphus; species Tragelaphus eurycerus. Next base: position 18,271,482 of record CAKXYN010000043.1, read on the forward strand.
TTTTGACACAGAGCACAAAGATATTTTGTGTCCTAGGAATGGTATCTGTAAAGGATGGCTAACAGTTTGGGAGTCAAGAACTTACTTTGGCACAACTGGTACCCAACCTGCTTAGCTGAAAAAGAGACAGCTCAGCTATATTTAAAACAAAAGACAACAAAACCAAAAAGTGAGGAAAAAGAGGATAGAGAGTGTCAACTAAAGACGGACTTTATCAAGGCCTTTTAGGAAAAATTATATTATTACTGTTAGAAACTCTGCCCCAGTCGCCTTTGAAAGTCACACATCACATTCTTTCCACTCTACTCAACAGTATGACATAATCAAAGGATTATGTCACATCTCTTGCTCAGTCTTAACAATGACTGGGTCACTGTTACCCATCAAATCAAATGCAAAATTACTCTGAGAACTGCAAGGACCACTTAAATCTAGTTTCTCAGTTTCTTTTCCTCCCATCTTAACAGACACTCTTCCTTCAAGCTGCATTTTTTTTCAGTCTCAGAACATTTACAATCTTAAAAATTAAGGATGCCAAAGAGCTTTTATGTGGTTTTTCTCTGATATTTACTGTGAGGGTTAGAAATTAAAACTCAGAAATTTTTAAAGATTAATTCATTTTAAAATAATAAAACTCATCATGTTAACATTTTTCATAAAAAATAACTATTTTCCAAAACCAAAATTTAGAACAGTGGCATTGTTTCATAATTTTTCCAAAACTCTTTACTATCTGGCTTAATAAAAAACAGATTCTTCTATCTGCTACTACATTCAACTTGTTGCAATATCACATAGCCTCCGGTAAAGTCCACTGTGCAATAGCAGAAGAATGAAAATGGGAAAGCTAAACAATGTCTCAGCATATGTATACAATTTTGACCTCACAAATATGCTGAAAAGGTCTTGGGGACTCCCAGGAGGCAGAGGACTACACTGCAAAAAACACTGCAAGGGACTTCCCTGGTAGTCCAGTGGTTAAGACTCTTATTCCACATTAGGGGACATGGGTTTGATCCCTGGTTGGGAAACTTAAGATCCCACATGCATGGCCAGGAAAAAGAAAAACAATGCCTTGAGTAAATAAATATGGCTTATCCATTTCCTGGAATAGAAAAGCATTACATAAAAAGTCACACTAAGGTGAAACCCAGACCTGATGCCAGACCACCTGGGTTCAAATCCCAGTTCTATGCAACCTTGGGCAAATTACTAAACTCAATGCCTTAGTTCCCTCTTCAGCAAAATGGTAATAATAATACAAATCTCTCTCACAAAGTTGTTGAAAGGAATAAACAAGTTAATAAATACAAAGTGTTCAGTAATGTGAGTGCCCAGCACAAAGTAAGCACAAATAACATTTGTTAAATCAATATAAGCACAATCCAGGCATAAGCACACTCCATGCCTAGCTATGAGTACTGCTACTATATTCTAATGTAACTTCAAAAATCCTTGGTATTCTTATAATCTGGCAAACTACAATTCTGAAAGTAATTTTTAACACAAAGGTTTAGGGTCATCAAAATACAATTCTATATGGTCAAATCCAAAACTTCAATTCTCTAGAGAAATATATAAAGCCATTTAACAGGGAACATAACTGAGACAGAACACAAAGTAACGGAAATGCCACTTCAGCCACCAAAAGAACAGGAAGAGCAAATAGTAAGCCTTTACTTTGAAAATCTAACCCTACTTCTCCTTAGTAGGGCTGTAACCTCTGGCCAAGAAATCTTTATTTTTCTTACTTCTTTGATTTTAAGGGTGAAATCATGAAACTAGGCACTTTGAAACTGAAAAAAAAAAAAAAAAAACAGAACAAAAGAGATTTCCATGTATTACTACGGTGAACTTTCACATTAAGTATTCTAAATGATAATCAGAGTCAAAATAAACTATTTTATTTAAATTAAAGCAATTCTGACTATTTCAAGTAAATTGTATTAAACAATTAATGTATTTTTAAAACATCTAGGGAATTCTCTGGCTATCCAGTGGTTAGGACTCCACGCTTCCACTGTAGGAGGTACAGGTTCAATCCCTGGTCGAGAAACTAAGATCTCACAAGCCTTCAGCACAGCCAAAAAACTAAAGGATTAAGTAGAAGAGCTTTCAAAAGCTTAAAAAATAAAACAGATAATTAAATACAAGTACTCTACAAATCAAAGGAGAGGAAATCAAATGAGTCAAAATTAAATTCTAAGACATCTTAAAAATTATTCAGATATACAAAATATGCAAACATAAAAAGCACTGGTACACGAATAAAAAATAGATGACTAAAATCTAAACATTATTTCTTAAAATAACAAGTCTACCAGTGATGCCTAATTATTTTACAAAGATATTTTATAATTAATTTGCTAATTACAAATAAGGCAGGTACTGAAATGGCTAGAGATCAGATTCTTTTCTGGGTTTCTCTTTTAAAATACATACTATCCAGAAATATAACTAAATATATCAAGGAGGAAAAAACTTATATTTGTAGAGTTCTAGTGTACACCTCCTGCATTGACAGAAGTAGTCAAATCTTACTATTACCACTTTGATGACTCAATCACCATTTTTTGTATTTCAGAACTATTAAAGGAATAAGGGACAGTACAAGTCAAATAATGAAAATGAAAATATAAACCACAATTCTTATGGTAATTCTTATGGGAAAGAATAGTAAGCCCAAACATAACTACAAAATAACTGTCGATTTGAAAAGCCTCAGCTTCCTTATTTCTAAACAAGAGCCATCAAGGGCAGATCTTCCACTTACTACCTTCTTCACATGTACTTGCAGATCAGATTCCAGTTACCAGACATTTTGAAAATACAAAAACTAAGTACCCACTGAATATCATTAAGACATTAAAAATCAATAATTTGCTTTCAGATCAGATCAGATCAGTCGCTCAGTCGTGTCCGACTCTTTGCGACCCCATGAACCGCAGCACGCCAGGCCTCCCTGTCCATCACCAGCTCCCGGAGGTCACCCAGACTCACACCCATCAAGTCAGTGATGCCATCCAGCCATCTCATCCTCTGTCGTCCCCTTCTCCTCCTGCCCTCAATCCCTCCCAGCATCAGAGTCTTCTCCAATGAGTCAACTCTTCGCATGAGGTGGCCAAAATAATGGAGTTTCAGCTTTAGCATCATTCCTTCTAAAGAAATTCCAGGATTGATCTCCTTCAGAATGGACTGGTTGGATCGTCTTGCAGTCCAAGGGACTCTCAAGAGTCTTCTCCAACACCACAGTTCAAAAGTATCAATTCTTCGGCACTCAGCCTTCTTCACAGTCCAGCTCTCACATAAAAGACCATTATTTCAGCTGCATGTCAATATTTTATATGTATTTTTAATGTTATAAAAACCACTAACCCAAATACAAATTACACCTTCTATAAATTCAAAGCATTCACAAATTCTTACTTTAAAAGCATGCACAAATTTCACAATTAAAATTAGGCTGAGTCTAAATCCAGTACACAACACACAAATACCCACACTGTATCTACCTTAGAAATATGCTTACAATGAATACTTAATAAGAACGTGATTTTGATTTTGTTGTGCAAAATAGAAGGCAGATGGTGGCTAGGATGAAATGCCTCTTGAAATTAACCATGAAAAACATGGACATAAAAGTGAAGACATTAGATCTGTTAACACAGTATTTCATTTCAGTGAAACATGTCACAACATAAATGCCCAAGGAAAGAAAACTAGTATAGAAAAAAGAAAAGTGTTCTTGTCAAAAGCGGAGTAAAGGCTGTGAAATCGGATAAGAATGTTTTAAGAAATTATAAATTATAAAACTGTTCTGTGTACTTCAATCATCAATGTGTTCAGCATTGTACATCCATCTCTTCAAATGGAATAAGAGACAACCTTCTATGCATATGACTTGCCTATCCCATAGCTATGAGAGAAGATTAAATTAGATAATGGTTAGTAAGTGCCTGGCAAACAGAAGTCCTTCAGGTATAAGGGCTGCTATTCTCCGACCTTGATTATGGACATTAGAGGCCTGGAATTAAATGTAAATCATGTTTATTTTTTAAAATGTGTTTCAGAGGTTTGACAACTCTTTTCCCACTGTGGACACTAGTTAACATTATTATCTATTGATTCCTATAAGCAAAGCAAAAGCTCTTTCTTCAATATATATACAATGCAGTATGAATTAGGCCATAATTCATGGATTACAATAATCATTTCCTAATATGGACAGACCTTGGCAAGGTGCACAGAAACCACCTCCACACTCTAAAGGCTTAGAGAGAAAAAAAAAAAAAAAAACAGTTCTAAGCATATTTTTATTAACTACTAACATTTAAAAAATGAAACCATTTTCATGAGGCTCAACTAATTAGGCAACAGTTTCTCAGAATATTAAAAGGTGCAACAACAGAACTAAGCCTTCACTAGAAAAATTCCTAAAAGAGGAAAAATTACATCCGCATTAAAGCCCTAAAGGTCCATGGTGTCATATGGCTGAGTCCCTTCACTGTTCACCTGAAACTACCATAATTTTTAATTATATATGTTAATCGGCTATACTCCAACACGAAATAAAAAGTTTAAAGTTTGGGGGGAAAAAAGTCCATGATGTCAAAACCCAAAACTGTTTGTGAAAGCCTTCTGAATTTCCTCAAAACTATGTTAAAGTGTGTAAGGCAAGAGGGTGTTTAGAAAAGCCACTCATTGGTCAGACTTTAGTTAAGTGTATTTTATTAATGGAACTGGTTATATAGGTGTTTTAAACAATATAGGGAAGACAATATTAGTGTATTTTTAAAACTTCATTTGAAAGAAATTAGAGTAGTGGCACCTTATCTACACAGATTAAAAAAAAAAAAAAATCAAACATCATCAGCAATATCCAAGTTCTAAACAAGTAGGAATGTATAAACACAGCGATGGTAGAGAAAAAGAACTACAAACGTGCGATTACCCATACCAAGCGTACCGTAATCCCAGTTCGATTCTGCAGCAGCTTCCATTATAAGAGAAACGGCTAACATTTAACTTTCATAAAACCACAAGCAAGTCTCACTCTCCTAAACTTACCTAGCCTATTTTCTGACCTTTTCCACAATGTGTTAGAACCGCAACATTTGAAATAAGACAAAAATCTTTAAAAGGACTTTTAAAACCGGTATCTATTGTTGTTATAATTTATCATTTTGAAATGAGAGAAGAGGGTAACAGTTCACAAAGTCACAAGTAGTTTCTTTAACACCGAAAAGCAACAGAAACCAACCTCACAAAAGAATTGTTAGGGCAACCATAGATTGAATAGAGAAATCCAAGTAGTTATTTGAAGAGAAGTAAACAGTAAAAATGTCTATTCCAAATACCAGATAATCAAAAAAGCACTTACGGCTTCATAATGCATTTTAAAGAATTTTCCGTTTATGAAAGTGTCACCATTCAAATAACATTCTGAATTCCTTAAAACAGTCTAGAATTGATGGTTTAACAAGCAACCTGCAAGAACCGCACATCAGAAAGAACCACCGAGCAGTAATAATGTTTTTTTAAACTTTTCCACAAGGAAGGAACAAGTCACAATGAATAATGGGTTTGTCTGTAGCAATAACTTGTTCTAACAGTACTTCACGAGCAAAGCGTCTTGGAAGAATTCACATTTTGTGCATTTTTTTTAATAAAAGCGCAAACCTTAGGGCCAAAGACCAAGCGAGAAATCAAAACAGGACTCCCGTCAGTGAATTCTCTCTCAGGACATGCTCACTCTTGCTTTAAACAGTAAAGCAAAGTAACTTTCATGGAGGATAAAAGTCAGTCAGGCTTCTGTGTCCAATAGCCATAAAAAAAAAAAAAGGAACTTATTTCTTAACTATGCCTTTTCGCCCATGTTTCCCTTAAAGTTTCAGGTCAAAGCTCCATCGTGTCAAAGATTGAGTAATCTACTGATCTTTGTACCTTGAGGTAAAGGAGTGGAATAAAAAAGGATATTACAGGTGGCTTCCAGGTTTGGAAAAAGTTGGGAGGAGTTATCTGGAGTAACTGTATTTGTCAGTGAATGGTGTAATGTTATGCCGTGTAAGAAAAGCTAGTCTCCCAAAAGACAACCAGCATAAAATAGAACGGAGTCCAAACTCAAGCATCACCAAATACTTTTCACCAGTTTTTTAAAGACGTATGTTATTTGTGGGTTTGATTACTAATCCACTTTGAATTCCAATAGTCTACGCTTCAGTAAAGCGTCTAAACTGAAACCGCCAGGTTTAACAGCTCTACTAGAACTGACACCAAAATCAGCAAACATTTTTCTGTATCCCCATCAGACCAACAAAAAAAAAGGAGGGGGGGGGGTGCGCCTGACATTCACAACTTATCCCAGTCTGAAGCAAGAAAACACAAAGGCTAAATTCCACCAGGGGTGATTAAAAATCCCCAATTTCCCACAAAGCTATCCCCACACCAAGGGAATCCCTTTACTTTCACGATCCTAAAAAGAAAAATAGTCCAGGGGAAGGGAAAAAAAAAAAAAAGTGGGGGACTGAGTTACAAAATTTACAATGAGACGAAGGGAACTTATGTAAAGCTACGGAGGCGAAGAAAGGTAACCCGAGAGAAGGAGGAAAGGTGGATGAGAAAGCGGGGGGGGGGGGAAGAGACGGGAGAGGCTGGTGGAGCAGAGATTGGGGACCGTCCCTTCGCGGGGAGGCAGCCCCCAGGGGCTGCGGAGAAACGGGGGGGTCCGGGCGCTCACGGAAACCCCGAGGAGGCTGCTGCGGGAACAATGGGGCGCTGAGGCTGGGAGCCGGCGGCGGGGAGACGCCGGGGAGCGGGCGGCTGGGTGCGGAGAGAGGACAGAGGACAGAGGGCTGTGCCACGACCAGAGGCGGCCGCGGGGCGAGGGGCGAGGTGGGGGCGGCCGGCTGGCTGCGGCGGGGACCCGGGGGGCGACGGGCTCGTCAGGGACGGTCCAGACCGGGAACGGAAGCCCTGAAGGCAGGTGTGATGGAGGCGAGAAAGAGAGAGAGAACACGGCTTCGGGAGGGGAACCCAGGACCCGCCAGGCCCCGAGGAGACCGCAGCTGAGGGAAGAGGCAGCGTGAGACGCGCGGGGGCCGTCACTCACAGTCCAAGTGCTTCTTCTTGGGCCCCATGATCTCGTGGGTCGTGGCCTTGCATACTGTCTTGGACACGGCAGAGCCGGTGACACTGTGCTGGGCGGCGGTGATCCGGTCCGTCAGGCTCTGGCCGGACATCTCTGCGGCTCCTCCGCCAGCCCTCCCGCTTGGCAGCCGGCGGGGAACTGGCACCCCCAAGCGCCGGAGGGCCCCCCGCCACCCCCCGCCCCCGCCGCACCCCCTTAACCCCGCACCGGCCCCCCTCCTCCTCCGCCTGCCGGCCCGGGGCGGGGCTCAGGGCCGCGCGCCGCCACCCGGACCGGAAAGAGCCGGCTCCGGTCCGCCGCGGGGTCAGGCGCGGCGTCGTCTACTCCGCCGGCCCCTGCCTCAGTTTCAGCCCAGCCCTCCCCTGGTCAGCTGGAGCCCGGGAGGCCGAGAGGCACAGGCGGCTGCAGGAAAATGGCGGCGCCAGGCTCCTCCTCGGAGCTTTCCGGGCTGCCCCGGGTCACGTGACGCGGGTGCCGCCCCTCCTCCTCCTCCTCCTCCTCGTCGTCCTCCTCCTCCTCCCGCCCCCTTTCTCCCTTCTCCGTCCTCTTCGGCACCCGCCCTCCCTCGCTCGGCGAGGGCAGAGCGGGGCGGCGCCCGCGCGTTACGTGGTGGAACCCGCCCGGCGGGCGCAACAGGAGGCCCGCCCGCGGGGGAGGGGGCAGTGCGCGGCCCGCCGCGTCACGTGACGCTCCCTGCCAACAGGTCGCCCGAGGCCGGGCTCGCGGCGGGGCGGGCTCGCGGGGGGGTGGGGGTGGGGGTGGGGGTGGGGCGGGTGGTCACAGAGAGGGGGCGGGGTCACTATGAGGGGGCGTGGTCACAGAGAGGGGCGGGCTCACGGAGAGGGGGCGGGGCGTGCGGCTGCGCCCCCTCGCCCGCCTCCAGGGTATCCCAGCGTTTCGTCGGAAGCGACGGTGTGACAAAGAGGAGGTGCGGCCGCCTACTCAGCCCCTCCCTGAGGAAGCGGGTGTCGGAGCTCCTGGGGCTTTTTTTCGTTGTAGAATCAAGAACGGGGTGTTCAGTGATGCCCCCCGCCGCCCCTCCGAAGCCATCCTTCTGACTTTAAGGGCAAGGCTTCCGTCGACCCATTCTCAGGCCTCTGCCTCCAGTGGGCATTGAAGCTCTCCCTGCTTCCTGACCCAGGAGGGTTGGGTTTTTTTTTTTTTTTTTTTTCCCCACCCTTTTTTTGAGAAGCTTGGAAATACCACCTGTTTTTGTTTATCGCTTCTCTGAAAACGCGACGCGTTGATGCCAGTCTATATTTGAATACTAATAAACCAGGGTTCTCTTGGGGCATCAAATACGACAGGAAACACATAGCTTCACTGGAATTTCAAAAGGGAAGTAGTAGGATGATGTCACCAGAGATTAGCTTGACCCTACAAGGGCTGACTGCTGTGGTGATTAAAGGTCCAGACCATAGAAGGAAGTGAGAGGGTGGTAAATGGAGACGTCCCATTCAAAGAACCCAGACATCACCACCTGGCATCTGCCCCTGGTTTAGTCTTTGTTCTCTCTGGCCTCTTTTCTCTTGCATAGACCAGATTTTTACGGAAAGAAGACACTGAAATCGTCCTGTGGGCATTTAGAAGAGTTACTATATCCTGTGAATCTGTTACATGAGATCCAGATCTCTTAAAGTCTTAAAATGTTATTAGGGCCCAACTTGCAACACTAAGGATAAGTTTTTAAACCTCTATGAAGGTTAATTTACCATGTAGTCCTTTGTAGTCTTGCTAGTTTCATGTGAAATGCTAACATACTCAAGAGTCTGTGTACACCATCTGCCAGCCAAGTCCGGAATGCTGTGCTTCAGTCTGGTGACTCTCAGAAGATGCAAAGCTAATAGATAGTTAACATTTTGTGTGTCATCATGAAGTTTGTGGTCTCTTCTCATTCCCTTTCCCCTCTTTTATTTCACGATGGCTGGTGAAATTCTGCAGCACTATGCTTTTGCCAAGAACATAAAGTACTTAAACCAGTAGGCTTCATCTTTGTCAAGCCAGCCCAAATTTCTCAAAACTGTCATGACTTCCTTCAGTGTATCTGCAATCCGCCTGTGGTTTGGTGCACAGTTTGCTGCCCTGTGTCCATTGGGCCATGGAGTTACCCAATTTTCAAGACATCCTTGCTATTCTTCTCTGGGTTCTATTTAATAAGTTACTGGATGGCCTCTGTGCTGGTACACCCACAGTGAGGTCTGCTGCTGCTGCTGCTGCTAAGTCACTTCAGTCGTGTCCCACTCTGTGCGACCCCATAGACGGCAGCCCACGAGGCGCCCTGGTCCCTGAGATTCTCCAGGCAAGAACACTGGAGTGGGTTGCCATTTCCTTCTCCAGTGCATGAAAGTGAAAGGTGAAAATGAAGTCGCTCAGTCGTGTCCTACTTAGCGACCCCATGGACTGCAGCCTACCAGGCTTCTCCATCCATGGGATTTTCCAGGCAACAGTACTGGAGTGGGGTATCTTTAGGGAAAATCTGAAAGTTATTCCTAAGCACACAGAAAGCAACACATATGTTTTGCATGCTATGAATGACATTCTAGCAAAGTATTTCACCGTTATTTCTACCAGAGATTCGCACAAAGCACCTTTATTTAAATAACTGTGGACATGTTCCCTTTACTAATAAAGGTGATAGAAATATCACCATACTCTTTTTCAAGGATGTATTTTAGAAGTTTCCAAATATGTAAATAATTAGTGATCATTGGAGAGATGTATAATTGTGGACTATATTAAGCAATATATAAGAGAAGGCAATGGCACCCCACTCCAGTACTCTTGCTTGGAAAATCCCATGGATGGAGGAGCCTGGTAGGCTGCAGTCCATGGGGTCGCTAAGTCGTATACGACTGAGCGACTTCATTTTCACCTTTCACTTTCATGCACTAGAGACGGAAATGGCAACCCACTCCAGTGTTCTTGCCTGGAGAATTCCCGGGATGGCAGAGCCTGGCGGTCTGCCGTCTATGGGGGTCGCACAGAGTTGGACACGATTGAAGCGACTTAGCAGCAGCAGCAGCAGCAGATAGTGGAGAAGTGCTCTAAGAATAGGAATTATTGACCTACTCTTTCTTATATGCTTTTTTGTATGTTCCAGTTTCCTTTTTCTAGTCAAGAAATAGCTCTCCCTCAAGTCCCACAAATGCCTCAAACCCACTATGGCCAGAGCTGAATTTCTCTTGCCCTTGCCTATTTTACATCCTTAATCCATAGTGATCTCCTGTATTCCTTGTTTCTGTTAATGGCCTCACCACCTGGCCCGAAGTCCAAGCCAGAAAACTGTGATTCGTTCTCAGTTCTCTTCTCTCTTATTTCTCATCTAGCTACTTCCATTCTCTCTAACTCATCTTCTGTCTCCTACACCACTTCTGTTGCCTTAGTTCCAACCTATGATCTCTTTCCCATGTAGACTGTTCTAGCTGATTTATCTCTCTCATACCTCAGCTCTCCAATCCAGATCATTCTGAACCTAAAATCTGATTATCTTTTCTTTTCATGAAAACCCTTCTATATAATCCTTGTCGCTACTCTAGAGGATAGAAATTCAGGGCTCTCAGCCTGGCATACAGGCCCTTCAGGATGAGCAGCCCCAACCTTACTGCTGCTCATTGAGCTCATGTCTCCCCAGGCCTCCCATGCACTCCAGCTGCATACAGGCCCTTCAGGATGAGCAGCCCCAACCTAACTGCTGCTCATTGAGCTCATGTCTCCCCAGGCCTCCACATGCGCTCCAGCCAGTATCACACTACTGGTCATACTTGGATACGCCACGCACTCAGCAGTTTCCTTGTGTTGCTCGTCGTATTCTGTACATCCTTCTGCTATCGAATTTTAATTTGTATTGCACTAGCCACTGAGTCGGGGAAGGCAATGGCACCCCACCCCAGTACTTTTGCCTGGAAAATCCCATGGACGGAGGATCCTGGTGGGCTCCAGTCCATGGGGTCGCTGAGAGTCGGACACGACTAAGCGACTTCACTTTCACTTTTCACTTTCATGCATTGGAGAAGGAAATGGCAACCCACTCCAGTGTTCTTGCCTGGAGAATCCCAGGGACGGGGGAGCCTGGTGAGCTTCCGTCTATGGGGTCGCACAGAGTCGGACACGACTGAAGCGACTTAGCAGCAGCAGCAGCAGCCACTGAGTAACTGAGCAGTGATTGTACTAGCAGGGGTGCTGGCAGAGATATCTTCTTGGTAGCATTGTGGCTGATGCATAGCAGGTTTGTTTTTAGGTTTGTTTTAGTCACTCAGTCATGTCTGACTCTTGTTGCAACGCCATGAACTGTATGTAGCTCACCTGGTTCCTCTGTCCACGGGATTTTCTAGGCAAGAATACTAGAGTGAATTGCTGTTTCCTCCTCCACGGGATCTTCCTGACCCAGGGGGATCAAACCCACATTTCTTGTGTCTCCTGCATTGGCAGCCCAGTTCTTTACCACTGAGCCAACTGGGAAGCCCGACACATAGTAGACATAGTCAAATGCTGGTTGAATGAATGAATGAAAACATTCTGAAGTTGCCCATTGGGAAACACCACTCTAAACCTCTCATTTAATAAAACCTGCCCATTTTTTCACACTTAGAGCATACTCGTCAGGTTATGGACAATAATTATGTATTATGGGTGGCAGGTAAACGTAATTATGTCCATCCTATCATTATCCACATGGAGCATCATCCCTATTTCAGCACTGTATTAATTCATTCACTCTTTCAAAAAATATGTATTGAACAGCTGTTGTGTGTAAGGCACTGTTCTGGGTGCTGAGCACTGTTCTAACAGAGAACCCATTAATTCTTTGGGAACTAACAACTCTCAACTTTGATCATCAACTTGAAAGTCTTTGTGCTTTCATTGTAAATGAACAGAACCAAAAACAGAAGAAAGAATTTGAATAGAACATGATACTTCCTAAGGTTCCCTAAATTATAAAGTATATTGTAGAGAGGGATGAGAGAAAGAGGAGGGAGAAACAGTTTTTTAAATGCTTTTTGTGTGCTAGGAACACTACATGAATTTTTTCATTTAACTCTCATTACTATAACTCTGGGTTTCCCTGGTGACTCAGTGGTAAAGAATCTGCCTGCCAATTCAGGATACTAAAGTTCAATCCCTGCTCCAGGAAGATCCCCAAAGGAAGGAAATGGCTCCCTACTCCACTATTCTTGCCTGGAAAACCCAATGGACAGAGGAGCCCGACAGGCTACCCAGTCCATGGGGTCGCAAAGAGTTGGACACAACTGAGCAAATAAACAGCAACAACTAAAAAGTTAAATAACTCTAAAAAGTTTTGTGCCACTTAATACAAGGAGAGAAAAATCTTAGAGTTTAAATGTTTATGCAATTTTACTCTATTGCTTAAAAAGAATCTTAGAAGTCTCAGAATTCCACAAATACTCAAGTGAAGCAAGATTTAAGATAGAAGCAAGATTTTAAAACTCATTGTCTTATATACACATTACTATGTATAAAATAGAATACTAATAAGAGCCTAATGTATAGCACAGGGTATTCTGCTCAGTGCTCTGTGATGACCTAAATGGGAAGGAAATCTAAAAAAGATTGGATATATGTATCCGTAGAGTTGATTCACTTTGCTGTATAGTAGAAACTCACACAACATTGTAAAGCAACTATATTCCAACAACAACAAACCTCATTGTCTTTCTCCCTACTTTATCTAGATCCTTTCACCAAGACTGAAGTTACCACCATATAGATTAAGTTCATTCAAAAAATACTTGCTGGCCTACTCTGTGCTAGGCATTGCTAGATGCTAAGATATAATAATGTGTGAGGCAAACATGGTCTCCGTTCTCAGGATTCTTAACACTATTTTAGATAATAACAGAGGAGAAAAATAAGTGGGGAGAAGAAAATACCCTGTACCTAAAGAATCTTTATGAGGTCTGTAACTTTTAAAGTAAGAAAGTGAAGGAGAAAAAGAATATGAAAGAGAAGATTAACCAGAATTTTTACCCTTCATTATTTCAGTTAAGCCCGTGCCCAATCCAAAGAATCTACCAGTTCCCTGTTCCCACTCTTCTTAGACATTAACGGTAAACTAAATTATAATCTTTTGACATTCTGTTAGCTAAGCTGACATGAACACCTTGGCAACCTCTTCACCCCTTGCCTTTTTATGTTTATGCTTCCTGATGCTGCTGAATCAGTTAAAGATTATAATCTTATATAACCTTACACAAAAATAAGTACTTTTCTTTGAATGTGACTGAGTTCTCTGGCTAGAACCTCCAAGCAAGGACTTCACTTCCAACCTGACTTCCTTATTCAGGCTGTTAGCCTACATCCTTGTGATATTAATAATTACATACTACTGTGTTGATTCCTTAGCCTGTGCTAAGCACATTACATTTTTTTTTCTCAGTGAAACCCTGAAACAACCTCATGACTGAAAGTAGCAGAGACACCTTTGAATTCCCCCAAAGTCTGTTTCCTTTTCTCCTGAGCACACATACTATGATTCCCAAGTCTCCTTTGTAATTAGCTGGGGTCATGTGACTGACCTGATACAGAGTGGAGTGTGGACAGAAACAACGAAAGCCATTTATGGTTCAGCCCACAAAACCTCTAAAACTTCCTGCAAGTGCATCATATTCTCTTTATTTACCTACCAGTGGAATGAAGATTTCAAAGCATCTAGAGGAAGTCAAAATGGAAAAATAGAAGCCTGGGGCCCCAAGTTAATCTTTAGAGGAATTCTGCCCCAGAGAACTGCATGAGCAGGAACACCTGTGCTGGATTTTACTTGCATTATTAAATTACGCCTCTAAAATTTTGATGCTGTGTTTTATAGTAGTCCCTTAGATAGCAAGGAGATCAAACCAGTCAGTCTTAAGGGAGATCATCCCTGAATATTCACTGGAAGGACTGATGCTGAAGCTGAAGCTCCAGTGTTCTGATCATCTGATGCAAACAGACGACTCATTGGAAAAGTCCCTGACGCTGGGAAAGATTGAGGGCAGAAGGAGAAAGGGCATCAGAGGATGAGATGGTTGGATGGCATCACTGATGCAGTATGAACATGAACTTGGGCAAAATCCGCGAGAGGTGAGGGACAGGGAAGCTTGGCGTGCTGCAGTCCATGAGGTCGCAAAGAGTCGGGCACAACAGAACAATAACAACAAAATCACAGTAGTAATTAACTACCCTGCCAAATACTCTTCTTTTCTCTCCATTTTATTGATAAAGAGATTGATGCTTAGGAAAAGTTAAGCACCCTTGTGGTTCAGCTGGTGAAGAATCCACCTGCAATGTGGGAAACCTGGATTCAATCCCTGAGTTGGGAAGATCCCCTGGAGAAGAGAAAGACTACCCACTCCAGTATTCTGGCCTAGAGAATTCCATGGACTGTATAATCCAAAGGGTTGCTAAGAGTCGGACAGGACTGAGCACCTTTCACTTTCTCACTTTTATTAGGTGGGAGAGCAAGGGTTAAATATCAGGTCTGTCTTACTTTAGAGCCTGGCAGCTCACTGCTTGAGCTTCTCATGATACTATTTTATGTACTTCTAAAGTTTTATTAAAATTTTAGTACACACTGCTTCAATAGCATGCAGAAAAGACAGTAATAAGGGTGACCACCAGGTTCCTCTACATATCTGAGAGTCTTTTACCATATCTTTAACCCACTCCTGCCACATTCTCCTTTCTTCCAGGTATGTTAATTATATAATCTTGATATGAATTACAGTGTATTGGGACCTTTTATACCTCTTGAAAATGATACGTGGACTAGCTATTAAATATAATCCTTCTGTTAAAAGGGAAGACTAACCAAACCTTTACCCTGAATCATCATCAAAAACTGTAATCATGAAGCAGAATAAAAATAGGATACTTGAGCTGTTAAGGTACCTGGGGTCCATTCTTCTCTGTAATCTAAAGAGGCTGAATAAAGTAAAAATGTAACTTTTGTTACAAATGTTATAAATGTAACTTTTGTTACAAAAATGTAACTTTTTGTTACATAAAGTAAAAAATGTATTTTGCTGTAGATACAAAAATAGATCAGAGTTTCAATGTTAATAATAAAATTAGTATGTTAAATTTTGACCAGTAAGTATCAAAAAATTAAGGAAATTTATTCATTCACTTGAGGCAATGGTAGAAATATCAGATTTGGAGTCAGACACACTTAAGTTCAAAACTTGGGCAAGTTATTCAGCTTCCTAATGTATAAAACAGGAATCATAGCAGATATCTTACAGGTTTCTTGTCAGGATTAAAATAACGTACATTTGTAGCCTTTTCTAGATTCTACATATAAGCGATATCATATTTGTCTCTGTTTGACTCACTTCACTCAGTATGACAATCTCTAGGTCCATCCATGTTGCCATAAATGGCATTATTTCATCCTTTTTATGGCTGAGTAATATTCCATTGCGTGTGTGTACAAATTAACTTATCTACAAAACAGAAGTAGAGTTATACATGTAGAAAATAAATTTGTGGTTACCAATGGGTAAGGGATAGGGAGGGATGAATTTGAAGATTGAAATTGACATGTACACACTACTCTATATGAAACAGATAACTATTAAGGATATGCTGTATAGCACAGAGAGCTCTACTCAATACTGTGTAATAGCCTATACAGGAAAAGAATCTTTAAAAAGAGTGGATATGTGTTTATATAAGAGATGCACTTTGCTGTACACCTGAAACTAACACATTGTAAATAAACTATACGCCAATAAAGATTTTTAAAAATAAATGAAATAACGTACATAAAAAACTAGTACAATGCTTGACACACAGTTGTTACCCAGAGAATAAACTCATTCAATAAACATTTACTCAGAATTTGCTATGGGCAAAGCCCTCTACTAGAGTTTTAGGATACAGACATAGATTAGACAAAATGTTAGTGTAATGTACAAATGACCTTTGAACAACATGGATTTCAACTTCACAAGGCCATTTATACCTAGATTTTTTTCGATCAATACACCTACAGTGCTACACAATCTTTGGTGGGATGAATCTACAGAGCAGAGGTTTGACTGGAAAGTTATACTTGGATTTTCAGCTTGGCAGTGGGATGGAAGGTGTAAGGTAACTCTTGCCTTCTTCAAGAGTCAACTAACTGTATTAAGTAGTATGATAGAAGTATGCCTACAGTACTATAAGAACAAAAAGAGGTGACGCCTAGTTCTTCCTGGTGGGGTCAATAAAGGTTTATCAGAGACAGTGACATGTAAACAGAGTCTTGAAGGTGATTAGAAATTGTGAGGGGATAAAGGGGGAAAAAAATGGGCCAAAGAACTAAATAGACATTTCTCCAAAGAAGACATACAGATGGCTAAAAAACACATGAAAAGATGCTCGACATCACTCATTATCAGAGAAATGCAAATCAAAACCACTATGAGGTACCATTTCACACCAGTCAGAATGGCTGCAATCCAAAAGTCTACAAGCAATAAATGCTGGAGAGGGTGTGGAGAAAAGGGAACCCTCTTATACTGTTGGTGGGAATGCAAGCTAGTACAGCCACTATGGAGAACAGTATGGAGATTCCTTAAAAAACTGGGAATAGAACTGCCTTATGATCCAGCAATCCCACTGCTGGGCATACACACGGAGAAAACCAGAATTGAAAGAGACACGTGTACCCCAATGTTCATCACAGCACTGTTTATAAAAGCCAGAACATGGAAGCAATCTAGATGTTTATCAGCAGATGAATGGAGAAGAATGCTGTGGTACATATACACAATGGAGTATTACTCAGCCATTAAAAAGAATACATTTGAATCAGTTCTAATGAGGTGGATGAAACTGGAGCCTATTATACAGAGTGAAGTAAGCCAGAAAGAAAAACACCAACACAGTATACTAACTCATATATATGGAATTTAGAAATATGGTAATAATAACCCTGTATACGAGACAGCAAAAGAGACACTGATGTATAGAACAGTCTTTTGGACTCTGGGAGAGGGAGAGCATGGGATGATTTGGGAGAATGGCATTGAAATATATATAATATCATATATGAAACGAGTCGCCAGTCCAGGTTCGATGCACGATACTGGATGCTTGGGACTGGTGCACTGGGGTGACCCAGAGGGATGGTATGGGGAGGGAGGAGGGAGGAGGGTTCAGGATGGGAAAGACATGTATACCTGTGGCAGATTCATTTTGATATATGGCAAAACCAATACAATATTGTAAAGTTAAATAAAATAAAATAAATTGTGAGGGAATAAAGGAAAAGTTATTCCAGGCAGAGGAAAACCACAAATACAAAAGAATGAGCCATTTGGGGATTACAAATTGTTATATATGGCTGAAACATTAAGTGTATGTGAGGTTTTTATTTATTCATTCAATCAGCAAGTAGTTGCTAAGCACATATATATATTGAATAGTGTTCTAGGCCCTGAAAACACATCAGTGAACAAAGTAGAAAAGTGTTCTTTCTGCCTTCTTGACTGTGTGTATATTCAAGTGGGATATATAACGAACAAATAAATATGAAACAGATACAGGGAGAGAAGAATGCTATGAGGAAAAATTAAGCAAGATAAATGAATCAAGAAGGACAGGGCAAGAGGACCTTAAGCTGGATGACAAGGGAAAGTCTTTCTAAGACGGTGACATGTAACTTGAGTGAATTGTGGGATCGCCAGTGCAAATATTGGGCAGATCACTTTGTGTGCAGGGAGCAGTGAAAACAATGGCCCTCAGACAGGAACAAGATTAACTTGTTTGTGGAACAGTAAGGCCAGTGTGGCCACTGAAGAAAGAGTGAAGAAGAGAAAAAGATTTAGGAAATGATCTCAGAGATATGACTAGACTATGAAGGGCTTCATAAGGTGTGTTGAGGGGTCTAGGTAACATCTAGAGGTAGCTATCCCATGAAAAACAACCCTAGATCCTTGGAACAACCTGATAATTGCATGAAGTTGGCTGTTTCCAGCCAAGACAACTGAAACAAGACCCCATTGGTCACTATATTATTCTTTGTGCATGTATCCCCTTGGCTTTGCGTGTTTATCTTGTCAGCTATTTTCTCCCCCAAATTCTAGATTAAGGTTCTAGACAGTTAATGGACATCTGTGGCCTTGACTCCTGGTATTCCTAAGACTTACATTCCTAATACTGGTAAGGTTGAATAAACCCTACCCATATTAAAGGAAAAAAGAAACTTGATTATGTAAGGAAGATCCAAATAGATCTTCCTTCCTTATGTAAGGAAGGCAAATAGATTGGCTTCCCAGGTGGCGTTAGTGGTAAAGAACCTGCCTGCCAATGTAGGAGACATAAGAGACGCAGATTTGATCCCTGAGTTGGGAGATCCCCTGGAGGAGGGCATGGCAACCCACTTCAGTATTATTGCCTGGAGAACCCCATGGACAGAGGAGCCTGGGGCGGGGGGGGTGGGTACAGTCCATGGGATCGCAGAGTTGGACATGACTGAAGCAACTTAGCACATATCCAAAGAGATTATGTCACATCAAAATCTAAGAATATGGATTTGAAACACCTTTCAAGCTCTAACAATCTTTGTCTTAGTGTCTATCTGCATTGCAGTTACCAGATATATGATCTTCAGTGTCTTAAATGCTGCTGCACAGCCATTGCTGCCCTAGGCTTTACATTGATCATTTACAAATGATCAACCAGTGAAAAGAACAAAAAACTCTGATGCTTGTAGAGGTCGATATGACTGGTGAAAAATTCAATACATAACTGCAACTTATAAAATAGCAATGCAGATCTGCGTTGATCCCATCCCCCCAAAATAAAAGGCTTTCTCCCAGTTTAGGGTGAAAACTGATCAAAATAGGGACTAAGAAATGAGGCAAGAGTGATAATAACAAGTATCCACCATTGTAGTATCATAATAAGTAGTTTCTGCCCTAAGCATTTTTGTGCTCTCCCTTTTGACCTCTTCCTCCTCCCTAAACTCTGTCAACCAGAGGTTATCTTTTTATCTGTAGTTTCACCTTTTCCAGAATGTCATGTGGTTGGAATCATGCAGTGGGTCACCTTTTCAGATTTGCTTCTTCCACTCAGTAATAGGCATTTAAGTTTCCTCTATGTCTTTTTGTGGCTTGATGGCTCCTTTGTTTTTAGTGCTGAGTAATATCCCATGGTCTAGATGAACTACAGTGTATTTTTCCATTCACCTTCTGAAAGATGTCTTGGTGGATTCCAGTTTTGGTAATTATAAATAAAGCTCTATAACTATCTGTATAGAGGTTTTTGTGTAGACACAAGTTTTTGGTTCATTTGGGTAAATATCAAGGAGCACAATTGCTGGGTCACATGGCATTAGTATATTTAGTTTTGTGAGAAACTGCCGAACTGTCTCCCAGAGTGGCTGTACCATTCTGCCATGAACTTCCTGATGTTCAAGCTGGTTTTAGAAAAGGCAGAGGAACCAGAGATCAAATTGCCAACATCCACTGGATCATGGAAAAAGCAAGAGAGTTCCAGAAAAACATCTATTTCTGCTTTATTGACTATGCCAAAGCCTTTGACTGTGTGGATCACAATAAACTGTGGAAAATTCTGAAAGAGATGGGAATACCAGACCACCTGACCTGCCTCTTGAGAACTCTGTATGCAGGTCAGGAAGCAATACTTAGAACTGGACATGGAACAACAGACTGGTTCCAAATAGGAAAAGGAGTACATCAAGGCTGTATATTGTCACCCTGCTTATTTAACTTATATGCAGAGTACATCATGAGAAACACTGAGCTGGAAGAAACACAAGCTAGAATCAAGATTGCCGGGAGAAATATCAATCACCTCAGATATGCAGATGACACCATCCTTATGGCAGAAAGTAAAGAGGAATTAAAAAGCCTCTTGATGAACGTGAAAGAGGAGGGTAAAAAAGTTGGCTTAAAGCTCAACATTCAGAAAACGAAGATCATGGCATCTGGTCCCATCACTTCATGGGAAATAGATGGGGAAACAGTGGAAACAGTGTCAGACTTTATTTTTTGGGTCTCCAAAGTCACTGCAGATGGTGACTGCAGCCATGAAATTAAAAGACGCTTGCTCCTTGGAAGGAAAGTTATGACCAACCTAGATAGCATATTCAAAAGCAGAGACATCACTTTGCCAACAAAGTCCGTCTAGTCAAGGCTATGGTTTTTCCTGTGGTCGTTATGGATGTGAGAGTTGGACTGTGAAGAAGGCTGAGCACCAAAGAATTGATGCTTTTGAACTGTGGTGTTGGAGAAGACCCTTGAGAGTCCCTTGGACTGCAAGGAGATCTAGCCAGTCCATTCTGAAGGAGATCAGCCCTGGGATTTCTTTGGAAGGAATGATGCTAAAGCTGAAACTCCAGACTTCGGCCACCTCGTGCAAAGAGTTGACTCATTGGAAAAGACTCTGATGCTGGGAGGGATCGGGGGCAGGAGAAGAAGGAGACGACAGAGGATGAGGTGGCTGGATGACATCACTGACTCAATGGACGTGGGTCTGAGTGAACTCTGGGAGTTGGTGATGGACAGGAAGGCCTGGTGTGCTGTGATTCATGGAGTCGCAAAGAGTCGGACACGACTGAGTGACTGAACTGAACTGAACTCAACTAGCAATGAATGAGAGTTTGTGTTATTCCTCATCATGCTGCTGCTGCTAAGTCACTTCAGTCGTGTCCGACTCCGCGTGACCCCATAGACGTCAGCTCACCAGGCTCTCCTGCCCCTGGGATTCTCCAGGCAAGAAAACTGGAGTGGGTTGCCATTTCCTTCTCCAATGCATGAAAGCGAAAAAGTGAAAGTGAAGTCACTCAGTCGTGTCCGACTCTTAGCAACCCCATGGACTGCAGCCCACCAGGCTCCTCTATCCATGGGATTTTCCAGGCAAGAGTACTGGAGTGGGGTGCCATTGCCTTCTCCGATTCCTCATCTTGAACGGCATTTAATGTTTTGAATATGCTCATGAGACGCTCCCAATATACCAAGGATATTAATGTGTAAGCTGGAGATATAGGCCCAAATGATACAAGTGTAGAAGTACTGTGGTTGGTACAATTACAGTGTTAATCTCTCAGTCCTGTCTGACTCTTTGTGACCCCACAGACTATAGCCTGCCAGGCTCCTCTGTCCATGGAGTTCTTCAGGCAAGAATATTGGAGTGGGTTGACATTTCCTTCTCCAGGGGATCTACCCGACCCAGGGGTCGAACCCAGGTCTCCTGTGCTGCAGGCAGATCCTTTACAATCTGAGCCACCAGGGAAGCCCCCAGTATATCTGTATAATGGAACATTATTTAACCATAAAAAGGAATTAAGTTCTGAAATACACTACGATATGATGAATCTTAAAAACACACTAAGTGAAAGAAGTTAGTCACAGAAGACCTCATCTTATATGATTCCGTTTATCTGGAGTCAGAAAACCCACTGAAATAGAAAGCAGTTTAGTGCCCACCAGGGGCTGGGGCAGGGGAAATGAGACATTAAAGTATGGGTTCTTCAAACTGTGGGCAGGATTGAATGGAGATATCTTTCCTTGTTGAGGTCAGGATCCCTGTCTCCTCCACATGAAAGCACAAGAAAATCAATTCAAAATTCCCAAGAAATCAATCATTCTAGATCTTAATGATGAAGTACAAAGCAAAGTTCTAGTGTCAGCCCAGTATCTGCACTCACCAACCAGACAGTTCTCTTCTCAAGAATCCGTTCAGAGCACTTCAACCTCTAAGAAAATGAGGCTTCCAAAATATGGACTTTTTAACAAATTCAAACAGTTGCGAGTAAGAGAATCTGTCTAAGCAAGCCTCTCTGTTTATTTAAACATACCCCCTTTCCTGCACTACCCCATCCTGAGGCTGTCTAGCTACAAGACTGGAAACTGAATGATCCAGGACCTCCAACTTTCCTAGTCATAGAAAGGTCTGCTGTTGGCCTGGCGCTGTCACTATCGAGGCTCTACTGTCAAAAACAAAGTCAATCTGGGACTTCCCTTGTGGTCCAGTGGCTAAGACCTCACCTTCCTAATACAGGGGGCCCAGTTCCAGCCGTGATCAGGAAATTAGGTCCCACATGCCTAAACTAAGAGTTGTCACACCAAACTAAAGATTCCAAGTGCTGCAACTAGGACCCAGCACAGTCAAATAAGTAAATTTTTTTTTTTTTTTAAGTCAACCAAGTACAATTACAGAATAGTTGAAGTCACCCTGAGCATAAGCTCCCAGGAGTGAGACAGAGTCCTGGGGAATTCCAGCATTAAAGAGATAGCATACAATTTTGAAGGAGCACTGGACAGAAAGCCACCCTCCAATAAAATTAAAATTTCTCTGGTACTTTGTTATTGCTCGTATAAATTTATCAAAGTTCATTACCTTCTATTCTGTTACACCCACATCTCCCACACCCCAATTAACTAAAGCAATTATATTACATAATCCTCTCATCCTGGGGCAATTTTTAACATGGAGACTTTTAAAAAGTATAATAAAATATTTTAAACTCCCTTTTAAATGAAGATCTATAACTTATTCTATAAATCTTTTGTTTAAAAATATCTCTGGGAAGCAAAGATCGTTTACTCCAATTGGCAGACCACAGAAAGCTTTGAGTACCAAGTTCTAAACCTCCAAAAGTCGGATTAAAATGTGAGATACTGAAAGATTCTAGGAAACAGCAGCATTTCTGTATGCGCCAGTAAAACGAAGACAGGAGGATGCATCTGCCAAACTTTATATTGTAATTAAATCACTTTGTACTGACATAGCTTTACTTTGGAGGGGAATGTTTGTGGGGATTTTTAATCAGATAAAAGTAGGGCTGCTGTTTTCTCTATACCAATTAACATAGTTGACATCTAGCCAGATCTGCCCTGGACGCAGCAGGGATGTTCAGTTTGTCCTGATTCTGTGGGAAATGAAAAATGCAGTACTTGGCACAGAGGAAATATGTGAACCCAAGAAATGTTGTCAAATATAGCAAGTCAAATTAAGAAAATTGATTTACTGAAGGGCAGTCTATGCTTTCTAGAGAACAAAGGAGGGAGGAAGACTCTGGACTACTAAAAATGAAGGACCTTGAGTTTAACTATTAATACTCTATGTTAATGAATAAACATATTTAGTTAAAGACTTTCCTACCACTCTATTAAATATGCAATTTGTTCTACTTTGAGTTTAAGGAAGGACCCAGTAGTGGCTCCAACATGGTGTATAAAAATTTATTTAACATTTTTGCACAGAAAGTCAGCCTAGATGTCACCTAGTCAAATTTCTTCTTTCTTGGAGGATGAAAATTGGTCCCAGGGATGTCAAATTACTCTTCATGAGGTCACAGTGGTACAATGCCCTCACAGACCCTTTGGCTCATGGACAGAAAACTATAATGGGGACATCAAAGCTATAGTAATATTTCAAATAACCAGAGTACTTTCAAAATAGTTTATTCTAGTTCATTTAAACATATGGTAAAGTAATGATCTGAAAGAAAAGTGTTTTTCTAACTGCTTAAAAACTGATCTAAAGTGTCAGTTCATAGTCCTATCTTTAAAAGTAGTATGTTAAAAACACAAAGTTACTGATGTTGGGTAATTATTTACCCCAAAAAAATCACTAATTTCATGTTGTTAAACCTAAAATATAAAAGTAAATTAAACTGAATATGTGGGTAACTTGTATAACTCAACTCCATCACTCTAAAAAGTATTTTATATAGTTCAGCATTATGGCTTAAACATAGATGGTTTAAGTGGCTATGGAGGAAATATTCTGGTTCCTAAATACCCTTGTGCTAGCCATTAAATAATAGCTACCCTATTAAAAGCAAAGACATCACTTTGCCCACAAATGTCCATATAGTCAAAGCTATGGTTTTTCTAGTAGTGATGTATAGAAGTGAGAACTTCCTGGCCCAGGGATTGAACCCAGTTCTCCCGAATTGCAGGCAGATTCTTTACCATCCAAGCCAGCAGAGAAGCCCCTGCAGATGTGAGAACTGGACCATAAAGCAGGCTGAGTGCCAAAAAACTGATGCTCTCAACTTGTGGTGCTGAATAAGGCTCTTTAGAGTCCCCTGGACAACAAGGAGATCAAACCAGTTAATCTTAAAGGAAATCAACTCTGAATACTCTTTAGAATGACTGATGCTGAAGCTAACCCTCCAATACTTTGGCCACTCGATGTGAAGAGCCAGCTCATTGGAAAAGACCCAGATGTTGGGAAAGATTGAGGGCAGGAGAAAAAGGGAGTGACAGAGGATGAGATGGTTGGATGACATCACCGACTCAATGGACATGAGTCTGAGCCAGCTCTGGGAGATAGTGAAGGAGGACAGGGAAGCCTGGAGTGCTGCAGTCCATGGGGTCAAAAAGAACTGGATACAACTTGGCGACTAAAGAACAGCAACAAAAATACCCTGAAAAACTTGAGACCTGTGCTAGCCAGCATCCATGAGGGATTTCAGTGATCCTTATCTCCTGGTGTTCATGCCAACATATCACCCCCTCTCACAGTGAACAGGAATGGCCTGTGTAATCAATAGAACCTTGAGGAAATGATGGCGTGTGTCTTCTCAGACTTGATCATAAAAAGTATTGCAGCTTCCACTTTGCTCTCTGTTGGCTCACTCACTCTGGCAATAGTCTGTCGCCGTGTCATGAGAACACTCAGTCTAACGGAGAGCTCCACGTGGCCAAAAACGCAGGTTTCTTGCCACCAACCTGCACTCACTTGCCAGTCTTATGAGGGGACCATCTTAGAAACAGATCTGCTAGCACCCCAGCCAAGTCTTCAGATGCTCTGACCAGCGTCTTGATTGCAACCCCGGGACGGATCCTGAGCCAGAACGACCCAGCCAGGCTGTTCCCAAATTCCTGATGCACAGAAACTGTGTGAGATGTTGGCTTAAGCCACAAAGTTTTGGGAAAATGATTAATATGGAGCTTTTCAAATATGTCTGTCCCCTAGGTTTGTTTCCCTGGGTTGCTGTAATAAATTAACCCAAATTTGGTGGCTTAAAAACAACATACATTTATTCTCTCACAGTTCTTGGGGCCAGAAGTCCAATATCAAGGTGCTGGCAGGGCTCCACTCCCTCCTGAGCGTCTCGGGGAGAATCCTTCCTTGCCTCCTCCAGTTTCTGGTGGCTCCACGTGTTCCCTGGCTTGTGGCTGCGTTTACTTCTTTCTCTGTCTCCACTTTCACATGACCTTTGCCTCTTCTCCATGTATCTTCTCTTTGTGTGGCTCTTAAAAGGACACTTGGGTTTAGAGCCTACCCGGCGAATCCCCATGGACAGAGGGGTATGGCAGGCTACAGTCCATAGGGTCGCACAGAATTGGACGCGACTGAAGTGACTTAGCATGCATACACAGATAATCAAGGAGGATCTCGTGTTTGGATCCTTAATGTAATTACATATGCAAAGATCTTTTTTTTTTCCCCCAGATAAAGTGACCTTCTCATGTTAGAGAATATGGACATATCTACGGGGGGGCCACCATCCAACCTACTATGCCCTGTTTACATATAATTCTATATATAATTTACATATAATTCAATATATATATTTGTGAGTTTACATATAATTCAATATATAATTTGCTTAAGCTGCCAAAGGAGTCATAAAAGCAAAATAATTTAACAATAACAGGGATCACAGTGGTAAAGAACCCACCTGCCAAGGCAGGAGATGCAGGAAACATGGGTTCAATCCCTGGGTTGGGAAGATCCCCTGGAGAAAGACATGGCAACCCACCCCAGGATTCTTGCCTGGGGAATTCCATGGACAGAGGAGCCTGGCAGGCTACAGTCCACGGGGTCACAAAGAGTGAGATGCAACTGAGCATGCATGCAATTATACAAGGCCTGGTTAATTGAGTGCTCTGGTGAATGGGTTTAATCACTCAGCTGCATAATATCATTTTTTTTATGAACAGGAATCAGAAATCCTGTGTTCTGGTCATCATTGGTTGTACAGCCTTGGCAAAAATTCTTTACTTCCAACTTCTATGATCCTTTTTTTTTCCTTTTCTTTTTTTGGCTGCACTGTGCTGTGTGGCATGTGGGATCTTAGGTCCCCATCCAGGAATGGAACCCAGGCCCCCTACAGGGGAAGCTTGAGGTCCTAGCCACTGGACCGTGAGGGAAGTCCCTCTCTGATCATTTTTAGGGGAGACTCCTTTCCCCTAGCCTCTGTTCATGTGTGAACATCTCCACTAGGTTATACCTCTGGCTTCTCTTTGCCTCTGCAGTCACTCTCTGTAGGGCAAGAGGAGGGATGTACCTGATTGGTGAGTTCAGGAAAAACAACTGGACTTGCCGGTGGGGCCAGGACAATGTGAGGCCAGGGAGGTACCTGAGGCACAAAAGTGAGGAAGGCCCGCACCCTCAGGGTCAGGAGACAGACATGGTCACGAGCTGAGAGTGAGGGCCTCCTTGAGTTTTGCACCCTAGGTGCCTCGTTCACCTCACTCTACCTCTAGCCCCATGCATAGGCTTCATCTGGTTGGAGCTGCCTGCCTGCAGAGACCTTGTGTCTGTCTGGTCTGTCTCTGCTAAATGGTAAGAGGCCAGGACCTGCTTAGGGAGGCATGAGTGTCCAGTGAACTCATGTCTAAATGAATGAGTCTACCCAATTAGGCAATGAAGTGTAGCCACATAACAAAGCTCTATCTTCCAATTTAGCTTTTTACCACTAATAAAAAAAAGCTGACTCGCTGGAAAAAACCCCTGATGCTGGGAAAGATTGAGGGCAGAAGTAGAAGGGGGCTACAGAGGATGAGATGGTTGGATGGCGTCACTGACTCAATGGACATGAGTTTTTGAGCTCTGAGGTTGATGGACAGGGAAGCCTGGCATGCTGTAGTCCATGGGGTCATGAAGAGTTAGACTTGACTTGACAACAACCACCACCACCACTAATAAAGCTGCTATTTTAATCTCTAGTTATTTGTTCTGTCAGCTGATTCCACAGTCAGGTAAAGGAAAAGAGCACTGTTAATGACATTCATACACATACATGCACACACAAATGCACACACACACACACACATACATGTCGCAGTTCCCTCATTGATCAAAAAAAAAAAAAATAGAACTAGACAATACTAGGAAACTCTATAGCATAACTATAGGAGAGAAAGGAGATAGAGTGATGGCATTTTGTTTATATTAAATTACTATTTATAGCTCATGTGATTTCCCTGGACCTGTAAGGCCCTAACTCCATTCCAGGGATCATGTTATTGGTCTCACCCCAGTGTCCCTCTGTGAAGTCCTCCCTTCTGGGTGACTCAAGATAACACCGATCTTTCCCTACTCTGATCCTCCATAGCACTTGTTTGGACCTCACAGTTCACAATTCCTCCCTATTCTCTAATTTTTCCAGGGAAACATTATTTACCTCTTCAGTTAATTTTGTTATTATAATTTATATTTATTACTATTATTAAGAAACCCTCAGTACTGGCCAGCTGTGTTGGGGCACATTACAAGAGCACCATCGCACATTTGGCTATGACCCAAATCAACAGGGACACTGCTTCAAGAGAAACCCCCTTAGCATGGTTTTCTTCTGGGAGATCATTTTGTCTCAGAAATGATTCTTTATTTCAGGACACAGTACAGAGATTTTCTACATGGACTATTTTCCCCATGAAAACTGTGTAGTACTTAAAGCACCTGAATCCCTTATGTAAACTTCTTTAAGCTAGTCATATTTCAGAAATGTGCATAAACTTTTTGCTGTTAACTTGCTTTCCCAGTTTCTTAATTTGTGACTCTTCTCTACTTGTGAAGCTACTGATTTAATTATATTATTTTAGACAGGCTAAAATACTAGTTATCGTTGGAAGGACTGATGCTGAAACTCCCATACTTTGGCCACCTGATGAGAAGGCCTGACTCATCTGAAAAGATCCTAATGCTGGGAAAGATTGAGGGCAGGAGAAGGGGATGACAGGGGATGAGATGGTTGGATGGCATCACCGACTCAATGGACATGAGTTTGGGAAAACTCCGGGAGTTGGTGATGGTCAGGGGAGGCCTGGCATGCTGCGGTTCATGGGGTCGCAAAGAGTCGGACACAACTGAGCGACTGAACTGAACTGAAAATACCAGTTAGGCCAAAGAGAGCTTGCTATGTATGGACTCTGCCTGAAAAGCACATCCCTAATGTATGTGGAGGTGGGACCAGATGGTACATAGAGACCTACACATCCTATATCTACATGCTTAAAAGTCACATATTAAGTTCTTAGACTTTTAGAGGAGAAAAAAAATCCTATACTTCTACCTTGACAAATTTTCTTTTTTCTTTTCTGAATTTTACTTTTTTATTTTCTATTTCTATCTCGGCCTGAACTTGAACTCACTTGTAATGCTCTAAAAGATTAAAAGCCAAAATACAATTCTATTCAAACTGTCCAAATTTTGAACATATTATCCATCAAAAAATATAAATATAAAAAAATGAAAAATTGCAATTATTTTTGGATGAAGATAATCAAAGAGTGCAAAATTCTTGCTAAAAGATTAATATGTTCTGGGGATATAATGTACAACATGACAGTTATAGTTAAACATGCTGTATAAAAAGTCCTGTATATTTGAAAGTTGCTAAGAAAATAGATCTTAAAAGTTTTTACCACAAGGGGGAACAAATTGTAACTGTTATTTAATGGATATTAACCAAATTATTGTGGTGAACACTTAGCAGTTTAAACATACATTCGGCCCTCTTTATCAGCGAGTTATGTATCCATGGATTCAACGAACCATAGATCAAAATTATTAAAGAAAATGCAGCCGTTATGAAAAACAATGTGAAAATTCCTCAGAAAACTAAAAATACAATTACCATATAATCCAGCAATCTCATTCCTGGGCATATACCCATACAAAACTATAATTCAAAAAGATATACGCAGCCCTCTATTCATAGTAGCACTATTCACAATAGCCAAGATATGGAAACAACGTAAAAGAACATGTGGTACATAAATACTATGGAATAGTACTCAGCCATAAAAAAGAAGGAAATAATGCCTTTTGCAGCAACGTGG
This sequence comes from Tragelaphus eurycerus, assembly GCA_935064755.1. NCBI lineage: Eukaryota > Metazoa > Chordata > Mammalia > Artiodactyla > Bovidae > Tragelaphus > Tragelaphus eurycerus. The sequence continues at coordinate 18,300,660 of CAKXYN010000043.1, forward strand.
ACGGACCTAGAGATTACCATGCTAGCTGAAGTAAGTCATGTCACAAATACCGTATGATATCATCTACATGCGGAATCTAAAATATGGCACAGACGAAATGAATATGGCACAAATTCTATTTCTACAAAATAGAAACAGATTCATGGACTTGGAGAACAGACTTGTGGTTGCCAAGGGAGAAGGGGATGGGGGAGGTAAGGACTGGGAGCTTGAGATTAGCAGATGTAAACTATTACATACAGGATGGAGAAACAACAAGGTCCTGCTGTATAACGCAGGGAGCTATATTCACTACCCTGTGATAAACCATAATGGAAAAGAATTTTTTTTAAAAAAAGAATATATGTGTATAACGGAGTCACTTTGCTGTGCAGCAGAGATTGGCACAACATTGTAAATCAACTATACTTTGATAAAACAAATACTTGAGATGAAAAAAAGTTCCAGGGAGTTTCAAATAGAAAAACTAGACTTTGCTCCATGTCGGCAACTATTTACACATGGCAAATAGATAGGGAAACAGTGACACACTTTATTTTGGGGAGCTTCAAAATCACTGGAGATGGCAACTGCAGCCATGGAATTAAAAGGCTCTTGCTCCTTGGAAGAAAAGTTATGACCAACCTAGACTACATATTAAAAAGCAGAGACATTACTTTGCTAAAAAGGTCTGTCTAGTCAAAGCTATGGTTTTTCCAGTAATCATGTATGGATGTAAGAGTTGGACTATAAAGAAACTGAGTGCAGAAGAATTGATGCTTTTGAACTGTGGTGTTGGAGAAGACTCTTGAGAGAGTCCCTTGGACTACAAGGAGATCAAACCAGTCCATCCAAAAGGAAATCAGTCCTGAATATTCATTGGAAGGACTGATGCTGAAGCTAAAACTTCTGTACTTTGGCCACCTGATGCAAAGAACTGACTCACTGGAAAAGACCCTGATGCTGGGAAAGATTGAAGGTGGGAGGAGAAGGGGACGACAGAGGATGAGATGGTTGGATGGCATCACCAGCTCAATGGACATGAGCTTGACTAAGCTCTGGGAGTTGGTGATGGACAGGGAAGCCTGGCGTGCTGCAATGGGGTTGCAGAGTTGGACACAACAAACAACAGCAACTAATCTGCTTAAGGGCACAGGTAGTAAGTGACCGTGACCTTCAAATAGATGTTTTCTGCATCTTAAGCTTGTACTTTTTTCACTTTGTTCTTGGTGAGTCAACCATGTCTCTTAATCCCAGATTCCAGGTTCTCAGAGTACAATGTTACTATTATTCATTCGTTAAGGATGAAAATTATAAGTAACTTGTCACCACCAAACTGAACTCCTTGAGGGCAGAGATTGTTTTATTCAGCTCTTAGCACAATGCCTGGAACACAGGTGACACTCAGTACATGTTGCTCAAACTAGAGGAAGATAAATATAATATGATATCACTCATACGTAGAATCTAAAAGATGGTACAAATAAACATATCTACAAAACAGACTCAGACATAGAAAACAAATTTATGGTTATCAAAGGGGAAAGGCAAACAGTTTTGGATAGGGGGCAGGGAGGGACAAAGTAGGACTTTGGGATTAGCAGATATAAACTGCTACTGCTGCTGCTAAATCACTTCAGTCGTGTCTGACTCTGTGCGACCCCATAGATGGCAGCCCACCAGGCTCCCCTGTCCCTGGGATTCTCCAAGCAAGAACACTGGAGTGGCTTGCCATTTCCTTCTCCAATGCATGAAAGTGAAAAGTGAAAGTGTAGTCGCTCAGTCGTGTCCGACTCTTGGAGACCCTGTGGACTGTAGCCCACCAGGCTCCTCTGTCCATGGGATTTTCCAGGCAAGAGTACTGGAGTGGGGTGCCATTGCCTTCTCCGATATACACTACTATATATAAAATAAATAAGGTCCTACTGAATAGCACAAGGAAATGAATTCAATATCATATAATAAGTTATAATGGAAAAATATGAAAAAGCATAGATATGTATAACTGAATCACTTTGCTGTACACTGGAAACCAACACATTTTAAATCAACTATACTTCAATTATATATATGTACATATGCATATATATGTGTATATATATATATATATATATTTAGCAAACCCAAGATGATTAATTTGGAGCCAAAAACAGGCTAGGGAAATTAACAAACAGTATTTTGTGAATTGATAGTCAAAAATAGATTCACTGAGATAACTGCGGTAGTATCTCTGATACCTGTAACAAAATTTTATATGATTAAAGAGTGATTTTTTAAGTTCAGTCATCTCTACCCTTAGTTCTTGTTTTGACATCTTTAACCCAGGGTAGACAGGTCAGGACTGGAAAAGGCCAGTTTTCATTCCAATCCCAAAGAAAGGCAATGCCAAAGAATGCTCAAACTACTGCACAATTGTACTCATCTCACACACTAGTAAAGTAATGCTCAAAATTCTCCAAGCCAGGCTTCAGCAATACATGAACTGTGAACTTCCTGATGTTCAAGCTGGTTTTAGAAAAGGCAGAGGAACCAGAGATCAAATTGCCAACATCCGCTGGATCATGGAAAAAGCAAGAGAGTTCCAGAAAAACATCTATTTCTGCTTTATTCACTATGCCAAAGCCTTTGACTGTGTGGATCACAATCAACTGTGGAAAATTCTGAAAGAGATGGGAATACCAGACCACCTGACCTGCCTCTTGAGAAATCTGTATGCAGGTCAGGAAGCAACAGTTAGAACTGGACATGGAACAACAGACTGGTTCCAAATAGGAAAAGGAGTATGTCAAGGCTGTATATTGTCACCCTGTTTATTTAACTTATATGCAGAGTACATCATGAGAAATGCTGGGCTGGAAGAAGCACAAGCTGGAATCAAGATTGCTGGGAGAAATATCAATAACCTCAGATATGCAGATGACACCACCCTTATGGTAGAAAATGAAGAGGAACTAAAAAGCCTCTTGGTGAAAGTGAAAGTGGAGAGTGAAAAAGTTGGCTTAAAGCTCAACATTCAGAAAATGAAGATCATGGTATCTGATACCATCATTTCATGGGAAATAGATGGGGAAACAGTGGAAATAGTGTCAGACTTTATGTTGTTGCACTCCAAAATCACTGCAGATGGTGACTGCAGCCATGAAATTAAAAGACGCTTACTCCTTGGAAGGAAAGTTATGACCAACCTAGATAGCACATTCTAAAGCAGAGACATTACTTTGACACCAAAGGTCCGTCTAGTCAAGGCTATGGTTTTTCCTGTGGTCATGTATGGATGTGAGAGCTGGACAGTGAAGAAAGCTGAGCGCCAAAGAATTGATGCTTTTGAACTGTGGTGTTGGAGAAGACTCTTGAGAGTCCCTTGGACTGCAAGGAGATCCAGCCAGTCCATTCTGAAGGAGATCAGCCCTGGGATTTCTTTGAAAGGAATGATGCTAAAGCTGAAACTCCAGTCCTTTGGCCACCTTATGGGAAGAGTTGACTCATTGGAAAAGACTCTGATGCTGGGAGGGATTGGGGGCAGGAGGAGAAGGGGATGACAGAGGATGAGATGGCTGGATGGCATCACTGACTCGATGGATGTGAGTCTGAGTGAACTCCGGGAACTGGTGATGGACAGGGACCCCTTCACGGGGTCGCAAAGAGTCGAACACGACTGAGCGACTGAACTGAACTGAACTGAACTGAGTCAGGTCTTGACTCTGCCACAACTCTTCTTGAAGTGAAGACTAGGAACATTCAAATTCTTTCTGGTGTCCACTAACATTCCCATGATCCCTGCTAGAAAACAAGCTACAGGATGTTTAGAGATGTTTTCCTTATTTAGATTTGAACTGCATGTGGCTATATTTTTCTCAGAAAAATCTCATGGTACACACAAGGTCATACCAGCTTGAAATATTGTTATTTGCATGCCTGTCACTTTAAATAACATTTAAATTTAGGTTCATATATTTAAGAACATAGTGATGATTCTACAGAGTTTTATTCTGAGTTTCAGTTCTTCGGGAGTTCCACAAAGAGCAACCTGCATCTAGTACTGAACAACATCTTAAAATGCATCTCCTAGCAAGTTGTAGGAGGAAAAAAAACAAATAAGCTATTTATTTACACTTCAGTCCACACTGGGAAAATAAGGAATTTCAAGCAAACTCCAGCAGCATAAGCTTAAGTGACTGACTAACCAAAATGGTGATAATAAAAATAATAAAAAAAACACTTGTGTCAGACATAATCCCAGATATCCATTCCTTCATCTTTACTTGGTTGGAAACTTGATTTAGGCTGGGTTTACAGCCACTCCAAAAAAAAAAAACAAGCAAAAACCTCTCTCTGGTTGTTAGGTATGTCTATAAAACTAATGATGCTAAAGCTGAAACTCCAGTATTTTGGCCACCTCATGCGAAGAGTTGACTCATTGGAGAAGACTCTGATGCTGGGAGGGATTGAGGGCAGGAGGAGAAGGGGACGACAGAGGATGAGTTGGCTGGATGGCATCACTGACTCGATGAATGTGAGTCTGAGTGACCTCCGAGAGCTGGTGATGGATAGGGAGGCCTGGCATGCTGCAGTTCATGGGGTCGCAGAGAGTCGGACACTACTGAGCGACTGATCTGATCTGATAAAACTAAATTCTAATCAGTGAAATGTTAGTAGAATTGTTCTTTGGAATTTCCCAGAAGACTCCTTAATGGGAAATCATGCAGGCTTCCTTTTCATCTCGATCTCCTTCATTTGGACAGAAAACAGACTGTGATGGCTAGAGCTCCAGCAACGATTCTGTACCATCAAGTAGAAGCCCTGTGCTGTGGGTGGCAAAGCCAGAGGGTAAAAAGAATCTGTGGCTTTGACAGTTGTAGATCTACTTAACCAAACCTGGACTGTTTAATTCCAGACTTCATTCATGCAAGAGAGATATGAATTTATACCTCATTTAAGAAGCTGTTACTTGCAGCTTTCTGTCTTTCTCATCTGTACCTAATCTTAAGAGACAGAAGGTCTGCTATAGTGAAGGGTCTATTGTGGAAGACCTCATATATTTTTCCTTTCTTAGACAAAAGAGAAAGATTTGACCTTATCTCCATGATCATTTTCTTTTTCTACTCCCCACTCAAAATAATTATCCTATTTCCATCTGGCTCACAGAAGCCAAAGATACCGAAACAACTTTAAGATGCAATTTGTCATTTAACCCTAGCTTATGAATACAGTAGCAATTTCTCAAATAATATGCTTATATTATCCTAAGACGACCTAATTAAATATCCTGAGTTTTGCTTTATAAAATTAGTTTAAATGGTTTCCCAGCTCTTTACACAGTTGATTAATTTTACACCTTTAAAGGCCTTAAAACCTTTTCCTACAGATAAATGTGACTTTTAATTTCAAACTTCAACCTGGTTTATACATAGCATTGAAAACAATCACACACATGTTTCTCCTAAAAGCCTAATTTTTCTTTTCAAATGTTTCCTCATTTTTATAATCTAATCTCTAAACTCTCTAAATTTATTATTATAATGAATCATGTTGTAAGGTTATAAATTCATTTTTTTACATTTTCTTTTTTATCCTCGAAAAGATATTTTACATTTTGAATAGTGAATAATTTTTAGGGAGGTAGATAAGAGTAGGAGATGGGAGGAGAAAAGAAAATGACATTAAAAAAAATTAGACTTTAACATAAAACCTAACTAAGTGCACATTGAACATTTTGGCCAAGAAAATTCTAATAAATACCAAAAATATTTTTAAGCAGCAGGAACACTGACAAAACCAAAAGCAGGTTTCCTTATAATCTAATAGGATGATTTTGTCTTCTTATTAGCAAATGGATATTGTTAAAATAGCACATGGAGAAGTATGCTCAGATGTTCCCCCAACAGTAGCAATGCACGTGATTCAGACTGTGAGCAACATCAGCTTGACTTTGGGGAAAAGCACACAGTTGCCAAATCATATCCTCAGGCACCAGAACGTGTGTGAATTCTCTTCCCACGACCAACTCATGTCTCCAAGATGTTGACACACTTGTTTGTCATATGTCTGTCTTTAGTCAGCAGTGTGGTGTAATACAAAGAGCACTGGGTTCAAGGTCAGAAGACGTGAGCCCCAAGCCAGGCTCTCGCACACCCTAGATGGCCTTGTGCATGCCACTTGACCTGGCCCAGTGTCAGCTTCCTCATCCATAAATTGGGGTTACTCACACCCACCCTGGACTTTGCCGGTGGTTCAGTGGTTAAGAATCCGCCTGCCAATGCAGGGGACACAGGTTTGATCCCTCATCCGGGAAGATTCCACATGCCTTTGGGCAACTAAGTCCATGCATCACAACAACTGAAACCCAAGCACCTAGAGCTCACGCTCTGCAGCAAGAGAACCCATCTCAACAAGAAGCCCACACATCCAGCTAGAGAGTAAACCCACTTTGCTGCAGCTAAAGAAAGCCCATGCACACAGTGAAGACCCCGTGCAGTTGGAAAAAACCAACCAAACAAAAAAACACCTGCGGTGTTTGCTGCGAAATCTGTCGTGAGGATCCAGTGATGTGTATGTATCAGTGCTTTGTAAATTATAAAAGTTAAGCATTCTCTTACTGCAGGCTTTTCTGCCTGTACCTCCAGATCTACTCTGACCTTTCTTTTCCTGAACATCTTTAGTAGTGAGTCTGAATCTTTCAGTTACCTCTCTCAAGAGAAAATCCCTTATCCTCTTCATCCTCTTAATCATAAATGACAAAATAGACTACATTGAGAGGTCAAACTTCTATTTAGCTACAGAAAATGTTTTGAAATAAATGTATTCAGAAGATCAGCATGTGAAAAGGACAGAAGCAGGTTTGCTGTTAGTTGAGATGGTTGAAGCTGGAATGAGGAGACTTCAGAATCCTGTCTAATAAGATGTTTCCTCCACTATACCCCATTCAGGCATTTACTGAAGCCCTTCCAACAAACCTTAGGTCCTTCCCACACTACATCTATACTGTTGATATTATGATTGCAGCCCTTATTTTTCTATGATTTTCCATGCAAATTTATCTACTTTAAAGGGGTAAGGAAAATCTGTAGTATGTTATGGGCAGGTGGATGCCCTGGAATCTGAACTCTTATTAGCGGACTGACAAACAGGCTGAAATGCAGCCAAGTCAGTCTTATCAGTTAAGTATCAAACTCCTCAAGATGGAAGATGTCTTTAAGAAGCTACATGAAATATCTCAGCAGTCCCCATGGAGCAGAGAGCTCTGCCTGAAACTATAAAAGTAAATATCGAATGGGCAGTTCTCCAAGTTGTTCCACACTAAATATACAGCAATTGTGCAGGCTCTTTGAAACTGTTTTCAGTAAGAATGACTCAGAGATGAAGAAGCCACTCATAATAAAGCAAATAATGCAATGCCATTTCTCAATGCCCCAAACAAGAGAGTTTACTTAGGGATGCTGGCTTCAGAATACACAGATCATATAATCGCAGAATGTCAGACCTGGAAATAATGCTAGAGAGCAACTGGTCTATTTTACAAATGAGAAATCTGAAATCCAGGAAGTCTGTGAGCTGCCCAAGATTAGAAATTCATTCAAGCTTCATTAAGTAAACATTAGCGGAGGACGAGCTATATGCCAGGTGGAGAGAATAAGAAGGCAAAGAAAACATGATCCCTGTCCAAGTGGTGAGAAAAGACAGACAAGTAAATCCATCATTGCGGTTGGATTGTTGTAAAAACAAGATTCAAACTCTGTGTCCAAGTTCTTAAGTCAGTGTCTGTCCCACCACCTCACACTGCCTCTCAAATCAAAAAGCTTGAGAAATTAGTAGTGGGGAACGATGGCCAAAATTATAAACATAAATTAATGTCAACTAAGTCTTAGTCTTTGAGGTGCACAGGTAAGTACCCACACTTCTTAAGGACCTATGAGTTAAAGAGGACTCTATCTATAAATTAAAAGAAAATTCTGATGAAGACCATTCACTAGCACTTACAAGGATGCTCAGGAAATTGCAAATGAAAAAGCCCTACAAAGAAAACTAACAATAGCAAGGCCTTTGCACAGCATTTGGAGATGTTGCCATCAAGGTCAAATTCATGAAAAATTCTGTTAACTACTGGCCTACTTTTCAACCTACTTAAGCAAGAAAAGGAGATCTTAATCAGCTGTTTTCATGGGTTTATTATTTTTCTTTAGTATGTAAAATACTGAAGAAATGTACGAAATGTCAAAGACCTATGCCATCCTCCAGAAAGAAAAACAAAGCCAACCAAAAACCTATGACCACAGCTAGAAAGTCTCATTTCTTCATTGTTGATAAGATACTATTTAAAACATGAAATTCTTTCTTGCCAATTCTTGACTATCATGTCTTTTCTAAACTGTGTTGTGATTTTTCAACTATAGTAAAGTAAAACAAACACATATACCCAACAAGAAAACTAGGAAATGACATCAATATCCCTACATCTATTTGGCACAAGCTAGCATTAGTAGACCCGAGGTCAGGTCTACCTTACGAGGAATCCATCATCTATTCATCTGTTGTCCATTCATTCATCTAGCAAGCTTTTTTCTTAAACATATTTATTTTATTTATTTGGCTGCTTTGGATCATAGTTGCAATTCATAGGCTCTTTTGTTGTGGTATGTGGGCTTCTCTAGTGCTGGTGCATGGGACTAGGGATTAAACCCACAGCCCCTGCATTGGAAGGCAGAATCTTAACCACTGGAAGGAAGTCTTTGGCAAGCGTTTATTGAGTGCCTTCTTCCTGAATATCATAACATCAGGAGTTATGTAGAATACTTGAGACATAGAATGAAGTGAAAGTGTTAGCCGCTCAATTGTGTCTGACTCTGTGACTCCAAGGACTGTAGCCCACCAGGCTCCTCTGTCCATGGAATTCTCCAGGCAAAAATACGGGCATGGGGAGCCATTCCCTTCTCCAAATGATCTTCCTAACCCAGGGATCAAACCTGGGTCTCCTGTATGTCAGGCAGATTTTTTTTTTTTAACCATTTGAGACATCAAGGAAGCCTAAGACATACAATAGTATTTCTCAAAATGTAGTTTGAGGATCTACCTGCATCAGAATCACTTGGAGAACTTGCTAAAAGCCAAGTTCTTAAATTTCACTGGTATCATTTATATTGGTTATGGTTCCCTGCTGCTGCTGCTGCTGCCAAGTCTCTTCAGTTGTGTCCGACTCCGTGCGATCCCATAGACTGCAGCCCACCAGGTTCCCCCATCCCTGGGATTCTCCAGGCAAGAACACGAGTGGGTTGCCATCTCCTTCTCCAATGCATGAAAGTGAAAAGTGAGAGTGAAGTCGCTCAGTCGTGTCCGACTCCCAGTGACCCCATGGACTGCAGCCCTCCAGGCTCCTCGGCCCATGGGATTTTCCAGGCAAGAGTACTGGAGTGGGGTGCCATTGCCTTCTCCGTATGGTTCCCTATAGTTCTACAAACAATGGAAATCAAGTCGCACTACCAAGGAGTTGATTGGAAGGGTATCTGGGGTCCACAGAATTAACCGAAGATTGGAACCAAGGAAGATTTAGAGGAGCCTCATCACAGGTCATAATGCAGGAACGACATTGTTTGTACACTGACACTGTGACTATCCCTTCTAATTCTGTCATTGCATCACTGCTCTAGATTGAAAGCTCTGAAAAAGAGCCTCCAAACCATGGGGCCGACACCCCAGGCCCAGATGACTCTCCCAAAAACTACTCTCCAAAGGGAGATTCCACTGAAAAGAAATTAGGAAGAAAATGGGAAGTGGAGTTAAATGCCAGTTAATCAAAACTGACAAATGCCTGGGTAGGTATTAAATCAAAACCTCTGAAGATTAGGATGGAAATTTTCTACATTTTAAAAACAAGCTTCTCAGACAATTATGAAGTATTCTAAAGACAGAGAAACACTGATGTGAAGGAGAGGAACTATACCCTAAAATGGATGTAAATCAATTTTAGTTGAAGTAGGAAACAGAGACATCCTATTTATGAAACTGAAGAATAATTCACAGTTCCTGATCAGATGTCTCCCTGTAGACATTGCCCCCATCTTTACCTTTTACTCTCATCAGCCATCTAGCTATTCAATCAAAAATGAACATCTTTATTAAGGGGGATATTATGCTTCAGTTCAGTTCAGTCGCTCAGTCCTATCTGACTCTTTGCAACCTCCCTGTCCATCACCAACTCCTGGAGTTCACCCAGACTCACGTCCATTGAGTCAGTGATGCCATCCAGCCATCTCATCCTCTGTCGTCCCCTTCTCCTCCTGCCCCAAATCCCTCCCAGCATCAGAGTCTTTTCCAATGAGTCAACTCTTCACATGAGGTGGCCAAAGTACTGGAGTTTCAGCTTTAGCATTATTCCTTCCAAAGAAATCCCAGGGCTGATCTCCTTCAGAATGGACTGGCTGGATCTCCTTGCAGTCCAAGGGACTCTCAAGGGTCTTCTCCAACACCACAGTTCAAAAGCATCAATTCTTTGGCACTCAGCCTTCTTCACAGTCCAACTCTCACATCCATACATGACCACAGGAAAAACCATAGCCTTGACTAAACGAACCTTTGTTGGCAAAGTAACGTCTCTGCTTTTGAATATGCTATCTAAATTGGTCATAACTTTCCTTCCAAGGAGTAAGCGTCTTTTAATTCCCTGGCTGCAGTCACCATCTGCAGTGATTTTGGAGCCCAGAAAAATAAAGTCTGATACTGTTTCCACTGTTTCCCCATCTATTTCTCTTGAAGTGATGGGACCGGATGCTATGATCTCAAATGTTGAGCTTTAAGCCAACTTTTCACTCTCCATTTTCACCTTCATCAAGAGGCTTTTTAGTTCCTCTTCACTTTCTGCCATAAGGATGGTGTCATCTGCATATCTGAGATTATTGATATTTCTCGTGGCAACCTTGATTCCAGCTTGTGCTTTTTCCAGTCCAGCGTTTCTCATGATGTACTCTGCATATAAGTTAAATAAGCAGGGTGACAATATACAGCCTTGATGTACTCCTTTTCCTCTTTGGAACCAGTCTGTTGTTCCATGTCCAGTTCTAAGTATTGCTTACTGACCTGCATACAGATTTCTCAAGAGACAGGTCAGGTGGTCTGGTATTCCCATCTCTTTCAGAATTTTCCACAGTTTATTGTGATCCACACAGTCAAAGGCTTTGGCATAGTCAATAAAGCAGAAATAGATGTTTTTCTGGAACTCTCTTGCTTTTTCCATGATCCAGCGGATGTTGGCAATTTGATCTCTGGTTCCTCTGCCTTTTCTAAATCTAGCTTGAACATCTGGAAGTTCACAGTTCATATATTGCTGAAGCCTGGCTTGGAGAATTTTGAGCATTAGTTTACTAGCATGTGAGATGAGTGCAATTGTGTGGTAGTTTGAGCATTCTTTGGCATTGCCTTTCTTTGGGATTGGAATGAAAACTGACCTTTTCCAGTCTTGTGGCCACTGTTGAGTTTTCCAGATTTGCTGGCGTATTGAGTGCAGCACTTTCACAGCATCATCTTTCAGGATTTGAAAGAGCTCAACTGGAATTCCATCACCTCCACTAGCTTTGTTCGTAGTGATGCTTCCTAAGGCTCACTTGACTTCACATTCCAGGATGTCTGGCTCTATATTATGCTTACATTTAACTATAATAGAATATAAGTGTATACTTATTTTATGGGAAAAAAAAAGTGTAGCTGCATAAAAGTAAATTTGAAATGCTAGTATGCTGTGCTTAGTCACTCAGTCGTGTTTGACCCTTTGTGACACCGTGGACTGCAGCATGCCAGGTTCCTCTGTCCATGGGATTCTCCAGGCCGGAATACTGGAGTGAGTAGCCATACCCTCCTCCAGGGGATCTTCCCAACCCAGGGATCAAACCCAGGTCTCCCGCACTGCAGGCAGATTCTTTATTGTCTGAGCCACCAGAGAAGCCCAGGTTTGGAATACTACACACTGAAATGTAAGCCATGAAAAAGAAAGAACAATTCCAAAGAAAATATAAAATGCCCAACAGTCATATAAAATACACATACAATAAAAGTAGCAGAAATCCTTTGCTTTATTTTTATTATTTATTATTATTACTATCTTGGCTGCACCGCACAGCATTTAGGGTCTTAGTTCCATGACCGGGGGTCAAACCTGCACCTCTTGCACTGGAAGCATGGAGTCTTAACCACTGGACCACCAGGGAAGCCCCCAGAAATTGTTTATTTTGAACTCTTACGTATTTCAGTATTTTCTAATTTTTCTAAAATGAGAAAAAAAAAATACCCTAATCCAACACATTTGGAGTATAATTAGATGGTCACTGTTAGTGACCATCTTCATATGGCTGGTAGTTCAAGACTTTCTAAAAGCACTGCATGTCAGATTTTTTAAAGTTATAGAAATTGTCATCAGTGTCACTTATTGAAATGTCAAATGAAGAGAAATGATCACCAACAAGATTCTATAGTGCAATTAGTTTACTTATTCCAAATGACGTTTGAGTCCTTTCTACATGTGTAGTTGTATCCTAAGCTCTATGTTATAGAAAAAAAGTGGTGATAGGAAAGAACTAATATGAGAAAAAAGATTATTTTAATAGGAGACAAGTAAAAAGTAATGTGAAAGCTCTTTAACAACAGATACCTGATGGTATACTCTAGATATTGTCTAATAATAATGGTTTAACAGCCTTAAAGTATGTTCCTTTCAAACTAACTCCAGTGTATGAAAGTGAGATAAACCATCAGCTTTTTGTGTGTGGTTACATTGACATGAGAGAGAAATAGTCATAAAGTAGAAAATTTATAAGCGGTTCTGAAATACAGCATCAACCTTTGTGTGGTAGCTGCCGCCAGGGCAACTAAGAGCAGTCTGGCTCTTTTTAACAGAAAAGTATCCACCAGTCACCAACAACTGTCATGCCTCTGACTAATCTCAGGGCTCAGAGGCAAAACAGACCAGAGAACCAGCAGAGCAATTAGTAGTTGTGTTCAGGTGAATAGGACAGTAGCTGGCTCCTAGGAAGAGCTCAGTAAATGCTACACGTTCAATGGTCATTCATTTGGAAAGAGCTGCTCCTGCTATATAGATCTATCTAATTCTTTTCTCACCCTTTCCTCATCATTTTCTCATTCCTCTGGGTCCTTGCCACATACAACACAAGGAGAGAATAATTACACCCACCGTGTTATCTCTGAACGAAATATAGAAATGTTTACCCAAATGCCAAACACTTAAAACCACAAAGGTATCTAAATGCATTGCAAAACATAACCTAAAATGTATGTTTAGCTAGAGAACACCTAAAAAAGGAAAGAATTTTTAAAAATTAATTTGGGTTCAGGCAAGAAGAGATTTTATACAGTTTTTATGCATAATATTCCAAGCTTTGGCTCTGCAAAGCTTAGAGAGATTTGCTAAAGACATATTAAAATGCACCTAGCTGGGTAGCTCACAAGTCAAGTCTTGTAGTTGTAGGTCATTATTATTGTAATCATAACAGTTAATAATTATTATAATCAACATTGATGTAGTGCTGTACATTACAAAATGCTTTACACTGTTCTTGGCTCTTATTCTGCTGATACTAAATCAGTCAAAGCCAAGAGTGGTTTCATTTTTATTCACTAATGATGGTGAAGTTTGACTGTTTTGTGGAACTTACAGAGAAAAAGACAGATGGACTAAAAGTTTAAATATTTGGTGTAAATTGCAGTTAAAATATTCAACTGTGTAATTTAATTATGAACATAATGAAGCTTCACACATTACAAGATCAAATTATTAAAGTGGCTATTTTAAAATTTTATGTACTTATATATGTATGTATTATTTATTGAAGTATAGTTGATTTCTAATTTTATAAGATTATTTTGTTTTGATTTTGCTTATAATTATAGGACATGACAGATAATGATAATCTATATGAGTGTTTTCATAACTTTTCTAATGGTATGAATTATAAATGAATGTTTATTAAAAATACAATTTCTTGGCTTCCAAGGCTTGGAGTTTCTGATTCATCCAGTCTGGGATGTAACCAAAAATTGTGTTTTTAACCAATACTGTAAGAAATTTTTATTGTCAGGGAAATTTGGGAGACAGTAACTCACATGCATTGGAGAAGGAAATGGCAACCCACTCCAACGTTCTTGCCTGGAGAATCCCAGAGACGGGGCAGCCTGGTGGGCTGCCGTCTGTGGGGTCACACAGAGTTGGACACGACTGAGGTGACTCAGCAGCAGCAGCAGCTTCTGTTAACTAGTATCCAACTGCCAGACTCCATAGGAACTTGGAATATACAAACTCTACTTGTATAATCAACCTGTTGGCACAGGGCTCGAGACTTTCCACATCTCTTTTGGTCTCCACAACATTCCATAAGACAGAGAGTGTTACCATTCTCAGGAATCAAACTTTGAAAAGTTGAATAACTAGACCAAGAGAAAAGCTGAATAACTAGACCAGAAATACAAAGCCAGATCTACCTGGCTCCAAAGGCTATGTCTAATCAGTCTATATTTTCTTCTTCTGTTCATTGCCAAGACTTACTTCTCAGAAAAGGAAAAAAGAGAGGAGGAAAAGTCAGAAGTTCCAGAATTCCAGTAAGTGTACTTCAGCTTCTCAAGAGATTATTAAATATACACAGTAAGTCAAACAGTTAAATACTCTGTAAAATTCTTCAGTTGAAATGTAAAATTGTTTAAAAAGAATCAGGTAGAAGTCCCAGGGGAAGACCAAAGGGAATAGCATGGTCATAAAATAGATCAAAGATTATAGTTGATTTCTATATTAGTGTTGAGGTAGTTGTTATTTTGTTGGGAAGTAGAGAGTCCTTTCTGGTTGAGGAAGGAGAGAAAAGAATAACAGGCTATGATTCTTGAATAGAACTAGTTTATTGTGTCTCTGAAGGTGACACTTTAAACTGTAAGGAGAACATTCTTTTCTGATGTCTGTGACTCTTCATCTTGACTGAAGGAATGAAGACAAAAGTAATGCAGTCTGTAGCTCCAGCTTTTGTTTTGCGTTAATAATGCGGAGGGGGCTTCCCCAGTGGCTCCGCAGTAAAGATTTTGCCTGCAACGAAGGAGACACACCTAGATGTGGGTTCAGCCTCTGGGTCAGGGAGTCCTCTGGAGGAAGGCATGACAACCCACTCCAGTATTCTTGCCTGGAGAATCCCTTGGACAGAGGAGCTTGGTGGGATATGGTCCATAGTGTTGCAAAGAGTTGGACACGACTGAAGTGACTGAGCATGCACGCACGCCATGATGCTGACAAGTTTTCCAAAGTCACTCGATAAGCAATCCTAGTTATAAGAATCAGGTTTGTCATGTACAAATGCAAGACCTCAGTTGAGCTAACTTTTTCAGAGAACACAAGCTGAATTGAGTTTTTATGCAAAACATGAGCTCTAATGTTACCTTGAAAGGCTAAGCAAAAAAACCCTTCAGACTTTTGGTGCAGAAATGGCACAGAGAACCCATGACAAGAAAGGGTGGAATATGTCAGCAAGCTGTTATTGAAATAACTTCCCTCTTTTTGGTTTGTGGTGACTCTGATGCTGGGAAAGATTGAAGGCAGGAAGAGAAGAAGGTGATAGAAGATTGGTTGGGTGGCATTACTGACTTAATGGACATGAATTTGAACAAACTCTGGGAGATAGTGAAGGACAGGGAAGCCTGGTGCCCTGCAGTCCACGGGATCGCAAAGAGTTGGACCCAACTAGCGACTGAATAATTGGTCTGAAAGTAGACAGTGGTGATTATTTTTTAGTTTTGTTATGAATGTGACTGCTTCCTTGACTTTCAAATAATTTTATTTCCTTGGTTTCTTTGTTTCAATGTGTTGTAATATCTCTGCTTTATAGTTAGGGGAGATGATCTTGGGAATAGACTAGCGTGAGGGTTGGATTTATAACTGAGTGGAGACCATAGTTTGGTAATGAACTTAGCTTAGCGGAGCTTTCAGAAAGGTAACAGACCCATCAACCAGTAAGAGAATAGCTAAAGGAATGAGTCTAAAAATGAGAAAGCCATTAGAAAAGAGTTTGATAAACTGAAAGAGCCTAGCTATAAAGCAGTATCAAAAACCTTGTTAATTCCCACTCTTCTTATATAGATGAGACAGGACATAAATTAATCTAAGAACTTTGTGTTAGAAAAGCAACATAATATCCTGGGTAAGATGTTTAAACACTAGGGAAGGGTATCGTGGTTTTCACTTTCAAAGCACAGTTTTCATATAAGGAAGCATCTTAGTGAATAGAATTAATTTTATTATTTCATCTGTGTTTAACTTATTTCACTTTTACTTATTATTAGCTGAAAATTGGTATTTAAGATCTGAACGTGCAAAATAAGACTGCTGAAGAAAAAGCCCAGTTCTCAAAGGCAAAGAACTACTACAAAAAGTGGTGTGATTTGTCTAGGCATTTGTTGCTTTGATACTTTGTGTGCCTGAAATCAGGAGTTAAACCCCTTGTTCTTTGAGATCCTAATTCTAAGAGCTATAAATCTATGAACCAGAATCTGAAGGAGAATAAAAATAAAACCTTTTATCATTAGCATGACTAAGAAACACTTTCCAACTAGATTGTATTGTATCTTCATAGCATGTCATATTCTATCTACATGCCAAGTGGAAAATATAGTTGGAAAGGTTTTTTTTTTTTTTTTTTTTAGCCAAATATAACTCTGTTCTGGGAAACTACTTTCTTTACCAACCACAGCTATTTAGACACATCTTAGGATGTATCAATAGTACAGGTGTCCAAGAAATACCCACCATGGTCTTATGAATCAACTCTTAGAAAAAATTGCAAATACGTTACCAAGGCCCCTGGTTCTGGCATAGTGTCTGCTGATTTTTCATGCAGATGTCTAACTCAGCCAAGCAATTGGTTATGCTTTGTGAGAGGGAAAACAGACGTATCCTGTAATAGCCAAGCAAGACCTCTCCATATGGTTGTCTCAGGTTTCTATCATACTTAACACATCAAAACCAAATCCCCTAAATGTGTTCCAACTGCAATCTTTCCTATCTCAGTAAACAGCACCACCATACACCCAGGAATTC
This sequence comes from Tragelaphus eurycerus, assembly GCA_935064755.1. Classification (NCBI taxonomy): domain Eukaryota; kingdom Metazoa; phylum Chordata; class Mammalia; order Artiodactyla; family Bovidae; genus Tragelaphus; species Tragelaphus eurycerus. The sequence goes on from CAKXYN010000043.1 coordinate 18,317,704, forward strand.
AAGTCCAAACCTAGGGATCATTCTAGTTTCGGCTTTTACCGCACTCCCCAAATCCAATTCATCAACAAATTCTGGAAATTCTGAACAAATTCTTCTGAAATAAATGCTGAATTTCAACATTATTACTCATGTGATCCTACTCTATGCCGCTATCATCACTCACCTGGACTGCCATACCAGCCTCGTGTTTTCCCCGTTAGTCCTCTATACTCCATTCTCTAGCCAGAAAATGGAATCATCTTTTAAGAACACAAATTGGTCCCTATTTCTTCTTTGTTTAATTCAACCCTGTCCATGGACTTTCACTGTAACTAAAACAAAGCCAATAATCTTACCATATTCTATAAGATCCTGCTTGATCTGGCTTCTGCCTGCCTCTATGGTCTCACCTCCTACCTCTCACGCTTTTGTTCAATTCGTCTCAACCAAATTGTCTTTTTCTTCTGTTCCATGAACCTGTGGACCAAGCGCCTCTGCACTCAGTGCCTTTGGGTTACTGTTCCCTCTGCCTGATTTGCTTTTCCTGGGCCTTTTTATAGTTGTCTCCCTATAATCCAGGTCTCAGCTCAGGGATCACCTCCATGAGAGAGAAGCCTCCTTCTTTCTCCTCTCCCTGCTCAATATATTTATTTGGGGATTTAACTTTTCTAAACTATATTCACCTATCACTTAGTTTTTTAAATTAAGGTAAAATATATATAAAATAAAAATGAATAAAACAGCATCTCTAGTCACTAATCTATCACTTTGTTTTCATTAGAATCATAATCATCTCAAATTAATTTTTAAAATTTCCATGTTGACTTGTTTATTGTGAGTTTCCACTACAATTTGAGCTTCATGAGAAGGGAATTTGTTTCAATGACCCCCATGTCTGCCATGTATCTCAGCATCTACAAGGTCTTATGTACAGCACGTTGTTGTTGTTCAGTTGCTAAGTTCTGTCTGATTCTTTGTCCTCCACTGTCTCCCAGAGTTTGTTCAAATTCATGTCCATTGAGTCAGTGATGCAATATAACCATCTCATCCTCCGTCACCCTCTTCTCCTTTTGCCTTCAATCTTTCCCAGCATCATGGTCTTTTCCACTGAGTCAGCTGTTCACATCAGGTAGCCAAAGTATTGGAGTTTCAGCTTTAGCATCAATCCTCCCAATGAGTATTTGGGGTTGATTTTCTTTAGGACTGACTGGTTTGATCTCCTTGTTGTCCAAGTGACTCTCAAGAGTTGTGTCCAGCACCATAGTTAGAAAGCATCAGTTCTTTGGTGCTCAGCTTTGTTTATGGTCCAACTTTCACATCTGTACATGACCACTGGAAAAACCACAGTTTTGACTTTGTATATCATACACTTTCAATAAATGTTTGTTAAGTGCATAGATTTCACTTGCCTAAGAGAGGAAGTAATCTGTTAGCTGAGAATGGTCAAAAACATTCATTTGAAAAGAGTGCTTTAATATTTTGTTCAAGTTAGGTTCTGTCTGCATATTAAGAGACTATTGCCAATATTAATCGGGGAAGGCAATGGCACCCCACCCCAGTACTTTTGCCTGGAAAATCCCATGGATGGAGGAGCCTGGTAGGCTGCAGTCCATGGGGTCGCTAAGAGTCAAACATGACTGAGCGACTTCATTTTCACTTTTCACTTTCATGCACTGGAGAAGGAGGTGGCAACCCACTCCAGTGTTCTTGCCTAGAGAATCCCAGGGACGGGGGAGCCTGGTGGGCTGCCGTCTATGGGGTCGCACAGAGTCGGACACGACTGAAGCGACATAGCAGCAGCAGCAGCCAATATTAATGCACATGGAATGGTTCCTTGATACAAATGATAAATTGTCAATATACAGATAGAGCTTATAACAAAGATGGCAAATAGTGTCTCTATCCATTTCAGCATGTCAATGATGAGGTTCACATCAAAGTAAGACTTGGGAAGCAAAGTTGATGCTGACTTGGATCTGACAGCTAAATCCTGAGTTCTGCTTTTTAGGCAGTGGTCAGCTGGGTGGAACTGCTAACGATGGAAGTGAAACCAGAATATGAGAAGGTTCTAGGCTGGTTTTCAGCACAGAGAAAATGGAAGAATAAGAGGTAAAAACAGCTGCCTAGAAACTCCAAAATGAATATGAATTTCTGAGGAAGTGATTAGGGCAAGTGATATAGAATTAGGGCTTTGAAAAATAAGTGCTCTCACTGGTTGAATGCCTCTAATGTACTAGACCATAGTTTATAATCCTTAGAGAAACAACTTAGGTAGGTGGTAATTCCACATATTACAAATGACTAACCTGAAGCCCAGGGAATTAAATGACTTGCCAAAGCCTCATAGCTACGTAAAGTGTAGAGCAATGACTTACACTAGATTTTTCAAATCCCAAAGCTGGTGTGCTGTCCACTGCACCACACTGTCTTTCTTCCATTTATTACTGAGATTTCTGGCGCCCCGTTTGGGGCCTGGCACAGCGTCCTGATGGCCTCATGCCTAGCTGGGCGGTAAACGCTTCTGCTGCCAGTGGATGAGGGCCGCCTAAGCAAAATGTCCAAGCTGAACGGGATCCAAGGCCTGCTGACCAAGCAAGTTTCCAGGCTCATGCTCACCCCGTTCCTTCAGCATACCTCTACCTCTGCCGGCTGGGAAAGTGTCTTCCAGGTGCTAACAAGAGAGCTCCTCTGGCCATATCACGAGGGGAAGCCAAAGCTCAGCAAAATCATTGCCAAGAGCCTGGGCAGGCTGAGGTCACGTGATTTTACGGGCTGAAGTGTGCAACCGGCAGAGAGAAAGAACTGGGTAACACACAGAAGTGAAGAGGAGGAGAAGTGCGAGAGGACAATCTTCCTGACAGAGATGAATGAGTCATGGGGGTGGCTAGCTCCCCGGGGTAAGAGCTGTGGCTTGGTTTTCCAACTCCTGAGCAGAAAACGGTGCAGAGGACGGGCGGAGACGAGGAGGGGTACGGCAATGACCATTAGGCGCTCCCCACCTCCGAGTCTCATGAAGATGAATGAAGCACCTTGGATGGAGGAAGAAATTTTAAAAAATAATAGAGTTGGAAAGACGGAGCTGACTAAAGGTACTGCAGGGATCTAGAGGAATGAAGGCTCTGCGCCCTCACGCTGAGTGAGGAAAACCATTTCTTCCAACCAAGAGACGCAGAGCTGAACGGTTCAGAGGTTTGAATTCAGAGTTCAGGCTCGGCCACTTGCCAGTTGTGTGAACCCGAGACAATCACTCAAACTTTCTAAGCCTCGAAACGGGACTAAGAGCCCCACTTTGTTAGCCATTTCAAGATATGAAATAAGGCTAACCCCAGTGCAGAGGGTTCTTGTAAAAACTGAATGAGAAAGAATTTGTAAAAACAGTGCCTAGCACGTGATGAGTACTCAGGGTTTGACAGTAATTATTATTGGCCGTGGCTCTTTGTGGAGGGGGAAATATAGCTGGCTCACTATGATCAAGGTCAGCTTATGGGGACAATTCTTCCCTTTATTCTTAACAGTGGTGCCTCCTTGGTTTAATTGTTTGCTGTGCTGTTAGCTCACTCACTACCAACTTGGCTCTTGGCTCACAGAGAAGACAAAGCCCAAGTGTGACAAATTCCGACCCTCTCTACAGCGGCCTTGCCTAAGAGAAGCTCAAGCCATGTTGGTACTCTGTATCATTAGGAGGATAAAGCCATCTCTCCGTGGATGACATTGTATACTTATTTAGACTTTTACAGTTTACAAAGCACTCTTAGCTGAGATGGGTTACATCTTCATTTTATAGATGAGGAAACAAAGACTTAAAGAAGTGAAGTAATTCAATTCAAGTGACATTTGATAATTGGTTGTTGGGGCAGGATCCATACCCAGCTCCTCTGACCACAAGTCTGGGGCTCTTTTATGCAAGATGATATGTAGGACATGTACAGGTAGCAGATTAGAAGGCTAGTTGCTCTCAATCATAAAACTGTTGACTTTTAGAACAGGAAGGAGTTTTCAGATGACCTAATACTGTGGTTTCCAGACTGTATGCAGGAAATCCAGTAGGAGGTGAGGCAAGCCAAGTAGGAGGTAGGATTGCATGCAGCTCAGCTTTTATCAATTAAATTTATAATTTACAATGGAGTGTGAATAAATGTTTAAAACAGTAAGACTTTCCTTAAAAAAGAACAAAGTTTGAAAATCCCTGATCTAGTTCAACTAGGTGTACTGAGGCTCAGTCTGGTTGAGTAACTTGTCCAAATCTCGTAACAAGTTAGGAGTAGGGTTGGAACTGGGACTCTGTCTTTGCCATCTGCATATTTAATTGGCATGCCATAAATATCCTCATTCTCCAAATAGTTTTCTTTGTTTGCCTCAAACCTGTCACTTACTTGTGACAATCACATCATTAAGAAATTAGCTCTGGGGTTAGTCTCTCCGGATGACTCAACAATATAACCCTGGGTCAGTCCATTGGTCTCTGAACACTCAGCTTCTCCATGGGTTAAAATGGGATGATAATTCCTGTCTAGGCAATGCTCAGTGGGAATGTTGTGATGACTGCAAAAGAGAACATTTGGAGGTTCACAGGGTTCTTCGAGGGAAGGACATTCAGCAAGTTCAATATGGTAATATTTACAAATCCCTACCAAGTATGTCACTGCTCTTACACCGATCTCTGAAATTTACTATCCTTATTTATTTGTTGCTCCTTAACTGAGAGGGTCATATATTGTATTTTTGCAACCATGTCAAGCACTACTGGTTTGTGAAATAGCCTCTAAAGCTTCTTGTCACACTGGTTTTCTGATAAGACTTCGTGATTTCTTACTACTTACACATGGCAATAATCTTTTAAGGTTAAATACCTTTCATTCCAGACAAGTTATAGAAGCAGCTGTCACTGAAGTGTTCTCAAAAGCCTGGAAGAACCAAAACCAGATTAGATCAAAGGGCTTGTGTGCAAGTTAAGTGTTTGGAAGCCTCCTACCTAGCTCGCAGTTTCTCCTCCTTCAGCAAGGAATACCAAGAAAATGCTATCACAGACCTTCAGGCTGATCTTGAAAACAGCCTAATTTACTTGTCACACTGGCCAAGTTTTTAATCTCTCTGAGCCTGTTTTCTGACTCGTGGAAGGCAGATATAGATTGCCTTCAATTTCTACCTCCTACAGCTTCTCTGGTGGCTCAGTGGTGAAGAATCCTCCTGCCCATGCAGGAGACATGAGTTCAGTCCCTGGGTTGGGAAGATTCCCCGAAGAAAGAAAAGGCAACCTACTCCATATTCTTGCCTAGGAAATCACATGGACAGAAGAGCCTGGCAGGCTATAGTCCATGGGATTGCAAAGAGTCAGACGTGACTTAGCGACTAAACAACAACATTTCCACCTCATAGGGCCTTTAAAGATCAAAAGACAGAGCACACAGTGGCATGTTTTTAAAACTAAAAAGTATTTACTAAGTTAAAGGATTGTTATTTTTAAGAATGTGTAAAATGCTACAATTATTTATAATGTGCATTTTCACTAAGCCCTTTTAATTTGTTAGAAATGCCCACTAAGAATGATCAATTGCTCAGGTTGAAGAGAGATGTTTCAATTTATGCTGATCTCTATGAAGATGGTGTCAACACTGAGCATGGCTGAGTTATTAAGAGAACTAGAGAGTTACCTCCCTAATTGACATTATCACAAAATGAGAAATATTTATATATATATATATATATATATTTTTTTTTTTTCCTCTTTCTTTCTTTCTTTTTAATTTTTGGCCACACACTGTGGCACGTAGAATCTTGGTTCTTCAACCAGGGATTAAACGTATATCCCCTCTAAGTGGAAGCTTGGAGTCTTAACCACTGGACTGCCAGAGGAGTCCCTGTATTTTCTAGCAAGAACATTTAAACCCCCCGCAAAGAAACAGAACTTTAGCAAAATTCTATCGTGAATCCCCCAAATTTCTAACTACCTCTCTTGGAGAATAGCATTTCTATACTTTAAAAAATCTGGACCTAGTTTCCAATATGCGGATGAGCCAGCCACAGAAGCCAAATAATATTTTAAGACAGCAATGTTTACTAATGGGTGTCTGGCTAGAAACATAGTTGGCAGAATTCTGGCCAAGGCATTTACTCTCACTAATGATGTGGAACAGGGCTGTATGATCATGTCCACTTGTGGTAATATTAAGTCTAATACATTAGACAGTCCAAGACTGTCATATTTTGCAATAGAACCACAAACAACACCCCTAAAAGTCCTGGGATTTTTATGGAAGAGGCATTACATTAGAACTAGTTCAGACCTTCCCAAAGTCATTGCCTCAGCCAGTGATTTCACTTAGGACCTTCTTTACAAAAGTGACTTCACAGAGTACAATGGACATCAGACTGTTTTGCAGAATGCTTAGAGACATAGACAGTATATCCTATAAATGGACTATCCCAGGCCAGGAAATATCTATCAGACATTCCCTTAAAAACCACATCAAAGTGCTTTTCTTGCACACATACTAATAGATCCCTAAAATAGAAGGACATTCAATCCATTCCCCCAACTCTGTCCCAGAAAAGCTATTGCCACTTATGCATTATCATTTTCTTTCCTAGCTGGACCTGGCACTAGACTCATCAGTTATTCATCAATAAGGAAGAAGGACAATGACATTCATTTTGACTGTCTGGACACTGTTACTGTATCATTTTGTGGGGAAGAGTAATTTCTATCTATTAAAAGAGGTTGATTTCAAACTTAAATATGTGGGAAATCATTTGGTATTTAATAGAATTCAAGTCATGCACATAGGCCTAAAAATTATAATTAACAAGAAGCAAGGAAAATGAATAACCATTTCCATTATTCTAATGGAAATCCTTAGAATAAAGGAGTAGCTGTTGTTATCATATCAGTACTGCTCAGTATTAAAGATGTCAAGATACTGTCATTGAATTTCTTTCCTGTCTACCTAGTGCTTAGACTTCCAAGGAATCTTCATTCTATTTTGTGAAATTAGATACTGAGTCAAAGATTTTAGAAGTAAACCACAAATTGAGGACTCTAAAGAAGCATTAAGTTTTACAGATTACTATTAAACAACATCTTTATCCCATATTAATAATTTAACCATGACATTTGTCAAAAATTTCAAGATCTATGTTAGATACATCCAGTATTATCTGAAACCAAATCTGGCTATTTCAAATGTATTAGAATTTGGCTCTGGGATTTTAAAATGTCCTGGGTCCCTCGTCCCTTCTTTCCTTGCCTCCTTCTTTCCTCCCTCTCTTCCTTCCATTTATTCTTCCTTTTTCCATTCTTAGAGCCTTATGGTGCTCCTTACTTATATATAGGGCAACATTTCAGCAGAAGAAAGTACTTTAGGAAGGAAAGTGCTAACCCGTCACGTGGCCGCATTGAGATACAGAGATGTATTTGCCAGTCATGATGCTGTAAGTCATTAGGACTCATACAGCCTCCATCAAGATGTTTGTGCCTCAGGTGTTGATGCAGATATAAAGATTATCCCTTTAATTTTTAACATAGTCAAAGTTAATATGTACCATTTCCTTTTCAATGCTGTTAATGTTAATACAAACCTTTTAATTTTTAACATTTTAAGAGTTAATATAAACTCCATTAATGCTTCTCAGCTGATCACAGGATTATTCATCAAGCAGTAGTTGTATAGTTTTTTGCTGTAGATAGCCAGTTAAGTTTTTGGTGATGATATTGTCAATGGTTATAATGACATCTACTTATACTTAGATTCTTTAATATATATATACACACAAAGTACTATCCTTCTCAGTCCCTCATTTGAGACTATCCTCAGCACCTTGCTCATTGCTCCCGGCTTCTTCCGCAGTTGCCTCTGTGACCTCCTGACCTTTTCTCCAGGCAGCTGCTCTTTTACCCCGGGGCTACATTCTTCAGCTGTGCATCAACTCCTTCCTTCATTCTTCCAAGTACAGGTAACACAGCCTATTGTGTGTGGTAGACTTGACTAAGTGTCTTCCTTTCCTGGGTTGTGGTACAAACTGCCACAAACCGAATGGCTTAGACAATAAAAATTTACTGTCTTAAAGTTCTGAAAGCCAGAAATCTGAAATCAAGGTGTTGACAATTATTCCTTCTGAGAGCTATGAGGAAAGAATCTGTTCAGAGGCCTCCAACTCTTTGCGACCCCATGGACTGCAGCACCCCAGGCTTCCCTGTCCATCACCAACTCCTGGAACTTGCTCAGACTCGCACCAGTCAAGTCGGTGATGCCCTCCAACCATCTCATCCTCTGTCATCCCCTTCTCTTCCAGCCTTCAATCTTTCCCAGCATCAGGGTCTTTCCAGTGAGTCAGTTCTTCCCATCAGGTGGCCAAAGTATTAGAGTTTCAGCTTCAGATCAGTCCTTCCAATGAATATTCAGGACTGGTTTCAAGACAGTTTAACTTGATTACCTCTATAAAGATCCTATCTCCAAATAAGGTGACATTTTGAAGTATCAGATGTTACAACTGCAACACATTCTTTGTCTTTATAGTGTTTATGTGTCTACCAAGTCTCTTCAGTCATGTCCGACTCTTTGAGACCCTATGGTCGGTAGCCCACTGGGTTCCTGTGTCCATTGGATTCTCCAGGCAAGAATACTGGAGTGGGTTGCCATGCCCTCCTCCAGGGGATCTTCCTGACCCAGAAATCAAACACATGTCTCTTATGTCTCCTGCACTGACAGGCCAGTTCTATACCACTAGTCCATGGGGTCGCTAAGAGTCGGACACGACTGAGCGACTTCACTTTCACTTTTCACTTTCATGCATTGGAGAAGGAAATGGCAACCCACTCCAGTGTTCTTGCCTGGAGAATCCTAGGGACAGGGGAGCCTGGTGAGCTTCCGTCTGTGGGGTCGCACAGAGTCGGACACGACTGAAGCGACTTAGCAGCAGCAGTGCCACCTGGGAAGCCTTTATAGTTTTTAAGAAAGAAAGTGAAGTCACTCAGTCATGTCCAACTCTTTACCACCCCATGAACTATAGCCTACTGGGCTTCTCCATCCATGGGATTTTCCAGGCAAGGGTACTGGAGTGGGTTGCCATTTCCTTCTCCTTATAGTTTTTAGGAGGCTACATTTCAATCCATAACACAAAGTCCTAAAGATAACACATGGGGAAGACCGCATATAAAAGAAAAACTTACACTGAATTTCAAGTGTCATTGTCAAGGAATCCATTGACTCTGTTACAAGCTCCGATTCTCTTCTCCCTTCTGTCCAATCCACTACCATGTTTCTGGGGCCAGCTCATCATCCTGGCTGGTAATACTATTATGCACATCTCTTACATCCTGTGATGGGTAATTTTATGTGTCAAATTGACTGGACCACAGGGTACCCAGATAATTGGTCAAACATTATTCTGAGTGTTTCTATAATGTTTGGGGATGAGGTTAATATTTAAATAAATCAGTAGACTGAGTAAAGCAGATTTCTTTCAATAATGTGAGTAGGTCCCACCCAATCAGTTGAAAACCTGACAAGAACACAAGGCTAGCCCTCCCCTGCCTTCTGCCTGGTGGCCTTAAAACGGGAATGTCAGCTCTTCCTTGTTATATAGCAGCTTCCTGCTTTAAGATGCAAACTAGGACACTGGCTCCGTAGAGTATGTACACACACACACACACACACAACACACACACACACACACACACACACACACACACACATACTCACACACACACACACAAACTAATGATTCTGTTTCTCTGCTGCTGCGTCACTTCAGTCGTGTCCAACTCTGTGCAACCCCACAGAAGGCAGCCCACCAGGTTCCCCCGTCCCTGGGATTCTCCAGGCAAGAACACTGGAGTGGGTTGCCATTTCCTTCTCCAATGCATGAAAGTGAAAAGTGAAAGTGAAGTTGCTGAGTCTTGTCCGACTCTTAGCAACCCCATGGACTGCTCCCTTCCAGGCTCCTCCGTCCGTGGGATTTTTCCAGGCAAGAGTACTGGAGTGGGGTGCCATTGCCTTCTCTGTCTGTTTCTCTGGGGAAGTCTAATTGATACATTCCCTAAGACCGACCTATAAAGAAAAATCACAAATAACATAATTATCCCTTCACATTTGCAACCTATCTGCCACAAAACTAGCCCTTTATCTTATTAAACACAATACCCAACTCCCCTAATTGTAAGCCTTTGCTGTTATTGTTCAGTTGCTAAGTCGTGTCTGACTCTTTGCAATCCCATAGACTGCAGCACGCCAGGCTTCCCTATCCTTCACTATCTCCTGGAGTTTGCTCAAATTCATATCCATTGATTCACTGATGCTAGGGTTATTCCTCTAGGTTTTTAACCCGGGTTCGATCTCTGGGTCAGGAAAATCCCCTGGAGAAGGAAATGGCAACCCACTCCAGTACTCTTGTCTGGAAAATCCCATGGACGGAGGAGCCTCGTAGGCTACAGTCCATGGGGTCACAAAGTGACTGAACGACGACACGTTTGCATGGTTAAGGATATTACCCCATTTGTCTTATCAAGAATAAAGCAGGAGTCCACCCCAGAAACAAGATCCAGCAGCCAACGTTAGTGCAGCCATAGATTGAGAAATCCTGAGGTTACAGACCTAGAGCACTCAGCCATGTGCACAAAGCTTCTCACACATTCTTTGCATATGCCTCAAAATTTGAGGACTTTCTCAAATTTTCCTCATCTAATTTCACCTAAGTTTTTTCATTCAACTAGACAATTCCTTTATCAAACTGTCTTTTATAGCTTCACACTGCATGTGTGTGACTTTGTACAGAATTAGCCTTGTCTAATTAGTACAAAACGCTCCACAGTTTAAACACATAAGAGCTGAACCAAATCAGACCCCTGAAAGAGCGCCTCCAGGTTGGAAGGGGATGAAAAACTCCCCCTGACTCTGCAGCTTGACTTCCACTTTTACTTCACATTTCTGTTTTCCTGACTTAGTGTCATAGTATCACAAATTCATGCCTCATCCAAGCCTGTGTGGTTCCCCCTTTAAAATGTTCAATGTGGACAAAGTTGTTTCCTTTGTCACAACTGAGACAGGCTGGTATTTTCAAGAACAGCTTTACTAAACATGAGGGAAAACAGAGAAGAAATCATCACAGAAAACATACATAGGATGAAAATAGCCAAGTTTCCAACTGCAGGTCTCTGTTTCTAAAAATTCCATTAGAAGTAGGAAAGCTTTAGAGGGCCTCCATCCCATTTTGCCCTAGTCATCCACATCCCTTCATTTGGCTGTGTCCTGTCTGGACTCCTCTCTGACCTCCAACACTTCACCAACCTCTGAACTCTACAATCTCGAGATTCTATTTTGAATTTTTGAGCCCAATATCTCAAAGAAAGAATGCCTTCTAACTTACTTTTTAAACTAACATTCTCCCAATAAAAATATCCTGGACTCCCAAAGACCTACCAAAATGCTGGCTTACAAGAGATTTTTCAAGTTTGGATTTGAAGATCCACTGAGTTTCAAACATTACCTCTTCCCAATATTGATATTAAACCAGCAGAAAGCAAAGTGTATGCTAGGAAATGACCCATGGGATAATGAGTATTCTCTACAATGGCAAGTAGGGGTCTATGGTCAAATACTGGGTTGGCCAAAAAGTTCGTTCTAGTCTTTCTATACAGTGTAACCTGAATGAACTTTTTGGTCAACCCAAAACTTTTGAGGCATGTCAGGCCAAACTAAGCTCAGTTTCCTCCACTGCATAATTTCTCAAATCATCATGCAGTCAATGAATATTTATTGAGCACCTATTATGTGCCAGGCACTATGTGCTGAAAAAACTCCAGTGAAGAGCAAAACATCTGCCTGCCTTCATAAAATTCACTTTCTAGCTGACGTTTATGAATAAAAGTGAATAAACAAACAAGATTTCAAATACTGCTGAGGACTGTGAAGATCTCAATGGGTGATATTATAGGGAAGGACTGGAAGTGGGGAACCCAGCAGGCAGAGGGAACAGTGGGTCCACAGACCTCACAGGTCAAAGTCTGACATGTGAAAAGAACAGACAGGAGCCTCTGTGGCTGGAGCTGAGAACCTGCATGTGATGAGGTGTGATCTTAGAAACTGCATGAAGAAGTAAGGCTTGATTGTTGTGCAACGGAAAGCAATTTGAAGTGTGTTAAGCCTTGGCTCAATCTAATTGACAGTTTGGAGAAAAACCAAAAAGCCAAAACAGAAAAATCTCTCCTTGGCTGTTGGGTAGAGAATAGAATCTAGAGGCCAAGATACAAGTGGAAACCAGTTAGGAGGCTCTTTTCATTCATCCAAGATGATGATGGTCTTGTCAGTGCAGAGAGAGAGAGGGGGGATGGATTTAGCACGTTTTTGAGTAGAGACAACAGGGCTTCCTGATGGCTGATGGGTGTAATAGGGACAAGACTTCACTTTCACTTTTTACTTGCATGCATTGGAGAAGGAAATGGCAACCCACTCCAGTATTCTTGCCTGGAGAATCCCAGGGACGGGGAGCCTGGTGGGCTGCTGTCTATGGGGTCGGACAGAGTCGGACATGACTGAAGCGACTTAGCAGCAGTAGCAGCAGGGACCAGAGTAAGACAGTCATCACTTCCAGCTCTGGGGCGTGAGCAATGAAATACATGCTGGTATTACTGAGGCATGTCAGCTCAAACCATCTGAGCTGGAATTGACTGAGCCAGAAAAGACTAGAGAAGCAAAGGCTTAAAGGCATGAGGGAAATAAAAAGATTGTTTTACCCAAGCTGAGTTCAAGATACCTATTACACATGTAAGAGATGCTATCAAGTGGACAGGTCTTACACATAGATGAGTCTGGAGCTTAGGAGGAAGGTTTTGAGATATAAATTGGGAACCCATTAGCATACGGATGGCATTTAAAGTCCTGGAACTGGATGAGATTACCTAGGGAGGGTGTAGAGAGGAGTTCAGGCCCACAGCCAAGCTCCGAGGCACTTCCAATTTAGAAATCTGGTATAGAGCAGGAGCCATCAGAGCAAAGTTGTAACCTGTTTACACGCATCAATGATTCTACAGCAGGCAGTGTTTCCCAGACGTATTTGACCTGGGAACCTTTTGTCACACAGCATCCCACAGGCCCAAGGTTCCAAGGAAAACCTTTTGGGAAAACTTTTTAAATCCTCATAGCTGCACTCCACTGTGGCACAACTTCTAAGCTGACATAGGTTAAGTCTTCTCTCTTTAGGCAGAGAGGTGTTTCAATAAAAGCCCATCAGTTACTGGACAAAACAGTTCCCTGAAGATCTAGGCCAAAAATACACCTACAGGAATCATACATGTGCCAAACGCAGTAAAAAGGAAAGGAGGGCTGTTCCACCACGGCCTCATGGAGCCAGACCTCACATGCCAGAACTTTTAGCCTTTACACGAGTAATAGTTATTTTGGTGGAGGGCTGAGATCGAAAGTCTGAGGAGAGGGCTAGGGAGTAAATGCTCTTTGTGTGTGTGAACTATATAAGTTTTTCCAGGATACTAGCATTTCAGTGTTTCTTTATCTATATACATTATACCGGAGAATCATATGGTGTTCTGGAAAGAGTTTATTTATGTATTTGGCCACACCACGTGACTTGCAGGATCTTAGTTCCCGAGCCAGGGATTGAACCCAGGCCCTTGGCAGTGAAAGCACAGAGTCCTAACCACTGGACCACCAGGGAATTCAAAAGGAAAGAGATCATTGAGATAAAGATATATTTCTCTATTTTCTGGTTAGTTTCCTTCTTCTTTTTTTTTCTTTAAACACAAATGATAGCATTTTATCATGGAAAAAGCAGCCCAAATATAGGATTTTGTAAACACTGATAGGTGAACAAGTGCAAATTTAAATGTAAATACACAGTAAAGGGGCTTTCCTGGTGGCTCAGTGGTAAAGAATCTGCCTGCAATACAGGAACTGCGGGAGACAAGGGTTCAATCCCTGGGTCGGGAAGATCCCCTGGAGGAGAGAGCATGGCAACCAATTCCAGTATTCTTGCATGGAGAATCTCATGGACAGAGGAGCCTGACAGATCGTCAAGAGTCAGACACGACTGAAGTGACTTAGCATGCATGCATAAAGTCAAGGCCAAACCTACAGCACTTTGCCTTTAAGAGGAAATGTAATGTTCTGTAAAGGTGATCCCACCCGTAGCACGAATGCAGCTCCATCTTTCATAAAGATACCAGGTTTGCTCTCTGAACTTTGCCCAGTCTAACAATCTCAAAATGATGGCAAGAAGTGGCACTAAATAAATCACTAAGATTTGATTCTTAACTTTCTATTGACTGTTACTCAATAAAGGCTTTTGTTTCTGTTTTAAAGAATAGAAACTCACTCAGGTATGCTTTTGGGATCTGAGGCATCCCTGAGAACAGGTTTCTCTCTATAACACATTTTCCTTCCTCTTTCTTTCTGTGTGTCTCTTGCTCTGTATGTGTGTGTCTGTCTTTTTCTCTCTATCACCACACACACCACACACATACATTACATACACAGAGGCTCAGAGGCTGTATGTTCATTCTCTCATAGGACTCTGGAATGTCTCGTTTTTTAGTTATGTGCTAAAAGATCGTATTAAAATTCTCCATATTTGCATACCACAGTTTAAGTGAATCACATATGTTATGAACTGATTGTGTTTCCATAAAACTCATATATTGAAATCCTAACCCACAATGGGATGGTATTAGGAGGTGGGGCCCTTGGGAGGTAATTAGGTCATGAGGGTGGAGCCCTTACAAATGGAATTAGCTCTCTTATAAGAAGAAACAAGAAAGATGATCTCTCTCTCACTCACGTGAAGATGTAGTGAGAGAAATAACATCTGCAAACTACGAAGAGTGTCCTCACCAGACATGAGCTCTGTCTGCACTTCATCTTGGACTTCAAGTCATCAGAACTGTGAGAAATAAGTGTTTGTTGTAAGTCTATAGCTTTATAACATATCACACTGACTGAGACAGCATACTTGGTCTCGAGGTTTGCTTTACGGGCAGTCCAAGGTCCAGAGAGGAGAGACATGACCAGTGGAAGCAGCCCTCCATGGGTTAGATAAGCCTGAATTCTGCTCTTTGGGGGCTGTAGGCAAGTGGCTTCACTGGGGCCTCAAATTCCTCTTCTGCAAAGTGAGGAGACTGGGTAGGGATAAGATCTTCAAGATGCATTTTTCAGCATTTATAGTCTGATTTTATGATTTTGTGATGGAGTGACTTGGCTGAGGTCAGTTTGGTGGCCCACGGCAGAGCGGAAGCCACATCTTCTGTCACCTGTTCTGTTTCATGGCATCAAACGGCATTTCCACTTTAAAAAGGTTTAAGCATCAGCTCATCATTCTCATCTATTTGGATGGCTCTGGAAACACTGTAAGAAGGCAGCACTGTACAATTTTTTTTTGAGTATATATTTTGAAGTCAATGAAACTTAGGTTTGGATCTAGGGCCACTTTCAGCCCCATCATCTTGGAGCAGCTACTTAACTGCTTCTCTGCCTCAGTTTTTGTCTCCTGTAGGACAGGTGTATTCTGTACCTGCCTCACAGGGTTGCTGATCAGACTGAAACTGTCTGTAAAGCACCATGGCCATAGTAGGTATGAGCATTCTGTCTTTGTCCACTCAGGCTGTCATAACAGAATACCACAGACTAGGTGGCTTAAACAACAGAAATTTATTTCTTAGTCTTGGAGATGGAGAAGTCCAAGGTCGAGGCACCAGCCAATCCAGTGTCTGATGAAGTCCCATTTCCAAGTCACTCCTTCAGTCCCTGAAGTCCCTGCCCCTTCAGGGCAGAAGGACCAGCTAGCTCTTGGTCTCTTCTTACAAGTCCCACTATAAGGGCTCCATCCTCATGATCTAATCACCTCCAAAAGTCCTTACCTCCTAATATCAACACACTGTACGGGGAGGGGGTAAGTTTTCAACATATGAATTTGGAGAAGACACCCTCTTAATTATTTGGAGGAGATAAAGCACAGAGTTCATGAACCAGGATGAAGGGGAAGCATATAGTGGCTTTATTTTACATATTGTTATTGTCGTTCAGCCACTAAGTTCTGTCTGATTCTTTGTGACCCCATGGACCGCAGTATGCCAGGCTCCTCTGTCCTCCACTGTCTCCTGATGTTTGCTCAAATTCATGACCAGTGAGTCAGTGATGTTATCTAACCATCTCATCCTCTGCCACCTCCTTCTCCTTCTGCCCTCAATCTTTCCCAGCATCAGGGTCTTTTCCAATGAGTCAGCTCTTGGCATCAGGCAGCCAAAGTATTAGAACTTTAGTTTCAGCATCAGTCCTTCCAATGAATATTCAAGACTGATTTCCTTTAGGATGGACTAGTTGGATCTCCTTGTAGTCAAGGGACTCTCAAGAGTCTTCTCAAGCACCATAACTCAAAAGCATCAATTCTTTGGCACTCAGCCTTCTTTATGTTCCAGCGTTAGCATCCAAACATGAGTACTAGAAAAACCATAGCTTTGACTATATGAACATTATACCTTTTATGTGTAAGTAATATTTATTAAGGAAACCGTTGTAGTTCTATCCCTCTGGTTGAGAATCTTTTCAAAATATTAGTTTATGTTCCTTCTTTGGAAAGCACACACAGAATATAATTGAATCTTTCTTGATGATTGAAGATCTTGCCATGCCTCAGGCTATTTACTCAGAACTTGAATTCAAATTATTCAACTGCCTAGATAAATACACAGAAGGTGCAAAACCTAGTTAGAATGTGTTGAGCTCAGGAAATCTTCTAGAAGTTTATCATTTGTTTTGAATTGAAATCTTTGTTAACAATTTCTTTGCGGTTCAAACTTCTAAACATGTGCAAACATTCCATTTATAGATGAGGATCTTGGATATGGTGTTCTGGTTAAACAAACAACCAACAAAATTTTCGTCTTTTCCATTACTGCTTATTACAGCATATTGAATGTAGTTCCCTGTGCTGGATAGTAGGAACTTGTTGTTCATCCACTCTCTATGTACTAGTTTGCGTCTGCTAATCCCAAACTCCCAACCCATCCCTCTCCTGCCTCCACCCTTTGCCCTGACACCCTCTAATTCTATGAGTCTGTTTACGTTTCATGGATAAGTTCATTTGGGTCATATTTCAGATTCCACATATAAGTGATATCACAGTATTTGTCTTTCTCTTTCTGACTTATTTCACTCAGCATGATGATCTCTAGGTCCATCCACGTTGCTGCAAATGGCATTATTTTTCCTTCTGTTTTGTGGCTGAGTAATATTTCATTGTACTTGTGTGTATACACATAAATGTATACAAACACATATACAAAGTGTGTGTGTGTATATATACACCACACATCTTTTTTAGAATGCCTACTTTGTTGAAGGACCTAAACCAGGCACAATTTTGAATGCGAGGAAATATTAAGATTAATTTGAGGCCTTAAGGAACATATGCTCTCTCATTGGGGAGGCAAAACATAAACTCATGAAGAAGTAACTATCAGATCAGATCAGATCAGTCGCTCAGTCGTGTCCGACTCTTTGCGACCCCATGAACTGCAGCACGCCAGGCCTCCCTGTCCATCACCAACTCCCTGAGGTCACTCAGACTCACATCCATCGAGTCAGTGATGCCATCCAACCATCTCATCCTCTGTAACTATAGCAAGATCCAAATAAATAAAAGAAGTCTTTATAAAGAAGTCAGTACTTGAAATGGGACTTGAACTGTGGTTGGATTTGGACCAGCAATGGTCTGTGATAGTGTTTCTGGAAAGGGACCACTTCCAAGGCCCAAGTGTGGGCTCCTGCCTAAGACTCAGAAATGAGTTGTCCAAGGATACACACATGCTGACAAGGCAAGAGCCTTTATCAGGAAGGGGTGCCCAGGCAGAGAGCAGCAGCG
This sequence comes from Tragelaphus eurycerus, assembly GCA_935064755.1. Taxonomy (NCBI): domain Eukaryota; kingdom Metazoa; phylum Chordata; class Mammalia; order Artiodactyla; family Bovidae; genus Tragelaphus; species Tragelaphus eurycerus. The sequence continues at coordinate 18,335,545 of CAKXYN010000043.1, forward strand.
TAAGGGAGCCCAGGAGAACGGCTCTGCTGCGTGGCTAACGGACTCAGGTTTTATGGTAATGAGGTTAGTTTTGGGGTTGTCTCTGGCCAATCACTCTGACTCAGGGTCCTTCCTGGTGGCCCAGGCATAACTCAGCCAAGATGGATTCAAGTGAGACGGATTCTGGGAGACTGGTGGGACATATGGACTGGCATCTCCTTTCTGCTTTTGACCATTCCTGATTTCCTCTGGTTGTTAGTAGCTTGTTAGTTCCGTGTTTCTTACCAAGACCTCCTGTTGTACGATAACTCATGCAAGTGGTTAAGATTGTGTCTGGCCAGGGTGGGAGGAGGTTTCAGTCAGGGGTTCCACCAGTGTTTGCTAGGGATGGGTCTTTAAAGTAGAGGGGATAATCTTAATATATGCACAAGGGGGATGGGACGACTTGGATATATCCAAAGGACTACATTTGTTCATTTCAGAGAAAATTAAGGCTAATGCAAGATATTTAGCTGGGAATTTCCTGGTTTCTGATACCATGTACTAAAGATACAGATCTCTTGAAAAATGTTTCTTAGGCCCCAGTAGTTGTGGAAAACTGTGATCCCCGGTATACTCTTTTGTAAATTAGTTTAGTTCTGTGGGCTGATACTATGTAGATCCAAAAGAATTCACAGGGTTTTGAATTTGCCTGTTGTTAGAGGTCTAGACCCATCTCTTATACACCAGACAGCCCTACCAAGACCCATTCTCCTTCGTTGTAGAAAAGAACCTTTCCAGACATTGAGTAGGTCCTGGATTTGGATCCCTGTTGCCCTTCCCTAAACCCCTCAAGCCAGGAGCGTGGAGGAGGGAGAGAAACAGGTTTGTCCAACCTCCCCGCTTGCCTTCAGTTCAGTTCAGTTCAGTCGCTCAGTCGTGTCGGTCTCTTTACGACCCCATGAATCGCAGCACGCCAGGCCTCCCTGTGCATCACCAATTCTCGGAGTTCACCCAGACTCACGTGCATCGAGTCAGTGATGCTTGCCTTACCTGCTGCTCCTTTGTCAGCTCAGCCCTGTGCCCACCCGCATCTGATACTGACTCCGTGAAAACAAGGTCAGTTTCTTCAGAGATAAAGAGCACTTCACCTATTTGATCAATGAACTTATACACTCCTTCTTTATGAAAATGGAAAATGAGAGAAAGGCAGGAAAAGTCTGTGTAGGATCTTGGCTTTGTGGAACACGCGTTAGTCTGCTTTGTGGACGCCATCACTTCCAGAGCAGGGAGAAAAACAAACAAAAGAACACACACACACACATACACAAGTGAAAAAACCCATGACATAGCCATGCACATTCCACAATTGTTTTTAAGTCTTTATTTAATTTGCTACAATATTGCTTCTGTTTTATGTTTTGGTGTTCTGGCTGCCAGGCATGTGGGAATCTTAGCCCCCCTACCAGGGATTGAACCTGCAACCCGCTGCATTGGAAGGCAAAGTCTTAACCAGTGCACCACCAGGAAAGTCTCTGCATTGCACACTGAAGCATCTGGGCAGTGAGCCTCTTGTTAAAAATTGCTGGATGGATAGTCTCATGAACATTTTCAAGCACTGATTGGTTTGTAGGAGAGAAAAGAAAGATTGAGATTCTCAAACTCAGGTTTCCATCTGTAAAGCAAATCTAGACTATGCTGAAGAACATGACATTTTTGCTTTTTGAGAAGACAAACATTTTATCCCGAACACAAAACATGGAAGGCCCTTGGTCTAAGGCCTCCCTGTCTAGAGTCCCTTCTAATCTTACTATTATTTTTTTGGGGGGGTTAATTTTCCCATTTCTGGTCTCTTTGTTTCTGCCCTTCAGCTTCAATCATAATGCAAAACTGCTTCCCATATAGTGAAAAACTCCTTTCCTCAACAGGCACAGGACTCAAATGGTAGAAATGAAAGGAAATGAAAAATCACCAAATTCACCCTCCTAGCTTTTAAGATAAGGAAAATGAGGCCCTGAAAGATAAAGTGGCCTTGTTGAGTATAGGGATGGTAAGAATGGAAGCAAGTGGTAGAAGTTTATACGGTCATTCATATAGTATTTGATGGTCAACAGAGAGCCAACATACATGTGATGTTATAAAACTTGTGATTTAGATGATATCAATACCCACTCCAGTGTTCTTGCCTGGAGAATCCCAGGGACAGAGGAGCCTGGTGAGCTTCCGTCTGTGGGGTCGCACAGAGTCGGACACGACTGAAGCGACTTAGCAGCAGCAGCAGCAGCAATACGTCCATTTTACAGGTGAGGAAGCTGAGGCCCAGAGAATTCTCCTATGAGGGGAAAGAGCACATGCGTTTTTATCAGGTCACCTGCCCACGACAAAGCCTAATGACTCTGCAGTACCAAACTCTGCTTTGAAGTACTGGGCATACAAAGATGAATGGCACTGCCCACACGCTCATACCTATTGGGAAAAGGCTTTTGTCTGCCTGTCATGCGGGAAACCTGGGTTTGATCCCTGGGTTGGGAAGATCCCCTGGAGAAGGGAAAGGCTACTCACTCCAGTATTCTGGCTTGGAGAATTCCATGGATTGTATAGTCCATGGGGTTGCAAAGGATCGGACCGGACTGAGTGACTTTCACTCACTTCACTTCACTCAAGGCCACCCACAGGGTATTCTAATGCTGTCAAAAAAATTACCGAAGTCCTAGAGGGTCTGAGTCCTATAGGGTCATTTGACTCCGTCCTTAACATGGCTGTGTGGAAACTTTAGAAAGGAAGGGACAGTTCCTCTGCACAGAAACCTACATTTTAAACTGCGCACAGTGAGAGTCTGTGAAATGTGAAAAGCAGTAAAGTTGGCTCAAGGTTAAAGAGACATTTGGAGTTTAATTGGAAATAGAGGTGAGGTAGGAACAATCCACTCCAGTATTCTTGCCTGGGAACTCCCATGAACAAAGCAGCATGGCGGGCCGCAGTCCTTGGGGTCACAAAGAGTCAGACATGACAACGGCTAAACAATTACAGCAGGGATGAACTGAGGGCTTTCTGGCCTCTTCTTAACCTGTCTTGTACTGTCCTTTGTGAGTAATACCCTGCCTTTTCAGGGTGACACTGACAAGCACAAGCTCTCCCCACCCCCACCCTTTTATTCTTGATAAAAGAATTTGATCAACAACTAGATCATATCCTTCATGGATGGTGAAAAAAAATCATCTGGAACTTCTGTTCATTTAAGACGAGTAGGCAAACCACTGCCTGTTTTTGTAGGCTCATGAGCTAAGAATAGTCATTACATTTTAAAATTTTATCTCTTTATTTTTGGTTGCGCTGGGTCTTCGTTGCTACGCACAGGCACAGGCTTTCTCTCATTGAGAGGGAGCTACACTTCATTGCAGTGAGCGGGCTTCTCATTGCACTAGCGTCTCTTGTTGCAGAGCACGGACTTTATGCATGTGAGCTTCTGTAGTTGTAGCTCATGGGCTTAGTTGCCCTGGGGCATGTGGAATCTTCAAGGACTAGGGATCAAACTGGTAACCCTAGCATGGGGAGGTAGACTCTTAACCACTGGACCACCAGGGAAGTCCCTACTTTTTCAAATGGTTGAAAATCAAAAGAAGAAGCTTTTATGCCATGTGAATACAATGTTAAATTGAAATGTCAAAGGCAATAAAGTGTTACTGGGCAGGCAGGCGCTTTCATCATTTGCATGATGTTTATGGCAGCTTCTGTGTGACAGCAATGGAGCTTTGTGGTTGCAGCAGAGATTATATGGCCCTCAGAGCTTTAAATATAAATGGCAACCCACTCCAATACTCTTGCCTGGAAAATTCCACGGACAGAGTAGCCTGGTAGGCTCCATGCAGTCCCAGAGAGTCGGACAGGACTGAGTGTGCACGCACACACATTCAGCCTTTAAACATACAACCTTTGCCAGCCCCTCTCTTAAAGCGCTAATCATACTGTATGAGAATCGATTCTGTTCACATCCACCTCCCAAGCTAGACTTTTGAGCTTATGAAAGTCTCCATGTTTCTCAGAATGAGGCTTCATTCCTGGTTGGCTTTCTATAAATGTTTGTAGGATGAAAAGAGGAAATGAATGTGTGCTGTGAGCTTAGGCAAATCAGTTCCCTTTTCTGGGCCTCAATTTCCCCTTTTGTGAAATGAGAGCGTTGGCTACGGTGAACTAGGTCTCTTCTAGCTCCAACATTCTATTTTTTATATTAAAAAAGCTATAACTAAAAATCAATATATCACATTTAGTTCATTGAATCTTATTTTCCCCCAATTTGGGTTTTCCTTTAGTGACTTCTGATTACTCGTTGGTTTCCCAGGACTGTCAACATCATGAAAGGGATGCCTTGACCAGCTAACTTTAGTGGAGTGTCTCAAGTTAGTGGTGTGCTATGTTGTGTGTAATGTGAAAATTCATCGCAAATCAAAAACTTCCTTTCTTCAAGTCCCCTTGTCTCGCATGAATCTAATGGCATAAACAATATTCTTAGGGCATGGTCACTGTTAAGAATCTGGGGACTTCCTGGTGGCCCAGTGGCTAAGACCCCACACTCCCAAGGCAGGGAGTCTAGTCAGGGAACTAGATGCCACATGCCACAACCAAGACCCAGCACGGCTGAACAAATAAATAAATATCTTTCAAAAGAATCTGAAAAAACAAAACAAAAAGCAGGCCTCCCCTAGCAGTCCAGCAGTTAAGATTCCCTGCTTCCACTGTAAGGGGCCTGAGTTTGATTCCAGCTCAGAGAACTAAGATCATGATGCTCGATGTGGCCAAAAAAAAAAAAAAAAAAAGATTCTGAATGTGTGGAATCCAGAGAGCACACTCTGGATTTATGGCCACTTCTCACCTCCATGAAGATGCATCTATGTGATAGGCCTAGAAATGAGTCGTCTGCCCTTACTCAGAATTTTTGCTACTTACAAAAACTTATTAATTGAAAAGTCCTCCTCGAAACCTCACGAGCACTCAGGACCATGCCCTGAGGTGGTATTCGGTGGACACCTTCACACAGAGTTAAGGCTTGATGTGTTATTACCGTGGTTTCATTTAAATCGTTATGCTGCTGTTTCCTCCCAGAAGGGTCTCTGCTTCTCCCTAACCTGCCGTTGTCAAGGGGACAGAATCTTAGAACTGAGGCTCATGAGACATGAGGATGCAGGCTTGCCTGTCATCGGGCCCAATGAAAATTTCATGCACGGAAGTCAAGACCAGCTCTCATGCATTAAGTGCAATTTGTTTTCTGGATTCTTCTGTCTCCCTTTCTACCCATACCCCCCAGGTTTCTAACACTGCCCACTGGTTATCCTGGGCCACTCCTTTGAGGCAGTCAGCATGGGAAACACTCAAGCTTTAAGTTCAGTATCTCCTTTCCCTTTCTCTTATAAACAACCAGCAGTAAGGTAGCGTGGACAAGGGTAAAGCCCCTAGAATCTGATTAGCCCAAGACTCAGTTTCTCCCAGGTGACTCAGTGGGTAAAGGATCCACCTGCAATGAAGGAGACACAGGAGATGAGGGTTTGATCCCTGGGTCAGGAAGATCTCCTGATGGAGGACATGGCAACCACTCCAGTGTTCTTGCCTGGAGAATCGCATGGACAGAGGAGCCTGGCGGGCTACAGTCCATGGGGTCGCAGAGTCAGACATGACCCAAGTGATTTAGCAAGTGCGCCAGTTTCCCCACTGCATTGGTGGAGCTGCAGTTCCTCTTATCTGCTTAATACTTTTAATTAATAATATTAATACTTCTCATCTACCTCCACTAATCATCCAGTATCCCTTAAAGGCAAAGACCATGCATTATTGATTCTTTTTTATCTCACACTCCTCAGTACAGAGCATGCAGCAAATAACTGACATGGGCCTCATATAAGCAGAATGGAACTGACATTACGTAGATTCATGAATGATCGTGAAATGTGGAGTGTGTGAGCTAACAGGGACTCAAAGCCCTGTCTGTTCAGTGAGAGCAAATGAGAGGCAGATGTACACCACCTCCCACTTGTGTGCTAAACAGACAGAAAGAGTCAGTATATTCTTTCCAGCTGGGTGTCCTTCCTGACCTGGGCTTCACGATCTGCAACAATGCTCTTTGGAACGCCATCGCTGTTATGCTGGAGGGAAAAAAAAACAACCTATATACTCTTCCTGAATGCAACTTCCACCTTAGAAACCTAGACCTAGAGAAGATGATATCATTTGGCCAAGAGCACAAAAATAATCACAGGGTGAGTTGGAGCTAGAATATAGGGGTCCAGCTTCTTCATCCAGTGCTCTGTCCACTGCCTATCAACTGAGTTCTAACACAAGTCTCGATGCCTTCAAACCAAGGCGTGAGCACTGGGGGATAGTTCTAGCAAGGACACATGTTTTGTTTTGCTTCCTTTGTTCTTGTTTTGGTTTTTGGAAATGGGAGAACAATTTAGGAGGCAAGTAAATTATTCAATGCACTTTCACTGATGGCAGGCAAAAGAGCAGAGAGGCAAAGGTCCCCAGAGAGCTAGTTAGATAAAAAGAGGACTCTGCCCAGGCCTTATAGATCCATAAACAAGTAGTGAATAAACAACAGGCTGATAAGTGAGCTAACGGAGGTACACTTATCTCTGTTAAGGGTTAGAGTGCATGACCACTCAATAGTGAGAGAGGTCTAGGAAGGCTTAACTGAGGAAGTAATTCTCCCCAAAAAGAGTCCAAGTACTCCAGAGCAAAGAAGGGAATGGTGGTTGAATCATAGGGAACCGCGTATGCAAGGGCACAACCTGAAAAGAGCCTATACATAGAGAGACTTGCAAAAGTTTGGCGGGAAAGGAATGGTGGAATTGGTGAATTGAAGAGGAGGAGGGGAATAGGGCTGTGTCAGAAGAGGTTTCTGGAGAGATAAGCAAACAGCCTGCTTTGAAAAAGTCTACAAAGGCTGATAAGACAGATATGTGTGTGTATATATAATTATAGCACATGATACAATGATCCAAGGCTTTTCAGAGGATCAAAGGAAGTGCAGGGAACTCAGAGGTGATTTCCCACTGGGGGTTAGAGAGTATATCACTGATTAGTCAAGCAGGGTTTGAACTGGTCCTTTTGAACTTGGAGGATTCAGGTAGAAGTTAAAGGTCTGCAGTGTAATTACCTACCCAATTGTGTTCTCTCCCTTTATTTTTTTGAATTGGAATATGATTGCTTTACAATGCTGTGTTACTTTCTTCTGTACAATGAAGTGAATCAACTATACGTATACATATATCCCCTCCCTCTGAGACCTGCCACCCCCAATCCCACCCATCTAGGTCATCTGGGTTTGACATATTTACACTACCGTGTGTAAAGTAGGTAGCCAGTGGGAATCTACGGTATGGCCCAGGGAACTCAGCTTGGTGCTCTGTGATGACCCAATTGTGTTCTTTTTGGGTCATATCTTTAACTTAATGGAGCAGATCCTAAACCTCAACACACTGCCCATTCCCCTTCTGTAACATGTGGTCTGTCTGTTTTGTTCAGCCCTCTATAACCAGTGCCTAGGACAGTGCCTGGCACCCAGGAGGTGCCAAATTAATATTTGTGGAATCGGTCTTTTTAATGATGTACTTTTACCAGGGCAACCACATACTCTAGTTTTTTTTCAGAGTGTCTTTAAGATATCCTGTCCCTTAGTTGCCATTAGAACAACTGTATCTGTCATGTATCTGTAGTTCTGACTTAGAGAATATGGACACACATGAGAAAGCTTCATTCTCATTTTCAAAAACTCTCCCTATGCCAGCTGGAGTGTTTGGGAGGAAGGTGGGAAGAGAATGTGGTTTTCTGGAGAGCACACCATTTCTGGGCTGGCGGCCGCAGGCACTCCCTTCTGCGTGGCTGGCTGCCCACATGGTCTCAGCAGGGCAACCCCTCTGTCTTGTTCTTTGTCCTCGGAACACACAGACTTCGGGAATCGTGGATGAAAGTGGAAAGTATTAGCGACTCGAAAAGGATGTAGCTGGGTGTTTGTGGCCTTATTTGGGTCTTTCCAAACAAGTTTTTGGCTGCTCTACTGGGAGAGAAAAACTTCCACTTCTGCAGAGATGAAAGAATATGCAGTTTCACAGGCTTCGCATCTGCTCCACACTCCCCAGAATGTAACATTCAGTGTGCTTGATTCTCATAGCCAAGTGGACCATCATTGTCAACCCTATATGTTCCCCTCCTCCCATTTTCTTTGTTTAGTTTTAGGTTCAAAATTACTAGGTGTGTATAGGGTTTTGTTTGTTTGTTTTTTTTTTTTTTTTTTTGAGTTAAGAAAGAGGCTTGCATAATATTCTGACTTTCCACAGCCTATCTCTTCCTCTCTGAAAATTTTAAATCCCTTTTGTACTTAGAAAACAATAGAGAAGGCTGCCTTTCCTTTTTTTTTTTTTTTTTAAGTTTTCTATTTTGTATTGCGCTATAGCCATTAATAAACAATGTGTGATAGTTTCAGGTGAATAGTAAAGGGATTCAGCCATAAATATACTTGTATCCGTTCTCTCTCCACACTCGCTTTCCATCCAGGCTGCCACATAACATTGATCAAAGTTTCCTGTGCTACACAGTAGGTCCTTCTTGGTTACCCATTTTAAATATAGCAGTGTGTACATGTCCACCCCCAAATCCTTAACCATCCCTTTCTCCCTAAAGATCCCATCCCCCGAGCCTTCCCCCGGCAACCATAAATCCATTCTCTAAGTCTATGAGTCTCTTTCTGTTTCATAAGTTAGTTCATTTGTATAATTTCTTTTCAGATTCCACATATAAGGGATACCATATGATATTTCTCCTTCTCTGATTTACTTCACTCAGTATGACAATCTCTAGGTCCATCCATGTTGCTGCAAATGACAGCAACAATAAATGACAAATGACATTTGACAATGATGATAAAAAATTATTTCTTTTTTTAATGTCTGAGTAATATTCATATACATATATTTAATATATATACATATATGTTTATATACCACATCTTCTTTATCCATTCCTCTGACAATGGACAGTTAGGTTGCTTCCATGTCTTGACTATTGCAAACAGTGCTGCAATTAACACTGGGGTGCATGTATCATTTTAGGCCATGTTTTTCTCTAGGTATATGCACAGGAGTGGGATTGTAGGGTCACATGGTAGCTCTGAACTTTCAGGTGGCTCAGTAGTAAAGAACCCACCAGCCAATGCAGGAGACATAAGAGACTCGGGTTCGATCCCTGGGTCTGGGAGATCCCCTGGAGGAGGGCATGGCAACCCACTCCAGTACTCTCGCCTGGAGAATCCCATGGACAGAGGAGCCTGGCAGACAACAGTTCATAGGGTCACAAAGAGTTGGGAATGACTGAAGTGACTTAGCACGCATGCGTGCATAGCAGCTCTATTTTCAGTTTTTTAAGGAACCTCCATACTGTTCTCCATAGTGGCTGTATCAATTTATATACTCACCAACGGCATAGGAGGGTCCCCTAGAGATGACTGACTTTCTTAATAGTTTCATTATCCTCCCATTCACCCAAAATGAAAACTTTTAGAGCTATCTCCTCTACTTCTCTCACCACTTCATCCTCAAGCCCTCTTAATTCTGTCCCCAAATTATTCTCACATGTATCCCCTCTTGCCCTCAGTCTCTCAATCTGGGTCATTCCAGCAGCCTCTTACCTGATTTCCCTAAACTCCAAGATCTCCTAATCAGGTCAGTCTTTGCATTTGCATTGCCTCCTCAACAACAAATGAAACTGTGACATCATCCTCCCCTAAAGCCTATGATACTCTCCTTCCAAAGCCATGGGCAGCTCCTCACCACATAGAGAATAAAATTTAAAATCCTTGGTGTAATCAAGACTGTGTTGAGTCTTGACAATGCTTTCTCAGTCAACCTTTGGAAATGAAAAACAAATAGAAGAAAATTTAATTTATACAATAAACTGGGTATATTACATAAAAACTTTTGTCCAAAAATCCACCACAAATGTGTGTCTGTATGTGTATATATATCATGTAGATAGGTAGATGGACAGGTGTGTATATATACACAAATGTTACAGTGATTACTTGAGTTACTGGGCAAGCTGACAAAGTCTCATCATTGTGTGATTTTAGACTGACTACTGAGTGTGTGTGCTGTTCGGAAAAATTACTCAGCAATTCGAAGAAATAAAACAGAAAAGCCACTAAAATTAAAGATATTTTTAAGAAATATAGCTTGACTACTGGCCCCGAAGGTGACTAGATGGACAGACAACTCCATTGGTCTTCATAGGTAATGTTTGCTACGTGCTTACAGTATGCTGGGTCACATTCTAAGACCTTTGCAAACACCAGCCTTAGAAACACACTAAGTCCCCTATACACATGAACCTCCAGGTTGTGACCTTTCAAGGAGATGAACGTGCGTTTGCCTGTCTAACCACGTAAGTTAGTTCATGCGTCTGGCATCCATCGTCAAGCGCACGCATCCTTTACAAGTGGTTGCGCTTTTGCGCAGGTTACTGTAAAGCGCTGTACAGGGTACAGTCGTACCATATCTTGACTTCAGGCCTGGGGTGTCCACAAGCAAGTGTAAAAGCAGCAGGGGTGTGGGTTGGTATTGCTAAGAAGGTCCAGCTGTTGTACTGTACTACTGTACTTTTCAAGGAACTGTACTGTAAAATTAAAATTGCTTTCTTTATTTTCTTTCTTTATTTAAAACATGTATTTATTTATTTGACTGTTCCAGTCCTCAGTTGCTGCAGGTGGGATCTTCAATCAGTCTTTATTGTGGCATGTGAGATCTTTGTTTCTTTTTAAATATTCAGTATTCTCTTTATTTTTTATGCTAATTCCTTCAGGTCCACACTTACATTGCTTAGGAGATCCAGTTTAATATAGGTACTGCTAAGTCGCTTCAGTTGTGTCCGACTCTGTGGGACCCCATAGACGGCAGCCCACTAGGCTCCCCCATCCCTAGGATCCTCCAGGCAAGAACACTGGAGTGGGTTGCCATTTCCTCCTCCAATGCATGAAAGTGAAAAGTGAAAGTGAAGTCACTCAGTCATATCTGACTCTTTGAGACCCCATGGACTGCAACCTACCAGGATCCTCCATCCATGGGATTTTCTAGGCAAGAGTACTGGAGTGGGGTGCCATCACCTTCTCCGAATATAGGTACTACTAAGAATAAATTCTATTAAATACATTGACTGGAAATGTTAGATATACTTCTTTATGCTAGTGTGTGGAAAACTTTGCCAGACTTAAATATTAAGTCACATTAACTAAATTACTTTAGGTTTTCCATAACATAAATTGATTTTTTTGTTGATATTATTTTCTAAGCTATTATTCAATTTTGTTATTTATGACTTAGGCATGTGAGATCTTTAGGTGCAGTATGCGGTTTTATTTTTTGTGTTTGTTTTTTAATGTATTATCTGCGTGAAAGGTATCATAAGCCTATTACAGCACATTACTATATAGCCGATGATGTTAGTTCGGTTCCTAGGCTAAGTTTGTTGGACTTAGGAACAAATCGGACTTACAAACATGCTCTTGAAACAGAGCTCACTCCTATGTAGGAGACTTACTGTATTGCTTCTCACACCAATCTTATAAAATAGATATTATAGTTTTCTCCACTTAACAAACAAGGAAACGGAGGCACAGAATTAAATAACTTGCCCAAGGTCATGCTGCTGGTGCTGCTGCTGTGTCGCTTCAGTCGTGTCTGACCTTGCGACCCCATAGACGGCAGCCCACCAGGCTCCTGCGTCCCTGGGACTCTCAAAGCAAGAGCACTGGAGTGGGTTGCCATTTCCTCCTCCAATGCATGAAAGTGAAAAGTGAAAGTGAAGTCACTCAGTCATGTCCGACTCCCAGCGACCCCATGGACTGCAGCCCACCAGGCTCCTCCATCCATGGGATTTTCCAGGCAAGAGCACATGCAGGGAGTGGTAAACATAGGCTTTGAATTGAGGCAGCTTGGCTCCTAAGTCCCTGCTCTAAATGACTCCCCCAGGTTAAGAGCCACTGGAGAGTTATCTGGGAGAGTCAGGGCCACTTCACAGGAGAGGGCACACAGCAAGGGTCTAAGGCCATTGGCGAGAGACTGGCTGGGGACAAGGCTGGGATGTCAAGACTGGGGACTGGGTGGATGATGTTTATTGAGGTCATTTTGGTGCTGGGGATATTTTGACATTTACACTTACTTCATTTCTATGAAGAGTAAAGTGATCAGTTTTCAACTTTTAAAAAAGCATCGTGTATGCTGTGCAGGAGAAACTCAGTCTAACAACAGGATGAAATGAGGGTCAGAGGGTGGACTGAGTCAGAGATGTGATGGAAGATGACAAAGCTGAGGAATGGGGTAAGGTTGTTAAACACATTCAGAAAAAAGCAAAACAGCAACTAGTGGAAAGCTGCTATATAACACAGGGAGCCCAGCTGGGGGTACTGCAACAACCTAGAGGGGTGGGAAGTGGGGAAGGGAGGGGGTATACATATATAATTACGACTGATTCTCTCTGATGTATGGACGAGACCACCACAACACTGTAAGGCAATTACCCTCCAATTAAAAAAAAATTCATTGATTAAAAAAAAAAAAAAGAGAGAGATTGGTTGATATTTAGGGGCACAGAATGTCCATGATGTCAAAATGGGCTAAACAAAATGTTCTCCTTCAGAGAGTAACTTGCAGAGGAAGAGGTTAAGCAGTAAGTGCTAACCACAGCCTGCCTTGGGCAGAAGCAGAAGGAAGCCTCCAGCCCAGTGATGGGAGGGAAGATGCTTTCTGTTCTGGTTGTCAGAGGGGCAAAGAATCAAAACACCACTGTTGCAATGGATGAGTTTACAAAATTACAGGAAGTGTGACCCAACTTGAAAGACAAGACACACTGTGAAAACATCTTCAAGTCATACTTTTTGCTTTGGAGTATTTCCCATCTGGAAACTGAGATTTGATGAAATGGCATCACCTCGGGTATTCCCATGGATCAAAACGAATCGAGTATTGTGAGAAGATTGGGATATAGAACCAGGTACAAATCAGGCTCCATCACTTGCCAGCTGTGTATCTACAGACAAATTTCAACCTCTCTGATCTCAGCTTCTACACTGATCAAAAGAGACTAATAACCCTACCTAAGTCCCAGGGTTGTTGTGGGCCTTCAACTGTGACTCAGCTAGTCGGCATTCAGTAAATATTCATCAAATGGATGGCAAGAGTGGTTAGTGGGATTACAGCTGAGTCTTTGTTTTATTTTTCTGCTCTCCCAATTCATCCCACCCATACATCAAATAAATAGCTAATGGGAAGCTGCTGTTAGGACAGGGAGCTCAGCTCAGTGCTCAGCACTCCTACCGACCTAGAAGGGGTGGGATGGGGTGGAGTAGGAAGGAGACTCAAGAAGGAGGGGATATATGTAGACATATAGCTGATTCACTGGTGGCTCAGAAGGTAAGGAATCTCCCTGTAATGTGGGAGACCAGGGTTCGATCCCTAGGTCAGGAATATTCCCTGAAGAAGGGAATGGCAACCCACTCCAGTATTCTTGCCTGGAGAATTTCATGGACAGAGAAGCCTGGTGGGCTAGAGTCCATGGAGTTGCAAAGAGTTAGACACAACTGAGTGACTAACACTTTTTAACATATTGCACAGCAAAAGCAAACACAACATTGTAAAACAATTATACTCCAGTTAAAAAATTTTTTAAAAGAAACCATGTACCCAGAAAAGGGACAGGCAGTAATTTCTCATATTTTCACATTTGTTTTCCCCACCTTTGTCTCTTTCATGTCTCTTTCTGCTGTGTAGAACTTGGGTCCTCTGTAGACAGCAATAGAGGATGCCACAGGGTGCTGGCTACTCTTTAGACTCTGGCAGGGCTTTGTGGGGTCAGGCCCCTGCACCCAGGCCTGCGGCACTTAAGTGAGGCTGAGATCAGTGGTAGCTCAGTGCCCACGGGGAGCTGTCTTCTCTCTTTTGTGCATGGATCCCTATCCTGCCGTTCCCTCATCTGCCGCTCAGCTGGAGGCTCCCCGCCACCCCCTGCCCTCAGAGCGCTCCATTTGGTGCCTCCTGCTGGTCTCCATTTATCCACTACCAAGGCCTGGAGGGGCTGACACAGACCGCAGGAGTCCTGCCTGCAGTTGGTGAAACCAGGGAGCATGTGGTCAAGTAATTACACAAAAGAACACTGGCAGGAGACCAGCTTCTACCCTTGAAGCTTCCCCTGGTTCTTTACTTTCTCTTTATAATTTTAGGTGTGTGGGTCTCACAATTTGCCTTCTGAAGCTGCTTAGCAATAAGAGAAAAGATGGACATGGGGATGGGAGGCAGAGTTACACCAGTCTCTGAAGCTATCCAGCACCAGGAGGCATAACCGAGGGCCCAGTCGAGTTCGCAGTGACCCAGTCTGCCCGCCCTCTTGCACGAAGGCCTCATCTCAGGCAGGGCAGAAGGGGGCGAGCCACAGAGCCAGGATCGCTCTGAGTGTGTGGCTTTTGGGAACACAAGGTGTGGTTCATCGGCTTCCTCTCAAACCCACTCCTGCTGGCAGGCTCCCCTCTCTGCAAACATCGTTGCTGTCCACCCCAATGCCCAAGTCAGAATTCTAGGTGTCCCATTCGACCGCTCCCCCTCCTTTATATCCCACAGCAAATTACACATGCAGCCCTGCTTACTGCTTTAAAATGACTCTCAAATCCATCCACGTCTCTCCATTTCCACTGCTACCAGCTAGCCGAGACAAGCAAACTCTTCTGCTTCTAAAACTGCTTTTAGAAATAGGACAGTCATTTGAATGCCAGGTTACCCCAGATGACAGCTAGAAAGGATAAACAACATGCAAAGGTCACACGGGTGGTCAGTGACTGACAGATCCAGAGGAGAATTCAGACTTCCTGGTCCCAGGTCCAGCCCTGCTGGCGACCTCCAGGCTCCAGGTATGCCTCCATTCACTCTGCTGGATTGAGACCCTCATAGGTGCCAGACTCAATGAGAGACGCAGTCATTGTCTCCATCTGGGGGGTGACTCCCCCTGTTGGATTATGGTTTTCTGCCTGTTAATTTATGTCTTGATCCTGCCTGTTCTCAATGGCAGACAGAGTAGGACATCTCTCAGGCCCCAGCCAGCACTCACATTCCAGCATTCCGCAAGTTGGCTTCTGCGTGATCTACTCAAAATAGCTTCTGAGCCAGTGAAGTCAACAGAAAATACACACAATGAGGCACTTCTTCCAAGGAAAGGACTCTACAGTAGTCCAACACTTAAAGAGAAAATGCTTCCCTCTGGACCAGATTCATAATCTATGTGGGAAAGGGGGACAGGAAAGTTGATCTGGTTCCATTTTTATTCCATAACTTCCTGGTAAACACCCAGGGCACTCAGGATTCCAACTGACTCACTTAGTGCATGTCAATAAAGGTGTACTAGGTGGCTTGGTGGTAAAGAATCCGCCTGCAATGCCGGAGACGAGGATTCAATCTCTGGGTCAGGAAGATCCCCTGGAGGAGGAAATGGCAGTATCCTTGCCTGAAAAATCCCATGGACAGGGGAGCTTGGTGGGCTAGAGTCCATGGGGTCACAAAAGAGTCAGACACGATTTACAAAGTAAACAACAACAAACAACACGCCAGCACAGTAACAGGTGCTGGGAGCACAATGGTGCTCCATTGAGAGAGATATCCACAGAGAGATATCTTGTCCTAGGGGGACTGATAAGGTGATGGGATCTGACCTAAGCTATTACGTAGCTTCCTTTGAAGTATATTCATTTCTAGATACAACCTTTACAGATTTCAAATACAGGATTATAGAATCATAGGTGCAAAGAGACATAGAGGAGATATTTCTCTGGCCCAATGCCTTTCTGTCCTGAGTTGAGGTTCACATGTCTTTTACAATATCCCCATCACGTGATCAGGTGGTCCCTCCTTGGATACCTCCAATAGTAGGTGATTTGCTGCCTCCAAGATGATCTATTTTTTAAAAAAAGATATTTTATTTATTTTATGGCCACTCCATGCAGCATGCAGGATCTTAGTTCCCCAGCCAGGGATTAAACCTGTGTCTCCACAGTGGAAGTGTGGAGTCTTAATCACCGAAACACAAGAGAAATTCTTACGGTGATCTATTCTATCTATAAACAGCAGAAGAAGTTAGAAGTTTCTTCTGTATGTTGACCCAAGTTCGGTTTCCCTAAAATTCACCCTGCGTTCTGCCCTCTGAGCCTACACAGGTTAAGACAGTGTCTTCTGCTCTAAGTTGCCCCTGGGCTACATGAACATAGTTATAATGTCCCTCCAAGCATTCTCTTCTCCAGACCAAACGTCACCACTTGATTCAATTTCTTCCCTCTACACGTGGTTTTGAGCTCTTTCTCTAGTCTAATGGCCAACAGACCTACTCTTTCCCACTCTCTGGAAACATGAAAAGAATCTTCATGTAAACAGTATTATCCTCCTTGAGTCTCCCATATTCTCCCATGGGACCATAGAGCAAATGTCTCCCATCCCTGCAATTACCCCGTCACAAGCATAGCTCTGTAGATAGCTTTGAAACAAAGCAGGTCAACTTTATTACTCACAAACTGGAGCTAATAATATTGAACTTTCAGGGTTGTTATAGATATTAAAAGAGACATGAATGATGAGTTAAATGCTTCAAGAAACATTGGCTGAACAGCCACCATGTACTGGGCACTGCTGGGCTCTGGGTAGACACAATCCTGAAGAAGAAAGAAAAGACCTCCATCCTTATGGAGTGTACAGCCTTGAACCTAAGGATAAGCAGCTCTCCAAGGATCACAGACTTTGAGCTGAAGTCTAGGGTTCCCCATGACCTAAGCTTGAAGCTCAAAATCATACCCATTGTTACGAGTATCACCATGAACATAGATGCAACCATATTAATGCCAACTAGGCCTTTAGTGGTACAATTTCCTTATGAGACTACTGCTTTTAGAAACAGAAGACCATACTGGTATTTCTTACGAATAATAACCGTTATATCACAAGTTGTCTCATTTTCTCCTTCTAGAAACCCCATTTCCCATAAATCAAGGCATTTTACACATGAACCAAGTTAGTTTCCATGCAGTTTGTTTCTTCAAATCTTCATCTCTTCCTAACTTGGTCAAACCAAGTGAGAAAGCCTAGTGAGAACAGCAGCTTCACTGAGGAAGGGGTGCTTGTGGTTAAGCACCGTGCTGAGGCTCCTCTCCTCTGCCCAGCTGTGTGCTAGGGCGATTATCCCGTCCGTGAAGTTGACGTCAGTCATCATCTTATTCAGCGGGCTATGGACAACAGGGCATGCTTCTGACATCAAGGAGACGTTCAGCTTTCATGCAGCTGTGTCTTGGCTTCCTCATTATTTCACACCACAGTTTCAAAAGGGTTTGGTCAAGGAACTGATAGAAATGGAAGAGTCATTTACTGCAAAACTCTTAGTCTTTTTGCTCAGTTAAAACCACTGATCTTCCTGTTTCTCTGTTACCTCAGGTAAGTCACCATCTTGAGTGGGGTGTACGTGAAACCACCATCTAATAGCTGGCTAGGGGAAGGGATGTCATTACCTGCGTCACAAGAACAGAAAATATTTAGCAGAATATTTTGCATATCAGAGAAGATGCTCTGTGTGCACCATGATGCTGGAATGAGAGTTAAGATCTCTTTCATTAAGCCCCTTCCACTGATCCTATCTGCTGACAAAATTTTCAAACGCTCTTTATGTCTTGGTGTATTAATCATCAAAATATTTACAATGGCTAAGGGAGCTGCTTTGCTACCTACAAAACCCTGACCCCAAAGCAGGTCATTTATGAATGGTTTAGCACCAGGTTTCCCACGAACATGCCACACTTGACGGGTGAGGAGGCAGCCACCTTTCCAGCCACACCCTGTGTCCCAGGAGGAAGGGATGCGGGGCAGTGGCCCACCAGCGGGTCAGTGGGGGGCCGGCTATCTGAGGCCAATCAAGGCTCCCGCAGCGCTGCTGCCATGTCGTTCCACCTGGGTGGGATTCTGACTTAGAGGCATTTAGTTATAATCCCACAGATGGTAGCTTCGCCCCATTGGCTTCTCAGCCAAGCATATACACCAAATGCCTGAACCTGCGGTTCTTCTTGTGCCAAGCAGGGTTACCATGACAACAATACATCATCAGTAGGGTAAAACTAACCTATCTCACGATGGCCTAAACCCAGCTCACATTCCCTATTAGGGAGTGAACAATCCAATGCTTGGTGAATTCTGCTTCACAATGATATAGGAACAGCCGACATTAAAGGATCAAAATGTCCCTTAGAAGAAATGGAGTAGCCCTCATAGGCAACAAAAGAGTCTGGAATGCAGTACTTGGATGCAGTCTCAAAAATGACAGAACGATCTCTATTCATTTCCAAGGCAAACCGTTCAGTATCACAGTAATCCAAGTCTATGCCTCGACCAGTAATGCTGAAGAAGCTGGACAGTTCTATGAAGACCTACAAGACCTTCTAGAAATAACAGCCCTAAAAGCTGTACTTTTAATTATGGGGGACTGGAATGCAAAAATAGGAAGTCAAGAGATATCTGGAATAACAGGCAAGTTTGACCTTGGAGTACAAAATGAACCTGGTCAAAGGCTAACAGAGTTTTGCCAAGAGAACTCAGTGGTCATAGCAAACACTCTCTTCCAATAACACAAGAGAAGACTCTACACATGTACATCACCAGATGGTCAATACCAAAATCAGATTGATTATATTCCTTGCACCAAAGATGGAGAAGCTCTATACAGTCAGCAAAAACAAGACTTGGAGCTGACTGTGGCTCAGACCATGAACTCCTTATTGCCAAATTCAGACTTAAATTGAAGAGAGTGGGGAAAACCACTAGATCATTCAGGTATGACCCAAATCAAATTCCTTATGATTATACAGTGGAAGTGACAAATACATTCAAGGGACTAGATGTGATAGACAGAGTTTCTGAAAAACTATGGATGGAGGTTCATGATATTGTACAGGAGAGAGGGATCAACCATTCCCAAGAAAAAGAAATGCAAAAAGGCAAAATGGCTGTCTGAGGAGGCCTTACAAATAGCTGTGAAAAGAAGAGTTGCAAAAGGCAAAGGAGAAAAGGAAAAATATACCCATTTGAATGCAGAATTCCAAAGAATAGCAAGGAGAGATAACAAAGCCTTCCTCAGCCATCAATGCAAAGAAATAGAGGAAAATAATAGAATTGGAAAGACTAGAGATCTCTTCAAGAAAATTAGAGATACCAAGGCGAACATTTCACTCAAAGATGGGCACAATAAAGGACAGAAATGGTATGGACCTAACAGAAGCAGAAGATATTAAGAAGAGGTGGCAAGAACACACAGAACTATACAAAAAAGATCTTCATGACCCAGATAACCATGATGGTGTGATCACTGACCTAGAACCAGACATCCTGGAATGTGAAGTCAAATGGGCCTTAGGAAGCTATGTACATCACTACGAACAAAGCTAGTGTGGGTGATAGAATTCCAGCTGAGCTATTTCAAATCTTAAAAGATGATGCTGTGAAAGTGCTGCACTCAGTATGCCAGCAAATTTGGAAGACTCAGCAGTGGCCACAGGACTGGAAAAGGTCAGTTTTCATTCCAATCCCAAAAAAGGGCAATGCCAAAGAATGTTCAAACTACCACACAATTGCACTCATCTCACATGCTAGCAAAGTAATACTCAAAATTCTCCAACCCAGGCTTTAGCAGTATGTGAACTGTGAACTTCCAGATGTTCAAGTTGGATTTAGAAAAAACAGAAGAACCAGAGATCAAATTGCCAACATCTGTTGGATCACGAAAAAAGCAAGAGAGTTTCAGAAAAACATCTACTTCTGTTTATTTACTACACCAAAGCCTTTGACTATGTGGACTACAATAACCTGTGGAAAATTCTTTTTTTTTTTTTTAAATTCTGGTATTTTGGAAATACCAGATGACCTGACCTGCCTCCTGAGAAATCTGTATGCAGGTCAAGAAGCAATAGTTAGAGCTGGACATAGAACAATAGACTGGTTCCAAATCAGGAAAGGAGTACATCAAGGAGGTATATTGTTACCCTGCTTATTTAACTTATATGCAGAGTACATCATGAGAAATGCTGGGCTGAAAGAAGCACAAGCTGGAATCAAGATTGCCGGGAAAAATATCAATCACCTCAGATATGCAGATGACACCACCCTTATGGCAGAAAGTGAAGAGGATCTAAAAAGCCTCTTGATGAAAGTGAAAGAGGAGAGTGAAAAAGTTGGCTTAAAGCTCAACATTCAGAAAATGAAGATCATGGCATCCAGTCCCATCACTTCAAGAGAAATAGACGGGGAAACAGTGGAAACAGTGTCAGACTTTATTTTTCTGGGCTCCAAAATCACTGCAGATGGTGACTGCAGCCATGAAATTAAAAGATGCTTGCTTCTTGGAAGAAAAGCTATGACCAACCTAGAGAGTATATTAAAAAGCAGAGACATTACTTTGCCATCAAAGGTCCATCTAGTCGAAGCTATGGTTTTTCCAGTGGTCATGTATGGGTGTGAGAGTTGGACCATAAAGAAAGCTGAGCACTGAAGAATTGATGCTTTTGAACTGTGGTGTTGGAGAAGACTCCTGAGAATTCCATGGACTGCAAGGAGATCCAACCAGTCAATCTTGAAGGAAATCACTCCTGAATAGTAATTGGAAGGGCTGATGCTGAAGCTGAAATGCCAATATTTTGGCCACCTGATGCGAAGAACTGACATTTGGAAAAGACCCTGATACTGGGAATGATTGAAGGTGGAAGGAGAAGGGGACGACAGAGGATGAGATGGTTGGATGGCATCACCGACTGAATGGACATGAGTTTGAGCAAGCTCCAGGAGTTGGTGAAGGACAGGGAGGCCTGGAGTGCTGCAATCAATGGGGTCGCAAAGAGTTGGACATGACTGAGCGACTGATTTGAAGCATTATTCTTTTTCACAGAGAAAACTGGTTCAGAGAGGACGAGTGGCTCACTCAAAGTAATTTAATACAAATGCCGGGATTAGGCCCACTCCAGGGCTGGTGGGCTGCAGTCCATGGGGTCGCTAAGAGTCGGACACGACTGAGCGACTTCACTTTCACTTTTTCGCTTTCATGCATTGGAGAAGGAAATGGCAACCCACTCCAGTTTTCTTGCCTGGAGAATCCCAGGGGCAGGAGAGCCTGGTGGGCTGACGTCTATGGGGTCACGCAGAGTCGGACACGACTGAAGTGACTTAGCAGCAGCAGCAGCAGGGCCTGTGATCTTGTTATTCCCTTAATCTAGAAACTCGTACACATAAGTCCCAATTCAGAATAGAAGGGCCTGCTCTCAGGACATCCTTTCTTACCTACTTTTTCATTCCCTTTCACTGTTTGTATCCTTTTCCATCTCTTTTAGAGGATTTAGTTCCTATGAGGAAAAGATAAGCTACTTATCCTTGAATTCCTCCCAAGAGAACACAATAAGGTCTCAATAAGTACATTTTAAGCAAGAAACATACACAAGCCAAAATACAATGTTATAGTTAGAATTTCTTTTTTAATTAATTCTTATTAGGGTATAGTTGCTTTATATGGGCTTCCCTGGTGGTGCAGTGGTAATGAATCTGCCTGTCAATGTAGGAGATGCAAGAGACTCAGGTTCGATTTCTGGGTTGGGAAGATCCCCTGGAGAAGGAAAAGGCAACCCGCTCCAGTATTCCTGCCTGGAAAATTCCATGCACAGGGGAGCCTGGTGGGCTACAGCCCATGGTGTTACCAAGAGTCAGACACTACACGACTGAGCGACTGAACGCAGGAACACAGAGTTGCTTTACAATGGTGCATTACTTTCTACTGTGCAGCTAAGTGAATCAGCTATAAGTATACATATATCCCCTCCTTATTGGACTTCCTTGCCATTTAGGTCACCACAGTGCGTTAAGTAGAGTTCCCTGTGGCATACAGTAGGTTCTCATTAGTTACCTACTTTATACTCAACATCGATAGTGTACATGTGTCAATCCCAACCTCCCAGTTCCTCTTACCCCCTCTTTCCCCCTTGGTATCCATACATTTATTCTCTATGCCTGAGTCTCTATTTCTGGTTTGCAAATAAGGTCATCCATACTGTTTTTCTAGGTTTCCACATAAATGCATTAATGGACTTCCCAGGTGGTGTTAGTGGTAAAGAACTTGCCTCTCAATGCAGGAGACAGAAGAGATTGGGTTGGATCCCGGGGTTGGGAAGATCCCCTGGAGGAGGGCATGGCAACCCACTCCAGTATTCTTGCCTAGAAATCCCATGGACAGAGGAGGCTTTGAAGCGACGGTCCATGCTGCTGCTGCTGCTGCTGCTAAGTCGCTTCAGTCGTGTCCGACTCTGTGCGACCCCATAGACAGAAGCCTATCAGGCTCCTCCATCCATGGGATTTTCCGGGCAACAGTACTGGAGTGGGGTGCCATTGCCTTCTCCCAGCGATGGTCCATACGGTCACATAAAGGCAGACATGACTGAAGGGACTTCGCAGGCATGCATTAATATCTGATATCTCTTTTTCTCTTTCTGACTTACTTCACTCTGTATGACTGTCTCTATGTCTATCCACATCTCTACAAATGGCCCGATTTTGTTCCGTTTTATGACTGAGTAATATTCTGACTCCTATTTCAAAATTACAGAGTCTCTCATTTTCAAATTAATATGAATCAAATCACCTTACAGAGCCCATGTGGTAGAAACCATGGAATGACTAAACAGTAAACCCCCTTTCACTATGGTTCCGAATTGCATGTTCTTGCTATCCAAAGCCAGCGAGAATGAGATCCTCCCATTCTTAGTGTGTGCCACTCACAAGGAGCTGAACAGAGACATGCAGTTGTTCCAATATGAATACAGGGACTTGCTGCTCTATGCAAATAAAGAATGTTCCCCAGAAATACAAGAAACTGGTAGGACTTATTGTGCAGAGTGTAGGGGAAGAAAGCTCTCCTCTTCATACAAGCTTGGCTTTACTTGGAGCAGTTGCAGACTGAGGAGCTCTTGGCTTTAGTATTTCAGACTCTGACGCCTGAAAGTCATCATTCCAGTTGGAGTGGACAAAGTGCAGAACAAATAGGTGTACAAGGATCAGAGAGCCAGAAAAGGAAGCAGACTGGGATGGTGATAACTCTCCACATTGACAGAGCATTTCCTAAGTTTCCAGCTCTTTCTTTGTTTTAATCCTTACAATAGTCTGAGAGGTAAGTACATTTTAAAGATGAAGAAGTGAAGCTTAGGAAAGTTAAGTAACGTGCCCAAGGCTGCCTTGCTGGTAAATGTAGAGCAAAGAGAATTGAACCCAAATTTCTCTGACTCCAAAGTCTAAGCTCTTAACCATTAATGCTAATCATTAACCACACTTATCTAACCATTTCATCTGGGTGGCCAAGGACTAGAGGGCAAATACTAGAAACACACTGCTTCTTATTTATTGTCTTTATATGCATGTATATTAAATGCATAATTCTTGTTTTGTAAGATGGATGCTATCATTCTAAATTAATCCTTTTGTTGTTTAAAAGTCTAAACTAATAACCTCCTCTAAACAGTAGACAAGGACAGATGGATTCAGGGTCTCCAAACTCATAATTTTTTTCAAGAAACTAATGCCCAGAATAGGCCCACCAGACACACAGCAGTCATTACAGACTTGAGCCTGATGAAAAATGCTACTTGTTTCACTTGTGTGTGTAGAGTGGCTTATGATCTACTGGGGATGTCATGTATATTATTTCATGTGATCTTCTAAAAACTAAGGAGGTACATAAAGTAATATTACTTTTATTCTACAAATAAGGAGACCCTTCCAGAATTGTAAGCCTATTAAGTGGTAGAACTGGGACTTCGGTTCAGGTTCTGAGAATGCAAATCCCAAATAAATGAACTTCCAATTGTATTTTAGCCTTACAATAAGGGAGATGGAACTGTGCTCAAATCTTGGCTCTATTATACATCCCTCTGAGCCTTCTCTCTCAAACAAGGGATGAGGATGTCTGCATCACAGGATCTGAAACTAAATGGAATGATGTAGGTGAAGTCCTTTAAAGTAGTGAACAGGACAAATGTAGATCCTGCCCACACGGACCTTATAGTCTGGAGTTAGGAGATGAGCCGTGGAAAATAAACATCCACTAACTACACCCTCAATGATCAAGTTAGAGTAACTATAAACCTTCTAAAGGAAATACACAGAGTACTTTGCAGGTGAAGAATAGGGTAAGCTAGCCTCCTGCGTGGCCAAGGGAAGGCCTGCCTAGTCAGTGACAGCAATGCTGAGACCGAAGGGTGAGTAGCAATTAGCCAAAGGATGTGGGTGAGGTGGGAGGCGGTGTGTGGGTTGTACCAGAGAGTGCTCCAGACTAAGGAACATCATTGATGTAGAAGCTTAGAGCCCTTGAGGAACAAAGAAATGACTTGTGTGGCTGGAGTGTAAACAGCTCCAGGAAGAAGCATGTGAAACCGTGCTGGTAAGGTAGGCAGCCTCCAGGCCACATAGAGCCTTGCAAGTCAAAAATTTTGAACTTATCCTAAGAACTCTGAGGAACAGTCAGAGGGCTTCAGGCAAGGGGGCAACTTTAGATTTGAGCTTTTAAAACTTCAAGTTCCTCATTTGGAAAACAGAGTCTTTTTAAAAGCTTTGCATTTTTTTTTTCTTAAAAAACATTTCTTTAGCACAATTTACATTGGGGAGAGCAATACAGACTGGATGTTTGAAACACAGGAGATGACCCAGACGGGGGCGAGTACCAGGCCCTTCTTTGGCTACTTTCAGCATCTAGGACATGTCACCTCAAACTCTATTTCTGTTCTTGCCACCTAATACAGTTCTTTCTCTCTCTGAGCAAGAATTAACTTCCAAATCCCCAAAGGAGATTGAAAACCACAGAGTACACATTTCTGAGAAGCTCATTTATCCACTCTCTGTGTTGAGCAAACATTGATCAAGCATCAGTCATGTACTCAGCATCATATTTGGTGCTGGGTGTGCAGAGATGGGTAAGAGAGAGTCCTTGTCCTTTAAGCGCTTACAGTCTGGAATAGAGTTAAGCCAGAAAAATAACTCAGTAATCACAGTAATTATAAGAGAAGAAATGGGGAGGGAGTAACTCACAGAGCTAAGAGTCAAAGGAAGTTTTAGAAGAGGTGATTGAAACATAGTGTGTGCTCAATACACATTGAGTAAACAAAAGTTTGAGCTCAGTCTTTTCTTCCAGCTCTTTTGAGATATAATTTACATATGATCCAGCAATCCCACTGCTGGGCATATACACTGAGAAAACCAGAATTGAAAGAGACATGTGTACCCCAATGTTCATAGCAGCAGTGTTTACAATAGCCAGGACTTGGAAGCAACCTAGATGTCCATCCACAGATGAATGGATAGGAAAGCTGTGGTACATATACACAATGGAGTATTACTCAGCCATTAAAAAGAATACATTTGAATCAGTTCTAATGAGGTGGATGGAACTGGAGCCTATTATACAGAGTGAAGTAAGCCAGAAAGAAAAACACAAATACAGTATACCGACGCATATATATGGAATTTAGAAAGATGGTAACAATGACCCTGTTTACGGGACAGCAAAAGAGACACTGATGTATAGAACAGACTTTTGGTCTCTGGGAACGGGAGAGGGTGGGAGGATTTGGGAGAATAGCATTGAAATATGTATAGTCTCATATCTGAAACAAGTCGCCAGTCCAGGTACAATGCCTGATAGTGGATGCCTAGGGCTGGTGCACTGGAACGACCCGGGGGGATGGTATGGGGAGGGAGGAGGGAGGAGGGTTCAGGATGGGGAACACATGTATATTTGGGGAGGATCCATCTCGATGTGTGGCAAAAGCAATACAATATTGTAAAGTTAAGCAAAATAAAATTTAATTGAAATGCTAAAAAAAAAAAAAACATTGTTTAAGCTTAAGGTATACCACGTGTTAATTTGATACACTGATATATTGCAGGTGATTTCCACCATAATATTATTAAACTGAATCTTGAAGAATGAGGGGAGTTGAGCAGACAGAATGAGAGAAGAAGGGAAGGAGCAAGATCACAAATATTAAAAAAAAAAAAAAAGAAAAAGTGACTTTCTGAGATTATTTTATCATCTGTCAGCTGGATAGGCTGAAAAGGAGAGATTAGGTGTGAGGAGACCAAGTAAGAACCTAGGGCAGTAGACGAAGAGGATTTAAGGTGAAGGGGATTTAAAGTTCACTCAGCTGTAATCCCAGCTGTGCTCAGGTTTCCTGACCCCGAGTTGCACTAGGTGGTACAGTGTATGGCTTGTGAGTGTTGCTGCGCTGCCCGGTAAGTGGATGTGTCCTCTCTGTCACTAAAGCACAGACCATCTCATCTACTGAAACCCTTAGAGCATCTAGTTTTGTGCTCTGTACCCCATGTGTACCCGTCAAAAGCCGGGTTGACAACTGGATGCACTGAGCTTGTGTGGGGCTGGGGCAGCCTTCTCTCCTCCCGTAAGAGAGAAGGCAGCACCCTAAACTCAGCCCAACCTGTTTATCTTCCGCCTCAAGCCGGATATGTTCTTTCATTTGTTCAGTTGTACCCACCCAACACACCCTCCCCCAGCTAGACACATCAAGATAAAATTGGAAGCCAAGGACAAAATTAGGAGGAAAATTCACTTTTTCAAGTTCTTAAGAACTATACTTTTTCCTCCCAGATCTTCAAAAGAGTTTTTATCTCATTCACACATGGGAAGGAGTAGGTGATCTTAAGCTCCAGTGATGCCATTTCTCTGAATCTGCTCTAGAAATACACCCACACAGGTACATAAAGAAGCATCTATAAGCATGTTCTTCGTAAGAGAGGAAAAGTGGAAATAGCCTAAAAGTCAATTAACACAACACAGGCTAAATAAACCTAAATAGATAAATGGTTTATTCATAACATAGAATATCATGCAACAGCTAAAATGAATGTAATAGTTCTCTAAGCATCAATACAGAAAGCACACCAAGACTGATTGTTTAGTGAAAAAGGCAATCTGAAGAATAATCAGTTTCGTATCATATCAGTTCATTTCAGTTCAGTTCAGTTGCTCAGTCGTGTCCGACTCTTTGAAACCCCATGAATCGCAGCACGCCAGGCCTCCCTGTCCATCACCAACTCCCGGAGTTCACTCAAACTCACTTATGTAAAAAAAAAAAACAGCGAACAACATACCAACAACCTAAATCAGAAAGCTATTGCTTATAGCTACACTGTTGTTGTTTAGTCGATAAAAGTCGTGTCCAACTCTTTCGCACCCCATAGACTGTAGCCCCTTAGGCTTTCGCCGTCCGTGGGATTCTCCAGGCAAGAATACTGGAGTGGATTGCCATTGTTTTCTCCAGGGGACCTTCCAGACCCAAGGATAGAACCCGAGTCTCCTGCATGACAAGTGAATTCTTTACCACAGAAAGAATTAAATGCACAGAAAAATGGTCTGAGAGAATACATTCAAAACTAGTAACAGTGGTTACCTGTGGGAAGGTGGGAAGGGACCCAGGGTTGGGAATGATGGTCAACAAATGTACTATTATCTGCATTTAAATTTTTTCACAAAGGTAATAGTTCATTCATGTGTTCATAATTTAATTAAAGAATTTAAGGTAAGAAAACCATTGAGGATATACAGTACTGCTTTCTTTTAAATTACTTGTGTAATTGATGGATTTTTGGTTGCGCGGGGTCTTCGTCTCTGCACAAGGGTTTTCTCTAGTTGTGACGAGCTGGGGCTCCTCTTCGTGGTGGTACACGTGCTCTCACTGCAGTGGTGTCTCTTACTGCCCCCCACCGACTCTGGGCACACGGACGTCAGTAACTGTGGCCCTGGGGCTCTAGATCTTGAGCTCAGTACTTGTGGTGTATGGGCTTAGTTGCTCCGTGGTTGTCAGATCTTCCTGGCCAAGGGACTGAACCCATGTTCTCTGTGTTTGCAGGTGGATTTTTATCCACTATACCACCAGGGAAGTCCAGTACTGTTTTTAACAGTGAAAAGTTTAAACAATTAATACCTAAATATCTAGCAACAGAAGTATAATTAAATCAATCATAGCATGATCTATATGGCAGAATTTAATTAAAATGATGTTGTTCATTTTTATAAGCACAGGTGTAAAGATGTTAATTGATAGTTTCATTTAAAAGGAAGTAAATGCTGATTATTATGTTCTGAATTATCTCATTTTTGTTAACAAGTGTATTCACAACAAGATTTGAGATAATTTTATATAAAAGGTTTATAACTGTCTCTAAATACTTCAGTGGGATTCTGGTTGTGCTTTTTTTCCTTTATTTCCTAATTTATCCATAAGAAATAAGTAATAAGAAAATTCTATTTAAAACTGGAATAAAATGAGGAAATAGAGCTAGGAATGATGAAAAAGAGAGAAAGGTTAAGAGGAAGAAATGCATAATAGTGGACAAGGATGATAAAGTAGGAAAAAGATGTTTATTGGGATTTTTTTCTTGAAGAGGTTTTCTTATTTTCCAGACAGTTGAGGGGGAAAATATTTTTGTTCTCAGGGTTTTTCAGTATACTTTCCAAGCCATCAAATTCCTAAATATAACCAAGGATGATGATTTTATAAGTGAGCCAATATAAACAGACGAGATGTTTATACTTCTACATTAGCAACATGGCATCAGAACTGCAGAAGTTCTTTCAAGTTGGTTCTTTTTCTTCTAAAAAATTTCCATTTTGAGTCCCCTTTTAAAATATAACATTCTCTCACCCCTAACGCCACCCCTGCCATGGCATTAAGGTTCAAGAAAAGTCAGAACAAGATCAACATAGCAACATTTAGGAATGAGGGTGGGGTGGGTGGAGGAGGGAGAGGGAGGTAGGAGAAGGTTAAGCATTTGGATAGGAAAAGGAGATAGGACTTTCTTGTAGAGTGTTACCCTAAGGTAGGACTACCCAAACTCTACTATATATTCCGGACATCTAGGGATCTCATGAAGAGGCAGGTCTGGGGCAGGACCCCCAGGCGAAGCTCATGGCTGCTGGTCCATAGATGACTTTGAGCACCAAAGTCTTAGAGTCTGAGAATTTGCTGTTCCGCCTTGGTCCATATGCATTTCAGATTGGAAGCCTCTGTGGTGATAACCTCTTTCTTCCTAGTCTGATGGGCTTTTTTGTTTGTTTGTTTGTCAAAATATCAAATAGTGGAAACTCTTCAGAAAGCATTTTAGGGACTTCCCTGGTGGTCCAGAGACTAAGACTCCACACTTGCAATGCAGGAGGTCCGAGTTCCATCCCTGGTGAGGGACCTAGATTCCACATGTGGCAACTAAGACCCAGTGCAGTCAAATAAATTTTTAAAAATTATAGCAATACATTTGGAATAGGCAGGAACCCCTAATACACAAATGTTACTTGTTACAGAGGGTGTGGTTTTATGGAAAAAGCCCTGGACTAGATGACAGGAGCCCTGGTTTCAATCCTGGTGATCATTAGCTATGTTCATTGGTGCCAGTCATTTCTCTCTCAGGTTTTCTGTTTCCTTTTCTATCAAATAGAAGAATTAATCTACGTGGCTTCTAAAATCTTTTCAGCTCTGACACTTGAGGAGTCTAACAAAGAAGATGCTATATCAAGAGGAAGAGAAGAAAGATGGACCACCACACACAGAGCTGCCAAGGATCCTGCACATATGATATTATAATGGGGGAATTTTCCCCTTGTCTGCCCAGATGCAAAAATGTTGTTGGAGTGAGAGACTGGGAAACTTGCCTGGTACAAAATTCTAGTACCCCAACTTCCCGGTTTGGGCAATTTAGCATCTTGGGAATCTGTGCTAGATAAAGTAAGGCAGACCACGTAAATAGGTTCTCCAAGAACTGCAGTGTGGTTCAGGCAGCTTTGATGCTGGGGTCCTCCATCCGTGGGACCACCTCCTGGTTTCACCTCATTCCCTGATGCTGATCAGCAGCCAAATCCTGAAGGCTCTTGAGCTTAAGGTCCCAGCCAAATGGCCCTACAGCCTTCCTGCTTGAGTAAGCCTCCAAATCCCAGCCTACAGCCAAATTCAACTTTCCCAGCAACTCAGCCCTTCCCCTGATAGCACCTCTGTGGATCCCGAGCCTCCCAGACGCTGCGGGCTCTACTCAGACCTGCAGCATCCAAGCCTCAGGGAACTGGGCAGACTGACAGCGACATCCTCAAAGACAGGCCTGTCCGCCCCGGGTGTCTGATAAACCCGGGGTGGGAGACGGACATGCTGGAGTGAGATTACCCGGACTCTGAGGCAAGCCCCACCTCACACCCCCACAGACCTGCCCTCCCTCCCTTAAAAAAAATTATTACTTATTTTTAATTGGAGAATGTTTGCTTTACAACGTGGTATTGTTTTCTGCCACACATCGACATGAATTAGCGATAAATACACATATGTCTCATCCCCTCTTGAACCTCCCTCCTACCTCCCACCCCATCCTGCCCCTCTAGGTTGTCACAGAGCTCCCTGCATTGTACAGCAAAGTCCCACCGGCTCTCTGTTTGACACGTGGCGATATGTACGTTCCCGTGCTACTCTCTCCATTGGTCCCACACTCTCCTTCCCTGCGTCCGTAAGTCTGGTCTCACTGTGTCTCCCCTACCATCCTGCTAGAAAAACGGTGCTGATGAACCTCCTTCCCTTTGAAATGACTAAACAGGACGGTGGCTGTTCTAACAAAGACTCATAAGTCCCCTCTAAGCACGCCGGCGGCAGGCAGCTTCCTGGTCTGCAGAGGCCAGGAAGGGGAGGCTGCCTGACTCCCCGCCATGTTCCTGAGGCCTTGTCCCCAGTGGACACGCACTCAGGGCACAGCCTCCTGAGGTGGCTGCTTGGGACGCAGTGACCCTGAGGGCTGACGAAGGGTTTATATTTTTACCCCCTAGTCCCAGCCTAGGCTAGGCCAAATGATGGGGCTGCCGGTACAAAGGGTGCTTTTATAAAGTTCTTCCCGTGGTATTTTTGGTGTCTGGAAAGGGCTTCCTCTCCTCCCACAGTTAATTAGCAGCATGGGAGCATTTCCCTTTCCTCAACAGAAAGTCTGGTCCCACCCCTGGCCAGGCAGACGGGGAGCAGGTGTGGCCAAATGCTCACTGAGGTTAACCTCAAACTTGAACTTAGAGCCTTACGTGATGAGAAGCACCGTGAGCCGCAGGGCTGGCTTCCACAGCTTCCATTTGCAGCAGACTGGGCAAGCAGGCGTAGGTCCCCGACAAGCTAGGGGATTGTTTCCTAGCATCTCAGTCAGGTGAGGGGTCTGGGGAAGGGGGTGGGGAACCAATGGGTGTTGGACACGTTTGTGAATTGTTTCTATAACAAAGGCTTTTTTAAAACAACAGAGTGGAGCTTTATATATTTGAATGAGAAGCCCACAGAAGGACCTATTGTCAGGAGGAAAAACTGCATGAGTAATAGTGCATGACTTCAGTCTTCCCAGTTGAAATGTTAGGCGTGTTAAAGATGATTGTGGCCATTCCATTGTTTTCAGTGTGGGCAAGAGGGAGGAAGGAACTCCTGGGAGGTGGGGAGGAAGATTGTCTAGCAATTCAAGGGAGGCGAGCAACTGAAGTGCTCTTCCCCTCTACCTTGCCTTGCTGGTTCCCTTTCTGCTTCTACCTAACTGAGGTACCACCTCCTACAGGAAGCCTTCCTGGATACACATCTCCTGTCTTTTCATTATTTACTAGACTCGTGATACTACTGGTAGGCCACAGAATGGTGGGCATGGACTCCAGGACTGACTCCACCACTTCCTAAATGTATAACCTGGGATGAGTAATTGATCTCCTCTGTGCCTCAGTTTCCTCACCTATATTTTATTTATTTATTTGGCTGTGTTGGATCTTAGTTGCAGGACACAGGATCTTCACTTCATCATGCAGGATCCTTCATTGCGGCCTGTGGACTCTTTAACTGTGGCTTAAGGGCTCAGTAGTTGTGGCTCGAGCTCAGTTGCTCTGCAGTATGTGAGATCTTAGTTCCCAATCAGGGATTGAACCTACACCCCTTGCATTGTGAGGAGGATTCTTAACCACTGGACCACCAGGGAAGTCCCTTCTCATCTATAAAAGGTAGCAATATCTATATTCTAGGGTTGTTGAGATCATAAAATGTGTTAATACACATATGATACACAGAACCATGTCTGATGTGTAGTACACATTCAACAAATATTAGCAATTATATTTTTATTTGTAACCACAGCGGCTAGCAAAGTTTGTCAGAGGTTTTCCAACACTCGTATGCATCGTAATGGCTTGAGGAGCTTTAAAAGTATATGGGCCTGGGTTACCTTGGTCTAGCAGTGAAACCTAGTCACGGTATTCTGGAAAAGTTCCCTGGGTGGTTTTATTGTGCAACCAATGGCATACCTGCTCAATCAATATTTGTTGAATGAATGAACCAAATGGGATTAGAACAAATAAGCCTAGGTCACCCCTTCCTTAAGGGTTTCTCAAGTGGCTCAGTGGTAAAGAATCTACCTGCCAATGCAGGAGATGCAAGAGAGGTGGGTTTGATCCCTGGTTTGGGAAGATCCTCTGGAGGAGGAAAAGGCAACTCACTCCAGTATTCTTGCCTGGAGAATCCCATGGACAGAGGAGCCTGATGAGCTACATACAATCCATGGGGTCTCAAAGAGTCAGACACGATTGAACGACTGAGCACCCGTACAGGCACCCCTTCCTTAGGAATGTCAACACATGATTCTGTCTCCTTCAGAAAGCAGATTGGGGGCTTCCCTGGTGGTCCAGTGGTTAAAACTTCACCTTCCAATGCAGGGGTGCAGGTTTGATTCCTGGTTGGGGAGTTCATATCACACAAGCCTTGTGGCCGAAAACAAAACAAGCCCATAAAACATAAGCAATTTTTAACAAATGCAATAAAAGCTTAAAAAAATAAAAAACATCTTAAGCAAAAAAAGGAAAGTTGGCTCTTCTGAAATAGGCTTGACAACAGCTGACCGTGAATATAATGGAATATATGAAAGGATCACAATTCTGTTCACCTCAACAGATTGCAGTATTAAAGAAACGGGAAGAAAATGATTAAAGCTAATATTAGAGATCAATAGGTATTTCCTCCTGTTCTCCCTTCTGTTGAGGCAGACGTTGGTGCTCAGAGTTGCCATAACAACTCGAGCCAAAAGCTGAACTCTCACCTTCCCTCCAGTTTTAATATTGACTTGCGATCCAATCTTTAATTTAGTGGACACAATAAAACATTTAAAGACCTTGAATAGAACATTTGCACCACTGTAATATGTAATTATGTGCAAGATAATAACATAATTGTAATTAATGCTTTATCTCCTTTACAAAATTCAAACCGACTAATGATTGTAGAACATTAAGTCATTCATCTCACAACAGAAATAAGAAACTATAGCCAGGGCTGCTACTTTCAAGGAACTTATATTTTAGTGGGGGAAGTAAAGATAAACATTCTGAAAACTGGAGAAAAATAAATAGAACAGAAACAAATATCACATTTAAATAGTGTATAGCAGCATAAAGAGGGTTTTGCAGTCACTCTTTAGGCATATTTCTTATTAATTACGTGACCTCAATAATTCAATTAACCTTCCAGAATTTCAACTTCTTCATCTTCTAAATGTGAGGGATTTTTTTGCCATGCTCCTTGGCTTGTGGGATCTTACTTCCCCGACCAGAGATCGAACCCCGGCCCTCAGCAGTGAAAGTGCAGAGTCCTAACCACTGAACCGGACAAGGAAGTCCCCAAAATATGGATTTTGATGTCTATATCACAGGATTATTGTGAGGACTCAAAGCGACAACATATGCAAGGGTCTAGTGCTTTTTAAAAAAAGTGATATTATTTTAATGAACAAAGAAACAGTATTCCAACAGCATGCTTTATTGTCAGAGATCTCATCATCAAGGGGAGAGATAATATGTAAAAGGTGGAAGCAAACGAAGTGGAGAAATAACTACAAGCATATACCCACTGAAAGTGAAAGTCGCTCAGTCGTGTCCGAGTCTCTGCAACCCCATGATAGTCCATGGGATTCTCCAGGCAAGAACATTGGAGTGGGTTGCCATACCCTTCTCCAGGAGATCCTCCCAACCTAGGAATCGAACTCAGGTCTCCCACATTGCAGGTAGATTCTTTACTAGCTGAGGCACTAGGGAAGCCCGCATACACCCACTTCCTCACCCCCACCCCAAATCCCTTAAAAGACAGAAAGGATAGCTTTTAAAATCAGTAAGTCCTGACCAGTAGCAGCAAACAAGAGCGGAGGCAAAAATGACAAAAATCTACAGAGACAGCTTGGGGGTCTGACTGATAGAAAACCCAGAGCAGAGAATCAACACACTCCAGAATATTCTTGAGAGACAGTTTGAAACAGAGGGTCTCCAAGCTCCATGGAAGCAGATAGCAAGAACGAGAGGGTGTTGTGAAGAAATCATTAGGATTATTAACCTTTAAACAGCTCACTGAACAGCATACCTCTCTCCTCCTTTCTCCACTTCAGGCAGCTGCAGGTGAGGGGTGATTAACCTCAGATGAAACACACAGCTGCTCTCTAAGAAAGGGATCACCTGCCTGGGAAGGGCACCTGCTGGGGTGCAAGGGCCTGTGACAGAACCACAGCTGAGAGTAACCCCAGCCACTTTTCACTGACACAGGAAGAGGACCGCTCCTGTCCACGTTGTCAACTGTGGCTTTATTAAAGTAGAGGCCTCTTTATTTTACTATATAGGGATGGATAAAGGATGAAGTGGGGGTTGATCATCTCCAAGCCTGGCTCTCTGCCTGCTCTAAGCACATTACACCAAAGTCTGCAGTTAAAATGTCCTACCTACAGAGTTCTAACTAACCCTCTATTTCTCGGAGGAGACTGTGGAGGAAAAAACTCAAAACCAAAGCACTGTAGAAACTTAAACCAGATACCCACTAATTAACCTTTCCTTTTAACAATAGGCATGGATGGAAAATTAAGCGTCACCAGCACTTGAGGAAATTCAACAGCTCTAAAGGAAAGTATTAACCACAAAATGATGAACAAACTGAAAAGGGACCCCAGAGAAAACACAGTGAAAAGCACAACAACAAAAAAAAATTGGAAAAATTCTAAATAACATCATCCTTAGAAAGATGCACAAAGATATTGTATGAAGCTGCTGTGGAAAAAAGTGCAAACAATTGCTATGATAAAGGAAAACTAACAAAGTGGAAATTTCAAAAGATGATAGCAAAACTAAGGAAAGCAATAGAATAAATAATAGGAAGGGTAGGGCAAAAACTGGGGATATTTCCCAGAAGCTAATTGTGGGGATATTTCCCTGAATATATATATATTTTTAAAAAGAGATTAAGAATGGGTATTTTGAGAGAAAAATCAAAAGACTGCTACAGACTGAATGGTGTCCCCTTTCTCCCAAATTCATATGTTGAACTCTGACTTCAAATGTATGTGGGGATAGGGCCTGTGAGGTGATAAAGTTCAAGCAAAGTCATAAGGGTAGAACTTTAATTTGAGCTGGTGCCCTTCTAAGAGATACGAGAGCTTTCTCTCCACCATGTGGAGATACAGCAAGAAGGCAGCTGTCTGCAAGCCAGGAAGAGAGCCCTCACCAGAAACTGAAGTGGTCAGCACTTTGACCTTCCCCTTTAAGACTGTGAGAAAAAAAAATTTCTGTTGTCTAAGCCCCACCCAGCCTATGGTATTGGGTTGACCAAAAATTTAGTTTGGTTTTTTTCCATAAGATGTTATGGAAAAACCCAAACGAATATTTTGTTATGCCAGCCCAAGCAGAGTAATGCAGAGACACAAAGGACCGATCCACAAGTGCCTCCACTTGTTCAGAAGGACCAAGAGAACACTGAGATTCCACGGGGGAAGAGAAAATACAAAAAGCCAGAAAAGAAAATTTCCCCGACTCGAGGAAAGGCTCAAAACTTCTTAGGGCTTGCCAAGTGTCAGGCAAGGTAAATTTTTAAACATCCTTACTTAGACAAATAATAGGGAGGTTTCAGAGCCAAGGGAACAAAGAGAAAATCCTAAAGGAATTCAGAGAAGAAAAACAGGTTTTCTGCAAGGAACAAAAATGAGATTGGCTTTCAGACTTCCAGAAGGTAACTGAATGCTGAGCAGCAAGGAAGTAATAATTTCAAAATTTGGAAGAAAATCATTCTGAGCCTAGAATTATGTACCACGCTAGCCAAACCAGCATTCTAATGAGAGAGCCAAATAAAGACATTTTCTATTTACCCTTCAGATCAGATCAGATCAGATCAGTCGCTCAGTCGTGTCCGACTCTTTGTGACCCCGTAAACCGCAGCACGCCAGGCCTCCCTGTCCATCACCAACTCCCGGAGGTCACTCAGACTCACATCCATCGAGTCAGTGATGCCATCCAGCCATCTCATCCTCTGTTGTCCCCTTCTCCTCCTGCCCCCAATCCCTCCCAGCATCAGAGTCTTCTCCAATGAGTCAACTCTTCCCATGAGGTGGCCAAAATACTGGAGTTTCAGCTTTAGCATCATTCCCTCCAAAGAAATCCCAGGGCTGATCTCCTTCAGAATGGACTGGTTGGATCTTCTTGCAGTCCAAGGGACTCTCAAGAGTCTTCTCCAACACCATAGTTCAAAAGCATCAATTCTTCGGTGCTCAGCCTTCTTCACAGTCCAGCTTTCACATCCATACATGACCACAGGAAAGACCATAGCCTTGACTAGACGAACCTTTGTTGGCAAAGTAATGTCTCTGCTTTTGAATATGCTATCTAGGTTGGACATAACTTTCCTTCCAAGGAATAAGCGTCTTTTAATTTCATGGCTGCAGTCACCATCTGCAGTGATTTTGGAGCCCAGAAAAATAAAGTCTGACACTGTTTCCACTGTTTCCCCATCTATTTCCCATGCAGTGATGGGACCAGATGCCATGATCTTTGTTTTCTGAATGTTGAGCTTTGAGCCTACCTTTTCACTCTCCACTTTAACTTTCATCAAGAGGCTTTTGAGTTCCTCTTCACTTTCTGCCATAAGGGTGGTATCATCTGCATATCTGAGGTTATTGATATGTCTCCTGGCAATCTTGATTCCAACTTGTGTTTCTTCCAGTCCAGCATTTCTCATGATGTACTGTGCATAGAAGTTAAATAAACAGGGTGACAATATACAGCCTTGATGTACTCCTTTTCCTATTTGGAACCAGTCTATTGTTCCATGTCCAGTTCTAACTGTTGCTTCCTGACCTGCATACAAATTTCTCAAGAGGCAGATCAGGTGGTCTGATATTCCCATCTCTTTCAGAATTTCCCACAGTTTATTGTGATCTACACAGTCAAAGGCTTTGGCATAGTCAATAAAGCAGAAATAGATGTTTTTCTGGAACTCTCTTGCTTTTTCCATGATCCAGGGGATGTTGGCAATTTGATTTCTGGTTCCTCTGCCTTTTCTAAAACCAGCTTGAACATCAGGAAGTTCACGGTTCACATATTGCTGAGGCCTGACTTGGAGAATTTTGAGCATTACTTTACTAGCGTGTGAGATGAGTGCAATTGCGCAGTAGTTTGAGCATTCTTTGGCATTGCCTTTCTTTGGGATTGGGATGAAAACTGACCTTTTCCAGTCCTGTGGCCACTGCTGAGTTTTCCAAATTTGCTGGCATATTGAGTGCAGCACTTTCACAACATCATCTTTCAGGATTTGGAATAGCTCAACTAAAATTCCATCACCTCCACTAGCTTTGTTCGTAGTGATGCTTTCTAAGGCCCACTTGACTTCACATTCCAGGATGTCTGGCTCTAGGTCAGTGATCACACCATCATGATTATCTGAGTCGTGAAGCTCTTTTTTGTACAGTTCTTCTGTGTACTCTTGTCACCTCTTCTTAATATCTTCTGCTTCTGTTAGGTTTGTCAAAATTGGTAAACTTGATTAAATCCAGCATTATCAAGGTTTCAGAGGAAATGGTACTCTGAAACTCTGTGGAAATGTCCATTGGTACAACCAGTTTTAGATGGCTACTTGGAAGTATATGTCAAATTCTTCCATTTCCAGCTATCTAATCCAGAGAAAAACTTGTGCAAATGCATGAGAGGCTTACACTGACAGTGAGGTTGAGAGTACAGACCCTGGAGTCAGAGTGTTGGGGTTCAAATCCCAGCTCAGTCACTTATTAGTCATGGGGCCTTGGGGGAGATTACTCTACTTGCCTCAGCAGTGAAATCGGGGTGATACTATATAGTACCTATTTCACAGATATATCTTTGCTTTTCTCCTTTGCCTTTAGCCTCTCTTCTTTTCTCAGCTATTTGTAAGGCCTCCTCAGACAACCATTTTGCCTTTTTGCATTTCTTTTTCTTGGGGATAGTTTTAATCACTGCCTCCTGTACAATGTCACAAACTTCCATCCATAGTTCTTCAGGACTCTGTCTATCAGATCTAGTCCCTTGAATCTATTTGTCACTTCTACCGTATAATCATAAAGGATTTGATTTAGGTCATACCTGAATGATCTAGTGGTTTTCCCTACTTTCTTTAGTTTCAGTCTGAATTTAGCAATAAGGAGTTCATGGTCTGAGCCACAGTGAGCTCCTGGTCTTGTTTTTGCTGATTGTGTAGAGCTTTTCCATCTTTGGTGCAAAGAATATAATCAATCTGATTTCAGTATTGATGGTGATATACATGTGTAGAGTCATCTCTTGTGTTGTTGGGAGAGGGCATTTGCTATGTCCAGTGCATCTCTTGACAAAACTCTTAGCATTTGAACAGCTTCATTCTGTACTCTAAGGCCAAACTCACCTCCAGGTATATCTTTACTTCCTACTTTTGCATTCCAGTCCCTTATGATGAAAAAGACATTTATTTTGGTGTTACTTCTAGAAGGTCTTGTAGGTCATCATAGAACCGTTCAACTTCAGCTTCTTTGGAGTTAGTGGTTGGGGCATAGACTTGAATTACTGTGATATTGAATGGTTAGCCTTGGAAGTGAACAGAGATCATTCTGTCATTTTTGAGATTGCCCCAACTACTGCATTTCGGACTCTTTTGTTGAACATGAGGGCTACTCCATTTCTTCTAAGGGAATCTTGCCCACAGTAGTAGATATAATGGTCATCTGAATTAAATTGCCCATTCCAGTACATTTTAGTTCACTGATTCCTAAAATGTTGATGTTCAGTCTTGCTATCTCCTATTTACCTCTTCCAATTTACCTTGGAAATAGGTAAAGGAGTACCTATATCCACAATAAGTACAAAATAGGAAAAGGAGTACGTCAAAGCTGTATATTGTCCCCCTGCTTATTTAACTTATATGCAGAGTACATCATGAGAAATGCTGGGTTGGAGGAAGCACAAGCTGGAATCTAGATTGCAGGGAGAAATATCAATAATCTCAGATATGCAGGTGACACCACCCTTATGGCAGAAAGTGAAGAGGAACTAAAGAGCCTCTTGATGAAAGTGAAAGAGGAGAGTGAAAAAGTTGACTCAGAACTAACATTCAAAAAACTAAGATCATGGCATCCAGTCCCATCACTTCATGGCATATAGATGGAGAAACAATGAAAAAAGCAAGAGACTTTATTTTCTTCGGCTCCCAAATCACTGCAGATGCAGACTGCAGCCATGAGGCTCTTGCTCCCTGGAAGAAAAGCTATGACCAACCTAGAGAGCATATTAAAAAGCAGAGACACTACTTTGCAACAAAGGTCCGTCTAGTCAAATGTATGGTTTTTCCAGTAGTCATGTATGGATGTGAGAGTTGGACTGTGAAGAAGGCTGAGCGCCAAAGAAATGATGCTTTTGAACTGTGGTGTTGGAGAAGACTCTTGTGAGTCCCTTGGACTGCAAGGAGATCCAACCAGTCCATCCTAAGGGAAATCAGTCCTGAATATTCATTGGAAAGACTGATGCTGAAGCTGAAGCTCCAATACTTTGGCCACCTAATGGGAAGAACTGACTCATTGGAAAAGACCCTGATGCTGGGAAAGATTGCAGGCAGGAGGAGAAGGGGAGGACAAAGGATGAGATGGTTGGTTGGCATCACCGATTCAATGGACATGAGTTTGAGTAAGCTCTGGGAATTGGTGAAGGACAGGAAGCCTGGGGTGCTGCTGTTCATGGGGTTGCAAAGAGTCAGAC
The DNA here is from genome assembly GCA_935064755.1 of Tragelaphus eurycerus. Lineage (NCBI taxonomy): Eukaryota > Metazoa > Chordata > Mammalia > Artiodactyla > Bovidae > Tragelaphus > Tragelaphus eurycerus. The sequence goes on from CAKXYN010000043.1 coordinate 18,375,667, forward strand.
ACAACTGAGCAACTGAACTGAACTGATTTCACGAGAATTGTTGCTGCTGTTGCCATTTGATTCATTTTATTTTTAAGAATTGAGTGAGTTACTATGTGCAAAGTGCTTGGAACAGATCTTGGTACTGTCACCGCCCCTTACCAGTGGCTCAGTCAATTCAGTTGCTCAGTCACGTCTAACTTTTCGGCCCTGTGGACTGCGGTACACCAGGCTTCCCTGTTCATCACCAACTCCCAGAGTTTGCTCAAACACATGTCTATCGAGTCAGTGATGCCATCCAACCATCTCATCCTCTGTCGTCCCCTTCTCCTCCTGCCAGTGGCTGCCTGAAACCTAATCCTGATATACTATGCTTTTTCCCATATGTACCTATGATAAAATTTAATTTATAAATTAGGCACAGTAATAGATTAATAATAGCTAATAATAAAATAAAACAATTGTTACAACAGAGTTGACTTTTGAAAAATATGGGCATTAGAGATGCTGATCCCCACTGCAGTCAAAAATCTGCATACAACTTTACAGTTAGCCCTGTCAGTCTATGATTCTGTATCAAAATTCAACAGATTGTGTCCACAGATTGTGGAATACTGTAGTGTGTATTTACTGGGGAAGATAATACATGTATAAGTAGATCTGCACAGTTCAAACCTGTGTCATTAAGGGTCCACTGTTCTAAGATAAAAGTTACGTGAATGTCATCTCTCTCTTTCAAAGTAGTTTTTGTTGTACAATTTAATGCCCTTTTAGTTTTAACTAAACACTGTGGCCGTTAACTTTTGCAGTTTGAGGTTCAGCATCGAAACTAGCACGCATTTATTTTTCCTTCACAATTTCGTGGCTAGACGATCCATTCTTACTGTATATCTTAGCAACCTCAGCATACAATTTTTTCTTTCCTTTTAAGTCAAGAACTTTTACCTTTTCATATAGAGGAAGCATTTTATGGCTTCTTTTTGGTATATCCGAATTGCCAGTATCATTATTCTTGCATTTTTAAGCCATATTAAATAAAATGAGGGTGACTTGAACATAAGCCCTGTGATACTGTGACAATCTGATAACCGAGATGGCTGCTAAGTGACTAAGGGGCAGGATTCATCAGACAAAAGGATGACTCACATCCTAGGTGGGACAGTAAGAAATTTCACTGTGCTCCCTACAACAGTGAGCAAGTTATTAATTTCCAAGGGGACAGAGGGAGTAGGAGAAATTGGGAGATTGGGATTGACATGTATACCCTATGGACAGTATGTATAAAATAGATAACTGACGAGAACATATTGTTTAGCACAGGGAACTCTACTGAATGCACTGTGATGACCTGAACTGGATGAAGTCCAAAAGGCAGGGGATATATGGCTGATTTGTTTTGCAGTACAACAGAAGTTCACACAATGTTGTAAAGCAACTATAGTCCAATAAAAACTAATTTAAAAAATAAAACATGAATTGCTTATTTCTGGAATTTTCCATTTAATATTTCAAATCATGGTTGACCATGGCTAACTGAAGCTGCAGATAAGGGGGACTACTGTAGAGACAGAGCACTCAATAAGTGAATATTATTATTGTAAAGTGTATGCATGGATATTAGATGTCAGGAAAGGACATCAGGTATTAGACTGCTTCCAATTTTGAGCTCCTGGGGTATTTGCAGTGACACAAAATTGGACGACCTAATAGGGTTTCCCTGGTGGCTCAGATGGTAAAGAATCTGCCTGCAATGCAGGAGACCCGAGTTAGGTCTCTGGGTGGGGAAGATCCCCCGGAGAAGGGAATGGCAACCCACTCCGGTATCCTTGCCTGGAGAGTTCTATGGACAGAAGAGCCTTGTGTGCCACCGTCCATGCAGTCACAAGGAATCGGACACGACTCAGTGACTAACACTTTCACTTTTACACTATCTTGTAATAGGACAATGGTACAGCCACAGTATGGACTGCTACGCAGCTGTGAATAGAAGATGATAGCACACCATGTCCAGGGGCAGAGCTGGCTCTGCACCCACCATCCCTGTCTGCTCCCCACGGACACCATCAACACCGCCCCCTTACAGGAAACTGACTTCCTTTCCCCTGAGCTTGTTTTCGTTTGGTTTGTTTGCAATTATATTTGTTTCCTTTTTTTTAAAAAAAAAGGTGATAGAATTATACTGATTGTATGTGTAAGACAGAAAGATCCCAGAAGACTTATTGTTAAATGGAGGTGAAGGAGAGAAAGCAGCTTATAATATGTAATAGGTACAGATTATCTCACTAAAATATGTATGTTAGGTCACTATTTTAGCCATGTCCAACTCTTTGCAACCTTGTGAACTGTGGCCCACCAGACTCCTCTATCCATGGGATTCTCCAGGCAAGAATACTTGAGTGGGTTGCCATTTCCTACTCCAGATTCATGCATATTATATTGGTTGTGTTCAGTGACATACCACGGGGACAAAGCAGGAGGAACTGTGCCCTGGAAGTAGGCAGTAAGTGGATGTGTCAGCTGAAGGTAACACGAAATAATAATTTTAAACAGTAACTTGAAAATAATAATGTGTGTGTGTGTTAGTCACTCAGTTGTGTCCCACTGTTTGAGACTCCATGGATTGTAGCCTGCCAGGCTCCTCTGTCCATGGGATTCTCCAGGCAAGAATACTGGAATGGGTTGCCATTTGCTTTTCCAGGAGATCTTCCTGACCCGGGTTCAAACCCAGGTCTCCTGCATTGCAGGCAGATTCTTTACCATGTGAGTCACCAGAGAAGTCCTGAAAATAATGATAAATAATAGTAAAATCTACTTTGTATGCTTTTTATTATTGCCAAGAACTGTGGAAATAAACAATGTCAGTGATAAAATGCTACTCTCTGCCAGGAGAACCTCCTTCTCCCCCAACCTGTAACCTGGTATGCTCCCGCATCTCCCTAAATTCTTAGAAAAACTTAGAGCAGGAATTTACTTACAGTACTTACTAAGTAGGAGGATAATTTACACAAGGAAGTGGATGGAGTAGGGGTGTGTAAGACTTTTTTACCTTTTACTTATTAACTTATTTCTAAATTTTTTTTGCAAAAAAAATATTCATTTATGATTACTGGCTTGCACCTTTAAAGCTTTTTAATTTGTAAAAGAAATAACATGGTAAGCCAAAGGACTTTTTCTAGGAAGTCAGAAAAATGGAGTGTGATGATGGTAGCATATAACCATTTTCCCAAATATTTTAGTTCATGGACTACGGGGTTAGGTGCAATGATTGCATTTTCAGAACTAAAAATCAGAAGCCAGAATCTGCAAAAGAATTTTTGGTGGAACTTCTAAGTAGGAGAGACAGCCTGGGACATTCAATCTGGATGCCAAAATAATAGAATTTTCAAGACAGTCTGATGGTTTATTATCTCAAATAGACTGCTTGAACTGGGCCTGTCTATAAATCCCCAATCCCACTCTGTTTTTGGATCCTGTCGGAGCTGAACTCCTGACGTGATACCAGCTTAAAACCTAGCATTCAGCCTGCCTTACCCTAATCGCTCCTAAATCCCAGGCCTCACAGACCTTGCTCCCCCTGAGAACTGCCAAGAACCCTGACAGAGCATTGCTATCGTGGGAGCAGCAGGTCTATTGTCTGCCCTCACCTAAGAGGGTAGCTGTTTTCCAGACTATTTGCCCCCCTGTTTCCCTACTGGCCTCCTGGACACCCAGCCTGGTCTCCTTCTGAAGCCCTACTCTCCCAACTATCCCCCCGACCCCCCTGCCCCACTTTGCAGGCAGCTGAGCCAGTCTGGCCCGAGCTACTGATAGCAATCCTGCTGGGGCTCCTGCAGACAGTCACAGGCACAGGGGCTGCTGAGGCCGTGGAAATGAGATCGCTACGTACAGAAAGGCGGAGGGCGACAAACCCAGAGAAACAGGCAAGAGTTTGCCAGGAGAGCAGGCTGAGTGGAAAAGAGAAGTTAGAGCAGGACTCTCAGAACATCTGGGCTTCCCTGGTGGCTCAGCTGGTGAAGAATCCACCTGCAATGTGGGAGACCTGGGTTTGATCCCTGGGTTGGGAAGATTCCCCTGGAGAAGGGAAAGGCTCCCCACTCCAGTATTCTAGCCTGGAGAATTCCATGGACTGTATAGTCCATGGGGTTGCAAAGAGTCTGACACGACTGAGCGACTTTCACTTCACTTCACAGAACATCTTGTGGGTTAGTAAAGGAAGTGGGAGAGAGGTGGGAACTGCATGCACACAGCAGTTTCAGTTCTAAGTGTGAAAAAGGGTGTCAAGGCAAGTGCATGGATTCATCACTGAGAAGGACAAAATGGAAAGGTTCCAGGGGAACCCCGGAGGGTTCTGCCAGGGCACAGGGTAAGAACACGTATCAGGAAGACCTGTTCCCTAGCCAAGCTGCCTGACATCAAGACAGTTCTTTAATCTCCTGAGATTCACCTGCAAGTTGGGGGTCCTTCTTTTTTTTTTTGGCTGCACTGGGTCTTCATTTCCATGTGTGGGCTCTTTGTTGCCATGTGTGGGCTTCTCTAGTTGTGACACATGGGCTCTTGAGTGCGTGGGCTCAGTACTTTTGGCTGGGGGCTTAGTTACCCTGTGGTGAATGAGAGCTTGGCTCCATGACCAGGGATCGACCCTGTCTCCCCTGCATTGGAGAATGTGATGAAAAAGTCTTCCAATCCTGTCCGACTCTTTGTGACCCCATGGACTCTGTAGTCCATGAAATTCTCTAGGCCAGAATACTGGAGTAAGTAGCTGTTCTCTTCTCCAGGGGATCTTCCTAACCCAGGGATCGAACCCAGGTCTCCCACATTGCAGGCGGATTCTTTACCAACTGAGCCACAAGTGGATTATTTACCATTGGACCCCCAGGACTTGCCTAAGGGGCAAGTTCAGAAATATGAAATAAGTTCAGATAAGCGAAGCTCTTGGGCCACCATTCAGTAAATCTGAATTTTGTTCTCCTTCCCTCAGCCCCTCACTACCCACTCCAGCCCCAGTTTTGAGCAAGGGACACAGAAAACAATCACTATTTAAGATAGGTAGTGTGATAGGGGAAGAGAAGTGATTGTGATAAGAGGTTATATTTATCATTTATATTTATATAACATTGCCTAGCAATGTCATATTTAATGACTTTAAGGAAGTCTCATGAGGTTTAGCTTTATGGTTTTTTAAATTATTGTTTTATTCTATGCATAGTTCATCCTATGCATAGGGCTTCCCTGGTAGCTCAGCTGGTAAAGAATCCACCTGCAATACAGGAGACCCCAGTTCCATTCCTGGGTCGAGAAGACTGGCTAGAGATGGAATAGGCTATGCACTCCAGTATTCTTGGGCTTCCCTTCCTGTAGAGTCTGATGTGACTGAACGACTTTCACTATGGATAGATAGTTCTGCATGTAGTATGTGTATTATATTTCATAATACAAGACATGAAAAAAATCAAAGGAGCATGAAGATGAGTCACAGTTCTAGATTTATGTAAAGAAACGAGTTGAAAAATGAACTGTTTCAATCCTCTGTATGTTGTGTGTTAGTTGCTCAGGCGTGTCCGACTCTTTACGGTCCCATGCACTGTAGCCTGCCAGACTCCTCTGTCCGTGGAATTCTCCAGGCAAGAATACTGGAATGGGTTGCCATTCCTTTCTCCAGGGAATCTTCCTGACCCAGGGATCGAATCCAGGTCTCCCGCATTGTGGTTAGATTCTTTACTGTCTGAGTCACTAGGGAAACCTAGAGCAAGTGGGGAAAAAAAAATGACAGTCACTATGGATGGAGGGCATTTTATTTGCAGGTTCTATTCTAAACCCTTTGCAGCATTAACTCCATCCTCAAAACAACTCTATGAAGTAGATACTATTAATTCTGATTTATATATGGGAAAATTAAGGCTGAAAAATTTTAAGTAATTTGCCCAAGAGATATACCTAATAAGAAGCAAAACTAAAATAAAAATTGAGCTGTAATTGCAAAACCCATGCTCTTTAACACTGCATTGTCTACCTTCCAGTAGAAAGGCAGATAACAGAGAGAAGGTTAAAGAAGGCGAGGTCCCATCAGAGGCCTCCAAGGAGATAAGCAGGAGGGCTTCTGCTGTCCTGTGTCCCTGTATGGAGGATTCCTAGAGTCCTCCCATTTGATAGTGGGATCTGGGGAAACGCTACTGCCGAGATGAAGTCGTAACCCCCGCCCCTTCTGCCACAGATGGGTGATGGCATCTGAGCAGAAGCCAAGCACATATGTACCCAGAGCAGATAAAGCTGTAGACAGAGGTATTGCCTCATGTTGTGAAAGGGTCTTGCAATAAGAGGTGGGGCAATAAGTCCAAAGACAAGGGTGATGAGTTGGCAGACAGTCTAGAACAAGGTGACTCAAAGTTTGCCTATGTGACTACTGCTCCATCCACTCTAATTCCAAATGTTCCCTCCTGGTTCTCTAGGCTTTGCCTAGAGAAACCTTGTGGTGAAGGAGATGCCACCCAAGTAATATCAACTACTTGACCAGTAGTGTCTATTTTGTAATGCCAAAGATATGAGGGGTTTTGTTGTTGCTATTGCTAACTTTGGCTGCGTTGGGTCTTTGTTGTGGTGTGCCTGGCCTTCCTTAGTTGTGCGTGTGGGCTTTCTTCAGTTGTGGCACAAGGGCTTAGCTGGTCTGTGGCATGTGGGAGCTTAGTTCCCTGGCCAGGGATTGAACTTGCATCCCCCTGCATTGGGAGGTGGATTCTTAACCACTGGACCACCAGGGAAGTCCCTGAGGTTTTTATTAAGGTTATAATCATTACCACCACTTCATTTACTCACTCATATAATATGAGTTACACAATATGACATATTTATATGTATACCCAGGCAATATTTATAGAGAGTCTCCTGTGCTCCAGGCCCTGTGCTACATGTAAGAGGTCCCTAGGAGCTTAAGGGTAGTTGAGAAATGGTAGCTAGCAGGCTCTTTCAACACAGTCAGGTAAACTTTCTGCTATCAGTGAGGGCCTGCCAAGTGCTACACCAACCTTCCTTGCAAGCAGGTGATTTTGTCCTTAGGGAGTTAAAAAAATGCCTCCAGCAATGTGAAAGCCAGAAAGGGCCTTTGAGAAGCAGTCCAGCTCCCTCCATGATTAGAGAGGGAAGCCATGGACCTGAGCTACAAAAAGGATAAACTGAAAATTAAGACTACTTATGGTCAATGCTGGACTGGAAGAAACACAAGCTGCAATCAAGACTGCTGGGAGAAATATCAATAACCTCAGATATGCAGATGACACCACTCTTATGGCAGAAAGTAAAGAGGAATTAAAAAGCCTCTTGATGAAAGTGAAAGTGGAGAGTGAAAAGATTGGCTTAAAGCTCAACGTTCAGAAAACGAAGATCATGGCATCCAGTCCCATCACTTCATGGGAAATAGATGGGGAAACAGTGGAAACAGTGTTAGACTTCATTTTTCTGGGCTCCAAAATCACTACAGATGTTGATTGCAGCCATGAAATTAAAAGACGCTTACTCCTTGGAAGGAAAGTTATGTCCAACCTGGATAGCATATTCAAAAGCAGAGACATTACTTTGCCAACAAAGGTTCGCCTAGTCAAAGCTATGGTTTTTCCTGTGGTCATGTATGAATGTGAGAATTGGACTGTGAAGAAGGCTGAGCACTGAAGAATTGATGCTTTTGAACTGTGGTGTTGGAGAAGACTCTTGAGAGTCCCTTGGACTGCAAGGAGATCCAACCAGTCCAGTTTGAAGGAGATCAGCCCTGGGATTTCTTTGGAGGGAATGATGCTAAAGCTGAAACTCCAGTACTTTGGCCACCTCATGCAAAGAGTTGACTCATTGGAAAAGACTCTGATGCTGGGAGGGATTGGGGGCAGTAGGAGAAGGGGATGACAGAGGATGAGATGGCTGGATGGCATCACTGACTCGATGGAGGTGAGTCTGGGTGAACTCCAGGAGTTGGTGATGGACAGGGAGGCCTGGCGTGCTGCGATTCATGGAGTCCCAGAGTCAGACATGACTGAGCAACTGAACTGATGGTCAATTGGGTGGAGAAGGCGATGGCACCCCACTCCAGTACTCTTGCCTTGAAAATCCCATAAACAGAGGAGCCTGGTGGGCTGCAGTCCATGGGGTCGCTAAGAGTCAGACACGACTGAGCGACTTCACTTTCACGTCTCACTTTCATGCATTGGAGAAGGAAATGGCAACCCACTCCAGTAGGGGAGCCTGGTGGGCTGCTGTCTATGGGGTCGCACAGATTCGGACACAACTGAAGCGACTTAGCAGCAGCAGCAGCAGCAGCATGGTCAATTGGGAGGGGAACTTGGGGGAACATTGATACATGTATATGTATGGCTGAGTCCCTTTCCTGTTTACCTGAAACTATCACAATATTGTTAATTGGCTATACCCCAGTTTATTTTATAACACAAAATAAAAAGTTTTTAAAAATCAAGAAAAAAATATATTTGGATCTGAAGCATCTGCACATAGAAAAGACTACATATGGCATCAGCTGAGTGGCACTATCACAAATGTCCCAGGCGTTTAAAGAAGGCAAGTGGCAGTGAGTCGAGAAGACTTCCTGGAAGAGGTAGGACATAAGCTGGGCTTTCCTGGAAAAAGAAAGGGGTGTGTGTGTGTGTGTGTGTGTGTGTGTGTGTGTGAAGGGAAGAAACCTGGTTACAGATATTGATTGATTATTCCTTCAGTTTGTCTAATTTTCTTTTATCTGGTTTATTAACCACCCAAAGTCCTTCAGATCTGCCATTTTTTGGTTTGTTCTTTAGTTTGAGAAGATGATGCCACAAGATATGATATGATGAGTTGCACAGACTTTGGAGTCTGACAGACTTGGAGTCCCACTCAGGCTCTGCCGTTTTCTAATTGTGTGACCTTAATTTCCTCATCTGTTAAGGGGGGATTGTAATAGAGTTGTTATGAGTATTAAGTGAAATAATACATGTAAAGCATGTAGCATAGGGCCAGACACTTAGGTAACACCTAGCATAGTGGCTTAAATGTTGTAATTATTACTCACCTGCATGGACTGTTTGACAAATACAGTGCATTTGTTCACTTTCCATTAATTATTTCATAAAACATTTAGGCATAGGGCCAGGCACCATACTAGATATTGAACATAACCATGTACCAGACAGACATTTTCCCTGCCTGCTCAGTGCAGTCCAGAGGGAGGTCAGACATGTGAACACATGCTTGAACACAAACTGAGTTGCACTGTTAATAGCACATGGTGAGTAGTAGCTACTGATGATCAGTTCTGGGTAGGCTATGAATTTGAAAGGCCATACCAGGGCCCATAGGGCCTGATTTCACCTGGATGCAACTGCCCTGGAGACCGAGCTGAAAGAAGCCCTCACTAGCAAGGTCAGTAGCACTTCTTGACAGCTCTATGCTCCTGCACGTCCCACCCTTATGTATTCCCCTCCTGCATTGTACCATGGTTAGCTTTTGTGACCAGCAGAAAATGGCAGAGAGATAGCATGGCACTTCTAAGGTTAGGTTATAACCTCTCTCTAATACAAGCTTTCTCTCTCAGATGACTTGGTTTAGGGGAAGTCATGTCTTGAGCAGATCCGTGGAGAGGCCCACATGGCAAGGAAGTGAAGCCTCCTACCAACAGCTACATGAGTGAGCTTGGAGGTAGATTCTCCAGCCACAAATGAGTTTTCAGAGATGACATCCCTGGCCAACAGTTTGACCCTACAAAAGACCCTGAGCCAGAACCAGACAGCAAAGCCATTTCCAAGTTCCTTATTCTCAGTATACAGATGAGATAAATGCTTGCTGCAAGCTACTAAGTTTCAAGGTGACATGATTTGCAGCAATAGATAACTAATACTGTGCCCCTCCTCTGTGCTTCAAGCACTCTGCTCTTCCCCTAACAAGGCACTTACCGCACCGTGTTGTAATTACCTGTTTACAAGTCTGTCTCTTCCTCAGACTGTGAGTTTAATGGAGATTATGTCTTATTTTCTTGGTACCCTCATCACCTGGCACATGTCTGGCCCATAGCAGATGGTCAAAAAGTTGGATGAATAACTTGCATTTGTATATAGTATATTAGAATTCACAAAGTATTGCTATCAAGTGATAACTTGTAATGGAAACTAATCCAAAGGTGGGGGGGAATATATATATAATATATATAATATTAATAATATAATAATAATAATATAATATGTATATAAATATATATATAAAACTGAATCACTTTGCTACATACCTGAAACTAACACAATAGTGTAAATCAACTATACTTCAATTTTAAAAAAGGAATTGGCAAACATTAGTGCATTCATTCTCTCATACAGTCTTCATGACAACTCTAGGAGCTAAGTATTAATATCGTCCCCATTCAGGGACCTCCCTGGTCGGTCAGTGGTTAAGAATCTGCCTTTCAATGCATAAAATGTGGGTTCAATCCCTGGTTGGAAAGCGAAGCACTGGGAAATTAATCCTGCGCACTGCAACCTCTGAGCCTGAGCACTCTAGAGCCCGTGGGCCACAAGAGAGAAGCCCGTGCAGCTCAGCGCAGAACCCGAGTGCTACAACGAAGACCCAGCGCAGCCGAAAATAAATGCATAACAGATACACACAAGACGACACACGAAGAGTGCCTGGTGCCTACTGGGTGTTTAGTAAACACTGGTTGCTTTGTTTTTTTTTTTTTTTTTAAAAAATACCATCCCCATTCCACAGGTAGGGAAATTATGGCTTAGTGGTTTGCTTGATTACTCAAGCAATTAATTAATAAAATCAGGATTCAGATCCAAGCTCATCCAATCCTTAGTCTGTTTCCTCTTCTACACTGAATGGCTCTTCATTTAGCTTGAGGGGTGGGTGGGGGTGGGAGAAAAATTAATCTGGAGAATGGAGTGCTGTTCAGCCAAGGATGGAGCTTCACAGAAGGGACAGTGGACAAGAACGCAGCTCGTTTACGAACAGGCCAGCTCTCTGTGGACCGCACGTTTGGCATTTCATTTAGTCCTCACAAAATTCCTAAGCTAGGAAATCAATTCTTTTCCTGCCCACTTTACAGATGAGAAAACTAAGGCAAGAGCTTACATATGTTAAGTCATAAAAGCTGGGACTCAAGAAAATGTATTCAGATTCCTAGTTCAAGCTGCTTGTTGTAAAACTCAAACTTCCTCCTTTCCCCAGCACTGGACAAATGGGTTTGGAGTCCAGACAGAATTCCTGATTCCAGGCCGGGTCACACGGGGTGAGATTTTATAGTGTCAGACTGGACTCGCTGGATCCTACATGTGCAGCCGTGTCCACCTCACCCCCACGCTGAGCTCCATCACGAATTCTCGGGCCCAGGGTCAAAGGCCTTACAGTATCCCTTTTGCCAACAAAAGGAAACATGCTGTTGTGCTTAGAGACAGTTTGAGTTTGCGCATATTTAAAATGGGAAAAGAGTGACAGTGATGATGAAGTGAGATGATTGTGTACAATGGTTGGCCTGTAATAGGCACTCACAAGCCTGTGAATTCTCTGCTCCCCCCTGGCTCACTCCCGTACCCTTAGAGACATTTTAAAGATTATGGAACACATCTTCCTGTGAGCCTCTCTTGGCCCCCTAAGCTGAAGGCTCAGCAGTGGCAGTGCAAAGTGGAGGGAGCAGAGGGCACTTCTGAGGAGTCTGTGCAGAGTCGCCAGTGTGCAGGAAGCTCCGGTGGATTTCTGCTTTCTGTCTGTTCTGCAGTGAGGCCGGAAATCGTCCATCCTCCAGGGCAGGTATCATGCTGAGAAGGAGAAGCCGCAGCTGTTGCGGGCGGCCCTAACAGAATATGGCTCAGGGCGCTGACGCCTCGCTGGGCTGGGTAAACTTGGCTTGTTTGCTTCCATCCAAGAGACCTTTCACCTCCAGGGCTTAGGGACCAGAAAAACATTGCAGAAGCCAACAATTTCCCATTCTCCAGGGAACCAGGGAACAGAGAGTTTCTGGGCTGGACATCAGGGGCAAACCCATGAACTGTGAGAGGGCCTCTGGGCTGAAGGCTCCATCTGATCCCTGGAAAGGGAGGGCCGGTTCCCTGTGCGACGAGAGACCACTTCCTGCTGGGAGGGGATCTGGGCTTTGTCCCCACGTGTACTGGCACTGAGACGTAGCTGTCTAGGCTTTCAAGGGTGAGTTGTGGGGACGGCCAGACTCCAGCTGCAAGCTGGAGTGAACTTCACTCTTGCAAGCCTCGTCAAGGCAGCTCAGAGCAATGAAACGACCAAGTGAACACCCAGGTGCAGGCCTGGGAGGAAGTGGGTGATATTGTGGAAAGGCCATGGGCTTTGGAAGGGCCTGAGATGGTAAAGAATCTGCCTGCAATGTGGGAGACCTGGGTTCGATCCCTGGGTCTGTTAGAGGAAACACCCTGACTGAAACTGCCCACCCTGGCCAGGCACCGTCATAGCGGTTTGTGTGAGTCATTTTTTGACAGGAGGTGCTGGTAAGGAACATGGAACTAATAAGCCACCACCAATGGGAAGAGTTCGAGAAAGGCCAAAAGGAGGCACCACGTGTCCAGCCACCTCCCAGAATCCTCCTTGCTGGCATCCATCTTGGCTGAACAATGTGTGTGCCACCAGGAAGGACCCTGAGTCAGAAAGATTGGCCAAAGATAGGCTGGGAACTAATCCCATCACCATAAAACCCAAGACCATGAGCTATGTGGCAGAGCAGTCCTCCTGGGTTCCCTCACCCTCCTGCTCTCCACCCAGGCGCCCCTTCCCAGTAAAGTCTCTTGCTTTGTCAGCATGTGTATCTCCTCGGACAATTCATTTCCGAGTGCTAGACAAGAGCCCACTCTCGGGCCCTGAAAGGAGTCCCCCTTCCTGCAACAGGTCGGAAAGATCCCCTGGAGAAGAAAATGGCAATCCACTCCAGTATTCTTGACTGGAGAATCCCATGGACAGAGGAGCCTGGTGGGCTATCATGGGTCTCAAAGAATCAGACATAATGGCGCGACTAACACTTCACTTCACATGGGCTTTGAAATTTGAGGGACTTCAGTTTCGATCCTAGCTCTGTGACCTACTAACCAGTACTCGAGAAAGATCCCTAACCTTTTTGGGCCTCCGTTTCTTTATATGTAAAGTAATAGTAATGTCTCCTTTGTAGGGTGGAGATAAGCATTAAATTAAATTGTCCCATGTTAAAGGTAAAACATAGCACCTGCTGTCTGATCAGTGCTCAGGAGACTATTTAAAGGTTAGGTTTCTTGTGACATGGAGCAGAGGGGAGTAGCAGTCACAGTTAGGAAGACAGGACAAGTAAAATGCAACATAGTGCATATTTTTGTTTTCTAACAATGTATATTGGAGAACCGCTTCAGTGCTAGCAACAAAAGAGAAGATATAAAAGTTATGGCCCTTGGCCTAGAGGAACTCAGTTTTGCAACTGAGATGGATGAGTAAGCAAATCATTTCTATCAGGGTTATAAGGAGTCTGAGATAAACAAGTGAAAATGCCATGGGAGAAGGTGTTTATGTTGTCTGGAGTTGAAAGAGGCCTTGCTGAGAAAGCAACTCTTGGGCTCCACTGGCTGAGTCTTAAAAGATGAACAAAGAGGAACTCACCAGGTGAAGTGAGAGTGGAAGGTTACTGCTGATATCAGAGACAGCGTATAGAAAAGACACAGGGGCACAAAAGAGCTTGGTTAGGGCAATGGGGCTTCCCTGGTAGCTCAGTTGGTAAAGAATCTGCTTGCAGTGCAGGAGACTCAGGTTTGATCCCTGGGTTGGGAAGATCCTCTGGAGAGAGAAATGGCAACCCACTCCAGTATTCTTGCCTGGGAAATTCCATGGACAGAGGATCCTGGCGGGCTATAGTTCGTGGGATCTCAAGAGTTGGACATGACTTAGTGACTAAACCACTAACCAAGGGAAGTCGGAACCACGGAATTAACTGGATATAAGGATAAAGGACCATGAACTGGATATATGGATAAAAGACCATTAGTCTTGAGAGATATTGAAAAGACCTTTCTCATGTGCTAAGGTGTTGAGGCTTTGCTCTGGACTTTGCTTTGGAGGCTAAGGAGTTGAGACTTTGCTCTGGAAGGCAACAAGGTTTTTACAATATGATTAACTTGTTTTCAGGAAAGGGTGGAGGAGGGAGTGCTAAGGGGAAAGACTGGAGGCTGGAGGCTGGAAGCAGGTGCTGATAAGAAGCCCATCTGTGTGACATGATTAGGAAGTTGGTGGGGGGTCAGGAAGAGAGGCTAGAGCTCCTGGCTCCTGGTTCAGCTTTTGATGAGATTGCTCCTCCCAGTACATCTTTGAAACCTGCCTACTAAGCAGACCTTGACTTCAAATTACAGTGCTCATACGAACAGGAAAATAAAGCACAAAAAATTGCAACTAGGTTTGAAGTGGACTGAAGCACCCGCTTGTTATCTTTGGTTTCAGTTCAGTCGCTCAGTCATGTCCAACTCTTTGAGACTCATGGACTGCAGCATTCCCTGTCCATCACCAACTCCTGGAGCTTGCTCACACTCATGTGCATCCAGTCAGTGATGCCATCCAACCATCTCATCCCCTTCTCCTCCTGCCTTCAATCCTTCCCAGGATCAGGGTCTTTTCCAATGAGTCAGTTCTTCACATCAGGTGGCCACAGTATGGGAGCTTCAGCTTCAGCATCAGTCCTTCCAATGAATATTCAGGACTGATTTCCTTTAGGATGGACTGGTTTGATTTCCTTGCAGTCTGCCACCATATTAAAATATGTTCAGCATTTTTCTGAGCATCTCCACCGTGAGGTATGTATTCCCAAGAAGAATACAAATCCTTGATGATTTGGGCCATTCATCCATTTAATCCATTTACCCACCTGCCAATGCAAGTTTGATCCCTGCATCAGGAAGATTCCCCTGGAGGATGGCATGGCAATCCACTCCAGTATTCTTGCCTGGAGAATCCTATGAACAGAGGAACCTGGCGTTAGTCCATGGGGTCGCAAAGAGTTGGATACGACTGAAATGACTTAGCATGCACATGTTCTAATCTGAGGCTGTGTTCCTGGGGCTGTGGAGATGGAAGGCAACCTTGTCCCCAAGAGAGCTCACAGTTTAGCGGAGGGGGAGACAAAGGTAAACAGACAGGACAATCCATTGTGATGAGCATCATTCCAGTGGGAGGGATGTACTAATTGCTCTGGGAGCTTGAAGCAGGCACTGTTAGCAGACTTAGCCACCAGGGGAGGAGACCCTGGTGCCACATCTTGAATGGCAAAGAAGAGGCCACAGAGGTGCTTCAATAGATAGAAGAACACGTGTTGTTTGGGATTATGGTGCAGTGATAAGAATTCGAGAATTCAACAGTCTTCCTAGTCCTGAAACCAACCACATGGTTTGCCCATTTTAACTACATTGTTGTGATTGTTTGGTCACTAAATTGTGTCCAGCTCTTTTTGACCCCATGGACTGTAGCCCACCAGGCTCCTCTACCCATAAGATATCCCAGGCAAGAATGCTGGAATGGGTTGCCATTTCCTGACTACATAAACCACACTAATTCTTTTGAAAAATATTTATTTATTTGGCTGTGCCAGGCCTTGGTTGTGGCACGTGAGATCTTTGATCTTCACTGCAACATGTAGTATCTTTAGTTGTGGCAAGTGGGATCTAATTCCCTGACCAGGAATCAAACCCAAGCCTCCTACCTTGGACGCTCAGAGTCTTAGCCACTGGACCACCAGGGAAGTCACATTAATTCTGATTTAACTTATGAACTTCCCTCTGGCACCTACTGTGCAAAACTAAGCCGGTGCCTACTTTCACCCAAATTACTCTGCTTGGCCTTGTCTGACCTCTGTCGGCACCTGTCTCAGGGCATCTCCGCCTCTGGCCTCAGTGCGTTAAGTTGTTCCTCCAACAACTAAGGGCTCACTGCAGGCCCCCCTGGTCAGTGGCCCAGGTTCCCAGTGGCTGTGCGTTCTCTCTCACTTTCCTATCAAGTCTTAGTGTGTTATTTGTGTCAAGTCACTTCAGTCGTGTGCTACTCTGTGCTACACTACGGACTGTAGCCCGCCAGGCTCCTCTGTCCATGGGATTCTCCAGGCAAGAATACCGGAGCGGGTTGCCATGTCCTCCTCCAAGGGATCTTCCCGACCCAGGGATGGAACCCATATCTCTTTCATCTACCTGTATTGGCAGGCGGGCTCTTTACCACTAGCGCCACCTGGGAAGCCCATCAGGTCTTAGCTGTGGGTCAAGTTCTGCCCAGTTTTCAGA
This sequence comes from Tragelaphus eurycerus, assembly GCA_935064755.1. Lineage (NCBI taxonomy): Eukaryota > Metazoa > Chordata > Mammalia > Artiodactyla > Bovidae > Tragelaphus > Tragelaphus eurycerus. The sequence continues at coordinate 18,391,899 of CAKXYN010000043.1, forward strand.
TGACTTTACATTGGGAACCTAGGGGTCTACTGTCCATTCCACTTTGTTGGTATCCACTGCTACTGCTGCTGCTAAGTCGCTTCAGTCGTGTCCGACTCTGTGCGACCCCATAGACGACAGCCCACCAGGCTCCCCCGTCCCTGGGATTCTCTAGGCAAGAATACTGGAGTGGGTTGCCATTTCCTTCTCCAATGCATGGTATCCACTAGCCAGCTTAAAGCATTGACCCTGTCAGAGAGGTCTGCACTCAGCATTTTCTTTCCTTCCCTAACTTGTCCTCTGTGAAGTCCATGACTTCATCTTTTTTCCACTTGTGGTTTGCTGTGACTTCCCATTCTCTGGGGTCACCTCCCTCCCCTCCGGCAGTCCCAAAGGTGAAGTTTTAACCATCTGACAAAGGCTCAGAGTTTTAACCATCTCCTTATTTTGATCTTCCCACAAAACGAAAAGCTTTGAGTCCTACTCACTTTTCTCTCCAGGGTTCCTGCACACAGTGGTACTAATTAACATTTGATGAATGAATGAATGAGGAAAGGGATGGATGGAAGCGTCTGAATCAAACTTCTGCCAAGGGAATACCACTCTGGAGGTAGGAATGTCAAGCATTAGAGGTGGGTTGGAGGACCACCTTTTGAGACCTTCAGCACCCCTCTATGCTACAGGCCTGTGCCTACATTGCCTGTGTCTAAGGTTACTTATGAGAAAAGAAGTGCTGCTCCTGATAGCAGGGAAAATGCAGTCTCTTATCCCTTCATTTCTTTGAGTCTTGCTTGGCCTAATTTCCTCAGGCCCATTTCTGTGGGCCTGTGCTACTTTGTAGGGCTCTTATTCATGAACGAGGAACTATTAATGACACCCCAGGAGCTGATATTATACTTGACCTGAATTACGTTTGAACATTAATGCTGTGAAGTTTCACAGAAGAGAACTAAATTGAAGTTAATACTCACTTAAAAAGAAAATGAGTAGTCCCTGGTTTATTATTAGAAAAATCTTGGCCTCTGGTCTGAATTTTTTTTTTTTTTTTTTTTTTTTGTATTAAGATCCAAAAATATTAAAAGGCCGGACTGACTAGCCATGTAAAGCATATGCTGAGAGTCCCCAGCCAAAGCCAAATATGAGAGAAGTCAAACAGTGTATAGAACACAAAGAAATGAATCACAGCGTTGGGTAAACTGCTAGTTGGCAAGAATCCATGAACACAGACCAAAACATGTCTCTGTAAAGATGGGAGAAATATCTGTGGAAAATATCTCAGAAATAGATCTCGATTTGACCTGAAGTCTTGAGTTTGACTGAACTTTGTCCTGCAGGAACGAAACATCGTTTCCCTGAAAAATGTACAAATTTGTTCATTAATTTGTCCATAGATGGAGGTGAGACCGCACCCTGCAGAGTGACTCATGGTGGCCCTGGTCACTGTTGTGCATGGCCAGCTGGGGTCAGGCTGACCCATAGCCATGGGAAGAAAAGGTAATAGAATCTGGCGCTGGGAACAGTGGAACAGGGGCAGGACTGGGAGTTGGGAGCCCTGGGTCAAATAGCAGTACACCACATGTAATGTTCCTTAAAAAGCCTTGTCCTAGCCGCATGCACTAGCAGGCCACTGACACTAGACTGTTTAGTCTAAAGTCCAATTTGACATTTAATTACCATAAGCTTCCTTAATTCATGGAATCGCTTATTTCATGGTTCAAGTCATCTTGTTAATATTAGGGATGAAAAGGGAGTAAGGACTTGAGCTGAAGTTTCCTAACACCTGTCAGATAACTAGTTCTGCATGCTAAGTTCTAGACACAAAAGGAGCTCCCCCTAAAATGAACAGGCACAAATCCTCGTGTTCTCAATGAGTATCGTGTCTAGGAGGAAGCATGAGACAGGAATATTTTATCTGTAAAATAAGATAGAAGAGGACTTCCCTGGTGGTACAGTGGAGAGGAATCCGCCTGCCAAGGCAGAGGACACAGGTTAGACCCCTGGTCTGGGAAGACTGCACACGCTGCAGAGCAACTGAAGCCCGTGGGCCACGACTATGCAGCCTGAGCTCTAGAGCCTGAGAGCTGCAACTAGTGAAGTCCACACGCCTGCAGCCTGTGCTTAGCAGCTAGAGAAGTCAGCACAAGGAGAAGCCTGTGCACTGCAGGGAAGAGTAGCCCCCACTCACCACAACTAGAGAAAGCCCATGCACAGCAATGAATACCCGGCACAGCCAAAAATAAATAAATTTAAAAAAAATAGGAGGAGAGAAGTAATGATAGCTAGCATTTATTAAACACTCTCTATAGGCAAGATGCTATTATTAATGCTTTACGTTTAAAGACTCAGGTAAATCTAATGAAAACCTGATGAGGTTGGTACTGCCATTAGCTCCATTTTACAGATGAGAAAACTGAGGTGTGGAAAAGTTTGTGACTTGCCTAAAATCACAGCTTAGGGGTCAATAGCAATTTGAACTCAAGTGGTGTAACTGTAGATTCAAACTGGACTGTTCTTGCCTGCCTGGGATCACCTGAAAGGTACATTCCAGAAGCTTCTGGGAGCTCAGCTGAGGGGCACATTCCATGCACCCAAGGAGAACAATTACCCACACTTTGTGGGAGAAGTGACCTTTGCACTAAGCCTCAAAGGATGGGGAGAGTTTGACATGTTGACAGTCCAAGTGGGGAAATAATTCAGGGAAAAGGAGAGAAGTGTTTCCAGATTGAGAACAGCCTCAATAAAACATTGAGCAGGATGTAAGGAAATAGTCAAGCTAAGTCTGGGTATTAGAATGTGCCAAAACAAAGTAGTGGGGGGCACTTCCCTGGTGGTTCAGTGGTTAAAACTCTGTGCTCCCAGTACAGGGGACTGTGGTGGTTCAGACAGTAAGAAATCTGCCTGCAAGACAAGAGACCTGGGTTCGATTCCTGGGTCAGGAAGATACCATGGAGATGGGAATGGCAACCCACTCCATGGGTCACAGAGGGTCAGACGTGACTGAGGGACTAACACACCGGTTCAGTCCCTGGTGAGGAAACTGAATCCCACATGTCGCAACCAAGAGCTTGCATGCTACAACTAAAGATCCTGCAGCTGCAACGAAGACCTGGTGCAGCCAAATTAGCTAATTAACTTGGGGAAAGTGCTAGGGGTTAAGCCAGAGCTGGACTTGAAAAGTTTGCTTATAAAATTGATTTTTCTAACCTACTCCCAATGCTTTGCCAAACTGATTAACTTATCACCAAAAGCCACTCTCAGAGAAAAACTTTGCTATTACATATGAACAGATGAGAAAGTTAAAAAAAAAGAGAAAGCTTTCCCCTAAGGACTAGCAAGTACAAGGGGACTCAACCTCTGGTTCCAGTTTTCTGTTTCTCAGCTATGAACATCCTTCCAGATGTTCTAAATCAGTTTTACACTATCAGATCATTAGATAAATAAAGGCATACATCACGTGGTTGTGGCTTAGTTGCTAAGTCATGTCCAACTCTTTCAACTGCGTGGACTGTAACCTGACAGGCTCCTCTGTCCATGGGATTCTCCAAGCAAGAATACTGGAGCGGGTTGCCATTTCCTTCTCCAGGGGATCTTCCCAACCTAGGGATAGAACCTGCGTCTCCTGCATTGGCAGGTGGGTTCTTTACTGCTAAGCCACCAGGGAAGCCCACACATCATATCTTAGATGGTAAACGGATTTTTGGCAATGATCCTTAGTAATCATGAAGGATTAGATCTGAAAAGGTTAAATGGACTTATTTTAAGTTAATTCACCAAATCAATAGCAAAATCACTTCTTGAACACAACATTTTTGGAACGTAAAACAAATGCTTTTATTGCACATTTATAACATCTGCATGTAGACATATGTCCAGAGTTCTCCTGTCCCACCATTCATTCAAGAGTTTTTGAAATTTGGTTAAAACAAAATGTTCAAATAAGAGGCTTAAAAAATGTTGAACACAGAATGTTTTATGCTTACGAAAGTGATCTTTTTCTTTTAGTACACCAATTTAGAAAATAATTCAATAGAGATATTAAAGTTAACAATAGCTGACGTAGGACTTCCCTGGTGGTCCAGTGGTTAAGAATCTGCCTTCCAATGTAGGAGATGCAGGCTTGATCCCTGATCGGGGAACTAAAATCCTACTGGCCTTCAAAGTCAGATTCCCTGGGGATTCCCTTTTCCCGATCCCCAGGCTGGGCAGCCTGAGGTGGGGCCCAGAACCCCCACAACAGTGCGAGAGCTTCTTCTGGTATTATTGCTTGTGGGTCACCCACCTGGCAGGCGTAGGCTTTGCTTGCATTGTGATTGTGTCGCTCCTACTATCTCACTGTCGCTTCTTCCCTGTCCTTGGACGTGGGGTATCTTTTTTGGGTGGGTTCCAGTGTCCCTTTGATGATGGTTGTTCAACGGCTAGCTGTGACCTTGGTGGTCTCTCAGGAGAAGAGGAGCTTCTACTACTACTGCGCCATCTTGAACAAATGCCCCCCTGGTTGGAGAACTAAGATCTCACATGCCACAGGGCAACTAAGCCCATGCTCTAGAGCCTCTGCCTCACAGCTCAAGAAGAGCTGACCCAACACAACTACAGAAGCCCATGTGCTGCAACAAGGGCCCATGCGGCCCAGCATCCCCCAGGCCACAGCGAAGACCCTAATTACCACAGCCAAGACCTGAGACAGCCAAATAACCCAATATTTTTAAAAACCCAGCTGACCCTCCTTGCGGACTTGCTCTGAGCCCTTAAAATACTTTATCTTATATCATCAGGACAACAACCATTAAAAAAGTAGTACTGCTATTCCCATGTTTTAATTGGGATAATGTCAAGGGATTTAGTACTGGGCTCAAGATTACACAGCTAGTGAGTACCAGTCAGTACTCAGACCCCAGGATCGCCTGACTCCAAGTTCTGTGTTATGAACTGCTCTAAATAGGCGCTTACCCAAGGGACTCAGAGGTAAAGACTCTGCTTGCCAGTGCAGGAGACGCAGGCTTAATCTCTGAGTCAGAAAAATCTCCTGGAGGAGGAAATGGCAACCTGCCCCAGTATTCTTGCCAGGAGAATTCCATGGACAGAGGAGCCTGGTGGGCTATATAGTCCACGGGGTCACAAAGAGCTGGACACCTCTTAGGGACTAAGCAACAACAACAATAACTATTATAATACTTGAACTCCATATGCAGCACTGGATGGAACAACCTTCCTACCAGGAAATGTTTATTATCCAGACAAAGTATAGAAACTAGAAGGCTTAATCTTCAAGAATTTTTGCCCTTTACTGAAAGCCTGTAGGTAGAAAACACTTCTTTATTTTTTTATTTTTGGCTTCACTGCATAGCTTGTGAGCTCTTAGTTCCCTGACCAGGGATTGAACCTGTGCCCGCTGCAGTGGAAGTATGAGTCTTAATCAATACATCACCAGGGAAGTTCCCTAGAAAACCCTTCTAATAGGACTTTCTGTGTCACAACCAACCATCTTCGCAGCACTTTGCTGGGGAAACCGATGCCCCAGTTTATTACACAGTCAGGATGCCAAGTGGCGGTTGTGCCTGATAACAACAGCCTGTAGCCTACCCAGTGCCAAGGCCATTAAAGACCCGCCCTGCCACAAGTGAAGCCAGGGACCCTGGGCAGGAGACTAGAGGCTTGAGAAGTTGTGTTCCCCACCCTTCATTGGCAACCAGCTCTTGCCATGCATACTAAGTCGCTTCAGTCATGTCGGCCTCTTTGAGACCCCATGCCTGTAGCCCACCAGGCTCCTCTGTCTGTGGGGATTTCCCAGGCAAGAATACTGAATTGGACTGCCATGCCCTCCTCCAGGGGATCTTCCCAACCCAGGGATCGAACCCAGGTCTCCTGTATTGGTAGGCGGGTTCTTTACCACTAGTGCCCCCTGGGAAGCCCCATCTCTTACCAGGACTACTAGAAAAGGCCCCTATATCCTCATGCAGCGAACCTGACACTTTCAATCCATTCTCCCCTCTACAACCAGAATGAACTCTCTCAAATCATTGAAATGATCATGCCAATCCTATACTCTGAAATCTTTGATGGCTTCGTGTTGCCTGCAAAGGAGAACTCATACTCTCAAGCATGGCATTCGACGCCCTTCATGATTTGGCCCTTCCTGACCCTGTGGGACTCAAAAAATATTACTAAGTGCTCTCCTGCTTGGGAATCCTGTTAGCAAACATTCCCTACACTTAGTTATTCAACAATCAGATCTTCTGAGTATCCACAATGTGTTGAATTCTAATAATCACTATTTTTTGTTTTCTTTTACAGTTAGGAACATAGAATCTAGAGACCTGAGTTTAGGATCAGTTCTAACCCTTTCTCTCTATGTGGATTTGGGCAAGTCTTTTCCCTCCTCTGGACCTCAGTTTTGCTATATGTATAAAAGAAGGTGGATCTAAGTGATCTTTAAGGTCAAAACAGCCCATGTCTATCTATTCTGGTCCTTGATATTAGATTCTCCTTGAAAGAACAACCAAGAATATTAGCCCTTAATCAGCCCAAGGTGTGTGTGTCCTGAAGCTGATTCCTATGCTTAGCAACTTGGAGACATGCTTGGTTTGGTTTTGTTTCTTTTTTATTATGAGAAACTTAATTCTATTTATTTATTTGGCTGCCTGGGTCTCAGTTGCATCATGTGAAATCCTCTATTGAGGCATGCCGGCTTAGTTGCCCTGTGGCTTGTGGGATCTTAGTTCCCTGACCTGGGTTGGAACCCATGTCCCCTGCACAGTAAGGCATATTCTTGACCACTAGACCAGCAGGGAAAGGAAATCCTTGGAGACAGCCTTTCTTTACCCTCTCACCACTTCAACACTGTCTCTTGGACTCTCCTGACTGGAGCTGCCCTGAATCTCAACACTAGCATTTACATCTTCTATGTAATAGAACCTGAAGCTGAGCCAATGGAGCGCTTAGAGCCTTCAGCTGTGATCTCATCTTCTGACCAAGATTTTTCTTGGCCTGTGATTGCTCAGCCCCAACCAGGGTGGGGGTGGGGGTGGGGGTGGGGAAGCCCCTTCTCCAGGAAGTGCTGGCGCTGACTCAGCATGTTGTAGGGCTAGATTGGACCAGAAGTGTGTGGACCAGCAGGGACCATGTAAGCTCCTGTAGGAAAGACAGAGAAAAAAATCCAGGCAATCCCCGAAGGGAAAGAGACTTCCAGATATGGTGTGAGGGAGAAGTCCTTTGTTGAGAACCTTTTGTGTGTCAAGTGCTTTCAATCTGAATTTCAATTTTGCGAGGCAGATATTATTATCCTACTTTCAAAACTCATATTAAGTAAGTTTTCCAGAATCCCATGACAAGCAAGTAGCTGTGGGATACAAAGCTAGGCCTTGAGAGACTTGCACTCTTTCACACTTTGTGAGAAGTTTCGGGGAGGAACTTAGGAAGTCTTGAGAGTAAAACCAAAGGCTCAAGAAACACTCACTGGATGGCTATTCCAAGGAAATGGGCAAAATACTGATGGGAAAATATTGAATCTGAAATCCCCAGCATTAACTATGAAAATTCTCCAAGCCAGACTTCAACAGTACGTGAGCCATGAACTTTCAGATGTTCAAGCTGGATTTAGAAAAGGCAGAGGAACCAGATATCAAATTGCCAACATCCTCTGGATCATCAAAAAAGCAAGAGAGTTCCAGAAAAACATCTACTTTTGCTTTACTGACTATACCAAAGCCTTTGACTGTGTGGCTCATAACAAACTGTGAAAAATTCTTCAAGAAATGGGAATACCAGACCACCTGATGTGTCTCCTGGTAAACCTGTATGCAGATCAGGAAACAACAGTTAGAACTCGACATGGAGCAACAGACTGGTTCCAAATTGGGAAAGGAGTATGTCAAGGCTGTATATTGTCACTGTGCTTATTTAACTTATATGCAGAGTATATCATTCGAAATGCCAGGCTGGATGAAGCACAAGCTGGAATCAAGATTGCCAGGAGAAATATCAATAATCTCAGATATGTAGATGACACCACCCTTATGACAGAAAGTGAGGGAGAACTAAAGACCTCTTGATGAAAGTGAAAGAAGAGAGTGAAAAAGTTGCCTTAAAACTCAGAAAAGTAAGATCATGGCATCTGGTCCCATCACTTCATGGCAAATAGATGGAAAAACAATGCAAACAGTGACAGACCATTTTGGGGGCCTCCAAAAATCACTGCAGATGGTGACTGCAGCTATGAAATTAAAAGATGCTTGCTCCTTGGAAGAAAAGCTATGACCAACCTAGACAGCATATTAAAAAGCAGAGACGTTACTTTGCCAACAAAGGCCCATCTAGTCAAAGCTTATGGTTTTTCCAGTAGACATGTATGGATGTGAAAGTTGTACTATAAAGAAAGCTGAGCACCAAAGAACTGATGCTTTTGAACTGTGATGTGAAAACTCTTGAGAGTCCCTTGGACTGCAAGGACATCCAACCTAGTCCATCCTAAAGGAAATCAGTCCTGAATATTCATTGGAAGGACTGATGCTGAAGCTGAAGCTCAAATACTTTGGCCACTTGATGCGAAGAACTGTCTCATTGGAAAAGACCCTGATGCTGGGAAAGACTGAAGGCGGGAGCAGAAGGGGGATGACAGAGGATGAGATGGTTGGAAAGCATTGCTGACTCAATGGACATGAGTTTGAGTAAACTCTGGGCGTTGGTGATGGACAGGGAGGCCTGGTGTGCTGCAGTCTGCGGGTGGCAAAGAGTCATACGTGACTGAGCGATTGAACTGAACTGACCTATGAAAAAGGGCTTCCCTGGTGGCTCAGCGGTAAAGAACCCATCTGCCAATGCAGGAGACGAAGGTTCTATCTGTGGGTCAGGAAGATCCCCTGGAGGAGCAAATGGTAACCCACTCCAGTATTCTTGCCTGGAGAATTCCATGGACAGAGGAGCCTGATGGGTTACCATCTATGGGGTTGCAAAGAGCTTGACATGACTTGGCAACTAAGCAGCCAGCAACAAACTATGAGGAGCAGTAGAATGACAATCACCATACTAAATAGCTTCAGGTCCTTTGTGGGGGAAGGTGCACAAAATGATGCTGATAATTCCATGAACATGAATGTGACTCAGAAGCTGGGTGTGGCCTCAGGCATCTGGTTCCCACATCTGTCTGGGCAAGCTATCTCTGGCTGGAGCCCCCGTCTGCCGCAGGGTGCTCGGCACTCTAATCTCCTGACTTCACCGCCAGCTTGACATTTCTGCTGAGTCTGACTCACTCGCTCTCAGCCTCAATTGTTCTGTGCCAGTGCAGACTTCTTTCACAGTTGGCCTACTTAGACACACGGGATGTTAGTGTTGGAAGGGAACTACCTCAGAAGTCACCTAGTATAACCCCCTCACGTCACAAATGAGAGAAGGGGCCCCAGGTGAGGGTTGGTGATGCCTGAACTCAGGTGAGCTTGAGCATGAGACACGGCGGGACCTCAGCCACACAGACCTGTGGGGCAGCCGGAGGACGCTGGGGTGCAGCAACCCTGGAGCTGGCAATGCGCATTCTGCCGCAGAATGGGGGGCCGCGGGGTTGGGCGCGCATGGGGAGTACACCCAGTGCTCTGGAAGGACGGGCTGGGATGGAGAAGCAGCGTGTCAGGATCCTAGCCAAGCCGTCTGGAGTTCAGGGCGGTGTTTCCGTTCCAGCACGGGAAACATGAGGTTTGGAGAGGAGAGTTAGGTTTCAAGGTTAGTTGTCAGGATTCGACCCATACGTGCAGAAGTGTGATGGAGTGTGAAGATAAAAGTCGTAATAAAGAGGCTATCGGGGTTACGAGTGGTCCAGTGGTCCACCTTGCAGTGTAGGGGACCCCAGTCCAATCTCTGGTCTGGGAAGACCCCACCTGCCAAGAGGCAACCGATCCCGTGAGCCACAACTATTGAACCCGTGCCCCGCAAGTACTGAAGCCCATGGGCTTCAAGTACTGAGCTTGGGCACCACAAGTACTGCTCCCCAGCTTGTGCTCCACAACAAGAGAGGCCTCCACGGTGAGAAGCTTGAAGAAAGCTTGCAGGCAGCGATGAAGATCCAGCACAGCCAAGAATAAAAATAATAAATTAAAAAAAAATTTTTTTTTAAGAAAAAGAGACTGTCAGGGCATGCAGAGTTCACCAAAAGCACAATCGAGTCCTGATTAGAGTCAGCACACCCCATCCCCGTGGGGGGTTGTGGCTGATGCCGTTCTCACCCTTTTCAAGCAGGCTCCAGCGTGAAGCTGGAGGGGGCAAGTGACTCCAGGTACCTCTGGGGAGCCAGGGAAGATAGCCCCGAGGTGTTCTATCCATTCTGCCTCCCAGATGTCTCTGGAACGTCCCTCTCCTCCGTTTCTGCTGTCAGCATCCTGAGCCCTGGTAATCGCCCACCTGAATTATCACAGCTGAGTTTTGGTTCATGTCTTATGAACCAAAAGAGGTGGTTCATCCTCTGCCTCTACTAAGGCATTGTTACTGTCACCAGAGCAACATTTTTACGATATATGAGGATGTCATTTGCTTTCTATAAGTACTGGGTGGCTTACTCTTGTCTTGCAGCCTTTGTCAACCTGGAGAGTCGAGCCCCACAGAGAAGAGGGCTGTTCTCTCTAGGATGGTATAAAGCTAGTATTATTCTGGGCATAGAGGGGGTATCTTGATTTGTACAATGGATATCTGGAGTCTGCTGCTGCTGCTGCTAAGTTGCTTCAGTCATGTCCAACTCTGTGCGACCCCATAGTCGGCAGCCCACCAGGCTCCCCTGTCCCTGGTATTCTCCAGGCAAGAACACTGGAGTGGGTTGCCATTTCCTTCACCAATGCATGAAAGTGAAAAGTGAAAGTGAAGTCGCTCAGTCTTGTCTGAGTCTTAGGGACCCCATGAACTGTAGCCCACCAGGCTCCTCCATCCATGGGATTTTCCAGGAAATAGTACTGGAGTGGGGTGCCATTGCCTTCTCCGATCTGGAGTCAAATGGGCTTAAAAGTTCAAAAGTCTAAGCCCGACTTTCCAGGTCCCACACAACCTCAGCCCAAGCTTCCCCAAGCCTCATCTGCCCTCCCTGCCACGCCTCCTATATTCTGGCCACACCAAACTCTACCCATTTCTTTCTCATGCTACTTTGCATTTCATGGTTTAATGTTCTTCCTTCTACCTGGCCTCCCTATTGACCTTGTAAAATCTTAATTATCCTTCAGGGCCTAACTCAGAGCTTACCCTCCTCTTTCTTTGAATTGGTGCCTCTATAATTGTCAAAGGTTGATCAAATTATTCTTTCCTCTGTGCATCCATATTATTTGGTATGTGTGCCACTGTACAGAACATCACTCCCAGTTGGAGGTATCCTTATCTGTGTGACCAACAAAACCTCAAGTTTCTGAGCAGTAGGTAGCATCCCCCTCCTATCCCCTCCTATCCCCTCCTCCAACCTGAATAGATGTTTATCGAACTGAATGGCCCATAGCTCCCTAGAAATTAAAAAGCAGTGGTAATTCTGGAACACAGGGGCCCTTGACTCTTAATCCACTATTATTTGGGTTTCTGGGGCTTCCCTGGAGGCTCAGCAGTAAAGAATCTGCCTGCCAATGTAGGAGACACAAGATCAATCCCTGGATGGGGAAGATCCCCTGGAGGAGGGCATGGTAACCCGCTCCAGTATTCTTGCCCGGGAAATCCCTTGCACAGAGGAGTCCGGTGGGCTACGGCCCAGTGGGGTCGCAAAGAGCTGGACACTGAAGCAACTGAGTGTGAGCGTGCTTTGGGTTTCTACACCTGACAACACCTAGATCAGACATTAAATATGCAGGTGCGCATGGTGGTAGCATGGGCTGGGAGGAACCTTCCTGATTAATTACTGACAGAGCAAGGGAGTAAGGGCTGGTAGGCCCCACTGGGAAGGGAGAATGGAGACAGAAGTCAGGATGAGGACTTAAATATCAGGAGTACGCATGGGATTGACTTTATCATTTTTCCAGGAAATAAGAAAAGAAAAAGAAGGAGATATAGTTGGTGGTGGGGTTAAATGAAGAACACGTACATCAAGAACTTATGTTCGAAATGACTCATCAAAGCTAAAATGTGATAACAAAGAAAACTTACATTTGCTTGTTGCAGAATACCGTCACACATCTGATTTCATTGAATTATCAGAATAACCCTGTGGCCAAGGTGATGGATAAGGGGGTGTGTGTGTGTGTGTGTGTGCGTGCGTGCGTGCACACTCTTGTTGCACTCCTCCCTTCAATTGGAGATGACTAAGGTTCAGAGAGGAGAAGTAATGTGTCCGCTGCCCCTAAGGGAAGCTGCTGGAACCAGAAGGTGGGCCTATGGGTCTCTGGGTCCAGAGCCATATTCCCTTTATTTAAGACCAGGGAGCCACCTCCCCTGGTCTAAAAGCTGAAGGTCTTTGTCAAATCAAATCAGATAACATATAGAGGTTTTTCTGAGTCATGACTCAGAGGGACTCTCCATAAACTCAAGACTTCTTAGGCTGTTTTAAAAGGAAGATAGAAACCCATGAGTCAGCTGACTTGTGGGCTGATACAGAGCAATTCTCGGTTTGAACTGGGCAACAGTTTGATTTGACTATAGAATCTGGGGCAGGAGACAAGAGCTGGGGGTGGTTTGTTTTGACCTGCCTGTGGCAGCAGGAGACATATAGGGCAGCGGATGAGCACCCTGCTCCCATTGTTCTTGTCGGTCGGCTTCAGACGGAGCGAGAGAGAGAGTCAGGAAAATGGAGTGGAAGAGCTGAAATCACACGAGACTGCTCAGCTGGTCCTCACCACCTCAGATTTATCCATGAACCTTGGAACCTGTGAGACCGCAGAACAGAAGTACCACTGACCCGGCTCCCCAGACGTCCCTTCTGCTGTCATTTAGTATCTCTGTTATACATGTGCTATCGCCCCAACCAAGTGGTGAGACCTTCAGGGGCACCCGATGGGTTCAAATAACTTCTTACCCCACTATGTAGTGTTCTGAATATGTCAAACAAAGCTCAGGGGACTTCCCTGGTGGTCTTCTGCGTGCCATGTGCTACCACGTGTGGGTCCTGTGCTAGTTGCTACGTTGCTGCCATTTAGTCGCTAAGTCGTATCTGACTCTTTGTGCCCCCCGGACTGTAGCCCTCCAGGCTCCTCTGTCCATGGGGTTTCCCAAGCAACAATGCTAGACCAGGTTGCCATTTCCTCCTTCAGGGGATCTTCCTGGCCCAGGGATTGAACCCATGTCTCCTGCTTGGCAGGCAGATTCTTTACCACAGAGCCACCAGGGAAGCATGTGCTAAGTATCTGGAGGTAAACAAGAATCTGCCCACCTTCCCGACAGTTAGAGTTCAGGTGATGTAGACTGGTGTGGCTGAAAGCAAGCCCAGAGATGGTCTAATTCAACTGCCTCATTTTAACAGTGAGAAAATGAAAGACCCAGAGAAGGGTGGTGTCTTGCTGAAGGTCACACGACTAGTCCAAGGTGAAGCCAGATAAAGAAAATAGTTCTCCTTTTCAATTAAGATCTTGATCTGGAGTTATTCTGGAGGCCAAGAAAAGCATTATCTCTCTTCCCTTCTGTCCCAACTCAGCAAATCTCTTTCTTGGCTTCTTGATTATTGGAGAAAGTAAATATTTTCATACCCTGTCATTTCTGGAACTAAGCAAGGTCTGTTAGCAATAAACCAGAGTTCCCTCATTCTCTGGAATTCTTTCTTCTATGTCCTTTGCAAACCCTGCCCTCCACCAAGGCTCAGTCTTGTAACTGGAGCCCCAGGACCAGGGGAAACAGGCTGCTTGAGTTTTACTTTTTTTTCACAAGAAGCAGAATATATGAACTCCATCTCAGAAAACACCAAGAAGTTCCATTTCAGTGTTGTCTAAAAGATTCATTATGGAAGGAATACCGATTCTATATGTATTAGGGTTCTCTAGAGCAGAAGAACCAACAGAGGAGTAAGAGACAGAGAAAGACAGAGAGATTTATTTTAAGGAACTTGCTCCTGTAATTAAGAAGGCTGGTAAGTCCAAGCTCTGCAGGGGAGGCCAGCACACTGGAGACCCAAGGAAGAGCCATTATTGTTAAATCCAAAGGCCATCTACTGGCAAAACTCCCTGTTGCTTGGGAGAGGTCAGTCTTTGTTCTAATCAGGCCTTCCACGGATTGAATGAGGCCCACTCCCATTATGGAGACAAGCTGCTTTACTTTAAATGTTAATCTCATTATCATGAGGTATCATGTTCATGCCCTCATAGAAACATCCAGAATAAATTTGAGTAAATATCTGGGCACCATGGCCCAGGCAAGTTGACACTTAAAGTTAACTATCAGGGGAAGTGCAAGAGGAAAGGGACATAGGCATACCTAGAGCTGATTCATGTTGATGTTTGGCCAAAACCACCACACTGTTGTAGAGCGATTATCCTTCAATTAAAAATAAATAAATTTAATTATTAAAAAATTAACCATCAAGATAATATAAGCTGAAATTTTTACCACCCCCTGAGTCATATCAGAATTCTAAAGTCATCATGTGGGTGTCAGTTGCTGGGGGAACCACTAGATATAAAGTCCTAGAGATCAGCATCAAGGAAGAAGGACCCCTGGGGAGACTAAAAAGCATCAGTGGACAGAAAGCTGATTCTAAAAGACCAATCAGAAGAAGGTTTCATTTTGGCAAACCTAGAGGCTCCCTTGGAGAAGGCAATGGCACCCCACCCCAGTACTTTTGCCTGGAAAATCCCATGGATGGAGGAGCCTGGTAGGCTCCAGTCCATGGGGTCGCTGAGAGTCGGACACGACTGAGTGACTTCACTTTCACTTTTCACTTTCATGCATTGGAGAAGGAAATGGCAACCCACTCCAGTGTTCTTGCCTGGAGAATCCCAGGGACGGGGGAGCCTGGTGGGCTTCCGTCTATGGGGTCGCACAGAGTCGGACACGACTGAAGCGACTTAGCAGCAGCAGAGCTGATTCATGTTGATGTTTGGCCGAAACCACCACACTGTTGTAGAGCGATTATCCTTCAATTAAAAATAAATAAATTTAATTATTAAAAAATTAACCATCAAGATAATATAAGCTGAAATTTTTACCACCCCCTGAGTCATATCAGAATTCTGAAGTCATCATGTGGGTGTCAGTTGCTGGGGGAACCACTAGATACAAAGTCCTAGAGATCAGCATCAAGGAAGAAGGACCCCTGGGGAGACTAAAAAGCATCAGTGGACAGAAAGCTGATTCTAAAAGGCAATCAGAAGAAGGTTTCATTTTGGCAAACCTAGAGGCTCCCTTGGAGAAGGCAATGGCACCCCACTCCAATACTCTTGCCTGGAAAATCCCATGGATGGAGGAGCCTGGTGGGCTGCAGTCCATGGGGTCGCTAGGAGTCGGACACGACTGAGTGACTTCACTTTCACTTTTCACTTTCATGCATTGGAGAAGGAAATGGCAACCACTCCAGTGTTCTTGCCTGGAGAATCCCAGGGACGGGGGAGCCTGGTGGGCTTCCGTCCATGGGGTCGCACAGAGTCGGACACGACTGAAGCGACTTAGCAGCAGCAGAGACACCCTAGCCCTCATCCTTTTTCTTTTTCTTTTTTTCTGTTCTGTGTCATAGATGAAGAGAAGGAAAATTCAGAAACCAAAGACCAGATAGGAGGACATTGCCTTGCTCTTCCTTTTCAGATACGCCGGTGGACCAGAGTTCCAACAACCAGACGTTTGGGGCTAAGATACTTCCTCTGCTGATTCCTCCTTATATAGAGGACTGAGAGACACTTGGCTTTGTGCTCAGAGTGAGCTGGCAGCTGTAGAAGAAGGTCTTTTGAGGCTTTGTGAAGCTGCAGAAGCCTTCCTGCACATGTCCCACGAAGGGGTTGGAACAGGAAGAATCGTATACATTGTACTAGTACCCACTGTGCCAGCCACTGTTCCAGATGTTGGCTACACCACAGTAGACAGAAGCCACTGAAATCCTTGCTTTCCCAAAGTTTACATTCTACCTGTGAGACAGACAATGCACACTATACATAAGTGCAATGCTACCTAGAATATGCTAATGACAAGGGCTAAAGACAAAAATAAAGCAGGGAAGGGAACTAGGAAATGCGGGGGAATGGATGTTCTCATTTCACATAAAGTGGCTAAAGAAAGCCTCACTGAGAAAATGATATTTGAGTAAAAACCATGGACTTCCCTGGTGGTCCAGTGGTTAAGACTCAGCGCTTCCACTGTAGGGCATCCCAGGTCAGGAACCAAGATCCCACATGCCACATGGCATGGCCAAAAAAAAAAGACCAGACGCAAGTGAAAAAGTGAGGAAAAGTGAGGAATGAAGACATCTAGGGAAAGAGCATTTCAGGCAGGCAGAAGAGTATTGTGGGTTGAATAGTTACCCAACAGATACATTGAAGTTGTATTTCCTGGTACCTATAAAATTTGCCTTCATTTGGAAATAGAGGCTTTGTAGATGTAATCAAGTTCAGATGAGGTCAGTAGGGTGGTCCCAATCCAATAGGTATGACTGGCGTCCTTTTAAGAGGACGCAAAGACACAGATACAGAGGGGGAAGGCCAGGTGAAGACTATCTGAGACTGGAGACAGGCAGCTGCAAGCCAAGGACTGCCAAGTACTCCTGACCGCCCTCAGAAATGGGGAAAAGGCAAGGAGGCATTCTCCCCTACAGGATTCAGAGGGCGCACAGCCCCTCCAGCACCTCAATTTTGAACTTCTGGCCGTCAGAACTGTGAGACAATACATTTCTGAGGTTTCGAGCCCCCCAGTTTGGGGTACTTTGTTAATAGCCACCCTGGGAAATGAATACAGCCATGAAGTAGGAATGTGCCTGGTGTGTTGAAGGAATACGGAAGCCAATGTAGCCAGGGTAGGAGTAATAGAAGTAATAGAAGGTCAGAGAGGTTATATAACAGATGGTGAGATGACAGCACTTTGTGGTCAGAGAAGTCATGTGATCTTATTCTTCCACAGGTTCACATACACTGTATTTATGGCGGAAAGGAAATGTATAGGAGAACCTGGATTACATTAGGTAGAAGAAGTAATCCTTATGATTAAATCCTTCATTTATGTCTATTTTCATCTATAGTGCCAATGCACAGTTAATTTTAAAAGGATGAAATTTTTATTTTCAAAACAGATCATTAGGTGGCAAAGCATGAACTCTCTTACCTCTTATTGCTAGTTGATGATACCCGTGACCAACTGGGTTGTTCAGACCATAATCACATGACCCCAAAGTTCCAAATGTTGGCCTCAGTTGCCCCCTCTGCCACCTTACAGAGTGTGTCTGCAGCCAACACATCTGTTCTCTCTATTTCTTGGAGATCTGTGATCAGGTTTTCTCCTGGGTCAGATGCCCACTTCTGAACCAAGGCCCAGATCAGGGCTGAGAACTGGGTCATTTTGGATGAAAAACTGCCCTCCATCCTAGACTGTGGGTGGGGAGTTTATTTTCTAAAAAAGAGGATACAAGAGTGGGAAGGCTATAAAGGGCATCTCTAGCACAAAAATCTTTACCTATGGGACTTCTCATGTGGGTCCTGGGACTAAGACTGTGTTCCCAATGCAGAGGGCCCAGGTTTGATTCATGGTCAGGGAACTGAAATCCACATGTGGCAGCTAAGACTTGGCATAGTCAAATAAATAAATGAATATTTTTAAAAAATCCTCACGTATGGTATTATAGAAGAAATCTTCAACTTGAAGCCAGTGATCAGCTTTGAGCTCCCCCTCTGCCATATTATTTGTATGATTAATTATAACATTAATTATAATTATTATTAATAATAAATTAACTATAATTATAAATTATTATAATTTATAGTTATAAATTATATTTTTATGTAATTTATAAATTAATTATAATAATAAACATAGTAATAACTATAATTATTAATTTGTATAATTATTTGTATTAATTATATGAACTTGAATGGAGTCAATTAAACTTCTGAGTCGGTTTTCTTAACTGAAAAAAAGAGAGAATATCCCTACTTCACATGTTTGCTTTCATTTACCTATTTTTCAAATAATTCTACATTTTTTGGGATGAGCGCTAAGTTAAGCACCAGAAATACAGAGATTAAAGTTATAGCCTCTGCTGCAGAGATGTTCACAGACTAGTGAAGGAGGCAGGTAAGAAAACAAATTCCTCTTCTGATTAAAATAGCCAGAGTTGGCTTCTGGTATTTGCAACCAGGAACCCTGACTGATACAACTGGTGGGCCCAGAGTACGTGGTCCTGGGTCCTGGGAAGCCAAAGGCCAGCAAGTAACTTCTCCCTGATGCAAAGCCAAGACAGAGATACAGGGCTGCCTTCAGTCTGCTGTCCTTTTAGCTTCCCACCTCCGCATTTCATCCTCACAACAGCTCTACCTGTGGGCAGGTGGGCTAGGTGCAAAAACAAGATTCTAGGATAAGGAAGGTGAAGCTCAGGGAGACTAAATAGCTTCCCTGATGTCCCCACACTAGCGACAGAACCCAGACTACAATCTAAATTTCTTAGTTTTCACACAGAGGCTCTTTTACCCTGATAACACTGAATGAGCAACTTATACTAAATTTTTAAAACTTCATTCGCAAATACTCATTAAAGATCTGTTAGGGGCCAGTCATTGATTAGGACAATGGGCTCTCTTTATCCTAGGCTCAATATTATGTTCTCTGAAAAGTACTATAAGGATCAGTAGGAAGGAATTCCTTGGTGGTCCTGCGGCTAGGGCTCAGCATGTTCATTGCTGGGGCCTGGGTTCAATCCCTGGTCAGGGAACTAAGATCATTCAAGTTGCACAGTGAGGCCAGAAAAAAAAAAGTACTCCTAAATATATTCAGTTCAGTTCAATTGCTCAGTCATGTCCGACTCTTTGCGACTCCATGGACTGCAGCACGCCAGGCCTCCCTGTCCATCACCAACTCCCAGAATTTACCCAAATTCATGTTCATTGAGTCGGTGATGCTATCCAACCATCTCATCCTCTGTCATCCCCTTCTCCTCCCACCTTCAATCCTTCCCAGCATCAGGGTCTTTTCAAATGAGTCAGTTCTTCACATTAGGTAGCCAAAGTATTGGAGTTTCAGCTTCAGCGTCAGTCCTTCCAATGAGCACTCAGGATTGATCTCCTTTAGGATGGACTAGTTGGATCTCCTTGCAGTCCAAGGGACTCCCAAAAGTCTTCTCCAACACCACAGTTCATTAAGAATATGTTTATTACCTATACTTTACTTTTAGGAAGCAGTATGATGAACATGAGTTTGGGTAAACTCCGGGAGTTGGTGATGGACAGGGAGGCCTGATGTGCTGCGATTCATGGGGTCGCAAAGAGTCAGACACAACTGAGTGACTGAACTGAACTGATGTTGTTAAAACCTGAGTCAGACTGCTTGGGACCACCCCCATTTCCTCCGCTTACTACCTGTGTATAGCACATAGAGCTTCCATGTCTACATCCTGAAATTGCCTACAGAGAACACCTGTGACTCCCTGCTTAAAGGGTGCACTTGTCCCTTTTGCAGGAGAAGCTAGGAAGAGTGGTTATTTTAATCAGAAAAGGAATTCATTTAAGAGATATCAAGAAGAAGATCACAGAACTGGCAGGAAGGCTAGAAAGTCAAACTTAGGAAATGGACGTGAAGCAAGGGAGATCGACTCAAAAGACAAAAAGACCACATCACAGAAACCACTCAGTGCCCAGGCTGCCACCGCTCCCACCAAGCAGTGGACTCCAGCGCTGCCACAGCATGCATTCTAAGCTGTCCCCAGGACTTAGGCCACTGGCTTCAAATTCAGGTTCTTGGCAGGCGCATAAGCAGGACCCAACTCAGATCATACGCTTGCACTCCAGCTGCCAGCCATTCAGGAGAGCAACTGTCTGGCCTTCTTTCCAGCTTCCATAAGGGGAAGACATATTCTGCCTCCCATGAGACCCATGTTTCCTGCAGTGCCAATTCCCCCAGACATAGAAAGCGGGCTCAGATGCTAGGCAGCCAATAAAAAATGGAACTCCTGACAAATGTTCTATACTAGAATTCTTAAAAGTCCCATCCAACTCAGGATGTGGGGGAAGTGAGGATGTACACGTACTGAGTCATGTCTGACTCTTCAAGACCCCATGGACTGTAGCCTGCCAGGCTCCTCTGTCCATGGGATTTTCCAGGCAAGAATACTGGAGTGGGTTGCCATGCACTCCTCCAGGGGATCTTCCCCATCCAGAATCAAAGTCAAGTCACCTGTGTCTCCTGCATTGGCAGGCCAGTTTTTTACCAGTTCTTTACTGATCCACTTGGGAAGCCCTGGTTCAAAATTGCAAAGCTAAAGCTAAGAGGTCATAATTTACTGAGTAGCAACAGTGACTTGAGACTTTATTTATCAGGAACTGTTCGAGGCACTGGGTACAAAGACGACTAAGACACAGATGCTGGCCTCAAGGTGCTCCTGTTGGGTAGGGAAGAAAGATAAACAAAATACTAAAATAAAATGTGATAAGGAAAGGCCATAACTGATAGACTACAAAGCAGAAAGGGAACCCAAGAGTACAGGATTAAACCTGGGGCCCATGGGGTGGTCGGGAAAGCCTTCACAGAGAAGACGGGCCGAAGGAAGGAAGGGGAGAGGAGGAAAGAGCATTTGAGGCAAAGCCACGTCTGGTATGATTTAATCTTCTTTGTCAGCCAAAATCTGGTCCTGGCATTTCCTGCTCAGTTCTTCCCCACTGCCACCAACCACAGCACACATGCTACGATGATTAAGGTCTAAAATTAGTATCAGTACCGGCCGAGTGTTATTAGAGCACTGTTAGAACCACATTTTGCTTCTGCTGGTCTCCCCCCAAGCTCCAGTGCATAATGTTATTGGCACACGCCTACTGCTGCTGCCGTTGTCCTTAGATGCAACCAACCGCATGCTCAGTCAGGCCTGGGCTTTAAATAATCAGCCAGCCATTGACCAACTGTAAGGCCTCTCCACGCCTCGATTTCCTGGAAAGTAAAATGGGAATCAAGCTTACTTGCCTCCCTAAGTCTGGATGGGAGGGGAATTTGGGATACATGTATACGTATGGCTGAGTCCCTTCCCTGTTCACGTGAAACTACACAATATTTGTTTATTAATTGGCTATACCTCAAAACAAAAGTTAAAAAGAAAAAAAAACAAACTTGCCTTCCAAATAAACAAACTCATAGAAAAAGAGATCAGATGGTGGGTTACCAGAGGACAGAGGAGGAGAGAGGGGAATTGGAGGACAGTGGGCCAAAGGTACAGGCTTTCAGTTATAAATAAGTACTGGGGTAATATAAGATAAGACAAGAGCTTTTAAAAATATTTATTGATTTATTTGGCTTCCCCGGGTCTCAGTTGTAGCATGAGGAATCTTTAGTTGGGGCACGTGGTTTCTAGTTCCCTGTCAAGGATCAAAGCTGGGCCACCTTCATTGGGACTGTGGAGTCTTAGCCTCTGGACCACCAGGGAAGTCCCACAACATGATTAATATATCTAAAACACTGCTCTACGTTATAGATGAAAGTTGGTAAGACAGTGAATCCTCGGTGTTCTCATCACAAGGGAAAAATATCTTTTTCTTTCGTTTTGTGTATATATGAGATGATGGATGCTCACTAAATTTACTGTGGTAATCATATGATGCAAAAAAAAAAAGCTATAACCAACCTAAACAGCATATTAAAAAGCAGAGACATTACTTTGCCAACAAAGGTCCATCTAGTAAAAGCTATGGTTTTTCTAGTAGTCATGTATGGATGTGAGAGTTGGACCATAAAGAAAACTGAGCACTGAAGAATTGATGCTTTTGAACTGTGGTGTTGGAGAAGACTCTTGAGAGTCCCTTGGACTGCAAGGAGATCAAACCAGTCCATCCTAAGGGAAAGTAGTCCTGAATATTCATTGGAAGGACTGATGCTGAAGCTGGAACTCCAATATTTTGGCCACCTAATGCAAAGAACTGACTCATTTGAAAAGACCCTGATGCTGGGAAAGTTTGAAGGCAGGAGGAGAAGGGGATGACAGAGGATGAGATGGTTGGATGGCATCACTGACTCGATGGACATGAGTTTGAGCAAGCTCCGGGAGTTGGTGATGGGCAGGGAGGCCTGGTGTGTTGCAGTCCATGGGTTTGCAAAGAGTCGGACACAACTGAGCGACTGAACTGAACTGAATCATATCATGATGTATATAATTCAAATCATTAAGCTATACACCTTAAACTAGACAGTGCTGGATGTCAAGTTTATTTCAATAAAACTGGAAGCAAAAAACTACTTGTCCTCCAGGACTGTTGTGGGGATTAACTGACGTAATGTTTGCAAAGTGCCATGGCTCAGCTCTTAGCCATGATTGCTGGGTTGAGACCCTTCTCTGCAAGTCTGGTGAAGACAAGAATACCTCTCTGCTCTTTTCCTTTGACCTAAAGGGTTTTGTAGAGAAGCTGAGGAGATCACAAGAAGGAAACATCTTCCACCAACAGGTGAATGGATAAAGAAGACATGATACATATACACAGTGGAATATTACATAGCCACAAAAAAGGAATGAAACTGGGTTATTTGTAAGACATGGATGGACTTAGAGAGTGTCAGAGTAGCGTTTAGTCAGAAAGAGAAGAAAAAATACTGTATATTAATGTTATATACATAGAGTCTAGAAAAATGGTATGCTGCTGCTTCTGCTGCTAAGTTGCTTCAGTCGTGTCTGACTCTGTGCAACCCCAGAGACGGCAGCCCACCAGGCTCCCCTGCCCCTGGAATTCTCCAGGCAAGAACACTGGAGTGGGTTGCCATTTTCTTCTCCAATGCATGAAAGTGAAAAGTGAAAGTGACATCGTTCAGTTGTGTCCGACTTCTAGCGACCCCATGGACTACAGCCCACCAGGCTCCTCCATCCATGGGATTTGCCAGGCAAGAGTACTGGAGTGGGGTGCCATTGCCTTCCCCGAGAAAATGGTATAGATAATCTTATTTGGAAAGCAGAAATAGAGACACAGACATAAAGAACAAATACATGGATATGAAGGAGGAAAGGGATAGTGGTGGGAAGAATTGGGAGATTGGAACTGACACATAAACACTATTGATACTGTAGATAAGTAATATAACATATAGAGAACATTCTATATGGCACAGGGAACTCTGCTTATTGCCCTGTGGTGACCTGAATGGGGAGGAGGTGCAAAAGGGAGGGCATATATATGTATATATGTGGGTGATTCATTTTGCTGTACAGAAACCAACACAATATTGTCAGGCAGCTATACTCCAACAAAAAGTAATTTAAAAAAGAGAGAGAATTGTCTTCTGAGAAAGAAGGAGATGGTTTGTGCCAACAATGTAAGGAAACTGAAGTGAGAGGGGAGTGATATGAAGTTTATTATGAGCTCTGAGCCCTTTTCAAAGCTTGACTTCATGGAGGGAATACACGTCTGGTTCCTGGAGCTGAAGAAGATTTTCCAGTCCTACAAGAATGATTTCAAAAGCAGTCCTCCTGGCACTAAGAATGTTTGCCTCTGCCCGTTATGAGGAGGAAATGACTTACCCAGATGCAGGCCCGGTCAGGCTCCCTTCTCTCAGGCGGCAGAGCTCGGAAGGGTGCAGGACAGCAGGCCCACCCATTGACCAGCCGGCTTCACACACTGTTCCCACACGGTCACCCTAACAGGTTGAATAACACAGGTGGAGTAACATGGTGTCCTTTCAGGATAACAAGCAGGATATCTGAGGGGAATTTGCTACAGGCTGAAGTGGCTTAACAAATGGGGCATCTCCAGATGTGAAAACGCCGTGTGGCTTGAACAGACACCAAATTATGTGAAGTATGAATTCAGACCCCCTTTCTGAAATTCCTGGTGTACAATTTATGAGTCTCTTCTTACTAATAAACAATGCTGTTCTAGTCCAGCCTTGGATTTCTAGGTAGATTCTGATCATTCATTCACTACACAACTATAACATCGAGTACTTAGCACACGCCAGGCACTGAGAGAAGGTTCCTGGAGTTTTACTCTGGTGCTGAAGGAAGGAGAGGAGATCAGTTTGTAAAAATTCAGAGGTCTTCCCCCTTCAAACAGTATTTGTGAGGGAAGTGTGAGTGTCCCCCCACTCGCACAGAGAAAACAACAATTTCATGCAGAATGGCTTAGTTCCGGTGTTCAGCGGGCTCCTTGGCTCGTTTGGGGGCAGGCTAAGGAATGGGACCGTTGCTATGGCAACTTGGCATGAACACACCTTTGTATTAGCTCCATTGTGTTGCCCCCAGATTACCTTTACAACCAGTGTACATTTTCAGAACGTGGAAAGCTTTTCTTAATGTCTACACAGCGAGATATAAAGCATTATTCAGGGCAGATAGACAAAGGGAGTGTCCTTCGTTTATGAGACTGAGGCTCTGCTGACGCGGCTTCTTCAGGCACAAGTATAAAATCAGGATCTAAACTCTCGGTTTCTTTTAGGGAAGATTTCACTTTCAAATCCGTCTTACAACCTATCTCACTTTTCACTGCCATGTTTTTTAACCTCATACTTAAGCAAATCAAAAAGGCAGAAAAATGAACCTCCTTAACATTTATGCTTCAGAATAACCATGTAAGTAAGACCTAATATCTCCCTTGCATAAACGGATTTTCCATGATATGTCCACGGTCACATGGTTAGAAACGGTGAGATGAGGAACAGAACTACGCCTTTAGGTTCCAGATCTGGCGTCCTTCTGTTAAATCTCTACTGACTCCCAGTCTCTTGCAGCCTTCATTGTTTTACAAAAACACAGACATATACAAAAAAAGAAAAAAAGTGTTGCTTTGCTTTTTAAAAAAATGGCTTTATTGAAGTATTATATATATATATAGTTCATAAAATTCACCCATTACAAGCATACAGTTCAACCATTTTTAAGATCTTTCTGCAATAGCTTTATTGAGATAAAATCATATGCCATATAACTCACCCACTTAAAATATACAATTGAATGGTTTTTAGTATATTCACAGAGTTGTGCAGCCATCACCACAATCCATTTTAGAACATTTTTACCACTTCAGAAAGAAACCTGTGCCCTTCAGCCAGCCATCACCCCTCAGTCCTCCCCTCTCCGCCCCACTCCCTGAGCAACGACTAATCTACTTTCTATCTCCATTGATCTTTCATATTAATGGTATCATATAATACATGATCATTGTGACTAGCTTCTTTCACTTAGTATAATGTTGTCAAGGTTCATCCATGCTGAAGAATGGAACAGTACTTCATTGCTTTTTATGGCCAAAAAGGATTCCATCGTGTGGATAAATTCCACCTTTTATTTATCCATTCTTTAGTCTATGGACATTTGTGTTGTTTCCACCTCTTGGCTACTGTGAATAATATTGCTATGAATATTCATGTACACATTTTTGAGTGCACATAAGTTTTCTTTTTTCTGGAAATGAAATTGCTGTGTCAACTTTTATTCCTCTCTCTCTAGGAATAATTTTAAATTTCTATCAACAATATGCAAGGGTTCTAGTTTCACCACACCCTCACCTTCATTTGGTGTGATTTCCTTTTTTCACTTAACATTATTTCTTACACATATTTCCATATGCGCCGTGATTGTCAGTTTTAATGATTACATAGTGTTCCAAAGCAGTTAGATGTTGTTTAAGCATTATGTTAAAGCTGAGGGTTGGTACTGTTTCCAGTTTTACTGTAAGTAGTGGGAGGAGGATCTGTACCACTTACTACTTTTTTCCTTTAGTTTATATCCTTCAGATATGCTCTGAAGTGGAACAAAGGGCACACATAGCTCTTTGTCACTGCTTCCCAGGTTACTCTGCAAAGATTGACTGTGGTAATAATGCCACCTGCAAATCTTATGCCTTCCCACTTCCCCCTCGTTTCTGCCAACATAACACTTTATGGCTTTATTCACAGTACCCTTGATCTTAAGACAAAAAGCCAAGAAGTGATTTTATTGCTTTATTCATGTGTATTAATAATGCAATATATAATAGAGCCTTAAAGTTCAATTTGCATTTCTTTTGTTGTTGGTTAAGCTTAAACATTTTTTAACAGCCTTCAGTCAGTCTGAGTCTTTGATCTAAAGAGGTCAGGCAGTGCAGGAGCATCTATCATCAGAGCAAAGGGTCGCAGAAGGAGCTGGGTTTGGAAACATGGGTCCAGCTATGTTTGGTTGGGGCTGGGGGTTGCAGGAGCTCAGCAGTAGTTGAAGACAATGCTGCTAGGATGCTATGCTGACTTAGGCAGCTCCTTTTTCAAACTCCCCCTCCATTTGGCATCTCTTTTGGTTCTGCTCCTCCCTCTCTGACCTTTCCTTCTCAGTCCTCTTTGAGAGTTTCTTTGCCTTTACTTGCCTCTTAGAGATTGGTATTCCCCAAGGTTTCATTCATGGGATTCTTTTTCCACTTAGTACTCTGGACAAGCTTATCCACTCCCGTAGCAGGAATGACTACATAAACGCTGACCACTCCCCAGCATTCATCTCTAGCCAAGGCTCCTCTCCTATGACATCCACATACAGTAAGTCCTCCGCACACAAACCTTCAAGTTGTGAAAGATACAAATGTGTATTCACATGTCCAGTCACCTAAGTTAGTTCTATTGGAGGAGATACTGTTAATTTTCAAGGCACAAGACTCAAACTTAAATTAGTACAAAGAATGTAGCAGCCGTTCAGAATGCAGTCCAGTGGTACCGTGTCATCTATGACAAGGAAAAAAAAAAAAAGAGCTACTACCCAGAATCACTGGTCTTTTGTTCAAGAGGGTAGATAGAATTGAATCCAGCAAGGAACCAGAACCTGTGCTCTCAGCGTCAGGCATGAGTGAAATTGCAGCCTGTGCTCCATCTCTGTTGCTGATCATCCGTCAGCTCTACCAACTCCCACCACCACTTCCTCCTCCAGTCAGTGACTCTTCTTGCCTGTTCACCCGATGCCAGCCCCTGTGAGCCTGCTGTTGTGCTGTACTACTGTACTTTTCAAGGTACTGTACCTGTCCTGTTGGCACAGTGGATAAGAATTGGCCTGCCAGTGCAGGGGACATGGGTTCAATCCCTAGTCCAAGAAGATTCCACAAGCAATGGAGCAAATAAGCCCACGTGCCACAACTACTGAGCCAACATTCTAGAGCCAGAGAACCACAACTTCTGAGCCCGGGTGTCGAGGTCCAGCCCTGGCTGATCCAGGGTATTCGAAGGGGAGACAGCTTCGGTGAGTTCACTGGATACAATCAGATCAGATCAGATCAGATCAGATCAGTCGCTCAGTTGTGTCCGACTCTTTGCGACCCCATGAACTGCAGGACGCCAGGCCTCCCTATCCATCACCAGCTCTCGGAGGTCACTCAGACTCACATTCATCGAGTCAGTGATGCCATCCAGCCATCTCATCCTCTGTCGTCCCCTTCTCCTCCGCTTTAATTAAATATTAATTAGAGATATAAAGGGTAATAGAATGAGGATAGCTCAGCAGGAAAATTCAGTGGAGAAAAGAGGCTGAGTAGCTTGGTTTACGCAGGAAACTAATAAAACTTCAAGACAAGAAGTTTGCACCACTTACGTAGGCCGCAGGCGTCCTTCCATTCTCCTGAAGGAGAGAAGACACTGAGGCCTCCCCAGTCGGATCTTAGAAGCCCAGGCAAAATTAGTAAGCGGTGGGCTCCGCACTCCAGATGGAGCCTCAGTCAGAGTTTGAGAGAGAGAGCGACATGGGGAGACCAGTCTTTCAAGGAACTGATCCCAATTCTTTATTTTCCAGGGTCTACTTTTATACACTGAAATGTTATACAAAAGTCACGTGGGGTCAGCAGTCCTGACTTTTATCAAAGTCAGGTGCTTCATACAAATGTATACAGAGGTCTTAGGGGGTGTTACATCATCTTCTGGCCAGGGGGCCTGCTGACAATTTATGACCCTCTCCTTGTGACAGCCGTCAGTCAACACTTATTTCCCCAGGGGTGATTATTCTTAAAATAGGCTCCACCTTCTGAAGGTACCAGATAAAGATACATTCCTATACGGTGAGGGTGTAGTGGGTTTTAATTAAGGAAAGAATTTACTTAGCCTAAGGTCTAACGTGATTAATATCAAAGGTTAATACTTATTTCTTCTATATATTCATTAGTGTGTGTAAGGGCAGGGGATGTGGAGACTTAGCAGCAAACACTGGCTCAACAAATGAAAAACCCTTTACCAATACGATTTCTAATCAGCCCACTATACTTATACTAATAGTTTTCTAACTTGTCTAAAGAACCTGTTTTTAGAAGATTTAAAAGCATCTCGTGCCTCTCATGGTTGGGAGGCTGTGAGTAATCACATGTGGCCGGACAAGCCTGTCAGGCAGGCTAGAGAACCTTCAGAGGAGTTTGTCGGTTAAAACACTCCTGTCACACCCAGGAATTATTATTAACTGGAGCTCTAAGTTAACTCCTCTGAAAGAGGTGGTGGGGGACAGCCCCCCATAAAGTCAGAGGTGTAGGTGAGAGCACAAAGTAGTAAAGTAGGCAGGCTCTGGTTATGGGGGTAGATGCTCGAGAATTTTCAGGGGGACTCCTGAGCTCAATCCTGCATTTGCGTATGTCGAGCCTCCTTCCTCATGACCTTTGCCACAGGCGGAGCACCTCACGCTGGCCCCCAAAACCCGGGTGCTACAACTCCTGAAGCTCCTGCACCTAGAGGCTGTGCTGCTCAACAAGAGAAGCCGCTGCAATGAGAGGCCGGCACATAGCAGTGGAGGGAAGCCCCTGCTCACCACAACTGCAGAAAGCCCACACAGAGCAATGCAGACCCAGCGCAGCCAAAAATTAATAATTATCTTTAAAAACATCTTCTTTCTTTTTGTGTTTGTTTTGCTGGGTCTTACTTGTATGAAAAGTACTATAAACTTATTACAGTACAGTACTAGATAGCCAATTGTGTTAGGGTGGGTACCTAATCTTTGTAAGCCTAACTTTGCTGGACTTATGCACAAATTGGACTTACAAACGTGCTCTTGGAAGGGAGCTTGTTTGTATGTAGGGGACTTCCTGTACATACGTCTAACTTTCTATTGTACATCTCTATCTGAATGTCCCCTCAGCATCTCAAGTCCAGTACTTCCCCTTCCAACCAACTCCTCTTCTCACATCTTTGGTGATGGTGGCAACATCTACCCAATCACCCAAGTCTGAAACCTGGAAGTCACTCCTTTCCCCCCTACATATCCCCCACATGTCTTGCAACTGAATCTTCTTATCTCCAAACCTACTGCATTATTTTCATTCACATTTTCATTATTTCTCCCAGTAATTGTGGCCTTTAATAATGTCTATTAGACAGGGTTTTACTGGTCATAACTATGTCATTTGAAGAAGGAAAAGAAAAAAATATTTTACTGAATGGATACACATGCATGGAATGAAAGGAAGAACTGAGCAATCACAGGAAAGGCGACTCCAGGGCTGTTCCAGGGCCCTTGTAAGCAAGGAGGTTGCCCAGGGACCGTCTCTCAAACAACTGCTATGAATGTGACTTGGTTCCATAAATGCTTAACCTCTGCCTCTCTCAAAGTACTAAATTTCTGGGAGAGTCTTGAGATCAGTGAAGATCCAGAGGGTGGAGGGACTGAGTCATGTGAGAGAAAAACAGATGCTGGAGGATAGTCTTCACGTATCAGGGGCAATCATCAGAGGAAAAGAGAGGGTGTGAGATGCACAGTCTTTCCAAAAGTTGTCTACTACATTGTCATAATCTCAGGACTGTTCTTCCTGCTCTAGCCTTCCCCTTCACCACCCTGCCTCCCACATATGCCAGAATGATCCTCCACAATACAAGTCCAGGAGAAAAGAGATGTAGTGGGGAAAGCGTGGGCCCAAAATCCTCACTCAGCTCTTACTAAGTCTGGGACTTTGAGCAAGAAAAACTCTCATCTGTTTGAGTCCTTGCTATTTGCCAATGCTGTGTAGGGACTTCGTATCTGTTATTTCTACTCCTTGTACAGTTCTGCAAGTTGAATACTGTAATTATTGTGCAGTGGAGTGCAACCTTAGATGGCAGAGTAGAAAGCCCGTGAGCTCACCTCCTCTCATGAACATACCAAAATCACCACTCACTGTAGGACAATCATCAGTGAAAAAGACTGGGACCTACTGGAAAAGATCTTTTACAATTAAAGTCATAAAGAAAGCACCACAGTGAGGAGGGTCAGAGCCAGGGACTCGTGCTATAATCAAATCCCTTATCCCCCAGGTGGATAACCCCACAAAGCAGAAAATAAATATATTGAGGAGAATCCTCCCACTGGAATGAGAGTTCTGAGCCTCAGCCCATAGGTCTGGCACTGGAAAGATGAGCCTATAGAATATTTGACTGTGAAGACCAGTGGGACTTAATTGCAGGAACCCCACAGGACTGGGGGAAGTAAAAAAAATTTTTTTTTTTTTTTTCCCTATCTTGAGGGATCTCGCAGGACTTCTGTAGGGGATAAGCCAGAGAGAGCTGGAATGAGAAGTACTCAGTTATCAGAGGCCCCTTGTCTTAGACTTGTCAGTAAGCATTATGGCCCATGCTGCACTGTAAAGTTCTTAGAGAGATGGGAATACCAGACCAGCTTACCTGTCTCTTGAGAAACCTGTATGCAGGTCAAAAAGCCGCAGTTAGAACCCTGTATGGAACAACCGATTGGTTCAAGATCAAGAAAGGACTACGACAGGGCTATCTCCTGTCACCCTGTTTGTTTAACCTATATGCTGACATATCATGAGAAATGCCAGGCTGGGTGAATTACAAGCTAGAATCAAGACAGGTAGGAGAAACAACAACAACCTCAGATAGATGGATGATACCTCTCTCATGGCAGAAAGCAAAGAGGAACTAAAGAACCTCTTGATGAGGGTGAAGGAGAAGAGTGGAAAAGCTGATTTAAAACTAAATATTAAAAAAACTAAAATCATGGCATCTGGCCCCTTTAGATCAGATCAGATCAGATCAGTCACTCAGTCGTGTCCGACTCTTCGCGACCCCATGAACCGCAGCACGCCAGGCCTCCCTGTCCATCACCAGCTCCCGGAGGTCACCCAGACTCACACCCATCAAGTCAGTGATGCCATCCAGCCATCTCATCCTCTGTTGTCCCCTTCTCCTCCTGCTCTCAATCCCTCCCAGCATCAGAGTCTTCTCCAATGAGTCAACTCTTCCCATGAGGTGGCCAAAATACTGGAGTTTCAGCTTTAGCATCATTCCTTCCAAAGAAATTCCAGGCCTGATCTCCTTCAGAATGGACTGCTTGGATCTTCTTGCAGTCCAAGGGACTCTCAAGAGTCTTCTCCAACACCACAGTTCAAAAGCATCAATTCTTTGGCACTCAGCCTTCTTCACAGTCCAGCTCTCACATCCATACATGACCACAGGAAAGACCATAGCCTTGACTAGGCGAACCTTTGTTGGTAAAGTAATGTCTCTGCTTTTGAATATGCTATCTAGGTTGGACATAACTTTCCTTCCAAGGAGTAAGCGTCTTTTAATTTCATGGCTGCAGTCACCATCTGCAGTGATTTTGGAGCCCAGAAAAACAAAGTCTGACACTGTTTCCACTGTTTCCCCATCTATTTCCCATGTAGTGATGGGACCAGATGCCATGATCTTCGTTTTCTGAATGCTGAGCTTTAAGCCAACCTTTTCACTCTCCACTTTCACTCTCATCAAGAGGCTTTTTAGCCCCTCTTCACTTTCTGCCATAAGAGTGGTGTCATCTGCATATCTGAGGTTATTGATATTTCTCCCAGCAATCTTGATTCCAACTTGTGTTTCTTCCAGTCCAGCATTTCTCATGATGTACTCTGCATATAAGTTAAATAAACATGGTGACAATATGCAGCCTTGACGTACTCCTTTTCCTATTTGGAACCAGTCTGTTGTTCCATGACCAGTTCTAACTGTTGCTTCCTGACCTGCATACAGATTTCTTAAGAGGCAGATCAGGTGGTCTGGTATTCCCATCTCTTTCAGAATTTTCCATAGTTTATTGTGATCTACACAGTCAAAGGCTTTGGCATAGTCAAGAAAGCAGAAATACATGTTTTTCTGGAACTCTCTTGCTTTTTCCATGATCCAGCGGATGTTGGCAATTTGATCTCTGGTTCCTCTGCCTTTTCTAAAACCAGCTTGAACATCAGGAAGTTCACGGTTCACATATTGCTGAAGCCTGGCTTGGAGAATTTTGAGCATTACTTTACTAGCGTGTGAGATGAGTGCAGTTGTGCAGTAGTTTGAGCATTCTTTGGCATTGCCTTTCTTTGGGATTGGGATGAAAACTGACCTTTTCCAATCTTGTGGCCACTGCTGAGTTTTCCAAATTTGCTGGCATATTGAGTGCAGCACTTTCACAGCATCATCTTTCAGTACTTGGAATAGCTCCACTGGAATTCCATCACCTCCATTAGCTTTGTTCGTAGTGATGCTTTCTAAGGCCCATTTGACTTCACATTCCAAGATGTCTGGCTCTAGGTCAGTGACCACATCATCATGATTATCTGGGTCTTGAAGCTCTTTTTTGTACAGTTCTTCTGTGTATTCTTGCCACCTCTTCTTAATATCTTCTGCTTCTGTTAGGTCCACACCATCTCTGTCCTTTATCGTGCCCATCTTTGCATGAAATGTTCCTTTGGTATCTCTGATTTTCTTGAAGAGATCCCTAGTCTTTCCCATTCTGTTGTTTTCCTCTATTTCTTTGCATTGATCACTGAAGAAGGCTTTCTTATCTCTTCTTGCTATTCTTTGGAACTTTGCATTTAGATGTTTATATCTTTCCTTTTCTCCTTTGCTTTTCACTTCTCTTCTTTTCACAGCTATTTGTAAGGCCTCCCCAGACAGCCATTTTGCTTTTTTGCATTTCTTTTCCATGGGGATGGTCTTGATACCTGTCTCCTGTACAATGTCAGGCCCCTTTACTGCATGACAAATAGAAGGGGAGAAGGTGAAAGTAGTGACAGATTTCCTCTTCTTGGGATCCAAAATCACTGCTGATGGTGACTGCAGCCATGAAATCAGGAGACAATTGCTAATCTTGGCAGGAAAGTGATGCCAAACCTAGACAGTGTGTTGAAAAGCAGACACATTACTCTGCTGACAAAGGTCCGTATAGTCAAAGGTATGGTCTTCCCAGTGGTCATGTACAGTTGTGAGAGCTAGAGCATAAAGAAGGCAGAATGCCAAAGAATTGCTGCCTTTGAACTGTGGTGCTGGAGAAGACTCCTGAAAGTCCCTTGGACAAGAAGAAAATCAAACCAGTCAACCTTAAGGGAAATCAACCTTGAATATTCATTGGAAGGACTGATGCTAAAGCTGAAGCTCCAGTATTCTGGCTGCCTGTTGATAACAGACGACTCATTGGAAAAGTCCCTGAAGCTGGGAAAGATTAAGGGCAGAAGAAGAGGGTGTTAGAGGATGAGATGGCTGGATGGAGTCACCAATGCAATGAACGTGATGTTGGGCAAACTCCGGGAGATGGTGAGGGACAGGAAAGCCTGGCATGCTGCAGTTCATGGGATCACAAATAATCAGACATGGCTGGGTGACTGAACAACAAAAATAACCTTTCAGGCAAACCCCGAGCCTCACAGACATGTCCCCACTCTGCCCTCCACCCGAAATCCAGTCAGTCACAGCACTGCATCAGCTTGCCCCCAAGGGCTAATCTGGGTGTGGGGCACCCAGCACCCTCTTGCCCTGTGGAGGCGCATGGGCAGCCTGTAGCCTGGTTTGGGTAGTCAAGACTGCACACACAGAGTCTCCTGCATTCCACGACCAAGGGCAAAAGCTGTCGTTTGATAGGAGCCTGGACCTCTTGGAGAGTCTCCTGAAGAGACGAGGTGCAGGGGATCAACGGCAGCTCAAGCACGTGGACATTGGTGGCAGACATATTCATAGGGAGACCTTCAGCCATGCACGCTGATAGCTCGGCTCAATAGCACCAAAATCTAGCACCACCCAACAGCCTGCAAGCAGCAGTGTTGCGATGCCTTGGGCCAAACAATAAACTGGGCAGTGATACAGCCCAAGCCATCATCAGACTGGCTGCCTCAAAGACTCAGAAATCCGTAGCTGCCTCTGAATGTGCCCTTTCGACACAGCTCCACCCACCAGTAGACACACTCCAGCCCCTCCACCAGGAAGCCTACACAAGCCTCTAGACCAGCCTCACCCACCAGGGGGCAGACACCAGAAGAAAGAAAATCATGTTCCTTCAATGCAGGCCAGATGCTCCCCTGGGAGCAGCTGGGCCCTGCTCCTGCCAATGCAACGTTTGGGACACCTCCGACCCCATACCCAGCCAGTGATCTGAAACAAGCTCTGGAATCCCTGGGCCCTGCAGCTAGACTCAGGACCCAGCTCTGCACACCAGGGTGTGCATGCCTGTTGTTTGCTCAGTCACTAAGTCGTGTCTGACTCTTTTTGACCCCATGGACTTCAGCACACCAGGCTTCCCCGTCCCCCACCATCTCCCAGAGTTAGCCCAAGTTCATGTCCATTGAGTCGGTGATGCTGTCCGACCATCTTATCTTCTGCCACCCTCTCCTCCTTTCATCTTTTATCTTTCCCAGCATTAGGGTCCCAGCATTAGCATGCGTGCATGCTCAGTTGCTAACTCATGTCCGACTCTTTGCGACCTCGTGGACTGTAGCCTGCCAGACTCCTCTGTCCGTGGGATTCTCCAGGCAAGAATACTGGACTGTGTTGCCACTTCCTTCTCC
The DNA here is from genome assembly GCA_935064755.1 of Tragelaphus eurycerus. Classification (NCBI taxonomy): domain Eukaryota; kingdom Metazoa; phylum Chordata; class Mammalia; order Artiodactyla; family Bovidae; genus Tragelaphus; species Tragelaphus eurycerus. The sequence continues at coordinate 18,426,605 of CAKXYN010000043.1, forward strand.
AGGGGATCTTCCCAACCCAGGGATGGGCAATAGCTCCAGAGTCTTTGGGATCCTGACTCCACCACCAATGAGCCAACGCTAGTCCAGAGCTCACGAGGCTTCCAGAACCAGCCACCTCATGGCCAGGACCCACCAAACAAGATAGGATACACACAAGATAGGATCTGACAACCAATCAGACTAGGGGCCAACCAAGCCTCCCAGACCTCCCACATAGTTAGCCCACCACAACAGAAGGACCCCTAGAGCATGTGGCTTGGGTGGCCAGAGGGAACTGCACAGGTGGGATGCATCAGACACCGCCTACAAAGGGCCACTTCTCCAATGTAACCAACTTCCTACACACATAAAAATAAAAGAGCAACTTACGCAAAACGAAGCAGCAGAGGAATACGTTCCCGTTGAAGGAACAAGAAAAAAAAACACGAAGGACGAAGTGAAGTGGAATGGACAGAAGCAATTTACCTGAGAAAGAGCTCAGAGTAATAATAAAGATGATGTAAAAAGAAAATGTAGGATGAAAGTGAAATTAACTCAGTCGTGTCTGACTTTTTGCAACTCCATGAACTATACAGGGATACATGGGATTCTCCAGGTCAGAATACTGCAGTGGGTAGCCGTTCCCTTCTCCAGGGGATCTTCCCAACACAGGTCTCCTGCATTGCAGGTGGATGCTTTACCAGCTGAGCCACACAGGGAGCCCAATAGAGGAACCTTGTCAAGTAATTGTTGTACTTATAGTACTTATATTGGGGATTATAAGTACTTGGGGAATACCAATCTCTAAATTATAAGTACCACAGCTCCATGGCCCCTTGTCAAGTAATAATTAGAAGTTTCAAGTCAGCACCAGCTGAGCATTAAACCAAGTGCAGATTACTCCTAAGTGTGGGGTTTGTGTAACTGCATAGGTTAAACATCCGTGAAGTTGGTCCTGGAGTTAGGGTTAACGAACATGTGATATTTTGTACAGAATGCTGCTGCTGCTGCTAAGTGGCTCTTTAGATTATAGTTGTAATATATTAGCTTCTTTTTGCTGCTGTAAGAAATTACTATAAAATTAGTAAGTTAAAGCAACACAAATTTACTGTTTCGCAGTTCTGGAGTTCAGGAATCCAAAAGGAGTTTTTTACAGGCCTAAAATGAAAATGTCAGTTAGGGTCACATTCCTCCTGGAAGCTGTAAAGGAGAATCCACTTTCTTGTCTTTTCAAGTTACTTGAGGCTACTTACATTCCTTAGCTCATGGCCCCTTCTTCCACCTCCAAATTCAGTCTCCTCTCTCTCTATGACTTGTGTTTCCCTTGGCATACTTCCCTCTCTGACTGACTCACATGCCTTTCTCTCACAAGGACGCTTTTGATTACATTGGACCCACCCTGATTATCCAGGAAATCTCCACATCTCGAGAACTTTACTCAATCACAACGGTAAAGTGATTTTGCCATATAAGGTAGCACATTCACAGGTTCCAGGAATTAAGATGACAACATCTTTGTGAAACCACTATTCAGCCTATAATAATAATATTTTGTCCTTGCTGCATTTTTCTTTTATTGAAGAATAGTTGGATTTACAAAGTTATGTTAATTTCTGCTATACCAGCAAAGTGATTCAGCTTTTATACACACACACACAAATATTGTAGGGGCTTAGGGGCTTTCCTGGTGTCTCATGATAAAGAATCTGCCTGCAACTCAGGAGACGCATGTTCCATCCTTGGGTCAGGAAGATCCCATGAAGAAGGAATGCCTACCCACTCCAGTATTCTTGCCTGGAGAATTCCATGGACAGAGGAGCCTGGCGGGCTACAGTCCATGGGGTCACAAAGAGTCGGACAGTCCTGAGTGACTAACACACCACACTATATATATGGCAACCCACTGCAGTGCTCTTGCCTGGGAAATCCCACTGACAGAAGGGCCTGGCAGGCTACAGTTGATGGGGTCGCAAAGAAGCAGACACAGCTGAGTGAATAAGTGCACATGGCACACACATAGATTATATATTTTTTCCATTTTTGTTTCCATTATGGATTATCATAGGATATTGAAAGTAACTTCCTGTGCTATGCAGTAAGACCTAGTGGTTTATCCATCCTATACATAATAGTTTGCATCTGCTAATCCCAAACTCCCAATCCTCCCCTCCCCTGCCCCTCTTTCCCCTCGGCAATCACAGGTCTGTTCTCCATGTCTGTAGCCTGTTGTTGTTTCATAGATGAGTTCACTGTGTTGTATTTTAGATTTCACTTGTAAGTGACATCATATTGTATTTGTCTTTCTCTTTCTGACTTACTTCACTTAGTACAATAGTCTTTGCTGCTGCTGCTGCTAAATCACTTCAGTCGTGTCTGACTCTGTGTGACCCCATAGACAGCAGCCCACCAAGCTTCCCTGTCCCTGGGATTCTCCAGGCAAGAACACTGGAGTGGGTTGCCATTTCCTTCTCCAATGCATGAAAGTGAAAAGTGAAAGTGAAGTCGCTCAGTCGTGTCCCACCCTAGCGACCCCATGGACTGCAGCCCACGAGGCTCCTCCATCCATGGGATTTTCCAGGCAAGAGTACTGGAGTGGGGTGCATCGCCTTCTCCGACAGTAGTCTTTAGGTCCATCCATATTGCTACAAATGTGGTATTATTTCATTCTTTTTAAGGCTGAGTAACATTCCATTGTACAAATACACCACTTCTTTTTTTTTTTATTTTGCTTAACTTTACAATATTGTATTGCTTTTACAATACATCAAGATGGTTCCGCCGCCAGTATACACGTGTTCCCCATCCTGAACCCTCCTCCCTCTCCCCTCCCCACACCATCCCTCCAGGTTGTCCCAGTGCTCCAGCCCCAGGCATTTGTTATTGGGCATCGTACCTGGACTGATGACTCGTTTCAGATATGATATTATACATATTTCAATGCTATTCTCCCCAATCATCCCACCCTCTCCCGGTCCCAGAGTCCAAAAGTCTGTTCTATACATCAGTGTCTCTTTTGCTGTCTTGTAAATAGGGTTATTTTTACCATCTTTCTAAATTCCATATATATGCATTAGTATACTGTATTTGTGTTTTTCTTTCTGGCTTACTTCACTCTGTATAATAGGCTCCAGTTCCATCCACCTCCTTAGAACTGATTCAAATGTATTCTTTTTAATGGCTGAGTAATACTCCATTGTGTATATGTACCACTGCTTTCTTGTCCATTCATCTGTGGATGGACATCTAGGTTGCTTCCACGTCCTGGCTATTGTAAACAGTGCTGCTATGAACATTGGGGTACACGTGTCTCTTTCAATTCTGGTTTTCTCAGTGTATATGCCCAGCAGTGGGATTGCTGGATCATAAGGCAGTTCTATTCCCAGTTTTTTGAGGAATCTCCATACTGTTCTCCATAGTGGCTGTACTAGTTTGCATTCCCACCAACAGTGTAAGAGGGTTCCCTTCTCTCCGCACCCTCTCCAGCATTTATTGCTTGTGGACTTTTGGATCGCAGCCATTCTGACTGGCGTGAAATGGTACCTCATAGTGGTTTTGATTTGCATTTCTCTGATAATGAGTGATGTTGAGCATCTTTTCATATGTTTGTTAGCCATCTGTATGTCTTCTTTGGAGAAATGTCTATTTAGTTCTTTGGCCCATTTTTTGATTGGGTCATTTATTTTTCTGGAGTTGAGCTGTAGAAGTTGCTTGTATATTTTTGAGATTAGTTGTTTGTCAGTTGCTTCATTTGCTATTATTTTCTCCCATTCTGAAGGCTGTCTTTTCACCTTGCTTATAGGTTCTTTTGTTGTGCAGAAGCTTTTTAAGTTTGATTAGGTCCCATTTGTTCATTTTTGATTTTATTTCCGATATTCTGGGAGGTGGTGCTGGGAAAACTGGTCGAACACTTGTAAAAGAATGAAACTAGAACACTTTCTAACACCATACACAAAAATAAACACCACTTCTTCTTTATCCATTCATCTGTTCATGGGCATTTAGGTTGTTTCCATGTCTTGGTTATTGTAAATAGTGCTGCTATGAGCATAGGAGTGCATGTAGATTTTTAAGTTATAGCTTTGTCTGGATATATGCCCGTGAGTGGAAGTGTTAGATCATATGGCAACTCCATTTTAGTTTTTTTAGGAGCCTCCATACTGTTTTCCATAGCGGCTACAATTTATGCTCCCACCAGCAGTGTAGGAGGGTTTCGTTTTCTCCACACCCTCTCCAGCATTTGTTATTTGTAGACTTTGTAATGATGGCCACTCTGACTGGAGTGAGGTGGTATCTGATTGTAGTTTTTTTTAAGTTTTTAATTGGAGGATAATTGCTTTACAGTGTTGTGTAAATCAGCCATAAGTACACATATGTCCCCTCCTTCTAGGGCTTCCCTCCCACTCCCCACCCCCATCTCACCCCTCTAGGTTGTCACAGAGCACCAGGCATGCATATGTATGGAATCTTTAGAGATTGATGAACTTCTTTGTAGGGCAGGAATAGAGAGGCAGACACAGAGAATGGACCTGTGGGCACAATCGGGGAAGGAGAGGGTGGGACAAATTGGGAAAGTAGCATTGAAATATACACATTATCATATGCAAGACAGATGGCTAGTGGCTGCAGTTTTGATTTGCGTTTCTCTAATAACTTGCTACTCTCCTTTTCTTAAGGGCTTTTAAATTTTTTATTTATTTATTTTAATTGGAGGATAATTACTTTACAATATTGTGATGGTTTTTGCCTGTATCAACATGAATCAGCCATAAGTATACATGTGTCTCCCCTATCCTGAACCCCCCTCCCCACCCCATCCCTCTAGATTGTCCTAGAGCACTGGCTTTGGGTACCCTGCTTCATGCATCAAACTCACACTGGTTATCTATTTTACATGTGGTAATGTATATAATTCAATGCTATCCTCTTAAATCATCCTACCCTCTCCTTCTCTCACTGAGTTCAGAAGTCCTTCAGCAATTTCAGGATAAAGTCCAAACACCTGCAGGACATGACAGCTCACTGTCTTCTGACCTGTGCTTATCTTTGTAGCTTCACTTCTGCTCCCCCATGTGCAGCGAACACTCCAGGAACATTGAAACACTTGTAATTCTTCAATTGCAATCTGCTCTTATTTGCTGCTGCTGCTAAATCGCTTCAGTCGTGTCCAACTCTGTGCGACCCCATAGACGGCAGCCCACCAGGCTCCCCTGTCTCTGGGATTCTCCAGGCAAGAACACTGGAGTGGGTTGCCATTTCCTTCTCCAATGCATGAAAGTGAAAAGTGAAAGTGAAGTCGCTCAGTCATGCCCGACTCTTAGCGACCCCATGGACTGCAGCCTACCAGGCTCCTCCGTCTATGGGATTTTCCAGGCAAGAGTACTGGAGTGGGGTGCCATTGCCTTCTCCATCTTATTTGCTAACCAGTCTCTTTTCTACTGTTATTTCTGCACAAAATACACTCTACCATTTCCCCCTTCAACAACCTTCTTTCCTTTCAATTCTTTTTACTTATTACTTTTTTAACACTTAGCTCAGATTTTCTCCTTGGGAAATCTTTAATTTATCACTTATCAGGTTGCACAGAGTCAGACACGACTGAAGCGACTTAGCAGCAGCAGCAGCAGCAGTGACCTTAAGTAAGTTACTTCACTTCTCTAAGACTCAGTTTTTGTATCTAAAGAATGAGAATAATAAAATAGTACTTACATTATTGTAAGGATCAAATGACACAACCCACAGAAAGCTCTTAGCAGACTGCCTGTCAGGTTTAAGTGCTCACGAATAAGTTATCTACAATTGTCATCATAAAGATTTCTCCCAAAGGGATTTAAGAGCTTTCTTTTCTGTCTTCTATTAGCAACCAGTACATGGAAAGCAGTAGTCTATCCATTACTGCCTGTTGATTTGTAAGTCTTTTCTGCTGTACTGACCATTCTTTGAGATAAAGGATCAATCATTTATTTCCATATCCCTAGTGCCTAGCACAGGATTTGTCCCTGTAGATTAGTATTTATTGAGGCAAAATATTAGGAGGACACTGTGCTAATTCACTTCAGTTGTGTCTAACTCTGTGTGACCCTACGGACTGTAGCCTGCCAGGTTCTTCTCTCCATTGGGTCTCCCAGGCAAGAATACTGGATGGGTTGCCGTTTCCTCCTCCAGAGGATCTTCTTAACCCAGGGATCAAACCCAAGTCTCTTTCATCTAGCTGGATTGGCAGGTGGATTCTTTACCACTAGCGCCACCTGGGAAGCCCTATTTAGGAGGACACATATGGGGTCACACAGAGTCAGACACGACTAAAGCGACTTAGCAGCAGCAGCATGCTAATTCTACTGCCAGAATATTTCTGTAAAGTATTCTTTCCGTGTTTATCTTCCCTAAGTAGCAGTCTAAAAATATTTCATTTGTCTAACATCAATTTATTTTTATTTATGTATTTATTATTTGCAGCTGTGTTGGGTCTGATTGCTGCACTCAGACTTTCTCTAGCTGCGGTGTGCAGGCTTCTCTTGGCAGTGGCTTCTCTTGTTACAAAGCCCAGCTCTAGAGCATGGGCTCAGTAGTGGTGGCACATGGATTTGGTTGCCCTGTGACATGTGGACCAGGCATAGAACTGGTGTCCCCCGCATTGGCTGAGATGGTTAAATAATCTGCTTGCGATGCAGGAGACCTGGGTGATATCCCTGGGTTGGGAAGATCCCCTGGAGAAGAAAATGGCAACCCACTCCAGAATTCTTGCCTGGAGAAGCCCAGGGACAGAGGAGCCTGGCAGGCTACAGTCCATGGGGTCGCAAAAGTCAGACATGACTGAATGACTAATGCTTTCACTGCATTGGCAGGTGGATTCTTAACCACTGGACCACCAGGGAAGAACAGTCTACCTTCAGTTTAAATAAAAGTGCAGCCTTAACAAAACTGAACCTGTTATACCAAATTTCCTTTTGTCTTCCTTTGCTCTAGCCACTTCCTCCTGGTCAAAATCATCTCTTTCTGTGTCATAATCCCATCTTTTTTTTTTTTAATTGGTGGCAGTCTTTTTCTGAAAATTTTTGCATTATTGCAAGTTCCCCAGAAAGCTGTGAGTGTTATCCGTAACAATGGGGACCCATCCTTCCTTCTGCCTTCTTCCTACAGCCGTTTGAGTCAGCAGGGTTTCTGGAATCTTAGCACGAGGTCAGTACGTGGCCTCTCTCCCTGAAGGTTGCAGCCATGCTAGAGTTAGACAAGGGATTAGAATATCCCAGGCACATATCCAGGCATTATTGTAAAGACTGAAATGCTCTGTGAGCTCAGATTTGAGGAGGGGATTTAGCTTGGAGAAGACTTTTGAGACTCTTGAGAGTCCCTTGGACTGCAGGAAATCAAACCAGTCAATCCTAAAGGAAATCAGTCCCGAATATTCATTGGAAGGACTGATGCTGAAGCTCCAATACTTTGGCCACCTGATGCCAAGAACTGACTCATCAGAAAAGACCCTGATCCTGGGAAACATTGAAGGCAGGAGGAAAAGGGGACGACAGAGGATGAGATGGTTGGATGGCATCACCGACTTAATGGACATGAGTTTGAATAAACTCCAAGAGTTTGTGATGGACTGGGAGGACTGGCATGCTGCAGTCCACGGGGTCGCAAAGAGTCAGACACGACTGAGTGACTGAACTGTGTGTGGCTATCTAACATATTCATGGAATCATGCTCTTGACAGGCTTCACAGAGCTCTGAGGCCTATCCTTTCACGTAGCAGAGAGAAGCTGTCCAGTTCAGTGGAAAGAGTGTTGACTTTAGAGTCAGGACTTGACTTTGAGCCCAGTTTTACCACTACCTGCCTGGCTATTCTTATGGCAAATCACCAATATGCGATCACTTTGCAATACACACAAATATAGGATCATTATGTTGTATTCTTGAAACCAATGTACTGTTGTATATCATGATGCCTTAATTTTTATAAATCAGGCTTTCCTATGACTGATGTCCTCTTTTAGGGTCACCTTCTCTAGCTGGACAGGAGATTTGAGATTGACTCTCTCTGATGAGAGTCTCTTTTCCTTCCTTCCCTTTATTCCCTCTTTTCTAGGAGTTGAATAAGGAACCCTTGCTGTGCTAAGTCACTTCAGTCATGTCTGACTCTTTGCAACCCTATGGACTGTAGCCTGCCAGGCTCCTCCATCCCCAGGGATTCTCCAGGCAATAATACTGGAGTGGGTTGCTATGCCCTTCTCCAGGGGAATCTTCCTGACCCAGGAATCAAATCCGCATCTCATGTTTCCTGTGTTGGCAGGTGGGTTCTTTACCACTAGCACCGCCTGGGAAGCCCAAGGAACCTATAACTCTCTGATTATCTGTAATTCAATCAACAAGTTTGTACTTTGGCATCACCTTAAAGTCTCCCGATTCTAGTCTTCTAAGGTTCTGACCTTAAATTATTGTCTTACTTTTTCTCCTGTGTTCTGTTTGTATTCATGGTTGATTCCCAATTGTTTCAAAACTAATTGATTTAATGACTTAGCTCTATAATTCAAACTTACTCTGAAACTCAGGCTCAGAAACCTAAAATAACATTATTAGTCACCTAATTATAATTATTAGTCACCTAATATAGACTGAGCTCAGCATTCCTAAACTATTTGTTATCTAATCATAGATGTGTGATTTATACGCATCAAAGTAAAGGATTGGATAGAACTAAACTCTAAAATACATCAGTTTGTAAAGAAAAGGCAGTAAGGTCTAGTGGAAAGAAAACTAAGGCCAGGAGACATGCGATCTAGTTCTGTCATTAATTAGCTGTAGCTTTGGCCAAGTCTCTGAACCTCAACCACAAAATTGGATTCTATATGATTTAGAACTTAGAACTCTGTCACTAAGTGCCATGTGGCTGAAAAAAGAGAACTGCTTGGGTGGCATTTGTTGAGTAAGCCTTCAGGGGAGAAATAAAAAGGAATTTAAGATGACTCTTACAGATGGGTGGGGGTTTTGATTGGGAAGATAAACCTGAGCACACTTGTGAGTTGGAGCGTGAGTTGGAGGGAGGATCTTTAGTCAAGTAGGGAGGTAGGAATGAGTGGAGTGGTGTATGGCACAACTAACATGCAGACCTGAACCACTGGGGAAGCTGGATGGGCATGTTCTGGAGGACACAAGACTGACAGGTAGGAGAGGATCCCAGAGGAGGGAAGAGTGGCCTGGGAGCAGTGCACGGGATGGATTGGTAAGAGAGTATATTGGCGGGGGGACGTTAGATGGTGACAGTGGACAGGTGTTAGTTAAGTAAGTTTGGATCAGAATAGATGAGGTGTGAGCTGAGCACATTTTGAAATCTAGGAGACATTTTGAGGAAGAAATAAAATAAAGAAGAAAAGAAGAGAAAGCAATCCAGGGTTGCCCCCAAGAGTGGAAAGGTATTTCTCTAGGGTAAGGTTGGTATGCTGGGGAGTTTCACAGTTTCATTTTTAGACATGAGCATGTCTGAATGAAATAAAGCTGAGTGCTGAAGAATTGATGCTTTTGAACTATAGTGTTGGAGAAGACTCTTGAGAGTCCCCTGGACTGCAAGGAGATCCAACCAGTCCATCCTAAAGGAGATCAGTCCTAAATATTCATTGGAAGGACTGATGCTGAAGCTGAAACTCCAATACTTTGGCAACCTGATGAGAAGAATTGACTCACTGGAAAAGACCCTGATACTGGGAAAGATTGAAGGTGGGAGGAGAGGGGGATGAACAGAGGATGAGATGGTTGGATGGCATCACTGACTCAAAGGACATGAGTTTGAGTAAACTCTGGGAGTTGGTGATGGACAGGGAGGCCTGGCGTGCTGTAGTCCATGGTGTTGCAGAGTCAGACACAACTGCGCAACTGAACTGATGTCTGAATAGTTTCACTGAAAATCCTCTACGGTGAACACATCTTTGTAGGCAGTTAGAAATGGGAATATGATTGTCAGGACCAGATACAGAGTCTTTAAAAGTCATTCACTCTGAGGCAGTAGTTGAAACTGTAGGAGTGAATGCAGTGTATGAAGAATATGACAAAGAGAGAGACATACAGATAAAGTATTAGAAAACCAAAAGAGTACTATTATAAGTCTTTTACAATTCCCAGAAAGTCTATTTTAGCTTTCATTGTAGTGTTTACATCTCTTATGGCACTCCTTTGACTTACAGTACTACAGTCTCTCTCTCTCTTTGCAAAAATGTTAGCAATCTTTTCATCTCTGGGTACTTGTGTTAGTAAAATAAGTGAACTTTTACAATCAAAGTCTCAGTGGCTGAAAAAGTCCTTCTCATTCACTGTACATGTTTGTCACTTCCACTCACATTAAATCATCCAAAGAAAGTCATAGAGCCACATTAATCTTCCGAAGAGGTGGAAAGCGCATATTCCAGTGTGCATTAACAGAGAGAGAGTATTGGGGAACAATTCTGACAGCGACCACAATAACAAACTGTTTTCCTTAGACTTCTATCTACAACCGTGCTTCCTCTTATGTGTATCATCACTAAAATGTTCCTGGTATCAGCGTTTTATAATCTGTGGCACCAGAGCAGAATTCCCCTGCAAACAAGTTATTCCTGCTTCTATTCTCTTTGTTTCCTCCTTATTTTGATGTTGAGCCTCCCTTTGGTTCCATGGTTGGCTCTTTACCCTTCCTTTTCCTATTCTTGGAATGAAAGAAATTCAAGAAAATGCTACCCCCTTGTTCTCTGGCCAATAATTTTGCTTCTCTTTCTTCTTTTGTAAGAGTAAATTCCTCCCCTCTGGGTCCTGCCACACTACCTTCTACTCATTTGCTTTCTTATCACCCAGAGTTTAAGGCCATCAAAGAGCAAAATAACCAAAATAGATATTACTCTATCCACTATTTATTCTGTCCAACATTAATTAGCAGGTTGCCCTGATTTTCAGTCTGTGCACATCTCGTAAGTCATTGACTTAATTAATTCTGATCAGAATTAATCTTGTTTTCCATGAGAATCCTATAGAATGCTATTTGAAACCCTAATATTGTCACAGTCTGCCTCGTCTCAGGGTTATTTTTATATATTCTTCCTCACTAAATCATGACATTCTTATAGATTAAGCTGTGATTTGCATGCAATAAAAACTCAATAATTGTTAACTCACTGGTGAATCTTATATTTGACTGAACTATTGGTTTTAGTGACATTTGGATATATCTTAATTCAGCAGTGGACACTTATTAGACACTTGCTCATGTCTAGGAAAAAAGGAATAGACATGATTTTTTAATTGATGACCTCTCAATTTCTCACCTTCCATATTGAAGTGTAGTATTATTGTTTGTTTACAATTCATACTGACATCTACCTCCTAGAAGATTTTGAAAAATAGATGTATTAGTAAATCCATTTATTCACTTATTCATTCATTGATTTATTCAATAGTCACTTCATGAATGCTTATAAAAAGCTAATAAGACATAGTAATCTCTTTCAAAATCTAGGAGCAGGTGGGAGACAGGTAAGTAAAGCAATTTGATAATGCTAAGGCTTAGAGGAAGAATACCTAAAATCAGACAGGGACTTCTTAGGAGATTGGACCCTGGAAAGTAACTTTGAGGTTAAGAGAAAGAAAGAGTTAGGAAGCTGGGGTGAGACATGAGCTATTTATGAGAAGGAAACAAGCCACATGCAAACACTGAGATGGGAAACTAAAGCACTTGCTCCAGAAACTGCTCAAGAAATTCAATATGACTGAAACGTAACATAGAGGTTGAAGGAATGCCAGCGACAAAGCTACAAAGAAGAGCAGGTGTCAGATCTAAAATGGGCTTGTGTGCTAAACTAAGGAATTTTAATTTTAAAGCTTTGGAGCATATCTGAACTCTCCCAGGCACGTGGGATCAGGGATGTCATTCTGGAACTACAGTTCCAGAGGCTGGGTCTGGTTATGGGTGGGGTGAGACTTCCTTATAAATGTATAGGAAATAGAACTAAGAGGATTTGAAAGTGATGGCCTGGGACCTGGGATGGGTAGGGGGGATGCAAATCCAAGATTAATTCAAATTTGAGAGAAAAAAACAGAAGTAGTTAATAGAAAACATGAAGCAGAGCAAACAGGTCAAAATAGAGGACTAGAGGACAGCCCGGTGTGATTTCTTAAAGCCTCCTCTCCCCTTTCCAGGCTCCTTCAGCCTTATACCTGAAGCCTTTCAAGAATTTAAAACAGAAAAGTGATAAACTCTTGTTCTCTTCCTAACTAGGCATACAGCGTCTTGTCATGTCCTGTAAGCACTTCCCCAAGGGTATCTGACCCACAGTAAGTCCTCAGTAAGAATTTAGCAAAGGATATGAACTTGCTGCTAATTGCCGAGCACAGAAATGCTTTTGTTGAGATATTCACGTTATAGAGTCTATTGTTATTGCTGTTGTTTAATCACCAAGTGGGTTTCCATTCCTTCTCTAGGGGATCTTCTCAAACCAGGGATGGAACCTGAGTCTCCTGCCTTGGCAAGAGTATTCTTTACCACTGAGCCACTGGGGAAGTCTGCCTGAGTGTAAGGGACAAGAAAATGGATTTCATACAAACTCACAAGAACTCACTCTTCTCTTTAATAAATTCACTCATTTAATAAATGTGAACTAAAATCATGTTATTTACAAGCTGTTCAGATGTAAAACTAAACTTTTTTTTCAATTGTCTTAGGCAAATCACATCATATGCATTAAGAAATAAAACAATAGAAAAGAAGCCCCTCCCACCCCCCCCCACCCCCGCCTCAAGAGAAAAGAAGACACAAGTAGTTTAGCAGTAAGTGGTATGACTCCGGAACAATAGTAATCCAGAAACAGTGGCTGAGGTGATTGTCAAACGTAAGTTTGAACCATACAGAGCTGCTCACAAATCTGTATGTACGCATGTGTGAGTTACCAATTGTCTCTGAAGATAGGTGGCTCAAATTAATGGGGGCAATAACAAGCTAGAATCCTCTGGGGGAGGCCTCACTATTCACCTGCCGTTCTGCACTCAGGGGCAATCAGATAAGCTTCAGTCCAGTTCCCCAGGAAAGAAGGCTTTAAACATAACAGTTGAGCAGGGTGTGGCCAGCCTGTACACATGTCACAATGGTGCCATCATGAGACAAGTCCACGTAATATAAAAAGCAAGGGAGGAAGTACAAACTTCAAGTGAAGACTAAACTGCTGAAAGTTGCAAAGCCTCCTAAATGACCCTTTTTCCACAGCAGAAGCGTCTTGTGATGTGATGTAATGTTGACCATAAACCATTTCAACATTTAATAAATTCAGGCATTTAAACCTGTACTATGATTGCAGTAATTTCCATGAACTTTCTGTCTCAGATTTCAGGATGATTCCCTCATATTTAACATCACCAGAGAACAGGAAGCAATATTCTTCTTCTGCAGTGGTATTTCTTGTGGTATAATAACCATGATAGTAATTCTTTTAAAAATACTTCTATTTATTTATTTAACATTGTATTTATGTGTTGCATCAGGTCTCTTAGTTGCATCGTGTGAGATCTTTCCTTGTGGACTCTCTAGTTGTGGCATACCGGTTCCAGGATGCACCGGCTCAGTAATTGTGGTGCTCAGGCTTAGTTGGTCCTGGGCACGTGGGATCTTTGTTCCCCAACCATGGATCAAACCCGTGTCCCCTGCACAGCAAGGCGGATTTACAAGTACTGGACCCCCAGGGAAGTCCCCAAAATTCTTTTTTAAAAGTATTCTATCTTTGTCCCCCGTTCCTGGAACAAGCTCCTTAGATGAGTATCTTTTGTATGCTAGTGAAATGACTGGTGACTGGGAGCCTGCAGAAAGCTTCAGGATAGGGGTGACCAGAAAGACCAAGATGTGATTAGACACTTGGAACTTTCAGCCCCAAACCCCAAACGTCCAGGCAGGGGAGAAGGGCTTAAGACTGAGTTCAGTCACCAATGGCCAGTGGTTTCATCAATCATGCCTACATAATGAAACGTTCTTAAAAACTTATATGCTTCCCGGGTGGCTCAGTGATAAAGTATCAGCCTGCCAATGCAGGAGTCACAGAAGATGCAAGTCTGATCCTTGGGTCAGGAAGATCCCCTGGAGGAGGTAATGGACACTCCAGTTTTCTTGTTTGGAGAATCCCATGGACAGAGGAGCCTGGTGGGCTACACAGCCCATGGGGTCACAGAGTTGGACACGATTGAGTGACTGAACATACATACACACACACACAAACTCCTAAAAAATGTGGTGTGGCTGTCTCCCAAGTTGGTGAACACATCCGGGTGCTGAGACGGCGGCCCACTCCATTTCCACGGGGATGGAAGCTCCTGCCCTGGGGACAATTTTGCACCTCACACTATTTTACTCTTTCATCAGGCTGTTTATTTGTACGCTTTATGATAAATCAGCAAACATAAGGAAAGTGATTTCCCAAGTTCTGTGAGCCATTTTAGCAAATTATTGAGCTGAGTAGTGGGAAGTTCCAGTTTATAGCTGGTCCATCAGGAGTACAGGTGACCTGATGTTTGTGACTGGTGTCTGAAGTGAGGGCAGTCTTGTGAGACTGAGCTCTGAAACCTGTGGGTCTATCACTAACTCCAAATAAGCTAGTGTCAGAATAGAATGAATCATGGGACACCCAGTTGGTGTCCAGAGAATTGGTTGGTATGAGGAAAAAAAACCCATAAATTTAGTGCCAGAAATGTTATGAGTAAAAACAGCTCACCCTGGTTAACTGCACCTTTCTAATCTTACCATGGGCTTCCCTGATACAGCAGTTGGTAAAGAATCCACCTGCAATGCAGGAGTAAGTAAGTAACTGTTAGTTGCTCAGTCATGCCCGACTCTTGGCGACCCCATGGACTGCAGCCCACCAGGTTCCTCTGTCCATGAGATTTTCCAGGCAAGGGTACTGGAGTGGGTTGCCATTTCCTTTTCCAGGGGATCTTCCCAATCCAGGGATCGAACCTGGGTCTCCTGTACTGCAGGCAGATTCTTTACTGACTGAGCTACAAGGGAAGCCCAATGCAGGAGGCAAAGGAAGCAATGCAGGAGACCCCAGTTCACTTCCTGGGTTGGGAAGATCCCTTGCAGAAGGGCATGGCAACCCACTCCAGTATTCTTGCCTGGAGAATCGCATGAACAGAGGAGCCTGGTGGGCTACAGTCCGGGTGTTCGCAGAGTCGGACATGACTGACCAACTAAACACAATACAACCTTACCATTCTATTTGTTGAAAAGTTAGTATCTAGCAGATCTCACAGGTTCTCTGTGTAGTGCATAATCATGAGAAGTTCGAAGTAAAGCACATAATCATGAGAAGTTTGAAGTAAAACTTTGGTAGGTATAGAAGTGAATCTGGAGGTTTTTTTCCCCCCATAAACAATTCAGGTCTAGATTTAATGTTGTTCTGTTATTTCTACTCTATGTTCTTTACTTTCTCAAATAACATGTCAAGTTAACTCGCTGCTTTTGGAAATCAATGTCAACCCCACCCCACTCAGTTACTCTCTACTTTGTTCTATCAGATGCTCTATTTTCTAACACATTCTGCAAGGCGTTGGAGAGCTAAGGAATTGTTTCAAGCTTTGAAGACATGGTAAAATTTGCCATGATTTTAAGGAATCACGTAAGCCCGAGGCTACGTGAAGGATGGATTTGAGGGAAGGGTCTGTGTGGTGGAATGTACGAAGCATAAGTTCTGGAGGCGTCCAAACCTGGGTCCAAATCTAGTTACTGACACTGATGGCTGTATAATCTCGAACGAGTTACTTATACTTTCCAAGGTGGCATTCCTTTTTCAAGGGTGACAGTAATAGTTTGCGATTAAGTCGTGTTTATGAAGTGTACCGAAATCAGATCGATTATATTCTTTGCAAACAAAGATGGAGAAGCTCTATACAATCAGCAAAAAAAAGACCAGGAGCTGACTGTGGCTCAGACCATGAACTCCTTATTGCCAAATTCAGACTTAAATTGAAGAAAGTAGGGAAAAACCACTAGACCATTCAGGTATGACCTAAATCAAATCCCTTATGATTATACAGTGGAAGTGAGAAATAGATTTAAGGGCCTAGATCTGATAGAGTGCCTGATGAACTATGGAATGAGGTTTGTGACATTGTACAGGAGACAGGGATCAAGACCATCCCCATGGAAAAGAAATGCAAAAAAGCAAAATGGCTGTCTGGGGAGGCCTCACAAATAGCTGTGAAAAGAAGAGAAGTGAAAAGCAAAGGAGAAAAGGAAAGATATAAACATCTGAACGCAGAGTTCCAAAGAATAGCAAGAAGAGATAAGAAAGCCTCCTTCAGTGATCAATGCAAAGAAATAGAGGAAAACAACAGAATGGGAAAGACTAAGGATCTCTTCAAGAAAATCAGAGATACCAAAGGAACATTTCATGCAAAGATGGGCTCGATAAAGGACAGAAATGGTATGGACCTAACAGAAGCAGAAGATATTAAGAAGAGGTGGCAAGAATACACAGAAGAACTGTACAAAAAAGAGCTTCACAACCCAGATAATCATGATGGTGTGATCACTGACCTAGAGCCAGACATCCTGGAATGTGAAGTCAAGTGGGCCTTAGAAAGCATCACTACAAACAAAGCTAGTGGAGGTGATGGAATTCCAGTTGAGCTATTTCAAATCCTGAAAGATGAGCTGTGAAAGTGCTGCACTCAATATGCCAGCAAATTTGGAAAACTCAGCAGTGGCCACAAGATTGGAAAAGGTCAGTTTTCATCCCAATCCCAAAGAAAGGCAATGCCAAAGAGTGCTCAAACTACCGCACAATTGTACTCAACTCACACACTAAGAAAGTAATGCTCAAAATTCTCCAAGCCAGGCTTCAGCAATATGTGAACCGTGAACTTCCTGATGTTCAAGCTGGTTTTAGAAAAGGCAGAGGAACTAGAGATCAAATTGCCAACATCCACTGGATCATGGAAAAAGCAAGAGATTTCCAGAAAAACATCTATTTCTGCTTTCTTGACTATGCCAAAGCCTTTGACTGTGTAGATCACAATAAACTGTGGAAAATTCTGAGAGAGTTGGGAATACCAGACCACCTGATCTGCCTCTTGAGAAATTTGTATGCAGGTCAGGAAGCAACAGTTAGAATTGGACATGGAACAACAGACTGGTTCCAAATAGGAAAAGGAGTACATCCAGGCTGTATATTGTCACCGTGCTTCTTTAACTTATATGCAGAGTACATCATGAGAAACGCAGGACTGGAAGAAGCACAAGCTGGAATCAAGATTGCTGGGAGAAATATCAATAACCTCAGATATGCAGATGACACCACCCTTATGGCAGAAAGTGAAGAGGAACTCAAAAGCGTCTTGATGAAAGTGAAAGTGGAGAGTGAAAAGGTTGGCTTAAAGCTCAACATTCAGAAAACGAAGATCATGGCATCTGGTCCCATCACTGCATGGGAAATAGATGGGGAAACAGTGGAAACAGTGTCAGACTTTATCTTTCTGGGCTCCAAAATCACTGCAGATGGTGACTGCAGCCATGAAATTAAAAGGCGCTTACTCCTTGGAAGGAAAGTTATGACCAACCTAGAGAGCATATTCAAAAGCAGAGACATTACTTTGCCAACAAAGGTTTGTCTAGTCAAGGCTATGGTCTTTCCTGTGGTCATGTATGGATGTGAGAGCTGGACTGTGAAGAAGGCTGAGCACCAAAGAATTGATGCTTTTGAACTGTGGTGTTGGAGAAGACTCTTGAGAGTCCCTTGGACTGCAAGGAGATTCAAGCAGTCCATTCTGAAGGAGATCAGCCCTGGGATTTCTTTGGAAGGAATGATGCTAAAGCTGAAACTCCAATATTTTGGCCACCTCATGCGAAGAGTTGACTCATTGGAGAAGACTCTGATGCTGGGAGGGATTGGGGGCAGGAGGAGAAGGGGACGACAGAGGATGAGATGGCTGGATGGCATCACTGACTCGATGGATGTGAGTCTGAGTGACCTCCGGGAGTTGGTGATGGACAGGAAGGCCTGGCGTGCTGCGATTCATGGGGTCACGAAGAGTTGGACACGACTGAGCGACTGATCTCATCTGATGAAGTGTAAAGGCTGGCACATAGTAAGCACTCACAAGTGGCGGCCATCCACTTTAATGGCCATGTTGTTCTATGAACATTTTTCAGTTGGGTCTTCGCTTGATTTTAAACCCCTTCTCGTCAGCATCTTTTACTTCCTGGGAAGGGCACCTGATACAATGTCTGTCTCCCAGTCCTGAGTAGAAGGTTATTCAAATGCCATCTGGTTCCTCCTGTGAGGCAACCTCGTTACAAAGGAGTGTAGACCAAGCCGTGCTGGTCTTTGACACTTGTCTTTCTTCTAGAGCCCTTGAGACTCTATTCACTAGACTTCCACTTCTGGGCTCATACCTCATTCAATTCCACCCCATCCGCACCACCCCTGTCCTGCCCTTCTAGAAAGAGTCTTTTCAAGAGGGAGGGGATATATGTATACCTATAGCTGACTCAGGTTGGTGTATGGCAGAAACCAACACAATTTTGTAAAACAATTATCTTGCAATTAAAAATAAATAAATTTAAAAGAAGAAATGAGTAAAGGTCCATTTCCACCAACCTTTAAAAAAAAACAAACTCATTCCTCCACATCATATACATTCCAGCTCTCTCTGTTAACTAATTTGTTAACTAATTTGTCCAGCTCTCTGTGTTAACTAATTTGTTCAGCCAACTTTTACTGAGTGCTTGTAACATGCTTCAAGCTGGAGAAACCCAGTACAGCCTTTCTACCCCAGTAATTCATATTCTACTTTGTTATGCTACAGTAAGAGCTATGATCAGAGATTCTCCATCCAAGCATTAGAACCATCTGTGAATTTTTTAAAACTACAAATGTTTATTTCCTACCTAATTTAATAAATCTGAAGAACCCAAGGAGTATTGCAGAGTATGAAAAGATAAGAATTTGGAAGTGTTAGCGCACTTCATGTTGAAGGTTTAAATTGTATGCTGAAGGATAAATAAGTTTTCCAGGCAAGAAGAGAACTCCAGGAAAAGGAAAAGCATAAAGCCTAAACCTAAAGTGTCTGAATTTGATCAACACAATTTTTACAATATGCTAGTGGAAGAACGTTAGAAGACTCATTTATGAATAACATTTATGCGTATTAGCTATAAATTTCTGGGAAGAAATAGCCTTACTTTTGTTCATCAGTGCAATTAACAAACAGCATCATAACCATTTCGCTTTCATGGTTAGTTTCTTCTATAAGTTATGAACCCTCTCAGGATAAGAACATGTGACTTAGTCTTTGTAACACCACAACTGGTGTGCAGTAGGTCTCTCAATCGTGTTTGCTGATGGAATGAATGGTGGTCTCTATGTCATGATCTGTTTTTCCAGTGTCCATCAAGTTTTACTGGGACACAGTCATGCTTATCCACTTACATGTTATCTGTGGCTACTTTCACATTACAATAGCAAAGCTGAGTAGTTGTATCAGTGATCATATGTCCCACAAAATCTAAAATATTTACTATCTGGCCTTTCAGAGAAAAAAATTGCCTGCCCTTGCTTCACATCAGTGATGTTCAATAGAACTTTCTGGGACAATAAAACTGTTCCATAACCTTTTTGTCCAATCCAGTAGCCACTAACCTCATTTGGCTATATAAATTTAAGTTAAAATTAAGTGAAATTAAATATTTATTTCCACAGCTGCCCTAGATACACTTTAGTGCTTGGTAACCACTCATGGCTAATGACTTTCTTATTGGAAGTACAATCCTATGTCATGATCTTAATAATGAGAATTTCAAGTCAAGTGAAAGAGGAGGTCTTTAGGGGCAAGAAAGCATCTCAATCCCACTTGTAAAGCATGAAAGTGATCACCTGCGTGTTGTCTAGTTTGTGATCCTGTTTTGAAATACCCATTTATTTGACAAGAATTTGTTGAGTTTCTTTTACATACCAGGCCCTCTATATACATATTTTCAAAATGATATGAATTAATTTCTTGTTTTTTTTGTTTTTTTTTAAAGTATTTATAGGGACTTCCCTGGTGGTCCACTGGCTAAGACTCCATACTTTACTTGTGGAGGGCATGGATCTGATCCCTTTTCAGAGAACTAGATCCCATGTGATGCAACTAAGACCTGATGCAATTAAATAAGCATGTTTTTTAAAAAAGGGATTTATTAGTTAATATTAGGGAAGAGAGGTTTGCATGTAGTGAATACTAATCATACTCTTGGCCCTTTACATGTCTGATCTGTAAAATACTGTGCAATTTTTATTAATAATTTTCACATCAATCTTGAAAATACTCTCCGCCCTGGAAGGGTGGGATGAATTGAGAGAGTAGCGATGATATGTATATACACTACCATGTGTAAGAAAGGTAGGTAGTGAGAAGCTGCTATATATTTTATAGCACAAGGAGCTCAGCTCAGAGGGCTGTACTTCTAGTTCTGCAGGCTAAAACACACTCTCACTGAGTGTTCAACAACATTGAAATTTTGCAACTTACTACCTACAGGCAGAATAATCAAACTCTAAATTGATAGGAAGGCTTCCTAGGTGGCTCAGATGTAAAGAATCCACCTGCCCATGCAGGAGACACAGATTCAATCCCTGGGTCGCAAAGATCTCTTGGAGGAGGAAATGGCAACCCACTCTAGCATTCTTGCCTGGGAAATCCCAAGGACAGAGGAGCCTGGTGGGCTACAGTCAATAGAGTCAAAAAGAATAGGACATGACTCAGTGACAACACCACCTAATGTTAGATGAAGTTCATAAACTGTCCCAAAGCTGAGTCTCCTGTGTCTTCCTCCTCTACCTTCCTGGTGGCTTTAGCTCCCCTCTTCTTAATTTCATGGTTGAAATGTCCCAACAGGGGATCCATCACTGTCCTAGCACAGCCCCCTTTCTGCTTCACTTATTAGTCAAAGCTTTCTCCATCTTACTCAGAAAATATCTGAGCCCTTTTGAAGGCAGCAAGAAACAGCCCACAGCCCTCAGTCTTGAGACAGGGCCTCTCTCTGGGGGAAGTGCCCAGTGCAGAGGTGAGACCTGGGTGAAAACCTCAGCGTCACCCACAGAGTTTCGCCCTTACCCACTACTTGAGGCTTCTCCTGTTTGTGGCTGGGGAATTCCAGCTCAGTCATCTCTGAAGACCTTTCAATTAAGAGCTTGCGCTTCCACTCTGGCTGCTTTTGGTGGGGAGAGGTGGCTAAAGCAACTGTCCCCACCCACACTGAACCTTTCACACTCAACTACTTGAACCTTCCAAAAGACTCTGTCCTCTCCGAGAAAAATATGTGTGCTCAGTCGCTAAGTTCTGACTCTTTGAATCCCATGAATGTAGCCTGCCAGGCTCCTCCATCCATGGGATTTCCCAGGCAATAATATCAGAGTGGGCTACCATTTCCTCCTCCAGGGGATCTTCCTGGTGTGGAGATCAAACCCACGTCTCCTGTGTTGGCAGGTGCATTATTTACCATTGTGTCACCAGGGATAGCCCGTGAAAAATATACCATCCTTATAAATCCCCCAAATTAGTCAGATGCAGACACAGCCTTCAGAATTGTATACACCCACAACAGGTATATTTGGCACACTCTTTCCATGAAATTCTCTACTTACTAGTCACATATTAAAGGTTATCACCCCTATCAGCTTACTCCCCCTCCTACACTCCTGAGAATAGTACAGGAAGAGACAGGCAGGTCTGGCTCAACCCCTTGCTAGGCCACCTTAAACAAGGTTATCAAAAAACTTAATTCATAGAATGTAATCAGTGTGTGTGTGTGTACTTAGTCACTCGGGCATGTCTGACTCTTTATGACCCCATAGACTGTAGCCCACCAGGCTCCTCTGCCCATGGAATTTTCCAAGCAAGAATACTAGAGTGGGTTACCATTTCCTACTCCAGGGGATCTTCCCAATCCAGGGATCAAACCCATGTCTCTTGCATCTCCTGCACTGGCAGGCAGATTCTTTACCACTGTGTCACCTGGGAAGCTGTAGAATATAATCAATAACTAGCATTAAATCAGTAGACAGGCTGTTAAAGCTGAAGATTCTCTGTGCCATCAATGTCCCTGTCTTTTCTTTCTTTCCTTCTTTTCTTTTTTCTGACTGCACTTCAAGGCATGCAGCACATTAGTTCTTCATCGGGGATCAAACCTGTGCTCCTTGCAGTGGAAGCACATTTCTTAACCACTGGACCACCAGGGAAGTCCCCAAAGTCCTCATCTTTTGAATACTCTCCACTTCACTTGTGGCTGTTGACAAGATCAGGAACCTTTCTGCTTGGAGCTTCTCCCTATAGCTTCCACCAGTGACCTCTGAGCCACTTGTGCCTCTGGCTCTTGTCTTGGACGGACCACAGTTGTGGTCTCCACTTCTGAGTTCTGCTGTCTCAGGCACATTCTCAGTTGAGTATTCAGCAACTTTAAAATTGTGCAGCCCACAGCCCACAGGCAGAACGCTCAAGCTTTAGATGACAGGAAGTCCGAAACCTGTGCCTTTTTAGTTCCCTCATGGTTGTTGTCTTTTTCTTCTCCCCGATCCAATATATTGACCTCACCTAAGAGTTGACTCACTGGAAAAGACTCTGATGCTGGGAGGGATTGGGGACAGGAGGAGAAGGGGATGACAGAGGATGAGATGGCTGGATGGCATCACTGACTCGATGGATGTGAGTCTGAATGACCTCTGGGAATTGGTGATGGACAGGGAGGCCTGGCGTGCTGCAATTCATGGGGTGGCAAAGAGTCGGACACAACTGAGTGACTGATCTGATCTGATCTGATTGTGGTTATTTGCAGGAAATGGAACTAACTTTAGGGTTGGTGCCCTTGGAAAATTCACCCCATCTGCCTACTGATTCTGTGAAACTCCATCCTGCCCAACGATGCTGCGCAAACAGGATAGATAATGGCCACCCCAAGATATCCCTGGAACCTGAAAAATGTTGCCTTATTTGGAAAAAGGCTCTTTGCAGGTGTGATTAAGTTAAGGATCTTGAGATGAGGAGATCACCCTGAATTATCAGCGAAGTGAAAGTTGCTCAGCTGTGACCGACTCTTTGCGACCCCACCTATTGTAGCCCGCCAGGCTCCTCTGTCCATGGGATTCTACAGGCAAGGATACTGGAGTGGGTACCCAATTCCTTCTCCAGGGGATCCTCTCGACCCAGGGATCAAACCTGAGTCCTCTGCATTGCAGGCAGATTCTTAGCTGTCTGAGCTATAGGGCTAAAACATTATCAGTTCTCAGAGTGAGTCCTAAATTCAATCACAACTGTCTTCATAAAGAGCAGCAGGCGGGTATTTGA
Source organism: Tragelaphus eurycerus (assembly GCA_935064755.1). Lineage (NCBI taxonomy): Eukaryota > Metazoa > Chordata > Mammalia > Artiodactyla > Bovidae > Tragelaphus > Tragelaphus eurycerus. Next base: position 18,449,894 of record CAKXYN010000043.1, read on the forward strand.
CACTCAGAGAAGGTGATGTGAAAATAGATTTGAAGCCACTGGCCTTGAGAACTAGAGGGGCATAGCCCATGCTCAGGAATGCTGAAAGTCACTGGAAGCTGGAAAAGGCACAGGACTGATTCTCCCACAGGGAAAGTTGCCCTGCTGAAACTGATTTCAACACAGTGAGACTGAATTCAGACTTCTGGTCACCGGAACAGTGAGAGAACCGTCTACTCTCTGGGTGATTGTTTTAGGCCACCCCGCATGTGGCCGTTTGTTATAGTAGGAAATGAATACAGCAGCCACACCCGAAGCATCTTTCCACGGCAACGCGCCCACTGCTGCGTGTTAGGTTTAACGCAAGTATCTGATGACAGACTCCCTTCTTCCTCTCTTTTCCAGGAAAGGAAGCCATTTTTGCCAACAACAGCATAGGTCATTTCCCAAGAATTCTTTAGAAATTTTAGGCTGCTGGATCGCTACTTTTTCTTCTTTGTTTTCTTTTACTCTAAACAATTCATGGAAAAGAAAGTACTGTTAAAGCTAATACAGTTGGTACACTCTCAACCAAAACTCTCTATTAATTAGCCAATATCTCTAAGATCTTCAATACTATGTTGGTCTTCAAAATGACACCCTTTAGACTCAGCAAAAGCCTGAAAACTTTTCCTAGACACTAAAAGAAAGGTAAAATTTACCAATTTCTCATATCTCTTGAAAGGCATAGCCATTTAACCTCTCTGGATTGTTGGGCATAGAGAGGGTCTTGAAACCAGAAGACTGATGGATTTTTTTTTTTAACCAACATTTTTTAAAATTTACTATTTTATTTGTTTATTTTTGGCTGTAGCTGGGCCCTCATTGCTGAGCAGGCTTTTCTCTAACTGTGGCGAGCAGAGGCTACCCTTTAGCTGCGGTGCACAAGCTTCTCATTACAGTGACTTCTCTTGTTGCAGAGCACAGATTCTAGGGCACACGGGCTCAGTAGTTGGAGTTGCTTGAGCTCAACTGCCCTGTGGCATGTGGGATCGCCCCAGACCAGGGATTAGACCCATGTCCCCTACTTTGGCAAGTGGACTCTTCACCACTGAGCCACCAGGGAAGGCCAGGCTGACAGATTTTAAAGAAACAGAAGAACAAAGGAATTGTAGATCTTAATGAGATCATCGTAAAAGCTGAGAAATGAAGCACGAGTGGAAAGAGATTGTCAGAGAAGACTTGACGTAGTGTAAGGGTTGGCGCCATGTGGGTGATGTCAAAATCCTGGTGGAGAACGAAAGTACCTGAAGTAAGCTGATGGCAAAGGGCACTGGTGTCAGGAAGGCATGAAACTGGGAACTTGGGATGCTGGGTTGATCTTCCACCTGGGCGCTGTTTGCCTAGGATGCGTGAATCCAGGACACAGAGAGGAGGGAGGGAGGAGAAAGAAGCACTGTGACCAGGATTTAAAAAAAAAAAAAAAAGCCTCAGTAAGTGAGGATGTTGAAAGATACTAGGTCAAGGGAGGCAGGGGGTGGGGGAGGATTCAAAAGGGGTTTTAAATAATGTGAAATGAATTAGAGAACTGAAACTATGGAGAATTTCAAAAGAGACTTCTGCAGTTGTGGTAAAGAGGTTATTAATGAACTTCAGAAAAGCAGTTACCCCACATTAAAAAGCACCTTTCCATACTGCTCTTGTTCATGGGGTTCTCACGGCAAGAAGAGTGGAGTGGTTTGCCATTCCATCCTCCAGTAGACCACATTTTGTCCAAACTCTCCACTGTGACCTGTCCATCTTGGGTGGCCCTGCACAACATGGCTCAAAGCTTCACTGAGCTACGCGAGGCCCTTCACCATGACAAGGCTGTGGTCTCGACATGCTGCAGTCCACGGGGGTGCAAAGAGTCGGACACAACTCAGCAACTAAACAGCAAGAAGAAAAACTAGTGTTCTGGAGAATATCCTCTAAGTCCTTCCCCTTTCCTCTCTGTTTCTAAAGGGGTTCAGGCTTTTGCTGCCTTGTGTGAAGGTGGGTTTCCTAGTCCTAATTGCCACACTAGAAAAATTTCCCTTAAATGTATTGTGAGTATGTCACTCCTTTGGTCAAAATCCTACAGGCAGAGAATCAAGCAAACTACCCAGAAGAAAGTGGCCCAAGACCCTTCTCACTTACCTAAGACTGAGGAGTTTCCAGGAATGTAGGACTTTCAGTGCTAAAACTAGGAAAGTTCCAGGCAAATCAGGATGAACTGGCAACCCAGATAATTAATTCAAAGAGAAAAATAAGTTTCCATTATTATCCAAAGATCCAGGCAGTTAATAAAGCCCCTCAGAGTACTCTTTCATTCATACAAGGCCCATATCACCTGTAAATTTAAGACCAAAACATAAATACAATGAAATCACAGAACCATAACACAAACAACTGCCACTATCTTACAATTGCCTGGCAGACAGAATTTTCAAAGCAAAAGCTGAATTCCCAGAATCCAATTTTCACTGTATTTTATGATGTAGAACCTCATTGCTATTACCAGTAACAAGGTGGTTATATCACTAAAAAGTCCCACATCTCAGCAAACCCGGTTAATTGGTTACTCATGACGATATTGGCTTTTTTAAAAAACAAGAACAGAAGGGGAAAGAGAAATGTTTTTATAAACTTGGTTTCTCCAGATTTCCCATCAGTCTGTGATGGTTGTTGAGGTTTCATCTTCTACAAACTCAAAGATAATTTCTATCAAGAAAATAATTGTAACAGTATTGTGCTATTTAATGAAATACCAAAAAAATTAACCATAAAAACTACAGTCAAAATAAGATAAATCTTACAAAATGAAACATACTCTTACCAGAACTCACACTCCCTGATATTTACTCAAATGACTCAAAAATTGGTCTACACAAAAACCTGCACAGAAATATTTATAGATGCTTTATTTATAATTGCCAAAACTTGGAAGAAACCAAGACGCCCAATAGGTGGATACATAAATAAACTGTGGTATAGCCATACAGTGAAATATTATTTGACAGTACAAACAAATGAAGATTGCCCAATGGCTCAAACAGTAAAGAATCTGCCTGCAATGCCAGAGATGCAAGAGACTGCGGTTCGATCTCTGGGCTGGGAAGATCCCCTGGAGGAGGAAATGGTCAGACCAGATCAGTCGCTCAGTCATGTCCGATCCCATGAACTGCAGCACACCAGGTCTCCCTGTCCATCACCAACTCCTGGAGGTCACTCAGACTCACATCCATCGAGTCAGTGACGCCATCCAGCCATCTCATCCTCTGTCGTCCCCTTCTCCTCCTGCCCCCAGTCCCTTCTAGCATCAGAGTCTTCTCCAATGAGTCAACTCTACGCATGAGGTGGCCAAAATACTGGAGTTTCAGATTTAGCATCATTCCTTCCAAAGAAATCCCAGGGCTGATCTCCTTCAGAATGGACTGGTTGGATCTCCTTACAGTCCAAGGGACTCTCAAGAGTCTTCTCCAACACCACAGTTCAAAAGCATCAATTCTTTGGTGCTCAGCCTTCTTCACAGTCCAGCTCTCACATCCATACATGACCACAGGAAAGACCATAGCCTTGACTAGGCGAATCTTTGTTGGCAAAGTAATGTCTCTGCATTTGAATATACTATCTAGGTTGGTCATAACTTTCCTTCCAAGGAGTAAGCGTCTTTTAATTTCATGGCTGCAGTCACCATCTGCAGTGATTTTGGAGCCCAGAAAAATAAAGTCTGACACTGTTTCCACTGTTTCCCCATCTATTTCCCATGAAGTGATGGGACCAGATGCCATGATCTTCGTTTTCTGAATGTTGAGCTTTAAGCCAACCTTTTCACTCTCCACTTTCACTTTCATCAAGAGGCTTTTGAGTTCCTCTTCACTTTCTGCCATAAGGGTGGTGTCATCTGCATATCTGAGGTTATTGATATTTCTCCCAGCAATCTTGATTCCAACTTGTGTTTCCTCCAGTCCAGCATTTCTCATGATGTACTCTGCATATAAGTTAAATAAACATGGTGACAATATACAGCCTTAACATACTCCTTTTCCTATTTGGAACCAGTCTGTTGTTCCATGTCCAGTTCTAACTGTTGCTTCCTGACCTGCATACAGATTTCTCAACAGGCAGATCAGGTGGTCTGGTATTTCCACCTCTTTCAGAATTTTCCACAGTTGATTGTGATCTACACAGTCAAAGGCTTTGGCATAGTCAATAAAGCAGAAATAGATGTTTTTCTGGAACTCTCTTGCTTTTTCCATGATCCAGGGGATGTTGGCAATTTGATCTCTGGTTCCTCTGCCTTTTCTAAAACCAGCTTGAACATCAGGAAGTTCACGGTTCACATATTGCTGAAGCCTGGCTTGGAGAATTTTGAGCATTACTTTCTTAGTGTGTGAGATGAGTGCAATTGTGCGGTAGTTTGAGCACTCTTTGGCATTGCCTTTCTTTGGGATTGGGATGAAAACTGACCTTTTCTAATCTTGTGGCCACTGCTGGGTTTTCCAAATTTGCATATAGAAAGCATCATCTTTCAGGATTTGGAATAGCTCCACTGGAATTCCATCACCTCCACTAGCTTTGTTCGTAGTGATGCTTCCTAAGGCCCACTTGACTTCACATTCCAGGATGTCTGGCTCTAGGTCAGTGATCACACCATCATGATTATCTGGAGCCAAAGCAAAAAGCAAAAGGAATACCAAGCTATGGATGTGTCTGGTGATAGAAGCAAAGTCCGATGCTGTAAAGAGCAATATTGCATAGGAACCTGGAATGTCAGGTCTATGAATCAAGGCAAATTGGAAGTGGTCAAACAAGAGATGGCAAGAGTGAATGTCGACATTCTAGGAATTAGAGAACTAAAATGGACTGGAATGGGTGAATTTAACTCAGGTGATCATTATATCTACTACTGTGGGCAGGAATCCCTCAGAAGAAATGGAGTGGCCATCATGGTCAACAAAAGAGTCCGAAATGCAGTACTTGGATGCAATCTCAAAAATGACAGAATGATCTCTGTTCGTTTCCAAGGCAAACCATTCAATGTCACAGTAATCCAAGTCTATACCCCAACCAGTAACGCTGAAGAAGCTGAAGTTGAATGGTTCTATGAAGACCTACAAGACCTTTTAGAACTAACACCCAAAAAAAGATGTCCTTTTCATTATAGGGGACTGGAATGCAAAAGTAGGAAGTCAAGAAACACCTGGAGTAACAGGCAAATTTGGCCTTGGAACACGAAATGAAGCAGGGCAAAGACTAACAGAGTTTTGCCAAGAAAATGCACTAGTCATAGCAAATACCCTCCTCCAACAACACAAGAGAAGACTCTATACATGGACATCACCAGATGGTCAACACTGGAATTAGATCGATTATATTCTTTGCAGCCAAAGAGGGAGAAGCTCTATACAGTCAGCAAAAACAAGACTGGGAGCTGACTGTGGCTCAGACCATGAACTCCTTATTGCCAAATTCAGACTCAAATTGAAGAAAGTAGGGAAAACCACTAGACCATTCAGGTATGACCTAAATCAAATCCCTTATGATTATACAGTGGAAGTGAGAAATAGATTTAAGGGCCTAGATCTGATAGATAGAGTGCCTGATGAACTATGGAATGAGGTTCGTGACATTGTACAGGAGACAGGGATCAAGACCATCCCCATGGAAAATAAATGCAAAAGAGCAAAATGGCTGTCTGGGGAGGCCTTGCAAATAGCTGTGAAAAGAAGAGAAGCGAAAAGCAAAGGAGAAAAAGAAAGATATAAACAGAGTTCCAAAGAATAGCAAGAAGAGATAAGAAAGCCTTCTTCAGTCATCAATGCAAAGAAATAGAGGAAAACAACAGAATAGGAAAGACTAGGGATCTCTTCAAGAAAATCAGAGATACCAAAGGAACATTTCATGCAAAGATGGGCTGGATAAAGGACAGAAATGGTATGGACCTAACAGAAGCAGAAGATATTAAGAAGAGGTGGCAAGAATACACAGAAGAACTGTACAAAAAAGAGCTTCACGACCCAGATAATCATGATGGTGTGATCACTGACCTAGAGCCAGACATCCTGGAAAGTGAAGTCAAGTGGGCCTTAGAAAGCATCACTACAAACAAAGCTAGTGGGGGAAATGGTAATCCACTCCAATATTCTTTCCTAGAAAATCCCATAGACTGAGGAAAAAAAGAAATGAGCTATCAGTCTGCAGAAAGACTTGCTGCTGCTGCTGCTGCTGCGTCTTTTCAATTGTGTCCGACTCTGTGCGACCCCAGAGATGGCAGGCCACCAGACTCCCCTGTCCCTGGGATTTTCCAGGCAAGAACACTGGAGTGGGTTGCCATTGCCTTCTCTGCAGAAAGACTTGGAGGAAACTTAAATGTGTGTTATTAAATGAAAGAAGCCAGTCTCAAATGGCTGCAGGTGCATGATTCCAACTTCATGATATTCTGGAAAAGGTAGAACTATGGAGACAGTAAAAACAAACAAACAAAAAAAATCAGCAGTTACCAAGAGTTAGGGGGAAGGAATGGATGAAAATGTGGGTGGAGCAGAGGGAATTTTTAGGTCAGTGAAACTATTGCATGAGACTGTAATTGTAGACATATGTCATTTGATATGTCATTTATCAAAACTCAAAGAACGTACAGCACAAAGAGTGAACCCTTATGTAAAGTATGGACTTTTGTTAATAATAATGTATCAACATTGACTTATCAATTGTAACAAATGTGCCACAATTATGCAAAATGTTAATAATAGGTAGGGGGGCCTCAGGCCAGGATGGGAGTTGGGTGGTATATGGGAACTCTCTACATTCTGCAACATTTTTCTGCAAACTTAAAGGGCTCAAAAAACAATCCATTAATTTAAAACAAACAACAATAATTGACTCCATCCCTCAAATGTGGAGTCAATTGATTTATAATCAAATTGGATGCACATTTTTCCAGAGTATTAAGCAGAAATATGAGAATTTTACAGTGAGTTATCCATAAAGTGGAAAAATTGAATTATGAAAATATTATTGAAGAATACTAGACGTGAAAAATTTCAGATATATAAAACAAACTGAGGCTTACCAAAGGAGAAGAGAAGAGGGGGCAGGGAGGGACAAATTAGGAGCTTGGGATTAACAGGTATATCCTACTATATACAAGGTAGACAAACAACAAAGTCTACTGCATAGCACAGGGAAGTATATTCAGTGTCTTGTAATAACAGATAATGGAAAAGAACCCGAAAAAGAATATATATGCATGTGTGTGCTCATTCATGTCCAACTCTGTGATCACATGGCGTGTAGCCCACCAGGTTCCTCTGTCGTGGGATTTTCCAGGCAAGACTGGAGTGGGTTGCCATTCCCTACTCCAGGGGATCTTCCTGACCCAGAAACGAACCTGTGTCTCTTGCATCTCCTGCACTGGTCAGTGGATTCTTTACTACTGCACCACCTGGGAAGCCCATAAATACATGTATACACGTATATATAACGGAATCACTTTGCTCTAAGCTGAAACTAACACAACATGGTAAATCAACTCTACTTCAATATAAAAATTAAAAAACAAAGTGAAACAAACATTAATATGCCAACATATTTAACGTCTTTTAAAGGGCAAAATTATAAATGGGAAGAACTTTGGAAAAATAAATTTGCAACAATATGATATCTGAAGGATTGGAATCTTCGTTGTAAAAAAGGAGATTTTATATTCTTTTTCTGGCAGCATCACTTGGCCTTTGGGGTCTTAGTTTCGGGACCAGCGATCGAACTCTTTGCCCCCAACAGTGGAAGCACAGAGGCCTAACCACTGGACTGCCCAGGAAGTCCCAGAGACCTTACGTTCCAATGAAGAAATAAGCAAACTTTCTAACAGAAAAAACAGGCTACAAATATGAACAGTGGATTCACAAAAGAAGAAATACAAATAGGCAATTAGCATTCAAACTGAGTAAGAAAGCAATGGCACCCCACTCCAGTACTCTCCGGGAAAATCCCATGGACAGAGGAGCCTGGTAGGCTGCAGTCCATGGGGTCGCTAAGAGTTGGACACAACTGAGCGACTTCACTTTCACTTTTCACTTTCACGCATTGGAGAAGGAAATGGCAACCCACCCCAGTGTTCTTGCCTGGAGAATCCCAGGGACGGGGGAGCCTAGTGGGCTGCCGTCTATTGGGTCGCACAGAGTTGGACACGACTGATGCGACTTAGCAGCAGCAGCAGCAAGAATCCAAAAAATAAAAAAGAAATGCCAATACTCACTTATCTGAAGGGTGTGAGCAGTGGGCACTCTCCTAAGCTATTCGTTCTTTTTTATTTTATTCAACTGATTTCTTTATTTTTGGCTGTGCTGGGTCTTCATTGCTGTGTTGACTTTTCTCTAGTTGTGGCGTTTGGCTTTTCTCTAGTTGCAGTGCACGCACTTCTCACCGGTGGCTCCTCTTGTTGCAGAGCATGGGCTGTAGGCAGGCAGGTTTCAGCAGTCGCAGCACAGGGCGCAGCAGTCCAGCTCATGGGCTCTCGAGAACAGGCTCAGTAGTTGTGATGCATGAGCTTAGTTGTTCCACGGCATGTGGGATCTTCCCAGATCGGGGATTGAATCCATGTCTCCTGCATTGGCAGATGAATTCTTTATTACCACCGAGCCACCAAGGAAGCCCATGCACTGGTTGTTCTTGTATAAATGACTAAGACCTTTCATGGGGCAATTTTTCAGCATACGTCAAAAACCCTAAAATATATATTTTCTTTGACTAGCATTTCTACCTTCAGGAATTTATTTTTAGGAAGTAATTCAGCAGAACCAGTAACGTACCAGATTTATATTACAATCTTAATTATAATAGGAAGAGCGAATATGAAATAATCTATATATAAGAGACTGATTGAATAAATTTTAGTGCCGGGGTCCAGCCCAGGTGGATCCAGGGAATTCGAAGCGGGGACAGCGTTGGTGACAATCAGGAAACAATTGCTTAATTAAGTATTAATTAAAGATAAAAAGAATAATAGAAATGAGGATAGCTCAGTGAGGAGGAAATTCAGTGAAGAAAGGCAGATGAAATAAGGATCGCTCAGTGAGAACATTTTGTGGAGAGAGGAGGCTGAATAATTCAGCCAGAAGTTAAGAAAAAGAACGACATGGGGAGACCAAGTTTTCGGTGAACAAGGCCCCACACTTTATTTTTCAAAGTAGTGTTTATACCTTAAGTTATGCATAGAGGATAATGGGGGAAGGGGTGGAGTCATGCAGGGACAGCAGTCCCTGAGCCAGGCTTTCAAACCTATCACAAAAAGTTTAGGTGAGTTACATCATCTTCTGGCCCGGAGGCCTATTAACATTTTAAGGAACTTATTTAGGACAGGACTGAGCGACTGATCTGATCTGATCTGATTTTCTCTAAAGGTGATTATTCTAAAGTCAGGCGCCACCCTCCAAAAGCATTGGAGTTGCATTTCTATAGGGCAAAGGTGTGGTGGGTTGTAACAAGAAAAAGAATTAACTCAAGGGTCCAAGGTTACAAACATTAAAGCTACTACTTACATTTCTATAAATCAATTATATCAATCAATACACTGCCAAGGACACAGTAGGTAAGGGATATGGAGACTTAGTAGCAAACATTGGCCCAACAAGTGAAAAACCCTTCACCAATACAATTTCTAATCAATCTTTTAACTGCTCAAAGGAATCTGTATTTAGACAGACATCTCATGCCTCTCACAGTTGGGAGGCTCTAAACAATCACATGTGGCCGGAAAAACCTATTCAGGCAGGCTAGAGGATTTCCAAGGGGAGTTTGTAGGCTGAAACAGTGTCACACCCAGGAATTATTAACTGTATTAACTGGAGCTGTAAGTTAGCTCTTTTTTCAGAGAAAGGTAGTGGGGGACAGCCCCCTGTAAAGTCAGAGGTGAGAACACAAAGCAGAAAGTAGGCAGACTCCGGCTTTTTGGGGGTAGATGCTCGAGAACCTCCAAGGGGCTCCTGAGGCTCGATCTCGCCCTTGCGTTATTCCCGGGCCTCCTTCCTCATGATCTTTGTCATGGGCGGAGCGCTAATCCAAACCAGCTCCCGACATGTTAGGATAGCATTCAAGGTAATAATGTAAATTTATCCAACATGGTAAGGAAATATTTTATAATTCATTGACATGAAAAGATTCTTACACCATACTGTCAAATTATAAAAAGTTTCCAAACAGCCTATGTCAAATGAACTCAGGTACACAAACCTGAGAGGCAGTGCTAGTTAGTGGGCCGAATCCAAAGCAGACCGGCACTCAGAGCTCAGAGATCTGCTGCTTACTGGCAGCAAAAGCTAGGGCACGTCATATCACCCACCAAAGCTGTTATTCATCTGTGAATTCAGGGTGATAACAATATCTGCCCCTTAGGGAGGCTGTGAAAATTAAGAGAAACAACTTAAGCAAAGTTGTCAGTTCCGTTCAGTCACTCAGTCGTGTCTGACTCTTTGAGACTCCATGAACCTCAGCATGCCAGGCCTCCCTGTCCACCACCGCCTTTTTAAGGCCCACTTGACTTCACATTCCAGGATGTCTGGCTCTAGGTCAGTGATTACACCATTCTGAATATCTGGGTCATGAAGCTCTTTTTTGTACAGTCCTTCTGTGTATTCTTGCCACCTCTTCTTAATATCTTCTGCTTCTGTTAGGTCCATACCATTTCTGTCCTTTATCGAGCCCATCTTTGCATGAAATGTTCCCTTGGTATCTCTAATTTTCTTGAAGAGATCTCAGGTCTTTCCCATTTTGTTGTTTTCCTCTATTTCTTTGCATGATCACTGAAGAAGGCTTTCTCATCTCTCCTTGCTATTCTTTGGAACTCTGCATTCAGATGTTTATATCTTTCCTTTTCTCCTTTGCTTTTTGCTTCTCTTCTTTTCATAGCTATTTGTAAAGCCTCCCCAGACAGCCATTTTGCTTTTTTGCATTTCTTTTCCATGGGGATGGTCTTGATCCCTGTCTCCTGCACAATGTCACGAACCTCATTCCATAGTTCATCAGGCACTGTCTATCAGATCTAGTAGCTTAAATCTTTCTCATTTCCACTGTAAAATCATAAGGGTCATACCTGAATTTATATATGATTTAGGTCATATCTGAATGGTCTAGTGGTTTTCCCTTCTTTCGTTAATTTAAGTCTGAATTTGGCAATGAGGAGCTCATGATCTGAGCCACAGTCAGCTCCCGGTCTTGTTTTTGCTGAGTGTATGGAGCTTCTCCATCTTTGGCTGCAAAGAATATAATCAATCTGATTTTGGTGTTGACCATCTGGTGATGTCCATGTGTAGAGTCTTATCTTGTGTTTTTGGAAGAGGGTGTTTGCTATGACCAGTGCATTCTCTTGGCAAGACTCTATTAGCCTTTGCCCTTCTTCATTCTGTATTCCAAGGCCAAATTTGCCTGTTACTCCAGGTGTTTCTTGACTTCCTACTTTTGCATTCCAGTCCCCTATAATGAAAAGAACATCTTTTTTGGGTGTTAGTTCTAAAAGGTCTTATAGGTCTTCATAGAACCGTTCAACTTCAGCTTCTTCAGTGTTACTGGTTGGGGCATAGGCTTGGATCACCGTGATATTGAATGGTTTGCCTTGGAAATCGGGGAAGGCAATGGCACCCCACCCCAGTACTTTTGCCTGGAAAATCCCATGGACGGAGGTGCCTGGTAGGCTCCAGTCCATGGGGTCTCTAAGAGTCGGACACGACTGAGCGACTTCACTTTCACTTTTCACTTTCATGCATTGGAGAAGGAAATGGCAACCCACTCCAGTGTTCTTGCCTGGAGAATCCCAGGGACAGGGGAGCCTGGTGGGCTTCCATCTATGGGGTCGCACAGAGTTGGACACGACTGAGGCGACTTAGCAGCAGCAGCCTTGGAAATGAACAGAAATCATTCTGTCATTTTTGAGATTGCATCCAAGTACTGCATTTCGGACTCCTGTTGACCATGATGGCTACTCCATTTCTTCTAAGGGATTCCTGCCCACAGTAGTAGATATAATGGTCATCTGAGTTAAATTCACCCATTCCAGTCCATTTTAGTTCGCTGATTCCTAGAATGTCGATGTTCACTCTTGGCATCTCCTGTTTGACCACTTCCAATTTGCCTTGATTCATGGACCTGACATTCCAGGTTCCTATGCAATATTGCTCTTTACAGCATTGGACCTTGCTTCTCTCACCAGTCACATCCACAGCTGGGTATTCTTTTTGCTTTGGCTCCATCCCTTCATTCTTTCTGGAGTTATTTCTCCACTGATCTCCTGTAGCATATTGGCTACCTACCAACCTGGGGAGTTCCTCTTTCAGTATCCTATCATTTTGCCTTTTCGTACTGTTCATGGGGTTCTCAAGGCAAGAAAACTGAAGTGGTTTGCCATTCCCTTCTCCAGTGGACCACATTCTGTCAGACCTCTCCACCATGATCCATCCGTCTTGGGTGGCCCCACGGGCATGGCTTAGTTTCATTGAGTTAGACAAGGCTGTGCACAGTCCATGTGATCAGATTGGCTAGTTTTCTGTGATTATGGTTTCAGTGTGTCTGCCTTCTGATGCCCTCTCGCAACACCTACCATCTCACTTGGGTTTCTCTTACCTTGGATATGGGGTATCTCTTCACGGCTGTTCTAGCAAAGTGCAGCCAATGCTTCTTACCTTGGACTAGGTCGCCCCTCCTGACCTTGAATGTGGAGTAGCTCCTCTCAGCCCTCCTGCGCCCGCGCAGCTGCCGCTCCTTGGACATGGGGTTGCTCCTCTCGGCCGCTCAGTCATGTCTGACTCTTTGTGACCCCATGGACTGTAGCCTACCAGGTTCCTCCGTCCATGGGATTTTCCAGTCAAGAATACTGTAGTGGGTTGCCATTTCCTTCTCTAGGGGATCTTCCCCACCCAGGGATTGAACGCAGGTCTCCCACATTGTAGGCAGATGTTTTACCATCTGAGCCACCAGGGAAACTATCAAATTGTCAGTAGTGGCAAAGAAAATTGTCTGGAATAATTACTAAAATTTTAATAATGCTTGCCTTTGGATGGTGGGTTTTGGTGTGATTTATAGTGGCCTACTTTATTTTGGGGGCTCCAAAATCACTGCAGGTGGTGATTGCAGCCATGAAATTAAAAGACGCTTACTCCTTGGAAGGAAAGTTATGACCAACCTAGACAGCATATTCAAAAGCACAGATATTACTTTGCCAACAAAGGTCTGTCTAGTCAAGGCTATGGTTTTTCCAGTGGTCATGTATGGATGTGAGAGTTGGACTATAAAGAAAGCTGAGCGCTAAAGAATTGATGCTTTTGAACTGTGGTGTTGGAGAAGACTCTTGAGAGTCCCTTGGACTGCAAGAAGATCCCACCAGTCCATCCTAAAGGAGATCAATCTTGGGTGTTCATTGGAAGGACTGATGTTGAAGCTGAAACTTCAATATTTTGGCCACCTGATGCAAAGAGCTGACTCATTGGAAAAGACCCTGATGCTGGGAAAGATTGAGGGTGGGAGGAGAAGGGGGCGACAGAGGATGAGATGGTTGGATGGCATCACCAATTCAATGGACATGAGTTTGGCTAAACTGCGGGAGTTGGTGATAGGCAGGGAGGCCTGGCGTGCTGAGGTTCATGGGGTTGCAAAGAGTTGGACATGACTGAGCAACTGAACTGAACTGAACTGATGCCTTCTTTTATACTTTCCTGTATTTAATTAAAATATATATACATGAACTTATTAGATTTTATGCCAAAAAATCCAACAAAACCACTGTTTTATTAATACAAAGAAAAAAGGCTAAAATATATATTATTGAAATATTACATCCAGGATACATTTACTTATTACTTATGGAACTTTAAAAAACAAACTGCCTTGACTAGACACCACCACATTCTAGAGCCTGGGAGCCTCAAGTATTGAACCTGTGTCCCCCAGCTACTGAGGCCCTTGTGCCCCAGAGAAGCCACTGCAATGAGAGGCCCACGCCTGGAACAAAGACCCAATGCAGCACGCCTCCAAAACGGATTGGCTACTTGATTTACAGTTGTGTTAGTGCCAGCCACACAGCAAAGTACATCAGTTGTACAGAAACACATATCCACTCTTTGTTCAGATTCTTTCCCTATACGTGTCATTACAGAGAACACTGCTTATCCTTAAGTGGTTGAATTATGGCTAATATTTGTTCTATGTTGTATTTTTTTAATATTCTGCATTACTACTAAGTCACTTCAGTCGTGTCCAACTCTGCTTGACCCCATAGACGGCAGCCCACCAGGCTCCCCCGTCCCTGGGATTCTCCAGATAAGAACACTGGAGTGGGTTGCCATTGCCTTCTCCAATGCATGAAAGTGAAAAGTGAAAGGGAAGTCGCTCAGTCCTGTCCGACCCTCAGCAACCCCATGGACTGCAGCCCACCAGGCTCCTCCATCCATGGGATTTTCCAGGCAAGAGCACTGGAGTGGGGTGCCATTGCCTTATCCAATAGTAAAGTAATGCTCAAAATTCTCCAAGCCAGGCTTCAGCAATATGTGAACCGTGAACTTCCTGATGTTCAAGCTGGTTTTAGAAAAGGCAGAGGAACCAAAGATCAAATTGCCAACATCTGCTGGATCATGGAAAAAGCAAGAGAGTTCCAGAAAAGCATCTATTTCTGCTTTATTGACTATGCCAAAGCCTTTGACTGTGTAGATCACAATAAACTGTGGAAAATTGTGAAAGAGATGGGAATACCAGATCACTTGATCTGCCTCTTGAGAAATCTGTATGCAGGTCAGGAAGCAACAGTTAGAACTGGACATGGAACAACAGACTGGTTCCAAATAGGAAAAGGAGTTCATCAAGGCTGTATATTGTCACCATGTTTATTTAACTTATATGCAGAATACATCATGAGAAATGCTGGACTGGAAGAAACACAAGCTGGAATCAAGATTGCCGGGAGAAATATCAATAACCTCAGATATGCAGATGACACCACCCTTATGGCAGAAAGTGAAGAGGAACTCAAAAGCCTCTTGATGAAAGTGAAAGTGGAGAGTGAAAAGGTTGGCTTAAAGCTCAACATTCAGAAAACGAAGATCATGGCATCTGGTCCCATCACTTCATGGGAAATAGATGGAGAAACAGTGGAAACAGTGTCAGACTTTATTTTTGGGGGCTCCAAAATCACTGCAGATGGTGACTGCAGCCATGAAATTAAAAGACGCTTACTCCTTGGAAGGAAAGTTATGACCAACCTAGATAGCATATTCAAAAGCAGAGACATTACTTTGCCAACAAAGGTTCGCCTAGTCAAGGCTATGGTTTTTCCTGTGGTCATGTATGGATGTGAGAGCTGGACTGTGAAGAAGGCTGAGCGCCGAAGAATTGATGCTTTTGAACTGTGGTGTTGGAGAAGACTCTTGAGAGTCCCTTGGACTGCAAGGAGATCCAAGCAGTCCATTCTGAAGATCAGCCCTGGGATTTCTTTGGAAGGAATGATGCTAAATCTGAAACTCCAGTATTTTGGCCACCTCATGCGTAGAGTTGACTCATTGGAGAAGACTCTGATGCTGGGAGGGATTGGGGTCAGGAGGAGAAGGGGACGACAGAGGATGAGATGGCTGGATGGCATCACTGACTCGATGGATGCGAGTCTGAGTGACCTCCGGGAGTTGGTGATGGACAGGGAGGCCTGGCGTGCTGCGGTTCTTGGGGTCGCAAAGAGTTGGACACGACTGAGTGACTGATCTGATCTGATAATGAGATAGAAATATTACTAAATAAGAAAAGTCAGAAGTGCATAAATGATAGAATAAGAGATTATTTGGGTTAAGACCCATAGGTTTTCATGTTAAAATATCAGATCGTGTGTTAGAATAATAATGCAGTTCTTATAACTGAAACATAAAAGGGAGGAAAAAAGCAAAAGCAAAACTGTTCTCTGAATGTATGCAGAAACAATAAACTTGTGACATTTTGATACTCACAGTCTAGGGTAAGTCCAACACGTGTGCAGACAGCCTGCCCTCCCAGAGACTTACACCTAAATACCACTGTGAATGATTAATAGCGAAACTAAGAATACTCAACACTGGCATCTCTCTCCCCTAGGTCATTCACAGCTCTCCTTCATTCCTGGAGATTAAATACCTTTCTGGGGTCCTGGACTCATGCCATTGTGTCGGCATTTCCAGCTCCTCACGTGTAAATTAGGTGAGGGCCAACTCTGTCCAAGAAGACAGACTTTATTTTAGAGAAGGTATATGCCTCACACTGGGCTTTGTATATTTTTCAAATTCCAGGCTCCTGCTGATGAAAAATATTCTAGTCCCAGAAGCGAATGCGAGCCCAGACTGGGTCCTGTCACCACCACGAGGAGTGAATTTGCACCAGTGTGGAGCTGTGTGTCTCTGTAGTCTCAGCCTTCACTGTGTCAGAAAAAATAGCTTCCCATCTCAGCCTGGGCTTCCCAGGGGGCTCAGTGATAAGGAATTCGCCTGTCCACACAGGAGACTCGGCAGACTTGGGTTTGATCCTGGGACAGGAAGATCCCCTGGAGGAGGAAATGGCAACCCATTCCAGCATTCTTGTCTGGAAAATTTCATGGGCAGAGGAGCCTGGCGGGCTACAGTCCATGGGGTTGCAAAGAGTTGGACACGACCAAGAGACTGAGCACACACACGCATCTCTGCCTACTGGTACTCGCCAGTTGAAGCTTTGAGCAAAATCCCCTCTTAATAAGAATCCCACCTGTGAAATCCTACCTCGGAAATCCTAGTCCCCTGTGTGACCACACCAAATGCTAATTCCTTACAGTTGGGTGGAGGCAGTCTGACCAGAACCTTGCATCATACATGTGTTGCATCATGCATGTGGCTACACACGCATCTCACCAAACACATACACAAAGGACCCTCTGGCCCAGTGACCACCCTTTATGATCAGCTCATGCTGGCCCCAAATCCTATCAAGCCTCTGCCTCAGCAGCTGGGCAGGACAATGTGGACTCGCCCAGGAATTTTTGCCCGTCTGGAACCAGACACTTATCACAGGCAAAGAAGAGGTAACAAGATAAAAGCATTATAGGAGCTAACCAAAGCTAAGAGTCACCAGAGACGACTGATGGGGGAAAATATTCTCTCAGCCCACTTTCCTTTACAATGGCTTCATTCCTCTGACAGAATCTCCCACAGAATTGCTCTAAAATATCTATTTTGTTCTAGATTTACACCAGCTCCTTTTACTTTGCAACGATGGATGGAAATCTTGGGCTCCCCCTGGAGGCAGGCGTGTGCTAGTAAGCGTTTCAGTGGACTGCGGCTCCTGACCACCTCTACCCACTTCCTCTTAGCAGCCACCTTGGATAACACGGTTGCTGACGTTTGCCCATTTAAAGCCACCTTCTAGGTGACCTGCCTACAGCCTCCACGACGTCTGCCCGGGGCTTCCACCCTCTCTGTATTTTAGCTACTCTAGTCCCTTGCACAGTTGCACATCAAACAGAGCACCTGTTTCCCAGGTCTGTGTTCTCCTCTAATTGGTTGTTGTTCAGTCGCTTAGTCGTGTCCGGCTCTTTGCGACCCCATGGGCTGCAGCACTCCAGGCTTCCCTGGCTGGTTGGATGATGCCATCCAACCATCTCATCCTCTGTCTCGTCCTGTAATAGAAACACTTTGTTAATCTTATGATTCTACTCCACACCTTCCCAATGCTTCCCTTCCTCTGTATCCTTGTTATTACTCTTCACATCACCTAGAATTCTTTTCCTTACCCTCAGCCCTTATCTCATTTCTGAAAATCTTTTTCATCTCTTAAAAGCCCAAGTCCCAAGATACGATCCTCACACTGACCTCTGAAATCCTGCAGAACCTGTTTACAAAGCCCTTGTGTACACTGCTTTCCATTTTAGTTATCTTTGTATAGCTTATCTTACTGTTTCCAACCAAATGCCCAACGTGATGACTAGTGTGCAGAAGATGGCCCTTAGATAAATGTTGAATTAGGTTGTTGAAGGATGATTTCAAACATCCCATTTTTAAAGAACAGAGAAAATCGCACTTAAAAAGAGGGAAATAGAGAAAGAAGAGAAAAGGGACATGAAGATAAATGTTCTGAGAATCTCAGTCTGTTGTGGAAAGCGTTGGATTGAAAATCAAGGACATGGGCTCTAATTTGACATGGCTGTTAATGAAATAAATGACCATTGAACTACCCTCTAAAGACCCAAGGCTGTGGGTTGTATGTACTCTAGTTTATCACCTCGCTGAAACTGACTGACTATCTCCCTATTTAAGCGCACTGGTAGCTGACTAAAGAAGATACCATTCAAATTAGCCTACAACAGAGCCTAGCAAAACACGTGACCTGATAAATGGTAGCTGTTCTTTTTTCCCCACACATGATGGAAACATTCTGTAACATTCTCAATTTTAAGAAGGAAAAAGTTTGCCTTTATCCATCGAGGATGGATGCATACAAAACTATGTGTCTGATAAAATGGTAATAAAGAACAGTACACTTGTTTAATCAAAATTATTGCTGAAATTTTTGTCTTCCCCTCTGGATATGTACTTTATGGAAGAACTTTCAGTGGCTCGTCTCTC
This sequence comes from Tragelaphus eurycerus, assembly GCA_935064755.1. Taxonomy (NCBI): domain Eukaryota; kingdom Metazoa; phylum Chordata; class Mammalia; order Artiodactyla; family Bovidae; genus Tragelaphus; species Tragelaphus eurycerus. The sequence goes on from CAKXYN010000043.1 coordinate 18,468,463, forward strand.
ATTAGGCTGAAATTATTTTCTTATCATTTTTTCCTCTAGGTCTTGCCATATGTCATTGTAGGTAGAAGTTTCCATTGCAGCAAATAAAGGGAAACTGAAAAAGAGCTATGCCAAAACAAATTCTCAGTCAACTACATCATAGTCGGGGAAGATGTGGAAAATCATTTGACAAGATTCTAAAACAGTAAGCAAGAAAAGAGAAAGGTAACGCTTGGAAGCCAATGAAACAAAATGGAAAAGAACTTAAGATATGCCAGGAAAATAAACAGATTCTGAGGGATTAAACTAAGTTTCTGGAACCTAGGACAACTGCAGAAATTCAGATTAATACATGTAGTAGCAATTCCTTTGGAGAAGGCAATGGCAACCCACTTCAGTACTCTTGACTGGAAACTCTCATGGACGGAGGAGCCTGGTAGGCTGCAGTCCATGGGGTCTCGAAGAATTGGACATGACTGAGCGACTTCACTTTCACTTTTCACTTTCATGCATTGGAGAAGGAAATGGCAACCCACTGCAATGTTCTTGCCTGGAGAATTCCAGGGACTGCAGAGCATGGTGGGCTTCTGCCTATGGGGTTGCACAGAGTTAGACATGACTGAAGCGACTTAGCAGCAGGAGCAGCAGCAGCAGCAATTCCTTTACAGAAGATTTTATAAAGTGACGAATTCTATTTATGGGACTTTTAGAGTTCACTAAACATTTAGTTCTTTGGATTTCTGAAATGCTGAATAAATTTCAGTATTTTACTATGCTGCTTTCCTGACTTCATTTAAGAGAATTCCAAACTACCCACTGTCCTGCAAATAAGTGATGTTCTTCCAGGTCCTCTGTGCCATGTGGATGCTGTCTCCTCCTCCCAGAGTCTTTCTTCCTCCCCCATTCTTCAAAACTCAAATCTCTGGGAAGACCTCCCAGACTCCAGTCAGCAGAGCACGTTGCTCCCACTGTCATCCTTCAGTCTTGGCTCAAAGCTCTATTATTTTCACAATCACCTGGGCTCTGGCTGTGTGAGAGCTACTACTACTGCTAAGTCACTACAGTCGTGTCTGACTCTGTGCGACCCCATAGACAGAAGCCCACCAGGCTCCCGCATCCCTGGGATTCTCCAGGCAAGAACAATGGAGTGGGTTGCCATTTCCTTCTCCAACGCATGAAAGTGAAAAGTGAAAGGGAAGTTGCTCAGTCGTGTCTGACTCTTCATGACACCATGGACTGCAGCCTACCAGGCTCCTCTGTCCATGGGATTTTCCAGGCAAGAGTACTGGAGTGGGGTGCCATTGCCTTCTCCATGTGTGAGAGCAGGTGCATGCAATTGGGATCAGTGTGGAAAGTGACGAGGTAACTGATTAGAATGGCAGTACTCAATTATGAGAAGGTAGATACCTGACTTTATTGGGCATCTAATATATACTATGATCTCTTTTTTTGAAAAAAAAAAAAAAACAAAACAAAACTTTATGCAATGTTTTCTCCTGATGCTGCTCTTGAGTATATTCGGAGTGGCTCTTCATAGAAGCCAAATTGTGGGGGAATATATCTGGAGGAGGAGGGTGCTGAACTAGGAGGGTGGAGATAAAGAATGCTCAGACTCAGAAGACTTTATAATAAGCAAGGTCTAAGTTTACCCACTCCCACGTCTTCACTTAGTAATCCTCCTACAGTTCTTCAGATTTCAGCTTCCTGAGGAAAGCATCTCGTGTTGTTTCTAATGAGAACAATCATAGCATCTTGTACCTCTCAAAGTATTTACCATAAATCTACCTGTATATGAGATTCTTTGACGGGTGTCTGAGTCTACCACTAGGTTCATGAGAGGAAGGACTCATTTGATTTTATTCACCATTGTCCGCTAGGCCCTATCATAGAGCCTGGCACATAATGGGATTTCAACTCTTGTAGAGTAAATAACTATCGTTGCATGAAAGGACAGTAGGGTAGTGATGTGAAAGTCGCTCAGTCATGTCCAACTTTTTGTGACCCCATGGACTATACAGTCCGTGGAATTTTCCAGGCCAGAATACTAGAGTGGGCAGCCTTTCCCTTCTCCAGAGGATCTTCCCAACCCAGGGATTGAACCCAGGCCTCCCGCATTGCAGGCTGAATCTTTAAAATCTGAGCCACCGAAAGGAGGGTAAAGGGCATTGAAAGAGATTTAAAGGGGCTGCTTACAGTAACTTAGCATATGGCTCATTATCAGTGACAGAATGTTACAGGTATGAGGACTAGGTGAGAGAGGCTTTTTTCCTTTTTGGCCACACTACGCAGCATGTGGGATCTTAAGGTTCCCAACCAGAGGTTGAACCCATGCCCCCTGCAGTGGAAGTATGGAGTCTTAGTGACTGGACCACCAAGAAAGTCTCATGAGAGAATTATTTCTTCCTGACTGTATGTATGTTGATGTCTTTTCTAACTCTCTGACACTAACTGGGAGTCCAACAGTTTCAACTCTAACACTGTTGCTAAGTCGCTTCAGTCGTATCCGACTTTGTGCGACCCCGCAGACGGCAGCCCACCAAGCTCCCCCATCCCTGGGACTCTCCACACTGGAGTGGGTTGCCATTTCCTTCTCCAATGCATGAAAGTGAAAAGTGAAAGTGAAGTTCACTCAGTCGTGTCCAACTCTCAGCGACCCCATGGACTGCAGCCCACCAGGCTCCTCCATCCATGGGATTCTCCAGGCAAGAGTACTGGAGTGGGGTGCCATTGCCTTGGAATTAACATCAAGTTCCACAAGTTAGGGCTTCCCAGGTAGCGCTAGTGATTAAAAGAAAACAAACCCTCCTGCCAATGCAGGAGACATAAGAAGTGTGGGTTTGATCCCTGGGTCGGGAAGATCCCCTGGAGAAGGGCATTACAACACACTCCAATATTTTTGCTGGAGAGTCCCATGGACAGAGGACTCTGGCAAGCTACAGTCCACACGGTTGCAAAGAGTTGATCACGACTGAAGCGACTTAAACACTCACATCCACAAGTTAAAGGGCTCACTCCCACATGACTGGCCCCATTTTCAGATGCCGATTGAAAGTCTCTGGTCATTCATGCTTCTGACCCATTGGCTATAGATCAAGGATCACTGTGACCCCCTCCTTAGGTTGGATACTTTGCTAGAATTGCTCACAGTACTTAGGAAGACACTTTACTTACATTTACTGGCTTATTAAAAGGATATGAATGAAGAGTCAGATGAAGAGGTCCATAGTGCAAGGTCAGGAAGAGTTTCAGTGAAACAGGAGGGAAGGGGGCAGGCACAACCTTTAAAAGAATGACATAGCCATCAGATCAGATCAGATCAGATCAGTCGCTCAGTCGTGTCCGACTCTTTGCGACCCCATGAATTGCAGCATGCCAGGCCTCCCTGTCCATCACCAACTCCCGGAGTTCACTGAGACTCAACGTCCATCGAGTCAGTGATGCCATCCAGCCATCTCATCCTCTGTTGTTCCCCTTCTCCTCTTGCTCCCAATCCCTCCCAGCATCAGAGTCTTCTCCAATGAGTCAACTCTTCGCATCAGGTGGCCAAAGTACTGGAGTTTCAGCTTTAGCATCATCCTTCCAAAGAAATCCCAGGGCTGATCTCCTTCAGAATGGACTGGTTGGATCTCCCCGCAGTCCAAGGGACTCTCAAGAGTCTTCTCCAACACCACAGTTCAAAAGCATCAATTCTTCGGCACTCAGCCTTCTTCACAGTCCATCTCTCACATCCATACATGACCACAGGAAAAACCATAGCCTTGACTAGACAGACCTTTGTTGGCAAAGTAACATCTCTGCTTTTGAATATGCGATCTAGGTTGGTCATAACTTTCCTTCCAAGGAGTAAGCATCTTTTAATTTCATGGCTGCAGTCACCATCTGCAGTGATTTTGGAGTTCAGAAAAATAAAGTCTGACACTGTTTCCACTGTTTCCCCATCTATTTCCCATGAAGTGATGGGACCAGATGCCATGATCTTAGTTTTCTGAATGTTGAGCTTTAAGCCAACCTTTTCATTCTCCACTTTCACTTTCATCAAGAGGCTTTTTAGTTCCTCTTCACTTGCTGCCTTAAGGGTGGTGTCATCTGCATATCTGAGATTATTGGTATTTCTCCCCGCAATCTTGATTCCAACTTGTGTTTCTTCCAGTCCAGCATTTCTCATGATGTACTCTGCATATAAGTTAAATAAGCACGGTGACAATATACAGCCTTGACTCACTCCTTTTCCTATTTGGAACCAGTCTGTTGTTCCATGTCCAGTTCTAACTGTTGCTTCCTGACCTGCATACAGATTTCTCAAGAGGCAGATCACGTGGTCTGGTATTCCCATCTCTTAAAGAATTTTCCACAGTTGATTGTGATCTACACAGTCAAAGGCTTTGGCATAGTCAATAAAGCAGAAATAGATGTTTTTCTGGAACTCTCTTGCTTTTTCCATGATCCAGCGGATGTTGGCAATTTGATCTCTGGTTCCTCTGCCTTTTCTAAAACCAGCTTGCACATCAGGAAGTTCACGGTTCACATATTGCTGAAGACTGACTTGGAGAATTTTGAGCACTACTTTACTAGTGTGTGAGATGAGTGCAATTGTGCGGTAGTTTGAGCATTCTTTGGCATTGCCTTTCTTTGGGATTGGAATGAAAACTGACCTTTTCCAGTCCTATGGCCACTGCTGAGGCCATGACAAAAACTGATTAGAATCAACTAGGTCCGAGAAGGTGGAAGGTTGGACTTCCGGTTGACCTCAAGCCTTATAATATGCTCATTGTAATACATTAGCTAAATGACACACCCACCAGTGCCAAGATGGTTCTCAGGCCAACCATATAAAGCCAAAAAGAGGGTGGTAGCTCAATTCCTGGAAATCCCTGCCCCTTTCCCAAAATAGTTGGGATAATCCTCCCACTCATTAGCCTATGAAATTACCCAGTCCATAAAAACTAACTACCCCCCTGTTTCAGCAGCTCTCAGCTTCGGAGATGGTCCATATTCTGTCTGTGGGGTATCTTTCTCTCTAAATAAATCCACTTCTTACCTATCATTTTGTTCCACTGAATTTTTTCTTTTGGCTGTCCTGGCTTTTCACTGTGGTACACAGGCCCGTCTAGTTGCAGCGTGTAGGCTTAGTTGCCCTGCAGCGTATCGGATCTCAGTTCCCTAGCTAGGGATCCAACCCACGTCCCCTGCATTGGAAGGCAGATTCTTAACCATTAGACTACCAGGGAAGTCCTTCTCACTGAATTCTTTCAGCAATGAGACATCAAGAACCTGCTCTTCATTAAGTCCTGAGAACAGGTGTGTGATCTCAATCAAAAGACTGTGGGTTCAAGTCCTCATTCGGATTTTGACTGGGTTTGAGTCCTAGCACATGGGTTCAAGTCTCAAATCTGAGTTGCACGGTTTCACCAGGGCACAAGCTTCTGTCCTCTGCTACCCTCCAATCACCTTGATGTGCTCAACACCCTAGAAGTTCCATCATTTAGGGGTTTTTATGGTGGTTTCATTATGTAGGCATGATGGATTAAATCATTGGCCACTAGTGATTAAATTCTATCTCCAGCCCATTTACCCTTCCAGGAGTTGGGACTAAAAATTCTATCCTTCCAATCAAGGTTTGGTCTTTCTGGACACCACCCCCATCCTGAAGCTATTGAGAGGCTTGCCAAGAATGGCCTCATTAAAAGACATTCCTATCACCCTTATCACTCAGGAAATTCCAAGGGTCTTAGGCACTATGCCAAGAACTGTGGATAAAAAAAATATCCTTCCATGATACCACAGTGTGGGAATTAATTTAAGGGCATAAATTTAAGGGTATATACAGTGAATAAGTAGTTTGTAATTACGATGCCGACAATGGTTTCAAAGTTTCAAAGGTAATAACAAGTCACTAGGTTACACTTCGGAGAAGGCAATGGCACCCCACTCCAGTACTCTTGCCTGGAAAATCCCATGGACAGAGGAGCCTGGTGGGCTGCAGTCCATGGGGTCGCTAGAAGTCAGACACGACTGAGCAACTTCCCTTTCACTTTTCACTTTCATGCATTGGAGAAGGAAATGGCAATCCACTCCAGCGTTCTTGCCTGGAGAATCCCAGGGATGGGAGAGCCTGGTGGGCTGCCGTCTATGGGGTCGCACAGAGTCGGACATGACTGAAGTGACTTAGCAGCAGCAGCAGGTTACACTTGTGTTTCATCACAATTTATTTTCCACTAACTTTTTCACTAGGGAAATTAATGACATCACTCATTAATTATAGCACTCCCCTCCCCACTTCATCTAGCCCCATGCCATCTTACTCTGAGTCATTTATTTGATAATTAGATGTTACAGACACTCATGAGAATGTGTGGCTGAATTAAACATTCTGGCACTGTGATAGCCTTTCTAGGAATAGAGGGATGGATGCCTTTTAATAACCGTAGGCCCCACACAAGAATCATGAGTTTAGACCTAAACTTCCTCTACTTCTCCTATATTCAAATGTTTAACATATCAAAAAATACTGTCCAGTACAAACTATAACTAAGCAGATAATTTAAGGGGAAAAAAATCAGACTTTATCAATCTACACATCGCTGCTCAAAATTGTTACTGACAGGGTAATAGAAGGCAAATCATATACAAGACATAGATTAAGGTATTAAGTCATTCATTCTCTCAACGCCTTTTACAAGCCTGACACTAGGCATATAGGAGACCTCTAGAATAAAGTGAGACTAAGAGGCCTAGAGGATGTGATGTGAGCTCAGTGTACAACCTGCCCTCTAGAAGCTTCTGATCTTGCTAGAACAAAAGATTATATAACAAAATCTATAATTAAATACTAAGATAAAATAATTGTTCTACAGAAATATGGGGGAAAGGCAACCAAATCATATTGGGGAATTAGAAAATATTTCCCAGCAGATCAAGGTTTGAAGGATGAGCTAAATAAAAAGGGTAAGGTTACAAAAAAAAAAAAAAAACAAGAACAAAAATGAAAACAAGGCTGCCTTGCCTTTCCTCTCTCGAGGCAAACCAGAAACCTCCTACAATTTTGAAATGTTAATAACTAACTCAACATTTTTAAATGTTATGCAGATCAAACAAACAACATATGCAGTCTGAATTCAGTTTGCTGCCCACCATTTAATAACCTTTGATCTTTGCGTATTTGGTGTGTTTAATCTTAGCTTCCAATTTTTCACAAAAATGACAAATTATGTTCAGTAAAAACAAATGCAACTAGAATATCAGGAAGTGTTAGAGGGAAGAGACATACAATTAGTATGGAAACAAAAATAGATATGGTAAAAAATTGAAAATGACAAATGTATGTATTTATAGGATAAATTGTTCATCAATAATGACATTTCTGAAGAACAAAGATCTGGTCATTCAATCATGCCTATACTGATGCCATCAGCAATAATTAGCAAAAGGAATGGAAAGTTATTGTTAGGATGAAAGACTTTAGTAAGCGTGCAACCAGAAAACAGACATTAATGCCAAATGCCTAAACAAAGTTAATTCTGGATAAAGACCAGCATTTCTTTGGGAAATTAAAGGCTGAACATGATAAAAACGTTGCTGTGAGAACTTCTGACACAGCCACAGATAATTCCATAGTTCAAGGGCATTCCAGCTCCCAAACTTCCCACTTGCAGTTGTCATCAGGGAGGTGGATTACTTTTCCTGGCACATGTTCAACATAGTGGAAACTGGTGTATAGGAAAAGATCACTTATAGACTATTAGAAGGTAGGAGAAAAAAAGCATGTTTGGTTTGTGGTTTTAAAGATTGATTTTTTTTTTAAGCAAACACTGTAAATATTTAAAAATCCAAATAGTTTAAAAAGATATACAGTAGAAAACAAGTCTTCACCTTGCCCTAAATCCCCAGTTCTCACACCTAGAGGTAACTGCTATTAAGAGTTTCTCATATTTCCTTTCAAATTGATTAACACATGTGTGTGTGTGCATGTGCTCAATTGCTTCCTTTGTGTCCAACTCTTTGTGACACTATGGACTGTAGCCCACCAGGTGCCTCTATCCCTGGGATTTTCCTGGCAAGAATGCTAGAGTGGGTTGACGTGCCTTCCTCCAGGGGATCTTTCCCACCCAGGGATTGAGCTCACATCTCCTGTGTCTCCTGCCTTGCAGGTAGAATCTTCACTGCTGAGCCACTGGGGAAGTCCAATCAGCACATATTATACATTTATTTCTGTAATTTTTTTTCTCAGTGTATTTAGGAGATTCTTTTATATTAATTCTTACATTGTTAAGTTGCTTAGATGTGTATGACTTTCGTGACCCCATAGACTGTAGCCCGCCAGGTTCCTCTATGGATGGGATTTTGGAAGCAGGAATACTAGAGTGGGTTGTCATTTCCTTCTCCAGGGGATCTTCCTGACCCAGCGATTGAACCTGCATCTCCTGCATTGACAGGCGGATTCTTTACTGCTGTGCTACCAGGAAATATATACTGATGACTACTATTGGTGTGCTGTACCCTTATGGCAGAAAGTAAAAAGGAGCTAAAGAGCCTCTTGACAAAGGTGAAAGAGGAGAGTAAAAAAGCTGGCTTAAAACTCAACATTCAAAAAACAAAGATCATGACATCCGGTCCCATCGCTTCCTGGCAAATACATGGGGGAAACAATGGAAATGATGACAGACTTTATTTCCTTGGGCTCCAAAATCACTGCAGATGGTGACTGCAGCCATGAAATTAAAAGACACTTGCTCTTTGGAAGAAAAACTATGACAAACCTAAACAGCATATTAAAAAGCAGAGACATTACTTTGCCAACAAAAGTCCATCTAGTCAAAGCTATGGTTTTTCCAGTAGTCATATATGGATGTGAGAGTTGGACCATAAAGAAAGCTGAGCACTGAAGAATTGATGTTTTTGCACTGTGGTGTTGGAGAAGACTCTTGAGAGTCCCTTGGACTGCAAGGAGATCCAACCAGTCCCTAAAGTAAATCAGTCCTTCCTGAGGTGGAAGCTGAAACTCCAATACTTTGGCCACCTGATACAAAGAACTGACTCATTGGAAAAGACCCTGATGCTGGGAAAGACTTAAGGCAGGAGAAGAAGGGGATGACAGAGGATGAGATGGTTGGATGGCATCACTGACTCAATGGACATGAGTTTGAGCAAGGTCCAGGAGATGGTGAAGGACAAGGAAGCCTGGCGTGCTGCAATCCACGGGGTCACAAAGAGTTGGACACGACTGAGTGACTGAACAACAACAACAAGCAGGGAACACCATTAATTCTTATCAGTTCAGTTCAGTCACTTTGTTGTGTCCAATTCTTTGCGACCCCACGGACTGCAGCACACCAGGCCTCCCTGTCCATCACCAACTCCAGGAGTTTACTCAACCTCACGTCCATTGAGTCAGTGATGCCATCCAACCATCTCATCCTCTTGTCTCCTTCTCCTTCTGCCTTCAATCTTTCCCAGCATCAGGGTCTTTTCCAATGAGTCAGTTCTTTGTATCAGGTGGCCAAAGTAGTGGAGTTTCAGCTTAATACCTATCAGTCCCTCCAATGAATATTCAGGACTAATTTCCTTCAGGATGGACTGGTTGGATTTCCTTGCAGTCCAAGGGACTCTCAAGAGTCTTCTCCAACACCACAGTTCAAAAGTACCAATTCTTCAGTGCTCAGCTTTCTTTATAGTCCAACTCTCACATCCATACATGAGTACTGGAAAAGCCATAACTTTGACTAGACAGATCTTTGTTGGCAAAGTAATGTCTCTGCTTTTTAATATGCTCTCTAGGTTGGTCATAGCTTTTCTTCCAAGGAACAAGTGTCTTTTAATTTCATGGCTGCAGTCATTATCTGCAGTGATTTTGGAGCCCCCAAAAATAAAGTTTCTCACTGTTTCCATTGTTTCCCCATCTATTTGCCATGAAGTGATGGGACCAGATGCCATGATCTTCATTTTCTGAATGTTGAGCTTTAGGCCAACTTTTCACTCTCCTCTTTCACTTTCATCAAGAGGCTCTTTAGTTCTTCTTCACTTTCTGCCATAAGGATGGTGTCATCTGCATATCTGAGGTTACTGATATTTCTCCCAGCAATCTTGATTCCAGCTTGTGCTTCTTCCAGCCCAGCGTTTCTTAGAATGTACTCTGCATATAAGTTAAATAAGCAAGGTGACAATATTTACCCTTGACATACTCCTTTTCCTATTTGGAACCAGTCTGTTTCCCCATGTCCAGTTCTAACTGTTGCTTCTTGACTTGCATACAGATTTCTCAGGAGGCAGGTCAGGTGGTCTGGTATTTCCATCTCTTTCAGAATTTTCCACTATTTATTGTGATCCACACAGTCAAAGGCTTTGACATAGTCAATAAAGCAGAAGTAGATGTTTTTCTGGAACTCTCTTGCTTTTTCAATAATCCAACAGATGTTGGCAATTTGATCTTTGGTTCCTCTGCCTTTTCTAAATCCAGCTTGAACATCTGGAAGTTCATGGTTCACATATTGCTGAAGCCTGGCTTGGAGAATTTTGAGCATTACTTTACTAGCATGTGAAATGAGTGCAATTGTGGGGTAGTTTGAGCATTCTTTGGCATTGCCTTTCTTTGGGATTGGAATGAAAACTGACCTTTTCCAGTTCTGTGGCCACTGCTGAGTTTTCCAAATTTGCTGGCATATTGAGTGCAGCACTTTCACAGCATCATTTTTTAGGATTTGAAATAGCTCAACTAGAATTCCATCACCTCCACTAGCTTTGTTTGTAGTGATGCTTTCTAAGGCCCACTTGACTTCACATTCTAGGATGTCTGGCTCTAGGTGAGTGATCACACCATCATGATTATCTGGGTCATGAAGATCTTTTTTGTACAGTTCTTCTGTGTATTCTTGCCACCTCTTCCTAATATCTTCTGATTCTGTTATTTTCATACCATTTCTGTCCTTTATCGAGCCCATCTTTGCATGAAATGTTCCTTTGGTATCTCAGATTTTCCTGAAGAGATCTCTAGTCTTTCCCATTCTATTGTTTTCCTCTATTTCTTTACACTGATTGCTGAGGAAGGCTTTCTTATCTCTCCTTGCTATTCTTTGGAACTCTGCATTCAAATGGGTATATCTTTCCTTTTGTCCTTTGCCTTTAGCTTCTCTGCTTTTCTCAACTATTTGTAAGGCCTCCTCAGACAGACATTTTGTCTTTTTGTATTTCTTTTCCTTGGGAATGGTCTTGATCATTGCTCTTGTACAATGTCCCTAACCTCCATCCACAGTTCTTCACGGACTCTGTCTATCAGATCCAATCCCTTGAATCTGTTACTTCCACTGTATAATTGTAAGGGATTTGATTTAGGTCATACCTGAATGGTCTAGTGGTTTTCCCTAGACCTAGAGAACTATTAAGGGAGTAAAAGTTTCAGTACTTTGGGTTGATTGGACACGGATGTGATTGAATGGACAGAATATGAGATGAATACCAGACTTCTGGATTGGCCTGCTCAGTGGTTGGTATTAGTCACCAGGGCAAGGAGCAACAAGTACAGGGAGAAAGAAGTTTGTGAGTTTTTAACATTTGATCTTGACCTTCTGGAGCATGTAGGTGGTTATGTCCAATAAACAGTAGAAATCGTAGATCTGAAGCTCAACAGGAGACCTACACACTAATAGCAGTCATCATTATATATTCCATAGTTGAAACTATGAGAATGGAATAGGTCACCTAAGTGTTACACATTTGTTGATGGAGCAAAAGGAAGAGATGATGGAACTTTAAGGAAAGGAGATATTTAAGTGATGGTGGTGGTTTATTCGCTAAGTAATGTCTGATTCTTTGCACAGCCCGCCAGGCTCCTCTGTCCATGGGATTTCCCAGGCAAGAATACTGAATACTGGAGTGGGTAGCCATTGCCTTCTCCAGGAAATCTTTCCAACCCAGGGATGAAACCTGAGTCTTCAGCATTATAAGCAGATTCTTTATTGTCTGAGCCACCAGGGAAGACCATATTTACGTGGTAGGTAGAAGAAAAGGAGACAAGGAAAGAAGTTTGAGAAAAAAACAAAAAGGCCTTTAATGAACACTCAAAAATTCAATAAAACTGACATAAAAAGATTCAAATATTGGCATAATAATGGATTCAAATAATTTCATCTTATTTGAAATTCACAACAACACCAAGATATAATATTTAAAGAAGATGTTACTATCAGAGTCCCTTTTTATAGGCAGCTTAGGCTGATTTAGATGACTAGCCTAAGATTTCACAGTTTTTAAATAGCAGAGCTGGAACTATAACCCAAGTCTTTCCCATATTGTACAGATCTTCATTCCTCCAGGCTGACTTTAATTTGCTTATGATTCATAGATATACAGACTAATGAAACCAGAAATGGGAAAGCGATAAAGCTAGTACTATAGCAACCTCTCCCAGTAGCCTCTATTTCCATGTTTTTTATACAGTAGGTAATTAAGGCTCAGAGAAAGTTTTTAAAAAGACACTGTGGACTAAGGATGCTACCTGCCTTATCAGTAACCAAAGTATGTCACATTGGGACGTCATGTTACAGTCTCCTCCCACCCCTATGGTGAGCCCTGAGGGAACTTTGAATAAAAACTGCTGGTACTGGCCCCTAGAAGGCCAAGGTGCATATCAAAGCAATGATTTCTTTTTCTTAATATATGTATTTTATTGAAGCATAGTCGACATAATGTTTCAGGCACACAGCAAGGTGATTCAGTTATACATATACACATACATTATTTTTGAGATTATTTTCTATTATAATAAGTTATTTGACTATAGTTTCCTGTCATGTCCAGGGAACTTTTCCCAACCCAGGAATCGAACCCAGGTTTTCCATATTGCAGGCGGATTCTTTTACATCTGAGCAACTTGGGAAGCCCTATAGTTCCCTGTGCTGTAAAGTAAACTTTTGTTACTTGTTGCATATCTATTTTTTTAAAATTAGAAATCTAGCATTCTATTCATACTAAGCCAAACAAGTGGAATCAAACTGTTATAAATTTTTTAGGTAAAACTTCATACATTTTCTTACACGCCCAAGGTAAGAGAAACTCAAGTAAGACGGTAGGTCTTGCAAGAGGGCATCAGAGGGCAAACACACTGAAACCATACTCACAGAAAACTAGTCAATCTAATCACACTAGGACCACAGCCTTGTCTAATTCAATGAAACTAAGACATGCCCATGGGGCAACCCAGGATGGGCGGGTCATGGTGGAGAGATCTGACAGGATGTGGTCTGCTGGAGAAGGGAATGGCAAACCAATTCAGTATTCTTGCCTTGAGAACCCCATGAACAGTATGAAAAGGCAATATGGTAGGATACTGAAAGAGAAACTCCCCAGGTCAGTAGGGGCCCAATATGCTATAGAAGATTGGTGGAGAAATAATTCCAGAAAGAATGAAGGGATGGAGCCAAAGCAAAAAGAATACCCAGCTGTGGATGTGTCTGGTGATAGAAGCAAAGTCCGATGCTGTAAAGAGCAATATTGCATAGGAACCTGGAATGTCAGGTCCATGAATCAAGGCAAATTGAAAGTGGTCAAACAGGAGATGGTCAGAGTGAATGTCGACATTCTAGGAATCAGCGAACTGAAATGGACTGGAATAGGTGAATTTAACTCAGATGACCATTATATCTACTACTGTGGGCAGGAATCCCTCAGAAGAAATGGAGTGGCCATCATGGTCAACAAGAGTCCGAAATGCAGTACTTGGATGCAGTCTCAAAAATGACAGAATGATCTCTGTTCGTTTCCAAGGCAAACCATTCAGTATCACAGTAATCCAAGTCTATGCCCCAACCAGTAACACTGAAGAAGCTGAAGTTGAACGGTTCTATGAAGACCTACAAGACCTTTTAGAACTAACACCCCAAAAAGATGTCCTTTTCATTATAGGGGACTGGAATGCAAAAGTAGGAAGTCAAGAAACACCTGGAGTAACAGGCAAATTTGGCCTTGGAATACAGAATGAAGAAGGGCAAAGACTAATAGAGTTTTGCCAAGAAAATGCACTAGTCATAACAAACACCTTCTTACAACAACACAAGAGAAGACTCTATACATGGACATCACCAGATGGTCAACACCGAAATCAGATTGATTACATTCTTTGCAGCCAAAGAGGGAGAAGCTCTATACAGTCAGCAAAAACAAGACTAGGAGCTGACTGTGGCTCAGACCATGAACTCCTTATTGCCAAATTCAGACTCAAATTGAAGAAAGTAGGGAAAACCACTAGACCATTCAGGTATGACCTAAATCAAATCCCTTATGATTATAAAGTGGAAGTGAGAAATAGATTTAAGGGCCTAGATCTGATAGACAGAGTGCCTGATGAACTATGGAATGAGGTTCGTGACATTGTACAGGAGACAGGGACCAAGACCATCCCCATGGAAAAGAAATGCAAAAAAGCAAAATGGCTGTCTGGGGAGGCCTTACAAATAGCTGTGAAAAGGAGAGAAGCAAAAAGCAAAGGAGAAAAGGAAAGATATAAACATCTGAATGCGGAGTTCCAAAGAATAGCAAGAAGAGATAAGAAAGCCTTCTTCAGCGATCAATGCAAAGAAATAGAGGAAAACAACAGAATGGGAAAGACTAGGGATCTCTTCAAGAAAATCAGAGATACCAAAGGAACATTTCATGCAAAGATGGGCTCGATAAAGGACATAAATGGTATGAAAATAACAGAATCAGAAGATATTAAGAAGAGGTGGCAAGAATACACAGAAGAACTGTACAAAAAAGATCTTCATGACCCAGATAATCATGATGGTGTGATCACTGACCTAGAGCCAGACATCCTGGAATGTGAAGTCAAGTGGGCTTTAGAAAGCATCACTACGAACAAAGCTAGTGGAGGTGATGGAATTCCAGTGGAGCTATTCCAAATCCTGAAAGATGATGCTGTGAAAGTGCTGCACTCAATATGCCAGCAAATTTGGAAAACTCAGCAGTGGCCACAGGACTGGAAAAGGTCAGTTTTCATTCCAATCCCAAAGAAAGGCAATTCCAAAGAATGCTCAAACTATTGCACAATTGCACTCATCTCACACGCTAGTAAAGTAATGCTCAAAATTCTCCAAGCCAGGCTTCAGCAATATGTGAACCGTGAACTTCCTGATGTGCAAGCTGGATTTAGAAAAGGCAGAGGAACCAGAGATCAAATTATCAACATCTGCTGGATCATCGAAAAAGCAAAAGAGTTCCAGAAAAACATCTAATTCTGCTTTCTTGACTATGTCAAAGCCTTTGACTGTGTAGATCACAATAATCTGTGGAAAATTGTGAAAGAGATGGGAATACCAGACCACCTGATCTGCCTCTTGAGAAATTTGTATGCAGGTCAGGAAGCAACAGTTAGAACTGGACATGGAACAACAGACTGGTTCCAAATAGCAAAACAAATACATCAAGGCTGTATATTGTCACCCTGTTTATTTAACTTCTATGCAGAGTACATCATGAGAAACGCTGGACTGGAAAAAACACAAGTTGGAATCAAGATTGCTGGGAGAAATATCAATAACCTCAGATATGCAGATGACACCACCCTTATGGCAGAAAGTGAAGAGGAACTAAAAAGCCTCTTGATGAAAGTGAAAGTGGAGAATGAAAAATTTGGCTGAAAGCTCAACATTCAGAAAACGAACATCATGGCATCCGGTCCCATCACTTCATGGGAAATAGATTTGGAAGCAGTGGAAACAGTGTCAGACTTTATTTTGGGGGCTCCAAAATCACTGCAGATGGTGACTGCAGCCATGAAATTAAAAGACGCTTGCTCCTTGGAAGGAAGGTTATGACCAACCTAGATAGCATGTTCAAAAGCATAGACATTACTTTGCCAACAAAGGTTCATCTAGTCAAAGCTATGGTTTTTCCTGTGGTCAAGTATGGATGTGAGAGTTGGACTGTGAAGAAGGCTGAGCGCTGAAGAATTGATGCTTTTGAACTGTGGTGTTGGAGAAGACTCTTGAGAGTCCCTTGGACTGCAAGGAGATCGAACCAGTCCATTCTGAAGGAGATCAGCCCTGGGATTTCTTTGGAAGGAATGATGCTAAAGCTGAAACTCCAGTACTTTGGCCACCTCATGTGAAGAGTTGACTCATTGGAGAAGACTCTGATGCTGGGAGGGATTGAGGG
Source organism: Tragelaphus eurycerus (assembly GCA_935064755.1). NCBI lineage: Eukaryota > Metazoa > Chordata > Mammalia > Artiodactyla > Bovidae > Tragelaphus > Tragelaphus eurycerus. The sequence continues at coordinate 18,484,585 of CAKXYN010000043.1, forward strand.
CAAGAGGAGAAGGGGCTGACAGAGGATGAGATGGCTGGATGGCATCACTGACTCGATGGATGTGAGTCTCAGTGAACTCCGGGAGTTGGTGATGGACAGGGAGGCCTGGTGTGCTGCGATTCATGGGGTTGCGAAGAGTTGGACACGACTGAGTGACTGATCTGATCTCATCTGATATATATAACATATATTACACATGCTATTTCATATGTGCTTACAAAAGCTTTTCTAGTTAGGCTTAATAAACAAAGCAATGAGCATCTTGTATCTTTCCGTACATAGAAAAACGCTAAATTCATTAACTTGAGATGTCTGGTTTTCTATAATTAACAGTAATCTACCTGGCTTTTGATGCAAAAACTCTAAACACTTGGCTTTTCCCTGCCTCTTTCGAGGAATCCCTGAGAGCTATCTGAGAAGCTGTTTCCAGGTTTGAAGTGCTCAGAATGCCTGACGAATAAAACATAATTCTCAACTTTCAGAGTGTATATTTTTTTAAGTTGACAACATCTTACCTTAAAACTCTACTTGGTACAAAACTAATCTAAAATCCCAATCCTTTAGCATTCACAAGCAAAAGGGCATTAATGGTTTGCTTAAATGTACTGTGATGTTCTTAGTCACTTGGTCATGTCTGACTCTTTGCAACCCCGTGGACTGTATCCCACCAGGCTCCTCTGTCCATGGGATTCTCCAGGCAAGAATATTGGGGTGGACTGCCATGCCCTCCTCCAGAGGATCTTTCTGACCCAGGAATGGAACCGAGGTCTCCTGCATTGCAGGTGGATTCTTTACCATCTGAGCTACCAGGGAAGGCCTTGTATAAAAGATATATGTGCTCAGAAGAGAAACTAACTAGCATCTTTTCTATATTATAATCAGCTGAGAGTGAAATTTGGGACTTCTTAAGGCCTTGTTCTATCCCATATGATGTTTTAGATTTCATGCAAATATACTGGTCATGGGGGATACCCTATGTAGTTTTCACTAGCATGACATAAATGAGTGTTAGGGATAAGTAAACCATCTCCTTATAGAGATATTAACACAGCATCGTAATTGTGGGCCTGCAAAGGCTTATAAATATTTTCACCGTAAATCATCCTGGAAGTGAAATCTGTTCCCCAGAATTTGACCTGAAAGAACAGAACTTGATCTTCAAGTTTCAAATATGTGGCAGATGGTGGGGAGGACATGGCAGCCATCTTCACTCCTGGGAGCAAGGAGAGCTTTCCAGTTAGAGGAGGAATTGACATCAAGTTGGTTCATTGGTTTTCAGGGACACTAGCAGAACAGTACGCCTCCCCATCTCCCCTTTAATAAGCCATCATGGTGGTTAAAGTTAGAACAACCATTAGCTGGGGCCTGGGGCAAGCCTGTAGGAAGGTCTGCCAGGCGAAGGTTTAAGTGAAGCAGGCACTGGTCAAGCAGGGGATGTATAGAGAATAAGAGAACAGGCCATCTTGGGTGGCCTGATCCTGCAGATGGCATGTGGCAAAACTGGCGTTTTGTACGAAAGTTGAAAAGCTTGGCTGGTATTTTCTCACTGTTGTCACTACGCTTCCTGCTCCCAGTGGGAGGATCCTTACAATTTTGACAGCAGTTTCAGGATCTGGCCGCTAACACCTTACAGATCTTTTAGTCATCAGATGATAACCCATCTCTACTGACAGTTTTTTTTTTTTTGTTTTATTTATTTGTTTGACTTTAGTTGCAGCACGCGGATCTTCGCTGAGTCATGAAGGATCTTTCGTCGTGGCGTACGGACTCTCTAGTTGCAGAGCACATGCTTCAGTAGTTATGGCACTTGGGTTTAGTTGTCCCACAGCATGTAGGATCTTAGTTCCCTGACCAGAGATGGAAACTGGGTCCCTTGCCGCACAAGGCAGATTCTTACCACTGGACCACCAGGGAAGTCCCCTGGGAGTGTTAACTCGTACAGCTTTGCCAGAATGAAACAGTAACTTTGAATGAATGATTTAGCTTCCTCCCCTTTCCCTCTCCCAAGGAAACATTAAGACTCAGATATAAACAGATATGTACATATGTATGAAAAGATCAGAGACATTTTAAATGTGAAACTTTTGAGGTGTGGTTAAATGAACTATGAATATCCTACGCAGCCTGATGTGAAGAGCTGACTAATTGGAAAAGACCCTGATGCTGGGAAAGACTGAAGAAGGCAGGAGAATGGGAAGACAGAGGAAGAGATGGTTGGATGGCATCACTGACTCAATGGACATGAGTTTGAGTAAACTTCGGGAGTTGGTGATGGACAGGGAGGCCTAGCGTGCTGCAGTCCATGGGGTCGCAAAGAAGCTGACACCACTGAGCGACTGAACAGCATACAGCCATGAAACAACGTAATACTACGTGGCCATAAAAACAATGCTTTAGGAAAATAAAGGAAAATATTCTATATGCTGTTGTAAAAATTGCTTACAACATGTAACATGGTATCAATTATATTTTCCAAATATGTGTATATTCATGTTTGTGTGTGCAGAGAGAAACTTACAAGACTAGAACACTCAAATATTAATAGTGACTACCTCTGAGTGGTAAGATTATAAGACAGTTTTTGTTTTTGTAGTTTTCCTTGCATTTTATAGATTATCCAAAATGTACATGTGTTACTTTCAATATTTGAAACAAATATATTTTCAAAGAGAAGGACAAAAAAGCGGTCTAGCTCTTCCTATTTTGTAGCTCGTTTTGACTAAGAAGTTTTACCAAATTCCCCAAGGGCTGGAACAGAAGGCTATTTTAGTGATGCCAACTCTGCCAACTCAAAACATTACTCACAGCACTTGAATCGAGAAGCAGAGAAAAGAGTCACTTGCCAATCTGTCTGGGACACACTCACCAGGAGCTGCAGAGAGCATCCTTCCTACATCATTCTATGTCTTTATTTATTTTTGACTGTGCTAAGTTTTTGTTGCTGTGAGTGGGCTTCTCACTGCGGTGGCTTCTCTTGTTGCAGAGCATGGGCCCTAGGGTGTGCAGGCTTAGTAGTTGTGGCTCACGGGCTTAGTTGCCCAGTGGCGCATGGGATCTTCCTGGATCAGGGATCAAACTTATGTCCCCTGCACTAACAGGTGGATTCTTAACAACTGGGCCATCAGGGAAGTCCTTTCCTACATCATCTTTTGTTCAGAGTTTTGGAAGAAATGGACAGATTCTTAGAAAAGTTCAATCTTCCAAGACTTAACCAGGAAGAAATAGAAATTATGAACAACCCAATTACAAGCACTTGAATTGAAGCTGTGATCAAAAATCTCCCCAAAAACAAAAGCCCAGGACCAGATGGTCTGACAGGGGAATTCCATCAAACATTTAGAGAATAGCCTTACATTGAAGAGACTAGGGAAAACCACTAGACCATTCAGGTATGACCTAAATCAAATCCCTTATGATTATACAGTGGAAGTGAGATATAGATTTAAGGGCCTAGATCTGATAGATAGAGTGCCTGATGAGCTATGGAATGAAGTTCGTGACATTGTACAGGAGACAGGGACCAAGACCATCCCCATGGAAAAGAAATGCAAAAAAGCAAAATGGCTGTCTGGGGAGGCCTTACAATAGTTGTGAAAAGAAGAGAAGCAAAAAGCAAAGGAGAAAAAGAAAGATATAAACATCTGAATGCAGAATTCCAAAGAATAGCAAGAAGAGATAAGAAAGCCTTCCTCAGTAATCAATGCAAGGACATAGAGGAAAACAACAGAATGGGAAAGACTTGGGATCTCTTCAAGAAAATCAGAGATACCAAAGGAACATTTCATGCAAAGATGGGCTCGATAAAGGACAGAAATGGTATGGACCTAACAGAAGCAGAAGATATTAAGGGGTGGCAAGAATACACAGAAGAACTATACAAAAAAGATCTTCACGACCCAGATAATCATGATGGTGTGATCACTCACCTAGAGCCAGACATCCTGGAATGTGAAGTCAAGTGGGCCTTAGAAAGCATCACTACGAACAAAGCTAGTGGAGGTGATGGAATTCCAGTTGAGCTGTTTCAAATCCTGAAAGATGATGCTGTGAAAGTGATGCACTTAATATGCCAGCAAATTTGGAAAACTCAGCAGTGGCCACAGGACTGGAAAAGGTCAGTTTTCATTCCAATCCCAAAGAAAGGCAATTCCAAAGAATGCTCAAACTACTGCACAACTGCACTCATCTCACACGCTAGCAAAGTAATGCTCAAAATTCTCCAAGCCAGGCTTCAGCAACATGTGAACCGTGAACTTCCTGATGTGCAAGCTGGTTTTAGAAAAGGCAGAGGAATCAGAGATCAAATTGCCAACATCTGCTGGATCATGGAAAAAGCAAGAGAGTTCCAGAAAAACATCTATTTCTGCTTTATTGACTACACCAAAGCCTTTGACTGTGTGGATCACAATAAACTGGAAAATTCTGAAAGAGATGGGAATACCAGGCCACCTGATATGCCTCATGAGGAATTTGTATGCAGGTCAGGAAGCAACAGTTAGAACTGGGCATGGAACAACAGACTGGTTCCAAATAGGAAAAGGAGTTCGTCAAGGCTGTATATTGTCACCCTGTTTATTTAACTTCTATGCAGAGTACATCATGAGAAACGCTGGACTGGAAGAAACACAAGCTGGAGTCAAGATTGCTGGGAGAAATATCAATAACCTCAGATATGCAGATGACATCACTCTTATGGCAGAAAGTGAAGAGGAACTAAAAAGCCTCTTGATGAAAGTGAAAGTGGAGAGTGAAAAAGTTGGCTTAAAGCTCAACATTCAGAAAACGAAGATCATGGCATCTGGTCCCATCACTTCATGGGAAATAGATGGAGAAACAGTGGAAACAGTGTCAGAATTTATTTTGGGGGGCTCCAAAATCACTACAGATGTTGATTGCAGCCATGAAATTAAAAGGAACTTACTCCTTGGAAGGAAAGTTATGACCAACCTAGATAGCATATTCAAAAGCAGAGACATTACTTTGCCAACAAAGGTTCGCCTAGTCAAGGCTATGGTTTTTCCTGTGGTCATGTATGGATGTGAGAGTTGGACTGTGAAGAAGGCTGAGTGCCAAAGAATTGATGCTTTGGAACTGTGGTGTTGGAGAAGACTCTTGAGAGTCCTTTGGACTGCAAGGAGATCCAACCAGTCCATTCTGAAGGAGATCAGTCCTGGGATTTCTTTGGAAAGAATGATGCTAAAGCTGAAACTCCAGTACTTTGGCCACCTCATGCAAAGAGTTGACCCATTGGAGAAGACTCTGATGCTGGGAGGGATTGAGGGCAAGAGGAGAAGGGGACAACAGACGATGAGATGGCTGGATGGCATCACTGACTCAATGGATGTGAGTCTCAGTGAACTCCGGGAGTTGGTGATGGACAGGGAGGCCTGGCGTACTGAGATTCATGGGGTCGCAAACAGTCAGACATGACTGAGCGACTGATCTAATCTGATCTGATCTGATCCTTCTAAAACTCTTTCAAAAAATTGCAGAGGAAGGAACACTTCCAAACTCATTCTACAAGGCCACCCTCACCCTGATACCAAAACCAGACAAAGACAACACAAAAAAAGAAAACTATAGGCCAATATCACTGATGAACATAGATGCAAACATTCTCAGCAAACAGAATTCAACAACACATCAAAAAGCTCATACACCATGATCTAGTTGGATTTTTTCCAAGAATGCAAGGATTCATCAATATATGCAAATCAATTAATGTGATAGACCATACTAACAAATTGAAAGATAAAAACCATATGATCATCTCAATAGATGCAGAAAAAGCATTTGACAAAATCCAGCACCCATTTATGATTACAATGCTTCAAAAAATGGGCATAGAAGGAAATTACCTCAATACAGGAAAGGCCGTATATGATAAGCCTACAGCAAACATTATTCTCAATGGTGAAAAACTGAAAGCATTCCTCCGAAGATCAGGAACAAGACAACGGTGTTCACTTTCCCCACTATTATTCAACATAGTTCTGGAAGTCCTAGCTACAGCGATGAGAGAAGAAAAAGAAATAAAAGGAATCCAGATTGGAAAATAAGAAGTAAAGCTCTCACTGTTTGCAGATTACATGATACTGTACATAGAAAACCCTAAAGATAGTATCAGAAAATTACTAGAACTAATCAGTGAACTTGGCAAAGTTGCAGGATACAAAATCAATACAGAAAAATCACTTGCATTTCTATATACTAACAATGAAAAACTAGAAAGAGAAATTAAGGAATCAATCCCATTCACCATTGCAACAAAAAGAATTAAGATTCTTAATTTGGATCTTAATCTGGATCTAAGGATCCAGATTCAATGTGATCCCTATCAAATTACCAATGGCATTTTTCACAGAGCTAGAACAAAAAAAATCTCACAATTCATATGAAAACACAAAAGACCCTGAATAGCCAAAGCAGTCTTGAGAAAGAAGAATGGAGCTGGAGGAATCAACCTTTCTGACTTCAGATTATACTACAAAGCTACAATCATCAAGACAAAACCAGAAATATAGACCAATGGAACAAGATAGAAAGCCCAAAAATAAGCCTTTGCATTTATGGGCACCTTATTTTTGACAAAGGAGGCAAGAATATACAATGGGGCAAAGACAGCCTCTTCAATAAATGGTGCTGGGAAAACTGGACAGCTACATGTAAAAGAATGAAATTAGAACACTTCCTAACACCATACACAAAGATAAACTCAAAATGGATTAAAGACCTAAATGTAAGACCAGACATTATAAAACTCTTAGAGGAAAACATAGGCAGAACACTTGCTTTGATATAAATCAAAGCAAGATCCTCTATGACACACCTCCTAGAGTAATGGAAATAAAAAGAAAGTAAACAAGTGGGACCTGATTAAACTTAAAAGCTTTTGCACAGCAAAGGAAACTATCAGATCAGATCAGTCGCTCAGTCGTGTCCGACTCTTTGCGACCCCATGAACCGCAGCACACCAGGCCTCCCTGTCCATCACCAGCTCTCGGAGGTCACTCAGACTCACACCCATCGAGTCAGTGATGCCATCCAGCCATCTCATCCTCTGTCGTCCCCTTCTCCTCCTGCCCTCAATCCCTCCCAGCATCAGAGTCTTCTCCAATGAGTCAACTCTTCGCATGAGGTGGCCAAAATACTGGAGTTTCAGCTTTAGCATCATTCCTTCTAAAGAAATTCCAGGATTGATCTCCTTCAGAATGGACTGGTTGGATCTTCTTGCAGTCCAAGGGACTCTCAAGAGTCTTCTCCAACACCACAGTTCAAAAGCATCAATTCTTCGGCGCTCAGCCTTCTTCACAGTCCAGCTCTCACATCCATACATGACCACACGAAAGACCATAGCCTTGACTAGGCGAACCTTTGTTGGTAAAGTAATGTCTCTGCTTTTGACTATGCTATCTAGGTTGGTCATAACTCTCCTTCCAAGGAGTAAGCGTCTTTTAATTTCATGGCTGCAGTCACCATCTGCAGTGATTTTGGAGCCCAGAAAAACAAAGTCTGACACTGTTTCCACTGTTTCCCCATCTATTTCCCATGAAGTGATGGGACCAGATGCCATGATCTTCGTTTTCTGAATGTTGAGCTTTAAGCCAACCTTTTCACTCTCCACTTTCACTCTCAACAAGAGGCTTTTTAGCCCCTCTTCACTTTCTGCCATAAGAGTGGTGTCATCTGCATATCTGAGGTTATTGATATTTCTCCCGGCAATCTTGATTCCAACTTGTGTTTCTTCCAGTCCAGCATTTCTCATGATGTACTCTGCATATAAGTTAAATAAACATGGTGACAATATGCAGCCTTGACGTACTCCTTTTCCTATTTGGAACCAGTCTGTTGTTCCATGACCAGTTCTAACTGTTGCTTCCTGACCTGCATACAGATTTCTTAAGAGGCAGATCAGGTGGTCTGGTATTCCCATCTCTTTCAGAATTTTCCATAGTTTATTGTGATCCACACAGTCAAAGGCTTTGGCATAGTCAATAAAGCAGAAATAGATGTTTTTCTGGAACTCTCTTGCTTTTTCCATGATCCAGCGGATGTTGGCAATTTGATCTCTGGTTCCTCTGCCTTTTCTAAAACCAGCTTGCACATCAGGAAGTTCATGGTTCACATATTGCTGAAGCCTGGCTTGGAGAATTTTGAGCATTACTTTACTAGCGTGTGAGATGAGTGCAATTGTTCGGTAGTTTGAGCACTCCTTGGCATTGCCTTTCTTTGGGATTGGGATGAAAACTGACCTTTTCCAATCTTGTGGCCACTGCTGAGTTTTCCAAATTTGCTGGCATATTGAGTGCAGCACTTTCACAGCATCATCTTTCAGGACTTGGAATAGCTCCACTGGAATTCCATCACCTCCACTAGCTTTGTTCCTAGTGATGCTTTCTAAGGCCCATTTGACTTCACATTCCAGGATGTCTGGCTCTAGGTCAGTGATCACATCATCATGATTATCTAGGTCTTGAAGCTCTTTTTTGTACAGTTCTTCTGTGTATTCTTGCCACCTCTTCTTAATATCTTCTGCTTCTGTTAGGTCCACACCATCTCTGTCCTTTATCGTGCCCATCTTTGCTTTTAGAACTAACACCCAAAAAAGATGTCCTTTTCATTATAGGGGACTGGAATGCAAAAGTAGGAAGTCAAGAAACACCTGGAGTAACAGGCAAATTTGGCCTTGGAATATGGAATGAAGCAGGGCAAAGACTAATAGAGTTTTGCCAAGAAAATGCACTGGTCATAGCAAATACCCTCTTCCAACAACACAAGAGAAGACTCTATACATGGACATCACCAGATGGTCAACACCGAAATCAGATCGATTATATTCTTTGCAGCCAAAGATGGAGAAGCTCTATACAATCAGCAAAAACAAGACCAGGAGCTGACTGTGGCTCAGACCATGAACTCCTTATTGCCCAATTCAGACTCAAATTGAAGAAAGTAGGGAAAACTACTAGACCATTCAGGTATGACCTAAATCAAATCCCTTATGATTATACAGTGGAAGTGAGAAATAGATTTAAGGGCCTAGATCTGATAGATAGAGTGCCTGATGAACTATGGAATGAGGTTCGTGACATTGTACAGGAGACAGGGATCAAGACCATCCCCATGGAAAAGAAATGCAAAAAAGCAAAATGGCTGTCTGGGGAGGCCTTACAAATAGCTGTGAAAAGGAGAGAAGCGAAAAGCAAAGGAGAAAAGGAAAGATATAAACATCTAAATGCAGAGTTCCAAAGAATAGCAAGAAGAGATAAGAAAGCCTTCTTCAGGGATCAATGCAAAGAAATAGAGGAAAACAACAGAATGGGAAAGACTAGGGATCTCTTCAAGGAAACTATAAGCAAGGTGAAAAGCAGCCCTCAGAATGGGAGAAAATTATAGCAAATGAAACAACTGACAAAGGATTAATTTCCAAAACATACAAGCAGCTCATACAACTCAATGCCAGAAAAACAAACAACCCTATCAAAAAGGTGGGGAAAAGATCTAAACAGACATTTCTCCAAAGAAGACATACCGATGGCTAACAAACCCATGAAAGGATGCTTAACATTGCTCATTATTAGAGAAATACAAATCAAAACCAGAATGAGATATCACCTCACACCAGGCAGAATGGCCATCATCAAAAAGTCTACAAACAATAAATGCTGGAGAGGGTGTGGAAAAAAGGGAACACTCTTGCACTGTTGGTGGGAATGTAAATTGATACAGCCACTGTGGAAGACAGTATGGAGGTTCCTCATAAAGCTAGGAATAAAACCACCATATGACCCAGCAATCCCACTCCTAGGCATATACTCAGAGGAAAACAAAATTGAGAAAGATATATGTATCCCATTGTTCATTGCAGCACTATTTATAATAGCTATAACATGAAAGCAACCTAGATGTCCGTCAACAGATGAATGTATACAGAAGTTGTGGTACATATACACAATGGAATATTACTCAGCCATAAAAAGGAACATATTTGAGTAAGTTCTAATGAGGTGGATGAGCCTAGACCTTATTATACAGAGTGAAGTGTGTCAGAAAGAGAAAGATAAATATTATATTCTAATGCACATATACGGAATCTAGAAAAATGGTACTGAAGAATTTATTTACAGGGCAGCAATGGAGAAACAGACAGAAAACAGACTTATGGACCTGGGGAGAGGGGAGGAGAGGGTTAAATGTGTGGAAAGAGTAACATGGAAACTTACATTACCATATGTAAAATAGATAGCCAACAGGAATTTGCTGTATGGCTCAGGAAACTCAAACAGGAGCTCTGTATCAACCTAGAGGGGTGGGATACGGAGGGAGATGGGAGGGAGGTTCAAGAGGGAGGGAATATATGTATACCTGTGGCTGATTCATGTTGAGGTTTGACAGAAAACAACAAAATTCTGTAAAGCAATTATCCTTCAATAAAAAAGAAAAAGAAAAAAAATAAACTGTTAGATGCTTGCTGTTGCTGCTGCTAAGTCGCTTCAGTCATGTCCGACTCTGTGCGATCCCATAGACTGTGTAGCCCACCAGGCTCCTCTGTCTCTGGGATTCTCCAGGCAAGAATACTGGAGTGGGTTGCCATTTCCTTCTCCAGTTAGATGCTTAGTCTCTGAAAAAAAGATACAAGGTGTTATATTACTATGATAAATGCAATGAAGAGATAAATATAAGCATCACAGGAGAGCTAGAAAAGGCACAATCACTCCTGGTTGATAAAATAACAAAAAGTTTCCCAGAAGGAGAAAATTTAGATATTCTAAGATGAAGGGTAAAGTCATTTCAAGTGATGGCAGTGTAAGAGCACAGAGGTGAGGAAGCTGCTGCTGCTGCTAAGTCGCTTCAGTCGTGTCTGACTCTGTGCTCCCCCGTCCCTGAGATTCTCCAGGCAAGAACACTGGAGTGGGTTGCCATTTCTTTCTCCAGTGCATGAAAGTGAAAAGTGAAAGTGAAGTCGCTCAGTCGTGTCCGACTCTTAGCGACCCCATGGACTGCAGCCCATCAGGCTCCTCCGTCCATGGAATTTTCCAGGCAAGAGTACTGGAGTGGGGTGTCATTGCCTTCTCCGAGGTGAGGAAGCTGCTGTTGCTGCTACTGCTGCTAAGTCGCCTCAGTCGTGTCCGACTCTGTGCGACCCCATAGAGGGCAGCCCACCAGGCTCCCTGGGATTCTCCAGGCAAGAACACTGGAGTGGGTTGCCATTTCTTTCTCCAATGCATGAAAGTGAAAAGTGAAAGTGAAGTCGCTCAGTCGTGTCAGACTCTTAGCGACCCCATGAACTGCAGCCCATCAGGCTCCTCCCTCCATGGAATTTTCCAGGCAAGAGTACTGGAGCGGGGTGCCATTGCCTTCTCCGAGGTGAGGAAGCTACAGAACATAAATGTTGAACAGTTTTCCTGCTGTATCACATACATGAAGAAGCCTTTAGAAAACAAGAATGCCAGGTAGAGAAGTTTAGTCTTAGCTTATGGGTAGTAAAGACATGCTTCATCTATTTGTCATACTTTTCATCCTCAAATAACTTTTGTAAAATTACACAGAAATTTGAACTTCCTTGGTGGTCTAGTGACCAAGACTCCACGCTCCTGATGCAGGGGCCCAGGTTCAATCCCTGGTCAGGGAACTAGATCCCACAGGCTGCAGCTAAAGATTCTTCATCTAACAGTTAAAAGACCCAGCTGAGTCAAAAAAATAAGTAAATAAATAAACATTTTTTAAAAATAGACAGAAATCTCTTTTTGCAATTCATCTGAGCATATGTGAAAGTTTCCCCTCATGACCCTATACATTGTCTAATTAAAACCAAGTTTTAGTCATTGGTCAGCCAAAGAATTTCCTGGGTGTTCGATGCAGGAGACAGGGTGCTCAGGGCTGGTGTACTGGGATGACCCTGAGGGATTGGATGGGGAGGGAGGTGGGAGGGGGGTTCAGGATGGGGAACACATGTACACCTATGTCTGATTCATGTCAATGTATGGCAAAAACCACTACAGTAATGTAAGGTAATTAGCCTCCAACTAAAATAAATAAATTAATTTAAAATGTTTTTAAAAAGGAAAAAAATAAAGACCGCAGGCCAAGCATTAAAACAAACAAACAAACAAACCCAAAGAATCTCCTGGCTAAGTGGTCTCTTGGGACAGGGGAATAAACTAGAGATGGCAGAGTAAGGAAAGCCTGATCCTTTCAAGTTATGGCTTCAGAAACACTTTAAGCTATCAAGGGCTATGAAAAGAAGTAAGGTTATGCTTGTCCTATTACATAGGATCACCTCTGGGATAAACACTTAAATGACATAAAAAATATATGCATAAAAAGAACAAAAGTTCATGACAGATTGATTTCAAGATTCACTATAAAGCTAAAGTAATTCATTATTTGTGAAAGGATAAACATGCAGATCAATGAAATAGAAGAGAAAACCCAGAACTAGAGCTACACATTGGCAATCAGTTGATTTTTTGACAGTGGTGCCAAGTTATTCAATGGGGAAAGGAAAGTCTTTACAACAAATGGTGTTGGAACTGCTGAATATACATATGAGAAAAAAATTAAACCTCAATCTTTATCTCACATCATACATGAAGATTAACTCAAGATTAATTCATATATATCTAAATACAAAAGCTAAAGCTATGAAACTGTAGAATAAAACATAAAAGTTTGTGACCTTGGAGTGGGATTTCTCAGAGAACAGAAAAAAAGAAATTATTTAAAAACTGATCATTTGAACTTAATCAAAATTTAGAACTTTTTACTACTTAAGAGATATCGTTAAGCAAGTGAAAACACAGTTATGGACTAGAAAAAACTGTCCATAGTTCTTTATATAATAGACAAAGGACTTGTAAATAGGACATATAAAGAACTCCTATAATTCAGTAAAAGAAAGGCAAACAATTTTTAAAAATGGACTGAAGACTTGGACAGATCCCTCACCAAAGAAGATAATTGGATTGAACAATGTGTTCAATATCAGAAAAATGCACATAATAACCATAGTAACACACGACTACCCACCCACCAAAATGGCTAAAATTAAAAAGACTGACAATACCAAGTGGTGGGAAGCGTACTTGCAGAACAAATGGAACTCTCAAGTATTTGCTGCTGATAATAAAAATATGGTACAACCACTTGGAAAATGATTTGATAGCTTCTTATATTAACTATCATACATTTGCCATATGATCAAGAATTCTACTCCTACGCATTCACCCAAGGAAAATGGAAACATATGCTATGCTATGCTAAGTCACTTCAGTCGTGTCCGACTCAGTGTGACCCCACAGATGGCAGCCCACCAGGCTCCACCGTCCCTGGGATTCTCCAGGCAAGAACACTGGAGTGGGTTGCCATTTCCTTCTCCAGTGCATGAAAGTGAAAAGAGAAAGTGAAGTCGCTCAGTCATGTCCGACTCTTAGCGACCCCATGGACTGCAGCCTACCAGGCTCCTCCGTCCGTGGGATTTTCCAGGCAAGAGTACTGGAGTGGGGTGCCATTGCCTTCTCCAATGGAAACATACGTCTACCCAAAAACTTATCCATGAATATTTATAGAGGCCTTATGCATAATAGCTGCAAAATGTAAAAAATTCAATTATCTATCAACAGGTAAATGGGTAAATAAATTATTATGTATGCATACAATGAAATGCATACTCAGCAGTAAAAAGAAACAAACTATATATGCATGCAGTAACAGAATGAATCTCAAGAAGTTATGCATGCATAAAAGAGCACATACTGTGTGATCAAATTTATGTAATATTCCAGCAAATGCAAACTAGTCTACAAAAACAGAAAACAAATCAGTGGCTGTATGGGATGGAGGCAGAGGATAAAAACGACTACCAAGGGGCTAGGGAAGGTTTTGGAATGATGGAAAATTCTGTTTCTCAGTGGCAGCTGTTACACTGGTTTCAAAACTCATTGAGCTGCATACTCTAAATGAATGCAGTTTATTACATGTAAATCATACCTCACTAAAGAATGAGAGATCCTAGGCATGCCAGGTGCAGTGTTAGGGCCTTGTGGAACACACAGAAGAGTAGATTTTACACTCCCCAGACTTCAGAGTAGAACATGAAATGTGCATAGTGTTCAGTAAAGATAGAAGCCTTTTCCTTTACCATCTTTCCTGTCTTAACCACCCAACAAATATTTTTTTAAAGTCAAATTGCATGCCAGGCATTTGGCTCAAAGTTAAAAGTTTCCAAAGGCAGGTAAACAGCCTTTATGAGGTCCCTAGACTCCCAGAGCCTCCAGTGTTGGGGTGGGAGTGGGGAGACAGCAATGCCTACTACAATCTAGAATGATGATTTCTGTCAGGGGAGGGAGAGCATATAGGATGGCAGTGACTTGCATTTGTTTGGTTATGGATGAGTGATGACTTCCTGGAGCAAGTGACATCTAAATTCATATTGAAAGAGTGAATTGTTGTTAATCAAAACAATGCTAGCTGTCACCCCACAAATGTTCCCTTTCAGCATCAACAATGACATCTAATACGCTTGTGTATATATTTTGGGTTAATGCTTCCCCAACTCACCAGTTTTTTAAAAAAGTTTTTAAAATTGGGGGTAATCTATACATGCTTTTAGTTTAAAACCAAAAATGTACATGTGTGTTAACCAAAATCCTAATACTTTCATGACTAAAGTCCTAACCCAACTTTGCACACTATAGCTTAGTATACTGTTACACACTATAAGTAAGTGTTAGTCACTCAGTCGTGCCCAACTCCTTGCAACCCCATGGACTGCAGCCCACCAGGATCCTCTGTCCATGAGATTTTCCAGGCCAGGCAAGGATACTGGAGTGGGTTGCCATTTCCTTCTCCAGGGATCTTCTGAACCCAGGGATCGAACCTGGGTCTCTTACACTACAGGCAGATTCTTTACTGACTGAGCTACAAGGGAAGCCCAATACATTATGCTATGCATTATAGCTTGTTATAACTACACAAAAATATGCATGATTAATTCACAGTGTTTCAGGTATACAGTCAAGTGATTCAGTTATACATATACATATACGGAGATATATATCTATTCTTTTTTTTTCTTGGCCACAGCACATGGCATGTGGGATACTTAGTTCCCTGACCAGGGACTGAACCTGTCCCCCTTGTATTGGAAGGGCAGAATCCTAACCACTGGACTGCCAAGGAAGTCTCTCAAATACATATACATATATATAGATATACATATACATATATATACACACACATATCTATATTCAGTGACTTCCCTCATAGCTCAGACGGTAAAGTGATTGTCTACAATGCAGGAGACCTGGGTTCGATCCCTGGGTAGCAAAGATTCCCCGGAGAAGGAAACGGCAACCCACTCCAGTACTCTTGCCTAGAAAATCCCATGGAAGGAGGAGCTTGGTGCAGGCTACTGTCCATGGGGTGGCAAAGGGTAGGGCACGACTGAGCGACTTGGCTTCACTTCACTTCTCTTCACTTCAGTCACTCAGTTGTGTCTGACCCTTTGGACCCCATGGACTGCAGCACGCCAGGCCTCCCTGTCCATCACCAACTCCCAGAGTTTACTCAAACTCACATCCATTGAGTCGGTGATGCCTTCCAACCATCTCATTTTCTGTCATCCCCATCCCCTCCTGCCCTCAATCCCTCTTAGCGTCAGGGTCTTTTCCAATGAGTCAACTCTTCGCATGAGGTGGCCAAATTGGAGTTTCAACTTTAGCATCAGCCCTTCCAATGAACACTTAGGACTAATCTCCTTTAGGATGGACTGGTTGGATCTCCTTGCAGTCCAAGGGACACTCAAGAGTCTTCTCCAACATCACAGTTCAAAAGCATCAATTCTTTAGTGCACAGCTTTCTTTATAATCCAACATTCACATCCATACATGACTACTGGAAAAACCAAAGCCTTGACTAGATGGACCTTTGTCGGCAAAGTAATATCTCTGTTTTTTAATATGCTGTCTAGGTTGGTCATAACTTTCCTTCCAAGGAGTAAGCGTCTTTTAATTTCATGGCTGCAGTCACCATCTGCAATGATTTTGGAGCCCCCCCCCAAAATGAAGTCTGTCCTATTTCCACTGTTTCCCCATCTATTTCCCATGAAGTGATGGGAACAGATGCCATGATCTTCGTTTTCTGAATGTTGAGCTTTAAGTCAACTTTTTCACACTCCTCTTTCACCGTCATCAAGAGGCTCTTTAGTTATTCTGCACTTTCTGCCATAAGGGTGATGTCATCTGCATATCTGAGGTTATTAATACTTCTCCCAACAATCTTGATTCCAGCTTGTGCTTCTTCTAGCCCAGTGTTTCTCATGCTGTACTCTGCATATAAGTTTAATAAACAGGGTGACAATATACAGCCTTGACATACTCCTTTTCCTATTTGGAACCAGTCTGTTGTTCAATATCCAGTTCTAACTGTTGCTTCTTGACCTGCATACAAATTTCTCAGGAGACGGATCAGGTGGTCTGGTATTCCCATTTCTTGAAGAATTTTCCACAGTTTATTGTGATCCACACAGTCAAAGGCTTTGGCATAGTCAAGAAAGCAGAAATAGATGTTTTTCTGGAACTCTCTTGCTTTTTCCATGATGCAGTAGATGTTGGCAATTTGATCTCTGGTTCCTCTGCCTTTTCTAAAACCAACTTGAACATCTGGAAGTTCATGGTTCACATATTGTTGAAGCCTGGCTTGGAGAATTTTGAGCATTACCTTGCAGGCATGTGAGATGAGTGCAATTGTGCGGTAGTTTGAGCATTCTTTGGCATTGCCTTTCTTTGGGATTGGAATGAAAATTGACCTTTTCCAGTCCTGTGGCCACTGCTGAGTTTTCCAAATTTGCTGGCATATTGAGTGTAGCACTTTCACAGCATCATCTTTCAGGATTTGAAATAGCCCAACTGGAATTCCATCACCTCCACTAGCTTTATTCATAGTGATGCTTTCTAAGGCCCACTTGACTTCACATTCCAGGATGTCTGGCTCTAGGTGAGTGATCACACCATCGTGATTATCTGGGTCATGAAGATCTTTTTTGTACAGTTCTTCTGTGTATTCTTGCCACCTCTTCTTAATATCTTGTGCTTGTGTTAGGTCCATACCATTTCTGTCCTTTATCGAGCTCATCTTTGCATGAAATGTTCCCTCGGTATCTCTGATTTTCTTGAAGAGATCTCTGCTACTGCTAAGTCACTTCAGTGGTGTCTAACTCTGTGCAATCCCATAGATGGCAGCCCACCAGGCTCCCCTGTCCCTGGGATTCTCCAGGCAAGAATACTGGAGTGGGTTGCCCTTTCCTTCTCCAATGCAGGAAAGTGAAAAGTGAAAGTGAAGTCAGTCATGTCCGACTCTTAGCGACCCCATGGACTACAGCCTACCAGGCTCCTTCGTCCATGGGATTTTCCAGACAAAAATACTGGAGTGGAGTGCCATTGCCTTCCCCGTGAAGAGATCTCTAGTCTTTCCCATTTTATTGTTTTCCTCTATTTCTTTGCACTGATCACTGAGGAAGGCTTTCTTATCTCTCCTTGCTATTCTTTGCAACTCTGCATTCAAATGGGAACATCTTTCCTTTTCTCTTTTGCTTTTTGCGTCTCTTCTTTTCACAGTTATTTGTATGGCCTCCTCAGATAGACATTTGGTTTTTTTGCATTTCTTTTCCATGGGGATGGTTTTGGTTCATCTCCTGTATACTGTCACAAACCTCCATCCATAGTTTATCAGGCACTCTGTCTATCAGATCTAGTCCCTTAATCTATGTCTCACTTCCACTGTATAATCATAAGGTATTTGATTTAGGTTGTACCTGAATGGTTTAGTGGTTTTCCCTACTTTCTTCAATTTGAGTCTGAATTTGGCAATAAGGAGTTCATGATCTGAGCCACAGTCAGCTCCTGGTCTTGTTTTTGTTGACTGTATAGAGCTTCTCCATCTTTGGCTTAATCTGATACAATTAATTACACTGTAAAGTCAGACTTTAAAAGAGAGAAAGCAATAGTCTTCATATAAGACATGACAAAAGAAGCCTTATTGAATCTATTCCTTCCTCTAAAAGAGAGTAGGGGGTGTTTCTTAATGAAGACGGTTAACCCTATGCTAGGGTGTCTGGAGGTTCGTGACATGTACAGGAGACAGCGATCAAGAACATCCCCAAGAAAAAGAAATGCAAAAAAGCAAATGGCTGTCTGAGGAGGACTTACAAATAGCTGTGAAAAGAAGAGAAGTGAAAAGCAAAAGAGAAAAGGAAAGATATAAGCAATGGAATGCAGAGTTTCAAAGAATAGCAAGGAGAGATAAGAAAGCCTTCCTCAGCAATCAATGCAAAGAAATAGAGGAAAACAACAGAATGGGAAAAACTAGAGATTTCTTCATGAAAATTAGAGATACCAAGGGAACATTTCATGCAAAGATGAGCTCGATAAAGGACAGAAATGGTATGGACCTAACAGAAGCAGAAGATATTAAGAAGAGATGGCAAGAATACACAGAAGAACTGTACAAAAAAAATCTTCATGACCCAGATAATCACAATGGTGTGATCACTGACCTAGAGCCAGACATCCTGGAATGTGAAGTCAAGTGGGCCTTAGAAAGCATCACTATGAATAAAGCTAGTGGAGGTGATGGAATTCCAGTTGAGCTATTTCAAATCCTGAAAGATGATGCTGTGAAAGTGCTACACTCAATATGCCAGCAAATTTGGAAAACTCAGCAGTGGCCACAGGACTGGAAAAGGTCAGTTTTCATTCCAATCCCGAAGAAAGGCAATGCCAAAGAATGCTCAAACTACCGCACAATTGCGCTCATCTCACACACTAGTAAAGAAATGCTCAAAATTCTCCAAGCCAGGCTTCAACAATATGTGAACCATGAACTTCCAGATGTTCAAGTTGGTTTTAGAAAAGGCAGAGGAACCAGAGATCAAATTGCCAACATTTGCTGGATCATTGAAAAAGCAAGATCTATTTCTGCTTTCTTGACTATGCCAAAGCCTTTGACTGTGTGGATCACAATAAACTGTGGAAAATTCTTCAAGAGATGGGAATACCAGACCATCTGACTTACCTCTTGAGAAACCTATATGCAGATCAGGAAGCAACTGTTAGAACTGGACATGGAACAACAGACTGGTTCCAAATAGGAAAAGGAGTACATCAAGGCTGCATATTGTCACCCTATTTATTTAACTTATATGCAGAGTACATCATGAGAAACGCTGGGCTAGAAGCACAAGCTGGAATCAAGATTGCTGGGAGAAACATCAATAACCTCAGATATGTAGATTACACCACCCTTATGGCAGAAAGTGAAGAGGAACTAAAGAGCCTCTTGATGAAAGTGAAAGAGGGGAGTGAAAAAGTTGGCCTAAAGCTCAACATTCAGAAAACTAAGATCATGGCATCTGGTCCCATCACTTCATGGGAAATAGATGTGGAAACAGTGTCAGACTTTATTTTCTTGGGCTCCAAAATCACTGCAGATGGTGATTGCAGCCATGACATTAAAAGACGCTTACTCCTTGGAAGGAAAGTTATGACCAATATAGACAGCATATTCAAAAGCAGACACATTACTTTGCCAACAAAGGTCCATCTAGTCAAGGCTATGGTTTTTCCAGTGGTCATGTATGGATGTGAGAGTTGGACTGTGAAGAAAGCTGAGTGCCGAAGAATTGATGCTTTTGAACTGTGGTGTTGGAGAAGACTCTTGAGAGTCCCTTGGACTGCAAGGAGATCCAACCAGTCCATTCTAAAGGAGATCAGTCCTGGGATTTCTTTGGAGGGAATGATGCTGAAGCTGAAACTCCAATACTTTGGCCACCTCATGCGAAGAGTTGACTCATTGGAAAAGACTCTGATGCTGGGAGGGATTGGGGGCAGGAGGAGAAGGGGATGACAGAGGATGAGATAGCTGGATGGCATCACCGACTTGATGGACATGAGTTTGAGTGAACTCTGGGAGTTGGTGATGGACAGGGAGGCCTGAGCCAGACACGACTGAGCGACTGAACTGAGAGTGTCTGAAAAACTGAGGGATAGTTTTGTGGTTGTCACAAAGATTGGGAGAGCTATTTTCATTCAGAAGTTAAAGCCAGGGATGCCAAATGTCCTTCAGTGCTCCTGACAATCCCCCACATACAAAATTACTGTGCCCTCCATGCTAACAGCATCCACACTGAGAAAGGCCATTAGAAGATCTCCAATGGCCTTTCCAGATCTGAAAGTCTGTTAGTGAATTCTAGTCACTCATTTGAACTAGTATTGCTTTACTATTGTAAATTTCAAATGTAATAAGCAGACAATATCAGCCAACTAGGCATCTGTGATGATTGATTTTATGTGTCTATTTGGCCCTGCAATGGTACTAACATTAACAGTCAAACATTATTCTAATTAAACCTGTGATGGTTTTGGGGTGAGAAAGTGAAATTTAAGTCGCTCAGTCGTGTGAGACTCTTTCCGACCCCATGGACTGTAGCCCACCAGGCTCCTCCATCCATGGGGTTCTCCAGGCAAGAGTACTGGAGTGGGTTGCCATTTCCCTTGGATGAGATTAACATTTAAATCAGTGGACTTAAAAAAAAAACTTTTTTCTTTTACATTGGAGTATAGCTGATTAACAATTCTGTGATAGTTTCAGGTGGAGAGTGAAGGGGCTCAGCCATATATGTACATGTATGCGTTCTTCCCCAAACACCCCTCCTACCCAAGCCCCAACATAACATTGAGCAGAGTTGCCTGTGCTATACAGTAGGAACTTGTTGGTTATCCATTTTCAATATAGCGGTGTATACATGTAGATCCCAGACTCCCTATCTCTTCCCCCCATCTTTTCTCCCTGGCAACCATAAGTTCATTCTCTAAGGCTGTGAGTCTGTTTCTGTTTTGCAAATAAGTTCATTTGTATCATTTCTTTTTGGATTCCACATAAAAGGAATGTCATTATGTAAATCAGTGGACTTTGAGTAAAGCAGATTGTCCTCCATAATGCAGGTGGGCTTCATCCAATCAGTTGAAGGCCTGAATAGAACAAAAAAGTGACTGCCCACAAGCAAGAGAGAATTCTGCCAGCAGATGGGCTTTGAATCTGAACTGTAGATTTTGAACTTTCCAGACTTCATAACTGAGTGAGCGAATCCCTTTAAACCTGCCCCCCCACCCCCCCACACACACTTCCTATTGCTCCCATTTCTCTGGAGAACTCTCACTAAATGTGCAATGGTTAAAGGAAATTATCATGTTTACCTTAGCTATGGATAGCCATGGTCTCATTAAGTGTACATCTCAAACCTTAAACATTTCAAGTATTTGAATTTTAGAATGTCCCTGAGCATTTTACTAAGCATGTTTTCCTCTGCACTTTTAAATTCACGTACACTGTGAGGGCCTTCCTGATAGCTCAGTTGGTAAAGAAATTGCCTGCAATACAGAAGACCCTGGTTGGATTCCTGGGTCAGGAAGATCTGCTGGAGAAGGGATAGAATACCCACTCCAGTATTCTTGGGCTTGCCTTGTGGCTCAGCTGGGAAAGAATCAGCCTACAGTGTGGGAGACCTGGGTTTGATTCCTGGGATGGAAAGATCCCCTGGAGGAGGGAAAGGCTACCCACTCCAGTATTCTGGCCTGGAGAATTCGATGGGCTGTATAGGTGTCACAAAGAGTCGGACACTACTGAGCGACTGTCACTTTCACATTTTGAGGAGGTGTGTGTGTGTGTGTGTGTGTGTGTGTTAGTTGCTCAGTTGTGTCCGACTCTTGGTAACCCCATGGACTGTAGTCCATCAGGCTCCTCTGTCCATGGATTTCTGCAGGCAAGAATACTGGAGTGGGTTGCCATTTCCTTCTCCAGGGGATCTTCCTGGCCCAGGAATCGAACCTGGGTCTCCTGCATTGCAGGCAGATGCTTTACTATCTGAGGTACTGTAATCTATATGTTTCTAATTATTTACACTTAACTGATCAAAATCTCTTTCCACAGTTGTCGCTCTGAGCTTTCTGAATGCTTTAGCTCTACCAAGTCTTTGTTCTAAGAATCCAAAGTCACTTTTTGCTCATTCAAAGAAATGAAATAAAGTAAAAACCCAAGCTGGAGTAAATCTGAAATGTATAATTTTTTAATTTAGTTCTTACTCCCCTTCTAGAGGCATATTTATTTTTACTTATCACATTTTAATTAGGAAAAACCTGCCTTGGACCTAAAACCTATTGAAGGTTCTCTTGCAGACATATTTTTAAATATAGATCTTCAAAAGCAGCAAGTCATTTTTGTATCAAGCTTATTTACATTAAGTATATTTCTTTTCTTGCCTTGGTTATATATACTAATGACGGACTTACTAGTGATTCAAGGTGAGTGAATCCAAGTGTATTAGAGGTTGGTTTTCTTTTCCCCTTTAAGTGCCTCAGGTAATACTGTAAAGTCCATGTAATTTAATCTATGTAATTACCTTTTCAACACAAAAAACTTCTGTGGTGTTGCCTTATTCCAACAAAACTAGCCCTATCGGATCCAACAGATGAATATTCCTGAGACACCATACAACAACACTCCAATATCGACACAAGATATAGAAAAAGCAGATACTGACAAAGAAATTAGAAATGCAACTTTGCACCTCTAAGGTGCTAACTTGCATTTTTAATTTAAACATGAGATCTCAGGACTTTTACTTTAGTTCTTACTCCCCTTCTAGAGGCACACTGAGAGAAGGACATGAGGGACACATTATTATTAGTCAGGGTGCTGACTTTAACTTATAGATAGTAGTGAATTTCTTAAGGCTGATTAATATTCTTTTAAACAATTTAAAGATTACAAATATTTTTTAAAAACTCCTGTTTCTCTGGCTTTTATACCTAAACTTTAATTTCAGAATTGTTCATTTATCTCTATTATTCCAGACTCTAAGATAGTAACAGTTAATTAACCTGGCAATGATTGTCGTCTGTTTTTCAGAGAATTAAGCATATAATATGAACCATGCACCAGACAAAAGTTGGTCTTCAAACAGTTAGGTACTTAATGCTTAAAATTATCAAGTTAGATACAGAGATGCTTTTTAAGGGAATGAAACAGAATTAAGCAATTTAAAAAAAATACATTTATTTGATTGCTTTTCAAATTAAAATAAATTTTTTCCTCAATCCCAAAGTAATATTAACAAAACTACAGAGAAGCAGAAAGAAAGAAATAAAGGATATATTCAGGTCCACCACCCACCCAGAGATAAACATGTTGACAATTCAGTGCAAAGCCATCTGGTGCAGAGATGAACTCAGATCCCAGAGTAAGGCCGTATACTTTCAAATTTGGCTCCACCATTTACCACAATTTACATCTGTGAGCTAGTGATTTAATTTCTCTGTCTCTTCTTCTTCATCTGTAAAATAGAGGTGCAAGGATATGGTGAAGATTATGAGACAAATCATGCAAGATCCCAGGCATATAGCAAACCTTCAGTGAACATTAACTCTTTGTTCAACTTTCTAGATCCTTTTTGTCTTAGCATTTTCATCTAAGGACAATGATGAGTTTGATTTACATTTGAAAAGAGCACTGAGTGTCTCAGAAGATAGTCACTGAAGACAGTTATAATCAGATAATGTCTCAGAAGATCAGGTCAGTTCAGTTGCTCAGTTGTGTCTGACTCTTTGCGACCCCATGGACTGCAGCACTCTAGGCTTCTCTGTCCATCACCAACTCCTGGAACCTACTCAAACTCATGTCCATTGCGTTGGTGATGCCATCCAATCATCTCATCCTATATCTTCCCCTTCTCCTTCCACCTTTGATCTTTTCCAGCATCGGGGTCTTTTCCAACGAGTAGTTCTTTGAGTAGTTCCAATGAGTAGCCAAAGTATTGGAGTTTCAGCTTCAGCATCAGTCCTTCCAATAAATATTCAGGACTGATTTCCTTTAGGATGGACTGGTTGGATCTCCTTGCAGTCCAAGAGACTCTCAAGAGTCTTCTCCAACACCTTCAAAAGCATCAATTCTTTGGCACTCAGCTTTCTTTATAGTCCAACTCTCACATACATACATGACTACTGGAAAAACCATAGCTTTGACTAGATGGACATTTGTCGGTAAAGTAATGTCTCTGCTTTTTAATATGCTGTCTAGGTTTGATTTTTCTTCCAAAAACCAAGTGTCTTTTAATTTCATGGCTGCAATCACCATCTGCAGTGATTTTGGAGCCCCAAAAAACAAAGTCTCTCACTATTTCCATTCTTTCCCCATCTATTTGCCATGAAGTGATGGGATAGGATGCCATGATCTTCGTTTTCTGAATGTTGAGCTTTATGCCAACTTTTTCACTGTCCTCTTTCATTTTCATCAAGAGGCTCTTTAGTTCTTCACTTTCTGCCATGACGGTGGTGCCATCTGCATATCTGAGGTTATTGATATTTCTCCCAGCAATCGTGACTCCAGCTTGTGCTAAAAATGTAGCTTCAGCCCAGCACTTTGCATGATGTACTCTGCATATAAGTTAAATAAGCATGGTGACAATTTACAGCCTGACATACGTCTTTCCAGCACTGTTGGAAACAGTCTGTTGTTCCATGTCCGGTTCTAACTGTTGCTTCTTGACCTGTAAACAGATTTCTCAGCAGGCAGGTCAGGTGCTCTGGTATTCCCATCTCTTGAAGAATTTTCCCCAGTTTATTGTGATCCACACAGTCAAAGGCTTTGATGTAGTCAATAAAGCAAAAGTAGATGTTTTTCTGGAACTCTCTTGCTTTTTCCATGATCCAGTGGATGTTGGCAATTTGATTTCTCGTCCCTGTGCCCTTTCTAAATCCAGCTTGAACATCTGGAAGTTCACAGTTCTAGTACTGTTGAAGGCTGGCTTGGAGAATTTTGAGCATTACTTTTTCTAGCAGATGAGTGCAATTATGCGGTAGTTTGAGCATTCTTTGGCATTGCCTTTCTTTGGGATTATAATCAAAATGTATTTTCCTTCTTGCTGTTGTTTAGTTGCTAAGTCATGTCCTTCTCTTTGGCAGCCTACCAGGCTTCTCTGTCCATGGGATTTTCCAGTAAGAATAATGGAGTAGGTTACCATTTCCTTCTCCAGGGAATCTTCCTTCTCCAGGGATCAAATCTGCATCACTTGCATCTCCTGCATGGGCAGGTGGGTTCTTTACTGCTGCACCACTAACAAAGCCGAATTTCATCCTATCTTTTTTAAACTTTTATTTTAGAAGAAGGACATTGTGGATAAAATCTTATTACTCCTAAAATCAAGGCTGGTGATTTTAAAGCCCAAGCAAGCTCTTCTTCCAAAAAACAAAATATATTTATCATTCAACAACTTTTCATGCAGTAACAAATGTTTCAGTCTCTCCTACACAGATTGTCTCATTTAATGCTCACACAAAACTCTTTTGACAGCATAAAACATTAGAATTAACTCTATTTTTTTAGCTAACTCTTCCCTTAGATACAGGACAGATTATTATCATTTCCATTGGCTCTTGAAGACCATATTTAGATTTGGGGAGAAGTAAAATCACACATCTCTGTGCTCAACATTGAAAGTTAAAAAATCCATGTGCTTCTCCTATTTTTTCTTATCTTATTTAGAGATACCACCACCCAGGAATTGAGTCATACTATTAGCCTGAGTCACTCTATGCCCCTCTCTCTTTATCCCTCACATTCCATGAAATACCGAGTCCAGTTGATTATGTCTCTTAAATGCCTTTGGAAACAACTCTTTACCTTCCATCTTCTTTGGCACTGACTTCAGGTCTGCAGCAGTGGCCTTAGAGTTCATCTCCCTGCCTCTAGTCGTACCCACTGACTTCTGCCAAAGGGAAAACTCTTCTTTGACCACCCATTATTTACAGACTAATGGCAGAAGGCTTTTCATAATCTGGCCCCTTCCCAACTAACAAGATATCCATTTATAAATGATATGCCCAAGTATTAACATTATGCTGTAAAATATACCTCTCCAGTGGCAAAAACACGAATGTCTACTCTTTAGAGCACTGTCTTCATGTTATCAAGGAAACCAGGAAGTTGAACTAATGATTATAAGGTAGTATTTGGTCTTATTGCCAAATTCAGACTTCAATTAAAGAAAGTAGGGAAAACCACTAGACCATTCAGGTATGACCTAAATCAAATCCCTTATGATTATACAGTGGAAATGAGAAATAGATTTAAGGGCCTAGATCTGTTAGATAGAGTTCCTGATGAACTATGGAATGAGGTTCGTGACATTGTACAGGAGACAAGGATCAAGACCATCCCCATGGAAAAGAAATTCAAAAAAGCAAAATGGCTGTCTGGGGAGGCCTTACAAATAGCTGTGAAAAGGAGAGAAGCAAAAAGCAAAGGAGAAAAGGAAAGATATAAACATCTGAATGCAGAGTTCCAAAGAATAGCAAGAAGAGATAAGAAAGCCTTTTTCAGTCATCAATACAAAGAAATAGAGGAAAACAAGAGAATGGGAAAGACTAGGGATCTCTTCAAGAAAATCAGAGATACCAAAGGAACATTTCATGCAAAGATGGGCTCGATAAAGGACAGAAATGGTATGGACCTAACACAAGCACAAGATTTTAAGAAGAAGTGGCAAGAATACACAGAAGAACTGTACAAAAAAGATCTTCACGACTCAGATAATCATGATGGTGTGATCACTGACCTAGAGCCAGACATCCTGGAATGTGAAGTCAAGTGGGCCTTAGAAAGCATCACTACGAACAAAGCTAGTGGAGGTGATGGAATTCCAGTGGAGCTATTCCAAATCCTGAAAGATGATGCTGTGAAAGTGCTACACTCAATATGCCAGCAAATTTGGAAAACTCAGCAGTGGCCACAGGACTGGAAAAGGTCAGTTTTCATTCCAGTCCCAAAGAAAGGCAATGCCAAAGAATGCTCAAACTACCGCACAATTGCACTCATCTCATACGCTAGTAAAGGAATGCTCAAAATTCTCCAAGCCAGGCTTCAGCAATATGTGAACTGTGAACTTCCTGATGTGCAAGTTGGTTTTAGAAAAGGCAGAGGAACCAGAGATCAAATTGCCAACATCCACTGGATCATGGAAAAAGCAAGAGAGTTCCAGAAAAACATCTAATTCTGCTTTATTGACTATGCCAAATCCTTTGACTATGTGGATCACAATAAACTGTGGAAAATTCTGAAAGAGATGGGAATACCAGACCACCTGATCTGCCTCTTGAGAAATCTGTATGCAGGTCAGGAAGCAACAGTTAGAACTGGACATGGAACAACAGACTGGTTCCAAATAGGAAAAGGAGTACGTCAAGGCTGTATATTGTCACCCTGTTTATTAAACTTATATGCAGAGTACATCATGAGAAACGCTGGACTGGAAGAAACACAAGCTGGAATCAAGATTGCGGGGAGAAATATCAATAACCTCAGATATGCAGATGACACCACCCTTATGGCAGAAAGTGAAGAGGAACTCAAAAGCCTCTTGATGAAAGTGAAAGTGGAGAGTGAAAAGGTTGGCTTAAAGCTCAACATTCAGAAAACAAAGATCATGGCATCTGGTCCCATCACTGCATGGGAAATAGATGGGGAAACAGTGGAAACAGTGTCAGACTTAATTTTTCTGGGCTCCAAAATCACTGCAGACGGTGAATGCAGCCATGAAATTAAAGGACGCTTACTCCTTGGAAGGAAAGTTATGACCAACCTAGATAGCATATTCAAAAGCAGAGACGACATTACTTTGCCAACAAAGGTTCGCCTAGTCAAGGCTATGGTCTTTCCTGTGGTCATGTATGGATGTGAGAGCTGGACTGTGAAGAAGGCTGAATGCCAAAGAATTGATGCTTTTGAACTGTGGTGTTGGAGAAGACTCTTAAGAGTCCCTTGGACTGCAAGGAGATCCAACCAGTCCATTCTGAAGGAGATCAGCCCTGAGATTTCTTTGGAAGGAATGATGCTAAAGCTGAAACTCCAGTATTTTGGCCACCTCATTCGAAGAGTTGACTCATTGGAGAAGACTCTGATGCTGGGAGGGATTGGGGGCAGGAGGAGAAGGGGACAACAGAGGATGAGATGGATGGCTGGCATCACTGGCTCAATGGATGTGAGTCTCAGTGACCTCCAGGAGATGGTGATGGACAGGGAGGCCTGGCATGCTGCGATTCATGGGGTCGCGAAGAGTCAGACACGACTGAGCGACTGATCTGATCTGATCTGATCTGATTTGGTAAGCAAAGTCACTGCATAATCATGACAGAGATTTTACTAAGGCTATCACTAATTCCAATAAACTTTCCTTTATTCACAATGGAGTGTGCTTTTCCTGTGATTGGAATACAGTATTTGCATCCACTGAGTTGTCTTTGCCTCTCAGACTCTGTTAGGAAAGACTGATAAACTGTATTTTCCAAGAGAATTGCCACCTCTTTATGAAGATTTCTCATCAGATCAGATCAGATCAGATCAGTCGCTCAGTCGTGTCCGACTCTTTGCGACCCCATGAACTGCAGCACGCCAGGCCTCCCTATCCATCACCAGCTCTCGGAGGTCACTCATATGTCCACTCAATTAATATTATATATCCCCCTACCCATCCTATTCTAGTTCTGTAGTCAGTGTTGGGAATTTCTACTATAGGACTCATTCATATTTTTGTCACTATAATAATTCATGAAGGTTATTTTCTTCTGGAAAGCTGAATGTTAGTGATAAAAAGGACTAGCACATGGGTCAGCCAGATGTGGGTTTGAATTCTGATTCTCCCACTGGCTTTTTGAGTGGCCTTTCTCTAGTGCCTTAACCTCTCCAGCTACTCTTCCCTCATCCATAAGAAGCAGATACTACGGTACTGGCTTCACAGAGTTATTGAGAGAATTAAAGGGCAAGCTGCATGGAAAACACTTTCCACAGTACTGGATGCACTCAATAAAGAAAACACTCAGTAAAGTCAATCTAAGGGATCATCTTTTTATTCAGCCATGGCAGTGAGGAGCCCTGTGTGTAGCATGGGAACGATTAGATAGTCTTGCTTTTACTCTTAGTGGTTTATCGATTTTGGAAAGCAAGAGCACTTTCTCTTTTAAAATATTTTGTCCATTATTGAGTGAAGAGACTTTCTCAGAGAGCTGGAAATATGCATTTGGTTTACCTGAGCGCCGAAGAATTGATGCTTTTGAACTGTGGTGTTGGAGAAGACTCTTAAGAGTCCCTTGGACTGCAAGGAGATCCAACCAGTCCATTCTGAAGGAGATCGGCCCTGGGATTTCTTTGGAAGGAATGATGCTAAAGCTGAAACTCCAGTACTTTGGCCACCTCATGTGAAGAGTTGACTCACTGGAAAAAACTGATGTAGGGAGGGATTGGGGGCAAGAGGAAAAGGGGACGACAGAGGATGAGATGGCTGGATCGCATCACTGACTCGATGGATGTGAGTCTGAGTCACCTCCGGGAGTTGGTGATGGACAGGGAGGCCTGGCCTGCTGTGATTCATGGGGTCGCAAAGAGTCGGATACGACTGAGCGACTGATCTAATCTGAAAGGGAGCTGTTGATGAAGGCTTGTCTATCCCTCACACTACCAAACGGTTCCCTGGTTATGATTCAGAAAGCAAAGAATTCAGTGCTGAGGTACACCGAAAGCACATCATGGGGCAAAACGTTGCAGATTACATGCGTTACCTGATTGAAGAAGATGAAGATGCTTACAAGAAACAATTCTCTCAGTACATAAAGAACAATGTAACTCCAGACATGATGGAGGAGATGTATAAGAAAGCTCGTGCTGCAATACGAGAGAATCCAGTGTATGAGAAGAAGCCTAAGAAAGAAGTTAAAAAGAAGAGGTGGAACCATCCCAAAATGTCACTTGCCCAGAAGAAAGATCGGGTAGTTCAGAAGAAGGCAAGCTTCCTTAGAGCTCAGGAACAAGCTGCTGAGAGTTAAACCAAACCACAATTTTCTATCAACATTTTTCAGATAAGACAATAATAAACTTATTGAACAAGAAAAAAAAAAAAATAATATTTTAGTTAATTTTGAATCCCCAGGACCTAGAAAGTGCCTGGCACATGAAGTAAAGCGAAGTGAAGTGAAGTTGCTCAGTCGTGTCCGACTCTTTGCAACCCCATGGACTGTAGCCCACCAGTCTCCTCCATCCAGGAGATTCTCCAGGCAAGAATACTGGAGTGGGTTTCCATTTCCTTCTCCAGGGGATCTTCCCGACCCAGGGATCAAACCCGGGTCTCCTGCATTGTAGGCAGACACTTTACCATAAAAATATGTTTACTAAGTGAATAGCTAAATTTCTAGAAACTGTTCATAAGACATTTCTGAATTTATCCTCTAGACCAGTGGTTCTGAAAGTGTGGTTCTTGAATCAGCAGCTCAGGCATATCCTTCAGTTTATTGGAAATGTACATGAAAGGGCCCTTTCCCAACATAGTGCATCAGAGGTTCCAGGGTGGAGTCTGTTAAACTGTGACTTAACAAGATGTTCAGCTGATTTAAAAGCCTCTTATAGTTTGGGACCCACTGATCCAGATAACTGGGCTTCCCTGGTGGCTCAGTGGTAAAGAATCCATCTGCCAATGCAGGAGATGTGGGTCTGATCCCTGGGTTGGGTAGATCCTCTGAAGAAGGAAATGGCAACCCACTCCAGTATTATTGCCCAGAGAATCCTGGACAGAGGAACCTGGAGGGCTACAGTCCGTGGGGTCACAAAGAATCGGACACGACTTAGCAACTAAACAACAACAATGATCCAGGTAATTAACACCATTTTATAAATCTCAAAAACATTATGCCGAGCAAAAGAAGTCCAAGACAGGACTTCACTGGTGGTTCAGTGGTTAAGAATCCACATGCCAGTGTAGGGGACAAGGGTTCAATCTCTGGTCTGGGAAGATTCCACAGTCTTGGAGCAACTAAGCCTGTGTGCCACAGCTACCAACTCTGCTGTGTTCTAGAGCCCAGGAGCCACAACTCCTGAAGCCCTCTTGCCCTAGAGCCTGTGCTCTGCAATAGGAGAAGCTGCTGCAGTGAGCAGTCCATACGCTGTATCTACAGAGTAGCCCCCACTCGCTGCAACTAGAGAAAAGTCTGCACAGCAACAAAGACCCAGTACAGTCAAATATAAATAAATTTAAAAAATAAAAAGCAGTCAAAGACAAGAATTATTCCTTTTACATGAAGTTCTAAAATAGGCAAAACTAAAAGAAGGCGCACAAATCCATAATAGCGTTTTCCCTGGAGGGTGGGGTAGGGGTTCGAACAGAAAGAGGCAGGAGGAAAGCAGACTGCGTGGGTATATGCTTATGTTAAAACCCATCAATCTGTGTACTGAAGATCTGTGAATTTTGTTGCATTTAAATGCAATACCAACAAAAAATTGAGATGAAATAAATTAATGCCCTTTGAGAGTCCCTTGGACTGGAAGGAGATCCAACCAGTCCATTCTGAAGGAGATCAGCCCTGGGATTTCTTTGGAGGGAATGATGCTAAAGCTGAAACTCCAGTACTTTGGCCACCTCATGCAAAGAGTTGACTCATTGGAAAAGCCTCTGATGCTGGGAGGGATTGGGGGCAGGAGGAGAAGGGGACGACAGGATGAGATGGCTGGATGGCATCACTGACTCAATGGATGTGAGTCTGAGTGACCTTCGGGAGTTGATGATGGACAGGGAGGCCTGGCGTGCTGCGATTCATGGGGTCGCAAAGAGTCGGACACGACTGAGCAACTGAACTGAACTGAGTTCTTTCTGTGTGAGTCTTATCAGCAAGAGATCTATTTTCACATTGCAGTCTTATCTACAAGGCTCCACATGATCTGACCCCTACCTGCTTTCTCTAACCTTATCTGTCAGCACGCCTCCTGTCACTGTTTCAGCCCTCTGCAGCAGCAACCTTTCAGTTTCCCGATGGTATATATTCCTATCCTGCCCCAGGGCCTTTGCACATGTTGCTACCACTCCCTGGAATGTTTCTTGCTCTTTCTTTTCACCTGGTTAACTCTCATTCTCCTTTGGTTCTTATTCCCTGTTTTGCAGGGAAACCTTACCAAATGCTACTTAACTGTGTGTCCACGGAACCTTCTGTAGGGCTGCTGTGTACACTTGTGCAGGTTATTCATCTAAAGAACGGTTCCCAGCTGAGGTAATGGTGGCTGAAATCTGCTTTAGTTCACTTACAATGCCTTGCACAAAGATCAAGGCTTTGTCACCCGGCCACAGGGCTGCCTTTTTCTAATTCATCGAAGGCACAGTCTGCTTGTCAAGCGGGGTTGTTTCTGCCTATGGAGGTGCCTCTTGAAAAATAGCACAAAGACACCATATGGACTAACAGCAGTCCCGGTTTTGTACTTTCTCTTCATAGTACTTCACAGTTGTAGTTTTACCTTTATCTGCGTGAATACTGTGTGGATCACAATAAACTATGGAAAATTCTGAAAGAGATGGGAATACCAGACCACCTGATCTGCCTCTTAAGAAATCTGTATGCAGGTCAGGAAGCAACAGTTAGAACTGGACATGGAACAACAGACTGGTTCCAAATAGGAAAAGGAGTACGTCAAGGCTGTATATTGTCACCATGTTTATTTAACTTATATGCAGAGTACATCATGAGAAATGCTGGACTGGAAGAAACACAAGTTGGAATCAAGATTGCCGGGAGAAATATCAATAACCTCAGATATGCAGATGACACCACTCTTATGGCAGAAAGTGAAGAGGGGCTAAAAAGCCTCTTGATGAAAGTGAAAGTGGAGAGTGAAAAGGTTGGCTTAAAGCTCAACATTCAGAAAACGAAGATCATGGCATCTGGTCCCATCACTGCATGGGAAATAGATGGGGAAACAGTGGAAACAGTGTCAGACTTTGTTTTTCTGGGCTCCAAAATCACTGCAGATGGTGACTGCAGCCATGAAATTAAAAGACGCTTGCTCCTTGGAAGGAAAGTTATGACCAACCTAGATAGCATATTCAAAAGCAGAGACATTACTTTACCAACAAAGGTTCGCCTAGTCAAGGCTATGGTCTTTCCTGTGGTCATGTATGGATGTGAGAGCTGGACTGTGAAGAAGGCTGAGCGCCGAAGAATTGATGCTTTTGAACTGTGGTGTTGGAGAAGACTCTTGAGAGTCCCTTGGACTGCAAGAAGATCCAACCAGTCCATTCTGAAGGAGATCAATCCTGGAATTTCTTTGGAAGGAATGATGCTAAAGCTGAAACTCCAGTATTTTGGCCACCTCATGCGAAGAGTTGACTCATTGGAGAAGACTCTGATGCTGGGAGGGATTGAGGGCAGGAGGAGAAGGGGACGACAGAGGATGAGACGGCTGGATGGCATCACTGACTCGATGGATGCAAGTCTGAGTGACCTCCGGGAGCTGGTGATGGACAGGGAGGCCTGGCGTGCTGCGGTTCATGGGGTCGCAAAGAGTCGGACACGACTGAGCGACTGATCTGATCTGATCTGCGTGAATCTTTGGTTACTGTTTATTTCCCCCATGACACAGTAAGCTCTACGTCACTAGGAAACTGTCTAGTTTTATTATCAAGTATTTCTAGCACCTAGAACAGCGCCTGGCACACAGTGCTGGTGGTGGGTTTAGTCGTTCAGTCGTGTCCGACTCTGGCGATCACATGGACTGTAGCCTGCCACGCTCCTCTGACCATGGGATTCTCCAGGCAAGCGTACTGGAGTGGGTTGCCATTTCCTTCTCCAGGGGATCTTCCCGACCCAGGAATCGAACCCGGGTCTCCTGCGTTGCAGGCAGATTCTTTATGGACTGAGCTATGAGGGAGCACTCAGCAAATATTTCTGAAACGCATGAGACATTTTTCACTGCAGGAAGACTAGGTAGATCCTTTTATTTTCCCTCTTTCCCTCCCCCACTCTCCCCCACAATTACCACACTGCTTTGCACATAAATGACATTCAGTAAATTCCTCCTGATTGACTTTAAAATGTTCAAAGAAGCCATATGATGTTCTTTTCCGAGGAAAGTGGATCTGCAAGCATCTGATTACACACTGCCTGAGCGATGATGAACAGCTGCTATTTACGAAGCAGAAGAGACAAAAAATGTTGAATGAATGAGAAATAGACTTCAATTGAAATGGTAAGGATTTAATTTAGCTTTTGAAATTCATTTCCTGATATGAAGCTTACAAAATACTAAAAGGCAACACAAAGGAGACTGTGAAAAAATTTCATTCTTTATAAATAGATTATCTTTGAATGTTTCCCAAAATAGATCAAGTACTTATTTGAAGGTTAACGGGTATTTCCGATCTGAGTTCTCAACAGTCTGATATGAGACAGATATTTTTTTTTAAATACAGTTTTTCATAGGGGATAATTTTACAGGAAAGTTGGAAAGTTTTTCTCATTAACATCTTACATTACCATGGTACACTTACCAAAATTAAGAAATTGGAACATATAATTGTTAAAAAAAACTTCAAACTTTATTTGAATTTCCTGTTTCTCCAGTTATCTCCTTTTTCTGACCCAAGTGAGACAGCCTTCTGATATTCTTCAGTGGTGTGTAAAAGACTGTGTGTTCTAGACATCAAGCTCTGTAAGCAGAAATACACATATCAAGAGTTGCCTCGGATCCTTCTTCTTGATGCAGAAGTACTTTCCAATCAACCAGACTTGATTCGGATCCTTAGCTCTATCACTTGGAAGAACTGTGTGCTTGTGGGCAACTTGTTTAATTACACTGAACCATGCTTTCCACGGGGTTTCCCTGGTGGTTCAGAGGGAAAGAATCTGCCTGCAATTTAGGAGACCCAGGTTTGATCCCTAAGTTGGGAAGACCCCCTGGAGAATAATCTCCATTATTCTTGCCTGGAGAATTTCCTGGACAGCTACAGTCCATGGGGTTGCAAAGAATCAGACAGTAGTGAGCAACTAACACACGTGTTCTACACATCTGTTTTGTTTTTGCCCACCGCATGGCCCTCAGTGGATTGGAGTCCTAACCACCAGATCACCAGGGAATTACCTCCACATTTGTAAAATGTAGGTAGTAAGACCTCTCCAACTGTGATGGTTTCTGAAATCTTTCACAGTAAGAGAATTCAGTATTGAAAAAACTTGATTTTTAATAGGTAGTCTTTCGTATTTATTAAACTAGTATCATAAGAATAGCACTCTAAATAGCATACCTGTGATATTTTACATGTTGAATTAAAAGAGGGTTCAGAGGAGCCTGACTAAAGACTCTTTAACTAAACATTAGTCAGGCTCCTCTGAGCCCTGTCCTCAACTTGAGCTTATCCTAGGACTTGCCTAATTCAGTTTTCACAAGAATTCTGCTAAGTTGGTTTGGAAAGAATTTTCCAGGTTTGATATCTTATAACCCTGGCGTAAAGCTCAACATTCAGAAAACTAAGATCATGGCATCTGGTCCCATCACTTCACAGCAAATAGATAGGGAAACAGTGGAAATAGTATCAGACTTTATTTTGGGGGCTCCAAAATCACTGCAGATGGTGACTGCAGCCATTAAATTAAAAGATGCTTACTCCTTGAAAGGAAAGTTATGACCAACCTAGAGAGCATATTCAAAAGCAGAGACATTACTTTGCCAATAAAGGTCTGTCTAGTCAAGGCTATGGTTTTTCCAGTGGTCATGTATGGGTGCTAGAGTTGGACTGTGAAGAAAGCTGAGTGCGGAAGAATTGATGCTTTTGAACTGTGGTGTTGGAGAAGACTCTTGAGAGTCCCTTGGACTGCAAGGATATCCAACCAGTCCATTCTGAAGGAGATCAGTCCTGGGTGTTCTTTGGAAGGAACGATGCTAAAGCTGAAACTCCAGTACTTTGGCCACCTCATGCGAAGAGTTGACTCATTGGAGAAGACTCTGATGCTGGGAGGGATTGAGGGCAGGAGGAGAAGGGGACGACAGAGGATGAGATGGCTGGATGGCATCACCGACTCAATGGACGTGGGTTTGGGTGAACTGTGGGAGTTGGTGATGGACAGGGAGGCCTGATGTGCTGCAGTCCGTGGGGTCGCAAAGAGTCGGACACGACTGAGCCACTGAACTGAAGTGAACTCAACCCTGGGGAGTTGGATTAGGAAGAATCCCCCTACCCTTGATGTCTCCTTTAGCAAATTTCCACCCACCAACTTCCCTGAAGGGGAGACAAGACTTTCTCTCTAACCTTCTAGGTTTGATAGCTATGCCTAAGAAACAAACTAAAAGTAAGCAAGTTAACAAAATAAAAGGTATATAAATCTATTAATTTTTAATAACACATGCACAGGGGCATCATGGGGGAAAAATTGAATATCTAAAAAAGCAGTGATCTTTGACAGTTTATATCAATCTCAGTAGGGGAAGGGGAAGGAGATGTATGCCACTTGGGCAACAGTAATGTTTTAGAAAGATGAATGGGCTCAAAATAGAGGGGAGGTAATGACAGTGTGCTGCAAAATTTCTCTGGGTGTGGTGTTGAGTCCTGATTTCTAGTCTCTTCTTTGGTGATTAGAGTCAATCTTCCTTGATTGCCGAAACCACTGGGGTGGGAATCTATGACAGTTCAGTTCCTTTTGGAGGACTATCTTTAGGCAGAAAAGTGGAGCTCAAAGAAGTCCGTTTTTCAAAGTGTCTTCACCTCAGAATTATTACTTCCCTGGTGGTCCAGTGGCTAAGACTCCAAGCTCCCCCCGATGCCGGGGACTGGGGTTCAAATCCCTGTTTGGAGAATTAGCTACCATATGCCCCAACTAGTTCACAAGTACCACGAAGACTGAAGGTCCTGTATGTTGCGACCAAGACCCAGCTCAGCCAAATAAATATATATATATATATATGTTAAAAAATTAATACACCAAAGCAACATATTGCAAGTGACATGCCTAACTCCTTCACGCCCCACTGTTCTCCTTGGTTATAAACCCCCACCTACCCTTGCTGTATTCAGAGCTGA
Organism: Tragelaphus eurycerus; assembly: GCA_935064755.1. Lineage (NCBI taxonomy): Eukaryota > Metazoa > Chordata > Mammalia > Artiodactyla > Bovidae > Tragelaphus > Tragelaphus eurycerus. Next base: position 18,521,510 of record CAKXYN010000043.1, read on the forward strand.
GCCCTATCTCTCTCTCTCCTACTGTGACAGTCTTGACATTTATCATGATAGTACTGAATAAAGTTCCTGTTTTAACAAGTGTCAGAATAATTTTTTAACATTAGCAACAATGAGTATTAACTAATTTCTATTTATTATCTCTGATTCACTGTACAAAACTTTAAAACTATCCCTCCAAGTTTTAACAAAACTCTTTAAAAATTGTTTTGTTATGGGTCTTACGAATGCTGAAAGACATCTTCCTTCCATATGTGTCCTTTATCCAAATGAAAGGGACAGCGTAAAGGGACAAAGTAGGTGATTAAATAGCTAGTCCCACTAGGGGATTGTAAGTAGAAAAAAGTACAGGAGATCCCACAAATTAATGATTACTCAGGAGAGCTCATTTACTTAACCACACAGGCTTGCTTAGCAACAAAACCATGCACTAGAAGCACAGGACATGACCCAAAACAATAAAACAATGGTGGCATGAGACCGAAAATCCGCCCAGTGAGCTCAATAGGTTAGTGATCCTTAGGACATACTCTGCACACAGAAAAAACAATAACTCTGAACTTAGCTTGACCGTGTAAGGACATGAAAACTTCCCTGTCTGACCTGGAGGAGGAACTGATGATGGAAGCATGAGGTCTACTCAAGAAAGACAAAGAAGGTCTTCGCCTCCTCCCCTCTCTTCCTCTGACTATAAAAATGTAACCCACTAAGTACTCAGGGCATAGCACCCCCTCGCCCACCTGCTTGTAAACATCACAAGCACCCTATTTTAACACATCGTTTACCTGTCACTTTCAGTTCAGTTCAGTCGCTCAGTCGTGTCTGACTCTTTGCAACCCCATGAATTGCAGCACTCAGGCCTCCCTGTCCATCACCAACTCCCGGAGTTCATCCAAACCCATGTCCATCGAGTCAGTGATGCCATCCAGCCATTTCATCCTCTGCCGTCTCCTTTTCCTCCTGCCCCCAATCCCTCCCAGGGCTGATCTCCTTTAGAATGGACTGGTTGGATCTCCTTGCAGTCCAAGGGACTCTCAAGAGTCTTCTCCAACACCACAGTTCAAAAGCATCAATTCTTCCGCACTCAGCTTTCTTCACAGTCCAACTCTCACATCCATACATGACCACTGGAAAAACCATAGCCTTGACTAGACGGACCTTTGTTGGCAAAGTAATGTCTCTGCTTTTGAATATGCTCTCTAGGTTGGTCATAACTTTCCTTCCAAGGAGTAAGCGTCTTTTAATTGCATGGCTGCAAATTCTTCCTTTGCTTAGACATAAACGACTGTGGTACTGAGCTCTTTGGAGCCCCCTGAAAGGACACCATCGAGTTTCACAGTCATTCAGCACTTTTTAAATTTTATGAGTAGAAGTTGATGCCCACTTCCCAGCTGCCACTGATCCCAGATATAAAGAGTAATTTGGATTAGAATTGCTTTAGTTGATTACCCTTTTAGTTGTAGGACTATATTTCACAAACATCCTTCTCAACAGGTAAGTGGGGGATGTTTGTCTCTGCCCATGAACATGTCAAAGACACATCTTACTTTCTCACTGCAGACTCCATACTAGTCTCATCTCTCTCTTGCCAACTAACTGATTAGTAGTGTCTGGCACTTTAGGAGTTCAACAAATAAGTGCAATTACTATACTAAATCCAAACTTTTTTTTCACCTTCCTTATTTTTTCTTGAATCTTCATTACAAAAACATCTAAATTCTGCCCTGCCTCTGCCTTCCTTTTCTTATTCTCAAGAGTTCTCTCCTTGTCTCCAAAAGAAGTAACATATTTCAATCTGCAATATGTTAAGGCATCTAGTTCAAGGGCATTAGAATTTTATGGATGGGGCATTCTTCTACTATTGTATTCAAAGGGTGATGTAATGAGCTCTATGCTATGCTATGCTAAGTCACTTCAGTCGTGTCCGACTCTGTGTGACCCCATAGACGGTAGCCTACCAGGCTCCCCCGTCACTGGGATTCTCCAGGCAAGAACACTGGAGTGGGTTGCCATTTCCTTCTCCAATGCATGAAAGTGAAAAGTGAAAGTGAAGTCGCTCAGTCGTGTCTGACTCTTAGCGACCCCATGGACTGCAGCCTACTAGGCTACTCCATCCAAGGGATTTTCCAGGCAAGAGTACTGGAGTGGGGTGCCATTGCCTTCTCCTATGAGAACATAGGAGAACATAATGAGCTCTAGAACACCCAAAAATGTAGATATTATCCAGTAATGCTCAAGAAATGTTAGGTCCCTTCTTTAATCGTCATTTTTACAGATGAGGACAATGACGGCCAGAAATAAAAGCAGTCACAGCTAAGTTTCCAAAGAGGCAGGTAAGAGGGAGCTGCCTTTTATTTATCATAGTTCTCCTTTTCTGGGCTACTCCTTTGGTTATGGGGCTTAACGACCCATCTAACAAATCCACGAAGCTCACCAATGCACTTAGCACCTGTCAAGAGCCCAGACGTAACACAAACATTTTTGTAAAACATCACAGTTTTTGTTGACTTCCCCTATAATTTTGTCAAAATCATGCCAAAAAAAATATTGTCCGTCATTTAAGTCTCACAGTCTCATACATACTTGGAGGTGAACATTGCTTTTCAGGCCTTGGTATTGTTTAGGGCCATTAACATTCTTTAAGAGGTAAAGGAAGCACTTTGGGATGTAATTCAAAGGAGTCTAGAATTATACTTCTAGGGTATTTCTACTTAAGCCCTATCCAATATTGGGACTAACTGGACGAGGATAATCATCCCTTGCGATCAATATTCACTAGAATAAATATTCATTAAGAAATTAGGACGCACTCAAGGGACTACGATTGGGTAGCGCCTTGAGATCCATCCTTGGCCACGGAAACCCAAGAATACCTGGTTGGAAAACAAGATTTCCAAGAGGAGGGGCCCGGAGGAGGCGGGCCCGGACAACCAAGCGCGAGCACACGCCCCGGCGCATGCGCACCTGTTAGCGGGCACCTTCCATTCGCTTGGCAGGGGAGACAGGCGCGAGGCTCGCTACAGTTTTTGAATTTTTGTTCTCAACCGCAAGTGAGGTGGCAACCAGTTCCGCGCATAACATGACAGCATTACTCCTCGAGTTCAAGATGAGGAACACTCGGCACAGACGCCCGAACCGTGAGGCCTCTTCTCGTCTGGTTCCCCCCGTCCCCCGGGACCCGAGTCGGCCCGTCCATTCCACAGACTTTCGAGTCCTCGCAGCGGGGTCGGGGGATCGAAGGATTGGGCCAATTGCGGCTGAACCGTCTCTGGAAGGAGGAAGGGGGTGAGGGGGCACCCCCCTCTTCAGAGTTCTGCCTCTCCCTTTACAGGGCGGTCGCGGGGAAGGGGGACGTTGGAAATAATTGCCCTCGGAAGCCGACGGATCCCACACCCGCTCCGTGCAAACTGCCGGGAGCGCGGCGGGAAGAGGGCAAGACGGGAGCGGGGACAGGGAAGGACCCGGGAAGCCGCGCGGGAGGGCGCGCGCGCGCGCGCCCCTTTTTCAGCAGTGTGGCGGGGTCGCACGCACGCCCGCCTCGGCGGCTGGGCGCGGTTTGCGACAGTGGGGGGAGCGGTGGCGGTGGCGGCGGCGGCAGCTTTGCGGCAAGCTCCGGCCGGGCTTGCTTGACGGCGGTGTGGCGGAGGCCCCGCCCCCGGCGGCAGGAACCTGGAGGGAGGCGGAGGAATATGTCCGAGAGGGAAGTGTCGACAGTGCCGGCGGGAACAGACATGCCTGCGGCCAAGAAGCAGAAGCTGAGCAGCGACGAGAATAGCAACCCGGACCTCTCTGGAGACGAGAATGTGAGCGCAGCCCCCCAGGGCAGTCCGGACGGGACTTGGCCGTCAAAGTTTTCAATTCTTTTTAAACTGTGGGCGCGGGGGCGGGCGGACGGCTGTGGTAAGGTGGGGTGGGGGGAGGGGAGAGGTGTCACCGCTCTGCTGAGGAAAACGCGGGCGTGGAGGAGAAAATCGAACTCGTCTCTGAGGGGATTTTTTTGAGCTGGGGCGCCGAGAGCGAAAGGAAACTTCGCGAAGGAGAGTGTGGCTGGGGCCAGAGCGTGGTGGCGGAGGGTCGGAGGGGGTCTTCCCTGAGAGCGTTTTGCGTGGACGGGGAGAGTTTGGGCCTTTGGGGGCAAAGTGCGGATTTGAGATTCCAGTAGTTTAAAAGGCAAGTTAGAGGTGTTTTTTTTTTTTCTAAGACAGTTGGAAGGAGGGGCCAGCGTGTGTTACGGACTTTTAAGAAAGGGATTTAGGGACCGTGTCCTTCTTAGATCCTTCCAGGCAGTCCAAGATGGGAAGAGCAGATCTCGGACGTCAGGGATTTCGGTGACTCTTAAAGGGGCTTTTGTGTTTGCTCCTGTCTCGTTGGTGAAGGGATGCGGCTGACAGTCGGCCCCACTTCTGGAGGAGGAGAACTGCGAGAGTCGTCTCCAGAGTTGGAGGGGGAGCGACTCTTGAGGAAGGGATGAGAAGGGACAGTTCACTAGGATAACGGGGACAACCTAGAAGACACTCGGCAACTGTGGTAAAGGTAGATGGCTTTAGGTGTAGGCTCGTGGCAGGTGTAAAGTTGCTCTGAAATCAGATTTTTAAACTTTTTTTAAATAGTCATAACTCTAGTCCGTCCCAACAGTTGACCCCACTGTGTTTAGGTGAGACGCCAGTGATAACCGAATTGACGTCAATTTGCCGTTTCGTGTTTTAAGTTTATATCCAATAAGTTCAGGAAAAAATGTCTCGACTGTTCATTCAAAAGTGATATTCTAAAAGGTGAACCTTCCGAGGGAATGTCTTCTGAAGTGTTGTAGAAGGGTGGTGTAAGTTCTTTTTCTCAGTTTGCCTAGTTTTAAGAGTAAATGGTGTATCTTACACACCCACTGAAGCGCTTGTATGGCGTGGTATCAAGACCAAAATTTTCACTGAACAGATGGGAAAGAATTATTTTTGCAGATAGAGGAAAGATATTTGGGGGGTTGTCAGTTTGTGGGATTTGGACTTGAAATATCTGAAAGGCTTAGTAGGTGTTGATTGTTACTTTAAGTCTTTTTATTTTCCTGTTTGTGCTTTCCAGTCTTATCATATATCGGGGATGTAACATTTTTGACCCTCTTCACTCCAGCTGTTGGAATCTGTTTTATTTCCACCTTCTTTTAAGTTTCTCTTGGCAGATTAGATTAGTGACTAGGAGCACAAACTGGATCCAGGTGTTAGGTTAAAATCCGCCACTCTACTGCTTTACCGGTTGCTCGATCTGGGTACTTTACCTAGTTTCCTTGGATTCTTATCTTTAAAATGGGGATAATAACAGTATTTACCTCACGGGATGTTTGTGAGGATTAAATGAGATAATATAGGTAAAGTGCTGAACCGAATGCCCCGTTCATAAATACCATGCAAGTGTTATTTAAATATTATTCCTTATTTTGTAATCATATTATCTAGACTTGTGTTTCTGGCCCTTCCAGATATTTATCAGGCAGAAATGTAATGAAGATGTCAATACCCAATTTAGACTGAGGAAAATTTCAGGGAACTAAATAAATTGAAAAGTTATTTTCTTTTTACAGACCCTTAAGAGGAATGTATTCTTTGATGCGTACTGAAGCTATTCAGAGCTACAGGGTTGGACTAAGCCTTTGTTTTGGTTCCTTCCTTTAGATGGCGACTTTTAACCTTTTCTCTGCCTTGGACACTTTAATGAATCCTGTGAAACTTCAGAGTAATATTTTCAAATGTATAAAATACAATATATAAGATTACAAACAAAATCAATGATAAAATTATAAGGAAGTTATAAAATTGTTTAAAATAAATTTCAGGTTTGTTTTAATAAAGTACTTCTTTATTACATTAAGTAACTAGACCTTACAATGACTGATAGTACTGATGGGTATAGACAGCTTTTGAGATCTGCAGCAACTATAATGGAATATAAAAATTTCATGATTTCCATTGCTGAGAAGGTTACAGCTACAGTAACATTAGCACATATACTGCCTGTATTATAATAGAAGGAAGTAATAGATTTCAGTTAAAAATGAAAAAATTAAGATGCATCTTAAATTTATTTATGAATTTATTCAACTGCATAAGTTCACAGGCCCTCTGAATTCCATCCAGGGACCCAGATCTAGGACATAGGTTAAGAGAAGCAGTAAAGGAAGGGAGTAGAGAACTTTGTATAAAAATGAATTCAGAAAAAGCTAATAAGGGCAGTGGTTTAACTCTTGAGGGAGCCAAATAATGACAGGAAGGCCAAAGGCAAGTGGAGGAAAGAATGTGGTATTTGTAAGTTGGAGTTATGGTAATCTGAGCAGTTGATACTGTTAAAGTGAATCAAAGAACTGATAGGATGTTAAACTTTTTAAAAATTTAGATATAATTGACCAATAACATTATATTATTAGTTTTAGGTGCGCAACATACTGATTCAGTATTTGCATTGCAGAATGATCAGCACAGTAAGTGTAATTAATGTCGGGCCTATTTTAAGTTCATTGTATGTGTATCTGCAATTTTATTAACTTTTTCATATAAGTGCAGCATAATTGGCTTCTGAAAGAATACTGATTGTTGCCTGGTAATAAGATCAGAAGGCTGAATCTGAAGACTTGACTTTTGCTTAAGGAACCTGTGGCAAGATCAAGGGACAAATTACTATCCCCGTTTCCTTGTTGAGCAGATGAATGTGGTCGTGCCTTGTCTGTTATACAGTACCATTTTATACTTTGAGGAGGAGGAGTCAAGATGGATATCAGCTTGTGCACATACTAGATGCTCAGGAAAGGTTTGAATTTGCAAATGAAAGCATTGTGAGTGTATTGCATATCCATTTGATTCTGTCTTTGACTATTTGAGGAGATGGGTAAATTAAATGGGTAAAAGGTGTGCATATAAATTAAATGGTTAAAAGGTGTGTGTTTGTAATGTTCTCCAGTTATTTACTATGTTTTGTGTGACTTCTTGATTAGCAGTTGAATCTTTAGCCAGAGTGGAAAGAAGCTGGTAAATAAATGTCTAACCATTGTATTGTTTCATTTCTCTAGTGTTAAAAGATAATTTTCAGAAACATTTTACTCACATAAGGGAACTGGTCAAATTTAAGTCACACAGTACAAACTATACAAATGAAAGGCATGTAGAGATGAAGTTGCAAATGGAGACAAAAACTTTTCTTCAGAATGAAAGGAAAGACATTTTGAACCTCTGCCTTTGGCTGTCCACAGTGTAAGAGATTTAAGATTGTTCAAAGGCATTGAAGCAGACTAGAATCTGATAACGTGGAAGAAAAGTGTGCAATAGACATGAAGTTTTCCGATGAAACACAAAATTGTTTTCTACACTATATTTTAACTTTGTAAATTCAACTGAAAGATAGGAAGAAATAGAGATTAAAAAGCAATGATTTTGACCTAGGAACTGAACTCTATAAATATAGTTTTGTATTTTCTGTATCTAAAAGCTGATTGTGTTTACATTAAGTTACAGTCTAGATATTGAGCACTACTGTGTGCCATCTATCCACTCCATTGTTTTTTTCCCATTGTAGTGTTAGAATAATTTGTGTACTTTTTAAAAGCACTTCATTTTGGTATGAACCATTTGAAGTTTTGGAAACTACCCCTAAGAACTAACATATAATACCATACAGTTTTTAAGCAAATTAATGTGAATTTTTAATGTACTTTTTGATATTCCAGTGAATTTTTAACTTTCTGTAATATCGTAAAACTAACTTTAGAAAGCAATGCTTTAAAAATAGCTCGTAGGGCAATGGTTTCTAGTCTGTATTCTCATTGATGTTAGTGGGCACTCCATGAAAAAAGCTTCTTCTGGAATGAATTTAGTAACTACTGCCCTAAGGTGATACAGGTTTAAATAAATCTTTTTATTCCAGAGAACACTTTGGAATGTGTAATTGGAAGAGGTAGTGAAATCTTCTGAGAGTAGAGGACCATTAATATATCTTGTGGACTGGAGACAGGTTATAAATTAGGTGAAATTTTAAGGTTTATAGTCACTTCTGCATTTGGAAAGATTTTACTTTATAGTGAGCTTCTGGAGTTCTGAATCATGAGTATTTTAGAGCCATGAGTCAGATTTCACTGGTAAATAGCACATAATATATAGAACCTAAAAAGGTGTCTAAATGGTTTAAGTGTTAGAAATAAGCAGAGTTTGAACGATAATCAGAATTTTCATCTAAAATAGGAAGTACTAACACACTGGCCTCAAACAGCCACCCACTGCCATGCTCCAAACTGAGCAGCAAGCAGTCAAATAAACTGAGGACATGTAGGTCAGTCAGATTTAGGAGTCGCAGCTCTGGTTTTCAATCCCAGCAACCCTAACCAGCAAGACACCACCTTAGGCTCTCTAAGCAACATTTTCTTATCTGACAGTACCTTGTATGAAGAGCTGCTGCCGCTGCTGCTAAGTCACTTCAGTCGTGTCCGACTCTGTGTGACCCCATAGACCGCAGCCCACCAGGCTCACCCGTCCCTGGGATTCTCCAGGCAAGAACACTGGAGTGGATTGCCATTTCCTTCTCCAATGCATGAAAGTGAAAAGTGAAAGTGAAGTCGCTCAGTCGTGTCCGACTCTCAGCGACCCCATGGACTGGAGCCTACCAGGCTCCTTCGTCCATGGGATTTTCCAGGCAAAAGTACTGGGGTGGGGTGCCATTGCCTTCCCCGTAAGTCACTTCAGTCGTGTCCAACTCTGTGTGACCCCATAGACGGCAGCCCACCAGGCTCCACCGTCCCTGGGATTCTCCAGGCAAGAACACTGGAGTGGGTTGCCATTTCCTTCTCCGATGCATGAAAGTGAAAAGAGAAAGTGAGGTCGCTCAGTCGTGTCCGACCCTCAGCAACCCCATGGACTACAGCCTTCCAGGCTCCTCTACCCATGGGATTTTCCAGGCAGAAGTCCTGGAGTGGGGTGCCATTGCCTTCTCCAGTATGAAGAGCAGTAAAGATGAAGTGAGGCATTGTAGTGTCTAGTTTGTGCCATGGCTGGCACAAACCAGTGCTTTATTATTTAAAGGCAGTATTATTCTTACCATTAGCATCATCAGGATTAGTTTTTTATTTATATTTTTTGCTGAAATAGCAAATATCCACAAATCTAATGCATTTGCAGGAATACATTTTTTCATTTCTTGCAGGATTTATTACTTCTTTTACGTTGGTCAGCTGCTGTCCAGTTTGAAGTCATTTCCTAAGTACAGTACTGCTGTTTCATATAGTTTTTTCTGATTTGCTGCTTATAGGATGATGCTGTCAGTATAGAAAGTGGTACCAACACAGAACGCCCTGATACACCTACAAATACGCCAAATGCACCTGGAAGGAAGAGTTGGGGAAAGGGAAAATGGAAATCAAAGAAATGCAAATATTCCTTCAAATGTGTAAATAGTCTCAAGGTATGTGGAGAAAGACACAATCTATGGGCTGAATGCAGGGTTCCAGGATTGCAGGTATCTCAATGGCAAACATTTTATGCTCAAGGTTCTCTGTCAAGTTAAAAATACTTTAAAGTTATAATAGTTGGAAGTCAGTCTTTAAAAATTTAAGTCTTATTTGTAATTGTTTTCAAGAAAAAAGGTATAAATTAAAATTTGTTTTGCATAGTTAATATTTGGGAGATAGGTTACTGTCTTTCTCAATAGTCTTTTTATTTTTTAAAAATGTTTACTGGTATTTATTTTAAGTGTCTTATATATTCATTTTCTGTTTTTTTAATTTGGGGATATTTTTCCTATACTGAGCAAAAATATACATTATAGTATCTTGTGCATATGTTAGATTCTTTTTAAAATATCTAAATATCCTTTTAAAGTCTTTGAAAAGCTCAAGAAGCTGTGGCCATATGGAAATTATTTTCCTATCTAGGTAGCAAAATTCATTGCTGTGTGTGTCAAATTATACTCTCTTAAAAGGAGAGAAATTAATTTCAGTGTTTTTGTGTGTGTGTTTTTTTCTTTTAAAGCAAAGTGTCCCTTTGTAGTTTCATGTTAATATTTAGGTATATTAATCTATTTTTATGTAGTATATTTGGAAAATGGTTTGAACTGTATTATTTTTATTAAATATTTCCAAAGCCTAAAACTGTGGCTTTTTAAAGGATAAGAAATGAATGTTGTCAGACTTTAAAGTGCCTTAAACTGAATATGAAAGTTACTGTTAAACATCAGGAAATTGCCAGTAAAATCCTAAGGCTAAAAAATAACTTTATGAACAAAATTGAATACTTTTAGCAGAGGGAACTCTGCTCAGTACTCTGTGGTAACCTAGATGGCAAAAGAGTTTGAAAAAGAATGTGTGTTTGTGTGGGCGTGTGTGTGTGGCTGAATCACGGTGCTGTGCACCTGAAACTGACACAACATTGTTAATCAGCTCTGCTGCAATTAAAAAACAAAAAACGGAATGCTTGTTTTTATATACTTCCTTATAACCTCCGGATAACTGTGGAGTTACAGCCCACTGCCTCCCTGGCCCCCACTTTCAAGTGTTCTTGTTCATTATAAAACTTCTTAGGTGGTTTTTCTTTTAGGATCCAAATTCAAAGTTATTTAAAATTGTTTCTATAGAACTAATGGAGAGCAGTGATTTGAATGGAATCAATTTTCTTCACTTCACAAGGGGAGAATTCAACCAGAAAACGTTTAATGAGTACTGGAGAAGCTGTATTAACTCTCAGGTTATTTGTTATTTCAGAAAAATAAATTGTGTCCTAAGAGATTAAATGCATTTGTCACAATTATCCATTATATTTTGATTCAAAAGCATGCCATTTGGGTTTAAGAAGATAGAGAGCAACTATTAAAGTATTTTCATTGATGAGTACTTGTTACCTAACCTCTAAGTCTTTAATTGGTACATAGTTTTATCATGCACCAGTATTTTAAAACATGAAAACTGGACTAACATATCTTTAAGTGTCAAAAGTCAGTTTATGTATGATAGATAAAATTGCAGCTTGCATTTTGTGGAGGGGAAGGTTTTTAATGGGAATGATCAGTTTACTACTTTTTTGGTTGTTAAAATATATTGATTTTTCTTATTTCTTGGTTATTTTATAGGAAGATCATAATCAACCATTGTTTGGAGTTCAGTTTAACTGGCACAGTAAAGAAGGAGATCCATTAGTGTTTGCAACTGTAGGAAGCAACAGAGTGAGTGTTAAGGGGCTTTACGGCATTTGGCTCATCAGTCTCTGGTATTAGTGTAACACTGAAGTGTAATGATTTTGAAGTAAACTTTGTATAGCCAATTTGACAGTATCATTCCTTTATATAAAAATGAAACATTCTAGAAATTGTCAAAAATTAAAAGTAATATTCATGACTGAAAATACATCTTTTTTCATATATACTCACAAAATTGTTCATGAAACAAATCTCTATTTATATTTTGTCTTCATAAATACTGTTCTAAGTGGCTGAAAAAATTGACTTTGCTTTTTCCAAGTGACTGTGATAGTTGTTTGTCAACTTGGAGTAACAGGTCTGTGATTTCTTAAAAATAATAAATGTAATTAGTTGCTCTCTATAAATGCAAAGCATAAATCCAATGGATTTGTATAATAGTTACTGAAAATAGTTTAATTATACACAGTAAACATTTATTTTGAATTATTTTTATTTAAGGAAGCCAGAGTATCTTGAACTGAGAGAATGCATGGAAAAAAACGTAGTGGACATGTTTTGATGTAAACTATTATTTAACTTTTTAGTTGAACCTGGGGCTGAAAAAGTGGATTGCAAAGACTTATTTCCATTCACTTCTAAATGAATGGGAAAAAGGAAGATTCCTAGTGCCTACCAGGGAGTCTCAGGAGTCTGTTAAAATCATTTTGGAAAAGTTGTCTTCCTAATAATAAGTCTTTTAATTAACTTACATTCTGGTTATTCATTAATAATGTACTAGGAGTTATGAAGAATAACGGAGAAACAGATTGGTGTATTTGGAAATAGAAAGATGGGGGAAATTGACTAACTGGTATGGTTTGACAGTAAAGTCACTTGTTTTACCTTTAGCCCAAAAGGGGAAGGGAAGGAGGTGAATCTGGGAGCTATTCTGTAACTTTATTTTAATTGAGTGAAATTCAGTCTTAGGCTTCTTTAGTAATTGTGCTAAGCTTGTTAGAGAAATAAAAGACCACGATTTTGAATGCACTGTTTCCTATATTTATGTTTTTAGTGTTAGTATTCTGTTTTCAGTCAAAACCAACTTGGGAGTTGTCAGCTGAGTATTTTCCAAATGTCAGCATATTTCCAAGCTTTTTTCTTTTTATTTTCTGAAAGTTTGAAAATCTTACAAACATGCATGCATCTATTCTGGGCTGCTGCTGCTAAGTCGCTTCAGTCGTGTCCGACTCTGTGCGACCCCATAGACGGAAGCTCACCAGCTAAATCCTTCCTATTCCTGTTTTCCAAAAAGTAAAATTTGGCTTTAAATAATTTCCTGGAAGTCTTCAAAGAAGTTTATATATATATATATAACTTTATTAATGGCTCTGCTGGGTGTTTGTTGCTGTTGGGTTTTTCTCTACGGCAAGCATAGATTACTCCCTAGTTGAGGTACACGGGATTCTTCCTGAGGTGGCTTCTCTTGTTGCAGAGCACAGGCTCTGAAACGTTAGGGCTTCAGTAGCTGTGACACCTGGGCTCACCATTGTGGCTCCTAGGCTGTAGAGCATAGACTCAGTAGTTGTGGACACAGGCTTAGTTAGTTGCCCTGCATTCAGAGAATATGCTTTTATTGGTTGTTAAAGTTCTGAAAATTTGAAACTCACTACTTAAATTGATAACCTGGATAACAGCCCTTTTTTTATGTTTAGCCAAATGTATGTTATGATATGTAGCTCGAAAACAGTGATTCAGAGGGAACGTGATGCAGTTCAAAGAAAAAAATTAAGATTATTTTTTTCTGAGAATTGGGAATATAATCCATTAATTGATTTGAATTCACTTTTAAGACATCACTATAAGCATACTTTACTAACTTCACCATCATTAATATTAATTGTCATGTTGGTGTAATTAGAATTAATACAACTTGTGCTTCAGAATGACTCATTTAATGTTACAGGCTTTCTAACAAAAAGAATCCCTAGTTTCACTTAACGGGGAAGGCAATGGCACCCCACCCCAGTACTTTTGCCTGGAAAATCCCATGGACGGAGGAGCCTGGTAGGCTCCAGTCCATGGGCTCGCTAAGAGTCGGACACGACTGAGCGACTTCACTTTCACTTTTCACTTTCATGCATTGGAGAAGGAAATGGCAACCCACTCCAGTGTTCTTGCCTGGAGAATCCCAGGGACAGGGGAGCCTGGTGAGCTTCCGTCTATGGGGTCGCACAGAGTCGGACACGACTGAAGCGACTTAGCAGCAGTTTCACTTAAAATGACATTGAATTATAGATTATTGAATTATAAGAAAGTCTGCTATTTGGACCTCTTTTTTTTTTTTTTTTGACTCAATAAAGACATAACCTAGTTAATGTCCATATAAAGAATATGTTTTTAGAGTATTAATGTAGAGATTATCTTATTAATAGGTGATTTAAAGGATTTTTATAGAGTTCTTATAGACTTATTAAAATTAGTTACAGAATTGTTAACATGACTAAACTGTAAGAAAAATTGAAAATGATTTTTTAAAATGTAGTTTTACGGGGACTTCCTTAGCAAACCAGTGGTTAAGACTTTGCCTTCTAATGCAGAGGGTGCAAGTTCTATACCTGGTTGGGGAGCTAAGATCCCACATGCTTTGGGGCCAAAAAACCAAAACATAAAACAAGTAATATTGTAAAAAAATTCAATAAAGACAATGGTCCACATCAAAAAGTGTTTAAAAAAATTTTAGTGTTACAGAGTAAGCCCTTTATATCCTCGGGGTTCCACATCCACAGATTCAGCCAACTATGGATTGAGAACATTCAGAAAAGAAAATTCCAGAAAGTTCCAAAAAAGCAAAACTTGAATTTGCTTTGTGCTGGCACCTTTATTTGCATAGCATTTGCATTGTATTAGGAGAAGGCAGTGGCACCCCACTCCAGTACTCTTGCCTGGAAAATCACATGGACGGGGGAGCCTGGTAGGCTGCAGTCCATGGGGTCACTAAGAGTCGGATACAACTGAGCGTCTTCACTTTCACTTTTCAGTTTCATGCATTGGAGAAGGAAATGGCAACCCACTCCCGTGTTCTTGCCTGGAGAATCCCAGGGATGGGGAAGCCTCGTGGGCTGCTGTCTATGAGGTCACACAGTGCTGGACACAGCTGAAGTGACTTAGCAGCAGCAGCAGTGGTCTAAAGATAAAGTATACTGGAGGATGTGTGAGGTTATAGGCAAATACTATGCCATTTTATCGGAGAAGGCAATGGCACCCCACTCCAGTACTCTTGCCTGGAAAATCCCACGGACGGAGGAGCCTGATAGGCTGCAGTCCATGGGGTCGCTAAGAGTCAGACATGACTGAGCGACTTCACTTTCTCTTTTCACTTTCATGCATTGGAGAAGGAAATGGCAACCCACTCCAGTGTTCTTGCCTGGAGAATCCCAGGGACGGTGGAGCCTGGTGGGCTGCCGTCTATGGGGTCACACAGAGTTGGACACGACTGAAGTGACTTACGGGGAAGGCAATGGCACCCCACCCCAGTACTTTTGCCTGGAAAATCCCATGGACGGAGGAGCCTGGTAGGCTCCAGTCCATGGGGTCGCTGAGAGTCGGACATGACTGAGCGACTTCACTTTCACTTTTCACTTTCATACATTGGAGAAGGAAATGGCGACCCACTCCAGTGTTCTTGCCTGGAGAATCCCAGGGACAGGGGAGCCTGGTGAGCTTCTGTCTTTGGGGTCGCACAGAGTCGGACACGACTGAAGCGACTTAGCAGCAGCAGCAGCAGAAGTGACTTAGCATAACATGCCATTTTATATGAGGAACTTGAGCCTTCTCAGATTTTGGTATCTGTGGGTGTCCTGGAACCTATCCCCTTGCAGATACTGAGGGACAACTGTACATAATTGAGTAAAGTGAATATGTTATTAATTTTAGAAAATGATAAATGAAAAGGGCCACTGTACAACAGAAAGTTAATATTTGATGGGCAATGTTCATGAAGCAAATTTTACATTTTCTTTTATGTAATTAATAAATGCTCTAAAACTACCCAAAGACTTTAAAGAGGATAAGCCACAGGAATTCCCTTGAGGTCCAGTGGTTGGAACTCTGCACTTTGACTGCCATGGGCCTAAGTTCAGTCTCTGGTCAGGGAACTGGGATCTTGCAAGCCATATGGCACAACTGAAAAAAAAAAGAGGATAAACCACAGTTTTAGGAAGTAGTTATACTTTACTGTGAGGTACTCAACTCTGTTTACTTGGAAGAATTGGTCCAGTTATATGAATAAGTTGAAAACATTGGAAATAGAAACCATTATTATTACTACAATGTTTAATATACTCTGAAAATTATGTAATGTATTAGAGTTTATAATGGTTTCCTTAATTTAAAGGAGTTCTCCTTTTTTAATAGTTTTCTGTATTATTTAAGTTATTTAAAAAAAGGTTTTTTTGACTGTACTGCACAGTAAGATAAAGTATGTTCAAAAGCTGAAGAGTGTGTTTCTGTATTTGAGATAAACTTTGCTGTGTTTTTGTTTTCATTAGGTTACCTTATATGAATGTCATTCACAAGGAGAAATCCGGTTGTTGCAGTCTTATGTGGATGCTGATGTATCCTTTCCTAGGTTTTTGGTATCATTGGCTAAAGGAATTGACTTTGAATAGGTACCCCAAAGCTTTTGTACCTTACTTTTTTAACTTTATCCAATGCTATTCCTTCATTGTTACCCAAGAGATTCTTGGTATCTAGTTTTCCTGATCCCTCGAAGCCACTGTCAGAGTGGATATGAGGGTGGACAGTACAGGTGGCTAGAGATGAGCACTGGAAATCCAGTAATAGAAAGTGATAGCAGAACATAGTTAAAACTTGCTGTTTCTTTGACCTTGCTTAGATTTTTATCATTTCAGGGCAGGGATATTGGTGAATTTGGGTTGATCAGAAGCTGTGCCTGACAGTCGTATCAAGTATTTGATCAGCAGAGCCTACAGGGAAAAAAAGAAGCATGTTTGTTTAGGAAATGAAATATTGTAAAACATGGGTTTATAAAGAAAAAGCTTTAAAAAGCCAAAGGATACAACAGTTAAAGCTTGGTGATAAGATTTCTTCCAGATCCATTTGAAAAACCTAGCAAGTAAGAAAAAGAACATTTTAGTCTAACCTTAGGTGATAAGGAAGGAGGTGACCTTTGGCAGTATTGGGAAAATCTCACACAGGAAAAGGTGGAAAACTGAATAGTTAACTGATTTTTATCTGGAGGCACGTAGAGTTATTGAGATAGAGCCAGGGTCAGTAAACTACAGCCTGTGGAACTGGACACCTGGTTTTGTTTTTTTTTTTTAATTTTAATTATTTATTCTTAATACCAAAAACATTTTGTATGAGGGAATAGCCAGTTAACAATGTTGTGATCGTTTCAGGTGAACAGTGAAAGGACTCAGCCATGCACATACATGTATCCATTCTCTCCCAAACCTCACTCTTATCCAGGCTGGCACATAATGTTGAGCAGAGTTCATGTGCTACACAAGGGTTTTAGTTGGTTATGCATTTTAAATACAGCAGTGTGTACATGATCTTCCCAAAGTCCTTGACTGTCCTTTCCTCCGGAAATCTGTTTTTATAGATAAATTTTGGGGAGAATACAACCTATGCCTATTCATTTACATATTGGCTGTGGCTGCTTTCAAAAGACAGGTAAATAGTTGTGCAAACAGCAAAATAGTAATCAAAACTGAGTGGAAAGATTGGGTTTG
The DNA here is from genome assembly GCA_935064755.1 of Tragelaphus eurycerus. Taxonomy (NCBI): domain Eukaryota; kingdom Metazoa; phylum Chordata; class Mammalia; order Artiodactyla; family Bovidae; genus Tragelaphus; species Tragelaphus eurycerus. Next base: position 18,538,396 of record CAKXYN010000043.1, read on the forward strand.
TTTGATCACTTGACATAGATTTTAGACCTAAAATCTTCATTGTTTCAACCCTGATGGTATAAAGAATAGGAACAACTTCTTTGGACATTATTGTGATCATTGATGTGTTTCCTTTTCAAAAACAAATTATATTTCTTAACTGGGATTTCTTAGGCTGATGAAAACTTTTACACTTGTGCGTGGACATATGATAGCAATACAAGCCATCCTCTGCTGGCTGTCGCTGGATCTAGAGGCATAATTAGGATAATTAATCCCATAACAATGCAGTGCATAAAGGTGGGTTTTCTTGTTTAATTGTAGATCTGCTTTTTTTGTATGCACACCTGTGAAAACTTGCCATGTTGAATTTAAAATGGAGTCAGTTTCTGTGCAGTTTTTAATTTGGTTTGTACCTGTTGCTTCCTTTAGACAAGTCTTTTGAGACCTTTGTCACATTTGGGTAATGCAATTTAAGGAATAAATGGGAAATTTTTATCATTTGCACTATTTTCTGTTAAAATCATTTCTGTTCTTTTGCTTTATCCTGAGAAGCTCTAAATGAACAATAACTAAAGAGTGAGCTCATTTTTCAAGAACCCCTAAATAGGAGTATGGAGTCAAGGATACTTTGTAAAGAATTAAAAAGTGAAGCCTTGAAAGTTGATACTAAAAGAAATTTTACAAATCACTTTAACCCTGGGGGCATATTAGAATCACCTGAGAATCTTTTAAATCCTTGCTGTGGCTCAGAATATCTGCTAATGGGACTTGAACATCTTTTACTTTTCCTTCAAGCTAGGTGATTTTAATATGGAGCCAAGGTTGAGAACCACTACTTCAAGTGAAATTATTTTTCCATTCATTTAAGATTAATGAAAATGAATTTATTGATTTTTATATGAAAGTTGAAGTATCTTAAATTTATTATAGCACTATGTTGGCCATGGAAATGCTATCAATGAGCTGAAATTCCACCCAAGAGATCCAAATCTTCTCCTGTCAGTAAGTAAAGGTAAGAGAAACAAATATTTCCTTGTATAGTTGTATTTATTTGGGAGTGAGTTGGGTTTTGTTTGTTTTGTTTTGTTTGACTTCGGGACAAACTAATCTAAGGGGAAATTCCAAATTTAAAAAGAAATAAGTTTTAGAAAAATCTTGGGCTACGTTAGCATCCCCAAACCAAGAACTGGAGAATGGGACCATGAAATACACTGTTCCTGTAAGATGTAGATAAAATAATTGACACTGAGGATTAGGTGTGTGTTACCCTTATTTACCATATTGCATTATGATCATTCTAGAACTTTATCCTCAGTTGAATTATCATACTAAACTGTATTAATTTTAATGGCAGGTCACCGAAGTTGCAACATTTTTAATAGTTTGAAGGTAGTCTAGCAAATCATCTGATGCGTTCCAACCATGTAATAAGAAATAGTGTATCTGAAAATCCATAATGCTTTTTTTGCCTCTCTCTATAAAGCTTCCATTTTATAAAAGATTCCATACAGGATTCCTTAAAATGCAAAGTTATCCAGCGTAAGCTCTTCTAAATGTTTTCCTTCCTTACAAAGAGAAAGCATGGCTTGTTCTGTATGCCTGCTGCTGCTGCTAAGTCACTTCAGTCGTGTCCGACTCTGTGCGACCCCATAGACAGCAGCCCACCAGGCTCCCCCGTCCCTGGGATTCCCCAGGCAAGAACACTGGAGTGGATTGCCATTTCCTTCTCCAATGCATGAAAGTGAAAAGTGAAAGTGAAGTCGCTCAGTTGTGTCCGACCCTCAGCGACCATGGACTGCAGCCTACCAGTCCATGGGATTTTCCAAGCAAGAATACTGGAGTGGGGTGCCATTGCCTTCTTCGTCTGTATGCCTGTGTTGGCATTATAAGTTTATTTTGGGTTCAGTCAGGCCTCTGAATCATTCTTAATCATTTCTGAGCTCTCTAAAGTGATTTGAGTTGTTCTTATTTCTACATTCTGTTTTTTATTGCCCTTTCTTTTTTCATTTCTACATTATTATAGTCAAATGTATTCTTTTCTTAACAGCTATCACACCTATAACCTAACCCCCATATTAAAAGATATCCTCAAATTAAAACTCTTACATGAAAAATATTTCAGTGTGATTTTTCAACTATCAAGGCTTGTTTGGAAATAGACACCTAAGAAGAGAGCTGATAACTTTTTCTCTTCTGTTAATAACAGTAACTGGGCTCAGATATTCTTTTACAAGTAACATAGACCATACTTGTTCTTAATATCACAGTTTCTTAATCTTGCTCTTCTCCCATTGTGTTAGAGCATTTTTCAAACAGCTTTTCAAAATGAACAGGAATTTTTATGCAAGTAACTTTCAAGAAAGGAAAAGACAACTTATAGGAAAAGACAACTTATGCAAAGTGTGTATTTAATAAGGGACTTAAGCGGTCATACAGTTCAGTAATAAGACAACCAAATTAAAAGCAGACAAAGGCTTTAAGTAGACATCTTTCCAAAGCATAGGCAAGAATGTCCAATAAGCACATGGAAAAGCACTCATTGTTAATTATTCAGTTCAGTTCAGTTGCTCAGTCGTGTCCGACTCTTTGTGACCCCATGAATCGCAGCACACCAGGCCTCCCTGTCCATCACCAACTCCTGGAGTTCACTCAAACACGTCCATCGAGTTAGTGATGCCATCCAGCCATCTCATCCTCTGTCGTCTCCTTCTCCTCCTGCCCCCAACCCCCTCCCAGCATCAGAGTCTTTTCCAGTGAGTCAGCTCTTCATGTGAAGTGGCCAAAATACTGGAGTTTCAGCTTTAGCATCATTCCTTCCAAAGAACACCCAGGGTTGATCTCCTTTAGAATAGACTGGGTGGATCTCCTTGCAGTCCAAGGGACTCTCAAGAGTTAATCATTAGGGAAATGCAAATCAAAAATACAGTGAGATACCACTTCACACCTACTAGGATGACTGCAGTCAAAAAGACAGTAAAATATGGAAACCCTTCATCCATTGCTGGTGGGAATGTAAAATGTGTAAGCACATTGAAAAATAATCTGAGAGTTCCTTAAAAAGCTAAACATAGAATTATACTCCTAGGTACGTGTATCTTCAAGAGAAATATAAATGTCTGCACAAAAACTTGGATGCAGATTGAAATCATTGCTACAAAAAGAAGTCATTTTTGTAGCAATGTTTATTTCTACTACTAACAATATATTGTATAATATGTTAATATTACACAGTATAGACATTGTTATATTTCAAACTCTGTTTGGTATTATATTTATGAATATTGCTTTCTATTTATTTTGTTGCTGATGTTCAGAGGAAAATGAGATTGCTCAGATTACAGTTAGACAATTTTTGAAAGGTCCATAATACCAAACAATGTCCCAATATGTGTATGTTTCAATCGTATTTTTAGATTTACTGCAGAGATCTTATAAATCTACTTTGTCCTCTTCAATTTGTAAATGTGGGTATGGTGGAGGGAAAAACTAGTACCCTTGAAAGTTTGAACTCATACCTAGTTAAACCTACAAGTAATATAAATATTTTAGGTTCCTATATGACATGGAACCTATATGACATGGACATATCTCAGATATGCAGATGACACCACTCTTATGGCAGAAAGTGAAGAGGGGCTAAAAAGCCTCTTGATGAAAGTGAAAGTGGAGAGTGAAAAGGTTGGCTTAAAGCTCAACATTCAGAAAACGAAGATCATGGCATCTGGTCCCATCACTGCATGGGAAATAGATGGGGAAACAGTGGAAACAGTGTCAGACTTTGTTTTTCTGGGCTCCAAAATCACTGCAGATGGTGACTGCAGCCATGAAATTAAAAGACGCTTACTCCTTGGAAGGAAAGTTATGACCAACCTAGATAGCATATTCAAAAGCAGAGCCATTACTTTACCAACAAAGGTTCGCCTAGTCAAGGCTATGGTCTTTCCTGTGGTCATGTATGGATGTGAGAGCTGGACTGGGAAGAAGGCTGAGCGCCGAAGAATTGATGCTTTTGAACTGTGGTGTTGGAGAAGACTCTTGAGAGTCCCTTGGACTGCAAGAAGATCCAACCAGTCCATTCTGAAGGAGATCAATCCTGAAATTTCTTTGGAAGGAATGATGCTAAAGCTGAAACTCCAGTATTTTGGCCACCTCATGCGAAGAGTTGACTCATTGGAGAAGACTCTGATGCTGGGAGGGATTGGGGGCAAGAGGAGAAGGGGACGACAGAGGATGAGATGGCTGGATGGCATCACTGACTCGATGGATGCGAGTCTGAGTGACCTCCGGGAGCTGGGGATGGACAGGGAGGCCTGGCGTGCTGCGGTTCATGGAGTCGCAAAGAGTCGGACACGACTGAGCGACTGATCTGATCTGATCTGATCTGATATGACATGGATCGGAGAAGGCAATGGCAACCCACTCCAGTACTCTTGCCTGAATCCCAGGCATGGGGGAGCCTGGTGGGCTGCTGTCTGTGGGGTCGCACAGAGTCAGACACGACTGAAGCAACTTAGCAGCAGCAGCAGCAGCATGACATGGATTCCTTCTTAGTCATTATTGTAAATGAGTTAAGTCCAAACTTTGGTAGTTTTTTCTTTAAAGAGAGATTAAAAGTCCACAGTAAATGAATGATAAAAGTTTGTTAATTTTTTTATGTTTGTACTAGATCATGCTTTACGATTATGGAATATCCAGACGGACACTCTGGTGGCAATATTTGGAGGTGTAGAAGGGCACAGAGATGAAGTTCTAAGTGCTGTAAGTTGAAAGCTGCAGGGCAGTGACCTTCAGGCTACAAAGCTGTGAGCAATCCTGATAAGAAAGCATGTGGTTTGTTTCATGTAGCTTGGCAGGCAGTTATTTCATTTACTGTGACAGACAAGGTTTTAACTTAAAAATGAAGAAATAAAGCAAGTAGGCTCTTTGTGTTTTATCTGTATTCTTGCACATGTTTACCAGTGCCTGGATTCTCGTGAAAGAATTCTGTGAACCTGTTCTTTTCCTTTTTTAATCTAAAATCACCAAGTTGCCTTTTGTTGTTTCTCAGTTATTAAAGGAAAAGGTTAACCTACTTGGCAATTAAGAAATTTTTTCACCTTTTCTTTGAAGTTTAAATACAAGTTACTCATTTCTAGGAGGTATTGTTCACACTGACTTTTAGATAACTTCCCTTTGATGGCATGGTGTTGTGTTTATGCTTTGTATTACAATCTGTTGATCTGTTGTAGTGATATTAAGTGTTTTTAGTTAAAGTTTCGGATTTTGTGTTGTTTAGGTTTATTTACGTTTTGTGTGTAGCTTACTTATTTAGTAGTCTTACAGCTCTTCTGTTTTTTGTGTTTTTCTTTTTTTAACTATTTTAAAAGGGCATTATATTTTGAAACATGTGATATTTTAATTGGAGGTACTAAATATTCCTATATGCTTTCGTGAGAATCATACCTACCTTAAAGGATTTTCTAGAACTTGCAGAACTCCACCTGGCTTTATGTGTTAAAAAACAGACTACTGTCCTTCCTTAAAAACTAAATGAGAGCTTCTGGCTCTAGAAGTGTCTTGTTGCTATTGACAGTGAGGTTATTAGGAAAAATAGCAGATGCCAGACTTCTGAATTCAATAAACACCAAACCTGAAGCTCTCAGGCTTTTGTAAAACTGTTCATGATTGATTCAAAGGTTGGATTAACATATAATACCTAGATTAGTGAGGAAAGTACTCTCCTTAAATAGAACTCTCTACTGTTACTTCTTAAAATGAAAGCAGGGGATAGCTTGTATCTCTTTTGTACCAATAGGAGTTCACTGCTAGAAGGATTGATGTGTGAGATTGTCATTGACACATGTACCATGTGCTAAAGTAAATATCTCTGAGCCTCAGTGTCTGATCTGTGAGATGAGATAGAATAAGGTTGTTACAATAGATGATCTGTTAGGAGCTCATTAAAAATTAGTAAACAGCAAATGAGGAAATGTTGCTTCCTTTTTAAGACATATTTTTCTTTATTCATTTAAAAAGTGAACTCTAAAACCAAGGTACCCGACTTATCTACGTGTTTTGGCTTAGATGTACAAGTAAATTTCAGTTGTTTAAAGGACTCCTAATTTCACATGCAGATACCAGTTTCATTGCTTTGTCTGGGTTGAACAAAGAAAAATAACAATCATTCAGGTTTTTATGTCATAGAATAATTGTTTTACCTCAGCATTAGATTCATCTTCAAAATCAAACAAGGAAATATTTGACTAAAGATAATTGAATAGATAAAACTAAATTAAAAGAGTTTACTTCTTCCCTGCCATATTGCATAAGCTCATATATTGTGGTGATAATAAGTCAGTTAAAACTAAATCTTGAAAGTGGTAAAAACTTTGTGATTTATGGCCTATATATATGAAACACAAAATGTCAGTGTTGTGGTTTGAAATATAATTTTCACAATACTGGACATGAGATGAAAATCAGCATAATTTGGGGAAATAATTTACATATTTAATTTAAGCTTTTCTGTTTTATATACAGGATTATGATCTTTTGGGTGAAAAAATAATGTCTTGTGGTATGGATCACTCTCTTAAACTTTGGAGGATCAATTCAAAGAGAATGATGAATGCGATTAAGGAATCTTATGATTATAACCCAAATAAAACTAACAGGTAACAGCTGTAGTATTTAAAACAATGTGCTATCTCATGCCTTTGAATAGTGTTTTACTTTTTCAAAAATTGTTATATTGAGTTGAGAACCCCCTCTTTTAGTAACTTTAAGGTATAATTTATATGCCATAAAACTCACTGAATTTAAATGAAAGCCTTTATTTTTATCTAATTATATTTGTGGCTCATTTTTCAAAATCCCTTTCGGTTGTATTTTTATCTTAATTTAGTAGCCCATTTCACATATTTTATTTAGGTACACGTATATGCTAATGTTATTAGCACTGCTTGTCAACACTGTAAATTCTAATTAAAGACAGTAAGTCATAATTTTTTCAGTGGGGTTCTTAGCTTTAATTCATGATAAATGCTTTCCTTTAAATGATACTTCACTAAACAGAGAAAATTCAAAAGCAGGAGCTTTGTTCTAAGGGACTACATGTGGGAACTTTTCAGTTTTCTTATTTTTGAAAAACCTCGGTTCTTAATTACTATCTTTTTCAGAATCTTATCAAGCTATTAACTCTTTCACTATGACTATCCTCTGTTTGTAAATGTTAACTTTGTTTGCTCTTTTCATTTTAGCAGTTAATTCCCTGGTTATCGGCCCACATTATGAGTAGATAGTTAGTTGAATTTGTAACCATAAGTAAATATTTTAATATAGTGACATTCATCATATCTCAGGTCTCTTTTAAGAATTGGCACAGCTTTTAAATTCTGTTTTAAAACACAGGGGTTAGTACAATATTTATGTTTTTATATTTTTTAGAGCTCTGGAATAAATAGAAGTTGTTGTATTTTACAGCTTACAGAAAGTAACAATGAATTATGCTGGTCTTCTTGAAAGAGGTTAACCATAGATTATAATACATATTTGATTACAATATATACATAGATTATAATACATACATTTTAATGTTTTAATAAAGAAAAGATCTAGGAGTTTCCTGGTGGCCGAAGGGTTAGGATTCCAGGCTTTCACTCCTATGGCCCTAGTTCAGTCCCTGGCTGGGGAACTGAGATCCTGTGAGCCACCAAAAAAAGGTAAAAAAAAAAAAAAAAATCCCACAATTTGAATTGGAAAATGTATTTGAAATGATTGAGCCCAACATCCTTTTTATGTATGAGGGAAAAGCCAAAGAGAAGACTTGTGCCCAAGATACAGTTAATTCATGGCATGTGATACTTCTTCAGTTACTTCACTTTAAAAACTGAATCACTTACTAGATTAGAAATGTTGCTGCTGCTAAGTCACTTCTGTTGTGTCCAACTCTGTGTGACCACATAGATGGCAGCCCACCAGGCTCCCCCATCCCTGGGATTGTCCAGGCAAGAACACTGGAGTGGGTTGCCGTTTCCTTCTCCAATGCATGAAAGTGAAAAAGTGAAAGCGAAGTCGCTCAGTCATGTCCGACTCTTAGTGACCCCATGGACTGGAGCCTACCAGGCTCCTCCGTCCATGGGATTTTCCAGGCAAGAGTACTGGAGTGGGGTGCCATTGCCCTCTCCATTAGAAATGTTAGGAGTACATTTAATTAACTAAAGAATTGGTAGCAACTTCTCTAGCTTATGGTTTTGTCACAGACATCTTTAAGGAAAAATTGTGCCATATTTTACTTCTCTAAATACAGGTAAAGTTCTAACTAATAAATGTTAAATTCCTGTCAGATGTCATCTTCAGAAATTGTTGTTCTAGGCAGGATTCGCACCTAACTTTATCTTTACCAGACTTTGAAATGTGTCATTGTTTCTGAAAGATGACTATCTTTTGAAATAAGTTAGGTGTGTTAACTTTCATAGACCACTGTTAATATGAAAGGATTGAGTTGGTAGCTTAGCATTTTCTATGAGAAATTTTCAGCTCTAAGCAGATGTCTTTTGTTATTGGTTAGGATAGCCAGAATTGGAATAATTGATTCTGGTCTATATATAGTAAGGCAGGAAGTTGCAGTTATTATAAATGAAATTTCATAGGATGAATATAAAATTCAGTTGTGAGCTAATAATGGAGTAAAATGTAGAAACAAAAACAGAATGAGATTTTAGTTGCCAATAAACAGATCAGAAGGTATTTAGTTTTATAGGAACATAGATGAACTAATACTCATCTGTTTTTCTTTTCAGAGTTTAATAAATCCTAAAAGGAAAATTAGTGAGCTTCTGCTACACATTTTTCTCTTAACTTTTGATATTTCCATTTCAGGCCATTTATTTCTCAGAAAATTCATTTTCCTGACTTTTCTACCAGAGACATACATAGAAATTATGTCGATTGTGTGCGATGGTTAGGTGATTTGATACTTTCCAAGGTATGGTAACTGCTGTTAAGCTGTATTTCCATTGTTTGTGTGAGTTGGAACTCTGCAGGGAGCACAGTTTTTTATGCAGTTGATAAATTGTGTAACAGATGGGAAATTGCTTTTTTTTTTTTTAAGTCTCATGATACTTTGAAAATTCAGAAACTTATCTTAGGCATAAAACAAACTGATGAACTATAATTTGTGCTCCAGTAAGAAAAAAAATGTTAGCTTGCAAGATGATATTCTCTGATATCCAGTGTTACTGTAAAATTACCAATATCTAAAGCCAGTAGTAGGGGTTTTTTTGGTTTTTGTTTTGAATGTTCATGTCCATTTTAGTGAACTTACATGTTCAAAAAAAAAAACCAGATGGAGTTGGCTCATGGGCTCTAGTTTGCCAGCCCCTGCTCTAGTATGTTGATATATATTTTTTCTACTGATAATTTAGGGAAGTTGGTGGTGATGTCATCTGAACATTTAGGATTGTCAGATTTGAACAAATTACTATCCAGTTTCTTCTTGGCATAGGTTTCAGGGCATTTCACTTTTTCTTGGGTAGAGCCTGATTATTTATTTTTTCCTTAGCAGTGAGGGTATAGTTTTACTTTTTTATTTTTTAACCTTTGATTTTGAAATTAAATCCACAGCAAGTTTCAAAGACAGTTTAGAGAGGTTTCACATTGTCCTTCACCCACTTTCTCCCATTGGTTACACCTTATATATACAGTATCAAATCCAGGAAACTGACATTGTAAGTGTATGTGTATGTGTAGTTGTATGCTCTTTTATCGCATGTGATTTTGTCATTTCAAGAATGTTTCTGTATGGGACCTTTTAAGGTTATTTTTCACTCAGTATAATGCCATCCAAGTTGTGTATATCAGTAGGTCTCCCTTTTAGTTGCTAAATAGTACCCCATGGTATGGATGTACCACAGTTTATTTAACCTTATTCATCTATTGTAGGACATTTTGGTCCTTTCCAGTTTTTGGCCTGTTACAAATAAAGCTGCTATTGAACAGTCGTGTGTAGGTTTTTTGTGTGGACTTACGTAAGTTTTCACCTCTCTGGGATAAATGCCTAGAAGGACAATTGCTGGGTCATGGTTACGTTTGTTTAGTTTTTTAAGAACCTGCCAAACTATTTTCCAGAGTGGCCGTGCCATTTTACATTCCCACCAGCAATGTATGAAAGATGCAGTGTCTTCGAATCTTCGCCAGCATTTGGTATTGTCACTATTTTTTATTCTAGCTGTTCTGATAGGTGTGTAGTGATACGTCATCATGGTCTTAATTTACATTTCCCTGATGGTTAGTGGTGTTGAACATCTTTTTTATGTGCTTATTTACCATCCATATATCCTTTCAATGATGTCTCTTCATATCTTCTGCTCATTTTCTAATTGGATTTGTTTTGTTTTGTTACTGTTGAGTTTTGAAAGTTCTTCATATATTCTAAATCCTATGTCAGATAAGTAGTTTGCAAATTTTCTCTTCCAGTCTGTAGCTTGTCTTTTCATTCTCTTAACAGGGTCTTTTGCAGAGCAAATATTTTCAATTTTGATAAAGTTTAATTTATTTTTTTTAATTATTTTGTTATGGATAATGCTTTTGCTATTATTTTGAAATGCTCTTCACTAAGCCCTGGATCCTAAGATTTTCCCCTGTGTTTCCTTCAAAAGTTTTTATAATGTTTTATATTAAATTTATGGTCCATTTTAAGTTAGTTTTTGTATGACATTTAGGTAGAAAGTTCATTTTTTGTCTTCTAGTTTATCCAGTTGTTCCAGTGCCATTTGTTGAAAGCCTGTCTCTCCTCCTTTGAATTGCTTTTGCACTTTTTTCAAAATTGTTTGGCCATGCTTGTATGAGGCTGTTTCTAGTTATTCTATTCTGTTCCCTCTACCAGCACTACATACACAGGCTTGATTACTCTGCTGCTGCTACTGCTAAGTCACTTCAGTTGTGTCAGACTCTTTGCGACTCCATAGACGGCAGCCCACCAGGCTCCCCCGTCCCTGGGATTCTCCAGGCAAGAACACTGGAGTGGGTTGCCATTTCCTTCTCCAGTGCATCAAAGTGAAAAGTGGAAAGTGAAGTTGCTCAGTCGTGTCCAACTCTTAGAGACCCCATGGACTGCAGCCTACCAGGCTCCTCCATCCATGGGATTTTCCAGGCAAGAGTACTGGAGTGGGGTGCCATTGCCTTCTCCACTTGATTACTCTAGCTCTCTAGTAAGTCTTGGAATTGGTAGAGTAATTTCTTCCACTTTGTTCTTTTTCAAAATTATTTTCGTCTAGTTCCTTTGCCTTTCTATATAAGGTCTAGAATTATCTTGTCTACATTTACTGAAAATCTTTCTGGAATTTCTTTGGGCTAAGGAACATTTTAATTAGAATTGTGTTAAACCTGTGTATCAGTTTGGTGGTGAATTAATATCCACTCTGCTTAGTTTTCTTGTCCTTGACTGGTATGTCTCTTCCTTTATTTAGACCTTCTTTGATTTTTTATTATCAACATTTTGTAGGTTTTTTTAAATATAATTTTTTTTATTTTGTTTTTTGGGTGTAGCAGGTTTTTTTTTTTTGCTGCATAGGCTTTTCTCTAGTTGTGGCGAGTGGGGGCTACTCTCTAGTTGTGGTGCATGGACGTATTGCAGTGGCTTCTCTTGTTGCAGAGGACAGGCTCAATATGCAGTACATGGGCTAAGTTGCTCTGACATGTGGGATCTTCCTCGATCAGGGGTCGAACCCATGTCTCCTGCATTGGCAGATGGATTCTTCACCACTGAGCCACCAGGGAATCCCCCAGCATTTTGTAGTTTTGAGCGTGCAAGTCCTGTACCTACTTTGTTGGATGTATACCTTAAGTATTTCTCTTTTTTTTGTGACTATAATAAATGGTATTTCTGATTTCCATCTCTTTGTGTTCATTGCTAATATATAGAAATGTATTTTTGTGTATTATTCTTGAATCCTGTCTATTTTAAGTACTTATAGTTCAATAAGGGTGGTTTGTGGGGGGTTTTTTTGGCTAATTGGGATTTTCTACATAAATCATCATTTCATCTCTAAATAAGGACAGTTTTTTATATCTTTCTTTCTGAACTGAATTTTTAAAGAACTTTCCATATCTTGTCTCATTTCACTGACAAGATTCTGGTGCTACATTGTATAGCAGTGTTAACTCATTAATGACCAGGGGATTTTTGCAGAAACTGCTGTGGCCGGTGATATTTATTTTGACTGGTCAAAAATTAGTTCTCTTATTTCACTAACACTGTACAGGTACCTGTGGTCAGTTACACCTGACATACCTGTAATTCCTCCAATTTTTGTGAAATGTTGTCTTCAGGCCACTCTTCTGTAGAAGTACAGGAGCAGTCTCCAGCACTGCTGCATTTTCACTTTGTATCAGAATTAATCACTAAGATTTTTTGTTGGTCTGATATTCACATCATCTGAATTAGAACTATATTCTGAAGAACTATCATCTTCTGAGACACTAGTGTATATGCCACTTAGACTAGAACGTATCTGCATAAAATTCACTGAAAAATTCTTCCTCAAAATTTCGTGACATGTCACTTCTGAAAATTTTATGTTTATAATATACACAGAGTTGGAACAAAATGTAAGTGATAATGACAGTCATAAATTGTGTGCTGAATCCTTGATGCAGTTTAAGCTCTAACAACTTCACATGGTGATATTGATTGTATCACTCTAGAAACATTGATACATCTCCAGTCAATAGCATTCAGGTAATAAAAGATATATTAATATGTCTCTGGTCAGTAATGTGTTAAGAGCAGACTTCCGAGGCTTGTTTCTGATGTTAAAGGGGGAAAGAATTCAGTCTTTTGCAGTTATACATATCAGCTGTATGATTCTTTTTTAGTACTTATTTTTGGGCCGTGTCAGATCTTCGTAGCGGCACTTGGGACCTTCATCACCTCATTCAGGATCTTTCCTTGTACCACATGGGCTCTGTGGTTGTGGTGCGTGGGCATAGTTGGCTGCGGCATGTGGGATTTTAGTTCCCCCGCCAGGGATCAAACCAGTGTCCCCTGTATTGCCACACACTGGACCACCATGGAAGTCCTAGCTGTATGATTTTTGTAGATGTTCTATATCAAGTTGAGAGTTGTTCTTTTTCCTAATTTTTTCAGAATTTTATCATGAATAGGTGTTGAAGTTTGTCAGATGCTTTTTCAGCATCAATTGATATGATCATTGTTTTTTCTATTTTAGCCTGTTAATGCAGTGAACTGCACTGATTGTTTTTGAATATTGAATCACTGGAATAAGTTTACTTGGTCATGCTGTATAATTCTTTTTATATGTTGCTGAATTCTGTTTGCTAATATTTTGTTAGGAATTTTATGTGTATTAATGAGATATAATATTGGCCTGAAGTTTTGTTACTTGTCTTTGTCTGGTTTTGATATCAATAATACTGGTATTTGGGCCTAAAAGTTTTTGAGGAGGAATTTAAAAATTAAAAACTTGATTTCCTTAAAAGTGAAAAGGTTGTTTGAATAAAGTTTCATATTGGGTAAGTTGTGGTAGTTTGTGCTATTTCAGGAATTGATCCATCCCATCTAATAGAAAATTTATGTGTGGAGAGCTGTTTGAGTATTCCCTTATTATCCTTTTGATATCTGCAAGATCTTTAGTGATAACCCCTGTTTCATTCCTGAAATCAGTAATTTATGTCTTCTTCTCTTCTGTCAATCTTTTTAGGAGTTTGTCAAAATTATTTTGTTACCTCCTGTCTCCCTTTTTTAGTTTCCTATGAGTGTATTTTGTTTTTCTGTTTGCTAGTTTTGGGAGCTTAGATTATTTAGTCAAGACTTTTCTAATGTAAGCTTTTGGTGCTATAAATTTCCCAGTCAGCACTGCTTTAGCTGCTGCTCACAAAAATTTTGATATGCAATGTGCTACTTAGTTTTTGGTAGTGGTTTAGTCACTAAGTCATGTCCGACTCTTTGTGACCCCATGGACTGTATGTAGCCTGTCAGGGTCCTCTGTCCATAGGATTTTCCAGGCAAGAGTACTGGAGTGGGGTGCCATTCTCTTCTTCAGGGGATCTTCCCAACCCAGGGATCGAACCTGGGTCTCCTACAGTGCAGGCGGATTCTTTACTAACTAAGCTACTAGGGAAGCTCATTTAGTTTTTAGGTGTTGGAAATTTTTCATTATCTTTCTCTTACTGATTCTAGTTTGATTCCATTTTGGTCAGTCAGTATATATTCTTTATGATTTTGATTCTTTAAAATTTTTCAGATGTGTTTTATGACCCTATTTTGGGTACATTCCGTGGGAGCTTGAAAAGAACGTGTATTCTATTGTTGGGTGGAGTGTCCTGTAAATGTCAGTTAGATCCTGCTGGTTGCTGCTGCTGCTAAGTCGCTTCAGTCGTTTCTGACTCTGTGTGACCCCATAGACTGCAGCCCACCAGGCTTCCCCGTCCCTGGGATTCTCCAGGCAAGAACAATGGAGTGGGTTGCCATTTCCTTCTCCAAGATCCTATTGGTTGAGTGTGGTTGAATTCTTCTGTGTCTTTGTTGATGTCTGTCTGCTCTTAAGTGCTGAAGTCTTCAACTATAATCATGAATTTTTCCCTTTCTCCTTCATTCTGTGACATATTGCAGCTCTGTTGGTTAGCATACACACATTTATTATTGCTGTTTCTTGGTAGCTTGACCCTTTTATCATTGTGGAAGGTCCATCTCTATCTCTGGTAAATTTTTTTGCTTTGATGTCTCCTTTTATAGTATAGCCGTTCTTTCTTTCCTTTAACTAATGCTTGCATGGTGTATCTATTTCAAACCCTTTACCTTTAATCTACGTGTATTCTTAAATTTGAAGTGAGTTTCTTAAAACATACAGTTGGGTCATACTGTTTTTTAATTCACTTTGAGAAACTGTTGTAGCTTATAAATTTAGACTGTTTATATGAGCCTTAAACTTACCAATTGTTACATTGTCTGGCATTTATTTTTCTTTTTTTTAATTTCTCTGGGTTTTCTCCCCTAAATTCCTGTAGGTTATATGCACATATTTTAAAATTCCAATTTGATTTATCTGTACTACCTCTGAGTGTATTTCTTTGTGTAGTTTGTTTTGTTTTTATATTTACTCTGGGAGTTGCAATATATGTATGTGATCATCAGTATATCAGCATTTTACCACTTCAAATGCAGTATAGGAAGCTTATCTCCCACTTTGTCCTGCACTTACAATTGTTTTAAATATTTCCTTTACAATTGAGAACTTTGTTAAATAATATTACAATTTTTGCTTGAACCATCAAGCAAAATTTAAAAACTTGAAAAGGAGAATTTTATGTTTACTCATTTTGTTCCTCCTTTCTAATATTCCAAGATTCCTTCTTTTATCATTTCCTTTCTGTTCGTAGAACATTCTGTAGCTGTTGATTTAGAATGTTGACAGATTCTTTTAGTTTTTCTTAGTTTAGGGATGTCCTCATTTCTGGTTTATTCCTGAAGTGTATAGAGGATTCAGTGAATCCCACAGTTCTTTCTTTAAACATTTGAACAATGTTCCCCCTCTTTCTGGTCTCCCATCATTTGTAATGAGACATCTGCCACCATTGGAATTGGTTTTTCCTTATAGCTTAGGTATTCTTTCTGACTTAACTGCTTCGGGATTTTTTTTTTTTCCCTTTATTTTTAGTTTTCAGAAGTTTGACTGTGCTCTGCTTGATATTGATGTCTTTGAGGGATTCATTTACTGTCTTGACTCTGTAGGTCTTTAGGGGACATAATTCATCCCCAATATGGGGATTTTTCAGCCATTACTCAAATTCTTTTTTATCCCCTTTTTCTCCCTGCACTCCTCTTAGATTTTTTGTTTGGTCCTGTCATTTAATAAGTCTGTTTTTCTTTTTTCAGTTGGTAACTTCTTTGTTCAAGTCTTGTTCAAGCTGGGTAATTTCTATGTTCTAACTTTACTGACTCTCATCTCTCTTCTGCTGGTGAGCCCTTCAGTTGTTCTTTATTTTGATTATAGTATTTTTAGTTCTAAAATTTCCACATGGTTCTTATCTTTTCTTTGCTGAGACTGTATTCTAAGTGTATTTGTAATTTATTATTGACCCATTTTTTTCCCCAGATTTTGAACTTTTAATTTTGTATTAGGATGAAGCATTTTTATGATCAGTTCAGTTTAGTTGCTCATTCGTGTCCGACTCTTTGCTTTAAAATCCTTGTCAGATAGTTTTAACATCTGTGTCATCTCATTGTTTGTGTCTCTTGTTATCATTTTTTATTAAAGTTGAGATTTTACATTTCTTGGTATGAAAAATGAATTTTGATGGAGATGTGGGTATTTTGGGTACTGTTAGGAAACTCGGGCTCTTATTTAGCTCTCTTACAGCAGGCTTCCTTTGATAAATTTTCAACTGTAAAGTGAATGCTGCTTCATGATTGGCAGGTGGGAGGGGACGTTCCCCACTTGGTTGACTTGGTGATGATGTCTCTTTTCTATGGGGCAGGAGTTCAGGCTTTTCAGGGGGACTCCGCTGGCACCGCCCTAGCCGGGAGGGGTTTGGAGCCCTCCTGACTGCTCCCTGGGTGGTCTCGGCTGCCTCCATGGTAGGTAGTTGTGAACATCCTGGCGCTCTTCTCAGTTCAGTCAGTCAGTTCAGTCGCTCAGTCGTATCCGACTCTTTGACCCATGGACTGCAGCACGCCAGGCCTCCCTGTCCATCACCAATTCTCTGAGCTCGCTCAAACTCATGCCCATTGAGTCAGTGATGCCATCCAACCATCTCATTCTCTGTCGTCCACTTCTCTTGACTCTTTGCTACGCTGCCTCTAATACAACCCCAGCCAGAGAGGAGGAGAAGTCATTACCATGAGGGGTACGGAGGAGTCAGCAGGGTGTTATGTAATTGAAGTGTTTAGTTACCACCTGTGAGAAGGGATCCCTTGCTGGTTTGTATGTGGGCGGATCCACAGTTTTTTCTGTGGTATTGTTTACCTGAAAATTTTCTCTCATGCTGGGTTGCCACTTTCCTGGTCCTTTGGAGAGAGTAGGCTTTGGGGGGCTTTGTTTTGTCTTTAGCTTTCTTGAGTCACTACCTTCTCTAGCATGCAGTCTGGGATACAGAAAGGAGGCAAAAGAAAACCAAGGAACTGTGTCCCTCATGTTCCAGGGTCCTTAACCAGTCTGCCTCCTCCCTGCCCTTGAGACTTTTAAGTTGTATTTAGTGAGATGAATAGGGAAAAGTACCTCTACTTCATTGGTCGCTGGAAGCAGATGTAAAAGGCAGTAGGTCTAAAATTTCTGCTCTTAGAACTTAATCAGATGATAGGAAAAGATATCTGCATTTTAGGTAAGAGGCTGAACTGAGTGTTGGTGGTCTCACATCTGGCTCCACATCAGAACTACTGGGAGGACATTGTAAAAACAGATTCCTAAGCTTCGTCCCCATGTATTCTACATCTGGCACAAGGACCTGCGGATTTGTAATTGTTAGAAACTCTCTGGATGACTTTCAAGTGCCATCCATTAGTGTGGGTAGACTCTTTTTACCTCCCTATGCTTTAGCTCTCTGTGAGGGGACTCTACTGACTAAGGGTCCTTTACCAGTACAGTCAGTAAGAAGCACTTGAAGAGCTATGTTACAATTCTGCTTTGGCCTCCTCTCACAGAAATTGTGATTCAGTGGGGTTGGGACCAAGATGTGTTTTTAAATAAAGCTCTACAGGCTGTCAGTCAACTGTGCACTTAAAAGAGTCACCAGACTGGGTGCTCTCTAGGGTACTTTACAATAAAGAACTTGTATAATGGATCTGTAACCCTGGGATTTTATATAATCTAAAAAAGGCAGAGAAGAAAAAAACGTTCTTCACTCCCTAATCTCCCTATGACCCCGCTGTTAAACCATTGAAATGCCAGTGAACCCCACAGGGCTACCATATGTGGTTGTGTGGAATGTGTCCTGTAAAATTCCAGTAAGCACCCTTCACCTCCACCAGGATTTCTCAGTCCTGGATCTGAGATAATGAGGTCAGACAGTTGTTTTTTGTGGTAGGAGCTGTTCTCTACATGCAGTTTTCAGCATTCTCTGGCCTCTGTTAACTGGAAGCCAGAGACATTGCCAAAGATTCCTTAACTGGCAAACCACTAGCCTACACAGTAATATAAATAGTGCCCTCTGTGTTGCATTTTTTTCTCCCATTGTATTCTTCACCACTTGCTACTAAAGTAGAATGTATGTAAAGATTTCACTGTTGCAGGACAGAGAAGGTGTAACTCAGCCTGTTTCACTCCCGTCCCCTTACCAGTGTCGGGATATTGAATCACTGCTTTTATTGCCTTCTGTATAATCCGATCTGTAAGGCCCCTTCTATGAATTCATTAGCTTTCCTACAACATCTATTGAGTACCTACCATGTAGTACACATACTGCAGATGAAGGATTAATAGTTAACTGTATAAAGGGAACCACAGGAGATTGTAACCACAGGAAATTAGAAGTGAAATAGAGAAAGATGGAATTAGCAGGGGCCATATTGAAGAACCGTATATTCTAATATGTTTGTAACTTTATCTTTGCTATAAAATACTTAAGTCTCTGTATATTGAAGTAGCTAAGGCTGAAACTTGGTTTGGAAGAGAAGTTGTGACCAAAAATGAATATTCTAGATAGTGTAATGCTTTTGTATTGTTAAAATCTGTTGATAATCTGTAAGTGTAGATACTGATTCTGCAAATACAAATGAATATGTTTATCATTGGACTCAGTTGAGGGATAACCAGGTTTAAAGAACTGTGAATTCTGAAATGATAGTTGAGAAAAGCTTTGTTTGTAATGTTTAAAATTCAGTTCTACAATTAACAATTCTTTTTTATCTTGTGTCTTTTTTTTAAGTCTTGTGAAAATGCAATTGTATGCTGGAAACCTGGCAAAATGGAAGATGATATAGATAAAATTAAACCCAGTGAGTCTAATGTGACTATTCTTGGGCGATTTGATTACAGCCAGTGTGACATTTGGTACATGAGATTTTCTATGGATTTCTGGCAAAAGGTAGCAACATATTTTACATTTTGAAATTATTTGACTTAAAACCATGCAATTTTAGTTTTCTCTGAGTGCATCTGTGTTCTCTTTACTCTTTTAAGTGTAATCTACCTTGATTTTTTGTATTATGTGCTTTGGCCTTTGATGTTATCTATTCTACCCTTGTGGCTCTGCACACCATCTGCAGTGCTTATTATAGATGAAAATGACAGGTGTCAATGGTGGCAGTTAGGTGTTTACTTTCCATAACATCTGTTAGTAAGATTTGATGTTTTGGTGATTAGAATTTTCATCTTCTTATATAGAAAACCAGCATGGAAGATAGAGACAAAATATCAGTTATCTAAAATTTTACAGAAGTTTGGTATTAGAATTTTATGGTAACAAACTACTTGGTTATTTCTTTCTATATGAAAGCTTTGGAAATTTTCTGTGGCTTTTATTATAGTTCTTTAGGGCAGAATGAAGAATATATGCTAATTGTGTACATTGTATAGTTCTTCAAAAATTTGAAAAATGGTTTAATTTATTCAGGACACCTTTATGAAGCATTAGTTGCTCTTATCTTCATTGACAAATCAGAAATATAAGATGCAAAGAAATAACCAAGAGCATTGCCATAGGGTGAAGCTGAGATGTTTCTGCAATAAGAAAGATATCTTAGGATTGCTTGAAATGTTTATAGCTTATATTAATAATTTTATAGGTTTTTGTTTTGTTTTTGATGGGTTTTTAAAATATGTTTATACAGATGCTTGCATTGGGCAATCAGGTTGGCAAACTTTATGTTTGGGATTTAGAAGTAGAAGATCCTCATAAAGCCAAGTAAGTATTTAGAAATTCCTCTTCATAATTTCTGACTTTTCCTTTAGAGTGTTGTCACTATAGAGTAAGTAATTGATACTTACAATGCCATCCTTAACATCATTTGTAACATTTACATTCTCAGCATATTGTAAAGTATTTCTTTTTTATTCTAATAATAATTATTTTTCCTGAGTACTTTGGTAGTAAGTTAAATTCACTGATTTTAAGTTTGATACTGACAGCATTGTATGTGTGTGATATTTAACCTATTGTCATATTTTCTCCCTAGATGCACAACGCTGACTCATCACAAATGCGGGGCTGCTATTCGACAAACCAGTTTCAGCAGGGACAGCAGCATTCTTATAGCTGTTTGTGATGATGCCAGCATTTGGCGCTGGGACCGACTGCGATAAAGTACTTTTCCCAATCAAAATTAGCGTGTGTTTTCTGTGTACAATAGAACTAATGTATCCTGCTAGTAAGGGCACATAGAGCATTTAGAGTTGTCTTTCAGCATTCAATCAGGCTGAGCTGAATGTAGTGATGTTTACATTGTTTACACTCTTTGTACTGTCTCCTGCTCAGACTCTACTGCTTTTAATAAAAATTTATTTTTGTAAAGCTGTGTGTTACTTTAGTTTGTTTTATTCATTGTGATGCAGTGTTGAAAGTAATAAAATTACACCTTATCTTTTTTCAGTGATGATTATTGTTTTATTTGCCTAATAGAAAAAGCTATGAAACATAGTGATTAAGTATAAGCTCTGGAACTAAACTGAATTTTAATCTTGGCTCTGCCATTAACTGACCTTAGATAATTAAAAGGATCACGTGATTTAATACATGTGAAGCTATTTGAACAGAATTTGACTCACCAAACCCTTACCTTTATTGGAAATTGTATTTCCTATTGTTTTATATTTCTTAATGATTTCTTCTATGCTAACTTTGTAATAAGCAGTGTATGAGTTAATATAGTGTTTTATCTTTACAGTTAGGAAACATTGCCATTTGATTTACAACTTTGTCATTAGTAATCTTAGTGGAAATATTATCATCAGAGCAAGGGAGGAGAGGACACAGCAGCTTAAATGCAGTGGGTTGAAAAATGAAGGAAATGGAGAATGTGTTTGTATAGTGAGTTCTTGTCCCCTTTTCTAGAAGAGTATTAAAACAAACAAGCAAATTGATATCATAGGGTTGAAATACTTAGTGATTTTGTTCCAAACATAGGGTACTTTGGTTATATTTACGGAAAAGAATAGAATTAAAATACAAAGCAAGAATAGAATTAAAATATAAAGGCCAGAAAAATCCTCCAAAGAGGACCAAGATGACGTACGGAGCATTTAACCAGAAGCAGAAGAAAACCTAAGCAATCATACAGATAAGGTAGAAGGTGAAATGAAGGGAACCAGGGTAAAATACAAAAGAATGAATTTTGCCCAGCACAGTACAGAAGTACTGTAGAGTCCAGTACAGAAGTCTTTGTCTACATCTCTGATTATTTCCTTAGGCTCATTTGTCAGAATTAATAGGTGAAAGGGCATTTTTGTTAAGGAACCAAATTCATTTGCTCCAACAGTGTAGGTTTCTAAACTCATGAACCTCTTCTATAAATACATTTCTATGAATATACCACTATTTAATATCTTCTGGACATGGTAATTGCTTTTTACTATTTGCTGTTACATTTATTAATAGCCCAGTGCAGAAGTCTTTGACAGATAAGCCTAAGGAAATAATCAGAGTAGACAAAGAATTAATAGGTGAAAGGGCATTTTTGTTAAGGAACCAAATTCATTTGCTCCAACAGTGTAGGTTAGTGCTTCCTGAGGTTTTTGTTTTTAGTCCCTTTGTATATCTCTGTAGATGAGAGGTCAGCTAACTTTTTTCTGACCTAACAGCCAGATGTAAATATTTTAGTACAGTCTCCATGATGTGTACTCAACTCTGCTGCTGTAGCATGAATGCAGCCTTAGACATTACATAAACGAGGCTCACTGGTGCCAGAAACACTAGTTAACAGAAACAGGCAGTGGGCCATATTCAGCTCACAAGCCATTCATTGTTACGGATGTATGGATGTTAGCTATTAAAACAAGAAACCTCAATGAGGCCCCTAAGATTGCTAAAAATTGAGGTTAACTAGCTTATAGTCAAAGATCACCAGACGGAAAATGAAACAAGCTGCTGTGACAGTTTAAACAATTTGCAATATACTGAGACCACTAAAGATTTCAGAATTATCGGAATACAAAGTCACATTTAAAATCAAATTCTTTGTGTCCTCTTCCTTACTTTCCATCAGTTTACCTACTTGGTTTGTTGTATTTCTCCCACTAGGATGTGGCCTTTCTGAGAGTAGATGGATTTTTTTTCCTTCCGTTTCATTTCACTGGTGTAACTGCAGTACTTGTAACTTGCATTTGGTGGGTGCTCAATAAATACTTGTTAAATGAATGAACACTTAAATAAAAGATGCAGTCACAAAAATAAGCAATAAGAGACTCCCAAGATGGACCAAGAGGAATTGAAAAGTAGAATTTTCTGAAATGAAAAGTATGATTATTGAGATAAACTCAGTGGATGGGTTAGACAGTAGTTAGACACAACTTGAATAGAGATTAATGAACTGAAAGCCTGATTGCTTAGAATGTGGTGTACGTAGAGAATCAAAATGGGGAATACAGAGTTGAAACTGAAGAGGATAAAATGAAAAGATCTAATGATACTTTGAACTGGAGATCCAGGGGAAAAAAATGAATGATAAGTAATAATTTGAGATGATTCTTTTACTTGCTTCCAAATTCTACAAGCCAGGCTTTAGCAGTACACGAACCGTGAACTTCCAGATGTTCAGGCTGGTTTAGAAAAGGCAGAGGAATCAGATCAAATTGCCAACATCTGCTGGATCATTGAAAAAGCAAGAGAGTTACAGAAAAACATCTATTTCTGCTTTATTGACTATGCCAAAGCCTTTGCTTGTGTGGATCACAATAAACTGTGGAAAATTCTGGAAGATGGGAATACCAGACCACCTGACCTGCCTCTTGAGAAATCTGTATGCAGGTCAGGAAGCAACAATTAGAACTGGACATGGAACAACAGACTGGTTCCAAATAGCAAAACGAATACGTCAAGGCTGTATATTGCCACCCTGCTTATTTAACTTATATGCAGAGTACATCATGAGAAACGCTGGGCTGGAAGAAGCACAAACTGGAATCAAGATGGCAGGGAGAAATATCAATAACCTCAGATAGGCAGATGACACCACCCTTATGGCAGAAAGTGAAGAGGAACTAAAAGGCCTCTTGATGAAAGTGAAAGTGGAGAGTGAAAAAGTTGGCTTAAAGCTCAACATTCAGAAAATGAAGATCATGGCATCCGGTCCCATCACTTCATGGGAAATAGATGGAGAAACAGTGGAAACAGTGTCAGACTTTATTTTTGGGGGCTCCAAAATCACTGCAGATGATGACTGCAGCCATGAAATTAAAAGATCTTACTCCTTGGAAGGAAAGTTATGACCAACCTAGATAGCATATTCAAAAGCAGAGACATTACTTTGCCAACAAAGGTCTGTCTAGTCAAGGCTATGGTTTTTCCTGTGGTCATGTATGGATGTGGAAGTTGGACTATATAGAAAGCTGAGTGCTGAAGAATTGATGCTTTTGAACTGTGGTGTTGGAGAAGACTCTTGAGAGTCCCTTGGACTGCAAGGAGATCCAACCAGTCCATTCTAAAGGAGATCAGTCCTGGGTGTTCTTTGGAAGGAATGATGCTAAAGCTGAAACTCCAGTACTTTGGCCACCTCATGCGAAGAGTTGACTCATTGGAAAAGACTCTGATGCTGGGAGGGATTGGGGGCAGGAGGAGAAGGGGACGACAAGAGGATGAGATGGCTGGATGGCATCACCAACTCGATGGATGTGAGTCTGAGTGACCTCTGGGAGTTGGTGATGGACAGGGAGGCCTGGCGTGCTGCAATTCGTGGGGTCGCAAAGAGTCTGACACGACTGAGCAACTGAACTGAACTGAACTAATGATACCTAAGTGCCAAGTGGACATGTATGATAGAAATGGAGCGTGCTCTTGGTCCCGACAGCTTCCATACCATCGTGTCTCCTGCTTCCACTGCAGTCATAGGCACTAATGTGCCATCTGCTGAAGTTTCTACCAGCCCCAGAACTTCACCCCCACCTGTATCCATGTCCTGAGAAAAGGCTTCCACAGTTAATTTCAAGCTGGATGAGCAGCCAACTGATGCCATATCCCTATTGTAGTTTTTTGGGGTGAGGCAAGGTCCTCACTAGGACAGGTGAGCCTTCTGCAGCATAATTTGAATGACAGGAAGACAAAGTCCCTGTGTGGTTTTGTTTCTTGAACATCGGGATCCAAGGACTGGCGTTCCTACACTATGCATCTACCCAGGGCTAGATGCTTGATCTAAACTCCCTCTTTTGTCATTCGCCTCAGGTAGTCCAGTAGTATGAAGAGCCACAAATTCTCCCTTTAAGTCCACATTGTGGAGCCCATTTTCTTACTTGATTACAACTACACTTCCAATAGCAAGGGAAGGTACACATTTAGCTCACCTGGACCTGCAATCCAAAAAGGAACAAGAAACCCTGTTCAGCAGTGGTGTTAAGCACTCACTGACACTCTCCATGAACACCAACATTCTGCTCACTGCCCCGAGGGAGCCAAGGTCATGACACACGCGTGGGTAAGGGACACATGACTCTTGTCTATGGAGATCAGGACAGAGTCTTCCCCAAGCCCATTGTGCTTTGGAATCTGTTGTGCTTTGTGGGCCTCACTCATGCAGCTCTTTGAAAAGAAATGTGGAATAATCCAAGAGGGACAGCATGCTATTGATCTTGTTTCTAGTCATGAAGGCAGGGTCAGCTACATAATTTGCAGGGCCTAGTGCAAAATGAAAATGTAAGCCTCTTGTTTAAGCAGCAGGAAAAACGTAAGATGCTGAAATTCTAAGCTTTTCCCCTTCTGTGATTTCTTAACGTGTATTTTTAAAATTTTCAAAGCCACTCCAAGTTAAACTTCTGTCAACACAAACTTTATTATTCATCTTCATATTATATAGCAACAGTTTTAAGTGCAAACAAAAGTATTTAACCCCTTTGTGGAATCATTGAAATTGCATAATTGGTATTTTGTAGCTCATGCATTCATGTGTATTTACTAGTACAGTGGGAATGTTGGGCAGAAGTAACTCAGCTTTTTATTTCACTTCTTGGTACAATATATTCTACCAATATTCCCTGTGTTTGATGTACTGATGTGTAAGGATAAACTGAAAGGAAGATAAACTATTGATGGCCCTATCTTTCCATTTTCTTCGATGTCATAAACTTTGGTGTAAGTAGTTGGCTAATAAGGGCTTCCCAGGTGGTGCAGTGGTAAAGAATCTGCATGACAATGCAGGAGACTCAAGAGAGTCTTGAGTCTCTCTTGAGTTGCAGGTAACCCCTCAGTTGGGAAGATCCCCTGAAGAAGGAAATGGCAACCCATTCCTGTATTGCCTGGAAATTTCCATGGACAGAGGAACCTGGAGGGCTACACTTCATGGGGTCGTAAAGAATCAGATGCAACTAAGCACACAGTTGGCTAATGTGAGGAAGTGACAAGCAAGAATAGGGTGTATCTTTGTTGAAAACAAGTGTCAAGACGGGATAACAGAGCATTAAGCTAAGCGTGTTTCTCATCTCAGTGTTCTGCACAACTGCATGGGTCACACGCCCGTGAAGGTGACCCTGCCAGGGGTTGACCTGAAACCCTATGCCTCCCTTTTCCCAGCAGCTCCACATGGTACTGACATTTCTATTGATAGGTTCTCATTTCTTTTACGAACTATTCAGTCTTGTTACCAGTCTCTCTGTTGGCGTCTTTGGTCCATTTAAATAAAATGAATAGGACAGTTATCCATGTCCCTGTGGTCCCACATTTGCCCCGAAGAAAAGCAATTGTGTTTCTTTTAGCAGTAGAAAATCCGGTAGAAGCTGGGAACTGTGCTGTGCTCTGTGGGGAGGAGACCAGAGTCCCAAGAAACGGGTTGAAAAAGGACTAGGTGTATCACTCTACTACAAAGTAATGATTATAAAGGTGTTTTGTTTTTTTTTTTAAGCAAATGCCAGAGAAGGGCAGAGGTCTAAAGAATTAATGGTCACCTTGTCTAAACTTTCTTAAAGAGTTCTCTTGAGGCAAAGGGGACAGTCATTCTGCTTAATCTCATCTTCAAACTAGGATGAGGTAATCTAGGATGTAATTTTTAAACCTAAAAAAAAATATGCTACCCACAGGAAGACATAGACTATATATAGTATATCCCAATCTCACACACACACACACACACAAAAGTTCCATGAGTCAATCACAAAAGTTCCATTAAATGATACACTTTACATGTATTCTGAAATTTTCTTTTTTTCTTGTAATTTTGTTGAGACTCACTACATTGATTTCACAGCTCGATAATGGATCTCAGTCCACAGTTTGAAACACACTGATCTAGAGGAAATGAGTCTAGACAGCTTTTACCAAGGAGACTGGGAGCAGGACCCACATTTTACAAGCAAAAGTAAAAAAATGCTACATGATCTCTTTAACCACTGAACGTACCTCTAACCCTGTAAAGTTTGTAACTTCCCCTATTTTCATTTATCACCTGTGGGTTTCCCCTGTTGTGATTTGCAGAAGATGACTGTCGTTTTGGAATTGAGCTGGTGGATTTCTGAAGAGATTCTTGGTATTTTGTGGTTATTTTCTGATGTAGAGCAAGACTTCAGATGTAAAAACAGACTCATTTCATCGTCCTCGCTTCAGTTACCCCAGGCTGATGTGAAATGGGTTGGCCAAAAAGTTCACGTGGGTTTTTAAGCCACATGGAGAAACCCAAATGAACATTTTTGGCTAACTCGATAACGTTTTGGCTGATTTCTGTGACATTTTTGTGTGATAAGTGAGGGAGTGTGCATTTGTGTTTAATTCTAAAACCATTTAATCATGGGTTGTCGGAAAATCCTTGTGAGAAATGTCTAACACTGTATTGACCATTATTTGATTTTTTTAGATACAAAATCACTTTTAAAAAATTATGTATTTTTCTACGCTGGGTCTTTGTTGCTGCATTCAAGTGTTCTCTAGTTGCGGCAAGCGGGAGCTACTCTTGGTTGCGGTGCGAGGGCTTCTCATTGCAGAGCCTTCTGGTGGAGCCCGGGCTTTAGGCTCTCGACCTTTGGTAGCTGCGGTACACGGGCTCAGTAGTTGTACTCCAGGCTCTAGAGCACAGGCAGCACTTGGGATATGCAGCACTTGGGATCCTCCCAGACCATGGATGGAACCCATGTCCCCTGCATTGGCAGGCAAATTCTTAACCACTGGACCACCAGGGAAGTCCACAGCATCACTTTTAAAAGTGCTAAAATTTTGCATAAAAAAATATTTATCTTTCTGAAGGACTAATTGCAAACCAAGATTTCATAATCCCAGCTCTGAGTAGCTTACCTATGTCACTACATTGTTTGCCTCAAGTCCTGGAATAAAGCTGGTTGCCACAGTGGTTGTTAATTCTTGGAAGCCAAAACCCCTTGTGAAGCACCCTCTAAAATAATAATTTATTACCTTTGCCTTAAAGTGTGAACTCCTTCTAGACAGGAGAGAATCACCTATCGATGCACTTAATTGGCCAGGTGTGTAAAGCATTTCATGAATCAGGTCACTGTATTAACTTGTGCCCTGTGATGGTTGCCACACACTGGTCTGCGGAAAGAGTGTGTGCACCAGACTCATTAGAGAGTATATGACTTATCTATGAGTCTCAACTTGAGAGAGTCAAATTCAGTACTTAAAAAAAAAAAAAAAAAAAATACAAAAACTCACCCAGGTGATCCTGATACAGAGATTGTGCTTACCTTAAGCCAGCCCCCCACAACTTTCCATAGTCATCTGAAACTTTCTCATGTAGCTAACCAGTACCTCCCAGATACATGTTCAGGGTTACTGGTGGGAGTGGAGGAGAATTGTTAACAGTTCAGCTGTCTGCCGAGTCACCTCTGTGTCTGGGATTTAGCACTGTTTCTGTCCCAGGCTCAGACTGGGACCTGACTCAGCTTCCTGCTAGGACTCCCCTCTTTCTATAGCCTTTCTCTCTAGTCTTCTGGGCCACAGCCAAGATCAAGACATCCAAGAAAGGCGGCTGGAAGTTGGCAGGGACAGTTCAAGGCCCCACATAGATGGTCTTCTCCCGGGCCAGGGTCCCCACTTAGCCAATGCCCTTTCTCTTTTCTTCTGGTGGCCTGGAAAGGCTTGCGCAGAGGCTTTCCAGGAGGTCAAGTTGTTTTCTGCATTCGGTTAAACGTTTATAAAAGAATTTCTACCTTCCTGAGTCACTGCCTCTCTTCTACTTCCCTTCATATTATTATCTCTTGTTGAAGCTCTCATTTTAGCATCCCACAGAAATGCACGCACTGTTGTGTTTCCCTAAGTTATGAAATCAGTGCTGGAAAAAGAGCTATTGAAACACACAAGTGTTTCCTTATTTTTTGAATCTCAGTCTCAACACACTGGCTCATAGTAGACATTCAACAAAATTCGAAATGAATGAAAAATGAGCTAAACTTCTCTGGTGATCCAGTGGTAGAGAATCCACCTACCAATGCAGGGCACAGGGTTTTGATCTCTGGTCCAGGAAGACTCCACATGCCGTGGGACAACTAAGCCTGTGAGCCACAAATACTGGGCCTATGCACTGCAACTGATGGAGCTAGTTCACCTAGAGCCCCTGTTTCACAAGAGAAGCCACTGCCATGAGAAGCCCACGCACCACAGCTGGAGGGTGGCCCCCCTCACACCAAGAAAGACCCAGTGTAGCCAAAAAATAAGAAGTAAAAAATTTTTTTAATGTTGAAAGAAAAACCAAAACCCAGGAAAAATGAGCAAAGAAATCTTTGCTTAAGTGAATTTCTAATGGGTTTCAGGCATATGGATTACAAACACACACAAACACACATTCAGTTTATGAACAGAGACATGAACACCACTAAGCCTATGTAAAGCTGTCCTGGGGAAAAAAAAAAAGAGAAGATTTGAGCATCATTGGCCTTGATATTCTTAACCCCCTGCACATACAATGCCTGGCTGCTTCTATTTTCTTTAGCAATGTTTTCCAAATTTTAACATGCATCAGAATCATCTGGAAGGTTTGGTAAATCCCACATTGCTGAGCCCCATCCCAGAGTGTCTTATTCAGTAGGTTTGGGGTGGGGGCCAGAGAATTTGCATTAACAGGATCATGAGTCTGTTGATGCTGTTGGCCCAGGGACCACACTTTGAAAACCATTGAATTTTCCATCACAGTAGCTGTACTATTAGAGTTTTGCCAAGAAAATGCACTGGTCATAGCAAATACACTCTTGCAACAACACAAGAGAAGACTCTATACATGGACATCACCAGATGGTCAACACCGAATTCAGATAGATTATATTCTTTGCAGCCAAAGATGGAGAAGCTCTATACAATCAGCAAAAACAAGACCAGGAGCTGACTGTGGCTCAGACCATGAACTCCTTATTGCCAAATTCAGACTGAAATTGAAGAAAGTAGGGAAAAACCACTAGACCATTCAGGTATGACCTAAATCAAATCCCTTATGATTATACAGTGGAAGTGAGAAATAGATTTAAGGGCCTAGATCTGATAGATAGAGTGCCTGATGAACTATGGAATGAGGTTCGTGACATTGTACAGGAGACAGGGATCAAGACCATCCCCATGGAAAAGAAATGCAAAAAGCAAAATGGCTGTCTGGGAAGGCCTTACAAATAGCTGTGAAAAGGAGAGAAGCGAAAAGCAAAGGAGAAAAGGAAAGATATAAACATCTGAATGCAGAGTTCCAAAGAATAGCAAGAAGAGATAAGAAAGCCTTCCTCAGCAATCAATGCAAAGAAATAGAGGAAAACAACAGAATGGGAAAGACTAGGGATCTCTTCAAGAAAATCAGAGATACCAAAGGAACATTTCATGCAAAGATGGGATCGATAAAGGACAGAAATGGTATGGACCTAACAGAAGCAGAAGATATTAAGAGGTGGCAAGAATACACAGAAGAACTGTACAAAAAAGATCTTCATGACCCAGATAATCATGATGGTGTGATCACTGACCTAGAGCCAGACATCCTGGAATGTGAAGTCAAGTGGGCCTTAGAAAGCATCACTACGAACAAAGCTAGTGGAGGTGATGAAATTCCAGTTGAGCTATTCCAAATCCTGAAAGATGATGCTGTGAAAGTGCTGCACTCAATATGCCAGCAAATTTGGAAAACTCAGCAGTGGCCACAGGACTGGAAAAGGTCAGTTTTCATTCCAATCCCAAAGAAAGGTAATGCCAAAGTATGCTCAAACTACCACACAATTGCACTCATCTCACACGCTAGGAAAGTAATGCTCAAAATTCTCCAAGCCAGGCTTCAGCAATATGTGAACCCTGAACTTCCTGATGTGCAAGCTGGTTTTAGAAAAGGCAGAGGAACCAGAGATCAAATTGCCAACATCCGCTGGATCATGGAAAAAGCAAGAGAGTTCCAGAAAAACATGTATTTCTGCTTTATTGACTATGCCAAAGCCTTTGACTGTGTAGATCACAATGAACTGTGGAAAATTGTGAAAGAGATGGGAATACCAGACCACCTGATCTGCCTCTTGAGAAATGTGTATGCAGGTCAGGAAGCAACAGTTAGAACTGGACATGGAACAACAGACTGGTTCCAAATAGGAGAAGGAGTACGTCAAGGCTGTATATTGTCACCCTGTTTATTTAACTTATATGCAGAGTACATCATGAGAAACGCTGGACTGGAAGAAACACAAGTTGGAATCAAGATTGCTGGGAGAAATATCAATAACTTCAGATATGCAGATGACACCACCCTTATGGCAGAAAGTGAAAAGGAACTAAAAGGCCTCTTGATGAAAGTGAAAGTGGAGAGTGAAAAGGTTGGCTTAAAGCTCAACATTCAGAAAACGAAGATCATGGCATCTGGTCCCATCACTGCATGGGAAATAGATGGGGAAACAGTGGAAACAGTGTCAGACTTTATTTTGGGGGGCTCCAAAATCACTGCAGATGGTGACTGCAGCCATGAAATTAAAAGACTCTTACTCCTTGGAAGGAAAGTTATGACCAACCTAGATAGCATATTCAAAAGCAGAGACATTACTTTACCAACAAAGGTTCGCCTAGTCAAGGCTATGGTCTTTCCTGTGGTCATGTATGGATGTGAGAGCTGGACTGTGAAGAAGGCTGAGCGCCGAAGAATTGATGCTTTTGAACTGTGGTGTTGGAGAAGACTCTTGAGAGTCCCTTGGACTGCAAGGAGATCCAACCAGTCCATTCTGAAGGAGATCAGCCCTGGGATTTCTTTGGAAGGAATGATGCTAAAACTGAAACTCCAGTATTTTGGCCACCTCATGCGAAGAGTTGACTCATTGAAGAAGACTCTGATGCTGGTAGGGATTGGGTGCAGGAGGAAAAGGGGACGACAGAGGATGAGATGGCTGGATGGCATCACTGACTCGATGGATGTGAGTCTGAGTGACCTCCGGGAGTTGGTGATGGACAGGGAGGCCTGGCGTGCTGCGATTCATGGGGTCGCAAAGAGTTGAACACGACTGAGTGACTGATCTGATCTGATCTGATCTGACCATCTTATTCTCTAACATGGACTATGCTAAGTTCCTTATATGAATTATTTTACTTACTATTCAACAACCTCATGAAGTGTAAATTATTGTCCCACTTTTACAAATGAGGAATTGGAGGAGTAATGTTGTTAAATACTTTGCTACGGTGTTGTAAGTGGCAGGCAGGGCTGAGATGTGAACTAATTTCTAACTCCAGGGCCCCTGGTTATAGGCATGATGACAGATAACATAGTTTATGTGTTTTAAGTAAATATCTGACAATGTGCAGACCAGTAATTCCTCAGACGGATGCCCCCTGGACAGTTACCAAACACCAGCTCTACTGAAGCAAGGGGCCTGATCATCCTTTTTTCCTTTTTTATATCTAGAGCCTTTTTGTTCCTTTTTTCCTTTTTTATATCTAGAGCCTAGAAACAAGCTCTCCCATAGTAAGTGCACAATAAATGGATACTTGTTTAAAAATTAGTGCATATTTAAAGCATCTAGTTTTGGCAAAAAATCCTTTTCTGAATAAAGGAGGAACATGTTCACCTGTACAGACTGAGTGTTCAGATTCTTGTGTAGGGGTGGTAGGCATTTACTTTACTCCAGCTTTAAGACCTCTGAATGGGCTTCCCTGGTGGCTCAGTGGTAAAGAATCTGCCTGAGTGCAGAGGACACAGGTTTGATTCCTGGTCCAGAAAGATCCCACGTACCACGAGACAATTAAGCCCGCACAGCACAACTACTGAGACAGCACTCTGTAGCTCGAGAGCCACAGCTACTGAAGCCCACGTGCCTAGAGCCTGTGCTCTGCAACAAGAGAAACCACTGGAATGAGTTGCAGTGAGCTGCACTGAAGAGGAGCCCCTGGTCACTGCAACTGGTGAAGGCCCGCATGTAGTCAAAAAGACCCAGCGCAGCCATAAAATAAATACATTTAAAAAAAGAAATTGTCATTAAAAAAAAAAAAAAAAAAGACCTCTAAACTAGAAAGCTCTAGTATGTATAAGATTACACAGGTTGGTGTTTCTCAAAGGGCAGTTCCCAGACCAGCAGCATTAGCATCACTTGGGAACTTGCCTAGGGGCTGCCAGACTTAGCAATAAGATACAGGATGCCAAATTAAGTTTGAATTTCAGATAAAACAATAAATAATGCAATACTTAGCAACAAGTGTGTGTGTGTTCAGTTTCTTGGTCATGTCTGACTCTGTGACCCCCACGGACTGTACAGCCCACCAGGCTACCCTGTCCCTGGGATTCTCCAGGCAAGAATACTGGAATGGGTTGCCATTTCCTCCTCCAGGGGATCTTCCCAACCCAGGGATGGAACCAGCGTCTCTTGAGTCTCCTGCATCAGCAGGCGGGTTCTCTACTACTGTGCCTCCTAGGAAGCCCCACTTACAACATACTTATAATTAAAAGTTATTCACGATTTATCTGAAATTCACATTAAAGATATTGGCAACTCTTAACTGGTTAGAAATTAAAATGGTCTAACTCCAGGCCTGCTGAATCAAGTCTGAAAGCCCATCCATCAGTGTTTGAACATACCCTACAGTTGATTCCGAGAAACCTGAAAGTTTGAAAACCACTGCTTTGTTGACCTAAAGCAGGCTCAGCCGAATCCGGCCAGCAGTCCTTGGGGTCAAGTTTTCAGGACACAGCTGCACCCTTCATTTTACTTATTTTACTTACTCTTTTATGTATATACTTTTAAGTTCCCTGCCCACTTGGAACTTATATTCTAGTTGTGGGTGGTTGTGTTCATTATATCCTCAGCTTTAATTAACAACAAAGTCAGCTAAAATTGGCTTTAACAATAAAGGTATGTATTATCTTGCATAACCCGAAGCACAGAGGGAGGGTGGTCTCTGGGGCTGGTTGGTTCCACAAGTCTTGGTGTTACAAGGGCATGTCAGCACAAAGACCTTCCGGCTCAGGAAGCCCGAAACATTTGCTACTTGCCCTTTTACAGAAAAACATTTATTTGACCTTGACCTAAAGAGAACTTTTTCAGTTGACAGAAGCACGTCCTCAGCCTTCTCTAACAGGTGCTGGAAGCCGGGACAGCAGATGCTAAGGTTCTGAATTTATGGAAAAGTCCCTTCTAAGCTCCCACGCAGGCATTGCTGTGGTCTTTAGCTCCTAGTGGGGAAGGTGGCAGAAGAGGGGTGGATGAGCAGATAAAGGAGGGTGCCTAGTGCCAGAACACCTGGCTGTGTGCACCCTCTGCTGGAGAGTTGGCAGAATATTCTGGAACACAGACCGTCTCAACAAACCTGCAGAGAATCTACTATCCGCAAGGTACTGGGGAGCAAACAGAGTCCTTTTCCTGAAGGGTTCACAGTCAGGAGTAGTCAGGCTTGGGGACTTCCCTGGTGGTCCAGAGGCTAACATCTCATGCTTCCAATGCAAAGTTCGATCCCTGGTCAGGGAACTAGATCCCACATGCTGTGAGTAAAGAGATCACTCGTGCCACAACTAAGACCCAGCACAGCCAAATAAATAAATATTCAAAAGTATAGTCTCCCTAATTAGATCTTTATGACATCTAATCAAGTGTCAAATGCAGACATACTCAGTGATTATCGATATACTTCCATTCGTTCAGCAAATGAGATGCTTCAGTTGAGTTCAGTTCAGTCGCTCAGTTGTGTCCGACCCTTTGTGACCCCATAAGCTGCAGCACGCCAGTCCATCACCAACTCCCGGAGTCCACCCAAACCCATGTCCATCGAGTTGGTGATGCCATCCAGCCATCTCATCCTCTGTCGTCCCCTTCTCCTCCTGCACTCAATCTTTCCCAGCATCAGGGTCTTTTCAAATGAGTCAGTTCTTCACATCAGGTGGCCAAAGTATTGGAGTTTCAGCTTCAACATCAGTCTTTCCAAAGAACACCCAGGACTGATCTCCTTTAGGATGGACTGCTTGGATCTCCTTGCTGTCCAAGG
The DNA here is from genome assembly GCA_935064755.1 of Tragelaphus eurycerus. Lineage (NCBI taxonomy): Eukaryota > Metazoa > Chordata > Mammalia > Artiodactyla > Bovidae > Tragelaphus > Tragelaphus eurycerus. The sequence goes on from CAKXYN010000043.1 coordinate 18,572,866, forward strand.
GATTCTCAAGAGTCTTCTCCAACACCACGGTTCAAAAGCATCAATTCTTTGGCATGTACTAGAGGGTAGATGCTGGGCTTGTCACCGGAGATACAGCAGCAGACAAAACAGACACGTGCTCTGCCCTCTTGGAGCTTATATTCTAGCGAGAGTTGTGTTCATTAGAACATCAGCTGTAAAAACGAAGTTATTTTTATCTCTTTACTCTGCCTTTCTGATTGTGTTTTTTTCTCAGATTGTTTCAAGATGATTGCTACAACTCCAGGTGTCATTTTCAGATACATTAAACATAGAAAGTGACCAACTTTTCGTGTGACTTTCTTAAGACCAAGAAACCTTTCTCAAAAGCTCCCGGCAGACCTCCTCTCAGGTGTTGCTGACCAGAATTGGGTTATAGGATTGACCCTAAAACAGTCACTGCCAAAGGAATGGAAATTTGTCAATTAGATTAAGCAGGGTCTTCATCTGGGGCTCCTGAGTCTCACAGAGGAGGGGTTCCTGAACCAAACTCTGGTTAACAAGGAAGAAGGGGGGAAATGGATGTTAAATAGATAACTACCAGTATTCATTATAGGGAAGGAAAATTAATCAATAAAAAGTGATTACAGATAGTGACAGAGCTGCATAGAAGTTAGCTATTGCTCCATAACAAAACATCTCAAATTTATCTTATGATTCTGTTTGGGCTGAGCTCAGCTGCGTGATTTTTCTGGTTTTGAGTGAGGGTTCACTCACGTGTCTGACGAGATTCAAGTCAGGTAGCTCTGCTCCTGGGGTTTGACTGGTTGTTGGCTGAGGTAATGAGGCCAGATGTGTCTTGTTATCCAGTGAGCTATCCTTGGGCTGTTCCTACAGCAGGCTGACAAAGTGCCAAGAACTAGAGCATCTGCTTGCAAATATTTTTGAGGTGTGGGCATGGAAATGGCATACCATCACTTCTGTTGTATTCTTTTGCTCAAATCAAGTAAGAAGGCTAAGAGGGTAAACAGACAAACTCTGTCTCTGGAAAGTCATACTGCAAGATCATGGACCCAGGAAGAGGAACAATTTGTGCTATTTTTGCAATCTACTTGGGTTGGGAAGATCCCCTGGAGGAGGGCATGGCAACCCACTCCAGCGTACTAACCTGGAGAATCCCATGGTCAGAAGATCTTGGCAGGCTACAGTCCACAGCACTGCAAAGAGTCAGACACAACTGAAGTGACTTAGCATGTACACACGCACAGGTGAGAAGATGAGTAACAGGAGTAGCCATTCAGATCTCCCTTCAGGACAGAACTATCATGTGGAAAGTTTCAAACCACCAATGTATCTTTTTCTGAGCTGAACTTCCTGTACCATATGATTGTTATTAATGATTTGTTTTAGGCATCAGAAGTTCAGAGGCTGTGAGGCTGTTACTGAAAACAATGCTAAAGAGGTAGAGGCTCAGAGAATATTCACTGATGGTACTTTTAAAGATTATACAGTCCACTTCCTTTTCTCACTTTTATAAAATCAGATTTTGTTATTAATATAATATAGGCATATATACTGCCACTGTTTATGGAGAAGGCAATGGCAACCCACTCCAGTACTCTTGCCTGGAAAATCCCATGGAAAGAGGAGCCTGGAAGGCTGCAGTCCATGGGGTCGCTAGGAGTCGGACACGACTGAGTGACTTCACTTTCACTTTCCACTTTCATGCATTGGAGAAGGAAATGGCAACCCACTCCAGTGTTCTTGCCTGGAGAATCCCAGGGACAGGGGAGCCTGGTGGGCTGCCATCTATGGGTTCGGACACGACTGAAGTGACTTAGCAGCAGCAGCAGCAGGCATATATACAATCTTTTAAAATCAAACAGGGTAAAAAAGTTTTAAGCAAAATACAGTGGTTTTCTGTTCATGATCTATTCCCCAGAAGCAAGCACTTTCAACGTTCTTAGCTGTTTATTCTTCTATTTACCCTGTGCTGCTGCTGCTGCTAAGTCACTTCAGTCGTGTCCGACTCTGTGCGACCCCATAGACGGCAGCCCACCAGGCCCCACCATCTCTGGGATTCTCCAGGCAATTTACCCTGTGCTGCTGCTAAGTCGCTTCAGTCGTGTCCGACTCTGTGCGACCCCATAGACGGAAGCTCACCAGGCTCCCCTGTCCCTGGGATTCTCCAGGCAAGAACACTGGAGTGGGTTGCCATTTCCTTCTCCAATGCGTGAAAGTGAAAAGTGAAAGTGAAGTCGCTCAGTCGTGTCCGACTCTTAGCGACCCCATGGACTGCAGCCCACCAGGCTCCTCCATCCATGGGATTTTCCAGGCAAAAGTACTGGGGTGGGGTGCCATTGCCTACCCCGAATTTACCCTGTACTTATATGTAATTGTTGTTCTATCCTGATTCATTCATTAGTTTTGACATATTTTGACTATTTTAGAAGAGGAATTTAGCTATCCACATGTCCTTCTTTGTCTCTCATCTTTCTAAAAAATAAATTTACTAAAGCATAGTTGATTTACAATGTTGTGTTAATTTCTGTTGTATCGTAAAGTGATTCATATTCATATTATTTTTCCATTGTTATCCCATCTTCTTAACATTGTCTAGTTAACCCACATTTGGAGTTTTTATTAAGATAGGAGTGACCGGCTAAATAATGCTCTCCCCAAATAGCCAGGACCTAATCCCTAACCCTAAATAGTCAGGACCTGTGGATGTTACTTTATTTGGCAAAAGTGATTTTGCCAATGTGATTAAGCTAAGAATCTTGAGATGGGAGATTATTCTGAATTATTTCATTGGACATTAAATGCCATCACAAGTATCTTTTTAAAAAGGAAGCAGAGTGATATCTGACAGAAGAGGCAATGTGAGGACTGAAGCAAGAAGCCCCTGTGCTAACTCTAAAGATGGAGAAAGCCAAGAACTCAGCTCTAGGATCTGGATGAGGCAAGAGAACAGATTCTCCCCTAGAGCCTCTGGATGACAACTACAGCCTTGGTGACAACTTGTTTTCGGCCAGGGAAAATTGATTTCAGCCTTCTGACCTCTGGAACAGTAAGAGAATGCTTGCTGCGTTAAGCCACCAAATTTGTGGCGTTTTGTTACAGCAGCCATACAGAACAAATACATTCACGTAAATATTGTTGGGTGCTAAGTCATTTTATTGGCACTGGCCTAGATAACTGCCTCTTTTTCAGCATTGGTATGAATATTTGACTTAGGCTAAGGTTTCCTTCATCCACCAGCTCCAGGAAACACCTCTCTGTATAACTTTTCATGTTGTCAGACATGTCAAATAATTGATTCATTTTTTTTCTAACTGAAAAAAAAAAAAAAAATCCCTCTCAAGAAATTCCTGAATTGGGTGCTCCGGGCTTTATCTGATAACTGGGACTTATTTTGCCATCACTTTTGAAATTCTCTTATCCTTAGTGGTATCTCTAGTGTTCTGAATCTGGAGCTGGTCTCATGTCTTCCTCTTTATCGTTTCTTCCCTTGTTTGGGAGGAGCACATCCAGTAACTTACTGAGAAAAGGATATATGGGAGGCAATTTTTTTTTTAGATTTTGCAGGTCTGAAAATATCTTTAGTCTGTCCTTGCATGCATGCTCAGTCGGCTCAGTCATGTCTGGCTCTTTGTGACCCCAGGGACCGTTGCCCGCCAGGCTCCTCTGTCCATCTAATATTCCAGGCAAGAATACTGGAATGGGTTGCCATTTCCTTCTCCAGGGCATCTTTCCAGGCCAGGGATGGGACCCGAAGCTCCTGTGTCTCCTGCATTGTTAGATAGATTCTTTACCACTGTGCCACCTGGGAAGCCCAGTCTGTCCTATACTTGGATTATAATTTTGGATGAATATTGAGTTCAATATAGGAAATAATTTGCACTCAGAATAATGAAGGCACTTTTAGCTTTCAGGGTTGCTACACAGAGGTCAATTCGCTTTGGCCTGCAATCATTGTATATAATTTTTTATTTTAGCTTCATGCAATCTCTATTTAGTTCCATGTTGTGAGCCTTGGTGTGGGTTCTGTTTATATTGGTGGGTAGTCAGTGAGCCTTTTTCCTTCTGGAGAGTCATATCCTACGGCTCTGGGATTTTAATAAATAGTATTTATTTGATAATTTACTGTCCAGTGTTTTTTTATTCTTTCAGGAATTCCCACTAAGTCAAATACTGAGCCTCCTATCAGTTCAGTTCAGTTCAGTTCAGATCAGTCGCTCAGTCGTGTCCGACTCTTTGCGACCCCATGAACTGCGCAGCACACCAGGCCTCCCTGTCCATCACCAACTCCCAGAGTTCACTCAGACTTACGTCCATCGAGTCAGTGATGCCATCCAGCCATCTCATCCTCTGTCATCCCCTTCTCCTCCTGCCCCCAACCCCTCCCAGCATCAGAGTCTTTTCTGATCTTCTAATTTGATCATTTCTCTCTTTATTTCCATTTCTTTCATTTTCCTCTCTTCCCTGGAAAAGTTCCTTGACCTTATCTCACAACCTTCTAAAATCTAAACACTGTCTTCTTAGCCCTCGTGTTTGCAAGTTCTATGGGGTTCTTTCTTGTTCTCTGACTTTCCTCTTTGATAGTATCCAGCTTTTGTTTCAGGGACACAGTCTGTGTCTCTCTCTGGATAATACCTACAGGGTTTTATTAAGGCTTTTTTTGCTCCTTGTTCTATTTTGTTTCTACTGAATCTGCTCCCCTGCTCCCACTGCCCCAAATATTTATTTACGTTGGTCTTTCTCTTTCATGATAGGGAATTTCCTCATATGTGTGTTGATCCTTAGTGGCATGTTCTATTTATTTATAAATAAAAAATGTGGGGAGGCTGTTTACTGGAATGTTTCACTATTTTTAGGCAGTCTCTTGATTTTGTCATTGTAGATTTCAAGATAGCTGTGTCTCTGGGGTGTTCAGTTTTTCCTGAGAAAGATGCTTCAGTCTTCTACCTGGAGAATATGAGCCTTGATGTCAGTACTGTAAAGTCAGGCAGGGGGAGAACTTCATGGAATCTCCCTGTCCCCACTCCAGGACTAACTACTTGCTTATAGGTACCTTTGCATGAGGTTGTTATTATTTTAATACCATTGTAAATGGTACTGATTTTAACAATAGTTTTATTGAAATATAATTTACATACCATACAATTAATCTATTAAGATTCAGGGAATTCCCTGGTGGGCCAGAGATTAACACTCAACATTTTCACTGCCACGGGCTCAAGTTTAATCCCTGGTTGGTGAACTAAGATTCCACAAGCGGAGTAATGGGGTCAGAAACAAAAAACAAATGCATTTTATCCAACAAACAGTGGTTTAATAAAGAGGAGTTTCTTTAAAAGAAAAAAGTATAATTCAATGGTCTTTAGTATATTCACAGATATATGCAAACATCACTAGTGTCGATTTTATTAACAGATCATTTTCATCACCTCAAAAAGTCTAGGGGAGGGTGAATAGGGCAATTGTTCAACAGGCACAGTGTTCTAGTTTTGCGAGATGAGAAAATTCTATAGATCTGCTGCAGGACAAAGTTATCAGTCAATATTACTGTACTGTACACTTAAAAATAATTATGATTTTTTCCTGGTGATGCAGAGGGTAAAGCATCTCCCTGCAATGCTGGAGACCTGGGTTCGATCTCCTGGTCAGAAAAATCCCCTGGAGAAGGGCATGGCAACCCACTCCTGCTAAGTCCATGGGATCACAAAGAGTCTTTGCACACAACTGAGTAACAAACCCATGCTGCTGCTGCTAAGTCGCCTCAGTTGTGTCCAACCCTGTGCAATCCCATAGATGGCAGCCCACCAGGCTCCCCGTCCCTGGGATTCTCCAGGCAAGAACACTGGAGTGGGTTGCCATTTCCTTCTCCAATGTATGAAAGTGAAAAGTGAAAGAAGTTGCTCAGTCGTGTCCGACTCGACTCTTCATGTCCCCATGGACTGCAGCCTACTAGGCTCCTCCGTCCTAGGGATTTTCCAGGCAAGAATACTGGAGTGGGGTGCCATTGCCTTCTCCGAACAAACCCATACGCCTTAGCTATTCACCACCATCTCCACATCCACACCTACCCCAGCCAAAAAGAATTGCTAATATACTGTCTTTGTAGATTTCTCTACATACTTCATATGGGTGGAATCATATTTACTATACGAATAATTTTCCGCTGTACAACATAACACATTCAGTTTATCTGTTTAGTCATTGGTGGACATTTGTTTCTACCTTTTGGATATCATGAATAATGTTGCTATAAGCATTCACATACAAGTTATTGTGCGAACACCTGTTTTCATTTCTCTTGAGTATATACCTAGGGGCAGAATTACAGGTCATATGGTGGCTCTATGTTTAACCATTTGAGGAACTGTCAAGCTGTTTCCCAAAGCTGCTGTAATCTCACATTCCCACTAGCAGTGTATAAGGGTTCCAGATCTGTGCTTCTGACTTTCTGATTCTAGACTTTCAGAGTGTGTGAAGTGTATCTCCTGTGGTTTTTATTTGCATTACTCTAATTATGAGTGGTGTCCAGCATCTTTTAATATGCTCATCGACCATTTGTATATCTTCCTTGGAGAAATGTCTGTTCAGATGTCTATAGTGAATTGAATAGAGTCCCCCCAGCCTGCCCCTGAATTTATGTCAGTCTGGCAACGGTGAATGTGATCTTTTTGGAACTAGGGTCTTTGCAGATGTAATCAATTTAAGTTAAGGCCATACTGGATTAGGGAGGATTCTAAATATAGTGAATGAGGTCTGTATAAGAAGAGACACAAAGATACAGAAGGAGAAACACAATATGAAATGGAGGCAGAGTTTGGAATGAAGGGTCTTAAATCAAGGAATGCCAAGGACTAGTGGCTGCTACTTGGGCTTCTCTCAAAGCTCAGTAGGTAAAGAATCTACCTGCAAGGCAGGAGACCTGGGTTCGATTCCTGGGTCGGGGGGATCCCCTGGAGAAGGAAATGGCAACCCACTCCAGTAGTCTTGTCTGGAGAATCCTGTGGACAGAGGAGCCTGGCAGGCTACAGTCCCTGGGGTTGCAAGAGTCAGACAAGTCTTAGCGACTAAACCGCAACCACCACCGCTGGCAACCACTAGAAGTTAGAAGAGAGGTATAGAACTGGTTCTTCCTCAAGCCTCCACAGGGCACATGGCTCTCCTGACACCCATCATGACTTTTAGACTCCAGAATTGTAAGAGAATACATTTCTGTTGCTTTAAGTTACCTATCTTGTGGTAATTTTTTATGGCAGCCCTAGAAAATTAATACAAGATCCTTTGTCCATTTAAAAATTGGGTTGTCTTTTTAAACTGTAAAAGTCCTTTATCTGATCTAGATACAAGTCCCTTATCAGATATACAGTTTGCAAATACTTTCTCCAATTCTGTGGTGGTCTTTTCACATTTTTTGATGATTTCCTTGGAAGCACCAGAGTTTTAATTTTTTTTTTTTTAGTTAACTTAATTTTTATGAAATTCAGATGATCTATTTTTTGGCTTTTTGCTCATACTTTTGGTGTTATATCTAAGAATTCTTTGCCAAACCCAAATTAATGAAGATTTACCCCTCTTTTCTTCAAAGAGTTTGATAGTTTTAGTTTTTACATTTAGATCTTTGATCTATTTGGAGTTAATTTTTATATATGGCATTAGGAAAGGGTTCAATTTCATTATTTTGCATGTGACTATCCAGTTGTCCCAGAATCTTTGTTGAAAAGACCTTCCTTCCCCTACTGAATGATCTTGTCACTTCTGTTGAAAATCAGTGGACCACAGACATAACCATTTATTTCTGGATGCTCAATTCTATTTCATTGTTTAACACACTGATTTTTGTCCCAATACTGAACTGTCTCCATTATCATTGCTTTGCTATAACTTACGAAATTGGAAAGTGTTAATTCTCCTTGCTCAGATGCTCAGTCGTGTCTGACTCTTTGTGACCCCATGGTCTATAACCCACCAGGCTCCCCTGTCCATGAGATTCTCCAGGCAAGAATACTGGAGTGGGTTGCCGTTTTCTTCTCCAGAGGAGCTTCCTGACACAGAGATCAAGCCTGCATATCTTATGTCTCCTGCATTGGCAGGTGGATTCTTTACCATTATTGCCATCTGGAAAGCCATTAATCTTCCTAGTTTGTTCTTTTTTGCAAAATAGTTCAGGCTATTCTGGGTCTCTTGCAATTCCTTATAAATTTTAGAATAAAATTGCTAATTTGTACAAAAATAGCTGAGATTCTGATAGAGACTGCATTGAATCTATAGACCCATTTAGGGAATATTGCCATTTTAATAATAGTAAGTCTGCAGATCCATGAAAATGGGATGTTTCCATTTACTTAGACATTTAATTTCTTATTTTGTTTTTTAGATAGCTTCTGGAATGTTTTACTCTTTTTGATGCTACTGTAAGTGGAACTATCTTATTTTTATATTTGGATTGTTCATTGCAGGTGTTTATAAATATAATTGAATTTTGTATATTGATCTTATATCTTACAACTTTGTTGAACTTGCTTATTACATCTAATTGTTTTTTAGTAGATTCCTTAGGATTTTCTATGTACAAAATCATGTCATAGGTTGAGATAATTTTATTTCTTAATTCCCAGTCTGGATGCCTTTTATTTCTTTTTCTTGCCTCATTGCTTTAGCTAGAACCTCCAATACAATGTTGAACAGACGTGGCTGGAGAAGCCATCTTTGTTTCATTCCTGATCTTTGGAGGAAAGCATTCAACATGAACCATTAAGTATGATGTTAGCTGTGGGATTTCAAGCTCTTTATCGGCTTGAGGACGCTGTCTTTTATTTTTAAAAGTTCGTTGAATTTTTATTTTAAGCATGAAAGGGTTTTGGATTGTTACATAAATTTGTAAAGTGACCCTCCTCCATGGGGTTGCTAAGAGTCGGGTATGACTGAGTGACTTCACTTTCACTTTTCACTTTCATGCACTGGAGAAGGAAATGGCAACCCACTCCAGTGTTCTTGCCTGGAGAATCCCAGGCACAGAGGAGCTTGGTGGGCTGCCGTCTATTTGGGTTGCACAGAGTCGGACATGACTGAAGCGACTTAGCACCAACAGTAGCAGCCTCCCCTATATGGATGACTTAGTAAGAGATACCCCTCTCTGCATGGATGATATAGAAAAAGGCACTCCCCCACCCTCCAACTGGATGTTTTGGAAAGCCACCCCCACTGTGGGTGGCAATCCTACATTGGTGCGAGCTAAGTGCTCCTCTCCCATGGGGTACTCTATTTCAGGACCTAATCTGTACGAGGCAGCCTTGCCCCACAATCTTTTTTTTTTTTTTCCCAGTATCTGGTTTCCTAGTGCCTGGGGCCTCTCTGATACAATTTCTTCCAGAGATTTCATACCAATGGCTGAGGTGTTGAAGAGGGTCAGATATAAAACCTGATGTCGATTTTAAGCAATCTACATATTTCAGTCTACTGCCTTTCCGTTGCCTTCTGTGGCCCCTGGTATCTACAATTCCTGAACTTCTTTGGTATTTATTATCTTTCTCTATAGGTACTTGAGTCTGACCTTCTGCTTTGCTAAGTTACTTGTCTTTCCACTGATATCTTTGTGACTTGGAGTTACACATATCTCTTAGTTCAAAGGAGAAGAAGTTTGTGCTTTTATTTCTTGTTCTCCCTGCTTTAGAGAAAAAACTTTCCTTAGAAGAAGAGAAAAATGTTTTTGCTCTTGAAATCAGAATTCATTGTCCTCATTCTTAGAAGTATGGAAACCTATCACCTAAAAAGATAAATTACTTCATCCCTAGGCTAGTTAATGGAAAAGGTAAAATCAGAATTCAGTTCTCGACTCCCTGGCCAACACTCAATTATGATTTTGTTCTTAGTCCACAGAAGCACATGTAGTCTAAAAGCTGGTAGGTACCTTTGAGGCTCTAGGTCAGTTTTCCCAAGTTTTCTATGAATCTCCTTAACAATATCAGTGGATATCAGCATTGGTTAAAATATCAATGTGAATGGGAGAATTCACTATCCCATGCCTGCCTATTCTTATCTCAGAGAGTTCTGGTTATTGGAAAGATTTTTTTTTCCTCTGAAACACTTTTCTTCACTTCCATACACTGCATTTACTTCTGCTCTCTTTAGTTACTAAGGAATGTTGGATTTAAAAAACAAGGGACTTCCCTGGTGGTCTAGTGGTTAAGACTCAGTGCCTCCATTCTAGGGAGCGTGGCTTCCACCCCTGGTCCAGGAACTAAGATACCCACAGGCTGGGCAGTTGTGACCCAAAACATAACAAATAAAAATAATATAATATGGCGAACAGAAGGCTGATTTCATAGTCTGGAGAAAGGATACTAAACTCATTGTCTCTAATTCTTTGTCCAACCCAGAAGTAGACAGTTCACCAGCAAAATGGAGAAAAAGCTCAAATCCCAGATAACAAAGGTTGGGCCAATTAATAAACAGCAACTGTAGTTTACAAAAATCTAACTAGGTCTCAATCAATTAGATAAGATTGTCATGTAAGAGAAGGAATGACTAATTACAGGTGAGTCATAGAAAAATTTTTGAAGAAAATATTTGAGCCAATTGGAAGGGTCTGTAAGAAATTTCCAAGGAAGTATTATAAAACAAGTCACATAAGCACATAAAGGTTAAAAACTACAAGTGGCTCAGAGAATCAAAATACACAGAATACATAGTCACAGTTTGTAAAAGAAAAAACCTGGTCTTCCTCCCATGCTTCTTTACTTTCACACTACAACCACACTGTTTTTCCTACATCAGGCAATTCTGTGCCACCAGCTCAGTCCTACCATTCAACCCAATCCTGACACACCTGGAGATAGTATCACATCCCACAGGTTCAGGGCTCAGCCCCTCAGTCCCCCTCTTCAGATGCCAATCACAAGTAGTTAGTCCCAGGTTACCCACAACTTCCGTCCAACTCACAACTTCTGTTCAACATGGCTACAAAAAAAAAAAAAAAAAAAAAGGTTTCCATACCTTCCTCCCCTTGAATTTGATTATTGACTGGAACAACTCATAGAACTCAGGGAAACACTTACTTATGTTTACCAATTTACTAACAGTTATGATAAAGGATAAAGATGAATGGCCAGGCGAATAGATGCCTAAGGCAAGGTGTGGGAGTACAGGATCTTCTGTCCTGGTGGAGTTGGGATATATATAGCATCCTGGTACATGGACATATTCATCAACCTGGAAATTCTCCAAATACCATACTACTGGAATTTTATGGAGGCTTCCTCATGTAAGCATGATCCTTAATTCCATTTCCAAACCCTCTCCCCTTTCTATAGAATGGGGGGAGGGGCTGAAAATTCCAAGCTTCTAATCAGGCTTCATGTTTCTGGTGATGAACCACAATCTAGGAGCCACCCAGGAACCTACCCAGAGTCCCTCATTAGAAAAAAAAGATGCTCCTAGCACTCATTCGGAGAAAGCAATGGCACCCCACTCCAGTACTCTTGCCTGGAGAATCCCATGGATGGAGGAGCCTAGTGGGCTGCAGTCCATGGGGTCACTAAGAGTCAGACACGACTGAGCGACTTCACTTTCACTTTTCACTTTCATGCACTGGAGAAGGAAATGGCAACCCACTCCAATGTTCTTGCCTGGAGAATCCCAGGGACGGGGGAGCCTAGTGGGCTGCTGTCTATGGGGTTGCACACGACTGAAGCGACTTAGCAGCAGCAGCAGCACTAACTACTTGGGAATTATAGAAGCCCTGTGTAGGAAACAGAAGGTAGAGACCAACATATTAATTTATTATTTCAAAGGGTATAAGATGGATATGAATACATGAAAAATTAAGAAAAGTAATAACTGATTTTGGATGTGGTGCTGGAGAAGACTCTTTAGAGTTCCTTAGACCGCAAGATCAAACTAGTCAATCCTAAAGGAAATCAACCTTGAATATTCATTGGAAGGACTGATACTGAGGCTGAAGCTCCAATACTTTGGCCACCTGATGCAAAGAGCTGATTCATTGGAAAAGACCCTGATGCTAGAAAAGACTGAGGGCAGGAGAAGAGGGTGACAGAGGATGAGGTGGTTGGATGGCATTACCCACTCAAGGAACATGGGTTTGAACAAACTCTGGAAGATAGCGAAGGACAGGGAAGCATGGCATGCTGCAGTTCATGGGACTGCAAAGAGTCAGACACAACTTCGCAACTGAACAACAACAAACAATCTGGCTACTACTTTGCATGTAATAACCTTTATAAGACCCTTGTAACTATTTCATTCTATACATGGTGAAAAGGAGGAAAAGGTAGTGTTAGGTTAGCTGGCCTAAGATTATAAACTAATTAATGATAGAGATGGGCTCTGAGTCCAGGCAGTTTGTCTGCCTCTCATGAAACAGTCTCATATGAATGGCCTTCTTATTCTGAAGATTCTGGGACTTCTTAGGTAGAAAGCTGGAGACACTGGTAGAAAGATCCTCTTCTATCTATTAATCCTTGGCTTGGCTATTCAAAGGAGTATCTAAGACAAAGACAGATGGTCCAAGTCTATGGTGCTGGAGTGGAGACCAGAGGACTACTGTTCCAAACACTCTGATCCTCCACATATAACCTGGGATAGACTTGCTGGTGCCTGGTGGACTAAGCTCAGATATTTCAAGTTGAGCAGAGAGCTTCACAAAGGGGATATCTTATCTTCCTATTGGAGAGAAAAGGGAACTGAAGTTGTGAAACACAGGACCAGTATTGGTGGCAGTCAGTACTTGATACCAGTTCTTCTGGCTATGAACCTTTTCTGCAAATGCACAGACAAAACAAAACAAGACATTTTACAACAAAACAGCCTTTAGTTAAGTACTGCCAAGTTCTAATGGCTTAAACTCATTTAACCCTCACAGCAACCCTAGGAGACAGACACAATTATTCTTATTTTACACAGATGCCATTAAAGTACAAGGCTATTACTACACAACTTGCTTACATTTTTTTTTTTTTAACAGCAAATAAATGGAGGAGCCAAGTGAAGTTGTAAATACAAAAAAAAATTGTCAATAAGTACAAAACAGCTGACTAAAAATCAGTAATTTTCAGCTAACATATAGCAGAAAGATTTATCAAGAGGTTGCCAACAATGGTCCTTCTAGTCAAAGCTATGGTTTTTCCAGTAGTCATGCATGGGTGTGAGGGTTGGACTATAAAGAAAGCTGAGCACCGAAGAATTGATGCTTTTGAACTGCGGTGTTGGAGAAGACTCTTGAGAGTCCCTTGGACTGCAAGGAGATCCAACCAGTTCATCCTAAAGGAAATCAGTCCTGAATATTCATTGGAAGGACTGATGCTGAAGCTGAAACTTCAATACTTCGGCCACTTGATGTGAAGAACTGACGCACTGGAAAAGCCCCTGATGCTGGGAAAGATTGAAGGTGGGAGGAGAAGGGGATGACAGAGGATGAGATGGTTGGATGGTATCACTGACTCAATGGACCTGAGTTTGAGTAAGCTCCAGGAGTTGGTGATGGACAGGGAGTTCTGGTGTGCTGCAGTCCCATGGACGGAGGAGCCTGGTGGGTTGCAGTCCATGGGGTCGCTAAGAGTCGGACATGACTGAGCGACTTCACTTTCACTTTTCACTTTCATGCATTGGAGAAGGAAATGGCAACCCACTCCAGTGTTCTTGCCTGGAGAATCCCAGGGATGGGGGAGCCTGGTAGGCTGCTGTCTGTGGGGTCGCACAGAGTCGGATACGACTGAAGCGACTTAGCACCAGCAGCAGCAGCAGTCCATGGGGTCGCAAAGAGACGGACACAACTGAGCATCTGAACTGACTGACTGAGAGCAGAAAGAAACTCGGATTTGAATCAGGACTTGGATTTAAATTCCATTCCTGAGTGCTGTGTGAAGATTTGGGGCTGGTCACTCTGGGCAATTTCCTCGCCCACAAAATGCAGATAATAATAACCAACTCACACGGTTTTTGTAAAGATCCAGAGAAATGATTGTAAAAGCGCAATGTAATCGCTGAAATGTAACACAAACGTGAGCAACGCCTCCAGCCTCCAGCCTCCAGCCTGCTTTGAACCCGGTCATTTGAGTGCGGACTACCAATCCAAAAGGCAAATACCCCGCGTTCCCGTCCCGGAAGCCCATGCAGGGCTTCCTGGGACTTGTAGTCTTAGCTGGAACCGGCCCACCTGTCTAAAGCCCCGGAAGTACTCGTCGCCTGAGAAGCGCGCTGGTTAGGAAGCTGGGGGTCAGAGGTCGCGGAGGCAGAAGGCGTTCCTGCCGCTGTCCTCGTCACTATGTAGCTGAGGGGCAGGAGGCCTACTCCACGTTCTGGAAGGTTCTTGGGCTCGACCACAGCAGTAGCCCCAGGACTTCTAGTCTAGTCCTTGGCCTCGGGTCCCTGCCGGCCGAGCGGAGTCGCCGCCGCCATGTTCGGCTGCTTGGTGGCGGGGAGGCTGGTGAGGAAAGGGTCGTATGGTCTTAGGAAGGGGGCGACACCCCAAGGGAGAGGCCACGGGGAGTTGGGGCGGGGGCTTGCGCCGGGTTCGGGGAAGACCCCTTCCGTCTGCTTTCCGGCGGAGAGCGTGAGCGTGGGGGCTGGGTTTGCGCCCCCCTTTGCCCCCAGCGCTCTGGATAGTAGTCCCAGTATTCTCTGCGTCTTCTTGAGTGTGCCTTACCGTAGGCAGCGCACGCCTTTTGTTCCCTGCGCTTCATCTCAGCCTTCTTCGTAGCGCTTGTTTGGCACCCCAAACTTAAGCCGTAACTCGTGAAGTGGTGCTTCTCGTTTTCATTTTGCAGTTAAGGAACTTAAGCTCAGTTGGCAGTATAAATACTCGCCTGAGCTCAGAAAGGGAATTGGAGGTAAATACTGGCATTTAATCTAGCTTGTAGCGTCCAGCCTGTCTAAGGTTAAGATGCTCGGTCAGTGTTTAACTTCTGGGTCCCTTTGGAAGGGTTCTAATAAAAATAGGCTTAACGTAATTTGAAGTTGATTGGTAGACATTCGTGAAACTTAATCGGGAGCCGTGCCTGTGATGACTCCAAAATGATGTGAGCAACGAGTTTCCTTATTGGTTAAAAAAGAGATTGCAAAAAAAAAAGAGAGAGAGAGAGATTGCCTTCCTTGATGATTGTTAGGTAAATAAATACTTGGAATTGTTGAGGAATAATCTGGAGGGTGAATCTTGCTTGCCTCCGTAGAAACCATTCAGATTCATTTCAGACCTGATTATTTTTTCCACCAAGAGTTCTTTTTATGTTTTCTCCCTGCTTTGTTAAATGTTGCAGCTTCTTTGTTAAGTTTTTCATCAGTCTGTATTAAACAATGTAGACTGTACACAGTGTAAGGAACTAGAGAGATAAATTGGAGATGGTGATCCTCAGAAAATTTGTCTGTCCCTTAAACGGCTGAGAGGTGCCTTTTGGCGCTAGTAGTAGATAACACTGGTGAAAAGTTTGGATTGCACCTGCCCTTGATAGGAAAAATGACAAGCTCACCCGCGGAACTCGGATGAACTTCATTAATGAATGACCTTTAAAATGTGTGTGTTTTTTCATGAAGAATAGAAAGGCCCTATGGAATTCGTGTTGTTAAGTAATTTTCAGGGAATTTAGTTAACCGCAGTGCCTTTGTCTATTTACCTATTACCTCATCTCTGTAATGGATATCCAGGAGGGGTTCGTTGATGGCAACGTTTTTTCACAGCGTTTGACTCTTAATTCTGCAGTATTTGAACATGTTAATCGAAATAAAGGGCAAAGAGACCTGGAGTACCTCAGCACTTAACAATATTATTCTTTTACTAAAAAAGTCCATCTAATCTAAAACTAGGAAGTCAATTTTCATTCCTTGAAAACTTTTTTTAAGTAAAAGAGGTCCTTTTTTTTTTTTTAACCTCGGGTTGAGGATTAGAGTGTCATAATATAAATTAAGAGAATGTCTGGTGCTTTTGACAGAGTTGGCATTAAGAAATGTTTATTTTGCTTGAGGATTTGTACATATCATAATTTTACATGCCTTTAAGATTGTGTGCATGCCAAAAACTGATAACATTGAATTTAATACTAATATGGGCAGTTTGGTGTATGTTCTTTCTTCCTTTGTTTTATTCTCCGTATTTAAACTGAAGGTTAGTAATTTGGGAGTTACAAATATTTTAGTGAGTAGGCAAAATGACAAATAGGGAATCTGCAAATAATGAGGATTGACAGTAACAACTTATGCATTGCTTACTCATTTTAATTACCTGGAGTTTCTTTACCTTCAAACGAGAAGATAAGGCTTTCATGGTATGGTGTTTCATTTTTATAACATTTTGAAGCTGTAGTGATTTATTATTTAAGTAAAGTCTTTCCTGGGCTCTTCTCAAATAATTTAGTCATGTTCTTCAAAGATTGCATTCATTAAATCATTTTAACCCTAGATATATATTTTTAGGTTTTCTATTAAAGTTAGCACTCTCTGGTGTATTTGGTAATTCCATAATTAGAGTATCAGATTCACCCAGTGTTAGGCTTGGCATGATGACAGTAGTCAACTATATCTTTTAACAGAGCTTACAGCAACACTAAAAGGGCTATAGTAACTTATCAAACTATTGAACTAAGGTGAGTTTCTTATTTTCTAGGTGCAAACAGCTGCACAGCAAGTGGCAGAGGATAAATTTGTTTTTGACTTGCCTGATTATGAAAATATCAACCATGTGGTGGTTTTTATGCTGGGAACAGTCCCATTTCCTGAAGGAATGGGAGGCTCTGTCTACTTTTCCTATCCTGATTCAAATGGAATGCCAGTATGGCAACTCCTAGGATTTGTCACGAATGGGAAACCAAGTGCCATCTTCAAAATTTCAGGTCTTAAATCTGGTAAGAATAATATATTAAAATAGTTTCATAGTTAAACTTTTTTCTTAAATAGCATAGCATAGAATATGGCTTTTTTCACTTTTCATTATATTTTTCTGATTGTTAAAGTAATATGTAACATTGTTTTAAAAAAAGTCAGATGATACACATTTGAAAAATGGTAAGTGAAGGGACCTCATACTCCCATCCTGTGCCCCTGGAGAGAACCAGCCACTATGATTCTCTTTATATGGTGTATACCTTTATAAAGAGATATTTTTGAGTGAGAGTGTTTAATGAATAATGGCAGGAATCTTCTCAAATTTGTAGTATATATACATCAGTGTTTAAACAGGTAAACCGAGTAGACTTGTGTAGGAAATATGAGAGTCCTTTTTTTCTATGAAGATTTTTGAATTCTTAGATTTGATTACCCCTTCAATGTTGTGTTGGTTTTATTGACATTACAGATGCTAGATCTTAGAGGGACAAACCTTGTTTACATGCTTGAGGTATTTTGTGTAGAAACTGAAAATAAAACTAGGTACATTTACTCCCAATGGATGTCTGGTTCCTTTGAAATTCTAGATGAAAAGAAACATGGAGAGTCTTAGATTATAAATATATCTTCTCCTAGAAATAGTCTATAGAGTCTAAGGAAAAGTCATATTTTAGACAACATGTTTGGACCATTATTTAGAAGGTTGAAAAGTAGTTGTGTATGTTTGTATAAAGTGCTTAGAGAATCGGTAAAGAGAGTAACCAAGTAGGCAACCCTTAGTAGGTTGGGGAAAATTTCTGGGCGGAGGTGATATTAAACCCTTTGAGAAGATGAGTAGGTGTTTGTCAGGCCTATGAGAGGCCTATTGGGCATTCTTTTCTAGGTGGAGGTAATATGGATATAATGATAAAAGTTTGAAATCGTGGTGTGCTCAGAATGGCACAAGGCATGGGGCATAGGATGCAGGTACGGGTCATGAAAGGCTGAGAAGCTTTTGAATCACACTGACTCATTTGAATTTAATAGATTAGCAAGTTTTAACATGCTTTGATCACAGACCTATTGCATAATGTCAAAAAAGTGTTTGTAATATAAGCATAGTGTAAACACTAAAAAATTTGCATGTACTCTGAAGCCCATGTTTCTCTCCCTCATAAAGACTTGTCCCTGTAGTTGTAGAGGAGCCAGTGAACAATTGAGTAGGGGAATGATAGGGTCAAATTCTGTTTTTACCTTGAGGACTGTGAATAATGAACTGGAGCATTTCTGGTCAGATGATGAACTGTTAGCTGCTGTTACTTATATAGTTGGATTTCTGTGGGGAGAAATGGGAAACGGTAATATTTACAGCTAAACATGGTTTAGATTGATGGTAAAGACTAACCTTGGAGAAGGCAATGGCACCCCACTCCAGTACTCTTGCCTGGAAAATCCCACGGACGGAGGAGCCTGGTAGGCTGTAGTCCATGGGGTCGCTAAGAGTCGGACATGATTTAGTGACTTCACTGTCTCTTTTCACTTTGATGCATTGCAGAAGGAAATGGCAACCCACTCCAGTGTTCTTGCCTGGAGAATCCCAGGGACGGGGAAGCCTGGTGGGCTGCCATCTATGGGGTCACACAGAGTCAGACACGACTGAAATGACTTAGCATAGCATAGCAAAGACTAACCTCTAGATTTAAGAAACAACAAATTCCTGCAGTCCTTATAAGTAGGGATTCCCTGAGGTAATTATTCCTAATCCCTAAGGAAGTGGTTCTTAAAGTATGATTCCCCTACCAGCAGCATCAGCCTGGAAACTTGCTGGAAATGGGGATACGTGGTAAGAACCCAGATGTACTGAATCAGAAGTCTTGGCTGGAGTCCAGGTTTTTCAATAGGTTTCCTAGGTGTTTCTGTTGCCTTCTAAAGTTTGACAGTCATTGTCCTAGGACATCCATTGTATGTAGTAAATTAATGCCTCAGGCAATGACACCCCACTCCAGTACTTTTGCCTGGAAAATCCCATGGACAGAGGAGCCTGGTAGGCTGCAGTCCATGGGGTCGCCAGAGTTTGACACGACTGAGCGACTTCCCTTTCACTTTTCACTTTCATGCACTGGAGAAGAAAATGGCAACCCACTCCAGTTTCTTGCCTAGAGAATCCCAGGGACGGGGAAGCCTGGTGAGCTGCCGTCTCTGGGGTCGCACAGAGTCGGACACGACTGAAGCGACTTAGCAGCATAGTGTGGTATTGGTTCTGAAAACTCTGTGGGAAAATTAAGAAAATGGTCATTCTAAAATCACTTACTGTTACTGTGCCTAAAAATAGACACTCTATAAGTAGGAAAAAATATGGACAACTTAGTACTCTGTAGTGAAATCACTGGATGGTAAATATATAGAGAAACTAATAAAGGAACCAGAGAAAGAAGACAAGTCACTTGTAACTGAACAGCAATTAGTTTAGCAGATCTATGAACAACATGAATGAAGGTAAAAGATCTCTAGATTAGTATTTCAAAGTGCCGAGGAAAAATGACATAACCTTCATTGGTTATTGTCATTGTACAGTGAAGGAGAAATGAACGTTTTCAGGTGGAGATGGAAAGTTTGCTACTGACAGACTGTTACTGAAAGAACTGCTGAAGGTAGTTGAACTTTGATGGAAGGGAACTGAATCCAGAATGTAGAAGAGGATGAAAGACTCAAAGTTAGCAAAGAAATTGGTAAGCATAGACAAATTGGGATGGTTTGATTATATGAAACAATACAGTAAATAAATGCATAAGAATTGAAGGAGGTAGTAGCCTGAGTAAGCTTTCTGAGGTCCTATTATTTAGAAAGAGTAATAAAATTGATTCTGCTTTTAAGTAGTTCTGTTAAAATTGTAAGGAAAACTTAAAAAAAGGAAAGAAAAAATGCACGGTATTGAAAACAAAGCTGTGGAAATAATTTCATATATATCAGTTATCAAAATAAATGTAAACAGAATAAACTTAACAGAGGAAACGTGGAGACTCTGGGATGGGATTTCTTTTAAAGACAGCAAACAAAGAATTATAGTGATGTTTATCAATAATACATCTAAAATATTCTAATGCAAGGACCCCCACTTCCCTAAAGCTGTCATAGATGTGTTTAAGAAAAATGAGACTAATGCACAAACATTATCAAGGAATAAGAGGTTCATTCCTCATTCCTGATGAATGAGATCATCACTAGGAAGACTTAAATATTTGTAGGAAAAAGTAAATGTCATGAATTTGTGTATAATATAAAAGACAACCTCAAATATAGAGAACTTTATGATCAGTATTTTTAACACACTTCTCAATAATTAATACATCAAGGAAATAAAATAGTAAGGAATGAAAATTTGAATAAAGAATTAACAATCTTGGGATGCTATAGAACCCTGAAACTAATAATTAGATCATATACATTTTTTAAGTACACAGAACATTTATGAAATTTGGTCTTATAGCAAGTCATGAAGCAAGTTGTAGCTAATGGGAGATTATCACTGTGCGGCCCACATGCAGTCTAATTACAAATTAAAAGATAAAGCATTGTCATGTTTAGAAATTTAAAAATAGTTTAAAGTAATTAGGTGGGTTGCAGAAGAAATAACTGCGGAAATTAAACTTCTACAGTCAGTTCAGTCGCTCTGTTGTATCCGACTCTTTGCGACCCCATGGACTGTACCACGCCAGGCCTCTACAGAATAAAACATCACATCCCTTGTGGCTCAGCTGGTGAAGAATCGCCTGCAATGCGGGAGACGTGGGTTCAGTCTCTGGGTTGGGAAGATCCCCTGGAGAAGGGAATGGCTACCCACTCCAGTATTCTGGCCTGGAGAATTCCATGGACTGTATAGTCCATGGGGTCGCAAAGAGTCAGACACAACTGGGCGAGTCCTTCTTCAAGGTAATACTGAAGAGATTAACTCATAGGCTTAAATGGTTGTATTTGAAAAGAAACGGAAATGAGTGGGCTAAGTGTTCAAGCAAACTGAGAAAATAGATGCAAAGATGGTAATGCTAAAGAATAGAAATTAATAACAGAAAGCAAAGAAACAGTGGAGGGACTTAATGAAATAAAAATCGGATCCTTTGAAAAGACAGATAATGAGCTACTGAAAGGTATATTTAGGAAAAAGAACACACTGCTGCTGCTGCTGCTAAGTCGCTTCAGTCGTGTCCGACTCTGTGCGACCCCATAGACGGAAGCTCACCAGGCTCCCCTGTCCCTGGGATTCTCCAGGCAAGAACACTGGAGTGGGTTGCCATTTCCTTCTCCAATGCATGAAAGTGAAAAGTGAAAGTGAAGTCGCTCAGTCGTGTCCGACTCTTAGCGACCCCACGGACTGGAGCCTACCAGGCTCCTCCGTCCATGGGATTTTCCAGGCAAAAGTACTGGGGTGGGGTGCCATTGCCTTCCCCGAAAGAACACACAGTGTTTTTGAAAATGTGAAAATGGAGACATAACTATAACTGTAATACAGTTTAGTGAAATTTACAAGAAATTTTATGCCAGTACATTTGAGAACAGTAAAGGAACATATAAAATTGGCTATATTCTAGAAAAATACACTAAACTGACTCAAATTTAAATCATGATGAGATAAAATAGCAAAAAAAATTAAAATGAGCAATTAAAAATATACATTTCTCTTCTACATACCACTATCAGACTGAAAGGGTTAAAAAGTTCAGTTACACCTTTATGAAACAAATTGTTTATATTTTATATGTTAGAGAACAGGAGAAGAGGCAGTTACCCAGTTTAGATTTTGAAGCTAATATAACCACTTTATCAAAAAGGACAAGGAAAATATGAAAGAAGAAATTTGGCCTAAGCCAGTTTATTTATTTGGATATTTACATCTATGTACATATGAAATTACAAAGTGAATTCAATAAGGTATCTTTATTTTTAAAATTTGTCATTATGGCACATTTAAGATGTATAAAAGCACTTCAGTATTCTTGCCAGGAGAAGCCCATGGACAGAGAAGCCTGGCGGGCTACAGTCTGAGGGGGTGCAAAGTGTTGGATATGACTAAGCGCACACACAGTTCAGCTAACCTGCATATATTTAAAGTGTACCTTTTGATCAATTTTGATATATATTTACACCTGTAAAACCATTACCACAATCAAGATAATGAATATATCCATCACCCCTAAAAGTTTCCTAGTGCTCCTTTGTAACCCCCTCTCCTATCTCCCCCTCTACCCCAGGAAACTACTGATCTGCTTTCTGTCACTGTAATGTTTCATTTTCTAGAGTTTTCTTTCAGTCAAGACAATGACTTTTTCAGTCATCCACGTTGTGGAGTAACTCGCCACTATAGTAATTGATTGCTATTTATTGCTGGGTAGTTGTCTGGTATACCACAATTGTGTATCCATTCACTTGTTGATGGACATTTGGATTGTTTCAGTTTTTGGCTCATAAAAGTAAAACTGCTGTGAACATTTGTTTGTAAGTTTGTAACATTGTATGGACATATGGTTTCATTTCTGTTAGCCAGGTGGCTCAGTGGTAAAGAATCTGCCTGCCAGTGCAGGAGATGCAAGAGGTGCAGGTTCGATCTCTGGGTCAGTAAGATCCCTTGGAATAGGAAATGGCAACCCACTCTGATATTCTTGACTGGAGAATTCCATGGAGAGAGGAGCCTGGTGGGCTACAGTCCATGGGGTGGCGAAGAGTTGGACACAACTGAGCTTGTACACACGATACAATACAGATAAATACCTAGGAGTGGAATGACTGGATCATAGGGTACTTTTGTGTTAACTTTTTAAGAAACTGCCAGACTATTTTGCAGCTTGATTACTGTTTTACATTTCAGTCTGTAGTGTTTGAAAGTGCTAGTTCCTCCCTGGCCTTGCCCACACATGATCAGTGTTAGGCCTTCTATTTTTTCGGGCTCCAAAATCACTGCAGATGGTGATTGCAGCCATGAAATTAAAAGACGCTTACTCCTTGGAAGGAAAGTTATGACCAACCTAGATAGCATATTCAAAAGCAGAGACATTACTTTGGACTGTGAAGAAGGCTGACTGCCAAAGAATTGATGCTTTTGAACTGTGATGTTGGAGAAGACTCTTGAAAGTCCCTTGGACTGCAAGGAGATGCAACCAGTCCATTCTGAAGGAGATCAGCCCTGGGATTTCTTTGGAAGGAATGATGCTAAAGCTGAAACTCCAGTACTTTGGCCACCTCATGTGAAGAGTTGACTCATTGGAAAAGACTCTGATGCTGGGAGGGATTCCGGGCAAGAGGAGAAGGGGACGACAGAGGCTGAGATGGCTGGATGGCATCACCGACTCGATGGACATGAGTTTGGGTGAGCTCCAGGAGTTGGTGATGGACAGGGAGGCCTGGTGTGCTGAAATTCATGGGGTCGCAAAGAATCAGACACGACTGAGCGACTGAAGTGAACTGAGCTGAATAGTTGTATAATGGTATCCCATTAGGTTTTAAGTTTGCGTTTCCTTGATGACTAGTGATATGAGCATTTTTTCAAGTGCTTATTTGCACTCTCTGTATCTTCCTTGAAGTGTGTGTTCAAATCTGTTTTTGTGGGGTTGTTTTCATATTATTGAGTTTTGAGAGTTCTGTGTATATTCTTGACACAAGTTATTTATGAGATGTGACTTGAAAATTTTTTTCTGGATTTTGGTTTGTCTCTACAGCATAAGTTGTTGGGTTTTTTTGTTTTTGTTTTGTTTACAGATATCTTATGTAATGATTTCCTTTGCATCTTTTTAAAAAATTGATTGATTTACATAGAGCATGTTTTTAATTTTGGTAAAGTTAGTTTTTCAATTTTTTCTTTTCTGGATTGTGGTTTTGGTGTTGCCTCTAAGAAATCTTTGCCTAATGTGAGGTTATAAAAATTTTGTCCTAGATTCTTGTCGAGACTCCACTGCGTTGGATGAGACTTGAGCCCTAGCTCGAGCTAGCAATAAAAACCCCTTTATGCTTTTGCATTGCTGTGGACATCTTATTCTCTCAGTTTTGGGGACTCGGACCTTTGGGCATAACATTTGGGGGCTTGTCCGGGATCCCTTTAACTGAGAAGAATAACACTCTACCGGTAGAAGGGGTTTCCTCATTTAAAGGGAAGGAATCCGAACACCGGTGTAAATCAGGATAGCCAGCGTAAGACTGGGGCCCAGCAATCGAGCTGGAAGGCAGCTGGTTCTGGGGGTAAGAGAGCTCCACTCTTGATCCCGAATCTGGTGGGCAGTGGACGCCCTTCGCTGGATGGCATTGGACCTTGGATGCACTGTAGCCACGTACGCCTCGCCACTCCGGAGGAACGAGACACAGCGCAGCAAGAATGGGAAGTAAAGCCCCACTCATCGAACCCCTGAAGCTAAAGATCCTTCCACAAGGGGAACAGGGACCTTCGTGATTCTCACCCTGACGGCTGTTTTCCTGAACCTGGGGACAACACATACCAATCCACACCAGCCTGTCAGAATCACGTGGAAGCTGCAGAGTGGATTGACTCGGGAACTGCTCAACGCGACCACTGGAACTCACCCCCCGAACACCTGGTGGCCAGATATGTACTTTGATCTTAAGGAACTCATTGGGATAACTTGGGCTGCAGGATTCATCCGGTACCAGGGGTTCTGGGCGTGCCCAGGTCACTTGAGAAATAATTGGAGGTCCTGCGGGGGGTGCAACATTTTTTCTGCTACTCCTGGGCTTGTGTGACCTCCAATGATGGGACATGGAAATAGGGAGTGGAAAATCAGGACCTGGTTAGCTTTTCCTTTGCCAGACCTCCGGCCCCGAGTCACTGGGAGGGAGGAAGCGCTGCCCAGGTGAGGGTCAAGTTCAATCAAAATCAGGCAGTGAGGGAAGCCGGCTGGACGTCGGGGCTGATGTGGGGACTACAAATTTACGCCGAATGGCCTGGGCCATACCTGAGCGGCATTCTAATTATAAGCCAAACCATAGAACCGCTATAGGTACAATCTCTGGGCCCCAATATGGTCGATGGCGCTGGTTCGAAGCAGGCAGATGGGTCTAATAGGACCCGAGGACCAGCACCACAAAACTCCACACCTGGAGAGGCAGGAAATTTGACCCTCAGAACCCCAACACTCAGCCCGGAGACTTCGAATCCGGACCCTCTGTGGGAATTGGTCACCGCCGCTTTCTCGACCCTGAACCATTCAAACCCCAGTGCCACTCAGTCCTGCTGGCTCTGCTATACCCTCCATCCCCCCTTCTACGAGGCCATAGGGCTGAACGCCTCGTATAATCCGTTAGCTGAGAGGAACCCGCCACAATGTCGCTGGGGGGAACGCAAGGTAGGCCTAACTATGAGAGAAGTCTGGGGGTAGGGGTTGTGTGTAGGGACTGTACCACCGGAGAAGGAGACTTTATGTACATTGACTGTAAATCTTACGGGCTTAAAGGGAACTCCGTGGATAGTGCCAGAAAAAGGAGGATGGTGGATCTGCTCTCACACTGGGCTAACCCCTTGTTTACATGCCAGAGTTTTTAATCAGAGTCAGGAATTCTGTGTCCTAGTCGTCATAATGCCAAAAATTCTTTATCACACTGAGGAGGTCCTATACTCTCACTGGGAGATGGAAGGCATATCAGGAGAAATGTCAAGAAACAGGAGAGAACCCATCAGCGCCATCACCCTCGCTACGATGTTCAGCCTAGGAATTGCTGGCGCAGGGACGGGAATAGCCTCCCTCACTTTGCAGGGACAGGATTTACCTCCCTGAGGGCAGCCATTGATGAAGACATCACTCGCAATGCAGAATCAATCAGCCATTTAGAAAAGTCCCTAACCTCCCTGTTGGAGGTGGTCTTGCAGAATAGAAGGGGCCTAGACTTGATTTTCCTACACCAGGGAGAGCTGTGTGCCGCCTTAGGAGAAGAGTGCTGTTTTTATGCTAACCACACTGGAGTAGTCAGAGAGTCCATGGCAAAGGTAAGGGAGGGATTAGCCCAGCGAAAGCGAGAGCGGGAGGCACAGCAAGGATGGTTCCAGTCCTGGTTCCAACAGTCTCCGCGGTTAACAACGTTGATTTCCACCCCGGTGGGCCCTCTTATAGTGCTATTATTAATACTCACTTTTGGCCCATGTATCTTAAACAAGCTTGTAACATCTGTAAAACAGCGCATCAATACTGTTCAACTACTCATACTCAGGCAACAATATCAGGCCCTGCCCCTAAATACAGAGGAAGATTCCTCTGTGTGATCAAAAGACAGGGGGGAATGTTAGGACCCAACCTGAGCCATGACAGGCTCAGCAAGCTACACTAGGCCTAAAGTTTCAGATTCTTATAGACCTGAGTCATGATCCTGGGAATTATACCTCCAAGCCAATCAGGACAGTCCCCATTCGCGCCAAACTTGAGCCAATCTGGATGGGGATGCGGGATTCAAAATTCGCAGCGCATGCACAGTTTAGCCAATCATCACCCGCCTGTATAAAAGCAGCTGTGGTTCAGAGCTCGGGGTTCTTGTCGAGACTCCACTGCGTAGCATGAGACTTGAGCCCTAGCTCGAGCTAGCAATAAAAACCCCTTTGTGCTTTTGCAAAAAAATTAAAAAAAAAAATTTTGTCCTAGATGTTTTTAGTTTTAGATTTTACATTTATATCTGGGATCCAACTTGAATAAATTTCTGTATTTAGTGCAAAGTACAGATTGAAGTTCAGTTTCTTTTTTTTTTTTTGGCAAGTGCGTATCTAACCATTCCAACATCTTCTGTTAAAAAGAGGAAGGAATGACATTTTTCTGCATTCATCTCACTTCAGAGCTCTCAAACTGCTCCATTTTAAGGTAAAGCATAAACTAGTGAATATTTATATTTGTTTGTACAAATATGTATTGATTTAAAAAGGAAAGAGAAATGGAAATATATACTATTATATAGTTTGTTTAAACAAATCACTAGTTGGAAAACATGCTAGAAGATTACATGGATACTGGTAAATGTTAGTAGTAATAAGCAGCCTAAGTGGAGAAGCAGCTAACTTGGGGCAAAAGAGAGAGAACAGTTTTGGTTTGGGTGTGAAGAGCCTTTGGAACTTGATGCATGTGTGTGTGTTTGTGCATGTGTGTGCGTGCGTGATCAGTTGTATACAGCTCTTTGACCCCAGGGACTGTAGCCTCCCAGGCTCCTTTGTCCATGGGATTTCCCAGGCAAGAACATAGGAGTGGGTTGCCATTTCCTACATGGTAGCAATGCCTTAAACAAAGTGGTGGGTTTTGTTTGTATAGCAATAGGCTAGGGGAAGGCAATGGCACCCCATTCCAGTACTCTTGCCTGGAAAATCCCAAGGACAGAGAAGCCTGGTAGGCTGTAGTTCATGGGGTCGATAAGAGTCGGACACGACTAAGCGACTTCACTTTCATTTTTCACTTTCCTGCATTGGAGAAGGAAATGGCAACCCACTCCAGTATTCTTGCCTGGAGAATCCCAGGGACGGGGGAGCCTGGTGGGCTGCCGTCTATGGGATCGCACAGAGTCAGACACGACTGAAGCGACTTAGCAGCAGCAGTAGTCAACCAACTGTTACCTTTTGCATAGCTGGAAAATGCAGACTTACTTTATACCCAGATTCATGCATTGATTAAGGTTAATATTGGCTGTCATCTAGTACACTAGGACCCTTGGTTGATTTTGAAGACATACGAGCTATTAATAAATGGTCAATTGTCGTCACCTTACCCTCGCTTCTCTTTGCTCTGTGCCAGCATTTTGAGTTGGAAAGGGGTTCAGTGTCTCTTTTTCGTTTATAATCATCACTATATTCCCTGAAGGAGGTGCCTTGCGAATAGTGAAAATTGCTTTCTCCAGTCATGCTTTTATTGCCTTCCGCTATTTTTTACCCTTTGCTCTTGTGACACACAAAAGGTTGAGGGGCAGTGGACATATATTCAGAGATCATAAAAACCCAGACATTTCCTTATTGTGTTATCTCATCCAGTGTAGAGAAAATTCAGCAATCAAAAATTAGTTAATATAATTGCTTTAACCAATTATAGTAATTAGTCAATAGTAATTAGTCAATGACATTATGATTTCTGTTGTGAAATTAAACAGTCCAAAATATAATCCCAAAATAATACCTAATCCATTTCAGGAAAATGGATTTATTTCCATTTTGATAATACAAATGGTTCTTTTACTCTCCTGTCTTTTAAAAAATACATTATTTCTCATCTCCAAAACTATAACATGGCTTTTCATAGTTTTAGTTATGAAAACAGAATGAAATTTCAAGGCAATGTTTGTATTGAGTAAAGCAGAATGTTTTATTAAAGAGAAATAAAGCAGCTTAAAATATATAGAGACTTAGTGATTATCATAGTTTCATTGAGTTAGACAAGGCTGTGGTCACTGTGATCAGTTTGGTTAGTTTTCTGTGATTGTGATTTTCATTCTCTCTGCCCTCTGATGGAGAAGGATAAGAGGCTTATGGAAGCTTCCTGATGGGAGAGACTGACTGAGGGGGAAACTGGGTCTTGTTCTGATTTCCGGGGCCATGCTCAGTAAATCTTTAATCCAATTTCTATTGATGAGTGGGGCTGTGTTCCCTCCTTGTTGTTTGACTTGAGACCGAACTATGGTGGAGGTGATGAAGATAATGGCAACCTCCTTCAAAAGGTCCCATGTACACTCTGCCGCACTCAGCGCCCCCGACCCTGCAGCAGGCCACCGTCCACCCACACCTCTGCCAGAGACTACTGGATACACGGGCAAGTCTGGGTCAGTCTCTTGTGAAAAGATCAGTTTTCATGCCAGTCCCAAAGAAAGGAAATGCCAAAGAATGTTCAAACTACTGCACAATTGCACTCATCTCACACACTAGCAAAGTAATACTCAAAATTCTCTAAGCCAGGCTTCAACAGTACATGAACTGTGAACTTCCATATGTTCAAGCTAGATTTAGAAAAGGCAGAGGAACCAGAGATCGAATTGCCAACATCTGTTGGATCATGGAAAAAGCAAAGTGAGTTCCAGAGAAACAACTACTTTTGCTTTACTGACTTCGCCAAAGCCTTTGACTGTGTGGATCACAACAAGCTGGAAAATTCTTCAAGAGATGGGAATACCAGACCACCTGACCTGCTTCCTGAGAAATCTGTATGCAGGTCAAGAAGGAACAGTTAGAACTGGACATGGAACAACAGACTGGTTCCAACAGTACTGGAAAGGAGTACATCAAAAGGCTGTATATTGTCACCCTGCTTATTTAACTTATTTGCAGAGTACATCATGTGAAATGCCGGGCTGGATGAAGCACAAGCTGGATTCAAGATTGCTGGGAGAAATATCAATAACCTCAGATATGCAGATGACACCACCCTTATGGCAGAAAGTGAAGAGGAACTAAAGAGCCTCTTGATGGAAGTGAAAGAGGAGAGTGAAAAAATTAGCTTAAAACTCAGCATATAGAAAACTAAGATCATGGCACCAGTCCCATCACTTGGCAAATAGATGGGGAAACAATGAAGACAGTGAGAGAAGACTGTTTTCTTGGGCTCCAAAATCAGTGCAGATGGTGACTGCAGCCATGAAATGAAAACACACTTGGTCCTTGGAGGAAAAGCTATGACCAACCTAGACAGTATATTAAAAAGCAGACACATTACTTTGCCGACAAAGGTCCATCTAGTCAAGGCTATGGTTTTTCCAGTAGTAATGTGTGGACGTGAGAGTTGGACGATAAAGAAAGCTGAGCACTGAAGAATTGATGCTTTTGATCTCTGGTATTGGAGAAGACTGTTGAGAGTCCCTTGGACTGCAAAGAAATCCAACCAATCCATCCTAAAGGAAATCAGTCCTGAATATTCATTGAAAGGACTGATGTTGAAGGTGAAACTCCAATACTCTGGGCACCTGATGTGAAGAACTGACACATTTGAAAAGACCTGGATGCTGGGAAAGATTGAAGGTGGGAGGAGAAGGGGATAGCAGAGGATGAGATGGTTGAATGGCATCACTGACTAGATGGACATGAGTTTGGGTAAACTCCAGGAGTTGGTGATGGACAGGGAGGCCTGATGTGCTGCAGTCCATGGGGTCACAAAGAGTCAGACACGACTGAGTGACTGAACTGCACTGAGTGATTATCAGCATTAGACAAATGATAAAATGCTGTGGTGGTTCTTTGCTAGTATGTTTGGAAAAGTACTTTTTGGGTGTTTAAAATATTAGAATTCTTAATTTATGCAGAAAAGATTAGACTTTTATATTTGGGAATTGTGTATTACTGCAATATAAGAATAGGTAGACTTGTAATGGATTTATTTTTTTGAAGCTTCAAGATGACTTTTATAAACTTTATTACATTGAGCAAATCTAGCTAATTAGCACAGCAGGGCGGAAGAGAGACTTGTTGAAGTAACTTTAGGCAATTGTGATTGAACTGAGAATTTATTAGAGAGTCTAGCAGAATTTTTTGGAGTAAGGAGGATAGTTCAAATGAAGCAGATTTCATGTTAAATTTTGGTAGTGTTTGCGGTTCTCTTCTGGATGATGAACAGATTTCTTAATTTTGCATTGAAAGATTTTAGTTGGAGAAGGTGAGGAGCAGAGGGCTCTGTTGAGAGAATTTTAGTGGGTAGGGGATCTTAAAACCAGTTACTCTGAGTTTTATTTTGATAGAAGATTCTTTGTGACTCTTGGATTCTGAAAAGGAGTTTACACAATGAATACATTTTTTAGGCTGATGCTCGAACAATCTGAGATAATGATTGAGAATTAGTATGGGACTAAACTCTTAAAATGTAGAAGGGAAGGTTTGATATTAAACAAGAAGAAACTGCCCTTTCTTCCTTCTTTTATGGGATCTAGAAATCCTTAAAATAGTAAATAAATAAAAGACACAAGCTTAGGGAATACAGTTTGGTGATTAGAGAATTGGGAAAGTTTAAATCAGTCTTGCAATTTTTATCTTTAGATAAACACTGTGCTTGGTGTTTAGTGTGGAAGAGACATTGAATTAAAAACTTGGTAAAAATTATGAAATACTGGGAGTATTACATAAAGAAATTGTTTGGTTTATAGGAATTATATGCAAACTCAGGTCAGCACATAAAAGGGAGTATTGACAAAAATAAAATTTGTGTGGAACTTAGATTTTAAAAAGTAGGTAGCTATGGCACTATAGGTCTTTTGCTGTATTATAATTTTCAATTATTAAAAAACTTGGGAAGTATACTAGAAATTGCTTTAGACATTTCCATTAAACAAATTACAGAAGAATAATACTTGCTTTTGTAAGAACTTTATTGTATATCTACTTCATCCTTAGCACATACTCTTCAAATTGATGACTGTTTTTGTTTAGGGTCTCCATATCTGTGTGTGAATATTAAAACCACTCCAAGACAGTGTTCATAGGAAGCAGATTAGTGACGTGAGATAATTGAAAATGGCTCAATGGAAGATTAGCCTGGAGCATGAGCTTGAAGCATGACTAGATTTGATTGGGATGGAAGTGGGAGAATGGGAAGTTGATTGCATATGGAAGTCAGCAAAGTTATGACAGTAGTAGTGTACACCACACCTTCAAGTGACAGTGAGGAGGAGACTTTTAAAGGTAGCATGATAAACTTCTACTTGGGAAATCTCAGATGGGGATGCGAGTAAGGTTTAAAGGTAAAATGAAGCTGTTGTGTGATGGTTATACCATGTGGGGTTTCATTTTTTTTCCTCTGGTAGGAAAGTATTTGAGCAGGAGAATGATATATTAAAAAATGATGTTTTAGGAAAATCGTTGTCTGGGATGGCTTGGAAAATTTTGTTGAGATTAGAGTCAGAGCAGCCAGTTAGGAAGATTTTATAATGTTGAAAGAATGAACCAAAGGGTAACATTGAATATCTGCTCATGCAGTGTATTGTGCTAGGCTTTCGTGTGTATTATCTCATTATTCTTTAACAACAACATTTAGAGGTGGATATTATTAGCCTCTGGCTTTCAAGAGACTGGATGTCAGAGAAATTAAATATTTCACTTAGAAATACTGTTAACTTTTAGGCAACAATTGCATGTTATGCAGTACCAAAATAATATTTAACTAATCCCCTTTGATTAGTTATGCAGTCCATGGGCTCACAAAGAGTCGGACACGACTGAGCGACAACTGAACTGAGTCCTCATTGATGGAAATTTGGATTATTTCCATTTTTTAAAAATTGTTTGTAGCAATGCTACTATCAATATTCTTACATATATTTTTGTACATATTTTTTAGCACTGTATTTCTGTAGAAGAAACACCTACAACTAGAACTGAATTCCTGGATTAAAATGGCCTTTTAAATAAATATGTAGAAGGCCTGGAAAAAGTGTACTGAATGTGGATAATGGATCATTATTGTCTTGGCGGTTGTTAGAGAATCATAAAAAAGGTAGTTAGTACTACAGAAAACTAATAGAGCATATCCTTACCAAGAATAATAAGAGAATAAGGCATGGAATTTTAGAATAGAAGGTCCTAGAAATAATTTCATCCAGTCCTTAAATTTACTGTTGAGACACTTGAGATCTAGAAAGTTTCAAGAGAGTTTCTAAAACTGAGCAGGGATGAGAATCTAGATACCCAGATTTTTATTCACTATTCTAAATGATATAGATCTTCTCACTTCCCAAAGTAAATTTAAGGAGAAACCTACATTCACATTCCTATGCATTGTTTTATATGTATATATAGTTCATATGTTTATAACTGCTATTTTCTGCCATTTTAATATTATTTCATATGGAATTAAACTTTTATGAAACTTTGATGTGCTAAAAAGTATTTACTGTTTAATCTTCTCCTCTCTCTCTCTTTTTTTAACCCTCCTTTTCCACCAGTCAGGTACTGTAGAGTGAGAAACACTCTCTGGTCTTTAGGTGGGCTGAAGTGAGAATACAGGATGAGATTTGCATGTGTTGTAAAACAAAAGATGATATGCATTAAAAGGTTTTCAGAAACATGGATGTGAAGTGTATGGTCCTTTTTTCCCTGTTTGTTTAAAATAGTAGTATAGAATTACATTTTGTTGATAGGTTATAGTTTACCTATTTATTGTTTACCTTTTTGGCTTTTTCTTGCCCCTCAAATTACTTTAAATTTCCAGTTATTACTGGTGTGCTGTGCTGTGCTTAGTTGCTCACTTGTGTCCGATTCTTTGCGATCCCATGGGCTGTATCCTGCCAGGCTCCTCTGTCCATGGGATTCTCCAGACAAGGATACTGGAGTGGGTTGCCATTCCCTCCTCCAGGGAATCTTTGCAACCCAGGATCGAACCCAGGTCTCCCACATTGCAGGTGGATTCTTTACCGTCTGAGCCACCAGGGAAACCCAGGAATACTGGAGTGGGTGACCTATTCCTTCTCCAGGGAAACTTGCCAACACAGGAATTGAACCAGGGTCTGCTGCATTACAGGTGGATTCTTTACCAGCTGAACCACCAGGGAAGCCCTTATTACTGATATATAGAAGTACAATTGTTTTTAAAAAACAGGATTTTTTAAAGAGCAGTTTTAGGTTTATAACAAAATTGAGAGGGAGGTACATAGATTTCTCATATACCCCTGCTCCCACACATGCTTAGGTCTGTCCTATTATCAACATCAATAACCAGAATGCTTTTTTTTCTTTTAACCTACATCGATGCATCATAATCACCTAAAGTCCACAGTTTACCTTAGAGTTCACTCTTGGTATTGTACATTCTATAGGCTTGGACACATGTTTAAGGAGATATATATATATATATATATATATATATATAATTACAGTGTCATACAGAGTATTTTCACTGCTCTGAAAAATCTTTTGTGCTCTGCCTATGTACTACATTACCTCACCTCCCCACTCGCAGCCACTGACTTTTTTTAAATTCACTATAGGTTTGTCTGTTTCAGAATGTCATATAGTTGGCATTATACAAGTGAAATCTTTTCATGCAGATTGGCTTCTTTTGCGTAGTAGTAGGCATTTAAAGTTTTTTCATGTCTTTTCATCACTTGATAGCTTATTTTCTTTTTAGTGCTAAGTAATACTGCATTAGGGCTTCACAGGTGGCTAAGTGGTAAATAATCAGCTTGCCACTGCAGGAGATGCAGGTTCAGTCCCTGGGTGGGGAAGAGCCCCTGGAGGAGTGCATGGCAGCCCTCTTCAGTATTCTTGCCTGGAGGAACTTGGTGGGCTACAGTCATGGGCTTGCAAAGAGTCAGACATGACTGAGCACGCATGTGATATTGCCTTGTCTGGATGTACTGTATTTTATCGTTTCACCTACTGAATGTTATTTTGATTGCTTTCAAATTTGAGCAGTTGTGAATAAAGCTACTGTAATATTCATGTGTAGATTTTTGTGTATATAGACATTTTCAACTCCTTTGAATACTAAGAAGCATGAATGCTGGATATTATGGTAAGAGTATGTTTCATTTTGTGAGAAACTGCCACCACGTGGCTGCACCAGTTTTCATTTCCACCAGCAATGCATGAGTTCCTGTTGCTCCACATACTTGCCAGCATTTTGGTGGTGTCATACAATTGGTTTTTGTTTATTGACTTTGTATATTGAAGGATGAAGGAAAGGGTAGCACATTGAGTATCTTGCTAAAATCCCTTTATTAATCGTTCTGGTTGCATCCTAAAATTTTCAATATAGATGATTGTAACATCAATGAAAAAGACTTTTTACTGCTTTCTAACTTTTGAGCCTTTTATTTTCTTTTTATTGGATATTACATTGTTCAGTCCTTTGAACACCATATTGAATAGGAGCAGTAAGAGGTCAGTGGGGCAAGAAAAAGAAAGAAAAGCCATAACTCTCTTCTCTATTTTTCCTCCCTCTGTTTTATGAGTATCCAAGATTGATAATGAATTGACCCTCTAATCAATATGAAATACCCTGTCTCTCTGGTAATGCTTCTTAAAAAGTCTTCTTAAAGTAATGTCTTAATGTCTACTTTGTCGAAAATTTATATAGTTTCTCCAGCTTTCTTATGATTAGTGTTCACATGCTATGTTTTTCTGTATTTTTATCTTTGACAAAAATCTTTGTCTCTTGTAAATGGTATATAGTTAGGTGTGCTTGTTTTTTAATCTCTTACTATCTCTGCCTTTTAAATAAGGCGGTTAGACCATCAGTACTTAATGTTATGGATATGGTTAGGTTTAAATTTTTATCTGCTAGTTGTTTTTCCTCCTTTTTTGGGAAGGAGGTCTTTTGGATTGAGTGTTTTTTTAATTCATATTTCTTCCACTATTTTTTGTTTATACCTTTGTATTTTTTCAGTGGTTCCTCTAGGAATTATGATACATGTTGTTAATTTTTTTACACTGTACCATGAATTAATACTGACAAAATAAAATCTGTATTTGACAACTCTGAACCTGAATTTGATCATTTTTTTAGGGTGTCATCTCCACTTTTCCTTGCTATGTTATGTTAGCCCACTTAGTGAAATTCTGAATATGACAACAAAAACTTGTTGGCAAAAATCACATTTCAGAAAAAGCAAAATCATATTTTGGTGACTTATTTTAAATTAAGGATATTTACCTCCATTGTGAGAGAGTCAGATATGGATAATAGGAAGCCAAAAGATCTATGATAAATACTCTATATTATATTTTTTCCCCAAAATTCAGAATTTTCACATCCTTAGAGTTGAATACAGAGACAAAGGATTATCTGCTCACTTTTGCTCTGGACTGAATCTGGTCCAGAGAAGCATTTCATGGTTGGGCCCAGGTTGTACTGAGAATTTTCTCACTGGGCTGCATCTGATTTTCTTAATGAGGTTTTTTGGGAGATGGACTACTTTGTCATGTGTGTCCAGCTCCTTGACCCAAAAGGTATCTGTAATTAGAGTTAGAAATTTAGTTTCCACATACATATAAGTATTTATAGTTGTACAGTATAATGATTATCAGATCTCACAGTACTTTTTGAATATTTTTTACATTACTTTTGGAAAGTTTTTCTTAAAATGTCTTATATGAGTTCTGAAATTGGTATCTAGCCTTAGAAGCGTTTATTAAACTGTAAGATGCACCAAAAACTCAGCATTCATATAGTAGTCAACTGAGTGCTGGTGTTCACTTGTCGTAAACATCTGTTAAAACTTGTAATATATGAATAATGAAATGCCATGTAATGTTGACTTTCAGAAGTTTTGGTTCATGCTATATAAAGAACATATCTTTTAAGATTTAAAATTTTAGTTCTGAACTTGGAAGGTGGAAACAGTTTCTCTTACCACAAATATGTAATGAAAAATGTTATATTATGCATATTTATATGTGTTTATATGCATATGTCTGTCAAAGGTAAATATTTGTAGAGTTCATATTACTATTTGAAGAGTTTGTTTAAGCCACATCTACATATTCTTTTATACACATACTTAAGTTCAACTTAAAACCTTCCTTTTTTCTGTAGGTTAACTATTTTAAAGTGTTTCGAGATACAATGAGGAAGTGGCTCAGTGTCTCAGTCAGGGAGAATTCCCGTGACATCTGCAGTGGAGAATGATGTGGAGAATGGGAAGCAGAAGAGGCCAAGATTGGAAGAGCAGGTGGGGAGCAGGGCACTAGGTCAGACAGAATAAGAACACTGACGTGGAGCTGAAATGTTTTACATTGTGTCTTTATCACTTTAATATGTGATTGTACTTAATAAGAAATTGCTGATTAACTCACCTGTGCTATAAAGAGGAATTGTATATTTATGTGAATAGAGTAATGAAGCTGGTAGAGCTATTAGAATACACTGATGAACGAGAAGGCTGGTATTTTGTGTTTCACGCACCTCAACTAGGCACCTTATGGTGGGGCTTTACCTTTTTTCTTTTTTGGCTAGGGCCCTGCTGTGAGATAGTGTTTGAAATGAAATTCTGGAAGTATCATTTCTGATACTTAAAAAACATTTTTTTTTTACAGTAGGGATTTTTAAAATTTATTTTTAATTGGAGGAGTATGATTGCTTTACAATGTTGTGTTGGTTTGTGCCATTCATCAACACGAATCAGCCATAGGTTTGTGCAGTAAGAGATTTAAAGCAACTGTATTTTGAAATAATTTCAAAATTAGAGAAAAATTGTAAGAATAGTGTAAAGAATTTTTTACATTCTTCTTCGGTATTCATTTGGGCTTCCCTGGTGGTTCAGACAGTAAAGAATCTGCCTGCAGTGTAGGAGACTTGGTTTTGATCCTGGGGTTGGGAAGATTCCCTAGAAAGGAAATAACTACCAACTCTAGTACTCTGGCCTGGAGAATTCCATGGACAGAGGAGCCATATTCATTAATTTTGTTACATTTTATTTATGATTCTCTGGATATTTTTTCCCTGAAAATTTTGAAAATGTTATAGATAGCATACCCCTTTACTCCTAAATACATCAGCATGTGTTTCCTAGAGCAAGGATATTCTTTTATAATCACAGTATAATGATCAAATTCAGCAAATTTAACAATACAGTACTCTTGTCTGTATTCTGCATTAAAGTTTTGCCAGTTTTCCGCGTTTTATAGCACTTTCCTCCTCCCTCTGTCTAGGGTTCAGTTAGTATTGTGCATTCCATTTAATTGTCACACTCTACACTGTGCTCAGCCTTTGTCTTTAGGCTTAGCATCTAAGAATATCCATGAAAAAAGGCTTAGCATCCATGAAAAAAGGCTTAGCACCAAAGAATTTTCAAGGAATGTTTAAATTAGAGTTTGTTATAAATCATTTGACTTTCTTCTTTATAGTTCTCTTTTGGGGCTTGCTGCCCTATTTTAATGTTACCGCTTTGGCTTCTTGCATCTAGCTCAGTTGCCAAGAAGAAACGTTTAAACTGATTCTAGTTTTCATTTTAAAATTGGATTGAGCTTGTTAAGGGGATTAGAAAGGACAACCCCGCCCCCCACCTTAAGATACCACTGCTGCTGCTGCTAAGTCAGTTGCTTCAGTTGTGTCCAACTCTGTGTGACCCCATAGATGGCAGCCCACCAGGCTCCCCCGTCCCTAGGATTCTCCAGGCAAGAACACTGAAGTGGGTTGCCATTTCCTTCTCCAGTGCATGAAAGTGAAAAGTCAAAGTGAAGTCAAAAGCTTAGTCGTATCCTACTCCTAGCGACCCCATGGACTGCAGCCCACCAGGCCCCTCCGTCCATGGGATTTTCCAGGCAAGAGTACTGGAGTGGGGTGCCATTGCCTTCTCCAGATACCACTAGGATCAGTCTATTCATATGTACCGGAACTAGAGCCAGAATGGGAACCTTTTACTTCTTGACTTGCTGTCTTGAATGCTTATTGTAAAGTAAGTAATGAGTAAAAATCAGTATAGAGTTCGTATTACAGAATTTGGTATAAACAGGATAATGAACAGAAATAAGCATCAGCCTTGGAGCTTACTAGACCTCTTTGAATCCCAGTGCATTAGTAGCTGGGTAGTCTTGACCAGGTTCTTTAACCTTAGAGGAGAATTCAGGTAAAATGGGGATAATAGTACCTACAGTGCATGTGTTTTAGGGAACATTAGAGATAATGCATAATAGTGCTTGTCTGGCACATAGTTGGTGCTCAAGAAATGATTATTATGTTTTTATTGTATTATAGAAAGACAGCTGTAGGGGGTATCTTAAAAGTCACCCAGATAATGAAACCTGTTCAGAAAGGTTAAGTAATTGTGACTGCTTTATGAGAATGAAAGTGCCTTGAGAGTAGGGAATGTTGTACCTTATGTTCTTCAGAGTGTGTAGAGCACAGAGATGGACTTGGTAAATAGTGATTGTTTAAATACATTTCAGACATCCAAATTCTAGACATACTTCAATGTCAGGTAAATTAACATTTTTATCTGGTTTAAGAGATGTATTGTTGATAAACCTTGGGAAGTCACATAGCTCTTAAAATATGCATTCAGGAAAAATGGTATTTCAGGTTTGTCAGACTATACATAGAAATGAAGCAGAAGTTTTAGGAATATATATTTGAGATTTCTAAATATTTATATTTAATACTAAGAGGATTTTCAACAAGCATAATTAGGGTATTTTTCTGGAGCTTTTTAGCATATGTCAGATTTCAAATGTCACTTCATAGGAAATTACTTGTTTCTGCCGTAACAGTTTTCTTCAGTCCTCATCTCTTTGCACACCAAAAATACCTCAACTACTGGACTCACTTTAGTTTCTTTTAGGGGATACTCGTAACTCTTAGATGGATATTTCATAAGTTTTTTGTTTTTTTTTTTTTGTAGGGGTCTTTCAAAGAACAGAGAAAGCATTTATTTTACTTAATCTATTTTTTTAGTTCATTCTATCTTACAGTTACCATATGGGTCCATTGGATCATTTTATAAATCTAATACTTATTTGGAGATCTTACTGATCTTATTTTGTCTATATTTTGAAACATTTTGCTATTTCATCCAAGGAATTCTTATTCATTAGTAATTCTCAACTATGGGGGAAAAAAGGCTGAAATGATAAGAAAAAGGAAGAATGATGGAATTACTTGAAGCTGAGGTTGGCAAACATTTTTGTAAAGCTTAAGATAGTATATATTCTAGGCTTTGTGCACTACAAATGGTCACTGTGACATGTTCTCTAAACAGCCGTTTAAACATGTAAATACTCCTTGGGTCAAGAGCTCACATCAGCTGGTGGGCTGGGTTTGCTTGTGGGCCTTGGTGTGCTAGTGCAGCACCCCTCAGTCAGTCTCCATACTGTATTGTCCAGAGAATTACGTCATCTTTCACGAAGTATAGAGGGAGACTGGAGACACCATCTTCATTGTCTGCTTTTTGCTTTTATTGGATAGAATTAGGAATTAATAATTTTTTATGTTTTTAATGGCAAAGAGAAAATTGACAGAGGAACAAATTTTACATTTATTGCATGAATCGGACAATAAATACAAAGAGGCAAATAGCAGCATTCTAGACACTTACGATGGTGGTGCAGTTGATCATATAAGTAAAATCTCAGGACTGAATCTTCTTAAATAAAAGAATGATCTCAGTGAATTTTCTTAACTAAAAAATTGATGATTGAACAGTATATTTCTAAGGACCAAAAGAAAATATGGTATTCGTACTCATTCAGCCATTCAGCAAGGAGAAATTAATCATGTAGTATTTTGTGACAAAATCTTGAATATGTGGTTTGAAGGATAGGTGCTGGTATTCTTTCATCTCTTACCTTTGTGTTCCAAATTTGACTGAATACAGTTTGTAAGTGGACGTTGCACCTGCTTTGGTTATGTTAATCACTTTGATGTTTGAGTTCCACACAAGTTAAGTCAAAAACCTTCTTGACTATATTTTTGCATGTGGTTCACTGAGACTATGAAGATGTTCTGTTCTTAAACAAATTGTGCCAAGCGATGACAACTGGATACTGTATAATAATATGGAATGGAAGAGATTGTGGGGCAAGTGAAATGAACCACCACCAAGCACATCAAAGGCCTACCTTCATCCAAAGGAGGTGATGTTGTATATATAGTGGAATTGGAAGGGAGTCCTTTATTACGAGCTTCTTCAGGAAAACCAAACGATTAATTCCAATGAGTACTGCTCCCAGTTAGAACAACTGAAAACAACACTGGATGGAAAGTGTATGGAGTCTGTCAACAGAAGATGTATAATCTTCCATCAGGATAATAAGACCTCATATTTTTTTGTTGACCAGGCAAAAACTGTAACAGCTTGGCTGGGAAGTTCTGGTTTATCGACTGTGTTCACAGACATTGCTCCTTCAGATTTCCATTTATTTCTGTCTTTACAAAATTCTCTTAATGGAAAAAATTTCAGTCCCCTGAAAGACTGTAAAAGGCATCTGGAATAGTTCCTTGTTCAAAAAGATAAAAAATTTCAGGAAGATGGAATTAGGAAGTTGCCTGAAAAATGGTGGAAGGTAGTGGGACAAAACAGTGAATACATGGTTCAATAAAGTTCTTGGTGAAAATGAAAAATATATCTTCTATGTTTACTTAAAAATATAAAGGAATTTTTTTGCCAACGTAATGCAAAGATGATGAAAAGGTAATAAATGTAGAAATGAAAAGTTAATTGGATTATTCTAAATGTTCATAAATCTTAAAATGACAGTGATTTGAAAATTAAAAATCAGAGAAGGTGGCCGTTCTTCAACAAATCATGAGCCATTAAAAATTTCAAGTATTGTACTTTGATAGTACAACTACTAGAAGGACCAGAAGTAATGATAAGGAGTACGTCAAGGCTGTATATTATCACCCTGCTTATTTAACTTCTATGCAGAGTACATCATGAGAAACGCTGGACTGGAAGAAACACAAGCTGGAATCAAGATTGTGGGGAGAAATAGCAATCACCTCATATGCAGATGACACCACCCTTATGGCAGAAAGTGAAGAGGAACTAAAAAGCCTCTTGATGAAAGTGAAAGTGGAGAGTGAAAAAGTTGGCTTAAAGCTCAGCGTTCAGAAAACGAAGATCATGGCATCCGGTCCCATCACTTCATGGGAAATAGATGGGGAAACAGTGGAAACAGTGTCAGACTTTATTTTTCTGGGCTCCAAAATCACTGCAGATGGTGACTGCAGCCATGAAATTAAAAGATGCTTACTCCTTGGAAGGAAAGTCATGACCAACCTAGATAGCATATTCAAAAGCAGAGACATCACTTGGCCAACAAAGGTCTGTCTAGTCAAGGCTATGGTTTTTCCTGTGGTCATGTGTGGATGTGAGAGTTGGACTGTGAAGAAGGCTGAGCACTGAAGAATTGATGCTTTTGAACTATGGTGTTGGAGAAGACTCTTGAGAGTCCCTTGGACTGCAAGGAGATCCAACCAGTCCATTCTGAAGGAGATCAGCCCTGGGATTTCTTTGGAGGGAATGATGCTAAAGCTGAAACTCCAATACTTTGGCCACCTCATGCGAAGAGTTGACTCATTGGAAAAGGCTCTGATGCTGGGAGGGATTGGAGGCAGGAGGAGAAGGGGACGGCAGAGGATGAGATGGCTGGATGGCATCACTGACTCGATGGATGTGGGTCTGGGTGAACTCCAGGAGTTGGTCATGGACAGGGAGGCCTGGCGTGCTGCAATTCATGGGGTTGCAAAGAGTCGAACATGACTGAGCAACTAAACTGAACTGAACCTAACAGATGTGTTTAAAGTCAGGAGTCAGGTTTATAAAGGGACATATTCCACATTTATTAATGACACTTGATGAACAGTTGTATTCAAAGAATGTGGCTCATTTTGTTTTATTGTAACTTAAATACCAGGCACATGTGGGAAATCTGGAGTGTGTATTTGAGTTTGCTGTGCTTTGTTACGCATTGAAAATTCCAATAAAGTTGCTTTTTACTCTCTATTCTTCCAAACATTTTTTGTGAAATGGTTTAAAATGTGTATATATTTTTTAAAAGAGTCGGTTAGACCCAGATAGTAAATGATGATGACTGCTTTTCCTTGTATATTAACAGTAAGACACTGGTTTCTTATCATAAGACATATATCATAAGACATATATCATAAGACATATGATTTCTCCTCTTGAGTTATGCCTTGTTAGGTTAATGAGGAGGAATACTTTGACAAACAGCCTTAAAAGATTGCTGCTGCTTTTACTGTTGGAATGTTACTGAGGACTTTATGCAATGTATTTTTTTTTGAAGACCAGATGTTTTACTTTCCCTGCGTTTTTGCTTTTTAATTTTTTATTATAAGACTCAGTGTCACTGATCATGTTTTTCTTTTGACTTTGGCTATCAAGAATTTATATACAGAATTAAGCACTCACTGTTAGTTTGTATTTTATGTTCCAACGTTTCTTCCCAGTATTTTATTTTATTTTATGGTTTGCAAACAAGAACTTTTGTACTTGGAGGGTTTCAACTACTGTGTCAAACCTGTTTTGAGAATAAAATTGACTAAAGGAATGGCTTAATTGCACAGTAGATTTCTTTGAAAATATTGATTAAAGATTATTGAAGACTTGGAGTTTTATTTTCCCCCTTACATTGTCTTGGTTCCAGAGAGCTTTAAAATGAAAAAGTCAGACTATTTCCTTAGGTCCTGTTTTTACAGTGGATCGTAGACAGCTTTACTTAGGACCGCACTCATTTGCCGAGAGCTTGTGTATGATTTCATAGCCATGAAATTAAAAGACGCTTGCTCCTTGGAAGGAAAGTTATGACCAACCTAGATAGCATATTCAAAAGCAGAGACATCACTTTACCAACAAAGGTTCGCCTAGTCAAGGCTATGGTCTTTCCTGTGGTCATGTATGGATGTGAGAGCTGGACTGTGAAGAAGGCTGAGTGCCGAAGAATTGATGCTTTTGAACTGTGGTGTTGGAGAAGACTCTTGAGAGTCCCTTGGACTGCAAGAAGATCCAACCGGTCCATTCTGAAGGAGATCAATGCTGGAATTTCTTTAGAAGGAATGATGCTAAAGCTGAAACTCCAGTATTTTGGCCACCTCATGCGAAGAGTTGACTCATTGGAGAAGACTCTGATGCTGGGAGGGATTGAGGGCAGGAGGAGAAGGGGACGACAGAGGATGAGATGGCTGGATGGCATCACTGACTCGATGGATGCGAGTCTGAGTGACCCCCGGGAGCTGGTGATGGACAGGGAGGCCTGGCGTGCTGCGGTTCATGGAGTCGCAAAGAGTCGGACACGACTGAGCGACTGATCTGATCTGATCTGATCTGTGTATGATAAAAGATGGAGATTAGAGATGACAAGGCTTTCTGCTTGGGCACATCACTCTCTGGTGATTATAACTAAGCCAAGTGTATTCAGTCATTTTCCTGAGCCTGATATACAGACAAATAGCAGTGCATTTTCTGGACCTAGCATGATTCTCAGCTTAAAGCAGTTAAAATGATGGAGAAGGGGATTCCAGAATTATCCCTCCATAAAAGCAACAGCACCAATAACAACAAAAAACTGGCAGAAACTTGCAGAATCAACTTTTTCAGGCCCCTGGAAACTAACCAAAGGCTTCTCACAACCAGAGGGACGTTTATTAAGAAAAAACACCAAATCTCTGTGAGAACAGTTAGCTTTGTGGTGTTTTAATCTACTCTGATCTCAATGCTTTTTCCTTTGCTCAGTGGTAGCCTTGAAAGACCATGTTCTTGGTACTGATACCAAAAGGAGCTGAATGGACGTCATTCACAATTAATTGTAATTAACTTACTTAGTTATGTTATTCTTTGAAAGACAGAATCAAAAGGTTTTCCTTTATGTTATTTAACTTGGAATTCTTCCACTGCCAAAGTGACTTCTTGCAAGAGTTTGTCAAAAGTGTTTATAGGTAAATGTAATATTTGCATATACATTACAAATATTTACAGGTCATTGATGCCTGAGGAAGTGTCAACAGTTGGGGCAAACATCAGACTAACCAAGAAGTTTGGAAGGGGAGGCTGTGAATAAGATACTTAGGAAACAAGGGCTTTGAAATTCTCTGACCTCGGAATTCCTAGGAATCTAAATGACCACATGGGTGTCCTGGGCTATGCACATGCTTGGGAAAGATCTAAGAAGGTCCTAAGGTCTCACTGCTGGCCGACCTTGAAGGCATGAGTTTTGAAGCTGTGTCTCAACATGTGGAGCCCACCTGCAAAACATTGGGAGAATTTAGTTCCAGGCTTCTAAGGCAATCTCTTTCCATTCACTAGCTGATTGTTAAGCTAATACTAGTAGTCACAATGATAAAAAATAAAGACTTTGTAGTATTAGTTCAGAAAAATCATTAAACAAGGAAACAGCTACAACAAACAGTGGCAATAAACCTTAAGAAGGGGTGAAACATTTAATTGCTAGAGTTGTCAATTATTCAGTATCTAGTTTTCACCAAAAAGCTATGAAGCATACAAGAAGCTAGCCCTTCTCACGGAAGAAATGACTAGAAACTACCTAGGAAGTAAGAGACATTGGACGTAATAGCCAAAGACTTTAAGGAAACTGCTCAGACATGCTCAGAGAGCTAAAGGAAATCAGGAGAATGATATATCATTAAACAGAAAAAAGAAGTAA
The DNA here is from genome assembly GCA_935064755.1 of Tragelaphus eurycerus. Classification (NCBI taxonomy): domain Eukaryota; kingdom Metazoa; phylum Chordata; class Mammalia; order Artiodactyla; family Bovidae; genus Tragelaphus; species Tragelaphus eurycerus. Next base: position 18,617,693 of record CAKXYN010000043.1, read on the forward strand.
AAGTTGAAAAAAAATTTTAAAGGAAGTAAAATAAACTATGGAGTGGAAAAGTACAGTAATGGAAATGAAAAACTGACTAGAGGGTTTTAGTAGCAGATTTGAGTAGGCCCCCCAAATCAGTGAGTTTGAAAATAGGTAAAATATCAGGTTTGAAGAGCTGAAAGAAGAATGAAAAGTGAACAGAGCTTTAGAGACCTGTGAGACACCGTCAAGCATGTCAGTGTTAGGAGTCCCAGAGGAGGAGGAGAGACAGAAGTGGTGGAAAGAATATTTGAAGAAATACTGCCCTAAAACAAATTTGATGAAAACTTTAATCTACACTTAAGTAGCTCAACAAACTCAAGTAGGCTTAGCTTTAGGACATGTTAAACTGACTAGAGAAGCAACTCATCATGTACAGGGCTCCTTATTAAGTTACAGCTGATTTCTCATCAGAAACATTGAGTCCAGAGGCAGTAGGCTGACATTACAAGTACTGAAAAAAGGTCATTTGAGAATTCTGTAGCCATTAGAAATGAAGGCGAAATAAAGATATTCCCAGATAAACAAATTGAGAGAATCATGATTAGAGGACTAACCCTACAGGAAATGCTAAAGGGGGTCCTTCAGGCTGAAATGAGACCCAAGACATAAATCATATACATGTTAAGTAAAAACACAGGTAAAGGTAACGACACAGATAATTATAAAAGTCAGTATTAATACATACTTTGTAACTCTGCTCTTTCTATTTGATATAAAAGCCAATGACATAAAACATTATCTGCTTATTGATACAGTGGGCTTCTCTGGTAACTCAGTGGTAAAGAACCTGCCTGCCAGTGCAGGAGAATGCGGATTCAATGCATGGGTGGGGAAGATTCCCCTGGAGAAGGAAATGAGGACCCACTCCAGTATTCTTGCCTGGGAAATCTCATGGACAGAGGACCCGGCTGTAGTCCATGGGGTCACAAAAGAGTTGGATGTGACTCAACAGCTAACAACACCACAACATAGTCATGCTATGTATGAAGATGTAATTAGTGACAATAAACAACATAAGGAAGAGAAGCTGTTACATAGGAGCAAAGTTTTTGTATACTGAATTTTGTATACTGAAGTTAAAACTATTTTGTATACTGAAATTTAAATTTTGTATACTGAAACTGATATTAATCCAAATTAGAGTTGTTATAAATTAAGATGTTAATTATAATTGTAGTGCAGTCATTTAAAGAATATAATAAAAATTATGGTAAGTTAAAATGGTATACTAGCAAGTATCTGTTTAACACAAAATTCAACTCTCCAATTAAAAGGCAGAGGTTTGCAGAATGGATTAAAAGACATGATTCAACTATTGATTCAGAGAGAGAAATGGATTGGAAGTAAAGGATGAAAAAATATATATGCAAACCAAAATCAAAAAGGGTCAGTCTTTCAAAAAGATGTAACAGTTGCAAACTTGTGTGCACCTAAAAGAGCCTCGGAATACATAAATCAGGTATTGACAGAGTGGAAAAGAGAAATAATCAATTCAACAGTAATTGAGAATGTCAGTACCTTACTTTAAATATGGACAGAACAGCCAGACAGAAGATCATCAAAGAAATCGAAGACTTGAACAACACTATAAACTTGATTAGACGTAGCAGAACATTCTGTTCAATAGCAGCAGAATAGGCATTCTTCTAAAGTGCCCATGGAACATTTCCTTGACACGTTAGGCCACAAAACAAATCTTAGTATATTTTAAAAGATTGCAGAGTATATTCTCAGACCACATTGATAGAAATAACAGAAGTAAACCTGGAAAATGTAGAAATATGAGGAAACTAAGAAAAATAAAATACTGAAAACATCTTCAGTTGCGTTTAGTGAAATGTGTGTATGTATTTTTAAAGCACAGAAACATACAGTTGCAAGTTTTTGTGTTCATATACCTGAAAATTTAAGAAGAGATTTGATACTTTGAGTGTTCTGGTTATTAGGAATGCATGTTGTCCCAGATTTTCATTCTGTAGTATTAGTTTAGACATTCTATAGTCCTATTAAAAGAGCAGATAAACCACTACTAATCTATTCATTGTATTTTTTTCTCCTTTCATGATCGTTTTATTTGGATTAATAAAACTGACCTATATTTTTTCATGTTTAAGTTAGTTGACACTTAGAGAATCCGATATATCAAATATATATGTAATCTGTTTTATGTATTTATGATATATATATACTTATAAATGATATATTGTAAAGTGGAAAATTATTTTCTGAATAATTTGCAAATTTCTTTATTGCCTATTTGATAATAGATCCTCAGGTGTTGAGTGGGGTGAGTCATGACATGTAGTAAAATATACCATGTCATTGTTGATAATGGCAATTGAGAGCTCTTTATTTGTATAATAATCAGAAAATATTAAAACTAATTCTAAAAATCTTTAAAGATATCCTTTCATCACAGCATTGAGAATCTTTTATCTGATGCTCATTTATTTTTGTCTTACTCTCTTAATTTCCATTTCTAGCTATAATAATTTTATAAATTTTTAGAAAAATAACAGCTGTTTTTCTGGTGGGGAAAATTTCAGTTTTCTTTTTTTTTTTTAATTTTTATTTTATTTAACTTTACAATATTGTATTGGTTTTGCCATATATCAAAATGAATCTGCCACAGGTATACATGTGTTCCCCATCCTGAACCCTCCTCCCTCGCCATACCATCCCTCTGGGTTCAGTTTTCTTAATATGGTAAGAAGTAGGCATTCTTTTGGGCTTCCCTGGTGGCTCGGATAGTAAAGAATTTGCCTTCAGTGTAGGAGACCCAGGTTCTATCCCTAGGTGGAGAAGATCCCTTGAAGGAGGGCATGGCAACCCACTCCAGTATTCTTGCCTGGAGGATCCCATGGACAGAGCAGCCTGGTGTTGGTCTACGATCCATGGGGTTACAAAGAGTCGGACACAACTGAACAACTCACACACACTCACAATCACACACAGAGGCATCCTTTTACATTTATCTGAGAAAAGACAAACTTTCAGGTGACAGAACTTCTTACTGCGTATAAATCAGCGGTTCTTCACATCTTTAGGAAGGAATTTATATATATACAAGTTAAGTTTGAAACATGTGGCACATGTTAATTTCTTTCAGGAGAAGGAAGCCAACACCCGTTTGGAACCATGAATATTGTCCGAACTCCATCTGTTGCTCAGATTGGGATTTCAGTGGAATTGTTGGACAGTCTGGCTCAGCAGACTCCTGTGGGTAATGCTGCTGTGTCCTCAGTTGACTCATTCACTCAGGTAACAGAATGCACCTTTCATTTTCTAAAATAGTTTACAGATCACATTCTATACTTCATAAAACAGCCTGTGGTAGAATTCATATAAAAATGAAGGTAAACACATATGACATAAATTACTGGCTTCCATGAATATTCTCAGTTTGTCTCCCTTCTATATAGGTATTTTAAAATTCATAAATGCTTTGATGATACTTAGTTTTTACAGTGATAAAATAGCTCAAAGTGATTTTTTTTTTAATGAGTTTAAATATAACTTTTCCCCCCATTTCCTCCCACAATTAGTATGCTAGGTTGTGGGTATACAGTTGTGAACCTGATAATAAGCAAGATTCTGGTCCTCATGTTGCTTAAAAGCACATAATTTCGTAAGGGTTGACTTTTAATCTATAAGGCAAAGGCCTGAAGGGGAGAATGATTGAGGCAGAGTTATAGCTAATACAAAGGCCCAGTGGTAGAAGTCTGTTATGTTTGAAAAATAAGTGAAACTTTGTGGCTGGAGTAGAGTGAGCAGATGGGAGATGAAGTTGGAGATTATGGGGAAGCTGCTCCCCCATAATGAGATTCCATATATGAAATCTCATTGGCTTTTGTAAGGACTTTGGCTTAAGTTTTTTTGGAGGACAAAACATAAAGTTTTGAGCAGGGGAGTGATATGATCTAACTTACCTTTTTAAAGGATCACTTTTGCATCTTTGGAGAGAAACTGTAATGAGGCAAAGATGGAAGGAGAAAGAGCGGTTAGGAGTCTCTTGCCAAAATCTCGGTGAGAGTTTGATGGGGGAGTACAAATGGAGGTGGTGAAAAGTAGTTGATATCTCTTATTGAGATAATTTGAATATGGGGTCAGTGCCATCTCACAGTGTGAATCACATGTAAAGTCTGAGGTAGAGACATCAACTATGGCTCTAAGGATGCTGGTTCCAGGAGCTGGAACATAGGAATGTTGTGCAAAGAATAAGTGTGGACTGGGAGTGGAATCAGGAGTTGAGTTTTGGTTGTACTGTGTTTGGGATGCCTATTAGATAGATAGCTGGAGGTGGCAGGTTCATGAGGTAAAAATTTGGGTGCCCTCAGTGTAGAGGTGGTATTTAAAGTTGTAGAGGAAATGTGATCACTGAGAAATAACTATAAACAGAAAAATTGGCCAGTGACAGAGCTTGAGGCCATTTCAAAGTTGAGATGCTTAAGAGATCAGGAGGAATAAAAGGAAAGGAACACCCAAAGTAGGAGGAGACCCCCCCCAAAATGGTATTTTGGAAGACAAGTACTTTTTTTTTTACCTCTTTAAATTATTAAGATATGATAGCACAGAAAATACAAATAACAAAGTTATATATATTTCCACTATATATTACAATTATTTTTTTAAGTAGATAAAAGATATTTAGTTGGGGTTTCAATATCAAACTCAAAACTTAATAGAATGAATATACAGAGAAGTAGAAGGATATAGTAGACCTGAAAAACATGATGAACCAATTCAACATAAGATACATACAATTTTCAAGATTGGTTTTTAAGAAGGAAGAAGTGATCAGTAGTATTGACTACTTATGGATGAAGTAAATGAAGGCTAAGAATTAACTATTGGGCTTGGCAAGGTAGAAGTCATTAAAGACTTTGACAAGAATTCACAGAGGTGGAAAGGGAGTTTGGAGTGAGGTTGAGTGACTTGGAGAAGAGGAAATGGAGATAGTGACCATAGATGACTCTTGGTGAGTGTTGTTACAAAGGATAGCAGATGGGTGGTCTGGTTGCTTGAGGGCTGTGGGGACAAGGAAATTTTTTTTTTTCTATTTTTAATAGATACTGTATCATGTTTGACAGCAGTAAAGCATTTGTGAGAGAAAAATTGATGATGCAGGAGAGTGGGGAGACTTGTGAAAGTGATATCCTTGAGTAGACTGTATTAGGAGGTAATAGAAAGGATCACGGGCAATATTTACAGTATGAATAGAGAGCTGCAGCAGGTTATTAGTAAACGAGCTGAAGAGAACTTGTGCAGGTTCTGCCTCAGCTCCTTCTCTAGTGAAATAGGAAGCACGATCATCAGCTAAGATTGAAGGGAAAGGAAATACTAGAAATGTAAACCAGGGGCTTCCCTGGTGGCTCAGATGGTGAAAAATCCATCTGCAATGTCGGAGACCTGGCTTCAATCCGAGTTGGGAAGATCCCCTGGAGGAGGGCATGGAAACCCATTCCAGTACAGTATAAACCAAAAGGATTGTTAAGTAAGTCCTCTAGGAGAGGAGGAGCATGAATGGACTAGGGAAACCTCTGGGCTTGCTGGACAGCATACTTGTAAGAACTGTGGCTGTGAATTTAAGAGCCAACCTGTCATGTACTCTCTGGAGAATGGGTCAGATTAAGAATGACAGAGTCTGGGTTTTCAAATTTTTGTCAGTAATTTAAAAATAAACTGTGCTGAAAACAAGTTACGAAGCAATACTCAACAGTTATTCCATATAGAGTGTATGTGAAAAATGTCTGGAAAATACATGCCAAAGTGATGTTATCCCTGGAGAGGGGCAGGAAGACATTTTAACTCTATAATAAATTATTTGACATTTTTATTAAACATATGTATTTTTTATGAAATAGTTTAATATACAGAAAAGTACATCCCACAGATATTGTGTACATTTTGTGTGCCAAGCATTTTTAAAGAACAAATAAAAACAGTTATCAAAATAAAGTAGTAGCTGACCTTGCAGGGCTCTCTTTATAGTGGGGCACATTTGAAGACTTCATGTATCTTCCTGGTTTTCCCTAATGGCTCAAAAGGTAAAGAATCTGCCTGCAGTGCAGCAGACCCAAGTTCTTTACCTGGGTTGGGAAGATCCCCTGGAGAAGGAAATGGCAACCCACTCCAGTATTCTTGCCTGGGAAATCCCATGGACAGAGGAGCCTGGCGGGCTACAGTCCATGGGATTGCAGTCCAGCTCCACTAAGCACTCATACATGCATGCAGTCTTCCACTTAGATTTAACTGATACACTTTGCTACATTTTATACTAGTTAAAAAGTTATATAAAGTGTTATAATCCACTGCTCTCTGCTTCTCTTTTTCTCTGTCCAAGTAGCTACTCTTCTAACTTTATGTATCCTATTTCAGTACTTTAAAAAATTTTTTTTTCCACAAAATATGTATAGTACAATTTGTATGTAATTTATGCCTTTACTTGTTCTTACTTGATTTTAGTTTTTATCAGTAGCATATGATTGAAAAAGTCAGTTTTACATGCAAAACAGCTGTTCTCTGTTTTACCTCTTAATATTCTGCTCTTATTCTGCTCCTCAGCAGCAGTCACTTTCAATGTTCCACTTTTTCCCCCCTTCTTGTATTTACGTCCATGTGTCAGAAGAAACTTGTTGAGTCTTTATTTGTTATAGGTATTTTCCATTGACTTATCAATACATAACATGATTTAAGGGCTTCCCTGGTAGCTCAGATGGCAGAGAATACGCCTGCAATGCAGGAGACCTGGCTTTGATCCTGGGTTGGGAAGATCCCCTGGAGAAGGGAATGGCTAACCCATTCCAGTATTCTTGCCTGGAGAATCCCAGGGACAGAGGAGCCTGGTGGGCTACATTCCCTGGGGTCGCAGAGTCGGACACAACTGAGTGACTGAGGATAAGCACAAGCCCAACATGGTTTAGCTCTCTTAATCTGCTCCCCAGCATATACAGGTATCTTTTCTCCCTTCCTTTCTAATATAGATCTTCAGGATTCCAAATTTTCAGTATTATGACTTGGTAAATATTTTTCAGAGTTGAGCCATGTGTTATGAATTTATGGTTATATTTCTTGTTCTATATAACTTATTTTTCTTGGTTTATTAACCAAGGAATTTATTAATTCCTCATTTTTTCGTTTGCATGGATTTCTGTGTTTCCATTTCTAATAATTTATGCCCAAACTCTTCCAAGTATAAATTCCCTTATCTCTATATATATTTATAGCAATTTAAAATTTGTCTTGGAAACATTCCTCTTGGAACTCTTTATTTTAAAGCAAATACATCTTTAAAATTTTTTTTTAGTTATTCATCTTGGACTGTGCTGGATCTTTGTTGCTAAGCAGCCTTTTCTGTAGTTGCAGCTCATGGGCTTCTTATTGTGGCGGCCTCTCCTGTTGCGGAGCACAGGCTCTAGGGCTTGCAGGCTTCAGTAGTTGCAGATTGTGGGCTCAGTTGCCGCGTAGTTGCTCTGCAGCATGTGGCATCTTCCCAGATCAGGGATTGAATCCATGTCTCCTGCATTGGCAGGTGGACTCTTTTTACTACTGAACCAGGGAAGCCTAGTCCCTATTTTTAAATTAATTAATTTGACTGTCTCTGGTCTTAGTTGTGGCCTGTGGGATCTGCCATTGAGACTTGCAGGTTCAGTAGTCATGGTTCGTGGGCTTAATTGCTTGGCATTGGGATCTTAGTTTCCCGACCAGGGATTGAACCTGTGTCTCTTGCATTGCAAGGCGGATTCCTCACCACTGGACCTCCAGGGAAGTCCTCACATACGTTTTTTTTTTACTTGAGTAATGGCATCTTTGTGGTATGTCATGTGTCACATATACTTAAGTATGTTTCTGGGCTCTCCATTTTATTCCAGTTAATTTACCTGTCCCTTTGCCTGTTATATCTGGTAGGCCAAGACCCTCCTCCTAATCATCAAAATAGGCCTGAATATTTTTCATAATAATTTTAGCATCAGCTTGTCAAGTGCCATGAAATAATCTTGTTGGAATATAATTGAAAATAACGTTGGATTTATAGGTTTTAATGTGCCTTTATTACATTATGTCTTCCCATTCATGAACACATGCTGTCTTTCCACTCAATGTGGTAAAAAGAAAAGTCCTTTCATTGGTTTTCTTTCTTGTCTGTCAATACACTCTTAAAATATTTCCCACAAATATCTTACTGTCAGCTTGTCTTAGCATTTCCCCTAGGTATCTTACAGACTTTCTGTCATGAGTTGGCTCTTCTTAAAGTTACATTTAAAAATTTTTGTTGCTTGTGTGGAGGGTTACTGTTGGTTTTATTTCTCTTGATACTGAACTTTTAGTCCATGCTCTTACTGAACTCTCATATTGGTTCAAGTACCTTAACAGAGTCTCTTGGGTTAAATTATATTATTAAATAAAAACCGTGTTAACATGTTTCTTCTCATGTAGAAAAGAGACAGCAAGAATCTTCATGGCTAGTTTTGTGTTTCTGAGAAAGTGATGTTCGGAAGATTATTTTTGAGTGAATAAAAGGTATTATTATTGTTAGTAGTTCATTAATTTTGGGTTTAGTGCTTAAACCCATTTGATGCTCAAGAAATGTAAATCCATGTGCTTCTGGCTTCTACCAAGGAGACCTGGAGGGTGGTAATGGATTTGCCCATTTGAGGGTCAGTGAGAGCAAACAGGCCAGGAGATAGAAGTGGAATAGTATCGTCTTTGTAATTGATGGCAAGTAATCAGTTGCTCCTTTTTTATACTTTTAAAAAATTTTGGGGGGAAGAAAAAGACTTTTTAAATATGGTTACTATTTTGGATGAGGAAACGGGTTGATGTGACCAGGGTGGTATTTGAGGAGAAGGGAATCTCCAGAGGTGGAGATAAAAGAAGATATTTTGAAGGAAAAAAAATTTATCTTTTTTTTTAAATAAAATGAATTTGTTAGAAACTTAAAAATAGTTGAAAGTCATAGAAATTCTTTGAGATATAAAGATAGTACTAAAGGCAGATGGTTATGCTTTTGTGCCCTAATGTCATTTTATGACTTCCCTTAGTGGTCAGCATTAGACTTAGAACCCCTAGTCCTTAAACCAAGTGACTGCAACAACATTTCAAATTAAAAATGTTAGAGTTTAGTGTTTTAAAATATTTCGGTATTTCATACAGCCCATTAATCTATTTATTATTAACTTTTAGTTCACACAAAAGATGCTGGACAACTTCTACAATTTTGCTTCATCATTTGCTGTCTCTCAGGCCCAGATGACACCAAGTCCATCTGAAATGTTCATTCCAGCAAATGTGGTTCTGAAATGGTATGGGGCATTAAGTAGCTCTCATATTAAGGCTTTGAGTAACCATATATGTATTTTGCTTGTGAATGTATTTCTTCTTTGACGTTTAAACATTTTCTTTATAATGGATATCAGCCTACATTAACATTTGCATGCAATTAAATAGTATGTACTTTAGAGTTCAGATTAGGAAAAATTTCTGCCCCAAATAATATTCTGTTATAATAGTAGCCATCTTGGGTTTTTATAGACAAGGAAATACAGTTGCTTATGTTTTAGGGACCACAATTAAGGTCTGTATCTTTTATATATATATAATATATATATATATGCTTGAATTTTAAGTATCATATATGAGGCTTGAAATATCAATGAAAACTTTTTTCCTAAATTTACAAAGTCTTGATCTAAAATAAACATGTATAAGACATCAGAATAGTTTATACTGTACCCTGTACATGAATGATTAATAAATCTGTTTCTCCAGCTTTTCTCTTTTTCTCTTCTGTAGATGTTTCTTTTCACTTTGAATATCCTGGTGTTAGGGAGGTACATAAGGAGACTGTTGAGAAGTGGTAGCATGGACTGGTCTGGAATGTATTAGATTTGAGCTTTGTTATCATGTAGCTATGTGACCTTGAGTAAATCACTCTCATCTATGAAATGAGGGTGGGGGAGTTAAATTTCATTTTTTCTTAGGTCACTTCTAGCTCTCAGATTTGCTGAAGATAATAAAATGTATTATGATGTGTGCTTTGTGATACAGCCAGTTAAATCACTTATCTTGCTGTCTTCTAATACATTAATAATTAAGCTCTCAAATTAACTTTTTAATTTTCTAGGTTCTTAATCTTGGCTTTTTAGAAGTGACATGTAAAGTTATATGCTTTTTGATGAGTTATTTGTCAGGTTATGAAAGATTCTAATTAAATTTCTTATAAAGATGTTTTTTCTTTTGTAGGTATGAAAACTTTCAAAGACGACTAGCACAGAACCCTCTCTTTTGGAAAACATAATTTGAATAAAATAATTTTTAATGGATTCTGAAATTTGTCATGTTTTGAAGATAATGACTATTTGAAAGCATGAAGTCAAAAGAATCAATGAAACTTAAGTTTAAAAACTGCTTAGTGACTATGAAGTTTAATTAAGATCTTTATAAAAAATTAAAAACATTAAAAAATGAAAACATGTTCATCATTAATGACTCTTTTCCCTTAAGCTTAAAATATTCCAGAGGTAAAACATTTTGTTTGGGCTATGATTCATGTTTTACTTAAAAATAAAGCATATTCACAATAGCGTACCGAATGCATTGCATTTATAATCTTTCATTTATATTTACAGTGGAATTTGCTAGAATAATGAAAATCAAACATATCAAAATTTGGAGATTTTTGGAAAAACATCCATTATACATTTTTACATATGGAGAAATTATTTTCAGTTAGTATTTCTTAAAAGTTTTTTCAGGGGAGTTCCCTGGCAGTTCAGTGGTTAGTACTAGGAGTCTTCACTTCTGTGGCCTGGAGTTCAATCCCTGGTCTGGGAACTAAGATCCTATAAGCTTCATGGTGCAGCCAAAAACAAAGTTTTCAGTAACAAATTGGTTGTCACTTTTTATATCAGCAAATTCATACATTTTTAACAAAATTCCCATAATTAATGTTCAGGTTAGTATTGATAATGTTGTTAGGCATTTTTTTCTAGAATATAGGATTTATTACTTTTATGTATGAAGTTAAAGCCTTTGTGTCTCATTCAGAGGAAGACCTTTGACTTATACTAGTGATTCCCATTGACCAAATACCACTAGGATCTCACCTATCTGGTGATCTTTTTAGAGATATAACAGTAAGTATTAACTAAATACAAACTATCCCTTGGCTTGCCAAGAGGATATAGACTATGTGATTGTCCATGACAGCCCTGGGTAGTGTATTTAAACTGGCTTGTTGGGCTTCCACAGCAGAGCATTAGACAAAATTTGGATTACTTTTCTGATTGTATTCTTGCTGTTGGAGTAGGTAGTCATACCCAGTTTGGGTGTAGTGTTGCTAGTCGCTCAGGTGTGTCCCACTCTTTGCTACCCCGTGGACTATAGCCTTTGTTCATGGGATTCTCCAGGCAGGAATACTGGAGTGGATTGCCATTTCCTTCTCCACAGGATCTTCCCAACCCAAGGATCAAACCCAGATCTCCCACATTGCAGGCAGATTCTTATACCATCTGAGTCATCAGGGAAGCCCCAAAAGAACACTGGGCTGGGTTGCCATTTCCTCCTCCAGGAGATCTTCCCAACCCATGGATCAAACATGTGTCTCTCGTGTGTCCTGCATTGGCAGGTAGATTGTTTACCTGTAAGAGGTGGGCAAAAGCCTAGTATTGATGTTGCAATTCCTGGTGAGTTACAGATAATATCAGAAATATATTATCATAACAGGAGAAAGCCAATAATTGTTCCTTGAGGTGGACACATTCTTAATGGAGCTTAGTTTCTGCACAGAAGTCTGGAAAATCTTGGAGAAAATGACCAGTACGGTGAGAATAAGTCCAGCATTTGTTCCTGGTGCACTTGGTTTAGCAGACAGTGCTGTAATGATTACAGCAGAAGTACTTTGTTGACTTGGAGTACAGTTTTTGCAATAATGAAAATTGGGGCTAATACTATGAGGAAAGTTCTAATTATAAGAAGGAGCCTTTGGGAGGAAATTGGTCTCAGGAATTTAAAGGAACAGCTATTAAATCTTTCACAGTGGAATTTGACAAAGTAAGAGTAAAAGATTTAATAACTGTTCCTTTAAACTCCTGAGGAGACCAGTTTCCTCCCAAAGGTCCCTCCTGCCATGTGAGGATATATGGAGATGTCTGTGACCTGGGAGAGGGTCCTCAGCTGACCATGTTGGCATAATGATCATGGACTTAAAGCCTCCAGCACAGTAAGGAGCAAATTTCTGTTGATTACATGGTGTTGAGTCTGTAGTTATTTTGTTATAGCAGCTTGAAGGAAGAAAGACGCATTGAAACATTTTATTCATTTTTACTTGAAGTTTAATATAGGAAAGCTGAACTCTTGATTTGTCAACTTTTTAAAGTTTGATTTTTAAAAAGAGCTTTTAGAATAGTTTTGAATTAATGAAAATTTGTAGAGTGCCACACAAAGTTAATTTTGCCTATTACTGTTTTTTCCATAAAGCAACCCAGAGTTTAGGTAAGAAAAACAACAGTATTTTTATGCTTCAATATGGAAAAGGGAAAATCATAAGAGAGTTGTCAGAGGAGACAAGATATGAACTTGAGTTAAAAATATCTAAAGGCAAGAAATAGTCTAAGCCAATATCTATATTGGTTTACAGGGAAAAAATAGTAATATTTACCATCTGTGCCCAATGGATCCATTTTTAAAAGATGCTTCTAAGTCACTGAATAATTTACTGAATAAAAAAATTTAAAATATAGTAAGGGACTTTATTAGAATTTTAAATAGAAAATACAAACTCAAATATGTGTTTCATATTTTCATGCTTTGATGATAAGAGTGCCTGATGAACTATAGATGGAGGTTTGTGACATTGTACAGGAGACAGGGATCAAGACCATCCCCATGCAAAAGAAATGCAAAAAAGGAAAATGGTTGTCTGAGGAGGCCTTACAAATAGCTGTGAAGAGAAGGGAAAAGCAAAGCAGAAAAGGAAGGATAGACCCCTTTGAATGCAGAGTTCCAAAGAACAGCAAGGAGAGAGAAGAAAGCCTTCCTCAGCGATAATGCAAAGAAATAGAGAAAACAGTAGAATGGGAAAAACTGGAGATCTCATCAAGAAAATTAGAGATACCAAGGGAAAATTTCATGCAAAGATGGGCTCAATAAAGAACAGAAGTGATACGGGCCTGACAGAAACAGAAGATATTAGCAAGAGGTGGCAAGAATACACAGAAGAACTGTACAAAAAAGATCTTCATGACCCAGATAATCACGATGGTGTGATCACTCATCTAGAGCCAGACATCCTGGAATGGGAAGTCAAGTGGGCCTTAGGAAGCATCACCACAAACAAAGCTAGTAGAGGTGATGGAATTCCAGTGGAGCTATTCCAAATTCTAAAAGATGATGCTGTGAAAGTGCTGCACTCAGTATGTCAGCAAATTTGGAAAACTCAGCAGTGGCCACAGGACTGGAAAAGGTCAGTTTTCATTCCAATCCCAAAGAAAGGCAATGCCAAAGAATGCTCAAACTACCACACAATTGCACTCATCTCACACACTAGTAAAGTAATGCTCAAAATTCTCAAAGCCACGCTTCAGCAATACGTGAACCGTGAACTTCCAGATGTTCAAGCTGGATTTAGAAAAGGCAGAGGAACCAGAGATGAAATTGCCCACATCCACTGGATCATGGAAAAAGCAAGAGAGTTCCAGAAAAACATCTGTTTCTGCTGTATTGACTGCCAAAGCCTTTGACTATGTGGATCACAATAAACTGGAAAATTCTGAAAGAGATGGGAATACCAGACACCTGACCTGCCTCTTGAGAAATCTGTATGCAGGTCAGGAAGCAACAGAACTGGTCATGGAAAAATAGACTGGTTCCAAATAGGAAAAGGAGTGTGTCAAGGCTATATATTGTTACCTTGCTTATTTAACTTCTATGCAGAGTATCATGAGAAATGCTGGGCTGGAAGAAGCACAAGCTGGAATCAAGATTGCTGGGAGAAATATCAATCACCTCAAATATGCAGATGACACCACCCTTATGGCAGAAAGTAAAGAACTCAAAAGCCTCTTGATGAAAGTGGAGAGTGAAAAAGTTGGCTTAAAGCTCAACATTCAGAGAACAAAGATCATGGCATCTGGTCCCATCACTTCATGGGAAATAGATGTGGAAACAGTGCCTGACTTTATTTTTGGGGCTCCAAAATCACTGCAGATGATGACTGCAGCCATGAAATTAAAAGACGCTTACTCCTTGGAAGGAAAGTTACGACCAACCTAGACACAATATTAAAAAGCAGAGACATTGCTTTGCTAACAAAGGTCCATCTAGTTAAGGGTATGGTTTTTCCAGTAGGCATGTATGTATGTGAGAGTTGGACTATAAAGAAAGCTGAGTGCTGAAGAATTGATGCTTTTGAACTGTGGTGTTAGAGAAGACTCTTGAGAGTCCCTTGGACTGCAAGGAGATCAGTCCTGGGTGTTCACTGGAAGGAGTGATGTGGAAGCTGAAACTCCAAAACTTTGGCCACCTGATGTGAAGAGCTGACTCATTTGAAAAGACTCTGATGCTGAGAAAGGTTGAGGGCAGAAGAAAGGGACGACAGAGGATAAGATGGTTGGATGGCCTCAATGACTCAATGGACATGGGTTTGGGTAAACTCTGGGAGTTGGTGATGGACAGGGAGTCCTGGCGTGCTGCAGTTCATGGGGTTGCAAAGAGTCGGACACGACTGAGCAGCTGAACTTAACTGTCCCCAATAAAGGCATTTTCTTCTGAATTTTACTAGCTATACATGAGTTGTCATGAATGAACCTGCAGCATATCCATCTTGTAAATGCAGATTGTAGATTTCAGGTATAGATCTAATAGGTTCTACTTTACTACTATCTGGTTTTGCATCATCAAAATGCAATACATGAAGTATTAATTGAAAACTGACAGTCAATAATTTTGTTGGAGAATGGCTGTAGCTCCAGTTGAAAGACATTTTCATTTTTAGATTTATGGATTTATTGGAATGATAATTACTCATTTTTGCATTTTCTATATAACCTTTGTGTGTATACTTGCTTTCAACATTTGCCTGCTTAAAAACCTTATTAATATATAATTCTCATAACATCAGATTCAGTCAAAAGTGTATAATCCAATATTTCTTTTAGTATATTAATGGTATTGTGCAACCATGATCATGATCTAATTTTAGAACATTTTCATCTCCCCAAAAGAAACTCCATGACCATTAGTGGTTAATTTCCAGCCTCCAGGATCCCCAGTGCTGTAAGCAACCATGAATCTACCTTCTTTCATCATGGATTTGCCTTTTCTGAATATTTTATATAAATGAAATCATGTAGTGTGTGGTCTTTAGTGACTCATTTCCTCTAGTTAGCATAGTTCTTCAGAATTTATCCATATTATAGCATGTTTCAGAGCTTTATTCTTTCTTATTGCTGATAATATTACATTGTATGATTATGCCACATTTTGTCCATATGTCGGGTTGCTTTTGGGTTATCTCTGGTTTTTGGTGATTATGAGTAATGTTCATATAAATTTTCATGTATAATTGTTATATGAATATTTGCTTTCTGTTACCTAAAAGAGGAATTACTTTCTATGGTAACTATGTTTAACTTTTTGAAGACTTGCTAAAATGTTTTCCAAACCTTTTATTATACTTTGCCATGAGCAGTATATATGTATGTGTGCTTGCTGCTGCTGCTGCTGCTAAGTCGCTTCAGTTGTGTCCGACTCTGTGCGACCCCACAGACGGAAGCCCACCAGGCTCCCCTGTCCCTGGGATTCTCCAGACAAGAATACTGGAGTGGGTTGCCATTTCCTTCTCCAATGCATGAAAGGGAAAAATGAAAGTGAAGTTGCTCAGTCGTGTCCGACTCCCAGCGACCCCATGGACTGGAGCCTACCAGGATCCTCCGCCCATAGGATTATCCAGGCAAAAGTACTGGGGTGGGGTGCCATTGCCTTCCCCGGTATGTGTGCTTAGTTGCTCAGTTATGTCCGACTCTTTGCAACTCCATGGACTGTAGCCCACCAGGCTCCTCTGTCCATGGGATTCTCAGGCAGGAATACTGGAGTGGGTAGCCATTACCTTCTCCAGGGGATCTTTCCAACGCAGGAATTGAACTGGATCTCCTGCATTGCAGGAGGCTGAGTTATCAGGGAAGCCCCACTGAGTTACATGGTAACTATGTTTAACTTTATAAAGAATTGCTAAACTGTTTTCCAAAGCTTTTATTATACTTTCTCATCAGCAGTATATGAAGATTTCAATATCTCCATGTCCTTGACAACACTAGTTATTGCATCTTTTGATTGTAACCATTCTAATGGATGTGAAGTGGTATCTCCTGTTTGATACGCAGTTTTCTAATGCTCAAACTACCACACAATTGCACTCATCTCACACACTAGTAAAGTAATGCTCAAAATTCTCCAAGCCACACTTCATCAATAAGTGAACCGTGAACTTCTGATGTTCAAGCTGGTTTTAGAAAAGGCAGAGGAACCAGAGATCAAGTTGCCAACATCCACTGGATCATGGAAAAAGCAAGGGAGTTCCAGAAAAACATCTATTTCTGCTTTATTGACTATGCCAAAGCCTTTGACTGTGTGGATCACAATAAACTGGAAAATTCTGAAAGAGATGGGAATACCAGACCACCTGATCTGCCTCTTGAGAAATCTGTATGCAGGTCAGGAAGCAACAGTTAGAACTGGACATGGAACAACAGACTGGTTCCAAATAGGAAAAGGAATATGTCAAGGCTGTATATTGTCACCCTGTTTATTCAACTTATATGCAGAGTACATCATGAGAAACAATGGACTGGAAGAAACAAGCTGGAATCAAGATTGCCGGGAGAAGTATCAATCACCTCAGATATACAGTTGACACCACCCTTATGGCAGAAAGTGAAGAGGAACTAAAAAGCCTCTTGATGAAAGAGGAGAGTGAAAAAGTTGGCTTAAAGCTCAACATTCAGAAAACGAAGATCATGGCATCTGGTCCCATCACTTCATGGGAAATAGATGGGGAAACAGTGGAAACAGTGTCAGACTTTATTTTTTGGGGCTCCAAAATCACTGCAGATGGTGACTGCAGCCATGAGATTAAAAGACCTTACTCCTTGGAAAGAAAGTTATGACCAACCTAGATAGCATATTGAAAAGCAGAGACATTACTTTGCCAACAAAGGTCCATCTAGTCAAGGCTATGGTTTTTCCAGTGGTCATGTATGTATGTGAGAGTTGGACTGTGAAGAAGGCTGAGCGCCAAAGAATTGATGCTTTTGAACTGTGGTGTTGGAGAAGACTCTTGAGAGTCCCTTGGACTGCAAGGAGATCCAACCAGTTCACTCTGAAGGAGATCAGCCCTGGGATTTCTTTGGAAGGAATGATGCTAAAGCTGAAACTCCAGTACTTTGGCCACCTCATGTGAAGAGTTGACTCACTGGAAAAAACTGATGCTGGGAGGGATTGAGGGCAAGAGGAGAAGGGGATGACAGAGGATGAGATGGCTGGATGGCATCACTGACTTGATGGATGTGAGTCTGAGTGACCTCCGGGTGTTGGTGATGGACAGGGAGGCCTGGCTTGCTGCAATTCATGGGGTTGCAAAGAGTCGGACATGACTGAGCGACTGAACTGAACTGACTGAACCCACCCCAGTACTCTTGACTGGAAAATCCCATGGGTGGAAGAGCTTGGTAGGCTGTAGTCCTTGGGATCGTAAAGAGTCAGACATGACTGAGCTACTCAACTGAACTGACTGAACCCACCCCAGTACTCTTGCCTGGAAAATCCCATGGGTGGAAGAGCCTGGTAGGCTGTAGTCCATGGGGTCGCAAAGAGTTGGACATCACTGAGCAACTTCACTTTCACTTTTCACTTTCATGCACTGAAGAAGGAAATGGCAACCCACTCCAGTATTCTTGCCTGGAGAATCCCATGGACAGAGAAGCCTGGCAGGCTATAGTCCATGGTGTCACAAAGAGTCGGACATGATTGAAGCAACTTTGCACACACACAGGTGTGCATTCAATGACTAATAATGGTATCTTTTCATATGCTTTTTGGCCATATTTTTACATTCTTTGGAAAAATGTCTATTCAGATCCTTTACTCCTTGTTTGGTTATTTGTCTTTTTATTGTTGAGTTATAATAGTGCATTATGTATTCTGGATATAAATCCCTTATCAGATTCATGATTATGCAAGTATTTTTTCCCATTCAGTGAACTGTCTTCATTTTCTTGATAAGAGTAATAATTGTAGCACAAAAGTTTCTAATTTTGGTGTAGTCTAATTTATCTTTGTTCTTTTGTCACTTTTTTTTTTTTTTTTGGTGTCATATCCAAAAAAAGACATTCTATCAATCTGTAAACATTTATTCCTGTGTTTTCTTTTAAGAGTTGTATAGTTTTAGCTCTTCCATTTAGGTCTTTGATTTATTTTGAGTTGATTTTTGTGAATGGTGTGAAGTTGGGCTCCACCTTCATTCTTTTGCATGTGGATATCCAATTGTCCCAATACCATTCGTTGAAACGTAGCCTCCTTTTGTTAATTTTGGTGCACAAGCATAAAGGATCGAAGAATATGTGACTGAGATTATTAGGAACTTCAATATTTTCAAAAGTGGGGAACTTTTTCAAAAATGATTTGAGTATATCAAAATATTAGAGGGATATTCTTTAATCATGATAGAAGAAAACTCTCTCAGCACAAATAGCTTTGCTGTCTTTTAAGAAAACTAATTTCACTTTTATCTATTTTCTATGTAACATCTAGTAATCGTTTCATGAGCCTACCTTTGTGAATACACTCATATTAAACCAACTTTGTCAATAGTTTTAAGACATTTATTAATCATTTCCAAGCTCATTATAAACCCAAAGTTCACCCTTCAAACCTTCTATGTGTATACTCTTTAATTTGTCTTTACCAAAAGTATTGTTTTATAGTCTTAACACAATCAGATACTTTTTAAGACAAAATTTTCTTTATCTATGTAGAAAAAGTGTTTATTACTCTGCATGGACATCCTGTTACCTACACAATTTTTTTTATATTCTTTCGAAAATGTACATGCATACCAGCAATCTGAGGGCATCTAAAGTTCCTTTTTAACCTAGCTATTTCCAGGTATTAAATAAGAGCACATGTATAGTAAAATTATATTTTATACTTATCCAGGATTATCAATTAATACTCTCTTTTTTTAAAAAAAAATTTATATTCCTTTATTTGGCTGCACTGGGTCTTCCTTGCAGTATGTGGGATCTAGTTCCCCAATCAGGGATCGAACCCAGGCCCCCTGTATTGGAGGCAAGGAGTCTTAGCTCCTGGACCACCAGGAAATCCCTATACTTATTAATATTTTTAAAGATAACTAAGGCTCTGGAAATTAAAAATTAGGCTGATGCAGGAAGTCTTAAATGGAAGCATAAGAATTCCACAAATTTAATCTCTCTCGAAAGATACTTATTATAACAATTCCGTTTTGTTAAGCACAATTTCAGGTTTTTGTAGTAATAATTTGTGGAAAACAGTGTTAACCCATAAAACCTGTATAAGATATTTAGAAACTTTAAGACATGGGAAAAAAACAAACACCCTAGTCTTTGTGTACTTGAAAATATTCAAGTACAAACTTGAATATTTTTACTTTGTGATAAGGGGAAAAAGTGACATTATTAATTAATTTGTATAAAATTATCTGTGTTCAGGTATATTTAATGAAGTTTTTCTTTAATACAATTTATTAGACTGCATACATAAATCAAGTTTAAAAGACTTTAAATTACATTTAAAAGTTCTGAATGCCGTGATTTTATTCTTATAATTATTTGCTTAACTAATAGCAGTTAAAATGTTTTCATGCTACATTTGAAGCAGAAATATTTTCCTTAGAAGAGCCAAAAATTTAAAGGATTAGAAGGCTCTCCCCTTCCCTTTGGAGTTTCTTGAATTATTTCTTGACATTTATGTGAATATATCATACAAACCAATCAGAACAGGAGCTCCTGTAGATTTTAAGAGTCCTTGTCATCTGGTTCATTCCTCTTTTGGTTTTTAATGTACTTCTTAAATGAGCAAGTTTCCCGAAGGGGCCACTTGTAATTCTAAATTGGCTTTGGTGAAATTGTCATGGAGAAAGGTATATGCAGACAGAAAATGGAAGAGTTCTGTTAGTAGTTCTGTTTCTTTTGAAATGAACCATAGGACAAACAGTTCGTTTAGGTTAAAAGGCAAAGTACTGCTTTTGTGAGTCTCTAGTCATTACTCAGCAGTTTCATAGTCCCTCGACAGGGGAGAATATAAAGAGAATATCTTTCCCAGAGCCAGTTTTTCCCACAAGACAAGACTGAAGTGTATTGATTTATGATCTTAAAAAGGTCAAAGTTTGAAAAGTTTGCCCAAATGATGCCAAGTTATCAAGACCGTGTGAACTTACTGGTTCTTGGAAAGAAGCTTGGAGGACAGGTTTAATGGGTCTGTAGAAAACCACTAGACCATTCAGGTATGACCTAAATCAAACCCCTTATGATTATACAGTGGAAGTGAGAAATAGATTTAAGGGCCTAGATCTGATAGATAGAGTCCTGATGATCTGTGGAATGAGGTTCGTGACGCTGTCCAGGAGACAGGGATGAAGACCATCCCCATGGAAAAGAAATGCAAAAAAGCAAAATGGCTGTCTGGGGAGGCCTTATAAATAGCTATGAAAAGAAGAAAAGCAAAAAGCAAAGGAGAAAAGGAAAGATATAAACATCTGAATGCAGAGTTCCAAAGAATAGCAAGAAGAGATAAGAAAGCCTTCTTCAGTGATCAATGCAAAGAAATAGAGGAAAACAACAGAATGGGAAAAACTAGAGATCTCTTCAAGAAAATCAGAGATACCAAAGGAACATTTCATGCAAAGATGGGCTCGATAAAGGACAGAAATTGTATGGACCTAACAGAAGCAGAAGATATTAAGAAGAGGTGGCAAAAATACAAAGAAGAACTGTACAAAAAAGATCTTCATGATCCAGATAATCACGATGGTGTGATCACTCACCTAGAGCCAGACATCCTGGAATGTGAAGTCAAGTGGGCCTTAGAAAGCATCACTACGAACAAAGCTAGTGGAGGTGATAGAATTCCAGTTGAGCTATTCCAGATCCTGAAAGATGATGCTGTGAAAGTGGTGCATTCAATATGCCAGCAAATTTGGAAAACTCAGCAGTGGCCGCAGGACTGGAAAAGGTCAGTTTTCATTCCAATCCCCAAAAAAGGCAATGCCAAAGAATGCTCAAACTACCGCACAATTGCACTCATCTCACACGCTAGTAAAGTAGTGCTCAAAATTCTCCAAGCCAGGCTTCAGCAATACGTGAACTGTGAATGTCCTGATGTTCAAGCTGGTTTTAGAAAAGGCAGAGGAACCAGAGATCAAATTGCCAACATCTGCTGGATCATGGAAAAAGCAAGAGAGTTCCAGAAAAACATGTATTTCTGCTTTATTGACTATGCCAAAGCCTTTGACTGTGTAGATCACAATGAACTGTGGAAAATTGTGAAAGAGATGGGAATACCAGACCACCTGATCTGCCTCTTGAGAAATCTGTATGCAGGTCAGGAAGCAACAGTTAGAACTGGTCATGGAACAACAGACTGGTTCCAAATAGGAAAAGGAATACGTCAAGGCTGTATATTGTCACCCTGTTTATTTAACTTATATGCAGAGTACATCATGAGAAATGCTGGATTGGATGAAACACAAGTTGGAATCAAGATTGCTGGGAGAAATATCAATCACCTCAGATATGCAGATGACACCACCCTTATGGCAGAAAGTGAAGAGGAACTAAAAAGCCTCTTGATCAAAGTGAAAGAGGAGAGTGAAAAAGTTGGCTTAAACTTGAACATTCAGAAAACGAAGATCATGGCATCTGGTCCCATCACTTCATGGGAAATAGATGGGCAAACAGTGGAAACAGTGTCAGTCTTTATTTTTCTGGGTTTCAAAATCACTGCAGATGGTGACTGCAGCCATGAAATTAAAAGACGCTTACTCCTTGGAAAGAAAGTTATGACCAACCTAGATAGCATATTCAAAAGCAGAGACATTACTTTGCCAACAAAGGTTCGTCTAGTCGAGGCTACGGTTTTTCCTGTGGTCATGTATGTATGTGAGAGTTGGACTGTGAAGAAGGCTGAGCGCCAAAGAATTGATGCTTTTGAACTGTGGTGCTGGAGAAGACTCTTGAGAGTCCCTTGGACTGCAAGGAGATCCAACCGGTCCATTCTGAAGGAGGTCAGCCCTGGGATTTCTTTGGAAGGAATGATGCTAAAGCTGAAACTCCAGTACTTTGGCCACCTCATGGGAAGAGTTAACTCATTGGAGAAGACTCTGATGCTGAGAGGGATTGGGGGCAAGAAGACAAGGACGACAGAGGATGAGATGGCTGGATGGCATCACTGACTCAATGGATGTGAGTCTGAGTGAACTCTGGGAGTTGGTGATGGACAGGGAGTCCTGATGTGTTGCGATTCATGGGGTTGCAAAGTTGGACACAACGGAGCAACTGATCTGATCTGAGCTGTCTTATGTTCTGTGAACTTCTTTAGACATGTAGCAGTACTGTAGACAATAGACAGGCAAGACGGCTAACAGTAAATCAAAGATTTGGCAGACCTTCACCAGGGCTTCCCTGGTATCTCAGCTGGTAAAGAATCTGCCTGCAATGCCGGTGATCCTGGTTCAATTCCTAGGTCAGGAAGATCCCCTGGGGAAGAGATAGGCTACCTATTCCAGTATTCTTGGGCTTCCCTGGTAGCTTAGCTGATAAAGAATCCGCCTGCGATGTGAGAGACCTGGGTTTGATCCCTAGGTTGAGAAGATCTTCTGGAGAAGGGTACAGTTACCCACTCCAGTATTCTGGTCTGGAGAATTCCATAGACTGCATAGTCCACGCGATTGCAAAGAGTCGGACTCAACTTGAGTGACTTTAACTTTTCACCAGGGAAAAAGAGTATATATTTAGTTGAATAGGCCAAGAGTCTCAGGGGAATTTATTCCTAGGACAAACCCAAAAATCCATCACTGGAGAACTTGTTGAAACCATTGAATTCAATTTTAGCACAAGGGTGACTCAGGGGGAAATGAAAGGGGTTTCAGAAGTGCACATTCCCATCCAGTTGAGGGTCTAGGACCGAGTAGCAAGGATCCCAGTGGGATCTAAACTTGTTAAGCTCTGCAACACAAAGACCACTAGGAGTACACCCTTATTCAAAGTTCTGCTGCAGCAAAGGAGAATGTAAACTGAGGCAACAAGGGGACTTCTCTAATGGGAGAGGCTTTGGGAGCTAGAGCTTCGTCTTGGATCATCTAGGCAGGGACACACTGTTGGGAGTCAGTGGTCTTTAAAACACATAAACCTGAGTGTAGTTAATGTTAGACCAGTTTGTTTGGTCTAACCAGACCCTTAGACTATAAGGGTCTGCATTAATTTAAGACGGTTTGTTTTGTATGTTAAGTTTCAATGTATGTTAAGTCTTTGTCTGCAAGTCATGGGTAAATTGGAGTTTCTGTTTCATTTCTCAGTACTTTAAGAAAATACCCACAGTTTAAAAAGAAAATCTTTATAAACTACTACATTTATTGCCTAAGTTAGAGTGGTGGTCTTTAGTTTCTATATTTTGGGTTTCTTCTAATACTCAACAAAAAAAGAAACCCAAAATATAGAAACTAAAGACCACCACTCTAACTTAGGCAATAAATGTAGTAGTTTAATTTTTTAGTTAGCTCTTAATAATACATCAGGTCATGGAATTATGAGCAGTTTGTGACATTTAAGGGTATCTCCTTTCATTTTATTTATTAAAATGTTTTCATAAGCCATGTATGATTTACTAGAGATTGCATAGAGCTGATAGAAGAGTTTTTTTTTTTTTTTAATTGAGTTTCTTTTGGTTTAATAAGTACACTTTCCCCTTAACAGGTTCTATTTTTCTTAAATAAGTTTTTGTTATTGAAGCTAGCAGTGGCCACAAGATTGGAAAAGGTCAGTTTTCATCCCAATCCCAAAGAAAGGCGATGCCAAAGAATGCTCAAACTACCGAACAATTGCACCCATCTCACACACTAGTAAAGTAATGCTCAAAATTATCCAAGCCAGGCTTCAGCAATATGTGAACTGTGAACTTCCTGATGTTCAAGCTGGTTTTAGAAAAGGCAGAGGAACCAAAGATCAAATTGCCAACATCCGCTGGATCATGGAAAAAGCAAGAGAGTTCCAGAAAAATATCTATTTCTGCTTTATTGACTATGCCAAAGCCTTTGACTGTGTAGATCACAATAAAGTGTGGAAAATTCTTCAAGAGATGGGAATACCAGACCACCTGATCTGCCTCTTGAGAAATCTGTATGCAAGTCAGGAAGCAACAGTTAGAACTGGTCATGGAACAACAGACTGGTTCCAAATAGGAAAAGGAGTACGTCAAGGCTGTATATTGTCACCCTGTTTATTTAACTTATATGCAGAGTACATCATGAGAAATGCTGGACTGGATGAGTCCAGCGGAGAGTCGGACACGACTGAGCGACTGATCTGATCTGATTGATTTCTCCTTCCTTCCCACCTTATCTAGTCAACCATTATGCTAAATGTGTATAGTCACATTTCCCTCCAAATAGTTCTTAAATTTGTTCTCTTGTCTAATTCTGCATCTAGTAGGCAGTTTGGGCCAGTATTTCTCAAACTCTACTGTACCAGCAAGTCACCTGGGGAGCTTATGACTGTAGATTCTGATTCATTAGATCTGGGTAGGCCTGTACTTCAACAAGTTTTCAGGTGAAATTGCCATTGGTCCTGCTGCTCCCTTAACCATATTTTGAACAGGAAAGCTTTCTCTGACTCCCCTTCTTATAGCATTTTGTGACAGCTAATCACACTACTTTATTATTGGCTATTTACTTGTTATTTTTATCTTTTTGAGCTTAGGAACTGTGACTTCCTCTGGTGGCTCAGGCGGTAAAGCGTCTGCCTGCAATGAGGGAGACCTGGGTTTGATCCCTGGGTCGGGAAGATCCCCTGGAGAAGGAAATGGCAACCCACTCCAGTACTCTTGCCTGGAAAATCCTGTGGATGGAGGAGCCTGGTAGGCTACAGTCCACAGGGTTGGAAAGAATTGTACATGACTGAGCTACTTCACTCTCACTCTCTTTTTTAATTGTTGGTAAATAGTAGATTCTCAATAGATTTTTTTTTTTTTAAGACTGAACAAGGTATGAGGGCAGTATGCTTTGTGGAGAAGTAGGTGCTTCCTTTGTTAAAATGGTCTTATATCCCCTGTGGCTTCCAGCTTGAGGGTTTCAGAAGGACCTACAAAGGAAGAAATTGAGGAATGAGAGGTGTTTCAGTTTTCTTTTTCAGCAGGGAATAATATTTCCCAAGACTTTAACTTATACCCTATTTCTTAAATATCACATGTAATATGAACATGAATTTCTTCAATATCACATAATATAATCAATATTATTTAAAATGCATTTGATAAAGTGCTAATCTGCTAGATGCTGTGAAAAAAAAAAAGTTTCTAAGGTCAAATATTTTAAGAAACAGCATAATCTCCCCCTTCTTAAAATTCATAGTGCTTAATAGATCTAAATATGGAATAAAAATTATCAAAATATGTTCTAATTTAAGCATTTATTGAGACAGTTTGATGGCCTGCTGTTCCTTTTTTTTTTTTCCATTTAGGACCTATAGTGGCACCCCACCCCAGTACTTTTGTCTGGAAAATCCCATGGATGGAGGATCCTGGTAGGCTCCAGTCCATGGGGTCGCTAAGAGTCGGACACGACTGAGCGACTTCACTTTCACTTTTCACTTTCATGCATTGGGGAAGGAAATGGCAACCCACTCCAGTGTTCATGCCTGGAGAATCCCAGGGACGGGGAGGCCTGGTGGGCTTTCGTCTATGGGGTTGCACAGAGTCGGACACGACTGAAGCGACTTAGCAGCAGCAGCAGCAGCATGGACCAAATATATATCAGAGGTCTGAGCGATCACAAAATTCAACTTTTCTGTATTTAATTGATCAAAAACTAATATTTTCTAACCAGGAACTGCAGTTAATAGCACTAGCAAGTAGCTTCCCCCCCAAAGCTTTTTCTTTTTGCAAAAGTACATAGATAACAATAAAACTGTATTGTACAAATTTATTATGTGAAGGTTAACATCATGGCCTCTAGAGCCAGATGGCTGGGGTTCACAACTGTAGCCAGATGGATACAGTCCATGGGGTTGCAAAGAGTCAGGCACTACCTGATACTATCAAGGTCCTTAACCCCTCTTGGTCTCCGTAATCTGTAAAGGAAAGTGACAATAGCATCTGCCTTAGAGTCTCGTGGTACAAATGATTTGATTTACACAAAACAGACCAGTACCTGGTACAGCCTATGTGTTAACTATGTATTATAAATTATTAAAACTCTATCAAAGAGCAATCAGATCATTATAGATCTTTAGGCTTTCCTATGAATGATGAAATGAGCAATAACTATTTGAATACTAGGTATGCATTGCATTTTTAAAGGAAAAATGCATAATAATAGGGCTGCATCAACATGTGTTTCTTGTTTGGAATTTTATTTTCTTAGTGTAGTTTGTGTACTTGTGTACTTTTTAGTGAGATTTGAGAAAAATGGAAAGGATAGTTATAGACAAAAGTCTTTCAAAGCCTGGGGACCACTAGGGAGACATAAAAGGAGGAATATACAATCTGAATAGGTCTGTATCTATTCAAGAAATTGAATCAGTAATTAACAACCATCCAAAACTGAAACCACCAGGAAGTAGATGAGTTCACTTGGTAAATTCTACCAAATATTTAAGGAAGAAATTATACCAATTATCTATAGTCTCTTCCAGAAGATAGAAGCAGAAGAAATACTTCGTAACTCATTCTAAAACTAGATAAAGACATTACAATAAAAAAGAAACTACAGACCTCTTGTGAACACAGAAGCAAAAATCAACAAAATATTAGCAAATCGAACCCAACAATGTATAAAATGAGCTGTGCGCCATGATCAAGTTTAATGCAAGGCTGTTGCAACATTTGAAAATCAATTAAAATCTATCATGTCAATAAGCTAGAGAAGAGAAATCCAACGATATCAATAGATGTACTAATAAAAACACTGCACAAAGTCCAATACTCATTCATGATTCAAAACTCAATATCCTTAACTTGATAATATCCACAAAAAAACGTACAGCTAATATCATACTTATGGGTAAGAAATTAGAAGCTTTGTTGCCAAGATCAGAAACAGTACAAGGATGTCCCCTCTTACTACTTCTCTTCAATATCATACTGGAAGTCCTGGTTGATGCAACAAGACAGGAAAAGGAAATGAAAGACAAACTCACTGGGAAGGAAGAAATAAAACTGTCTCTGCAGATGACACATTTGTCTACGTAGAAAATCTGAAAGAATTGACAAGAAACTCCCAGACATACTAAGTGATGACATTACAATTTCAGGATACAAAGTTAGTAAACAAAAACTAGATACTTTCCTATATACGAGCAATGAGCTTGTGGAATTTGAAATAAAAAATATATTACCATTTACATGCAGATCCGGGGAAGGCAATGGCACCCCACCCCAGTACTCTTGCCTGGAAAATCCCATGGATGGAGGAGCCTGGTGGGCTCCAGTCCATGGGGTCGCTAAAAGTCGGACACGACTGAGCGACTTCACTTTCACTTTTCACTTTCATGCATTGGAGAAGGAATGCATGCTCAGTCGTGTCCAACTCTTTGCGACCCTATGAACTGCAGCACGCCAGGCCTCCCTATCCATCACCAGCTCTCGGAGGTCACCCAGACTCACATTCATCGAGTCAGTGATGCCATCCAGCCATCTCATCCTCTGTCGTCCCCTTCTCCTCCTGCCCCCAATCCCTCCCAGCATCAGAGTCTTCTCCAATGAGTCAACACTTCCCATGAGGTGGCCAAAATACTGGAGTTTCAGCTTTAGCATCATTCCTTTCAAAGAAATCCCAGGGCTGATCTCCTTCAGAATGGACCGGTTGGATCTCCTTGCAGTCCAAGGGACTCTCAAGAGTCTTCTCCAGCACCACAGTTCAAAAGCATCAATTCTTCGGCGCTCAGCCTTCTTCACAGTCCAGCTCTCACATCCAGTCTTCTTCACAGTCCAGCTCTCACATCCATACATGACCACAGGAAAGACCATAGCCTTGACTAGGCGAACCTTTTTTGGCAAAGTGATGTCTCTGCTTTTGAATATGCTATCTAGGTTGGTCATAACTTTCCTTCCAAGGAGTAAGCGTCTTTTAATTTCATGGCTGCAGTCACCATCTGCAGTGATTTTGGAGCCCAGAAAAAGAAAGTCTGACACTGTTTCCACTGTTTCTCCATCTATTTCCCATGTAGTGATGGGACCAGATGCCATGATCTTCGTTTTCTGAATGTTGAGCTTTAAGCCAACCTTTTCACTCTCCACTTTCACTTTCATCAAGAGGCTTTTGAGTTCCTCTTCACTTTCTGCCATAAGGGTGGTATCATCTGCATATCTGAGGTTATTAATATTTCTCCCGGCAATCTTGATTCCAACTTGTGTTTCATCCAATCCAGCATTTCTCATGATGTACTCTGCATATAAGTTAAATAAACAGGGTGACAATATACAGCCTTGACGTACTCCTTTTCCTATTTGGAACCAGTCTGTTGTTCCATGACCAGTTCTAACTGTTGCTTCCTGACCTGCATACAGATTTCTCAAGAGGCAGATCAGGTGGTCTGGTATTCCCATCTCTCTCAGAATTTTCCACAGTTTATTGTGATCCACACAGTCAAAGGCTTTGGCATAGTCAATAAAGCAGAAATAGATGTTTTTCTGGAACTCTTTTGCTTTTTCCATGATCCAGCAGATGTTGGCAATTTGATCTCTGGTTCCTCTGCCTTTTCTAAAACCAGCTTGAACATCAGGAAGTTCACGGTTCACATATTGCTGAAGCCTGGCTTGGAGAATTTTGAGCATTACTTTACTAGCGTGTGAGATGAGTGCAATTGTGCGGTAGTTTGAGCACTCTTTGGCATTGCCTTTCTTTGGGATTGGGATGAAAACTGACCTTTTCCAATCTTGTGGCCACTGCTGAGTTTTCCAAATTTGCTGGCATATTGAGTGCAGCACTTTCACAGCATCATCTTTCAGGACTTGGAATAGCTCCACTGGAATTCCATCACCTCCACTAGCTTTGTTCGTAGTGATGCTTTCTAAGGCCCACTTGACTTCACATTCCAGGATGTCTGGCTCTAGGTCAGTGATCACACCATCATGATTATCTGGGTCCCCCAAAATGAAATACCTAGATATAAATCTAACAGAATACATACAATACCTATGTAAGAAAAACTGCAAAACTCTGATGGGAGAAATCAGAACTAAGTAAATGGAGTGATATTCTATGTTCATGGGTAGAAAGCCTCAATATTCTCAGGATGACAGTTCTTCCTAACTTGATCTATGTATTTAATGCAATCCCATTAACACCCCAGCAAATTATTTTGTGGATATCAACAAACTGATTCTGAAGTTCACATGGAGAGGCAAAAGACCCAGAAGACCCAATTTAATATTGAAAGGAAAGAATAAAATTGGAGGAGTGACAATGCCAAACTTTGAGACTTACTGTAATGCTATAGTCATCAAGACCGTGTGGTCCTGGCAAAAAAATAGACAAACAGATCAGTGAAACAGAATAGGAGCTAGAAATAGGAGCCACATAAATATGCTCAGCTGATCTTTGACAAGGAGAAAAGGCAATGCAATGGAGCAAAGATAATTTGTTTCAACAAATGGTTCTGGAACAAATGGACATCCACATGCAAAAATCAGTTTCAGTCAATCAGTCTCGACACAGACCTTATACTTTTCACAAAACAAACCTAAGACGGAGCATAGACCTAAATACAAAATTTAGAACTATAAAACTTCTAGAAGATAATATAAGAGAAAAATCTTGATGGCCTTAAGTATGGTAATGACGTTTTATATGCACCAAAGGCATGATCTAGGAAGGAAAGACCTGAGAACTCTCAGCAGCCATGGAGCAGCGCTCTATTTCCCGTTTCCTAATAGGTTCTTTCAGTACACACTAGTCCACTATAGAATGTTAAACTGCTCTGGACTAGCAGGTCAAATGCGTCTTCCAAAATCACATGGAGTCATAGGCAAGGAGCAGGCATCCAGCTTTTGGTCTAGCTGACTGCTTCCGGCCCTGCGTAAGACCAGGCAAGGACCTCATTGCGTAAGTCATCAGGTGACAGAGTAACTCAGAGACTCATCATGTTTCTTGGTCTTTCTGGCAAGCCACTCTTCAGTCCGCAGCATAAAGATACTTTAGCCCCTGTTTGCTTTTGCGTATCATAAATTCTCTTGCATAATGTACTCACTGAATGTGTACATGTGTTTCTTCCCTCCATTCATCTTTGCAGGGAGAGTGGTTCTGTTAAGAGGGGGATTATGGGGGGAGTCCACCGAGTGCTTCACAGCTGCGGCTCATTTTTCTCCTAAAATACCTTGCATTAGTGTGCTATCATGAGAATTAATTTTCATTTCAGGACTATCTGATCTAATCTGCATTAGAAGCCTCTAATCATTTGCCCCTTTCTTTTTCTGGTTTTCATTTCAAAGGACCGTCACATTGCCTGCACATGGCTCTGTTTAAGCCCCTCTGACTAGTTAAAGCTAGGATTTAAGTGTTTCTTTTTAATCCTCAAGTTTATTCTCTGAAAATAGGATGAGAGGATGGATGGCCTGTTTTACTACACTCTCTAGTCTGATATTTAGCTGTTTTACAAACTTGTAAGCAGACAGGCTTCCCAGGTGACCCAATGCTAAAGAATCTGCCTGCCAGTGTAGGAGACGAGTTCAATCTCTTGGTTAGGAAGAGCCCCTGGAGGAGGGCATGGTAACCCACTCCAGGAGTCTTTCTTGACAAATCCCATGGATAGAGGAGCCTGGTGGGCTACAGTCCATGGGGTCGCTAAAGAGTTGGACACGACTTAGCGACCAAACTACAACAACAAGCAGACAAGACTACAGATACTAACTTGAGTTAACTTAAGAGAGTTACTGGAATACTACTAGGAAGCTCACAGAGTAATGCGAACTGGGAAGATCACACTGGAAACGAGCAGGACTGCAGAGGGGCTAGGAATTAGGAACCCTGGCAATCTTTGTAAGGCAAAAGAGTGGGGAGAGCATGCCACCCGTGCAGTGTGTATGTTACAGACTTTTCTATTGTCTCTCTGTCATTGGCTCAACTGTCTAAGAAAGAGCATCTGATAACTGAACTTGGGTCATGTGTCTGGTCTGCTGAGTTAAGCAGGGCAAGCATCTATTTCAGTCCGCTCCGGTAATGGAATGTGCTCACCAGGAATTACTGCCGCATCAAGATTACCCACAGTCTGGATGGATGAATTCCAAAAGGAAATCTGATGCTCTTGAGGCAACCAAAACAAAAACAAATGCCAACCGAAACTGTGTTTGAAGGAACCAGAAATGTAGGAGAAAGGGATGAAGAGTAAGGATGGGAGGAAATGGGAAAGAGGTAAAATCAGCAGGAAACATTCACCCAAGGAAAATTAATTTTTGACAGTAGGTACATCTGTGTACGAGTAATGGTGACTTTTTGTCTAACATGATTTTAAAGCTCTCTGAAAGCTCGGAGTATGGAAAGCATGTTTTGGTGACTTAGAAATATTGTCACCCTCTTTCACCACCAGATGGCGCTTTACATGTAAAGAGTGAAACATGGCATATATATGGAATTTAGAAAGATGGTAACAATAACCCTGTATACGAGACAGCAAAAGAGACACTGATGTATAGAAAAGTCTTTTGGACTCTGTGGGAGAGGGAGAGGGTGGGATGATTTGGGAGAATGGCATTGAAACATGTGTAATATCATATATGAAACGAGTTGCCAGTCCAGGTTCGATACACGATACTGGAGGCTTGGGGCTGGTGCACTGGGACGACCCAGAGGGATGGTATGGGGAGGGAGGAGGGAGGAGGGTTCAGGATGGGGAACACATGTATACCTGTGGCAGATTCATTTTGATATATGGCAAAACCAATACAATATTGTAAAGTTAAAAAAAAAAAAAGAGTGAAACATGGATCCTGGGGAAGTTCCCAAGCGCCTGCTATTGGCAAAGTGCTTTTGTGTAGCAATCATTAAAGAAATCCACCTTGCAATGCAAGAAATTAAAGAATCCACCTGCAGTTCAGGAGGCCTCAGTTCGATTCCTGGGTTGGGAAGATCTGCTGGAGAAGGGATAGGCTACCCACTCCAGTATTCTTGGGCTTCCCTGGTGACTCAGTTGGTAAAGAATCTGCCTACAATGTGGGAGACCTGGGTTCTATCCCTGGGTTGGGAAGATCCCCTGGAGAAGGGAAAGGCTACCTATTCCAGTATTCTGGCCTGGAGAATTCCATGGACTGGGGTCGCAAAGAGTCAGACACGACTTTCAGTTCACTCACTCATTCAAGAAATATTGAGCTCCTATTGGAAATGAGAAACTTGAGTCCAGATGAGGGATTCTGAACCTACCTAGGCAGATAGGGATGGCAAGTTTCCCGATTAACAGCTGAGACTGGGACACCAGGACATGATAGACATTTGGAGGGATATTCTAACGTAAGGGAGAACCACCAAAGAGCCTAAAGGTGTGAAATATGTACATATACATTTAGATTCAACTATGGGTGGCTATTTAATTGTTTAGTTTGTTGTCTGGTGGTTTAGTCACTAACTCGTATCCGACTCTTGAGATCCCATGGACTGTAGCCCACCAGGCTCCTCTGTCCATAGAATTCTCCAGGCAAGAATACTGGAGTGGGTTGCCATTTCCTTCTCCAGGGGGTCTTCCTGACCCAGGAATCAAACCTGGGTCTCCTGCATTGCAGGTCCTTTACCAACTGAGCTGCAAGGGAAGCTCAAAGTGAAAGTCGCTCAGTCGTGTCCAAGCGACCCCATGGACTATACAGTCCATGGAATTTTCCAGGCCAGAATACTGGAGTGGGTAGCCTTTCCATTCTCCAGGGTATCATCCCAACCGAGGGATCGAACCTAGGTCTCCCATGTTGCAGGCGGATTCTTTACCAGCTGAGTCTGACTCGTCTCAATTCTGTATCCTGTGATCTGAACTTGGAAAAGTGAGCTGTCTGAAATAACTATTCTAATTCTATCCCCTGCTTTCCTTAGCCATAATTGTTCTTCAGCTTCCCAATTTTCCTCATCCTCTCATTTTCTGTGCTAGAGCTGTATTGGAACAGAAGCATTGCAAAACAGGTGTTACATTAAAATACACCAGATCCCAAATGTTTGTGCAACATCTACACTATATACATAGAAGACTAAGAAAGCCTAGGCTATATTACTGATGCATTCACTCTGTTTGTAACTTATTACCTGCTTTGTACATCATGCCCAGTCACTCAGTCATGTCTGACTCTTTGTGAACCCCCGGACTGCAGACCCCCAGGCTCCTCTGTCCATGGGATTTCCCAGGCAAAAATACCTGAGCGGGTTGCCATTTCCTCCTCCAGGGGATCTTCCAGACTAGGGATCAAACCTGCTTCTCTTGCATCTCCTGCATTGGCAGGCAGATTCTTTACCACTGTGCCACCTGGGAAGGCCATTTCATGATTTAAGCAATTATAATTTATTGTGTTCTTATGATAATAAAAAATCTGTATGCAGGTCAGGAAGCAACAGTTAGAACTGGTCATGGAACAACAGACTGGTTCCAAATAGGAAAAGGAGTACGTCAAGGCTGCATATTGTCACCATGTTTATTTAACTTATATGCAGAGTACATCATGAGAAATGCTGGACTGGAAGAAACACAAGTTGGAATCAAGATTGCCGGGAGAAATATCAATAACCTCCGATATGCAGATGACACCACTCTTATGGCAGAAAGTGAAGAGGGGCTAAAAAGCCTCTTGATGAAAGTGAAAGTGGAGAGTGAAAAGGTTGGCTTAAAGTTCAACATTCAGAAAACGAAGATCATGGCATCTGGTCCCATCACTGCATGGGAAATAGATGGGGAAACAGTGGAAACAGTGTCAGACTTTGTTTTTCTGGGCTCCAAAATCACTGCAGATGGTGACTGCAGCCATGAAATTAAAAGACGCTTACTCCTTGGAAGGAAAGTTGTGACCAACCTAGATAGCATATTCAAAAGCAAAGACATTACTTTACCAACAAAGGTTCGCCTAGTCAAGGCTATGGTCTTTCGTGTGGTCATGTATGGATGTGAGAGCTGGACTGTGAAGAAGGCTGAGCGCCGAAGAATTGATGCTTTTGAACTGTGGTGTTGGAGAAGACTCTTGAGAGTCCCTTGGACTGCAAGGAGATCCAACCAGTCCATTCTGAAGGAGATCAATCCTGGAATTTCTTTAGAAGGAATGATGCTAAAGCTGAAACTCCAGTATTTTGGCCACCTCATGTGAAGAGTTGACTCATTGGAGAAGACTCTGATGCTGGGAGGAATTGAGGGCAGGAGGAGAAGGGGACGACAGAGGATGAGATGGCTGGATGGCATCACTGACTCGATGGATGCGAGTCTGAGTGACCTCCGGGAGCTGGTGATGGACAGGGAGGCCTGGCGTGCTGCGGTTCATGGGGTCGCAAAGAGTCGGACACGACTGAGCGACTGATCTGATCTGATCTGATGATAATAACTCTTTATGTTATCTCATTAAATCCTTAATACAGCTTAGAATGATTATGACCCCATTTTACTGACGATGGAGCTAAGACTCATAGAAATTGAGTAGCATGCCCAGGTTTTCCAGAACAGAAAATTAAAGGTCTCAGGCTTAGTTTTCCATTAAATATTCTCATAGCTGAGGATATTTACATATTTCAGGTCTCTGTTTAAATGTAGCAAATAATAAGAAGCTCAACACATTTTTTATGTTTAAGGATTGACTCTCAGTCCCAAACTCTTTTATTATGTTCCTAGGCAGAATTAAGAAGATTTAATTTTTAAATCTCCTGATACTAAAGAATATGCTGTGCAAAGGTTGTGTGCATGCCACATGCTAAATAATATGCGCCTTGATGGTCTGTAATCTTTTTAAAATTAAAGTTTAATGTACATATAGTAAAATAAATGTTAAGCACGTGTGTGTTTTCACAGGTCTATATACTCATGTAATCAATCACCACCCAGATCAAGATACAGAACATTTTCAGCCCCCGAGGAAACTCTCTGTGCTGCCTTCTGGTTGATACCCTATTTCTCAGAGGTAGGTTTTCTTTTTTCTTTTAAATTATTTATTGTTTATTTGGCTGCACTAGGTCTTTGCTGTGGCACATGGGATCTTTGATCTTTGTTGTGGCGTGGGAGATCTAGGTTCCCGATCAGAGACTGAACCTGGTTCCCCTGCGTTGAAAGCATGGTGTCATTGGACCACCAAGTGAGTCCCAGAGGTAGGTTTTCTGAATTCTATCACATAAATTAGTTTGCTGATTTTTCAGGTTGAGATACACATAATCTATAGTTGGTATTCTTGCATTTTTCTTTTTTTTTGCTCATCATAATATTTTGAAGATTTATCTGTGTTCTGCGTGTCAGTGGTTTCTTATTTTTATGGTTGTCATAGTCCTTTATATGAACACACCACAGTTTGTTTATTTATTCACCCTCTAACGGGTGTTTAGTTTGTTGCTAGTTTTTGGCTATTAGGAGTAAAGCTGGTGAAAATATTCTTATACAAGTTTTTATAGACATATGTACTTTATATGTTATTTAGGGGAAGATATACTTAGGAGTGAAATCAATGTGTCATAAGGTATGTCTGTTTTGCTTCCTTTTGTAAGAAGTTCATGTTCAAGTATTTTGTCAATTTTAAAAGCTTTCTCATTGATCTATGAAGTTCTTTATATATTATGGGTATAATTCTTTATCAGATATGTCAGATATATGTATTACAAATATGATTCTCCCAGTGTGTAATTTGCCTATCCAGTTTCCTGCTAATGTGTTCTGATGATAGAAGTTCTCAGTTTTAATGAAGTCACATTCAAGAATTTTGTCTTTTGAAGTCAGTGCTTTTTCTGTTATGTGTAAGAAATCTTTGCCTACTCGAAACCTGTGAAGTTACTCTCCTACCTTTTCTTCTAGAGCTTAATTTTCTAGCTTTCATGTTTAGATCTATGATCCACCTTGAACTGATTTTGGAGCTTGATGTGAGGTAGGGTTTATTGCTTTTCCCATACGAATATGAAGTTGTTAAAGTGCCTTTTAATGAAGAAGACTGTCAGTTCCCTGCTGAATTGCAATGACACGTGTGACTATAAATATAGGAGTGACTATAAATATAGGGTATTTCTGATCTCTGTTTTGTTATATTGGTCTATCCTTGCACTAATGCTCCACTGTCTTAACTGTTGTTGTTATTTAGTTGCTAAGTCATGTCTGACTCTTGGTGACCCCATGGACTATAGCCCACCAGGCTCCTCCGTCCATGGAATTTTCCAGGCACGAATACTGGAGTTGGTTGCCATTTCCTCCTCCAGGGGATCTCACTGGCCCAGAGACTGAACTCATGTCTCCTCCTTGGCAGCTGGATTCTTTACCACTTCTCCCCCTGGGAAGCCTGCTGTCCTAATTACTGCAGCTTTATAGTAAATCTTGAACTCTGTAGTGTAAGTTCTGTGATTTTATTCATCTTTATGATAGTCTTGGCTATTCTAGGTTCTTTGTATTTCCAGATAAATTTAAGATTCAACCTGTCAGTAGCCACCAAATATTCGTGCTGGGCTTTTGATTGCATTTATGTCAAATCTATACATCAAGCTGGGGAAAACTGACATCAATATTCAGTCTTTTGATTCATAAACATGATTTTGCTCTCCATTTATTTAGGTCATTTTAAATTTCTTTCTATAGTACAATGGAGAAGGCAATGGCACCCCACTCCAGTACTCTTGGCCTGGAAAATCCCATGGACGCAGGAGCCTGGTAGGCTGCATTCCATGGGGTCACTAAGAGTCAGACACGACTCAACAGCTTCACTTTCACTTTTCACTTTCATGCATTGGAGGAGGAAATGGCAACCTACTCCAGCGCTCTTGCCGGGGGAGCCTGGTGGGCTGCCGTCTATGGGGTCACACAGAATTGGACACGACTGAAGTGACTTAGCAGCAGCAGCAGCAGCTATAGTACAAACTTGCAATATTTTGCAGTTTTCAACATTAGCTTTATGAAACTTTTCTTAAACTTGTTCCTAGATGTTTGATTTTTTCATTCTAATATAAAAAAGTAGAATTTCATTCTAACATTTCATTTTCTGATCATTTCTTGATAGTACATAGAAATAGTTGTTTTTTTATACCTTGGTCTTCCCTTGTGGCTCAGCTGGTAGAGAATCTGCCTGCAATGCGGGAGACCTG
Source organism: Tragelaphus eurycerus (assembly GCA_935064755.1). Taxonomy (NCBI): domain Eukaryota; kingdom Metazoa; phylum Chordata; class Mammalia; order Artiodactyla; family Bovidae; genus Tragelaphus; species Tragelaphus eurycerus. The sequence continues at coordinate 18,655,230 of CAKXYN010000043.1, forward strand.
GATTCTATCCCTGGTTTGGGACGATCCCCTGGAAATGGGAATAGCTACCCACTCCAATATTCTGACTTGGAGAATTCCATGGACTGTACAGTCCATGGGGTCTCAAAGACTCGGACACGACTGAGTGGCTTTCACTTTCACTTCTATACCTTAAACCTATATCTAAAGAGCTGGTTGGTAAACTTATGATTTTAATAGTTGATATGTTTTCAGATTTTGTTTTTATAGTCATGTAAAATGTGAATGAAAATCATTGTACTTTTTTTCCCAATAGTGTATCTTTTATTTATTTCTAGTCTCATAGCACCAGGTAGGGCCTCCAGCACACTGATAATAAAAGCTGTGGTGCTCATCTTATTGGGGAGAAAGCTTTGACTATTGCACCACTGAAAATGATGTTAAAAAAAATAAATTTCTTTTAAATTTATCTGGCTGCACAGGGTCTTAGTCACAGCACACAAGATCTTCATTGCTGCATGTGGCATCTAGTTCTCAGACGAGGGATTGAACCTGGGCCCCCCGCACTATGAACAGAGTCTTATCCACTGGACCAGCAGGCAAGTCCTTACCTATAGGGTTTTATTACTAGATAATTTTTCAAAAATCCTATTTCCTTCCATTTCTACTTTGTTGAGGATTCTTCCTTCTGAAATTGTAAATGCACGTTTAGTTTCATCAAATGTGTTTTCACCATCTACTGACATGACTGCACTTTCTCCCTATTTTTAAAAATTCTGTTAATGTTCTGAACTACACTGATGGAATTTTAAAACATTAAGTTCAGTTCAGTCACTCAGTCGTGTCTGACTCTTTGTGACCCCATGAATCGCAGCACGCCAGGCCTCCCTGTCCATCACCAACTCCCGGAGTTCACTCAAACTCACGTCTATCGAGTGGGTGATGCCATCCAGCCATCCCATCCTCTGTCGTCCCCTTCTCCTCTTGCCCCCAATCCCTCCCAGCATCAGAGTCTTTTCCAATGAGTCAACTCTTCGCATGAAGTGGCCAAAGTACTGGAGTTTCAGCTTCAGCATCATTCCTTCCAAAGAACACCCAGGGCTGATCTCCTTCAGAATGGACTGGTTGGATCTCGTTGCAGTCCAAGGGACTCTCAAGAGTCTTCTCCAGCACCACAGTTCAAAAGCATCAATTCTTTGGCGTTCAGCTTTCTTCATAGTCCAACTCTCACATCCATACATTGCTATTGCTATTGCTAAGTCACTTCAGTCGTGTCTGACTCTGTGTGACCCCATAGATGGCAGCCCACCAGGCTCCCCCATCCCTGGGATTCTCCAGGCAAGAACACTGGAGTGGGTTGCCATTTCCTTCTCCAATCCATGAAAGTGAAAAGTGAAAGTGAATTCTCTCAGTCATGTCTGACCCTCAACGACCCCATGGACTGCAGCCTTCCAGGCTCCTCCGTCCATGGAATCCTCTAGGCAAGAGTACTGGAATGGGATGCCATTGCCCTCTCCAACATGACCGCTGGAAAAGCCATAGCCTTGACTAGACGGACCTTTGTTGGCAAAGTAATATCTCTGCTTTTCAATATGCTATCTAGGTTGGTCATAACTTTCCTTCCAAGGAGTAAGAGTCTTTTAATTTCATGGCTGCAATCACCATCTGCAGTGATTTTGGAGCCCCCCAAAATAAAGTCTGACACTGTTTCCACTGTTTCCCCATCTATTTCCCATGCAGTGATGGGACCAGATGCCATGATCTTCGTTTTCTGAATGTTGAGCTTTGAGCCAACTTTTTCACTCTCCTCTTTCACCTTCATCAAGAGACTTTTGAGTTCCTCTTCACTTTCTGCCATAAGGGTGGTGTCATCTACATATCTGAGGCTATTGATATTTCTCCCCGCAATCTTGATTCCAGCTTGTGCTTCTTCCAGCCCAGCATTTCTCATGATGTACTCTGCACATAAGTTAAATAAGCAGGGTGACAATATACAGCCTTGACGTACTCCTTTTCCTATTTAGAACCAGTCTGTTGTTCCATGTCCAGTTCTAACTGTTGCTTCCTGACCTGCATATAGGTTTCTCAAGAGGCAGGTCAGGTGGTCTGGTATTCCCATCTCTTTCAGAATTTTCCACAGTTTATTGTGATCCACACAGTCAAAGGCTTTGGCATAGTCAATAAAGCAGAAATAGATATTTTTCTGGAACTCTCTTGCTTTTTCCATGATCCAGCGGATGTTGGCAATTTGATCTCTGGTTCCTCTGCCTTTTCTAAAACCAGCTTGAACATCTGGAAGTTCACAGTTCACATATTGCTGAAGCCTGGCTTGGAGAATTTTGAGCATTACTTTACTAGCGTGTGAGATGAGTGCAATTGTGCGGTAGTTTACCCACTCCAGTGTTCTTGCCTGGAGAATCCCAGGGACAGGGGAGCCTGGTGGGCTGCCGTCTATGGGGTCACACAGAGTCAGACACGACTGAAGTGACTTAGCAGCAGCAGCAGCAGCAGCAGTGTGGTAGTTTGAGCATTCTATGGCATTGCCTTTCTTTGGGACTGGAATGAAAACTGACCTTTTCCAGTCCTGTGGCCACTGCTGAGTTTTCCAAATTTGCTGGCATATTGAGTGCACCACTTTCACAGCATCATCTTTCAGGATTTGGAATAGCTCAACTGGAATTCCATCACCTCCACTAGCTTTGTTCGTAGTGATGCTTTCTAAGGCCCACTTGACTTCACATTCCAGGATGTCTGGCTCTAGGTCAGTGATCACACCATTGTGATTATCTGGATCGTGAAGATCTTTTTTGTACAGTTCTGTGTATTCTTGCCACCTCTTCTTAATATCTTCTGCTTGTGTTAGGTCCATACCATTTCTGTCCTTTATCGAGCCCATCTTTGCATGAAATGTTCCTTTGGTATCTCTGATTTTCTTAAAGAGATCCCTAGTCTTTCCCATTCTGTTGTTTTCCTCTATTTCTTTGCATTGATCGCTGAAGAAGGCTTTCTTATCTCTTCTTGCTATTCTTTGGAACTCTGCATTCAGATGCTTAGGTCTTTCCTTTTCTCCTTTGCTTTTCACTTCTCTTCTTTTCACAGCTATTTGTAAGGCCTCCCCAGACAGCCATTTTGCTTTTTTGCATTTCTTTTCCATGGGGATGGTCTCGATCCCTGTCTCCTGTACAATGTCATGAACCTTATTCCGTAGTTCATCAGACACTCTATCTATCAGATCTAGGCCCTTAAATCTATTTCTCACTTCCACTGTATAATCATAAGGGGGTTGATTTAGGTCATACCTGAATGGTCTAGTGGTTTTCCCTACTTTCTTCAGTGTAAGTCTGAATTTGGCAATAAGGAGTTCATGGTCTGAGCCACAGTCAGCTCCCAGTCTTGTTTTTGCTGACTGTATAGAATTTCTCCATCTTTGGCTGCAAAGAATATAATCAATCTGATTTCAGTGTTGACCATCTGGTGATGTCCATGTGTAGTCTTCTCTTGTGTTGTTGGAAGAGGGTGTTTGCTATGACCAGTGCATTTTCTTGGCAAAACTCTATTCGTCTTTGCCCTGCTTCATTCTGTATTCCAAGGCCAAATTTACCTGTTACTCCAGGTGTTTCTTGACTTCCTACTTTGCATTCCAGTCCCCTATAATGAAGAAGGCATCTTTTTTGGGTGTTAATTCTAAAAGGTCTTGTAGGTCTTCATAGAACCGTTCAACTTCAGCTTCTTCAGCATTACTGGTTGGGACATAGACTTGGATTACTGTGATATTGAATGGTTTGCCTAGGAAACGAACAGAGATCATTATGTCGTTTTTGAGATTGCATCCAAGTACTGCATTTGGACTCTTGTTGACCATGATGGCTACTCCATTTCTAAGGGATTCCTGCCTGCAGTAGTAGATATAATGGTCATCTGAGTTAAATTCACCCATTCCAGTCCATTTTACTTCACTGATTCCTAGAATGTCGATGTTCACTCTTGCCATCTCCTGTTTGACCACTTTCAATTTGCCTTGATTCATGGACCTAACATTCCAAGTTCCTATGCAATATTGCTCTTTACAGCATCAGACCTTGCTTCTATCACCAGTCACATCCACAACTGCGTATTTTTTTTTGCTTTGGCTCCATCCCCTCATTCTTTCTGGAGTTATTTCTCCACTGATCTCCAGTAGCATATTGGGCACCTACCGACCTGGGGAGTTCCTCTTTCAGTATCCTATCATTTTGCCTTTTCATACTGTTCATGGGGTTCTCAAGGCAAGAATATTGAAGTGGTTTGTCATTCCCTGCTCCAGTGGACCACATTCTGTCAGACCTCTCCACCATGACCCATCCATCCCACACGGCATGGCTTAGTTTCATTGAGTTAGACAAGGCTGTGGTCCTAGTGTGATCAGATTGACTAGTTTTCTGTGTTTATGGTTTCAGTGTGTCTGCCCTCTGATGTCCTCTTGCAACACCTACCGTTAAACTGTCCTTTTATTCTTGGAATCAACTCCTCTTGGCTGTGATGCATCACATTTTTTTTTAAATATCCCTGGAATCCTGTTTACTGATATTTTGTCAGGATTTTTACATCTACATTCAAAAGAGACACTGGCCTGTAACTTTCTTTTTTGTAATGTCTTTTTTAGGTTTGGTATGAATGTTTTACTGATCTTAAAAAATTTAGATCAGAGGTCTTCTCTCTTTTTCTATTCTTTGAGTATTTGTAAATTCAGTATTATTTTTTCCTTAAATATTTTGAAGAATTCACCATTAAGCCATATAGGTCTGCTGTTTTTTGTGGAAAAATTTGGAAGTAATTTGTGTCAGCACATCAAATTTTAGTCATTCTCTATAGGTAATGTCTTTGTTCAAGAGAAATATTATTATAGCTTGAGATGAGTTTAAAGTTTATACAAAATAATAAATTATAGGTATGTCTTTGTATTGGGCTTCCCTGGTGGCTCAGATGGTAAAGAATCTCCCTATAACGTAGGAGACCTAAGTTCGACCCCTGGGTCAGGAACATCCCCTGGAGAAAGAAAGCACTACTCATTCCAGTATTCTTGCCTGGAGAATTCCATGGACAGAGGAGCCTGGCAGGCTACAGTCCATGGGGTCATAAAGAGTTGGACATGACCAAGAGACTAACAAACACAAAAATCATGTCTTTGTACTAAGAAAATTTAAAAAAACTAGTTATCTTCAAATTATTGGGTTTTGCTTCATATATTTTGAAGCTCTGTTGTTAAGAGCATAAATGTAATAGGATAATTAGGATGTAAAAATTAGAATTTTTATGTCTTGTTCATAAATTGACCCCTTTATCATTATGAAATGGTATGCTATCGCTATCTCTGGTAACATCCTTTGCTCTGAAATCTGATTTGTCTGATGGTAATATAACCATTCTAGTTTTTACTGATTAGTCTTAGTGTGGTATACTTTTTGCCACCCTTTAGTTTTTGCCTATTTATTTATATTCTGAATGTGTTTCTGATAGGCAACCTATAGTGGGGTCTTGAGCATTCTTTGGCATTGCCTTTCTTTGGGATTGGGATGAAAACTGACCTTTTCCAATCTTGTGGCCACTGCTGAGTTTTCCAAATTTGCTGGCATATTGAGTGCACCACTTTCACAGCATCATCTTTCAGGATTTGGAATAGCTCCACTGGAATTCCATCACCTCCACTAGCTTTGTTCGTAGTGATGCTTTCTAAGGCCCATTTGACTTCACATTCCAAGATGTCTGGCTCTAGGTCAGTGATCACATCATCATGATTATCTGGGTCGTGAAGCTCTTTTTTGTACAGTTCTTCTGTGTATTCTTGCCACCTCTTCTTAATATCTTCTGCTTGTGTTAGGTCCATACCATTTCTGTCCTTTATCGAGCCCATCTTTGCATGAAATATTCCTTTGGTATCTCTGATTTTCTTGAAGAGATCCCTAGTCTTTCCCATTCTGTTGTTTTCCTCTATTTCTTTGCATTGATCACTGAAGAAGGCTTTCTTATCTCTTCTTGCTATTCTTTGGAACTCTGCATTCAGATGCTTAGGTCTTTCCTTTTCTCCTTTGCTTTTCGCTTCTCTTCTTTTCACAGCTATTTGTAAGGCCACCCCAGACAGCCATTTTGCTTTTTTGCATTTCTTTTCCATGGGGATGGTCTTGATCCCTGTCTCCTGTACAATGTCATGAACCTCATTCCATAGTTCATCAGGCACTCTATCTATCAGATCTAGGCCCTTAAATCTATTTCTCACTTCCACTGTATAATCATAAGGGATTTGATTTAGGTCATACCTGAATGGTCTAGTAGTTTTCCCTACTTTCTTCAATTTAAGTCTGAATTTGGCAATAAGGAGTTCATGATCTGAGCCACAGTCAGCTCCTGATCTTGTTTTTGCTGATTGTATAGAGCTTCTCCATCTTTGGCTGCAAAGAATGCTCAAACTACCGCACAATTGCACTCATCTCACACACTAGTAAAGTAATGCTCAAAGTTCTCCAAGCTAGGCTTCAGCAATATGTGAACCGTGAACTTCCTGATGTTCAAGCTGGTTTTAGAAAAGGCAGAGGAACCAGAGATCAAATTGCCAACATCCGCTGGATCATGGAAAAAGCAAGAGAGTTCCAGAAAAACATCTATTTCTGCTTTATTGACTATGCCAAAGCCTTTGACTGTGTAGATCACAATAAACTGTGGCAAATTCTTCAAGAGATGGGAATACCAGACCACCTGATCTGCCTCTTGAGAAATCTGTATGCAGGTCAGGAAGCAACAGTTAGAACTGGTCATGGAACAACAGACTGGTTCCAAATAGGAAAAGGAGTACGTCAAGGCTGCATATTGTCACCATGTTTATTTAACTTATATGCAGAGTACATCATGAGAAATGCTGGACTGGAAGAAACACAAGTTGAAATCAAGATTGCTGGGAGAAATATCAATAACCTCAGATATGCAGATGACACCACTCTTATGGCAGAAAGTGAAGAGGGGCTAAAAAGCCTCTTGATGAAAGTGAAAGTGGAGAGTGAAAAGGTTGGCTTAAAGCTCAAAATTCAGAAAACGAAGATCATGGCATCTGGTCCCATCACTACATGGGAAATAGATGGAGAAACAGTGGAAACAGTGTCAGACTTTATTTTGGGGGGCTCCAAAATCACTGCAGATTGTGACTGCAGCCATGAAATTAAAAGGCGCTTACTCCTTGGAAGGAAAGTTATGACCAACCTAGATAGCATATTCAAAAGCAGAGGCATTACTTTACCAACAAAGGTTCGCCTAGTCAAGGCTATGGTCTTTCCTGTGGTCATGTATGGATGTGAGAGCTGGACTGTGAAGAAGGCTGAGCGCCGAAGAATTGATGCTTTTGAACTGTGGTGTTGGAGAAGACTCTTGAGAGTCCCTTGGACTGCAAGAAGATCCAACCAGTCCATTCTGAAGGAGATCAGCCCTGGGATTTCTTTGGAAGGAATGATGCTAAAGCTGAAACTCCAGTATTTTGGCCACCTCATGCGAAGAGTTGACTCATTGGAGAAGACTCTGATGCTGGGAGGGATTGAGGGCAGGAGGAGAAGGGGACGACAGAGGATGAGATGGCTGGATGGCATCACTGACTTGATGGGTGTGAGTCTGAGTGACCTCCGGGAGCTGGTGATGGACAGGGAGGCCTGGCGTGCTGTGGTTCATGGGGTCGCAAAGAGTCGGACACGACTGACCGACTGATCTGATAGTGGGATCTTGCTTTTTGACTAATCTAATGATATCTGCCTTTTAATTAGATATGTTTAGACCACTCAGATTATATTTAACCATTATATTGACATGGTTGGATTTGAATCTGTATGCATGCATGCTAAGTCACTTCAATCATGTCTGACTCTGTGCGACCCTATGGACTGTAGCCCTCCAAGCTCCTCTGCTCATGGGATTCTCCAGGCAAGACCACTGGAGTGGGTTGCCATATTCTCCTCCAGGGGATCTTCCCGACCAAGGGACTGAAGCTGTGTCTCTTCCACCCACCTGCACTGGCAGGTGGGTTCTTTACTGCTGGTGCCACCTGGGAAGCCCTGAATTCGAATCTACCCTCTTGCTATTTGTTTTCTATTTGTCTTGTCTGGCTTTTGTTCTCTTTGTTGTCTTTTTCTGCCTTCTTTTGGACTGACTGATTTTTAAATTCCATGTTGAGGGGGCTTACTTGTTACAATTCTGTTGTATTTATAGTATACATGTTTAACCTGTTCCAATCTATCTTCAAATGATAACACCTTACATATAAGAACAAGTGTATACTTCCATTTCCTCTCTTCCAGCCTCTGTGCTATTGTTGACATACATTTTACTTGCGTATATTTTATAAATGCTAAAATATATTTTTATTATCTTTGCTGTAGATCGTCAATTTTCTTTATAAATAAAGTATGTCTCTTAAATCATGTAGAAAACTCAAAACTGAAATCACAAAGCACTGTTACAATAGTAATGCACGAGTGCCTGCGTGCTAAGTTCTTCAGTCGTGTCCGACTCTTTGAGACCCTATGGACTGTAGCCCGCCAGGCTCCTCTGTCAACGGGATTCTCCAGGCAGGAATACTGGAGTGGGTTGGCATGCCCTCCTCCAGGGCATCTGCCTGACCCAGGTCTCTTATGTCTCCTGCATGACAGGCAGGTTCTTTACCACTAGCACCACCTGGGAAGCCCAACTTTAGCACTAGGTTATGTAATTGCCCATGTACTCTCCTTTACTTAGATCTTTATTTCTTCACATGGCTTTGAGTTACTTCAAATGTCCTTTCATTTCAATTTGCAAGATTCACTTTAGCATTTCTTGCAGGGCATGTCTAAAGATAATAAACATTCTCAGAAACATCCTCAGTTTTTGTTTATCTGGGAATATCTTGATTTCTCTGTCATTTTTTTTTTTTTTTTGTCACATCATACGGCTTGTGGGAACTTAGTTCCCCAACCAGGGATTGAACTCAGACTCTAGGCAATGAAAACGCCTGACCACTGGTGCTGTGCTGTGTGTGCTAAGTCGCTTCAGTCGTGTCCGACTCTTTGTGACCCTGTAGACTGTAGCCCACCAGGCTCCTCTGTCCATGGGATTCTCCAGGCTGGAGTGAGTTGCCATGCCCTCCTCCAGGGGATCTTAACTCAGGGATCGAACCCACGTCTCTTAAGTCTCTTTCATTGGCAGGTGAGTTGTTTACCACTAGCGCCACAAGGGAATTTCCACTCCCTCATTTTTAAAAAGACCTTTTATTGGAGTATAGTTGATTTACAATGTTGTGTTGGTTTCAGGTGTACAGCAGAGTGAATCAGTTATACATACGCTCTTATTTTTGTTTTAAAAGTCTTTTCCATGCAGGCCATTACAGAATATTGAGTAGAGTTCCCTGTACTATCCACCAGGTTCTTATTAGTTATCCATTCTATATATAGTAGTGTGGATATGTCAATCCCAATCTCACAGTTTATTCCTCCACCCACTTATCTCCTAGTAGCCATAGTTTATTTTCTACATCCATGACTCTACTTCTGTTTTATACATAAGTTAATTTGTATTCTTTTTTTTTTTTTTTAAGATTCCATGGATAAGTGATATCGCATGATGCTTGTCTTTCTATATCTGACTAACCTACAGTACTAGCTCCAAGTTTAGGATGTTTGGAAGCCAATTTGTTTTTCTAATTTAAATTTTCCCATTGTTTCTTATTTATTCTTTTAATTTTTGGCTCCACTGGATCTTAGTTGGCTTCCTGCTGGATTTTCATTGCATTGTGTGGACTTCTCTCTAGTTTCAGCACGCAGCCTTAATAGCCCTGAAGCATGTGGGATCTTAGTTCCTTGACCAAGGATGGAACCTGTGTCCTCTGCATTGGAAGGTGGATTCTTAACCATGGATGACAAGGGAAGTCCCTCCTATTGCTTCCTTAATCTTACTGCAATTTCCTCTACTATCATTATTCCTGTCTTATGAGTGAAAAACTGAAGCTCTGAAGTATTAACATTTTTTCACTCATACAAATTATTTATGCTAAGATCAGGTGTGAACTCAGGTCTTCAATTGCCAAAATTTTTATTTTTTCTTATTTGAAATGGGGGGAAAACATGCAAAATGCTTATAAGAACGACAGGTCAGGTGAGTACGGCATAAATATTAACTTAACATCCATTAATAAATAATGTTATATACATAGGTATCATTATCATATTTATTATTCATTGAGGTCACATCTATTAAACACGGGAAAGTTCTATTGTATGACTTTGATCCTGCAGGTACACTAGGTAGAGTGGTGATAGTGTGCTATCTATTATGTGACATGTTCTTTTTTTTTAATAGTCTAACTTGAGTTTTCCCACATTTCTTCCTTGGGAGATTATTCCATAGCTTAGTCTCAAAGCATCCTCATTTGTCATATTGTCTAATTTACCTTTCTTCAGTTGTGTTACATCTTTGCCACTTCGTCTGTCAAACGTTTATAAACAGCTGTCACTCCCAATGACATTACTAACTCTGGGGTCAATCTTCCCAAGACACGCTCTTATGCTTTTAGTTATTAGGTGGCTTTCCCTCATCTCCCTCAGAAATTTCTCAGATTGCAGTTGACCCTTGAACAATGGGAGGGGGTGAGGTTGGAGTGCCAACCCTCCCCACAGTGGAACCAGCCCCTCCCCCCAACTTTACAGTCAAGTATCCCTCATGCCCATCTATTCCTCTATCTGCTGTTCCACATCCATGGATTCAGCTATTCCAGGATCTGTGTTACTATAGCATATATATTTAGTGAAAAAAATCTGCATGCCAAGAGACCCAGGCAGTTCAGATTTGTACTCTTTGAAGATCAACTGAATAGTTTCCATCTGACATATGGATTCTTTATGCCACATAATGAAATACCAACTCCATTTTAATACTGAAGAATATAATAGTCTGTGTGAGTGATCATGTTATCTTATCCCAAAGCCTTCAGGAGCCATCTACACCTTCCAAGTAAATCCCAAACCTCTTTGCTAAATATTCAGACCAGTCATCTCAGAAGTAACCTCCCCCTCCTTGTACTGCTTTTACATTCTCTTTATATCTCAAATATGAGAGTTAACATGGAGTAGTCACCCAATGAGAAGCCCCTGATCTCAGCAACTAGAGAAAGCAGCACTTAGCAACAGAGACCCAGCACAGCCAAAAAGAAAAAGTTTGTTCAAGAATGTTTGCAGCAACATTATTCCGAATAGCTCTAAAGGGAAACAATTCATGTCTCCGTCAACAGTGGAATGGATAAAGTGTGCAATCGTCAAAGGGATAACATGCAACAGTGAAATGAACAAATCGCTACTGAAGAAATCACAGAGGAATCTCACAATGTTTAGTGACAGAGCCACACACCAAAGCATACATACTGTATGGTTCTAAAAGTTCAAATACAGGTAAAATTAATTGATGGTATTTGTTGGAATAATGTCGGGAGGGGGAATGAGGTGCATTTCTGTGGTAATGGTGGAGTATTATTTCTTGACCTGAATGGGGTTTACATGGGTGTGCTTGCTTTGTGATAATTCATTGTCAGCAGAGGAGAGAGTATGAAAACAGTTCTGCAGGAGGAGATTCATTAAGTGTAGAAGGAAGGAGAAGTTGACTGTAATGAAAAAAATGTCAAAAAAAATGTCGACTCCCTCCCCAGTCCTCCTGCCCTCCATTTCCTAGGAGAGGAGTCTAGGAAAAACCAAACACGAGATAAATTCCAGCTCGCACTCAAACTCTCAAACAGACCCAGAGACTCAGAAAGTCCATCACTTGGGACAAACGTTTATTTCCAGATTTGTCCAGGGTGATTACCAAAGCGACACGTCTCTTTGTCTCTTCGCTGCTCAGTGCAAGAAGGAAAGGAAAAAAAAAAAATTAAAAAACATTGTTACTTCCCAATTTCTCTTTGCCTGGAGCTCTGATTCAGTCGGGCCACCTGGGACCAGACACACCTTGGGGGCCCTATTCTGACTCCCTAGCAACGGATCGAGGCTTTGTCGCGTCCTAGCAACACGCTCCTCCCTTACTCTCGGCGGGCCCGCCCTCCCGCGGTCCCCTTAACCTGGCTCCGCACTCCGGCTGACCCTCTCAGTGGGCCTCCTAGAGGTCCCCAGAGCTTGGATTTGTGCTTTTTAATTCAAGTGTGGAACAGCTCTTTGAGTTCCTGTGGTGGGCACCTTTCAGGGAGAGCCAGAGTCGGGGGCGGGGGGTGGGGGACGGCAAGAAAAAAACGTTTAAGAAAGAAAAGAAAAAAAAAAAAAATCGAGATTTGGTAGTTTTTAAGGTACATCCAAATTTCCCAGGAGAGGGGAGGCTGGAGAGTGGGACAACCACGTTTGTGTAAACTCCATCTAAGGAAGAAAAGACGCAGCATCCAGCCGACAGGGGACCAGAGATGCTGGACACCATCCTTCCTTCGCTGCAGGACGTTGGCAGGCACCTGCTGCCCACGCTGCCCTCGCTGAGCCAGGAGGGTAAGCCACAGGGGCCAGGGGCTGGGGACGAACCTTTACCTGCTTGGGGCAAAGCTACGGTCTTCTCCCGATCCCCTGTCTCTGGAGGGACTTGAAGGGCCCATGTTGCCTTGTCAAGCAGCTGGTAATCACAGCCGACTCACGGTGGACGTCCAAAGGCTCTTTACATTTCTTTAGCTGCGCTGGATCTTAGCTGCCCCTTGCTAACTCACTTGCTCGGTGTGGGAGGGACTTCCTTGACCCGGGATGGAACCCAGACCACCTGCACTTGGGAGCCCTAAGTCTTAAGACACTTTTGTTTATTGACTTCTTAATGAGAGAAAGAGGCCAGCTGAGGGGGTTTTTATTAAATGAGATACACACAGGAACTAGCTGTGGAGTAAGTCTCAATAAAGTGAAATCGCTCAGTCATATCTGACTCTTTGCAACCCCATAGACTGTAGCCTACCAGGCTCCTCTGTCCATGGGATTTTCCAGGCAATAGTACTGGAGTGGATTGCCATTTCCTTCTCCAGGGGATCTCTCGAACCCAACCCAGGGTTCGAACCTGGGTCTCCCACATTGTAGACAGATGCTTTACCGTCTGAGCCACTAGGGAAGTCAACCTCAAACAACCACCCCAAATGACTCCTTTTCAGAATTCAGGCAAAGGCAAGGCTACTTTTGTTGCCCATGGTATCTCAGGGTTGTGTTAGGAAAGTGAGATCAAGGGACTGCCCTGATGGTCCTGTGGTTAAGACTCTGGGCTTCTACAGCGAGGGGAGTGGGTGAATGGTTCCATCCCTGGCTGGGGAAGTGAGGTACCACACGCTGCCTGTGGCAGCCAAAAAAGTTAAAAAAGCAAAAAACTGAGGTTAAAAAAAAAATGGCTGTTTGGAAGAAGACTTGACATCTTCTATAGAAAATTTGCTAGGCTTGGTTAGAAAGTTTCTTAGAAGAGTAACTCCAAAGTGACACCGAGATTTAAAAAAAAAAAATTATTTTTGGCCGCACTGGGTCTTCATTGCTTTGCCCGGGCTTTCTCTAGTTGTGGCGAGCAGGGGTTAGTTACTCTTTGTTGCAGTTCTCCGCCTTCTCACTGCACGGTCTTCTCCTGTTGCAGAGCATAGGCTCTAGGCCAACCGACTTCAGTAGTTGCAGCCCGAGGGCTCAGTAGTTGTGACAACCCATGCCAGTATTTTTGCCTGGGAAATCCCAGGGACAGAGAAGCCTGGTGGGGTACAGTCCATGGGGTCACAAAGAGTTGGACATGACTGAGCAACTAAACAATAACAATAGTACTTAGAGGGAACCATCATCATTTTACAGATGGGAATTGGTTGAAGCTATGGAAGGCTGCACAGCGAGCAATCCATGGGGGCGGGAAGGCTGTAGGTCTCCAGACACACCGCACAGCCTGCCCTTTCCACTGCACTATGCTCTGGGAGTATGTTTCCTTGTCTAAATCACTCTATGATAATTTGCTTTGTTTGTATATCAATAATTTGGTTTTATAAGATGTTTTATAAAGTCAGGGGACTTATCTTTTCCTTTTGATATTAATATCTAGCACTTGGTCTTTTTTTTTTTAATAATGATTATATATAAGATAAAGTGTTTCTACCTGGAATACATTTGACATTGTGTTTTAAAATACGGTTTTGAATGCACAAAATGTTTAGAATCTGAAGTTAAATGAAGGTTGAATTGAATATGGAAGGTACATCCAGGGATGATTTCTTGTGGTTCTTGGTATTTCAGTGTTTGGTCAAAATAAATAATAACCTCAGCGTTCCTAAAAATATAACAGTAGCATAGTCTTTAATTTGCTTTTTAGACTGGATTAGAAGTATTTTTCTTTTGAGATTTAGTGATTCTTTTCCTGACACTTTGGAGTATGGAAAAAAATCAAAGTTAGAAATCACAGTCTGCAAGATTTCCAGGCCTGTTCCATTTGAATTACAGAGGCTTAAAGGCTTCATTTTCCTGAAGGAAATGATGTACATGTTTTCCTTTTCCTTCAATGAAAAATATCAAATTTCAGCTTAGAATAATAAACTCTGCTCTTATAAGACTTTGCCTATTAGATTTTTAAGAAATTATTATTTTATTTCTTTATTTCTGACTGTACCGGGCTCCTCTGTCTATAGCATTTTTCTTTTTCTTTTTTTTTCATCTCTGAACATAGGTTTTATTTAATGAAATTTAAAATTTAAATTTAAATTTTGCTCAATTTAACTGTCTGCAATAGTGCATGCCACGGTAGCCACTTTCAATTTTTTTTTTTTTTTATTTTACTTAACTTTACAATATTGTATTGCTTTTACTATACATCGAGATTTTCCATTGCTCGCGGGCTTTTCTCTAGTTGCAACGAGAGGGGGCTGCTTTCTACAGGCAGCATGAGAGCTTCTTGCTGTGGTGGCTTCTATTGTTTCTGAGCACAGGCTCTAGGGTGTGCAGACTCCAGTGAAGTGAAGTGAAGTGAAGTGAAGTGAAAGTCGCTCAGTTGTGTCTGACTCTTTGCGACCCCATGGACTATACAGTCCATGAAATTCTCCAGGCCAGAATACTGTAGTGGGTAGCCTTTACCTTCTCCAGGGGATCTTCCCAACCCAGGGATTGAACTGAGGTCTCCCGCATTGCAGGCGGATTCTTTACCAGATGAGCCACAAAGGAAGCCCGCAGACTCCAGTAGTTGCAATATATGGGCTAAGTAGTTGCACCTCCCTGGTTCTAGAGCACTGGCTCAGTAGTTGTAGTCCATGGGCTTAGCTGCCCTGCAGCATGTGGGATTTTCCCAGATCAGGGATCAAAACCATGTCTCCTGCATTGGCAAACAGATTCTTATCCACTGTGCCACTAGGGAGTCCCCCCACGCCCACCCCGTTAGATTTTATAGGGTAAAATGATACAGTTGGACTTGAATGTATCTTTCAAACAAAGAAAGAGGATCTTCAACTTTCTAATTAAGCTCAGGTCTTTTCAGTAGGGTCTGGTTGCCAGCTAATACAATTTCTCCTGGCCATAATTAAATCATTTCATTTTGGTACAGATTGTTTTCCTGAAATTTGAGCTGAATATCATCAGTCTAGGTGAAAGGCTTAACAGTTTTGACTTTGAAAAGTCTTCATGTAAGTCTGGCTACTGAGATTCTATATCATTAGTGAATTAAATATTTTTAGTCATGATGAAAATTTGAATTCAGAAAACAGTTGAGACTGTTAATTCTTAGCAGCCAGCAGCAGACAGAATTCTTTTGTCTGTAAGGGTGAGGAAGAATGGGAAATACAGTAGAATGGGACAGAGTAGAAGGCATACTTGAGTATATTTAATAAACTATATCCATGATTTACAGTGAAGGGCAGAGTTGGCATCTAGCTCGCTGTGGCATGCAGTCCTGGTTTTCTTGGTGAGTGAGTTTCCATCATCCAACTTGTTCCTCGAGGCTCATAAGAGTCACTTCCGTCTGTGCATGCATGCTCAGTCGTGTCTGACTCTGGACTATAGTCTGCCGGGCTCCTCTGTCTATAGGATTTTTCAGCAAGAATATTGGAGTAGGT
This sequence comes from Tragelaphus eurycerus, assembly GCA_935064755.1. Classification (NCBI taxonomy): domain Eukaryota; kingdom Metazoa; phylum Chordata; class Mammalia; order Artiodactyla; family Bovidae; genus Tragelaphus; species Tragelaphus eurycerus. The sequence continues at coordinate 18,671,227 of CAKXYN010000043.1, forward strand.
TACCATTTCCTCCTCCAGGGGATCTTCCCAACCCAGGGATTGAAAGGTTGTTGCTGAGTCATGAAAGATGCCGGGATTCTTGACCTCCAGAGGAGAAGAATTCAGTCTGGGACCAGAGACAGGGCTTGATTGCTCAGAGCTTTTGTGTAATAAAGTTTTATTAAAGTATAAAAGAGATAGAGAAAAGCTTCCGACATAGACATCAGAAGGGGGCAGAAAGAGTGCCCCCTGCTAGTCTTAAGCTGGATGTTATACAGCTACCAGCTACTAATTAGAGAAAGGAAATGTCTCAAAACTCAGAAACTGTCACCAGGCCCCTCACCCACTACATGCATTTTGAGATAACACTGGTACCAGGTGAGTCATCCAGGCCATAAAATGATTGACATGCATCTTGCAGAAAGGCAGGTTTCCAAGTAAATATACAGTTTCATTAACATAGATTGGGAGAACAATGTATGAGTAAAACATACTATTTGTTGAGCCCTTATCAGTTCTTTTTTTTTTTTTTTGTACAGTTCTTCTATGTATTCTTGCCATCTCTTCTTAATATCTTCTGCTTCTGTTAGGTCCATACCATTTCTGTCCTTTATTGAGCCCATCTTTGCATGAAATGGTCCTTTGGTATCTCTGATTTTCTTGAAGAGATCTCTAGTCTTTCCTGTTCTGTTGTTGTCCTCTATTTCTTTGCATTGATCACTGAAGAAGGCTTTCTTATCTCTTCTTGCTATTCTTTGGAACTCTGCATTCAGATATTTATATCTTTCCTTTTCTCCTTTGCTTTTCGCTTCTCTCCTCTTCACAGCTATTTGTAAGGCCTCCCCAGACAGCCATTTTGCTTTTTTGCATTTCTTTTCCATGGGGATGGTCTTGATCCCTGTCTCCTGTACAATGTCATGAACCTCATTCCATAGTTCATCAGGCACTCTATCTATCAGATCTAGGCCCTTAAATCTATTTCTCACTTCCACTGTATAATCATAAGGGGATTGATTTAGGTCATACCTGAATGGTCTAGTAGTTTTCCCTACTTTCTTCAATTTAAGTCTGAATTTGGCAATAAGGAGTTCATGGTCTGAGCCACAGTCAGCTCCCAGTCTTGTTTTTGCTGACTGTATAGAGCTTCTCCATCTTTGGCTGCAAAGAATATAATCAGTCTGATTTCGGTGTTGACCATCTGGTGATGTCCATGGTAGAGTCTTCTCTCGTGTTGTTGGAAGAGGGTGTTTGCTATGACCAGTGCATTTTCTTGGCAAAACTCTATTAGTCTTTGCCCTGCTTCATTCTGTATTTCAAGGCCAAATTTAGCTGTTACTCCAGGTGTTTCTTGACTTCCTACTTTTGCATTCCAGTCCCCTATAATGAAAAGGACATCTTTTTTGGGTGTTAGTTCTAAAAGGTCTTGTAGGTCTTCACAGAACCGTTCAACTCCAGCTTCTTCAGCATTGCTGGTTGGGGCATAGACTTGGATTACTGTGATATTGAATGGTTTGCCTTGGAAATGAACAGAAATCATTCTATCCTTTTTGAGATTGCATCCAAGTACTGCATTTCAGATACTCTTGTTGACCATGATGGCTACTCCATTTCTCCTGAGGGATTCCTGTGTGAACTTCCTGATGTTCAAGCTGGTTTTAGAAATTCAGTGGATCAAATTGCCAACATCTGCTGGATCATGCAAAAAGAAAGAGAGTTCCAGAAAAACATTTATTTCTGTTTTATTGACTATGCCAAAACCTTTGATTGTGTGGATCACAATAAACTGTGGAAAATTCTGAAAGAGATGGGACTACCAGACGACCTGATCTGCCTCTTGAGAAATTTGTATGCAGGTCAGGAAGCAACAGTTAGAACTGGACATGGAACAACAGACTGGTTCCAAATAAGAAAAGGAGTACGTCAAGGCTGTATATTGTCACCCTGTTTATTTAACTTATATGCAGATTTCATCATGAGAAACCTGGACTGGAAGAAACACAAGCTGGAATCAAGATTGCTGGGAGAAATATCAATAACCTCAGATATGCAGATGACACCACCCTTATGGCAGAAAGAGAAGAGGAACTCAAAAGCCTCTTGATAAAAGTGAAAGTGGAGAGTGAAAAAGTTGGCTTAAAGCTCAACACTCAGAAAACGAAGATCATGGCATCCGGTCCCGTCACTTCATGGGAAATAGATGGGGAAACAGTGGAAACTGTGTCAGACTTTATTTTGGGGGGCTCCAAAATCACTGCAGATGGTGACTGCAGCCATGAAATTAAAAGACGCTTACTCCTTGGAAGGAAAGTTATGACCAACTTAGAGAGCATAGTCAAAAGCAGAGACATTATTTTGCCAACAAAGGTTTGTCTAGTCAAGGCTATGGTCTTTCCTGTGGTCATGTATGGATGTGAGAGTTGGACTGTGAAGAAGGCTGAGCACCAAAGAATTGATGCTTTTAAACTGTGGTGTTGGAGAAGACTCTTGAGAGTCCCTTGGACTGCAAGGAGATCCAACCAGTCCATTCTGAAGGAGATCAGCCCTGGGATTTCTTTGGAAGGAATGATGCTAAAGCTGAAACTCCAGTACTTTGGCCACCTCATGTGAAGAGTTGACTCATTGGAAAAGACTCTGATGCTGGGAGGGATTGGGGGCAAGAGGAGAAGGGGACGACAGAGGATGAGATGGCTGGATGGCATCACTGACTCGATGGACGTGAGTCTAAATGACCTCTGGGAGTTGGTGATGGACAGGGAGGCTTGGCGTGCTGCAGTTCATGGGGTTGCAAAGAGTCGGACCGGACTGAGCAACTGATCTGATCTGATCTGATCTGATCAGTTCTGTGTCTTAAGTGGAACCAACTTGGAGAAAGTCAGAATCTAGGGTAAATACATAGTTCATTAACGTAGCTTAAGAAAAATATTTACATAGGAAAAATGCATTGGTTAGCTCAAGGTTTAAGAAAAGTTAAGTTCAGGTGGAACCAGGTGTCATCATGGCAACACAAAGTTTTAAGAGAAACCTCCTTTTAAATTTGTATAGAGAAGGGAAAAATATCTAACACTTGTAGTTTGTTTCCTCCTGCCGCTTAAGAAAGAGATAAAAAACGTCTGACCCTTGCACTCTGTTTCCTCTGTTTGGAGACCCCTAGCCTTCCTGCCTGTTACCCCCTCACAATCAAACCGGTGTCTCCTGTGTCTCCCACATTGCAGATGGATTCTTTACCCACTAAGCCATTAGGGAAACCCATGAGTCACTGCTACTTCTCGTTGCCCATCCTGTTCATTCTCTGGCATATTAATAAAAATATTTATAATGCTGATATACAGGATTAAATGAGTGTAATTTTCCACATTAGGTAGTGGTTTAAACCATTAGGAAAAACAGTTATAAGAGTAAATCAAGCAGTTTCTAAAATGGGGGAAGAATGGGTTTTTGTGCCCAACTGAGCGCCGAAGAATTGATGCTTTTGAACTGTGGTGTTGGAGAAGACTCTTGAGAGTCCCTTGGACTGCAAGAAGATCCAACCAGTCCATTTTGAAGGAGATCAGCCCTGGAATTTCTTTAGAAGGAATGATGCTAAAGCTGAAACTCCAGTATTTTGGCCACCTCATGCGAAGAGTTGACTCATTGGAGAAGACTCTGATGCTGGGAGGGATTGAGGGCAGGAGGAGAAGGGGACGACAGAGGATGAGATGGCTGGATGGCATCACTGACTCGATGGATGCGAGTCTGAGTGACCTCCGGGAGCTGGTGATGGACAGGGAGGCCTGGCGTGCTGCGGTTCATGGGGTCGCAAAGAGTCGGACACGACTGAGCGACTGATCTGATCTGATCTGCATCTATGCCATGAAGTGGTAAGCTGGTATTTGTCACTGTTCTTGATCCTTTCTTTTGAGAATTAAAACACAGCACTCTTTTGATTTGCAGAGAGAGTTCACTAGTGGAAAATATCTGTAATAAACTCATGACTAAGTTTGGAATGGAAATGTCAACACAGACATGGTTTTCTATATTTATGAGTATTAGTTATACTGAGTATTCCTTCATATCATACATTAACACTTTAGCAATTGACAACTACTTATTTTTCTACCACAGCTTTCCTGGAACATAGCTCAGAACAAGAAAATAAGCATAGAAGGCCTCCCTCTGATCATTCAAAGTAGAGAGTGTAAAGTCTATGTCCCAATTCAAAGTAAAGCCCTTTGGGCCCTTACCCCAAAGTCTGTTTTTAAAAATTATTATTTTAGACATAATGTTAGTATAGTTGTTGAAATGAAGAGCACAGCTGATCAGAAGCAGTGAATTAAGACTGGGCAGTGAGGCTGCAGAGCCCTCGTAGCAGAGAGGAGTGACAGCCGGAGCCCAGTGGTGACTACTGAAAGTGCAAAGCAGTCAAGACTGAAGCAAAAATAAAAATGCAGAGACAGTTAAGGTACAGACAATGATCTTTTATGCTTTAGTGGCCCCTGGCCTCCTTCCTATATTGTGGAATGGTGTGAGAATGAAGCCTCGTGTTAATCAAATGGCATGGTGTAGACTTTTAGAAGCTTCTTGAATGGGTCATTAAGAAAAGCCTAGATTAGGGGACTCCCTGGTGGTCCAGTGGCTAAGACTCCATGTTCACAATGCAGGGGGCCCTGGTTCGATTCCTGGGTGAGGAACTAGATCCCACATGCTGCAACTAAGAGTTTGCAAGCCACAACTAATAAAAAGATCCTGCGTGCCACAACTAAAGGTTCCACATGCCTCGATGAAGATTCAAGATCCCTTGTGCTGCAACTGAGACTCAGCACAGCCATATTAAATACATTTATATATATATATATATGGAAAAGACTAGATAACACTAGGTTAACTCAGACAGTTAAGAGTCTGCCTGCAATGCAGGAGACCCAGGTTTGATCCCTGGGTCAGGAAGATCCCCTGGAGAAGGGAATGGCTACCCACTCCAGTATTCTTGTCTGGAAAATTCCAGAGACAGAGAGGCCTAGCAGGCTACAGTCCATGGGATCACCAAGAGTTTGACACAACTAACAACAACTATGTTTATAGAATAAAGAGCAAGGTGTGACACTTCCCTTTATTCTACAAAGATTTTCTCCCCCTCCTCTCTACCTTCTCTTTCTCTTTCGCCTCCTCTTTCACATTTTTGGAATTTAAAGTGAGTTAACTTTGCTTATTAGGAAAATTAACTTTGGGGAGTGACTTTATTTTCTGTTAATTTTAATTAATTAGAAATTATTCTCACTTAAAATAAATAATGTAAATTATTTATTCTGTATTTCGTATTCACATTTTTGTTTACGAACACTAAGATAACTATCACAGGTGTGTCTTCATAAGTTTTCATAAATACATTATATTTTATTTACCTTGAATTTCAGAAGTTTCTACTATTTGGGGAAATGTGTCAGAATTTGTGGAACGGCAGCTATTCTTACACAAGGTAAGATTTATACTTTAATTTTAACAGGACATCAAAGAATGTTTCCTCCTTAGTCTCCAATAGTTTTGCTGGGAGCAAGATAGCAGATTTTAGAGCCATCCAGTGTAACCTGCAGTCTTGTGATTTTTATGATGCACACACTTAGGACTTGTGGTTGGTGATTTAACCCTTTAAATCTACCAACCAATCAAGACACGGATTTCACCCTTAGGTAAGGAATGTGAAAGTTCTGCTGTTCCAGTGATAGGAAGTGTATTGCTGATCAGTCCAGGTGTGTATAGAAGAAGTAGGTGAATTTTGTTCATCTGTGATCTGGTAGTTCCTGGTGTGGCTATAGAAGGATATGATGCTTCTTGTCTTGCCTCCTTGCAGGGAATGGATTTTAATTGAAATGTAAGAAGGCAGTCAGGGACTGAACTCTACTTGCCAAAAATGAGAACCTTTGTCCAGGGATGGGCTATTTCTTCCCATCAAGTCTTGAGTTTGGATGCCACAGAACTGAACAGAGATGTTGGGAGTTTGGAGGATGCTGGGGTATTGTGAAACATTTATATCCTACTCAGAGGTCCCAATATGAGAACCTTTGATCTGAATTCATCCATGAAATCTATTTTGTTTGATCTGATAATTTGAGTCATCAGAACTTAAAATTGGTGGAGTTTGTACAATTTTTTTTTCCTTGAACAATCAGCTGATTAACAAAATCAGTTTTTGTTCAGTACATGTGACACTTGGCTGAAGCTGACAAGGGTCTCTCCCCTTTAGATGGGGCATGCACTCCTTAGCCATCACATTCTCTGGCTCAGTACCTTCACTCACTTGCATCCTTTCTTGGCTCCTGTAGCATTTGACTTTTTAACCTTTGATGTATGATGTTTTCAGGAAGACAGAGCTCTAGAGTGAGAGCCAAAATCTTTTGCTTCTGTGCATTAAACAAGATCACCACACTGCAGCACGTATCTTGGATGTTTTGGGTTGTCTGATTTTAAGTGAGGGACATTAAACCTACCATAAAGAATGAGAGGGACTTCCTTGGTGGTCCAGTGGTTAATCCTCCATGCTCTCAATGCCAGGAGCTTGGGTTTGATCCCTGTTTAGGGCTCTAGATCCCACATGCCATAACTAAAAGATCCCATATGCAGCAGCGAAGATCAAGACACTGTGTGCCACAACTAAGATCTGGCATAGACAAATAAATAGATAAATTTTTTTTTAAAAGAGAAAGAGAATGAGGAAGCAGAAATTCTCCCCCCCTGATGGCAAGGGATTAAAATTTAAAATGTCACACAATTTCAGTCAGTTCAGTTCAGTCGCTCAGTCATGTCCGACTCTGCACCACCATGGACTGCAGCACGCCAGGCATCCCTGTCCATCACCAACTCTCGGAGCTTGCTCGAACTCATGCCCATTGAGTTGGTGATGTGGCCAAAGTATTGGAGTTTCAGCTTCAGCATCAGTTCTTCCAATGAACACTCAGGACTGATTTCCTTTAGGATTGACTGGTTGGATCTCTTAAGGGTCTTTCCCAACATCACAGTTCAAAAGCATCAATTCTTTGGCACTCAGCTTTCTTTATAGTCCAACTCTCACATCCATACATGACTACTGAAAAAAACATAGCTTTGACTAGATGGACCTTTGTTGGCAAAGTAATGTCTCTGCTTTTTAATATGCTATCTAGGTTGTCATAGCTTTTCTTTTAAGGAGCAAGTGTCTTTTAATTTCATGGGTGCAGTCACTATCTGCAGTGATTTTGAAACCCCCCAAATAAAGTCTGTCACTGTCTCAACTGTTTTCCCATCTATTTGCCATGAAGTGGTGGGACCAGATGCCATGATCTTAAGTTTTCTGAATGTTGAATTTTAAGCCAACTTTTTCACTCTCTTCTTTCACTTTCATCAAGAGGCCCTTTAGTTCTTCGCTTTCTACCATAAGGGTGGTATCATCTGCGTATCTGAGGTTATCAATATTTCTCCCAGCAATCTTGATTCCAGCTTGTGCGTCATCTAGCCTGGCATTTCGCATGATGTACTCTGAATATAAGTTAAATAAACAGGGTGACAGTATACAGCCTTGATGTACTCCTTTCCCGATTTGGAACCAATCTGTTGTTTCATGTCTGGTTCTAACTGTTGCTTCTTGACCTGCATACAGATTTCTCAGTAGGCAGGTAAGGTGGTCTGGTATTTCCATCTCTTTTTAGGACAAGAGTAATCTTCAGTTCAGTTCAGTTCAGTTCAGTTGCTCAGTCGTGTCTGATTCTTTGCGACTCCATGAATCATAGCATGCAAGGCCTCCCTGTCTATCACCAACTCCTGGAGTTCACTCAAACTCATGTCCATCAAATCAGTGATGCCATCCAGCCATCTCATCCTCTGTTGTCCCCTTCTCCTCCTGCCCCCAATCCCTCCCAACATCAGGGTCTTTTCCAATGAGTCAACTCTTCACATGAGGTGGCCGAAGTAGTGGAGTTTCAGCTTCAGCATCAGTCCTTCCTATGAACACCCAGGACTGATCTCCTTTAGGATGGACTGGTTGGATCTCCTTGCAGTCCAAGGGACTCTCAAGAGTCTTCTCCAGCACCACAGTTCAAAAGCATCAATTCTTCAGCGCTCAGCTTTCTTCACAGTCCAACTCTCACATCCATACATGACTACTGGAAAAACTATAGCCTTGACTAGACGGATCTTTGTTGGCAAAGTAATCTTAGATAAAGATTAAAAGCAGCTATGGCATCCATACATTTTTAAAGAACATATTTATTTATTTGACTATACCAGGTCTTAGTAGTGGCATGTGGGATACAGTTCCTCCACCAGGGATCAAACCCAGGCCCCCTGCACTGGGAGAGCACAGGGTCTTAGCCGCTGGACCACAGGGAAGTCCCCATACATGTTTTCTTAGCCCTCACAGCTTTTGAATGAGATGGAGATGATGGATCAGAAAAGCACTGTGGATTGAGATATTACATTTTATACTTCTTTGAAAACTTAGAGTCATGAAATACTAAAGCTGTAATGGGTCATAAAAAGCATTGAATTTTAAGGCACACGCTTAAATTTCTTCATGTGCTTTGGGATAACAGTGCTAAGGATTATTTTTCTTTACATTTCAGTGAATTCTTTCTGTTGATTTTTTTTTTTCCCTTTGTCTTTTCAGGGAGTTCAGATTCCAGGACTTGGAACTTTCACTTTCATGAGACAAAAGCTTGAGGTGGGAAACAAGAAGTTTTTCCCAATTCAGAGGCCCGTGTTTGTCATGGCAGAGAAGTTAGTACAGATCCATGGACTCAAACAAAACAGAGTATGTACTCCTGGTAAGTAGATTTTATTTTAAGACTTTCCCAGAATGTGACTAGCCAGGGGATGAAAATGAAAGGACAATGCTTGGCCAATTGTTGCTTTACTGGTTTCTGCTTTGAGAAGCTCTCTTTTCATGTGATACCTTTGTCAGAGGGAGAGGCTGAGGTAGGGAATAATATACAGTCTTTTTGCAGGTCATTTTCAACCTCAGAAGCTCAAGGCCGGATGTGACATCAAGGCAAATTTATATAAAAGCCACATCACTGAGTCATGCAGATTTTATTCGTGTTTCAGATCTAAGAAATTAAAAGTGGTTGTAAAGAAGAGAAAGTTAATTAGGGTTACTGGTTGGAAGAATCACAGTTAATATCAACTGGGAAAAGATCAACTGTGTTTCTATTGTATATCACCTAAATTATTGAAATTTAAACGTTGTTAGAAGGTTAATGGAGAAGGCAATGGCACCCCACTCCTGTACTCTTGCCTGGAAAATCCCATGGATGGAGGAGCCTGTAGGCCGCAGTTCATGTGGTCGCTAACAGTCAGACATGACTCAGTGACTTCACTTTCCCTTTTCACTTTCATGCATTGAAGAAGGAAATGGCAACCCACTCCAGTGTTCTTGCCTGGAAAATCCTAGGGATGGGGAAGCCTGGTGGGCTGCCGTCTATGGGGTTGCACAGAGTCAGACATGACTGAAGCGACTTAGCAGCAGGTTAATAATTCTGTAAAGACTTAATACCTTATACACCTCTCACATCCTAAAATCTTCCTTCTTTCCTTTGCTTCCTATTCCCTTCTTCCCTCCTTCCTTTTTCCCTTCCACAAATATTTACTAAGGGCCAGCGACATGGCAGGCCTTGTCCCAGGTGCTAGAGACATGGGGGGAGACAGGACACCTTCCCCAGGATACTTGCCTTCCAGTTTCAGGGTGTGGCTTTGTGTGATACCTGCTCTGGTTACTTGGGGTGGGAGGGTTCCCTCCTAATTTCTGGTTGTGTTCCTTTTGACTTTCCTTATCATGCTCTCCTGCATCTGACTTATATCTGGATGAAGAGAGTTCGTCTACCCCCAACGCCAACAAAGTGAAAAGATTGGAACTTGTCTTTATGTTAACATCTCTGGAAGTTAATTTGCAGAGTAACTTTCTACCAAAACATGATATATTGGAAAAACAAATACCAACAAGCTATACTTAGAATTTGTTATGCCTGTATTCTGTATGGTAAATTTGATGGATTTTTCTTTTTTTTTTTTTTTTTATGAGATGATATACATTTTTATTTTTATTTTTTTTTTCATTTTGCTTAACTTTACAATATTGTATTGCTTTTACTATACATCGAGATGGATCTGCCACCAGTATACACGTGTTCCCCATCCCTCCTCCCTCCCCCCTCCCCACACCATCCCTCCAGGTCGTCTCAGTGCTCCAGCCCCAGGCATCTGTTATTCGGCATCGTACCTGGACTGACGACTCATTTCAGATATGATATTATACATATTTCAATCATTTAAAATTTATTTATTTTTGACTACACTGGGTCTTCATTGCTTTGTGTGGGCTTTCTCTTTCAACAAGAGAGAATGAAAAGCTTGTCTGTAGCACAGTGTAGAAAGCTAATTGTGCTTGTTCTGAACAAAAACATTCTACTTTTAGGGAAAATTTAATTGAGCATTAAAGAGTACAACTAAAGGCTTCACAGGTACAGTTCTGTTTTTAAGTATTAAGTGAGAATCAAGTGATTATTTGTGAGTGTGTATGCTGTGTCTTTGTTATAATCTCCAATTCTTTCCTCTCCCCCTTTCTCCTCTAGGTGATATCCCAATAGTTCCACTTAATTTTGTCATGATATCCTTGGAGGGTCCATTTAGCAGAGATATAGTGGAAGGATGTGTGAAGGAGACACTGCTTTTTTTGTCACGATCCATTTCCATCAAACAAAATGTGGAGTTTACATTCAAAGGAATCGGGGTCCTCATGATCAAAGACAGCAAAGTCAAGATGAGATTCTATAAGGACTTCCTTTGTACAATGGATGGAAGCGGGGCTTTGGCGAAAGCCCTAGCAAATGTAAATTACTGTTTTCCTTCTCCTAACCCCTTTCTGAATCTGTAAATGTGTTATCTTTAAGATTGACAAGAGCTTCCCTGGTGGCTCAGTGGTAAAGAATCTGCCTGCCAATACAGGAGATGCAGGTTCAATCCCTGGGTCGGGAAGATCCCCTGGAAGAGGAAATGGCAACCTACTCCAGTATTCTTATCTGGAAAATCCCACGGACAGAGGGACCTGGTGGGCTACAGTCCAGCGGGTCATAAAGAGTCAGACAGGACTTAGCAACTAGAACAACAACAAGGTTGACATATTTTAAATGACAGTTACCCTAAGTCAAAGAAGTGCTTGTTTATAGATGATTAACTCTTTGACAAAAAAGTTAGAAGGGTTAAGGAACTAAGTTTTGTGTCAATGCTAACCGAAAAATTATAAACAGTAGTAGAAACTCATGAACATTTTATAGGATAGTAAGGATAGTACCTTATAGTTTAAAAAGTTTTTTTTCTGCATATATTATTTCATTTGACTCTCAAAACATTATAAAACCCAGAATTATTATCCTGATTGTACCAGTGAGAAAAATGGGGTTCAGAGAGGCTGTGTGGGAACCTGAAGTCTGGGAGTTCAGCAGTGGAACTGAAATTTAAGCCAAGACTTCCTAATTACTCTTTTTGTGCCGATTACACTATTTTATTTTAATGAAAGTCTACAGAAAAATCTAATTCAAGTCATAGAAATGTATATTGAGCTTTTAATTTGCATTGTTTAGAAGAAATTTCATAGTTGACCATTCATTGTTAACTGATACAGCTGGTGTGACCTTCATGCTAAGTTGGACATTGCAGACTTTAAGGAGGCAGTGAAACAATCCTTCAACAGGGCTAACTGAAACTCTTTTTTTTTTTTTTTTCAATTTATTTTAGTTGGAGGCTAATTACTTTACAATATTGTGGTGGTTTTTGCCATACATTGATATGAATCAGCCATGGGTGTACATGGGTTCCCCATCCTGACCCTCCCTCCCACCTGCCTCCCCATCCCATCCCCCAGGGTCATCCCAGTGCACCAGCCCTGAGCGCCCTGTCTCATGCATCAAACCTGGACTGGCGATCTGTTTCACATATGATAATATACATGTGTCAAGGCTATTCTCTCAGATCATCCCACCCTCGCCTTCTCCTACACAGTCCAAAAGACTGTTCTATACATCTGTGTCTCTTTTGCTATCTTGCATATGGGGTTATCATTACCATCTTTCTAAATTCCACATATATGTGTTAGTATACAGTATGGGTGGTTTTCTTTCTGGCTTATTTCACTCTGTATAATAGGTTCCAGTTTCATCCACCTCATTAGAACTGATTCAAATGTATTCTTTTTAATGGCTGAGTAATATTCCATCATGTATATGTACCACAGCTTTCTTATCCATTCATCTGCTGATGGACATCTAGGTTGCTTCCATGTTCTGGCTATTATAAACAGTGCTGCGATGAACATTGGGGTACACGTGTCTCTTTCAATTCTGGTTTCCCCGGTGTGTGTGCCCAGCAGTGGGATTGCTGGGTCATATGGCAGTTCTATTTCCAGTTTTTTAAGGAATCTCCACACTGTTCTCCATAGTGGCTGTACTAGTTTGCATTCCCACTAACAGTGTAAGAGGGTTCCCTTTTCTCCACACCCTCTCCAGAATTTATTGTTTGTAGATTTTTGGATAGCAGCCATTCTGACCGTTGTGAGATGGTACCTCATTGTGGTTTTGATTTGCATTTCTCTGATAATGAGTGATGTTGAGCATCTTTTCATGTGTTTGTTAGCCATCTGTATGTCTTCTTTGGAGAACTGTCTGTTTAGTTCTTTGGCCCACTCTTTGATTGGGTCATTTATTTTTCTGGAATTGAGCTTCAGGAGTTGCTTGTATATTCTTTAGATTAATTATTTGTCAGTTGCTTCGTTTGCTATTATTTTCTCCCATTCTGAAGGCTGTCTTTTCACCTTGCTTATAGTTTCCTTTGTTGTGCAAAAGCTTTTTAAGTTTGATTAGGTCCCATTTGTTTAGTTTTGCTTTTATTTCCAGTATTCTGGGAGGTGGGTCATAGAGGATCCTGTTGTGATGTATGTCAGAGAGTGTTTTGCCTATGTTTTCCTCTAGGAGTTTTATAGTTTCTGGTCTTACATTTAGATCTTTAATCCATTTTGAGTTTATTTTTGTTTACGGTGTTAGAAAGTGTTCTAGTTTCACTCTTTTACAAGTGGGTGACCAGTTTCCCCAGTACCACTTGTTAAAGAGATTGTATTTAATCCATTGTATATTCTTGCCTTCTTTGTCAAAGATAAGGTGTCCATAGGTGCATGGATTTATTTCTGGACTTTCTATTTTGTTCCATTGATCTATATTTCTATCTTTGTGCCAGTATGATACTGTCTTGATGACTGTAGCTTTGTAATAGTGCCTGAAATCAGGCAGGTTGATTCCTCCAGTTCCATTCTTCTTTCTCAAGATTGCTTTGGCCTATTCAAGGTTTTTTGTATTTCCATACAAATTGTGAAATTATTTGTTCTAGTTCTGTGAAAAATCCCATTGGTAGTGTGATAGGGATTGCATTGAATCTATAGATTGCTTTGGGTAGTATACTCATTTTCACTATATTGACTCTTCCAATCCATGAACATGGTATATTTCTCCATCTATTTGTGTCCTGTTTGATTTCTTTCATCAGTGGTTTATAGTTTTCTATATATAGGTCTTTAGTTTCTTTAGGTAGATATATTCTTAAGTATTTCTTTCTTTTCATTGCAATGGTGAATGAAATTGTGAAACTCTTTTTTAAAACCTTTTATTTTGTTTTGGGGTATAGCTGATTAACAGTGTTGTGATAGTTTCAGGTGAACAGTGAAGGGATTTGTCCATACATATACATGTATCCATTCTCCCCCAAACTCCCTTCCCATCCAGGCTGTCACGTAGCATTGAGCAGAGTTCTAGGTGCTATATGTACAAGTAGGTCCTTGCTGAGAACTAATTGAATCTCAATGTACTAATTTGGGATGGATGAACTGGATTATCATGAATGTTATATAATCTTGTGACCCATAGAACAAAAGCCTGACTTTCTTATTTTAAAATGAAAGAGCTATGAAAGAAAATGTTATACATGTGGTTTAATTCTCCCTTCTGATTTCTCCTTTTGTGGTGCTCTGAGATTGGTGTTTAGGAGATGCAGTCATGCATACTTAGGCCCTTGGTGTTTTCTCCACATCCTGACTTCATACAGGATGGCTCAGAGGGATGCCAACCCTGTGTGTGCAGAGTGGAGACACACACACGAGTATCACCCTCTCGTTTTTATTAAAACACGGGCAGGATGTGCAAAATCAGAAACAAGGCCAAAGTGCTGCTCCATCTCTCACCCTCAGGGATTCTGCAGAGCTTTGTAAGCTTCGATACATGTTTAAAAGACAGGATAATGCTGTGTTTGGCCTGCTGCACTCTAAGATGTACCTTTTAAGGAGAGTTTTCCAAAAGAACTGCTCTTGATGGATATCCTATAAAAAAAGCTCTATAGGCCAAAGTACATAGTTGTGTTAAAGGACCTAAGAAGTAGTCTGGCTGGAAAGAAGCAGCTTTAAAACTGCCTCAAAGTTTTTAATCATGGAACTTTAGGTTGAATCAATATTCGTTAATGCCTGTAAAACACATTTTGGGAAAGTGCTGTAAAGTTGTGAGTGACTGTTCTTTCCCTAAGTGTTCCATAACGTAAACCCGACTGCTGTCTTACAGAAGAGTTCTCTTAGGAAGTTGTATGCTAATTTCAGTGATGCTGCTTTAGCTCAAAATGTTTTTAAAACTTAGATCTTTAGAATCTCCTTCAAAGCCTTTTGTAAGTCAGAATCATTAATCCAAAAAGAATAATTTTACATGTTATTCTATACTAGTATAATTTAATAATGTGATTTATTATATGTATACGATTATTAAATATTTTATAAATTATATTATCAATACAATTTGTAAGTTATAATAAATATATATTATATATAATAATTATAATTGTCACTATTTGTGGAGTGCTTTTATGTGCTAGCCACTTATATATGCTATGCTATGCTATGCTAAGTCACTTCAGTCGTGTCCGACTCTGTGTGACCCCATAGACAGCAGCCCACCAGGCTCGCCCGTCCCTGGGATTCTCCAGGCAAGAACACTGGAGTGGGTTGCCATTTCCTTCTCCAATGCGTGAAAGTGAAAAGAGACAGTGAAGTCACTCAGTCATGTCTGACTCTTAGCGACCCTATGGACTACAGCCTACCAGGCTCCTCTGTCCATGGGATTTTCCAGGCAAGAGTACTGGAGTGGGGTGCCATTGCCTTCTCCGGCCACTTATATATAGTATCTTCTAAAAGTCCTGTGAATTTGATCCCACATATCTAGGATCTAAAGCTTTATAGCTGTTGTTGTTCAGTCCATCAGTCATGTCTGACTCTTTGTGACCCCATGGACTGCAGCATGCCAGTCTTCCCTGTCCTTTGTTATCTTCTGGAGCTTGCTCAAACTCATGTCCCTTGAGTGGATGATGCCATCCAACCATCTCATCCTCTGTCACTCCTTTCTCCTTTTGCCCTCAGTCTTTCCCAGTGTCAGGGCTTTTCTGATGAGTCAGCTCTTTGCATCAGCTGGCCAAAGTATTGGAGATTCAGCATCAGTCCTTCCAAAGAATATTCAGGGTTGATTTCCTTTAGGATTAACTGGTTTGATTTCTTGCTGTTAGCAGTGTGGGGATTTAAACATGAGGATAGCTGACTCTGAAGTCCTTCTGTCAGCTACCCAGTTTTAGAGTTATTTGGGTCAAGAGTGGAACTAGCCAGCTTGCTCATATTCCTGAGAGTTTCAAGAAGTTGGCTGTCCTCTTAAAGATGAGGAACTGTCAACCCTGAGGGCAGTTTCCAAGGAGGAAATGGTTTGAGAAAAGGCAGCATCAATGAAATTGGGATGGGACCAAGCAAGGTGACTTCTTTGATAAATTAGATGATTCTTCATTGGATGTTAAATTCTAGACTTTAAGCCCTAAACAGAAATAACAGTGGAGGGTATCATGGTAGTCTGAGGCCTTCGAGCAGCCTGTGGCTCTGATTGTCTGTGTCCTGGACCACAGCCCAAATGTAACCTGTCTTTTTCCCTGTCCCCAGAGGCCTGACACGGTGGACTCAGTGTTGTCTAGCAGAGAGAACTTGGGGAAGCGACCCGGTAGCGTGCTTGCATTTCCAAGGTCAGTGCTTTCCTCTATAGTTTCCTCCGGGCGTGGCCGTCCTTGCCGACCTGTTGATGGAATTGGACAGTGTTTCGCACCTGAGTTTTCTAGCTCATGCTCCATCTAGTGCAGCTCTCTCTTGCTCTCTCTCTGTGTTCCAGCAAATGAGTTTATTGCATGCACTTTCTGTAGTTAAGTTAATAAACAATGGACACTTAGAATACTTTTTTTTTTTAAATACTCTTGGTTCCCTGGGAATTCTCTTACTGCCTCCCACCAACCTTAGTCCTTGTAAGTATCAGTAAAATTTTTCTCATCCACTAGGCTTTCTTCTACCTTTCACCCCTTCCTCTGACCTAGTCCCTTCCTCATCATGCACTCTAGACTAACAGCTGTCTAAGATTTGACTTTTACCACGGAAGGGGCTAGAAAGACAAAGTACAGCTTCACCCCAACAGCATAGTATTTTCGATGGCTGCTGATGCTGCTGAATATAATAATGATAATTATAACAACAATGATAATATTATAATGACAATAATAATAGCAATCATCTATGGAGCACTTACTAGTTGCCAGATATTGTTAAGCCCTTTCTTAATAGTCTTGCATTTAATCTTACTACAACCACTTGAGATATATATTATAATTTTATAGAGGAGCAAAATTAATTATAATTTTAATTCTATTTTTAATTAAAAATTTTATTGAAGTATAGTTCATTTGCAATGTTGTGTTAGTTTTAGGCGTTCAGCATGTAGTTTTAATTATTTTTTTCTTTTAACTAGTGAAGTATCTCTTCCGTTAGTTCAGCTGCTCAGTTGTGTCCAACTCTTTGCGACCCCATGGACTGAAGCATGCCAGGCCTCCCTGTCCATCACCAACTCCCAGAGTTTACTCAAACTCATGTCCACTGAGTCAGTGATGCCATCCAACCACCTCTGTCGTCCCCTTCTCCTCCTGCCTTCACTCTTTCCCAGCATCAGGGTCTTTTCCAATGAGTCAGTTCTTTGCATCAGGTGGCCAAAGTATTGGAGTTTCAGCTTCAGCATCACCAATCCTTCCAGTGATATTCAGGACTTATTTCCTTTCGGATGGACTGGTTGGATCTCCTTGCTGTCCAAGGGCCCCTCAAGAGTCTTCTCCGACACCACAGTTCAAAAGCATCAATTCTTCAGCGCTCAGCTTTCTTAATAGTCCAACTCTTACATCAATACATGACTACTAGAAAAACTGTAGCTTTGACTACATGGACCTTTGTTGGCAAAGTAATGTCTCTGCTTTTTAATATGCTGTCTAGGTTGGTCATAATTTTTCTTCCAAAGAGAAAGCATCTTTTAATTTCATGGCTGCAGTCACATCTGCAATTACAGGATGCAGTATTAAAAGCACTGCAATAGAAGTCAGGAGACTTGGGTTTTATTTCCAGTTTGGTCGTTACTTACCCATTATGAGCTCTTAATCATATTTTTAATCTTAATTGCTGTGCCACTAACTACTATGCATTTTGGGTAAAGGAAATTTGGGAAATAGTAAACTATTTCCCAAAATAGTTTTCTCATTTTTTTTGTCTCAGAGTATTTTTTCTTTTTTTTTTTTTTTTTTTTTTTGGTGGGGCTGGGGTGTGCGTTTGTGACATCCTCTTCCGTTTGTTGGTTTGGAACCAGTCCTTCCTGGAAAAGCTATATGATACAGACCTCAGCAGAATCAGTGGGAGGGGGAGAATAAGCCTTAAAATTAATTAGTCCAGCCTCTTCATCTTCCAGATGAAATGATTACGCAGCAGGGGGGCCAAGTTGGAAATAAAACCGTGGCCCCTGACTGTCATTAAACATAAATCCATGGATTCAAAATAACTTTATTTTGATTGTATTTGGGGAGGCAAATTTGGCTGTCCCCTTGGACATAGTTTGGCTTAAGCACTCCAGGAGGGAAATAATTGCAGTTAGTTAAGGGACAGATGGACGGTCCTGTCGATTAGACAGCCTGGCAATGGACAGGAGGACTCCAATCCTCAAAGCAACTGTAGGCGTTTCCTTTATGTGAAGCTTGGCCTCGGAATCTACTCCAAGCACCATGCCCGCCCCACCCTTCCTTCCCACCTCTAACCCAGTACCCCATTCCTGGGACCAGAGAAGAGCTGCAGTTACTGACATCAACTGAACAAACCCCTTCCCCTTCGTCTTTGTAAGCCCCTCACTTTTGCCTGGGGAGAGGATGGAGCAGTGAGGAGGAGGAAGAGGGAGGAGAGGACTGCTCACTTCTGGGCATACCCTGCCTACCAGTCCCTGAATCCATGCCTCCAAGTTATCCAGTGGCCACCATCCACTGTTTCAGGACTGTGGCATCTGCTTACAGAGCTAGAAAAGACAAATGAATTCAAGCTGAAATAAAACACAAAAACTTTAATCCAGGCCTTCAGAGCAGTTTATCTATATAAGAGCTTCTTTGGGGTCCTCACTATAGTGGGGGAGAGTCTTGGTTGGCTCCCAGGCTTAACCTCAAAGAGAATGAGTCCATGATTTGTACTCAGCAAATAAAAGCACTTCCCCTCATTGAGACACGTAAGCTTATTTCATTCAGAATCCATCAGCTAACTTGGCTGCTTCTCAGAATTAAGAGATTTACACATTTGCCTATGGACACATCTTGGCTCATTCCAGGATTGAGCTCAAGGAGACGGAGAACAAAGCACCTATGGAGACCATTGCAGAAGAAGATGGACAGAATGAACAGAAGAAAGACAAGTTAAAAGACCAGTCAGACAAAGAAGAGGGTGTCCCAGGTGGGTCATTGATTTCTGGGTATAATCTGTGACTCTTTACTACTTGTGAGCCACGCCATATTGTTTAGCAGCTCTGATGGCCAAAATAAAGTTCATTTCGTGAATATCACTGTATTCTTCTCTCTAACAAACATCTCCTATTCTTGGAATCCTGTATCTCACCCTAACCACTTTATGACACTCAGACTTTAGACTGTGATCTCTTTGCTGACTCCCCACTACTCAAAACTCAGCTGCCTGGAAGATCTAGGCAGGTAACATAAATGCATGAACTGGGTTGGATGTCACATGGTGGGGAGACATGTGAGCATTAATATTTTTTATTAAAAATGAAGAGTGATAGTTTTACATCTTTGACACCTGGATTTATAGAAGAGCAGATTCTCATATCTGTGTCATCATATAATCTGTTGTAATATATTGTTTTGGTTGGGGCATGTGAAGAAAATGCTAGGACTTCAAAGACTTTTTGAAAGACTCCTAGGGATTCTTAGGGGTTGCCAGACTATATACTTGGAGACTTATTCCTCTAGCAGATTATTGATTTGTGGAAATGTAAGCCAGTTCAGTTCAGTTGCTCAGTCGTGTCCGACACTTTGTGACCCCATGAATTGTAGCACGCCAGGCCTCCCTGTCTATCACCAACTCCCAGAGTTCACTCAAACTCATGTCCATCAAGTGGGTGATGCCATCCAGCCATCTTATCCTCTGTTGTCCCCTTTTCTTCTGCCCCCCAATCCCTCCCAACATCAGGGTCTTTTCCAATGAGTCAACTCTTCACATGAGGTGGCCAAAGTACTGGCGTTTCAGCTTCAGCATCATTCCTTCCAAAGAATACCCAGGACTGATCTCCTTTAGAATGGACTGGTTGGATCTCCTTGCTGTCCAAGGGACTCTCAAGAGTCTTCTCCAACACCACAATTCAAAAGCATCAATTCTTCAGTGCTCAGCTTTCTTATAGTACAACTCTCACATCCATACATGACTACTGGAAAAACCATAGCCTTGACTAGACAGACTTTTGTTGGCAAAGTAATATCTCTGCTTTTTAATATGCTATCTAGGTTGGTCATAACTTTCCTTCCAAGGAGTAAGCATCTTTTAATTTCATGGCTGCAATCACCATCTGCAGTGATTTTGGAGCCCCCCAAAATAAAGTCTGACACTGTTTCCACTGTTTCCCCATCTATTTCCCATGAAGTGATGGGACCAGATGCCATGATCTTCGTTCTCTGAATGTTGAGCTTTAAGCCAACTTTTTCGCTCTCTTTCACTTTCATCAAGAGGCTTTTGAGTTCCTCTTCTTTAATGAGGAACTTTTTAGTGTCATTGCATATCTGACACTATGGGGGTGTCATCTGCATATCTGAGGTTATTGATATTTCTCCCAGCAATCTTGATTCCAGCTTGTGCTTCTTCTAGCCCAGCATTTCTCATGATGTACTCTGAATATAAGTTAAATAAGCAGGGTGACAATATACAGCCTTGACATACTCCTTTTCCTATTTGGAACCAGTCTGCTATTCCATGTCCAGTTCTAACTGTTGCTTCCTGACCTGCATATAGGTTTCTCAAGAGGCAGGTCAGGTGGTCTGGTATTGCCACTTCTTTCAGAATTTTCCACAGTTTATTGTGATCCACACAGTCAAAGGCTTTGACATAGTCAATAAAGCAGAAATAGATGTTTTTCTGGAACTCTCTTGCTTTTTCATGATCAAGCGGATGTTGGCAATTTGATCTCTGGTTCCTCTGCCTTTTCTAAAACCAGCTTGAACATCTGGAAGTTCATGGTTCATGTATTGCTGAAGCCTGGCTTGGAGAAATTTGAGCATTAGTTTACTAGCGTGTGAGATAAGTGCAAATGTCAGCCAAGTGGTAGCAAATTGCCTAATTTTTCAAGAGAAGCAGAGATCCTGACTTGTGAAATCTATTGTTTCTATTTAATTTATTTTAATTGGAGGATAATTATTTTACAATTTTGTGATGGTTTTGCCATACATCAGCATGAATCAGCCACAGGTATACATGTGTCCCCTCCCATCCTGAACCCCCCTCCCACCTCCCTCCCCACCCCACTTCTCTGGGTTGTCACAGAACACCAGCTTTGGGTGCCCTGCTTCATGCATCAAATTTGCACTGGTCATCTCTTTTACATGTGGTAAGGTATATGTTTCAATGTTATTCTCTCAAATCATCCCACCCTTGCCTTCTCCCACTGAGTCCAGTGTTCACTACTAATTGACATTCAAAAAACAATGCCAACTAGGCCAAACAAAACATTTATCAGTGGGTAAATGTTGGCTTGTGAATGTTGATTTTGTGACATGTGGCCTACAGGATTGCACATCAGCTTTTAGCCTGATACACACTTTCACTCTTTAGCTTCACTTGTCAGTTTCCTATGGACTCTTTCTAGATTTAAATTGTCTATTCATCTTCTCCTAACATGCCTTGCTCTTCCTTGACTTCAAGCTTTTGTTCACTCTTCTCCTGCCTGGAATTCCCTTCCTTTTCTTACAGTCTATCCCAATCCTACTCTCCTCTTATCAGCCTTTTTTTTTTCTTTTTAAATTAATTTTCACTGGAGTACAGTTGCCTTACAGTAAGTTTGTACTCAAGAGCACAGTGACTGAGCTGTATCTGTACATGTATCCCCTCTTGCTTGGGCTTCTTTCCCATTCAGGCCACTGCAGTGATTGCATTAAGTAGCGCTCCCTCTTGTATTCAGTGTGTCCTCATTCATTATCTATTTTATACTTGACATCAGTAGTACTGGAGTACATAGTATAGTACCATAGTATAGTAGTATTAGTACTGGAGTACATAGTATAGTACCATAATATAGTAGTATTAGTACTGGAGTACATAGTATAGTACCATAGTATAGTAGCATTAGTACTGGAGTACACAGTATAGTACCATAGTATAGTAGCATTAGTACTGGAGTACATAGTATAGTACCATAATATAGTAGTATTAGTACTGGAGTACATAGTATAGTACCATAGTATAGTAGCATTAGTACCGGATAGACTGTAGCCTACCAGGCTCCTCTGTCCATGGGATTTTCCAGGCAATAATACTGGAGTAGGTTGCGATTTCCTTCTCCAGGGGATCTTCCCAACCCAGGGCTTGAACCCGGGTCTCCCGCATTAGACAGACGCTTTACTATCTGAGCCACCAGGGAAGTTCTTGTACATAGAATAGTAGTACTGGATTATGTCCACCCCAGTCTTCCAGTTCCTTCCACGCCTCACCCTTTCCCCCTTGGTGTCTGTATGTTTGTTCTCTATGTCTATGTCTCAATTTCTCTTAGTAGCCGTTTCACATTTCACTTCCTCCATGGGAACTTCTCGCATCAATGGATTCTGAACTGGCTCCCTTCATCTCCTCTGTCAGACTGTTAAAGATGGCACCATTTATCTGAGATTCAGATATTCTGCATCCTTGTCCTGAGTTGCTATTTATATAATGTGTATAAAACACTTAGTATTTTTGGCAGATGGAAAGACCTCCACAACTGAGAGCTCTCGTGTTTTCTGTTTGTATCTTATTTTTCCTCTCCAACTGTATTTATTGAAACATCTTCAAGGGCAGAGACTTGCCTCTTGTATTTTTTAAAGTGCCCAGCCAGAGCCTTTACATGTAATAAGTATACAGCAAAATAGATATTTTAACCACACTAGGGCCAAGGGACAATAATTTAAAATGAGAAAGTGCATTTTATGTGAAAATTTTCCCAAGTAAAATTATGAGTTTTTAAAATCTGTGTTACATACAAACCACTGATTTAGAGTTGAAAGGAAACTCACTTTCATTCATTCTGCAGAGATTTTATCACCCAAGACAGCTCAAGATAGACCGGCTGTCTCTCCTGCCAAAGGGACAAATGTCAGTTTGCCAAATAAACTGGAGCAGAATGGGAGTGGTGGGAAGAATATGAACCTTGAAAGGTAATGCACTGGCTATTTTTTTTTTTCTGTTGCATTTTACTAAATATATTTTCACGCCCTTTCTTCATATAGGGAATTTTAAATAAGCATTCATTTTTTCATTCATTCCTTCATCCACTATTCCTGATGCCACATTATAGCATCTAACATACACTTGCATGCCAAGTGATGAAAGTGGTAATGATGACCAGCACTCACAACCTGTGGGAAAACCAGAGTAATAAATTATGATTCAGTAGGATAAATGCTACCACGGAGGTGGAAACAAAATAGCACAGAGGAAAAAACATCTAACTTCCCTTATGAATTCGGGAAAACCTCTCTTGTTTTCTGTGTGTGGATATTATAACATGATACCGGTTCATGTTTAGATCAAATTGGAAAGCATTTTTGCCAAACACAGCTTTGTTGTTGTTTAGTCACTAAGTTTGTGCGACTCTTTGCAACCCCATGGGCTGTAGCACACCAGGCTTCCCTGTCCATCACCAACTCCCAGAGCTTGCTCAAACTCATGTCCGTTGAGTCAGTGATGCCATCCAACCATCTCATCCTCCGTCGTTCCCTTCTTCTCCTACCTTCAATTTTTCCCAGCATCAGTCTTTTCTAATGAGTCAATTCTTCGCATCAGATGGCCAAACTGTTGGAGCTTCAGCTTCAGCATCAGTCCTTCCAATGAATATTCAGGGTTGATTTCCTTTGGGATTCTAATTCCTAATTATTAGTGATTCCTAGGCAATGGCACCCCACCCCAGTACTTTTGCCTGGAAAATTCCATGGACAGAGGAGCCTACTGGCTCCAGTCCATGGGGTCGCTAAGAGTCGGACACGACTGAGTGACTTCACTTTCACTTTTCACTTTCATGCATTGGAGAAGGAGATGGCAACCCACTCCAGTGTTCTTGCCTGGAGAATCCCAGGGACGGGGGAGCCTGATGGGCTGCCGTCTATGGGGTCGCACAGAGTCGGACATGACTGAAGCGACTTAGCAGTAGCAGCAGTAAAGTTTTCCTATAGAAGTTGACCAAACAACCAATGTTTTTTTCTTGTTTGTTTGTGTGCTGATTACTAAAGTAATATGCATTTGTCAAAGAAATTTTAGAAGAAATGAAACAAGCAAGACGTACAAGAACAATCACCCATAGCACCACCAAACAGAAGTTTTCTGTAATGTTATGGGTGTATATCCTTCATTTCAATGCATATATATTATAACATGGACATATATTTATACTTGAAACATGTACATACATTTTAAAGAAAACTGAGATTATATCATATGAACCTTTGCTATACTTAACAATTTAAGTGGTGAAAATTTCCTTATGGCTTTAAATATTCTAAAACATGAACAAATGATTTCTCATCTCATTTATTAAACCTTTTGTTTAATAAATCTTCTGTATACATAGATGATTTTTAGTTTTTTATAAATGTTGAAACAAATATAATCACAATTCTTTGCACACACCTGCATATTCTATAGGAAAGAAGCTTTAAAGTGAAATTGAAGAGATAAGTGATGAGTCCATTTTTCATGTTTTTGATATGTATTACCAATCATCTTCAGGGCTTCTGAGGTGGTGCTGGTTTTAAAGGACCCACTAGCCAAAGCAGGAGATATAAGAGACGTGAGCTTGATCCCTGGGTCGGGAAGATCCTCTGGAGAAGGGCATGGCAACCTGCTCCAGTATTCTTGCCTGGAGAATCCCATGGTAGAGGAGCCTGGTGTAGTACGGTTCATGGGGCCATAAAGAGTCAGACACAACTGAAGTGACTTGGCCTGCACGCACCATGCACCAGTTACCCAAAATTATCTTCCCAGTAACAGAAATATGAAGAACTGCTGTGTTCTCTGTAGCTTTGCTAATACTGGAAATGGCTCCCATTCAATGGCTGCATTCTCAATGGCTCCCTCTTCATTCTTCGATGGCTCCCACTCTCACCCAGGGTGAAAGCTAAAGTCATTAGCATGGCCTTCAATATGTTGCCTGGTCTCTGATCTCTCTCTCTTACTTCTTACACAGACATGCTCCCACTTCAAGTCCTTAGCACTCATTTGCTCCACTAGTTTCTTTTCCATCAGATATCTGATTATTATTATTCTTTTACTGCCTTCAAGTTGCTCAAATGTCACCTTTCTGGTGAGAATTTCCCTGGCCATTGTATTCATGATTTAATACTCCATTCCTCCAGCATTGCATGGCATTTATCACCATCGAACAGTCTATATAATTCATTCATCTTGTTTATTGACTCTCTACTCCCATCAGCATATTAATTCCATGAGGACAGAGCTTTTTTTTTGGATGCGTGTTTTGTTCTTCACTGCCTCTACCATGCTGAGAGCAGTACACCTAGTAAACACTCAATAAATTTTTGTAGAATGAGTAAGTTTCATCCCCATTTCACTGAATTGGTAACTGAGACTTTGTACAATTATCCAGTTTGTCTAATGCCAGTCAGCTTCTAATAAAGAAAGCCGGGTTTTGAACCCAAGTTTATCTGACATAAAGGTTAGGTTTTTAATCTCTATACATGTAGATACTCTAAAGAAAACTGCTGAGATATATTTTATTTTCTTATATTTATGTGTGCATGCATGCTTAGTCACTTCAGTCACGTCTGACTCTTTGCAGCCCTGTGACTGCAGACCACCAGGCTCCTCTGTCCGTGGGGTTCTCCATGCAGGGTCACTGGAATGGGTTGCCATGCCCTCCTCCAGGGGATCTTCCCATCCCAGGGATCAAAGCTGCATCTTTTATGCCTCCTGTATTGGTAGGCCAGTTCTTTACTACTCGTGCCACCACGGAAGCCCTCTTATATTTATACTTGTTTCTAAAATAATCATTCATCATTGATTATAATTGCTGTCAGGCTACATTAATATTAATTAATGTTGTGTTGTTTTTATAGTGCGTCATTTCCAGGTGGACTGAAAAACGATCATGCAGTGAAGCCTAAAACTTCTCCAGGCACTTCTTGCAAGGACCATCATAGGGCAGGACAGGTACAGTGTCTTCAAAGAAACAGAGCCCAGACAGAATCTCCTTCTGACTTCTGCTTCTCAAAGAGAATTCGAGGAATTGCTTTTTCTTTAATACACGGGTATGGCTCAAGTACACAGGACTTATAATGGGACTGTGATAAATCTTATCTACTAGTCAAAACCTATTAGTTAATAGAAATAGGTCTGGGAAATCTCTAATTTTCAGTTGCTTTAAACACATCTGTTCAAGTAAGAGTTGAATAAATCCTCTGGAATATTTGCGGGGCCCTCTCTGAAAAATGCCATTTGGATAATATCAGGAATCCATCCTTTTATGAAGTCTACTTCTTGACACCCCTAGCCTTTGGAGAGCTTGGGAAGGAAATGCAGAGCAAAAAAAGTAAAAGGTAAAAATCAATTTGCCCTAAAACTCGATGTTATAGGAAATGTGTTACATATGCTTGCAACGAGCACAGCGAAATTCCGCACTGTACTACACCGAGGAGAGGAGGAGGAGAGAGATGGAAGATGAGCGACTCATCCAGGAGTATCTCATGTTGAAAGACCAAGAGACTATCTTCAAAGAGCAGGTACTTCCGCACCTCAGTTAAGGAGTGTTTAACATGGGGCAGGAGAACATGATTATCAAATGCCATTTAAAAAGCTCCAGCGTGTGGCTTGACGGTAGTGTATTTAATCATTTACCTACTGCTGAATTCGAACTTAGGTTATGTTCAAGTTTTCACTAATAATAAACAGCTCGGGGATAAATATCCATGTAGTTGGTGTTTGCACCTGCTACTGATTTTTTGCCCTCCCTAAGGACTGAGTTTTAAAGGTGGAATTCCTGGATGTATATGGCTTTATTTTTGATTTATCATAAAATATAACCCCAGGCAAGTCTTTTCCCTTCAGATTCATGGCCTATCTTGAGTAAAGTTGGAATGGCACCTTCACCTTTGCTCTGTCCTGATTTCTGAACTTTTCAATAACTGGCTCCACTGTCTTCTTGTGATATCATAGGGAACCATTCCCGAAATCTTCCTTCCTTCTTACAGTCCCTGTAGAAGTGGTGCCTAGAGTCCAAGAATGGGAAACAAAAGCCCACTTTAAAAAATATATATAAACACATCAGAAAGTACCATTACCTCCCAAAGGCAGGTTTCTACCTTAGTTGGGTTATTTTAACGTAGTAGAATTAAATTTTTAAAGACTCTATTTCAACATGTAATGAATTTTTTTCAAAGATGAGAAGTCTGGCTAGTAGAGAACAGAATCAAAAGAATGCCGCCTATAATCTTGGAGTTGCTGAAGCTATAAGAATCCACAAGAATGAGAAACCTGAATTTTACGTAAGAATCTTTTCAAAATTTCTGTTGCTGATACCTGCCCTAATTGTGAGCATTGGGGTCTACTCATATTGCATGTTGTGCCATTTTAAAAAAGTGGTAAGGCTGTGCAAGGCAGGAGTGGTCCACTGTCTGCCTCCGCATGTTCACGTTCACAATACAGTTCCTCTTGTTGGTCACTATAGTGCTTGTCACGCATGGTAATTCTCAGCTGGGACCTGGGAGAGGTGGGATTAGGAGAACAGTGTATTAAATTCCTGCTTCAGGATTAGATGATCTAAATAGAGAACAAATATCTCCTGGGAGCTTTCTGGAAATACAGAATCTAGGGTGCCACCTCATACCTCACAGAATGAGAATCTACATTTCAATAAGATACTTAGGTGATTTGTAGCTTCCTTTAGGGGCTTCCCCTTCCTTAGAGGGGCTTCCAAAGTGGCTCAGTGGTAAAGAATCTGCCTGCCAGTGTAAGAGATGCAGGTTCAGTCTGTGGGTTTGGAAGATTTGCTGGAGGAGGGCATGGCAACCCATTCTAGTATTCTTGCTTGGAGAATCCTATGGACAGAGGAGCCTGGTGGGCTACAGTCCATGGGTTCGCAAAAGAGGTGGACATGACTGAAGGACTAAGCAATAAGTTTGAGAAGTCAGAGGGAGGTGAGCCACCTGCCTCACCATTAATTGTTTTCAATCATGATGTGCCTACCTTTATTTCTGCTTGTTCTTGCTTCTTTTTACCTCACTATCTAGGTAATGTGACACTCTGGATGTACACCTAATACAACAGATTTTCTTTATTTAACATCAGACATTTCATTGAATTATTTTGTGCTGGCCACTGTACTAGTAGCTAAGAATACAAAGATGAAGAATAGGACAAAGTCCCTCTCTAAAGACATTTCAGGATAATGGGGGAAACAGATTCAAAGAGACAAGAGTGTGATAAACTAAATGCTATGATAAATCTTTGGACAGGGCAGAGAGGGGAGTCACTTAACCCAGACCAGAGATCTGGGAAGACTTCCTGGCATACAAGAGTTAGGTCAAGAAGTGAATGGAGGCAAAACCTTCCGGTCAGGGGCAGCAGGGAGTGAGGAAGAGAGAGCACCGTGCTTTTGAGCTGTAGGCCCGACCTCTCTCTCCTCTTAGGTAGATTTAAGGTTCAGATTATATGTTTATCACTGCCCAATTTGAATCTCCTCTTTGTTATAACTGTAGATGCTTAAAGTGAAAAAGATCAAAACAGAAGTTTCGATTCCTCTTCTCAACCTGTTCTTCTCCCAGCCTTCCCATTTTAGCAAGTGGCATCACCAGCCAGACAGTTGCATGAACCCTTACCTAAAGTGATCCCAGATCCCTTCTCCTCCGTCCCCCCTCATCCAGCCATCTTCAAGCCCACTTGCCTTCACCTCCAAAATACATCCAGCATCTCTTCACCTTCAATGGTACCCGACCCTAGCCCAAGCCGCATTTCTAGAAGGTCCAACTTTTGTGATGCTTTCTTAGTTAGGCTTGTTGCCTGCCTTCCTACAATCTAGTCTCCACATAGAAGCCAAAGTGATCTTTTAATACTGTTCACCAGGACAGATCATTCTCCATATAGAGCTTCTAATGGCCTTCCATTGCATTAAAATAAGTCTAAACACTGACCTTGACCTCTCACATCCCCCTGGTTTGGCCCACCTCTTTCTTTGAGCCCACCTGCCGTGTTTCCCCCCTGCTCACTGTGCCTCAGCCATGTAGACCTCCTTTCTGCTTGTTTATATCTAGTGTCTCTGCACTTGCTGTTCCTTCTGTATGGGTCCCTGATGTTTGCAGTGGAGGTGACCCAGTCACCACCTTAATAAAAGCCTTCCCTAATAACCAATTAACCCCGTTCCCATCCAGTTACTTGCTGTGATAAAGAAGACCTCATAGCACCTTGTTGCTGTTCAGTCACTAGGTCATGTCCAACTCTTGTACAGCCCCAAGGACTGTAAGCCTACCAGGCTCCTCTGTCCATGGGATTCCCCAGGCAAGAATACTGGAGTGGAATGCCATTTCCTTCTCCAGGGATATCTTCCTGACTCAGGGATGGAACCCGCGTCTTACGCATTGGCAGGTGGATTCTTTTCCGTTAAGCCACAAGGAAGCCCTCATAGCACACATTAATTTCTTAAATTATCTGTGCATTGTTCCTTGATGACTGGCTGTCTCCGGCACCAGCGTGTGGGATTAGTGAGTGTGAGGCTCTCTGTTGGTCTCTGTTCTTGGTCACAGCTGGTTTCCCTGTGTTTAGAGTGGCCAGGCCCAAGTAGGTGCTATATTCTCCTTCTTCCACCCCCTTGCATTCCTGCTGATGCTTCTGCACTCACTCAATTCCTTCTTTCAGTATGAGTGTGTAAGTACTAGTGGAGGACCTACTCCTTGAAGTCCTTTTTCATCTCCCTCTCAGTTATGGGGCTGTGGTCAGTACTATTCAGATTCATCCTTAAGTGTGCTCGTATTAATCTGTGGGTCACTAGCTATTTGCCATGTTGAAGACTGGGCAAATATGATAACTTAATGTTTTCTGGTTGACATTTTCTGAATGATTACCTTTGTTCTTTGATGCTTTTTGGAGAAGGAAATGGCAGCCCACTCCAGTGCTCTTGCCTGGAAATTCCCACAGACGGAGGAGCCGGGTAAGCTACAGTCCATGTGACTTCACTTTCACTTTCTTTGATGCATTTTATGATTCTAGAATAAATGAATTGCTTCTCTTTTATTCTAGAAATCCTTCCTGTTTGATAAACGGCCACTCAGTCCTGAGATTAATGCTTTTAAGCAAGAGGAGTATTCCCAAAGTCTCCTGAAACAAATCGATCACAGACGGGAAAAGGACACAAAGCAAAGGCAAAACAGAGAGCTGATGGACCACCTGGAACAAGTGCAGCTCACAGAGGAGTGAGTCTCTGAAAAGACGGGTTTGGGATGTTCATGGGACACTTCTTCCCCTGTAGGATTGAACCATCGCTGGTAGTCCTGTTAGTACAGCTGTGCACATTAACCCAGCTAGCAGCCAGTACCGTAGCATAACACTTCATTAGAAACGAGAAAAACCCAGCATTATTATAACTATCATTATAGTAACAATGGCTGCTTATAATCATTTTGATTACAGAGTATCATTTTATAATTTTAAGTAAGATATTATTATTTTTAAACTTTATTAATTTGGATGCATTGGGTCTTCATTGTGGTTTGTGGGCTTCTCTCTAGCTGTGGCGTTCACGCTCTAGGGCTGCACCCTTAGCTGCCCCGTGGCATTTGGGATCTTAGTTCCCTGACCAGGGATCCAACCTGCGTCCCCTGCATTGGAAGGCAGGTTCTTAACCAGTAGACCACCAGGGAAGTCCCCATTTTGAATTGTTTTGTGGTCACTAATCCTTGTAGATGGCAGAAAGGACTTGCTTGAGCAGGCTTCATTCCATTATTCCCAGATGACCTCAAGGCAAAGCTGAGTTTTATTATAACTAAGAAGGGGGGTCCTGTGGAACCTAAGGGCAGAAATGTATGGGAGACCCAGGAGGGCTGAAACCAGGGTCTAAAATCCTTGTAAAAAAACGCTTTCCATCTGCTAGTATCCACAGCTCCTTAGTTGACCTTGTCTGTATTCCAGCTGACACTGGGATGAATTTCAATCTGAATTCCAATTTTTTAGGAAAGAATCTGATTGGTCCTGCATGGTCTCCTGCATGGGAGACCTAGGTTAGGGCCAGGGCCACAGAGTGCAGACATGCTAGAGGGGATACACTTTTGCTACTGGAGAGAAATTAAGGAGGCTGCTGGGGTGAGAGAGAGACCTCCAAAACAAGTAAGCAGCTAGATTCCGTGGCCAAAAGGCTGTTTTCTACAAAATGCATATGTTTTGTTATATTCACTTTACAGATCATGTGGAGGTGGCATAAAACAGATGCGTGTCACGATAGGAAGATCATTCTTATAAAGGAATCTTGTGATGAATCATTTTATTGTGTTATAGACATTTTCTGCTTTCCTATCTAGATTTTTTTAAGCATGGGGGAGAAGGGGTGCCTGACTTACCGGCAGTGCATTTGGAAAATATGGTTGGTCGGTCGCTTATTCTCTACCTGTCTGTCCTTGTCTTTGGGCTTTCCCAGTGGCTCAGCGGTAGGGATCCGCCTGCAATGCAGGAGACCTGGGTTTGATCCCTGGGTCAGAAAGATCCCCTGGAGGAAGAAATGGCAACTCACTCCAGTGTTCTCGCCTGGAGAATCCCATGGTCAGAGAATCCTTGTGGGCTACAGTCTATGGGGTCGCAAAGAGTCGGACACAACTGAAGTAACTTAGCAACAGCATCAGCTGTCCTTGTTTACTAGCTTATGGATTTGGATTTCTTTTTCTTTCTTAAAGTAGAAGTTCCTGGAAGGAAAAAAGTATCACTTTTTGTTTATCAGGTTCTTATTCCTATTAATATTTATTAAACACGTGCTGTTGATGTTTATCTGTGTTACGAAAGACTGTGTAAGAAACTGTGCCCTCACCTTCTCTTATTTGTAACTGCCAGACTTGCTGCGCAAAGAGCCAAATATATAAAAGATAAGATGGAAGAAACACGGTGTTACAAGAGAGCTCTGGATGCCCAGGTAAGGGGACATATTATTACTTTAAAATTGTGCAGTGTTTCTGGCTGCTCTTGGTCCCCATGGATCGAGTAGTTGAAATCTGTAGGAATGAACCACCAAGGGCTGGAAACATGACATATTTGGGAACAATTCTTAAACTGATTAACTAGCTGTAATATAGATTGCACTGATGCTGTAAAACCTGGACCTTGTGGGTATATCTGTCCCCAAATAAGAGTTCTCTCCCCTTTATTGCTGTAAACAGTGATGTCCATGTAGCACATGTTTAACTTTTTTGATGTTTCCCATATACACTGCAAACTACTGTAATTTACATGTGTTTCCTTGTAAATAAGCTTTTCCTCCTATCCAGATTTTTTGTGTGTGTGTGTTCTACCAATTAACTACTTTTGCAGTTTTATTCCTTTATTATTTTTCCTACTTTGTTTAGGGGAAAAATAGAAAAGCTGGAATCCCCACCCTCCCCTAAAAAGGCGTGCAGTGTTTCAATAGCATTCTAAAAATGTGTGAATCCTGTACTGTTATGAATGCCCTTCTGTGTTATCCATCTGGTGTTTTTTGAGGCCCTTGTTCCTCCTGCCAAGGTGCTGGTTTTTGCTATGCCACGGCCTGTGCCTGACGTCTAGTCCCTGGTATAACTACAATCTGCATTCTGTGTGTCCCTGCCTCAGATAAAGAACCGATGCCCTCAGCTGCCCGTGTTTGAGCCAGACTCTTCTAAGCCCATTTTTGGTAAGAATGAGGGTGAGATGATGGTGGAAAAACGAAAGAGAGACCAGAATTACATGAAGCATCAGATGGAGGCTGCTGCTAACCACAAGAGGAGAGCCATCCTGCACCAGCTGGTGGACCAAAAGCGGGATTTGCTAATGCTTCAGAGGACACACAAAGAGTGAGACCCCTGGTTCTTTCCTCCTCCTCCTCCTCCTCTCCTGCTCTCCAGAGAAGCAATCATAACAGGGAACATACTGAAGAGTTACCATGTGCAAAATATTGTTCTACACTTATTATATGCTTTATCTTATTTTATCCCTACAACTCAACCTATGGACAAAAGTTTTTAAATTAATAACAGACCCATTTAAAAGGAATATTATGTATACATGTTCCTATAAGCATACATATTATACAATGTAAGATAATAATGAATTCTAAATGCATTATCTTTTTCATACTCTTTTCCATTATGGTTTATCATAAGATGCTGACTATAGTTCTCTTACTGCTTTTCTATTTTATATATAGTAGTTTGTATCTGTTAATCCCAAACTCCTAATTTATCCCTCCCTCACTCCCTTTCCATTTTGATAACCATAAGTTTGGAGAAGTATCTGTCTCATACCCATTCTTATCACATTATTTATTTGCTACATTTACTATTTTGTGTTGTTTGCTTTCTTACTGTAGAGTTTTAAAAATACTCTTTAATCTCCATTTAAAAAAAAATTGAAGTACTTAGCATTTCATAGTTTTAAAAGCTTTCTGGTGATTCCATTGGGCAGCTAAGTTCACAGGTGACATCTAGGTTCTGCAGGTTTGGTTAAGAAGGATGTCCCTTTGGAACTATGTATTACTTGGTTGAGGTTTCCCAGGTGGCTCAGTGGTACAGAATCCACCTGCCAACGCAGGAGACACAGGTTTGATCCCTGGGTCAGAAAGATCCCCTGGAGAAGGCAGTGGGCTACCCACTCCAGTATTTTTACCTGGGAAATCCCATGGACAGAGGAGCTTGGTGGGCTACAGTCCTATGGAGTTGCAAAGAATCGGGCACGACTTAGAGACTAAACAATAACAACAAAGTCACAAAAATCTTTCTTGATCCTACTTCTCCCTCAAGTTAACTTTCCATAGTTTTCTTTCCCTGTACAGGACAATGTCTGAAAAGAGTTGTCCACCCCAGCATTGTCCATAGGTGAGTCACAAATGTGCTGTCCTGCTCAAGTGGACACAAAGATATGAAACTCAGATGCTTTCTCAACCTCCACTAAATCCCTTCTGCAGAGAACTGTGCATATAGTAAGCTGTGCTGATGTTTGCTGGTGCAGGGTGCTGAAGGTGAGAACATACTGGAAATCAGAGCTCTGAGCAAACATGAACTGTGGTCTTTACTTGGTTATCTCTTTTTTGGAGCTCTGATCATAAACTTCCTTTTCTGTATGGGCCAGGTCCTTGTCTTCTGTTTCTATATCCTTTACTGATTATTCCAGTCTCTTTCACTTCTCTTTTCTTTTCCAACTGGCCCACCTACAGCCCAACTCAAGATGTGAATTTAGGTCTTCCTGTGGCAAATAGAAAGTCACTTTCTTTCAGAGAGAAATTATTTAGTCCGTGTGATCCAAAGATGCCTGCTGATGTAATTTTACTTGTTTTACATTTTTTCATTTTTACATTTTTTCCTGTTTTTGTTTTTAAAAAATATAACAACTCACGCTCACTAAAATTATCAATGGTTTGAGAGATTTTTTTTAAAAAAAGGCTGATAATCTCTCCTACCAAGTAGTCTGTGTTAAGATTCAGTTCAGTTCAGTTCAGTTGCTCAGTCGTGTTCGACTCTTTGTGACTCCATGAATCGCAGCACGCCAGGCCTCCCTATCCATCACCAACTCCCGGAGTTCACTCAGACTCAGGTTCGTGGAGTCAGTGATGCCATCCAGCCATCTCATCCTCTGTCGTCCCCTTCTCCTCCTGCCCCCAATCCCTCCCAGCATCAGAGTCTTTTCCAATGAGTCAACTCTTCACATGAGGTGGCCAACGTACTGGAATTTCAGCTTTAGCATCATTCCTTCCAAAGAAATCCCAGGGCTGATCTCCTTCAGAATGGACTGGTTGGATCTCCTTGCAGTCCAAGGGACTCTTAAGAGTCTTCTCCAAAACCACAATTCAAAAGCATCAATTCCTTGGTGCTTAGCTTTCTTCACAGTCCAACTCTCACATTCATACATGACTACTGGAAAAACCATAGCCTTGACTAGACAGACTTTTGTTGGCAAAGTGATGTCTCTGCTTTTGAATATGCTGTCTAGGTTGGTCATAACTTTCCTTCCAAGGAGTAAGCATCTTTTAATTTCATGGCTGCAATCATTAGCCTTCTACATGTTTTCCTATTTCTTTTACAAACATATTAAAAAATGTACACATATATATTTTTCCTTCCATTTTGCAAATGAAAATGAGGTGTGTGAGATCTTATATATTACTCTACAACCCAACCTTTCTTTAACCTAATAATGTGCCATTAATTTGTATTTAGGTCAGTACATATATAAAAAATTCATTTTTCTTTAATAACAGCATATTATCTATAATATATAATATGGTTTATATAGTTTAACTTTTGTACCATTGATGAACATTCACTTTATTCCCAGGTATTTTGCTATTACACCAATTCGGCATTAAACACTTTTCTTATATATCTTATACTGGTTGTTTTGTTTCTATTGGATAAATTCCTAAAAGTGGTGTTGCTGTTAGTGGGAATGTAAATTGGTACAACCACTATGGCAAACAGTGGTGGTTTCTCAAAAAAAATTAGAATTATTGTTCAGTTCAGTTCCTCAGTCGTGTCCGACTCTTTGGCACTCCATGGACTACAGCACGCCAGTCCTCCCTGTCCATCATCAACTCCCAGAGTTTACTCAAACTCATGTCTATTGAGTCGGTGATGCCATCCAGCCATCTCATCCTCTGTCATCCATCCCCTTCTTCTGCCTTCAATCTTTCCCAGCATCAGGGTCTTTTCAAATAAGTCATCTCTTCGCATCAGATGGCCAAAGTATTGGAGTTTCAGGTTCAACATCAGTCCTTCCAATGAATATTCAGGACTGATTTCCTTTAGGATGAACTGGTTAGATCTCCTTGCAGTCTAAGGGACTCTTAAATAGTCTTCTCCAACAACACAGTTCAAAACCAATTCTTCAGCACTCAGCTTTCTTTATAGTCCAGCTTTCACATCCATACATGACTACTGGAAAAAACCATTGCCTTAACTAGATGGACCTTTGTTGGTAAAGTAATGTCTCTGCTTTTTAATATGCTGTCTAGATTGGTCATAACTTTTCTTCCAAGGAGTAAGTGGCTTTTAATTTCATGGCTGCAGTCACCATTAGCAGTGATTTTGGAGCCCCCCAAAATAAAGTCTGACACTGTTTCCACTGTTTCCTCATCTATTTCCCATGAAGTGATGGGACCAGATGCCATGATCTTTGTTTTCTGAATGTTGAGCTTTAAGCCAACTTTTTCACTCTCCACTTTCACTTTCATCAAGAGGCTTTTTAGTTCCTCTTCACTTTCTGCCATAAGGGTGGTGTCATCTGCATATCTGAGGTTATTGATATTTCTCCTGGCAATCTTGATTCTAGCTTTTGCTTCATCCAGCCCAGCGTTTCTCATGATGTACTCTGTGTATATACAAGTTAAATAAGCAGGGTGACGATATACACCCTTGAGGTACTCCTTTTCTTATTTGGAACCAGTCTGTTGTTCCATGTCCAGTTCTAACTGT
This sequence comes from Tragelaphus eurycerus, assembly GCA_935064755.1. Taxonomy (NCBI): domain Eukaryota; kingdom Metazoa; phylum Chordata; class Mammalia; order Artiodactyla; family Bovidae; genus Tragelaphus; species Tragelaphus eurycerus. Next base: position 18,707,467 of record CAKXYN010000043.1, read on the forward strand.
TGCTTCCTGACCTGCATATAGGTTTCTCAAGAGGCAGGTCAGGTGGTCTGGTATTCTCATCTCTTTCAGAATTTTCCACAGTTTATTGTGATCCACACATTCAAAGGCTTTGGCATAGTCAATAAAGCAGAAATAGATGTTTTTCTGGAACTGTATGATTCCATAATTCCACATCTTTGTATAGTATAGTATAGTATAGTATAGTATAGTATAGTATAGTATAGTGAAGTCTCTCAGTCATGTCCCACTCTTTGCAACTCCTGGTAGGACCCCCTACCAGGCTCCTCTGTCCATGGATCCACTTCTTTGTACATAACCAAAAGATTTGAAAGCATACTCTTTCATAGATATTTGCACACTTATGTTCATAGCAGCATTATTTATCATAGCCAAGAAATAGCAACGCAAATATCCAATCACAGATGAATGGATAAATAAAGTGTGGCATACACATACATGGAATATTATGCAGCCTTAAAAAGAAAGTTCTGACACATGCAACAATGTGGATGAACCTTGAGGACATTATGTTAAGTGAAATAAACCAGCCACACAAAAAAAGAACACTGTATGACTCCATTTACATATGGTAATTAGAGTAGTAATTAGAGTAGTCTAATTCATGGAAACAATGTAGAAGGGTAGTTGACAGGGGTTGGGGGAGGGAAAAATAGGGAGTTGTTTAATGGGTTTAGAATTTCAATTTTTCAAGGTGAAAAAAGGTATTTTATATATGTTAGATATATTCCCACTGATTGCACGACAGTGGGAATATACTTAACACCATATATCTGTATGTTTAGAAATGGTTAAGTCAATTTTATGTGTTGTTTTTTTTTACTACAATTTAAAAAACTGAAAAGATAAAAAATGTTATGAAAAAAATGTATATAATAGGTACCATTCAGTCATTGAACTCCCATTGTGTGATAGGAATTGGCACTTTCTGTACATTATCCTACTTAATCTCCATAATGACCACACAATAGTTATTGAATCAACGCTTGTTAGAGGATGTGGCCATGCTATTTTGGAAGTGAACTAGCACAGAGCATGTGACAGGTTTTTATCGGCGGGTCCTGACACCTAGTGGCGGCTGGTACCTGTAATACAAGAGTCTTCAGAGCAGCAGGCTAAATCAAGGGTAACATTCCGTGAAGTCCCTTCCAGAATTTAATGAAAACTGACTGTAAGAGTTTTAGCTTGGCAAGAAAGAGACACATTTATATTGAGGCCAGTTTAGGGTGATTCACAACAGCCGTGAGTATGTGTTTGGAGATCAGAGGTAGAAACAACATTGGGAATGCTGGAACACTCTACTTGAAGGGAAATATTATACTACAGTCATTTCTTTGATGACGTGACCCTCATCAAACACTTTTTTTTCACCTTCTTCACAATGTTGGATGCATCCTCCATTCACTTTCTTTTGCCTAGTCATTTGTCCCCCCCACCCCCACCCCCCCGCCCCTTTCTAACCATTCATTTATATGCCTGTCTACATTGTCTTGTAAAACTCCTGGAAGAACTGGTGGGCTGGCTACTGACAGCTGAGAGTCTGGACTAAAAGGAAAGAAACAAAGTATGGGAAACCATGTGAGATGAATCTTCAGATCAGCTAAATTAGCCTCAAAGGAAATGGATGGCTTTAAAAGCTGAATTTAATTGGAAGGAGGTTTTAATACTACTAAGTTAAACCCAGATTGATGATGAAAAGCCTTAGATCCATAAATTATTTGCAGGAGTTTCACCATGTTTTTACAGTGTTCATGTCTCTAGTCTGTTTCAAAGGGTGGGGAACAAAACCAGGAAGTTTCCTATTTAACTTAGAATAAAAGGAATGGGGCTCCTAAGGCTGGTGCCTTTCCCAGTATTACAGATGGAATCAGACTGTTCTGTTCTCTCTAGGCACTTGGCAGACAGAAATGCTGAGCTTGAGCGAGTGAACAGAATCAACCAAAGCTTACAGGATGACTGGGAAAGGAGTGCTGTCATGAAGAAGCATCGAGACTTGGAGGAGAAGGCTTTTGAGCGGTAATACCTGATTGCACCTGAAGTTTTATTTGCAAAGCAAATCCCCTCTGCATCTTGTTTAGTTCCTGCTAATCCTGGGATGACAGATAGGTTTTAAGTGTCAACTTCAGTTTATTAGCATTGACTGCCCAGAGAGCTTAGTGAGGAGGAAAGAATTCTGAGTTCAGTGGGAAGTACTGCTGTGATGTGGGGTGGCGACTGCTGTGTTGTATGCTATATGTTTGCCACCTCTGTGCTTATCTTTGCCTCTGTGTGATAGGTTTGTTTTCTTTTTGTGGAGGCTAGGGAGGCCTGGGGAGAGGGGAGGAGGGTGGAAATTCTCTTTGGAAATAATTAGCTGGAAATAGGAATAGAGTGTTTCTGCCTGAATGCATGTTAGGCTTATGGAATGGTCTCATAAGAACAGAGTCATGGGGCTGTGGATAAGACTGGTAATCGGAAAAGTGAGATGCCCAACCAAGAACACCTTCCTGAAATGTATTATATTCCTGCTCACTCTCCCCTGCTATCTATTTACAATCTAGAGTCAGGGAATCTAGATGTTTTTAAGAATTAACACTAACTTTGGAGAAGCAGCTAATACTTTTTGCCTTATTTTTTCTCATTTTTAAGGTGGGGAAACTAAACATTTGCCTGACTTGGCTAACACAGGAATTTGGGGGATCAAATAAAGAGATAGAAAATCATTATACTTTAAAAATTGAAAACACTTTACACATGTAAGGTACGATTTCATAGAATATTAAAAACTTGAAGAAACAAAGTCTATATAATCAAACATTACAAAAACCTGAAAATACCAAAGTAACATTCAATTGCTAATTATCAACAAAGTTTTATCATAAAAAATTGTTACAGTGGATCTTGATCTGTAACTAACCTTTTAGATTTTAAGGCATTCCTCACCTATCTTTCTAATGGGCAGAACCCATATTTTGTGACAATGAAAGTATGAGGGATGATGTGGAAAACAGAGTTCAAAGAAGTGGAGTTTGGCCTAGAGAAGAGGAAGAGAAAGGGAAGCTGGATATTTTAAACCATTTTCTTAATGTGAAAAAGCAGGTAAAAGGCAGTAAGATTAGTGTCAGGGAGATTTTAGTTGGATTTTGGAAGAGGGCTTGGCTATTGTTGTGATAAAGGATAGCGACATAACATACGCTTGAGTGGCAGGATGGCCTGACTGCTCCACAGCCACAGCAAAATGGACCTCTCACCTGAAGACGTAGGGCAAGCTGTGGGCAGGGACTCAAGTGGACAGGAGACAGGAGGAGGAATTGGTTGGTGTTAAAAATAAAACAAAGTAAAAGCAAAATTAAGGTTCACGTGTATGCAGTTGGCTTCCCTGATAGCTCAGTTGATAAACAATCCACCTGCAATGCAAAAGACCCAGGTTCGATTCCTGAGTCGGGAAGATCCCCTGGAGAAGGGAACGGCTATCCACTGCAGTATTTTGGCCTGGAGAATTCCATGGACTGTATAATCCATGGGATCGAAAAGAGTTGGACACTACTGAGCAACTTTCACTTTCACTTTGTATGCAGTTAGCTTGTGATACTCCTTCCTATCCCTAAAGGAAGCCAGGTAGGTTTCCTCTGCCCATTGACAAGGCCATCTTTTTTTTTTTCCTTTGAGGATTATCACTGATGTGTTGTTGTTTTTTTTTTTACAGAATCCCACCAGTACAGGAATTTTGATAGGGTAGGGAAGAACACCGTAGAGACTGTCCTGTGTCACGGAGGAAAATGGCTGAAGTGGAAAAGCAGCCATTGCCATCCCTTCATCTCTGCTTTCAACTGCTTTTGTCCTCTTTCTCTGTCTCCACTTCCTCTCCTGCCCTCCACTCACCACAGGCTCCTGGCCCTCTGGGTCTTTTCACTGAAATCTAGTCTTCCCTGTCTTCACTGTTTGCTGATAACCAGCAGCTCAATGGCTTATCTTCTCTCAAAAGCTGTCTCCTGGGAAGCCCGACAGGTGAAGGCCCCACACAGGGCCAAGCAGCAAACACCAAAGCTCTGGAGTTTTCCCATTGCCACTGACTGTGTGACTCTGGGCGGGTCTTGTGTTCTCTGAGGGTTTAGGTTGGGTGAGGGAAGAAGATTTGGGGTCAGACAGGAAGGTACCACTCAGAGCCTGTTATTGACCCGGAAGGAGATGCGGGAGATGCCCTTCCTGGGGTGACCAGCAGGTGGCAGCGCGGGGGATCACGGATGGACCGGAAGCTCCTGGAGGGCCTGGACCTGGCGCTGCTCCTGCACGCCATCCTGGCTCCAGCTTCCAGCGAGGCGTGCAGCAAGGACTCAGGGGGCGCTGGCCAATGACTGCTCTTCCTCCGTCTCTGCAGGGCCTCCGACAAGCTCTTCCTGCTGGACCAATGTGAGAAGTACCGGCGCTGCAAGCAGTGCCAGAGGCGCACCTCCAACAGAGGCGAGAGCAACCTGTGGCCCCTCAACAAGTACATGCATGGCTCCCGACTGTTCGTATAAAACCCAGAGTCTAGGCCTGCGGCTCCTGGGGAAAGTCTTTTTCTTTCTTTTTTTTTAAGGGTGATAGTGAAACTTCGTGTTTTTACTTTAGAGGAAAAAACAAAAATTACTGTGCCATTCTGGTGCTTTTTGGATTAGACGGCTTCTCCCTGCCCGTCTCCCTCCCAACCCTCCCCAGACCACCAAGGAGCCTGGACTGGGAAGTGGAACCCCGCTTTACTATGGTTAAGAGGCGGGTGCTGACGCGACCCACCACCCGCTCTGTGACTTTGTTTAGGAACCTTTATTTTTCTTCACCTATAATGAAGAGTGTCATAATAAATAGTTTCTACGAGTTTTGACTGTGCAGAACAATTCGTGATGGTGAATCATACCACGCCTCCCCCAGCCCTAGATTTTCCCAAGGCTGGAAATGTGCGAACCTCCCAAAGGTAGGTCAGGCTATTTGCCTCAGGCGGTCATAGCAATACTTCTGGAGTTTTCTAGTTGATGACTCATCTGGGACTTGTTGGGATCTCAGGGATATTTTTCCCTTGGTGAGCTTCTGGCCAACCATTCCACCATTTTCCTGTTTCTGCGCCACTACTGACTGTAGGTTTATTGTTTGGATAAGTGAATACTGTGAGGGGGAGCCTGGGTGGCTTGTCAGTCCACTTTCTTCTCTCACTGCATCCAATCTTTTTTTATTGGAGTATAATTGCTTTACAACTGTGTTAGTTTCTACTGACACAAAGTGTTATCAGACACACACATATGTATGTATATGTCCCCTTGCTCTTGAGCCTCCCTCTGTCCTGCATCCCCATCCCACCCCCTAGGTCATCACAGAGCCCGAGCTGAGCTCGCTGTGCTATAGAGCAGGTCCCCGCTAGCTGTCTGTCTTACACATAGTAGTATATATTTGTCAATGCTACTGTCTCAATTCATCCCACCCTCTCTTACCCTCCCTGTACCTATTCTCTATATCTGCATCTCTGCTCCTGCCTTGCAAATAGCTTCATCAGTACCATTTTTCTAGATTCTGTGTATACCTGGCATCCATTCTTAAGCTGTATGTGCTATGGGTGAGGAAGAGCTTCGTGTTGAGGGACTGATTTTCAGTTAAGGTATATGTGTTCTTTTTAAAAAATATTTTCTTTTTTAAAAAATTAAAATTTGCTTGCTTTTCATTGGCGGGTAACTGCTTTACAATATTGTGTTGGTTTCTGCCAAATATCAACAAGAATCAGCCATAGGTATACATATGTCCCCTCCTTCTTGAACCTCCCTTTCACCTCCTATGGTTCATGTGTTCTTAACCAAAACTTTTTTCACTTATCTTTACCCTTTGGCTTTTCCCTCTCTGCCCTGTCCTACCACTTCAGGTGAAACAATTAACAAAGCAGAGCGATGTCTGGATTTCTGATATGTAAAAGCTAGGCAGAAGGTCCCTTAGACACTCTGCTTTCTGCCTGCAATGTTTTTCTTAGAAAGAAACATGGGGAGACGCAGAACATTGTGCTTCCCTGGTGGCTCAGTGGTAAAGAATCCACCTGCCAACGCAGGAGACATGGGTTTGATCCCTGGGTCAGGAAGATCCCTTGGAGGAGGAAATGGCAACCCATTCCAGTGTTCTTGCCTGAGAAATCCCATGGACAGAAGAGCCTGGTGAGATACAGTCCGTGGGGTCACAAAGAGTCAGACATAATTGACTAAACGACAATCTAGAACATTGTTTGCCCTACTCCAAATACAAAATAGGAATGTTTTGAGCCTTGAATAATTGGGAAAGTATTTACTTAAATTGATATTGGGCAAATTTTGTTGCTGACGTTATCTTTTTCTATCGAAACAAGTATGCTCTCTGGTGACTGGAACTGTCTGAAGCTCTCCCCTCCCACATCCTGTATTAACCTCTTCCTTCCATTTCCCCAGAAGACCCCTCCATGGGGGTTCCATCATCGCCAATATTTGAAACAATAGTCTGTCCCCAGGACTGCTTGACTTGCTTGAAAAACCCATCCCTGCCACACCCTTGGAGTACTTCTCTGTCTCTAATAAATAATAAATTCCTATAATAGGGTTGTATGAGTATATATATATAGAGAGAGAGACTGCCTTGTTAAAGAAAAAAAGACTTTAGGCAATGTTGATATGTTTGGGTGAAAAGATTTAAATTCATAGGTATTTTTACTGTAGGAACTGAACTTATAATTTATTTTTTTAAAGTATTTATTTATTTTGACTGCATCAGGTCTTAGTTGCAGTATACAGGATCTTCTAGTTGTGAACCATGGGATCTAGTTCCCTGACCAGGGACCAAACCTGGACCCCTGGAATGTGTGTCTTAGCCACTGGACCCCCAGGGAAATCCCTGAACTTATAATGTGTTACCCTGAGTAGCAGTACTGACTCTCAGTCTGTGTCAAGCACCAAGCTAGTGACCTGGAGATTAAGACCTTTTTAGTCCTTGCCTGCCTTGGGAGCACTCATGGTGTAGTGCAGAGATGTGACTTGGAAAATCTCCCTGTAACAAAGCAGATACCTAATAGTGCTGTGCATTGCTTGTTTTGGAAAAGCGAGGTCAAGCCCTTGAGTCTGGTTAGCTTGACAGGGAAAGCTTTTGAGAGAGATGAGACCCGAGTTGAGTTTTTAAGGAGAAATAGGAAATAGCTAGGTAAAGACTGACAAGGAGTCATGGCAACAGATGTCAAGGCCCTGTGCTCCTGTCTGTTGAGACTAAGGTGGAGAAGTGGTTATGTGAGCTAGGTTATAAAAGCTAATTTAAAAAAAAAAAAACAGTCATTTTAAGAATCAAATTTTTTTGATGTTCATGAACTTTAAAAAATTTTTATTTGGAGGATAATTGCTTTACAATGTTGTATTGGGTTGTGCCATACAACAACATGAATCAGCCGTAAGTCTACTATATCCCCTCCCTCTCGGGCCTCCCTCCCCCAGGTCACCCATAGGGTCATCACAGAGCACTAGGCTGGGCTGCCTCTGTCATACAACAGCTTCCCACTAGCTGTTTGACACATGGCAGTGTATCTATTTCAATATTACTCTCTCAATTCTTCCTACCCTCCCCTTCCCTTACTGTGCCCACAAGTCCATTCTCTGTATCTGTGTCTCTAAGAATCAAATGTTATTATAGTCCTGAATTAAAATAGCTGATTTCATACAAAAAAAGAAGGCACAGTCCTTTTTTTGGAGCAAGTTTTCCTAATTTGGTACCTGGTTCATTGATCTTAACTGCTAATATTGTTTTAATTCAATCCTGCTATTAGGCCAGACTCAATGAGAATGTCTTTTCTAAATCAATTTGAATTACTGTCTTCAAGTTCTGTCATTTCTGGAGCTATAGTACTGCCAGACCAGCTTAATGTATCAAAGGAGTTCCAATTTCAGTGGTTTTTAATGTTTTGGACAGTCGGGAATCTTTTGAGAATCTGATGGAAAATATGTACTTTCCTAAAAATATGCACATTTTCATATACAACATGTTGCGTGTGATTAGGGGTATCCTAGAACACCTGGACCGCAGGTTAAGAACTCTTACTCTAAACAGCTTTCCTTCAATGTTATTACAAGCTCAAACTGTCAAAAGTGAGCAAAGTGAAGGACTTTGCTTTTGAAAATGTCAGTTCTAGGGAACTATGTCCATTTTTGACTTCCTCTTTGACCCTACGCAAAAATAGTGCGATGAAATTGGAATGGCTGTTAGAAAACACTCCAGTAGTTTTCAAAATGTTTTGAGTAACATTCAGTAAAAGACATACATTTCATACTGAAACACAGAACTTATGCACACACGTAATGAGACAAAAGTTTTACAGGGCTCTACTTACCCCACCTATCTGGAATGGATTCTGATGATTTCTATTTTATTTCATTAAATGTTTCTGATTAGATTGAACAGAACTGATTTAACAGTCTGCTAGTGTAAATAGATAATTTTCAGTTTGATAAGCATAGTTTTAATTGAATTCTTCCTTCTCATAGTACTTCGTAGTTGGCTGGAATTCATTAGTGGTTAAGATTGTATTATAATGGTATTCGACCAGGAGACTGAGAAATGTTTAGGTCCTGTCTGGTAACCAGACTGCCTTCTCCTGAGGAACTTTAAGAAAGTGGCCACCTTGTTAAGATCCATTGTAGGATATTGACTTTTTTTTTTGAGCAAGCAAAATCTTGACATTCAGAGTGCAAGTTCTATCTCGTCTGTGGGTAGAGTCAGCCTCATCTCTTCCAAAAGCTTTCCCTGTCAATCAGACCTGACTGCAAGGGCTCTGCCTGGCTCTTCTGTAATTCTCAAAGCTTGTGTTTCTTTGGGTCTGTTTTTCACATGTGCGGCTTGAGAGTAAACCCGAGACTTGTGTCGATTCACACACAGAATTAAGGAATTTCTTTCTCCAGCTTTCTCCTCTCTGGAATTTCTTTAATGTTCTCCAGTGTCTTATTTCTAGTTCTCTGTCTATAAAGCCAGAGTTTTTCTTGGAGCTTTAGGAAACCAGGGCAAACCAGAAGAGGAGCAGTAAGTGACAAGACAGAAACAAACAACAGAGATTCGTCCCACACTCTTCTGACCGTGGGATGCCTTTTCCTGCTTCCCCTGGCCAGGAAGATAGGCTCCCTCAGCGTCTCAGGTACTTGGAACGCTGCCGCCATCACTGCAGTTCGTGACTGCAGCTGGTCTTGGCGCATGCCAGGGAGGGGGAGAAGGACAAAAAGGGCCTTCCTTTTACACTCTAGTTCACAGGGAACCCTTTTCCTGTTTCTCTGGCCAGAAGAGGGGATTTCTCTTGAGTTTATGCTCTGCGTGTCAACTGGATCTTAGATTGTCCTCAGGGCAAACCAGAAGAGGAATAAATTCACCAGTAAATTCATCACTATGCTAATCATTCTTCAGGTTTTGACTTGCTTACATAATCCCCCTGCTATTGTTTGCTTTTTAGAGTCCTACTTGCTTTCTATATTCTGTTCAGTTACAATCAGTCAAAGAGAAACCCTGTGGTGTGCTTACTCCATCTTGGCCAGCACCGGAAGTGTTTTATTTTGGTTTTGAGTCTCTATTCTTCTTCCTTTCACCTTTCCCCCAAACCGGGTGGTACGTCAGTCCTTTCAATTAAATTTTATTAGTTAGGATAGCACCTTAACAAAGATTAAATACTAGTAGCTTAACCACCATAATAAATAGCTTAACCATTTTTTCAAGAAACAGTCTAGGAGTACGTAGTCCAAGACGGTAAGGTGGTTCTACCAGATTCTCCTGTGGTTTCCACCACTGGTCAAGGAAACTATTTCTGGTAGCATCTCCTAACTAGCAAGTTGGAAGAAAAGGGCAAGGTAGCCAGTGTGCATTTTTTTTTTTTTTTTTAAGGAGTATAACCTGGAAGTGGTACCATTATTTCTGTCCATGTCCCATTGGCCAAAATTTAATCACATGGCCGCACCATGCTGCAAGGGATCTTGGAGAATGAAATCTCCAGCTTTGTGGCCATGTGTGTAGTGAAATACTCAGAGAATGTTAGTACTAAATATAGGGGAAATAGATCCTATTGGCGGAGTAGGCAATGGCACCCCACTCCAAGTACTCTTGCCTGGAAAATCCCACGGACAGAGGAACCTGGTAGGCTGCAGTCCATGGGGTCACTAAGAGTCGGACATGACTGAGCAACTTCACTTTCTCTTTTCACTTTCATGCATTGGAGAAGGAAATGGCAACCCACTCCAGTGTTCTTGCCTGGAGAATCCCAGGGACGGGGAAGCCTGGTGGGCTGCCGTCTATGGGGTCACACAGAATCAGACACGACTGGTGACTTAGCATAGCATAGCATAGCATAGATCCTATTGGACAACTGCCAGTCTGCCATATCCTAAAATTATGGCTGGAAGAAGCTACGAAATACCTAACAATGCCAGCTATGATATTTTTATTTTTGGAATATAATTGCTGTACAATGTGTTAATTTCTGTTGTACAACAAAGTGAATCAGCTATATTTATACATCTACCCCCCCCCCTCCCCCGCCCCCCCCCCCCCCCACCCCTCTAGGTCATCACAGAGCTCAGAGTTGAGCTCTTGTGCTATACCACAGGTTTCCACTAGCTATCTATTTTACATATGGTAGTGTGTATGTCTGGAGAAGGAAATGGCAACCCACTCCAGTGTTCTTGCCTGGAGAATCCCAGGGACGGGGGAGCCTGGTGGGCTACCATCTATGGGGTCGCAGAGTCGGACACGACTGAAGCAACTTAGCAGCAGCAGCAGCAGCAGCAGCAGTGTGTATGTCAATCATAATCTCCCAATTCATTCCACCCTCCCCCAATATTTTAAAAATCTTAAAAAAATATAAAGCTGCAAAAAACATCTCTAGAGGCAGACACAAAGTGGGAGCAAGAATTCAGAGAAGCAAGCATCAGCTGGTGGGTTACCTATAACTTGGGCCTTTTAAATTAATGCTAGAGATACATTTAAAATTTTTCAAATAATTTCAAGCTTACAAGGATTCAAGAATGGTAAAAATACCCGCCTCCCACCCCCAGAACTAAATAAGGGTAAGTTGATGACATATCCCTTATCACTTCTAAATACTTTAGAGCATAATGCCTTACAAATAAGGATCAGTTCAGTTCAGTTCAGTTGCTTAGTCGTGTCCGACTCTTTGCAACCTCTGTTGTCCCCTTCTCCTCCTGTCCCCAATCCCTGCCAGCATCAGAGTCTTTTCCAATGAGTCAACTCTTCACATGAGGTAGCCAAAGTGTTGGAGTTTCAGCTTCAGCATCATTCCTTTCAATGAACACCCAGGACTGATCTTTAGAATGGACTGGTTGGATCTCCTTGCAGTCCAAGGGACTCTCAAGAGTCTTCTCCAACAACACAGTTCAAAAGCATCGATTCTTTGGTGCTCAGCTTTCTTCACAGTCCAACTCTCACATCCATACATGACCACTGGAAAAAGCACAGCCTTGACTAGACGGACCTTTATTGGCAAAGTAATGTCTCTGCTTTTGAATATGCTATTTAGGTTGGTCATACTTTCCTTCCAAAGAGTAAGCCTCTTTTAATTTCATGGCTGCAATCACCATCTGCAGTGATTTTGGAGCCCCCCAAAATAAAATCTGACACTGTTTCCACATCTATTTCCCATGAAGTGATGGGACCAGATGCCATGATTTTCGTTTTCTGAATGTTGAGCTTTAAGCCAACTTTTTCACTTTCCTCTTTCCCTTTCATGAAGAGGCTCTTTAGTTCCTCTTCACTTTCTGCCATAAGGGTGGTATCATCTGTGTATCTGAAGTTATTGATATTTCTCCCGGCAATCTTGATTCCAGCTTGTGCTTCTTCCAGCCCAGCGTTTCTCATGATGTACTCTGCATATAAGTTAAATAAGCAGGGTGACAATATACAGCCTTGACGTACTCCTTTTCCTATTTGGAACCAGTCTGTTGTTCCATGTCCAGTTCTAACTTGCTTCCTGACCTGCATATAGGTTTCTCAAGAGGCAGGTCAGGTGGTCTGCTATTCCCATCCCTTTCAGAATCTTCCACAATTTGTGATCCACACAGTCAAAGGCTTTGGCATAGTCATTAAAGCAGAAATAGATGTTTTTCTGGAACTCTCTTGCTTTTTTGGTGATCTAGCGGATGCTGGCAATTTGATCTCTAGTTCCTCTTCCTTTTCTAAAATCAGCTTGAACATCTGGATAGTTTCCCATAAAACCACATTATAGCCACCAAAATCAGAAAATCAACATCTATTTTTACTATATAATCCAACAACTCAATTTAAAATTTGCCAGTTGCTCCAGTAATATCCTTTAAAATTAAAATAAGTTATTTTACTTTTGGCTGTGCTGGGTCTATTTTGCTGTGCAAGGGTACTGCTCATTGTTGTATGCAGGCTTCTCATTGCAGTGGCAGGTAGCATCAACTGTTGTGGAGCATGGGATCTAGGCATATGGGCTTCAGGAGTTGTGACATGCAGGCTCAGTAGTTGTGGCTCACAGGCTTAGTTGCCCCGAGGCATGTGAGATCTTCCTGAAACAGGGATTGAACCCATGCCCCTGAGTTTGCAGGCAGTAATGTCCTTTTAAGCAAAAGGGTGCAATCTGTGATCATGTTGACATATTTAGTTGACATTATTTTCCTAATCTCCTTCTACCTGAATAGTCTCAGCCTTTACTTAAGTTTCACAGCTGACACTTTTGAAGATTTCAGTCCTTCCACCTGGATATATGATTTTTCCTCCTGATCAAATTCAAGTATTTTCTCAGGAATATCACAGAAGTGCTGCTATGTTCCTTGTACACCATTCTGTCAGGTGGTACCCACTCAGTCTTTCTCATTACTGGTCATGTTAACTCTGATCATTTGAATAAGTGATACCTGCTGGGTTTACCACTATCAAGTTGTTTTCTTTTGTAACCAATTGATACTTTATGATAGGTCCTTTTGAAAGTAAATAAATATCCATTCCTCATCAAATTTCACTCACTAGGTTTAGCACATATTGATGTTTCTTTGCTAAATATATAATTGTGATGATGGTTGCTAAATACAGATTTTTGTAATTCCACTTGCTGCTACATTTATTAGTTGGCATTCTACTCTGAGGCAAAGTGTTTTCTTCTTCCTATTTATTTATATCCATATAGACTTAAGGTTTATTTTATTCAATGACTAATAATTAAGTACTATTATTGATATAAAAATCATGATCAGTAGGAGATCTTTAAACTGGCTTCTGTGTTTTTTGTAGTTTTAAATAATTAAAAAAAAATTTAGAATGATTTTAGAGAATTCCTTGTACACTTTTCACTCAGTTTCCCCCACTGTTAACATCGTTTATTTCTATGACATATTTATTATAACTAAGGAATCAACCAGAGAAGGCAGTGGCACCCCACTCCAGTACTCTCGCCTGGAAAATCCCATGCATGGAGGAGCTTGGAAGGCTGCAGTCCATGGGGTCGCTGAGGGTTGGACACGATTGAAGTGACTTAGCAGCAGCAGCAAGGAATCAACATTGGTACTCTACCATTAATTACACTTCGCACTGTATTCAGATATCATTTGTTTTACCCTGATATGCATAAAATGTCCTTTTGCTGTTTCAAGATTCCATCTAGTATAGCATATATCATTTGGTCGTCAGGTTACTTTTAGTCTCCTTTGGTCTGTGTATTTTTTGCTCTATGTCCTTTTGTCATACGCCTATCATTTTTTGAACACTTCCATAACTTTGTCAAAATAAATGTTCTAGGCTAGTCATATTTTTGCTGCCCTACCTTTGGAATTAGCCATTTCCCCTAGGGGACTTTTTAATGGAGAATGGTATTAGGAAACCATGATCTGAGTTCTAGTTTTTCTCATTGCTATTGGGTTGTCATTGCTTTAGGCCCTCTCTGCTCTCTGAAGATGAAGCTGAGGAATTCACACACACAGACACACCTATCTATAATTCTATATATATTGAAATTATGAGTTTACAGTGATACAAACAATGCCAACCCCAAATCCTACAACTAGTTATACTTTTTCCCTTTCCATATTTGTAACTCCTGTCAGAGCAGGGAGAAGGCTAATTCCCATTATTCTCAATGTATTACTAGATAAACTCTTATGTAATCTTACTGTATAAACCCTTATGTAATCTCCGATCATCACTGCTTTCCTCCATTGTACATGTCCTCTGTACCCTGCTTGAGCTCTGACAGCCCACACTAGGTTCCAACTGCCAGCCCACCCTTGCTTAAATGTCTTCCTCATCCTTTTGCCCAGACTCCAATATCTTCTGCATTCTCCATCTCTCATCTACCTCACAGACAACTACCTTGCTCCCCTCCATGTAGTGGACTCAGTTATTAAAGAAGTGAAGGATGGAAGAAAGAGCAAAGAATGAAGGAAGAGGAAAGAAGAAATGGGCCCAATACAGGCCAGTGAAGAAAGCCTATACATTTTAGAAAATTCTAAAACTATTAGAAAGTTAAATTGAAAACAAGGAATATCTTCAAAGGTCTGAGAAAATGTCAATGTAGAATTGCATACTCAGTGAAACTATCAGAAATGAAAGCAAAGTAAAAGAATTATAGAAAAAAGTTTATTAAAAAAAAACACATGTCTACCAACAATAAAAAATATTTTTCAACAATGAGAAAATGCATATTTTTAAGATTATATAAAATATTTACCAAAGTCAGTCATACAATAGGAACTAAAGGAACTGCCCCAAAATGCTGTTAGATAAGAATACTCTTAGAAGAGTTGAGATGCAAGAAATAGTGAGCAAATAAACTGCTAACATATTGGGCAAATTTAAACAAACCCTGATTTTTATAAACAATGTCATAAATGAGGTTTATTAAAAAATGTCGAGCTGGGCTCAATAATAACTGCTGGGCTTCCCAGGTGGCACAGTGGTAAAGAATCGGCCTGCCAATGCAGGAGACACAAAGAGGCTGGTTCCATCTCTTTCATCCCTAGAAGATCCCCTGGAGTAGGAAATGGCAGCCCACTCCAGTATTCTTGCCGGGAAATATCACGGACAGAGCCTGGTGGGCTACAGTCCATGGGGTGACAAAGACTGGGACAAGACTGAGAGAGTATGTCTGTATGACTTATTAGAGTTGTAACTGCTAAGAACTTTAAACCACAATTACACATTTTCAAAACAGTGGAAAGAAAATATGAACTTAGGGGAAGAAAAATCTTATTCTAAAAGAAATCGAAAGATAAAAGAAATACACAAATGTCAAATAGCACAAAATGAGAAAAACAGATGCAGAGACAGCAATAACAACATGTAACGTAAAACAAAATAATGTATAAAAATAATGTAAATAGACTTAAGTTCTTTAAAGACAAAGTTTGTCAAACCGAATCGAAAAAAAAAAGCTTAGCAATATGTCATGGCTAAAACATGAAGCCGACGGAGGAAGCTACAGCAGAGTCAACGGACGGGGTTTTCCCACTACCTTTCCTTCCCCACCTATCTCGGTTCGCCTCCGACTCTTCAGCCTCTCCCAGGTTTTGACCCGGTTCATTCCCGCCCCCGACAGAGTATGAGATGACTGGATGGCATCACTGACTCGATGGACGTGAGTCTCAGTGAACTCCGGGAGTTGGTGATGGACAGGGAGGCCTGGCGTGCTGCGATTCATAGGGTCGCCAAGAGTCGGACACGACTGAGCGACTGACCTGATCTGATCTGATCTGATTCCAGCCCCCAAGTCCCTCCTCAGCCCTTTTCCTCCCAGGCGGGAGACGGAGAAACGAGGAGGCTTAACGTCCAGCCCGTCTCCCTACACCAACCGGCTCACTCCCCATCGGCGGCCGTGGTGACGTTGCCGGAGGCGGGCCCCAGACTGGTCGCGCTCTTTTTCTCGGCCCGCCCTTCCGCGATTGGCGAGGAAGAGTCACGCTGACTATAAAAGGAAGGGTTTGTGACGCAGGGGCGCCTCGGGGAGCGCCGATTGGCTCTCTTGACGCGAACGCTCGGCGGATCTCGGAGTCGCGCCGCCGTTCTCTCTGCGACGACCGCCATAGCTCTCTCCTTCAGCCGACGTCACCTTCGCCTGTGCTGCGGGATCGGCTGTATGGTTAGGCCAGTCTTTAATGAGTAAACTAAGTCCTTCCTGTGGTGGTGTTGGTCACGCATTTATGGAGTTTTTGAAGGTCCCCGGAGACTACTGCCAGGCACAGCACGACCTTCATGAGAAGTGAACTGTAGAAATTCATCACTGCTTTGCCAAGAAGACCCCACAGGAGCGTCAACCTGGACACAGACGTGTGTTCTTGAAACCATCGGAGCCTTTTACAAGAATTCCGACTCGGATGGGGTAAACCTCCGTGCTCTTCCTTTCCATTGACTCAGTCTTACTGAACTGAAGGATGGCTTCCTGTTAGGAAGTTCATTTCATTTCCTCGTTACTCCCAATTTCGTATCTAAAGCATTGAGAATTTCGAGTGGGGCATGTTGGAGTAGACTTCAGTTTCTTTACATCATTTCTGCATTCAGAAATTAAATTTTTTTTTTCCCGTAACTGTATCGAGTTTTTTTTTTTTTTTTTTTTAACTAAATTAACATGGCTCCACTGAACCGCCCAGCTCCTGTGGAAGTCACATACAGGAACATGAGATTTCTTATTACACACAATCCAACCAGTGCAACCTTAAGCAAATTCATAGAGGACCTTAAGAAGTACGGAGTTACGACAATAGTAAGAGTGTGTGAAGCAACTTATGACACTGCTCTGGTGGAGAAAGAAGGCATCCAGGTTTTGTATTGGCCCTTTGATGATGGTTCATCACCCTCTAACCAGATCGTGGATGACTGGTTAAGTCTTTTAAACATTAAATTTCGGGAAGAACCTGGTGGTTGCATTGCTGTTCACTGTGTTGCAGGTCTTGGGAGAACTCCAGTGCTTGTCGCCCTGGCATTAATGGAAAGTGGAATGAAAAATGAAGAGGCGGTCCAGTTTATAAGACAAAAGCGGCGTGGAGCTTTTAACAGCAAGCAACTTTTATACTTGGAGAAATATCATTCTAAAATGCGGCTGCGCTTCAAAGACTCCAGTGGCCATAGAAACAATTGTTGCATTCAATAAAACTTGCCTGCTTCATGCTGTTGCCTTGGACACGGAACTTGAGACAGGACTTAATTTATCATATATATTAGCATAGGCTTAATGAAGGACAAGTCTAATGAAGCCTCCCATAGGAATACTGAAAAGCCACAAGTGTGACAAAATTGTAGCCTCTTTAGCTTACTACTATTCCCATGCCAGAAATAATATATAAGAAACTGAGAGATTAGGTACCAAAAGTCAGCACAATACTGGGATATTTTTAGTATCATGTAGATTTAAAACCCTAGGAATTAAGAACAGCACTGTAAACCATATGAGGTTTATTCCTCTAGTCATCTCAAAATATCACAAGACCTTTATGGTTATTTATCTGCTCCTATGTTTACCACTACCTGTGTACATCAGGTTTGTGTGACAATTGATTCTGTTGAATTCTTACTAGGACTTATGGTGATTATTGTCTTTCTATAAATCTCATTTTGTGCTGTTGTGAAAGGCTCCAGTTTGAAAAAAAACCACATCTCTGAAAGTTCATGTAAAATATACATCATACAGAAACACACGTGTGTGTGTGTAATATTTTTAGACAAAAAAGCGTTGCAGTCAATCTGTTTACACTTGGGATGCAGTTTTGAAGGGGAGGGCCTGAAGACAGAATGGGAAGAGGCTACGGAAAATTTCTACTAGAAATTCCATGTTGCCTTAATCTTGTGCAGGATGTATAGAATAGTTCCTTTTATTTAGTAAACTTTAAAAAGGGAAAGATACTTTGTAGCTAAAACATTTCTTAATTATAAAATTTTTGAATGTCTTGTAGTTCTTCAACACACCTATTGGAAGTGTATTTTTTCCTTGTCTTTTCAACCAAAATAGAAGAGAGTTTCTACTACTGAACTGATCAGACATCTAACATTTTATGATTTTGAACTGTGTAAGTTAATAGTTAGATACTTGATACTTTGTTTTATTATGGAATTGATAAAATGGTGGTATATATTAAGGTTAGTTCAACCATAGATTCATAGTGTATGGAAATGTAGTTCTGTGGGAGAAATAATTTGTTAGTTTTTACCTGTCGTCCACTAGTACAAGAGCTTAAATATCTAAATAATGAATTATAGGAGAGTGAGACGAACTAAGCAGGATAGTATAGCTGTGTAATTTTTAGTAAAGGTAGAAGCAAAGGCATGACTAGAGATAAAATCATTACTTAAAATTTCAAAAGTTACACTTCACCAGAAAGTTATGTATCAAATAACATGGTTCAAAAATCTACAAAGCAAACATGGAAAGAACCACAAGGAAAATTGACAAGTTTACCAGAGTGATAGGAAATTTTATTATTTTTTCTTTCAGAAACAGATCAAGTAGACAAAAATTAGTAAAGATATAGATTTGAACAGAACAGTAAGTTTGATCCCATGAATATAAGGACATTGCATCCAACAGTGAGCATCCATATTTTTCTAAGAGTACCTGAAATATTTTATTAAATTTGACTATATATAAGATCATATATAATTTCAGCAAAATTCTAAAACATTTGAATAACACAAGTTTTCTGACTCCAATTAAGTTAGAGAACAAAGTAACATTTGGAATTTTGAAAATCTGTGTCTAGAAACTTCCACTTCTAGACAGGATGTAGCAGGTCATGGCAGCCCAACACCCTCTCTGCAACATCCATAAAAATATGGATAGGTTTCAAGAATCATATGTTTAAGGATGTATGAAAGCTGTGAGAGCAGCGTGGACTAGGTGAACAGGAATTCCGAACAGGAAGGAGTTCTCCTGAGGTGAGCGGCCGTTTTGTTTGCTGGGGGCATTTACTAGGACTTGTTTGCTGGGACATGGACTAAGGATCAGGCTTGGTTCTTGCAGCAAGGTCTCTACTGAGGGAAAAAGAAACCCAGCGAGGCCTCTGGTGGTCACATTGGGGCTGGTGCAACAGATTGGAAAATTGAGAGGTTTGGCCAGTTTCACGTTGCAGGTCAAGTTTCTCAGGAAAGAGATTTGCACTTGGAGGCTTACTGGAGCGTCATCTCAAGAACACTGTGATGGAGCTAGAGAACCAGGATGCTTCAGAAGCCGAATGGTGATACATACAGATGCAACAGTAGCATTAGCCAGTCTCCCAGGGAGCTGTGAAGCTGGGATGGCCATTTAGGGGTGTCCTCAATTGTGGCAAGGGGCTTGGATCTTTGGACTCCAGTCATTAGATGCAGGCTGTCCCTGGGGATCAGGGCATAACCTTGAATGAAGCATCATCTTACAGTCAAGTGCAGCTCCCAGGCAGCACTGTGAGCCTGCAGCTGATAATACTGTTGGTGGTGGCCATGAATGCGTGTTTTAGACCGTTTGAGGGATCTGAGTGGTACCGCCACAGCATCCACAGGTACAGCCACTATACTGAAGGACACTTGCTGAGTTCTGGGACCAAGTATGAGAGGCTAGGGAGTTAGAATGAAGGTTTTTAAAAGATGGAGGGAAATTTCCCTCAACTTCTTGGTGCTTGGGAGACAAAGCCCTGTTAGAAGAGGTTCTAATTTTCCCCAACACTTAGACTGTTTCTCTCTCTCTCTCTTTTTTATTATAGCCATTCTGGTGAGTGGGAAGTGGTATCTCATTGTAGTTTTAATTTTAATAAAACTGATGTTAAACATCTTTTCATGTACATGTTAGCCATTTATAATATATCAACTCAAATATTTTACCCATTTTTTTCAGTTGGGTCTTGTCATCTTACTGAGTTGTAGAAGTTCCTTATATATTCTGACTCCAATGCCTTTATCAGATATATAATTGGCAAATACTGTCTCCCAATCTGTTACCTGTCGTTTCAAAGTACAGAAGTTAAAAAATTTAATGAGGTACAATTTATCTATTTTCTCTTTTATGGATCATGCTTTTAAACTGTATCTAAGAATCTCTTCAATCAGTCACAAAGACTTTTTGGCTATATTTCCTTCTAGAAATTGTACAGATTTTAGCTCTTACATTTAGATCTGTGGTCCATTTTGAGTTAATTTTTGTATATGGTGTGAAATGAATATCTCTTTCTCTATGTGTGTATATATATATTTGCATGTGGATATCTAGTTGTCCCCAGCATCATCTCTTCAAAAGACCACCTTTCCTGCACTCACTTTGGTAACTGAAAAATCAATTTACCATAAATGAAAAGGACTCATTTATGAATTCTCAACTCTGTTTCATTGAACTATATGAGTACACAGTCTTGATTACTGTAGCTTTATGGAAAGTTCTGAAATTGGATCATGTACATCATCCTTTTTCAAAAGTTTTTACTATTCTACATTTGTATATAAATCTTAGGATCAATGTGTCAATTTATACAAAAAATAGCCTGTAGGGATTTTGATAGGTCTAGTGTTGAATTTATAAATAATTTGGAGAGAACTGCAGCCTTGATAATATTGAATCTTAAACATGTACATGGAACATTACCCTTAAATTTAGTTTCTATCATCACTGTTTTATAGTTTTCATTGGCAAGATTTGTACCTCTTCAGTTCAGTTCAGTCTCTCAGTCGTGTCTGACTCTTTGAGACCCCATGAATTGCAGCACGCCAGGCCTCCCTGTCCATCACCAACTCCCGGAGTTCACTCAGACTCACGTCCAACGAGTCGGTGATGCCATCCAGCCACCTCATCCTCTGTCGTCCCCTTCTCCTCTTGCCCCCAATCCCTCCCAGCATCAGTCTTTTCCAGTGAGTCAACTCTTCGCATGAGGTGGCCAAAGTACTGGAGTTTCAGCTTCAGCATTATTCCTTCCAAAGAACACCCAGGGCTGATCTCCTTTAGAATGGACTGGTTGGATCTCCTTGCAGTCCAAGAGACTCTCAAAGAGTCTTCTCCAACACGACAGTTCAAAAGCATCAATTCTTCGGCACTCACCTTTCTTCATAGTCCAACTCTCATATCCATATATGACCACTGGAAAAACCATAGCCTTGACTAGATGAACCTTTGTTGGCAAAGTGATGTCTCTGCTTTTGAATATGCTATCTAGGTTGGTCATAACTTTCCTTCCAAGGAGTAAGCGTCTTTTAATTTCATGGCTGCAATCACCATCTCCAGTGATTTTGGAGCCCCCCCAAATAAAGTCTGATACTGTTTCCACTGTTTTCCTATCTATTTCCCATGAAGTGATGGGACCAGATGCCATTAAGTTATGTATTTTTTTCTTTTTGATGATATTGTGAATGCAATGTTTTCTTAATTTTATTGCTAGTCTTCATTGCTAGTCCAGGGAAATACAGGTGATTCTTGTACATTGACCTTGCTTTCTATGAGCTTCCTAAACTCATTTGTTAGGAGAGAGATGGGGAATGAGGAAGGGAGGGAGAGAGCAAAGCAAGTGCTGTTCTGTTCTTTGGCATTTTCTGCTTACAAGAATATGTCATCTGTAAATAAAGGCAGTTTTACTCCTCCCGCCCCAATCTGAATGCCTTTACTTTTTTATTTAATTGGCTAGACCCTCAATGTTGACCAGAAGTGGTGAAAACAAACTTCCAGATCTTAGGGAGAAAGTATTCATTCTTTCACCTTTAAGTATGATGTTAGCTGTTGGTTCTTCATTAGGTTGAGAATGTTCTCTTCTATTCTTTTTGAAAGTTTTATCATAAACAGGTGTTGGGTATTTTAAAATGCTTTTTCCACATCCATTGACATGATATGGTGGTTTGAGTCCTTCATTCTAGTAAGATCATGTAGTATGTTGATCAGTTTTTAAATGTTAAAACAACTTTGCATTCCTGAGATAAATTCCACTTGTTTGTGTTTAATTCTTTTATATTGATACATTTGGCTTGCTAATATTTTGTTTAGAATTTTGCATCTATATTCATGAGGGATATTGGTCTGCAGTTTTTGTGTGTTGCTTTTTATCTGGTTTTGATATCAGGGTAGTACCAGTATTATGGAATGATTTTGGAAGTATTCCATCCTCCATTTTTTGAAGAAGTTTGTGAAGAATTGGTATTATTTATACTTTAAATATTTGATAAAATTCACCCATGAAGAATTCTTGGCCTGGGCTTTTCTTAGTGGGAAGATTCTGAATTATGAATTCAATTCTTTGATTTGTTATAGGTCTATTGATTTCTACTCTAATCTTTGCTTGCTTTGAATTCTGTTTGCTTTTCCTGTTATAGTTTCTTAAGGAGAAACTTTTATTGTTTTAGGACTTTTATTCTTTTTTTCCCCCTGATATTGGCACTTAAAGCTCTAAAATTTCCCTCTAGGTACTATTTTTAGCTGTAACCCATTACTTTTTATTTTTATTTAATTCAACATACATAATTTATCTTATGATTTCTTCTTATCATGACTTACTTAGAAATATACTGTTTTAATTTCCAAAGAGTTGGAAACTTCCCATTTTCTTTTTTACTGTTGTTGATTTCTAATTTAGTTATTAATTTTGTCCAAGAAGACTTCCTGGAGTCAAATGTATTTGTGCTCCAATGATGAATGATGTCTCCAGACAGAAAGCTGGTTGAACTGAAATGTAACTGATAAAGGGCAGAGAAGCAGAGGGAAGGACTTTGCAGGTAGAGATGAAGCATGTGTAAGGGCACAGCCCTGGAAGTGTATGGGTTCAGTGCCAGCAAGATGATCCCTGTGCTTGGAATACAGGAAATGTAATTATCTTATTTTTGTTTCCGTCAGTATAGCTGAAGTTGGTCATTTTAGTTGATCTTGTCAACCTGTTTTGGTTTCATTGATTTTCTCTGCTATTTTTCTTTTTTGTCACATTGAGTATTAAGAAGGTGCAGTTGGGATACAGAGGAAGTTGTGGGACAGGACATAGAAAAGATCATGTGAAAGGCTCCCTGGTGTTCAGATTCCAGCTTCACTCTTCACCCCCTCTTCTGACTATGAGAGGTTCTCAGTATGAGGCCACAGATTACAGAACAGGGATGTTTCCTCAGGGTATTCCTGGCTGAACACCAGCACCCAGGAAGGAGGTGTTGGAAGAATAAGACCTAGGCAGGGGGTGACGTTATGTCTCTGCTAATCGCTCTTCCAGGATCCCAGGCACCCACCTGCCCGCCCCCCTGGCCTGTCCCTGAGGGGTGGTCCCTGAGTGTGGGCACGCCTTTGTGCCTGGTAGGACCAGCTCATGGTGGGCAGTGGAGACCCTCAGGCTGAACCGGCAGCAGGAGGGCGGACAGTGGTAGGTCTCTGGGCATGGATTGTTCTTTCCGGTGTCACTCAATGAAAGCGGAGGCTGGACGCTGCCATGCCAGTAGATGTTAGCAATTTAGCAGGGTCTTCCATTGTGGGGGCCTCAAGCTTGTACCCCACCAACCCTCCCCATGGTGTGGGCTCTGCTGGACACGAGGGAGGTGAAGGCTATGACCGAACCTGGTATAAGAGACACGCAGACTGACAGCCTTCTGCAGGAAAGCTGTTTCAGTTTGCTGAACTACTTCAGAGTGTGAAGGGTGGAGGAGAGCATCCCTGAGTCAGGAACATGAAATCAAGTCTTCCCTCACACTCCCCACGGTGCCCTTCCCCTCACAGCCTCTCTTCCTCCTTGGTTTGCTGACTGTCCCCACCCACGTTTCTCTGGTTTTCCTTTTGGTAATAACCACAAAGGCATGCCTACACTCAGCAACCCACAGGGCAGTGACCATTTCTGACTTGTGAGTTGCTTCGAGCCAGACACTCAGCCTTCACGCCCTCTGAGTCTTGAAGGGTGTGTATTCATCCAGCAGAGACTGAACTCCCTGGTGGGTGGGTCGCCATGAAGCCTTCTCTTATGCCCTCATAGGAAGGATCCTCTCCCTTCTCTTAGCACACGACCTTTATCTGCAGTTCTTTCAGGGACTTAACCACTTTCTCCCTGGTGGCAAAATGCCTTGTGCCCATATCTCATCTCCTCTACTAGACCCCAGACCTTGTCAAGGCAGATTCTAGATTTCCACAAAGTCTAGCCAAAAGTTAGCAATTGGTGGATGAAGAAATTCTTGGGAAGGAAGCCTGAGGAGGGTTACAGAAAAGTGAACCAAAGGCCTCCTTCAGGGACAAAGCTCTTATTCATCTTATGCCTGGGCCTCTCCCCTCATACCAGAAAGTTCAAAGGAAAAACACAAAGACAAGGATGGCCATTTTTGAACCCATTTATATTGTCAGTGTTACCCTGGGCTTCATCTATTCCTATCCCAGCCTTTGAGGTTGCATCAGATGGTCTGAACATTCATGGCTTCCTCGGGCCAAGTGTAGCTGTCCAGCGTAAAGGAGTCATATTCTGAAGTATAGACCAGGGACCTTACAAAAGCTTCCTTGTCCTCGGGCTCTGGGTAGTAGGAGGCCAGGTTGTGTTTGTACGCGAAGTCGAGGACCTAGGGAAAAATATGTGTGACTGAGGAACTGGCTGTAAGGAGGAGCCTGCCTGAAGACCCTTGCTTGGGAGCTTGTGGAAGGGGATACACCCCGCGTCAGGCGTGTTCCTCTCATGACTTGTGGCCCCTGAAGCCACTGGAGAGGAAGGAGCTAGAGCTTTCTGCCTTGTAAGGGAGCTCTGACAGTGGAATAAACATGGTCCGAGTCAAGAGGCTTCAGGCTAAAGTCTGCTTCTGCTTCCGACTGCCTGTGGGTCCTTGCTAGTGATGCCATTCTGGCTGAGCCTCAGTTTCTGCATCTGTGAAGTGGGGGTAATGACAGCTTCCTCTGGCATGGTGTGAGGATAGTTAGGTAGCAGGCAAAAGTGTTCAGTACCCGATACTTTGTCTCTCCTAAATGCGGCTTGAATTGGAAGAACATCTTGGACAATGTTCTTTGGGTATTAGCTTTGGCTTCACAAGAGGATGAAGCTAAATATTCCTGAAAGGAAGGAACTGGACAGGGTGGAGCTGGACTATCAGCTGGACAGTTGGGCTTGAGGATAACAAGCCCCACAGTCTGATTCTGGAACCCACATGGGACAACTCTTGGGGAGTGCATGCTGTCTGTCATGCAATGCGTTTTTTGAAACTACTCTTAAAACTTATAGAAAATGTAAAATATATATTAATAGAAATAAGGGTATAATAAACCCTCGTGTATTCGTCATCCAGATGCAACAATTATCAGTGTTAGGTCAGTCTTTAGGGCGCTATGTTCTGGTTCTCTGAATACCCATCTCTGCATCATCTGTTGGGTGACATTTATACTTAGACTATTCCATGAACTTGATCACCCCATGGCCCAGCCATCCTGAGAGAAAGAGAAAGCAGGAGCATCTACTCTGGCCAGAAAGGTGCCAAGTGTGGAGCTTTTTCGAGCTGCCCTCTTTTAATGTCCTCTAAAACTCGGGGAGCTGTTTTGTTGCTCAGTCATGTCCAACTCTTTGTGATCCCGTGGACTGTAGCCCGCCAGGCTCCTCTGTCTGTGGGAATCTCCAGACACTACTGGAGTGGGTTGCCATCTCCTTCTCCAGAGAATTTTCCCAATGCAGGGATCTAACCCACATCTTCTGCTTGGCAGGTGGGTTCTTTACCACTGAGCCACCAGGGAAGACCCAAAACTTTGGGAGAGAGGCATTCTTTGGAAAAGAAGGAAACTGAGGCTCAGGGAGGTGCAGTGATTGTCCTGCGGTGGCTCTGCTGCTGACTGGCAGGGCTGGGACTCCACAGCCCAAGCTCTTTCCATGATGCTATGCAAGTTGACCTTTCTGTATAAATGGGCACTTATGATTCATTTTTTAAAAATCCCACCCACGTTCTGGTCCACAAAACTATGGACTTTGATGACCTTTCTGCCTGGTGTCTGAGGGAAAGTGCAGGAGCTTCCCAGAACTACCCTGAGTGGGTGTCGGGATGGAGCTCGAGCTACAGGCCAGAGTTTGTCAGCAGCCTTTGGGGAGCATGCAGTGTAGGCCAGGGAGCCAGGACGTGTCCAGCGCTGCCCTCCCCTCAGTCCCCCTAAAGTCAGACAGAGAGAGTTGACGAATGCCGCTACCCATGTTAAGGGGGTGAGGAGTCCCTTACTTTGATGGCGATTCTCAGAGACACGTCTCGGATGGTGCTGAGGGGCGGGTACAATCTCCCCTGTGACAGATGGTACTCAGAGACCTCTTGGGCAATTTGCTGGGGAGAGACAAGGGAGAGGAATAAGCTGATTTTCTGCCTTTCCAGAACAAGCCCGACCCAGTACACTGGAGACTCACCTCACCCCTCACAGGTGGCCGGTCACTGCAGAGTCCACTGTTCTCGCCACCTCATGGCCCTGGGGTGCTTAAAGCTTAGGCTTACACCAAGGACACATCCTTTATGTCCTTTGAGACTAGCTGAGGCTTAAAACAACATGAGGTGCTCTGAATTCTGAAGGAAAATCACTAGGGCCAAGATGAACAAACTAGTGACATGCAGAGCCGCTGGTAAAGAACCCACCTGCCAGTGCAGGAGACGCAGAGACGTGGATTTGATCCCTGGGTGGGGAAGATCCCCTGCATAAGGAAATTCCGACCCACTCCGGTATTCTTGCCTGGAGAATCCCATGGACAGAGGAGCCTGGCGGGTTACAGCCCCTGTGGTCGCAAAGAGTTGGACATGACTGGGCCAACTAAGCATGCGCCCACAAAGCAGACTCCGGGACCCCCCTGGCTGGCCTAGCCTGTTGCCTTGGGACGCCTGAGTCCCTCGCTTCCTGAGCTTCAGCTCCTTCCACACGCTTAGGAGCATCCTGGGCGCCCATTGTGACTGTCCTGTGTCTCTGTATTCAGGGCTCCTTGATTCGCTGTCCCAGCCCTGGCCCTGGTGAGGACTGGCTGCTTCTCCAGCGAGTGACCCCACAATGGGAAGTACCTGCTCCCTGCATAAATGCTCTGAGCCTTCACCCTGGGACGCCCTCCCTGCTCCAGGGCTGCTCTCTGAGGGGCAGCCCTCCCCTGCAAGCCTCTTCCTCCTGCCAGGGGCCTGGTGCTCAGCCAGCCTTGCAGAACAGCCTCTTTGATGTGGCTCTGAATCCACCCCCGCCCCGCTTTGTGTCAAGTTTAAATCTGGGGAAAAGCCACATGAGAAGTCTTGTGTCCTGGAACAGACCGGGAAAGGAGCTAGTCTTGCCTCAGAGTCTGGCAGACGGGAGGGACGTGGGCCCCGTTCTCATGCTTGGCTTTCTCCTTTCTGTTCACTCAGCCCAGCCTTCACAGAGCCCTGCGACTTGCGAGGCTCTGCACTAGGTGCGGAAGGGCATGGCGGAGAAGCCAGTCTTTTCCTTCCCGGAGGCTGGCCTCAGTGGAAAATGAACGATTAGAGTGACGGCAAGGAGAGGGGACATACAGGCACAGAGGGGCCCCCCTGGTGGTCCAGTGGTTGAGACCCCATGCATCCAGTGCAGGGGGTTTTTGTTGTTTAGTTGCTAGGTCATGTCTGACTCGTTTGGGACTCCATGGACTATAGTCTGCCAGGCTCCTTGTTCATGGACTTCTCCAGGCAAGAAGACTGCAGTGGGTTGCTATTTCCTCCTCCAGAGGATCTTCCCAACCCAGGGATTGAACCTCAGTCTCCTGCATTGGCAAGTGGATTCTTTACCACTGAGCCACCAGGGAAGCTCTCCAATGTGGAAGACGCAAGGGGATGCAACTTCAATCCCTGGTCGGGGAACTAAGATCCCATATGCCTCATGGTGAGGCAAAAAAAAAAAAAAAAACAAACAAAAACAACAACCAGAAAACGAAGCAAGGCTGGTGACATGAGAGAGGAAGATGGAGCAGAGAGAGAAGGGTAAGACCCTGTTCAGAGAGAGAAGAGTCAGGTGCAGACTCACTCTTTATAAAAATAAAAAAAGGCGTCCAGAAGAAAAGACAGAAGCTAAGACCTGAAGGGCCAAGTATGAATTCCTTGAAGAGAGGAGAAGGAATAGCACATAAAAATTCTTGGAGGGAAGAGAGAGCATGACTGTGAAAAGGATGGATAGGCCGATGGCAGGGGGAGGGAAGGAGGGCCTGGGATGAACCGCGTGAAGGGGTTTGGACATTCCTGGGAGCACCAGCGAGCCATATAAAGTCTGAAGTTTAGGAGACAAGAGGGCCTGTTCCCAGCTTTGAAGGATCCTCTTTGTGGAGCTATCGAGGATAGACTGATCAGAGGGAAGCAGGATTCCCAGGGATAGATCTGCAGCTAGAAAGCTCCTGCAGTGATGAGTTAGATCTCGGTAGGTGTGGTTGCTTCTAAGATGCTGGGCATTGCCGATGCTCTGCTGCGGCTTCAAGGCACATTGCCTGGGGCCCTCCTGGCGCATTGCTCACAAGCCAGGTGACCCCTCTTGGTGCCTGTTTCCTTGTCTATAACACAGGGATGATCGCTGTATTTTATCAGGCTGTCAAGATGACATGAGATAGTGCATGTAAATCTCCTAAAATACATATTACTTTTTATATAGAGAAATCAGATCCAACTGAAGTTATCTTAATTTAAAAGCACCCTTTCAGAAATGTAACCTGTAACCTGCCAAGGCTTTGAAGACCAGACCGTCAGCTCCAGGGAGGCAGGGGCTTTGTGCTCATAGCAAGTAACTGAGAAGTAGATTGAGGAGGGGTTCCTGCTTAATTCATGGACACTATTCCAGAAACGATGGAGTGGAACTGTCCCACAGCACGAGGTGGGGGTTGGGCAGATGTCCCTGGGGGTTGCAGAGGAAGGCTCTGGCAATTGTGTTTCTGCACAACAGGGAACCTGCTTGCAGGCCAACTCCAAGCAGGAAGTGACTCTTCCTATCCAGTGGGAGTTTCAGATAGTTTTGCCCATGACCACCAAAACACCACCACCACCAATCAGAGCAACCAGAAGAAATATAAACACAAAATACTTAGACAAGAGGGACAAAGAATCACAGCACAAAACTAGAGCTAGTATGCATGAGGCTTGCACAAGACTGATGGGCCTCCAGGAGACATAGGAAGAAGGAACTTGGTGCGTGAAGCAGTTAGTTTCTTGTGGGGCTCATAGGAGCAGGGATGGGTATGGCTGTGTGGAAGCCGTTCTGGGTCATACTGGTTTGGGGCTCTCCCCGGTGCCCTGGTGAGAGGGCAACACAGACACAGGCCAGAGATCACAGTTTGAGCCTTTGGAGCTTGCTGGGGATGAATGTATTTGATGGTTTTTTTTTAATAGTTTTGAGAGTCCTTTGGACTGTAAGGAGTTCAAACCAGTCAATCCCAAAGGAAATCAACCCTGAATATTCACTGTAAGGGCTGATGCTGAAGCTAAAGCTCTAATACTTTGGCTACCTGATGTGTAGAGCTGACTCATTGGAAAAGACCCCGATGCTGGGAAAGGTGGAAGGCAAAAGGAGAAAGGGGCGGCAGAGGATGAGGTGGTTGGATGGCATCACCAACTCAATGGACATGAGTTTGAGTAAACTCCGGGAGCTGGTGATGGACAGGGAGGCCTGCCGTGCTGCAGGCCATGGGGTCGCAAAGAGTCGGAGACGACTCAGCGACTGAATGATGACAACATAGTTCGGATTAGCTTAACTTTCCAACAGAAACATTTCTATTGCCGTGGTTCCTCAGAGTGAAGATAAATGTGAAGTGCCTGGTATTTAGTAAGCGGCTGATAAATGTCAGCCACTGTAACCGTTATTAAAAACCATTATTTTGAATGTGGGCTGTCATCCTCAGTGAATTCTTTCATTGTTTTCACCGTGCCCAGTAAATAGCCCTTCTGGGAGCTTTTCTAGTAAGGTACCTGGGGCAGGGGTACACCCATGTCTGTGCTCAAGATAGGGGTACTCAGAGCAGGCCAACCCAGCCTGCAACCTTCCTTATAGAAAGCTGCCCTAGTGGGGCTTATTTTGGTACCAGTTACCAGTAACGTGGCCAGCACCCAGGGTCGGAAGAATCGATGGCTTGTCGTGGTTCATGAGCCCACCGTTTAAGGTGGCTTTGGTGACACTTCTGTTCTTGGCAGGCACACGGGTACTGCTGGGAGGCAGGGAGTTCCGCCAGGTATGTCCCCTCAGTGCCAGGGCCTCCTGCCAACACCCCCTCCCACTGACTCTTCCTTACCCCACTTCGCCCCCCTTAGAAACCTTGTGTGTGTTTTCAGAGACATTCAAGCCTCAAGGTGATCTTAAGAGAAGCTTGACATTGGAGCCCTTTGCGGGACCACTGAAGGACTTGGGGGCCAGGAAGCAGCAGAAACAAGACAAGGAGTCTTCAGGGACCAGCGTAGGCCCTCCCGGTTGCGCGCGGGAGCAGGGAACAGGGATACCTCTGCCGTCAGGAGGAAGATCTCATCCGGGATGTGCCGGATCCCGCCGGCGATGACTCCCAGGGCCACGCCGGGGAACACGTAGGCGTTGTTGCCCTGCCCGGGAAAGAAGGTCCTGCCATCCTCCAGAGTCACGCTTGGAAAAGGACTTCCGCTGGCAAAGATCCCTCGGCCCTGGGGGCGGGAAGAAAACCAGAGACGGAGCTTGGAGACGGGTTGCGGGAGTGATGGTGGCCTGGTCTGGTCTCTCGAATGTTGACCCCTTCTCGGTCTTCTCCCGAGTGCTTGACGTTCTGCTGAGGACACTGCGGGTGCTGAAAGCAGGCCTGTTCATCTGACCGGAAGGCTGAGCTCCCACCGGGCTCCCTGGCGGCCACAAAACCACCGGAAGGGGAAGGCGTGCCTTTCTAATTCGTCACCTCCCCAGAGAGCCAAGCCCGGTGTGCAGAGTCTACCAGCACCTCGAGTTCTGGTCAAAGCTCTATGTGAGGGGACCCTGAGCGCCAAGGCGTAATGGTAAGAGCCGGGGCTTTGGAGCCAGACCTGGGTTTAGGGAACAGCTCCATTTTCCCCCACCCTACTCATAGGGTGACTCATAGTCACTGTTACTGTGTCCTCTCAGCCTGGGGCAGGAAGCACTCCCCGCTGACCTCGGTGACCCGGTAGCACTTCTCAGCCGTGCACTCGGCCTTGCTGGTGGGGTTGCTCAGGGCAAAGATGATAGGGTGCTCGTGGAAGGAGGCCATGTCCCTCAGGATCTGCTCCGTGAAGGCTCCTGCGATGGCGGCAACACCTACGGGGAGAAGGGGGGTAGTGGGGATGCCTACGCTTTATAAACACCTCATTCCTCTCCTGGTGGTGCTGGCAGGCAACTAGATACAGCGCAGATGGTTCAGGAGTCTTGGGGGATGTCATCGGCCATGGGGACAATGGAGGATGAGAGAAAAGGGTCTTCTTCCTTGAGCTGGCTGAGACCTCCTGTTAAGTCCTAAGGGATCACTGGTCTGTCCCAGGCCTTGGGCCAGTGAAGATACACTTGTGAAGACATTCCTGGCCACTGCCCTTTAGAGTGGGCTGCTCCCCCCAGGAGAGGGGTGATGCCAGGGTCCCCTCCAAGGAGCTCATTTCATCTTGGTCAGAGAGACCAGCCTGCATTTTTCCACTCAGTGGAGTAATTCTGCATCATGAAGCCCAGTGTGGTGCTTCCGTTCTATGGTTCACATGCAGCAATAACTCAGTAAAACTCAATAACTCAATGAAAGCACTGAATTGGACGTAAGGGGAAAGAGCTGTGTCTCCACGGGTTGCTGAAGCCCCCTTGTTGAGCCTCAGTCTCCGCCTGCAAGTCAAGAGAATTAGCTGAGCTGAGCAGTGGGCCGCACCCCTCCTCCTACCTATGATGGCCGTGGGCTTCACCAGCCTCACCACCTCCTCCAGGGAGTTCACTTCGGGGTGGTCCTGGGCAAACATCTCCTTCTCATGGTTCAGGTGGCTCCTCCCCTGCAGGGAAAGGAAGAGAACAATGCAGCTGTGGTAGTGAGAACCACTGGGTAGGGTGGGGATGTTCCGGAGACTCTCAGAACCTTTCCTGCAGAGCCCTGTGCTTTGGGCTGAGCTGTCAGAAGTGTTGAGGCCCGTCCTCTAGATTGGAACCTAAGGTGGAACCTAAGGATTTGAAACGTGCGTGTTGTGTGTGTGTGTTTCTTTAATCCAAACCACATATGGAGAATCCAATAAAGCCTTTCTTTGAACTGCCCAGGTCATGGCTTCCTAGGCCAGGACAGAAAGGCTTGGAGGAAACGCCTGAGTCTAATTGAGACTTTTGACCCGGAGACATACAGCACACAGGCCCCAGGAGGGATGGGGGCCCAAGTCACCCACCATCAGGGTGTTTTTGCCAAGAGCCATTAACCTCCCCACGGGGTCTCAAGGAGTCAGACACATGATGGAGTGACTGAACTGAAACTGAAATTAACCTCCCCAGTGCCTCCCTGGTGGCTCAGATGGTAAAGAATCTGCCTGCTTCACAGGAGACCCGGGTTTCTCCAGGTTTGATCCTTGAGTCAGGAAGATCCCCTGGAGCAGGGCATGGCAACCCACTCCAGTATTCTGGCCTGGAGAATCCCTCGGACAGAGGAGCCTGGCAGGCTACAGACTATGGGATCGCAAAGAGTGGGACAGGACTGAGCGACTAAAACTTTCTCTTTCATTAACCTCCCTATAAATAAGAATAAGCTGGGATCCAGAACTGGCTTGCAATGGCTGGCTGCTCCCACTGAGCTCGAGATTGTTTCCACTTCTTCCTCTATAAATTTTATTGGAGTCTAGTTTATTTGCAGTGCTGTGTTAGTTTCAGATATACAGCACAGTGATTCAGTTATACATATGCATATATTCATTCTTTTTCAGGTTCATTTCCCATATAGGTTATTACAGAATATTGAGTGGAGTTCCCTGTGCTATACAGTAGGTCCTTGTTGGTTATCTATTTTATACCTAGCTGGAGAAGGCGATGGCACCCCACTCCAGTACTCTTGCCTGGAAAATCCCATGGACAGAGGAGCCTGGTGGGTTGCAGTCCATGGGGTCCCTAAGAGTCCCACATGACAGAGCGACTTCACTTTCACTTTTCACTTTTATGCATTGGAGAAGGAAATGGCAACCCACTCCAGTGTTCTTTCCTAGAGAATCCCAGGGATGGGGGAGCCTGGTGGACTGCCTCTCTGGGGTCGTGCAGAGTCGGACACGACTGAAGCGACTTAGCAGCAGCAGCAGCAGTGTGTACATGCTAATCCCAAGCTCCTAATTTTTCCCTCCCTCCCATATTTCCCTCCCTCCCACATTTCCCCTTTGGTGACGGTAAATTTGTTTTCCAAGTCTGTGAATCTGTTTCTGTTTTATAAATAAGTTCATTTTTGTGTGTGTGTCATATTAAAAAATTAGATTCCACACAGGAGTGATATGTGCTATTTGTCTTCCTCCGTCTGACTTACTTCACATTGTGTTAGATTCCTTCCATTTCTTCACATAGGAGGCAGTGGGTCACAGGCTGGTCAAGGATGACTCCCCTGGGTCAATCGGTCCCACGAGAACAGGAGTGACAATGGCAGCTCTGCCAGACCGTGCAGGAGGGGCGAGCTCAACCGAGCAAAGCGATGATCAAAGGTGGGCAAGAGGCAAGCGTGGCAGCCTGTGCCCGAGCCTGGACCATGCTCTGGAAGGCTCTGGGGCAGGAGGCGGGGTCCAGGTCCCGGCCCCCTCCAGTGGGACTCTGCCCTGAGAGGGTCTGTGGCTGCTTGTGGGGGACTCCACTATTCTTGTCTGAGACCCTCTTGTTCCCATCTCTGGGAACAAGATCTCTCATGGACACATCCTATGTTAGTGGAATTTGGGGAATTAAAACATGGAGCTCTGAGTGAAATCCTAAGGAAGGAGGCAATCAGCTGGGCCCTCAGCACACTGAAGTCAGAAGCTAGCCTGTCTCCCTTACTCATTCCTTCACCAATGCCTCAGATATCAGTTATATTCTTATCACATGCTGGACACGGATATCAAGACTTACAGCCTCATGGGGAGGGAGACCAGCAGAGGGGTGCCAGCCCCATAATGTGACAAGTGTAATATTAATACACGAAGGGTAGAGGGTGGTTTCCTCTAGGAAACTAATTGAGACCTAGATGCTCAAGGAACACTGCCTGAAGGAGGTGACAGAAGACAGGGAGGAGACAGATGGGCTGAGTGGGCTTGTGGGAAAGGAGATGGGCGTTAGTTCCAGGCAGAGGAACAAAATATGCAAAGATGGGGAAGAGAGGGAGCATGTCACTTTGGGACAACTGTGGTTTAATATGGCTGGAGGTGAGTGCAAGACAGGAAGGGGGAGATGAGGCTGGGAGCAGGAGGCAGACACATTTGCACGTACATTCAAAGCTTTTGGACAAGAGTGGTTAAGGCTACTGTGTGGAGATCAGGACACTACTGTCCTGCTCTCTATTCTGTCTGAGCAATTTGCCCCCTGGAAGATCTCCTCCAGTCCCCTTCCAATAGCAGCAGGTCTCAGGAAACATGCAGGTCTCCAGACTGACAGTACCTTGACAATGAGCCCCTTGGAGTCCACCATCCAGATCTTCCTTGTGGCCTCTGCTTTGGGTACACCTTCTTTCTCTAGGGCCATGACAAGGAGGTGGGCAATGCCCATGGCTGCCTGTGAGGTGGTGTTCAGACAAAAGGCCAGAGCTACTCAGGATTTATCAGACACTTTGCCAAGATCCTCCCTTCTTCCCCCACTCCTCCCAGGAGGCCTCATTAAGTCCCTGCCTCGAGATACCCAAATTGTGAGGCCCCGGCGGGGGCAATGATCACCATATTTCTGGGCTGTTTCCTCTCCTCTGGAGCCCAGAAGGCGTCCCCTCCTTGTTTCTCCTCCCAGAATTCTTATTCTCCTTCTGGAGCGACTGTAGAGAGCCCTCAGTGGGACTCACCTCACCAGCACCTTGGAAAACAAACACGTGATTGGAGAGCTTGTTCTTGGTGATCCGCAGAGCAGCCAGGATCCCTGCCACGGCCACAGAAGCTGTGCCTGCAACAGAGTGGACTGCTATGACTGTCTGGCCCCCGGGCCCCACCACCAAGACCCTTGGCAGAGTTCTCCATACCTAGAACCTGTGATGGAACAAGCAGCTTTCCCTTGCCCTCACAGAGTCAAGCCTGTAGGCATGCAGGTTGTCCAGCAACTCTCTTTCGCATAATACTCTGCATCAGGGGTATGTCATAGCACTCCAGTGCTCCAGAGCAGATATTAACAAATATTGTTGCAACGAAAGAGAGGCAGAGCTGCTGAGGGCGCAGATCCTTCAGAAATGAAGGTCTGGATCATCTTACTAAGGGACACTGGCAAGCTGAGGTCTTTTCTGAGGATAAGAAAACATGGCATGGGAGACTGAGGAAGACATAAATAAACATCAGCCATAGCTGCATGACTGGTTATAGAAACGAGGGATGTAGTAACCATGCAAATTTTCTTCCTTGACCATCATGTGATTTAATGGGTCATATTAACTAATTTATTCTCCCTTTTTCTTCCTCTTATAAGTTTTGTTGAAGGTTAATTCTACAATTCAGCCTCTAGATAACAGAGTTTTCAAATGTAATTGAGTTGGAAGAGTAGTTAATCTTGCCCAGATTTGGGCAGTGTGACTATCTTCCAGATATAAATATGTCAATTGAAAAAAAAGTGCACACTGTCAGAGCTGAGAGTTAATGCTTATTTGGGGGCAAAATGAGGACTTTAGCCCAGGAGACAGCCTTTCAAATAGCTCTGGGAACTACTCGGAAGCAATGAGGGGGAGGTCAGTATACATGTGATTTTAGGGAAAAGGGTACTGCAGTCAAGTACACATTTTGGCAGGAACACTGCTGCTAGTCACAAGAAGGTTATTCCTGGTCACGAGAAGCAGATGTCTCCACTAATGATTTTATGGTTTTCTAGATATGCCAAGATGCAAGAAACTGGGCTCATAAAATATCTTCCTGAAAATATATAACTATCTGAAGGCCTGTTCTGCCAGTTTTTCCCAGGGCACAGAGGACCCCATCCCTTATCGCTGCCCTGAATTCCTTTCAGGGTGTGTTGAAGGTTGATGACTACAGGGGCCAGCGACTTCATTCTTGTTGAAACAGATGATGAGCGACATTCTTTAGCTGGTAAACAAAAGAACCGTAGAGACTTTGCCTCTCCCCATTTCAGGGAGAAGGTAAGAATGTCTGCACTGGTTGGAAAGATAGTTGCATTTTATTAGGCATTTTGTTAGAATTGTTTCTATTGTCATCTGGAAGTATCAATGTGTAGAGTGTGCAAGGATGCTGAACAGCCAAAAGGGTGGGCTCTGCCAGTTACTGGGTAATTGTTGCTCCTTGGTCTGCAAACCACTTTCCAGCCTTCAGTTCAGTTCAGTTCAGTTGCTCAGTCGTGTCCCACTCTTTGCGACCCCACGAATTGCAGCATGCCAGGCCTCCCTGTCCATCACCAACTCCTGGAGTTCACTCAGACTCACGTCCATTGAGTCAGTGATGCCAGCCAGCCACCTCATCCTCTGTCGTCCCCTTTTCCTCCTGCTCCCAATCCCTCCCAGCATCAGAGTCTTCCAGTGAGTCAACTCTTCGAATGAGGTAGCCAAAGTACTGGCGTTTCAGCTTCCAGCCTTACCGGCTGGCTTTAAGATGGGCTCTACCAATAAGGGGCGCAAGGGGGTGACCGAAAGGCTAAATGAGGAGGGAAAGAATACTTTTTTTCAGCATCATCCTCACCTTGGAAGATTGCTTGGTAAAATGTAAGACATTCAGTTAAATTTGATTTTTAGATAAATAAGAAATATTTTTTTAGCATGTGTTCCATGCATTATTAGTATAAATATTCTAAAAACTTATTTCTCTGAAACTCAAATTTAGCTGACCATCTGCATTTTTGTTTTTGCTAGATCTGGCAATTCCATTGCCTTGGGTTTTTTAAAATTCTTACAGTAGCAGTTTGTTCCAGAAGCAGCAGTTAAATCCAGTTTGCACTTTGTCCATCACTTCTAGAACTAACCTCTAGCACTCCCCACCACATCTTCCCTATATTACCCCAGCCTACGGGGAAGGCAATGGCATCCCACCCTAGTACTTTTGCCTGCAAAATCCCATGGACGGAGGAACCTGGTAGGCTCCAGTCCATGGGGTCGCTAAGAGTCAAGCACGACTGAGTGACTTCACTTACACTTTTCACTTTCATGCATTGGAGAAGGAAATGGCAACCCACTCCAGCGTTCTTGCCTGGAGAATCCCAGGGACGGGGGAGCCTGGTGGGCTTCCGTCTATGGGGTCGCACAGAGTCGGACACGACTGAAGCGACTTAGCAGCAGCAGCAGCAGCATGGGGGTGGTAGCAGATCCTTAGTGTTTCTTCTTGGCTTTTCAGTAATGGCACCCCACCCCAGTACTCTTGCCTGGAAAATCCCATGGACAGAGGAGCCTGGTAGGCTGCAGTCCATGGGGTTGCTAAGAGTCGGACACGACTGAGCGACTTCACTTTGACTTTCACTTTCATGCATTGGAGGAGGAAATGGCAACCCACTCCAGTGTTCTTGCCTGGAGAATCCCATGGACAGAGGAGCCTGGTGGGCTGCCGTCTATGGGGTCGCACAGAGTCGGACACGACTGAAGCGCCTTAGCAGCAGTAGCAGCAATGTATAACCCACAAGTCTTTATGTCAAGTTTTCTCTGTTAAAACCACTGATTTGGATGCTGGCAGAGTCACAATAAAGTAACTGCAGCTGGCAATGCTAAGCATCTAGGATGATCAAAGAAAAGGAAATGCAAGTGGGACTGTTTATGGCTGGTTAAAATTACACAAATCAAAAAGAAATCGATATTATCTCTGGCTGGTGAGGGAGGAGGGAAAAGAGTAAAGTCCCAGCCCACATTCCATTCTAAAGAGCTACAATCCTTTTTGGAAAACTATTTCCCAATGTAAACCAAGGCATAAAATGTTTTTGCCCTTTGACCTCATGCTTCTACTTTTGGGAATCTATGTATGAAAAAAATCCAAAAGGTATGTTGTAGGGTATTTATGACCCTGTCATAACACAGAATGACTGGAAATAACAAACCTCCAACAAAAGAGTGACGTTTAAGTAAATTAGCTAATGTAGACTATTATGTAGTAGGATATTGCAGCCGTTAAAAATGCTCCTTATGATAGCAACACAGAAAATGCCATGAAGTTAGTAACTGACAGCATATATTGTTCAGAGTGCTTTATAAGTCTTAATGTAAAGATATTTAATTGTCTCATAATCATCCCCATTTTACAGATTGGGAAAGTGAGGTACGGAGCAGTTTGCTAAGTTGGCCAAGATCACATAACAGAGTGAACTCAGGGAATCAGGCTCTTGGGCTGGTGCTCTTAACCCCTAAACTATATTTCACTGAATTAGTGGGAAGGATGTGCGTGCGTGCTCAGTTGTGTCCAGCTCTATATGATCCTATGTAGCCCACCAGGCTCCTCTGTCCATGGGATTGTCCAGGCAAGAATACTGCAGTGTGTTGCCATTTCCTACTCCAGGGACTCTAAATAAACACATTCACTTGCTGTGGAGATGCCGGGATTGAATCCAGGGCCTCATAAATGCAAAGCATATAATTCGTTCGAAGGAAGAGAACATTAAAATGCTCTACATAACCATGATTCCAACTGTATCAGAATATACACACAGAATCTGGATAGCGCTGTAAAATACTAATGGTTGCAGGGTGGGAATAGGAGTGTATTTTTCATTTCTGTGTCCTGTTTTCCACTGGACAGAGAACAAGTTTTCAGCTCATCTAATTCTATTTCAGGACAGCCTTCTGGCTCCTGAAGAAAGGCAATGAAAGAATCCTAAAGAAAGGCAATGCCAAAGAGTGTTCAAACTACTGCACAATTGCTCTCATCTCATACACTAGCTCAAAATTCTCCAAGCCAGGCTTCAACAGTACATGAACCGTGAACTTCAGATGTTCAAGCTGGATTTAGAAAAGGCAGAGGAACCAGAGATCAAATTGCCAACATCCCTTGGATCATCAAAAAAGCAAGAGATTTCCAGAAAAACATCTACTTCTACTTTATTGACTATGCTAAATTCTTTGACTGTGTGGGTCACAACAAACTGGAAAATTCTTAAAGAGATGGGTATACCAGATGACTTTACCTGCCTCCTGAGAAATTTGTATGCAGATCAAGAGGCAACAGTTAGAACCATAGACAACAGACTGGTTCCAAATCGGGAAAGGAGTACGTCAAGGCTGTATATACTGTCACCCTGCTTATTTAACTTATATGCAGAGCGTATCATGGGAAATGCTGGGCTGGAGGAAGCACAAGCTGGAATCAAGATTGCCGGGAGAAATATTAATAATCTCCGATATGCAGATGACACTACCCTTATGGCAGAAAGTGAAGAAGAACTAAAGAGCCTCTTGATGAAAGTGAAAGAGGAGAGTGAAAAAGTTAGCTTAAAGCTCAACATTCAGAAAACTAAGATCATGGCATCTGATCTTATCACTTCATGGGAAATAGATGGGGAAACAATGGAGACAGTGGCAGACTTTATTTTAGGGGGCTCCAAAATCACTGCAGATGGTGACTGCAGCCATGAAATTAAAAGACACTTGTTCCTTGGAAGAAAAGCTATGACCAACCTAGACAGCATATTAAAGAGTGGAGACATTACTTTGCCAACAAAAGCCATCTAATCAAAACTATGGTTTC
Source organism: Tragelaphus eurycerus (assembly GCA_935064755.1). Classification (NCBI taxonomy): domain Eukaryota; kingdom Metazoa; phylum Chordata; class Mammalia; order Artiodactyla; family Bovidae; genus Tragelaphus; species Tragelaphus eurycerus. Next base: position 18,747,061 of record CAKXYN010000043.1, read on the forward strand.
TCCAGTAGTCATGTATGGATGTGAGAGTTGGACTATGAAGAAAGCTGAACGCCGAAGAATTGATGCTTTTGAACTGCGGTGTTGGAGAAGACTCTTGAGAGTCCCTTGGACTGCAAGGAGATCCAACCAGTCCATCCTAAAGGAGATCAGTCCTGAATATTCATTGGAAGCACAGATGCTGAAGCTGAAACTCCAATACTTTGGTCACCTGATGTGAAGAACTGACTCATTGGAAAAGACCCTGATGCTGGGAAAGATTGAAGGCAGGAGAAGGGGATGACAGAGGATGAGATAGTTGGATGGCATCACCGACTCAATGGACATGAGTTTGAGTAGACTCCGGGAGTTGGTGATGGACAGGGAAGCCTGGTGTGCTACAGTTCACGAGTGAGTGACTGAACTGAACTGAACTGAACTCTGCCTCCCGAAAGAAGATGTACAAAACATAGGACACCAGGTGGCGCCAGAGATATTTCATCAGAGGACCTCTCAAGGACCCTGCCTCTTGATGGAGCTTTTCCTCCTTGGAGGTCAAGTATCTTTGTGGTTAAACCTGCAGGCTGAACAACAGCTTACCTGCAGAAATTCAGGGCTGGGTGGAGAGCATGACATCCGACAATGGTACGGATGAGGAAACTGAGGCCAGAGAAGGACAGTGGCTTCCCCCATCAGTCACCAAGTAAAGAGAAGTAAAGCCGGAAAACCTGGGGTGCTCTTCCTGCCCGCTTCCTGGTCTATGCAGCTCAGACAGCCTTTCCTGACTCTGGAGTTGAAGGCAGCAGCAGTGGCCTCCTGGGTTTTCCCTGGGGAGGACCTGAGAAGCTGGTGGTAGTGGGAAGTGAAGTTAGGTCGTGGACGTAATTGTTCAGCTGTGACTCTGGAAGTGGTGGAAAACACAAAAGCTCGGGAAATCTGATAGAAAAGAGTCAAAAATGTCCAAAGGAGACAATGGCACCCTTTCCTAATTGATTGCTCTCACCGTGACCTTGGCTCTGTGCTGTGTATATGCTTGCCTGCATTTCTTTGCTCATTTATTGTTTATAACAACTCTAGGAAATACGTACTATGGAGCATTCTCTTTTTTCTCCCTCCCCCACCTTCAGAAATGGAAAGAGAAGTTCACGAAAATAAAAAGAGCCAGGAGAGAAGTGAATTCTCTGACCACTGGGCCTGTCAAACCTCTGCCTCTGGTCCCTACACTTTGCCTTTCCTCCTGTTACATGGATGAATGATCCCTGCTCTTAGCGAAAGCCAGCTCCAGGGGTGGACTGGACCTTACCATGTTTACCCACTCCAGGAGTTTGTTTTGTAATTCTCTTCCTTTTTTCTCCTCTGGCATCCTCAACTGCTCCCTTTCTAGTGGACCACTGCCATCAGCATGCAAATATGTCATCATGTTGCCATCCTTAAAAAGCCTCTTCTTGACCCTATGTCATTGCCACCCCATTTTTGTTGTTGTTGTCACTATTATTTAGTTGCTGAGTCTTATCCAACTCTTTTGTGACCCCACGGACTATAGCGTGCCAGGCTCCTCTATCCATGGGCTTTCTCAGCCAAGAATACTGGAGTGGGTTACCATTTCCTTTTCCAGGGGATCTTCCTGACTCAGAGAGTGAATCCATGTCTCCTGCATTGGTAGGTGGGTTCTTTACCACTGAGCCACCAGGGAAGCCCACCCTGTCTCTTACTTCCCTTTATAGCCAAGTTCCTTTATAGAACTTAATATACTCATTGTTGGCTTCAGATGGTAAAGCGTCTGCCTACAATGCAGGAGACCTGGGTTCAATCCCTGGGTTGGGAAGATCCCCTGGAGAAGGAAATGGCAACCCACTCCAGTATTCTTGCCTGGGGAATTCCATGGACAGAGGAGCCTGGCGGGCTATAGTGGACGGAGTCGCAGAGTCAGACACGACTTAGCAACCGACACTTTCATGCTCGTGGTCTGCATTTCCTTTCTTCTTGGTCTCCCTGAAACCCAGTCCCGTCCAGCGACTCTCCTGTCTTGATGCCACCAGTTCCTCCCCCTTGTCAGGCTCAGTGTCAGTCCTCAGCCCTCCTCCTCCCAGACTTTTCATTACCATTCGATACTGGTGTTCATTCTTTCCCATGGGAAACTCTGCATGTGGCTTCTGGACCCTCATGATCATTGGCTCCCTTGCTGGCTACTTCTCATTCTCCTTTCTGGGATCTTCCTCCAAGGACATCCTCTGAAGAAGCCAGTGACCCTAATCACAGTCGAGAACTCAAGAGGGAAAACAGCAGTTCTCAAATCCTGTATTAGAAAGTTTGGCAAATAAAGTCCTCTCCATCATTAACTTTCATTTAAGTTTCATAAAGTTTCATTAAAATTAATGAGGAGGAGGGTCTTGGGATTTAAGGATTTAAGCATTAAGGATTTAAAAACAGAGAGGAAGAAAGCTGCTTAGCTTTCTGGAAGCAATCACCTAGAAAAGCTCGGGGGTCCAGGGTTGTGTTAGAACATTGCTTGTGCCCACACACGCCACCGGCAGCTGAAAGCATGGTTGTTTGTTCCTCGTTCATGATGAAAGAAAAACAAATTTTCCTTTTCAGAGGGAGCTTTCCATAATTGCACTTCCCGCAAATTGAATACTGGTGGTTGTAGGTACAGGAAATAGCATAGAAGGAGAAGCTGAAAATGTAGTTGCTATTGGGCTTTTAATAGTCACTTTTAAATTTTATTTATTTTTAGTTTTTAATTAATTAATTGTCACTTTTGACAAAGTTGAAGAAGTTTCTATCCTAAACCATGGATTATCAGAGAAAAGGGGAAGAACTAGCTGTGTCTCAGGTGAGATGAGGCTGCCGTCCTGGGCAATGACAGGGAGTTAGGCTTCGCCAGGGTGTGGACAAGGGGCCTGGGGGCTTGGGGCCAGGGCACTGGGTGGCCTCTTGAATAAGGTTGGGCCCACTTTCACAAGTGGGCTGGTCACCCTCTGGTGGCTCAGATGGTAAAGAAGCTGCCTGCAGTGTGGGAGAGCTGGGTTAGATCCCTGGGTGGGGAAGATCCCCTGGAGAAGGGAAAGGCTACCCACTCTAGTATTCTGGCCTGGAGAATTCCATGGACAGAGGAGCCTGGTGGGCTACAGCCCATAGGGTTGCAAAGAGTCAGACATGACTGAGCGACTTTCAGTAGGGGGAGGGGCAGCAGACCCCTGAGAGCTGGAAACAGCCCTCAGGTGTCCTGGAAACAGGGCAGACCAGCTGGACAGACGTCAGAGCTGGGCTGTTTGTTCCTCCCGCTCTGCCCCTTTCCCATCATCCCTGCACCAGGGTATTTTGTAATATCGTGCCAAGTGGGTGACCGCTGCCCAATGTCACTCCTGGGCTCCTGGTGAAGGGTGGGGTCATCTTGGGGCCTGTGGAACAGGTTTGGCCCTGGGCAGGGTATCCTAGGCTGAGGTTTGAGTCTTAAGGACAAAGAGAAATTAGCCAAGAGCAGAAGAGAGTTCCACGCAGAGGGACCAGCACATTCAGAATCTCAGAATTGGCAGAAAACTCATGGAACTGAGGAATTCAGCAGGCTGCAGAAGCAGGGTGGATGCGGAGGGTGGAGAGAGATGAGGTGGAACCCGCCTCCCTTCTCAGCTCCCCCGTCCTGCGCTCACACTGGTCCCTTCCCTGCTCCCATCAAAGCTGCTCTGTTTCAACCCTCCTTCCCTCCCACCTTGATGTGTTTGGAGCCTACGGTGCACCAGGCATTTCAGTACTTGGTACCGGAACCGTCTCCGGTTACATGCCTGTTCTTGCCTCTACATCACTACAGCCTTTATGATAACGTGGGTGCCATAAACAGTGGATCGGCAGAGTGTGCGTCCAGCCAGGACTGATGCTCACCTTAGCACAGCATCCTGGTCTTTCTGGCAGTACTGGCTGAGTGCCTTTCATGGCTGTCAATATGTTCATGTTCCTTTTACAGATAAGGAAAAGAAGACCGTGAGGAGTTAAGCCATTTGGCCAAAGTCCCAAAGCAGAACAGTTGGAGATTTCGACCTAGGCTTGTCTTGGAAATACAGCTCAGGGGTGGAGCATCTGATGGCAGACCCAGGCTTGTCTGAATCCAGCGTCTGACGCTTAAGCACCCAGGCTCACAGATGAAAACTTGAAAGCATGAGGGCTGGCGGTGGCCTGGCACACACTTAAGGCCCTCTGAGCAGCCGTCTGCTCTCAGGAATGAGGCAGGTCTCGAGGGCAGGGAAGGTCCAAGGAGGACTGGCGGGGCCGGGGGACGTTCTGGAGCTGACAAGCCAGCCGGCTTTCCTGGGTCCATGTGGGCAGCCAGCCATGGGGCCTGGGGCCCATGCTCACCAGGCCAGCAGCCTCCTGGAGCTGGCTTCTTGGGAAGGACACAGCTGGTGAGTCCCCGGGCGTGACCATTCCTATCGCTGTTCTCAATCCAGGTCTCCCTCCTCTGCTAAGAGTAGGGACGCTTCTCTGATCCCAGCTGAAACAACAAAAGTCACCTGAGCCCCTGCCTTTTCCAGAAATTCCTGACGAGGTTGCCAGAGAATGAGTCAGTGCCGGGGCGGCCCTGCTCGTTGAGGACCAGCCCCGGTGGAGGAGGCCTTCCACCAGCCTGAGTGCCCTGCTCGCTGAGGACCAGCCTGGGTGGAAGAGGCCTTCCACTAGCCCGTGTGCCTTGCTCGCTGAGGACCAGCCCAGCTGGAGGAAGCCTTCCACCAGCCCACGTGCCCTGCTTGCTGAGAACCAGCCTGGGGTGGAGGAGGCCTTCTACCAGCCCGAGTGGGGAGCAGGCTGGAGCAGACACGCAGCCCTGCGGGGCCCTTGACCCTCTAATGTGGGGGCTCCAGACGCCCCACCATGGGGTTGGCCACATGGGCCTGGTGACTCCCAGGAAGGTGGTGCAGCGGACTGGCTGGGAGACGGCTCGAATATTCCGCTCGGCGCCAAGCACAGGCCCTGCTCTCCTGGAGGGTGGGCCCTGTGGCCTTTACTCATATCTTTTCTTATTCCACGGAGGATGTGAGGCTGGGTTGCTGTTCCTTTTGTTGACTTAAAAAATATTCATGACTTAAAAGTTGGGAATTAGGTTTTATCTGGTGGGAATTTTTAGGACTTCACACCTGGGAAGACAGCATCTCAACTAGCCCCGAGAGAATTGCTCTGGGTAGCTGGGAGTGAGGGGTTAGAAGGGGAGAGGAGCCAGGTTACCCAGAAGTTTGCAACAAAGGGCAGGTAATCTGAATGGCAAAAGTATTTTTGTGAATTCAAGAAAACCAAGTATTTCAGGTTAAGGAATGTAGCACTTTTCTGTGTACGGAAGATGCAAGAGTCTGGGCTCTCTGAAGCCATTCCTGTCACACGTATCTCAGCTACGGGGCCAGGATCCTGCGTTTTTCCACATCCTGAGCTCCTTTGAGCTCACTGTATGGGGTGGCTGCAGTCTGATGCCTGCTAGATCACAGGTATTCTTCTTCCTGAGTGCCCTTGCTGCTGCTGCTGCTAAGTCGCTTGAGTCGAGTCCGACCCTGTGCAACGCTATGAACAGCCGCCTACCAGGCTCCTCTGTCCACAGAATTCTCTAGGCAAGAACACTGGAGCGGGTTGCTGTTTCCTTCTCCCCACTGAGGGCCCTTAGGGCTCACCAGTTCACTTGGAGGACTGCTGCTGCTTTCGCTGATGACTGTGACATCCTTGTTTACCGATGCGGCAGGAAATATTCCAATTCTCGATTTCATTCCACTTCTCGATTTCACATGGGCAGCCTGGTCTCAGCCCTCGCCATTATGGGATTCCAGAAGATTCTGACCACGCATCCTGCTAGGGGCCTGTCCCCAGTGACCACATGGGGCATGGCTGTGGTGTTGGTTTACCACTGGGATTCCTCCCACCCTCCCTCCCCACTTTGTCCCAACCCTCTCCAATTCTGTGCACGCAGGCACCCTTTCTATTTTTGAATTGATGCTTTTGAACTGTGGTGGTGGAGAAGACTTCTTGAGAGTCCCTTGGACTGCAAGATCCAACCAGTCCATCCTAAAGGAGATCAGTCCTGAATATTCACTGAAAGGTTGGCTACCTGATGCGAAGAACTGACTCACTGAAAAAGACCCTGATGCTGGGAAAGATTGAAGGCGGGAGGAGAAGGGATGACAGAGGATGAGATGGTTGGATGGCATCACCGACTCAATGGACACAAGTTTGAGTAAACTCCAGGAGTTGGTTATCGACAGGGAGGCCTGGTGTGCTGCAGTCCATGGGGTTGCAAAGAGTCAGACACGACTGAGTAACTGAACTGAACTGATACAGTTACAGGTTTCTTTTTACTTTTTATTTGCAAGGAAAGGGGAACAGTTCTTCCACGTTGCCCCATTAGCCCCAGGACTCCTCACTAGTCTTCTAACTGGCCGTTCAGCTGTGAGAGTGCACAGCACAGGCTTCTGGTCCTGGCCCATCTCTTACCAGCTGGTGACTGAGTGAGCCTGTCCCTTTCCCCAGGCCCCCTGGTGGGGTGTGGGGACTGTGAGCCTCAAAAAGAGAGGATGAGGGAGGTGAGAACAGTGACAACCACACTGATGTGGGGTTTGGAAAGTAATCCTCAGCAAAGAGGCTTTCTACCTCACCCACGCGGGGGCATAGGCAGCCTGACTGCTCGGAGAGATAGTGCAGAATTCCGGGTGAGAAATAATTAGGTTCTACCTACCCGATAGGCTTCCCAGGTGGCGCTAGTGGTAAAGAACCCACCTGCCAATGCAGGAGACTTAAGAGATGCGGGTTCCATACCTGGGTCGGGAAGATCCCCTGGAGGAGGCCACGGCAACCCATTCTAGTATATTTGCCTGGAGAATCCCATGGACAGAGGAGCCTGGTGGGCTGCAGTCCATGGCGTCACAAAGAGTCAGACACAACTGAAGCAACTTGGCATGCATTCATGCACCTACTGAATAGCACAGGGAACTCTACTCAAAGCTCTATGGTGACCTAGGGAAGGAAATCCAAAAAGGAGGGACCATATTGCCTCACATGGTAAAGAATCTGCCTGTAATGTAACAGACCAGGGTTGGATCCCAGGGTCAGGAAGATCCCCTGGAGAAGGGAATGGCTACCCACTCCAGTATTCTTGCCTGGAAAATTCTATGGACAGATGAGTCTGGAGGGCTACAGTCCACGGGGTCGAAAAGAGTCAGACATGACTGAGAGACTTGACACTTGCACTTTCATAGCTGATTCACGTTGCTACACAGCAGAAACTAACACAACGCTCTAAAGCAACTATACGCCAATAAAAATCTAAAAAAGAACAACAAATAACTAGAGTCTAGAAATGGCAACCCACTGCAGTATTTGTACCTGGAAAATTGCATGGACAGAGGAGGCTGGCAGGCTGCAGTGCGTGGGGTCACAAAGAGTCGGACACAACCGAGCAACTGAGCACACAGCACGGCCCTGGCTTTATGTCAGGCTGTGGGACCTGGAGCAACACGCTCACCAGTGACGTGGAAAGCAATGTCTGTTCACCTTGCGGATGGAAGGCGGGTGAGCCAAGGAAGCTGTGAGGCCGTGTGGATGGAAAACCCTCTTGGAACCTAAAGCTTTGTGTGTGTGTCTGCACACCTGGAGCCTGCTCCCCCAGCTGCGCTAGCTCACGATGGCTTGTTTTCCACGTCTACCCTCCGGCCTGGGCAGCCGTGGGCTCAGGAGGATGATGGCTGTCCTGCTGCTGACTCATGGGTGAGGGGTGTGACCTGGGAGCTAGTCAGGGGCTGGCAGGCAGGTGCTTCCTCCAGGGCTGCAGGCACACCCTGCCCGTTGGGCCAGCAGCGAGGGGACCGCTGTTCCCGGACTGTGCCGCTCTGTCTGCACAGCGCCCCGCTTGTCCAGGGGGAGGCCAGGCTGGCACTGCCAATGCCTGTCCCCGGCCCGGGGATGGAGTGGTGACCGGCTGGGAGTGGGGTCACCATGCCCCAGCGTTCCCTTTCTGGGCCCCTCTCTGGACACCTACTTTTCTGGCATAGTGTGTGTGTGTCTATATATTTTGGATGTTTTTTTGCTCATTGGGTCTTCGTTGCAATGCACAGGCTTTTTCTGGTTGCAGAGAGCAGGGGCTACTCTTGAGCTGCAGTGCTCCAGCCTCTCTTATTGTGTAGCACGGCTCTAGGGTACAGGCAGTTGCCCCATGTGGGATCCATGGTTTCGACTTGCGGATTCCAGAGCACAGGCTCAATAGTTGTGGCGCACAGGCTTAGTTGGGCATATAGGATGCTCCTGGACCAGGGATTGAACTAGTGTTCCTCGAATTGCGAGGCGGATTCTTAACCACTGGCCCACCAGTGAAGCACCCGTGACTACCCTAGTTTCATCTGAACTATGCTAATCTGCCTCTTAAAAATGTATGGAAGTGAAAAAGTGAAAGTGTTAGTTGCTCAGTCATGTCTGATTCTTTGTGACCCCATGGACTGTAGCCTGCCAGGCTCCTCTGTCCATGGGATGCTCCAGGTAAGAATCCTGGAGTGGGTTGCCATTCCCTTCTCCAGGGAATCTTCCCAACTCAGGGACTGAACCTGGGTCTCCTACATTGCAGGCAGATTCTTTACCATCTAAACCACCAGGGAAGCCCTCTCAAAATACGGAACGCCTCACAAATTTGCATGACATTCTTGACCAAAGCAAAAAAAAAAAAAAAAAAAAAAGATCGTATATCATATTTCTTTAGCCCTCAGTGTGGACCACAGGGAAGGAAGAGGCATTTGGTTTTGTGATATGAATACAAAATCTGGGCGGGAGATTATAAACTTGGAATTCAGAGTCCAAATGCCTGGTTTCAAATTTCAGCTCTACACTTACTGGCTATGAACATTAGTTACTCTGTCTGTGCTTCTGTTATTTCATTTACAAGACAGGGTTGGTAATACGTGGTAGGATTAACATGTAAAGTACTTAGAACCATGCTTGATGTATAATTAAGATTCTGCTCTAATCCTTAGCTATTTCTGACTAGGCTTGAATCCACCTAGGTGTCTCTCTAACTCCAGTACTTTGGCCACCTCATGCGATGAGTTGAGTCATTGGAAAAGACTCTGATGCTGGGAGGGATTGGGGGCAGGAGGAGAAGGGGACGACAGAGGATGAGATGGCTGGATGGTATCACCGACTTGATGGACGTGAGTTTGAGTGAACTCCGAGAGTTGGTGATGGACAGGGAGGCCTAGCGTGCTGTGATTCATGGGGTCACAAAGAGTGGGACATGACCATGCGACTGAACTGAACTGAGGTTTCTCTATCTCACTTGGAGAAAAGTTGGGATCTCTTTGGACCACATCTGCAAGATGGTCCCAATACCTGTCCCCTACCAACTTGTTCATATTACCTGACATTTGAAAAGTTCTTCGGTTTGAAACCATCTTGCTTGCCAAACTTTGTTTGTTAATTAATAGCCTACAAGTCATCAAGGTTTCCATCAGGCTTCCTAAAATACTAGGAACAGCTGGCCATGCTCCTTACTGAGGAATCCTGGATGAGATGAGATAAGCCTGGAGGGACCACCCCTCCCACTCCAGTCACATGCTGGCGTTGCCACAGCAGGAAGCAAGTGCCTTCAGACACTTCTAGCTCACTGAACAGGGAACCAAGTTGACTCTGAATGAGAAGATGCTCTTGGAGTGTTCCAGGGCTCTGGTTATCACTGTGAGAGGCACTCACTCCAGCCAAGTTCCATTGCTGCTGTAAGTTGTGCCCAACCCTCTGCAACCCCATGGACTGTAGCCCACCAGGCTCCTCTGTCCATGGGATTTCCAAGATAAGAATACTGGAGTGGGTTGCTATTTCCTCCTCCAGGAGATCTTCCTGATCCAGGGGTTGAACCTGCGTCTCCTGCTTGGCAGGCGGATTCTTTACCACTGAGGCACAGGGGAAGCCCCCAGCCAAGTTAAGGGAAGGCCTTATCCTGCTTCCCTGACAGTGATACACCTTGTGTTCAGAAACTCCAAGAGTGAGTTGTGGCTGGGGAAGGCCATTTTTATGGTGGCTGATGCTTGGGTCCGATGAGTCCTAAATCATAGCATTGTTGAAAATATCTTTCGTGTCCCTAATTACCTAATTCTTATTTTCCTCTGAAACAGTAATGTTGTATATTTTACAGATGAGGAAACTGAGGCTTGGCAAAGTTAGAGGACGTGCTGAAGGTCACAGAGCTAAGAATTAGCCAACTGGGAGTCGAATCCAGATATACTGCTCTGTCTTCAACAGCTGCTGGCGGTAAACTGGCTCTCAGGGAGCCCCGCCCCATCCTGGCACCCAGGCGAGCCTTGTGAGGCCTCAACCCAAGTGGCTTTGTCAGGCTGGGTGGAAACCTACCTTGGATGTCATCGTTGAACATGCAGTACTTGTTGCGGTATTTGTTGAGAAGGCGGAAGGCGTTGGCATTGGCAAAGTCCTCAAACTGGATGAGGCAGTTTATTCCAAACCTGTGGGGAGGGAGAGGAAAGGGCACGTGATTGCCTCCTCCAGCTGGTCCCTGATAGATGTCAGTCTGCCCTGGGCAGGGGGTGGTGCAGGCCAGGGGCTGAGGGCACGGCTCACTCTCGGGGTGCGTGCCACGTGGCGGGCTCCTGGACTTCAGGCTCTGCCCGCCCCACTAAGGAGGAGGATGGGGAAGGCAGAGGGTATGTATGGGACCTGGAGGCCAGCCAAGCCCATATCATTGTCTCTAATGTGGGCTGGTGGGCTTCCCTGGTGGCTCAGTGGTAAAGAATCCTCCTGCCAATGCATGGGTTTGACCCCTGGGTTGGGAAGATCCCCTGGAGGAGGAAATGGCAACCTACTCCTGTATTCTTGCCTGGAGAACCCCATGGACAGAGGAGCCAGCCTGGCAGGCTACAGTCCACGGGACTGCAAAGAGTCAAAAACAACTGAACGACTAAGCATGCTGCCTTATTTAAAATCTACACTAGAACTGCCTCCTAGATTTCAAGGTCAGAGAGAAGGTTGTGTTTCCTAAAAAATGACTGGCCTGGTGACCCATGCTTCCTGTTAGCGCTGTGTCAGGAAGCCAAGAGCTGACTTCTGCCCTTTCATGGCAGGTTCCTTCAGCCGAGGCTCCCTGCACATGCCTTCTCCTGACTCCATTCTGGCTCTTGGATCCTGCATTTTTGCGTTGTATTGTGTCTTCTTGGAGTCTTTCTGGAAGCAAGTGTGATGTGAATTACTAAAGATGACTTAATCCATGAGCCAAAAGAGATGTCATCTCATGGGTCAATTTGTGACTGACAGCATCTGCAGTCATGTTAATTGAGAAAAAATGCCCTGGTTGATCTGTATTGGGGTGTCTGGGCACGAGGGCAGGAGAAATGCCTGCTAGTCCCAGTCGTGTGAACTGGAGGCCTGGGATCAGCTTGGGACCAGCTGTGGAAAGAAAGACTTCCGCCCTTGCGCCTGGGCACATGTGGTGGGCATCCTGTGCTGTCGAGGCATGTGTCTGATGAGGCTGGGGGCTGTGCAGGGGGCGGAACACCGAAGCGGCCCAGAACACACTGTTTCCAACCTCAGAATTCTGTGCATGGCTTATCCTTCTTTTTTGTTCCAGAAAATTTACCCACTTTATTAACACATTGCAATTGCTCTACATTTTATCATGCATGCTCAATCGCTTCAGTCGGGTCCAACTCTTTGCGACCCCATGGACTGTAGCCCGTCAGGCTCCTCTGTCCATGGGATTCTCCAGGCAAGAATACTGGAGTGGGTTGCCATTTCCTTCTCCAGGGGATCTTCCCGACCCAGGGATCGAACTCGTGTGTCTTTCTACATTGGTGGGCGACTTCTCCAGCACAAACACCACCTGGGAAGCCCACATTTTACCATCTTACGTAGAAAACACTGGAAATACAAGCTACTTTGTAAAACCAAAGACAAACATTGAATCCAAAGATAAGCTATGCTTTACACAATAGACCCTTATCCTGTGGATAGTATTAAATCTCAAATACCTACTTCTTTTGTTAAAATGATTAATCTACATGCTCCTTAATTACATCCGCATTACAAACACCAGTGATTTTCAGAAACTGTTTCTAGAGGCTTGTTCTAAAAGGAGGTGCACAACCAGAAAAGGGAGAAAGCAAAAGTAAGTACAGTAGAAATGCGTGCTCCTACCGCAGTCCTTCCAGAAGCTTAGTGAGTTAGGACTGTTGGTGGGGGATCTGGAGACAGGTTCATGTTACTGAGCCGAAATGAAGAGGTGGTCATTTGCCACAGTCCGTCAGGAGGGTCAGGAGGCTGGTGGGCGGCAACCGAGTGGTCTTATACCTGTCACTGCATTTCTGTGTTCTGCCTCAGTTTGCTGTCTGTCGACAGGCACCATAATGCCTTTCTGGCCAACTCTGGTGGGCTGTTGTGAGGGTTCAAAGCTGGGGGTGATTTTTTTATTCACTCATTTTTGGCTGTGGTGGGTCTTCGCTGCTGTTTTGGCTGTGTTAGGTCTAGTTGCCGTGGGCGGGGGCTTCTCTAGTTGTTGGGTTCGGGCTTCACACTTCTCTAGAGGTGGGGGCCTCTCCTGTTGCAGAACTCGGGGTCTGCAGCCCAGGCCCAGTGGCTGTGGCGCTCAGGCTCGGCTTCCGTGTGGCATATGGGATCTTCCCGGACCAGGGATTGCACCCATGTCTCCAGCACTGGGAGGCAGATTCTTTAACCACTGAGCCCCCAGGGGAGCCCTGGGGGCGATTTTTGTTTTTTTAATTTATTAAATTTTTTTTTGATCTTTGGCCACCCTGTGCGACTGGCAGGATCTCAGTTTCCCGAGCGGGAATTGAAGTCCTTTTAGGAGATTTTTACTTTGTAAGGTGCTAAACGTGCGTCACCCTGACCACAATTCTTATTTCCCGTCACAGAGCAAGTGCTGCTGAGGGCAGGGGTGGGGAGCTAGCCATGTCTCCTGACTCACCATCCCTCTTCTCCTTGTACATGAATATAAATGTTTTTTTTTTTTTTTTTTTTAAAGCCCTTTGCTGCATAATTATAATGCTATGCTCGCCAAACCAAAATTTACTGTGAATTTTTGCTCAGGGTGTGAATTTCAAGTATTTGGATGGGGACTGTGGAACAGAATGTCTTTGGTGGCTGGTGACATTTTGATATATAGCGTCCTCACAAGACTGCCAGTGTTGCTCCCCCACTAGCCTAGAGCTAAAATGCCGCAAAGGTCAAACGGCGAAACACTGTGATACACGTTCTCCTTTCTCTCCCATCTCTCTTTCACACACACAAACACAATCTGACCTTTAAGCAACCCCCCTCTTAGGTTAAAAAAATATGGCAAGGATTAGAAGTAAATGCCTGGGTTCAGTACATTATTCCTCTTTCATGTCAGATTCAGTGTCACATAAAAGAACCTTCCCAGGCAGCAATCTGATGAGATATAGGGTAAAATCTCATTCATTCAGGTCACTTTAATCTAACTTGGAATTGGGCAAAAGGCTATGTGAATTGCCCATCCAGTAAACTAGTTTCAGAGTTCCTGGACCTCCTTGGATTTAAGGGCCTCCAGGGACCCTGTCCACCATGGATACCATCCCCATGGCTGCTCCCTGGAGCTTTCATCACCAGCAGCAACTTCCACACTGCCTGGATCAGCCCCTGACCACGGCCTTTCCTCCCACCTCTCACTGCCACTGTACCTGTTCTCCATCTCCAGTGAGACCTGTGGACCTGTTACCATTTTCCCCCAGTCCCCCAGTATTTGTGGCACACAGGCTTGGTCACTCCGCGGTATGGGGGATCTCAGTTGCCTGACCAAGGATCGAACCTGCGTCCCCCACATTGGAAGGCGGGTTCTTAACCACTGAAATGCCAGGGGAGTCCCCTGCCAACTTGTTAAACTGATTAAAAGCCAATTAAGAACAAAAACACAGTTTCAAAGTGAAGATTTAAAAAGCTTAAGTGGCAAAAGCACTTCTCTCAATTCCTCCATGTAGATCCAAATACAGGTAATGAATGGACCATCATAGCAATTTCAATGTTTATGATAATATTCATTAAAATATTTCTACCAACAGCAGCAGTAACAAAAACAGCTAATGGTTACAGATGGAGCTGGGCATCCCGTTGAGTTGTTTAGAAGCATTATCTCAACTAATCTTCCCATAACCATATATGGTAGGTGTCCTTTCAGGGAAGCAACTCTTGAGCTATAGGATGGTCAGTTACTTGCCCCGGGGCTAGTTATTCTCCTGCAATTGAAAAGTGGTGGAGCTGCAATCTGAACCTGGCTCTGTCTGACTCCAGAATTTAGATTTCACAGCAATATGATTTTTGTAAAAGATAAAGTAGATGTTAGATGTCTTTTGACACTCAACTGGGAAACAGGAAAATCGTGTTCTCTTTCTGACATAAACTCCGAGTTTTGGGTGAGTCTCAGTTTCTGCTCTGAGAGCCTTAGGGGAAGAAGCAGGAGCTACTTAACATAGGGTTGGAATAGATACACCAGGAGCTTCACTCAGATAGATGGTTAAGTCCAAAGTGGGGTGGTCTGACCATTCCTGCTGAGGGTCACATGTGACAGGAACACCAGTGTTCCTGAGTCTTTTTTGAGCTCAGAGCATACCATCTGAGTGAGCAGGCCTGAGGCAGCCACCATCCAGGTTGTAGGGCTGGGGCTGCAGCAGCCCCTCCAAGGGGCCCCCCAGGTTCAGACCCCCTGCTCAGAGCCCCAGGCAGTTTCCCTTCCACCCTGCCAGAAGCTGGCCCTCACTGGGGAGGTGGTGGTGTATCTGTCCCCTTCTGCACTTGTGAACTCTTCACCCTGAAGCCCTGGCACGGACTGAGGAACATCTAATGCTTCTCAGTGGAGAATTCCTGAGATGGAGAAACAGGCGCATCCCCAAGCCACACACAGAGCTGTCCAGACTCCTCCACCCTGGGGACTTCACTGGGAAATGGCCTTGGCGCTGCCAGGGAAGGCACGCTAAGGCTAGGGCTCGTTTAGAGACACAAGGCTGATGGGTGGATGTTACAAGCTTTTTCCCTCCAGCCCTCAGGCAAGAGGAAGGCTAACAATGGCAGCTTGTGCCTGGGAGCCCTAGGGAGCTGGATGCAACAGTGAGAGGGGACCACGCCAGGGCCCACCGAGCTGGGGACCTGCTACCTGGGCTGCGGGGTCAGGAGATTCTCAGGTGGCTGCTCCTCCCCTGCCGCCAGCCAACCAAAGTCAGCTGGAGAGATGTGGTGAGAGCCAAACATTCCAGGGGCTGCAGACCCGGTTTCTTTGCTCCATAGGTCAGGACCTGCCATTCTTTCAAACACCTGGGCCTGACCTCTTTTGGGCCTGAACAAACACAGGGGACCTGGGAAGAGCAGGTGGATTTGCTCAGCCTGCCCCCAAACAGAATGACTAAAACCTACCCCTCACATTTCCATGGGAGCCCATTCCATGCCCCTAACAAACACACACACACACACACACACACACACACACACACACAAGACTCCCCAGTGGAGTGCACTCAGAGGACATCAGTTACTCACCGGGGAAAGCTATTTCTTCTGTTTATTTTGTCCTTCCAGGAATTAGAGCTGACAGAATCATGAAAGCACTAGATCTTGGTTTCTATTTTACCCAATCCATTAAATTCTAGTCCCTTGAGATGTTCTCAGAAAGAGGTTACAGGGCTAAATCTGTCTGGGAAACTCTGAATGTTCATGTAACATGTACAATGTATTAAATTAAAGGCTCTGAAAAGTCCTACATTAAGAAACCTGTTTAACTTAGCATTTTCTAAACTTATTTCACTAGAGACCTTGCCTTTCTGGTGCAGCTTGACAGACATAGCTCTCTGCAGAAATAACTGTACCAGGGTTGGGAGGTGTAGCGGGGTGGGGGTGAGTGGATTCAAGGCAAGGCCATCTCTCCCTGGGATTCCTGCAGTTGTTACTTCTGGCCAGGGTCCTATAGTAATGGATCTCACCTCCAGCCTTATTCCCCTCCTGCCAATCCATCTACTCTATCTTTCTAAACACAAATTCTTGCACACCATTTCTGTTCTGAAAATCCTTACAGGTCTCTCATTGCCTTTGTGTTCAGACTCCTGAGATGGCATTCACTTGGTCCCAACCTTAATGATCACCCCTGCTCATGTCTTCCAGCACTGTGGGCATATTTTGTGGCTTTCCAACCACTGTGGGCCCTTGCACTGTTTCATGTCTTTGCTCAGATACTTAGGAGACCTCCTTATATCCTGGCCAACTCCTACTTAAACAGTGAGTGAGGCCCTTATGAATGGTCATGTCTTCGAGGAAGCCTTCCCTGATCCAGTAATTTCCTTATCCAGGGCGGCAGTAACTCTTCTGTGTCTGGGCTGCCTTTCTACACTGGGCACATCTGTTAGCACACATCACATTGCATCACAATTATTTACAGAGATTTCTATTTTAATTATTAAGGGAACGTATTGGGCAGAGGGTCCTCCTTGTACCAGGAACTCTCCCGGGTATGATAGAAATATTCAGTTCAGCAGACATTTCTAAGGGGCCCATTGTGAACCAGGGACTGTCTTCCCTGCTAGATGATCAAGGCAAGTTCAAGAATTTCAAGTTTGATGGGGACACAAGAAAGTGAAGAAAGCAGTGGTGACATCCTTTGACAAGGGCAATAATGAAGGTATGTTCTGGGTACGTGGGAAGCCTCAAAGGGAGCAGACAACTGTGCTGGGGCCGGCAGGGAGGGCTTCCGAGAGCAGGAAATTTGGAGGTGCGCCCCGGGGCTGGGTAGAGGTTCCCGGCAGACCGGGCAGGTGGAGTCGGGCGGGGAGGGCGAAGGGCGCCTCAGGCAGAGCGAACAGCACACGCGTGTGCAGTGGTTGGGGGCGTCCTGGATCTGAAGGAACGTAATCAGAGCTGGAGCTCGGGAGGGGTGTGGACGGGGAGGGTTGGTGGGGGCGAGGCTGGGTGGACTCATGGGGCCGCCCTTTACAGTAGGCCTGTGGAAAGGGCCTGTACCGTCTCAGGGCAGTGAGGCCCACTGAGGGGCTGTAGGTGGGACAAAGTGGCCGCTGTGTTAGGACATTCGAGCGGGTGATGGATGGAAAGCTGTGCGGCTCAGGTCACGGGGCTCGGCGGGGGTCTCGGGCAGAGCGTGTGTACTAAGCGGGGAGCGAGGCCGAGGACTGGGACCCCCGGCACAGCTGCAGCCGGGGGAGCGGCGAGGGGCGGGGAGAGCCCCCTGTGCGGCAGGGTGAGCGGGCCGGCAAGGTGGAAGGGGGCCCGCAGAGCAGCTGCCCGAGGAGCCTCTACCGAAACAGTGGCCGGGAAGTGGGGGTGGGGGTGAAGCTCGGATGACTCGTGCACTTCGCTGGAGCACGTTCAGCGGAGAGGTGGAGGGAGAGCCATTCTGCACGTTCAGGGAGAGGGTTGGCTTCAAACAAAGGCAGGGAGACAGGCCGGTGGCGGGTGTGGGACGCAGGGACGGCCTCGGCTTTGATGGGAGGTCTGCGTATGGGACGGAGGGGCCAGCAAGGAGGGGGAGACGCGAGGGGCAGTGACGGGGGTCGAGGGCCTGGGGAGACGGGAGGAGGCAGGAGTCAGAGTCCAGCTGAAGAGGGAAGAGGACACAGTTCCTCCTTCCAGGACCTCACAGCCTCGCGGAGGGACAGCCTCGCGTAGGGACAGCCTCCCGGAGGGACAGAGTCGAAGCTCTCACCCCAAGCTCCACCACAGACCCGAAGAGGGGCTGACGCATTCTGCAGGGGGTGGTGGGGAGGGATTCAGCAGGAAGACAGGGAAACCAGTCTGCAGGTGAAGAAACTGGAAACCACAGGTTGGAGAAAGGGGGACTATGGCGTCGGAAAACGAAATCCCAGTGGAATGAGGCATGAATGATTACCTTCAAAGACACAAAGGACCATTCTGGGGACAGGGAATGAACGTAGACTTATCATTTGTGGCCTTAAGGGAAAAAACAGAGCCGACGCGGGGAGGTCAGAAATCCAGAGACTGCAGGGCCGTATAAGGCAGAGAGTTCAAACGCAAGACGGAAGGAGGCTGTCCCTGGAAGCGATTCCAGGCTCCTCGGAGCTCCGCTTGGCGCTGAGGCTGTGGATGGGGCTCCAGGAGCGATGGCAGGGGGGTGGGGGTGTGTGTGCAGGCCCTTCCCTCCCTGGTCTCACCCCGGACGGTCCCCTGGCGTGCCGGGCTCTGGCAGCCAGACTGGCGGGCTCCTGTGGCCTCCGTGCTAGCCTGATGGGGGAAAACTCCCTCCGTGTAACAGGACAGTCACAGGAAGCAGCAACTTCTGAGCAAAAGTGCCAGAATAATGTGTCCTCTCCGTGGTCACTGATCTGATGGCAGTCCCAGGCCAGACAGAAAAAAACAAAAACCTCCAGGAACAGTGTGGACTTCCTCCTCAATTTCCCCGTGTGTCTGAGTTCCTGGGCAAACAGGCAAATGGCGCCAGAGCGCCCTGGGCTGGGCAGAGGATGGAGGCTGACCTGCCGACCTCTCGACCTCTCAGAGGTCAGAGGCCAGACCTGAGTGCTTCCTCCAGAGCACAAGGCTCACTCCCCAACCTCCTGCTCTTCAAGCCCAGGCACCTTCCCAGCCACCAGCCCGTGGGCTGACGTGGGACATCGGCTCTGATCTGCCCAGACTGTACGTGCCAACCGTCCTGGGATGACGGGACGTCCTCCGTGAAGATCCTCCGATTACTCTGGTCCATCCTGATCTCTCTGTTCGGCTGTACTGCCATCGTGCCTGTACCACACAGTCTGTCACACAGCTATATCTTGGACTTCCTAAGCAGCTAATGAACTGCCCCTCTCGCACATGTGTCTCAAGTCACTTCAGTCACTTTGCGACCCTATGGACCATAGCCCGCCAGGCTCCTCTGTCCATGAGGATTCTCCAGGCAAGAATACTGGAGTAGGCTGCCGTGCCCTCTCTCATGAAACTGGCTAAATTCTACCCTAAATGATGAGAGCCTGAGGTAGAGGAGAATAAGACCACAAAATCCAGTCTGTGTTTGTGGGCTTGTGAAACCGCTGTGAGTCCAAGTCAGGGAGGGGAAGAAGGGCAAGACTAAGTCAGGGTAGGGGACAGCCTCGATCCAGGCAGGCCCGGGTCTCACTCCCCACGTGGTGCTCACTCCCCACGTGGCGCATGACTACTGGAAACAGGAGCTGGAACTGACCGCCTCTCCTGTGCCCTGCTCTGAACAAATCTGCTTGAGACATCTGAGTGAGAAGACCAAACCCACCTGTGGCCGTTTGCCCGGGGCTCTGGGCTTGCCCCGCTCAGCCCTTGCAGGTGAACAAACGGAAGCATGGATGGTGCCTGCCAGAGAGCACTGTCCCTCCAAGGGTGCCCAGTCACACGCAGCCCACGGGACACCCCGGTCCCCAGGGGCCCGCTCTCCCCTTCCAGAGGCTGCTGCGGCCAAGAATCTTTATATCAGAGTAGCTCAGTCCCGTTCCTTTACCCTAGGATCTGAGTCAATGCAAGTAAGTCCACAGGCAGGACAAGGCTCTCCAGTGAGGCTGGGAGATCTGGCAGCAGAGACTGGAGAAAAATACCACCAAGTGTGGAGTCAGATGCGTTTGGGGTGGGCCAAGATTCTTCCCTTTCTAGCTGGTGATTTCGGACAAATTACTTAACTTTTCTGAATCTCAGTCTCTTTATCCCTCAGGGTTGCTGTGATAATTAAAAGTCAAGCACCCAGTACAGAGAAGATTCTTTGGAAAAGTGAGTTGCTAGCTCTTTCCTATGAAGAAAGTCATAACTTTTAACTCCATCTAAATGTCCCAGGTGTTTGATCACCTTATTCTCCCATCAACCTCAACTGACACTGCAGGCAAAGCCATTAACTAGGCGGGTGTTAAATCTACACAAACTCCGCAATAATTATTTAAGTATATTTCTATTTTTCCCCAGTCAATTAAAAACTTCTCGAGAGACAAAGGATTAATTTCCAAAATATACAAGCAACTCATATGACTCAATACCAGAAAAACAAACAACCCAATCAAAAAGTGGGGAAAGACCTAAACAGACATTTCTCCAAAGAAGACCTACAGATGGTTAACAAACACATGAAAAGATGCTCAACATTGCTCATTATTAGAGAAATGCAAATCAAAACTACAATGAGATATCACCTCACACCGGTCACAATGGCCCTCATCAAAAAGTCTACAAACAATAAATGCTGGAGAGGGTGTGGAGAAAAGGGAACCTTTGCACTGTTGACGAGAATGTAATTTGATAGAGCCACTACGGAAGATGGTATGGAGAGTCCTTAAAAAACTAGGAATAAGACCACCATATGACCCAGCAATCCCACTCTTGGGCATGTACCCTGAGGAAACCAAAATTGAAAGAGAAATCTCTATCCCATTGTTCACTGCAGCACTATTTATAATAGCTAAACATGGAAGCAACCTAGATGTCCATCGACAGATGAATGGATAAAGAAGTTGTGGTACATATACACAATGGAATATTACTCAGCCACAAAAAGGAACACATTTGAGTCAGTTCTAATGAGGTGGATGAACCTAGAACCTATTATATAGAGTGAAGTGAGTCAGAAAGAGAAAGATAAATGCCGTATTCTAACACATATATGTGGAACCTAGAAAAATGGTACTGAAGAATTTACTTATGGGGCAACAATGGAGAACAAGACATAGAGAATAGACTTATGAACATGAGGAGAGGGGAGGTGAGGGTGAGATGCATGGAAAGAGTAACATAGAAACGTATGTTACCATATGTAAAATAAATAGCCAACAGGAATTTGCTGTATGGCTCATGAAACTCAAACAGGGGCTCTGAATCAACCTAGAGGGGTGGGGTGGGGAGGGAGATGGGAAGGAGCTTCAAAAGGGAGGGGATATATGTATACTTATGGCTGTTGAGGTTTGACAAAAAATAGAAAAATTCTATAAAGCAATTATCCTTTGATAAAAAATAAATTAATTGAAAAAAACTTCTTGAGAGCAAAGTGCATTTCTGACTTAATGCTATGTTCAATAAATATCTGTCTATTGAATGAATTAATGTATGGGAAAATATATGAATAAATAGATAAAAGAGTAGTTGAATGCTGCCTTGACGTATTTTCTGATTATTTGATGTGTCCATATTACAGTCTCAAGGGAGAATTGAACTCTAGGCAGGTCATTTCTTTATACTGGCCACACTCTGGGACACAGTGAAGACATGACAAATACAGGCTAAATGGGAACCTGGAAGAGATTTCACGGATGATGTGAATGAGAGCAAGCAATTGGTAAGCTTCCCTTCATTTCCCACTTTTTTTTTTTTTTATCATTATCTGACTGCGGGGAGAGAATTTTCTTTCTGGGTCTCAGTTTCTCCACCTATAAAGTGAATAAGTTGGATCAAAGAAGGTCCTTTCTCGCTCAGGTATTCTAAGATTGTGAGATTACAGTCCTAGGGAGGGCCAGGTAGGAAGACAAGACACAGATTGCAAAAGGCATTCTTAAGATTCAGTGTACGTGAAAACACTGAGCAGTGACTGTCTCAGCTAAGAGGGGCTCAGTGAGTGAACGCTCCTTGAGACACAGGATTTAGAGCTAACATTCATGCTCTTTACAACATTTCAAAATTAAAACAAAACCTTGCAACTTTGTCTGTAGCCTGGATGCCCTAAATTGAGGGTTTTTCCTTTGTATTGTTTAAAACCACCAGGAGAAGCTTGGAGCCAGAGGCTCAGTTTTTCCCTTGGGGCCTGTCAGCACTGGCTGGGTTTGCAGTTTGTAGAGAGGCCTGCAGGGCACGTCAGTCCTGGTGAAGGATGGGGCAACTGGTCCACTGGCCATTAGGCAGTTAAGAAGGAAGAACTGAGAAATGCCACCCAAGACCCAGATGCTGGGGAATTTTCCCCACCACCAAGAAAGAAAATGATAACTGATATAATACCAGGGGTATAAATATACTGCTATATTGTGAAGAAGGCTGAGCGCCGAAGAATTGATGCTTTTGAACTGTGGTGTTGGAGAAGACTCTTGAGAGTCCCTTGGACTGCAAGGAGATCCAACCAGTCCATTCTGAAGGAGATCAGCCCTGGAATTTCTTTGGAAGGAATGATGCTAAAGTTGAAACTCCAGTATTTTGGCCACCTCATGCGAAGAGTTGACTCATTGGAGAAGACTCTGATGCTGGGAGGGATTGAGGGCAGGAGGAGAAGGGGACGACAGAGGATGAGATGGCTGGATGGCATCACTGACTTGATGGGTGTGAGTCTGAGTGACCTCCGGGAGCTGGTGATGGACAGGGAGGCCTGGCGTGTTGCGGTTCATGGGGTCGCAAAGAGTCGGACACGACTGAGCGACTGATCTGATCTGATATAGTAATGTATCAAGTCAACAGGCTGTAGGCCTTAAACTTATACAATGTTACATGTCAATTATATTTCAATAAAAAGAGAAAAAAAAAAAAGAAGGTGCCTCCCTTGCTGAGGGTGGCTAGAGAGTCTGGAAAATGGGAGTTGATGGCTGATGCCTCCATCGCCTCCCTGATGTTGAGAATGGGTGGGTCATTAATGCTGCCTTAGAACAAGGTGGAGAGAGGAGACACGGATATGTGAAACACTGATAGACTGGTTTCCACAGACCTTCCCCGCTTTGTCCTCCTTGCCTGCTGCACCAAGGAGGTGTAGGACAAGGAGTAGGTTAGACAGTCTTTTCTTTCATGTAGAAGAAAAGGCGCAGAGATTCTCCAAGTCAGAGAGTAGGTTCTGGAGTTAGACCACCTGGTTCACGGCTTGGCTTCACCACTGTTAGAGGTGTGACCTTGGACAAGATCCCTAACTGCTCTGTACCCCAGTTTCCCTGTCTGTAAAGTGTGCCCTCATTCAATAAATGTTTATTGAGAGCCCATGCTGTAGGCATCGTTCCAAGTGCTTGAGATACAGCAGTGAACCTAAGAGACAAAGAACTTATATTTTAGTGGGACAGGACAATAACTGTATCTACTTACTAGGATTATTTTGAATATTACATGACTTGATGTACGTGAATGACTTTATCGTCCGCAGAAGCCTGGATCAGACTAATGCTCATTTTACCAGAAGGGGAAGCCTGGGATGCTTGCTAGCTTCTTTTCTTCTTTAGTTTTTAAAAAATGCAAGGAACTGTCTTTGAGAAAGAATTGCTGCTTAACTCATTATTTTAAAAGAAATCCATTGCTTTTTCTAATTTCAAAAGAAATGCCTGCACACAATCAAACATCATAGAAATGACTGACAGTGAAAATCCTGGCAACCTCATGCTTTGACTGTAGTCACTGTTAATGGCCTGATGCAGGTACATGCAGATATTTTTTCCTTTATGTAACTTACTTTTTTTTAAAATTATTTACTTCTGGCTGTGCTGACTTTGCGTTGCTGTGGGCAGGCTTTCTCTAGCTGCAGCAAGCAGGGGCTACCCTCTAGTTGCAGCGTGCGGACCTGAGACGCCAGCCTCTCTGGTGGGGCACAGGCTCTCGGGCCTCAGCCGTTGCGGCACAGGGCTCAGGGGTTGCAGCTCTTCACATCCAGAGCACGGGCTCATTACTTGGAGCACAAGGGCTCAGCTGCCCTGAGGCATGTGGGGTCTTCCCGGACCAGAGACTGAACCGGTGTTCCCTGCATTGCAAGGCTGATTCCTGACCACTGGACCACCAGAGTAGACCCCATCACTTATCCTGACAGAGCATTTGTTTTTAGGATTATCCACCCCCCATTTCATTAGGCTCAAACACATTAAAAATCACTGTGCTTGAGCCTAACAAAATGAACGCAGTAGAGTAAGAAGAGACTGCATGATATGCGTGTGGGAATGAGTGAGACATGGAGAAGGAGTCACGAAGACAAAATGAGAGCAAAGGTGCCACGGGGATGCCTGGAACTGCAACATCCTCTCTGGCATGCAATGATGGGGCTCAGATTTGGGGGCTCCAGTCTTCTCTATCCTTTTTTTCCCTTGAGAGAAAGACTCTCATCAACCGCAGCTCAGAAAAAAAGTCTTTCCTGAGTAGAACACGTGGTTTTCCAACTCTTTTCAGATCGCCAGCAGTAGGAAAGAAGGGTCTCTAAAATGCCCGCAGGCAGTGATTTTTAAAGATTTGGGTTTTCTGACGGTGTCTTGAGCTAACACTAGCGCACTCTGCTGAATTTCTGTGACTCTGTTCTTCCTTTTCAGAAGTTTGAGCTGTTTCTTTTTCAAATCTGCTTGCCATGTTTTAAAGTACTGTGTACTTTCCCTATTACTTCATTCTTGTAAAACGTATCTCTTTATTACATCTCAGTGTAACCACTTTACAGCCTCTCAGAATGTTCCTCTCCTTGGGGTTCTAACTCCTCCATTAGTTTCTGATCTTCCCACAGGGCTTGTTTCTGTGTGGCTTACTGTGAATCATGAATTTGCTTTATTACGGAATTGTTTTTCCCTTCAAGGAGTTCCACACGGCATGGGTGGTGGGCGTGTCACTACAGAGAGGTTTGTTTTCCCTCTGCCAGGCCCTTCAGCCGTGTCACTCGTAGGGGGCACTTTCATACCCATTTCTTAACTTGGGAATTTCTGCATCACGTGGATATTATAATTGTGGACTCTCAAGTCCACATGTGGTGAGACTCAGTGTTTGCTTTCTTCCAAAAGACATTCCTCTCCTCCCTACTTCACCCCAACCCCCAGCTCCTTGTTATTTCCCTGGGGTTAGTGAGGAGATCCCATTTCTTCTTCATAGAAGGTCCAACCATTCAAAACTTGCAGTTTTCTGGATCTCAGTTCCAATGTTCTGCCTTGTATAGGCCTCAATACTTGACCCCGCCTGGGTGTGTGGACCCATCTCCGGGTCTGAATGATGAGAACAAAACATCCGTGAAAATGGACAGATTTTAAGGCTGGGGAAACAGCAAGCATGAAGGCTCTGCAGCTGTAACAGACACAATGTGGAAGGAGGAGGAGGAGGGTCGGTGTGGCCGCAGCTGAGGGAGCAGGGGAGGGTGGAGGGGGAAGACGTCATCAAAGGCTTCCTTGCAGCTCCAAGAGCAAAACACAAGGGATGCTATAGGTGCGGTCCCTGAAAAAGTCAGGATCAGTGGGCTGACCTTAAAATTCAGTGATTTTCTATCCTTGGGCAAGTTTCTGGTTCTCATTTCTGTACTGAGAAATGTGTCCCACAAGAACATTTCCAGTTCTGCATGGGGCAAAGCTCTCAGAATGGTGGGTCTGTAAGGCCCACCCCTAAGAAAGGCAATCCCTAAGAAAAGCAATGCCAAAGAATACTCAAACTACCGCACAATTGCACTCATCTCACACGCTCAAAATTCTCCAAGTAAAATAATGCTCAAAATTATCCAAGCCAGGCTTCAACAGTATGTGAACTGTGAACTTCCAGATGTTCAAGCTGGATTTAGAAAAGGCAGAGGAACCAGAGATCAAATTGCCAACATCTGCTAGATCATCAAAAAAGCAAAAGAGTTCCAGAAAAACATCTATTTCTGCTTTATTGACTATGCCAAAGACTTTGACTATGTGGATCACAATAAACTGTGGGAAATTCTTAAAGAAATAGGAATACCAGACCACCTGACCTGACTCTTGAGAAATATGTATGCAGGTCAGGAAGCAACAGTTAGAACTGGACATGGAACAACAGACTGGTTCCAAATAGGAAAAGGAGTATGTCAAGGCTGTATATTGTCACCCTGCTTATTTAACTTATATGCAGAGTACATCATGAGAAATGCTGGGCTGGAGGAAGCACAAGCTGGAATCAAGATTGCAGGGAGAAATATCAATCACCTCAGATATGCAGATGACACCACCCTTATGGCAGAAAGTGAAGAAGAACTAAAGAGCCTCTTGATGAAAGTGAAAGAGGAGAGTGAAAAAGTTGGCTTAAAGCTCAACATTTGGAATACGAAGATCATGGCATCTGGTCGCATCACTTTATGGCGAATAGATGGAGAAACAGTGAAAACAGTGTCAGACTTTATTTTTTTGGGCTCCAAAATCACTGCAGATGGTGATTGCAGCCATGAAATTAAAGGACGCTTGCTCCTTGGAAGAAAAGTTATGATCAACCTAGATAGCATATTCAAAAGCAGAGATATTACTTTGTCAACAAAGTTAAGGCTATGGTTTTTCCAGTGGTCCTGTATGGATGTGAGAGTTGGACTGTGAAGAAAGCTGAGTACTGAAGAATTGATGCTTTTGAACTGTGATGTTGGAGAAGACTCTTGAGAGTCCCTTGGACTGCAAGGAGATCCAACCAGTCCATTCTAAAGGAGATCAGTCCTGAATATTCATTGGAAGGACTGATGTTGAAGCTGAAACTCCAATACTTTGGCCACCTGATGTGAAGAACTGACTCACTGGAAAAGACCCTGATGCTGGGAAAGATTGAGGGTAGGAGGAGAAGGGGAAGACAGAGGATGATATGGCTGGATGGCATCACTGACTTGATGGACATAAGTCTGAGTGAACTCCGGGAGTTGGTGATGGACAGGGAGGCCTGGCGTGCTGCAGTCCATGGGGTTGCAAAGAGTCGGACATGACTGAGCGACTGATCTGATCTGATCTGAGCGACTGAACTGAACTGAAGGCCCTCATAACACTGTGCTGAAACAACTACAGAAAAAGGAGCTCTCACCTGCACATATTTACATGGATACACAGAATGCCTCTCCGTCAGGTGGGGGTGGGGGGGTGGGGGTGGGGAGAGCCAAACTGAACAGGTGAAAGGAGTGGTCGCATATACCAGGCATCTGAAAATGGACATGGCTCACAGCCACCCTGCCAGGGCTGTTGTTTTTATTTCCTAAGAGTAGCAGCTGGGAAGAGAAATTGGGGAAGAGAAGGGAGGTATTATTGGAACAGTGGGGATGGATGAGTGGGGGACTATGGAAGAAAAAGATGGATATATTCATGGATAATTTAATTGAATGCATGAATAGGGGGAGCAGTAAAGCATGGCCTAAAGGACAGTGACTTTGGAAACTGCCTCAATTATGATTGTTATTCATAATAGCAAACATTCATGCTATTTCCCAGTTATAACATTTACATGGCTTGTCTCATTCATTCAGCAGAAGCATTCCACAAGTTAAATATTAAAAATGCATCTTGGAAGTGAGGACACTGAGGCACAGATAAATTAAGTAGTTTGTTAGTAAGGGGCAAGTGAGAGGTTCAAACTCAGGCATTATAGCTCTGGAGGTAGTGCTTTTAACCACCATTATTAGTGGGAGGGGTCTTAATGAAGGGCTTCCCTGGTGGCTCAGATGGTAAAGAATCTGCCTGCAATGCAGGAGACCCACGTTGATCCCTGGGTCAGGAAGATTCCCTAGAGAAGGGAATGGCTATCAAACTCAGGCATTATAGCTCTAAAGTTAATGCTTTTAACAACTGTTGTTAATGGGTGGGGCCTTAATAAGGCCCCCTTTCTTTTTATTTATTTATTTTTTTAAAATTTATTTTTTAATTGGAGGAAAATTTCTTTACGATATTGTGTTTGTTTCTGCTGTACAACAATGCAAATCAGCCATGATTATATATACACTCCCTCCCTCTTGAGCCTCCAGGCCCCCTTTCTTAGAGGGCTACTTACACTTTGTAACCTTCAGTTTCCTCATCCCCTAAAATAAAGCTTATAACAGTAGCCACCCTAGAGGGCTGTTGTGAGAATTAAATGAATTAATATTGTATGAGAGCTCATATTAGTCTCTGCATAGCAGGTAATAAGTAAAAAAGAGTTACTGTCATTTTATCTTTATTGTTATCAATTCATTAATCTATTCTTTCCTCTCCTCTGCTATAATATGAAACTTTCAGGTCTGGGAATAATTTTATTCCTATTTTGATACCAGGTAGTACAATCCACCTCTTGGGGAAAAATGAAATGGAAATAACCAGTTGGTGTCACTGAATCCATCTCCCCAGTCAAGTGAACTTCCTCCATCACATTTTGGCCTCTATTCAACCCGCTTGGTCAGAACAGAAGCTAATAGGGTCCTAGAGAGCCCGATCAGAGAAGGCAATGGCACCCCACTCCAGTACTCTTGCCTGGAAAATCCCGTGGACGGAGGGCCTGGTGGGCTGCAGTCGGACATGACTGAGCAACTTCACTTTCACTAGAGAGCTCGATGCTGGTTTGCATTTTGCTACCGCCTTCCAGCTCTCTTATAACCGCAGAGTCCTCACGAGCATGAGAGTCTGTTGTTTCACAGCATCCAGCTCCTGTTCGGGTGGGAAAACATAGGAGCTGGACTGTCAACAATTAGCCCTGCGAGGCTGAGGCTGGGAAACGGTCCTGTTTCTTCAGAGGCCAGACAAGCTAGAATGGGGCCTGCTGTTCCTTCCTCCGAGCTTCCTTGTGTGTGTTTGCTCGGTTGTGTCCAACTCTTGTGACCCCGTGGACTGTACCCTGCCAGGCTCCTCTGTCCACAGAATTTTTCAAGCAAGAACACTAGAGTGGGTTGCCATTTCCTCCTCCAGGAGATCTTCCCGACCCGTGCATCAAACATGTGTCTCTTGCGGCTTCTGCACTGGCAGGTGGATTCTTGACCCCTGGGCCAGCTGGGAAATGCCTGAACTTCCTCAGACGCAGCCCGTTCACAAGCTTCTATTCACTTTGACTGACAGCTATCCTGGTGAGGGCTTTCAGCCCCTCAACCAACCAACCAAGTAACCATCCAACCACCTGACCCCAATCAAAGATCCAATCATTCAACTCCTACACTCACCATTTATGGTGGGTCCACCATGAGTCTAATCACGCACTGTGCCCCCCAGAGACTACCAGTCTGGTAGAGATGATACACAGTTATAGGACCTGAGGAAGGAAAGTTCTTCCAAGTCCATCAGTCCGGCCTAGGCTGATACTTGAACCTCTCTATAAGAATCCAGGCACTTGCCTAATTTCTGCTCTAATGGTATAAAGACCAACAAAGGTTATAGAAAAGCTCTAGACCATTATAGAAAAGACATTGTGATGTGATGCATGATTAACACATGTATTATGTGATCCTAAGTTATGCTATGATTACAAACAGGGCAAGGGTTTCTGGCCAGGCTGGTCAGGGCAGACTTCCCTGGGAAGGGCAGAATTTGAGTTGGGGTGTTACCATGGCTTCTGTTCTCATCTTCTCCCACATCTTGTCAATTTCAATATTTCTGTTGCTCAAGAACTTACCAAGCCTCCCTGCTGCTCTCTGCATCAAGTTCCAACTAAGGTTTTGTGAGGACTGATAGTTTTCAAACATTTTTAGTAGAAGTTTTTTTTTTTTTTAATTAATGAAATCTTGAACAGAACCGTGATACAGAAAGCAATTAAAAACAATGATATTTTTCTTCAAGTAGTTTTAGTCTTGTATGGTTGCTGGGAAATATTCATTTCTAGCAGCCTGGATGCACTTCTGTAAGTGCCTGGGGTTTGAGGAAGCTTGGTTTACAATCACCTAATTATCAGGATCCAGCGTCTGCTGTGCAATGCAGGAGACAGGGGTTCGATCCCTGGTCAGGGTACTAGGATCCAAAGTGCTGCAGAGCAAGTAAGCTCGCACACCACAACTACTGAGCCTGCATGCCCTTCGAGCCTGTGCCACAAGCAGACATCCTGTGCCGCAATGAAGGAAAAGTCCTGTGCACCGCAACTACCCAATGCAGCCAAAATGGAGAAACAAACACACACATAGACATTAAAGAAAACACTGGGTTAGATAACTTAAGCCCTTTCTACTCTGAGCTCTAATAGTTACAACCCTCTTCCTGGATCCCGAGGCCTATCGAGTAGCCCACTCTATTCCTCTGTGTGTGCTCAGTTACTCAGTGCTCAGTTGTGTCCGACTCTTTGTGACCCCATGGACTGTAGCGCGCGAGGCTCCTCTGTCCATGGGACTTCCCAGTCGAGAATACTGGAGTGGGTTGCCATGTCCATCTCCAGGGGATCTTCCTGAGCTGAGGATTGAACCTTGAGTCTCCTGCATCGGCAGGAGATTCTTTGCCACTGCACCACCTGGGAAGCCCCTATACCTGCTTAACTTTATTTTGAGCCAATAAACATCCATCTCTGTGGGACCAGTCCTCCAGAGTCTTTGCTGTGTCCTTGCCTCTGCTGTGTCCTCGCCTTCCTCGTGATGTATCATCCATGTGGAATGTACTCTCTCTCCTGTGGCTTACTCACATTTGGCCCTGCCTCTGTTTACTCTGCATCTCTCCCGAGTCATCCCTGATTGCTCCTTTCTCTGAATTTCTATTGAACTGAAGGCCAATACTGAACAGTTGAGTGCTTAATTCTTCTCTAATTACTTCCTGTTCAAAATGTTGTCTCGTTGAAAGACCTTTAAGAATCACGAGGACACAGTGCATGTCTTGTATTTCTTTAGAGTTTCATTACAGGGCTTAGTCAAGTTCTGGGCATGCGGTCATCATTCAAACGCCCTGGAAAAGCGTCATTAGCTCTGTTATTTGTTTGTGCCGCTCTCAGCTTTCTCAGAGCTTCTCACCTCAGTGCTGCAAAGCTCAGTTCTCAGGAGTAAGCGATCCGTACCTCCTGTTCTTATCTTTTTGCCAAAAATACATTCCCTCATGGGTCGAGTTGGAAAAGTCAAATTCTGAAAAAAGTAGACAAATTTGTTTGGAGGGTGATGTGACCTTCTGTATCCCACAGGAAGTTTTTCATAAGAAACCCCCTGAACCAGAGAGTCACAACTGTTGTTACTGATTTATCTATGCATTAATACTTATTTTGGGCTGTACTGGGTCTTTGCTACTGCGATCAGACTTTCTCTAGCTGTGGCGAGGGGAATTATTCGGCTTCTCTTGCTATGGAGCATACGCTCTGGGCTGTCGAACTTCAGTGGTTGTGGCCTGAGGGTTCCAGAGCACAGGCTCAGTAGCTGCTGTCCACAGGCTCAGCTGCTTCACTGTGAATGGGATCTTCCTATACCAGGGATCAAAACCAGGCCCTCTGCGTTGGCAGACGGGTCCTCAACCACTGGACCACCGGGAAAGCCCTTGGAGTCTGTATAATTGACACCTCTCCAGGTGGATTGAATGCCAGGCCAGGTTTGGGAACCATAGGTCAGTATTCATATGCCTTCGTGTGTTTGAGCCACTGCTTTGTTCCAGCGTGGGTGGGGGATGGGCGTGGGGGTGGAGGGTGTCATGGGGGCAAAGTCCATGATTTGTAACTCAGAAGAAGCAGCTGTAATCTCATGTGGATCCAACAGACAGGCTTGGTGTAGTTCTTGAAATATCCTGAACACCTGGAGATGAGAAGTCTTCAGCCTCCAAGATCCTTTGGCCTCTGAGTTGCTACTGGGCTTTAGGAGCTGCAGAAGGACAAGCACACGTGGGTGTTCATGGAGTCACAGATGCTGAGGCCACAGGCTCGACGCAGATCTGGGAGGGTTAAAGCATGGCACACGTGCTGCCATGCCTCACTGCCCTGCTCAGGGCAGACACTGCTGATTAGCCACAGCCCCATTTCCAGTGTGCTTAGAGAGGCCTTAGAATCCCAGCAATCAGTGTGAGCACAAGGAACAAAACCTTTTACTCCTTGCCGTTCCTACCAGCAAAATCCTAGCATACCCCTGGGCTTCCCTGGTGGCTACCCCTGGGTGGCTCAGCTGGTACAGAATCCGCCTGCAGTGCTAGAGACTATAGTCCATGGGGTCACCAGGAGTCAGACATGACTGAGCGACTTTCACACCGTGCTCCCAAATTTTGTTGAGCAGATTAACTTGCAGTTATTCACAGGGCACAGTTTCAAAATCAGTAGTAAGACACACTCTCTGCTCTCTTTTCCTAGGTGAACCCCATCATGCCCTTGAACTTACACATGCGCACTCATTTGTGTGTGTGTATGTGTGTGTGTTAGTTGCTCTGTCGTGTCTGACTCTTGGCAATTTCATGGACTGCAGCCCACCAGGCTCCTCCGTCCATGGGATTCTCCAGGCAAGAATACTGGAGTGGGTAGCCATTCCCTTCTCCAGGGGATCTTCCCGACCCAGGGATAAAACCCAGGCCTCCTGCATTGCAGGCTGATCCTTTACTGTCTGAGCCACCAGGGAAGCCCTTGCCCTTACATACCATCTATGAACTGGTAACTCCCAAATTTATATTCCCACCCAGAATTCTTCTTAAAGAGACTCAGAGGCTGAGAAAGCTTAAAGGTAAGGTCTGAATTCCAGGAGGCAGGTAAGAACATCTCTGCATTCATAGATCCTTGAGAGCAGACTGTTTATTTCTCTGAGGATTGCCAACTACACTTGACACAGCGTCTTATATACAGCAGGTACCTGTATATAAGTCAGTTATATACAGGTACCTGACTACCAACTGACTACCAAACATCTTCCTGTTTCTATGTGGAAGGATGTTCTTCTTCTCTGCCTTTCTTGCATTTCTGGGGCACAGCCTCTGGTAATGCTGGCTGCCCCATTCCTTGTCCCTCCCAGGCTGGATGGGGTGTGGTCATCTGTTACCTTGGTGGCTCCCAGTGAAGCCTGCCTCCTGATGTTCAGACCCTTGTGTTACCTTTCCCGCTTGGAATCGGGTGTGGGCCTGTGATTTGCTTTAACCAGTAGAATGTGATGGAAGTCACCCTGTGCTAGTCCCAGCACGGCATGAACCTCAGGTCTCTGGTGTAGGATGGTGTGTGTGTGTGTGTGTGTGTGTGTGTGTGTGTGTGTGTGTGTGAGAGAGAGAGAGAGAGAGAGAGAAATAGAAAACCAGAGAGAAAGATGGAGAGACTTGCAGATGACTTTCTTTTTTTTAAGTCATGTTTTAAAAAATCTAATATCTCCCTTCTTTGTTATCACTCTTATCAAGAGTTTAGAATCTCTATATTTAGAGTTTGGGGAGCTAGAGAATGGGGGTGACATCCTCTCACTGCCTGCATAAAGGCTGAAGCCGCTGCTTTAGACATCAAACGCCTGTCCAGCCCAGGCCAACTGACAGAACTGGGGCTCCAGGGGCAAACTTAGAATAGACTCTGCTCTAAGTAACAGAAATGAAAAACACAAGTGGAAACCATTGGGAAAAGCCCATGACTCAGGTGCATCACTCCGGGGTCCAGTGCAGGGCTGGGAGAGCGGGAAGCATGGAAGGACTGGTCTTCGCCATGGGGAACACCAGGCTGTGCATCAGCGCTGAGCCGGACGTGCACAGTGGCTCACTGCTGCGGTTCGCAGGTTCCATGGAGATTCCTTCTGCCCTCATGGGTCTCCCCCAGTGGCCACCCCCTAGGGCAGCAGCTCAGCCATAGTAACTTTTTTTGTTCTGCCAAAAACTCTTAAGATGAGCGGGTAGAAGCAAGCTGGTGGAGCTTTTACTTGCAGGACTTTTGAAAAGAGATGAGGATGTTGAAGGCAGGAATCAATGTTTCCCAAGGCTCTTTCTTAAAATACACAGTGTCTGGCCTCAGGGGGGCTGACTCACTGGCTGCCCAGGCTGGGCACCCCATCATGGGGCTACTATAATCCCAGGAGACCGGCTCACTCCCCACCTACAGCATCCACAGCAACATCTGCTTCAGCTTATTAGAAAGTTAAAATAAGCAAGTGTCAACTCCTCATCTTTTCCACTTAAGGACACATTCCTCTTGGCTGACGCACATCCCTGCCCAGGGGTTTACCCCTGGACTGTGAGAGTGTGTCTGTGAGACTATAAACTGATTTTAATGATAATTTAAGGAGCCTCTTACATCCTAGTTTATTTAACCTTCTCACACGAATAGCAAGGCTTCTCTGTGGGGAATCACAGAATGACTACTGACTTCACTAGATAAGGAGGGAGCCCTGGAAACAGGAAGCCAAAGAAACGTGCTCTCAAAGGCAAACGCATTCCTGTGTGTCATGCACAAGTAACTGCAGAAAGCAGTCTGGCCTTGGAGTTAGCAGACTCAGGGTCAGCTCGCTGTCCTGCCAGATGCTGTGTGACCTGGGACAGGTTCCTTGACTTCTCGAAGCTCTCAGATCTCTCGTCTGCTGCCCTGCCGGCCACATGGGGATCTTCAGAGGTCTGAATGGGCACCGGGGTGGGGAGTCTTCTTAGAGGACAACTGATGCTTCACTTCCTTCTATGATAGCACCACCCAGATGCCACGCAGCCCGAGCTTGAAATCATTCTCACAGAGCGTCTAGTGCACTGCGGGTTAGCTCAGATCTATTCTGAGCCGAAAACTTCCTCCTTTAACATTCTGTCAACTGGTTCTTCTCCGGGTGAAACGAAGAAATATACGGAAGCAAGCTGGGTCCCTCCTCTGTAGGAACACCTTGAGCGTTTCTGGGGGGAGTTCCGCACCCCTGTGACCTGGCAGTCCTTACACCTGGTCCCCACCAGGCCGAGCCTTTGCTCCTGCTGTGGTTATTGGAGAACAATAACCGTGATATCTGCTGTGGTCATTGTTTTCCAAAGGCACGTTGGGCAATTTACGATAATTTACGACCCTCAAGGTATCTTGTCTGGAACCGAATGTGGTATTCAGGATGATCTAAACGGGGGAGACTTAGGCGAGACATTCACCTCTTTTGTTCTAGATGATTCGTGTCTGCCCATATGAAGTGTAAGTCGCTCAGTCGTGTCGGACTCTTTGCGACCCCATGGACTAGACAGTCCATGGAGTTGTCCAGGCCAGAATACTGGAGTGGGTAGCTGTTCCCTTCTCCAGGGGATCTTCCCAACCCAGGGATCGAACCCAGGTTCCTGTGTTGCAGGAACCAGCTGAGTCACCAGGGAAGCCCTCTGGCCATGTAGCTGACCTTTGAATGGGCTGTTTCAGTGGCCCCATCTCAACAGCAAAACTTCCTTCACAATCCCAGCTTCGAACCCTTGACTTTCTGATTATCTCTTCCCTTTCCTGCTTATTCCGTCCGGTACCCAACTCAGTAATTCTCAGACCTCACCAGGACCTACTGTCCATGGGCCATATCACTCAGCCCTCCTCTCCACCAGACCTGCATTTGTCCCTTCTTCCCTGGCCTAGACCTCACGACGCATCATTGCAATTATCCCCTTGAGGACACTCTCCAGCCCTTTCCTTCTCTTTCTCTCCCTTGCCTGGCAAAATCTCAACCCTGATTAAATCCTTCTCTCTGTGTCTTCCTGCCCTGTATTCAGACAGTGGAAACCAGCTAGAGAAAATCACGGGTAAGTTAAACTCATGACCTAAGTTAAATTCATGGCCAGTAACCTCAAGGGGGTCTGTGAAGCCACCTAGCAACCATTTTCTAGCTCCGACTTGGGACATTCCAGGTCCTGCCTCCTATGCCTCAAACCTGCACCCCCTCGGTCCCCATCCTCACTCTCAGCTGATGACCCTGTCATCCAGAAGAGCTCCCACGGACTCCCCCACATCTACCCACCTCCCAGCATCTGTGCCTGGCGCACGGCCTTCCCTCTGTGTGGATGGGCTCTGTTCTCCCATCTTGGACAAAGCGCCCAGGTGGACACTGGACTCATCCCCTGGCTTACTCGGCCTGTCCACCCCCATACTCCACACTCCGCTATCAATCTCATCTTTTCTATAGAATCATCCCCACCTCATATAACTTCACTATTACTTTCCCTCATCTTCAAAAATGAAACCAGGGGCTGCCCTGATGGTCTGGTGGTTAAGAATCCACCTGCTAATGCAGGGCACGGGGCTTCAGTCCCTGGCCCAGGAGGATCCCACATGCCGCAGAGCAACCAAGTCAGTGCGTCACAGCTGCTGAAGCCCAGGTGTCTAGAGCCGGTCCTCGGCATCACGAGAAGCCACCGCAGTCAGAAGTTCACGCACTGCAACGGAGAGTGGCCCCTGCTAGCCGCAATTAGAGAAAGCCCTGGCCCAGCGACTAAGACTCAGCACAGCCCCAAATAAAATAAGCAAATAATTAAAAAAATAAAGACAAAAACCACAGCAACAATAAAATGCTTTCTTCTTATCTCTGGATAAAGAATCCAGGTAATCAGGCTTTAAAGTCTGGTAACCTGCCCAAGGTCACAGACCTGGAAGTGGTGGGGTGGGTGTGTCCACCCCCAAAGCCCACCCAGACGAGATGTCCTGGGCTGCAGAGGCCAGACCAGCTCTCTCTCCAGCCAATTGCTGAACTCACACAACGAAGTCCCTTGTCAAGGATGCGCAGACCAGCTCTGCCCTTCCCGGGCACTCTTGGGGTGGCAAGCAAGGCTGGAGGTTTTCAGTGAGAAGGGACCTTTAGATCTGCGGGGACCAGCTGAGCTGCTGAGACTGTCTTGACTGACGGGCCTGTCAGACTTGGTGTGGGAGGACAGGGGCTGTTTCCTGAACAGCCAGCATGCCATCCCAGCAGCATGCCAGTCCCTGTAGGGGGAGCGGGTGGCAATGATGGCAGACAGATGGGGCAGGCTGGGGCGGGGGCAGGAGCTGCCAGCGTGGTACACCCTTGTGCAGTGATGACACCTCGTAAATCTCACAGGCCCGCCCGTGAGGCCTTCAGCGGCGGCTCATTAACACCGCCTGGTCCTTGGAGCCGGAAAATGACAGCTAACAAGCCCAGCTGCCTTGCAGGCCATTCCATCAGAAGGACACACTTCTCTCCCCCAGCACTAAGAACATCTCTATTTCTGCCAGGAACCCAGAGCAGCTGGCCCAGGGCGGGGGTTTCCTCCTGGGACATCAGATACTTAACTGCCCCCCGATCACAGGGCGTTCGGCCATCACCCCTCCTCTCCCTTCTCGGCTCCCCAAGATTATCTGAGAGAGCGAGCCCATGTGCCTTTGAGATTTCCAAGCACACGAGGTCAAGTTGGAATTTTTGGACCACCTGGAAAAGCACGGGGCTCTGCCAAACCCTGTGTTGACTTAGTCATCCCATCTCTTAACGGTCCTCTTCCAGAAGGGGCGGGCTGACCCACTCACTTGTCGGTCACAGCCTGCATGAACTCGTCCAGAAGGTCATCATACTCCTGCCCGCGGACACGCCGGTGCTTCAGGCCGATGTACAGGGGGTCCCTGAGCAGCTCCTGCAACAGACAGCATCTGTCTCGTGAAGGGTCCCGGGTTGGCAGGATGGGGGCGATGAGGAGGGCTGGGGGGCGCCTGTCCCCCACTCCCGCTCCCCAGGTGCTTCCTGGAAGGGTCTGGAGGCGAAGCCACTGATGCAACGTGGACCTCTGGGCAGGGGGTCTGGAGTTTAGGGACCAAGGATGCTTGAACTAGCAAGACACTCTGATACAGTCTTCCAACCTCTGGCTGTGGCTCTGGGTTCATCTCAGGGCTTCTCAGCAGTAATACCATGGACACTTTGGCCTGGACAATTCTCTGATGTGAAGGTGAACCTGCATATTGTAGAATGCTCAGCATAGCGGTGTCTCCAGGTTCTTCCCACTTGAAGTGAGTAGCACCCCCCGCCCCCCCCCCCCCAGGTTGTGACAATTTAAAAAAACATCTATAGACACCACCAAATGTCTCCCCAAAGGAAATTTCCTAAAGGAAATCAGTCCTGAATATTCGTTGGAAGGACTGATATTGAAGCTGAAATTCCAATACTTTTGCCACCTGATGCGAAGAGCTGACTCATTTGAAAAGACCCTGATGCTGGGAAAGATTGAAGGTGGGAGGAGAAGGGGACAAAAGAGGATGAGAAGGTTGGATGGCATCACCGACTCGATGGACATGAGTTTGAGTAAACTCCAGGAGTTGGTGATGGACAGGGAGGCCTGGCGTGCTGCAGTCCATGGGGTTGCAAAGAGTCAGACATAACTGAAGTGACTGAACTGAACTGAGCTGAAATGTCTCCCTAGGGGTCAAAAATTGACCCCATTAA
Organism: Tragelaphus eurycerus; assembly: GCA_935064755.1. Taxonomy (NCBI): domain Eukaryota; kingdom Metazoa; phylum Chordata; class Mammalia; order Artiodactyla; family Bovidae; genus Tragelaphus; species Tragelaphus eurycerus. The sequence continues at coordinate 18,784,814 of CAKXYN010000043.1, forward strand.
GAACTGCCACAGGCAACATCTGGATTGAGGTACTGGGTCTCAACCAAAGTCACTGATCTGGACTCAAATTAGGAAGCCTTCCCTTCCTCCCTCCTGTCCTTCCCGTGAACGCTTACTGAATACCCATCATGTGCCTGGCACGGTGCCAGGCCCTGGAGACACAAGGAGAGACTGATACAGCCAGCATCTTCCATTCAGTAAAGAAGCCTGCCGTAAGCAGTCCCGTGTCAGGTGCCCCATCTTCCGCGTCTGCACTGGTCTGACGGCCCCTCCTGCCTCTCCTGTACCCCTCACACACACGCCTACACAGAAGCTGCGGGCTTAACCATGCATGACACATTTCCTGACCCTTTACTGACCCTCCAATGGCCTGCTGCCCTTGGGTCTCTCAGGGGCTTTGTGGGTAAGAGATGGTCTCTGCCTTCAAGGTGCTCAGTCCACTGCAGGTTGGCTGATGAGTCAGTAAACTTGACTACAGATAGAGAGACATTCCTTCAGCACCAAGTGTGGTCCATGGTAGCAGAGAAGGAGTGGAGTAGTTCCCACCAGGGACAAGTGGGGATGATGACATGGAAGAGATGGTCAGGCATTGAAAGATGAGCAGAGAAGGGGAAAGGACTTGGGGGAGGGGTGGTTAGGGAGTCTGGGAAGGACATGTGCACACTGCTGTATTTAGAATGGATAACCAAGACCTACTGTATAGCATATGGGACTCTGCCCAGTGACAAGTGGCAGCCTGGATGGGAGGGGAGTTTAGAGGAGAATGGATATATGTATATGCATGGCTGAGTCTCTTTACTGTTCACCTGAAACTATCACAACATTGGTAATCAGCTATATCCCAATACAAAAGAAAAAGTTTAAAAAAAAATGACAGATTTTGCCAGGCGGGCTGAGCCCTCCAGGCTGAGAAGTCAACACAAAGAAAGACTGGGAGCTGGAGGTAAAAGAAGGAAAAAGTACCTGGTGACCTGGTGTGTTTAAGAAATAGGAAGCAATTTTATGTGTTAGGGTCTTTTTGGAAATTATCTGTTTTTGTGTCCTCCTTCCCCAAATATGCTTCCTAGGTGGCGCTATTTAGTGGTAAAGAAGCTGCCCGCCAATGCAGGAGACTTAAGAGACAAAGGTTCGATCCCTGGGTAGGGAAGATCCCCTGGAGGAGGGCATGGCAACCCACTCCAGTATTCTTGCCTAGAGAATCCCCATGGACAGAGGAGCCTGGAGGGCTACAGTCCATTGGGTCACAAAGAGTCAGATGCAACTGAAGCAACTTAGCACACACTCCCCTAAATATGAGCTCCTTGGGGCCAAGGTTTTGTGTTATCTTCAAATCTCCATCTGGGCTGCTCCTGAAGGATTCAGAGGCAAGCATGTCATGAGTCCTGCCCCCACGGGGCTCAGCGTCAAGTCTCAGCTCCAGCACTGACTAGCTATGTGACTTCAGGTAAATCATGTGACCTCTGTGAGCCTTCTTTTCATCTGTTCAGTTCAGTTCAGTCGCTCAGTCATGTCTGACTCTTTGTGACCCCATGGACTGCAGCATGCCAGGCTTCCCTGTCCATCACCAACTCCTGGAGCTTGCTCAAACTCATGTCCATTGAGTCAGTGATGCCATCCAACCATCTCATCCTCTGTCATCTCCTTCCTCTCCTGCCCTCAGTCTTTCCCAGCACCAGGCTCTTTTTCAGTGAGTCAGTTCTTTGCATTAGGTGGCCAAAGTATTGGAGTTTCAGCTTCAGCATCAGTCCTTCCAAGGAATATTCAGGCCTGATTTCCTTTGGGATGGACTGGTTGGATCTCCTTGCAGTCCAAGGGACTCTTAAGCGTTTTCTCCAACACCACAGTTCAAAAGCATCAATTCTTCAACGCTCAGCTTTCTTTATGGTCCAGCTCTCACATCCATACATGACTACTGGAAAAACCACAGCTTTGGCTAGATGGATCTTTGTCGACACAGTAAAGTTAGATGGGAACAAGATACCATCTGCCCAGCTTGATGGTGATGAGGAAATGAAATAATACTGGTATGTGTGAAAAAGCTTTGTGAATCATAACATATGCTGTAAAGTAATGGCAGCAGCTTTAACTTTCATAGTGTCTCCTATGTGCCGGGTACTTCAGAAGGAGGGCCAGACACAGCGAGCTTAAGAGACTTGACCAGCCCTTGGGCTAGTGAGTGGAGGAATCTGGATTCAAACTCGTGGCTGCCAGCTCCAGAGCCCATGATCCTAATCTCTGGGCCAAGCTGCTTAAGTGGTTTTTCGGCGCATCAACCAGAATTGACTTATCCTTTTTAATACACCAGTCTAGTCCATGTTGTCTTGATGGCACTGCAGGAGGTGGTGGGGGAAAAGTGTAGGGCACAAAAAAGATCAGGAAATATCTACCTTCCCAACCCCTCACTCCCCAATCCTCAGTCCACATATCTGAGACGGATTTAACACATGGCTACATCTGAGAGACGTGGGACCTAAACTTCATTTCTCAGTCTCTTCACTCCTGGGTTATGCATCCTGGAGACTGTTTAGGACTCTGTTCTAGCAGTTGGGTGTGCGTGTGCATGCGTGTGCGTGCACGTGTGGGCAAATGATGTGAATGGGACATATAGCCTTTCACTGGCCACTTTCACAAAATGACCATCTGAAAGCCACTGAGAGACAGCAAACGTCCAGCCAAGGGGACCAAAGAAGTGAATGATGATGTAATAACAAGATGCACAACTAGGCAGCTGCAGAAATTGGGTTAAACCCATGCAGACACCTGGACAGACGTGTATGAGATGATTTCAAATGGAAAAAGTGGGGAACAAAACTGCACAGATACCCCGGTTTCATCTGTCTGAGACACATCAACACAGAAAAGGCACACACAGAATGTTAAAAATGGTATAACTCTTGGCATTTGCAGAAAACACTCACTTTTTTCAGTTCTTACAGAGATGAAAGAGTCCCTGGTAAGTTATAATTTGTCATGTTTCCAAGAGACAAATTGATTCAGTGGTACATTAGGCAGCCAAGAATGGCTTTCCTGGTGCTGTATATGTGGTTTCTGGGGGCAAGTCCAATTCTCTAGTGGTATTGAAGAATTTTAGAATTTTCCAAAAGCTTCTCAGTATATCTGCATTTAAGATGAAGGGTTAACCCTAATGAAGTAGTACTTAGTTATAAAAGTGACCAGAAAGCTTTGAAAAAAGTCTTGATATCTTATAGTACTTATTTTATTTATAATAAAACACTTTTATATCTGACATATTTCAAAACTAAGTGCACCAAAAAATTGGGAAGAAAGTTTCTATGTGGAGATGACACGAAAATATAGCTTCTCATATTTGTACAGAACTTTCGAGTAATTTACTTATTCTGAATCAAAAGTAGCTTGATTCAGGACTTCCTCGGTGGTTCAGTGGCTAAGATTCCGAGCTCCCAGTGTAGGGGGCCCGGGGTCAGTTCCTGGTCAGGGAACTAGATCCCGCATGCCACAGCTAAAGATTCCACGTGCTGCACAAAGGCAGCAAGTAAGACCTGTCACAGCCAATAAATAAATAAGTATTACAAAGAAATCACGTGTGGAATATGATGCAAACATTTTTCTAAAAAAGTAGTTGGAGCCTTCTGTCTTGCATGCTCTCGTGCCCATTTTACAGATGAGGAAGGTGGAGTTCAAAGGTTTAAATAAATTACCCAAGCTCACACAGCCAAAAAGTAGCAAAGCTGAAACTGAGCCTTGCTTTGACTGGATCTCCTGAAGGTGCCCTTTCCACCCCACCGTTTGGGGACCAGGCAACGTGGGTGTGGCTCCTGACCCCACCCCGGTCTTCCTGAGAGTTCAGGAGTGGCTGGAAGCTCCAGCTGGTGCTGCCAACCTGGCTGGGGAGCAGTGACAGCCGGGGTGGGGTCTGGGGAAACGCCGTGTCCACATCTCAAGTCAGCTGGTGGTCCTTCAGCAGGAACGAAGACAGCTTCTCATGAACAGCAGGGGGTGGAGGTTCCACACTGTCTCACATGGAACAATTCCACCCTGTGTCCCACCGAGTGACATAAAGTGGGCTCTGGGATCGGACACACCTGGGTTCACATTCACGCTCTGTCACCCAATGAGCTTGAGACTTTGGGTACTTGCCCCTTCTTCGTTTTACCTCTCTGTTCAGTGTCAATAATAATGATCTCTCTATATATTTTATTGAAATATAGTTGACTTACAATGATCTCCACTGCATAACGTAAGTTCTTTGAGGAAAGAGTCCTTACTGATGTGCATCTTCCTAGTGATGTTTACAGTGCTGTGCATGGCAGGCCATTTAAAAGCATTTGCAATGTGAGTTGCATTTATGACTGGGCTAAGGAGATGCTGAATTAAAAACTACGTGAGTCTTAGAAATCACTTGGTTTGGCTTCCTCCAAAGGAGTTTTTGAGGCCCGGAAAGGTTAAGTTCACAAAACGAATCTGGTGGAAGCAACAGGGTGGCAATGACTAGAGCATGCGGTCTTCCCAGGAGGAACCAGCGTCCCCAGCTCCAAGCCTGCTGCATTCTCTCTGCTAGGTTGTTGCCAAGTTCTCGCTGGCACTAAGTCATTCTACAACTGTAACTTCAGGTTGAGGCTCTACTCAAAGCAGAGTAGATGAACCAGATGAACCAGAACTTTCTTCACTGCCATGGGAATTGAGTGTGCCCTCCATGGGTGTCTGCCTGGCTCTGACTTTTTTAAGGGGGAAAAAATTATTTTATTGAATCACAAAACTGAAGAGTATAGAGGTAGGCTGACTTCAGATATAACTGAAACCAGGTACCAAAATAATTACCGTAATGCTCATTCTTGCTATTTAATCTCTCTCTCCAAACCCTAATTTCATAGCTCTTCCTTCTTTGTGTTGCATTCACTTTTTTTTTTATTGTGATAAAAGCCACATAATATAAAACATATTATTTTAACCATGTTTAACTGTACAGTTCAGTGGCACTAAGTACCACGTAATGTACCACAATTGTACATTATTGTAGAATTCTCACCATAATCCATCTCCCAAATTTTTCAGCTTCCCGAGCTGAAACTCTGTCCTCATTAAACACTAACTCCCCATTCTCCCTTCTCACCACCCTTGCCCCCGACCACTGGCACCTACCAAATGTACTTTCTGACTCAATGAATTTGACAATTTTGGGTACCTCATGTAAGTGGACTCAAACAGTATTTGCCTGTGCCTAATGTAGGCCTGGCTTGGAGAATTTTGAGCATTACTTTACTAGTGTGTGAGATGAGTGCAATTGTGTGGTAGTTTGAGCATTCTTTGACATTGCCTTTCTTTGGGATTGGAAAGAAAACTGACCTTTTCCAGTCCTGTGGCCACTGCTGAGTTTTCCAAATTTGCTGGCATATTGAGTGCAGCACTTTCACAGCATCATCTTTCAGGATTTGGAATAGCTCAACTGGAATTCCCTCACCTCCACTAGCTTTGTTTGTAGTGATGCTTTCTAAGGCCCACTTGACTTCACATTCCAGGATGTCTGGCTCTAAGTCAGTGATCACACCATCGTGATTATCTGGGTCGTGAAGATCTTTTTTGTACAGTTCTTCTGTGTATTCTTGCCATCTCTTCTTAATATCTTCTGCTTCTGTTAGGTCCATACCATTTCTGTCCTTTATCGAGCCCATCTTTGCATGAAATGTTCCTTTGGTATCTATGATTTTCTCGAAGAGATCCCTAGTCTTTCCCATTCTGTTGTTTTCCTCTATTTCTTTGCATTGATCACTGAAGGCTTTCTTATCTCTTCTTGCTATTGTAATGCTCAAAATTATCTAAGCCAGGCTTCAGCAACATGTGAACCGTGAACTTCCTGATGTTCAAGCTGGTTTTAGAAAAGGCAGAGGAACTAGAGATCAAATTGCCAACATCCGCTGGGTCATGGAAAAAGCAAGAGAGTTCCAGAAAAACATCTATTTCTGCTTTATTGACTATGCCAAAGCCTTTGACTGTGTGGATCACAATCAACTGTGAGAAATTCTTAAAGAGATGGGAATACCAGACCACCTGATCTGCCTCTTGAGAAATCTGTATGCAGGAAGCAACAGTTAGAACTGGTTCCAAATAGGAAACAGACTGGTTCCAAATACGAAAAAGAGTACGTCAAGGCTGTATATTGTCACCCTGTTTATTTAACTTATATGCAAAGTACATCATGAGAAGTGCTGGACTGGAAGAAACACAAGCTGGAATCAAGATTGCTGGGAGAAATATCAATAACCTCAGATATGCAGATGACACCACCCTTATGGCAGAAAGTGAAGAGGAACTCAAAAGCCTCTTGATGAAAGTGAAAGAGGAGAGTGAAAAGGTTGGCTTAAAGCTCAACATTCAGAAAACGAAGATCATGGCATCTGGTCCCATCACTTCATGGGGAATAGATGGGGAAACAGTGGAAACAGTGTCAGACTTTATTTGGGGGGGTTCCAAAATCACTGCAGACGGTGATTGCAGCCATGAAATTAAAAGATGCTTACTCCTTGGAGGGAAAGTTATGACCAACCTAGATAGCATATTCAAAAGCAGAGACATTACTTTGCCAACAAAGGTCTGTCTAGTCAAGGCTATGGTTTTGCAGTGGTCATGTATGGATGTGAGAGTTGGACTATGAAGAAAGGTGAGTGCAAAGAATTGATGCTTTTGAACTGTCATGCTGGAGAAGACTCTTGAGCCTTGGACTGCAAGGAGATCCAACCAGTCCATTCTGAAGGAGATCAGCCCTGGGATTTCTTTGGAAGGAATGATGCTAAAGCTGAAACTCCAGTACTTTGGCCACCTCATGCGAAGAGTTGACTCATTGGTGAAGACTCATGCTGGGAGGGATTGGGGGCAAGAGGAGAAGGGGACGACAGAGGATGAGATGGCTGGATGGCATCAGTGACTTGATGGACGTGAGTCTGAGTGAACTCCGGGAGTTGGTGATGGACAGGGAGGCTTAGGTGTGCTGCGATTCATGGGGTCGCAAAGAGTCGGACACGACTGAGCGACTGATCTGATCTGATCTGATCTGAATGTATGTTGGAATGCGGGCTTCCTCATGGCTCAGCAGTAAAGAATCTGCCTTCTATGCAAGAGCTGCAGGAGACTTGTGTTCGATCCTTGGATTGGGAAGATCCCCTGTAGGAGGGCATGCCCACTCCAGTATTCTTGCCTGTGAGAATCCCAGGGACAGAGGAGCCTGATGGGCTACAGTTCATGGGTTGCAAAGAGTCAGACATGACTGAAGCAACTTAGCACACACATGTTGGAATGCATTATTAAAGTTAACTTAATATATGCTGGCTCTGACTTTTCAAGGTGAAAAATCTTGGAGACTAAATGTCATGGAAAACAAAATGGCTTGCTCCTCTTCACCTGCTGTGTCATCGAGTGCTGGGTTTAAATTGGAAGATGAACCTCTTGGTCTGGAAAAATACTTATTTTGCACAGCAGGCATACAAAAGTGTTATTCAGAGAAAATCTGGGGTTCTGAGGAGGTCATGGGATTGGGTCCATGGTGTGGACACAGGGCTCTTTCTCCTTCCAGGTGGCAGCTATGCCCACCATGTACTTCTCTGGAAGCTTGGTCAACCCAAGGGTCAGCGACAATGATCCTAGGATGGGCCTAGGTCACAGGTGCACAGATAGCCAGCGCCTGACAGCGCCGTGGGTGAACCATACTATTATCTGCAGTGAGGACAGTCTTGTCAGGGAGAAGGAGTCCTTCGCCCTCCGGCTCTGGGGGCGATCCCATGCTGCCTCGGCAACCAGTAGCCCCCAAGGTACCGACGACCAGGCTCTGCCGGTGATCTGTCTCCTCCACCCGCCTCTTTAGTCATTCCGATGAGACTCTCTCAGCATCTCCTAGAGGAGAGACGCCACCAGAGCCCCACAGAGACTCTCACAGCATCTCCTCGAGAGGAGACTCCATCAAAGCTCAAGACGTGGGCAGAAGAAAACGCGAGGGCTGAGAAGCCAAGCCCAGAGCTGCCCCACAGAATCCTTGGCACAGAGTGGGACAAGCGCTGGGTTTGCACTTAAATCTGGGGGAAGGCATTTCTGCCCTGGGGCCCCTTTTCCTGTGTGAAACGAGGGAGGGTGAGCCAGAAGCACTGACATCTAATATCTCGTGTGTGTGTGTGTGTGTGTGTGTGTGTGTTAGTCGCTCAGTTGTGTCCGATTCTTTGAGACCCCATGGACTGTAGCCCGTCAGGCTCCTCTGTCCATGGAATTCTCCAGGCCAGAATACTGGAGTGGGTTGCCATTCCCTTTTCCAGGGGATCTTCCTGATCCAGAGATCAAACCCAGGTCTGCCACATTGCAGGTGGATTCTTTACCTTCTGAGCCACCAGGGAAGCCTAGGGTAGGCCAGAGCAGGCATCTTGCCGAATGGGGCAGGGCTCCCTCTCCCAGGCGTTTGGAACATCACGGGATGCCCCTCCCTCATGTGCTCATGCCTCATATATTTATTTTTCCAAACCTCCTTGGTGTCAGCAGGTAAAAGTGACTCAGAGTTTCAGGGCTATAGACACAGATGTTTTCCTTCTACAGGAAACCTGGAGGGGTGTTTTCTTTGACTCTGGTTAAAGCTCCTTTTGCCTCAGGAGTTTTTTTTTTTTTTTTTAATAGAGACACACACACAGTTGGCCTAGTTGTTCTGACACAAGCCTTTACTGCCGCATCCTCCCTGAACCGGCACAGAGATGGTAGCTCAAGCAGACGCTCCCTCTCCCGTGGCCTGCTCTGGGCAAGAGATGTGCCCTCTGATTTCAAGGGGAAAAATCTTGCAAACTGATTATCTTCAAAAAGACCTCTAGGGTGGGACACCACGTAGTGAATGCGTTTGGAAAGAGAGAGATGACTGTCTTCCGTTTCCCCAAGGTGGACCTCTTTGTAACTTCCTTAAGGATAGTCTGGAGGGAGTTCACCTCTGCTTGCAGGGGGAGGACTGTGAAAATGGCATCGCTAAGCCTTAGTTTGATCCTGACTGTCTGTGGAACCCGGAGTGTGGGAAACACCTCCTTTCCCACTCTTCATCACCCAGTCTATAACACAGATGCTTGACATCTTGGAGCAGTGTGCCATGGTAGGCAAGGCAACTCTGGAAGCCAGAGAACCTGGGCTCAAATCTCTGCTCCGACACTTAGAGCTGTGGGGCCTGAGGAAAAGAGCACGTTTCGGTCTCAGTGTTCTCATCTGTAAAATGGGGAGACCGATATCTCATATATAGCCGGCATGAGGATGAAATGAGACCGAATCATGCAAGGTCCTGGCACTGTGGCTGATGGCTGAGGCCTCCTTGGACTGGGTGAGAACTGCTTTCTCTCCCACAAATGGTGTTGCCTGGTCAGGGTGTGGTCTGTCCTCCAGCTGGGGAACCCTCTGGTCCTTTCTAACAGGAGGGAGTAGGCCCAGGGGAAGCTCTCTACCTTCCACACCCAGGAGTTAGAGGTGATGGGGGGGCCAAAAGCCACAGGGTCGGAGGGCAGGGGGAAGCAGACACTTTGAGTAGCTGTACCCCCTTGAGCCATTAAAATGATCCATTAGGTGACAATGCTGAAACTCAGACAGTTAGACCAGTCCACCCACGCCTGGCTCTCATTTATCTCCCGCAGCCTCGCAGAGTGCCTGACACCTACTAAACACTTCATAAACTTAAAAACGAATAAGAGAAAGTGCTGACAACATAATTCTCATTGAAGAAATCAGAACAAAATTAGGGGCACAGTGTGATGACAACTTGGCAACAAGGACATCCACGTACACGCGCAGAGACACGTGGGATGGGAGCACAGATGCGGCACAGCGGGAGAAAGGCTGCTTCCTTCTTCCTTTAGAATTCTGAATAACACACTACAGTTACTTTAGGAACACAAATTCTAAAAGTCACAAGGTGCTTTCTCCCCATAAAGCAACCAGAACCTGGGCAGGCGGTGTGGGGAGGAGGACACAGGTGGTTAGGCCCCCTCCTGCCGAGGCAGGAGGTAGACGGGCCCCTGGGCTGGACACCTGGGCTCTGTCCAGTGGAGGGAAACTGAAGCTTTGTTCTCACCCAGACACTCCAGGGACACAGCGAGCGGCAGGAGCTGAGCTCTGCTGAAGTGAAGAGGGAAGTTGAGCACTCGGGTGACCACTCTTGAGGTCAGGAAAACTTCCCTGTCTGCAGGTGCACAGGAAGGCTCCTCGGGGGTCACAAAGGGAGGGGGTGGACATACCCCCACAGGCCTCTGTGGTGGAGTCCATCTTAACAAAAAGTTGTACTCATATCTTGGAAGAGTCCTAGGATAAGTCCCATGTGAAAAAAGAACCCACTCCAGTATTCTTGCCTGGAGAATCCCATGGACAGAGGAGCCTGGCAGGCACCTCATTAGAGAGGATGCCTATTCCCTTTGTCTCCAGGTGTGTATTTCTTCCTTGCTTTTGTCTTAAATATTAATAAGCAAACTATTTCTCCATGTGTTCTCCCACATGTTATGCTGTGCCTCTAATAAGAAACTTTGTACCTGTTATGATGGTTTTTGCCTCCTTGAAACATTCTTGCTTTCAGATGAGGGAAAGAACCAGGGAACTTTGCTTCTTGCCTCTAGCCCCTGGTGGTCTGGTGGTTAGGACTCCTGGTTTTCATCCAGATTACCCAGGGTCAGTTCCTGGGCAGGGAACTAAGATGTCTCTTCAGGACCACTCACTGCTCTGCCTCTAAGATCTCTGCTGTTTCTAGCAGATCTTAGGGAAATTAATCTCTCTGGGCCTCAGTTTCCTCAGCTGTAAAAAGAGGGTAATAACTGATGCTCCACCCATAGGCTAATTGTCAGGCTTAAGCAGGGTGGTGTATGGAAGGGCCATGCTTCCTCCTACTTCCCACCACCTTTTCTGATGGGTTTGTTACAAGTAGTGCTGTTGTTCAGTCATGTCCATCTCTTTGCCACTCCATGGGCTGCAGCCTGCCAGGCTCCTCTGTCCATGGAGTTCTCCAGGCAAGAATACTGGAGTGGGTTGCCACGCCCTTCTCAGGGGATCTTCCCAGCCCACAGATTGAATCCAGGTTTCCCGCATTGCAGGTGGATTCTTTATTCTCTGAGCCACAGGCAAAGACTCTGGTACTTACAAGTTGAGGCCCACTCTAAACTTCAGCACATCATTGCTGGGTGCTGGACCTTTAACGATAAAGGATGTCAGACACCTGCTAAAGGCAGCCAACACCCTTCCAAGGGATGCAATGGCCTCAGAATCAACCTCAAGCCATTCCATTTCTTGTCTAGAAACAGCTTTTAGGAGAGAGAGAGAGGGAAAGGTCTCGGATTAAATCCAGTTGGAACCAGCAGGAGGTGACGGGTGGGAATAACACAACGTTTGCTCTCCTCATCCGCATTTACAGGGCTTCCGCACGTGTTCTTTGCGGTCAAGGGACAATTTCAGCAAAACTCAGGCATCTGGCTGGGCGGGGGAAACCACAGCATGGGGCAGACCTTAAGGACTGGTCTTGATGAGCAATGATAAGGCGTGTCCCACTACCCAGCCTGCCTGCTCCTAGGCTGGTGGGGAGGCATATGGAGAAGTGCTTTCCATGTGGGAGAGCACTCGGTAACCTTCTGGCCCAGGCTCCAGTTTCACTGGCAGGGCTGGAGTCTAGAGGGAGACAGGGACTCCCCTGGCCGTCACGGTGGGGATCAGGGCCCGTGTTCCCAGGCCAGCACTTTGGCTGCCGGCTTGTCCTCTGCCAGCCCCTCCCACCCCCACGGGTTCCCAGTTTGAAGCCAGGTCTCTCTGCATCTCCCTCACTTGACTGCATCTGCGGATGAAACCTGAATAAGCATCATTCTCACTGGGGACTAGAGAATGTATTCTTGTTTAGAAATGAGTGTGTTGTGTGGTGTCCAGAGGGGTAGGAGACCTTGGAAAGAGCTACAAAAAGTTTTCCTGAGAAAGATCACACAGGATACCAACAGTATAAGCCTTTCTGACAATATGAATCAAGAATCTAAGTAATGACCATTCTCTTTGCCTCAATATTTCTGCTTGCAGGAGTTTATCCTTGAGAAATCACCAGGGACAGGAAGACTGACCTGCAAAAATGGGTATGAGAGCACAATTATATTTTCAAGAAGACAGAAACAACCTGAGTGTCCAAGAGTGGAGAGTTTTTTACATGAACTGTGATACACCAAGCAGCTATATAAATGACATTGTGGAAGAATGGCTAGTGACCTGCAAGAAAACTCCTGACACACATTACCTTTAAAAAAGCAGGAAACAAAATTGCATATGCAATATAAACTTAATTTTGTTTCTTTTCTCTAGAAAATCAGATTTCCGAGTCTCAATAGCAAAGCATCAGCTAAATGAGATTTCATGTAAATCATCACATATTTAATTTTGTCTTTATAAAAGCTACATTTGGTGGGGGTAAGGCTGGAAATAAATATTCCAAACTGCAAACAATGATTATTACTGGTTGTGTGACTAATATTTTATTTTTAATACTTCTCTGGATTTTTCTCAGATGGACACGCACTGATTTTAAATCCAGAGATAGATGTCATTAAGAAGGAGTTCTTTCATGTTCTCTGACACAAAGACACAGAGCTGTGAATCGCAGACAGCAAGAAGAATGTGACCCAGGGTGGTGGTACCCAGAGCAGACAAACTCCTGGCTGGGGTTTGAGCTCCTTAAACTGTAAATCTCCCAGAAGCCTGCAGGGGCTCCCAGCCACAGTTTGGGTCAGTTTCTCCCCATGGGTTTACAGGACACTCATGTGCCTGATCCAGGCATTTCAGCCTTTGGTCCCAGTGGCTTCGAGTCTTAATCCTTTTTCAGAGGTGGTTGCTGTTGTTTATTCACTAAGTCATGTCTGACTCTTTGTGACCCCAGGGACTGTAGCCTGCCAGGCTCCTCTGTCCATGGGATTTCCCAGCCAAGAATACTGGAGTGGGTTACTATTTCCTTCTCCAGGGGATCTTCCCTACCTGGGGACCCAACCTGTGTCTCCTGCATTGGCAGGCGGATTCTTTACCACCGAGCCAGCAGGAAAGTTCTTTACAGAGGTAGTTCGCCTCTAAAATGCTGAAAACACTGACCAGCAGCCACTCCCACCTCAGTGGCTTTCTTCATTAATGGATCAGAAAGAGAGAGAGGCCACCAGGGTAATGGAAACTGCCTGGGCTCACAGAACAAGGGAGCACAGAAAGCCTGTGCAAGGGCACCTTGGCAGGAGGGAGGGGAGCAAGAAGACCCAGAAGAGGCTGGGGGAGGACAGCGGGGCTGGGAGGGAGGAGTGGGCAACCAGGATGGAGAGAGGTCTTTGAGTCACTGCCATGTAGGTGAAGTGTCCTAGCAAAGAGGACCCCAGAGAGAAACAGCCCCTTTGTAGGGAAAAACCAATTCTGTGTCCATGTTGTAACTGTTTCTTTGACTTGCTTTCCTTTGCTTTTGTTATTATTTTTAAAATATGTAAAAAATAGAATGGGCTGCTTCAGAGAATCCTGCCCCTCTGCCTGACTGTTTAACTAAAGTGCCTGTGTTCAGGACCCTGTCCACCTGTGGACAGCTGCAAGGAAGAAATGAACACATCCCCTGCCTGAGGCTTGCCATTCTAGGAGATATTTGCAAGATTAATGGCCTTTTTACTTTGCTTCTTCACTTCCCCCATCTCTGAGCTATAAAAGAACCTGGCATCCAGCCCCTGTAAGATGGTTATTTTGAGACATTAGTCTCTCATCTTCTCAGATGGCTCTCCAAATAAATAAAGTTGCTTCCTTGCCTCAGCACCCCATCTCTTGGGTTTACTGACCTGTTGTGCAGAACAGCCTAGACAGATCACTGCACAAAGGTGCTCCCCACCCAAGCCCAGCTGCTCCCCTCTGGCTCCCGGCCACGGCAGCACATTACCTCATTGTTGGTGCCCACGTCCAGCAGCACAGGGAGGCACTGCCGCGGGTTGACGCCTCCGCACGCTGTGTACAGGGCCAGCTTACCCACAGGGATGCCCATGCCGTAGCAGCCCAGGTCTCCCAGGCCCAGAATGCGTTCCCCGTCAGTCACCACCACTGCCTGGAAGGAAAGGCAGGACATCTGTACAAAGCGCCTGTTTGTGCGGCGTGTTGGGCCTGACGATGATGCTTACTGTGGGAATGGCAGGGATGTGTGTGCTCAGATGCTCAGTCATGTCTGACTCTGCGACCCATGCACTGTAACCCTCCAGGCTCCTCTGCCCATGGGGCAGGGATAGAGTAGGATAATCAAAGAGTTAGCTTAGAAACCCCATTAGGGAAGGAACTTTAGGGGGCTTTGAGAGACCACAGTAAGACTAACGATCACTCAAGAAAACAATGAGAAAATTCTGAAGCACTGTGGGCTTGCTTCACTCATAGAGCAAAAGAAGTCCCTTGGCATCAAAGCCAGATTGGCTTGCTTAACAATAAAATCAAGACAACTTGCTTAGCAAGTTAAACTATGCAACAGAAGCACGAGACATGCCCCCAAACAAACAATGGAGGCATGAGACCTACATCCTGCCTAGTGAGCTCAGTTAATTAATAACCCCCCAAACATGCTCCTTGGCCCCTAAGACATGTTCTTTGCACAATGACCCCCAAACAATAAAACAGTAGTAGTGAATAAGGCTTGCAACTTGCTCAGTGGTGTCTTCAGGTTAATGACCCTCAAAACATGCTCTGTGCACACAAAAAACAATCGTTTATGGAAAGGTGACTTTTCAAACTGAAAGACCATTATTGTACTGAGACCTGAAAATATTTTTCCAAAGTGCTATAACAGTCCTGGCTGGACCATATAGGGACAAAAAAACTTCCCTGCCCTACCTGGGGGAGGAACTGATGAGGGAAATAGGACGTCTACTCAAAAAGGACAAAGATCTTCTCCCCCTCCCCTCTTCCTGTGATTATGAAAATGCAACCCACTGAGTACTCAGGGCAGTGAGAGCAGGCCAGGAACCTTACAATCACACGAGTGAACCAACTCTAATAAACTTTGTGTGCAAAGTTGCTTCAATCGTGTTCAACTCTGAGACCCCATGGACTATAGCCCGCCAGGCTCCTCTGTCCATGGGATTTTTCAAGCAAGAATACTGGAGTGGGTTGCTCTTTCCGTCTTCAGCGGATCTTCCCCACCTGGGGGTTGAATTCACGTCTCCTGCATTGCAGGCAGGTTCTTTACCGCTCAGCCATCCCTGAGTCAGGGCACTTTGCAAAAGACACCATGCTAAAACCTGGAGGAAGGAGCTTCATTTTGCGTAACTGTAAGAGCAAGAAGGTGTGGGCCCAGCCCTTGAAAGGAATAATGGTCAGAAGAGAGATGGAACGCGTATATTTATACTGACTCTAGGGCAAAGTATTAGAGCCGTGTCATAGCTGAAGAGCAGCAGAGACAGAGAGAAGGGAGAGGCACTTCCTGCAGGGCAACCCTTCTTGGATGAGGGGGAAACATATGCCAGACCTTGGAAAGGTGGAGATTATCCATTTGATTCAAAGGAAATTAAGGTTCAGGGTGGAAGTGGTGGGGGTATAGGGTATATGTGGGAGGAGAGGGGGGTTTGGGTCCTAGGAAAGGAAGCAATGGAAAATCAGGCTGGAGTCAGACTGAGGGGGACCCTGAATGTCAGGCCAAGGGAAACCCCTCAGGGTGACAGTGAACTTGTTTGTAGGTCACCCCAAGCTGCTCCCTAGCACTGGTTCCCTATATCTCCAAATGAGTGGAGTTTACGGGGCCACTCAGCCCTCCCTTGGAACCAGCTTTGGGTCAGGACGTAGGACCAGCTCTGAGATGTGGATGTCCTGGGCACCATAGGGTCACTTTACTCCATGTGGCAGAGTGCTGGGCCCCGTGGATAAAGAGATGAAGACTCCGTCCTGTCAGGAAGGGTTTAAGATCCAGTACCCACAAGCTCTGTAGAATCTTCTCTCTCCTTATCCAGGGGTGAGAGCACACCATGCCTTTTAATAGAAACTGGTGCATAGATTTTAAAAATACTCCTTCACCTCTGGAAAGGGGGTTCTCGAGAGGGCAGCGGACGCGTGACTATCATGCTGTCTCCTTGAGATTGGTCTCTTGCCTCTAGGGCGAGGGCCCCTCCCCCGGCCCTGTCTCACATCTCACCTGGTTCTCCCCACACTCGGCAGGGAGGCAGTTCTGTGATGGTTATCCCTGATTCACAGCTGAGCAAACTAAGCTCCTGGACCTTCATGTTCTGTATGTATTTGCTCAGTATCAGCCCCACGCCAGGCACTGCACTGGAAGTTTCCACAGCAGTTAATCTTAGAAACACTGGGTGACTTACCAAGGGCACCTTGCTTGCTAATGTGGCAAGCGGGGTTTCTAGTTAGGCTTCGGGTTCCTGGTCTGGGCTCCCTCTACTCCCCGCATCCCAATCCCTCCACCATTCAGCTGAGAAAAGCACCTGAACTCTTGGCAAAGTCCCACCCCACCTCCCATCCGACCCCTCCACGGCTTGCCCTTGACTCCCTCCTCGGTCGCTCTCCCGTCTTCACACTGTCCCTGGGGGCCCAAACTTTGCACATTTCCCTACCATCTCTTCCAGCTAAAACCTCCTTATTCTGATTCCCAATCTCTCACACTTTGTCTCTGCTGAGGCACAGAGAGAGACAGGGAGTTCTACAGAGGAAACCAGCTACGACTCCAGGGTGCTCTCCTTACAGCTCTGGGGCTTCTCAAGATGATGGTGGGGACTTCCCTGGTGGTCCAATGGTTGAGACTCCGCACTCCCGAGGTAGGGGGTATGGGTTCGATCCCTGGTCGGGGAACTAAGACCCCGCAGAACACACAACATGGCCAAAAAAAAAAAAAAAAGATGGCAGCAGAGGTCTGACAGCGTCCCTCCCAACGTGGAGATGTCTGCGGGCACTTGACTGCATGCCTGACTGCTCCGAGGGGATATCTCACCTCCATCTGCCGTCCACTCTGAATCCTCTTATGCTAACAGTTGTGTTGCTTATTAATTTTCCTTTTTTAAAAAAACTGGAGTATAATTGCTTTACAATGTTGTGTTAGGTTCTGCTGTACAACACAGTGAACCAGCCATACGTATAATATAGCTGTATCCCCTCCCTCCCACCCGCCCTCATCCTGCCCCTGTAGATCATCTCAGAGACCTGAGCTGGGCTCCCCGTGCTATACAGCAGAGCCCCACAGGCTATTTTACAAATAGCTATTTCACAAAGCCCTCCCTGTGGCTCAGTGGTAAAGAATCCACCCGCCAAGCAGGAGATGTGCATTCAGTCCATGGGTTGGAAAGATCTCCTGGAGAAGGAAATGGCAACCCACTCCAGTAGTCGTGCCTGGGAAATCCCATGGACAGAGGAGCCTGGTGGGCTACGGTCCATGGAGTCGCAAAAGAGTCAGACACGATTTAGTGACTAAACAACAGCAAGTTGTTTATATATTGCAACAGCTTCACATCCAGGCTCAAAGGCCTTTTTTCGCTGTTGTTCAGTTGCTAGGTTGTGTTTGACTCTTTGCGACCCCATGGACTGTCGCCTGCCAGGCTCTTCTGTCCATGGGATTTCCCCGAAATAGAGTCCCAAAGGCTTATCTCTAATGACAGGAACCCTACACGCCTTCTGGAACTTATCTCCAGTTACTCATCTGTGCACAATTGCTCTCTTTGGTCAAACTGGCCTCACTCCGGCCAGAGGAGGGACACACTCTGTATTCCCCTTTGGGCTCTCTCGCCTCTCAGCCTCTGTCTCTTCCTGCGCTTTCCCCAGCAGTGCAAATCCTGCCATTACAACCTAATGTGATTTCTGCTAGCACCTGCTATGTGTTCCATGCACCTGGCCTGCGCACCCTTCCTGGCTGCCCGCCTGCCTTCTGCAAACAGTAATTAAGTACCTACCGCTTGCCAATCCCTGCCTACGGTGCAATTAAAGCCTTTGATAGTGATAGCATTTGTGTTCTTATTTAACATTTAAAAAATGTACATTTTATCTCACCCAATAGCCTAAAGGTTAACAGCAGGGGTTTTGGCATCTAACAGCCAGCACTTGAGACTAGCCTTCTTGATAATGTACCATATATAATCTTGGGTCAAACAGTAGGTTTTCTGAGTTTTAATTTCCCATAACGTTAGAATAATTAAAATATCCAACTCATTAGGCTGTAAAGATGAAAGTTGTTAGTCACTCAGTCGCGTCCGACTCTTTGCAACTCCATGGATAAAGATGAAATTAAATAATAAATGTCTCATTTTAACCAGGGGCCTTGTACAATAAAGTAAATGACTGGCAAATGATCACTGCTCTTATGATTATATTGATGATTATTATTTAGGGAAAAGGCTACATATTAGAAGTTTTAATTGTTTCATCGCTCTTTAATTCAGCCTCACCGCAGAAAGGCCATGCAACAATTATCTGTCAAATGAGTACAAAGGAAACCATGGAAGACCTTGGCAACTTTTAAGAAAGTCTGGCTATATGGGCTTCCCAGGTGGCACTAGTGGTAAAGAACTCACCTGCCAAAGCAGGAGACAAGAGACCTGGGTTTGATCTCTGGGTCAGGAAGAATCCCCTGGAGGAGGAAATGGCAGCCCTCTCCAGTGTTCTTCCCTGGAGAAACCCATGGGAGAGGAGCCTGGAGGGCTACAGTCCATGGGGTCGCAGAGAGGTGGACATGACTTCAAGACTGAGCACACATGCAACAAACAGGTCTTTCTACTCTTGGAGTCTCCTTATCCCATTTCATTTTTCAAAGCACACCAAGATTTGTCACTTTCTGCCCCCACACCTCCAATGGCTCCTGACGCCTATAAAATAAAGCTGAAACATCTCTGACTGACATATAACGCCTTCCATGATCTACGTCCAATCTACTCTTTGAATTTCCCTTTTATCCATTCCATGCTCCACCCAAATGGAAATACCCCTAATCTTCTATAGGGTGTGTGTTTTCTAGCCTACACGCTATTTTACACCTCAATCCTTATACCTCCTTGATCCAAATCCTACCATCCTTACATGTTTCAAGGAACAGTTCAAAAGACACTTTCCTCCACATGAAGCTTCCCTTCGGGAACATATCACTTCAAGCTCTGAATTCCTATAGCATTTTAATCTCCCATGTCACCTAAGCCTTTCTTCTTTGTATGACAGTTGTACCTATGCCCGTGTCTTTCATAGCAACTCTTTAAGGGCAAGTAAAGGATCTTGTCCTCTTTGAGTCTTTAGCACTTGGCTTGGGACCTGCAATGCAACGATGGACAATGTGATTGGCCCAATAGAGACAGCAAAGGCTCTTCTCCACGGGACTGAATTCAGACCTTGAGTAGACAGGCAAGTTCAGAGAGAAGACGCTGCCTCCTGGTTTTCGTGACATCAGTGGACCTGGGGCTGGGACCACAAGAGCAGGAGGAGTCAGAAGGCTGAGGGCAAGCTTGAGCTGCAGCCTGGGGTCTCAGAGCCTGGTGATGGCTGCCCCGAGCCACAGCATCACAGTTCCACATCTACATGGCTTTTACAGCTTGTGACCCCTCAGTATTTCTGATAACAAGGAGAAGATTCGGATGACCAGGGCATGCTGTGCCCCCTTCTTCCTCTGTCCAGCCAGCTTCTGATTTACCATCTACCTCCTTCAGCCTGCGTGGCCTGGCAGGGCTGACCCAAGACCGATACAAGGGCCCCGTCTCCTGGCCTGCCCCGGCTCTGGTTACCCTGGGCTTGAAGCTCTAGGTGTGGGCCGCCCTCAGCAGTGTGTGCGAGGCCCTCTCCCTCCTCCTCCTCCTCGCTCACCCTTCCCATCTCCTCCTCCTCTCTGCCTCTTTTCCTCTCCCCACAACAGAAATAATGCCCAGGCTGTGGTTTCAAATCTTGGTTCCATCCCTCACCGGCATTGAACCTAACTTCCCAGTTGCCTTGTCTATAACACGGGGATGACAATAATTCCTGCCTCTTGGAGGGTTGCTGGGAGAAGCCAGTGAGTTTGTCCGTATAAAGCACTTAGCGGGATGCTGGCAAGTGGATGTGGTGCTGTGCTGTCCAGACCCCCTCAGAGGAGAGAAGGGGTCATTGCCCGAGCTGCACTTTCAGCCTGCTTGGGTACTTGCCTCACTGAGGAGAGCCACCTTGACCAGCGTCATGCTCCGTTCCCAGGGCAGCAGCCCACAGCCAAGGACCGAGGGACCTCTTGGCCCAACTCGGGATGATAGAAGAGCCATCCTTGCTCCTGAACTTCCTCAGGCACCCTGCTGGGTCTCCTGGGCCCCGTGACTCAGCCCAACCTCTCCCTCTCCTCTGTCCTGCCTCCTTTCCTTCTAGAGGATGATCCCAGGAGCCCTTCCTAATATGCTGATCTCCACCCAAGAGAAATGTTTCCGGGGAAATCCAACTTCTGACACTGACTGGGGCTTACCCCTTGGTGGGCAGGCAGGCACTTGGCACTAAGTCTGGTCCAGGTTTAAAGGCCCCAGAGTCTGGTGCCCATAGGCAGGGGATGCTCCCCTGGCTCCAGGGCTCAGCTGCCTCTCGGCACTGTTAGCTATTAGGCCTGGGATGAAGGAGGGATTTAGGAGCCTGGGAAAGCCATTGAGAAAGAGGGCTCTTCTGAGCTGAGCCTTCCTCCCGGTTCTGGGCAATGGCCTCTGTGGGAAAGAGTCAGAAAAGCAGCTCTCAGTCCCCTCTGTGATTTCCACCACAGGGCTCTGGGGAGCAGCGGGTAGAAAGCTCTCCCTCCCTGCGAGAGAGGAGCCCCCCAGACCTCACGGTACCCCCAGCCCGAGACCGTGACCTTCCTTCCCTGACAGCCTGCTCCTCTTCCTGCTCAGTTTGCAGTCCTGCTTTCCAGCTGGGAAACCAGGGAAAGTCCTGTTTTATTTTCTGAGTTCTTTCAGAAGCATCTCTCTCTCTCTTCTTTTTAAAGACTACCTGGCTCTTCTTCCAAAGCTGTGGTCCCACTTTATATACCCGTCGACAATGAGCGAGAGTTCCAACTGCTCCGTGTCCCTGCCACCCCTCCTTTTACACTTCCTGCCATGCTGATCGGAGAAGGCACTGGTGACCACTCCAGTAATCTTGCCTGGAAAATCCCTTGGACGGAGGAGGCTGGTAGGCTACGGTCCATGGGGTCGCTAAGAGTCGGACACGACTCAGCGACTTCACTTTCACTTTTCACTTTCATGCCCTGGAGAAGGAAATGGCAACCCACTCCAGTGTTCTTGCCTGGAGAATCCCAGGGACAGGGGAGCCTGGTGGGCTGCTGTCTATGGGGTCCCACAGAGTCAGACATGACTGACGCAACTTAGCAGCAGCAGCAGCAGCAGCCATGCTGATGGATATTTTGTGGTAGCTCATGGTGGGTTTTTTAAGTTTACTTATTTTTGTTTACTTATTTTTGGCTGTGGTGGGTCTTTGTGGCAGCTCTTTGGCTCCTTTAGTTGCGGTGAGCCAACTCCTCACTGTAGAGGTATCTGTTGCAGAGCACAGGCTCTAGGGAGGGCTTCAGTAGTTGTAGCATGTGGGTTCGGCAGTCGTGGCTCCCAGTCTCCAGAGCACATGTGCAATATCTGTGGTGTGTGGGCTTAGTGGCTCTGCATGTGGAATCTTCTCAGACCAGGGATCCAACCCAAGTCCCTTGCACCAGAAGGGGGATTCTTAATCACTGGACCACCAGGGAAGCCCACAGAAGCATCTCTGGACCACGCCTCCCCTCCAGCCAAGAGGCGAACTACATGAGGGTCCAGAAAGACGTGCGCCTTGAAAAGCTCTGCCTGCCCTGCTCAGCAGCTGGGCTCTGGCTGGCAGTGACACTTACTGGCGGGCGACCGTGGGCATCACTTCACCAATAAAGAAAAAAGGCTGTGGCTTAGAAGATTCTGAACCTTTGGAAGGGTAGTCCTGGAGTGAGAGGGAAGCACCCTCAAGAAAAACGCTGTCATGGGGCAGGGTGGTGACTGGGGGCAGCCTGATCGGTCCTAACTGACTTGTATGTGTGTGTGTGTGTGTGTGTGTGTGTGTATGTGTGTGTGTTAGTCACTCAGTCGTCCGACTCTGCGACCCTGTGGACTGTAGCCCACCAGGCTCCTCTGTCCATGGAATTCTCCACGCAAGAACACTGGAGTGGGTAGCCATTCCCTTCTCCAGGGGAACTTCCCGACCCAGGGATCAAACCTGGGTCTCCTGCATTGCAGGCAGATTCTTTACCATCTGAGCCACCAGGGAAGCCCAGTTGACTTGTACACATGACAAACCATGGGCCCAGTATTCACAGCTCTTGGCTTTTCTAGAGAAATCCAGGGTTTTAAAGTTGTGGTTTTGTTTTTTTTTTCAAATTAAGTTTCTTAAATTTAAAATGTTGCCTACAAATTAAAAAAATCTCAAGAATCACTGAAAAGTAATGGTGTCTGAGAGCCAAATCTCCTGGCTGCGCTTCTGTGGTCTGCTGCCCCCAGGTTGGGGACACCCTCCTCGGCTGCCCTCAGGCCCCTGCAGTCTCCCCGCATCCCCGCTGTGTGGGCTTACGGCCCTCTCCAGCAATGGCAACGCCCACCCAGTGCCGGTCTGTACGGCGCAGACTTCATCAGAGGTGGCCCTCACGATTTCCTGCTGTGAGGTCAGAGAGGCTATGGGCACACACGGCCGCTAAATGGAAGATCCAAGACCAGAACCCAGAACCCACGTCTGCCTGGTTGCAAAGCCAGAGCCAACTCTTCTACATAGCTTCCAAGACCGGCCTTAGGGTTTCTGCAAACTGGAACAGCAGTTCTGCGTGGAGTGGAGGCGGGGGCCCCAGGGACTCACCCATCTGCTCTGGGTACCGTAGGGTGAGTGGTCAGGCAACTCTGTTGCTCCTCATTCCCACACTCCTCTCTTCGGCAGCACAGACAGAATGTCTCAAAGTGTTAGCTGCTCAGTCGTGTCCAACTCTGTGCGACCCCATGGACTATACAGCCCGCCAGGTTCCTCTGTCCATGGGATTCTTCAGGCAAGAATACTGGAGTGAGTTGCCATGCCCTTCTCCAGGGGATCTTCTTAACCCAGGGATCAAACTTGGGTCTCCTACATTGCAGGCAGATTCCTTACCATCTGAGCCACCAGGGAAGCCCTGTTGGACATTTTATTTATTTAGTCGCTCAGTCCAATTGTTTCTGAGTCAGTCTAACTGGACTTCAAGTTCCTTGAGATGCCTGTACAGTCGGTAAAGAATCTGCCTGCAATGCAGGAGACCCGGGTTTGATTCCTGGGTCGGGAAGAACCCATGGAGAAGGAAATGGCAAACCACTCCAGTGTTCTTGTCTGGAAAATCCCATGGACAGAGGAGCCTGGCGGGCTACAGTCCACAGGATCGCAAAGAGTCGGACACAACAGAGCGACTAAACCATCACCACCACCAAATGGCTGTTGAACACAGCCGAATTAGACGCACTGGCTCATGTAACTCACACTTTCCCTAGAGGCAATGGGTGCTTCTCCTTGTCTGAGCCCTGCCTCGTTCCACCTCTTCCAGAATGACCCCAAAGCCCCTGTTTCTCCTCTAAAATCACAACAGGTGATGTCTTCAACTCTCTAGTAAGTAGCACTTCGTACTTGGAAGGTTCTTAAAATATGTCAGTTGAAGTCAACAGATACTGAGCAGCTAAGGTTCTAGTTTGAATTCATATCTCAATTTCCCAAGTGGAGTGAAGCGCTTTGGGGTCAGGGTCTGTGTTCTCCCTATTCTGCACTCCTCGAAGCAGAGCTCTGGGTGCAGCTTTGTAAGTTATGCCCGGACAAGAGGAGAGATGGGAACCCGAAATCCAGCCCATGAGCTGTCAAGGCCCTGTGCTAGTCTGGAGGAAGGAAGGAGTGCTTTTTTCCCTTACTGGTTAAGAGGGGATGTCTTTTCATCATTCTTTTAAATTCCCCATAGCAGGTGGCACTAGGGGTAAAGAATCCGCCGGCCAATGCAGGAGACACAAGAGAAGTGGGTTCGATTCTTGAGTCAGGAAGATCCCCTGGCGAAGGGATAGGCTACCCACTGTAGTATTCTTGGGCTTCCCTGGTGGCTCAGACAGTAAGGACTCTGTCTGTAGTGTGGGAGACCTGGGTTTGATCCCTGGGTTGGGAATATCTCCTGGAGGAGGGCATGGTAACCCACTCCAGTATTCTTGCCTGGAGAATCCAATGGAGAGGGGAGCCTGGTGGGCTACAGTCCATGGGGTGGCAAAGAGGGGGCAAGACTGAGCGACTGAGCATTTGCGTGTGTGCGCATGTGCACACACACACACACACACACAGCTCACACAAAGGCACCACAGATGTCAGTACAGACCCCATGACTCTGCCCCTGGCACAGGCCTGGTATTTGGAAGATGTTCATCAGGTCCCTCTCCTAAGTTCATTCAGTTTACCAAGCATCTACTGAGTGCCTACTGTGGACAAGTCTCTCCATGGCTGAACTGTCCAGGAAGGAGGAAAGATTACACAGGGCAGGCTGCAGTTAACTTTCCATCAAGTGAGCTGGCTTCCCTTAATGAGCTCAAGATTTCATTATACATTCATCCTGACACACCCTGGAAACTTGCTTCTTCTGAGACTGGGGCCAAACCCTGCAGGGTCAAGACCTGCCTATAACCAAAGTCTAAGTAAGATGGCAAGCAGGAAAGAGAAGCACTGGGCACATCACGTGTGTGACTGCATACTCAGTCTGGTCTGACTCTTCACCACCCCATGGACTGCAGCCCTCCAGGCTCCTCTGACCACAGAATTCTCCAGGCAAGAATACTAGAGTGGGTTGCCATGCCCTCCTCCAGGGGATTTTCCTGTCCCAGGGATCGAACCCGAGTCTCTTCTGTCTCCAGCACTGGCATGTGGATTCTTTACCATTGAGCCACCTGGGAAGCCCCAGGGCACATCACACCCAGATGGAAATGTTCTAACCGAGCTCTTCACTGAGGTCAGGACTGGAATCCAAGGGCCCTGGCTGTGGTGCCAACCTGGCTCCCAAGAGCCAAGGTCCTGTCCTACTTGCTGTGGTTCTGAACCCCACCACGCCCCCAAGAGGGCCAGAAGTGGGTGGAACACGGGAGAGGTGGTTAGAGAGAAGCTGCACTTGGTGCCTGGTGGAGTGAGGTGGCCCAGGGAACTGGCTGGGAGGGAGGGAGAAAACAACTGTCAGCCTCTCAGTACCACCTTGGGAGGGACAGAAACTGGGCGTGGTCTGCTACAGTCCCTCCCCTGCTTGAGTGCCAGAAACCAGGCAGCCAGCGGATGTTTTGTAATTCTGCTTCAACCATTTGTTTGCAGGGGCTTCCCAAGTGGCGGTGGTGGTAAAGAACCCGCCTGCCAAGTCAGGAGACCTAGGAGATGTGGGTCCATCCTGGGTCTGCAAGATCTCCTGGGGCAGGGCAAGGCAACCCACTCCAGTAGTCTTGCCTGGAGAATCCATGGACAGGGGAGCCTGGTGGGCTACAGTCCATGGGGTCAAAAGAGTCAGACACGACTGAGCAACTAAGCAACCACAACAGCGTACCAGCACTGTAACGGGTGCTGGGAGCACAATGGTGGGCCACAGAGAGACATCCTGTCCTAGGGGGCCTGATAAGGTGATGGGATCTGACCTAACTGTTACTTAGGTTCCTTTTAAGTATATTCATTTCTAGATACAATCTTTACAAATTTCAAATACAGGATTATAGAATCATAGATGTGAAGAGACACAGAGGAGATATTCCTTTATCCCAATGCCTTTCTGCCCTGAGCTGAGGTTCAGACCTCTTTTACAATATTCCCATCAAGTGATCATGCGGTCCCTCCTTGGATACCTCCAACAGTAGGCGATTTACAGTCCACAGGGTCGCAGAGTCGGACATGACTGAATCGACTTAGCACACACGCATACATGGCGTCATTCAATAAAATTTGTTTGCAGAAGTGACGAGGATCTTAGAATCCAGACTCCCTGAAATCTTCAACAAAAGTTCCCATGAGAAGAGATCTGGCTACACAATCAGAGGCTAATGAGTTTCTTCAAAGCTGCACCGATTTTGCCTTCTATATTATATCATTTGCTATATAAAAAATACTTTTCTCCTTAAATGTTTTGAGTAAAACTGGAAACGATGCCAGATTCGTTTTGTCACTCTCCACAGACATCCCTTCTCCCCCACACTTTGTACTCCCGCCCAACACATACACTGCTGTGCACACGCAGGTGTGAAGACGTTGCTCATCATAAACCTTTTCTCTTGGTGCAGAATGTCCCTGCCCTCCATCCTAGTCTCTCCAATGCCTGACTGTCCAAAGTCTATCCCTCAACTCAATGCTTTGCTCCAACGTCACCTCTTCCATGAAGTCTTCCCAGATTATCCCGACTAAAAGGAAACTCTCTCTTTGAGCACCCCCAGCTCTTCTGCGTGCCTGATTAATCTCTGATCAATTTCCACCTGTTATTCTTTTGTCTCTCTCTCTCTTACTGTTCTCATGAAAATTTAGCTACTTGAGAAGAGGGTCCATGCTGGATTTTCCCCTGAATCCACCTTGGAAACCAGCAGTGAATATTCAGCAAGTACTCAATACATGCACTAGTACCACTATCAATAATGATGACGATGATGACAGACAATTTCACAAGGGTATCTGGTTAACGCAATCCTTCACTCCATGGTGCGTTTGTGCTTGGCTATAATGACTATGGTCTGGGACTAGGGGAATGGATTTGGTGTCCTGTCTTCAGTGTTGCAATGGCCCCTTTTAGAGCTCAGAATGACTAGCTCAGCCTGAAAGGATTCATCCAACAAGAGAGCAATAGCAAAGAAAGCAGGATCATACCTTAATATCGTCTTCTGGCCAGGAGTTGAGCATTGTTGCAAGGTGGCCCTTGTCATGAACGGTGATAAACAGCCCACTAGGAAAAACAAAGCACATGCCCACAGACAGACCAGTCAGACCAGGAGCACAGCAGGGGCCAAAGCACTGTGTATCATTGTATCGCTTAATTTGGCCATAGATTGGGGCTGAGAGGGGGGTCCCTGTTCAAAGTCCAAACAGTTTACAGGACCCTGCACTGGGCTTCCTTCAACTGCTCCCCACAGGGGAAGGGCTACATGGGTCCAAGGGATGTATTCACCTGGAGTCTGTGCTCGCCACAGCCTGTACCTTTCTCCTCCTAGACCAGGCACTCAGGACCCCAAAATCATCTCCCTGAGTGGTCCCAGGCTGCTTTCAGGGGCTCTGTGGGCCTCTTCTCTGGGTTCTCCCTTCCAAGGACAGACCACACTGCAGTGGGTGGATCCCCAAGCCTGGGGCCATGACTGGAATTGGACGTGTGGGTGGTGATGTCTAGATACCCGTCCACGTGGTCCCTTGCTGTGGAGGATGGAGCTGGGATAGAAAGGGGTGGGCTGCCAGCCACGTGCCTATTTCCTCTGTACCACTTGAGTCTGAGAATTCTAAATTCAAACTTGGCCTTCCAGACCATATGAAGACATATCTGTAAAGTAGGAGGATGAAACATATTTTACTTGACAGTTAGTTAGCTTGACTTTGAACTTCTAATGTTTGGACCTAAGTCTGTGGATATGAATCTCCTGTCCTGGGATCAGTGGTGAGAGGACATGTGTGGCTGGTGGGGAGGTTGTGGGTGGTGCTGAGGATGGCAAGTGGTCCAGACCACTTCCTTCTCCCACCACCCCCCCCCCTTTTTTTTTTGACCAATGCACCCAAGAGAGAGAGGCTCCTTTGACTTGTGAAGTACCCAGGCCCAAACACGCAGTCTGTTTTTGCCAGTGTGAGAGGGTTGGGGAAGTGTGCATTGGAGGTGTGGTTCCCCGTTCTACTTGCCCTGCCTAAATCAGAGTGCTTCCCCCAAATGGCTGCCACGGCTTCACAAGGTGCTTGGATTTTGTGACGCATTACTGCAGTCATGCCCTCATTAACACTGTAAATAAACACCATGGCCCTGTTCTTCGGTCCCACCAGTCTTGTGAAACCCTCACCCTTAAGAAAACCCACTGTCCACTCCCTGTGCCTTCCCAGCCAGGCCGCCAAGGGCAGATGGAGACAGCCCTGTTCCAGGGCAGACTGATCGCACCACCATCCACTCTCGGCGTCAAGTCACACAGACTCAGCGTTGACCGGTCTCCGTGCCTACAGTGTTTCTCTGATCAAAATTCACTCTTTGCGAAGACTGTTTCAACTTCTTTGCTCTCAAACCTCCAACTGCCTCACCTTTCCCCTCACTGTCCTAGTGACCATGTCTGCGATGTCACAGGAAGCACCTCTTGTCAGTTTTCCTCTGGCAAACCTATACACTTGCGTATCTGCAGCCAATCCTCCCACTGCAGTGAAAATTACAGAGCCTGAAACAGACAGAAACGGGAGAGGAATCTGCTTCTGAGAGCAGGAATTATACCCTTTGAGATTTGCCAATCTGCGGCTTTTGCTTGAGGGCAGTCTAACACACAAGTAACTTGGGGCAGCAGAAAGCCTCAGTCCTACTAGTTTGAGGTGTCAGAGAAGTGAGTGGGAGCTGGAAGAGCACTCAGAAAATGAAGGGGAAAGTTCTGGAAGGGAATGAAATGCAGAGAGGATGAACATCTAAGTTTGTATATAAAACCTGCCCAAATAACTAGCTGATGATTCAACTATACATACCCAAGGGTCTGGCAAAAAACAACAACAACAAAACTGCAGCTGGACACTGAGAGAACCCAGCAGAGATTTCCACTGCTGCCCATCAGTAGGGACAGAGTTTGGAACTTGAGTCCAGCCTACTTGGACTCCAAAATCACTGTGGATGGTAACTGCAGCCATTAAATTAAAAGAGGCTTGCTCCTTGGAAGAAAAGTTATGACAAACCTAGACACCACATTAAAAAGCAGAGACATCACTTTGCCGACAAAGGTCTGTATAGTCAGAGCTATGGTTTTTCCAGTAGTCATGTACAGATGTGAGAGTTGGACCATAAAGAAGGCTGAGCACCAAAGAATTGATGCTTTTGAACTGTGGTGTTGGAGAAAACTCTTGAGAATCCCTTGGACTGCAAGGAGATCCCATCAGTCAATCCTAACAGAAATAAACCCTGAATATTCATTGGAAGGACTGATGCTGAAGCTGAAGCTCCAATACTTTGGCCACCTGATGTGACGAGTGGACTCATTGGGAAAGACCCTGTTGTTGGGAAAGACTGAGGGCAGAAGAAGAGGGTGGCAGAGGATGAGATGGTTGGATGGTATCACCCGAATCAAGGGACATGAATTTGAGCAAACTACGGGAGATCGTGAAGGGAAGGAAAGCCTGGCGTGCTGCAGTTCCTGGGGTCACAAAGAGTGGGACACGACTCAACAACTGAACTGGAGAAGGAAATGGCAACCCACTCCAGTGTTCTTGCCTGGAGAATCCCAGGGATGGGGGAGCCTGATGGGCTGCCATCTATGGGGTCGCACAGAGTCGGACACGACTGAAGTGACTTAGCAGCAGCAGCAGCAGCAGCAACTGAACAACAAGAATAAAAATTACTCTTCTGAGAAACAAAACAATCCAGAGTTCACAGAATTCAGGGTACAGAGAGGTCTATTATAATAGCCTGCTTACTTTATCTATGTTAGACACCATCCATAGTAAAAAAATTTAAACAAAATAAAACAAGAAAAACACCACTGAACTCCAAACAATTCTTGACTTCCACGGTCCTTGCCAAGACTGTTTATTCCTTCTCCTCCCTCCCATAGCTAGACTTCTTGGAAGCGCTGCCTACACTAGCCGCTTCCATTTTTCCATCTTCCACTGAAACATGTCATTACTTAATAATGTGCTGCCAACACTCCTCTTGCCAAGGCCCCGGATGATGTCCACTCCAGAAATACAAGTAGCTTTCTAGCCTTTGTCTCCTTTGTCTTCTCAGCAGCCTCTGCCACTTTAAGCCTTTGGCTTTGGTGACTCTGCTCTCGTGTTTTTTCTTCTTTCAGGCTGCTCCTTCTTAGGACATTTCTGCTGGATCATCCCACCATTAGGTGTTAGAGTTCCTCCCAAATTTGCACGGCCCCATTCTCCTTCTCTCTTGCCTGGAAAATCCCATGGACAGATGAGCCTGGTAGGCTGCAGTCCGTGGGGTTGCTAAGAGTCAGACATGACTGAGCGTCTTCACTTTAACTTTTCACTTTCATGCATTGGAAAAGGAAATGGCAACCCACTCCAGTGTTCCTGCCTGGAGAATCCCAGGGATGGGGGAGCCTGGTGGGCTGCCATCTATGGGGTCGGACACGATTGAAGCGACTTAGCAGGAGCAGCAGCAGCATTCTCCTTCTCACTCTTTCTCTCTACATGACTTCATCAGTGCCCAAGGCTTTTGGCCAGTGACTCTCAAAGATCTGCAGACCAGAGTTTTTCATCTTTGGTACTACTGACATTTTGGGCAGGATAATTCTTTGCTGTGAAGGGTGGAGATGTCATGTGAGCTGTAGAACATTGGGCAGCGTCCCTGTCTCTACCCACTAGATGCCAGTAGCACCCCACACACTGCTGTGAGAGCCAAAAACCTCTCCAGACATCGGTAAATGTTCCCTGGGGAGAAAATGTGCCTCTGATTTTAGAGCCATTGTTCTAGACATTTATATTCAACTGCCTGCCTGCCATCTCCCTTCGTATGTCTCAAAGGCACTTTAAACTTCACCTGCCCAAAATCAAATTATGAGCTAAACGTGCATTGCTATGACTCAAGACAAGACAAAACAAAAACCCAAGACAAACCTGATTCTCCTCTCCTGCTCCCTTTCTCAGTAACTATTTCCCTCAGGCATGTAGTTTAACAATCCCAGACCCCCGGAAGCATCTTCGACACTGTCCTTTTCCCCTTTTATATAGCCTCTGCCAAGTCCTTCACTTCTGCTCTGGAATTAACTCCTGGTTCATACACTTCTTTCACCCATGACACCACTGACCTGGTCCAGACTCCCAATACAGCTGTTCCCTAAAGCACCACAATAACTTTGTGACATCCTCTCTTGTCTCTACCTAATCTAGTATCTACACAAAATAAAGAGCGATGTTCTTGAAACCAAAGCCTTACTGTGTTTTTGGCTATGCCTCTCAACTTGAAGGCTCTTAGTTCCCTGACTAGGGATTCAGCCTGGGCCACAGCAGTGAAAGCACCAAGTCCTAACCATTGAACCACAGAAAACTCCAAAACCTTACTTTGTTGTCCCTTGTGATAAATATCCTTCATGTCTTTCCATGGTTATTGGGACAAAGACTCAGGTCCTCAGCCTGGTCCACCTACAAGGCCCTGTGTGGCCTGGCCCTTGACAACTTCTTCACTTTATCCTTATTTCTTTCTCCAGTCTTTGACCACACTGGCCTTCTTTCCATTCCTCCACGTGTCAAGATTTTCTTAGTCCACGGCCAGTTCATACACTGTTCCCTTTGCCTGGCACCCCTGGCCTCTCTGCATTCTATCAATATGCTTAGTTAATTCCTACTTATTTTTCAGATGACTTCTAAGTCAAAGTTGGGACTCCTTGTTAAAATTCTCAAGTATCCCATCCTTACACACACAAACCTATTACAGTTATTTATGTGGCTATTTAGTTAATGCTAATTTCATTAGACTGTGAACTTCACTGGGGCAAGGCAAGCATTTACTCTGTTGTTGACCACTGTATACCTAAACCTAGTCCATAATAATATTCATACATAATTTTTGAAGAAGTGAACTACAAGGATGGTTGAAGGTTGAGTGATGAAGATGAAAGGTGTAGAGTTTGGTATAAGTTGGGTATAAGTTGGAGTGAAAGAAACTTTCATGTGGGCTATGTTGTATCATGCTCAAGGGATCAGTGTGCTGGGCTGGATGGTACTGGGCTGTGCTTGTGGCTCAGAGCAGGGAAATTTGCATCTATAAAGGGAGTGGACAGGCCAGTGGGGAGAAAAATTCCAGAGCCTAAGATTTGGGAGTTGCCAGGCTCTTTCCACCACGTTGACTGGGGACAATGTGGGTCTTCGAATTAACTTACTCATTAGGTCTGAGAGCAAGTTCCAGGAATTTTCTGGGCTACTCTAAAATGACCATAGGGCACTTAGTTGTATCCATCAAGACAAAAACAAGAATCAGATTGATTTCTTGGAACTTGTTGCTAAAGATCATCTCTATGCAGTTTAAGTTTGGAAAAAAAAAATCATACTGTGTTGATAGTAATGAACTTCAAAGACGTCCCTGGATGAGATAAACAGTCACACATGGTGAGCATCCTGAAGTTTAAATACTGGTACCTGCCTTGCGGGCTTCCCCAGTGGCTCAGTGGTAAAGAGTCCGCCTGCAGTGCAGAAGACACTGGTTCAATTTCTGGGTGCGGAAGATCCCCAGGAGGAGGGCATGGCAACCCACTCCAGTATTCTTGCCTGGATAAGCCCAGAGACAGAGGAGCTTGGTGGGCTACAGTCCATGTGGTCACGACTGAAGTGACTTAGCACCCACCTGTCTTGGTGTCAGCAGCAGGGTAAGCGGGTCAAGTTGAGCCTGTATGCCTGGGACCTTTCAAAGAACCACCCTTTCTACTTCCAAACCAGCTGCTGCTCTGAGGTTTGGCCGGAGGAGGCCTTGTTAGGGACTGTGACTCTTCCTTAGCTTCTATTTTTCCACAGCTGCAGCTCTGATATTCATAAGCACCCCTCCCCCACCAGGTCGTCTGGAGCTAGTCACGTGGAACAACAGTGCTAACAAAGGCACCCATTCTTTCCAGCTGGAAAAACCAGGTCTCAGCCCAAGGCTCACTGATGACTCACCAAGTGACCTTGGGGAAGTCATTTACTCACATTAATTAATCCTTATGACGCATTCCTGGCCTCGGGAGGTTCTTAAACTTGACCTGTTTTGGAAATGTCCCTTAGAGCCAAACAACTCCTCTTCTCAACATTCCTTTTTACCAGATAGAGGCTTAGTAATGATATTTAGCAAAAAGCTCACATGTTAAGGGATAAGATTCAGGCACCATTTTAGACCTTAGCAAAGCTATCATGTGATTAATTCTAAACACAGGAAAAGTATGATTATGAAAATAATCGGCTACATTAAAATAGGCTCTCTTTGTGGCAGATAAGAAGAGGGTGGAGGGACATTTCAAATGAATGTTTTTAAACTGAGATTTGAGCTACAAAAATTTCAAAAGATGACTTTTTTTTGCATATATAATTTTATGCTCTGCAGAGACCACAGTGCAAAAATAAAACTGAAATATATTAACAGCTTTTAATGATTTCTCAAAGTGCATTTCCATTTATTATATAACTCACAGCTACCAGTCTTCCCCAAAGGATTGCCCAGGAAGAGGATTTTGAGATATCCAGTCCAAAGACCTCACTATACAAATGAGGACATGGAAGTTCAGAGAGGTGAAGTGATTTGCCTGAGGTCACACAGCTCACAAGCAGCAGAACCTACCTGAACCAAGATGCTGAGTCCAGTGCTCTTTCTGTTGCCCCAGACTGCCTATACTTTGCAGAGACCTAGTTCCCAATGAAGAGCTAGGTACACGGACCCAAATGGGAGCATCATAGATGCTCACTGGAACCACTGATGAAAGATTTCTCTTGATGCATGTTGGTGAGGAAGTAAAATGTGCAGAGTGAGGGATTATGAGGTTAAACAAATCGACTGTGGGTTCCAGCCAGATCCTAGAGGGAAATTCCTTGCCCATCCCTCCACTTCCTACCTAAACTGCATCTAGACCAACTCAAAAAGAAGGTATTTCCAGGGAAGAAGACCTCTTAGATGCCCTCAGCAACCTATTTTCAGGTTTAACTACTTCCACTCAAAGGAGGGGGGTGGGCATTAGTTTTTCCAGCAATACATGGTAATGGGGTTGGTTCTTATCTCTGCTGTCATGAGGTTCTGACCAACTGAGAAATGCAGATGCCCACTTCTCTGCCTTCCTTCTTAGTGGCTTCAGGAAGAATACTTCAGTGCCTGGGAGGGGCACTGACCCACACCTGCTCAGTCTTACCAGAGATCTCCAGCCCATATAGTCCTGGGCACTGGCATGGGGATTTTCAGGGACTGCTTCCAAGAAAACAGATCACTAAGAGTGATGAGGGTACAAGCAACTCCAGAGAAGTTCAGAGAAATGGCAGGGGTTAAATGTATGTGCTCTGTGGCCACAGCATGTGGGTTCAGATGCTGCCTTCGCTCCTCACTGGCCGAGTGGCTGTGGACAGGTTACCCTTCCCCAAGCTGCAGTTCCTTATCTGTAAAATGGAGAACTTGACAGCAGCTGCTTCCTGCCTGTTATAACAATCAACTAAGATAACACATATTTAAAGAGTTTACAATGGTGCCTGCATGAAATGTTCCTTTGGTATCTCTGATTTTCTTGAAGAGATCCCTAGTCTTTCCCATTCTGTTGTTTTCCTCTATTTCTTTGCATTGATCGCTGAAGAAGGCTTTCTTATCTCTTCTTGCTATTCTTTGGAACTCTGCATTTAGATGTTTATATCTTTCCTTTTCTCCTTTGCTTTTCGCTTCTCTTCTTTTCACAGCTATTTGTAAGGCCTCCCCAGACAGCCATTTTGCTTTTTTGCATTTCTTTTCCATGGGGATGGTCTTGATCCCTGTCTCCTGTACAATGTCACGAACCTCATTCCATAGTTCATCAGGCACTCTATCTATCAGATCTAGGCCCTTAAATCTATTTCTCACTTCCACTGTATAATCATAAGGGTTTTGATTTAGGTCATACCTGAATGGTCTAGTAGTTTTCCCTACTTTCTTCAATTTCAGTCTGAATTTGGCAATAAGGAGTTCATGGTCCGAGCCACAGTCAGCTCCTGGTCTTGTTTTTGCTGATTGTATAGAGCTTCTCCATCTTTGGCTGCAAAGAATATAATCGATCTGATTTCGGTGTTGACCATCTGGTGATGTCCATGTATAGAGTCTTCTCTTGTGTTGTTGGAAGAGGGTATTTGCTATGACTAGTGCATTTTCTTGGCAAAACTCTATTAGTCTTTGCCCTGCTTCATTCTGTGTTCCAAGGCCAAATTTGCCTGTTACTCCAGGTGTTTCTTGACTTCCTACTTTTGCATTCCAGTCCCCTATAATGAAAAGGACATCTTTTTTGGGTGTTAGTTCTAAAAGGTCTTGTAGGTCTTCATAGAACCGTTCAACTTCAGCTTCTTCGGCGTTGCTAGTTGGGGCATAGATTTGGATTACTGTGACATTGAATGGTTTGCCTTGGAAACGAACAGAGATCATTCTGTCATTTTTGAGATTGCATCCAAGTACTGCATTTCGGACTCTTTTGTTGACCATGATGGCCACTCCATTTCTTCTGAGGGATTCCTGCCCACAGTAGTAGATATAATGGTCATCTGAATTAAATTCACCCATTCCAGTCCATTTTAGTTCACTAATTCCTAGAATGTCGACATTCACTCTTGCCATCTCTTGTTTGACCACTTTCAATTTGACTTGATTCATGGACCTGACATTCCAGGTTCCTATGCAATATTGCTCTTTACAGCATCGGACTTTGCTTAGCTGGACTGTGAAGAAGGCTGAGCGCCGAAGAATTGATGCTTTTGAACTGTGGTGTTGGAGAAGACTCTTGAGAGTCCCTTGGACTGCAAGGAGATCCAACCAGTCTATTCTGAAGGAGATCAATCCTGGAATTTCTTTGGAAGGAATGATGCTAAAGCTGAAACTCCAGTATTTTGGCCACCTTATGTGAAGAGTTGACTCATTGGAGAAGACTCTGATGCTGGGAGGGATTGAGGGCAGGAGGAGAAGGGGACGACAGAAGATGAGATGGCTGGATGGCATCACTGACTTGATGGGTGTGAGTCTGAGTGACCTCCGGGAGCTTGTGATGGACAGGGAGCCCTGGCGTGCTGTGGTTCATGGGGTCGCAAAGAGTCGGACACGACTGAGTGACTGATCTGATCTGATCTGATGGTGCCTGCTGGTGTGTAGTAAGTGCCCAACAAATGGCAGGTCTAGAGGTTGCTGGGTTGGTATAGTTAGTGGTTAGGAGTGCATGCTGGGGAGGCAGCATCTAGATGCTGGTGAAATGCCTAGCGAGGAACTGCTCATAGTAAGTGCTCAGTAAACACTCAGAGCTAATTATTAATTCATATTTTAGTGAGACTTATACCAAGTCTATGTGTGTGCTTGTCAGGGACTAGGGTTGACAGTTCAGTGTGCCTTTGGTGAAACAGGAAGGCAATCAAAGTTTGGTAGAAAATCTTGCAGTATGAGGGTCACCAAACAAGAGCAAGATAGAGTTCTTTGGTGATGCACTGTTGGGACTAAAAGTTTCCATTCCCTGCAAGAACTAGTGTTCAGTAAGGATGAGATCAAGGGCAGCTGGAAAGGGAACACACATCATGAAAGAGCAATGTTCATCCACTCTGTCACTCAACCATCCATTCGCGCATCCACTGAATAGGCTCTTTGACATCTCTGGAACCGTTTAGACCTTTATGTACATTGTCTTATTTCTCACACAACACTCTCAGATGGGCTCCCTCCCCAATTCTATAGATGAGATTCAGATGGAAGCGATGTGAAGGCAGAGGTGAGGTTTAAACACAGGACTCTTGGAAGTTCGGAAACGTGGCTCCTTCATGTGTGTGATTTGGGACCAGTCACTTCAACTTCATGGCAAATAGATGGGGAAACAATGGCTGACTTTATTTTTCTGGGCTCCAAAATCACTGCAGATGGTGACTGCAGCCATGAAATTAAAAGACGCTTACTCCTTGGAAGGAAAGTTATGAGCAACCTAGATAGCATATTCAAAAGCAGAGACATTACTTTGTCAACAAAGGTCCATCTAGTCAAGGCTATGGTTTTTCCAGTGGTCTTGTATGGATGTTAGAGTTGGACTATAAAGAAAGCTGAGTGCCGAAGAATTGATGCTTTTGAAGTGTGGTGTTGGAGAAGACTCTTGAGAGTCCCTGGGACTGCAAGGAGATCCAACCAGTCCATCCTAAAGGAGATCAGTCCTGGGTGTTCATTGGAAGGACTGATGTTGAAGTTGAAACTCCAATACTTTGCCCACCTCATGCAAAGAGGTGACTCATTTGAAAAGACCCTGATGCTGGGAAAGATTGAGGGCAGGAGGAGAAGGGAATGACGGAAGATGAGATGGCTGGATGGCATCACTGACTTGATAGACATGGGTTTGGGTAGACTCCGGGAGTTGGTGATGGACAGGGAGGCCTGGCATGCTGCAGTTCATGGGGTCGCAGAGTCGGACACGACTGAGTGACTGAACTGAACTGACTTCAACCCTTCGTGTCTCAGTTTTCCCTTCAGTAAAAAGGGAACGGTGGCTTCTCCATCACGGAGTGACCGCGAGGACCAAGCAAGGCGAGTTCACACACTCTGTACACTGTAAAGGCCTGCAGAAGTGCGAATCCTCATAGCTGTCTGACCTTGGGACAGGTCAGACAGCTGTGAGAATCCTGGGAGTTCTATGGGGATTCTGAGCGGGGGCAGGGGGTGGTTTAAGCGTGCTGGCCTCTCTGGTTTCCTGGCGGCCCTTTCTGGCTGAATGGGCTAGTATTTTGCGTGCCAATTTGCTCTCGGTCTGTTTCAATCTTCTCTTGGTGAGAAGAAGCCACCCTCCCCCCACAACCCTGCCCTCCACCCTGAATGCGGCCTTGTGAGACGCTGCCGTGATGGCTGGTGTGATGCTCTTGGCCTATTCTGGGGCACAAAAGGAGGCAGGAAGGCGGGGAGCTCCAGGGAGCACTGGGCCTGGCTCCACTGAGGCGCGCAGGAACTTCCGGCTTTTGAGTGAATGCAGCTGCCCCGGGGAACTCCTGGGCACTGAGCACCCTGCAGGGAGCTACGGTAACCTGAGTACTCATCAAGGCTAAAGACTCTGAGCAATCAGAACAGACGCCCTTGGCCGCTCCTGATGCTGTGAGGATGGGTCTCTGAGAGGCGCTCACCGGGATCTCTCATGTTAACAGCCCTTAACTGGAAGAAAAAAAAACAAAAATAACTTTGGCTACTGATTACTTTCCCCCAGTTTTCCTGTTTACTTCAGGGAAACAATTTTGAAATTTCAGGGAAAAAAAAAAAAAAAATATATATATATATAGAATCTGGCAAGCTGCCAACTTATGGAATCAGGGCTTAAATGAATATAAGCCCTGCTTTACAGAACATTCCTGAAAAGTTGTGAGTTGTGTCCATCTCTTTGAGGCCCTATGGACTATAGCATGCCAGGCTCCTCTGTCCATGGGATTTTCCAGGCAAGAATACTAGAGTGGATTGCCATGCTCTTCTCTAGGGGATCTTCCCCACCCAGGGATCGAACCTGGGTTTCCTGCACTGAAGGCGGATTCTTTACTGCTGAGCCACCAGGGAAACAAAATACACCTAAAACAATACGGTATGTGTATTTGGGAGGTTCCTGTTTAAAGAGAGACTGTAGAGAATTGTCCAGGAACATAAATCACTGTCCCCTGATTTACAGCTCTCACAAATTTGGACCTTCCTACTTTGGTTTCTAGAAACAGAACCCAGGTTCCTTCTCAGCCGATGCTTGGACATCAGGGCCTGAGAAGGAGTGGTCGGAGGTGGGGGGTCAGCCCTCTTGCACAGAGTTCTGGGCTAAATATGTGGCCAGGGAAGGGAAAGGATTCATGCCTAACAAAAACGAAATACCTCCTTTATTCTCTCACATACTTGA
The DNA here is from genome assembly GCA_935064755.1 of Tragelaphus eurycerus. Classification (NCBI taxonomy): domain Eukaryota; kingdom Metazoa; phylum Chordata; class Mammalia; order Artiodactyla; family Bovidae; genus Tragelaphus; species Tragelaphus eurycerus. Next base: position 18,823,444 of record CAKXYN010000043.1, read on the forward strand.
CTCATTTGGCTTAAAAGACATGTTTGCTCCAGGTCTGACCTGACACTTAGGGGTGCGTGTTGAAAGCTAGTATGTAATTTACCATCTGCTCCTTCGCCGGGGCCATCAGTACTGTTCCAGAGGAGGCCACCTCAGGACCCGGCCCTGGAGTGGGGACGACGCTGAGCACAGGCCCCAGGTGATACACGGGTCACAATGCAGAAGCACAGAGTAAGCTTTCAGGGCAGTGTGTTTCACAGCATCATCTAGCCACGGCCCACTCTGTGCCACAACATCCTTCAGAGGTGCCCATTACATAAATCGAGATTCTGGCACTCTGGGTAAAGCAGAGGTGGTGAGAGCCTTCCTTCTTGGAGGATTTTCTCATCACTCTTCATCTCAGCAGTTACTGTTCCTACAACAGAGCTCAGGCAGTGAGAGCAGAGGAGAAGAATTCCTACTTGGAGCCAGCACTATAGCATTGCAGGTCAGCGGCTGTTATTTAGAACAGTACGTCTTCAGCGCACAGCTCCTCCCTCGAGACGGCATGTTCTCCGAGGGCAGGACGACATCGCTCTTGTTCACTGTTGTAACCCTGGGGCTCAGCATAGCACCAAGCACACAACACGTGCTCCAGAAGACAAATACGTGTTGGGTACGCTGAGCGGTCCAGAATGTGGGTGCTGAAATGAGACAGAGCTGAGCCTTTATGTTTTCAGTTGGAAACTGGGCATACAATAACACCCATCTCAACGTGTTTCTGTGTGGATTCAATGAAATAACAGATCAGGCACAGGGATAGTGCTTGGCGTGCAGTAACCACTCACAAATGGTGGCTGATACTGGTTACTTAGACTAGGAAGCAATAACATATCCAAATATTTTCTAGGTGACAGAAAATCCCAAGCCAAGAAAATAAAACAATTCAGAATTGAAGTATATGCTTCTCTCTAAAAAGACATACTAAAAGCTTAACCCCTGGTGCCTTCTGTGAAAATAGGTTCTTTGCAGATGTCATTAAGATGAGGTCATTAGGTCATTTCCATGTCCGAGCTATTGTAAATAGCACGGCAATGAACACTAGGGTGCATGAATCTTTTGGAATTATGGTTTTCTCCAGGTAAAATAAAAAGAAAAAAAAGATGAGGTTGTTAAAGAGATCTTTCATTCAAAATGGGGTTTCCCAGGTGGCTCAGCAGCAAAGAATCCGCCTGCCAATACAGGAGACACAGGAGTCATGAGTTCAGTCCCTGGGTAGGGAAGATCCTCTGGAGTAGGAAATGGCAACCCACCCGAATATTCTTGCCTGGAAAATTCCATGGGTAGAGGAGCCTGATGGGCTACAATCCACGGGGTCACAAAGAGTCAGACACGACTGGGCATGCACACACTCCATTCAGAATGACTGGTGTCTTTATGAAAAGAGGCGAAGATGGAGACATACGGGGAGAAGAAGGCCATGTGGTGATGGAGGCAGAGATTGGAGCAGGGTGTCTACAAGCTAAGGGATGTCAAGGACCACTGGCAAACTACAGGAGCTAGGAGGAAGGACTCTACAGATCTCAGATAGACCTCAACTCTGTCGACCCTTGTCAGACTTGCAGCCTCCAGAACTGTGGGACAATGAATTTCTGCTGTTTTCAGCCACTCTGTCTGTGGCACTTTGTTACAGGGAAGCTAGTACATCAGTATCCAATTTTTGTGCAGTGCTCACAAGCAGGGGTGACCCGGATTTCTTCTCTGAACCTGTCTTAAAACTCAGTCTGTTGGAATTTTGTCAGGGCAAGTGCAGGAGAGGTTTCCTCCCACAGACAAAGGCCTGTAAATGACAACACTATCTCCACTTTTCAACAGGAGCCAGAAAATTCTCTTGAATTTTAGAATTCGGTTACACTGAGAAAGAAAAACAAAGATAACGCTCACTTAGGAGAATGCTCTTTCTTGAGAAAAAGACTCTTAGCCCTTATCTCCCCCTGCAGAGGAGGGACCCTTAGAAGTTTCCTAAAATAGAAGTGAGAGAGAGAAAAAAACCCAACAAAACCCACTCAAATAGACAACATTCATTTAGGCTTCCTGGCACCAAGTCCAACAAAAAAGGAGGACTTAATTAAAGCAGGGTCAGTGACATCAGGCTAACCACCGAGGCCCGGCTCAGGAGGAGGGACGTGAACTTTCAATTTGGGAACAAAGGCTCGCTGTTGCCACGGAACCACCATTCCGCACATTTTTGGCAGCAAGGAAACCTGGTCTCCGAAAGCACGCAAGAGGCTATTTTTAAAGCCTAAGCAGCAGCCTCCTGGTCTCAACAGTGCAGCTGGAGAAAGTAAGTCGGAGAAGTCCCAGGGCCTGGAGGCCCACCACCTGGCGAGGCAGAGGCTGAGGATGCACGAAGTAGCCGCCCTGCTGGGAGGAGTGTAAGCATCCCGTTCTCCGCGGGTTCTGTGAGAAGTCAGCGGGGGAGTGTGAATAAAGGGGCGGGGGAACACCTATCCGTGGCAGGTCACTCACAAGCCTGCCTGGGTTTTAGTTTCCCTCTCGAGGGACATTTTGACTCTTAACCCACTGAGCCATAGCTCACCTGCCGGCCCTCCTACCGCCCCTGCCGTTTCCCCTTGTCTCCCTTGGAGGCGGGCAGGTGTCCCCTCCCACCCTGTGATGGCCCCCTTTCCTCCTGGCCCTCCAAGATGACAGTAAGGGAGGGAGCCTGCCTTCGCAGTGAGGCACAAAGGCGTGAACCGGAGTTTCGACCTGCCACTCTACTCCTGCAGCGGGGCTGGGGTGGGCGGGGCTTCCTTGAGGGTACCGCCTGCCTGCCTTGCCCCTGCGGCGCTGGCTTCCTGCATCCAGCTTTAGGCAGCCAGCACGGTGCTAGGATCCTGGGAAATAAGAATGGGACTTTACCTCTGATCCAGTGGAGTTTTTTGTTCTAGGCAGACTAGGGGAAAAAAAAGAAAATAGAGTATAATGGGGAACAATGGAGATGCGCTTAGAGGATGGGGAGATGACCGAACAGGCAACCTCTGGATGGCTCAGTCATAGAGCCGCAGAGCTGGGCAGGGAGCCCCCACTTTGGAGCACTTGGGCCCTTCCCTCTCACGCTCTCTCCTCTTGCTGCTGTTGGACGGTTTCCTTCAAGTAGACGAAGCATCTGGAGAGAAGGGATCATGTCCTCCACCTTCACTGATGTCCATGGGTCCCCCCAGTACAGCCCTATAAACATCATGTCCACTTCAAAAGGGAATCTCTGAACAGACTCCTTTCTCTCCTCTGTGTGGGAATGGAGTGGTTAGGAAAAGGGCACTAGAAAATTTCCACTAGTATATCCAGCTCTGTGAGTGTTAAAAAGTTATAAGATGTCCCTGAGCTTGATTCCCCATCTGAAAAATTTATCAGTAGAAGGTAGATCACATAACTTGTAGAAATCTATGGGCCTGTGACATAATCTGGGCTTCCCTGATGGCTCAGTGCTAAAGAACCTGCCTGCCAATGCAGGAGACGTGGGTTTGATCCCTGGGTTGGGAAGATCCCCTGGAGAAGGAAATGGCAACCACTCCAATATTCTTGCCTGGGAAATCCCATGGAAAGAGGAGTCTGACAAGCTACAGTCCATGGGGTTGCAAGAGTTGGACACTTAGGTATTAAACAACAACAACAATGACATAATCTAACAAGCCCTGAATGTTAGACCTAGAATGGTTGCAAGAGCATGACTTTGCAGGTAGACAGACCTGGACTCAAATCCCAGGTCTTACCCTTATTCACCGTGCAACCTTAGCAAATTACTAAGCTCACTGAGTGTCAGTTGCTCGTTACTAAACCGGGGCTCAAGTTAATAGTTAAATCCATCTAATTAAACCGATGTGAGCATTAAATAATATAAGGTCACAAAGTAGCCTCTTGAAAAATTTTAAAGGTAAGATGTGTTTCTCAAATGAATGAATGTCAGCTTCTCTCTAAGAGACACGGAAATGCATGCTGTGGTTCTTAAGTAGGGTGACCACATATTCTGGTTTGCCTGTGTCTTGACACAATTATTTGTGTTTCCTTTTACTCTCAGAAACTTACATAACTGCAGGTCCAGCCTATTAAATTCAATACTGCAAACATTTATTGGAAACCTAGCAGGCAAAGTCAGGGTCATTTTTTTGGTGGCATCATGTGAACCCTTTCCCAGTGTAGTCTCTAAAGTCATTAATGTTAACCCTACTGGCAACAAGCATCTGTGAAGTGTGTAGTAGCACCAAAAGTCTTTTGCTCTCTATGACTTTTTGGAACAATCTACAACATACCCTGTGCCAAGCTCTGCAGAGTGGGTGTTGAATCCACACAGAGGATGGAGCCTTCAAGGCTTTAAACCTATAAAACTCAGGCTTGTCTTGGCTCTTTCAAGGCCTGATCTTTGGCCTCAAGTAAGTCATGTCATTTTTACTTCAGTTGTGATAAGTAAAATGTAGGAAAGAGAAAAAGAGAAGAAACCAGTATTTGTTTCATTCCTGCTATGGTCTGAATGTGTCCCTCCATATGCTGAAATCCTAATGTCCAATGTGATGGTATTAGGAGGTTGAGATTAGTGCCTGAATGAGATCAGTGCCCTTATACACGAGGCTCTGAAGAGTTCCCTAACCCCTTCTACCATGTGAGGATAAAAGGACAAGTCTACTACCAAAAGTGAGCCCTCATCCATGCCATTGACCATGCCAGTGCTCTGATCTCACACTTTCAGCTTCCAGAACTGCAGAAATACATTTCTCTTGTTTATAAGCCACCCAGTCTGTGGTATCTTGCTACAGCAGCCAGAATGGACTAAGACAGCTCCCAGTGGGAGCATTTTACAAATGCTACACCATTTACTCATCACCGTGAGTCTAGGAAGCTGGCATTATTCTCATTCACACCTGGGAGTACTGAGGGTCCTTGAGGCAACATCGCTGAGACAGGAAGTAGCCTAAGTAGTAAGGCAAGCAGGTAAGAGGTCATCACGCTCTCATGTCTTTCTTGCTGAAGCTTCAGAAGATATCTGTAGCACACTAAGCCCTCTAATAGACAGGCTTCTATTAACATAAGAGAAAAACTGGAATAAGTTTCTAAGTGTTTCACCTGTTTTTTTCTTCCTGGAATTTGCAAATATCATTTGCTGCTCTGATGTCTTTGATTATGAGATGCTTTTTGGCAGGAGAAAATTGTTTGAGTCGAATTCCAAGGGTTGAGGAATTTCTCCATCTGTTCTCTTTGAATCAGAAGGATCCTGATAAGGTGTAGAATAAGAAACTGAAAAGAAAGTGTGGTTTTCATTTTTAAGAAAGCCTGTGTACACGGAAAGCTGGTGAAGAGTGTATTTCCATCACATCATTAGCTGAGTGAACAATTTATAATCTGGAGGGAAAAAAGGCCCCACAGACGAAAATTTCAGCTGAAACTGACACCCCTGTTCAAATAGCAAATCACTTCAGAATCTGAAAATTCTAATTTTGCAACTCACAGACCCTTCCAATTAGAACGGGGAAGGTTAGTGTGGTTTCAGCTGTTAGTTGAAAATATTAAAACATGCCAAGAAAACTCAGAGTTGGTACAAAGGAGTTTCTTTTTCTACTGAAATATTTACTCCTCCAAAAATAATAATCACAGAGACGTCAGGCCCCGTTTCCCCCAAGAAGTCACTCTTAACAGTCTTCACTTTCTTTTATGGCTGGGAACGTGGCACAGACCTACATATGCCTCCACTTTATAAAACAAACACACACCTTCCTGCCGTCTGGAAGGCCTTGAGTCAATCTGGGTCTGTGGGCAATAAGTTTTTGGAACGTGACTCTGTTCTGACACGAACTTCTGATTTATCCAAGCAAATCATCATCAAACCTGAGAGTTTGAAACTGCTATACCTCTGACTCAGAGGCGCTGCCAATGGGTTGCTTGTTTACAGGTATGTGCAAGATTGGGAGAGAGAAACATCCTGTTTTTCCGAAGCAGGTTGGAGAAGTAGCCCGCATATTTTTTTCCAAGTGAGTCATAAATCTCTGTAGCCTCAGTTTGAGGAACAGGCTGGGAGCTCAGAACCCTGTCGAGAAACAATAGGCCTCTAAGTCAAGGGCCAGCTGAAGCTGTACAAGCTCAGATCCATTTTATGCTAGCATGTAGGAGACGATTCTATGGGCAGACATCTGAGCCCTGTCTTGAAGCAATTTGTAAGCAGAAGATTCTGCCCACTTTAATTTGTCATGTAAACAGTTCTGGAGTTATCACCGCATATTAGTCATGAAAGCTGGAATCTGATAAAAAGAGAGCAGAATGCACTTTTCAGAGAGGACAAAAGTTCACTGGGAAAACATATGCGCAAACCTCAGGGACCCTGATCAGTGGAAGCAAATGCAAAAGACAGCTAAGTGCCTGGAACCAAATGAATGAGAGAGCCACTCATCAGGTGTAATTAAGTGGGGATGAGGGGTGTGTGTGTGTGGGACATTTGATTTAATTTATCATTTTGACCGAGTTTAGCCTTTAGATCTTGAGAGAACTCAAGATCAGGAATGTTCAAGGCCAAGAAAATATTTGCTCTGAGATGACTGGAAAACAACATATGTTTCTCTGGTCAGGAGGAATTTCCAACTAGACCCACTCAATTCAAAGCCCCAGAGTTACAGTGAAGCTCAAGAGCAGAAGCTCAGATAGACTTAGGCTCAAATCTCAGGTCTTCTGGTTAGTAGCTGAATGACCTTGGCAAGTGACTACATCTGAGCCTCAGTTTCTTCATCTGTAAAGTGGAGATAATAAAACATTTCTAATCAAGTTGCCTGAGACAATTAAAAGAGATAACATGTGGAAAGCAGTTAGTACAATGCCTGGCACATTTAGTAAGTGCTCAATAAATGGAAGCTATTTCTACTATTATTCCATATAAACTATCCTAGAGAATCCTTGCTATCCCAGGCTTACCATGAATATAAAAACGTAATGAGTAAGGATGAGAAAAGTTAACTTGATCCGATTATATAGGTGTGAGTTATATGCTTGCAATATTACTTCTGTTTCTTGATTAGAATCCCTTGGGTCTATAGAGCTAAACCTCAAGCTATTAGATGACAGAAATGTCAAGTGGGGAGCTGAATCATGACCTGTTCAGGAGACTGTTCTTATACTGGTGCCACTATGAAAAATCTGTACTGGCACACTGAGAAACATAGCAGGTCCAGCCTTTTCAACTGGTTGTATAAGCTAAAGCACTCATCCATGAGTTAATTCAATAATTACTTTTTGTGACAAGACCTGTTTTGGGCACTTGGAATGTTCATTTCAGTTAACGAAACAGGCAAAATCCTCTGTGCTTATGGAACATATATTCATCCATTCACTCAATCATTCACTCTAGCATATGGGAACTGCCATAAAGTAACAGTAAAGTAAAAAGCCGCTCAGTCGTGTCCGACTCTTTGCGACCCCATAGACTGTAGCCTACCAGGCTCCTCCATCCATGGGATTCTCCACTCAAGAATACTGGAGTGGGCTGCCATTTCCTTCTCCAGGGAACTGCCATACTAGGAGTTAAAGACAGGGAAAAGGCAAAGCTACAGAGGTGCATGAGACACACTGTCTGATAAGCTCCTTCAGAGCAGAGATTGATGGAGCACATCTGTAAATAACTGCTGGATAACAATGTAGTAAGTTCATTAGTAGAGCAGCAGTGGAGGCCACTGTGGACAGACTTAGAAGAAGGAGCAAAATATTCTGAAAGCAAGAGTGTGGGGACAGAGGGACCTCCCTGGTGGTCCAGTGGCTGAGACCCCGCACTCCCAATGCAGGGGGCCCAGGATGGATCCCTGGTTGGGGAACTAGATCTCTCATGCTGCAACAAAGATTTTGAATGCCACAATTAAAGATTCTGCATACCACAACTAAGATCTGGCACAGCCAAATAAATATATAACTTAATTAGTTAAAAGATGCTTGCTCCTTGGAAGGAAAGTTATGACCAACCTAGATAGCATATTCAAAAGCAGAGACATTACTTTGCCAACAAAGGTCCGTCTAGTCAAGGCTATGGTTTTTCCAGTGGTCATGTATGGATGTGAGAGTTGGACTGTGAAGAAAGCTGAGTGCCGAAGAATTGATGCTTTTGAACTGTGGTGTTGGAGAAGACTCTTGAGAGTCCCTTGGACTGCAAGGAGATCCGACCAGTCCATTCTGAAGGAGATCAGCCCTGGGATTTCTTTGGAAGGAATGATGCTAAAGCTGAAACTCCAATGCTTTGGCCACCTCATGTGAAGAGCTGACTCATTGGAAAAGACTCTGATGCTGGGAGGGATTGGGGGCAGGAAGAAGAGGGGATGACAGAGGATGAGATGGCTGGATGGCATTATGGATTCGATGGACGTAAGTATGAGTGAACTCCGGGAGTTGGGGATGGACAGGGAGGCCTGGTGTGCTGCGATTTATGGGGTCGCAAAGAGTCGGACATGACTGAGCGACTGAATTGGACTGAACTGAGTTAATTTAAAAAAAAAAAAGTGTGGGCACAGAGACTAAGGAGGTAGCAAGAGACGAAGACATTTGGAATGATTTTAAAAAGTAAGCAGGAATTTGCTGTTGGATAAGATGGGGAAGGACTTCACAGGTAGAATCCACCAGCCAATTCAGGAGACGTGGGTTTTATCCCTGGGTTGGGAAGATCCCCTAGAAGAGGGCATGGCAACCCACTCCAAAATTCTTTCCTGGAGACTCCCATGGACAGAGAAGCCTGGCAGGCTATACAGTCCATGGGGTTGCAAAGAATAAGACACGATTGAAGTGACTTAGCACACACACACAAAATAAGAAAGAGCATTAGGCAAAGCAAACAACTGCTGGTTTCTGTCAATTAGGGAAGCATTTGGTAGAATGCAAGATTAAAAGGAAGTATAAAATAAAAACTACAGTAGCTTATTTCAGAAACTCATCTGTCATCAATCACGAACTAATTAAACTCTGGTTTTTATTTTGTTTTTAAACTAAGGCTAAGTAGAAAACAGCTTTTATTTTTCCCTAAATTCTCCCATCAGATGGGAACAGCTGAGTTGTCTCCAACTTGAGTTTGATTTCTGATGTTCTATTTACCCAGAGGAGGCTTTATGAAATTATGGTCCATGTGCTACCAATATAGTCCATAAATTTCATGCAGAATAATAAATTGTGGACAGTTTTAAGACAGATATTCTTGTGCTCCACTCCTGATGCAATGAATCAGAACCTTGGGAAAGAAAGTTGGAGTCTGTAATTTCTTAAAGTGGGCTCTTAGGACAAAAGTTTAAAACCAATGGCCTGGGAAGAGGTTTACTCTTAAATACTCCTCCTCTTTCCCCCTCCCCATTTTTGGCTTGATCATCAAAATCATTTAATTGCCTATTTAATTGCTAGAATTATCTAGCCAGCATGTTACCTGATTCTCTCTACTGCTACTTGAATTCTAATTTAGTGGACCATCTTTGTCTAGAAAGAGAGAAGTTTCTGTGCTTGTCACTCCTGGTTATGCCCACTCCCACCCCCATATGAGCCAAGAAGGTTTATTCCAGCTTCATCTATTCTTCTGACCAGTGAAAGCGTTACCATGACAACCTCACATCCAAGTCCCTCCACTTGGCTGCACACGAGAAGCACAGCTGGCTCACGCCAGGTCCATTCTGCACCGGCAGGCAAGGGCAATCTATTGCCCTCACCACTGACTCATGTGAGGACTGGACAAAGTTATTAACCCTTTGGAACCAAAATTCTGGAAACGCAGGTCCTGATCTCATCCCATTCTCACTGTTGACTTCTTCCCAGTTGACAGGCCTGGATGTGGGGATAAAGTCATTTTGCAAATAATAAAGTCTGTTCTTTAATTATCCAGTAACACGGAAACTCCTTGCAACTACATTTATGTCCCCAGCCTCGCTTTTAAATCCAATTAAACTCCAGAGACAACTATCAAGTTCCTACTATGTTCCAGTCCTGGGCAAGTCTTCCTGTTGAAAAATTTTAAGGAATCCAATGTAATTTACATTAGTATTAAAAAAATTAGGGCATAATGCATTTTAAACAAAATTAGAGTTAAAGCTCTTTGTTTTTAAATAAGGAGCCATTAATAATAGAAGCTCACTCCTCAAAGATCTATTAGAAGTCACCAGGAAAATAAGACTCCAAGTTTCTTTTATCCTGTTCTATCCTTCCTTTCATCTAACAAGGAGTGTATCTAGGCTCTGTCCTGGGTGCTGGGTATCAAATGATGAGCTAAACAAATATGGCTCCTGACCATTGGATGCTTACAGTCAGTCCAGTAGTGGAAGGACTCCTGAATAGCAAATAGAAGGCGGCCAAGTCTATGTTCTGTTCTCTTATAGTTTGTACAGCCTGGGGAGTCAGAGTCTGGATCCCTCATTTCCTCATGTGAACAGCGTTGCCCTGTTTCAAAGCGCAGTTTGGTGGGATTGTATATGAATTCATTTGAAACTTCAAAGTGCTATACACAGACAAGTAACACAAATCAAGCTTGGTTCAAATGGTGGGAAACACCCCTCTCTTTCTGCACAGAGCCAGGGGACCTGACTTCCAGCCCCAATGTTTCTACTGACTTGTGCCCCTGGGGAGGAGGTGCCATGTTCCGTCTAGGCCTTGATTTGAGCTCCATGATCCGGTCACCATAGGCTGCAAAGAAAGGCAAACCCGTGACATGCTCAAGGGTCTCCTAAGAGCTAACTGATTCCACCTCTTTACAGCCAGGGCCTCACCTAAGACTCCCTGGAGAGATGTAACTATTCTCCAGGTCCTCTGAGGAGGTCAATGTCTCAGCCTGTTTTGGAACCCAGAGCAGGGAGCTGTGTGCGTTTTGGGGAGTGGGCTGCAGGGGGCACACAGGTAACATCTGTGCTGGCTGTGCATGGGGTGGGCTTCAGTGTGGGGCCATCGAATATCTCATCAGCGACTCAAGGATGTATCACGAGAGCAGGATCCATGAAGTGCTTGGTGTGTCCTGGCTATGTGCCTAAAGACTGTGCCTGCCTGGGTGGGTGTAAAGATTCTGCAAGTGCCAACCCCCGCTCTCCTAACCGGGCACCCTGATGTGGCCCCACATCGCCTGTCTCCCCATAGGCCTGCACATGGGTTCCTGCAGATCCCTGTTGCTAATTTCATTCAGTCTAAGGAACATGTCAGCTTAGCTGTTGTTCTGGAGAGGACATATGTGTGGACGCATGACTCGGAAATGCTGAGTATCAGCCATGCAGATCTAGAGGGGGTTCCTACGTGGAAGGAGGAAGAGGCCACGGGGCAGGATAGACCAGGGTTTGAATCTTGCCACTGACCAGCGCTGAGGCTCCGGACCGTGGCCCATCACTTCTGAACCTCTCCCCTGTGACTCGGGGACAGGAGCACTTCTGATTTCTCACAGCTGGTTTGAGATGCCAAGAATACAGGTCACGTGACCGTGGTGGTCCTGAGCCCTCCAGAGATGCTGATCTGATCCAGTTCATTGCAGCAGCTCTGGAGCCTGAGCTCCACGCTCCACACTGACACTGCACCGGCCGCGCAGCGCACACGTAACAGTTCTTCCTCTCGCGTTCACCTTCACATCCTGCTCGTCTCCACGTCCTACAGGTCCCCCTTTCTCGGCGCCCTTCACTTCAGCCTCTCACACCCTGCAAGGCCTTTGTCTCCCTGGACTTCAGCTAACACAGCAATGCCCCATGGGTGCTCCTCTTAAGGCCTCCGACGATGATCCTCCTTGCAAAATACTTTCCCGGAAGCCCCTCCTCAGAAGCATGACCGTGATCCCTGAGGAGCGCAATCCTAAGTCCTCACTTGGCTTCACGTTGGCCTTACCTTCCCTGCCCAAGTGACGGTTCAGTCTCCTTACATACACGGTCTGTGAGGTGATGGTGAGTCCTCTGTCCTGGAGAAGCTCCATCACCAGGGAGGAGAGGCCCAGAAGGACGTGATGGGCTTTGTAGCCGGGGTTGGAATCTCGGCTCAACTGGGTACTAGATGTGTAAGCCATTTCAGGTTATTGAATCTCAGTGCCTCAGTTTCCTCTTCGTGAAAATGGGCTTAATATCACAAAACTGAAAGAGACATTGTGGGGCCTGATTCAAGCACCTGGAGCATCGGAAGCTCTGAATAAATGAATGTGAGCCACTGTTCTAAGCGAGGTGATTCAGACATCCCATCAGGAAGGAACACTGCTCTCAGCTGTAGGTAACAGAAAAACTTGGACTCAACTGGCCGGAAAGAGGAAATTTATTTCTGCTAACAAGAGATGCAGAGGGAGGCGACTCAGGATTTGTTTATTCGCTGGCTCAAAATGTCACCAGGGACACAGGCTCCCTCCATGACCATCCTTGGGGTGCCAGGCTTGGTCCCCGCACTGTTTTTGTGACTCCAGGATGATCGTCACAGTTCCCAGGCAGACGGAGGACATCCGGGAAAGAAGGAGCTCTCCCGGGATGAGAAAACCTTTCCAGAAGTCCTTGGGCAGAGTACCCTCCCGGCTCTTGGGTCAGAGTTGTCACTGGTGAGGGAACTTTTCTGTGACTGGCTAGGGATTAATTAGCTCCCACTCCCTGGGGTTGTGGAGGACTAAGACTTCTCAAAGTACACGGCCATTTGGGGGAAGAAAGAACTGGAAAGAAAGGTGGGGTTTTTGTTAAGAGGGAAGAAGTGTCTCCTATATTCCCAGTCCTAAGAGTCTGTGTGATTCTTGTCTGTCCCAATCACATCTTTTGCTTATGCAGGTCCTCCTGCTTAGAATTCACACAATAAATCTTTATGCCAGGGACTATGCTGGGCCACCTTCCCACCTTGAATCAAAATCCTATTCTCAAGATGTAGGTCAAGAACCAACAATTCAGTGGAGATACTTCCTACATAATGAATTACCTCTATGTGTTCAAAGTAAACCAGTCAATCCATACCATGCTTTGCTGCTGCTGCTGCTAAGTTGCTTCAGTCGTGTCCGACTCTGTGCGACCCCATAGATGGCAGCCCACCAGGCTCCCCCGTCCCTGGGATTCTCCAGGCAAGAATACTGGAGTGGGTTGCCATTTCCTTCTCCAATGCATGAAAGTGGAAAGTGAAAGTGAAGTCGCTCAGGCGTGTCTGACTCTGAGTGACCGCATGGACTGCAGCCTACCAGGCTCCTCCATCCATGGGATTTTCCAGGCAAGAGTACTGGAGTGGGGTGCCATTGCTTTCGCCGATACCATGCTTTATTAATTGGTTTATGTCACCTTAGAGCTGTTCCTCTCTTCAGGTGGGTTGTAAACTCCTTGAGGTCAGGGACCATGAGTAAACTATCTTATTCCATTTGGATCTTCCATGTATTTATGGTGGCCAACCATAAAGATGGCGCTTAATCAATGCTTGTTGAATGGAGTCTAATCAGAAGGTAGTCTTTAAATGCTCTCTCTGGTCAAGGCCTGAAGATACTATGCTTGGCACCATGGGAGACACAGGGCAGAAAAAACCATAGTTCATTTCCCTCCTAAAGTTTTCAGTGCAGGAGAGGAGCTCATATGAGAAGTTGTGTCCAGCTGGAGAAGTCCATCTTTTACCACTCACTTTACCCTTTGTCTTTTTAGCTTTTTCAGTTGCTCCCCTCCTGTAACCTTCTGGACAATGCTGATGCTGCACTGGGGCTCCCTGCCTGAGTCTTGCTTCTATCTCCAGCACCTAGACACAACCTTCCTGATCTGTTCTTTCCTATTCCTTTTCCCATTCATACAAAACCTCTCCTTCCTAAGTCCCAATCCCTGTGATCTAGGCACAGCAGTCCCCAAACTTTGTGTCACCAGGAACCAGTTTCACGGAACACACAGCCTGGGGAGGGGGATGGTTTGGGGATGATTCAAGTTTCTTACATTTATTGTGCCCTTTATTTCTATTATTAGTACATCAGCTCTACCTCAGATCATCGGACATTAGATCCTGAAGGTTGGGGATCTCTGGATATTGGTTTAATGTTAGTCTCTAAGAAACTAGCTTATAGATAAAGTTTTCAGTGTTACCCATTTAGGGCACCTGAGAAATTTGGAGGATTCCTGTGGGTGCAAGGATGTGAACATGACACTGGATTTTGGAGACTGGTCAGCTGGTGGTGGGGTTCTTTCTGGCAAGACAGCCTTCACTTTTCTTCAAGAAATTCCACAACAATGATCTTACTTGTCCTCTAGTCTGGGACCTTTCAAAACATTTGCTTTATTTGCAGCATCTCTTAAGAAGCATCTTTTGGGAGTGAACTTAGCTTGAGCAAACACAAGCTTTTATTTTTATTGATGTATAGTTGATTTAAAATAATACATTAGTTTCAGGTGTACAACACAGTGATATGATATTGTTATAGATTATATTTTATTTAAATTTATTAAAAAATAATGGCTATTTTCCCCTGTGCTGTATAATATATCCTTGTTGCTTATCTATTTTATACATAATAGTTCCTATCTCTTAATCCCACACCCCTAACTCACCTCTCCCCCTTCCTTCTCCCACTGGTAACCGCTCGTTCGTTCTGTTTCCGTGAGCAAACACAAGCTTTCGTGCATTTTGCAGGTTAATGAGAGATCGAGGTTATTTGAGGAAAGGTCTACTCAACTGCTGCCTGCATATACGGATTTCCTTGTCAGTAAGGAAATTCTCCCACACCTATTCTTTTGATCACCATGGTTGGGATTGCCAGGGACAAAGGAGGAAAAGGACAGAGTCAGATAAAACAGAAACAAAAATCAGTTTGTTTAAACTGCCAGGGAAATTTGCCTTCGGCTAAAGGAAGTCAGACTCAGAACATCCTGTTCTAGTTAATAAAGCTCATCTGCTTCCAGCTTGAACAGAAAAATAAAATCTCTGCATCCATGTGGGGCCACTCAACTTTTCCCACCTTTTCACTCTCAGCCACCTACACCCAGCCAGGCTCATGGATGGGAGGGTGGCCTCTGTCCTCCCCACCCAGCAAGCTGCTCCTTCTGAACGCTAAAGGCAGGTCACAGGCAATGAAGCACAAACTCACTTGGGTATATGTAAATCTTTAAGCCTCCTCTGAGAAAGGAAGTCTGGAACAGAAAATGGCAACCCACTCCAGTATTCTTGCCTGGGAAATGCCATGAACAGAGAAGCCTGGTGGGCTGCAGTCCACAGGGTCGCAAAGAGACGGACACAACTTAGTGGTTAAACAACAATAAGAACAAAAGAAGCCAAGTCCTTCAGTGACTGAAACCAGTGTGATGCAGACACAAAAATACCAGGATCCTTAGTGGTTTCTGGGAATGGGGTGGAGGAGGGAGGGATGAACAGGCAGAACTCAGGGTTTTTAGGGCAGTGAATATACTCTGTTCGATGCTATGTAAAACTTTTATCCAGATCCACAGAACGTATGACGCCAAGAGTGAGCTCTAAGGTACTCTAAGGACTCCAGGTGATAATGAGGTGTCAGTGAAGGTTCATGAGTTGTGACAGAGGCACCACTCTAGTGGGAGATGTTGATTATGGGGGAGGCGATGAATGTGTGGGGGCAGGGAGTATATGCAAAGTCTCTGTACTGTCCCTTCAATTTTGCAGTGAATCTAAAACTGCTCTTAAAAGAATAGTCTTTACTAAAAAAAAAAAAAAAAAAAATCCTTCTCTTCTCCATCTCTCCATCCCAAAGTGATTCACTGATGTGGGATTCAGATACAATTTCACTTACTCCACGTGACATGTGCATCAATAATAGCTGAATAACTTCACGCTTGGGGAGGACTCCCTCAGATCTACTCCAGCATCAGTTCCCAATCCCTGGCATCAAACCATCCATGAACAGCCCCCGGGCCACCCAGCTGGTCTGTCTAAGAAGATGCCCATATGTGAATCAGATTCTCAGCCAAATGACACTTCTGCAGATAAGCCTGAACACTTTCTTGTCAGAAAATGTGTGTTCATCTACTTTTGCATTTTTCTGCCTTAAATGCCAGAAAACTTAGAGGCAAATTTATAGCCACCGTGTTCCAATCTGCTCAAAAATTACAGATTGTGAGGATTGGAGGGAGCCCCCTAGATCACCTAATAAAATGTTCTGGTTTATAGATGAGGAAACTGAGCTCCATAAAGGGGGAGGGGTTTCCTGAGGGGCACTGCTAAAGGGCTTCCTTAGTGGCTCAGTGGTAAAAAATCTTCCTGCCAATGCAGGAGACTTGGGTTCAATCCCTGGGTTGGGAAGATCCCCTGGAGAAAGAAATGGCAACCCACTCCAGTATTCTTGCCTGGAGAATCCCCATGGACAGAGGAACTTGGTGGGCTACAGTCCATGAGGTTGCAAAAGAGTTGGACACACTTAAGCGTCCAAACAACAACAACACTTCTAAAACTGAGACCAAAACCTCCATCTCAGGACTCCTAGCTTTTTCTGCGAATGGACAGTGGGGTCTGGAAATAACCTACTTCTTCTGTTTCCTTCAGATCATCTTAATTCATTTCTCAGTGAGTGACTTTTCATCAGCCTTTGATCAAGTGGCTTTCTTTTCTTTTTCAAAAAATATTTGTTATTTTTGGCTGCATTGGGTCTTAGCTGCAGCACGCAGGACCTTTTCATTGAGACACGAGGGCTTCTCACTAGTTGTGGTGCTTGGGCTCAGCAACTGTGGTGCACAGGTTTAGGTGCCCCTCGGCATGTGGGATATCAGTTCTTTGACCAAGGGGTGGAACCCAAATCCCCTGAATTGGAAGGCAGATTCTTTATCACTAGGCCACCAGGGAAGTCCCTAATCCAGTGGTTTTCAAACTGTGGTCCTTGCACCAGCAGCATCAGCAGTGTCTGGAACTTGGTGGCCAGGTCAAGTCTTTGAATCAAGCCCTCCAGGTGACTTCAGCGCACCCTAAAGTTTGAGACTCTAGTATCCTTGCCTGGGAAAGTCCACAGACAGAGGAGCCTGGCGGACTACCATCCATGGGGTCTCAAAGAGTTGGAAACAACGTAGCAACTAAACAATGATAACAACAGAAGTTTGAGACACCCTACTTTAATCTGTTAACTCTGTCCACCAAGGAGATCAGGGGACTAATCAGGTCCATCTAATTTCGCAACACTTTTTCAGCCTGGCTCTTCCAGTGACCGAAATCAGAGGTTCACCTAAGTCACCTTTGGAGAAACAGAGTTTATGGTAAATTTGTGAAGAACTGGAGTGGAAAGCCAGGGTGAACTGAGGCAGCTCTGGGGACTGTCCCTCCCTCTGCCTGTTTCTCCCTTTTTCTTTCCATTTTCCCTGTCTTCCCTCCACAGATCTATCTGTTCCTATACTTCCTGTTCTTTTTTCCTTTTCCTTTATAGCTGGCGTTTGCCTTTGATCTACCATGACCTGAGTCAAAAGTCTAAATTGCAGCATCCTTTGGCCTTGATTTCCCTTCCTACCTGGAAAATTCTCTCCATATAACCTTTCCCGTTTGTCCATTCAAGTTCCTGGAAAGGATTCCGACTGGCCTCCCTTTTGAGCCAGGCGGCACTGGTCACATCCTCACCAAATGATGGGTCACCTTTGGCCTGAGGCTTTTTCCTGTCTCATCAACTGCTGACAGAGGATGGATTGCAGCTGGGGAGACAGGTGACTTCTGTGCAGTGACAGAGGCTTCAGGAAGACACTGGGTGGGGACGGGGGAGAACACGTGTGAGACCCTTCCACCCGCCTGCCCACTTACCCCCACTCACTGTGTGCATGCGACATGAGGACACTTGGCAGTGGGACTCAACAGTTAGGTTGCTGAGGGTTGAGCTGGAGATACGTTTCTCTAACATTATCAGGACCCTAACCTTTTTTTCTTTTTAAATTTTTTATTATCTATTTATTTTTGGTTATGCTGGGTCTTCACTGTGGCTTCACTGTGGGCTTCTCCAATTGCGGCTCAAGGGCTCAGTAGTTGGGGCACGTGGGATCTTATTTCCCTGATCAGGGATTGAACCCGGCCCCTTGCATTGGGAGTGTGGCGTCTTAACCACTGGACCACCAGGGAAAATCCCGCTTGTCTTCAATGTATTAGGCTTGGGTATTGAAGATCTGGGCCTGGAAGATTTGGGCTGCAGGTTATTGACTCTTGGCAAGTCACAGAGGATCCAAGCTGGAAGGGACTTCAGAGATCACCCCGCTCAGCCATTCCTCACCAGAATCCCTGGGGAGCTTCTGAAAACTAAAGCTGCCTGGGCCCACCTCACTGCTGCTGCTGCTGCTAAGTCGCTTCAGTCATGTCTGACTGTGCGACCCCAGAGACAGCAGCCCACCAGGCTCCCCGGTCCCTGGAATTCTCCAGGCAAGAACACTGGAGTGGGTTGCCATTTCCTTCTCCAGTGCATGAAAATGGAAAGTGAAAGTGAAGTCGCTCAGTCGTGTCCGACTCCTAGCGACCCCAAGGACTGCAGCCTACCAGGCTCCTCCGCCCATGGGATTTTCCAGGCAAGAGTACCGGAGTGGGGTGCCATTGCCTTCTCCAATGCTGCTTAAAAGCCCCCAGAGGCTGTCAGTGCATAGCTGCCACAGAACTACTGCTCGAACTGACCTCTTAATTTGTCAGGGGGAGAAACTGCAGCTCAGTTCCATAGCGTGACCATGGCTCAGCTGAATATCCTACTTCCAACGTGGTTATGGAGTTTGGGTTGTTGTTGCTGTTTGGTCGCTCAGTCGTGTCTGACTCTTTGCGACCCCTTGGACTGTAGCCCGCCAGGCTCCTCCGTCCATGGGGATTCTCCAGGCAAGAATACTGGAGTAGGTTGCCATTTCTTTCTCCAGGGGATCTTCCTGACCCAGGGATCGAACCTGCATTTCCTGTGTCTCCTACATTGGAAGACAGATGCTCTACTCCTGAGCCACCAGGGAAGTTCAGGGTTTGGGTTACTAGATGCTGAATGTTTAGCGCTGAAAGAGATCACAGAAGCCATGCACTCCAGCCTACCACCTTATCCTGAGTCTAAGGAGCTAAGTGACTTGCTAAGGACTCAAGGCCAGAAAGAGGGTGCAATGGCTAGAATGCGGGTCTCCCGGCCTTTTACCCAGAGCTCTGCTCATAACCCCAAGGCTGGGGGACTAAAAGGGCCAGATGGGACAGGAAGCGGACCAGCTGCTGATCTGGGCCAACTCTGCACCCGGGAGCCTTTCCGGCCGCACAGCTGAAACAGCCTGGCAGAGGGACCTGGGCAGGACTGGCCACAGAGGGGGCTCTGGCAGAGGAGTCAGCGCTGGTGCCCTGAGGACAGGGAGGAGGCAGCTGGTCTGAGGAGACGAATCCTTGCTTTCTGCCTGCCTCCCAATTATGCTGGGAGTGTGTGTGTGTGGTGTGTGTGTGTGTGTGGTGTGTGCGTGTGTGTGTATGTGTGTGGAGGTGGCTGAAGATGAAAAGATCCTAGGTGCTGATGGTAAAGAATTCGTCTGCAATGCAGGAGTCGCAGGAGACATGGGTTCGATCCCTGGGTTGGGAAGATGCCCTGGAGGAGGAAATGACAACCCACTCCAGTATTCTTGCCTGGAGAATCCCATGGACAGAGGAGCCTGGTGGGCCACAGTCCATGGGGTTGCAAAGAGTCGGACACGAGTAAAGCTACTTAGCATGCAGTGTAAAAAGAGAAAAAAATGAGGCAAGGGCTCCCCAGGCATTGAGAGAGGGAGGCAGGAAACCCACGGGTGTGAGCATGAGCTTTAACCTCATCCTTTCAGGTGGGCTGGGGATGGAGAAGAGATGAGAAAATAAATCCCCCTCAAGCTTGTGAGGAGCTCTCCAGCTGATAAAGCATGTTCACACACGGTCAGCTCGTCTGACCTTCAGCGCAGCCCCGCACAGTGGGCAGCTCCTGTGGTCCAGGTCCAGGGACAGGGAGCAGCTGGGCTCCGAGGTGATACGGCCGTTACCCAGGAAGCTGACCCACCCCCTCGGGGCTCCAGCCGGGGATCTCACCACCGTGGGATCCTGCCCTCCAGGTGTGTGTTTGTGTGTCCCTCATGTGTGTCCCTTAAGAATGTGCTTGCCTTTGAGGGGTCATGTTTATTGGGGCCACAGCAGCTGGACTACGAAAGCAGGAAAACAAACAGGGTTTGGTTATAGGGTGGCTGTGAGGTCTTAGACAAGCTAGTTCATCTAAGAGACAAGCAGTCTGCGGGGCTGCTGCAGGGCTCAGAGATAAGCACACGAAGCACCTAAGCCAGGCTCGCTGGGAGCCTGTGAGCACTCAGCAAATGGTAGCTGTTAATACCCTGTGTACTTGTTAGTGGCCTGGGTACAGAAGTGCATCTGTCTTCAGATAAAAAAAGACAAGAGCCTGGCACAGGGCCAGAGCTGCTGGCTCTGTCCAAAGGTGAACTTGTCCTCAGGGATCTTCCCCAAGGCTCGACGGGGGAAACCAAGTCCCACTTCCTACCCTCAACTTTCTAACTCTGCACAAGTACCCGCTGATGCATTTGCTAGTTAGGCACTAAGGTCCCTGGTGGCTCAGACGGTAAAGAATCTGCCTGCCGAGGCAGGAAACAGGTTCACTCCCTGGGTCGGGAAGATCCGCTTGGAGAAGGGCATCGCAACCCACTCCAGTCTTATTGCCTGGAGAATCCTGTAGACAGAGGAGCCTGGAGGGCTGCAGTCCATTAGGTTGCAAAGGGTCGGACACGACTGAGCAACTTTGACTTCACAAGGTCAGCTGGCACTTTGGAGGCCTGAGACGCTCTCAGAAGTCAGCAGTTAAGACTCTGGGGCAGGGTGACTGCGTCAGAGGATCAGCTAGGGTAGGGAGGGGCTGAGGGGGTCACACGGATCAGAGCCGAGCACATACAAGGACACTTCTCACGTGGCATCGAGCCAAGTCCTCACAAACCGCCATGAGCTCGGGCGTTACTCCCATTTCATACAAGGAGGCTGACGGGGCGCTCAGTTACTTGTCAAAAGTCATTTTTTTGGAACTGGGATTCAAGGTCAAGTCTGCCTGGTTTCAAAGGCTAAGCTCCTTATACTACCTGCAACCCAGCGCTCGCCGCCCATATAGGTGAGATCCCACAGGGAGTCTGGGAAGCATTAGGTCTACAGGTGTGTGTGTGTGTGCATGCGTGCACATCACTTGGAGCTCAAGGAGGACTAGGAGGGTGAGGCCCAGGCTGGACCACAGGAGGCAGCCTCCTGAAAGGAGAATCTTTGCTGACATTGGATAGCTACCCACATCACACTGGCTTCCTTGCCACACTCGCTGTGGGGTTCAGCTGTATTCCTCACGCCTCCCCTCTGCTTGGCTTTTACTTCTGCTGAGTCACACACTGAAGACCTTCAGGCCAAGCTAGCCAGGACCCATGGCCCATGGAGGCACAAGCAGAGCGTGTACAGGGGAGAAGCAGGAAGGGGCAGAGGAGCTCCACAGAGCCCAGACCCTTCTGCTGTGTCTCACCTGCCCGGGGCACTCAGGGGTCCTTGAGATACTCAGGCACCTCCCTAGGGGTTCTGAGGTGATACAGAGCCCCAGGGATGTCAGAGCGACAATTTCAGCCTCATGCATGCTCAGTCGCTTCAGCTGTGTCCAACTCTTTGCGACTCTATGGACTGCAGACCACCAGGCTCCTCTGTCCATGGGATTCTCCAGGCAAAGAATACTGGAGGGGGTTGCCATTCCCTTCTCCAGGGGATCTTCCTGACCCAAGGATCGAACCACTGTCTCTTATAACTCCTGTGTAGGCAGGTGGATTCCTTACCACTGCACCCCAGGGCAGCCCATTTTACCCTCAGTTCAGTTCAGTTCTGTCACTCAGTCGTGTCCGACTCTTTGCGACCCCATGAATCACAGCACGCCAGGCCTCCTTGTCCATCACCAACTCTCGGAGTTCACTCAGATGATCATGAATTCCTTATTGCCAAATTCAGACTTAAATTGAAGAAAGTAGGGAAAACCACTAGACCATTCAGGTATGACCTAAATAAAATCCCTTATGATTATACAGTGGAAGTGAGAAATAGATTTAAGGGCCTAGATCTGATAGATAGAGTGCCTGATGAACTATGGATGGAGGTTTGTGACATTTTACAGGAGACAGGGATCAAGACCATCCCCATGGAAAAGAAATGCAAAAAAGCAAAATGGCTGTCTGGGGAGGCCTTACAAATAGCTGTGAAAAGAAGAGAAGCGAAAAGCAAAGGAGAAAAGGAAAAATATAAACATGTGAATACAGAGTTCCAAAGAATAGCAAGAAGAGATAAGAAAGCCTTCTTCAGTGATCAATGCAAAGAAATAGAGGAAAACAACAGAATGGGAAAGACCAGAGATTTCTTCAACAAAATCAGAGATACCAAAGGAACATTTCATGCAAAGATGGGCTCGATAAAGGACAGAAATGGTATGGACCTAACAGAAGCAGAAGGTATTAGAAGAGGTGGTAAGAATACACAGATCAGATCAGATCAGATCAGTCGCTCAGTCGTGTCCGACTCTTTGCGACCCCATGAACCGCAGCACGCCAGGCCTCCCTGTCCATCACCAGCTCCCGGAGGTCACTCAGACTCGCATCTATCGAGTCAGTGATGCCATCCAGCCATCTCATCCTCTGTCGTCCCCTTCTCCTCCTGCCCGCAATCCCTCCCAGCATCAGAGTCTTCTCCAATGAGTCAACTCTTCGCATGAGGTGGCCAAAATACTGGAGTTTCAGCTTTAGCATCATTCCTTCTAAAGAAATTCCAGGATTGATCTCCTTCAGAATGGACTGGTTGGATCTTCTTGCAGTCCAAGGGACTCTCAAGAGTCTTCTCCAACACCACACTTCAAAAGCATCAATTCTTCGGCGTTCAGCCTTCCTCACAGTCCAGCTCTCACATCCATACATGACCACAGGAAAGACCATAGCCTTGACTAGGCGAACCTTTGTTGGTAAAGTAATGTCTCTGCTTTTGAATATGCTATCTAGGTTGGTCATAACTTTCCTTCCAAGGAGTAAGCGCCTTTTAATTTCATGGCTGCAGTCACCATCTGCAGTGATTTTGGAGCCCAGAAAAACAAAGTCTGACACTGTTTCCACTGTTTCCCCGTCTATTTCCCATGCAGTGATGGGACCAGATGCCATGATCTTTATTTTCTGAATGTTGAGCTTTAAGCCAACCTTTTCACTCTCCACTTTCACTTTCATCAAGAGGCTTTTTAGCCCCTCTTCACTTTCTGCCATAAGAGTGGTGTCATCTGCATATCTGAGGTTATTGATATTTCTCCCGGCAATCTTGATTCCAACTTGTGTTTCTTCCAGTCCAGCATTTCTCATGATGTACTCTGCATATAAGTTAAATAAACATGGTGACAATATGCAGCCTTGACGTACTCCTTTTCCTATTTGGAACCAGTCTGTTGTTCCATGACCAGTTCTAACTGTTGCTTCCTGACCTGCATACAGATTTCTTAAGAGGCAGATCAGGTGGTCTGGTATTCCCATCTCTTTCAGAATTTTCCATAGTTTATTGTGATCCACACAGTCAAAGGCTTTGGCATAGTCAATAAAGCAGAAATAGATGTTTTTCTGGAACTCTCTTGCTTTTTCCATGATCCAGCAGATGTTGGCAATTTGGTCTCTGGTTCCTCTGCCTTTTCTAAAACCAGCTTGAACATCAGGAAGTTCACGGTTCACATATTGCTGAAGCCTGGCTTGGAGAATTTTGAGCATTACTTTACTAGCGTGTGAGATGAGTGCAATTGTTCGGTAGTTTGCCCGAGGTAAGAGAAATCCAAGTAAGACAGTAGGTCTTGAAAGAGGGCATCAGAGGGCAAATACACTAAAACCATTCTCACAGAAAACTAGTCAATCTAATCACACAAGGACCACACCCTTGTCTAACTCAATGAAATTAAGCCATGCCCGAGGGGCAACCTGGGATGGGCGGGTCATGGTGGAGAGATATGACAGGGTGTGGTCCGCTGGAGAAGGGAATGGCAAACCACTTCAGTATTCTTGCCTTGAGAACCCCATGAACAGTATGAAAAGACAAAATGATAGGATACTGAAAGAGAAACTCCCCAGGTCAGTAGGGGCCCAATATGCTACTGGAGATCAGTGGAGAAATAACTCCAGAATACACAGAAGAACTGTACAAAAAAGATCTTCATGACCAAGATAATCACAATGGTGTGATCACTCACCTAAAGCCAGACACCCTGGAATGTGAAGTCAAGTGGGCCTTAGAAAGCATTACTACGAACAAAGCTAGTGGAGGTGATGGAATTCCAGTGGAGCTATTTCAAATCCTGAAAGATGATGCTGTGAAAGTGCTGCACTCAATATGCCAGCAAATTTGGAAAACTCAGCAGTGGCCACCAGACTGGAAAAGGTCAGTTTTCATTCCAATCCCAAGAAAGGCAATGCCAAAGAATGCTCAAACTACCGCACAATTGTGCTCATCTCACACGCTAGTAAAGTAATGCTCAAAATTCTCCAGGCCAGGCTTCAGCAATATGTGAACCATGAACTTCCAGATATTCAAACTGGTTTTAGAAGAGGCAGAGGAACCAGAGATCAAATTGCCAACATCTGCTGGATCATCAAAAAGGCAAGAGAGTTCCAGAAAAATATCTGTTTCTGCTTTATTGACTATGCCAAAGCCTTTGACTTGTGTGGATCACAATAAACTGTGGAAAATTCTGAAAAAGATGGGAATACCAGACCACCTGACCTGCCTCTTGAGAAACCTACATGCAGGTCAGGAAGCAACAGTTAGAACTGGACATGGAACAACAGACTGGTTCCTAATAGGAAAAGGAGTACGTCAAGGCTGTATATTGTCACCCTGCTTATTTAACTTATATGCAGAGTACATCATGAGAAATGCTGGGCTGGAAGAAGCACAAGCTGGAATCAAGATTGCCGGGAGAAATATCAATAACCTCAGATATGCAGATGACACCACCCTTATGGCAGAAAGTGAAGAGGAACTAAAAAGGTTCTTGATGAAAGTGAAAGTAGAGAGTGAAAAATTTTACCCTCAGCTGGATCTAATTAGCTTTGGGGGTGGTGGCGGGGGAGGGGGAGGTCTTTTTACAGAGGGCTGACAGGAATGTTTATCATTTCAGAACGAGGCACTGGCTCTCTCCCTCCTGCCCTCGGGCTCGCCTCCTGTCGGACGCTTATCTGTGAAGCCCTGCCCAGCCAGGCTCAGAGGACGCTCACGGCTGGGGCGGAGCCCAGACTCTCCCTTAGGAGCGAGACAGGGATGCAGTCAACACCTGGAAAGAGGCCAAATGGACGCCTGGAGCAGCTGCTCAGAAGGTCACAAGTCAGGTAGCTTGACGGGGTTATCATCTGAGGAAAGGTTCTGCAAAGCATTTGCAGGAAATCTGTACCCAGAGCGTGTGGAATCAATCTGTTAACTTTAAAAAATGCACAACGTTAGAGTTGTGAGTTAAATTTTATTGGGGGCAAAATAAGGACGACAGCCCAGGAGACAGCACCTCAGATAGCCCCGAGAGACTACTCCAAAGAGGCCGGGGGAAAGGTCAGTATGTGATTTTTGGCGAAGAGGGGGAATACATGCAGTCAAGCACATATTTTCCAGAAGATTTCTGCTAGTCTCAGGAAGCCTTAGCCAGTCATGAGGAAATGTCGTCACCATGGATTTTAGTGCTTTTCTAGATATGGAGAGATGGAAGAATTGGGCTCATAAAGTCCTATCCTGAAAAATATCTAAAGACGACCTGAAGGCCTGTCCTGCATTTTCCCTCCTGAGCACAGAGCGCCTCACTTCTGCTTTCCACCCTGAACTCCTTTCAGGGTGTATGGAAGGTCAGCAGCTGCGGCAGCACACGGCTCCATCCTAGTAGAGGCAGATGGGCAGATGGCAAGTGCCAATTAGTCACTGACAAGCCCAAGGCGCCGGCTCACTCTGCCTGTGTCTGCCTCAGCCCTGGATGAGGGGATTGTGCCCTCCCAGGAGAGGCTCTGGAAACGAATACAGCAGCCCCCATCTGAGACCCCCAGACAATCATGTTCCAGGAGTGGCAAGGACACCCCATCCCGAATACACCTAATGTGCACACCCCCAAACTACAGCAAGTGTCGTGATGTGCTGCTTACCTGTCCACACTCTGGTTCAGACTGTGTGGGTCCGAGTCTTGGCTTTGCTGGTTATGAGCTGTGTGACTCTGGGCAAGTTTTCTCTGTGCCTCAGTTTCCCCATATACAAATAGGCTGATAACTGTGTCTATTTCTTAGGGGAGCTGTGATAACTAGATGAGTTTATCTATAGACTGCAAGAAGATCAAACCAGTCCATCCTAAAGGAGATCAACCCTGAATATTCACTGGAAGGATGGATGCTAAAGCTGAAGCTCCAATACTTTGGCCACCTGATGTGAGCAGCCTACTCACTCCAGTGAGACCCTGATGCTGGGAAACACTGAAGGCAAAAGAAGTGGGCAGCAGAGGATGAGATGGTTAGACAGATCATTGGCTCAATGGACATGAGTTTGAGCAAACTCTGGGAGATGCTGAAGGACAGGGAAGCCTGGAGTGCTGCAGTCCATGGGGTCACAGAGTCAGACACAACTTAGCAACTAAACAACTATCTATGTAAAGATTTTAGGATAGTGCCTGGCCTTTAGCAAGCAGGTATTACGATGATACTTTTCTCCTGGTTCTAGTTCAACTGCCGGTCTCCTGCCTGGACCGTCACACATCTGTTTTCCATGCTACATGTCCACCTTCGGCAGCACCCTCTCTATACCCAACTGAGGCTGACCTGGCTCCTGGGCTCAAGTGATTTACACCCACATGAACCCCCACTCTGCTGTTATGATCCTTTCCATCACTAACGCACTGGAGAACCACCAGTGAGGCCTGCACCTGAGTGTGAAGCAGCTCCGTTAAGCCAACCCCCTTGCATGGTGAGAAGGAGACCACGTTTTAGGTATAACCACTGATCAATTCTCCTACCCCGCCCCTCTAGTCTGCTGTTTCACCCACCGTGAGGTCTCAGAGGCCTTACATTCTTTCCAGGGGGAGGTGGGCGTGCTTGGGTCACTGTAGACAAAGACGTTCTGTCTCAGTTCTTCGCACTCATCTTTCAGGCCCAGCTCAAATGTCATCTCTTTGGTGTGGCTTTCCCCAGTTCCCACTGGGGAACTCAGAACTCTCACTTTACAAATTGCTTGAGAATTGTGATCTCAGACAAGTTCCCTTCCTCCGCCACCTCAGTTTGCTCATGTGTGAAATGAATGACACCATTTCCAAATGAACCTTCCAGTACATGGGGAAGATCCATTATGAGCCAGTGGATGTAAAGGCCCAGGTGCCTCCCTTGGCCCTCCATGCCAGGCAGAGGAGATGGGGAGATACCTGAGTGAGCTGACTGCCCTGCTGTCTACAGAGCTGATAAAACCAAGCCCTTTCCTGGAATGCCCTTCCCTTGTTCTCCACACATGGAATTCCTATTCAGCCTTCAAGGACCAGCTCAAATGTCATCCCTCCGGTGAAGCATTCCTGCTGCCCTCAAGAAAAACAAATTTCCTCTCCCTTTCACTCCTGTAATCCTTTGTCCCTATTAAATCTCTTGTTGCTGTTTAACTTTTATCATATTCAACTTATAGGTCAAGAATTGTATTTTGTTCTTTGGAGATAACTTCACAGCGTGTAACATGATGCCCAGGAGCTCCAGAAATGCTCATTAATTCATATTTCTGGATTCTGGAGTGGACCCTGGAGGAAAACTCTACCATCACCGTGTGTGTGTGTGTGTGTGTGTGTGTGTGTGTGTGTGTGTGTGTGTTAGTTGCTCAGTCATGTCCGACTCTTTGCAACCCATGGACTGTAGCCCGCCAGAGTCCTCTGTCCATGGAATTCTCCAGGCAAGAATACTGGAGTGGGTTGCCATTTCCTTCTCCACTACCATCACCAGTTTGTTTGTTTGCTCAGTTGCTAAGTCGAGTCTGACTCTTTGTGATCCCATGGACTGCTGCACACCAGGCTTCTCTGTCCTTCACCACCTCTTGGAGCTTGCTCAAACTCATGTCCATTGAGTTGGTGATGCCTTCCAACCATTTCATCCTCTGTTGCCCCCTTCTCCTCCTGCCTTCCATCTTTCCCAGCATCAGGGTCTTTTCCAATGAGTTGGCTCTTCAGACCAGGTGCCCAAACTATTGGAGCTTCAGCTTCAGCATCAGTCCTCCCAGTGAATATTCAGGGTTGGTTTCCTTTAGGATGGACTGGCTGGCTCTCCTTGCGGTCCAAGTCTTCTCTAGCAGCACAGCTCAAAAGCATCACTAGTCTGATACTAGTTTATCTGAAGCCAACAGCTGAATTCACAGTCTAGTCCACTAGAGCCTGGGGAGAAGGGCTCCCAGACAGCTGGGGAGTGGGAGGGGGAGTGGGCTGGCCGTGTGTTTCTGTACAATCTCAGCTGCAAGGCTTAAAGGTTAAAGGACCATTTCAGCAAACAGTAAATCTGGAAGCACCAGATCTTGTCTGTAATTACACATTAGTTCATTACATGTTCAATGACTCAATTTTCTTCGCCAACATTGAAAAACACAGACGTGTAACATAACTCTGCACATATCAGTCCTGCCTTCCTCCTACAGTAGTTGCTGAAGGAAACAGCACGGATGCCAGGAACCCGGACACATTATCACATTTCACCTTCACAATGATTATTTCAGGTAGGCAGCCTTATTGCCTTTGGTTGATAAATGTGGATATTAAAGCTGAGAGAGGTTAAGAAACTTGCCTAAGGGTCAGGGAGAAGAAACCACAGAGCTCATTGTGAAGACCTAGCTCTTTTTCTCACTCAGTAGCCAACACTGTCCCATCAGAGTGTCAATTACTGGCCAAATGGATCTGATGCGTTTCCAGCTCCCTCTAGAAACTTGTGTCCCAGTACAGGAGGTTGGAGAAGGCAATGGCAACCCACTCCAGTACTCTTGCCTGGAAATTCCCATGGACGGAGGAGCCTGGTAGGCTGCAGTCCATGGGGTCACTAAGAGTCGGGCACGACTAAGCAACTTCACTTTCACTTTTCACTTTCATGCACTGGAGAAGGAAATGGCAACCCAATCCAGTATTCTTGCCTGGAGAATCCCAGGGACAGAGGAGCCTAGTGGGCTGCTGTCTATGGGGTCGCACAGAGTCGGACACCACTGAAGCAACTTAGCAGCAGCAGCAGCAGCAACAGGAGGTTGGTGGCTTCTCAGATGACTCAGTGGTAAGGAACCCACCCGCCAATGCAGGAGATGTGGTTTGACCCCTGAGTTGGGAAGATCCTCTGAAGAAGGACATGGCAATCCACTCCAGTATTCTTACCTGGAGAATCCCATGGACAGAGGAGCCCGGTGGGCTACAGTCCATGGAGTCTCAAAAGAGTTGGTCATGACTTAGTTACTATACAACAGAGGAGGCTGGTACACAAATAATTAAAAATATAATGCACCAAAAGTAAAACTATGGAATAGAAATACGTGTCATGGACTGGGGTATGGGGGGTGGGGGGTGGCGGGCGTGGAGGCTAAGAAGGGTTCAGGCTGGGGCAGATCAGGGAGGGTTTCCCTGATCAGATCAAAGAAGCTGACTCTTGGAAGATGGGGATAACCTGCGTTTTGCTGGGTAGAGAATGAGGAAAGGAGAGAGGGCAGGAATCTGAGGCAGAGGGGACGGCATGGGCAAAGGCTTGCAGAGAATGCCAGACATGCTTGGGGAAGGAGACTAGACCAGGGTAGCCAGAACATGGGATTTCTGAGGACGAGCTGGGCTGTGCCAGGCTCAGTTTTGTCAAAATGTTGGCCCTTGCTCCTTTCAGCCCCAGGCAGCTGCTGATAGCCGCAGAGGAGGGCAACGACGCTGGTGCAGTGTTAAAGAGTCTGCCAGCTAATGCAGGAGATGTGAGAGATGCAAGTTCGATCCTGGGTTGGGAAGATCCCCTGGAGTAGACAATGGCCACCCACTCCAGTATTCTTGCCTGGGAAATCCCATGACAGGAGCTTGGTGGGTTACAGGCCACGGGGTTGCAAAGAGTCAGACACTGTGTGCTCAGGCACACAGAGCACAGCACACAGGCTGTGTGAGGAGGGAGGCTCTGCAAGGAACCAGGAGGTATTAAACAGGGTCCTGCATCCTTTAGAAATGTGCCATCAGCTCCCACAGTCTCGGTCAGTATTGGTTTCAGGGATGACTCTCTTTCCCGTTGAAAGAGACAGGCTGAAGACCAGATCAGCTCTGGAGTCTGGGTGCACTGTCCCCTGCCCCCAGGATGGCAGAAACACAGCTGCTCTGCGTGATGAGGTCAAATATGCTGCAGCAGGTGGACAAGCCCACCCAGAGGAAGTGGGACACGCTGCCCTCTACCAAGGGTAACACTGGGAACTCCCCGGGCCTGCAGTGCTCATTCCAAATGCTGGCTTCAGAACTGGAATACTGCTTATCCAAATTAACGAAGATGTTCTAGATCCATGATGACATGTTCCTGACACAGTGCATGATTTATAACACAGATTTATGAATTCTATGTAAATGTAAATTACACATCTGTGCACAGTATTCTAACACAGGCTGAAACAATGTCCCACGACACATAATAAACTCAGGAGCTCTTTAATCATCAGTGCTAGAACTATGTGTTGACAATTACCTTGCACTGAGCACTTTGTGAAAATCCTTCCATTTTTCCTGTATCATTTTTTAAAAATATATATGCTGAACTCACCATGAAAAAAACAAACAGGTGATCTCTTTAGAAAATGTCCCCCAAATTCTTTGGCTCTGAAAGAAAATGCCGTGCCAGATTTTTGCCGAATAAAGCAACATTTTGAGTGGAATCTGGGTCGAGCCCAAATAAAGGAATGCTGCTTCTTTGAATCAGCAAAAGAATTCAGTCTCTGGTATCTAGCACTCCATTATTCATTGACCCAAATTAGCAGGAGAGCTGTCTGCACTTTGGAGATGACTGGGAAAGTGGGGTCTGGAAGGGGAGAGGGAAGGAGCTGGTGGGTAGATAAAGGAGAGAAAAACAAGCTGAAATACCTCCCTGGCCAACTCTGAACAACATGTTGGGTGTTTCTTATTTGGAGGTGGAGAGGCTCCGAGGTCCCCTTGCTAGACACTGTCTCAGCTCACCTCTCTGGACATGGGCTCATTTCCCAGAGCAAAAGCTCAAAACAAATGTCGTGCTGGGCTGCTTCCTCCCAGGAAGCCCCTCCAGGGTCCCAGCATGCAAGGCCAGAGGGAAGACTGATTTCCCGGCCAGGAGACAGCCCCTCCCCGAGCCCTGGCCCCAGGCCGCTCACCGGGGTCTGCGGAAGGTCAGGCCGTAGTGCTGGCAGGCCAGCCCCACGGTGGGCGTGTACACGATGGGCAGGAACTTCTCCACATCTGAGGTCAGCACGCGGTAGAAGAGCTTCTCGTTCCGGTCCTGGAGCGTCATGAGGATGATGTACCTTGGGAGAAGTGGCAAGAACCAAGCTGATGACATGAACATCCCACATGGTAGCACGGACGGCCCTCAATGTAGAAACCCAGGGCTCCCTGGGCACCTTCACGGGCAAATCACCCATCTCCTCTAAGCATGAGTCTCATCATCTAGGAAATGTGGAGAATATGACCTGCATTATGGTGTCCATGGGGTCACCCAGAGTCGGACATGACTGAGTGACTAACAACAACAGCAACAATGGCCCTTATTATTACACGATGTAGGTGCCATTCCCAACGGTTTCACAACTGATTTGACATGGGGAACATGCCTCCCAATGACTTGTATGTGTGCTTAGTTGCTCAGTCATGTCCAGCTCTTTGCGACCCCATGCACTGTAGCCTGCCAGGCTCTTCTGTTTATGGAATTCTCCAGGCAAGAATTCTGGAGTGGGTTGCCATTATCTTCTCCAGGGGATCTTCCGGACCCAGGGATCGAACCCATGTTTCCTATATTGCATGGGGATTCTTTACTGTCTGAGTCACCAGGGAAGGCCCCAGTGACTTGTAAGGTGGGTAATTCTGGTCATTTTATTTTTTTCATTGTGATATAATTGCTATCTGGCCATTTTAGAGACAAGCCACAGAGAAATGAAATAATTCACCAAGAGATCTGAACTCCAGAATCTGTGCTCTCAGCCATGATGCAAGATGGCTAGTTAGGTTATAATTATGTGGACAGTAATGAATGACAGCAGAATAACAGCATTCTGGGGCTGGGGGAAGGTTGGGAAAAATGCTAGGCGGACCAGTGATATATGAACTGGTCCTTCCTGTCACACAGGCCTGGTTCCTGTCACAAGTAGAGTTCACAAGTG
Organism: Tragelaphus eurycerus; assembly: GCA_935064755.1. NCBI lineage: Eukaryota > Metazoa > Chordata > Mammalia > Artiodactyla > Bovidae > Tragelaphus > Tragelaphus eurycerus. The sequence continues at coordinate 18,855,634 of CAKXYN010000043.1, forward strand.
TTTGAGCACCAAGTGATCTCAGGAAGCATGTTGCAAACATGCCTACTTCCTGAAGCCTGAAATCAGTAAGCCAGGAAAAGGGCCTTTCATTCACACTTCACACAGAACAGTCTGGAAGAAAAAAACTTAGGGACTGAAATTCCCAGTAAGGTGTGAAATTGAAAGTGTTCGTTGCTCAGTCGTGTCTGAGTCTTTGCCTCTGTCCATGGGATTCTCCAGACAAGAATACTGGAGTGGGTTGCCATGCCCTCCTCCAGGGAATCATCCTGACCCAGGGCCTGAACGTGCATCTCCTGCAGCTCCTGCGCTGGGGGTGGTTTCTTTACAGCCGAGCCACTGGGGTAGCCCAATGAGGTGTAAGTGGCAGCTGATATCACAACCTTTCAGTTTTGGAGAGATAATGAGGGCGCATGAGGCCCTGGCATGGAGTGGGGTGACAAAAATGATCTGGCAGGGGAATGATCCCCGGGCGAGGTGTCAGGTTCCTGGGTGTGAATCTCAGCTCTGCTGTTCACAAGCTGTGTGACCTTGAGGAAGTCTTGTAACTTCTTGGGGCTTCAGCTTCTTCTTCCTCACCAAAGGCACTGGTCCGTTACTGTGCTCTAGGAGGCACTTTCAGGAAAGGGGGATTTATGCTTGGAATAGTCAAGATCTTAGCTCATTACGAGTGTAACAATTCCCTTACTCAGTGGCCACTATCATATCTCTTCTCAATTCCACATTCAGAGTCAAGTTGACAAGCTGAAATTGACCTTGATGGGAGTATCTGCATCATGAAATTGGCAAATGCTTTAAATCCTCACCCCCTGGCCCCAGAACCGGTCCTTAAACACTTAGCTGCACGCCACTGTCTTTACCCATAAGCTGGGGAGCCTCCTTAACCTTTCTCCCTAAGCACCTGCTGGAATGAGGGGCTCCTGTAATGAATGGGTCAGAGAGGTCCTCAGGAGCAAGCCCCCTCGAGCTGACAGGATCAGGCACATCCATTGCCCCCAGGTCTTCCCAGGCATGTGGGTGAGGCCCATCTTGCTGGAAAGAACTGGAAAGGGGAGGATTCTGGAGTTCGATTTTTAGGGTTTATTATCTTTAGGAAGGCGAATTTCATTTTGGACTAAGGAACTTTTGCTCTTAAGTGACAGAATGAGGATCTGAGCTCAGGCTAGTTTTGTAGCCACTAAGCTTCAATATCTCTTAGCTATGGTGTAGCGGAGAGGTTCAAAGCACAGACTCTGGAGCTAACTGCGTTCAAATCCTGGCTGTGCCAAAATTCACAGCCACGAGACCTGCCAGGTCACTACCTTCTTTAGTAAGATGGGTAAAGCTGACCCTGTGAATACCACTGACTCTTCCTGTAGACGTTCCCACCAGGAGAAACCAGAGGGGAGGTGGGGCTCTCCCTAAACCTCCAACGGATGGCATCCCAGGTCCGCCCAAGGTGACCCTGTCCATTTCCCCTCTGCTCCACCACGTTCCTTTTATTCCAGGAACCTTAACCCATCTGTCCCTATATTTTTTACTATAGATTAAATTTTTTTTTTTTTACTTGGAGGATAATTGCTTTACAATGTTGTATTGGTGTCTGCTGTATGGAGTGAATCAGCCAGAAGTACACACAGGTCTTCTCCCCCTCAAACCTCCCTCCCACCCCCAGCCCCATCCCGCGCCTCTAGGCTGTCACAGGGCACTGGGTTGAGCTCTTCCCACTGGCTGTCTATTTTATGTACGGTAATGGATGTTTCAGTGCTACTCTCTCAATTTGTCCCGCCCTCCCCTTCCCCTGCTGTGTCCACAGTTCTCTACGTGTGTGCGTGCTCAGTTGTGTCTGGCTCTTTGCGTATAGGCCTACATTTTTGCTCCCTTCCTTCCCATTGAGTGAAATCCTTCTGGGAATCCCACTGCTGAATGCTGAAGTCCATTAGTACTTCCACTGGTACTACTGGTGCTTCCTGGGCTGACTCTGATTTCATCACTTCTGGAAGGCCCAACCAGAGATCCCCCTGGTTGGAGTTCAGGCAACCTTCTCAGTCCTCCCAGGACACACGGACCATGGCTCGATCACAGCAAGCCCTGTCCCTCAGGGAGACCATCACTCTGTAGAAGGCAAGGCTGGGTCTGGGCTCTCTCTCAGGGCTCTCAGCCTTTCCTAGCTAGACAGTGTCCAGAAGACCATCTGAGGACCAGAGCTGAGCCCGGCGCCTGGGTGAGAGAACACGTCTGGCACTCACTTGTCCAGGTCACTCTGCTGCCGCTCGTAGTATCTCATGACCCGGAGGAGCTGGACGTCCTGGCTCAGGAAGCAGGGGGGGATGAGGCCGTGGATCCCAAGCTGCAGCCTTTCTTCAAGTGTAAAGGCCATGCCCTGGGGAGCACAGGAAAGAAATGCATGCACATAAGTGGGTGTGCAGGAAACCTAGGAGCAGCAGAGGTCCCATCCCCAGACCAGCCACAGGCACTGAGACTCAGCAGCGAGGGCCCCGGGCGCAGAGCCCACCGCTGCCTTTTAAGTAGCCAGGCCATCCTGCATCAGTCATTTTAGCTCTTGTGGAGTCTACCTTCCTCTTAGAAAAACATGGAAAATATGTATATTGCCAGGGTTTTTCAGTTTATACTTCTTTTTAAAAATGTATTTTCTTTTTAGAACAGTTTTATTTTTTTTTAACATTTATTTATTTTTTGTTATTCATTTGGCCGCACTGGATCTTAGTTGCAGCGTGTGGGATTCAGTTCCCCGACCAGGGATTGAACCCAGGGCCCCTGCATTGGGGGAGCATAGACCTTTGCCACTGGATCTACAGGGAAGTCCCCAGAACAGTTTTAGATTTATAGAAAAATTGACAAGATCGTACCGGGTTCCCTTATATGTCCTCATCCAGTTTGCCCTGTTAGTAAATATCTTCCATCCCTTTGGTATATTTGTTAGAATTAATGAATCAACAATGACAGATTATTATTAAATAAAGTCCCTGGTTTATTCAGATTTCCTAGTTTTTTTTCCCCACCTGTTTCTTTTTTCATTGTTCTTTTAGGGTCCCATCCAGGGCCCCACATTCCATGTAGCCATCAGGTCGCCTAAGGCTCCTCTCGGCTCTGACAGTTTCTTGGGCCCTCCTTGGTTTTGATGACCTTGGAGTGTCTTGAGGAGGACTGGTCAGGTATCTTGTACACTCTCCCTCCACTGGAATTTGTGTCTTGCTTCTCTCATGACAGAAGTGGGCTAGTGGGTTTTGAGGAGGAAGACCACAGAGGTAAAGTGCCGTTTTTATCACATCAGGTCAAGGCACATATGAGCAACACAACTTATCATTGTTGCTGTTGACCGAGATCACGTGGCTGAAGAAGTGCTTGCCAGGTCCCTCCACTGTGAAGTTACGCCTGGCCTGGACTTCTACAAAGGAGATTTGTCTCTTCTCCCTCACTTATTCATTTATTCAGTCATTTATTTATATTGGAATGAACTCATGGCTATTTGTTTTATGCTCTGGGTTATAATCCACTACTGTCTTATTTTTTTGCTCAAACTGTTCCAGTTTGGGCCATCGAAAACTCTTTTAGCTGGCTCTGTATCCCTCGAGGGGCTTCCCAGGTGGCTCTCGTGGTAAAGAACCCAGCTGCCAATGCAGGAGACAAAAAGAGACAGGAGTTCAGTCTCTGGGTTGGGAAGATTCCCCTGGAGGAAGGCATGGCAATCCACTCCAGTATTCTTGCCTGGAGAATCCCACGGACAGAGGAGCCTGGTGAGCTATAGTCCACGGGGTCGCAAAGAGTCAGACATGACTGAAGCGACTGCGCATGCATGGTAAGATTACATTTAGCTTTTTAAGAAACTGCCAAACTGTTTTCTAAAGTGGCTGTAAAACTTTGCACTCCCACCAGCAATGAATGAGGTTCTGTTGTTCCACCTCCTCTCCAGCAATTGGTGTTGTCAGTTTTAAAAATTTTAGTCTTTGTAATAGACATGTGTGTGTTAGTCACTCAGTTGTGTCTGACTCTTTGAGACCCCATGGGATGTAGCCCACTGTATGTAGTGGTATGTTATTATTGCTTGAATTTGTAACTCCCTATTGACATAGGATGGTGAACAATTTTTGTTCATATGCTCATTTTTCACCTGTACATCTTCTTAGAGAGGTACTGTTAAAAAATTCTTGCCTTTTTTACTCTTTTTTTCTTATTATTTAGTTTTAATAGTTCTTAGGTCTGCAGTTTTAATGCAATCCCTATCAAAATTTGAATGGCCTCTTTTGCAGAAATAGGAAAGCCAATTTTCAAATTCATATGGAGTAGCAAGGCACCCTGAGCAACCAAAACCATTTTTTTTATAAAACTACAGTAATCAAAACAGTGTGGTATTGGCATAAGTACATACAGATCAATAGAAAAGAATCAAGAATTCAGAAATAAATCCATACATCTATGAAAACTGGTTTTTGACAAGGATGCCAATTCCATTCGATGGAGAGAGAATAATGTCTTCAAGAACAGATGCTGGGACAACTGGATTGCCATGTGCAGAAGAATTCAAGGGGATTCCTACTTCACACCAAAACAAAAATTAATTCAAATGGATCAACAGCCTAAATGTAAGAACTAAAATCATAAAACTCCTACAGAAAACACAGGGGTAAATCTTAATGACCTTGGGTTTGACTACGGATTCTTAGATATGCACCAAACCAACAGCAATAAAGAAAAAATTAGATAAACTGATCCATCTAAAAACTTTTGTGCATAAAGGAACACTGCCAAGGAAGGGAAAAGACAGCCTACAAAATGAGAGAAAATATTTGGAAATCACAGGTCTAATAATGGCTTAATATTCAGAATCTATAATTTCTACAACACACAACAAAAAGAAAAGCAACCCAAGTAAAAAATGGGCAAATGACTTAGATATTTCTTCAAGGAAGATATACAAATAGCCAATAGCACTTTAAAAAATATACAGCATCATTAATCATGGTTGGCTAGTTGCTAAGCAGCCCCACAAACTGCAGCCTGCCAGGCTCCTCTCCATGGGATTTCCCAGGCAAGAATACTACAGTGGGTTGTCATTTCCTTCTCTAGGGGCTCTTCCCCACCCAGGGAAGGAACTCACATTTCCTGCATTGGAAGGTGGATTCTTTACAACTGAGCCACTTGGGAAGCCTATCATTAGTCATTGTGTGTATGTTAGTCGCTCAGTCATGTCTGACTCTTTGTGACCCCATGGACTGTAGCCCGCCAGGCTCTTCTGTCCATGGGATTTTCCAGGCAAGGATACTGGAATGGCTTGCCCTGCCCTCCTCCAGGGGATTCTCCTGACCCAGGGATCAAACCCCGGCCTCCTGCATTGCAGGCGGATGCTTTACTGTCTGAGCTAATAGGGAAGCCTATTAGCCATCAGGGAAAATAAAATCAAAACTACACTGAGATAACCATTTCACACCCACTATGATGGCTGTAATGAAAAAAGTAAATAACAAGTGTTGGTGAAGATGTGGAGAAACTGAAACTCTTGTACATTACTGGTAGGAATGTAAAGTGTTGCAGCCTCTATGGGAAAATGATTTCGAATTTCTTCGAAAAGCTAAGCACAGAATTACCATATGACCCCAAAAATTCCATTACAGAAACTGAAAGCAAGGACTTAGACAGATGTTCACTGCAGTATTATTCATCACAGCCAAAAAGTGGAATCAACAGAGGTGTCCACCAACACATGAATGGATAAACAAAATGTGTATACGTTCAATGAAAAGTATTCAAACATAAAAAGGAATGAAGTTCTCATACATACTACTTCATGGATGAACCTTGAAAACATTATGCTAAATGAAATAAGCCAGATACAAGAGGACAAATATTATACGATTCCAGGTACAGGAAATATCTAGAATAGACAAATTCATCACGACAGAAAGTAGATTAGAGATTACTAAAGGCTGGGCTGTGGGGAAGCCGTGGGTGAGTTATTACTTAATGGTAACAGAGTTTCTACTTAGGGCAATGAAAAAGTTTTGGAAATGGATAGTAATGATGGTTGCACAACATTATGAATGTACTTAACTGTACACTTAAAAATGGTTTAACCAAATTTTTTTTAATATATATATACTTGACCACAACTTAAAAAGTTAAAACCAGATTATCTCTAAAAACCACTGAGCTGTATTCTTAAAATGAGTGAATTGTATGGTATGTGAATTGTAACTCAATAAAGCTGTTTTAAAAGAATTCTTTGCATATTTTGGATACAAGTCCTGCATCAGATGTGTGTTTTGTAAATATTTCTTCCAAGTCTGTGGCTTATCTTTTCATCGTCTAACCAGTGTCCTTCACAGAATGGCCCTTTCTGGTTTGGCCTCCAGCAGGGAGACAACGGGGGTAAGTAAGACGTCATGGAATCTGCTCCCTGGCCCAGTTAAACCCTCTGGAGACGGTGTCTGCTGACAGAAGCTGCAGGAACTGTTCTCGTAAGGGATATTGGGGGATATGAGCAGTCCAACTTCCCTGCCTTTATCCTGAAATGATGAAGAGCAACAGCCTGTGGGAAAAAAGACACCTCTTCCATGTAGAACTCTGGGTGACTCTGCTGAATGAGGGCTGCCCTAGAACTGCCTAGAAACCAGTGTAGGTGCCCTCAACCTTCTTACCCTGGCAGTGGCCGAAGGGGTCAGCCCCAGAGTGGCTCCATGGTGGCGGACATTAACAAGGAAGGGACCAGAATCCCCAAGCAGGGACGACTGTGTAGGGGACCGAGAACAGTCCTTAATTAGCTAAATCAGTAATTAATACTGCTAGTCAAGGCTATGGTTTTTCCTATGGTCATGTATGAATGTGAGAGTTGGACTGTGAAGAAAGCTGAGCACCGAAGAATTGATGCTTTTGAACTGTGGTGTTAGAGAAGACTCTTGAGAGTCCCTTGGACTGCAAGGAGATCCAACCAGTCCATTCTGAAGGAGATCAGCCCTGGGATTTCTTTGGAAGGAATGATGCTAAAGCTGAAACTCCAGTACTTTGGCCACCTCCTGCAAAGAGTTGACTCATTGTAAAAGACTCTGATGCTGGGAGGGATTGGGGGCAAGAGGAGAAGGGGACGACAGAGGATGAGATGGCTGGATGGCATCACTGACTCGATGGATGTGAGTCTGAGTGACCTCCGGGAGTTGGTGATGGACAGGGAGGCCTGGTGTGCTGCGATTCATGGGGTGGAAAAGAGTCGGACATGACTGAGTGACTGAACTGAACCGAACCGAACTGATGACCCCCATTATAGTCAAGGCTGATGATACCTGGGGCAACGCGGGTTAAGCCCTCTCTTCATAATGAGCCTCAGGTAATGAAGGTTCCTTGTAGAAGAGAAGGCTGTGTAAGTGATAAGTAAAAACTAACGGATACTTACGGCTGTCTAGCATCCCCAGATTTCCTTGGGGAGGAGGAGCTTGAATGGGTAGGAAGCATCAACTCTTCTCATTTTTCCACCATTTGGAAAACGCCTCATCTACGATGAGTACAAGTGCCTCTTCTTGTTTAGGCATGAAGTTATGTCTGACTCTTTTGTGACCCCACGGACTGTAGCCCGCCAGGCTCCTCTGTCCGTGGGATTTCCCAGGCAAGAATACTGGAGTGGGTTGCCATTTTCTTCTCCAGGGGATCTTCCTGACTCAGGGATCGAACACAGGTCTCCTGCATTGGCAGGCAGGTTCTTTACCACGGAGCCTTTACAGGGGATTTAACTATGACTGTGTGATTCAAGTCTATATACTGATCATCCCACCTAGCTGATGCTATCATCAGTTCTAAGAAAAGGACTAATAAATACCCAATCTCATGCCATCCTTAACAATCACCTTGTGAGGAGGTTTTGTACCCTCTACTGTCCAGAGGATACAACTGAGCACCAGATGTTATTTGATGCTCCTGAAGTTGCATAGCTATTGGCCCATATTTTATCGTTTCTTAAACCAGGATGCATCTTACAACCATTCTGTGTGATAACCTTTTTCCTGATGATTTCTTTGACTAGAGGTAAGTGACAGAACCAAGAGTTGATCACAGGCTGCATTTTTTTTTTTTTAAATTGGGGTGTAGTTACTTTACAATGTTGTGTTAGCTTCTGCTATACAATGAAGTGAACCAGCTATATATGTACACACATCTCCTCCCTCTTGGACGGCTCTCCTGCCCCCACCACCCCACCCCTCTAGGTCACCACAGAACACCAAGCTGAGCTGCCTGTGTTACATAGCAGCTTCCCACTAGCCATCTGTTTCACACATGGCAATGCTGATACATCAGTTCCAACCTCCCAATTCATCCCCTCTCCTTCTGTGTCTCTATTCAGGAGTGGCTGCATCTTTGCCATTTATATAGTGTACACCCTGCCAGGACCTTGGTGAGATGGACCTCAGAAAATGTGAGTTGGGATGGTGCGGGTGAAGGAAGGGTGGAAAAAAAAGAGAAATAGAGGGGAAACGTAAATAAAAGTTAGATTCCTTGGCTATTCCCAATTCCTCTTCGTTTTTGTTTTGTAACTTGGGAATCTCTGAAACTATGAGTTCTGGGCTGCGGTTATGTTTTTATAAAGGAGCAATGATGACTCGGCTTATAAAAATCCTGAGGAATTGTTCCTTCTCTCAGAACTGCTGGAACTGTAAGAAAAACCCATCTTAGGATAGGCTCGGCTCTGAAAACATGACTCATGGCGTTTTGCAAAGCACTCTGGGCACATAAAATTCCCAGTTTTCTTCATCAAAGCCCAAAGTCACCAGTTCACAAATTCCCTGTGCTGGCCATCACCTCTGCAAGCTTGGTATGACACCGAGGTCCCTGTCCTTTTGCAGGAATCATCTCGTACTTTCACTAAACACTATTAGGCAGGTGAGTCTTCACTGGTTTAGTAAAGACTGGAATCGTCTTTCCTTGGACCCAGGATCCCAGGCAGGCCAGGACATTTAATTATGACATCATCTTTTTTAATGACCACTTGGCTTTTAATAACAGCTCGAGTCTCTCTACAGGCTGTTTCTCTTGGCTGACTGCCACCAACTTCTTTGGTATTTCAGGAAAAAGTATGACTGTTTAGCAACTGGTAATTTCAGGGATTAAAAAAAAATACTTCTATAAGCTTCTTTTTACCCCGAAACTAATGTTAAGGCAACCTCAGATTTACAAGTTTGCAGAGAAGAAATCCAGATACTTTAGCTTTACTGTGGCTTCCAAAATAGGACAGGCACAAAATGATTCACTAGGGTGTAAGGGAAAAGTATTAGAACTCTATAAGAGAAAGCACTCAAGCTCTTGGCCTGAATAATTTCCATATTAATAGGGAAATTAATATGGTATTCCATATTAAGGCACACCAGGAGTCCTAAGGTAGGAGTAAGGTTTGTACGGGGAAGGCAATGGCACCCCACCCCAGTGCTTTTGCCTGGAAAATCCCATGGATGGAGGATCCTGGTGGGCTCCAGTCCATGGGGTCGCTAAGAGTCAGACATGACTGAGCGACTTCACTTTCTCTTTTCACTTTTATGCATTGGAGAAGGCAATGGCAACCCACTCCAGTGTTCTTGCCTGGAGAATCCCAGGGACGGGGGAGCCTGGTGGGCTGCCGTCTATGGGGTCACACAGAGTCGGACACAACTGAAGCGACTTAGTAGCAGCAGTAGCAGCAAGGTTTGTACAACATGGAGAAGTTGAGAGTGGCGGGGGGGTGGGGTGGGGATGGGAGGTAGTCCTTAATCCTTCTTACTGCACTGAGAATTTATGGTTTCTGTATGCCTAGTCAAATAAAGTGTTGGGTCATACCATCCAGTTTTTGTTGTTGTTGTTAAAGACTATTTTATTTGATTTTTTGGCTGCGCCGGGTCTTCACTGCTGCATGCAGGGTTTCTCTGGTTCGGTGCTGGGGCTTCTCACTGTGGTGGCTTCTCTTGTGGCTCCAGGTGCACGGGCTTCAGGAGTCACAGCACCTGGGCTTGGCTTTTGGGCTTAGTTGCTTGCGGCATGTAGGATCTTCCTGGACCGGGATTTAACTGGTGTCCCTTGCACCGCAAGGCAGACTCTTAATCACTGGACCACCAAGGAAGCCCCATATCATCAAATTTTAACAAAGTCTTCAAAATAGGACAAGTGGGTTTTGAAAAATGGCTGATTCTCTCAGCAGAAAGTGACCTTGGGGTGTTCAGCTACGACACTCCGGTAGGAATCTACCAGTTGTGACTCTTCTGAAATATTTGAATTGCTACAGAGCCACTTCTCTGACTACTCCCTCCCAGCCAGGTGCCCCTCCCAACCTGCTCTGGCTTCTCCCAGGGAACCTCTGGAACCTCCCCAAGGTCAACAAACAATGGGTTAACGTTTGGCAAAGTGGGTGGCTTTAACATCCCGCTCTAGCAGGAAAGGTCTGGGACTGTTTTGATTGGTCGGTGCCTACGCTGCGGCAGGGTTAAGCTTTCAACCATCACCCCTGACCTTACCTATCTTATCGTCTTCTCTGAATGAGCATCTCTGGCCCAGCTGCTGAATTCCACTGTGGGCTCAACCCAGGACAAAACTTATTGGCATCAGAGACTGGCACTGGAGATAAGACATTTGATTCCAGCATCAAATCCTCTGGAGAAGGGAATGGCAACCCACTCCAGTAATTTTGCCTGGAAAATCCCATGGAAGGAGGAGCCTGGTGGGCTACAGTCGATGGTCACAAGAGTCGGACATGACTTAGCAACTGAGCACCCACACCATCAAGTGGCTTGAAGGCGGTGAGCCTGTCAGGCCGGGCCCCACCCCAGCCTCCTGCTGTCCAGAGACCCAGGCTTCCCAGTGCCCGGCTCCTCAAAAACTAAGCCTTCCCGACAGGAGGGCTCCCTGCCCCTCTTGGCAATCTGCCTATTGCCTCTGGTTCCTGAGTCCTGCTGTACACTTGACACTCTTTTCATTCATTGTTCACACATTTATGAGTTCCTACTTTGTGCCAAGGTGTACCCCGTTAGGCAGCCTGAAAAGAAATGCGCTTCGGGGTTGACCAGCAAAGACACGTGGATTAACGTGTACAGGTGATCCGGGGCCCCCGCCTCACGCAGGACACTTCTCCAACCTAAGAAATGGGATGCGGGCCGTGTCCTGTGCAGTGGGATTCATTGAAATACCGGTGTGAAATGCTCAGCACGGGTACTGGCACACAGGAAGTGCTCAGGGAACATCACATATTCTCATTATTACCACTGTTATCTGTTCATGGGGCAGGGTGACACAAGAGAGTTCAGGAGCGATGCTGGAGACAAGCACTGGAGGGTGGTCGGGAGCTTGTCCAGCAGAGGGGGGCTGAAGGGACGTCACCACATCCAGCGTAATTGCGCCTCCGATGGCTCAGGCCAGGCCAAGCCTCTGCAGCCCCATGAGCTCCCCATGCCAAACTGCCTCCCGCCCCCAGAAGGCATGCTCACTCTGCCCGTCACACTCTCTGGTCCACATTAGGACCCCTGCCCAGCATGCTCTGATGTGCTCCTCTCCCATCTTCTAATCCCCAGTCGAGGCCACCTCCTCCAGGCAGTCTTCCCTGACACTCTACCTCGTTCAGCTCTCGCCTCTCTCTTAGAGTTGGTGCCATACATTTTAGCACATGGGGCATTTCCTGCTTGGTTTCTCGAGCATCAGTTAATTAACAAACGCAGGGTAGTGTGAACTAGACACTTGGAAGCAGCTAATACAGGCTGAAGCACAAAAGTATCATCACCAATAACAAGAGCACCCACCGGGTTAGGGCTGGCACTGAGACAGGCACTTTGTACCGATCGTCTCATTTAATCCCCACTGCAACCCTGAGTTAACAATCCTATGATGTTATCCCCATTTTATGGACTAGAAAACTGAGGCTAGAAAGGTAGTTAGGCAAGGTCACACAGCAGGTGGATGGAAGAACCAGGAGCGGAACCCAGATCCATGTGCTTCCAAAGTTCACACTCTGCTCTGAACTGCTCCTAAGAGTGGCCAGGTTAAACAGTTTGCTGGCTGAGTTGGGCTTCCCTGGTGGCTCAGACAGTAAAGAATCCACCTGCAATGTGGGAGACCTGGGTTCAGTCCCTGGGTTGGGAAGATTCCCTGGAGAAGAGAATGGCTACCCACTCCAGTATTCTTGCCTGGAGAATTCTACAGACAGAAGAGACTGGTGGGCTACAGTCCACGGGGTCACAAAAAGGTGAACACGACTGTGCGACTAACACTTTTGACTCAGCTGACTTGATTTGATTGGAGATGGAATTATTCTGCTTCTCCAAATACAGCCAGTTACCTTAGTGGTTCCGCCACTGCTAAGTGCTCCTGTGTATTAGCACCGGGCACATCAGCCTATGAGAAAAACAGGTGTGTTTGTGCAACTCTGCGATTACGTGCTTGGCCCATGACATACACGGAGCCATGTTTCCTTGGAGCAGCGTTGCTGCTGGAAGGAAGGATTAGCAGACACACATGTGACAGTAAAGGTTTCTGTTCCACCACCATTACATCATGCTTTGGGCTGAAGGCTTTTGCTGTGGCCCGCTTCCTCTACCAATCAGCTGCAACAGCAGAGAGGAGCCACGGCTGGGGGCAGTCAGCTGCGAAACTGTACAATTAAAGCTGATTAGCTATAAGGGGACTGGAAGGCATTTCCTCCTGCTCTTGCATATTTTTTCATGAGTCTTATTTGCTTGGGAGTTTTATGAGGGTGATGTGGATTCCCACTGGCGATAGGAAGTGAGGTTACTGTGGCTGCTGCTCTCTGACTGAACCCCAGGTTTATGAAGGCCCCTGGGCATTTCTTTGAGATGGATATTTGGGGGGCTTCAGAAGCACAAGCATCGGGAAGTCTTAGCAGACACAGACCTGAGAATGGCCTTCCTCCCAGACACGCTTCTGTGAACAGGGGCAAAATCACAGATCCAGAAACAGACTGTAAATGCCCAAAAGGAGAGTGGAAGATACATTGGTCCTGAGCGCTGAGAATGAACCCTGAAGTTTTGGGCTTGAAGACTGGGCTTTGGTGCCGCAGGCTGAGGCTGCCTGGCTACAAGGTGCACTCAGGGGCACGTCTTGTTCCAGCGGGACCTACAGTTCCGTCTCCCTTCTGTGGGACAACGACCAGGACACAGACGCGCTGCCCTCATACAGCCCATACTGGCGGGGAGACCGAAAGACCAAAGCGCTACAGTAAGGCCCTCCACTCTCCAGCTGTGTGATTCTGGGGGCAGGGACCTCATCTCTCTGAATTTGCTGACACGACTGGATGGTTGTGCCGATCGAGTAAGAACAGTCACGTTAGGATCTCTTTGTAAACTCAAAGATATGGCAGGATCTAGGATTTTGTCCTACCTGAACATGGGAACAGAGGTAGATAGTGGGAAGGCTTATGAATCATTCTGTTGGCAAAATTCCCTGTGGTGGTTTGAATGCTTCATGGCCCTCTCTTCCCAAGAGGTTATTATTTTAAATTTAAATACTATTGCTCTTGGTACCCTGTTGGCCCTCTAACTCAGCTAACCCTCAACAGAGGATTGGCACAGGAAGGTGATGGGCAGGGGAGCCACTGAGGACCAGGGAGTACCACTTCCTTCCTCCAGCAGCACAGTGGCTCCTTGACCCGCCCAACCTGGGAAGACTGGGTCATAACATGAACTATGACCTGGGGGAATAAGACACACACTGAATAGCCATTGTATCAATATATGCATGCCTGGTGCCGGCCGATGCTTGGGTGGGGATGCCAGAGCCGGACGTGAGAGCGACCAAGGACAAGCTCATCTTACAGGGCAGCTGTCCCGCAGATGACTGTTAACCTGCTCCACCCTAGTGTTAACTGAACCCTCCTCCTCTTCCTCCTGGGCCTGGAGCTCAGCTCTGCACCCCATCAGGTGGAGCAGAAGGAGATCATTTCGTCCTGGAGACAGATGACCGATGTGCACACAGGCGATCAGGGGACTCAGTCTCCTCTGTGGCGACAGCGGGAGACAGGAATTATAGGTCCTCAGTCACTTTGGACTGACTTTATAACAACTGTTTATAGTGATGGCTTCTTTAGGTTGTATGAAGTGATTGCATTTCCTTTGTTATATCTGACAATCACAAAACCCCAAAAGAATATCCTGATGACAGCGGTTCCCAAATTTTGCTACCTAGCAGAACCACTAATGCATGCACGCTAAGTCCCTTCAGTCGTGTCTGACTCTTTGTGACACTATGGACTGTAGCCCTCCAGGCTCCTCTGTCCATAGGATTCTCCAGGCAAGAAGACTGGAGTGCTTGCCATGCCCTCCTCTGGGGAATCTTCCTGACCCAGGGATCGAACCTGCATCTCTTATGCCTTCTGCATTGGAAGGCGGGTTCTTTACAACTAGGGCCTCCTGGGAAGCCCCAGAACCACTAAGGGGCTGTTAAATGCTCAGGTCACCTCCCATACCCATTAAGTCAGAATTCTGGGAATGGGAAGTCTGGATGAAGAGTTTTTAAAGGTCCACAGGTTAAGTCCAAGGTACAGCAATAGGGAACCACCACCCTAGAGGTAGGCTATGAAAGTGTTTTGTTCATTTTGTAGACAGTAACTCGGAGGCTAACAGAGTTTAATAACTTACCTAAAATCAAGACCCTAACAACACCTTGGGATAGGACTTGAACCTTGAATTCCACTCCAAATTATTGTCAACTCGTTTACATAATCATTCATTTAACAAGCATGTTTGGAGGACCAGCCACATAGAAGGCACCAGACACACGAGAGACCAAATAGACACAGCCTCTGCTGCCAAGGAGTTTCAGTGTAGTCATCTTTCTAGCCAAACCAGTGGGCTCTGCACCCCTTGATACTTTGGAATCAATTCAGAAGTAGGCAGACTAGTTCAGTGCCTGGCAGGCTGTGGTCTCAGCAAAATAGTGCTAATGGTATTTTTGTTGGAGTTCTGGCCTGTAGTGTGCAGATGACCCAGAACAGGCCATGGAGGAGGGAGATGAGGTTTCGAAGGCACCAGTCCTCAATTCAAATCATGACTCTTCCTCTACCAGCTGTGTGATCCTCAGTAATATTCTTACTGTCTCTGAGCCTCAATTTGCTCATCTACAGAATGAAGATAGTAATTTGTTGTTCTTGTTGTTATTGTTCAGTCACTCAGTCATGTCCAACTCTTTGTGACCCCATGGATTGCAGCACGCCAGGCTTCCCTGTCCTTCACCATCATCTGGAGTTGTTCAAACTCATGTCCATTGAGTCAGTGATGTTATCCTACCATCTCATCCTCTGTCATCCTTTTCTCCTCCTGCCCTCAATCTCTCCCAGCATCCGGGTCTTTTCCAAATAGTCAGCTCTTCACACCAGGTGGCCAAAGTATTGGAGTGTTAGCTTTAGCATCAGTCCTTCCAGGGAATCTTCAGGGTTGATTTCCCTTAGGATTAACTGGTTGGATCTCCTTGCTGTCCAACGTAATCTCAAGAGTTTCTCCAGCACCACGGTTTTCGGAAGCATCAATTCTTTGGTGTTCAGCCTTCTTAATGGTTTAACTCTCACACCTGTACATGACTACTGGAAAAACCATAGCCTTGACTTTGTCAAACAAAGTATCACCTTTGTTAGCAAAGTGATGTCTTTGCTTTTGAAAATAATGTTTAGGTTTGTCATAACTTTTCTTCCAAGGAGCAAGCATCTTTTAATTTCATGGCTGCAGTCACCATCTGCAATGATTTTAGAGCCCAAGAAAATAGTCTGTCACTGTTTTCATTTTTCCCCATCTATTTGCCATGAAGTGATGGGACTGGATGCCATGATCTTAGTTTTTGAATGTTGAGTTTTAAACCAGTTTTTTCACTCTCCTCTTTCACTTTCATCAACAGGCTCTTTAGTTCTTCTTTGCTTTCTGCCATAAGGGTGGTGTCATCTGCATATCTGAGGTTATCGATATTTCTCCCAGCAATCTTGATTCCAGCTTGTGCTTCATCCAGCCTGGCATTTCTCATGATGTACTCTGCATATAAGTTAAATAAACAGGGTGACAATATACAGCCTTGACATACTCCTTTCCCAATTTTGAAGCAGTCTCTTGTTCCATGTCCAGTTCTAACTGTTGCTTCTTCCCTCCATACAGGTTTCTTAGGAGGCAGGTAAGGTGGTCTGGCATTCCCATCTCTTGAAGAATTTTCCAGTTTGTTATGATCCACACAAAGGTTTTAGCATAGACAATGAAGCAGAAGTAGATGTTTTTCTGGAAACCATTGCTTTTTCAATAATTCAATGGATGTTGGCAATTTGATCTCTGGTTCTTCTGCCTTTTCTGAATCCAGCCTGTACATCTGGAAGTTCAGTTCATGTACTGTTGAAGCTTAGCTTGAAGGGTTTTGAGCTTTATTTTGCTAGCATGTGAAATGAGTGCATTTGTGAGGTATTTTAAACATTCTTCGGCACTGCCCTTCTTTGGGACTGGAATGAAAACTGACCTTTTCCAGTCCTGCGGCCACTGCTGAATTTTCCAAATTTGCTAGCATATTGAGTGCAGCACTTTCACAACATCATCTTTTAGGATTTGAATTCCAGCTCAGCTGGAATTCCATCACCTCCACTAGCTTTTTTCATGGTAATGCTTCCTAAGGCCCACTTGACTTCACATTCCAGGATGTCTGGCTCTAGGTGAGTGATCACACCATTGTGGTTATTCAGGTCATTAACACCTTTTCTGTACAGTTCTTCTATGTGCTCTTGCCACCTCTTCTTAATATCTTCTGCCTCTGTTAGGTCCAAACCATTTCTGTCCTTTATTGTGCCCATCTTTTTAGAAAACATTCTCTTTGTATGTCTAATTTTTTTGAAGAAATCTCTAGCCTTTTTTATTTTATTGTTTTCCTCTACTTCTTTGCATTGTTCACTTAAGACTTTCTTATCTCTCCTTGCTATTCTTTGGAACTCTGCATTCAAATGGGTATATCTTTCCTTTTCTCCTTTGCTTTCCACTTCTCTTTTTATCTCAGCTATTTGTAAGACCTCCTCAGACAACCATTTTGCCTTTTTGCATTTCTTTTTCTTGGGGATGGTTTTAGTCACCACTTCTGGGACAATGTCATGAACCTCCATCCACAGTTCAGGTCCTCTACCAGCTCTAATCCCTTAAACCTATTTGTCACTTCCATTGTATACCCATAAGGGATTTTATATCAGAAGATAGCAGTGAGAACTAACTGAAGCCTCTAGCGTGGTGGTCAGCACATCTGAGGTCCTCACACACAGCTGCGGCCAGGTCCCTGCCCGATGCTGAGTGCGGTGGGGAACACAGGGGGCTGGAACCTGGTGCTCCTGAGAGGGCCAGTAACCCAGAGTGTCCGTAGAACGCCTCATCCTATTTACCCTTCTAACCTCTACCATCAGCCCATCCTGTTCAACCTCCTTGGTACTCACCGTTCAGACAGCATTTACTTGCAAGTTAAGGATAAATGTCCAGTAAATTTTCATCAGTGATGGAGACCAAACACAAATCTAAAATTAGTGAGAGAAACTCAAAGGGGACGGGTTCTTGTTGTTCAAGTCCTGCCTGACTCTTTGTGACCGCATATACTGCAGCATGCCGGGTTTCCCTTTGCTTCACTGTCTCCCAGAGTTGACTGGACTGAAGTTTAAATGTTGAGGTACTGGGACTGCTTTCTGAACTGTAGTTCTACTTTTAAATTAGATTTATATCAAAAGAAAGGGAAAGGAAAACGCAGACCATGTGAGTTTCCCTTCTTACCAGAGCTTAGTTTACATCACCCACATTAAACTGTTTCTCTATTCCCTCATGAGATAGAATCTAATCCTTGCACTTAATGAACCTGAGAGGCTCTTTAAAATTTCCTCATTTCATAAACATGATTAGCTCTGGGACCTCTGTGCTGAGGGACTATAGGTGCTTAATCAAATTGCCCTTTTCCATTGGTGATTTCCTAAACGGTAACTGGAATTCTTGCACGTGTGGCTTGGCTGCTATAGAGCGACCCTGAAGGAAGCGATGCTGACATTTGCAGAGGACTTCAGGGGTGACCTTTCCTCCAAATTTCCAAAATAAACAGCTCTATGCCCAAGGCTATATTTAGTGCCATTAGCTACCAGGCTCTTCAGAAACCTATATCCTGTGATAAGTGCAGTTAATATTTAAAGTCTCCTTTAAAGGACCGAGGAAAAGTTTATTCTAAATTTATGCTGATTGACTAAATACACCACTGAATGAGTGACTGGGACATTACTGAGTAGTGTGGAAATTTACTTTGCTTGTATAGATGAATATTAGGTTGGTGAGTCGGCTTATATTTTATAACTTCTATTAAATTAAAAAATATTTTAGTACTGTTTTTTAGTGCCTACTGAAGGAGAGGCTGTTTCGATATTGAATGAACCAATGCACTGTTTGAATTTGATCCTTCTACAACATCCATATGATATATAGTATCTAACCAACGTTATAGAGTTATTAGGCTGTGGAGCTGGAACATGAACCCAGGTCTGTGTTGCCACCAGAGTCCATTCTCGTAATCACTATTTTGCACACACTGTTTCTCATCCTTTGTTCTCATTTTGAACATTCTGCAATAACCTTAGTCAGCCACATTAAAGACAGAGTTTGGAAGGACTTGCAGGGACACATGGGGAAAAGGAGAGGGTGTGACAAATTGAGAAAGTAACATTGACATATAGACACTGCTGCTGCTGCTGCTAAGTTGCTTCAGTCATGTCCGACTCTGTGCGACCCCACAGATGGCAGCCCACCAGGCTCCTCTGTCCATGGGATTTTCCAGGCAAGAGTACTGGAGTGGGGTGCCATTGCCTTCTCCGAGCATATACACTACCATGTGTCAAATGAAAGTGAAAGAGGAGAGTGAAAAGGCTGACTTAAAACTCAACATTCAGAAAACTAAGATCATGGCATCCGGTCCCATTACTCCATGGCAAACAGATGGGGAAACAATGGAAACAGTAAGAGATTTTATTTTGAGGGGCTCCAAAATCACTGCAGATGGTGACTGCAGCTATGAAATTAAAAGATGCTTCCTCCTTAGAAGAAAAGCTATGACCAACCTAGACAGCGTATTAAAAAGCAGAGACATTACTTTGCTGACAAAGGTCCATCCAGTCAAAGCTACAGTTTTTCCAGTAGTCATATATGGATGTGAGAGTTCGACTATAAAGAAAGCTGAGCGTTGAAGAATTGATGCTTTTGAACTGTGGTGTTGGAGAACACTTTTGAGAGTCCCTTGGACTGCAAGGAGATCCAACCAGTCCATTCTAAAGGAGATCAGTCCTGGGTGTTCATTGGAAGGACTGATGCTGAAGCTGAAACTCCAATACTTCGGCCACCTGATGCGAAGAGCTGACTCACTGGAAAAGACCCTGATGCTGGGAAAGATTGAGGGCAGGAGTAGAAAGGGATGACAGAGGATGAGATGGTTGGATGGCATCACCAACTTCATGGACATGAGTTTGAGTAAACTCCGGGAGTTGGTGATGGACAGGGAAGCCTGGAGTGCTGCAGTCCATGGGGTCGCAGAGTCAGACGTGACTGAGTGACAGAACTGAGCTGATGTGTAAAACAAATAACTAAAGAGAGGCTGTTATATAACATAGAGAGCCCAGCCTGGTTCTCTGTGATGACTCAGAGGGGTGGAATGAAGGGCGTGGCACACGAGGATGGGAGGGATGGGATATATGTGGATATGTGTGTGTGTGTGTATATATATATAATATATAATTATATAGCTATGATTGATTCACCTTGTACGGCAGAAACCAACAAACACCATAAAGCAATTATCCTCCAGTTAAAAAAAAAAGACTGAGTTTGATCAGTCTACTGAAGTGAGAGTTTCCTGGCTGGCGGTATCCCCCAGTCAGACCCCAGGGTATTACCTTTAACACTTTTCTCTGGAGAGAAAAGGGCAAAACATTCAACAATATTTAGTGTTCTGTTCCCAAAGGTGGGGGAATGACAAGGGCTGAAAACAGAAGGGAAATACTCTCCCCAGGAGAAGTAAATATGGCTGTCCTTATCAAACAATCCAACTCTGGCTTTGAAATCAACTTAATAGAGAACAAGCAGTATTTAAAAAATGACATAGATTTGTGTAGAACATACCAGGCTGCATCACATTTAGCAAGGACAAGAACTGTTTTGTAAACACTTGCTTAGTTTCAAGAGTATGTGTGTGCACGCATGTGCTCACGTGTATGTGTCAGGGTACTGACCTGTGATGTAAAGTGTATTTGTAACCAAAGGTTGTAGGGTAAACATCTTGAGAAACACTGTAGCGTAGGATAATGATCATGCGTGATGGAGGCTAAGACTGCCAAAGTCTGATTCTCAACGAGATGCCCAGCCTGAGGCCATCACCTCACTTTTCAAGGTTCAGGTTCCTTGTCTATAAAACCGGGCTGATAACAGAATCCACTTGGTAATTTGTGCCCCATGTCACAGAGTGTCTGATGCTTAGTAAGGACTCACTAAGTAAATATCAGCTATCAATATTTTAAATAAAAGAGCCTGGGTGTTAATTTGGTGGCAAAACAATGTTTTGCATAAGGTCTCCAGAATCATTTTCATTCCAGATGCAGCCCTCCATCAGCTTCCTGGGCATCCCCTCTACAAGTCTCCTGGACCAGTCAAACACCACACGCTACTAATCAAGCTCATCTTCCAGGCCAAGACTCCCTCCTACATTCTCTACTCGACAATGGTGCCACCCAGTAGCTCAGCAGAAATTTAAGAGTCATCCTGGATTCCTCACATCGCAGCCGATTACCAAATCCAGATGATGTCCTAGCTCCTGAATAGTTTGAGACAGAGTTTGATATTTCACTATTGTCCGCCTCCTCATTCTCATCTTTCTCTTTTCAAGATTGAAATCATCCTTGCCCTGTTCATAAACAAACAGTTCTGCAACTCCTGGACTCCAGTCTTAATTCCCCCCACCCCTCACTTTCATTGTCCCACCCTTGGAATATATCCTTCAGAACTTCTGTTGGACTGATCTTTCCCCAAAGCCAAATTTGATAACTATACTGCCTGACTTAAACATTTTTGTCTGACCTAAAGATTATCATACTGAGTGATGTGAGTCAGACAAAGACAAATATTGTATGATGTCACTTCCGAAAAAAAATGATAAGAGCTTATTTTAAAAACAGAAATAGACTCAAAGACATAGAAAACAAACTTTTGGATGCCACAGGGGAAAGGGGGTGGGATAAACTAGAAACTTGGAATTAATGGATACATATGGGGCTTCCCTGGTAGCTCAGTAGTAAAGAATCTGCCTGTAAAGGTGGAGACCACTTGCACTGCAGGAGACTTGGGTTCAATCCCTGGGTTGGGAAGATCCCCTGGAGAAGGGAATGGCAACCCACTCCAGTATTCTTGCCTTAGAAATTCCATTGACAGAGGAGCCCGGCGGGCTACAGTCCATGGAGCCTCAAAGAGTTGGACACAACTGAGTGACCAAACCACTTTCACTGCTATTATATATGAAGTAGATAAACAACAAGGACCTACTGTATAGCATGGGGAAATATATGTTATATCTTATAATAATCTACAACGGAAAATAATCTGAGAAAGAACACACATATGTATGAGTATAACTGAATCTTTTTATTGGACACCTGGGGCTTCCCTGGTAGCTCAGTTGGTAAAGAATCCACCTGTAACTTTGAAATGCATGAAGCATTTGCCAGAAAACTTAACCAAAGGTTACTCATAATAGCTCTTTCCAAGAGCTTACATTTCTTACATTTCCTACTAGAACACTACTTTGATGATGCAATTACCAACATCTTTAACCTAGGATAACACAATCATACTGACACACATTTCCACAAATTGTTTTGTTCCAGATGGCATATTTTCCAGTAGAAATGACTTGTGTATTACCTGCTGTTAGGGAAATAGCTCACATCAAATTGTGTCTTTTGGGAAAAATTTTCACCAGGGAAATGAATATTGTGCTTTGTATACTTTTCCCCTTAAAAATTAAAGAATTAAAAAGAACATAAAAAATTAAAAAAAAAAAAAAAAAAAAGAATCCACCTGTAATGCAGGAGACCCTGGTTCGATTCCTGGGTCAGAAAGATCCCCTGGAGAAGGGATAGGCTACCCATTCCAGTATTCTTGGGCTTCCCTGGTGGCTCAGCTGGTGAAGAACCTGCCTAAAATGAGGGAGACCTGGGTTTGATCCCTAGGTTGGGAGGATCCCCTGGAGAAGGGAATGGCGACCCACTCTAGTATTCTGGCCTGGAGAATTCCATAGACTGTATAGTCCATGGTGTCACAGAGAGTTGGAAACGACTGAGTGACTTTATTGTACACCTGAAATATTATACGTCAACTACACTTCAATTAAGGAAAAAACTCCTCCTTTTCAAAGCCGGCAAGGCTCCTCATCAGCTGTGCATCACCCTTGGCTTCTTGTCCTGCCGACCTCCACCAGGAGCTCTCAATACAGCAAACTCCTTCCCCATCCCTAGAGAAAGTGGGCATTTTCACGTCTGTGCGTGCTGGTTCCTCAGCTGAGCATGCTCTTCTACACCCGTCATCACTCTAGTGCACAGAGGGATGAAAGGTCATCAGCTGAAACTTACAATCCAGTACCCCGATTCTCAGAAATCAGGGTACATGGGGAGCACCTGGGTTGCAGGTTTATAATTCAAGTCCTAAGTCCTGTACCTGGGACTGTTGACCCCTGCAGAGTCAGGGCTTTTCATCTGCACCCCCAGTGATTATAAGGAACTGCACCAGAAAGGGAGACAAAAGTTTTGTACAAATTTGAATCCACAGCACACAGCACACAAATTCAGGAGTACACATAAGTATCTTATCCTTCAGATCAGATCAGTCGCTCAGTCGTGTCCAACTCTTTGCGACCCCATGAATCAGAAATGCAACTAGGAGAGGCTTCCCTGGTGGTCCAGCAGTTAAGAATCTGCCTGCCACTACAGGGGACACCGGTTCCATTCCTGATCTGCGAAGATCCCACAGGCCATGGAGCAACTAAGCCTGTGCTCGACAACTACTGAGCCTGTGCTCTAGAACCAAGGAGCCAAACTACTGAAGTCCCCTCGCCCTGAAGCCCATGCTCTGCAACAAGAAAAGCCACTGCAATGACAAGCCTGAGCACCACGACAAAGGGTAGCCCCTGCTTACCACAACTAGAGAAAGTCTGTGTGCAGCAGTGAAGTCCCAGTGCAACCAAAAATACAAAATAAAAAGAAAGGCTATTAGGAGAAATTCTGAAAGAGGTGGTGGAGGGTTGGACCCTGACTTCTTAGGAAAGATTTCTCTTTCAGGATGAGGAGTAAAATGACAGGAAAGAAAAATACTGCTATTTAATATAATTATTGATTAGTGTTATTGCCTTAAAATACAAATACTGCATAGAGCCACAGAACCATGCTGGCGCTAACCATGACACACTCTTGTAGGAAGGCCTCTCACTGTTCCTAGTGGAAAACCCTGGCAAGAGTCCTGGCATGGGTTAAGTTTACAACAGAGAGAAAATTAGCTGCCACATCTATGTGGCAGACAGGAGCCAAGTTCTTCCCACTGAGTCTCATTGCTCTGTTCTTTTCTCTAGAAAAAAAAAAGAAGCTCCAAGTTAAATATCTGGGCATTCTGGGCAGTTAAACATTGATGAGACATCAAGATAATTAAACACTGGTGAGAAATTAAGACCGGAGGCTGACTTTTTATAGGGAACAAATCTCTGAAGCAGTTTTATGGCTGAACATTAATGGGAAGCAGATAACCCGAGGTTTGCAGCTAAGACCCTTAGGAAGCTTTTCTCACTGCTGCCCCTGTTGACCTGTTCACCATCTGGCCCACCCTTCTGACTCAACCTAGCCAACATTCATTCACTCATCCCTTCAGCTAGCAGGTGCTGTGTGACACGCACAGTTCTAGGTACAGGTGAGAGATGGCGAAGCCCATCTCACCTTCCAGCAGCGAAAATTAGGACAGATGATACAAGCCAAAGTGATGCGTCATTCATTTAAGGTTACAAAATAAGGGGATGTCATTCGTTTGACAAAAATTTAAGTACCTACTTTATGCAAGGTAATGTGCTGGGCACGGGGATGTAGCTGCACAAGACAGAAGTTCCCACTTCCATAGGGAAGATAAGGGTTCAACCAAACAAAAACCGACCATATAATTGCCTCACGACGAGAAATATTACTGAGCAGATGTAGAGGATGCTATGAAAGCGTGGAAGGAACTGGGAGCCCTGATGTGGCTTCCTCTGTAGGGAGGGAGCGCCTTCCCTAAGGAAACAACCTTTGAGACATGATATGAAAGACAAAGAGTTAATTAGGCCAAGCGCCAGGAGAGATTTGAGCAGAGAAACATCCTAAGAAACATCATGTTCAAGGCTCGGAAAGAGGGAGGCAGGACCCGGATAGGACAACAGTACGTGGTTGACTTTGCTAAGGACTGAGGTTTTCGGCCTCAGGGCAATGGGAAACAACAGATAAATGTTAAACAGAAGAGAAAGGATTTGCTGTGTGTGTAGGGAAGATCACTGTGGCTACAGCGAGGAGAACTGGGGGGTATCACTGCCGTGACGGACGACCGTGTCACGGAGATGGGACACACAGTGATCTGGGTGTGCAGGAGGAGCTGGAAGGAAAGGAACACATCTCAAATTGTACTTTATACATGCTGAGTCCAATACCCTCTGAAACACCCATCTGCAGATGTCAGGCAGACAGCTGGATATCTGAAGTCCGGATCTCAGAGAGAGGGTTGGAAAATGAATCTAAACATTCATAGCAAATCCGTGGTAACTGAAGCCACAGCAAGGGTATATTCCTCTACAGAGAGAGGTCAAAGTGAGGAAGGTCTGAGCTTTGAGAAACGCCAGCATTTGACGGCCCGATAAAGGAGGATGAACCGGGGGAGCAGGCTGAGAACAAATCACTGGAAGCTGGAAGGGGAACCAGATGGGTTGTCACTAGATGGCCCAAGAGGACAGGGCTTCAGGAAGGCAGGAGTGCTCAAGGCAGCTGAGTGTCTCTGAAAGATAACGAGGACTGAAAACCCTGCTGGATTCAGCCAATGGAGGTTCCCTGTAAGCTGGTGAAGATCGGCCGCAGTTGGACTTCTGTGGTTTGAAGGGAGAGTAGGAAGGGAGGGAAGAGAATCAGCACAGAGACACAATTCTTCAAAGACCTCTGGCTGCAAAGGGGAGTTTAGAGTGGCGAGACCGTGAACATGTTTAGATGCTATTGGGGTGGATTCCTCAAAAATGGAGAGAATGGGTGCCAGAGCCAATCGTTGGGGGTAGGGGACCGCCTGTAGGCAGAGGGGCCCCCGCAGCGTCTGTACACATGTGCTAGGTCACTTCAGTTGCATCTGACTCTTTGCAACCCCAGGGACTAAAGCCCGCCAGGTTCCTCTGTCCATGGGACTTCCGAGGCAAGAACACTGGAGTGGGTTGCCATTCTTTTCTCCAGGGGATCTTCCTGACCCAGGGATCAAAGTGGCATCTCCTGCATCACCTGGCATTGGCGGGTGGATTCTTTACCACTGAGCCACCGGGGAAGCCCAGCAGTGAAAAGACATAGAGGCAAAAGCTGAGGGTATTGTTGGGATGAGCAGGAATGATGACCCTGGGCTTGAAGATGGGTTGGAATAGGTCAGCGGGTGGGAGCAGCAAGCTGCCTGGGTAGAGGGCAGAGGAGGCTGGAGACTGGTGAGTTCAGAGGGCAGAGCTGAGCAAGCAGCATCTCTGGTCAGAGAATGTTGTTAGGCTCACTGACTTCTATGATTTCAATGATTCACATAGACAAATTCCACACGATGCCAAGGTCTGGGGTGTGACTGCAGTAGTAGCTGAGCTGGATTGCAAAAGGAGAGTATTCCAGTTGGGAGAGGTCTGGGTGCTGGGGGAATCAGCCCTTTGATTCTGAAGTCATCCAAGATGAAGGCAGGATTGGAGAAAGTCTATAAGCTGGTGCCACAGTCCTCAATGAATGAAAGATGGTAAATGACAATGACGAAAAGGAGGAAAGGTCAGTCTCTCTAAACAGCACAACTCTTAGAAAAGGCACCGAGAAGTGGGTTTTGTTGCTGTGGAAACTATTTGTTTAAATAAGAGGATGAGAGAGATCTAAGAGCGACCCTGGGGAATAAAAGGCTCTCTACCTTTGGCCTGACTTGGAAGCTTGAGGAGTGCGAAAGGAGCATGAGAAGGCTTTGGGAGAAGCAGTCAGCTCAGGCTGGCAGTAGGTCTGTTACTAGATGAGCTGGAGAGAAAGGGCTGGAGGGGATTGAAGATATAAGCGAAGTTCATTATTTCTGAAATCTGAGCGGAAGGGTATGGAATGGAGAATGGGAGGCTGGGTTGGGGGCAAGGATGTACAGACTCGACAGTCTGATAGAGAAACAAATGCAAGTAAAGAGGAGCTGGGAGTGTAAGGGGGCTTCCCTGCTGGCTCAGACAGGAGCGAGTCCACCTGCAATGCAGGAGACGGGGGTTCGATCCCCGGGTTGGGAAGATCCTCTGGAGAAGGAAATGGGAACCCTGTCCAGTATTCCTGCCTGGAGAATCCCATGGACAGAGGAACCTGGTGGGCTACAGTAAGGAGAAGTGGGTTACAAAGGGAGTGGACAGGTGGGCTTTGCAAAGGTCACATCTAGCTGAGATCAAACAGAAGCTCTGCTGATGGGCAAAGGAGTGGGGAGGGCCCCAGGGAGAAGAGTCAGCATTTACAGAGAGGCAGAGGCCCGGGAGGCGTGCTTTTCGCAGCCAGTACAGCTCTCTTCAGTGGGACTGCGGGGCGGAGTGGAGGTGGAGATCGGCCCAGAGGCCTGGGCAGGCACGAGGCAGGTGGACCCTGGTCACGGAGGGCTCTGGGGTCCAGCTACGGGCCCTGTGGCTTAGGCAGCTCCTGGAGAGTTTTCAGTGGGGCCGAGCCATAATCTCAGAGATGAGCTGTTCCAGACCCACCTGGCGGTGGGTCTTTGCTCTCCTCATAACCCCCTCCATGCTTTGGCTCACACGGTCCACGGAGAGCCCAGCCCCCACCCTCTGACTAAATCTTACTCTCCCTGAGACCTAACTCAAGTCTTAACCCTGGAATAAAGCCCTTCATGACTACTCCAGCCCAGACCTTCCTTCTTTTCCATAGATGTTTTCATTCTTATGGCCAAAATCCTACCCCAAAGGAAAGGCAGTGGGAAAAGTCTTTGTGTCAGTGAGCATCGGCCTCACCAGCTAGAGGAGATAAAATTATAACGATGAGAGGGTAACCTGTCTGTCTCTTCTAGAAAGAAGGCAGAACAAGACTTGTTCCCAGAGCATTGGAAAAAAAGGACTCCTTCTCTTTTCTGTTTTCCTATCAAAAAAAAAAAAAAAAGAAAAGAAAAATGCTTTAAGGTTCAAATATAGACAAGGGATCAGTTTGAAAGCTCTGGAGTGGGTGGAGGGCCCCTTCCTCTACTAACTAACAGGCTCAATTCATTTCTGGGGAAAGAAAGCCTGAGTTTCCCTAAGGTTTACTCATGAGTGACCAGGTCATTCAAAGATCTCGGGGCATAATGGCTTTCCAAACTGCCCAGTAGCCTGGAACAAAAGAACCAGAGTGCATGTGCTGGCCTTGCCCATTGTGCAGCAGCAGCTGTGGGATTTCCCGGCCCTGCAAACCCCTCCTTGTCCACTTTCACCCCCCAGCTCCTGCTCGGGTCTCTCAGTACCGCTGGGGGTGATGGCTGAGCTTGGAGGCCTGGGGGTGGGGGTGGAGGCTCTTAACAGAAAAGCTTCCTCTTTTATTCCTTTAGCAGCAGCAGAGTACGGAACAATCTCAGCGGCTAGGGAATTCAGGCAACTTATTTTGGGCACTGATTGTAAAGCCAACTGCCCTCTCCTTTCTTGGTAACCTTGCTCTCCCCTGCACTGCCCCGGAGCTCTAAAGATAACTGCCAAGTTGCTGCAAGCATTTGTTTACAGGTCCGTCTCCCCATTTAGACACCTAGGCGTCCTTCCGGCAGGTCCTACTTATCTTTATGTTCTTGACTTGTGGTTACAGCTAAAAAAATGTTTGAAGAAAGAGAGAGGGAAGGAGAGAGAACAGAAGGAAATGAATGGATGGATGGATGGATAAGTGAATAAATAACAGACTCTACCTCTGAGGCTGGACGACTAGCTTAGGAGATGCCGATCTGGACTCTGAAGACCTAGTGAGTCCTCAGAGGTTGCACAGGCTGTCGAGTGGGGAGTGTCCTGAGAACAGATCTCCATCTTGCTACTCCTGTGCAGTTTAACTCTGCTTTTATGATATTCATTGAACTTCCTTATGTGAGATTTCATGTGAATAAAAGTTTCTGTGGCTAAGAAAGTCCCTTGAAAGGAATATTAGACTAGATGTCCCCCCTTAGATTTCCTCCCACTGTGCTATTTTCCACGATAGACAAGTATTTGTATTCTCCCTTGGAGGACTTCCCTGGTGGCTCAGCTGATAAAGAATCTGCCTGCAGTGTGGGAGACCTGAATTTGATCCCTGGGTTGGGAAGATCCTCTGGAGAAGGGAACAGCTACCCACTACAGTATTCTGGCCTAGATAATCTATGGACTGTACAGTCCATGGGGTCACAAAGAGTTGGACACTGTCACTTGGACGACAGGCTTCCCAGGTGGCGCAGTGGTAAAGAGCATGCCTGCCCACACAGGAGTCGCAAGAGATGTGGGTTCGATGCCTGGGTTGGAAGAGCCGCTGAAGGAGGAAATGGCAACCCACTCTAGGATTCTTGCCTGGAAAATTCCATGGTGGGCTACAGTCGATTGGGTTGCAAAGAGTCAGATAAAACTGAGCATACCCACACACACACACAGAGCTTTGGACCACTGGTAGAACATTCTCCTATTCTCCAAGAACGTCTTATTCTTGGAAGGCAGGAAGACGGACGTGAGTGAGGGCATCACTTGCCAGGTACTCTCAGCATGCTCTTTCTGGGCCAGAGCTCCAACAATTAAGCAGCTGCCCCCCGGTCTCCTCCACCCCGGGTCTCCTTACACATGTGCTGTCCCACATCGCAGTGATGGGGCTCTTGAGGCAAGTGGTGTTTGCAGCTCTACCTCCAGGTCCATTTTTTCACACCTGATTTTAATGTAACTTACGTTGCACTTGATTGCACTTCTGCTGACAGTCCCAACCGGGGAGGGGACAAGGCCCCAGAGGGCAGAAGTGCTACTGCAGATGGGATGCCATGAACACTGTCACAGAAGAGCTTGTCACTCAAGTTTGAAAAGGACATCATCAGAGAACCGGACAAGCCCACAGCCTGGACCATCCTAAGGTTTAGAGAGACCCCCACAACTTCATCTATTAACTGTGTGGCTCAGATGCTCAGTCGTGTCTAACTCTTTATGACCCCATGGACTGTAACCCACCCACCAGGCTCCTCTGTCCAAGTGATTCACCCAGCAAGAATACTGGAGTGGGTTACCATTTCCTTTTCCAAGGAATCTTCCCACTCCTGGGATCAAACCCACATCTCCTGCATTGGCAAGTGGGTTCTTTACCACTAGCGCCACCTGGGAACTAACTCAGTATGGAGGGTCTATGTGTGAGACTACTGAGATCAAGGGATGAATGGGAGAAAGTCCTTTTGTTAAGGAGCTCCCATCCTAGCGATGGAGACAATGTTAAGAAAATGAAACAATTCAAGAAGTTAAGCACAGACACAGTATCAAGCCCTGAAGGACTTCAGAACAGAGAGAGAACAGTTCTCCTTGAGGGCTGGGGGAGGAGTGGAGAAGATGTCCCCGAAAAGCAACATTTGAATGAAATCTTGACTTTTTTTTTTTCTGAGTGGACCATTTTTAGTCTTTATGGAATTTGTTATGATACTGCTTTTGTTTTATATTTTGGTTTTCTGGCCAAGAGGCATGTGGGATTTTCTTTCCCCAACCAGGGATTGAACTCCTTTGCATTGGAAGGTGAAGTCTTAACCACTGGGTCACCAGGGACATGCTTAGACTTTGGCTTTGGACAGTTCTTCAAGCCTGGAGGCAAGAGATGGAAGCAGGGGAGACATGCAACACTGAGCTTACAGGATGAGATGGGGGGTGGGGCTATATTGGGGGGTGGGTCTGGACCATGTTGGGAGGTAGGGCTGAGGGGAGGGGGTTTTCATCAGGCAGTCAGGCTGGTGAAATGGGCTTTGCAAGCTTGCTCATCATATCACCCTGGGAGTGGTGGGGAGCCACTGATGGTTTACAAGCACAGTCTTCTATGTCACACAAAGGAAGGCTGATATCCTGCAGGTGATGGCGAAGGAAAGCCCTCAAGTCCTGATCCAGTCTTCACAGTGAGGAGAGCTCTGGCAGCTGAGTGGAGGGCTGGGGAAGGACAGAGGCTCAGTGCTCGAAGCAGGGACGGGCCGTGGCCATGCTCCACACGTGGAAGGGAGATGCTCTACACAGAGCAGAGCAGAAGAAACCAAGCAGAAGACAAAGGGGAGCTTCAGTGTACATTTCAGAGGGAGAGGAAGCAAGACGTGAGCCTCCCAGAGTGTGGGGCCACTGGGGGAAAGGAAAGGACGTGCAGGCCTGGGGGACCAGGGCCAGCCCTCAGGCCTGTGGCTTAGCACCATGTGGGCATCCTGGAGGCTGGGGTCCTCACAGTCACTGTGATGCTGCTCTGTCCCTGGGGTCTGATGAGCCACTGCATCAGTGGAGGAGTTGCTGACACCCATCAGCCCTTGTGGTTCGGAAAGCCCAAAGTGACTGCTCAGCTCTGATTGTTCTATCCAGTTTTCTGTAGACCCACCCCGTGAGGTTGCATTCCCCTCACATTCGTGTGTTGAAGTTCTAAACCAAGGTACCTCAGAATATGACTATTTGGTGCTACGGCTTTTAAAGGGGTAACTGAGTTAAAATGGGGCTTTGGTGTACCTAAATCCACTCTGACTGTCTTTTAAGAAGAGGAAAAGAGTCAGAAAAGAGACCATATGAAGGCACAAGGAGAAGATGCCTCCTGCAAGCCAGGGAGAGGGACCTTAGGAGAAACGAAACCTGCCAGCAAATCCTGAACTTCTAGTCTTCAAAACCGTGAGAAAACAAATTTCTGCTGTTTAAGCCATCTGGTCTCTGGAACTTTGTTATGGGAGCCCAGCAAACGAACGCACCTCCTGTGAACAAAGTCTTACCCGGGGCCAAATCCACCTGAACCCACCTAGGCAGGCTAAGCAAAGGCCGGAAACTGGGGCCATGTTCCCTGTTTTGATTTCTCCAGCCAGTCTAGCTTCTCCGCTGGTCTATTCCTTTACTATCGTCACGGGTACCATGACAATGATGGGCAGATGAGTCCATGGAACTTGCTCATCTGAACAAGAATGGCACTGTTATTATCCACAAGGGACTGCTGCTATTTCTTCTAAAGAGCCAGTCAATGGGTTCACAAAGCTCATAATAACCCAGCTCTCAGCGCCTGCTCAGAGCTGGTTTCTTAGGCCTTTGGAGGGAGAGAATATTCCGCTTATGCCAAAATGCCCATTGAGCTCTGTTGATCAGATACCACTTGGAAGAACAATGGAATCTATCTTCAAGAGGTAAAGGCTATCAGAGGGGTCAAGCAGCACTTCCCAGCTGACTTCATCACCACATCCGAGGCAAGAGAAGTGGGAGACCTATGGCCTTTATAGGCAAACACAGGGCATTTCACTGTGACTGATGGGGTCACCCAGCTTCGCTAGACAATTGCTGGATGTGGCCAGGTCAGCCCCCACATCTGAGATAAGCCATGGGTCTAAGGGTTGCTACTAAAGCCAGTAACAAAGGAACATTTTATCCAACTCCTTTCTAGACTTGGAGATGCCAGTTTTTCTTCATTTCTGGCTAGCAACCACAGAAAAGGATAAAATACTGCTGCCTGGAATATCTGAGGAAACCCCCCAATTCAGCAAGACCTGAAGAATATAGTTGCTAGTCACTCTTCTAGAAAGGAGCCCAGGAGAGGAGAGAGTACAGAAGTTTGGAGCCAAAGACACTGCATTTGAATCCTGGTCCCATCAGTTTACTAAGTCCGTGACCTTGGGCAGTCTCTACCCTTCCATGGCTCTCAGCTTCTTCATCTATAAGTTCAGTTCAGTCGCTCAGTCATGTTCGACTCCTTGCGACCCCATGGACTGCAGCACTCCAGGCCTCTCTGTCCACCACCAACTCCCGGAGCTTGCTCAAACTCAAGTCCATCTGAGTCAGTGATGCCATCCAATCATCTCAACCTCTGTCGTCCCCTTCTCCTCCTGCCTTCAATCTTCCCCAGCTGCCTTCAATCTTCCCCAGCATCAGGGTCTTTTCTAGTGAGTCAGTTCTTCCCATCAGGTGGTCAGAGTATTGGAGTTTCAGCTTCAGCATCAGTCCATCCAATGAATATTCAGGACTGATTTCCTTTAGGATTGACTGGTTGGATCTCCTTGCAGTCCAAGGGACTCTCAAGAGTCTTCTCCAACACCACAGTTCAAAAGCATCAATTCTTTGGTGCTCAGCTTTCTTCACAGTCCAACTCTCACATCCATACATGACTACCAGAAAACCATAGCCTTGACTAGACGAAACTTTGTTGGCAAAGTAATGTCTCTGCTTTTGAATATACTGTCTAGGGTGGTCATAACTTTCCTTCCAAGGAGTAAGCGTCTTTTAATTTCATGGCTGCAATCACCATCTGCAGTGATTCTGGAGCCCAAGAAAAGAAAGTGTGTTACTGTTTTCATTGTTTCCCCATCTATTTGCCATGAAGTGATGGGACCAGATGCCATGATCTTAGTTTTCTGAATGTTGAGTTTAAGCCAGCTTTTTCACTCTCCTCTTTCACTTTCATCAAGAGGCTCTTCAGTTCCTCTTCACTTTCTGCCATAAGAGTGGTGTCCTCTGCATATCTTGGGTTACTGATATTTCTCCTGGCAGTCTTGATTCCAGCTTGTGCTTCATCTATAACCCTGGTGTAATACAGGCCCCTCTGCACAATGTTATTATGAGGACTCAGTGTGACCACATATGAAAAGAGAACAAAGAAATTTCATGGAGATGTGATGGTGGGCTAGGCTCACAGCCAGGAAAAGGACTCATTTCTGTACTCGAGAGTACAGGTCACTGTTATTCTGACAAGTTAATGTGGCAGGTCAGCAACTCCTCAACCTTTCTTTACTCACACAGTAAAAGTCATCCAGCACTTGAATTGCCAAATATACAAAACAGACAGGGTACCACCCCTACCTCCAGGAACTGATGATGCCATTCCTGACCTGCTGGGAATCTCAACACATGTCAGGAAAGGATATTACGACAGCTCTAGACACCTTTTTCAAAAGGTACTGCTTTGCTACAACAGTTGTAAGAACAACAGTTATCATTTCATATGTTAATTTTATGCTTTATTTTGTTGTTATTTAGTCCCTAAGTCATGCCCAACTCTTTGTGACCCTATGGACTGTAGACTCCCAGGCTCCTCTGTCCATGGGATTTCCCAGGCAAGAATACTGGAGTGGGTTGCCATTTCCTTCTGCAGGGGATATTCCTGATCCAGGGATGGAAACTGTATCTCCTACATTGCAGGTAGATTCTTTATCGCTGAGCCACCAGGAAAAGTCCCAGTTTTATGCTCAGTATTTTGTTAAATGATCTGTTTACATATATCACATGAGTCACATAAAGTCTTTGGAATGTCAGCACACAACCAGCAAGTTGCAGAGCCTGGTCACAAGCCTGACCTCCATCTGACTCTAACTTCAATAGAAATTTTGTAACATATCTTTTACCTAGGTTTAAAAGTAATATATGGAGACTTCTGGTTAAGATGGCGAAGGATTAGGACGGGGAATACGCTTTCTCCTCCACAAATTCATCAATGGGACATCTGGGCGCCGAGTAAATACCACAAACAGCTTCGGAGTGCTGGCGGAGGACGTCGGACACCCAGAAAAGCAACTCACTGCCTTCTAAAGGAGGTAGGAAAGAATATAGAAGCCAGAGAGAGACAAAGAGGGAGGGGCGGACCTCTGTCCGGGGAAGGGAGTCTTAAAAAGAGAAGTTTCCAAACACCAGGAAACACTCTCCCTGCGGAATCTGCGCCGAACCTGGGAAACACGGAGACTATCATAACAGGGAGGAGAACAGTTGAGCAATTAGAACCCACAGACTGCGGGCCCTGCGGTAACTTCCGCAGCAGAAAAGCACCGCTGCAAACGCCCGCATCTGCCATTGGGGAGCCGGGGCTGGGCAGGGAGACGCCTTGGCCGTTCCCACGCGGGACGCTCCGCTGCCGGCGCTCCCCAGAGGGACGCTCCCCCGCGGGACTCTCCCCCACTGGACGCTCCCCCGCCGGCCACTCCCACGCAGGCGTGCCCCCGCCCGCTGTGCCGGCGGCTCCCACGAGGGCCACCCCATCCCCCCCCCCCACCCGCCCGCCCGCCATTCCCGTCGCCGACCCCTCCCCCTCTGCGGGCCTCAGCGCAGACTTCGTTCGCCTGATTGTCTGGAGTGCTGCCTAACTGGAGTAGTTTGGGCCGGCAATCCAGATTGTGCAGCGCCGACCACACGAGTGGCCGGCCTTGGCCCAGAACACCGCCGAACCGTGCACAGAACAAAGAACTATACAGACCAACCACAGAGAAAGGGGCCTATAGATCTTGAGAAATTTAAGCCGTAACAAGGAACTAGCTGAAAATGAACTGAACCCACAACAATAATAGAGAAACTCTTATATATATTGTTACTATTTTTACCATCATTATTTCCTTTTTTTTTTCTTTTCTTCTTTTAATATATATATATTTTTTAAATTTTTATTATTTTTTAATTGGAAAAAGGAAAACAAAAATTTTTTTTTCCCTTTTAATTTTTTTTTTTGTTGTTGTTTGTTTTGTTTCTTCTATTTTTTTATTATTATTTTTTTTTATCCTCTAGTACTTCTTTAATCTCCACGTTTAGATATAACTTTTGCGACCCTGTTTTGTTTTTTGTTTTTTTTTTTTCTTTTTTCCTTTTTGTCCTTTGCTTTTTTCCTTTCCTTTTTTCTTTTCTTTACTGATTACTGACTAGATCTGTCTCTCTCCTTCACACTCCCTCCTTTTATCCTCCTGACCACCTCTGTCTCCTTCCTCCCTTTTTCCTTCTATGTATAATTCCGTGAACATCTCTGAGCAGTCCAGTTGTGGAATGCATTATAGAAGAAGAAGTTTTTGAGACTACTGTAAAAATAAGACCAATAACTGGAACCAGGAGGCTTAAGTCCATACCCTGATCCCACGAAACACTAATTGACAGGAGCTCATTAAAAGCCTCCATACCTACTCTGAAACCAAGCATCACACAAAGACCAGCAAGTTCCACAACAAGACATACCAAGCAAATTCTCCAGAAAAACAAGAACACAGCCTGAGCTCCAATACACAGGCTACACAAAGCGACCCCAAAAGCATAGACATCTCATAACTCACTACTAGACACTCCACTGCACCCCAGAGAAAAGAAATCCAGCTCCACCCACCAGAACACCGATACAAGCTTCCATAAACAAGAAACCTCGACAAGCCACCGGTACAAACCCACATATAGTGCAGAAACGCCACAATAAAGAGAACTCCACAGACTACCAGAATACAGTAAAGACGCCCCAAACTTAGCAATTTAAACAAGATGAAAAGACAGAAGAATTCCCAGCAGGTAAAGGAACAGGATAAAAGCCCACCAAACCAAACAAAAGAGGAAGAAATAGCGAACCTACCTGATAAAGAATTCCGAATAATGATAGTGAAATTAATCCAAAATCTGGAAAGCAAAATGGAATCATGGATAAATAGTCTGGAGAAAAGCATTGAGAAGATGCAAGAAAGATTTAACAAGGACCTAGAAGAAATAAAAAAGAGTCAACATATAATGAATAATGCAATAAATGAGATCCAAAACACTCTGGAGGCAACAAATAGTAGAATAACAGAGGCAGAAGATAGAATTAGCGAATTAGAAGATAGAATGGCAGAATTAAAGGAATCAGAGGAGAAAAAAGAAAAACGAATTAAAAGAAATGAGGACAATCTCAGAGACCTCCAGGACAATATTAAACGTTACAATATTAGAATCATAGGAGTCCCAGAAGAAGAAGACAAAAAGAAAGACCATGAGAAGATACTAGAGGAGATAATAGTTGAAAACTTCCCTAAAATGGGGAAGGAAATAATCACTCAAGTCCAAGAAACCCAGAGAGTCCCAAATAGGATAAACCCAAGACGAAACACCCCAAGACACATATTAATCAAATTAACAAAGATCAAACACAAAGAACAAATATTAAAAGCAGCAAGGGAAAAACAACAAATAACACACAAGGGAATTCCCATAAGGATAACAGCTGATCTTTCAATAGAAACTCTCCAAGCCAGGAGGGAATGGCAAGACATACTTAAAGTGATGAAAGAAAAGAACCTACAGCCCAGATTATTGTACCCAGCAAGGATCTCATTCAAATATGAAGGAGAAATCAAAACCTTTACAGACAAGCAAAAGCTGAGAGAATTCAGCACCACCAAACCAGCTCTCCAACAAATACTAAAGGACATTCTCTAGACAGGAAACACAAAAAGGATATATAAATTCAAACCCAAAACAACAAAGTAAATGGCAACGGGATCATATTTATCATTAATTACCTTAAATGTAAATGGGTTGAATGCCCCAACCAAAAGACAGAGACTGGCTGAATGGATACAAAAACAAGACCCCTCCATATGAATGAAACTAGAACACTTTCTAACACCATACACAAAAATAAACTCAAAATGGATTAAAGAGCTAAATGTAAGACCAGAAACCATAAAACTCCTAGAGGAAAACATAGGCAAAACACTCTCTGACTTACATCACAGCAGGATCCTCTATGACCCACCTCCCAGAATATTGGAAATAAAATCAAAAATGAACAAATGGGACCTAATCAAACTTAAAAAGCTTTTGCACAACAAAGGAAACTATAAGCAAGGTGAAAAGACAGCCTTCAGAATGGGAGAAAATAATAGCAAATGAAGCAACTGACAAACAACTAATCTCAAAAATATACAAGCAACTTCTACAGCTCAATTCCAGAAAAATAAATGACCCAATCAAAAAATGGGCCAAAGAACTCAATAGACATTTCTCCAAAGAAGACATACAGATGGCTAACAAACACATGAAAAGATGCTCAACATCACTCATTATCAGAGAAATGCAAATCAAAACCACTATGAGATACCATTTCACGCCAATCAGAATGGCTGCTATCCAAAAGTCCACCAGCAATAAATGCTGGAGAGGGTGCGGAGAGAAGGGAACCCTCTTGCACTGTTGGTGGGAATGCAAACTAGTACAGCCACTTTGGAGAACAGTATGGAGATTCCTCAAAAAACTGCGAATAGAACTGCCTTATGATCCAGCAATCCCACTGCTGGGCATATACACTGAGAAAACCAGAATTGAAAGAGACACCTGTACCCCAATGTTCATAGCAGCACTGTTTGCAATAGCCAGAACGTGGAAGCAACCTAGATGTCCATCCACAGATGAATGGATAAGCAAGCTGTGGTACATATACACAATGGAATATTACTCAGCCATTAAAAAGAATACATTTGAATCAGTTCTAAGGAGGTGGATGGAACTGGAGCCTATTATACAGAGTGAAGTAAGCCAGAAACAAAAACACAAATACAGTATACTAACGCATATATATGGAATTTAGAAAGATGGTAAAAAATAACCCTATTTACGAGACAACAAAAGAGACACTGATGTATAGACCAGACTTTTGGACTCTGGGACCAGGAAAGGGTGAGATGATTGGGGAGAATAGCACTGAAATATGTATAATATTATATCTGAAATGTATTAATTGTTCAAACTAAACACTATCATGTTACAATTTGTTCATACTAGATGTTTGTAATGTTTCTGATAATCAATAAAAGAGATTCTTGATAAAAAAAAAAAATAAATAAAAGTAATATATGTTTATTACAGTGGTACAATGGTAAAGAATCTGCCTACCAATGCAGGAGACCCCAGATTTGTTCCTTGGGTGGGGAAGATCTCTGGAATAGGAAATGGCAACCCGTTCCAGTATTCTTGCCTGAAAATTCCATTGGCAGAGAAGCCTGGGGGGCTACAGTCCATTGGGTCACAAAGAATCAGATACAACTAAGCGCACACACACACACACACACTGAAAAGTTAAGAAAAATTAAATCAAAATCACACCTAATCTCATTACTCATAAATAATCACTGTATCATTTTATTTCTTCCTGTATTTTCTCTGTGCTTAAAAATATTAAAACAAAGTTGAGATTTACTATATGTAAAATTTCATATACATATGAATTTTTTCCACTTAAAATTTTATGATAAACATTTCCCCATATACTAAAAAGTCTACCTAAAACATCACTTAAAATTGAAAACTTCAACGATTATCTAATAATTTCCCTGTTTTGTATGTTATAATTGTTTCTAAACTTTCACTATTATAAATTATGCTGTGCATATATTTTTATTTTGTATTTATATTTATTTTATAAATTTATGCACACATGAAAGACTTTGTCTTCATTTCTGACTATTTTTTTAGGTTGACTTACCCGACTTAAGAAATTGAGGAGTCTTTCACTCATTAATTCAATAAATATTTAGTAAGCATCCACTAAGTGCTGGACAACATTCAAAATTGGTAATGTAGAAATAAGCAAAAAAAAAAAAAAATTGAAGACAGACAAAAATACTTGCCTTCTTGAATCTTACATTCTAGAGAGGTCTAAATAATTTTAATTCTCCTTAGGCATATTGTCAAATCACTTTCAGAAAGGTTGGAGCCACTTACAACTCCACTAGCAGCGCCTCAGTAGCCATCTCAGTGCATGTTCACCAGCACAGAGTGTTATGGTTTTAAAGTTTTTTGAGTTTCATAACAATTCATGGCAATGTTGCATTCCTTATGGACCTTTCCCCTACTCTCTCTCCCTCATTTATTCACCACCTTACAAGACACAAGCAAACTGAAGAGATATTTAAATTCCCATCCAAATGTAAGTTTCAAAGTTGTTTTTTTCCCTCTAGTGGGAAAACAATCCCAGCCCCCAACCATTGATGGCAATGGTGGAATTGCCTCCTCTACTTTGCAAGGTAGCCAGAAATAATGATGACAAATCCATGTCCTGTTAGGGCTTCTGTGTCTGGGAGACAAGCCAGCAGTGAGTTTCTCCAGCCAAAGACCAGGCTTCCTTGCAGGATCAGCCAGAACAAGGCAGGTGGGAACTCTGCAGGGCGGAGGTTGAGGTCAGGATCAAATGAAATTCTGTCACCAAAGCAGTTGGTAAGTTACAAAGTGCTGAGCAGTAGAAGGAAGTTTTATTCTTTTTGATAGAGGCTTTCAGGGGATGTTTAAGTCTTTTGTAGGGCCTTATGCCATGTATGGAAAATATATAAAAATAAGTAAAGAAAAGATCAATAAAGAAATAAAGTAAAAATACTACATATATAATATTTTTGGAGTGTTAATCATGTATTAGAAATTTTCAGAATTCTCTTTTTATGATTAATCCATAGACAGTGCTTATAGTGTATCAGGCACTGTTTTAAGCACTTTTGACTCATGTGATCATCATAATCAGCTTACAATGTAGATATCATCATCTCCATTTGACAGATGAAGAAACTGAGTAAAGCAAGGATCAGATCCCAGTTGTTCTGCCTTTTTTTTTTTTTAAACTTATTTAATATTGGCATATAGCCAATTAACAATGTTTTGATAGTTGCAGGTACACAGCAGAGGGCCTGAGTCATACATGTAGATACATCCACTCTCCCCCAAACTTCCCTCCCATTCAAGCTGCCGCTTAACACTGAGCAGAGTTCTCTGTCCGACATACAGCAGGACCTTGTTGCCTACCCATTTTAAACGTAGCAGTGTGTACATGTCCACCCTAAACTCCCTAACTACCCCTTATAAGAAGGAAGCTTCTGAACAAATCAGGTAAGTAATCAACCTGATTCAAAAGTTCAGGTCAAGAGGGGTTTACTGAATGCCTTCTATGAACCAGGCACTGTGCTGGCCCGAGGTCACAAAGCTCATGAGTTGGGAGGGCTGGGAGCTTGGATCTGGCTCAAAGTCTGTCTGACTCCAGGTCCTCACTATTGCTCCATCTTGCTTAAGAGAAAATGTTTTCTTATTTGGGCTGAGGTCTGAGAGGCAAGACTGGCACAGGACACGGTCTGGGAACAAAATGCCACAGCTGCAGAAACAGAGGCTCAGCTGTGCTGCGCTTTGGGAGGCAGTCCTGTTAGAAGGCATATCTGGGTGAGCCTCTCTTCATACCTTTGAGGGCCCCAGACATTCTAATATGGTCCAGGTGGTTCAGAATTTATCTTTTTGGCTCAGATGCCTCCATGCAATGAAACCAACAGTCTTTAGAATTCCAAGACGTGTTCTTAAAATCCTGGATCTTGGCATTAGAAAGCTGTTGAACCTCCAGTTATTGAAAACGCTCTTATATTTCCCTCATGACAGCTCACTCTGAGCCTCAGATCGTTTTGATAGCTCCCTTAATGGTTGCCTTCACATTTCAAGATCTATGAAATTACATATTTGAAGGGATTATTCATTTTTTTCCCTATGGAAAGCATACACACCCCATAATGCTTTAATAATGATAACCAGATGGATTGAGGGGTCTTTGACAAGGGGTTTCTTTAGCTAATTTGAGAACATACTGAATTTCAGTCTCTTTTGACTGGTGCAAAATGAGCAGCATGTAAAGAGCCCTATAAATTTCCTTCTTGTGCAATTTTAATACTTTCATCACAGTCAGATGAAATACATTTAAAGCTAAGTCTCTCCTTTCTCCATTTTGAAAGTACAGGTTTCAGGCTTTACTCAATAAAGCCCAGAAGAATATCTAACCAGAATAACTGGCTACCCCTAGTAGTTCCCACTCAAAATTCACCCCATAATACCCCCCCATCATGCGTATGCTCCAAGCTCCTTCTTTCTTACTCTCAAAAAAGCCTGAGAGACTTTAAGAAGGTTATGTACCTACATGTAGAATTACAAGACACCAGGAGTGGAAGGGACCTCAAAGATCATCTGGTCTACCTCTTTTACCTTATGGCTGAGGAAACTAAAGTTTCAGAAAAGTTGCATGATGTGGCCAAGATCACGTACACAGGAAGTGGCAGAGTTTAG
The DNA here is from genome assembly GCA_935064755.1 of Tragelaphus eurycerus. Taxonomy (NCBI): domain Eukaryota; kingdom Metazoa; phylum Chordata; class Mammalia; order Artiodactyla; family Bovidae; genus Tragelaphus; species Tragelaphus eurycerus. Next base: position 18,896,839 of record CAKXYN010000043.1, read on the forward strand.
ACTTGAAATTCCTTCTGAATGCAACGTACATTCATGATATCACTTTTCCTCTCTCTTCTGCTTTCCTTTTCTGCACTTTATCTCCTTTCTCTTTATGTTTTCTACTTCCCGTGTCAGAACCAGGTCTTGGGCGATGATGGAATGGGTCAAACCATCCTTGGTGGTTGTGAAGTGGCATCTCGTGGTGACTTTGATATTCATATCTTCAGTGATTCATGATGTTGATCTTTTCCTGTGCTATTGGCCATTTGTATATCTTCTTTGGAGAAACGTCTACTCAACTACTTGGCTCATTTTTTTGGTTTATGGGTTGTTTTTTTTGTCTTTTTGTTGTTGAGTTGTAAGAGTTATTTATATATTCTGAACACTAAATTGTTATCAGATATATGACTTGTAGACATTTTCTCCCATTCCGCAGTTTATCTTCTTATCTTAAAGCTTGGTGTTTAAGTCTGTAGCTTATTCAAAGAGACTTAAGATACTAAAAAGTTTGTTTTCATATTCCTAAGTATCTTATTTCATACCCTTGAAACTATAAATATTTGCGGTGGGAAACTACATTTGTTAAAATTTGTTATTGAAATTCATTATTAAACTTTTTAGTGTGTAGAAGGAAAAATCAACAAGTATTTATTAAGCATCTACTATGTCTCTTGTCCTCAGTGTATTTTGATTTAAAAATGTGAAGCGGAAGACTTTTACTTCTGACATGGTTTCACCACACGTCATCCAGTGCAATGCACAGAGAAAGTGCTGGAATTAGTGCCCAGAGAAGCTGTGTCACCTCTGCCCCTGGGTTCTCCTTACCTGCAGGATGGCAGTGAAAATATCCTCTTTGCCTCCTGCTAAAGGCGTTGTGAGGCTCAGAAGAGAAGAGTGAGAACCAGAGACTTCAGTGGCATCGCCTGGCCTGCCCCCAACGCATACACACAAATGCACGTCATAACAGCATAACGTCATAACAGCACGTCATAACAGTCATAACAGTAGAACTGTTATCCACGTGCTGCTGGGGTCCTCAGCAGGCCAGGCCATGTGGGGTCCTCGCAGCACTGCTGGAGTGAGTTTCCCAAAATACACATCTGACTGCTGTTTGCTCCTCTAAAACGCTATGGGGGCTCCCTCTCTTCTAAGAAAGACTTGGTGGTCTGATTCTTTGGCCTCTCCTCAGGCTCTGGTGGTCCTAAGCCTGGCTGTGCCAATCTGGCTTCCGTCTGCACCTCCCTCGGCCACCCTCAGAGCATCAGCAGGTGCTGTTCCACACACGTTCAGTTCAAAGCCTGGCTATGCCTCTGGTCACGGAACCTGAGACCCGTACCCAGGTGTCAGTCCTGGGAAGCATCTTAGAAGCGTGACGGAGAGGAAATGACTCCACTTGGAGACTTTTGTTGGACGCTCAATTCTGCCTTGGGTCTCAACAGCCTTGGGACCACCAATAGGCCAGCCTTCTGGGGCCTCGGTTTTCTTATCCATTAATTCAGGTGAGCTCAGCGTCCCTTTCCGGAGAAGGCAATGGCACCCCACTCCAGTACTCTTGCCTGGAAAATCCCATGGAGGAGGAGCTTGGTGGGCTGCCATCTCTGGGGTAGTACAGAGTCAGGCATGACTGAGCAACTTCACTTCCACTCTTCACTTTCATGCATTAGAGAAGGAAATGGCAACCCACTCCAGTGTTCTTGCCTGGAGAATCCCAGGGATGGAGGAGCCTGGTGGGCTGCCGTCTATGGAGTCGCACAGAGTCGGACATGACTGAAGCGACTTAACAGCAGCAGCAGCAGCAGCATCCCTTTCAGTCTATGACCTGGCATTTCTTCTATGAGAAGCAGTGTTTTAGCTTTACTGAGATATAATGGACATACAAAACTATACTATATTTAAAGTGTACAATATAATGTTTTGATATACATATACATTGTGAAAGGATTCCCTGCAACGAATTAATTAGCATATCTGTCACCTCAATATTTACCCTTTGCTAAGTATGTGTGGTAACACAAGTTCTACTCTCTTAGTAAATTTCAATTGCACAATACAGTCACCATGTTATAGATTAGATCAGATCCTCACAATGGAAAGTTTGTACTCTTTTACCAACCCTTCCGTATTTCCTCCATTCCCAGCCCCTGAAAAGCACCATTCTACTCTTTGTTTCTATGTATTCAATTTTTTTAAGATTCCACATATAAGTGATACTGTGCAGTGGTTGTATGAACAAGTATTTTCCGTTGCCTTTTACTGAATCAGTGGTCATTAATAATAGTCATTATTCAGTGACATTTACTATTTAGGCTCTATTTAACTGCATTATTTTAAATCTTTGTAACAACCTTTAAAATCAGATTTATAAAAATCATGGCTCTTTTACAGACAGAATGGATAAGTAACTTGACTGAATCAAACAGCCAGAAAAGGAGGTGCTAACTAGCGCTCACACCCAGACAGTCTGACTCCAAAGTCCCCAGTGTTTTCACTTCAGGTCCCTTCCTCCAAGTCTCCTGCAACGATGGTATCTTCCCCGAGTTTGCCTTCCTCAACTGCCCAGAAACATTTGATTCCTTCTCCACTCTACCAGTTTTCTAAGGGCTTCCAAAGCCCACAGCATCCCTCTCAGAGAAAGAGTCTCTCCATGCATCAGAGATCTGCTCCCCAAAGCTACCTGAGCTCACGTGAGCAGAGCAGTAACTGTAATATCATGTGGCCCTCACATAAGCAAAGATCTGCTTACCCCTGCTCTCTGTTACCTCCAGAGACTCCTACAGCACTTCTATAAGTCACGTGGGGGACTGCTTTTATAGATGACATGACTGAGGCTCAGAGAACTCTCCTGCTCGTGGTCACATCGCTGGCTCCAAGTTTACACCCTTTCGATCCTGGGCTGAGCTGAAGTTTGGGGAAACATCCCAAGGACACGCTTTCCTACAGTTCTCTTTGTGAACAGAAAAGGGGAGGGGGTGTTTCTAGTCACCAACAGCCACACAGCTAAATGCCACTCGTATGGAACCCCGGCCTTGACCCTAGAGAATCCATCAGCGGCTGGTCTTTGCAGAAGCTATTTTCAGGGCCCCTTGAGTGCTCTCACATTCTGCCTTCAGACTTCCCCTGTGCTGGGCTCCAGGAGCCTGACAGGCCCCCCAGATATCCCTGACGACCTCACGGACTGATGCTCACCAGATGCTTTCCAGCCCTCACATTCTCACATGGGGATGATGGGAAAACCCATCTTTACCCAATGGGAGCTGACAGTCCTTGGTGCTGTGACTCTTCCCACAAGGCAGAAGGAGAGAGGAGCAGTGGAGTGACTTTGGTTGGCTGACTGACTTTGAGCTGGAGGTCGTTTGTCTGGCTTTGGATTATCTGGTGTTTACCATTCCTGTTTTAATCACCCCTATTTCTTTTTCTAATCCATGCATCACCAGCAGAAAGAACTGTAAACATGTGAGGCTGCTGTTTTCAGCAAATTCACTCTGTGATCAATGCCAAACCAGGCTCTGCCTGAAAACCACTCTGGCGCTGACAACAAGAGACGGGGATAGGGTTACATTTCTTGTAAACTGGCAGCTTGATTTTCATCTTGGCGCATGCTGCATTTTGTTATTGTTGTTATTCTGGACTGAGGGATAGGCCTATTTTCCATAGCTGGGTTTATGGTTTAGTGTAGAACTGCTTCTTGAAACTGGCTGAATTTATATGCTATTCAATTTATATTCCTAGTCATTAAGAATTTTAGCAATTCACTCTCCTCTCAGAGTGATCTTTCTAAATTGCAATTATGATAGTGCTCCTTCTTTGGGGGGAATATTCTGGTAAAAAAAATTACTTTTCAGACTTATTGACTGGGTTGATATTTACCAGATATTCCAGCAGAAATGTGAAATGGCTGTGAAATGTCTGGCCTCTGTTTTGATACATTTAGCTAACTGCCATATAGGTCACTAAATATTTCAGATGTTACCCCTACTTGTTAATCTCTACTTCTACCCTTACAGTGTTAAGCCATTATAGAAAACACATAATGCTTTAAATAAACCAAGGTTTATTTCTCACACCTTTGAATGGAATCTTGCAGCTTCCTCTAACTCCTCCCCTTTTTCATTGCTCTCAGCTTAGGAAAGCCTCCCTAACCCTTTCCGCCAGCTCTCCTCCCACCATGCACACTGTCAGTCACTCCTTCTTCTGATCCCATAGTACTTATAACACCAATGAGTTAAGTGATGGAGTTTTTCCACTACAGGGAAAAGTATGTCCCCAGAGTCAGATCAGTATCATCAGAAGGAAGCAAACTAGGCAAGTCAATCCTTCCCTTAAAGATTTACAGAATCTTAAAGCTTGAAGGGAGCTAAGAGGGTCCTTCCCACCCTCTTCCGATGTATCTTTGGTGGATGCTTTTCAGCTTCCCATCAAGCACTTTCAGAAACAGAGAAGTCAATGTGTTCTGAAAAGTTTTTCTTTACATTGAGCAAAAGTTGATTTCACGATCAACTCTGCCCATATGCCCTTGGTCTGCCTTTTGGAGCTGCAGAACAAGTCTACTTCTCACCTGATATTTGAGAAGAGCTTCATCTGCCTTCTGTCCTTCAGGAAGAGACGGAAGTCCCAGAATCATTTTTCTTTCATGCTAGAGTGGAGATCATGCCACGATTGTCCCTTTAAGCTAAATGTACCTGTCAGGTTATTTCCCAAACACTTGGCACCAGGCTGTTGTTTGGCGGGGAACATAAATGCACTGTATTCAGAATTGATTAGTTTAAGCATAAGCCATACACCCCTTAAATTCAAGATGACAAATGAAAAAATTTTTTAAATAACAGAAAGTATTTATTAGAGAGAAATGTTCTGCAACGAATCTAGTAGGCTAAAGCTCAGCTGTAGCTCATTATTTGTGAAACGTTATGCCTGTTCCTTGCGGAGGAACGAAGAGGCGGTCAAAAGATAGGGCTATGTGTCTCTGAGAGTCCTAACACGCTGGCTTCACTTTGGAGAAAATTCCTAGGAGGGGCCACTGCGGGGAGCTGGAGACCACTCTGAAATGAAAGTGAATTCTAGGAAAATTAACTATGCATGTGATGGAAGCAACCTGGAGAGTGTCTGCATCTATTTTGGGAAGTGATGCTGGAATTTTTCTCTGCAAATCCATTCACAAGAATGACATATTCAGGTATGATTCAAATGCAGTTTTGCCCGGAGGCCGAGCAGTGGACTCAAATACCCACTAAGCTCCCTCTAGAGGTTCGAGTGTGCGGCTGCCCCCAGAGCTCCTGGGCTGGGAAGTCTGTCCCAGCGCCCAGAAGAGGGGTCAAGAGATGCAAGGAGCTTCTGATTGTTTCTGGTATTTAGAGTCAAATCTGTGGGCTGAAACAAATTAGAAAGCAAAACAAAACTCCATTCTCTAAATAAAGCTGAGATAAAATACATCGTGAATATACATTCATAGAGAAGAGGTAGCAACTGGTCACATTCTAAAATTTCAAATTAGGTAATAGGCTGATGGTTCACAGTGCAATGAAACACGCAAAAATTCTGGATGACATCCTAGACGTGCTGATGTCTAAAATGGTATGTATTTTAGCACTTACATTGTATTCACATAGCATTAATCTCGTATCAAATATTGTAAGTAATCTAGAAGTGCTTTAAAAGTATATGGAAGGATATGCAAATACTGCCGAGGGCATGGCAACCCACCAGTATTCTTGCCCGGAGAATCCCCATGGACAGAGGAGCCTGGCGGGCTACAGTCCATAGGGTCACAGAGTCCAACACAACTGAGTGACTGAGCAGAGCACAGCGTGTGCAAATACTACACCATTTTACAAAAGGGACTTGAGCATCCTTGAATTTTGGAATCCACAGGGTGGAGGATGGGGTCCTGGAACCAATTTCTCCCACGGCTCCGCCCCCCCCCCCCCCCCACCCAGGGATATTGTATACACCTTCGCCTCATGGGACTGTTGTAAGAATTAAACAATCTACCAAGCATGTTTCTATCACATATTTAAAGTGCCTGGCACTGTAGAGGTTAATTCACTTATCTGAGATAACTGGAGAAGAGCACTTAATCTGTTGTTCTTCTCTTGACAAAGTCCCATACACACAAACTGTATACTGTCCTATAAATTAAAAAAAAAAATGATGTGCATCTTTTGGTTCATGGGTAATGTAATCAACATGATCATTATTAGAGAAACCAACTGTTGAGCACCTTTTCTGTGTCAGGCACTGTGCCAAATACTTTCCCTGAATATTTAGTCCCCTTTTGGACAGATACTATTATTAGCACCAGTTACAAGGGGGCGGCAGAGGATAAGATGGTTGGATGGCATCCCCAACTCAATGGAAACAAGTTTGAGCAAACTCCGGGAGATAGTGAAGGCCAGGGAAGCCTGGGATGCTGCAGTCCATGGGGTTGGACAGGACGGAGCAACTGAACAACAACAGATCAGGAAGCGAGGACTTGAGCAAGTTAAATCCTTTGTACAAATTCATGCAGTTCATACATGATGCTGGAATTGGAACTCTTGTCTGTGCTTTTAAACACAATAAAATAATTCTTTCTCATTGGTGGAACCTGAACTCATCAAGATTAATGGCTTGGCATCCAGGTACCCCACAAGCAGTGGTGCCATTAATGAAGGGCTTGACTGAGAGAGCATACATACAAAACCATTACAAACATTCAGCGATAACCTTCCCCTCTGAAACGATCACCAGTCTGATTTCATGTGTCCTGTGTCTCCTCGAGCACAGAGGACATTTAATCTTTGCATTCTGCCTATAATGGGTGCTGAGCACATATTTGTTAAATGAATCAATGAATGACTGAATGCCACTGCCTGCCTTCTAAGAGCTTATAATCTGCTAGAAATGATAAGACTTGTGCATACACATACACACACACATATAATTATAATACTAGCCAAAAGTGAGTTAAAATATGTGAAAGATATAAATCAGCAGTTCTACACTATTCAATTATATGAGGTCAGAAAAAACTTGTCCATGCACAAGGAGACATGCAAGAATGTTGATTGCAAAATTTATGGCTAATAGTAGAGATTGGAAACAACTAAATTTTCATCAGCAGAAGCATGGAGAAGTACATTTCACTTTACTGTTACAACAGAATGTTATATATAGAAGTTAAAATAAATAATCTAAAAGTAAATGTATTATATGGCTAATTCATGAAACACATTAAGTGCAAAAATAATAGCTAATGAGTTAGTACATGAGTTAATACATGAGCTAATGAGTTAATCGGGGAAGGCAATGGCACCCCACCCCAGTACTTTTGCCTGGAGAATCCCACGGACGGAGGAGCCTGGTGGGCTCCAGTCCATGGGGTCGCTGAGAGTTGGACACGACTGAGCGACTTCACCTTCACCTTTCACTTTCATACATTGGAGAAGGAAATGGCAACCCACTCCAGTGTTCTTGCCTGGAGAATCCCAGGGACAGGGGAGCCTGGTGAGCTTCGTCTATGGGGTCGCACAGAGTCAGACACGACTGAAGCGACTTAGCAGCAGCAGCAGCAATGAGTTAATAATAGCTAAATGAGTTAATATATGCAAATCACATTAAGTGAAAAAATAATAATTAGCTATTATTTTTTCACTTAATGTGATTTGCATATATTAACTCATTTAGTCCTCATGACAACCCTTTGAAGGTAGATACTGTCACCAAACTCACCTTAGAAATGAGGAAGTTGACAGACACCTACATTTGATATAATTGCTAAGAGGTTTAAATATATGCAAAAAGACTCATATAAGAATAAATCTGTATGCAATAAAAGCATTAAAGCATACACAGGAACCCCAAGATTATGACAGTGATTACACTAGGGATGGCAAAAGGGAAGGGACCCTGATGATGGAGGGGAATAGAGCAAGCATCAGATGTATTTATGTTTTATTTCTCAAGCTGGATGATGGAGGGGAATAGAGCAAGCATCAGATGTATTTATGTTTTATTTCTCAAGCTGGATGATGATTGCAGATACTCTGTATTTTTTCTATGTCTGAACTATTTCATAATAAAGTGATCAACAAAAAGAAATTAAATAGCTTGAAGCCTCAAAGGAAAGAAATGTGATTCCTGATACTGCCTGGAGAAGGGGACATTTAAATGAGGCCTGGGTACACTACGCGTAGCACCAGCAAACGAGGAAATCAGAGCCTGTGCCGAGTGAGGAACACGAGCCCAGAGGTGGAGGTGCAGGAGAACTCAGGCTGCTGGAAAGACATTGCACTTCCCATCTCAAGGCCCCCGGGGGACCAGCCTGAGGGGCTCAGGCATCAGACTTTCTGCTTCCAATATCTGCTTTTTTTTTTTTTTCCTGTGGCTGTAGAACTGAGGGACTGGGTGGTCCCAGCCTCTTCGCCAGGGTGACCCAGGTGGCTGAGAATGCTTGAATTTGCTGGCATTCCTACACTCTCTCTTAGACTGCAGGGGAGGGGGCGTGCCTGCCTGCTACTCAAAGGCAGACCGGCTGGATGTGGAAGTCTGTTCAGAAGCATGAATAATGACCGACAGAGAGTCTCCTTTGGAGTTTCGCAAGGAATGATGAGGACTGGCTGCAACTGGAAACCCCAGCTAGCAATAAGGGAAAAGGGTTTTGCTGAACAAAACTGAGCCCACTGTTGGCCAGAAGGACCAGGGCACTTTGGAAGGCTTCAGACACTCAAGCTTTCAGACAGCCGTGGCAACAGGTCTGTGTATATGTGTGCTAAGTCACTTCAGTCGTGTCCAACTCTTTGCGACACTGTGGACTGTAGTCCACCAGGATCTTCTGTCCATGGGATTCTCCAGGCAAGAACACTGGAGTGGGTTGCTGTGCCCTTCTCCAGGGGGATCTTCCTGATCCAGGAATCGAATCCACATCTCCTGCGCCTCTGGCATTGCAGCTGGATTCTTCCCTGCTGAGCCACAGGGAAGCCCAGCACTGGGTCTTGACCGCCCCAAGCCCCAAACAGACGGGCCACACAGTCTTGACTCTGGGCCTCAGTCTCTTTCACACTCTCCTGCCTGTGTCTATGGGGACTGGCTACACTGCTGACCTGTTCTCCCCAGCTCTTTAACTGTTTCTGGTCTGGATCAGAAAATCTAGGATGGCACAACTTAAGAGTCTCATCCCTATTTTGCCAGAGCTTCTGGAGGCAATAGCTGGTTTCCCAAGCGCACACTCAAAAAGCAATTTACAGCAACATGGATGGACCTTGAGATTGTCATACTGAGTGAAGTTAAGTCAGACAGACAAGGAAAAACATCATATGACGTCCTTTATATGTGGAATCTAAAAAGAAATGATACAAATGAACTTATTTACAAAACAGAAAGAGACAGACTTAGGGAAAGAACTTATGGTTGCCGGGGTAAGTATGGGGGGAAGGGATAGTTAGGGAGTTTAGGATGGATATGTACACATTGCTGTATTTAAAACAAATAACCAATAAGGACCTACTGTACAGCACAGAGAACTCTGCTTAATCTTATGTGGCAGCCTGAATGGGAGGGGAGTTTGGGGGAGAATGGATTCATGTATGCTGCTGCTGTTGCTGCTAAGTCGTTTCAGTTGTGTCCGACTCTGTGCAACCCCATAGATGGCAGCCCACCAGGCTCCCCTGTCCCTGGGATTCTCCAGGCAAGAACACTGGAGTGGGTTGCCATTTCCTTCTGCAATGCATGAAAGTGAAAAGTGAAAGGGAAGTTGCTCAGTCGTGTCTGACTCTTTGCGACCCCATAGACTGCAGCCTACCAGGCTCCTCTGTCCATGGGATTTCCCAGGCAAGAATACTGGTGGGTTGCCATTTCCTTCTCCAGGGAAGCTAGCTTCCCAACCCAGGGATCAAACCCACGTCTCTTGTGTCTCCTGCACTGGCAGACGGATTCTTTACTACTGTGCCACCTGCGAAGCCCCCAATAATCGGCTGTATGAAAGTCACTCAGTCATGTCCAGCTCTTTGTGACCCCATGGACTATACAGTCCACGGAATTCTCCAGGCCAGAATACTGGAGTAGGCAGCCGTGCTATACTCCAATATAAAATGAAAAGTTAAGAGAAAAAGAAGCAACTGCTCAAAAGACACTTGTTATTTGACTGACAGAAGTGAGTGTGTGGTTGGCGCTGCATTCAGAGGAAGCACTTTGTTCTGCAATGGGAAGGCCGAGAAGTTAAGTCTGAAGATGGGCACTTCCTCTGCTTCTGTATATCTGCTCTTGAACACAGCTTCTCTAAGCCTCGCTTTCTTCCTCTGAAAAGTAGGGCCACAGCAGCAACCACCTAAAGAGCAGCTGTGATGATCACAGACCAAACACCACCGGCCACCACTAACTGATGCTCACTCTGTGACCAGCTCTGTGCTTAGCACTTTGAAACAGAATTTTACATTAGCTTCCCAGCATCTCTAAGAAGGAGCTGGGGAACAGAAAGCTTAAGTAATTTGCCCCACTCCTTCTCTTTTAAACTGTGGGATAATTTACTTTCTTCTTTAAAAAAAAAAATATTTATTTGGCTGTGTTGCATCTTAGCTGTGATATGTGGGAGCTTCGCTGCAGCTCAGGGGCTTGGTTGCCTTGCAGAATGTGGAATCTTAGTTCCACGACCAGGGATCGAACCCCTGTCCTTTGCATTGGAAGGCAGATTCTTAACCACTGGACCATCAGAGAAGTCGCTGTTTTCTCCAGCTTTTTAAAATTATTATTATTCTATTTTTGGCTGGGCTTGGACCTTTACAGCTGTGAGTGGGCTTTCTCTAGCTGTGGTGACTGGGGGCTGCTCTTGGCTTCTTGTTGCGGTGGCTTCTCCTGTCGGGGAGCACAGGCTCTAGGCGCACGAGCTTCAGTAGATGTGGCACATGGGCTTAGCTGCCTTGTGGCATGTGGGATCTTCCTGGACCAGGGATCAAACCCCTGTCCCCTGAATTGGCAGGGGTTTCTTAACCACTGGACCACCAGGGAAGCCCCTTCCCTCGTCTCAAATTCACCAACTGTGGATCTGGGATTCAAACCCAGGTCTGTCGGGCTCCAAAGGTGATTCCAGCACTCGAGGCTGCAAAATGCTTCACAAGTGTGTTTCTGTAGCAGTTATAAACTCATCTCAGTGGGGTTAAAACATCCTTTCTTGAACTGACTTGATTTGGGATTAATTTAAATCCAAAACACATAGGTTGGATTATATTCTTGCTTTGAGTCCAAGACCCTCTTTCCTCTTTGCTCCATATAAGCAGACTGGGTCCCTGCTGTCTGAGCCCTCAGTGGGCCGGGTCGGACACTAAGAGTTCCCCCCCAAGCAAGAACAAACTTCCCTGGGGGACCCAGATCTCTCCATTAAGAGAGTGGTGCTTTTACCTTGGACCTCAGTTCTCCATCTTCAAAGCTTCTTGGCCATGGTCACCAACCTGGTACCAAGGATGTTTTTTGATAGTGTCCCAAAGCTAAGTCCTCAAACCCAAATATTCATTTCACTAGCCAAACTCTTCCCCAAATTTTAAGTGTTCTGGAGATTAAGCTTTTCAATAGTTTCTCTGTATCCACTAACCCATGAACAAGTCAAACTGCTTCACCTATACTGGTATTATTCTTGATATTGAATTAAATATTGAGGGCTTGGCAGTCCTAGTTCCACAGTGCTTACCACCTCAAATAAATTAATGAACTACTTCTTTATAAAATGTCCAAAATGTTAAATCATGTCAGATGTGTCCACAAAAGACCTTTGAGTTTTTGGCTGTAAGAATTCATCCACTCTCGCAAAACCAAATTCTTTCTTTTTTTTAAACATGATTCAGCATGAAAAACCAGGAGCTATGGTCTTCAGCTGGAAGTCCTTTGGAGACATGTTTTTGTGACTTTTAGAAATTAAAACAGAGATTTATACACTATTCTTCCATTTGAATAGATATTAGTGAGCTTCTAGCCACATTTAAACTGTACATATTTTTCAGAGACACAGTTTGAAAAGATGAAGCCTCTGGAAAGGACTTCCCTGGTGGCTCAGTGGTTAAGAACCCACCATCCATGCAGGAGATGTAGGCGGCACAGGTTCGATTCCCAGGTAAGAAAGATCCCCTGGGGAAGGGAATGGCAACCCACTGCAGTATTCTTGCCTAAAGAATCCCACGGACAGAGGAGCCTGGAGGGCTACAGTCCATGGGGTCGCCAAGTCAGACAGCACTGAGTGACTCAGCACACAGCCTCTGGAGAGTGGATCGCAGCACTTTGGAGCTGGAGATTACCTGAGAAATCATCTAGTAGAGGATTGTTGAATTCCTAGGGAAAAAAGTAAGTGTTCAGTCACAAGCCATTATATTAAATACCATGCACTGTATACCTACTGCGGAGAAGGCAATGGCACCCCACTCCAGTGTTCTTGCCTGGAGAATCCCAGGGATGGTGCAGCCTGGTGGGCTGCCGTCTATGGGGTCGCACAGAGTCAGACACGACTGAAGTGACTTAGCAGCAGCAGCAGAATACCTACTGTGAACCACACACTGTTCTAAGCACTTCAAAGGTATTAACTTTTTAAGTCGGGAGGCCCCAAGTCTCATAAGGTAGATATTATTATTATCCTCATTTTGTAGATGAGGAAACAGAGGCACAGAGAGTTAAATAACCTGCCTAATGCTTAAATCCAGGCAGTGGGACTGCCCTTAACCCCCTCTTTACACTGCCTCTTGATTCAGGATCACAAAGCTGATAAGGGTCCACCTCCGCCTCAGTCTACAGTCAAGCTGCCGCAGGTACACCCTTTGTCTTTGGAGAGGTGTTGAGGAATTGGGAATGTGTACACGGGGTGTGTGCACGGGGGTGCTGGTGGTGTCAGGCAGGCAGTGGTGGAACACCTCCTACCTCTTCTCAACCCCCCGCACTCAGAGTTAGCTTCCGACAGTGGGGGCTGTTAGAGCTTAGGGGTTAGGGACAGAATGAAGCTCAATTCATGCACCTTGCTCTCAGTGATTCTTCCAAGTAATCACCTTTTCAATTCACAGAATATTCTTTTAGCGACTGAAGAGTATATTCCTTTGAAAAAATACAGTTTTTAAACAGAAAAAAACCACAAACATCCTAATTGCACGGAACGTATAGAGAAGTAGAAGAAAGTAAAACTTATATTCCCACTACCCAAAGACAATCACTGTTGCTATGTTAGTATATTTCCTTGTGGTCATTTTTGGACAAATGTCGGCTGTGACTGTAATGAATATGCAACGTTACATCTTGCTTTTCCCACTAAATAGTGTCTATACTATTACCACCTTTTACAAACATCATTTTAAAAGGTTGTATTATAAACCATTATGGGAATGTACCACAATTTGTATAAATATTCCTCACTTGTTAGGCATTTAGGCTCTTTCTAAATGTTTTATTATCATAAATTGTACTAAAGGTAATTTCTCTAAATAGAGTTTTTACCATCTTTTGGCTTACTTCTCTTGGAAAAATTCCCAGCACAAAAATATTGGAACTTCTCTTCACCTGACACATCACTTCATTAGGAAATTCTAAGTGCTGACATTAATTTTCAAGCTATCAGTTGTCAAATGGAAATAAGAACGTCATTATTAGACTTGTAATTATTTCATACTTCTAAATGAGCACCCTTCTTTCCTCCCGGTATCACACTAGAGCTGTAGTTCATTCTTTGGTAGCATGGCAAAGAGCAATACTCTTCCTGGGACTTTCCTGGTGTTCCAGTGGTTAAGAATCTGCCTTCCAATGCAGGGAATTCGGGTTCAATCCCTGGTCAGGGAACTAAGATTCCCACCTGCTGTGGTACAACTAAGCCCTGATGTGGCTAAATAAATAATAAATATATAAATAAATAGATTTAAAAAAAAAGAAATACTCTGCCCATTCATAATATTGGCATGTCTGAAAATGACACAGAAAGTGTCAGAACACAAGGGTTCTGCCTCTGTTATATTCTTTCAAAAAGCTCATAACCCCGGTCTAATCATGAGACAACATCAAACTAACCCAGCTGGGGCAAGGGCATTCTACAGGTTAGGACTTCCCAAGAATGTCAAAGTCGTGAAAAATAAGGAATGGCTGTCCTAGATCAGACATCATAGAGGGTCAGGGCGACCAAATGCAACGTGGTACCTTGGACTGGATCCTAGAACAGAAAACGGACCTTAGTGGGAAAAAAATGATGAAATCCAAATAGAATCTGCCGCATTTAGTTAATAGTAATGTACTAACATCAGTTTCTTAGTTTTGACAAGTGTACCATGGAAATGTAAGATGTTAACATGGGGAAATGATAGGTGAGTGGCATACATGAACTCTCTGTAATAGCTTTGTACTTTTCCGCAAATCTAAACTATTTCACATCAAAAGTTTGTTTTCTTAAAACAGAGAGATTAAGAGCAGGTTTCTGGAGCCAGTCTGATCTGATTCTGAGTCCTAGATTTTACATTTGTTCCTGCAGAGTGACCCTAGACAAATAACTTCTTCAAGTGAGGTTCATCTATTTTATATGAAGAAAACTTCTATGCAGAGTACATCATGAGAAATGCTGGGCTGGAAGAAGTACAAGTTGGAATCAAGATTGCCGGGAGAAGTATCAATAACCTCAGATATGCAGATGACACTACCCTTATGGCAGAAAGTGAAGAGGAACTCAAAAGCCTCTTGATGAAAGTGAAAGAGGAGAGTGAAAAAGTTGGCTTAAAGCTCAATATTCAGAAAACGAAGATCATGGCATCTGGTCCCATCACTTCATGGGAAATAGATGGGGAAACAGTGGAAACAGTGTCAGACTTTATTTTGGGGGGCTCCAAAATCACTGCAGATGGTGACTGCAGCCATGAAATTAAAAGATGCTTACTCCTTCCAAGGAGTAGATAACATATTCAAAAGCAGAGACATTACTTTTAATTAAATTTAATTTAAATTTAATTACTCCTTCCAAGGAGTAAGCATCCTAGATAGCATATTCAAAAGCAGAGACATCACTTTGCCAACAAAGGTCCATCTAGTCAAGGCTGTGGTTTTTCCAGTGGTCATGTATGGATGTGAGAGTTGGACTGTGAAGAAAGCTGAGTGCCAAAGAAGAGATGCTTTTGAACTGTGGTGTTGGAGAAGACTCTTGAGAGTCCCCTGGACTGCAAGGAGATCCAACCAGTCCATTCTGAAGGAGATCCGCCCTGGAATTTCTTTGGAAGGAATGATGTTAAAGCTGAAAGTCCAGTACTTTGGCCACCTCCTGCAAAGAGCTGACTCATTGGAGAAGACTCTGATGCTGGGCGGGATTGGGGGCAAGAGGAGAAGGGGACGACAGAGGATGAGATGGCTGGATGGCATCACCGAATCGATGGACGCGAGTTTGAGTGAATTCCGGGAGTTGGTTATGGACAGGATGGCCTGGCATGCTGCAGTTCATGGGGTCGCAAAGAGTCGGACACGACTGAGTG
The DNA here is from genome assembly GCA_935064755.1 of Tragelaphus eurycerus. NCBI lineage: Eukaryota > Metazoa > Chordata > Mammalia > Artiodactyla > Bovidae > Tragelaphus > Tragelaphus eurycerus. Next base: position 18,912,258 of record CAKXYN010000043.1, read on the forward strand.
GCTGAACTGATGAAGAAAATGTCTATCACAGAGAGTTATAGGTCTTAACTAAAATAATGGAGATAAAGCACTTAGCATTATTCCTGGCACAAGGTGTGCTTGAGAAATGTAAACCGTATAATTATTTTATTTAGTTTGAGGACTTTTCTGTCCAATTCTTCATTTCCTCTAAGGTAAGAAGGAATTTTTATGCACAGCTATGCTAAAAGTGGAAAATTAAATAGCTTCATTAAAATTGCAGACTCAACACAAAGGAGACAAACTGTTACATGAATCTGGAAACAGTAACTAGTGTGGGCTTTTGGGTCCTTGCTTTTGTTTTCTCTGTAGCTATTGGGCTGTTTCCTAAGGGTAGGTGAAGTCAAAAGATGCAAGGTTTTGAAGACAGACTACATTCTAGCACTGACTGCCCTATGTAACCAACATATAAATGCCCATGGTAAGACATAGGAATTCTTTCACTTGAACTGCTTAAAAGAACAATCTTGTAGAGAATTGAAAATGGTCCATGCTTGGCCTCTACCCAAAGGCAAATTATTTTAGTTCAGAAGTCTAAGGAAAATAATTTAACCACAAGCTATGTGAGTAGGAAAAGAAAAATAACCGAAGGATAAAGAAAAATGCACCCTGGCTCTATCATATATAAAACTTCTTTTTTTGGGTGCTAAGCTGCAGAACAGATGTGAAACTTGATCTATAAGCTAGGGTCTAAATGACAAAAGGAAAATAAATAATTCAAGATCTAAAAAATATTCTGAGACGATACTGGACTTGCGGAGAAGATGAAGGACAGGCATGGCTAAAACCCATGATTCAATACAACTGGACCTGCTGTTCAGGACCTGAATTCAAGTTCATTGACAAGATGTAGAGACATCAGTCACCTAACAAAAATCACCAAGCTTCAAGTTTCTCAGTCCTCAAGGTGTGAAAATATTGGTGATATCTATATCATGAGATTCTTTGAGACAACATAAAAATCAAATGAGCTAACATGAAAAATGCCTTACATAAGAGCTCGCATATAGGAGACAATGGATAAATATAAGCTACGTGTAAGTCTGAAGATACACAGAGCTAACCTGATCACCTTTATGACCTTGTTTCTTATGTCAAGGAACCTACAATCTGGTTGATTAGGAAAAAAAAAAAAAACCATCCACATGAAAAAGAACAGAATAGTACTGAAACTGCATAACAAAGTGTTAATTTGAGTGTTAAAAATATAGTACTAATGTCAGCTTCCTTTTGGCTGCCAAATTCGACCTTATTCATCAATGTGATATTTTTTGGAAATGGAGAGAAGGAAGGATTAAACACCATACATAAATCAGGGCAGGACATTTATCCCTTTGGTGGGAGACTAGTTAGCTGACCAGCCCTCGTCCAGCTTTGTGATTCACAGTAATTCATAGCAACAAACCATTTCTCCAGGGAATGAGCTCTTCCATATATGTAGGTTTTCCAGTATAAATAATTGTACCTTCTTAAGTGCTAAAAAATCCAATATTTTTGGACAAAAAATAAAAATAAAATTGTTTACATTATCTATTTCACACCCCAGACTTCAAACACACACCTTCCTTTAAATCTCTAGTGCTAAAGTAGCACAGTGCCTGGCATCCACTAAAGGTTCCATAAGGGAAAGGGAAGTTGCTCAGTTGTGTCCGACTCTCTGCGACCCCATGGACTGTAGTCTACCCGGCTCCTCCATCCATGGGATTCTCCAGGCAAGAGTACTGGAGTGGGTTGCCACTGCTTTCTCCAGGGTACATCCCAACCCAGGGATTGAACCTGGGTCTCCTGCATTGTAGGCAAACACTTTACCGTCTGAGCCACCAGGGAAGTCAAGGTTCCATAAATGTTTGGCTAATCTGCAGTGTATGATATGCACTTATTTCTACCTTCTTAAGGAGTGTCAGGAAGATGCCCTGAAGGAGGGCATGGCCTCCAGTATTCTTGCCTGGAGAATCCCCATGGACAGAGGAGCCTGGGGAATTACAGTCTATGGGGTCGCAAAGAGTCGGACACGACTGAAGCAACTGAGCATGCAAGCAGCATTTAATGAATGTGATCCAACCTTATCTTAATGACTACCATCCTTATTCTGAACAAAATAAGTACATCACCTCCTGTGAGTTAAGTCGTCTGAAGCTATCTGCCTTCATAAAATGAATGCAGACATGTGATCGTTAAACTTTTCAGCTTTAAAAAAATTTTTTTTCATCTCCTCTTGTGTCACGTTGTCAGTGATCTCGGCTAGCTGTTATCATATTGTCACCTTTCACGATCTTCTCTTTCCTAATCTGTCATGAGCCAGGAAATGAGACAGCCCATTCATTGGGATGATTTCTAAAACCAAGAGTCTACAGGCTCTGTGCAGGGGACTCTAGGGCCGCCTTCAGAATAAATCAGACAAGTTGTGTTGCTTGGTTCCTTGGAGGCTCAGTGTTCATTAGCATGCTCAGTTGCTTCAGTCGTGTCCAGCTCTTCGTGACTCCTTGGACTATAACCCGCCAGGCTCCTCTGTCCATGGAATTCTCCAGGCAAGAATACTGGAGTGGGTTGCCATGCCCTTCTCCAGGGGATCTTCCCAACCCAGGGATCGCACCTGGGGCTCCAGCATTGCTTTCATTTAGTTATTAAAAAAAGTATGTATCGAGTGAGTTTTTCTGTGCCAGTCACTGTTCTAGGGGCAACACTGAAATAAAAAATCTGGTACAAAGGACTTTATTCTGCAGGATATCCCAGTTGGGAGACAGATAAAAAGGAATAAGCATCGTAAGTTAGCAAAGAATTCATCAGTGCTAGGAAAGATAAAAAAAAAAAACAACTCAGATGGGATATGGAAGATCTGGAGTGAGCAGGTCATGGTATTATAAAGTTGGTCAAGGCTGGCCACTGCGAGAGTGAGACTGGAAGGAGGTGAGGGAGTTTGCCGAGCAGCTGTCAGGAAGAACCAGGTTCCAGGCAGGGAGTAAAGCAGAGCAAAGCCCATAAAGCCAGAGGGGAGAAGAGCAAGGGGACCAGTGCGACCGCAGAGGCACAGACAAGCGGAAGGCAGCAGCAGAGGCTGGTTTGGGAGGGGATGCAAGCAGGGCCTCGTAGGCCATTGGGTTTTCCTGGTGAGGCAGATGAGGCAGAGGTCATGGCCCCATTTGTCAGATGAACCAGCTCAAGATCAGGGAGTTTTTTAAAAAATAATTTTATTTATTTATGTATTTTCCCTTGTAGCTCAGTCGGTAAATAGTCTGCCTGCAATGCAGGAGACCTGAGTTCAATTTTTGGGTCAGGAAGATCGCCTGGAGGAGGAAATGACAACCCACTCCAGGATTCTTGCCTAGAGAATTCCAGGGACAGAGGAGCCTGGCAGGTACAGTCTATGGGGTTGCAAGAGTCAGACATGACTGAGTGATTAAGCACACGCGCACACACACACACACAAACACACACGTGTTTTTGACTGTGTTGGGTCTTCATTGCTGGGTGGACTTTTCTCCAGTTATGGTGAGCAGGGGCTACTCTCGAGCTGTGATGTTCGGGCTACTCACTGCACTGCCTTTTCTGGCAGACTACGGGCTCTAGTGCATGCAAGCTTCACCAGCTGCGGTTCCTGGGCGCTAGAGCACAGGCTCAGTAGTTGTGGCTCAGGCGTAGTTGCTCTGTGGCATGTGGGATCTTCCCAGACCAGGAATCGAACCCGTCTCCTGCACTGGCAGGCAGATTCTTTACCAATGAGCCACCAGGGAAACCCCAAGGTCAGGGAATTTAAGCATTGTTTCGGCTCAGACGGTAAAGCGTCTGTCTACAATGCGGGAGACCCAGGTTTGATCCCTGGGTTGGGAAGATCCCCTGGAGAAGGAAATGGCAATCCACTCCAGGACTATTGCCTGGAAAATCCCATGGACAGAGGAGCCTGGTAGGCTACAGTCCATGGGGTCACAAAGAGTCAGACACGACTGAGTGACTTCACTTCACTTTTGGACGCATCAGTGATCCCTGTAAGAGCTTGTCACACTGCTTCCCTTTTGGGGGGGGGGGGGGGTCTTCTCTTTTATAATATGTTAGAATACAGGTCTTCTCTTTTCTAGTATGGTCAGGCTTTATGCAAGGGAATTCAGTGTCTGAAGTCTTTGGATTAGAAATGCACTCCTCTTCCAGATGCAGGAAGAATGTCGATTACACGGAACTGAACAATCACTTAAGGAAACAGATCACGTGAAGCATCTGCACATTAATGCTGCTGATTACACAAGAAGGGGTCACCTTAGAGGCACCTCCACCAGGTAATGCCCTTTGAGGAGTTAAGTTTCAGCTACTTGCATACCTTAGTGTAATACATCTTTCTCCTGATCAGATATTTTATAATTCAGTCATTTTGCTAATTCAGCCAATCTCTGCTCTCCAGGGTCTTAGTCCAATTTCCTGAGGTTTTACATAATGGGATCCATCTGCCTGAGGGTCACTTGTCTGAGTACATTTTCCCATCAGAGCATGAGGGTTCTCAGGCCTTGCGATTGGTTAAATAATGCTACAAAGTCCAAGCTCTTGACTAGGCCTCCTCGGAAGTAAGGTCTGCATTTGGATCCATGGCACAGTGAAGAGAACTCTTTCGGACCTTGCGGAGAAGTGTACAGAACCAAAATGCTTCTGTTTTCGAGCCCAGCGCAGAATATCAAAAACCACCTATCCGTGCCAACTCCAAATTTCTCCATAATTGCTTTGGGAAGATTGTTTGCCTACTTGAAATATGTTCTTTGAGGTTAATAAAAGGAGCAAAATCACCATTTTCAACCATTTTAACCCAGCACCAATGGAAAGAAAAACAGTGTTTTTACTGGCACAGAACTCATGGGACTTAAGAACAATAAAGGTCAACTGCATCGTATTTTTAAACTTTAGTCTTGGCTAATCTGTAAGCAAGATTCTCAGAATTCTTAAACAAAAAGGCACAACTTCTAATTATTTACAATTGGTCTGAGAATTTCTCTTGGGTAATCAACAGGCCAGGCATGGTTTTCACTTCTCAAAGTTTTTACTTTTTTTTTCCCTTGAAGTACTTTAAATTCAGGGCTTTTTTCCCCTCACTTATTCACTGTTTTTGAAAAAGCAAATTCCCAAACTTTAAACTTTTGTTTGCAAACAGAGATGTATTCAAGTTCAAGTTGACCTAAAACTAAGCTTAAGGTCAAGTTAGTCCAACTTTTAGCCTAATTTATTAACAAAGTTTTAGAGGGTTTCAGAACAAGCAACATTCAAATCATAATTACAATCTAGATTGGAATAACTGGGAGAGGGAAGGTCTGCATGAGACTTAAAAAATCAAAATATTAAAATATTTGTTGAATGAGTTTTTATACAGATGAAAATGAAACCTTTAAAGCAAAAAAAAAAAAAAGGAATTACTGCTTTCTTTCAAGAGAGCTATGGATTTTAAGAATTTACAGGAGCTCTGTGAATCATCTAATCTAGAGATAATAAGTTTTAACTGGAAGCCAACATCAATTAATGGTAAGTGGGTGCTGGGAGCTCTGTCATAAATACTGAGAAGTCTCATCTAAGTTCAGACAGCAGTGTTATGATTGATTAACAGTGTCTGCCAAGGCCAAGGAAGGATATGGAAGACTGCAGGACATAGAAAGGACATGTGCGGAAAGACATATTCCAGATACCTTTCACTGACCCAGTCTAACCTACAACTTTGACAAAGGAGAAATCTGAGGCTACCAAGAAATTGTCCGCCAATGGTCACACTGCTAGTCTGTGACAGAGCCAGAATTAAAGCTTAGCAGTTTGGATTCTCATTTGAGATCCTTCTACCGATGGAAGTCATTTAAAAATGTATTACAAACTTTCCTGCCATAGTCAATAGATTCAAGGAAGACACCTGCCATATCCACCGACGCCACGGGTGATGGGGGTGCACAAAGCTGCTTGCAGCCCGGGGCTTTCCGGGTGCTGCTAGTGGTCAAGAACCTGCCTGCCGATGCAGGAGATGTAACTGCCACCATGGCCCCTGAAGCACAGACTCTGAAGTAGACTGCTGGGGTTCAAGTCCTGACTCCACCCCTCATTGGTACTGTCACTCTGGGCAAATGACTTCACCTCTCTATGCCTCAGCAGCCAGATCTATAAAATGGAAGTAATATTAGTATCTACTTCATGGCATTGTTATGAGGATTAATTTAAATGAATTAACAAAAAGTAACAGGGTCAGAAGAGTCAGACACAATGACTTAACAACAGCAACACAAAACAACTTGCTTCAAACAGGGTCTGGTATGTTAACATGTCATGTAAGTTTTCACCATTCTTACTATTATTGATGTTACACTGTTTGAGGCTACCAGACACTCAAGAGTCAAATAACTAAGGCCTTGTTACAGAAATAACAGCTTAATCCACAGCTCAATCGATAGATCATTTCACAGGTACCTCTGTGGGCCCTTCCAGCAAGCAGTGATCAACTGTTCTGTGTGCCCAGACGTGTCATGGACATATGTTTTCCCCAGGGGTTATAAATGCCCTTTAAAAATACAGTAACATCTTTGGAATGCCTATCCAGATCAAAATCACCCCCCACCCCAATCACCAGCACACGCATGTTCACCCTCCAGCAGCCCTGATGCACAGTGATCCTTCTCTCCAGTTACTGACCGGACCAGGATGGCCACCTGACTCAAGCTGGACCGATCAATTCTTTCTTTGACACCTTAGTATTAGGACTAAGAGATGGCTTTATGTCTTTGAGGCTGGAAGTTTAATATAAACTTGGGAGCTGTGGGGCACTCAATGTTTCCCACAATGAGACAGTGTGAAGTAGAAGAAGTTGGCTTATTAGCAATAAGAGAACAGAAAAGCTAGCAGATTTCTGAGGACCTACCAGCCTCCGTTCCCAGTATTCCTTTGGGCCCGCCTGAATTCCACTGACTGGCTCTGTCTGGCCAATACTTACATAACTTTTGGTTCTCTATTTTTCTTAATTTAGATCAAGTTTGTGTTTCTGCTTGCCTTCATGTATATGTGTGTGTGTGTGTGTGTGTGTGTTGTCGTACTATACAGCATGCTAGACCTCAGTTCCCTGACCAGGGATGGAACCCACACCCCCTGAGGTGGAAATGCAGAGTCTTAACCACTGGACCACCAGGGAAGCCCATCTCTGCTTGTTTTAACGAGCAGAGATCTAGGATCTCCTTTCACTAGCGGTGGCTATGAAATCTGTAGATTCTCAGACAGATCCCTGCAACCCAATAAACATACACTCAAAAATAATATGCTTACCAGACAAATAGCTCTGGGACCACTCCCTACATCCCTTCTCCCAGTGCCCCACCTAACCAGATTACTGCCCTGGACCACTCTCAATATAGAGTTTCTGGAGCTGCTACTGTTCATGGGAACACTTGAGACAATTGGCTCAGGAAACGAAGATTGACTTCATGGGTTAAAACAGATCACATAGAAAGCTCCGCTGACTGTGTTGAGTGACTACATCTTACTGGTCGGTTAAAAGGTGAACTGAGTAAATGAATGTTTGGGAAATCGACTGCCCTTCTGCCTCACTCTGCTGTTTCCCTCTGAGTCTTCTGAGCTTCTACGCTGGCCCCAGATGGAGGAATAGAGAAAGGGCACGCGGGCTGCTCTGAGGGTACACTGTGTAATGCCTCACGTACCATCGTGGGGATGTTGGCTTTACTCTGAGTGGACGGTATTGCACAGGTACACAGAAAAGAGGAAATGCAGCCTGTGGAGCCCTGCAAGTGGGTGAGCAATGTGGGGTAGAGAGGTTTAGAAGATGACATGCCCCAGCCCCCAGCAGAAGCAATCCCTGGTGGTCCAGTGGTTAGCACTCTGTGCTTTCACTGCTGAGGGCACAGGTTCAATCTCTGGTTGGGGATCTAAGATCCTGCAAGCAGCAGTGCAGCAAAAAAAAAAAAAAAATGATGACATGCTGAGGGGCACGAATTTTGTCCTGAACTCATGAACATCATTTGATTTTGTTCAGATTTATGCAAAGAACCACTGTTGTTTTTCAATATTTTAAATACAAAATTTTCTTCATGCTCTTCGTAAAAAAGAAGAGCATATGTACGAAGTATCCTCTTCTTAAAAAAAAAAAAAAATCCAACTCCTAGAAGAGGAATTTTATGCAGAATAAAAAGTACAAGAATCCCCTACTCACATTGCTAAATGCCTTACTGGACACGACTACATTTGGTTAACACGGTATGTGTCTGAAAAAGTTTTACTAGAAGACTCCGCTCCCTGGGTTTAGGGACTGTATTTACAGAGCACAGTGATTTCTCTCCTGCAGCCCAATCAGGGGGTGGGGAATTACACACATATATTTCACACATTCTGGGTAACCCGAAGACCACAAGGAACACTGTAATTTGTCCAAAACACAGAGAACAGCGGTGAATTTACAGTGCCTTGGGGCCATCATCGCATATGAGGCTGGCAAGCACGCAACTGCCAGCTTACGTCTGGGAAGAATACGGATTCCAGAGTCACACAAACCCGGGTTTGAAACCCAGCTCTGACAGTTGCCTGGGCTTGACTTTTCTGTGACTCCAATTCCTCATCCATTTATTCATCCATTCAAGAAATCTTCACTGACAGCCTCCTGCGGGCCAGACCTTGTGGCAGGCATAGGGGAGGCAAGTGATCAGCAGGAGGAGACCCAGTGCCCACCCTCACGAAGGCAGTGTGATTAGGAAGGCGCATGTTGAATGGAGATTCACGAACAGAAAACTGAAACCAAGGGGAAGGGCTGTGTGGTTCAGAGCCAAGATCCTGGAACAAAACTGCTGCAGTTCAAAGTCTTGTTCTTTCACCTACTAGCTGAGTGGCGCCTTGAATAAGTTATTTCAACTTCTCTATGCCTCAGTTTCATTATCTGTAAAGTGGGAATAATATCAGTATCTATCTACACAAGGTTGTTCTGAGGATTAAATCTTCAAACTGTGATTTGCTCTTATTGTCATTAACCACAGGAATGCTATGGAGGAAAGACACAGTGACCACACGATGGACGGCCCTGAGCACATGGCGGAATTCAGCGAAGGCTTCCTGTCCCGTTTATTAAATTACGACCCTCAAACCTACTCCTCTACAGTGTGCGTTGTGATCCAGGGGGCCAGGGCTCTGCAAACGACATTTTTTGCTTTGCAAACTGCTTTTTTATTGGGCTTTTCCAAGAAGGCATGATGGAGGGAGATGGAAAGCGTGGAGCGGGAAGAGACAGAACCTGCTGCTTTCTTTCTGATGCCTCTGGGCTTCCCGTATCCATGGGTGGCGCCTGGCAAGGCCAAGTGAAAAGCGAAAGTTTTAGTCGCTCATCACGTCCGACTCTTTGTGAGCCCCACGGACTGCAACCCACTAGGCTCCTCTGTCCATGGAATTCTCCAGGCCAGCATACTGGAGTGGGTTGCCATTCCATTCACCAGGGGATCTTCCCGACTCAAGGGTCGAACCCGGGTCTCCCGCATTGCAGGCAGATTCTTTAACGTCTGAGTCACCAGGGAAGCTGGTGCAAAGCCAAGGCCTCGTCACTTGCACAGCAGTGACTCCTTCCCACGGCAGCAGCATGGGAGGATGTGCGGTTTTCCTACTACTCGTGGAACCAGCTTCATCACACCCCACCTCAGAGACAGCACACCAGCCGCAGCTGCTCCTTCTCTCAGGTCTGGGTTGCAGGCCTTGGGTACCTTCTTTAAGCATCTAAGTTTTCTTAATTGCAACTTGTGTCTCTGCAGTCCCAGAGTGGGTAGCTGCACTCACAGTTGTTATCTCCGTGATGCAAAAGAGCACAGATTGTCAAATTTCTTCTCTAAAGTCAGGGCAGTAAATATGTCAGACCTTGTTGGCCACATGCCTTTTAAAAAAAAAAAAAAAAATTTATTTATTTATTATTTTTGGCAGCATGTGAGATCTTAGTTTGCTGACCAGGGATCAAGCCCATGTCCCCTACATTGGGAGGCAGATTCTCAACTACTGGACCACCAGGGAAGTCCCACTTTTTAGAAAAAAAACAACTATTAACAACTGTAGAAACTATTCGTAGCTAACTGGTCACACAAAAACAGATTCTGAGCTGCATTTGGCACACAGGCTGTAGCTTCCAATCTCTCTTCTGTTATCTACTTTATAACATGGCACTTAATTTATAAAATACTGTGTTATAGCCCATTGGTTCGAATAACTGGTATGGTTTCAGTCTCCTGCCTGGGCACTGACTGTTATACTTTCCTTGGGATCTGAAGGAAACAGTAAAGGGTAAAGGTCGTTTGGAGGCCAAGGTTTGGGGGGCGGGAGAAGGGATTCCAGGAGAGGGGAGCATGGGTGTAAGTACCCTGCAGAGAGAGGGTGTGTGTGCGTGCTAAGTCATTCAGTCGTGTCCGACTCTTTGCGATCCCATGGACTGTAACCCACTAGGCTCCTCTGTCCAAGGGGGTTCTCCAGACAAGAATACTGGCATGCATTGCCATGCCCTCCTCCAGGGGATCTTCCTGACCCAGGGGTCGAACCTGCATCTCATTATGTCTCCTGCACTGGCAGATGGGTTCTTTATCATTAGCACCATCTGGGAAGTCTGCAGAGGGTGGGCACAGGGCTCACAAGAGAACTGCTGGGTTGGAACAGGCAGACACAGGCAACGTGGGGCCAGCCTATGTAAGGCCTTGTGGGCCACATCAAGCTTTGGTTTTCCATTCAAAATAGCTCTGGAAAGCCACTGAAGGGCTTTAAGTAGATGGGTTACAATCTCATATTCATATTTTGAAAATATCTTCTTGGGTAACATAGAGTGTGGCAAGTATGAAATGATCTACCCTTTGCCAAACAACCTGTACAAATCAAAAAGATGCTCAACAAATTTCAGTTTCTAATGTCTACCCCCTTTTGGTATCATGGCTACAAGGCCTTTGCTGAATTTCTGACCAAACTGTCAGCAGACCGGCTTGCCCTTCGTGACTTTCAACTTTGGAAGGATGACTTTTCAAACTGTCAAAGTTTTTCTGCCCACATGCATACAAATATTAGGTATACTATTTCTTTATTCTCGTCTTGCCCGAGACCACAGATACAATTTTTCAATCAGACACAGTGAAACTGCCCAGTTCTGAGAACCATGGACACAGCCATTTGGCAAGCATAGACTTGGCAGCCTTTCTGCTGACTTGTGAAATCTGCCCGCCCCCTCCCCCCGACCCCGAAGGCTCTAGTATCAACCTCAAAATCACAGCCCTCAGGACCCAGTGACTCTCCTTCATGCTTTTCTGCCAAGGCCAGTCTCACCAGCAGCAGAAGCCTGCATACCTGCCCCAAAGGGAAAGCAGAGGAGGCCAAAACCTTGTGGCAAGAAGTTGACGGACTTGCCAGGAAAGGGTGGCTTCAGTTAAGTTCTGCACAAGTGCATCCCCTATTTCAGACATGAAAGCAGAATGGCTTCCGCAATGAATTCATGTGAAAATATTACCCTTTCCAAGGATGACCACACCTCCAGTGAAAGTTCCCCCAGCACCCTCTGTGTGTCCCAGACACAACGTGCTGTGATCTGCAGCTTGGGAGACGGTCAAGGAGCATAACTACAGGCCCTGCCCTCCAGAGACAGGGCATCTAATGAGGAAGATGGTAGACCTCCTCTGGGTACTGGTATCTGAAACTCAAGAGAGCTTACGATGCATTTCCAGAGTTCAGATTTAAGGACACAAGAGTCAACCCTTTGGCTGCACCATGATTGCCGTGGGCGGTTAGCAGGATGCTTTGGTTTCCGGTCTTGGCTGAGCTCTACTGCCTGCCCCCTCGTCCACCTCTCTTCCCAGTACTGCCGGGGTCACTAGAATGCCTCCTGGGTCCTGCCCTTGGTACAGCAGACATTTAAGCAGCTCCAGCCTCACCTTCGAAGATATCAGTTCTGTCTTTCCTAAGCACTGGTTCTCAGTTTTGGCCTCTGCTTGCTCAGTTGCTCAGTGGTGTCCGACTCTTTGAGACTCCATGGACTATAGCCCGCCAGGCTCCTCTGTTCAAGGGACTTCCCAGGCAAGATTACTGGGGTGGACTGCCATTTCCAGGAGCTCTTCCCGACCCAGGGATCGAACCCACGTCTCCTGCATCGGCAGGCAGATTCTTTACCACTGAGTGACCTGGGAATCACCTGGGATAGTTTAAAAAATTTTGATGCCAAGGCCATATTCTAGACAATTTTTTTTCATAATTCTCTGTAGATGGTCATTAGTATTTTTAAAAAATAATAATTATTTTAATTTATAATATATTATAAATATATATATTTATATTATAACTATATATAGTATAGATATAATATAAATAAATGGTTATTAATTTACTTATAATTATTATAATTATTCTCCAAATAATTATACAGCATAGCCAAAGTTGAAAACTAGTGCCCTACAGTGGGTCTGCCCCTGCTTTTATACTCTTTGAGAATAGAGCTTATTCCTTGATCCACAGCTCAGTCCTACCCGGAAATTTTAAAAACCTTTCTGTTCTGGTTGTCTGCCTAGGACCCCAACTGCATTTTAGGTAATGAGTTAGGTAACCAAGACAGGAGATGGAAATACAGACTTTGGATTTACACAGACCCATGTTCCAACCCACTGTGTATCCCTTGACTCAATTATGGGTTTCTGAGCTTCAGTTTCACACTCTCACAGAAAATTCCCTATGATGATAGAGGAGATACTTCACATGGAGAGAAACTTCTAGATCTAGTATTTCTCAATAGCAAGTATGGGATGAAAACCATCAAACAAAGGAGGTGACTGGTCATCATCTGATTAGCCCAAGCATGCAGCCAGTCCACTTTTCCTCCTTCAAGCCCTGCATTAACATATCCAATTAAACAGTCTCTGCAGAGAGACACTGGTGAGCCTCACACATACGCCTTGCTCCTGAAAGAGCTAACTGGTGATTCAGAGAATTCAATGAGCCTGACGGACGATCTGTCTTTTGGGGAAAGAAAATCCAAGCCTGGAAACTGGAGCCCTGCTATCTTTCTCAGCGGGGTCATGAGAACGTCTTGCATGGTGAGTTCATGTCCCTGAACTTGTACTCCTTTGTCATAACATTCAGAGCAGCTGGACTATTCCCAGAGGCAAGGCTTTGTCTACAGGGCTTCAGAACACATTTTGAGAGAAAGATACAGGGCTTGTACTCATTTATTTGTTTTCTTAAAGAAGCTTTTCACTCTAGAAAATAGTTTTCCGAAACTTGGGGGAGCTTCTCGAAAGCTTAAAAAGGAAGGTGGGCCAAATGTCAAGCTTTAGACAAGACTCTTCCCCTCCCCCCACCTCCAGCCCCATGGATAAAGGACACCCAATTTCCTGTTGCCTGCTGGGACTGGTACACTTAGCCTAACTGGTATACTTAGTCTGGTTGCAACTTCCTTCATCAACTGGAGCTTTAGGCACTGTAGAAAGATAAAAATCACTTAAAGCTTTCGTTTTCCTCTCCGATAGAAAAATCCTAGCCGGTCTATACCATCCTCCAATCCTAAAGTCATTTCTTATTGTCCTGGGCATCTGCTGTGCCCTAGTTTCCAATCCACTTCCAGAGGTCAAACGTGGCCCATTGGGCACAGGGCAGGGTGTCTGAAGTTTTGAGCAGAGCAATCGTTCTTACATAAACTACCCTGCTGGGGCTTCCCTGGTGGTTCAGTGGTAAAGAGTGGCAACCACACCAGTAATCTTGCCTGGGAAATCCCACAGACAGAGGAGCCTGGCGGGCTACAGTCCGTTGGGTCACAAAGAGTCAATGGGACATGACTGAGCAACTGAACACGCAGAGACCAAAACTGAGAATCACTGTTTAGGAAAGACAGAACTGGTATCTTAGCAGGTGAGACTGGAGTTGCTTAAATGTCTGCTGTACCAAGGGCGGGGCCTGCCAATGCAGGAGAGACAGGTTCGATCCTTGGTTCAGGAAGATCCCACATTAGTTGGAGCAACTAAGCCTGTTTGCCACAACTATTGAGCCTGTGGACTAGAGTTTGGGAGCTACAACTACTTAAGCCCGAGTGCCTAGAGCCCAATCTCCACAGCAAGAGGAGCTACTGCAACGAGAAGCCTGAACACCACAACTAGAGAGCAGCCCCGGCTTGCCACAACCAGAGGAAGCCCATGCAGCAACAAAGATCCAGCAGAGCCATAAATAAATAAATTTGAAAAATAGAGAGAAATTACCCTGCTGGCTGGGCTTGCCACCCACCCACCGTTGCCAGGCGCCTCCCTAGCCAGTTTTGATGGGTGAGGAACTGTGATTGAGGCTCGATGTGAACGACAATCTAAGTTGGAAGGCTTGAGGTTTAATTCTGCTAAACCTGCAGCATGACAATGAGACAGTACGAAGCATCCAGAGGTCTGAACAACGCCCACATGGACAGACGCTTGTCTCAGAGCTGCAGCATCCACGGAACTTCACCGGGTCCACAAACAACGGTTTGCAATAAAGCCCCAAATCCCCTGATGAACCTTCCATTGCTTTGATCTGTTTTCTGCTCAGGGTTTCCCCAAAGAATTCTTTTGACAAAAAGAGTTCAAGGCTATGGCACTAGCAAATGAACAAAAGGCCTGAGCTGCACAGATTCACCTCTGCTACGAATAAAGGAAAAGGAACAAGCACAGAGGCGGAGCTGTCTGTCATGAGGCCCTGACACAGGACATTTGTTTGAAGTGTTTGACAAATGCAGCCAGGCTTTGCACACCCGGGCCTCCCACCCCAGGGCCCTGAGCTGGACACCTGACTGGGTCTGTCCCCAGTCACTCTCCCGTCTCCCATAAAGCCATGAGTAGCGCCATCTCTGGGTTTCTGCAAAACTAGCCACCAGGAATGTGCTTTTGGCATTTTCTCTTCCACAGAAATTACAAAGTGACTGGGTGCTTTACACACAAGCTTCCAAGCCCCAAAGCAACATTACAATTTTAGGTAAAGAACCAAACCTCCTGGGGTGTCTACCTCAAACAAGTCCAGAGGCCAAGAAAAATCAACAGGATGTAACAGATTTCATCAAATCAGGCCTCTGGCCTGGAGAAAACACACTTGTTGGCATCTTCTTTGAATATCGACTTCCAGCTTTTCTCCCCAGAAACTGTTGTTGTTTCGTGAATAATCACGTTAATGAGAGTTGAGTAATCTGTTGGAGACCTGAGTCAGGATTTTCAAAGGAGTTTTCAGGCCCAGGCTGGTGCCCAGGCAGCTCCAGTTTGCAGGCAAAGGAGGAGGTTTGAAAGGAAGTGACGGTTGACCAGAAGCCCCAGAGGGGGACTGATCAGGGACCACCCAGAATCTGGAAGGGGGTGGTGGCGACAGACTGCAGGCTGTGGAAGGCGCTGGTGGGTGCCTCTGTCACAACAGAGAATGGATGACATGCTGGAGAGGGCAGATTGACCTAGCCACAGATGAGTGCAGGTCACTGTGGCACTGGGAAGGAGGCCCAAAGACCTGCTTTGGGGAAGAGACGCTACATACTGAATTTTAGGCGCTGAGCAGCCCTGAACACTTAACAAGCAGCTCAGAAATGCTGGTCTTGGGGCTTGGCTTAGGGGGCTAAAGGGACTTGCTGAAGGTTACGTGCGTGTGTGTATGCCCGGTCATATCTGACTCTGCGACCCCGTGGACTGTAGCCCGCCAGGCTCCTCTGTCCATGGGATTTCCCAGGCAAGAACACTGGAGTGGGTTGCCATCTCCTCCTCTAGGGGATCTTCCTGACTCAGGGATTGAACCCGTGTCTCCTGCGTCTCCTGCACCAGCAGGCAGTTTCTTTACCACTGAGCCACCTGGGAAGCCCTGCCAAAGGCCACACAGCCAGTGAAAGACAGACTTTGGATGTGAACACAGGGATGCCCAGTGCTGAAGCCCAGTGTTTCCAATCCCAGCGCTCGCTGCCTCTTCAGAGAACCCTTCTTTGCATGTCAATGTCTTGGTGGGATGTAGCTCATTAAAGAAGGCTAGACAAATTAGAGACTGACTCAGAATTTTCCAAAATGAAGGCCAGCCCACATAAAAAAAAAAAAAACAAAAACTGGCTTTAATTTGTAGGGAATGAAAAAATGTGAAAGAACAAGAGCCACGCTCAAGACAGGAGAACTGGGAACCGAGGGGGTTGTGTTCCTTAGTGTACATCAGAACCCCCTTGGTAAATTTTTTAAAAAGATCCCCACCCCATCCCAGACCTACTAAATTAGGCTGTATCCTCTACAAAGCTCCCTGGGTTATTCTGAGGCCTCTGGAACCACTGACATAATAATCTGAGGGAAGATTTTAAAGATAACAGACAATAATAAGAGCTCCCCACATTAGATGTCTTACTGCACGCCAGATGCTGTTCTGAGGGCTGGCTCTCATGATTTGATTTAATTTAGTGCATAAGATGACAGAAGGAGAAACAGAGGCTCCAGGAGGCTCAGCAGCTTGTCCATGGCCCCCCAGGGGCCTGCCTGAGGCCAAGGTCGTGGTGTGGATGGAGGAGGCGTGGTCCTCCAGCAGGGACGTGTTTGGGCGACATGTAGAGTGTGCCCTGAACAGCCTGTGCAGAGCATCTGAACCAGGAGGGCTGCATGCTGACCTCCCAGCTCGCCGGGGAGAGGAGGAACAGAGAGCTGGGATGGGAAATGGACAGCTGGCTGGGGCCTAGCGAGCGGGCTCTGCTAAGCTGTGTACCTGGGACTCGCTCACTCGAACCTGATTCTACCCACACCTCCAACCACAGCCAAGCAGATTCATCCTCTCACTTTAACGAGGTTTCCTGAACATGGACTTGGGGATCAGAGCTTAGGGTTTCAGTCCAGACAGGACTGCGGACTCTACTGCTTCTCCTGCGACATCAGTCCATCTACAACAGGAGAAGCTCCTCCGTGCCGTCTCTGAGGTTCCTTCCAGCGTCGATTCCCTGTGACGACCAGCTGCCCCATGGAGACGGTGGTGGGGGGATAGAGAGGAGCTCAAGGCGAAGAGCTGCCTTGGCCCAGCACAGGAGTTGTGAGTGACAGTGGGGGCAGGCGGTTCCTTCAGGTCAGTCCAGATGCTGTAGAGTCACAGGAAGCCCCCCAGGCATTGCTTTTTCTTGGAAGCCCCAGGCCCTGCAGCAGGGTGGTATTGACAGGAAACCCACAAGGAGGCGTGCGCTTCCCGAGTCCCCATCCTTCAGCCCCCTCGTTCATGAGTCAGTCACCACAGCCAAGCAGCGGCACTTAGTCACTCTCCTCCCCACACAAGCCCGGGCCCGGGACGCAGAGGCAGGGTGCCGAGGGTTCCCACAGAAGAACGCTGTGGGCCCCAGCTACGCATTCCAGCAACGACCACCGAGTCGCCACTGAGCACCGTGCGGCCTGGCGCAGGGTCTGGTTTCTTATCCTTTGGCCACTGGAAGCCGTCTCTGGAAAGTATGAGGCGCCCACACGGTCTCATCAGCTTGTTGCTGCCTCGTTGTCCTGACACACAGGACAGATGTGATTCAGGACAAACTGAGTCACTTACTGTGTATCAGGCAATGTTACGAGAGCTTCATGGTACTAATGCATTTCCTTCTGGTAACAACCACAGAGGGGTAATCAACCCTATTTTATTGATTAGGAAACTGAGTACAGTATGCTTAGGCAGTCTTCCCAAAGTCACAAAATCAGGGGAGACAAAGCCAGGATTTGAACCCATGTGATGGTGGCTTAGGATCTGCCTGCCAATGCAAGGGACATAAGAGATGCGGGCTCACTGAGTCAGGAAGATCCACTAGAGGACGAAAGGGCAGCCACCCCGATATTCTTGCCTGGAGAATCCCATGGACAGAGAACCCTGGTGGGCTATAGCCCGTGGGGTTGCAAAGACGTGGATGCGATTGAGTGCACACCCACATGATGTTGGTTCTAAAGCTCTTAATGTTAAATGCCATGTTACACTGTCTACATTAAAATAACTAGAAAATAAGAACATGAAGGAGAAATGTAATAAGAGAAATAAAAGGGGACCAGACAGGATGCTGAGACTACACTGCTTTGGGAGAGGTGGACATGCAGGAGAGGTAGGTGTTGGGTTGGCCAAAAAGTTCATTTGAACTTATTTTCAGTATTTACGCTGGTATCTTTATTTTGGGGGGGGGCTCTAAAATCACTGCAGATAGTGACTGCAGCCATTAAATTAAAAGACGCTTGCTCCTTGGAAGAAAAGCTATGACCAAACTAGACAGCATATTAAAAAGCAGAGACATTACTTTGCCAACAAAGGTCCATCTAGTCAAAGCTATGGTTTTTCCTGTGGTCATGTATGGATGTGAGAGTTGGATTGCGAAGAAAGCTGAGCACCGAAGAATTGATGCTTTTGAACTGTGGTGTTGGAGAAGACTCTTGAGAGTCCCCTAGACTGCAAGGAGATCCAACCAGTCCATCCTAAAGGAAATCAGTCCTGAACATTCATTGGAAGGACTGATGCTAAAGCTGAAATTCCAATACTTTGGCCACCTCATGCGAAGAACTGACTCATTGGAAAAGACCCTGATGCTGGGAAAGATTGAGGGTGGGAGGAAAAGGGGACAACAGAGGATGAGATGGATGGATGGCATCACTGACTCAATGGACATGAGTTTGAGTAAACTCCGGGAGTTGGTGATGGACAGGGAGGCCTGGCATGCTGTAGTCCATGGGGTCACAAAGATTTGGACATGACTGGGTGACTGAATTGAACTGAACTGCGCTGGTATCTAGGACACCGATCTAGGTTTTTTGGAAAATAAGCACATGCTGTTCCCCAGGCCAGAGGGCAACAGAGTGTCAGAGGGGCCCAGAGGAGGAAGACACGTCCATCAGATGCATCATGAAAGATTTCTCAAGAAGCATCAGCCAAGGGCCTTAGGGTTTCCCAGACACAAGTGAAGATGGAAGCTGGTCCAGAGAGGTCCCTTCAGGAAGTGGGACTGCTTGAGCAAAGGCAGAGAGGTGGGAAGCCAAGGCACTCTCAGGGAGAGTAGGGACTTGTGCTTTCTTGGGTCACAGTACAGATGAAGAGAAGTATCGGAAGGAGCCATGCTGGAGAGGTCTGATCACAGGAGACCTTAGATGACAGGTTGAGGAGGCTAGGCTTTATTTATCAGGCCATGAGTGACTGAATCTTCCCAAACAGGACAGCGCACGACAGAGCAAAGCCTTCCAAAGCTGGTTTGGTGCAGGGGGTGTGGCTGCCAGAAGTGAGCAGTCAGGACAGCGCTGTCACAGACGCCAACACACAATGAGACTCAGACAGGGACAGAGGCACTGGGAACCCAAAAGTGATGGACACACTGGAAAGAGAGACTCAACAGGACTTCAGGACAAGAAACATTTGCATTAACGTGTGGCAGCGTGCGGAGGGTTGCTGGGTTGAGATGGAAGAAATCAACAGACCAGAGGTGCCTACCCTGAGTGTCTGGCAGAACAGGCAGGAAAGAGGAGGATTTTCAGTTGACATGGTCTAGAATCTTGGAGATGGAGCAGATCCCAGAAAGGGCAGACAAGATGGGTGGCTGGGGGGTTCCCAGTACAGAGGGCTGAGGCCACTGCACAAACGGAAGCCAGGGCACAGTGAGGACAGGAGTGGGATGCTGTCTACTCTACCAGGACCCGAGCATTTTCCTCCTTGTAAGACTGTGGCTAATGGATTTACCTGGTGGCCGGTGGTTAGGACTCCACACTTCCACTGCAGGAGATGTGGGTTCCATACCTGGCTAGAGAACTAAGATACTGCATGCCACTCGGCCTGGCCAAGAATAATAATAAAAAGATTGCGGCCAATGTTTATAATAGAGTGGTTAAGAGCCCAGGCCCTGGAGCAAGAGAGCTGTGATTTGAACCCCAGCTTCCCCATCCACTAGCTGTGTAATCTTGAGGAAGGTACTTAATTCTGTGCCTCAGTTTCAAATTCTGTAAAATGAGGATAGTAATAGTACCTACCTCCAAAAATTAGGATGAGATACAAGAGTCAGTATACATAAAAGGTTTTGATCAGTATTTGGCACACAGAAACTGCTATGACTCTTGATGTTATAATTAATATAAGTGCAATAAGTAAATAAAGAGCACTTTTGAGCCATATGCACACTGGCTATCTCACCGGGTTATCACAATGATGCTATCTAGATGGAGAGCTGTGACCCAGAGCAGCTACACGACTGCCCACCTGCAGTGGCAAAGCCGAGATGGGAGCCGCCCACTCTGCCATCAGAGTCCAGATGGGAAGAACAAAAAGGAAGCAAAATTTCCTTCTTTCACTTATTCTCCATGTTCCACTAATTCAGTCCCCAAACCCCACCCAAAATACACCCTTCTTCCATTCCAACACACAGCCATCCTGAGCAAAAGAAAAGGAAAGAGAAGGCAAGAAGGAGGAGAAAAAGAGGGAGGAGAGAGATGGAAGACCAGAGAGAAGGTCAGGGAAGTCTCTACCTGTCAGTCAGAAGTGGAGGCCCTGATGTAAATCCCCCAAATGAACCCAGGAGTACGGGTGTTACGGGAAAAAGCCAATTCTGACTCCATGTTGGAACTGTTTCCCTGACTTGCTTTTTTGTTGTTTTTGTTATAATCATAGGTAATGGCCTGCTTCAGAATCCTGCCCCTCTGCCTGTCTGTTAAACTAAAGTGCCTTTGTTCAGGACCCTGTTCATCTGGATGTGGCAGGAAAGAAGAAATTAACACATTCTCCTGCCTGAGGCTTGCCACTGTAGGAGATATCTGCAAAATTAACGGCCCTTTTACTTTGCTTCCTCACATCCCTCCATCTTTGATTTTTAAAAGAACCTGGCATCTTAGACCCCAGAAGATGGTCATTTTGAGACATTAGTCTGCCATCTTATTAGTCAGCTGGCTTTCCGAATGGTTGTATTCCTTGCCTCAGCACCTTGTTGTTGAGTCACTGGCCTGTCAAACAGCGAGCAGAGTGAGCCTGGACCCAGTAACATGGGGATTACAGCCAGGGGCACGTGCCTCTACATGTGAGTCACTTGCACCCATGCTGGTGCTGGCTTCTCCCTGCTCTTAACCCCCAGCAGCCTGGGCAGCTGCAAGGCTCCACACCTGCCTGCTGATCATGTTAGTTAGCTGGCAGTATGTCTTCTGGGAGTGCAGACTCCCTAGCTTTCTCAACAAACAATCAGATCCTGTGCTTACCTGTCTCTCAAAAAAGCCAGGGCTTTGGGTTTGAAATCAATGGTCATGCCTCCAAAAGAAAATTATCCAGACAACAAAAGGTGACCAGTAGCATTTTAGCCCCATATCCGAGGCACTATCTACTGTGTGTGAACCTCAAGCAAGACAGAGGATCCCATTCATGGGTAGAAAATGGCTCTGGGTTTTCATCTTGCTTTGATTTGTTCTAGAAAAAAGAGGGTCATAGATAATGGCTGGTTTGTCCATTGTCATCTTTCTGGGAAACCTTTAGGTAGGTTCCTTTAAACACTATCTGTGGCCTGCTCCCTTAGGATACATTGAAACTGCAATTGATGATAAGGAACAATAAAAGTTGATTTAGACAGAATTCTCCTGTGGCATTTCTTAAAAGGTGACATTCTATCTTTGCTCTATTCTGCATGTCACCAGGCACTGTTAGAAAATTAGGAACTGTCCATGGACTTGGAGAAGTAAATGGCAACTCACTCCAGTATTATTCCTGGAAAATCCCATGGACAGAGCAGCCTGGTGGGCTACAGTCCATGGGGTTGCAAAGAGTCAGACACGACTGAGCGACCAAGCACACTGAGCACATGGACTTTAGGCACGAGAGCTTTGCAGGGAACCTGAATATGTCCCCCAAGCCAGGAGGTCTTAGTGGCCCGTCCTACAATCTTCTTCTTCCTCATTAACATCAAGATGAGGAATATTGCAGATGGAGGGCTATTAAAGGCCCAAATGTCTGTGTCGCCTCTAAATTCCTATGTTGAATGACGCTCCAGTCTCCAGTGTGACGGTCTTTGGAGATGGAACATTCAGGAGGTAATTAGGTGAAGACAAGTTTCGAGGACAGGGCTCTCGTGCTGGGAGGAAGAGACACCAGAGTTTTCTCTCTCCACAGGGGCACACAGCCAGGAAAGGCCACTGGGGCCCACAGTGAGAAGGCAGCCAGGAAGAGGGCTCTCATCAGAATTCTATCCTACGAGCACCCCAATCTTGGACTCCAGCCCCCAGAACTGTAAGAAATAAATGTCTGTTGTTTAAGCCACCCGGTCTACGAGCCCAAGTCACTAGGACAAGGCTTTACTGATTACAGAGAACCTGTGTCATTTCCTAGAGCAGCTCAGTGAGGTTGCTACCTCATTTTACAGATAAGGAAACTGACTCGGAGGTGGAGGGAGCGGCACAAGCTGGTTAAATGGTGGAGCACGATTGGAACTCTGGTATCTTGACTTGATTATTTCCTTCCCTGGTTCTTCTGGGGCTGCTTTGTTCAACCTAATTCCCACGTTCTGGGAAGGCTCCAGGCTAAAGTTCAGATAGTGTCAGACAGAGGGGGCAGAGACCACTTACCAGCCTACCACGGTCACAGAGAGGAAACCTGGGTCCTTGCAGAAGTCTGAAGCTTCTGCGGGTGGAAGAGACAGGAAGCAGTTCTGCATGGCGGTCAGAGAGCTGAGGTGCAGGGTGAAAGAGGTCTGGCCCAAGACTTCATGAGTTTAACTGTGTGTAAGGCTTTACAGGATGCTTATTGCATCCTGTGTGCCTGAGTTGGGGCTAATTATGGTAGTTACCTTACGAGATTTACCTAAGGAATTTTTATGAAGCATAAACTGAAATAATGATCACGAAGGGCTCTTAGGATGCTGTCTGGCACAGAGTAAACCCTCATAAAGAGGGATTAAGGACATGGCCTGGACTGGACAGCAGTGGCTGGGCATTGTCTGACCACTGCAGCTAGCCCTGGTTCAGGAGAAGCATCAACCAGATGAAAGGCCAGAGCATCTATACTCCCTATACCAGGAGACTTGGGACAACCTGCACAGCCTCCTTCCTTTCCTGGGGAAATAGAATTGAAGAAATAAAGCTGTCAAGCAGAACATGCACAGGTTTGAAAACCAGAGATGCATGTGTACTTTGGAGTTTCTGGGTGCAGTGAGTGGGATCTCGGGCAGGTTTATTAACTTCTCTGAGTCTCCATTTCTTCATCCTAAAAAAGTGAGTTGATTATTGTAAAGTAATTATCCTCCAATTAAAATGAAGTAATTAATTTTAAAAAAAGAAACCATTAAAAAAAACTGAGTTGATAAACAACTACCTCCAAAGGCAATGCGGAGAACCAAGTGAACAAGGTATGTGAAGGTGTCCCTAAAATGTTATTTTCTGTTTTTACATTAAGAGCTTTGCTGGTATTTACACAGCAGCTGGCAAGCGGCGGGGTGGGATCCTAATAGACTTTCTGATGCCACGAGGCCACAGGAGTGCATCTACATAGCAAATGAGAAATTAAAGATCCACGTGAAATTAAAGATCCATCTGTTGTTTGCCTACCACTGTTCTTACATCTCCTTAAGGACTAAAAGAAGTATAAAATGGAGTCCAAAGCAAGCACTGATGGTGTCTGTCTGTATCCAGAATTTTTAAGGGGTTTTAAGACTAACGATGGGTGGGTCTCAGCCACAACTATAATCTATGCATGCACATTAAGGCATGAACTCATTCAATCAATAAATATTAGAAAGTGCCTGCTATGTGTGTGAAGCCCTAAGCCAGGCTCCTGAGGCTATAAAAACTGATAAAAGACTTACTATCTGTAAAGGATCCTACTAGAGGGGGTAAGATAAAAATAAAAGCCAAAAACAACTCATCAGCAGGGTGACAAGAGCCATGGCAGTGGAAGAAACATGGGGATACAATGGGAAAAAAACCTGTATTTGGTCTGGAGCTGTCAGGAAGGATTTCCAGAGAGAGTGGTACTGGCACTGTCAGAGTTAAGAGGAGCAGGGGACCAGCAGGCACAAAGATTTGGGATGAGAGACACCCGATGTGCACTAGAGAACTCTTAACAGGTCTGGTACAGGCACTCATAGGTCCACGGGCAAGGAGAGATGAGGCTGCCAGGTTGAGTCTGCTTGACAGGGGCCTTGGACACTGCATTAAGGAGTTTGAACGTTGTAGTATAGGTGGAAGGAAGCCACAGAAAGCATTTTAAGAAGCAGAGAGCCTCCTTGGTGGCTCAGTGGTAAAGAACCTGCCTGCCAGTGCAGGAAACATGGGTTCGATTCCTGGTCCAAGAAGATTCTACACGTCTCAGAGCCACTAAGCCCACGTGCCGCAACTACTGAGCCTGTGCTCCAGAGCCCAGGAGCTGCAACTGCTGAGCCCGAGTGCCCTGGAGCCTGTGCTCTGCGATGAGAAGCCCCCACACCTCCACTAGAGAAAGCCTCCGTGAAGCAATGAACACTCAGCACAGCCAATAAGAAACAAGCATTCAAATTATTAAAAAAAAAAAAAAAAAAGTTTAAGAAAAAGAATGGGAGTGTCCCTGAGTTTAAAAATTTCATCTAGTGGAGGTTGAAATAGAAAGTTCAACTGAGGAGGTAGGAGAAACTGGAAAGAAGGCCATAAATAAGGAGGCTACAGAGATGTCCAAATGAGAAAGACAAGGTTGTGAACTTCACACACGCACACACACCTACACACACATTCAGCTGGTTCAACCTGGACTGAAACACGCGGGCCTGAACTGCACCTGCCCTCTGGCTCCCACTGAAGTGCCCCCAATGGGGCGCTGCTGGGTTCCCTTAGAAATGCCTCCATTCTCTTACTTCTCGGCTGTGGTCAACCCAAATAGTTTTTCATTTCCAGACTAACCTCAGACCCAGAGTTTGAGGTGATTAAACGTGGCCTGTGAGGCTGTAGTTCTGGAAACTTCCTCCCAAACGATGTTAAGTACAGGGTGCGCTGCGTGCTTGGACCCACACACAGCACAGTCAGGGCGGCTCAGACCGAGGTCACCAAAGCGGTACTGGGTTCCGCAATCAGACCTTTAAATTAACACGCAATTACAGCCCCCAAGGGAAGGGAAA
This sequence comes from Tragelaphus eurycerus, assembly GCA_935064755.1. NCBI lineage: Eukaryota > Metazoa > Chordata > Mammalia > Artiodactyla > Bovidae > Tragelaphus > Tragelaphus eurycerus. The sequence goes on from CAKXYN010000043.1 coordinate 18,937,276, forward strand.
CAGGCATTGACTACTGATTTTATAAACAAATGAAAAAAAAAAAAAAATCAAAACCCACTGCATGCACAGAAGGAAATAAATAGTAGTAAATGTACCTTCGGTAAAATAAAAGCTCTTACTGGGAAGATGGAAGCTCCTGAGGAGCGTAGGGTGAAGGCGGGGGACACATCATCTTTCAAGCTTCTGGAACTCTTATGAATATGATATCAATGCTGGCAAAAGGGCAGGAAGCTCACTAGCGTTCACTGGGTGCCCACTGTGTGTCAGCGGCTGGGTTGAGCAAGCACTTCAAATGTATTCCATCACTTTTAATCCTTAAAAGGACCTCTGGAGGTTGGAACTGTCCTTAATTCTCTCAATCAGAGATGAATGGGATTACTTCCCCACAGACTTTGTGAAAGAAAGATCATGTAGCCTTCCCAAGATCACACAGCTAGTAAGTGTAAGGGGCAAAATACAAACCCACATCTCTCAAATTCCACCCCAAAGCCTGAGCTCCTCCCACCGTGCCCCCTGCTTATCTCCATATGAAAATGTGGACAGCTGGACCCCCACCGTGAAAGTGTTAGTGGTTCAGTCCTGTCCAAATCTTTGCGACACCATGGACTGTAGCCCACCAGGCTCCACTGTCCATGGGATTCTCCAGGCAAGAATACTGGAGTGGGTTGCCACTTCCTCTTCCAGTAGATCTTCATGACCCAGGGATTGAACCTGGGTCTCCTGTATTTCAGGCAGATTCTTTACTGTCTGAGCCACCAAGGAAGCCCTTTCTCCCTTGTACCTCCATAGCTGGCTGAAAAGTCCCCAAGGAAGTCACTCCCTTAGGGTCCTGATCATATCTCTCAGTGCTTAGTGCTCTGTCATGGCTGACTCTTTGTGACCAGCCAGGCTCCTCTGTCCATGGAATTTTCCAGGCAAGAACACTGGAGTGGGTTACCATTTCCTATTTCGGGAGATCTTCCCAACCCAAGGAATCAAACCCACATCTCCTGTGTATTTTGCATTGGCAAGTGGATTCCTTACCACCAGAGCTACCTGGGAAGCTCAGGTTCATATCTCTAGGGAATGTTAGCCTGGAAGGAAACTTGGAAGTGATCAGCTCCCATCTCCCAGGATAGGGATCACAGATGAATGGGATTACTTCCCACATGCCCCAGCTGATAGGAGGGCCTATAACTCTCCTGGTCTCCTCTCTTCCTGGCCCTGTTTTCTTTGCTATATCAGGCTGAGGCCTTGTGTCTCAGGAGTCAATGATTTCGTGCAAAAGTTTGTTGTTCTTGCTGTTATTTTTTAATAGTAAGATTTCTATTCCTGCCTGAGTCTAAAAAGAAGGTAGGGAAGTAAGTAATAAGGCCTTTTCCTCTAGCAGATTTACTCAATGGAAAAGCATGAGCTGTGACTCCCTAATGTAGCTAGTCTGCCTTCCAGAAGATCCTACAAGAGAATGAGTAAGAAGTGATCAAATCACAGCAAAATGGTTTCATTTACAATTAGCTCTTAGTGTTCTGAAACACAAACCTCCCACCCAGATATTTATCCTAAGATAAACATCTCCCCCACATGTTGCCATAACCAGCTCCTGCTGCCACAAAAGTATACATCTAAACACCCATACCCAGAACGGAAATGATGACTTCCATAAAAAGAGCTCGGAGGACACCCCTGTGCAGTGATTCTTGTTCTAGAATCCTGGATATAAGCTTTCTATTGGGTCTGGATTCAAGGCTAATTTTTTCTCAAAGGAAAAAAAAATTCATAAACTCAGTTACTCTGACCTCACTGATGGCCAGAAATTTCTCTTTTTCACAAATTGAGATGCTGAAAGGAATAAAAATGAAGCTCTGCATTAAAGCAGAAAACTGCAAGGTAAAAAAAAGTCTGTATATTCTTTCAAACTGAGCTATAAGTGTAAAATTTTCCTCTAAGAGTCATGTTATTGAAAGTCTCCAAGATGGGCAGATGACTGGGACACAGTCCTTCAATTATGTTTGACATTGGTGGGTGACTCGAGGCTGGGTGTGGTTAGATGGAGCAGGGACAGAACTGGATGAGTTGGTAGGAATCAGAACCCAGCTCTGGGCACATGACCTGAACATCTACTATCAGAGACAATGGACATGAGGCCAGAACCCACCTTTGGCCTCAGGTCAAACCTTAGCCACCCACAGGTTTCTACTCCAGCTTCTACTGTTCCTCCACCAGTAAGAAGTCGGTACAGTTAAACGAGAACCTTTTGAGAGGTCCTTGGCACAGGAAGAAGAGACAACAAAATCAAGACTGCATGACAGTCTTTGGTGCTCGGGCCAGACTTCTGCGGGGTCATCTCTTGGTACACTGGATCCTGCCATGGAGGTGATATATTAGGCTTGCTGGAGATCCACAGAGCATATTAGCTTCTGACACCAAAGGCCACCACAGTTTGGAAAGAGTCTGGGGTTTCCCAAGCTAGAAAGCTTCTGAGTCTGCTCTCTTTGAACTCTGGGGTCCCTGACATTCTTCAAGCTGCAGATGTACAGAGTGGCTGCCATGGATGGGGAGGTCTCACCTCTTATACTCATTGGCTGGGATCCCAGTGTTTGGGTCGACAGCTTTAACATGTGACGCTACATTTAATATATCCTCAAATGACACTTCGGGGACCTCAGGCTTCCTGCACTGATGGGCAGATGGCAGCCATCCCGTCCAGTTTGGTTTTCTTAAGCAGTTGCCTCACCTTTGCAGAGGTATCAAGACCCAAGAAAACACTAGGTACCCAGCAGTCCCTCATTCAGATCTTGGCCTATCTCACCCCATCTACTGTAGACCTTGATCCTCACTCTTTCGTCTCTTCACCTCTTTTTGTATCTAGCATGTTACACCTGCAATCATGCTCTCCAACACAGTACACAATCCAATTCTTCTTGGTCTCTACCACCAGCCCACCTTCCCATGAAGTCTTCCTCTCTTTCTGAGTTTGGAGTTCCCACCATTGATATTTCAGGACCCATTCCTCCCTCTCAGTTCATCCTCAGGATCTCATTTCCAGGATAAGTGCCCCCAGACTTGAACACTTAGTTTTAATGGAAAGACATAGGGAGAAAGTGTTTCTGACTCCTTAGAGGCTAACATCATCACATTCAACAATTGGGAATACAATTAAGCACACATAATCTGCCCTCTTTTCACTGGGGGTAAATGAAAGGCACATCAGTATATCCTAACAGTATGAATGTATGTTATTTTTCAGTCCCTAAGTCATGTCCAACTCTTTGCGACCCCATGGACTACAGCACACCAGGCTTCCCTGTCCTTCACTATCTCCCAGAGTTCACTCAAGTTCATATCGTTGAATCGGTGATGTCATCCAAACATCTCATCCTCTGCTTTCCTCCCCTTCTTCTGCCTTCAATCTTTCCCAGCATCAGGGTCTTTTCCAATGAGTCAGCTCTTCACATCAGGTGGCCAAAGCATTGGAGCTTCAGCTTCAGCATCAGTCCTTCCAACGAATATTCAGGATTGATTTCCCATAGGTTTGATCTCCTTGCTGTCCAAGGGAATCTCAAGAGTCTTCTCCAACACCATAGTTCAAAAGCATCAATTCTTCGGCACTCAGCCTTCTTTATGGTCCAACTCTCAGAACCATATATGACTACTGGAAAAACCATAGCTTTGACTATATGGACCACTGTAGGCAAAATGATGATGTCTTTGCCTTTTAATACCCTGTCTAGGTTTATGATAGACTTCTTTCCAAGAAGCAAGGATATTCTAATTTCTTGGCTAAAGTCACCATTCACAGTGATTTTGGAGCCCAAGAAGAGAAAATCTGTTACTGCTTCCATTTCCACTTCTGCTTTGAATGTATAATATGTATTTAAATTACATGAATGTATGTGTGTATGACAGAAGGCAATGGCAACCCACTCCAGTACTCTTGCCTGGAAAATCCCATGGACAGAGGAGCCTGGTAGGCTGCAGTCCATGGGGTTGCTAAGTCAGGCACGACAGAGCAACTTCACTTTCACTTTTCACTTTCATGCATTGGAGGAGGAAATGGCAACCCACTCCAGTGATCTTGCCTGGAGAATCCCAGGGAAGACGAACCTGGTGGGCTGCCGTTTATGGGGTTGCACAGAGTTGGACACGACTGAAGCGACTTAGCAGCAGCAGCAGCATGTGTGTATGAATGTATTCAGGTATGAATGAATGTATAATATATAGTTGCTGCTGCTGCTAAGTCACTTCAGTCGTGTCCAACTCTGTGCGACCCCAGAGATGGCAGCCCACCAGGCTACCCCGTCCCTGGGATTCTCCAGGCAAGAACACTGGAGTGGGTTGCCATTTCCTTCTCCAATGCATGAAAGTGAAAAGTGAAAGTGGAGTCGCTCAGTCGTGTCCGAGTCTTAAATTACATATAATTCTCAATAACTCTCATGCAATTCTAATGGACAGAATACCATGTCCTGACACCAAGTAAAAAAGAAGAAAGCAGGAGAAAAGTCTTCTCACTCACTTAGTAAGGAAAATAAGAAGGCAACAGTAAACAAACCAGTTCAAGGCAGACATAGAATTACAACACAAAAACCAAATAAAAGCTCCTCAGGAATGGTTATTTGATCAAAGATGTTAATGAAGCACTTGGTCTCCGGGAGAGCTGATGGGAACTATACTTCAGAGGCTAAGTCAATGGAATAAATGCTTCCCCCATGGAAAATAGGGACAGAAGAGTCCCTCAGATCTCCAAACCATCAGCTAAATGGATGCAAATGTGTTTACAGCCCTCCTTCTTTGAAGCTACAGTATTATGAAATGTTTACAGTGTTAGGCCACCCTTATAAAAATTCACTCTTTTGAAGAGGAAGTGAATTAAAGTTATACTACATAGAGTAAGTTACACAAGATCAAAGGCTTGGGACACCCATTGTGTAAAACCAAAGATCTCTCATGATTTTGCACGACCCGTAAGGTGCCTAGCCTCCCAAGAATTTTCATTCTGGAAACTGTGTTTTCATCATTGAATGTCCTGTGTTGTCCATGGCTTCATGGTTACAGTCACACCATGTGACAGATCACCTGTCTAAACACCACCAAAAAATGTACGAGAAACAAAGAGTTGGCTATCTATGGTATTCTTATTGCTGATTCTATTAAAACTTCATCTCTTCTTAAAAATCTTTAGCTATTTACCTAGACAAGTGGCTGAGACTGGGTCGAATTTGCCAAGAAAATCATTCCTGTAAGCTTCTGACTTTCTCTTTTCCTTCTCCAGGAATCACAGTTCATAAGCACAAACCAGGACTCTGCAAAGAGAAAGGCAAGCAAAAATCCAATCCAGTGGAGAAACTGACAACACTTGGCATGGAGGCCAAATTTGTGAAAGGTTCATACTGCATGGATTTCAGATTCTTGTTTCTAGTCCATCTAAGTCTTCTCCAAAAAAAAAAAAAAAAAAATAGAGGAAGGAAAGAAAAAATACCTAGAGGAATGAAATTCTCATCTAGAAAATATACTTGCCAAATTATGAACATTCTTTCCATTTTCAATGCAAGGAATTACTGTTTTTCCAGAAGACTGAGGGAAAACATAGAAGAAGGACATCCCATAAGCTCCTACAAGTGCTAAAACAGCGTCTCACCCACGTCTTTGTGATGGGGGGAAGTGATGTCAAATACTGCATGGGATGCTGGGCACTGTCCCCACAATGAAAAAAATGTCAGTTAATGACAGTCCCTTGGACACCATGGAGATCAAGCCAGCCAATCTTAAAGGAAATCAACCCTGAATATTCATTGGAAGGACTGGTGCTGAAGCTGAAGCTCCAATATTTGGTCACCTTGATTCGAAGAGCCAACTCATTGGAAAAGACCCTGATACTGAGAAAGATTGAGGGAAACAGAGGATGAGATGGTTGGAAGGCATCACTGACTCAATGGATATGAGTTTGAGCAAACTCAGGGACATTATGAGGGATAGGGAAGCCTGTTGCACTGCAGTTCATGGGGTTGCAAAGAGTCAGACACGACTGAGCAACTGAACAACAACATGACCACATACTCAGTGAGTCAGCACCTTCCTTTGGGAGATAGAATTATAATCAAGAGTGCAGCTTTGTGAGAACAGAACAAGGATGCTTAATTAGATAAAGGTCAATGACAACAACACTCACAATAAAACCACTCTTAAAATAAACAGAACCCCAGTCGGTAATTCATCTCATATTCACCAGTCCCAAAGCAGCCCTTAAGGAATTTTACGTTTTGAAAAATCTTGATTGATAGTAAATTTCTTTTCCGATGTTTAAGATACACGTAACTGGCAGGCAAAACTTTGGCTACTGGCATGAGCTCATCAGTATTAACAGCTTTATTTTGTTTAATTCCAGGCGAAGACGAAGGAGCGTGATACTCTGATTAAGCTGTACAAGTTTATGTAGATACATAGAAAGTTTCCACTCGGTTTTTGTTTTAGTATTGACAATAAACCTTAAGAGTCCTTTTGTTGCTAAGGAGCTCAAGAAATTCTGGAAGGGACACAGTCTCTTCCTTCCTCAGCACCTCTCACATCTGTGTCCACAGCACCACTGGCCACCCCAGTCCCCCATCTCCCTCATGGGAATCAAACTCCTGATTCTCTAGTCTCCCTGACTCTGCCCTTGTCCCCTCTCTGGGGCCAAAGTGATCTGTCTGTAGCTCGAATCCCATTGCGTCCCTTTCCAGTGTTCCTCCTCATCTTGAGGACTAATGTCCAGCTCTTCCCCAGGCCAAGAGCAGCCCCAGACTCCCCGCACTGGGTCTGGCCCCGCCTTGCTATCCAGCCCTTCCCCTCCACACACCCCGCCCACCTCCGGAAACACCCACAGGTCCTCACACACCATGTAGTTCTGCTGTATGAGCTTGGAACGTCTTGTTCCCACTTTGTCCACCCAGGGAATTCCTGTATATCGTTTAGGTCTCAGCTCCAAGAAAAATAAGTAGTGACCTCAGCAGAGAGGTCAGAGCAAATTTTCTTTGTTTTACCTTACACAACACGTTATATGTGAGATTCAATATAAGGATCCAAAGTCACCCACTTAAATGCACCTTCTTTCTCCTTGCCAAGAGAAAAATTACTTGGACATTATTAATCTGTTGTTGTTTAGTTGCTAAGTCATGTCTGACTCTTTGTGACCCCATGGACTATAGCCCACCACACTCCTCTGTCCATGGAATTCTCCAGGCAAGAATACTGGAGCGGGTTGACATTCCCTTCTCCAGGGGATCTTCCCAACCCAGGGATGGAACCTGCATCTCCTGCATTGGCAGGGGGATTCTTTGCTACTGAGCCACCAGGGAAGCTGCGGACACTGATACAACATAAAACCTATTATACTGCATTTCACTTATGATCTTGCCAGTCTGTCTATCCCTTTGAACTCTGAGAGCAAGGGCCATGATTGACTGCTTCATCTCTTTATTTTTATTTGAACCCAACATAGTGCCTGGAACACAGTAGGCTCTCAATAGATATTTTTGTACAAACCAATGACTAGTCTCAAGAAATCTGGGTTGAGTCTTGTTGCTGCCCCCTTACCACCCAGGAGACCACGGGCAACTCATTTAGGCTCTCTGGGTCCTGGTGTCTCCCCATGAAACAAAGACAGTAACGCCTGCCTTGTGAGGATGCAAGGAGGTGCCCAGTCAGGAAGCCCCCAGGGTAAACCACGAACACGCCACTTCTGGCTACTATGAAGCAGGATGCCGAGGAAGGCCAGGAAGGAACTGAAATCAACAGGGGGGTGAGGGTGGCACAGCGGGGACATACAGACTGAGTCCAGGTGATCTGAAGGCGGAGGACACAGGGGACAGGTCTCATCCATTCTACGTTCAAACTTGGCTCCCAATCCAGCCACCTGCCTCCTTCCTTGTCTCCTGTCTCTGCCTCCTCCCACAGCCCGGCCACCACCACCTTGGGCTCCCACTGCTGCAGGGCCTGTGACTGGGCTTTCTGCTTCCACTCTCGACCCCTCCAGCCTGTTCTCCACACACAGCCAGAGAGATCTCTCATGGAGGTAAAGCTGATCACGCCGCTTCCTGGCTGTGTCCCGTGTTAGAGAAGATGAAAGCCAGCCTGCATCCCCCAGACTCCAATGTCCTGCACAGATCTGAGACCCTGAGCTGTTTGCACTCTGACTTGAGGTACACTGCTCAGCACACCCCTACTGGACTGCCTGTGGTCAGTTCCTAGAACCTGCCAGGCCAAGTCTTTCCTCATCTCCGGCTCTACACACTGTTCCTTCCGCCCAGAGCAGTCTGGGCCTGGACCCTCCGCCAACTGGCCCCTCTGTATCCTGTCTTTTCTCAAATGTTACCTCCTAAGAGGTGTTCCCTCACCACTGGAGGGGACCCTCAGTTATTCCCTCAGGCCACACCCTGTTTGTTTCTTCTCTACTGTTAAAAACCACCTGGGCACTTTTGTTTCCTTACTGTCTTTCTCACTAGACAATATATTCAAAAGAAGGAGGATCATAGCTGTCACATTTACTTTCCTATTCCCAATACCTAAAGTAGGAAGTCAAGAAACACCTGGAGTAACAGGCAAATTTGGCCTTGGAGTACAGAATGAAGCAGGGCAAAGGCTAATAGAGTTCTGCCGAGAGAACGCACTGGTCAGAGCAAACACCCTCTTCCAACAATACAAGAGAAGACTCTACACATGGACGTCACCAGATGGTCAACACTGAAATCAGATTGATTATATTCTTTGCAGCCGAAGATGCAGAAGCTCTATACAGTCAGCAAAAACAAGACTGGGAGCTGACTGTGGCTCAGATCATGAATTCCTTATTGTCAAATTCAGACTTAAATTGAAGAAAGGAGGGAAAACCACTAGACCATTCAGGTATAACCTAAATCAAATCCCTTACAATTATACAGTGGAAGTGGGAAATAGATTTAAGGGACTAGATCTGATAGACAGAGTGCCTGATGAACTATGGACGGAGGTTCACAACATTGTAGAGGAGACAGGGATCAAGACCATCCCCAAGAAATAGAAATGCAAAAAAGCAAAATGGCTGTCTGAGGAGGGCTTACAAATAGCTGTGGAAAGAAGAGAAGTAAAAATCAAAGAAGGAAAGATATACTCATTTGAATGCAGAGTTCCAAAGAATAGCAAGGAGAGATAAAGCCTTCCTCAGCGATCAGTGCAAAGAAATAGAGGAAAACAATAGAATGGGAAAGACTAGAGAGCTCTTCAAGAAAATTAGAGATAAAAAGGGAATGTTTCATGCAAAAATGGGCTCAATAAAGGACAGAAATGGTATGGACCTAACAGAAGCAGAACATATTAAGAAAAGGTGGCAAGAATACACAGAAGAACTGTACAAAACAGATCTTCATGACCCAGATAATCAGAATGGTGTGGTCACTCACCTAGAGCCAAACACTCTGGAATGTGAAGTCAAGTGGGCCTTAAGAAGCCTCACTATCAACAAAGTTAGTGGAGGTGATGGAATTCCAGTTGAGCTATTTCAAATCCTAACAGATGATGCTGTGAAAGTGCTACACTCAATATGTCAGCAAATTTAGAAAACTCAGCAGTGGCCACTGGACTGGAAAAGGTCAGTTTTCATTCCAATTTCAAGGAAAGGCAATGCCAAAGAATGTTCAAACTACCACACAATTCCACTCATCTCACATGCTAGTAAAGTAATGGTCAAGCCAGGCTTCAACATTATGTGAACCATGAACTTCCAGATGTTCAAATTGGATTTAGAAAAGGCAGAGGAACCAGAGATCAAATTGCCAACATCTGCTGGATCATTGAAAAAGCAAGAGGGTTCCAGAAAAACATCTATTTCTGCTTTATTGACTATGCCAAAGTCTTTGACTATGTGGATCACAATAGACTGTGGAAAATTCTGAAAGAGATGGGAATACCAGACCACGTGACCTGCCTCTTGAGAAATCTGTATGCAGGTCAGGAAGCAACAGTTAGAACTGGGCATGGAACAACAGACTGGTTCCAAATAGGAAAAGGAGTACGTCAAGGTTGTATATTGTCACCCTGCTTATTTAACTTCTATGCAGAGTACATCATGAGAAACGCTGGGCTGGAAGAAGCACAAGCTGGAATCAAGATTGCTGGGAGAAGTATCAATAACCTCAGATATGCAGATGACACCACCCTTATGGCAGAAAGCAAAGAAGAACTAAAGAGCCTCTTGATGAAAGTGAAAGAGGAGAGTGAAAAAGTTGGCTTAAAGCTCAACATTCAGAAAACTAAGATCATGGCATCCAGTCTCATCACTTCATGGGAAACAGATGTGGAAACAGTGGAAACAGTGGCAGGCTTTATTTTCTTGGGCTCCAAAATCACTGCAGATGATGACTGCAGCCATGTAATTTAAAGACGCTTGCTCCTTGAAAGAAAAATTATGACCAACCCAGGCAGCATATTAAAAAGCAGAGATATTACTTTGCCAACAAAGGTCAGTCTAGTTAAGGCTATGGTTTTTCCTGTGGTCATGTATGGATGTGAGAGTTGGACTACAAAGAATTGATGCTTTTGAACTGTGGTGTTGGAGAAGACACTTGAGAGTCTCTTGGAGAGCAGGGAGATCCAACCAGTCCATCCAAAAGGAGATCAGTCCTGAATATTCTTTGGAAGGACTGATGCTGAAGCTGAAAGTCCAATACTTTGGTCACCTGATTTGAAGAATTGACTCACTGGAAAAGACCCTGATGCTGGAAAAGATTGAGGAAAGGAGGAGAAGGGGATGACAGAGGATGAAATGGGTTGGATGGTATCACCGACTCAATGGACATAAGTTTGAGTAGACTCTGGGAGTTGGTGATGGACAGGGAAGCCTGGCGTGCTGCAGTCCATGGGGTTGCAAAGAGTTGGACACGACTGAGCAACTGAACTGAACTGAACAATGCCTGGTAACTGGTAGGTGCTCAATAAACATTTGATGGTTGGATGAATGGACAGATGTAGGGACACATGAACAGACAGATGTATGGATGGATGGTTGAATGGGGACGCAGGAAAGGAAGTAAAGGAGAGACGAGGTGCAGATCAGGAAGCAGGACTCTTTATAAGATATAAAGTCCGTTAGATTGGTAGCCCTAGACATCTTAGTGATACCATGAAGAGCCTCAGAATGTTTTGAATGGAAATCTGTAAGGGAGAAGAGGCCATGGAAACAAGAGGCAAAGTTTACCTTCTATGTGTTTTTTTTTCTCTGCCTGCAAGTAATATATGGAAAGCACCTATAAGATCACTTGGCATGCGTGGCATTAGATACATGTTTTTTATTATTATTATTTCTAATATTATTATTCCAGCAGTTATGAGTCCCAAAGGAAGCAGCTGACTGTATGCAAGTGACTGGTCATAGAACACTCAACAGCTCAGCCAACGAAAAATCTGACGCAGATGCTTGAGACACTGCAGTGTCACAGCCAAGGCTGGTTCCTGGGGGCTGAACCGTCCCTGGTGGGGCAGGCCTTTAACCTGGGCACCACATGGCCAGCTGCCCACAGGCACCCATGCCATCCTCTCTCACAGGCAAGGCTAGGCACTGTCAAGGTTCCTCACACATGAGGAGAAGCTACTGCCAGTTCCTGAAGTGTGAGAACAGGGGAAATCTTTCAGCTCTGACAGGTGAATTTCAAAGCCTGTTTCTAAAAATGGCTGTTAATAGGCTTTTCTTCACACCAACTCTCCCTATGCCTGCTTTATCAGGTGGCAACTGCATAGCTATTCACTGTTCTGTGGCCAGAGTGATTTCACCAGCCCAAAAAAAAAATAATTATGGGCTGGATCAGATCAGATCAGTTGCTCAGTCGTGTCCGACTCTGCGACCCCATGAACTGCAGCACGCCAGGCCTCCCTATCCATCACCAGCTCTCGGAGGTCACTCAGACTCAAATCCATCGAGTCAGTGATGCCATCCAGCCATCTCATCCTCTGTCATCCCCTTCTCCTCCTGCCCCCAATCCCTCCCAGCATCAGAGTCTTCTCCAATGAGTCAACTCTTCGCATGAGGTGGCCAAAATACTGGAGTTTCAGCTTTAGCATCATTCCTTCCAAAGAAATCCCAGGGCTGATCTCTTTCAGAATGGACCGGTTGGATCTCCTTGCAGTCCAAGGGACTCTCAAGAGTCTTCTCCAACACCACAGTTCAAAAGCATCAATTCTTCGGCGCTCAGCCTTCTTCACAGTCCAGCTCTCACATCCATACATGACCACAGGAAAGACCATAGCCTTGACTAGGTGAACCTTTGTTGGCAAAGTGATGTGGGCTGGGAGAACCCCAAAATAAAAGAGAACCCCAAAATAAAAGAGAGGAGAACCCCAAAATAAAAGAGAGGAGAACCGAGGGTGGGACATGAGGGTTGAGCTTTCTGTCAAATGGTTGGTGGACTGTCTTCACGATCATGTTACTGCAGAGAAAAATAGAAATCCCAAGATGAAGGTGGATGTCAGGAGCACGTCCACACATTTGAGATGGACACACAGGAGTGACAGCAAGAGCCAGGGCAGCAGATGTTTAGGTCTGAGACATGTGCTGTTTAACATGAACTCATCTCCTTTCTACAAGAGACTCAAAAGCACTGTGCTTAAGTTAACCGAGGCTGTTATGTATGCTCAGTCACTCAATTGTGTCTGACTTTTTGTTACCCCATGGACTGTAGCCTGCCAGGCTCCTCTGTTCATGGCATTTTCCAGGCAAGAATATTGGAGTGGGTTACCATTTCCTCCTCCAGGGGATCTTCCCAATCCTGGCATCGAATCTGGGTCTCCTCCACTGCAAGCAGATTCTTTACCATCTGAGCCACCAGGGGAACCCAAGTACTCAGAAATTATCACTAAAGACTCTACCTCACCTGTTTCTTCCCAGACTCACTCCTCTCTTCTCATGTCTCTGCCAAAATCAGATGTACCCATGCCCACAGAGAATGAGTTTGGATCTTCTAGTCTTCCCCTCTCCCTCTGGACTGGCTGCTCTAGAAGGGCAAGGACCAGGTCTAAACCCTATTAAGTCTGTGACTTCTGAGGCCCACATGGGGCTTCACACTATGCTAAAGGAATGGAGCAAAATTTTTACAGATCTGGGTCCACTAAGGATTAACTGGGCATTTACAATGCACTTTACATACATTAATTATTACAGCACTCTGTTAAGTGGGGTATTTCATTATCACCTCCATTCACAGCTGTGGAAACTGAGGCTTAGAGAAATGAAGTGCCTTTCCCAAGACCACACATATAGCAGATGGCTGAGCTGGAACTGGAACTTGGGCTTTCTGGACTCTAAATTCCTAGATCATAGCCAGTGAGCTCTGCTGCCTGGTCACAGGCTATTCCCTGGTGGTGGTGGGCAGGGAGAGGTCACACACGGTTGATTCTAACTGACTGCTGTCCTTCGTCACCAGAATCCTTTAATCTGTTGCTAATTATAGCAGGTCTAAACCTAGGGTCTTTAAAGTAGCCTCAAAGATGAGAATATATAATCTGGTCGTAAATGTGTTATTCTTTAGATGAAATGTACCTGGCGCAGCATCAGAGCAGAAAACCCCCTTGAAGAAATGGATTCGTGAAATTTATATGACCAAAATAAAAGATTTCTCTTGGTTTCCAAAATCCTCCAAGCCCGATGGAGGGATCTAACTAGAATTATATTGTCACCATCTTTTTAGTCGTGTCCGACTCTTTGTGACCCCATGGACTGTAGCCCATCAGGCTCCTCTTTCCATGGAATTCTCCAGGCCAGGATACTGGAGTGGGGAGCCTTTTCCCTCCCCAGGGGATCTTTCCAACCCAGGGATGGATCTCGCATTGCAGGTGGATTCTTTACCAGCTGAGACACAAGTGAAGCCTTTTTAGAAGAGACAGCAGATGGGCTTGTGTATTATCAGTCTTGGCCAGAGTGGTTTCTGATGTCTCCAGGAGGGAATGTGAAAGTGATTTGCATAACTAATTTTTATCGACAGTGTATTACGAAGAAGTCATCGTGCTGGCCACATTGTGTTGATGACAGGGTCCTGGCTCTGAGGACAACATTCAGACGGAGACAGACACACGCACTGTAAATGTTTATTGAACCCAATATAGAAGTACTTCCTAGGTGGCTCAGTGGTAAAGAATCCACCTGCCAATGCAGGAGACATGGCTTTGGTCCCTGTGTGGGGAAGATCTCCTGGAGCAGGAAATGGCAACCCACTCCAATATTTTTCCCTGGAAAATTCCATACACAGAGTAGCCTGGTGGACCACAGTCCATGGGGTCGCCAACAGTTGGACATAGCTCACCACACACACACACACACACACACAATGTAGAAAAGAGCCAGGACTATATAAGCTAAATCTCAGAGGAGTGTGCAGGGTGAATGAATCACTTGCATGGGTCATTATCAAGGAAAGCAGCAAGGCTGAGGCAGCCCTTGTGAGCTGAGCTGAAGTATGTCGAATATCTGATAAATGAATCTAAAGTGAATGGTGCTCCCAGGGGCTGAACAACACAAAAGCGAGGGAAAGAGCAAAATCAAAAGGCACGTCCATATGCCCTGGAGATGTATCATTAATTCTACTTGTAGAATTAGAGGTTTCATAAAATGATTTCTCTCTCTGAAAATGGGTCCCCCATAAAGTATGGGTCTACTGCTCAATTTCTGCACATTCAAGCACAAAAGGTGGCTCTTCTCAGGGAAAAAGTCCTCTCTCACATGCTTTGATCTAGGCAGCTTCTCATCTACCACCTTCATCTGCCAACTCCTCCTCTTCACGGTGTCAGTTCTGACAGCACAGCCAAAGGAATTATTCGCACCCCTCTCCCCAGCTCCCACAGCACTAGTACAGATGCTTCTCATCACACCGACCTTCTGAACTGAAACTGTCTACTTACAAACTGCTGCCTATCCCCACCCCTCTTACATGTAAGCTCCCTGAAGGCAAGTGTGTTCACCACTGAGGTTCCCCTGCTGAAAATACAATAGGGACTCAGCAAATCTTTATGAATAAATTTAATAAATAAACAAATGAGTCATGGGAGAATTACACAAATTTAGAGGGTGACAAGAAGGCATCCAGTGATCTTTCAAATTCCCTCCGAGATTCTGATTCTGACAGAGCCAGTAGGTATGAGCACAGCCCATCAGAGGGCCACAGCAGGGAATGCCTCGCCAACCGGCTTAGTAGAGTCAATTCTATGGTTTTTCCGGTAGTCATGTATGGATGCGAGAGTTGGACCATAAAGAAGGCTGAGCATGCAAGAATTGATGCTTTCAAACTGTGGTGTTGGAGAAGACTCTTGAGAGTGCCTTGGACTTCAAGGAGATCCAACCAGTCAATCCTAAAGGAAATCAGTCCTGAATGTTCATTGGAAGGACTGATGCTGAAACTGAAACTCCAATACTTTGGCCACCTGATGCGAAGAGCTGACTCACTGGAAAAGACCCTGATGCTGGGAAAGATTGAAGGTGGGAGGAGAAGGGCGTGGCATAGAATGATGATTGGATAGCATCACTGACTCAATGGGCAGGAATTTGAGCAGACTTCAGGAGACAGTGAAGGACAGAGGAGCCTGTGTACTAGAGCCACAGCACTAGTACAGATGCTTCTCATCACACCGACCTTCTGAACTGAAACTGTCTGCTTACAAACTGCTGCCTGCCCACACCATGGGGTCACAAAGAGTCAGATGCAACTTAGCGACTAAATAACAACAAAATTAAACGAGGCACTACAAACCCTGGCACAATGTATATCCAAAAATCCTAGCTCTGATCATTATGACTTGGGTTCCTTCCACAAGGCATTCTACTATTGAAAGAAATTCAGTATAATATGAATCTGGGTTGGAATCTTCAATACTCCATTCAGAAGCCAGAGAAAGAAGGGGTGGGACCGTCTACTGTGAATGAAGACCAGCGCCACTGAAGTCGTGAAGGGACTAGGCAGCCTTCGTCTCATAGGAAAAGTCACTGCACAGCTCAACAACCCAGAGGATGCCGCCTTGTATGGATGCTGGCTCCTCCTATGGTTTCCTGAAAGACCGAGGCAAACTAAAGGATCCAGTAGGGTCTGCCTCCTCCAGAGCACCACACCAAAGGGGAATGTGTTCCAGGACCATTATGCTCCAGGCTTTGTAGACCGCTCCCAAACAATGATACAGAATCCAGACAAAACGCTTTCAAAAAAAATAATATTCTCAAGTTGCTAATCATTCAACTCTATCCCCTCCGGTCCCTCTGGCTTTCAATATCACTTTTAAAAGCAACTGCAGCTTTGATTTTCTCTTATTCAAACTTCCTCAAAAGCTGATGATCTTTCCACCAAAACTCCCTCTCCTCAAATGACTGAGTACATTTTACTTTCTACTGTGTCCTTTTGGTAGGAACTCTGTTTTCACCAGGCTGCCAGGCAACCATTTGGGTACAGAATGAATGCGTGCTTTTAACCGCTGACCCTGGCACCCCCAATCATAGGCTATCCCTCAGATTTTCATCACACAGTCATAGAGCATCTTTTGTGCTCTGCATCAGAGAGGCAGTGGGCCACCACCCCAAAGGAGTTCCCAATGTACTTTCTACACATCAAAGTGAAGGTCGGGAAGCTGACTATAACCACGTCTTTGCAAACAAAAGTGCTGCACACCAGTGACCCCTCTGCAATAGCCACAAGAATCAAAAGGCCTCCCCACAGTCCCTCACTATAAGACTGGCATTTGGAAAGAAGAGAATAGATGATGAAAGAAATCTTTGGTAGAAATGACACGAATGCAAACTAAAATAAAGCCATAGTCCCCAGAGTCTCCAAAGGCCCAAGCAGATCAAGAGACACTAGAAACAGAGGCTGGAGATGAGCCCTGAAAAAGTCTCCACAGAAACTCTATATAGAGTTCAGATTTAGACTGACTTTGATGCCATTTGGTCCAAGTCTGAGCCAGATAACGTGTATTTCTGTGTGGGATCTGCCCCCCAGTGCTGATGCTTACAGACTCTAGCTACTGGTGTTTACAACTGTTTTTAGAACAGGTGGCAGGTTCCCCGTTAACATTTTATTACATGAATCTAAACATATTGCCTCTAGAAGATAACTGATTATACATGCAAGCAAATCTTGAAATAGGACTACTTGGGAGGGATTTCTGGGCTTCCCTGGTGGCTCAGATGGTAAAGAATCTGCCCGCAACACAGGAGACCCGGATTCAATCCCTGGGTTGGAAAGATCCTCTTGAGAAGGGAATGGCAACCCACTCCAGTATTCTTGCCTGGAGAATCCCATAGACAGAGGAGACTGACAGGCTACAGTCCATGGGGTCACAAAGAGTCAGACACGACTGAGTGACTACACACACACACACACACACACACACACACACACACACAGATTTCTATAGGATTAGAATGCCATCCTTGTGTTACAGATAGGTCAACATCCAAAAGTTGGTCCAAATGTTATTTACTTGGCTATAGAAACTCAATTTCCAACAGAAAGTGTAGCCTAAAATTGAAAAGACAATGGACCATTAAAGAAAATTATATACAGAGGAGACAAATCTCCCATAATTCCATTGCCCTAACATGATCATTTTTACACATTTAGTTCTAAGTTTTTTACAGAGCTACATCTTTTTACAGTAATGCACATGGGTATAGATTCCATTTAGTATTTTGTATTAAGCATTCATAAACATAAGTCAATACTTCTTAAATCTTCATAATGATCAAATGCTAATCTCACACATAATATACTATCTTTGGAGGACAATCCAACTATTTATAACAACGCATTTATAAGAAAAGACTTTCTGAGCATCAGATTTGTTTTTCAGGAGTAGGAAACCTTCTCCCTGAGCTTCTGGCACGCCACCCACACTTCCTTGATTTCCTGACCCCTGAGGTACACAGCAGTTCCTGGTATGATATCTTAGTCCAGCTGGGATGCTGCAACAAAACACCACAGACTGAGGGGCTTTGTCGCTGTTGTTCAGTTGCTAAGTCGTCCGACTCTTTTCATGCCAGGCTTCTCTGTCCATCACCATCTCCCAGAGCTTGCTCAAACTCATGTCCATTGAGTTTGTGATGCCATCCAATCATCTCATCCTCTGTCACCCCCTTCTCCTCCTGCCCTCCATCTTTCCCAGCATCAGGTCTTTTCCAATGAGTCAGCTCTTTGCATCAGGTGGCCAAAGTACTAGAGCTTCAGCATCAGTGGGGCCCCAGGACAGCCAACGGCAGAGGTGAGGTTGGGGTGCCCCCACTCCTGGGCGTCCTCCAACATCAGCTCCAGCCTTCCCCGTATCCCCTGCCCAGCCACTCCAGCAGGGCCTTTGTCTCAACCCCTAGCCTCAGGTTGACTGACACCCAATGGCCAGTGAAGCTTTAAACACTCAATGAGGAACAGCAGTGGGACAGCCAGGCATGTCATCCAGCTATGCTGAGTGGCTGAAGGGCATGTCCCTGCTGGTTAGGGCCTGACAAAACCTGGTCCACTGCAGAAGGGAATGGCAAACCACTTCAGGATTCTTGCCTTGAGAACTCCGTGAACAGTATGAAAATGGTGGCTTATAAAATAGAAATTTACTTCTCCCAGTAAAGACCAAGTCTAAGACCAAGGTGTAGCTGATTCAATTCCTGCTGAGGACCATCTTCCTGGCTTGCAGATGGCCATTTTCTTGCTTTATTTTCACATGGCAGAAAGGGAGAAGGGGTTCCCTCCTGTTTCTTTGATAAAAGCACTAAGCCCATCATGAGGGCGCCACTCTTGTGATCTAATTACCTCCCAAATGCCCTACCATCAAACACCATCACGTTTAGGGGTAAGGCTTCACCCTGTGGATAGGAGGGGTGGGGGTCCATAACATGGTAAGCCTTGTCTTCAGCAGGGAGGCTGCATCATGGGGGGCTCAGAGAAGTTCAGAGCAGAGACGGGGGCTTCCAGTGTGGGAGCTGTAGGAAGCTGGAGATGCTGACTGCAGCTGGGTTTTCCTATCTCTGGGCTACTCCCTACACATCCTGCTTCGTTTTTTAGGGTGGGTCTCAAGAATGTCTCCAGCCACCTCTGGTTTCAAGACACCACCTGTGTCTCCTAAATAGAGTTTCTTTTTTTCCCAGGCTTGGTTTAATGCTGGTGAACCTGGAAATAACAAAGGGTGAACATGTGTGTTGTGCTTCCCCAGTCGTCATGGTAAGTGGACCTCTGGGTACACTAAGGGTTGATGTCAGACTAACCTACATTCCAGATACAGGTGATCTTGGGCATATACACCCCACAGAGTGGGGCACTGGGGAGAAAAGTACCAGAGGAAAAGAAGGAGGGCTTTGGTGAGGAGGAGGGGAAGGAAGGGATGAAAGGGAGGAGCCTCAGCAGATGCCTCCCTGAATGATCCACTCATCCAATAACCCTTCACTGGGTAACAAACACTGGACCAAGAGCTGTTCTAAGTACCTTGGATACATCGATGAATGAATAAGACAAAAATCTCTGTCTAAACAGAGCTTACTGGGGATACACAAATGATAAACAAGAGACATGATAAGAAAATTAAACAGTATCTTTGAGACCCCCAGGCTCTTCAGTCTATGGGATTCTCTAGGCAAGAATACTGAGTGGGTGGCCATTCCCTTCTCCAGGCAACCTTCCCAACCCAGTGATCAAACCCAAGTCTCCTGCATAGCAGGCAGATGCTTTACCATCTGAGCCACCAGGGAAGCCAAATAGTATTAGGGAGGATCAAATACTATGGAGGAAAAGTAGATCATGTGAAGGGGACCAAGAAAGCTGAAAGGACTGTTTACAGCTTCCCATGGGGTGGTCTGAATAGGTCTCACTTATAAAGTGAGAAGCCATGAAGAAGGTGAGGGAGTTAACCATGTGGCTACGCAGGGGCTGTGTGTTCTAGAAGAGGAATAACCAGGGCAAAGAGCCCCAGTAGGAGCATGCGTGGAGTATCTGAGGCCTGCTTGGTTTGGGCAGTGAGACTGGGAAGTAGGAGAAGAGGTCAGAGAGGGTCAAATCACACAGGACGTGGTAAGAACTTTGACTCTGCAGAGTTTTGAGCAGAGGAGTGATGTGATCAAACTTTGTTTTAAAAGGATCACACTGACTGTTGTGGGGAAAATAAACAAAAGAAACAGAACGATACCAGCTAGGGTATCCTCAGATACGCAGATGACACCACCCTTATGGCAGAAAGTGAAGAAGAACTAAAGAGCCTCTTGATGAAAGTGAAAGAGGACAGTGAAAAAGTTGGCTTAAAACTCAACATTCAGAAAACTAAGATGATAGCATCCGGTCCCATCTTTTCATGGCAAATAGATGGGGAAACAATGGAAACCGTTAGAGACTTTAGTTTTGGGGACTCCAAAGTCACTGCAGATGGTGACTGCAGCCATGAAATTAAGACGCTTGCTCCTTGGAAGAAAAGCTATGACCAATCTAGACAGCATGTTAAAAAGCAGAGACATTACTTTGCCAACAAAGGTCCATCTAGTCAAAGCTGCAGTTTTTCCAGTAGCCATGTATGGATGTGAGAGTTGGGCTATAAAGAAAGCTGAGCACCGAAGAACTGATGCTTTTGAACTGTGGTGTTGGAGAAGACGCTTGAGAGTCCCTTGGACTGCAAGGAGATCCAACCAGTCCATCCTAAAGGAAGTCAGTCCTGAATATTCATTGGAAGGACTGATGCTGAAGCTGAAACTCCAATACTTTGGTAAAGTACTGACTCATTGGAAAAGACCCTGATGCTGCAAAAGACTGAAGGCAGGAGGAGAAGGAGATGTCAGAGGATGAGATGGTTGGCTGGCATCACCAATGCGATGGACATGAGTCTGAGTAGGCTCCAGGAGCTGGTGATGGACAGGGAGGCCTGGTGTGCTGCAGTCAATGGAGTCACAGAGTCAAACACGACTGAGCAACTGAACTGATTGAACTGAAGCGGCTAGGGGGCGCTGTAATCATCCAGCAGAGAAATGGCAGCGCCCCTAGGTGGGTGGGGGACGGGTGGTGAGAGCAGAGGCTGGATTTCAGATGTGGTCTGGAGACAGAGCAGCAGGACTACCTGGTGAATTGGACGTGGGGTCTGAAAGAGAGTGGCCAAGGATGTGTGAAAGGTTTTAGCCTCTCAAAGTGTGGTTAACAGACACAGAGAAGGAGATTGAAAGGAGCAGGACTACAAGTTGGAAACCCATGAGACCGCTTCTGCCTAATCTAGACACAAGATGATGACGGTATGAACAAGGCTGCTGGTAGAGGAGATGTAGAGAAACTGATGGATTTTAAAGGTTGGGATAAAACTGTTAGTAAATCAAGTTAAAATTTCAGACAAGCATTTTGTTAATGTTAGGTTAAGGTTAAGTCACTTAAGTCGTGTTCGACTCTGTGCAACCCCATAGATGGCAGCCCACCAGGCTCCCCCGTCCCTGGGATTCTCCAGGCAAGAACACTGGAGCAGGTTGCCATTTCCTTCTCCAAGCATTTTGTAGCCCTTTCCCTAATATCCATTCATTCTTTCCTTAGTGGTGTAGAATTTTTAGCAGGATATATGGGTACCCAGCTAAAGATTATGTTTCCCTGGTTCTCCTGCAGCTATGACCAACTCTGGCCAATTGGATGTGAATGAAAGTGATATCTGCAACGTCCAAATTCTGCTAATTCCTTTGCACACTTGCTTCTGTATAGAATAAATGGTAGAGACAAGAGCAACCATCCCAGACGACGAAATGGAAGATACACACTGAGGATGGCTGAGCAACAAAATCAAGCCACACATCAATGTGCTCATCATTGCCTACTCAGGCTTGTTTATGAGAGAAACACGCTTTCATCTTGTTTAAGCCTCTGAGTCAGGGGTTTGCTTTGTAAAAGTTGCCTAACTTTTGAATGTAAGTTCTTTTAGCTGTTTCAAGCACAAAGCCCTAACACCAAATGTTATCAATCCCAGGAAGCCAGGACAGTATTTGACAGGGAAGGATTTCATTCCAACCCGCCTGTGCTCATTTGTTCTTAAAATATCTGAACAGGGCTTGAGCTTCAATGCCCTGAGTCACTGCACAGGAGGCACATGTCCAGAACAAACTGCTGCTCATGGAACTGATGTTTACTGAATAATGCATTGCTTCTTTATTGAAGAAGCCCAACCCAACATCACATCAGAAGCAGAGGTCTCAAGAAGATATATTATGTCATCTGCCTCTGGAACAGAAAACAGCATCTCTAAGAAACCTCAAATTCTCCATACATCACCTCCTGATTGATCAATGAGCCAAGTGTGTGATGACAGACTCCCCCCAATCCAAAGGAGGCAAGATCAAGTTCCAAACTGGCATGGAACAAAAACATCCTTTGGTCAAAGGCAAAGCCTAACTGTGTGGGAGTCTAAGAAGTCACCACTGCATACAGAAGGGATGGACCTGAAACCTGTGCACCCAGCACCGCAGCCCAGCCCCCCAGGGCTTCCATGACCATTAATCTAAATGCATGTAGTTCGTGTAGGAAGACGGTCCCCATGCCCTGCAATTTGGAGGGCCCACTGCATGAAATGCACTGGTCCATTATCAGTGACTGGACCAAGTACCCTTCATTCATTCTTTCCCTGATCATCAAGCTCAAGAGATTAAAAAAAAAAAAATACAGAGAATCAACAGTTGACTCCCCTTCCCACCATGGCTATGGAGCATTCCATTAGACGAATGTGCTGTAAATTGCTGAGCCATTCACTGGTTAATGCACATCTGGGTTGTTTCCAGACTTGGGCTATCGTTCGTAAAGCTACTACAAGCAAACAAAAAGGAAAAACTGCAGAGAAGCAGGTGAAGGTTCAGTGGAAGCCATGACAAAAATCATTGCTGGCACATGGGTCAAAGAAGGAGGCTGACCCAGCCTGGGAAATATCACACCCCTGTAGTGAAATGCCCTGAAGTCTGGGAAGATCAAGATCAAGTAGGTGGATTTCCTCCCAACAGGCTACTTGTAAACATGTCTCCAGGCAACGAGAGTATTGGGCTAACTGTAAAGCCGTGACATTAAGGCTCGTAAAGTTGAGAGGAAAGGGGTTAGGACTCGATTGAGATTGTCCAAAGAGCAAATATTTATTGAGCATGTCAAATCAGATGTAGAGAGTTTCGTGTGACAAGACAGTCTCTGTCCTCACGGTGCTCTGGGTCTAGGGTGGAAGACACACCAACCAGCCAAGACAGCAGGCTGCTCAGCACCAAAAGGAAACACACACGGTGTGAGAAGACAAATGGGCGGGGACTCGAGTCTAGTCTGGGGCATGGGGACAGCACAGCCCTTCCCAAGAGGCTGGAGGTAAGCAGAGGTGGCAGTGCTGCGGGGGCTCACTTGCCACATGAATAGGATGGAGGTGATTCCACCTACGAAGACAGCCTATAAAATGGGGTTGATCATTCCCTGTTTCATGTAGGTAAAATATTGCTGATATTCCGTAATGTGTAATCAAAGATTCACTCTGTTGCTACAATCATCTACACGGAGAACAGAAGCCACTATGTAAATTTTAGAAGAAAGGCACAATATCATTGTCTTAAAAAAGGAAATAGAAATTGAAGTATTGGTGAATCAGAAGATCTAGACCCCTGTAGGGAACTCAGAATCATCTAGTTCCAATTGTTCTCATCGTGAATATGTCTAAGTCAGTCAAAACTGATGTGAAAGAGAACTGTAATTGTGATTCAGCAGACTGAAAATCAGAAGGTGGGCATCTTCTGCCCACCTCTGCAACCACTGACAATCTCTGTGGCTTCCTTTCAAGCGAGAAATTGCTTGGCTTTCTCACCCTGTCTCTTCATCTGAAAATAAGAGGCTGGATGAAAACACAACAGTCTTTATAACAGTTGTCATTTTAAAATGACAGTCCACAGCGAAAGTTGGCATTTCACATGGTGACTTGGTATAATACTTATATTTATTAAATTTGAATGCATTTACTATTTCTTAATCCTATTGTAACCCATTTCTTTGAAATAAAGAAAAAAAGCTGGTTAGATCCACAAGATAATTCCATGTCTCATAGGTTGCAACTGGAAGTTTGAACAATTTCAGACTAGGCCATATCTAAGGGACCTTCCCACCCTGATTCTGGAACTTGTCAAAATGATTGTCTACTATTTAGTGCCTTATTAGAGTTTTCCAAAATGATTTCACAGGACTCTCCCGGAATCCTCATAGCAGTGGTGTGACATGGGCAGAGGGTCTAATGTGAGTCATCACAGATCACAGGGCGAGATTACAACAGCCATGCGGCCAGAGCCTGTGACTGCACCATGGCAGGGATGCCTGCCCTGTTCAGTAGCTCCTCTCTAGGAGAATTCCATCTCCTGATGACACCCTGCCCTCAAGCTTCAACGTAAATGCCTCACCCACAAAGCAGGAGGCAAAACCAGTGCACGTGTTCCAAGAACATAAAGTTAGTCTTCATGGTCACGCCCTTGTTTCAGCCTTCAGGACCTGTCCAGTGCCAGCCACAAATGCAGGAAACTTGGTCCCTGCCCTGGAGGAGCTCTGAGTCTAGCAGAAAAGAAATCCACCCACAGGACTGCCCACTAAGGATGTCTCCCTTTCAAAGCCACCTTTTTCTTGTTTTCTTAGTGATAACCTCAATGGTTCTGTTGAATTCAGCAAGTCTCCCCATCTGGCTGATGGAAAGTGTCAAGCTTTCAAGCCTTCCCTGGAGACTGCCTGAGCACTGGACATCAGCAGGACAGCGAGAGGGTGGCACCCCAGGAGGATATGTGGGGCAGGGCCCAGGCAGTGTTGCTTCCTCCGCTGTCTCCCTTCCCTCCCCAAGGGCAAATGGGGGAGGCCACAGGCTCTCTCAGCATCACCCTAGATACTCTTCTTAGCCCAGACTAGTATCAGCTGACTTCAAGGATATACAAAAACCCTTTAACTTCATGAAAAGGTCAGGTCCCTAGATTTATGAATAATGTCCCATTTATCCTACTTAGGAGGAAAAAAAATTATATCAGGGACAAAGGACAAGGGCAAGAATGCTTTCAGGAAACCATAAACCTAAGGCTAAAAAAAAAGACATTCAAGTCCTTCTTTCATTTTTTAAAAAACTATTCATAAAAATTCAGTGCTAATTCGAATATGCTAGTCCTTCTAAAGCTATTATTGTTAAAACAATCAGAGTCAATAGTGGGAATTTATTATTTTGCTTTCCAGCATCTACCCTTCCTCCCTCTGATGACAATACACAGATTTACTTGGGGTGGGGTGGGGACACTTCCCCTTTATTCTAAACTGGCTGATATGGGTACCCCTAACTTAAACTCCATCTTTAAATTCAGGGGTGAATGCTGACTGACTTAAGTCATAGTGATTGGTTTGAGAGTAGAAGTGAGTCCAATTAGAGTCCATGGGACAGAAAGACTCCTTTCCTGAGCCTTCAGAGAAAGTGTCCTTTCTCTTCTACAGCAGCTACCAGAAGCAAGTGCCTTTCAATCTCTGGATGGTGAGATGTGAGAACAGGAGACGAGGGCCTGTGGCAGCAATGGGGTGAGAGACTCTCCCACATGGAATCTGAAGATACAGCTGACAAGGCAAGAGCCGAGCAGGCAGCCAGAGAACCTGCATTTGTAAGGATGCGATCTGGACGGCTGAATCAAACTTGCCTGCAGTGCTTTCTTCCTCTGGACATTTAGTTACAGAACGCTTTTATTCGCTAGGCTAGTTTGAGTTTCCCAATGCCTGCCAACAAAGTAAGTCATAAATCGTAAAACACCTTACCTATTCCAAAGTAGTAATACGCAAAGGATTTAGGGTTTCTTGGAGGTTGGGGGGTGGGGAGCAGGGATCATAGTGTGATGGGTGGAGATGGAGAGAGAAATTTTCTTTCTTAGCTTCTTCTATTAATTCTGAAGGAAACAATACTTAGCATCTAGATAATTGTTCCTATTTCTCAAAAACACCTTTTCCACAACTATTTCCTCACTTGAATTTCATAATCCTGATTCAAGGAAATTGTGAAGAATTTTATCTTGCAGTAACTGCTTCTTTACCAAGCACTTTATATACTGTCAAAATCAAATTCAGTAATTCATCTGATTGTCACAATAGCTGAATGTGGTAGGGATGGTGGATCTGTCATAATATCCATTTTAAGCAGGAGAAAGTGGAACCTCAGAGAAATCAAATGAGAGGCCCAAGTTAATATGAGGTGGTGTTGGGAGAGAGGCCTTAAACCCAGGTCTCTCGATTTTAACACCAATGATACTAAACTCCACTCCCAGAAACAAATGTGTGTGCTCTTAAGCACCATGTCAGCAGTGGGCTGAATTTGACCCAAGCACCGGAGATCCAGACCCAGATTTCAGTGGCAGAGTCAGAGCTAACTAGCTGATGACCTCGGTCAAGTTTCTTTTGTCTTGTTTTCTCATTTGTAAAGGGAAAGGTTTGAATTTGGATCTCTGAGGCCTTTTCAAGGTCTGAATGTTCCATAATTCTAGACTTTCTTGTCTCGGCTCAAATTAAAAATCTTTTTCTCAGAATAATAAGAACCTTAGCTGATATTTGTTCTCATTGGGTGTCAGGGATTGTGCTAAGAATGCTATCTCTGTTTTCTCTTTAAATCTCACAACACTTCCGACCCAACTGTTTCGCTTTTACAGATAAGGAAACCTGGACGGCCAGGTTCAATGAACTGCCCCAAATCAACAGAATCAGCAAGCATCAAGGCGAGATCTGACTCCAGGTCCGAATGGTTAAGAGGATCTCAACCCAGTCTATATTTGTTCGTGAAGAAATCAGGCTCCTGCATTATTGGTGACCTCTTTCCAAGCAGAAGAGGGGCGCTAAAAAGCCAAACCGAGTTACACCAAGCTTCCCCTGGAAGGATGTCTGGGAGGATCCTCCCGGGGCCCCGGGGGCGGGGCGCCCATTCCGCCAGCCCCGGGAGAGCGGCTTGGGCCCTCCTACCCTCTCCCGGTTACCTTGTTGAGATGCGGGTTCCTGGTGACATCGTACCCCCGCTTCTTCAGCGGCACAGGGCGCGCCGGGCGGGCCTTGGAGTGGCAGCCTCGGGCGGGCGCGGGGGTCGTCCAGGTCCGGACAGCGTCGCAGGCCCGGCGGGGCCGGAGAGTCAGCCACGCGCCGGTGCCCAGCGCGGCGCCCATGGTCCTGGCGCAGACCTGGCACGGGGAGACACCAAGGTCAGGGGGGCCTTCGGGCCGGCCAGGACCCGCGCGCGCCGGGGACGTGTGCGCGGGGCGAGGGCGGGGGTCCCGCAGGGGCTCAGGCGCCCCGCCTCCCCCGCGGCCACCCGCGCGGCTCTCGCGGCTCGGCGGCGGAGCTCAGGCCTGGGCGAACCGGACCGAAGCGAAAGCAAGCTCAGGCAGCAGATACGGTGCGGGCGACAGCCCGCGCCTCGCCTGCCTCCATCCCCGCAGAGAAGCAGCTGCTACTGCGCAGCGAGGGGCGTCCCCAAACCTCCGAGTCCGCTCGATGGCGCGCCTCGGTCTCCCTGGCTTCTCCAGCCCACCTGTGCTGCGCCGGGAGCCGCTGTCTACGCGGCCTGGCTGCGGGGCAGGCGGGGCGAGACGCTGCGGGGCCGTTATTCCCCTCCTGCCAATGGCTGGACCGCGCCGGCGGCCGCGAGAGCGCGGAAGCGGGTTCACCCTGCAACGCGAGTCTGCAAACCTCTGCGCGCCGTGCGGGGCTTCCCCGGGGGCGCGGCACAGCCGCGTGCGCGTGCCTCCGCGCTGATTATAAAGGAAGCTCAAGATGCTCTGCGAACCGCTCTCTTGACAAGGCGAGCGCACAAAGCGGGCTCAGCGTTTAGGTATCAGTGGACTTGCTTAATAGCCCCAGCATTTGGTGCAGGAGGCCCTTGGCTTCCCGACAAGGAGTTAAAACCCTCAGGCACCCAGCTCTGCGCTGCATTGGGCTGCCAAGTATATAGCCATTAGCCTCACGTGGCACTATACCTTTAAACAAGCTACTTTAAATGGAATAATATTTAAACTTTAGTTCCTTAGGCGCACTAGCCACGTGTCACGAGCTCAAGAGCCACCTGTCCATAGTAGCTTTGGGCCTCACAGAGGAGCCTTGGCAGGCTGCAGTCCGTGGGGTCACAGAATCGGACACGACAGGGGGACTCAGCAGAGCACAGGACAGATACGGAACATTTCCATCTTTGTAGAAAGTTCTAGTGGTAAGCGCTAATACAGGGTCACCAGTTACTAAGACATGAATTGTTGGGAGCAGATAAGAACCTTGGGCGTCTATCTCAGTCCTGAATTAATGGTAGATGTTTTCCACACAGTAACCAGCAAATCCCTCTTTAACACGAATTTTTCAGTGGGTGTGGAGTAAAACCCAGACTCTCTTTGGTGCTCATGTGTTATCCTGTAGTTATCCTGGCTGCTGCGACTTCCTCATTCTACTCGGGTCTCCCTCGCCCTGAGCTGTAGCCACGCAGACTCCTCCTCCCTGTGTTTCCGCCCCGGCTGGCTCCCTCACAGCTCAGGGCCTTTGCACTTGCTTAGAGCTTGGAATGCTCCTGCTCTCAAGTCTCCGCTAAATTTTCAACTGCAGCACCTTTCCTCTACTCCATCCAGTGTCAGCCTCCATTAAGGACTATGGTCATGAAGGCGTTTTTCCTTTCTTAAAACTTAACACAGCTAGTAATTAGCTTGTTTTTCTAATTGTTTATTGTCTGTCTTCCCTTAGAATGTAAGCGTCATGGGGAAAGGCTCTTTGCCTATAAACTCCCATATCCTCACTTTTAGCTCAGTGCCTGGTACATTAGCTGTTGTTTAATCACTAAGTCCGGGGAAGGCAATGGCACCCCACCCCAGTACTTTTGCTGGAAAATCCCATGGACGGAGGAGCCTGGTAGGCTCCAGTCCATGAGGTCGCTAAGAGTCGGACACGACTGAGCGACTTCACTTTCGCTTTTCACTTTCATACGTTGGAGAAGGAAATGGCAACCCACTCCAGTATTCTTGCCTGGAGAATCCCAGGGACAGGGGAGCCTGGTGGGCTTCTGTCTGTGGGGTCGCACAGAGTCGGACGCGACTGAAGCGACTTAGCAGCAGCAGCAGCAATCATTAAGTCATGTGTGACTCTTGCCACCCTATGGACCGTAGCCTTCCAGGCTTCTCTGTCCATGGGATTCTCCAGGCAAGAATACCGGAGTGGCTTGTCATTTCCTTCTCCAGTGGATCTTCCAACCCAGGAATGGAACCCGCATCTCCTGTTTGGCAGGCAGAAGACGCCTGGTAAGCCTGGGAAGATGCCAGTACCTGGGAAGCCGCCTGGTACATAGTTGCATAATAAATAGCTGCTGGGTGACGGAACAGAAGTGGCAGTCACTTTCATGGACTGTGAACCCTCAGAATGATGGGCAGGTGGCCTGTCCTCTACACTCCCCTTCAAGCCTTCCATGTAAGCAGCCTTCAGAATGTGCACTCTGACTCTGAGTACCAAATAGATATCTTAGGACTCCGGGCTGCCCTTGCCTGGATTCAGGATTCCCTCCTCTCCTTGAGAAACAACCATCGTCCCCTTCATTCTCTCCCCTTTCCAGTCCAACCTGCTAATTGCAGCTCAGTAATCTATATCAGGAGTTGGTGATGGACAGGGAAGCCTGGCATGCTGCAGTCCATGGGTTCGCAAAGAGTCGGACATGACTGAGACTGAATTGAACTGAATCTATATAAAAATGGTACTTTCCAAATCAGAATTGAAATTGCCTGGTAGGGGGATGGGGTGAGGGGCAAGATACAGATTTACAGACCCCCAATCACAGAAATTCCAATTCAGTAGGGTTTAAATGCCTGTAGTCTGGTTTACGCTCAGACTGTACATTTACATAAACACACATAAATGATCCTTTTTTTTCCCCTTAAACACATTTTAGTCAGATTTTTGCTTGCTTGCAACTCAGAGTATTTTTAGCTGATACTTTCCTGTCAACACTGTTTTTATATTTGCCAATCTTCCTACCATCAGCAAACATCTTGAGGTGGGAAAGAGAGAGAGAGAGAGTGTGTGTGTGTGTGTGTGTGTGTGTGTGTGTGTGTTTCCATCTTTGGTACCTGACACATAGCAAATCATCCAAAACTTTTGAATGAGTCTAACTTTCCTTAATACAATGATCATTTTCTCACCTGGAGGACATTGAATAGGTAACCTCAGTCATTTGAAACTTAACTACAAACCAGTATGTAGACAAATTTTCCCAAATAAGCCAATGTAATCTTTATAAATCTCTTCACTAGAGCACATGCAGCTTGTGTCTAAGATTCTCTCACATATACTATATTCTCTTAGCCCAGATGTAAGTCTAACAATATTGTTTTTCTATCATGGGTGTTGATCTTTGGCCAAGTTTAAAAAAAAAAAAAAAAAGGTGCTAAAGGCAGGTTCACTAGGTGGAGCGGCAGAAAGTCCTGATGAGCCCTGTTCCTCAGACCCAGGTTCTTTCTCTAGGGTGCTGTCCATCTCTCCGCAGAAGCATGAATGTGAAAAGGGGGAAGAGGAAGTTGGGGGCACTGCTTTAGGGAAATGATGTGGATATGGCTCACGGGACATCTACTCAACTTCTGCAGGTGAATTGGAAGTCATGCGGTCCCATCAGCTACCAGGAAGCCTGGGAATACTGTCTCCAGCAGAAAGGCATGAACGCCCTCTGCTAAAGCCCAGTGGGGGCATCTACTACTAAAAGAAGGATGGGAGAATGATTCCTGGGAACTAGTGGCTACTACTAGCCTAGATATAATACTCATTTTATAGGAAAGTGTTTACAATGGAGTGGATGCTCAGAAACTGTTCACAATTATTACTGGCAGGTGTGGCTTCCCTCTCTGCTTTCCTGGCGTCTTCCTTACTTTTAGAGCTGAACGTGGGATTACAGAGGCCAGATTCAGAGCTATGCACATGTTTCAGAATTTTTTCAGCTCCATACTACTCTGACTTCCTTAGTAAACCAGCCCTGTGGTCCCTGTGGTCTGATTCTGCACTAGATACAACTCATGAGTCTCTGTAAAATTTGTCTCAGTCTCTTTGCCTTCACATCCCATGCTCTGTCTACTGTCAGAAGTTGTGGTTGTGATGCTGCTTCCTGAAGTGGAAGGAAAGGAGTCCCATTCCCATCCTCCCTGGCCAAGGTTCCCATATTCCCAGCGCACTTAGGACTCTTTCATTCTGATTGCAGAGATTTGCTTATCTGTCTGTTGCTCTACAGTACTATACTGAGTTCCTTGAGGAGTGGAACCACCATTTATGATTCTTTGCATCTCCAGTACCTAAGACAGTACCTAACAGCAAGAATGCAACCAATCTGATGAATTAAATAAAACATATATGAATCAAATTTGTGCATACCCTTCTAAGAGCTGGACTTGTTAAAAACAAATTTGGTGCATTGGTAAAAGGGTGTCAAAATAGCTTAGGGTTTTAGTTAGCTAGATAACTAAAGATAGATAGATAACAAAAGACAAGATAACTTGTCTTTTGTAAGCATATTTTAATGACCCTACCTATGCTACTGCTAAGTCGCTGCTAAGTCGCTTCAGTCGTGTCCAACTCTGTGGACGCCATGGACTGCAGCCTACAAGGCTTCTCCGTCCATGGGATTCTCCAGGCAAGAACACTGGAGTGGGTTGCCATTTCCTTCTCCAATGGACCCTACCTATAGGTTTTTGGTTTTTTTTTTTTAAAGTACCGTCTTTTTTTTTTTTTTTTTTTTAAAAAGACCTTACCTATAGGTTTTTTTTTAAAATGAAGGTGCATTAAAATTCATTATTTGTCAGCTAATCCCATTGCTTCACAAATGTATAATATTCTATGCAACATTTTACGAATGTTGTGGATTCTTTAACTCACATTGCTGCCAGGAATATTTAGAGATACCCCAACTCTGTTGTTTACATAAGAAGGGGATGGTGAGGAACGTTTATTTCCCCCTTGTCCTCATCCTCACCTCTCCACCTACATGCCCTGCACTTGGGGTCTTTGCTCAGGCAGTTTCGTCTGCTCCCAGCACCTGCCTGTTAAAGCCTTGTCCTTCAGCTTCGCTCAAACACCACATTCTCTGGCAAGTCTTCTCAGATTCCTCTACCTGCAACAGTTTGCCTCTCATCCACATGCTCCCCAAATTCCTCTCCTCTTGCCCTTTTACAGTCTATTTCTCTTTAAAGTGATTCATTTAGGTGCTCTCCCTCTCTGAGCCTCAAAGGAAGCTCATACCAAAGCTGTAAAAGCAACAGCTTTGCATTCAGACAGTCCAGACTTCACCAAGGATGAGCTTGTGTGACCTTGGGCATTTTATGTGACCTCTTTGAGTGCATACTAAGTTGCTTCTTCACCAGCTAAGCCACAGGGAAGCCCCTTGTGGCTCAGATGGTAAAGAATCCACCTGCAATGTGGGAGACTTGGGTTTGATCCCTGAGTTGGGAAGATCCCCTGGAGAAGGAAAAGGCCACCCACTCCAACATTCTGGCCTGAAGAATTCTGTGGACTGTGTAGTCCATGGGGTCACAAAGATTTGGACATGACTGAGGCACTTTCACTTTCTTAAGTTGCTTCAGTTGTGTCTAACTCTTCGAAACTCTATGGACCACAGCCTGCTAGGCTCCTCCATCCAAGGGATTCTCCAGGCAAGCATTCTGGAGTAGGTGGCCATGCCCTCCTCCAGATGTGACCTCTTTAAGCCCCATCATTTTCCTGGATAAACTAGGATTCTAATATTACTTTCCACATTGGTTTTTGGTGGAGTGATCTTTACTTTTTATTTTGCCTTTTTTTTTTTTTTTTGTATTTTCAAATTAATTTTTATTGGAGTATAGTTGCTTTATAATGTTGTGTTATTTTCTTCTATATAGCAAAGTAAATCAGCTATGTATATACATATATCCCCTTTTTGGATTTCCTTCCGCTTTATGTCAACACAGAGCGTTGCATAGAGTTCCCCTGCTATATAGCACATTCTTATTAGTTATCTATTTTATATGTAGTAGTGTCTATATTGGAGAAGGCAATGGTGCCCCACTCCAATACTCTTGCCTGGAAAATCCCATGGGCTGAGGAGCCTGGTAGGCTGCAGTCCATGGGGTCACAAACTGTCAGACATAACTGAGCAACTTCACTTTCACTTTTCACTTTCATGCATTGGATAAAGAAATGGCAATCCACTCCAGTGTTCTTGCCTGGAGAATCCATCCCAGGGACGGCAGAGCCTGGTGGGCTGCGGTCTATGGGGTCACGCAGAGTCGGACACGACTGAAGCGACTTAGCAGCAGTAGCAGCAGCATCTATATGTCCATCCCAATATTTATTTTTATAAAGCACATTGTAATGCACTTATCACATGCCAGGCCCTGTTCTAGGAGTTTATAAACATTAACTCACTCATTATTTAATAGTTAATGATATGAGAAATACTCTTACTGTGTTTCTATGAAACACTGAGCTGTTTATTAAACTATCTCCCTCAGCTCCAGATCTATCTTTCTACACTCTGGTTTATGGCTGGAGTTGGTACTCTGCAAACCAGTTCTTTAGGGGCAGCAAAAGGGAACGTGTGAAAGTGTTCATGAAAGCTCAGTCATGTCCGACTCTTTGAGACCCCATGGACTGTAGCCCACCAGGCTCCTCTGACCATGGGATTTTCCAGGCAAGAGTACTGGTGTGGGTGGTCATTCCCTTCTCCAGGGGATCTTAAGTTTCCTATTAATTTTTGTCAATAGGGGCAGTAAAGGGAGACTGAAGGCTGGAGAGGAAAGATGTCCTTTCTGTTTACCTGCTATTATTTCCTTTCAGTATCCACCTCAGCCACAGTCCTTTGCCCACAGTAAACCACTGGTCCCAGTCTCTTCCACACTCTGGAACCAGCCTCACCACCCCTGCAAACAGCAGAGCGTCACGTCCTCCACGTGTCCCTATTCTGATGGTCCGGCCTCTTCCCTTTCCTCCAGCCTCAAGAAGTGGGAGCTGCTTCCTGCAGTCACTCTACGTGCTTGCCTCAGCACTCTCCCTTCGCATTCAGCCCTGTGCCCGTGTGCTTACCAAGTCGCTTCAGTTATGTCCTATGGACTGCAGCCCGCTGGGCTCCATCATCCGTGAGACTCTCCAGGCAAGAACACTGGAGTAGGCTGCCATGCCCTCCTCCAGGGGATCTTCCCCACCCAGGGATTGAACCTGCATCTCCTGTCTCCTTCCTTGGCAGGCAGGTTCTTTACCACTGGCACCACCTTGCAAGACTATTCAGCCCTCTAGCACCTTGTGAAGCCAGGTATTTCTATAAATCCTTTCTGTTGATCCACACTACTCTGGGGCTTCCCAGGTGGCGCTAGAGTGGCAAAGAATTCATCTGCCAATTCAGGAGACCCATGAGATGCCAATTCGATCCTTGGGTCGGGAAGAGCCCCTGGAGAAGGAAATGGCAACCCACTCCAGTATTCTTGTCTGGAGAATTTCATGGACAGAGGAGTCTGGTGGGCTACAGTCCGTGGGGTCACAAAGAGTCAGATATGACTGAGCGGCTGAATGTGCACACACACACCCCTACTATAGTCTGGTCTCCTTGACTGGACCCTGCCTGCTAGTATTATTATCTCCATTTTACAGCTGAGAACACAAAATCTGGAGAAGCTAAATAACTCACTGAAGTGAGCCAGGACATTTTTGGTGGGCAGTAGAGGAGGGGACAGATTTTAACCCAGGTTCCAGAGGCCATGGTGGTCACTAGGACACAAAGGGCTTACATTTAGGGACTGCTGAGCCTGGTCTCTTGATGAAAGTGAAAGAGAAGAGTGAAAAAGTTGGCTTAAAGCTCAACGTTCAGAAAACGAAGATCATGACATCTGGTCCCATCATTTCATGGGAGATAGATGGGGAAACAGTGGAAACAGTGTCAGACTTTATTTTTCTGGGCTGCAAAATCACTACAGATGGCGACTGCAGCCATGAAATTAAAAGACACTTACTCCTTGGAAGGAAAGTTATGACCAACCTAGCTAGCATATTCAAAAGCAGAGACATTACTCTGCCAACAAAGGTCCGTCTAGTCAAGGCTATGGTTTTTCCAGTAGTCATGTATGGATGTGAGAGTTGGACTGTGAAGAAAGCTGAGCGCCGAAGAATTGATGCTTTTGAACTGTGGTGTTGGAGAAGACTCTTGAGAGTCCCTTGGACTGCAAGGAGATCCAACCAGTCCATCCTAAAGGAAATCAGTCCTGGGTGTTCTTTGGAAGGACTGATGCTAAATCTGAAACTCCAGTACTTTGGCCACCTCATGCGAAGAGTTGACTCACTGGAACAGACTCTGATGCTGGGAGGGATTGGGGGCAGGAGGAGAAGGGGACAACAGAGGATGAGATGGCTGGATGGCATCACTGACTCAATAGACATGAGTTTGGGTGAACTCGGGAGTTGGTGATGGACAGGGAAGCCTGGCGTGCTGCGATTCATGGGTCGCAGAGTCGGACACAACTGAGCGACTGAACGGAACTGAACTGAGCCTGGCCTGGTGTGGTCAGACACTCAGTGGACAGTTATGATCTGCTCTGCAGTCATCATCTTCATCGTTACTCTCAGCCTTGCATCCTACAAGACACTGAGCATAGGGGTGGGTGTGATAAATGCCCTTGGAACTGAATTGATTTGCCTGAATGTTGTTCAGTTACTCAGTTGAGTTGGACTCTTTTCGACCCCATGGACTGCAGCACACCAGGCTTCCTGGTCCTCCACTATGTCCCAGAGTTTGCTCAAACTCGTGTCCATTGAGTCGGTGATGCCATCCCACCATCTCAGCCTCCGTGTCCCCCTTCTTCACCTGAATAGGGAAGGACACAGTTGCACAGAGGGGCCATGAAGCCTTTGTGTCTGATCCCTCTGAGCCCATCCTCTAGAGCCGTTTCCAGGGCAACCATCTATCCCTCTCTTCCTATCCCTCTCTCCACCTCCCTGCCACCT
The DNA here is from genome assembly GCA_935064755.1 of Tragelaphus eurycerus. NCBI lineage: Eukaryota > Metazoa > Chordata > Mammalia > Artiodactyla > Bovidae > Tragelaphus > Tragelaphus eurycerus. The sequence continues at coordinate 18,973,185 of CAKXYN010000043.1, forward strand.
GCCCCGTCCCATTAAGCAGGAATAATCAGTTCTCTGACATTCCAAAAATGTCACAAGGAGAAATGAAAAGAGTAATTTGGTTGGGTAGCAGAAGAAAACATGTGTCTTATTCCTCTATGGCACTGCATTCTGTTTCTCTATTCCTCTGTTGCATTGCCATAATTTAGTGATGGCTAATTTTAACAAGAGAGGAACATCTTTGAAGTAACCACATTTCCAACAGAGGTGGCTGCCAGATCCAGTGAGGCCTGCATACGGTTATCACAAAAAACATCCTGAAATCTTTACTTATAAATCTATTCAACCTTCTATTCAAGCAGCTGTTGTACCAAACATAATTGCTTCCAGAGAGAAGGAAATAACATACTGCCTTTCTTTCTCATCAGACTCCCTGCCTGATTCTCATTTAGTTCCGCACTAATTCTGAACAGGCTTGTTCCCCTTCCCGGCCTGACCGAAGGGCCAGCCTTTACTTCCACGGTTTGGTTTGGGCACAGACAATTTATAATCCATTTCATACACGCCCTCACTTCCGTCCTGCAACAGGAATGCCAAGAGAAAAACGTTCTCGATCAGCGACCAGAGAGTGCACGAATAACCAGCGCTTCTTGAATCTCCTCTACGCCTCTGGTTTTCCCAAAGGCTGTTTTAGAAAATCTGTCTTTGGCCGGTCCCGTTTTAGAAAGTCTGTCTTTGGCCGGTCCCGAACCTTCTGCTCAATCCCTCCGTCCTCTGACAGCCACCACGGCCATCCTCCGCTTCTGCTCCTGGCCCCTCGGCCTCTTCTCTCCTCACACAAAAGTTAGACAAAAACGCAACTGTTGGGAAAAGGTAGGATGCGGAAGCAGAAACTCAGGGCAGCCGCTGCTGGGCTGAGCAGCTGATAAGGGGGACGAAATCTGCGCCTGGCTGTTTGTTGGAGGTCAGGGCGGACTCCCGGCTGAGTCGGGCGGGCTCTTTGTCTGCGGTGTGACCGCCCCTCTGACCCTCTCAGCATCCCCCCGCCCCCGCCGACCCCCGCTTGGCCAGCTCAGCTCCTTCCCTTTTTCACCTGCGCGCTTGTTAAACCGTAATGAGCGCAGCCTCTGGCTTCCTCATTGACTTTCCAATCGTCCTGACACACTTCCGGGATGGGGAGGAATTCGTGGTCTTCCCTGCTGACCGTCGTATTTCTCAGGGGAACAAAAATCATCAAATTTCTGGAGGAATCCTGAGGATCTCGGGGGCGTTCCAGTTATTTTTGCTTTCGGTGTTTCCCAAGTAGACGTTTTCTTTAGGCACATAATTGGTGAGAGTGAGGCCTCGTCAATTCCTCGAGAGGAGTGATAAGCCTCTCTTCGGCTCCTTATCGCTTCAATTGGCTTTTGTTCCTTCTTCCCACCAGATTTAACAGTTTAGCCCCTCCCCTCAGCTATTATTCAGCCTCAAATCCCCCTGCGGAATTCACTGAGCCTTTCTTTCCCCAAAGAGATGTAATTTGTTTCCTTTGTGGATTCACAGGTTAGAGCTGCAGCTGGGACGGTTTATTCTTGCCCTGAGTGTTATCTGTGTCATCGGGCAGCCTCCAAAGCAAGCATTCAGTGGGCTGTGAAACCAGATGGGCTGTGAAACCAGATGTGCGTTCTGACCAAAGGGTCAGGGTTTCCCCCTCCAGGTCACGCCAATTGTTCTCCGCAGGCCACTAGTTATCAGGACTATGCTTGCTTCTCAGAGCGGGTGGATTTAGTTCTTCTCAGCTTAAGTCGGGCTTGGTTTCAAATCTAAGACTGGCTTGCAAAGGTCCAAGTGGAGACTGATCCAGTAGTTATCTGGCTGATACGGATGGGAGAGGCACCTTTTTGCTTTTCAGGCATCAGAATTAGTTACACATCGTTTTATGCTTTGGCAGGCTTAACCCCGCTGTTTCAAAGGAGGGTTTGAGATTCAGGCTCCATCAACCTGTTATATAACACTTTAGTTTGCACAATAAAATAAAGGATAGAAACTTCGGTCACCGTTTCAGATTTTCGCCGGTATGAATGTCCTGTTCTTTGTGTAGTACTGAGAGCCTTCTCTTTGGAGTCTGATACATCTAGGATTGAGTCCCCAGTTTGTCACTCACTAGCTGCGTGATGTTGGGAGACTTACTCCATCTTGCTGAACCTCAATTTCCTTATCTTTAAAATGAGGATGATAATCATAGTATCTAACTCATAAAGTACTTGTGAGGATTAAATACCTGGTCCACAGGAAATCTGCAATAAATAGCAATTATTGCTATTTCAATGCTTCCTCCGCCTTCCCACAGAACAATTCTGGGTACATCATAATTGCTTAATAAACATTGGTTAAATTGCCCTTGACTGAATTTTCAAAGATGCAGCTCTCAGTGAGTCACTGTGAAATCCTGGTACATCTCCAAGGTGGATGAGGCCCAGAGGTGGGGCTGAATGTTCAGTGAGTTTTAGCTGGACTTTAATTATCGTAGAACACACAGGCACAGAGTAGGAACATTTTAAATACTGTTAAAATCGGTGCTGTGCGAATGCCCCCTGGGCCCCTCTCTCATGTTGCAGGTAAGGTCATTTGCACCACTGGCCTATAGTTTGCTAGCTCTGTCTCCCTCTACCTATCAAATGCCAGGACCTCAGCTCACCCCAGCTTTGTCCTTACCTAGGGTTCTGCCCAACAACGAGGCAGGTTTCAGAATCTGAAACACACCGAGGCTCTCCCTTTTGGCTGCTCCCCTTCTGCTCAGTGGGGCTGGCTGTGGCCGCGGGCCCCCACGAAGCTGCAACTCCGCTCAGACCCTGCCGAGGGACTCTGACCACTGTAACTTCTGGGGTGGCTTTCCCGGCTGATGTCACTTCAGACCCCTCTGTTTCTGCCTGTCTCAGCATGTCTGTGGTCTTCCACCTTTTCTCTTTGGCTGGAGACTCTTCTAGAACCCAGCTCTCTTGGTGGTGGCAGGGAAAGGTTGAGATGAAGACCTAGGACACCTCTCGACACAGTGCTTTCAGATTTATCGTCTCCTTGGAAGAGCCGAGATCCCTGGCAGACTTGGTTAACACATTCTCTCCTCATCTCAGCACACAGATGGTCCTAGGGGGAGATGGGGCAAAGTGGATTTCAGGATAAGCCCACCTGGACTCTGTCTGACTCTCTGCTTCCTCCTATCCAGGCTCCTAATTCCAGCCTATCCTGAAAACTGTCTTTAACAGTTTTTCTAGAAGAAAGACATTTTCTCTACCTGTATTCAAGTTTCAGTAGGTCCACTTGGTTTAATGCACACACACACACACACACACACACACTCTTTATAAATTTATATTTATATATATATATATATCAGTTGTAATATGTATTAATTGTTGTCTAGTTGCTACGTCATGTCCAACTCTTTTGTGACCCCATGGATTATAGCCCACCAGGCTCCTCTGTCTGTGGAATTCTCCAGGCAAGAATACAGGAGTGAGTTGCCATTTACTTCTCCAGGGGATCTTCCCAACCCAGGGATCAAATCTGGGTCTCTTGAATTACAGGAAGATTCTTTACCATCTGAGCCACCAGGAAAGCCCTCAATTGTAATTAGGCTCAAGTGTTTCTTCACAAGGCTCCAAGGCCACATGCAAATCAGCTGTGTGCCCAGCGATTCAACTATCCTTAGCATCCTGTCACATTTAAGACATTTGCCAGCCTAGTGCATACAGAGGACTAACCTCCAGTAGGAGGTATGTAAATTCAATAGTATTGCCCTCAAATCCAAGCTCTTACCCACTCCAGGTGCCCTGCCACTTATTATTTTAAAAATGTTTGCTTTAACAATATGTGTGTGACAGAAGTGAAGGTAGGAACTGGAATTTCTTTACAAATCAAGAGAATTATCAAGGTTGAGCTGGGAGCTTTCTAAAACTCCTGGTAATTACAGAGTATATGAAATGACATAACTCTCACATTGGCAGGGACCTTAGGGATCATCCAGGTTTTATATAATAAATCAGCGATGGTGTCAAGAATAGACATTTTGCTCAATGAGAACAGATTTATGGATGCAAGAAGACACTTATCCCTGCCTGGGACATCTAATGAAATAAAGAAAATGCTCTAATTTGAGGAAGAAAACTGTTCCTTATGATGAGAAAAGAATGATCACACTCAGCAGCCTTATTTTCCCACTTTTATCAAACCTCAGGTTTCAGAAAGGAAATTTCTCCTTTAGAAGAAGAAAGTGAGAGATGATGGATAAATAATCCACATGCTGAACAATGGAGCTCTCACAGAGAGAAAATTCAAGGCAATCAGACTACGAGTCAGGAAATTTTTTATCTAATCTCAAGTTCTGACTAGCTCTAACCAAGCCAAGAAAATGAAAATTCCAGAGAGACTAATAATTGATTGATAATGGATGAGAATGAATCGAGAGGATATCAAACTGGAACAGTCTGTTTACATTTCTCAGGTCTTGCTTACTAGCCAGTATACTGTACAACAGGATATTGAGTGGGATTTTTCTTATTATGTCAGGATTTAAGCTAAAGCCCTGACCTAAGGACAATAGGTAGTTCCCCATATTCTGTAAAGAAACCAAGAAACCACGGCCTCCAGGAGTGCTCCAAGAATCCAAATGGATCCTCCAGCCATCACCCCATTGGCAGAAGATGAAAGCCCAGCCCTCTTTTCTTGTTGATGGTTGGCAAGGAAGAAGCCTCTCAGGGGAGCATACCTAGAGATGAGCGCTGCTTTGAGACGGCAGGCTAGCACCTCCACCTCTGGCCAGAGGCTCAGTAAGCAGCCCGTCTCAGTGGCTCATGAGTGAGCCTGAGCCATGATCCTGGGGAGATGGGACATTCTGTAGCCAGAGGCTGCCTACAGCAGTCAGTGATGGTGAGAGAGGAGAGAGACCATTTGCGTGGTGGGGTGATATCCATTCTTCACACTGTCTAGGATAAGATTATTTATTTTTATTGGAGTATAATTGCTTAACAATGTTTTGTTAGTTTCTGCTGTACAATGAAGTGAATCTGCTGTACGTATAAATATATATCCCCCCCTTGAGCCTCCCATCCATCCACATCTTATCCAGCTTGGTCGTCACAGAGCACTGAGCTGAGCCTGTGTTATATAGCAGCCTCCCACTAGTTGCCTATTTTACACACGGTAGTATATATAAACATATACATCCATGCTACTCTCCCATTTCATTCTGCTCCTCCCACTACCCCCATGTCCAAATGTCCATTCTGAGAAAGTGATAGCAAATGAAGCAACTGACAAACAACTAATCTCAAAAATATACAAGCAACTCCTGCAGCTCAATTCCAGAAAAATAAACGAACAAGTCAAAAAATGGGCCAAAGAACTAAATAGACATTTCTTCAAAGAAGACACACAGATGGCTTACAAACACATGAAAAGATGCTCAACATCACTCATTATCAGAGAAATGCAAATCAAAACCACAATGAGGTACCATTTCACCCCAGTCAGAATGGCTATGATCCAAAAGTCAACAAGCAATAAATGCTGGAGAGGATGTGGAGAAAAGGGAACCCTCTTACACTATTGGTGGGAATGCAAACTAGTACAGCCACTATGGAGAACAGTGTGGAGATTCCTTAAAAAACTGGAAATAGAACTGCCATCAGATCAGATCAGTTGCTCAGTTGGGTCGAACTCTTTGCGACCCCATGAATCGCAGCATGCCAGGCCTCCCTGTCCATCACTAACTCCCAGAGTTCACTGAGACTCACATCCATCAAGTCAGTGATTCCATCCAGCCATCTCATCCTCTGTAGTCCCCTTCTCCTCCTGCCCCCAATCCCTCCCAGCATCAGAAACTTCTCCAATGAGTCAACTCTTCACATGAGGTGGCCAAAGTACTGCAGTTTCAGCTTTAGCATCATTCCTTCCAAAGAAATCCCAGGGCTGATCTCCTTCAGAATGAACTGGTTGGATCTCCTTGCAGTCCAAGGGACTCTCAAGAGTCTTCTCCAACACCACAGTTCAAAAGCATCAATTCTTCGGCACTCAGCCCTCTTCACAGTCCAGCTCTCACATCCAGACATGACCACAGGAAAAACCATAGCCTTGACTAGGTGAACTTTTGTTGGAAAAGTAATGTCTCTGCTTTTGAATATGTGATCTAGGTTGGTCATAACTTTCCTTCCAATTAGTAAGCGTCTTTTAATTTCGTGGCTACAGTTACCATCTGTAGTGATTTTGGAGCCCAGAAAAATAAAGTCTGACACTGTTTCCACTGTTTCCCCATCTATTTCCCATGAAGTGATGGAACCAGATGCCATGATCGTCGTTTTCTGAATGTTGAGCTTTAAGCCAGCTTTTTCACTCTCCACTTTCACTTTCACCAAGAGGCTTTTTAGTTCCTCTTCACTTTCTGCCATAAGGGTGGTATCATCTGTATATCTGAGGTTATTGATATTTCTCCCAGCAATCTTGATTCCAACTTGTGTTTCTTCCAGTCCAGCATTTCTCATGATGTACTCTGCATATAAGTTGAATAAACAGGGTGAACTGCCATACGACCCAGCAATCCCACTGCTGGGCATACACACGGAGGAAACTAGAATTGAAAGAGACACATGTACCCCAATATTCATCGCAGCACTGTTTATAATAGCCAGGACATGGAAGCAACCTAGATGTCCATCAGCAGATGAATGGATAAGAAAGCTGTGGTACATATACACAATGGAGTATTACTCAGCCATTAAAAAGAATGCATTTGAGTCAGTTCTAATGAGATGGATGAAACTGGAGCCTATTATACAGAGTGAAGTAAGCCGGAAAGAAAAACACCAACACAGTATACTAATGCATATATATGGAATTTAGAAAGATGGTAACAATAACCCTGTATGCGAGACAGCAAAAGAGACACAGATGTATAGAACAGTCTTTTGGACTCTGTGGGAGAGGGAGGAGGGATGATTAGGAAGGAGGGATGATTTGGGAGAATGGCATTGAAACATGTATAATATCATATAAGAAATGAATCACCAGTCCAGATTCGATGCAGGATACAGGAAGCTTGGGGCTGGTGCACTGGGATGACCCAGAGGGATGGTATGGGGAAGGAGATGGGAGGGGGGATCAGGATTGGAAACATGTGTACACCCATGGTGGATTCATGTTCATGTATGGCAAAACCAATACAATATTGTAAAGTAATTAGCCTCTAATTAAAATAAATAAATTTAATTAAAAAAATGTCCATTTTCTGCCTCTCTATTCCTGCCCTGCAAATAGGTTCACAGGATGAAATTCTTGAAGGCCAAGGAGACACCGCAAGAAGTAGTTGGGCCTGAGTCACTTGAGGGTGTAACACCCCTGAGGGTGGCCTGTTCACGGGAGTAGACTGGGGCTGTAAGAGGCCGTGGTATTCCCCACTATGCCAGGAACTGGGCAGGGAGCACGGCGGTCAGCCAGGAGCTGACCTAAGGCAGTTCGCCACAAGGGCGTCCCAGAAAACCTGCTCCCACATCTGATTATGCTGCCAGCTTTGGGACACGGGCCACACAGAGCACGTCAGTAGCCATGAGAGAGCTACAAAGAACACACACTAAATGTAAACACTTGCTCCAGTATTCGTTTCTTTGGACTGCCATAACACATTACTATAAATTCGGTGGCTTAAAGTAGGGGACTGGATTCTTTCACAATTCTGGAGGCCAGACATCTGAAATCAAGGTGTCAGCAGGGCTGTGGTCCAAAGGCTGTAAGGGAACAATCTGTTCCTTGCCACTTCCGGCTTCAGAAGGCTCCAGGTGTTCCCTGGCCTGTGGCTGCATCACTACAGTCTGGCTATAGTCACACTGCTGCTGCGGCCTCTCCCTGTGTGTTTTCTGATAAGGATAAGTCATTGAGTTTAGGACCCACCTGCATAACCCACGACAATCCCATCTCAAGATCCTTAACTTAGGGACTTCCCTAGTGGTCCAGTGGTTAAGAATCCATCTGTCAATGCAGGGGACGTGGGCTCGATCCCTCGCCTGGGAAGATTCCACAGGCTGTGGAGCAACTAAGGCTGTACACCACAATTGCTGAGCTCGAGTGTAGCAAGTACTGAAGCTCCTGCACTCAGAACCCAGGCTCTGCAATAAGCAAAGCCCCCACTCACTGCAGCAACAGAGACCTGCGCAGTCACAAATAAAACACACAAGCAAATAAATAATTTTTTAAAGATCCTTAACTTTATTACACCTGGAAAAATCCCAAATAAGTTCATAATCACAGGAACTGGGGATCAAGACATGGACATATTTTTGAGGCAACAACTCAACCCACCACGTTTCTTGTCCGCCTTTCCTCCTCCAAGCAGGCAGGGACCAGAAATTTCTAGGTGAGGTGGAAGAGGAGGGAAGCATAGACTATATCCACCTTTTTCTCCCTTAGAGATCTTCCACTGCATATGAAACAGGCCCAAGCTGGGAGAAGAATCTTTGAAGTGAATGTGAGGTTGAAATTTGAAATTGTACCTTACTAAACTTCCACTGGGCTTACCAGGTGGCGTTAGTGGTAAAGAACCCACCTGCCAACGTAGGTAGATGTAAAAGACAAGGGTTTGATTCCTGGGTTGGGATGATGCCCTGAAGGAGGGCTTGGCAACCCACTCCAGTATTCCTGGAGAATCCATGGACAGAGGAGCCTGGCAGGCTGCATTCCATAGGGTCGCAAAGGGTTGGACATGACTGAAGTGACTTAGCATGCATGCAAACTTCCATTACTGCAAAGTAGCTTCGAAGTTGTGAGACCCACCTGAGATTTCTCAAGGGTTTTGAAAAGGGGACCTGACCAAATATAACCAAAGGCCCCAATGAGAAGGGAGTAAATGGGTATTTCCTGTTGTATTCCACTGAAATCAGCATATTCCATAAAGTGGTTACACTAATACTAGTTAATAGTTTATGCTTTTCTATTATAAGGTCTCTAAGGTTTTTTTTTTAAAATAAGAAAAGTACAATTTAGAGGTGACGTGTGCTAATATCTGTTCTCAGTAAGTATCATATTAAGAACCAACTAGTTGTTTGGGACAAATATCCATGGAAACCCAAACTATAAAATTATACTCAATGTCATCCCTGAGGCAGGAAGTGTGAGGACAAGCAATTCTCCTATTAACAAATTTCTCACCCACCTACCTGACCACCAACTCCAGATGTGGACTGATCAGGAAAGTACAGTGAGACTATTATCTACCTCATCCATCAAATTTCTAGTAATGCAGCCTGGAGCCTGCATGCTAAGTCACTTCAGTCATGTCTGCCTCTTTGCAACCCTATGAACTGTAGCCCGCCAGGCTCCTCTGTCCAGGGATTCTCCAGGCAAGAATACTGGAATGAGTCCCTCCAGGGGAATCTTCCCAACCCAGGGATCAAACCTGCATCTCTGTAAGCCTCCTGCATTAGCAAGTGGATTCTTTAGCTCTAGCGCCACCTGGGAAGCCCAGTGCAGCCTCATATCATTTGACATTTGCAGGAGTTCTGTCACAGTGCTGGCTAGATTGAGTTGTTGTTAATGGAAATCCCAAGGTCAAATGAACAGCTAAAGAGGCAATTGTTTACTTGGACAATTGGTTTTTTTTTTTTAATGACAGAAAATTTCTAACTTTAACACCTCTCCATTCTTTCATGCTTTTTAACTACAATTTTGCTCATTTCAGCTGTCTTCAGCTTGTTGCAATCTTTATGATGTTGAGTTTGTTACTCAAGTGTTAGGTCTTGCTCATCATGTTGCATCACATACAAATTGGTAAACCGACATTCTGGGATTTGCATTAACAGGAACTTCGGGACAGGGTAGACTTCTGTGGTTAGCCAGTGGAGACCACTGGTCTAGTATTCAGTCAGTTATAAAGTCAACACTCAGAAGCCTACCTTTATTTCTGCAACATTGGACCTCTTAGACAAAGAGAAGCACCAACAAAATAAGAACATATCAAAGTCAATAAGGGAAAAATTACATGATAAGCCTGGACTCAATTACATCCTGCCCAATAACCTCCTGCTTCTGCCTCAATAGTTACTGGTCTGCAAAGTTAGAATTCATGTTCAGTCTAATGACTTTCAAAAATGTTAAGGTAAAACCAAAACACCTGATTGAATTCATTTCAATAAAATGTGAAAACCCAAAAAGATCCATTTAATCCTGAGTTAACTAGAAATATCCGTTGTCCAGTTACCACTGTTCTTTGAGTTTTGGTATAATCAACCAATTCTTTTCTTCTTAAGGGATAGTTGAGGTTATGATGGGAAAGCAGACAGAGTTCAGTAAGAGAAAGAACTAACCAGAGAAGAGGATAGTACACAGAGCTCAGAGATGAAGCAGTTCTGGAGCACAGGCATCCAGCGTGCAGTTTGTGGACCAAATACCATCCCTCTGATAGAGAACGTCAGCCAAAACAAAGAATGCTCCTTAATTAGATGACGCACTTGAACTAGAAAGCCAGAGTTCTGTAACTACCCTGTCTGGGTCTCCCACTGTATAGAAATGTCACCCTGGCATTCTTTAATTTATTAATCATTGGGAAGAAAAGTGAATGCCCTTCTCTAACTTGGGCTTAATTACATTAATACTACATCATGATACCAGGGCATTAGGATGCATCAGTGAGGGACGTCCCTGGTGGTCCAGTGGCTGAGACTCTGCACTCGCAGTGCAGGGGGCCTGGGTTCAATCCTTGGTCAGGGAACTAGATCCTGTATGCCCACTAAAGATCCCACACACCTCAAGGAAGGTGGACGATCCCACATGCCACAACTAAGGCCTGGCACAGACAAATATAAGTGAATAAATAAACATTTTTTAAAAACATGGATTATTGAGCATAGGAAATACTGATTTGGATTAAGCATTCCTGTGCCTATGACTCACACTGCAATTTCATTCGGTAATCCACACCAGGCATGGCCCATCCTGAGTCACTATTGTCAGTAGTGAACCATCACACAGACATGTGAACATTCCCGGTGCCTCTGCCCTGGACGTCCCGACAGTGCCTGGGATCCTGCCCCACAGAGCCTTTTCCAGACATCGTGGTTCCTTGGGGAGCTCGAGGCAGATTTGCTCAGGACCCTGTCTGACTCACAGGGCCAGTACGTGGTGACTCTCAACAAGCCCAAGCCATCCAAATGGCAGAATTGGTAAAATAGAAAAGATGAGCTTAAAATGACTCTTGACTTTGTTCGTTGGTTGCCCCAGTGGAATGGAGTGCATGTTTCCTATGCTTAAAAATCATAGAAAACAGTGTCTTCTTTATATAAGATTAAAACAGTTACTTGGTTTTTAGAATATTATAAAAGCCTAGGAAGAAACTAAAACTCAGGATTAAAACCAAGTCTTAACACTGGATATATTTAACCCAGGTTTGTCGATCATAATGGGATTATAGCTTATTTCTTGCAGCAAGTATAAACATCAGTCTTTGGTGACAGGAGTGTTTAGAAGCTAACAATATGTGTTTGTGTGTGATGTAGAAGTGATATAGAAACAAGTTATACATTATTTTTTTAATTGGTTTTGTTGTAGGTATAACTTTTATTATTAACAGGCCAAAGTAGTAGATACCATAGGAATAGGCATAACAGGCAGAATAGAAAATACATATTTTACTTGCTTTGGCAATAATAATTAGTCATTTAAATTAGTCAAAAAGGGATATATTGGGAAATGTATTTCATGGAGTTTCTTCTCTGAATCAGAGGTACCAGGGAGCATCAGTGCTAGTCACTGAGGATTGAAGCTCTGAATTGCACTAGCAGAGATCTCATCTTGCACTTTTGTCCAAGCAGTTACCTCCTATGGAACACTCTTTACCCATCACTGTCTAAATCACAGATATTTTACAAAGCCTGGTTCATACACTTCCTTATTCTCCAAGCTTTGCTTAGTACATCTTTCTTCTCCAAACTCCCATCACTCAAGGTCATGGTTTGCCCTACAAGTGGGTGATTTCCCAAACTTTGATCCCCAAAGACCCTTCTCCCTTCTATGAATGCCAGCTTTTGAACAGGGTCATCTCCCAAGTAAACAATGTTTATTAAGAAAAAGCTCGTCTATTCAATCAGGGCTTTTTGCTTGGGGAGTTGCTGTGTAACACTCAATAATGTCATTTTAATTGAGTATTATGAATTGCATAATCACATGAATCACTGTCATGGTTGCGGCACTAATTATAATAATGAGGGAAAAGTGAAGTCAGCAGTTAGTGGCCTATCTCCAGCTGCTGGGCTATACTTAGTGTCCAAGGTCATGCCTGCTCTGCATATGATCCAGTGGACTGCTGAAACCACCAGACCTATGGCTGTAAAGACCTGTCATCCACTGACTGCATCCTAGAAATTCCAACATTGTCATCAACAAGTGATCTAAGCTACCGGTGAGCAGAGCAGTGTTAATGCAGGGTTGGTAATACTGTAGTCGAAAGAAACTTGACCTTTTATTTTAGCTGGTGTGACGAGCTTTTGCTTTCTTCATAGCTTTACTTAATTCTGAAAAGAGCTTTTAAACTTTCAGGTTTCATGCCTAAAACTGCTAAGATTCCGGGGAGGCTAAGGTGAGAATGAGGAACCCAAGCCTCCTGATTCTTTTACCAAACTTCAGTTGCATTCAACATTACTGTAACTTCAAAAGTTCCAGTTCCAGGAACACACTGATCATAGCTGACTATCCAAAATGTCAAACAGGAGCTATGAAAGGCGAAAGCTTAGAGTCAACTATCATGTCCTGTCTTTCCAAACGCACGCTTGGCTCAGCTTGGAAGGAACACTTCTTAACTTCAGTCTCCTAGAAATAACCTTTAAAAGGAGAATTATAATGGTATAATGCACTGTAGTCTACTGTGTGCTAGGCACTTCTTATTCAATATCTCTATTCCACCAACAGCTTTGCATAGGTTTGATTGTCTCAATCTATTGTATATGGGTTTATATTTTTGCACAGCCAATTTTTTCCTCTTTAAATGTGGTGCCCTTCTTCTGTTCCAACTTGCCTTTGACACTGGCTATCCACAGCGTAAAGGCGTTACAACAGAAATGAAAAGAATCAAAAGAATATGGTTCTTGTCTTTCAAGTCTAAACAATAGACTTAGGAAAACACTTTCAAAATGAATTTTGACCACAACAGAAAAGACACAGATTCTTGAGCTAAGAGTGTAAAAGAAAGAAAAACAAGGAATTCCTAATTTTATTCTTTTAAAAATAGCTGTGCTGTTTCTAGTTCATCACTATATCCAGAGTATAGCCAAGAGGAGCCCCAGCTGCAGAACTGGGCTATCTTTTAGCGTCCCTCTTCCTTGGAGGTCCTTGAACTCTAATTTTTGTCTTTCAGGTGACAAGACACTAGGGCAGGCTTATCTAGGCTTCTTAGCCTCCTATCAGCTGCTTTCTGTTTGGGACCACTTGCTGCTGCTGCTGCTAAGTCACTTCAGTCGTGTCCGACTCTGTGCGACCCCATAGATGGCAGCCCACCAGGCTCCCTTGTCCCTGGGATTGTCCAGGCAAGAACACTGGAGTGGGTTGCCATTTCCTTCTCCAATAAGTGAAAGTGAAAAGTGAAAGTGAAATCGTGTAGTCGTGTCCGACTCTTCAAGACCCCATGGACTGCAGCCTACCAGGCTCCTCCATCCATAGGATTTTCCAGGCAAGAGTACTGGAGTGGGGTGCCATTGACTTCTCTGTTGGGACCACTTAGGACCTGGAAAATGACTCAAGGATTCCCTTCTTTGCATTTCCCTTCCATCGAGGGTCTCAGCCTCTTGAGTGCTGCACGCTTTGGCGTCTTAGTTTAAGCTTCTATAGCAAATGTACCATTGACGGGGTGGCTTAAGCAACAGACATTTATTTCTCATGGTTCCAGAGCTGGGAAGCCCAAGATCAGGGTGCCAGGATGGCTGTGTTCTTGGTGAGAGCTTTCTTCCTGGTTCACAGACAGCCATCTATCTGCTCATGGTATCCTCTCACTGCAGAGAGAGAAAACTCTCCCGTGTCTCTCCTTATAAGGCCACTAATCCCATCACAAAGCCTCTGCCCTCATGTCCTAATTACCTCCCCAAACACCAGCTCTGAATATCATCACATAGGAGATTAGGGTTTCAACATACAAATTTGGGTGGGGAGTGGGGCAGAATACAAACGTGCAGTCCATAAACTTGCTGGCTAAACTTCACTCTGATTTTGGAATGCTGTCTCCCTAAGACTGTCAAGGCTCTCTCTGCTCGGTTGCTGCTTTCTGCCAGTTCCCCACTCACACCTTTTCACATCTCACTACCTGGAATGAGCGAGGGCTGCAAATGGAAGCAGGGTTGCCCAGGACTGCAGCGCACACACAGAATCTACGTGCCCCTCCATGTTCTCAGGAAAGCCGCAGAGCGTTCTGCCTCGGGCTGCAATCCGCGTGTGGGTAGCACTGGCCGCTGACAGGCCCAGGGACCTGGTAGTCTAGACCTCCCTTTAGGCTCTGGAGGGAAGACATAGTAGCAGACGGTGCCCAAGGACCACTGTCGTGCGCCCGGCCCAATCACACACTGCTAAGGCTTGATCGCCTTAAATCCACCTCCACTCCCAGGGGAAAAAATGAAGAGGAGAGGGGGTAGAAACCCTCCACCGACTGTAATTCAGTTTCCATCATCTCATCAGGCAGAACAGGGACTTAAGACATTACGTTAAGTTCAGTGTAGGAAAATAAAGACAATTACGTATTTTTTGCATATCTGAGTTTGTAGTCCATGGAGAGCATTAATACCATAAATATTGCTCTGTGACTTGCTTAATTATATATTATATAAAACTCCCCAGAAAATATATATAGACCTATCTTTTTCCTTTCATATTTGCACAGTGCTCCCTTGTAAGGTTGAATATAGTTTATTGCATGTACCTTTAATGGGTCACTAAACGATTTTTCATTGACTCCATGGACTGCACCCTACCAGGCTCCTCCGTCCATGGGATTTTCCAGGCAAGAGTACTTGAGTGGGGTGCCATTGCCTTCTCCGTTGTTTATATTATAAACTATTAATATGTTAACATATTCTTATGCTTTTATCATTGAATGACAAACCCGTAGACATGGGAGTGCCAATTTAAAATATACCCACATTGAAAACATTAATAGATGCTGCGCAATTACTTTCCTCAAAATTATAGCAATTCATATTTTCATCACTGGTACACATACAAACATGTTCTTTTTTGCACACTCACAAAACACTGATGCTATCAGTCTCACTATTTTTGTTAATAAAATAGGAAACAACAGTACTTCATTATTGTGTTAACTTTTTCTTTCCTGACCACTAGTGAGGATGAGAATCCTTTACATTTTTATTGTCTAGTTATAATTCCTTTTCTGTAAACTATTTGTTTCATTGATCCATAGTTTCATGAATCCTTTTCTTAACAATTATCTTTGGCAATTTATCAGATCAGATCAGATCAGTCGCTCAGTCGTGTCCGACTCTTTGCGACCCCATGAACTGCAGCACGCCAGGCCTCCCTATCCATCACCAGCTCTCGGAGGTCACCCAGACTCACATTCATCGAGTCAGTGATGCCATCCAGCCATCTCATCCTCTGTCGTCCCCTTCTCCTCCTGCCCTCAATCCCTCCCAGCATCAGAGTCTTCTCCAATGAGTCAACTCTTCGCATGAGGTGGCCAAAATACTGGAGTTTCAGCTTTAGCATCATTCCTTCCAAAGAAATCCCAGGTCTGATCTCCTTCAGAATGGACCGGTTGGATCTCCTTGCAGTCCAAGGGACTCTCAAGAGTCTTCTCCAACACCACAGTTCAAAAGCATCAATTCTTCGGCGCTCAGCCTTCTTCACAGTCCAGCTCTCACATCCATACATGACCACAGGAAAGACCATAGCCTTGACTAGGCGAACCTTTGTTGGCAAAGTGATGTCTCTGCTTTTGAATATGCTATCTAGGTTGGCCATAACCTTCCTTCCAAGGAGTAAGCGTCTTTTAATTTCATGGCTGCAGTCACCATCTGCAGTGATTTTGGAGCCCAGAAAAATAAAGTCTGACACTGTTTCCACTGTTTCTCCATCTATTTCCCATGTAGCGATGGGACCAGATGCCATGATCTTCGTTTTCTGAATGTTGAGCTTTAAGCCAACCTTTTCACTCTCCACTTTCACTTTCATCAAGAGGCTTTTTAGTTCCTCTTCACTTTCTGCCATAAGGGTGGTATCATCTGCATATCTGAGGTTATTGATATTTCTCCCAGCAATCTTGACTCCAGCTTGTGTTTCCTCCAGTCCAGCATTTCTCATGATGTACTCTGCATATAAGTTAAATAAACATGGTGACAATATACAGCCTTGACGTACTCCTTTTCCTATTTGGAACCAGTCTGTTGTTCCATGACCAGTTCTAACTGTTGCTTCCTGACCTGCATACAGATTTCTCAAGAGGCATATCAGGTGGTCTGGTATTCCCATCTCTCTCAGAATTTTCCACAGTTGATTGTGATCTACACAGTCAAAGGCTTTGGCATAGTCAAGAAAGCAGAAATAGATGTTTTTCTGGAACTCTCTTGCTTTTTCCATGATCCAGCGGATGTTGGCAATTTGATCTCTGGTTCCTCTGCCTTTTCTAAATCCAGCTTGAACATCAGGGAGTTCACAGTTCACATATTGCTGAAGCCTGGCTTGGAGAATTTTGAGCATTACTTTACTAGCGTGTGAGATGAGTGCAATTGTGCGGTAGTTTGAGCACTCTTTGGCATTGCCTTTCTTTGGGATTGGGATGAAAACTGACCTTTTCCAATCTTGTGGCCACTGCTGAGTTTTCCAAATTTGCTGGCATATTGAGTGCAGCACTTTCACAGCATCATCTTTCAGGATTTGGAACAGCTCCACTGGAATTCCGTCATCTCCACTAGCTTTGTTCCTACTGATGCTTTCTAAGGCCCACTTGACTTCACATTCCAGGATGTCTGGCTCTAGGTCAGTGATCACACCATCATGATTATCTGGGTCTTGAAGCTCTTTTTTGTACAGTTCTTCTGTGTATTCTTGCCACCTCTTCTTAATATCTTCTGCTTCCGTTAGGTCCATACCATTTCTGTCCTTTATCGAGCCCATCTTTGCATGAAATGTTCCTTTGGTATCTCTGATTTTCTTGAACAGATCTCTAGTCTTTCCCATTCTGTTGTTTTCCTCTATTTCTTTGCATTGATCACTGAAGAAGGCTTTCTTATCTCTTCTTGCTATTCTTTGGAACTCTGCATTTAGTTTTCTTATCTCTAGTACATTTTTCAGTGTTTCTCTGACAAGGGTAATAGGAAGCTGGTATTCACAGATGCTCAGTTATCAATTGTTTATAACAAATTCCTGTTTCAATTGGTTAGTTCCCATGCCAAATTAGTTAACTATTTAAAAAGTCATTTGGAGGACATCTTTGTTTTCTTCTGTTTCTTATAAATATCTAAATGGAATTATAAATAGCTAAACAGAATTTTAACTTGTCTCCCAATATGTGACCCTTTGACTTTTGATGGGATAATTTCATTTGTTAAATTTATTATTATAATTGATGTTTAGTTTTATTCCTTCCATTATATTGTACAGATGCTATTTATTATACTTTGTTTTCATTGTTTCTCTGTTTTCTTCATTTTGCTAGTTTAAGTTTTAAAATTTTCTCCTTTTCTGTTATTTAATGTGGGAGTTGTAGGTTTTTGATAATGGTTAACTTTCTATTTTTAGTTATATTAAACCTAATTTTTTAATAGATAAAAATATATATTAGTGTCCCAACCAAAAGTAGACAGCTTATATGCTTTAGCTTCCCTACTCTTATTCCCCGAAAAGTGAAAGTGTTAGCCGCTCAGTCTTTGCAACCCCATGGACGAGGCTCCTCTGTCCATGAGATTCTCCCGGCAAGAATACTGGAGTGGGCTGCCATTCCCTTCTCCAGGGGATCTTCCCAGCTCGGAGATCAAACCTGGGTCTCCCACATTGCAGGCAGTGGGATGCACTGCCACTCTTTACCATCTGAGCCACCAGGGAAGCCCTTATTGCCCTGCTCTAACCAAAATGAAACCTGGGATATGCTTCTCATTTCCCCATGTCATAAGCTCTCCATCTCACTGTCAAAAGTTCTTGATATAAATTACAATTTATTTCGCAATACTTATTCACAAACAAGTTTTTCTTTATAGCTGTATTTTCCGTATCAAGTTCCTTCTTTTAGTTCCCAGTTGTTATTGTTGTTGTTCAGTCTCTCAGTCATGTCTGACTCTTTCAACCCCACGGACTGCAGCACAGCAGGCTTCCCTGCTCATCACCATCTCCCAGAGCTTGCTCAAACTCATGTCTATCGAGTCAGTGATGCCATCCAACCATCTCATCCTCTGTCGTCCCCTTCTCCTCCAGCCCTCAATCTTTCCCAGCATCCGGGGCTTTTCCAATGAGTTAGCTCTTCGCATCAGGTGGCCAAATTATTGAAGTTTCAGCTTTAGCATCAGTCCTTCCAATGAACATTCAGGACTGATTTCCTTTAGGATGGACTGGTTGGATCTCCTTGGAGTCCAAGGGACTCTCAAGAGTCTTCTCCAACACCACAATTCAAAGGCATCAATTCTTCAGTGATCAGCTTTCTTTATAGTCCAACTCTCCCATCCATACATGACTACTGGAAAAACCATAGCTTTGACTAGATGGACCTTTGTAGGCAAAGTAATGTCTCTGCTTTTTAACATGCTGTCTAGGTTGGTCATAGCTTTTCTTCCAAGGAACAAGCATCTTTTAATTTCATGGCTGCAGTCACCATCTGCAGTGATTTTGGAGCCCAAAAGTCTATCACTGTTCCCATTGTTTCCCATTTATTTGCCATGAAGTAACTGGACTGGATGCCATGATCTTTGTTTTTTGAATGTTGCGTTTTAAGCCAGATTTTTCACTCCCCTCTTTCACTTTCATCAAGAAGCTCTTTAGTTCTTCACTTTCTGCCATAAGGGTGGTGTCATCTGCATATCTGAGGTTACTGATAGTTCTCCCAGCAATCTTGATTCCAGTTCATACTTCATCTATCCCAGCATTTCACATGATGTACTCTGCATATAAGTTAAATAAGCAGGGTGACAACATACAGCCTTGACATACTCCTTTCCAATAATTTGGAACCAATCCATTTTTCCATGTCCGGTTCTATCGCTTCTTGACCTGTATACAGGTTTCTCAAGAAGCAGGTAAAGATAGTCTGTTATTCCCATCTCTTTAAGAATTTTTCAGTTTGTTGTGATCCACAGTCAAAGACTTTAGTGTAGTCAATGAAGCAGAAATAAAATTACATTTTACCAAACCCTACCAAGAATTAACTATTACAAAATTTTAACAGATAAGTTACTTATTTCTTTTTGCTTATTATTTCCTCATTTCTGGTGTCGTTTGATAGTCAACTGCCTTGAATATTTCTAGAGTAATTTCCTTAGTAATTGGACATAAGTTGTACACAATTGCACGTGGGGGGCCACTGGAATTTTTGCTTATCCAGCATCCCTTTTCCCTTCTTATAGTTACAGAGCTCTGCTTCCTTGTGACAAATCCATTTCATTGATGTAGGTAAAGCCCACTCCACCTAAGCCTTCAACTTCCCTGGAAAAGGCATGTGACCCAAATCCTGGGCTCTTTCTTCAAGACACATCAGACATCACCACTTCTCTTTGAGGATCTCTAAACTTATAGAACGTGAGTCAAGCTGTTGGTGGCTTCCTGCTACTACGTATAGAGATGGTGAAATTAAGAGATGGTGAAACAGAACCCAGATGACATCATTGATCTATGACTGAAGTCTCCCAATGGACATGGAAATAGATCAGTTGAGTTTCTGTCAGTTCCAACCAGGATTTGGATCAATACAGATTAAACAGGTGATATACCTTTTAAATCATTGCATGGCTAAGAAACTTGTTCTTAACAATCATGGGCTTCCTAGGTGACACCTTGGTAAAGAATCTACCTCCCAATGCAGGAGACTTGGGTTCCATTCCTGGGTTGGGAAGATCTCCCAGAGAAGGAAATGGCAACTCAGTACAGTATTCTTGCCTGGGAAATCTCATGGACAGAGGAAACTGGTGGGCTATAGTCCATGGAATCTAAGAGTCCAATATGACTTAGTAACTGAGCATGAGCACAACTTAACAATCACAATTGTAGGATATAATCCATTTGTCTAATTTATCTGTGAACTTTGTTCTACTAGCTACTAGATGTTGCAATTGGAAACCCAACACCAATCTAACTTTCATTTACAATTCACCTTTAGAATCTGAAGTCCAAAGTCTCATTGACTTCTATCCTCCAATAAAACATGCCATGATTTTGTTATTAGCATGCAGAATTTTACTGAAATAACAATCTACCAATGAATGTAAAATGAAATTTTAATTTTTGCAATAACTTTTTAGTAGTTTAACCAACAATACAAACATATGTTTTGCCACAGTTCATAATGAGTGTCTGGACAGATGAGGAGAGGAATTACTACCTGAAGAGATTATGGAAAGGCTTGTGAAGAGCTTGGGATTTGAGCTGAGATGGATGAGACTTCAATAAACAGACAGTAGTAGGTGGAATAAGCTTCCTTGGTGGCTCAGCAGTAAAGAATCTGCCTACCAAAGCAGGAGATGCAGGTTCCATCCCTGAGTGGGGAAGATCCTCTGGAGAAGGGAATGGCAAACCACTCCAGTATTCTTTTCTGGGAAATCCCATGGACGGGGAGCCTGGCGGGCTGCAGTCCGTGGGGTCACAAAGAGTCAGACATGACTTAGGACCTAAACAAACATCAACAAGTAAGTAACATATTCCCATGAGAAGTTAGGCATGAACAGATCGAGTCCAGACTTTGAAAAGTGTTTAGAAAATGGAAAGGAGGCTGTTGGAATTGAGTGAAGAAACCCTAGAAGAAAATATTCTGGACTCAGATGGTAAAGGCCAGGAATGCCAAGCCGAGGAGACTGAGGGTGATTTTTTTTTTTTTTTTCTGTTGAGGGCAGCCTGGGAAGGTTTGCGGCAGGGAATGGAAAGAGGCTCACTGTTGGGAGCCATGTCTCTGACTCAGGAGAGATGCAGGGAAGCCTGTGTGTGGCGGTGGCCGGGAGACAGAGGCCTAGCCCCTGCACAGCGTGAGCCAAATTAAGTGCAGCCCAGAGTTTGGGGAAGTTCAACTGCTAACTCTGTTTTGACTTCATGGAAGACCAGAGTAATAAAGACGGTGGTAATGACAGCCGCTGGGCATGAAAGTGCAACTAAGTGACAGGTTGGAAGCCTGGGAATGAATTGTTTTTATAAAACCTCCATCTGTTGAATCATTGCACAGTAAATCATGTAAGTTAGCAATAATAGTTTCCTATTGTAACAAGTTCATTTGCGTTTCCATGAATTCTTGTTTAAAAGCTTAGATGTGGAATTTGGCAAGTCCACAGATCTGTATTAGGGTTCAAGATTCCTAACATTTTCATTGTTTATGCATAACAATCTCGGGTTTTCAGGATACAGAATGAAAAATATAGTTGCATAAAATGGAAACTCAGTAACCCTCATATCAGAACTTCTATTTATTCAAATGTATCCCTTAACGCTTGCAGCCTCTGATAAATGGAGTGATGTATTGTTACTTTACATACACCCATTCATTATTTATTGAAGACTTTCTTTGTGAAAGGTACAATGCTAGAATTTACATACAGTCCTCAGAATATAGTCTTCAATCCTTTGAATAATGGTGTTATCTCCATGTTACGGATGAGAAATCTGAGGTTGACAGGTAACCATTTGTTAGCAGAGTTTTCTGTGTGTCTCTCTCAGCCTCTCTCCCCTCTTGTGGAACTGAGCCTACATCTACAGGAGCTGGCCTCTGGAAGCTATTTTGGGGCAGAATCTTGCCTCCCTTGTCATTTTTTATTGGTGCCATCAGAGAACACGTGGAGCCACCAGATGGGACCATCCGCTCCCATCACTTCACAGCAAATAAATGGGGAAACGATGGAAACAATGACAGATTTTATTTTCTTGGGCTCTAAAATCACTGCAGATGGTGACTGCAGCCATGAAATTAAAAGACGCTTGCTCCTTGGAAGAAAGGCTATGACAAACCTAGACAGCATATTAAAAAGCAGAGACATTACTTTGCCTACAAAGGTCTGTCTACTCAAAGCTATGGTTTTTCTAGTAGTCTTATATGGATGTGAGAGTTGGACCATAAAGAAAGCTTTGACACTGTGGTGTTGGAGAAGACTCTTAAGAGCCCCTTTGACTACAAGGAGAGCAAATCAGTCAATCCTAAAGGAAATCAGTCCTGAATATTCATTTGAAGAACTGATGCTGAAGCTGAATCTCCAATTCTTTGGCCACCTGATGGGAAGAACTGACTAGTTAGAAAAGACCCTGATGCTGGGAAAAATTGAAAGCGGGAGGTGAAGGGGATGACAGAGGATGAGATGGTTGGATGGCATCACTGACTCAATGGACATGACTTTGAGCAAACTCTGGGAGTTGATGATGGACAGGGAGGCCTGGCGTGCTGCAGTCCATGGGGTCACAAAGAGTCAGACACGACTGAGCAACTGAGCTGAACTGAGTGAACATGTGACCCAAAGCTGAGCTAATCACATTCTTTCTCCTAGAAATTTGAAATTGGAATTCAGAGACTACAAGTCCTTGCTTGTGGCTGGAACACATAGACTTGACAGCCATGGGGAAGCAGACTCCAATGAGATGTTTAGAGAATCCCAGGAGGCAGAGAAAATAAGGATGAAGTTGCTGCAAAGAAAGAAGCAGAGATGAGAAGTAGAGATAGACGATAGCCTTTCAGTTCTTAATTTCCTTCTTTTCTTGAGCTCTAGCTATATTTCTTCCCATAATTTCCAAATAAGATACCACTATGTCCTTATAATAAACCCCTTTTTAGCATAAACTAGCTCAGGCTTATATTTGTTACTTCAATTAAAGAATTTTAATTAATACAGCTAGCATATGACAAAATTTGAACCCAAGTAAAACATTCCAGGCCATGTTTATAGCCACTATACTATATTTCCTTTCTAGGCAAAGAACTGCTTAACTCTGTATAGCAATTGGACAGTATGTTAATTCTGGGCAAAGACATGAGGGTCATGCTGATGACTACTTACCATCAATTTATTTCAATGGTAAAGGAAGGATTTCATCAAGTTATACACCAAGTCATATACAGACATAAAGAGGCAAGACAGCCAACAAAGTTTTGGCGGTGAGTTCATTGGCTTCTCAGGAACTCTTTGATATATCAACAACCTTACTCTCATCATCATTATCATCATTATGTTCAGCAAACTAGGCTATATAGGACCACATGCCTTGGAAGGTTTCCAAATATTTTGCAAATCACCTATTTTTAGATCACTGACATGTAGTGATTTCAGGGACTATGGAAAACCTTTTTCCTCTTTCTCCTGGGCACAGAGTTTTATTACACCTCCCAGGCACCTTGAACTTAGTGTGGCCATAGGACCCAGCTCTAGCCAATGGAATGCTAATAGAAGCGATATGAACTACTTGCAGGCCTGGTCTATAAAAACACCTAACTGCCATCTTCTGTGCTTTTTCTCCCAAGTCCATGATCTTGGAGCCCACATATTGAATATGGAGGAGCTCCAAGCTGGAGGAATCCTGGGATCTTTAATTTCTACTTGGAACAGAACCAACCACTAAGATGGAAAACCTCTTCAAATTTAAGTGAGCAAGAAGCACATTTACACTTTCCTAAGCTACATTTATGCATTGGAGAAGGAAATGGCAACCCACTCCAGTGTTCTTGCCTGGAGAATCCCAGGGACAGGGGAGCCTGGTGAGCTTCCGTCTATGGGGTCGCACAGAGTCGGACACAACTGAAGCGACTTAGCAGCAGCAGCAAGCTACTAATATTCTGGAGTTTATGTGTTGTAGCAGCTAGTGCTACCTTAACAAGGATTATCTCTTTGGTTTATGATTAATTAGCACATATCCCAAGGCAGGAGAACTTCACTAATAGATCTTATAAAAAGGGAAATTTCTCCAGTACTAACAGGCCATGTTTAGAATTTTTCCTTTTAAATCCTGACTATATGCCAGGTTGGCCATGGAAATAGGATGTCTCTGGGTGATTAGCATCCTGGGCATTTGAGTGATGAAAGAGGCCGGTGTTCCAGGCCTTAACTGATTAATCACATTTCCAGCAAGAAAAAATTATCCCTCAGCTTTTAGCAGTCAGTGTGGACATAGAAGGAAAGCTTCCCCATTCCAGGGCCCATACTAGTTGTTTCCTCAAGGATGGGCTTTCTTCAAAGACTTTGATTCACAGATCAAGCCCTAAATATACTGGAATGGATGGCCATGCCCTCCTCCAGGGCATTTTCCTAACCCAGGGATCAAACTCACGTCTCTTTAGGTCTCCTGCATTGGCAGGTGGGTTCTTTACCACTAGCACCACCTGGGAAGCCCAAAATAGTGAAACAGAGATAGCTAAATGTGACCAGCTCCTCACAAACCCTCGAATGGGGAGACTGAAGCAATTCTGCGGCTAAGGTATTTAACAAGAGACTAACACTCCAGATAGTTTAGGCCACACAATGTATTATTGTTATTGCTATTGTTGTTATTCATTTATTTTTTATAGCCTGAGGGCCAGTGAGCTCAAATAGCTGTCAGTCTATCAGGAAGCACCCCTCTCCTCTCTCTGTCCACCATCCCTTTAAACAGGAGTCAGAGGATACCTGACTGGTTACCTGCACAGCAGCAGTTCACTGGAGAATATACAGTTCTCTGCTTTACTCTATCCTGACATCCTTGGTCTGGGCAGGCAAGCCCAAACAAAACCGGGGAGAGACAATGGGTTTCATACACTGGAATACAGTGTCTCAGGTAACAGTGAACAGCCAAGATTGAAGAAGAGACCCGAATGTGAGCTGAGTCAGGCTTCATGGGGAGGGAGCTGAGATCTAGGATGAAAACCTGGGGTGGAGCTCAGGGACCTCTGCTCCAGTGCAGTTGGCTGGACCTGATTGTTCCCGTCCAGGAAGGTCTGGAAGCAGACCTCAAGCCCCCGGGGCTCAGTCACAGGGGGCTGTGGGTACAAGGAAACGGATGCACTTAGTCTCTGGGGCACAGACTTCTCGCTTCCCTAGCACGTTGTGCACACCTCGTTCTAGCTTTTCTCTTAAGAACTATTTCCGTCTGCAGATTTTCAGCATTAACCACAGCTGTCATGAAAGTCAATTTTTAAATATGAGGAAAGGAAGAGAGATAAATTAGGAGCTTGAGGTTAACAGATACACAGTAATATATATATATATATTATACACACTAATATTATATATATACACATTCACAAGGACCTACTGTACTGCACAGGGAACAATATTCAATATCTTGTAATAACCTCTAATTTGAAATGAGTCTAAAAAGATTCATATATGTAGCTGAATCACTTTGCTGTACATCTGAAGCTAACACAACATTGTAAATCAAATGTTATACTTTAATTATTTTTAAAAATGTTAATTGCTAGCTCAAAACAACTCAGTGGAGGAAGAATGCTCATCTTTTCAACAAATTGTTTGGTAACAACTGGACATCCTTAGGCAAAAAAAGAATGAAACTTGACTTTAACTTTACACCATGTACAACCATTAATTAAAAAACGGACCATGGACTTATATGCAAAATATCAAAATAGAACACTTGTAGGGAAAAACACAGGAGGACATCTTTGTGAGGAGTTATTAGCAATGTCATCAAAAGCATAATTCATAGAAGTAAATATTGCTAAATTGGACTTCATCAAAATTAAAAACCTTGTTCTGTGAAAGGCCTTCTTAATAGAGGGTGAGAAGATGGTTAGAGATCAGAATAAAATATTTGCAAAACACCTCTCCAATAGAGGTTTTATATGTGTATATGTAAAGTTTCAAAAGCCAACAGTAAAGAGGTCCAAACAACCCAGTTATACAGTGGAGAAAGACAGAGACAGATATTTCACTACAGAGGAAAGTGAACTGGAAGTCACTCAGTCGTGTCCGACTCTTTGTGACCCCATGGACTTTTCTAGGCCAGAATACTGGAGTGGGTAGCTGTTCCCTTCTCCAGGGGATCTTCCCAACCCAGGGATCGAACTCAGGTCTCCCGCACTGCAGGCAGATTCTTTACCAGCTGAGCCACCAGGGAAGACCACAGAGGAAATACAGATGGCAAAAGAAAAGCACATGAAAAGATTTTTCAACATTATTAGCCCCTGGAGAAAAGTCAGTTTAACTACAGTGAGATATCACTACAAACCTATGAAAACAGCTGAAACAAAAGGCATGAAAATACCAAAGGCTGGCAAGAAGGCAGAGATCCTGGGTCTCAGGCACCCATGGTGCGAATGAACAAAGGTACAGCCACTCTCAAAAGCAGTTTGTCATCTATTCACAGAACTAAACACGTACTTGCCATACGACCTAGTCATTGCACCTCTTGGACTTTTTATCCTAGAGAAATGAAAACTCATGTCCACACAAAAACCTGCACACACACATTCACAGCAACTGTATTCATAACAGCAAAAAACTACAAATAACCCAGGTGCTTTTCAAAGAGTGAATGGTGGATCACAGTCTGGGGTGTCCTTATCATGCAACACTGCTCAGCAATAAAAAAGAACAAACTCTTGATACAACCAACGAATCTGATGGGCTTCAAAGCAGATACAAGAGGTATGGGACCCAACGCAGAGGGACTGGGTAATTTGGCCTCCCTGAGGAAGTGACATTTAAACTGAGATGTACTTCCCTTTGCACCCCACCGCTGAACAAAGTGCCTACCATCCCTGATGAATGAATGAATGGTGTACAAGGCAAAAGGACCCAAGTAACTTTAAGACAAGCAGCAGGAATGACATCTCATAAAGACAAAGGACCACTGCCACGGCATTTCACATTTTCATAAACCAAGATTGATCACAGTGGTGGGAGCTATTGGAAACAAGGGACCTGGGGTTCTCCTGAAAACATTCAAGAGAGTGAATGCACAGTAGGGCTGGGAACCAGGCAAAAAATGCAGGATTACCATCTTTCACATTATTTTCCATGTTACACACATGTGTGTGTGTGTTCACTCGCTCAGTTGTATCCAGCCCTTAGCGACCCCACAGGCTGTAGCCCATCTGGCTCCTCTGTCCATGGGATTACCCCAGCAAGAATACTGGGGTGGATTGCCATTTCCTCCTCCAGGGGATCTTCCCGACCCAAGGATCAAATGTGCATCTCTTGTCTTCTGCAGACTCTTTGTAAAAATTGTTTATTTACTGATTCATCTTTGGAGGTGCTGGGCCGTGGTTGCTGCCCAGGCTCCTCTCTGGTTGTGGTGGGCAGGCCTGCTGTCCAGCTGTGGTGTCTGGGGTTCTCCCTGCGGTGGTTCTCTTGCTGTGGAGTGGGGCCTTAGGGCACGTGGGCTTCGGTAGTTGCAGCTCCGGCCCTAGAGCACAGGCTCAATAGTTGTGGCCCCCAGGCCCAGGTGCTCCTCAGCATGTGGCATCTTCCTGGACCGGGGATCAGACCTGAGTCTCCTGCGTTGGCAGGCAGATTCATTTCCACTGAGCCCCTGGGGAAGCCCAGCAGGGGAATTCTTTATCACTGTGCCACCTGCCTTTCTTATACATTTCTAGTATTTCCAGCAGCCTGTTTCAAACAATCAGATACTCGCTAATAATAGCATATATGAGACTGTAAAATTCTTGTTCATAAATGTTTTGATTGGTATAGATACTATACCAATGCTATGCTAAGTCACTTCAGTCGTGTCCGACTCTGTGTGACCCCACAGACGGCAGCCCACCAGGCTTCCCCGTCCCTGGGATTCTCCAGGCAAGAACACTGGAGTGGGTTGCCATTTCCTTCTCCAATGCATGAAAGTGAAAAGCGAAAGTGAAGTTGCTGTGTCATGTTGGACTCTTAGCAACCCCATGGACTACAGCCTACCAGGCTCCTCCATCCGTGGGAGTTTCCAGGCAAGAGTACTGGAGTGGGGTGCCATGACTATACCAATACACACACATATATGGAAGTTTCCATTTAACAGAAGATATATTTTCTCTCATCAGTTAGAAGGGAACCCTCTTACGGACAGGGTTTGTTTTTTTTTTTTTTTTTTAATGTTTCTTCACAGAGGGATTTTTTCAGTGTTTTATTTGTAAAAACAGCCACATTTTGAAGCTGGACTTGGGAGATAGTTTTTTGCTCTCAGGTAAAGGTCTCAGCTGGTGAATCTGCCTGCAATGCGGGAGACCTGGGTTAGATCCCTGGGTTAAAAAGATCCCCTGGATAAGGGAAAGGCTACCCACTCCAGTATTCTGGCCTGGAGAATTCCACGGACTGTGTAGTCCATGGGGTCGCAAAGAGTCGGACATGACTGAGAGACTTTCACTTCACTTCACTTTCTGCTACCACTCATTTTACAAATAACCAACCCAAGGCCCAGAGCCAGAATGGTCTTCATTGCTCAGCTTCCAACACAGCTTCATGTGTACATTGCTTTCAAATCATCGATTATGAAATGTTCACATCAGAGAGTATTAGATCTGGAAGGCATCCTCAAGGCCAAAGTCACACACGTCACTGATGACAGGGCAGGGAAGTGCACTCCCAGCTCCCAGTCAGGTGCTTCTTGCATGGCCCCAGGCTCTCCCCTGGATGCGCCACATCACAGCTAACTGATTGATTGTGGATTTCTTTGGGATGGGTGACAATTCTTTCTGGCAAGATAAACTTCCCACCCTAAACGGGAAACTTGTAATGCGGCCATCCAAAGTCACTTGTTGACTTCTCAAATTCAAGTAGTTTTTATGGCTGTTGGAAATTTACAGAGAGATTTCATGGACCTGTGCTTTTGAAACCCAGGCAGGTTTCAGCAATGACCAAACCCAAACTTGGTTTAATTCAAAATCCAAACTTTGAAACCCAGGCGGGCTGCATTACAAGTTTCTCATTTGGGGTGGGAAGTTTATCTTGCCGGAAAGATTTTCTGGCTTCCGGAACTCTCATCTGGCACACGTGAAACCCTCGTGTGAACATCCAGGCCTGCCATCAGGTACTTAAAGAGTTCCCTCGCTGCAGGAACAATAAAGGCTGACACTTAGAGCCACCAACGTGCCTCATCCACATGTCTCATCAGCATGTCTCCCCTGGGGGTTGTTTTCCAGGTTTTAATGGTGAAAGAAAAGAGAAGCTAAGTACTTGCATGATTTGGAATAAGCCAGACTTTCACTCATGAAGAGATGCTTTTATACAAATCAATTTTCCATTTGCCTGGGTTTAAAGCTCTTTCTTCCTAGACAGAACTTTCAACCAGGGCACTTAGAGTGAAAGACTGGTTCAATTAAAATGAAAAGCTAAACATCAGATGGGTGAAAATATGTGTGTGTGTGTGTGTGTGTGTGTATTACATACAGTGAATGAACTTGCTGAGGCTAAAAAACAACTAAGGTATTAACTAATATGTATGAACAGTTCTTTTTATCAAATTAATCAAGTGTGAATAGTTTAATTGGACAAGTTAATTAAGAAGGCTGCTGCTGCTGCTGCGTCACTTCAGTCGTGTCCAACTCTGTGCGACCCCATAGACGGCAGTCTACCAGGCTCCTCTGTCCTTGGGATTTTCCAGGCAAGAGTACTGGAATGGGTTGCCATTGCCTTCTCTGAATTAAGAAGACTACAATTCCAAATTGAAGTTATGTTTAAACCTAAAATGAGTTTTAAACTCATGATTTAAACTCGGTGATTTTCTTTATACTGGTGTCAGAGACAAAAGAAACGATTTAAATTGCAAATATACATTTTCTTCCTTCTTTTACTCCCCCACCCCCCAAGAAAGGATTCTTGCTTGCTGGACCAGCTTTGGGGGGGGGGGGGGGGAGGGAGACGAGTTGGAGTTATGACAAAACAGGCAAAAGAAAGAAACCAGAGAGATTAAATTGATCTATGGAACACAGAATTAAGATAGAAGCAGGAATGGAGCTACCAGAGCTTAAATGCACTGAATTAAGGGAAATTTTAGAGCTTGGAGTGGGGGAAGAGAAGTATTTTGGAGCAAGTTCCATGCATGAGAGATGATAAAAGGACATGAGATACAAAAAAAAAAAAAAAAAAATTCAAATAATTTTTGCTATTGATTATTTTCCACTTAAGGCAGAGAGATTTTAATAAAAAAGTAAATTTCTTTTTGATTATTATAGATTAGGACCAAATTTCTTGGAATATGAAACCATGGAAAGAATCACTGGGCTGTTGAAACTTACATGCATTACATACTGAATGTTAAATAAGAGGCATTTTTTTCAACATTAGCTATTGTGTATATACCAATGTGCTTTTAATGCACACACCCATTTAGCCTCATTGACTATCTGATAAATGCTTTCTGATAGTCCAGGGCAACTACCAAGTGAGAGTGACTGTATTAGGAGTCATTTTCTCTATTGGGAGAGAAAAAATCAAAATACCACCTCCGCACTTTATCTTAGCAACAAAAGACAGAATTTTCATACAATAGTAAGGGCAGAGAATATTTATTTTTGGCTATGCTGGATCTTCACTGCTGTGCGTGTACTTTCTCTCGCTGAGGCAAGTGGGGGCATCTCTTTGAGGAGCACAGGCTTTTTAGAGTGCCGGCTCAGTTGTCGTAGCACACAGGTTGCATTGCTCTGTGGCATGTGGGATCTTTCCAGACTAGGATTTGAACCCATGTCTCCTGCATTGGCACGCAGGTTCTTAACCATTGAACTATCAGGGAAGCCCCTAAAGATATAGGATATTGATGACAAAGGGCTGAACTTGGAGAATCTCAGAGAAAAAAAAAAGCATGGGAATCACAAACATGGACCATATAACTTTTTAAATACATTTTTACAACAGTACATTTACGAAGAATTACAGTCAGCCCTCTGTATCCATGGTTCTGCATCAGATACTACTATCTTACAGTAGAATTATCTATAGTTGGTTGAACTGTGTATGTGTGGGCCTGTGCATATGAAGGGCTGGCTGTATGACGTCATTCCATATAAGGGACTTGAGCATACACAGATATTGCTCTCGGTGGGGTCTTAAAATCAATTCGCCGTGAATACCAAGGTACAACAGTACTATGATACATCCAGCTATAAAGAATGTCTCTATTGTTCCATGTATTTAGTTATTTATGTTTCAAGAAATTTCTGTAGCAGTGATCTTAATTTTGGTAAGGTCAAGAACATCTTTGGGACTTAGTTGAAAGCTATGGACCCATTCTAGAAAAACGCGCATACATGACAAACACATATCACTGATTCTCCTGGACCCTGGCTTAAGAACCTCTCTAGATCTTTCTAGAACAGCAGAAACCTGTAACAGAGATGCTTTTGTCCTGTCATGAGACTTAAGGTGGCAAAGTAATGGGATTCTTCTCACCTAACTATGTTGTCATGGGCTTCCCTTGTGGCTCAGCTGGTAAAGAATCCTCCTGCAATGAGGGAGACCTGGGTTTGATCCCTGGGTTGGGAAGATCCCCTGGAGAAGGGAAAAGCTACCCACTTCAGTATTCTGGCCTGGAGAATTCCATGGATAGTCCATGGAATAGTATTCTGGCCTGGAGAATTCCATGTATAGTCCATGGAGTTGCAAAGAGTCGGACACGACTGAGCAACTTTCACTCAAAACTATGCTGTCACATACAGAGATGAGGTTGCTTGCTAGGCAAGCAAGAGCACGGCCTGCCCAGGTCCAAGTGTTATTAAACTAAGGACCAGTTTTCCAGTGGTGTAAAATATTGAGTCAAAGAAAGACTCTTTAACACTCCTAATTAACAGAAAAAGAAAAACATACCGTCCTGCCTTACACCACACACAAAGAAGAAACAGGTCAAAAATCATGAAATAACATTCAAGCATCTTTAAAGTTGCAATTAATTATTTCACTGATGCTTTCAAATGCATATTTTTTTTGTTCCATAGCCTTAGGGAGCACTTAAGCAAATTCTAGAGTTATGGATCAAACTACAAATCAGCAGCAAGGTTAGGTTTTGCCAACTGGATTTAAGCACAGAAGTTTTTTAATGAAAAAAAAAATTGCCTTCATAAAGTTGAAATTTATAGCCCCCCATTTAGAATCGTGGAGTCCTACATGTAATTTGATGTGTATCTGCTGGCTTTGCTGCCAGAAAATATTTGCTATAGGATTTAAATGGGATCCTGTATATAAAGATTTTCGCAAGGGTTTGGCATGCAGCAGGAGCTTAAGAGTCTCCTAAGGCAGCTGGCCCTTTACTGCTGCTGCCGCAGAGGATTTTGGGTAGCGTGGTTGCCTCAATACAGCCTTGGCTG
Organism: Tragelaphus eurycerus; assembly: GCA_935064755.1. Taxonomy (NCBI): domain Eukaryota; kingdom Metazoa; phylum Chordata; class Mammalia; order Artiodactyla; family Bovidae; genus Tragelaphus; species Tragelaphus eurycerus. The sequence goes on from CAKXYN010000043.1 coordinate 19,005,538, forward strand.
AAGCAAAGAAGTCCCTAAACTCTAATGCTTGATTTATTCGCACCCCTTGGTGTTTGGTCACAGGAGGAAGCATCCAAAATGGCGCACGCCTAGCCTCTCAGTTGTGTCCTATTCTTTTTGACCTTTTGGACTGTAGCCCGCTGGTCCACGGGAGTTTTCAGATACAAAATGGTAACAGGGCCTTATACTTCTTTACCCCTGAGAGAACAAGTTCATACACCTAAGAGAAAAACTATTTCTCTACTCACAACACACTCTGACACCAAAGGTTGGGGGTGGTTTCCACCCTAGCAACCAGTTCTTTTAACTCTCTGGACACCAAGTGGGTGTCCAGTGATTGAATTTAATTCAGGTGCTAACTTCCTGGAGTTAGGGCAGACTCCAAAGGCAAAGGGCTCAGTGTCATAAGGCTGCCTACACTTCAGAGGCTCCTCACAAGCCTGGACTTCTGGTACTTCTGACCAACTGGCTACAAGTGGAGAGCTCCTGAGACTCCCTTCTCAGGTTTGATGATTTGCTAGGATGACCTCAGAGGACTCAAGTTGGGGAACAGCTGAATTATTATTACCAGTTTATTATAAAGGAGACCGCTTAGACAGTCAAATGGAAGAGATGCACAAGGCAAGGTATGTGGACAGAAATGCAGAGCTTGTATGCCCTTTTTGGGCATACCAGGGAGAAATGGGGTACTTCCTGCCATATCAGTAATCAAGGCTGTCACAGTCACCAGAACTGCAGCCACAGAGGATGGTGAGATGGTGAGCCCTGAGGGAGCCTGGGAAGCAAAGAACACCTGCCCTCTAACAGCCGTCAAATTGCAGCCACTCCCTGCACTGAGCCCTGAGGAAGCTCAGAACACAAAACAAAACAAAAAACCACAGGACACTGCCCCCAGATAGGAGAGGTGCATGTCAAAGGCGTAATTTCAACAAGTCCAGACTCTTGCCTCTCCCCATATGTAGAAAAGGGCTTCCCAGGTGGCTCAGTGGTTAAGAATCTTAGACGTGGGTTTGATTCTTGGGTCAGGAAGATCCCCTGGAGAAGGGAAATGGCAACCCACTGCAGTATTCTTGCCTGGAGAATCCCATGGAAAGAGGAGCCTGGTGGGCTACAGTCCGTGGGGTCACAAAGAGTCAGACACGGCTGAGCACACACATACATAGAAAAGCACTGAATGCCTTAACTGGAGGTATCAGGTTTTCTTTAATTTATTATTTTTTAAATTTAATTTTATTTAACGTTACAATATTGTATTGGTTTTGCCATATATCAAAATGAATCTGTCACAGGTATACATGTGTTCCCCATCCCGAACCCTCCTCCCTCCTCCCTCCCCGTACCATCCCTCTGGGTCGTCCCAGTGCGCCAGCTCCAAGCATCCAGTATCATGCATTGAACCTGGACTGGCGACTCATTTCATATATGATGTTATACATATTTCAATGCCATTCTCCCAAATCATCCCACCCTCTCCCTCTCCCAGAGTCCAAAAGACTGTTCTATACATCTGTGTCTCTTTTGCTGTCTCGCATACAGGGTTATTGTTACCTTCTTTCTAAATTCCATATATATGTATTAGTATACTGTATTGGTGTTTTGCTTTCTGGCTTACTTCACTCTGTATAATAGGCTCCAGTTTCATCCACCTCATTAAAACTGATTCAAATGTATTCTTTTTAATGGCTGAGTAATACTCCATTGTGTATATGTACCACAGCTTTCTGTGGTGAAAGATGAATCATCCATTCATCTGCTGATGGACATCTAGGTTGCTTCCATATCCTGGCTATTATAAACAGTGCTGTGATGAACATTGGGGTACACGTGTCTCTTTCAATTCTGGTTTCCTTGGTGAGTATGGCCAGCAGTGGGATTGCTAGATCATAAGGCAGTTCTATTCCCAGTTTTTTAAGGAATCTCCACACTGTTCTCCATAGTGGCTGTACTAGTTTGCATTCCCACCAACAGTGTAAGAGGGTTCCCTTTTCTCCACACCCTCTCCAGCATTTATTGCTTGTAGACTTCTGGATCGCAGCCGTTCTGACTGGTGTGAAATGGTACTTCATAGTGGTTTTGATTTGCATTTCTCTGATAATGAGTGATGTTGAGCATCTTTTCATGTGTTTGTTAGCCATCTGTATGTTGGTTTTCTTTAAAGAAACTTAAAAAAAATATTTATTTGCCTATTCCATGCTCATGAAAGATATTCAATCTTACTTCAGCATGCAAACTCTTCATTGAGCTGTGTACGATTCAGTTCCCCTGACCAGGAATTGAAACTGGCCCCCCTGCATTGAGATCACAGAGTCTTAACCACTGGACACCAGGGAAGTCCTACGAAAAAACTTCTGACAATCAGACTACCCGTCCTTTGTTGCAAAACTTCTATATAACCTGGCTCCTCCCCTCACCTCCTCTGAGCAGTTCTCTCAGGGATACTTGAGATGCTGCCTACTGGGCTTAAGTCCTAAAAATTTCTGCTGAATAAAATATAACTCTCGACTTTTAGGTTGCGTGTTGACATCACCCTCCCAGTGCCCCATGTGTTCACTAACCTAGAAACTCTCCAAACCTCTTCATTTAGGGTTTTTATGGAGGTTCCATTACACAGGCATGATTGATTCAGTCATTGGTCATTGGTGATTAAATGAATCCCCAGTGTCTCTCTTTTCCCCAGAGGTGGGCGTAAAGAGGCTTAGGGATGAAAGTTCTAACCCTCCAATCACCAGGCTGGCTTTCCTGGCAACCAGCTCCCACTCCCCAGAGTCATCTCCTTAGCATAAATTCAGGTAGGCTTGAGCCAGGCTTCTTATGAATAACAGAAGATGCTCTTTTCACCCCTGTGGCTCAGAAAATTCCAAGGGCTTTCAGAGTTTTATGTCAAAAATCAGAGAGAAAGATCAAATATGTAATTCTTCTTACATCACAACATCACGATATTCCCCTTAAGATCACCTTCTGTGTCTTTACGTGATTAATTTCACATTCAGTTCCTTCCAAGCAGGAGACACACACACCCTGTTGGGAGTCCATTTGGTCACTATGTCATCACCTGTTGTTGCTCCTTTTGTTTTCTTTTGTGGGGAGAGGCTCATTGGAAGGGAGCTGGGGTATATGAAGGCATCTGGCAGCCCTTATGCTTGGGTGTACCAGCTCTGAAGGCACAGGGCTTAGGCACTTGTCCCCACCCCTGGGTGCTGCCCCTCATATCTATTCTGGTCTAGCAGATAAACTAGTCATCATCATTATCATCTTCCTCCTCGAGGTTCAGAATGCATCTTTCTCTTTTAAATCCTTGAACATGCTATCCCCAAGCAACCTTTCCTTCCCTATCTTACCCTGCTACCTTCCCACACTTTACAGTTCAGCTAAATGAATATGTATCTTCTCCAAGTTTAATTCCAGTCTCAACTTCTCTCCTGAACTCCAGACTTGTATGTCCAACTGTCTATTTTAGTAATGCCACTCGGAGGGAGAATAGATACACTCATCACGTTGAAAATTAAACTCCTGATACTGCTTTGGTTATCTATAAGGTTCAGCTTATATTCTGGAAGAGTGAAGCTTTCGGCATGTTTTATTCATCTCCTGTTCAGTCTTAGAATTGCAGTGTGGGTCTTGTTCAATGTGAGAGGTTTCTCCGGTTGCAGCAAAGTAGATTGGCCTCAACTGTGATCACTGACCTGGAATGTGCCTCCCTCATTGCCTGGCCAAAGCTGTGTGTTCATTACATCCCAATCCTCACGTTGCATCATCCACTCATTCCTTAAATGCTTATGTCTCTGCCTCCTCTGATCCAAGAGCTGTAAGAGCTGGGACTGTACCTGTGAACTACATAAGCAAGGTCTTGGACTTCATAACCTATAAACACTAGACAAGGGAGACTTTCACAGTAAAAAGTAAAATTAAAAAAAAAAAAAAATCATGCCAAACCAGAAAAGTAATAAGATCCAGGTGGACAATGGATCCAGTTGTTTCTGGAAACAAAACTTCTCTTCTCTGGAGTAAAGGCCATCTTCTATCCAGGGACAACACTCTGTCAAATTGAATCAACCTTTCTATATTCCATGCCAACCATACAACTGAATATCTCTTATTTCTACTGAGGAGGAATCTTGGCAGTGAAACAGCACCTATGTAAAGTGCTTTCACCATTTGCAGTTGACCACAGATTAGGGAAACCAGAGATTTCTCATCGATTTATTCCCTCTGCTTCTGCTGCCAAAATTCTGGCCAACTTTGCGTAGCTACCTCTGTTTCCATTTGAATGAGTCTACTGAACAGCTCTTCTTGAGTTCTGGTGCACACTCTTGCCCATGTCTGTCATCTAACAGGTTGTCTCACTGTTTGTTGAGTTTGTGGTATCCATTTTTCAAATGTTAAATTGTGGAGCCAGGCTGCATCTTTTCCCTTCCTTCTTGAAGAATCTTCCTTTTGTTAAGTCTTTTTCTTCATTGTGTCTTTCTTCATTACATGTGCGTTTGGCTTGTCCTATGGTCCCTAAGTTAGCACCAATTTTATCTAGTCCTTTTTGAGGGAATTTTGGCCAGTACTGGTTTGTCCACCCTATCTACTGCTGTGTGTATTAACTGCTTGTGTGCAATCTGGAAATGTTTTTTTATCCAGAAATGTTGATTTCCCTAAGATAAAGCCATGTGAATGTAAGTCACTCCTATGCTATGCTAAGTCAATTCAGTCGTGTCTGACTCTGTGTGACCCCATAGACAGCAGCCCACCAGGCTTCCCTGTCCCTGGGATTCTCCAGGCAAGAACACTGGAGTGGGTTGCCATTTCTTTCTCTAATGCATGAAAGTGAAAAGTGAAAGGGAAGTCTCTCAGTCGTATCCGACTCTTAGCGACCCCATGGACTGCAGCCTACCAGGCTCCTCCATCCATGGGATTTTCCAGGCAAGAGTACTGGGGTGGGGTGCCATTGCCTTCTCCAAAGTCACTCCTACATATATCTTAGTCTGAGTGTGCCAGAGACCTTTCCATAGCCAGCCCTGACGTCAGGGATTTCTAGCGAACTCTCGCCATGTTACTCCTAGCCTTCCATTACTCTTGCTTTCCCACTAAGATTTGCCACTGTTGAATTCTTCCAATCCATCCTATTTTTACCCTATCTACTCATAAGCGGGTCAGATAAGGCCTCTCTGACCCTCAGCCCACCTTACACCCTGTCATGGCACCCTGTACTTTTCCTTCAAAGCACTTCACTCACTTGAAATTATTTAATTTGTATGTATAAGTTAAGGCCCATCAGCACTGCTAGTCTCTAACTCCAGTGAGTCTACGGACTGTGTTCTTCTCATTCATAACTGTATCTCCAGGGTCAAAGTGCTTGAGGCAAAATAAATTCCCAATAAACACAAGGTGATCGACTGACTTAACATTCACGCCATGAGATAATGGAAAGAGCTGGTGGCAACTGGCCATCTCAAGAGCCCAGTATCATTCTGTAGATCACAGTCTATGAACTCTGCAGTGATCTTTCACTAATAAAACTTCCGATGAGTTGCAAGACTAGGCACACACAGAGGCTTCCAACAAAGAAGGTGTATAGACCCAGAGGTCACCATCTTGTCACACGTAGGCTTTTGGTTACTTGACTAGAATTCTGTTTTCAAAAGCATGCAGCCCTCATCTTCTCCTAGTGTGTTTACAAGAGCACTCAACATCTGCTGTAATTAGTTCCAAGGCTTTGGGGATTTTTTTTTCCCCCTCCAACCCAGCAGAAACCCAAGAACACATTTAGACTCCTCCTCTTTGGGCGACACTGTAAAGTGGAAAAACTTCATGGTTAAGGCTGCTTCCCTGAGAGACGGGTTACTCATTGGGCCATCTTCTCCATGCTACCCCCAGAGGATCAGCGCCCTCATTCTGCAGCCCAGCTCTCTCCCCCTCCAACCCCCGAGGTTCATACCTCATCTGGAACTCTCCACCCCAGAGGGCACCCACCATCCTGAGCTGTCCCAGCCACTCAGTGCTAAGCTGTTGCCCATCTCAAGTGATAATTTTGCATTTCATTAAAGCCTCAGAGGGACACAATTGAACTTGAGCAACTAACCCCGCTGATAGGAGTGTCTAGGTTCCAGAAGAAAGCAGGATTTAGGGGGATGGTCAGAGCGCTGCAGCAGTCAGGGTAGAAGACGAGAAATACTGGCAGAGGTGTTAAAGCCTGCCAGACTTGCAGAGCTGAGTGCTTTTGGGTATTTAAAACCTGGAGCAGATAACTTTTAAATACCCTCTTTGGTATGAAAAAAAAATGATTTGCAGTTAATAGCTTTAGATTAATCCATTTTTATTCCTTATTCTCTAATAAACATTTTGTCTACAAAGCTTCTTAATAGTTGACAGTCATTCAAGCACACTTTGGGCAGAGTTGATGGTTCCCATCCCTGGGGAGTACTCATTCCCTTGTTGAAACAATAGCTTCAGAATGAACAATGTTCGCACAAAGATTGAAAGACAAAGACACAGAACCTGAGTCACTTCAATTCTGTCACCCTGTGTGATCCTTTGGAATGTTTATCTGTCTAACGTTTAAAATGGGGAAACGAAGTGGCTGGAGCAATCATTTGAAAACTATGCTCCACTGAATAGGATCCAGGCAAGGATCAGATTCTAGTTCACAGTATGTGTAGGAGGCCCCTGTGGCTTTCATAGGTTATTAAAATTCAACAGTAACCACGCAGTGATATTGTTTAGAAATTCTTAGACCAAGAGAAAATATTGGAGGGGGGAGTATTTTATCACCGACAATGTTTGTAATGCCCTATGCTTTTTAATAATGAAAAGCAGACGAATGGTTTATTCAATTTGATGATAGTTGTAAAATTTTCTGTCAAGCTTGCACACACACACACACACACACACACTTGCCAGCACCCAGGGCAGGTCCCTCCCACCATCACCCGAGGTGTTCTCTGCTGATGGGTTCAGATTCACATTCTGACATTTACTGTGCAATCTTGAGCAAAGTTATACATTTTTAGAAAGTTAATTTCTATCATTATCGAGTGCTTACAATGTGCTGAAATGACGTTACAGGCTTTGTATGCCTCATTTAATCCACCCAGCACCCCATTAGCTGGGTATTGTCATTATCTTTAGTTTGGAGATCAGGCAACCAAGACACAGAAGACAAACAACTCAGATGTTCACTCCATGTGTAAGCTGCAAACCTGAGACTTGAATTTAGGACTGTCTGACTTTAAATCATGGGCATTGGACCTTTTCTCCCTAAGCATCACTTCCCTCATCTGCTGATGGGGATGCTCATGTCTCTCTGTTACCAGGCCCCTGCCTCTCTCTCTGGCTTCGTTTCCAGATCCTTCCCAATTGCCACTGCAGGATCTGGCAAGACCACACTCTTTGTTGTGCCCTCAACTTCACATCTCCACGTGGCCCTCTCCTAGTCACTCTTTTAAGATTCAGCTCAAACATCATCCCTCGGAAGCATTTCTTGACTCCCTCCCTTGCCTGTGCTGGGCCCCCATGGTGCCCTACATGTAACTCTGACACAGCATCTCCTCACCCAGTCTACATGGTTTGTTTATTTGTGTCTCCCCAGCCATCTCTATGTTTCTGAAGAGAACTGGTCTACATGTTTATGCCATCAGCACCCAGCACTGTGCCAGCAATATAAAGGAAGTTCAAGGGTGATTTTGAAATGATTTAGAAACACTGGATCTTGGTTTTCTTGATCTGGAAGGAAGCCTGAAATCTTATCATCAGCTTGACTCCCTTGACAATGTTCACACATTGTCTCTGCCTTTCCTAGAGACACATTACTTCTCAAGACAGACAGACAGACAAGTAGAACTGTGAGATAGTGCTCTGTATATTAATCTTCACTTTGTTTCACAGTTGTTGTTGTTCAGTCACTCAGTCGTGTCCAACTCTTTGCGACCCCATGGACTGCAGCACGCCAGGCCTCCCTGTCACTCAACATCTCCCAGAGCTTACTCAAGCTCATGTTCATTGATTTGGTGATATCATCCAACCATCTCATCCTCTGTCATCCCCTTCTCCTGCCTTCAATCTTTCCCAGCATCAGGGTCTTTTCCAATGAGTCGGCTCTCCCCATCAGAAAGTAAAAGTATTGGAGTTTCAGCTTCAGCCTCAGTCCTTCCAATGAATAAATCAGGATTGATTCCCTTTGGGATTGACTGGTTTGATCTCCCTGCTGTCCAGGGGACTCTCAAGAGTCTTCTCCAACACCACAGTTCAAAAGCATTGATTCTTCAGTGCTTAGCCTTCTTTATGGTCCAACGGTAATACCCATACATGACTACTGGAAAAATTATAGTCAAAGCTTTGACCGTTGTCTCACAGTACCCTACAGAATTTACCTTTTTGTAACACTGGCCATTCATCTGAAGGGCTTTTTCCAGACTTGCCTATAAATGTATTTGACCTATTCATGGATGATGTCTTTTCTATTTTAGCAAATAGAAAACTATAAGGAATGAGGGTTCTAACCCTTAATGATCAATTTGCTACCCTCAAGATTTTACTGTCAATTAACTAACAATCACTGAAGAAGTCATCTGTGTATTCACATGTTTATTAGCTTGAGTGGGTGTGAAGACCATGGGGGTGATGTGTACTGGTGAAGGAGAGGGAGAATTTCCTCCCCTTAAGAGCTTTCATATGATATAGGCAGCTTTCACTTTCGGAAGTCCCCTGGGCAGAGTCCCCGAGTGTCCATTTGTCCAGGTTTTATTAGTACAGAGCAAGCTACTCTGAGCATTGCCTGTGGACCTTCAGCAGTTAGAAGCACTTTGATTTGACATTTGTCTTTTTTTTTATTTTTTTAAGCCCATTTGGGATCAGTATCAACATTCAAGATGTTTTCATCTTGGATGCCAACTCGTGATATGCACCACCCCCTCCTCTCCACCCCTCCTCTCTGCAAAGCCTCTGCAAATGACTTTTGCAGCTCAAATTGTAAGCCAAAATCAGTGCAGTGAGTGACAGAAGGAGGCTGAGGAGGGCTTGCCGGGTTCCACCCTGGCCCTCTCCAGGGCACCAGATGTCTGGGCGGATGAACTTCCGGGTGTGATCAGGGAACTCCCGGCAGCCGCAGTTGCTTGTCTCTGTGCCAAGTTTGCTTTGCCGTGTTTGTGCTAAGAGATAAGCGTGTGCAGCCCACTTTCCAGCTGGTGGATGCTTGTATTTGCCCTGCTCTATGTCACACAGACGGGGAAAGCAATGGCACCCCACCCCAGTACTTTTGCCTGGAAAATCCCATGGACGGAGGAGCCTGGTAGGCTGCAGTCCATGGGGTCGCTGGGAGTCGGACACGACTGAGCGACTTCATTTTCCCTTTTCACTTTCATGCATTGGAGAAGGAAATGGCAACCCACTCCAGTGTTCTTGCCTGGAGAATCCCAGGGACGGGGAAGCCTGGTGAGCTTCCGTCTATGGGGTTGCACAGAGTCGGACACGACTGAAGCGACTTAGCAGCAGCAGCAGCATGTCACACAGAAGGACTATTTACATTCTAGTCTTTAGCACTTTCAGAAAACTAGAAAAGGCCATGAGCCCTGTGCCTTTCCGCTGTAGAAGCTGGTATTTTTCTCTGGTCAAGGAAATGTAGCAATGTCCGGAGTTCACAGCTAATGAGAGTATCTCAGAACTTCTGGATTCACCATCTTGTCTTACTCTGGAACACAGCAAGGAATTCTGAGAAATTTCCAGACAATGTTTTGTTTTGTCTTGTTTTTTGAAAATAACTGTAATGAATGGGCCACAACCAATCCAAAGTGGAGAATCCATCAGTGTTCTTGTAATTTCTGCCACCACACAAGGTATTCAGAATATGAATTGGCTGCTCACTTGCTGTGATTCCTGGGAAAGTCCCTGAAACTCAGTTTTTCAATCTCTAAAGTGGAGCTGATAATACCTACTTGGGGGTTGTTGTGACTAGAAAATAAGCCAATGAAAATAAAGCATGTATCAGAGCACCTAGCACTTAGTATTTATAAATTCTTAATAATGTAGTAATTTTATGAGAAAAAAACACATTTTTTTCTCATAAAAAAATTTTTTTTTCATAAAATTCCTCCTTAGTGCCAAAGTTATTTTCCTTTCTTTTTGATATTCTTCTGCTAGAGAAGTGATCAGTTGGTTATTGAGAATACAAAAGCTTCTTTACTATAATAAATACTGATCTTCAAGTGGACTTTATCCCAGGGATATAAGGATTCTTCAATATTCACAAATCAATGTGATATACCACATTAACAAATTGAAAGATAAAAACCATATGATTACCCCAATAGATCCAGAGTTAGCCTTTGACAAAATTCAACACCCATTTATGATACAAACTCTCCAGAAAGCAGGCATAGAAGGAACATACCTCAAAATGATAAAAGCCACATATGATAAACCCACAGAAAACATTATCCTCAGTGATGAAAAATTAAAAGTATTTCCCCTAGAGTCAGGAAAAAGACAAGGGTGCCTACTCTCACCTCTACTATTCAACATAGTTTTGGAAGTTTTAGCCACAGCAATCAGAGAAGAGAAAGAAATAAAAGGAGTCCAGATTGGAAAAGAAGAAGTAAAACTCTCACTGTTTGCAGATGACATGATCCTCTACACAGAAAACCCTAAAGACACCACCAGAAAATTACTAGAGCTAATCAATGAATATAATAAAGCTGCAGGATATAAAATTAATACACAGAAGTCCCTTGCATTCCTATACACTAACAATGGGAAAACAGAAAGAGAAATTAAGGAAACAATCCCATTCACCATTGCAACAAAAAGAATAAAATACTTAAGAATAAATCTACCCAAAGAAACAAAAGATCTATATATAGAAAACTCAGGGAAGGCAATGGCACCCCACCCCAGTACTTTTGCCTGGAAAATCCCAAGGACGCAGGATCCTGGTAGGCTCCAGTCCATGGGGTTGCTAAGAGTCGGACACAACTGAGCGACTTCACTTTCACTTTTCACTTTCATGCACTGGGGAAGGAAATGGCAACCCGCTCCAGTATTCTTGCCTGGAGAATCCCAGGGACAAGGGAGCCTGGTGGGCTTCCGTCTATGGGGTCGCACAGAGTCGGACACGACTGAAGCGACTTAGCAGTAGCAGCAGCATATAGAAAACTATAAAACACTGATGAAAGAAATCAAAGATGATGCAAATGGATGTAGAAATATACTATGTTCATGGATTGGAAGAATCAATATAGTGAAAATGAGTATACTACCCAAAGCAATCTATAGATTCAATGCAATCCCTATCAAGCTACCAATGGTATTTTTCAGAGAACTAGAAAAAATAATTACACAAATTGTATGGAAACACATGTGACAAGATGTGATCTTACTAATCTAAATATAAGGCCAGAAACTATAAAACTCCTAGAGGAAAACATAGGCAGAACATCCTCTGACATAAATCATAGCAAAGATCCTCTATGACAACCTCCCAGAGTAATGGAAATAAAAGCAAAAATAAACAAATGGGACCTAATTAAACTTAGAAGCTTTTGCACAACAAAGGGAACTATAAGCAAGGTGAAAAGACAGCCTTCAGAATGGGAAAAAATAATAGCAAATGAAGCAACTGACAAAGAATTAATCTCAAAAATATACAAGCAACTCAAAGCAGCTCAATTCCAGAAAAATAAATGACCCAGTCAAAAAGTGAGCCAAAGAACTAAACAGACATTTCTCCAAAGAAGACATACAGATGGCTAACAAACACATGAAAAGATGCTCAACATCACTCATTATTAACGAATGCAAATGAAAACCACAATGAGGTACCATCTCATGCCAGTCAGAATGGCTGCTATCAAAAAAGTCTACAAGCAATAAATGCTGGAGAGGGTGTGGAGAAAAGGGAACCCTCTTACACTGTTTGTGGGAACACAAACTAGTACAGCCACTATGGAGAACAGTGTGGAGATCCCTTGAAAGAAAGTGAAAGTGAAGGTTGCTCAGTCGTGTCTGACTCTTTGCGAACCCAGGGACTATACAGTCCATGGAATTTTCCAGGCCAGAATACTGGAGTTGATAGCCTTTCCCTTCTCCAGGGGATTTTCCCGATCCAGGGATCAAACCCAGGTCTCCACACTGCAGGTGGATTCTTTACCAGTTGAGTCACAAGGGAAGCCCAACTGGAAATAGAACTACCATATGACCCAGCAATCCCACTGCTGGGCATACACATCAAGGAAACCAGAAAACCAGAACTGAAAGAGACACATGTACCCCAGTGTTCATCGCAGCACTGTTTACAATAGCTAGGACATGGAAGTGACCTAGATGTCCATCGGCAGACAAATGGATAAGAAAGCTGTGGTACATATACACAATGGAATATTACTCAGCTATTAAGAAGAATGCATTTGAGTCAGTTCTAATGAGATGGATGAAACTGGAGCCTATTCTACAAAGTGAAGTGAGTTAGAAAGAAAAACACCAATACATTATATTAACACATGCATACGGAATTTAGAAAGATGGTAACGATGACCCTATATGTGAGACAGCAAATGAGACACAGATATAAAGAGCAAACTTTTGGACTCTGTGGGAGAAGGCAAGGGTGGGATGATTTGAGAGAATAGCATTGAAACATTTATATTACCATCTGTGAAACAGATGAACAGTTCAACTTCGATGCATGAAACAGGGCACTCAAAGCCGGTACACTGGGACAACCCAGAGGGATGGGATGTGAAGGGAGGTGGGAGGGGGTTTTGGGATTGGGGACACAGGTACACCCATGGCTGATTCATGTCAATGTATGGCAAAAACCATCACAATATTGTAAAGTAATTAGCTTCCAATTATAATAAATAAATTAAAGATAAATAAATACTAGTCTAATCATTTGACTATGCAGCACCACTATTTGATAAAAGTCTTACTGTAGCATATTGCTAGCAACATCCTTGAAAGTGAAAGTGAAGTCTCAGTCGTCTCCAACTTTTTGAGACCCCGTGGACTGTAGCCCACCAGGCTCCTCTGTTCATGGGATTCTCCAGGCAAGAATACTGGAGTGGGTTTCCAGTTCCTTCTCCATATAAGCAACATCCTTCAGATCAGATCAGTCGCTCAGTCGTGTCCGACTCTTTGCGACCCCATGAACCGCAGCATGCCAGGCCTCCCTGTCCATCACCAACTCCCAGAGGTCACCCAGACTCACATCCATCGAGTCAGTGATGCCATCCAGCCATCTCATTCTCTGTCGTCCCCTTCTCCTCCTGCCCCCAATCCCTCCCAGCATCAGAGTCTTCTCCAATGAGTCAACTCTTCTCGTGAGGTGGCCAAAATGCTGGAGTTTCAGCTTTAGCATCATTCCTTCCAAAGAAATCCCAGGGCTGATCTCCTTCAGAATGGACTGGTTGCATCTCCTTGCAGTCCAAGGGACTCTCAAGAGTCTTCTCCAACACCACAGTTCAAAAGCATCAATTCTTCGGCGCTCAGCCTTCTTCACAGTCCAGCTCGCACATCCATACATGACCACAGGAAAAACGATAGCCTTGACTAGGCGAACCTTTGTTGGCAAAGTGATGTCTCTGCTTTTGAATATGCTATCTAGGTTGGTCATAACTTTCCTTCCAAGGAGTAAGCGCCTTTTAATTTCATGGCTGCAGTCACCATCTGCAGTGATTTTGGAGCCCAGAAAAAGAAAGTCTGACACTGTTTCCACTGTTTCTCCATCTATTTCCCATGTAGTGATGGGACCAGATGCCATGATCTTCGTTTTCTGAATGTTGAGCTTTAAGCCAACCTTTTCACTCTCCACTTTCACTTTCATCAAGAGGCTTTTGAGTTCCTCTTCACTTTCTGCCATAAGGGTGGTGTCATCTGCATATCTGAGGTGATTGATATTTCTCCCAGCAATCTTGATTCCACTTGTGTTTCGTACAGCCCAGCATTTCTCATGATGTACTCTGCATATAAGTTAAATAAACATGGTGACAATATACAGCCTTGACGTACTCCTTTTCCTATTTGGAACCAGTCTGTTGTTCCATGACCAGTTCTAACTGTTGCTTCCTGACCTGCATACAGATTTCTCAAGAGGCAGATCAGGTGGTCTGGTATTCCCATCTCCTTCAGAATTTTCCACAGTTTCTTATGATCTACACAGTCAAAGGCTTTGGCATAGTCAATAAAGCAGAAATAGATGTTTTTCTGGGACTCTCCTGCTTTTTCCATGATCCAGCGGATGTTGGCAATTTGATCTCTGGTTCCTCTGCCTTTTCTAAAACCAGCTTGAATCAGGAAGTTCACGGTTCACATATTGCTGAAGCCTGGCTTGGAGAATTTTGAGCATTACTTATATTGCCATAAATGCAATAAATTAAACTTATACACAATATGAAGGTTAGAAGTTTTTATTCTGCTTTCTTCTTTTTTCAAAAGATTTGTGTCCTACTCAGAGGCCTTCACTGCATTTAGATGTAGCAATATTTAAATTTATAATTCAGAGAGAATTCAGATCAGATCAGTCGCTCAGTCGTGTCCGACTCTTTGCGACCCCATGAATTGCAGCACGCCAGGCCTCCCTGTCCGTCACCAACTCCCGGAATTCACTGAGATTCACGTCAATAGAGTCAGTGATGCCATCCAGCCATCTCATCCTCTGTCGTCCGCTTCTCCTCCTGCCCCCAATCCCTCCTAACATCAGAGTCTTTTCCAATGAGTCAACTCTTTGCATGAGGTGGTCAAAGTACTGGAGTTTCAGCTTTAGCAGCATTCCTTCCAAAGAAATCCCAGGGCTGATCTCCTTCAGAATGGACTGCTTGGATCTCCTTGCAGTCCAAGGGACTCTCAAGTCTTCTCCAACACCACAGTTCAAAAGCATCAATTCTTCTGCACTCAGCCTTCTTCACAGTCCAACTCTCACATCCATACCTGACCACAGGAAAACCATAGCCTTGACCAGATGAACCTTTATTGGCAAAGTAATGTCTCTGCTTTTGAATATGCTATCTAGGTTGGTCATAACTTTCCTTCCAAGGAGTAAGCGTCTTTTAATTTCATGGCTGCAGTCACCATCTGCAGTGATTTTGGAGCCCAGAAAAATAAAGTCTGACGCTGTTTCCACTGTTTCTCCATCTATTTCCCATGAAGTGATGGACCAGATGCAAATGATAACAATTGCACTCATCTCACACGCTAGTAAAGTAATGCTCAAAATTCTCCAAGCCAGGCTTCAGCAATATGTGAACTGTGAACTTCCTGATGTTCAAGCTAGTTTTAGAAAAGGCAGAGGAACTAGAGATCAAATTGCCAACATCTGCCAGATCATGGAAAAAGCAAGAGAGTTCCAGAAAAACATCTATTTCTGCTTTATTGACTATACCAAAGCCTTTGACTGTGTGGATCACAATAAACTGGAAAATTCTGAAGGAGATGGGAATACCAGACCACCTGATCTGCCTCTTGAGAAATTTGTATGCAGGTCAGGAAGCAACAGTTAGAACTGGACATGGAACAACAGACTGGTTCCAAATAGGAAAAGGAGTACGTCAAGGCTGTATATTGTCACCCTGTTTATTTAACTTATATGCAGAGTACATCATGAGAAATGCTGGACTGGAAGAAGCACAAGCTGGAATCAAGATTGGTGGGAGAAATATCAATAATCTCAGATATGCAGATGATACCACCCTTATGGCAGAAAATGAAGAGGAACTCAAAAGCCTCTTGATGAAAGTGAAAGTGGAGAGTGAAAAAGTTGGCTTAAAGCTCAACATTCAGAAAATGAAGATCATGGCATCTGGTCCCATCACTTCATGGGAAATACAACGCACAAATCAGCCACAATTATACATATATCACCTCCCTCCCCTTCCCCACTCCCTCCCTCTAGGTCATCACAGCATACAGGGCTGGGCTCCCTGTGTCACAGAGCAACTTCCCACCAGCTACTGATAAATCCATTTATTTTCAAAATACTTAGCAAAACAGAAAAAGGAAGATACTAATGCTACATAAGCTACTACATATATAGCATTAATGATGAAATGCTATATTATGCTTTCTCCCTGTAATGAAAGACAAAATAAATATGTTTGGCCTTACCACCTTTATTCAGTATTGTTCAAAAGTCAGTGTCAAAGGAAAAAAAAAAGTTATAAAAATTGAAAATATCAAGGTAAAACTAGACTCCAGACATAGAAAACAAACTTATGGTTACCAAAGGGGATAGTTGGGGCGAGTGGGGGTGGCAGTGGAGGAGGAGATAAATTAGGAGTTTGGGATTAACATGTGCACACTACTATATATAAAACAGATAAACAACAAGGGCCTATGTATAGCACAGGGGAATATATTCAATATCTTGTAATAACCCATAACGGAAAAGAGTCTGGAAAAAGTATATATAACTGACACTTTGCTGTACATCTGAAACTAATACAGCATTGCAAACTAACTATATTTCAGTTTTAATAAAGATTTTAAAAACTGTGTTTATTCACAGGCAACATGATTGTTTGTCTAGAAAATCCTAAGAAATCATCTCCTCCTATTGTGTCTGGCAATGCAGGATGCAGAGATAACCTGTGACTGTGTCAAACATAAGGTGTTCTCAGAACTCACAGTCTTGCAGTAGATGGACAATTACAATAGACAGTGATAGACCCTTCAGAGAAAAAACTATAGTGAAAGATGAAAAACCATGGAAAGGTGTGAAGAAGAACCAGCTTTCAATAGAGGTGAGCAATTAAGATGCACAAAAGTCCTGAACATACTTTCATATCTTAAAAGAAACAATGCTGTGGGCAACTCCCTGCTGGTCCAACGGTTAGGACTCTGCCCTTTCACTGAGGAGGAGCCAGGTTCCATCCGTGGTTGGGGAACTAAAATTCCCAAGGATGCCGCCAAAGAAGAGAAAAATAAAGAAACAGTGCTATGAATGCATATGTATACCATTTAAATTACTCTTCTCTCCTATTACTGAGCAAGGAAGAGAACTGAAAAGATCTGGGGTCAAGGAGATCCAACCAGTCCATCCTAAAGGAAATCGACCCTGAATATTCATTGGAAGGACTGATTCTGAAGCTGAAGCTCCAATACTTTGGCCACCTGATGCGAAGAACTGACTCATTGGAGAAGATCCTGATGCTGAGAAAGAGAGAAGGCAGGAGGAGAAGGAGATGACAGAGGATGAGATGGTTGGATGGCATCACTGATTCAATGGACATGAGTTTGAGGAGTTGGTGATGGATAGGGAGGCCTGGAGTGCTGCAGTCCATGGGGTTGCAAAGAGTTGGATATAACTTAGCAACGGAACAAACAAGCAGGCTAGTGATGGCAGAGGTTGCCTCCAGGGTCCACTCTAGAATCCATGGGTTCAGAGAGCCAGACATGACTTAGCTACAGAAGAACCACAAATAAAAATGAATGCCTTACTATTGTGATCCCTTCTTTGGGGATTTTCCATGTAACACCCTTCGCGCCCTCCAGCCCCAACCACTTACACAATAATTGATGTCAAAGTTGAGGAAAACATGCCACTGGACTCTGCATCCTAGAGGTTTAAAACTTTGCACAGTAAGTATCAGGAGTTTGTTTCTGCCCAAGGCCAGATCCTTTTATTATCTCTGTTTCCAGCGGCCAAAATTGCTCTTTCCATCACATTCTTCTTTTCCCTGGCTAGTGGAGGATGATGCAGTGTGCAGAGTACTGGCTGGGCCAGAGAATATACCCTAACCAGCTCCCAAGGCTGAGAGTGGGTTTGAGAGAAGCCAATACCCAAATGGACATGACTGAGCGACTTCACTTTTACTTTTTACTTTCATGCATTGGAGAAGGAAATGGCAACCCACTCCAGTGTTCTTGCCTGGAGAATCCCAGGGACGGGGGAGCCTGGTGGGCTGCCGTCTATGGGGTCGCACAGAGTCGGACACGACTGAAGTGACTTAGCAGCAGCAGCAGCAATCCCCAAATGAGAGGTGAAGACGCAGCTGGCACCATCATGGTGCAGAGTGCTGGTGGCAGGAAACAGCATCTCAGACTGGCAAGAGGCAAGGACAGGCCCTCTACTCACAGAGGAAGAGTAGCTGAGCTTGGGCAATTGTATAAGATAAACCTGAACATATCAGAGCTCAAACTAGCTGGTGACGCACTGAATTTCATTAGTTTTGGAGTGATGAGCTGGTGGAAGTTCTCTTTTAAAACCCAGGGTAGGCTTTCCCTAGTGGCTGAGTGGTAAAGAATCTCTACCAATGCAGGAGACACGAGTTGGATCCCTGATCTGGGAAGATCCCACATGGCCGAGGAGCAACTAAGCCTGAGCCGCAACAATTAAGCCTGTGCGCGCTAGAGCCTGGGAAGCGACACTACTGAGCCCACGCACCCGAGGACCCATGCTCCCCAACAGGAGAAGGCCCTGCCCTGCAACAGGGGAAGCCTGCATGCCACGACAATGACCCAGCACAGCCAAAACTAAAAAAGGAAAAGAAGAGCACTGATCGAAATCAATCTTCTTACAGATGGAGAGAGTAAAATATAAAGCTCTTGAGTGATTGGTCCAAGTGCCTCAACTAAGTAAGAACAGAACTAGAAACTCTGGAGCAGAGCTTGGACAGTCCCTGAGAGAAAGCAGGGACACGGGGAAGAGTGCAGAGTGCTCCTGGGTTCCAGCTGAGTCAGAGGCTGTACACCTGTCATAGCAGCCGCCACATGGTCGGGATTCCGTGGTGGCTCGGACAGTAAAGCGTCTGCCTGCAGTGCAGGTAGACTGGGGTTCGATCCCTGGGTTGGGACGATCCCCCGGAGAAGGACATGGCAACCCACTCCAGTACTCTTGCCTAGAAAATGCCATGGGTGGAGGAGCCTGGTGGGCTACAGTCCATGGGGTCACAAAGAGTCGGACACGACTAACCGACTTCTCTTTCTCTCTCTCTCTTTCTTTCTCTCTCTCTCTCTCTCTTTCTTTCTCTCTCTCTTTCTATTTCTCTCTCTTTCTCTTTATTTCTATTTCTATCTCTCTTTCTTTCTCTCTCTCTCTCTTTCTTTCACCAGCATGGCCAGGGCTCCCCTCCAGGGACACTCAGAGAGCTGGGTCAGAGGGAAGAAGGTGAAACACAGGATTAGGCTGAAGTTTAGGGTTTACGAAGCTGGGGACTGGAGAATGACAAGCCTGCTGGGACACAGAGGGCATGGCAAGAGTGCTATTAGTGATTCGCTCTGGGGTTTTGGTCTGATCTGAACAAGAGTGACGCTTTGAGGAGCAGTCATAGGGCTGGAGCTCCTAATGGGGCTGAAGAGAAAGTAGGGGAGAGGAAAAGGATAGGGCAAGTAAAGGGACCAACTGTTGTGGTCAGAGCTTGGTCTCTCTTTGAAGAATCCATTGCTATTTCCACTGGGCTTTCTAAAGTAAGACTTAAATTTTTTTTATTAAAAAAATTTTATTATTGGAGTATAGTTGCTTTACAAATGCTGTGCTATTTTCTGCTGAACAGCAAAGTGTATCTGCTATATGAATACATATATCCCCTCCTTCTCGAGCCTCCCTCACTGCCAGCCCCCAGCCCTCCCCTCCCGCCATCACAGAGCACTGAGCCGAGCCCCCTGCGCTGTATGGCAGCTTCCCACTGGCCATCTGTTTTACACATGGTAGTGGATACATGTTGATGCTACTTTCAATAAGAGTTAAAGGTTTTAGAGATTTTGAGCCCAACCCTGTCTGCCTGAGAAACATAATAAGAACAATCCTTTCTTTAACTATTCTAATGAGCAGTTATTTTTGCACTGCATATTAAGTGCACCCAACTTGGGGAGTGTAATGGGTGGGCATTAAAAGCACAGTGGCTGAAATTACAGATTTGTATCCTCTAGCAAGTATTTAACACCTCTTTGCTTCTTAGTTCCCCACTTGTAAAATGGGGGTGATGATAGTACCTGCCAAGGTTGTTGTGAACTTCAGATGAGTTAAAACCATTACTAAGGCATGCTAGGCAATGTGCTTGATTTGGATATGAAAACCTCTTCATTGGTTCAGTATGCCAGCAATTCATGGTGGGGGAAAGTGAGGAAGGTCATAGGAACTGTAGAGTCAACATACCTTCTTACAGCAAGGCAATCAGATATCCATAGTGAAGCAGGACTCTTAAAAATATTCTTGGGTATCGATGGATGAGTGGATAAAGATGTTGTGTACACACACACACACACACACACACACACACACACATTCAGTGATGAGAAAGAAGGAAATCCTACCATTAGCAACAACATGGGTGAAACCTTATACTAAGTGAAATAGACAGGTAGACAGATATTGTGTGATTTCACTTATATACGGAATCTTTAAAAAAAAAAAAAAAAGATCAGACTCATAGAAGCGGAGTGCAGAATGGTGCTGCCGGGGGTGGGGAAGGGGAGAAGGAAATGGAGAGATGCTGGTCAGAGAAGAGCACACAGTGACGGCTTTATTGGATGAGTCTGTCTAGAAATCTAACGTACAGCATGCTAACTGTAGTTAATAACACTATCGCATACTGGAAATATGCTGAAAGTAGATATTAGGTGCTTTAACCACACAGAGAAAAACAGTAACCATGGGAGCAATGTACGTATATGCATTAGTATACATGTGTATATATATATATACACACACACACACAGACATATATATGCATATTTATGTGTTTAAATACCTCATTATATATATGTATATCAAGTTATCATGTTTTACATCTTACATATATATAATTTTTATATTAAAATAATTGGGCATTTTGTTTCTTTAGACTTTCATGTCAGAATTGAAGTTGCTTGATAATGTTGTGGTTTAGTCCCCATGTTTCTCGTAACCTCCACATTATTTCTGATAGCCCTGGCTCATGAGTAACTAGAATTTGGCTGACATGTGTGAGGCTTGGGAATCCAGGATTCCTCAATATATAAAAAAACTTTCAGATGGTTAGTTCTTAATATATGCCTGCTATTATGATTATATGACTTATAAATAAGCCCCTGCCTGCCATGGGAGGTTGTCTATACAATGAGGAAAGAGGGCTATTCTGGTTTATTTATTCAGCATAATTTATTCTTGAATACTATTGCAAACTGAAGGTAGAGATGAAAAATATAGTGTTTGCCTTCAAGTTGTTTTCCTTTAGTTGGCCAACAGACACATAACCTGGCAAGAAGAGATTTGTGTATTACATGCAGTGGATATATTTCTTCCATGTTTCCAGAAAAGATGGGAGGGAGAAAGAGACTAAGAGAATGATGGGTAAGAAACTGAAGAGAAAATTGGAGGAGGGCTCTCTGCTGCCCTTCAACTCCCTGTGAGGATAAAGGGACCCAGGAAGGGAAATCTCAGAGCTGAGAACATGTATTTTCAGGCTATGCATTCTTTTCCTAAGGATGGCTCATTGGCATAAATAAATTGGATATATGTATTAAATCTATTTTTCTTGTACTCTGGGAAGTAGTGTATGGAGAGTAGGGTGTTTTTTTAACCTAACTGACTTTAAGGACCTTTGCTCAGAGGGGACTCACTAACCAAGCAGCCATCCACTGTGGGGGGTCCACCCACCCCTGGACCTGAAATGTGAACACGGCATCAGTTGACAAAGGACACGTGCCAGTCCACTGGCTGCGGAGGAGGTTTTCCAAACAACACTTGGGAGTCTGGTCGATACCCTGGGGTGGGGAATTTGATGGGTCTCAGCATTCTACTCTACACCTGGGCAACGGCGCAGGTTAGGGCAGCATTCTCGGCTGAGGTATTAGGATGTAGAGCTGGATGAGACAGACTGTGGAAATCATCACAAGTCACCTGTTAGAAATAATAAACAGATTAATTATGCTTACTAGTTATTGTCTTTAAAAATACATTACAGAGGATATAAGCACCTGCTTATACTGATAATAACATCAGTGTCACACACTGTTTGCTGCTGCTGCTGCTAAGTCGCTTTCAGTCGTGTCCGACTCTCTGCGACCCCATAGACGGAAGCTCACCAGGCTTCCCCGTCCCTGGGATTCTCCAGGCAAGAATACTGGAGTGGGTTGCCATTACCTTCTCCAATGCATGAAAGTGAAAAGTGAAAGTGAAGTCGCTCAGTCGTGTCCGACTCTTAGCGACCCCATGGACTGGAGCCTACCAGGGTCCTCTGTCCATGGGATTTTCCAGGCAAAACTACTGGGGTGGGGTGCCACTGCCTTCCCCGCACACACTGTTTACTGATATACTTTTTCTTCAGTCAAAATACAGGGGTCGTGGGACTTCCCTGGTGGTCCAGGGGCTAAGACTCTGCACTCTCAATGCAGGGGGTCTGGGTTGGATCCCTGGTCAGGGAACTAGATCCTGCATGCCTCAACTAAAGAGCCCACACGCCCTAACAAAGACCTGGTCCAGCCAAATAAATAAATAAATATTTTTTAAAAAAAGAAAAGAAAAGAAGAGAGGGGTCATGTCATACATAGCATGTAAGAAATGTGTGACTCATGGGAGCATGTCACACTCTGAATATCATTCATCATCATTTTAATAAATAGTGGGTAAGTCACTTGACCTATGTGATCCTCAATTCTAGGTTTGTTTGTGAAAAAAAAAAAAAAAGACATTTTACAGAAAAACCTGTGAAAAGTAACGGTATATGATTAATTTTAACACAGTATCTGATAAGGTGTGTAGGGAACTGCACAGGCCTCAGAATTAGTATAAAGATTATTGTAAAGTGAAAACATCTGAGCTAAAATGATGCAGAAAGAAATCTTATCTGAATGTTTCATATCTAACTGAAGCAGCTCCCCAAAACACAGCTGCAATTAACCCCCTGTAAATACACCCTTTGTCTTCTCCTGTTAATTGGCTTATTGTCAGTTAATTTGCAGGTCCCAAATACTAGACCCAAGCTGGAAGAGGATAAACATGTCTTCCTTGATACTTAGATGTTATTTTTCTTCCTTCTCAAATTGTCACTGAAAGTGGTTAACAAGATGATTCCAATTCATAGCAGAACCTTTAAAAGGAAGAAATAATTGTGAATGTTTAAGACTTAGTATAACCCCAAACAACAACAAAATGTCCTCAAGCCCAAGCAAACTGAGAGAATGAATAAATTCGCACTAGCACCCAAATTCTGCAAGCTCACAGCCCCACCTGCAGGATCTCAACTCTTCCTCAAAGATCCCCTCTTATTTGACAGAGTCCCTAGGTCTCACAAGTCGCTTCAGTTCTGTCTGACTTTTTGTGACCCCACGGACTGTAGCCCACCAGGCTCCTCTGTCCATGGGATTCTCCAGGCAAGAATGCTGGAGTGAACTGCCATGCCCTCCTCCAGGGGATCTTCCCCACCCAGGGATTGAACTGCATCTATTACACCTCCTGAATTGGCAGGCGGGTTCTTTACCTCTAGCGTCACCTGGGAAGCCCTTACTTTCTCAAGATTACTAGTCTAGTAAGAACTGAAGAACAAGTCCAAACTTGTTCTATTGCAGTAGCCTCGTTGCTGATGAACATTGCTCAAAGACACTTGAATGTCTCCACCACTGCTAATGCCTTCCCTGACCATCCTGCTTCCCTACCTGGCCTTCCCTCATCAAACCCCCAAACCCTGGTATGTTGATGTTTCACTGTATCAGAATCATGCATGGTGGGTTGTGCAGAAATGTAAAGAAAGAGTGCCTCACACTGGTGCTTTGCCACACCTTGCCCATTCTATAGATGACATAAAATCCAGTAGGACATACAAACAGCTTCTGCTGAGGCCAGATAGAACAACAGACCCTGGGCTAACGCCTCTCCTGTGCTGCCATTATCCTGTCATCCACGCATCATCCACCTACTCACCCACCAACCCATCCACCCACCTCTCCACCCACCCACCCACCCACCCATCCATCCACCCTTCCATCAATCCACCTACCCTTCCATCCATCCACCCACCCATCCATCCATCCACCCATCCACCCATCCACCCACCCATCCACCCACCCATCCACTCACCCATCCATCCATCCATCCACCCATCCACCCACCCATCCATCCATCCACCCCTCCACCCATCCACCCACCCACCCATCCATCCATCCCCCAACCCACCCACCCACCCACCCACACACCCATCCACCCATCCATCTACCCATCCACCCCTCCATCCACCTGTCCATCCATCCATCCACCACAAATCACATCCGGATCTTCAGTCATTCAAATGGAGAACTTCCTACTCTTATTTCTCTGTGATCCTTGAGCCCTTTTAAATCCTGTGCAATTCAAAATGCTCTTAATATTGAACATATGTATCAAACATCTGACTAAGTGCTTTACATACACTAGCATTTGTAAATTTTTTTAACATTTTGAGGTAAGTACTAGCCTTAATCGCATTGGATAGTTGAGGAAACTGGCACATAGATGTCAAGCAGTTTGCTCAAAGTCACACTGTTGATTGTTGACAGAAACAGGATTGGAGCCTGGGTTTCATGTCAACTTCTCTAAATCTAGAACCCTTAATCTCTATAAAATCCTGCATCTCTAAGGGGGAAATGAAGCTGTTATATTACAGGATAACTACTTTTTTCACTCTCCCTCAAACAATGAGCACATTTAATTTTATGAAGTACTATTCATTTCAGTCGATGTTTGTAAAGCACTTCTTGGGATCAGATTCTCTGCTGGCTACTCCTTACAAGGCAGGACCTGTTTCTTAGGCTTCTTTGTAGCCCAATTCCCATCAGTCCTTGGATCCCTAGTGTCTGACGCATGACAAAATGACTAAGTACATACAATGCCAAACAAAATTCCTAGACAAGGAAGGAAATCAAATAGAAGTGCAGATACTAATTAAATGAGCAGGTCACAATTTCTCCCAGACATTCCTTCCCTGCCAGTCATCACAAGTCTCCTCCTTCTTAATAATGATTAATCCTTGGGTGAAATATGCTTCTTAAATGTGAATATTTTTTCCCCTCTAAATTCAACAGCAGTGTTGGATTCCAAATTGGCTGTTAAAACTCCTGCAAGCACCAACATCACAGATAATCCTCAAGGTGAT
Source organism: Tragelaphus eurycerus (assembly GCA_935064755.1). Taxonomy (NCBI): domain Eukaryota; kingdom Metazoa; phylum Chordata; class Mammalia; order Artiodactyla; family Bovidae; genus Tragelaphus; species Tragelaphus eurycerus. The sequence continues at coordinate 19,030,551 of CAKXYN010000043.1, forward strand.
TCATTGCCTTTAATCCAGAACTTGAATTGATTAATGCAGGGATACATATGGGAACGTGCCTGATAACCCTGGAGCAAAGCAGCTTACTCTGCCTGGAAACAGGACCCTGGGGACTGCCCTGATGGCGTTAAGGCTTCTACCAGGTGGCACTCCTGCCAAAGGAGGAAATGCAGGAGACCTGGGTTTGATGAGTCAGGAAGATCCCCTAGAGGAGGCAATGGCAACCCATTCCAGTATTCTTGCCTGGAAAATCCCATGGACGAAGGAGTCTGGCAGGCTGTGGTCCATGGGGGTCACAAAGAGTTGGACCTGACTGAGTGACTTAGCACACACACACAAGTTCACAGGCCTCACAAGCCCTCAAAGGAATGAGGATGTTTATTCTTCTGAGGACCATCCGAGAGAAGAGAAGAACATCCTCATGTCCTTGAAATACTAAACAAACACTCCTGTTGATCAATTGCATGGATTTAGGGGTATACAGTGATATCATTTCCTTTTTGTTCTCCTCTTTATTTTTCCAATGTAGGTGCTTAAAAGCAAAGAGATGGATAAATTAGGTCTTTAAGAATTTAGGGTTAACTTGCCTTTTTGTGTACACTGCATTATTTTCCTGTTCATTTGTGATATATTGTTTTAATGAATACATTTTAAATGAAGTAGACAAAATCCTTAGATTTCTCAGATGGCTGATGCTGCCACGGGACATTTGCACAGACTATTATTTCTGTGTGGAATGTTACCTGCTCTTCACTTAGCTCCTCTTAATTTCAGATCTCAGTGAAGTACTATTTCCTACAGAATCATCACTTGACCTATCTTACTAGTCAGATCACCTTATTATTTACTCATAATGATGCATGCAAGTCCACCTTCTACCACTGGTCACAATTGTAATTATGTATGTATTTGTGTGATTGTTTGATTGTCTATCAAGTCCATCTCACAAGTAAAAGAACTATGTCCATTGCTGCTCATCATTTCTTGTCAATGTTTTGCACAACGCCTAGAAAATAACAGAGGCTCACGATATATTTATGGAATATATGAATAAAATGAAACTATTTGTTAAAGTACTCCATTTCACCATAGTAATAAATATATAGAACAGGAAGAGCACATAATCTGGAAACCTGGTTTTACATCTATAATTCACTTATTAGTAATATTGTGATCTTGGCCATGTTAACATTTCTTAGCTTCTAGATCCAGGAGTATCACCTACCTTAGGATTTCAGTGAAAATAAAATAGCACAATAGATGAGAAAAAGGTACTGACTAGTTCTTGTACAGTATACAAATATTAAACTATTGTTTTGAGTGCTACAGATACAGAAGTTCATTGAATACTTTCTACCCTAAGGAAGATATGTTTTTCTTGAGCTTTGAAAACATATACACACACACACTGATTATATAGACTGTAGCAACTCATAAAAACAATTGGACAGTGTGGCATAAAAGGGGGTGCTGTAATTCTCTGAGAATGTTTGAATGATTCTAGAAGCAATTAAACTCCTACCTCACACCATATACAAAAATGAACTCAAATAGTTCAAAGTTGAAAATTTAAGAGTCAAAACTATGAAAGTCTTAGAAAAAAACATAGGTGTAAGTCTTCATGACCTTGAATTAGGCTATGGATTCTTAGCTATGGCACCAAAAGCACAAACAACAAAGAAAAAATAGGAAAAAATGGACTTCATCGATTAAAACCTTTGTGCTTCACAAATGTCATCAAGAAAGTGAGAAGGCGACACACAAAATGGGAGAAAATATTTGCAAATCATATATCTGACAAGAGAAAAATAATATATATACAGAAAACTATTATCAGAATATATAAAGAACTATCATACTCAACCAGAAATTCAAGAAGAAAATGACAATTCAAATAGCAATGGGCCAAAGATTTATATGCACAGTTCTCCAAAGGAGATATATACACACATCAATTACAACACATTGCACTGTAGAGAACTTGTCGACCCAGTCACACTTACTGCTAGAAGACTGGGAAACTTTTCCCTTGATAGAGAAGCTACAGCTGTCTATAATAAAAGGAGGAACACAGATTTTTGGTGGAAGTCTACCAAACTACCAGGTTGGTCTCGGTAGCAATTGTCGGTCATATTATTCCATCATTTGAGGCAGAAGGTATATAATGCCTTAAGAATCGTTCTAATCTCAAGGTCACTTCAGTTCAGTGAAGCTGACCTTTGGTGTGTCAGTGTTCAGGTTGTTATTCTATCCTTGCAGCCCAGAACTCTCCTCATCCAAGGCACGTAGTCTGGTGACACAGGGTTTCCTTTAATCCCATGTGGAATATGTAAACTCAGAACAAGAAAAATATGTGCTTTGTGTCATTTGTACATAAGTCATTTCCCCTCTTGGCATCCCAGAGGCTAATGAATGAGACTTTTTCATCCTCTCTAAATAGTCTTCATGCTTCATGAGCTGTCGTGAAAAGGAATGACATGCTCTGAATCCATTTGATGTAGGTGCATGCAGATTGAATGTCTTGTCATTAATTATACTTTTTGATTTGTGGTAACCCACGTGATAATACCATTTCCCTTTTATTCTAGAAAGAAAAACTTGGAAGAAAAAAAGCAATGCAAAGACTCCCAGCCCAGTTTGGTTACATTTGGATTAGTTAGCTATGTGCTGATGCCAGTAACAAAAGACTGACCCAAATCCCAAGGCAGGCAAGCACTCAGAAAGTTATTTTATTTTCAGAGTGAGGTGATCTCAACCTTATTTGATTCCTACCCTGCCAAGTAATAAATCTGATTTTCTAAAGTCAACAAAAAGATAATACAGTGGCAAAGCCCTTTGCAGCTTTGCAAAGAGCTCTCATATCCTTTGTCGCAGTGCAGCAGAACATCTAATATGCATTTAGTGAGTACCTACTATGTGCAAGACACTGTCTCAGGCATTGGGTTTTTATTTCCCTTTACTTATGAAGAAATTGAGATTCAGACATGCAAAGTGGTTTGCCCAAGGTCACAGCCAGTGGGATTAAAATCTACTTTTCTTAACTCTGGCTCTCTTAAATTAACAATAGGCTATAAGAGCAACTGTAGATTACTTACCTGGTGCAGGCGAGATAGTAGAAATTTTATATACCATATCTCATCTAACCTCATCAACTGTAAATAGGTATTGTTTTCCTCATTCCATAGATGAAGAAATTAAGGCTCAGAGAAGTAAGAAGCATTCCTTACCTGAAGCCACACCACCTGTAAGTGGCAAAGCCAGCATCTACACGTAGCTCCATCTATGGGAGATCGCTTTTGCCTGTACTATTCTTCCTCTCTGCTGATTGGCTGTGGCGGCGAGACTCTGCTGGAGGCCACAGCTGATTGGCGGATGCACACCTGAAACTAGCGCGGCTTTCCTAAGCCCAGTGCTCTGTGGTCAATTCCCCCGAGGCCCGCTTCAAGACACAGTTCTACTGCAGTGTCAGTTGCCGCCACTGTCCTTGCCTATTCAAGCCGGGTCCCTAACCTCTGTCTGGTTCTATAATATTAGGTTCTAAAATCACTTGATGACTGCCCCTGTCCCCTGCCCTAATAACCAGGAGGGGTAACTACTTCATGCTTCTCTTGTTCATGCCAGCTTGTATTTATGGAAATGAGTCTTCGTTTCAATGCTCCCTGGCCAGGATCAGCAACATAATTTTCAAGGCCCAGTGCAAAGTTAAAATATAGGGTCTCATGTTTAAAACTTCTTAAGAATATCAAGACAGCAACAGCAAAGCACTAAAGTAAGCACGGGGCCCTTCTGAGGTGGGACCCCGTGCAACCCGACAGCTCACATGCCCATGAAGTCAGTCCGGGTCCTGCAGGCTTTCTTGAAATCTTTAGACTGACCTAACTTTTCACCACAGATTCTCCCTCTGTTTTTGCAACACATCTATCTCCCTGCTCTAACCTAGTACAGGCTTGCCTTGACCACGATTGTTAGGACTTGCTGTTGTTCAGTTGCTTTGTTATGTCTGTTTTGCGACCCCACGGACCGCAGCACACCAGGCTTCTGCCCTTCACTATTTCCTGGAGCTTGCTTAAACTCATGTCCATTGAACCAGTGTTGCCATCCAACCATCTCATCCTTTGTTGTCCCCTTCTCCTCCTGCCCTCAATTTCCCCCAGCCTCGGGGTTTTTTCTGATGAATTGGCTCTTAGCATCAGGTAAAGCATTGGAGCTTCAGCTTCAGCATCAGTCCTTCCAATGAATATTCAGGGTTGATTTACTTTAGGATTGATATTGATCTCCTTGTTGTTCAAGAGACCCTCAAGAGTCTTCTCCAGCACCACAATTTGAAAGCATCAGTTCTTCAATGCTCAGCCTTTTTCATTGTTAAACTCTCACATCTGTGCATAACTATTGGAAAAACCATAGTTTTGACAATACTTGTCAACAAAGTAATGTCTCTGCTTTTTAATATGCTGTCTAGGTTTGTTATAGCCTTTTTTCTAAGGAGCAAGGTTCTTTTAATTTCATGGCTGCAGTCACCATCCACAGTGATTTTGTAGCTCAAGAAAATAGTCTGTCGATGTTTCCATTGTTTCCCCATTTATTTGCCTGAAATGATGGGACCAGATGCCATGATCTTCATTTTAGGACTCGGTCTCCATTTATTGACCCTTTCCCTCATTTGCCCCAAACCGCCTCCCCCCTCAACCTCCAGTAACCCACCCCCTCTCCAGACCTGCCCTCACACTCTGACATTCTCAGGAACACAACTCACCCATTCAATGTTTCAGGCAATGACTATGCAATGTGTACAGACAGGGAACTGATGGAGAGAGAAAGAAGGCTGTGCATGTTTGGCAAGGTATTTGTTTATAACAATCTCTGGCATCTGGAGTAATTTTTGCTTTTTATTAACTATATCTCTGTACTCTGAAGTTGACTCTCAACTTGGCCTGAGCTTCTCGAGGGAAATTTTGGGAGCTTTGCCAAACGACAACACAGAGCTTCATATTTATGTTATAAAAGCCAGCAGTGTCATCACAGACAACTTCCTTCCTTTGCCCGAGCAGTTTTCAAAAACACAGATCACAGCCTTATTCAGTACAGTAAACCACACCCTCCACCCTTTTAAAGTTATTGACAACAGCAAGGCAAGAACATGGAAGTCATATCCAAATGGAAAACACTGGCTCCAGTGCGTCCTGTTGTGAAATCCTCAAGCATTGGGTTACAGCACTGACGACAAGGGAGAAATTAACAAACATCAGAGGGGAAACAGAAAGAGATGCCAAATGGAGAAAGACAAAAGGGAGAGAAGTTCAAAAGGCCCCATAGGCCAGAATGTCCTGTGCGTACCCAAGACTCCAGCTCTTCTAAATCACTTCCGGCGGGTAATAGTGATAATTTATTGGGTATTTTGGAGAAGGCAACGGCACCCCACTCCAGTACTCTTGCTTGGAAAATCCCATGGATGGAGGAGCCTGTTAGGCTGCAATCCATGGGGTCGCTAAAAGTCGGACACGACTGAGCGACTTCACTTTCACTTTTCACTTTCATGCATTGGAGAAGGAAATGGCAACCCACTCCAGTGTTCTTGCCTGGAGAATCCCAGGGACGGGGGAGCCTGGTGGGCTGCCGTCTATGGGGTCGCACAGAGTCGGACACGACTGAAGTGACTTAGCATAGCCATGGGCCTGGCATGGCTTGATTACATGTCATATTTATCTGGTCTTCCTAACAACCCTGGGCTTCCCTGGTGGCTCAGATGGTAAAGAATCTGCCTGCGATGCAGAAGACCTGGGTCCAATCCCTGGGTCGGGAAGATCCCCTGAAGAGGGGAATGGCTACCCACTTCAGTATTCTTGGGTAGGAAATCTCATGGATAGAGGAGCCTGGAGGGCTAGAGTCCATGCGGTCACACAGAGTTGGACACAACTGAGCGACTAACACTTTCACTTTTCACTTAACAACCCTAGGAAGTAGGTATTATTCCCCTCATTTTATAGACAAGGAAAACTAAGGTTCAGAGGAGTAGGAAGCCTTGCTCAGAGTCACGTGTGTTGGAAGTGGCTCGGTTGAATGTATGATTCTCTGTGGGTCAGGAACCTTCCCTCATCTATTCTCTTACTCCCGACTGGCTGACTGCGCCCATGACAGTTGATGGCATGAGGCTGGACGTCTGAGACAAGAGAAGCTAATTCATGGGATGGCCAGCAGCCTATGACTCGTGCAACCAGGTTCAGAATGTGATCTGGGCCCATCGGGCTCCTCTCTTAGATTTTAGAGTCTAGAAAATTACAGCCACCAAGTCACGGCGGAAGCTGAGCTGAAGGCTGGAAAGATGCACTTGATACAGGAGCAGCCATTCTGGGTCATATGTTAACAAAAGTGAGGAGAACTACAGGCAGAGGGAGGGGAAGACAGCATGGATGCACAGAAAGAAGAAGAGATGTCAAGAGAAAGTGAGTATAAAATCAGAGAGAGACACAGAGATGGAGAAATCAGGGCAGGGACACCAAGTCAAAGGGAAGAGAGCCGGGGTTAGCCCCTCGGGTTCCTGCCAGAGCCCCAACTTTAGGCTCCAGGAGTCTTGGCTGCATTATGGTGCCCAGCTTGGGTTCCTGTGATGTCTCTGGGACCCCATGACAATCCTTTCTACCTCAGGAGAGTGGGCCTCCATGGCAACCCCCCACCAAAGTTTTGACTTCAACAGCCTATGCTTACTCTACGTGACTGCATGCCCCACCCCCTCATTCATGATAAGGGTGCCACCCACTGTGTGCCCCAGGGACACCTGAGAAGCCAAAGGTCCCTGGGCTGAGCTCCATGTCTCTCTTACTTTTATTAACCTTCCGTGGCCACCATCCCTGAGTAAAGACCGGGTCTCTGCCTCTGGGCCACTCCCCAGCAGTCGCAGCTTCTGCTCCAGGGGAAGCTCTTCAGGCCTCCTGTTGCCACAGTTACAGCCACCATCATCTCAGGTCCCTGACCTGGAGCTCAAGGGGCACCAAAGCAGGTGGTCAGCCTTGAACTTGGCCTCCTCACTTTCCTCTATGTCCCCTTCTCCCCCAACACCCAGATGTAGGCTTTGTAGAGTCTAGAGATTAATCTGGATATGGAGTAAACAAAAGCAGAAATAGTTGAGTCAAGAGGTTAAGATGTGAGGAGACCCTCGCTTCACGTCTGGATCCTCCTGGGTCACCTCGGGCAAGCTGTCGGTCTGAGTCCTGGGTGACGTGGATGTCTATATAGTGATAGGGAAGGTGATGAGCTGAGGCCCCTTCCAGCTCTGACTTTCAAAAATCCCAATGTAGATGCCATTCCCTTTGCTTGGCATTTAGAGAAGGTCACCCTGTCTGGATCCTATCTGGAATTTGTGCTTAATCATTACACCATTTTGGCTGCAAATATCAAAAAGGCTCTTCCCAGGTGGCGCAGTGGTAAGGAATCCACCTGTCAATGTAGGAGACGTGGGTTCGATCCCTGGATGGGAAAGATCCCCTGGAGAAGGGAATGGCAACCCACTCTGGTCTTCTTGCCTGAGAAATCCCACGGACAGAGGAGCCTGGTGGGTATGGTCCATGGGGTCAAGAAGAGTCAGACATGACTGAGCACAGCACACAGCACATCAAAAGGGCCCCTACAGAGGGGCTGAGCAGACTACAGCAAAGGACCCACCTTCGCAGGGAAGATACGGAAACAAAACTAGCTGAGGGTTCAAGCAACAAGAAGGAAGTTCTCACACCTGAGAGAAGCCTGGTCACACCAACGGCCCCAGGAACTTGCGGGCAACTGTGTGAACAGCAGAGGTGCAAGGGCGTGTGCATTGCTGAATTAGCAAATTTCTAAGGCATCTATCACAGCAGGCCCACTTGCAGTCTTTATTTAGGTAAAACTCCCATTGAGCCTCAGCTCTCAGGGCCCAGTCTGACTCAGAGCTTCAGAATCTTGGCCTGCAGTGCGATGAGTCATGGTGATGAAATTTCAAGAGAAAAGGACATTCTTAAAATTAGCTTTGAGACAGCAACTGGATGTACTTTTGCTCTGGAAGTGCCTTTCCCAGGTTATTTTAGTTGGTGTCCTCTTTAAGGGGACTCAGATGGCTGGGTTTGCTTCTGGTTCCCTAACCCTTGGGCCCCTCAGAGGCCCAGCACTCCAGACCCTCCCTGTGCAGTTCCTTTCCAGGAAGCAAGTGCAGGCCCCGGGCACAGACCCTCAGGCCTGCTCTGACCCTCGCACTTCCGGCTGAGGTGGTTCCAAGAGGGGCTGGAGTTCTCAGAGGAGCCTAAGGTGAGGACGGGGCTGGCTTGGCTTGACCACCCCCAGTGCTAGAAGTTCCACCGCCAAACACAGACGGGGTGTGGGGGTCTCCTCTCACCCCATCTCACAAGCCCTCTGACTCTGCACAGGCCCCCTTGGTGCCTTTTGACCCGGCCTCCTCCCAGGGCAGGAAATCAAAGCTGATGCTGACTTTGCAGTCAGAATATTTCCATGAGCAATGAGATGTGGATGAACAATTTCTCCACTGTTCCCTGTACAACAGAGGGTTCTGTTGAAATTGGGCAGGAGTGGCTCAGCTCCCATCCTTGATTTCCCCAGATGGAGAGCCGGCTCTCTTCGTCTCCATCCCTCCTCAGGGACATGCTGTCTTATGGGGACAATTGAGATTGCCCTCAAAAATCCAAATGGGCACAGAGTTACTGGGTCTTCAGGGAACCTGTAGGAGCTGTAAGTAGAAACAATGGGCACAGCCCAGCTAATGAGCTCTGAGAAGGTCCCAATGGTCTAAATAAATGCATCTCCCTTTTGCCATCCTTATACTCATTTAATCATTCACTTAACAAGAACTGAGGGCAAACCAACCATATAGCATCGTGATGCTATTTTACAGGAACTACTACCAGGAAGAAGATACGGCTGCTGCCCACAAAGAATTCACCTTTTTAGATGGTTGTTGTTCTTTTAATCGCTAAGTCATGTCCAACTCTTCATGACTCCATAGACTCTAGTCCACCAGGCTCTTCTACCCTTGGGATTTCCCAGGCAAGAATACTGGAGTGGGTTCCACTTCCTTCTCCAGGGGATCTTCCTAATCCAGGGATCGAACCTGCATCTTCTGCTTAGCAGGCAGATTCTTTACCACTGAGCTGCCTGGAAAGCCCCATTTGTATGGTGGATACTGGTAAACAGGGCAGGACAGTGTGCACTCACAGAGGCTTCTACAAAATATGATGAGATACAAGAGAAGAAATGGAAGGTACAGATGAGGGCAGGCTCTGAGAGAAAGGTGAAGATGTTTATCATTAATTAAGAAAATAAAAAAAAAAAATTCTCCAAGCCAGTCTTCAGTGGTTCATCTTCAGCAATAGATGAACCATGAAATTCCAGATGTTCAAGCTGGATTTAGAAAAGGCAAAGGAACCAGAGATCAAATTGCCAACATCCACTGGATCATGGAAAAAGCAAGAGAGTTCCAGAAAAACATCTATTTCTGCTTTACTGACTATGCCAAAGCCTTTGACTGCATGCATCACAACAACCTGTGGAAAATTCTGAAAGAGATGGGAATAACACAATCTGACCTGACTCTTGAGAAACCTGTATGCAGGTCAGGAAACAACAGTTAGAACTGGACATGGAACAACAGACTGGTTCCAAATAGGAAAAGGAGTACATCCAGGCTGTATATTGTCACCCTGTTTATTTAACTTCTATGCAGAGTACATCATGCAAAATGCCAGGCTGGAAGAAGCACAAGCTAGAATCAAGATCGCCGGGAGAAATATCAATAACCTCAGATATGCAGATGACACCACCCTTATGGCAGAAAGTGAAGAACTAAAGAGCCTCTTGATGAAAGTGAAGGAGGAGAGAGAAGAAGTTGGCTTAAAGCTCCACATTCAGAAAACGAAGATCATGGCATCTGGTCCCATCACTTCATGGCAAATAGATGGAGAAACAGTGGAAACAGTGTCAGACTTTTTTTTGGGGGGGGGAGGGAGGGCTCCAAAATCACTGCAGAGGGTGACTGAAGCCATAAAATAAAGATGCTTCCTCCTTGGAAGAAAAGTTATGACCAACCTAGACAGCATATTCAAAAGCAGAGACATTACTTTGCCAACAAAGGTCCATCTAGTCAAAGCTATGGTTTTTCCAGTAGTCATGTATCAATGTGAGAGTTGGAATATACAGAAAGCTGAGTGCCAAAGAAATGATGCTTTTGAACTGAGATGTTGGAGAAGACTCTTGAGAATCTCTTGGACTGCGAGGAGATCCAACCAGCCCATCCTAAAGGAAATCAGCCCTGAATATTCATTGGAAGGACTGATGCTGAAGCTGAAACTCCAATACTTTGGCCACCTAATGGGAAGAGCTGACTCATCTGAAAAGACCCTGATGCTGGTAAAGATTGAAGGTGGGAGGAGAAGGGGATGACAGAGCATGAGATGGTTGGATGGCATCACCGACTTGATGGACATGAGTTTAAGTAAACTCCAGGAGCTGGCAATGGACAGGGAGGCCTGATGTGCTGCCGTACATGGGGTTGCAAAGAGTTGGACGTGACTGAGCGACTGAATTGAACTGAACTGAACTGAACTAGTATGGTTTGTGTAACTAGTCTGTTGGACAAACATGACTCGTAGCATGTTAGAAATGCAACTTTTTGGCTGACTCCTGTCCTGGTTTTCCCCCATTCCTCTCTCTCTCTCTCTCTGCTGTTTGAGGTCAAAGCCATGAGCAAGAGGAAAGGTAAAGAGATTGGAGAGCTTTGATTTGGCCAAAGGAAAAACCCCTGGTTGGACCAGGGCAGGCCTCGTCTCTTGGGGTCATGCCATGGATGCTCCCAAGACCTCTTTCGGAGGCCTCCGTCCTACAGTTTCCTTGACTTTGACAAACGCAACTCCATTCCTGGAGCCACTCGAGGCACTGGCACCCGCACATCTCACCTTCCTGCCCTATTCCCTCCTCCCTCAGGCACTCTCAGACAAGATCTAAGGGGACCTAATCACACACTTATTTTTTGGCATGACCCACATCTCATGGGCAGGAAACAGTTGCATCCTTTACCCTGAAAAACTCTGGGGGTGCAGTCTAAGCCCCCCAGCACTCTATCCTGGCTCTTGCATCTATGTTGCAAGTCACCCCTCCCTCATTCTCTACCTCTTGGGAGGAGCCCGGTACTAGTCACAGTTGGCTAGGTCACCAGTGCCTGTGTCTCCCTACTGCAAAGAAAAGCTCTCTGCATTCTCTGGCAGCATCTGCACCCTCCCCTGAAAGAGGAATCTCCTTCCCCCAGAGGAACCTCTTCTCTCACCCTCTCGCCTCTCCACCCCCTCTGACCCTTTCCCCTATCTTTCATGTGGATGAAGAATGAAGACACACGAGCTCTTCCCCTTGAAAATCTGCATCCTGGGGTATGCTGTCATACTCGTTGTTGGATCCTAATTTCATCTTACGAAGTCTCAGTGGCAAGAATCCCATTTCAACATCTTGTTAATGTCCCATCATTCTAGCAGCCCATCTGGACATGGCATCTCCCAGGATGCTCGGCCAAGCTATGGTCTGCTTGGATGCAGAAGTAGGGGACCTCTCAAAGACCCAGTTACTTTCAAGAGGCTCCTCATTGGCTGATTTCCTTACTCACAACCCAGGTGAGTTTTTTCCATCCCAGAGTTTACCTGGAGGACTTCAGGGTGGGGTTTAAAACAGGAAGCTACAGACTGAAGTTTTCTGAGCAGCGTAGTTGAGAAACGACAGGGTTGAAGTGAATTCATGTTTCTTCACACAGAGGATTTCTTCCTCTCCAGAGGGTTGTCTTCCTCTGACAGACCACAGCCACAGAAGGCCACCCACGGAATGGAGGATCCACAGTCAGCGTCTACACAGTAGCAGCAGAAATGGAGGCTGACCTCAATGGCAAGGCCACTTCAGCACTCTTGGTCTTGGCCCATCCATGAGCACCTCTGACAGGTTAGCAGATGCTCCCATGAGCAAAAGGAAAGAAGTACAGCCCAGGATCCCTGGATTACCAGCATATTGCTAGCCTTCTGTTACCTCCATATACACCCAACCCCAGGAGCCCAACAGCCAAACTCTGAGCCCTGAGTAGGATGTGAAAACGGAGTCACAGATTGGTGACTCATCAGTGAGAGACCACACAGTGAGTCAGGCGGAGGAGCCCTGGGGACAAGAGTTTTAAATCTGAATTCTCTGGACTGCCTCTAGAGAACCACCCTTGAAGGAGAGAAAGCCCCAAATACATTGGTGGGAAGGCAGGTCCAAACACCAAAGTCCCCTCTGAGAACGATGACTCACCTTGGCTTTCTTTCTACATGGCTCTCTGGGAGCCTGGGGTTTGTGCAATAGATCCTAAAGTTGTTCTGTAATCTCTGCTTCACTTACTAAAAACAAATTCATCCATCTCCTCACGTTTGCTGCCTGCCCTCGATGCCTCATCACTGTTCATTTCATTATCTGGCCCTGGACGCAGAAGGACCATCGGGGGACAGGATGGTGACACAGAACAGCAGCTGAGGACATAGCCTGACTTATTACACAAGCCTGGGTTTGAAACCGGGCATCACAATTTGATGGGATCTGGAGCAAGGCACTTGCTTCATTTTCTTTTTTCCATCATTAAAACAGAAATGATGATGCATTTGAAGGGTTGCATGGAGGAATAAGAGAGCTGCTGTTTCTAAATGGCCCAGAGTGCAGGAAGTGAACTGAAGTGAAAGCTCAGTTGCTTCTGACTCTTTGGGATCCCACGGACTGTAGCTCTGTCCATGAATTCTCCAGGCAAGAATTCTGGAATGGATTGCCATTCCCTTCTCCAGGGGATCTTACCAACCCAGGGATTGAACCTAAATCTCTCGCACTGCAGACAGATTCTTTACCGTCTGAGCCACTAGGGAAGCCTCCGAGCGTAGTAAGTAGTCTATAATTGGATAAATATTGTATTGTTTACTAAGGATTTGTGTTTCATTGAGGATTTCTCTTCCTCAGAAATTTGCTATTTGCTTACAAAGTTAGATAATTATTTATCCCTTACTTGGGGGCAAAAAAAAGAACACTGTGCCAATATATACCCTCTTTCCCACCACCCCCAAAAGTCAAACAGCTGGAAGGATCTAAACCAGCTGGAACACACAAACCCTTGAGACAAGGGCCTCATTCAATTCATTTTATATCTGCAGGGCCCGGCAAAAAGTGCTTGAGGAGTGGTTCTAGATAAATATAAGGCTGAACAGCGTGTATGTCGACATTGAACATTTTTGGAATTTGTCTCATGCATATCTGGACACATTCATTCATCAAGAACCTCCATGTAGAGCCTGCACCCCATATTATGTGAGACACAGCTTGGCCAGCCACATGTGTACACATGCTCAGTCACTAAGTCGAGTCCCCCTCTTCGCAACCTCATGGGGACTGCAGCCCGCCAGGCTCCCCTGTCCATGGGATTTTCCAGGCAAATAATACTGGAGTGGATGGCCATTTCCTCCTCCAGGTGGTCTTCCTGACCTGGGGATCCAATCTGAGTCTCCTTGGTCTTCTGCATTGGCCACCACGCCACCTGGGAAGCCAGCCATCCACACACAAAATAACAAAAACAAGATGCGCTCAGGTGAGGGGATTCGAGGCCACAGAGTGACTGGGAGGATTAGAATAGTCCTGGAAAACGTCTCGGAGGCAGACTTGGAAGCTAGGACTCGAAAGAGCAGGTGGAATCCTCCACCAGGAGGGATGAGATGGGGCACCTTGAGGGCGGAAGGGCTAGCTCACAAGCGTGGTGGCAGCAGCTGCCGCGTTCAGCAAGCAGCGCCCAGCAGGGATTCGTGGATACACTGAGCACTCCGGGGGCTTTTCAGAAATGTCTCGGAGGGGTTTCTGTCAAAGGCTGGTCTTCCAACCTTCTAACAGGTAGACCCTCAGTGACCTAGAGACTTGGATTCTTTACGTAAATGTGATTGCCTTGGTAACACCTGGGATGTTTAGATCACGGACCTATAAGATTGGCAACAACGCTCATCAAATAGGTAATCTCTGGCTGTTGCTTTGTTATTAAGGCTTCCTTTGGTTTAGTGGTTCCTCCCTACAATGGAAACTGCTCTCCCAAACGACAGCTTGCTTCTCACACCAGCCACTGGGCAGCTCATCCACCCTCTCCTTTTATGTCCCTTAATCTCAGGGTGATGGGAGGTGTATCCAAGTGAACCTTTCCTCCACAGGCGCTCCCCTCTGCACATGGCTTCTGGTTTCCCAGGTAACGGCTGCTATTTAGCCTCAGAGTTGCAGGAGAGACCCTGGGGACTGATTGCAGTGGATTCCGCTGGGTTCACAAGCATTCTCCCTCATGTTTTGCCAACTGGGGTCCACCCAGGCTTTTGGTGAGGGCAGCTGCAAAATATGTGGTGTGGTTGCAGAGTTTTTTTTTTTTCTAACAGGGATATAGTTGTTTTACAATAGTGTGTTGGTTTCTGCTGCACAATAGAGTGAATCAGCTCTGTGTATAAATATATCCCCTCCCTCTTGGACCTCCCACCCATCCCACCTCTCTAAGTCATCCCAGATCATGGAGCTGAGTCCCCTGTCCCATACAGCAGGTTCCCACCAGCTGTCTGTTTTACACATGGCAGTGTATATGTCCATCCCCATCTCCCAATTCACTTCCCATTCCACATGTGTGTTCTCTATCTCTGCGTCTCCTTTCCTGCCCTGCAAATAAGACTCATCTGTACCATTTTCTAGATTCCACACATATACGTTAATATGCGATATTTGTTTTTCTCTTTCTGACTGACTTCAGTCTGTGTGACAGTCTCTAGGTCCATCTACATCCACCATGAAGATGTCAGGGAGGCAGCATATAACTGTTGAAATAATGAGTTTGGAACCTGAAAGGTGTGGCTGTGAATCCCAGTTCTGACACTGACCAGCTGTGCAGTGTTGCACAAATCGCTTAACCTCTCTGAGCCTTGATGACATCATGTGCAAACTGGACTTGGTAACTCTGCCTCACAGGGTTGTTGTGAGCACGAGTGACGGTGCAGATGAGGAACCCAGCACAGAGGGGCTCGGGTGGTCAGTGGCATTAGGGTGCCAGCAAGGGAGGCTGATCTCAGAGCCTGCATCTCAGGACTGTGCTTGCGTCTCATCATTCCCAGTGTGCCAGGCACCATCCTGGGCACGTGGTTGTGCTGATGCACAGAGTTCACCTCCTCTACCCCCTCCAGTGGGCTCAGTCCAGTGACCATCCCGTCTCCTTCCCAGTGGCACAGCCTGTGTTGGACTCTTCCTGACTCTGGGTGGGGCCCATTCTGGATGCCTCTGACTCGCGCTGTGCTGGGAATGAAAATAAAATGGCTCTGGGATGTAAACAACAGATTGGTGTGGAGCTGGGAAGCCGGCAGCAGGAATGTGAAAATAAGATCTTGGTTGAATAGCTGTGGCAAATATTCTTGACATTCAGACATTCAGGCAAATAATCAGACATTCTCGGTCTATTCTTAGGGTGAGAGGAGCTCTCGCCCCAGATTGTGGGGCTGGAAAAATCCGTTCTTCATGAGGGGGAGCAGTTCTCCCAAGCAACCCCATGGTGAGAGCCTGGGTGCTGAGAAGCCAGGCCGGGTCTCACCAGCACAGGGAACCAGAGCCCAGGGCACAGGCTGCAGAGGGCGGGGGGCTGCTTACCGCCAACGGAAGCGGCAGCTCTCCCTACCCTTCTGTTGTGCTCAAAGGCGTGTTTCTCACGGTACCCTCCATAGGAAGAAAGGGAACGATCCTCCTAGCACAGCCCCATTCACTGAACACCTGCTCACCACAGGGGGAGTGAAGACACCCCAACATCTCTAACCAGTCTTCTCTGTGCTTTAGGCTTTGCTTGCCCTCCTCTCGCCTGGTATCTTGGCTTTATTCATTGAGAAAAGACTCCATCGGGCAAGTGCATGTCACTCCCTGCAGCCGTCAGAATTCAAGCAGAAAACAGAACCTTCCTAAGTGTTAAAACAGAGGCAGTAGCATTGACATATATACAGCACCATGAGTATGACAGAGGGCTGGTAGGAAGCTGCTGCATAACACAGGGAGCTCAGCCTGGTGCTCCGTGATGACCTAGAGGGGTGGGATGGGGGAAGGCAGGGAGGCGCGAGAGGGCCGGGAGATTATATATATATATGTAGTTAGTGGCATTAGGGTACCAGAGAGGGAGGCTTATTTCAGAGCCTGCATCTCAGGACTGTGCTTGCCCATCTCATCATTCCCAGTGTGCCAGGGACCACCCTGGGCATGTGGTTACGCTGATGCTTTATATGTAAGTATTATTATATATACATATATATATATATAGTTATGACTGGTTCATGTTGTACAGCAGAAACCAACACAACATTGTAAAGCAACTATCCTCCAATTAAAAAAAGAAAACAGGGAATCTAATACCAGGAAACGGCTGTGGAGAAGAATGAAGACCACAGGGGGTGATGCCCAGGGGGTTTCCGACAAAAAGGAGGAGGGAGGCAGTCTTGTCCCCCAGCGGAGGTGCTGGGCTCCCCTGCCGAGCCGACCACGGGGGGCGTGTCTGCAAGAAACCCGCCGAGAAGCAGCATCTGCTCTGGAGGTCTCACCCACAGACGGAGGGAGGAGGAATACCCCCGAGTCTCCCTTCCCCCACCTGATAACCTCCCATCTGCACCTCGAATTGACTACATCCGGAGAGGAGCCAGCTGACACGGGACGTGGGAAATGCAGGGGCCGCCCGCGGCAGGCAGGGCCAGGCAGGGAGGGACGTGAGACCTCGTCAAGGACCAGCACGCCAGGGGCAGCGACGTTGGCCTTCCTTTCATCCTCTCAGAGACAGTCACATGCTCAGACAGGCGTCCCTCTTCACCCGTTTTTCTGATATGGAAAATGAAGTTCAGAAGGGTTCCAGAAAAATCGCCCATGGGCTCTTAGAGCTGAGATATTTTGGCATCCGAACTAATCTAAGCTGTCTGAGATTTAAACTCTCAAACTTTGTTTTCTCTCCTGACAGGAAAGCTGGGTAAGTTTTGCCGAAAGTGAGCCAGATCTATCTTTAGACTCAATCAAAAGCTTTAAACTTAATTTTTGAAAACCGCAATTAATGGAAAATACATTTGTGCCAAAGATCAAGCAACTAAAGAAAACAAGCCTGTGGCCTGCTGCAGCTTGACAGCCGGTCAGCCTTGAAGAACGAGCCCGGGGCTTGAACCATCTCCAGGGACAGCTTGCTGCGCTCAGGAACATGGCTGGGATCCGCTCCTGGCCGGTCAAGGCCACCCCAGGTCTCCCCGAGTCACTGAAGCCTTTCCGCCCATGTCCCTGCCCAGCACCACTCTGTGGAGTTCCCACAGTTTCATGTCAGCGATCCATGAAGTCCCTGCACTGAAGGCTATTCCAGGCCACCGTGGGACCCCTCCTCCTGGGACTCTGACCCCCACGTCGGGTCATTCGATGCCCCTCCCCACTCTGCTCTCCACATCCTGTGCCAGGCTCCATCCCGGGACTGGATGCACTGCTCTGCCATGGTCTGTTTTCTCAGTGACCTGTCCTAACGGAGAGTGAGTGCCACAGAGTGAGTGCAGGGATAGACAGGGACCCGGGATATTCTCAACAACATGGTTCAGTGAAAAGAATGTGCAATCGGGTGTCCCTTCGACCTCGAATTATATCCCACGGATGCTATCCTTAAAAGGTAGTTATTTAGGGTCTGAACTTCAGTTTTTTTCCCCTAAAAAAGGAGATTAATATTACCTTCCTTAGCTGCGTAACACAGGGAACTCAGCTCTGGGATGACCTAGAGAGGTGGGATGGGGGAAGGGGTACTCAAGAGGAAAGGGATATGTGTATAGGTATATTGCTAATTCACTTTGTTGTACAGCTGAAACTAACACAGCATTGTAAAGCAATTATACTCCAATTAAAAATAAATAAATAAAAGGAAATGTAATTCAACTTAAGAAAAAGGAATAATAAAAATTAAAGAACTTAAATATTACCTTTCTTTAAGAAAGGGTTGCTGTGGCTGTTCACAGATTAGACTTGCTCAACCACTATCATTTCCTTTATAGACCAGACTTTTGGACTCTGGGACCGGGAGAGGGTGAGATGATTGGGGAGAATAGCATTGAAATATGTATAATATTATATCTGAAATGTATTAATTGTTCAAACTAAACACTATCATGTTACAATTTGTTCATACTAGATGTTTGTAATGTTTCTGATAATCAATAAAAGAGATTCTTGATCAAAAAAAAAAAAAAGAATATTCAGAAAAAAAAAAAATAAAAAAAAAATAAAAAAATATAAAAAAAAAAAAAAGAAAGCAAATACTCTTCTCTCTTAAAATGTTTTTGGATCATGAAAGAATAAAATATTGGGATAGATAGGCCATGATTTTGAAGCAAGGTGATGATAGGAACTAAGATTCAGTATAGGAAATGGAGATCACTTCGAGTAATTCAAGAAGAAAGTGATTTAACATGGGATATTCAGTTCAGTTCAGTTCAGTCACTCAGTCGTGTCCGACTCTTTGCGACCCCATGAATCGCAGCACACCAGGCCTCCCTGTCCATCACCAACTCCTGGAGTTCACTCAGACTCACGTCCATCGAGTCAGTGATGCCATCCAGCCATCTCATCTCTGTCGTCCCCTTCTCCTCCTGCCCCCAACGTGGGATATTAGGGAAGTAAAATTGCCAAAGGAGCTAGAATAATGAACATCAAGGGCCCAGCACTGGACTATCGAGTTCAAGGACATCCAGTCCATGGTAGCTGGCACGTCAGGAGGCTCTGTTGCTGCCACAACAGCCAAATCATCTCCCAGCTATAACCTCACGTGTTAGCTTCCTAGGGCTTCCCAGGCGGTGCGAGTGGTGAAGAACCCGCCTGCCAGTGCAGGAGACATAAGAGACGTGGGTTCCTTCCCTGGGTCGGGAAGATCCCCTGGAGGAGGGCATGGCAACCCACTGCAGTATTCTTGCCTGGAGAATCCCATGGACAGAGGAGCCTGGTGGGCTACAGTCTATGGGGTCACAAAGAGTCAGACACAACAGGAGTGACTTAGCACACACATTTGTCTTCTATCGCCGCATGACAATTTCATCATAAACCTAGGGGCTGAAAGCAACACATATTACTATCTTATAGTTACTGTGGTCAGGAATCCAGGCATAGCTTACATGGATCCTCTGACTTAGCGTCTCGCGAAGCTGCCATCATGGTGTCAACTGGGGCTGAAGTTTCATCTGAGTCCTGCCTGGGGAAGGAACTGCTTCCAAGCTCATATGGCTGTTGGTGGCATCCAGCTTCTTGCAAGGCTGTCAGAGAATGGACTTCAGTTTCTTACTGATTATTATTAAGCAGAGGGCATCCTCAACGGCTTGCCACATGGCTACTAGCTTCCCAAAAACCAGTAAGAGCAAGAGCATCTCCTAGCAAGATCGATGAGGCAGTCTCATACAACATAATCATGTACATGTAATTCCATCACCTTGCCACATCCCATGGGTTATTACAGGGGTCCCTGACCTCTGGAATCTAATGCTTGCTGATCTGAGGTGGAGCTGACATGTACAATAAATGTAATAAGCTTGAATCATCCGAAAAACATCCCCACTCTGGTTTGTAGGAAAACTGTCTTCTATGAAACCCGTCCCTGGGGCTGCTGGAAGTCACAGGTCCTATTTCAGGAGAAAGGATTTCACCAGGGTGTGAATGTCAGCAGGGAGAATCTCGGGGCCATCTGAGAGTCTGTCCACCACACCTCGTTTGCCTTAGCAGCAGGAGGATGGCTTCACCTCGCTTCTGCCTCCCATGTTACTCACCAATGCATTTAACCTCAAAGCAGAATTTCCATTATAACCCTAGATGCAAAGGGTTCTGGAAAATGTCATGTATCCTTCGACAACTTCTCTAACTAGATGGAAGGTAGAATTGTGGTTGAGTCAGTTCAAAATACCAACTCCGGTGGCACGCAGTATTGAGCATCTGCTCCAGTGGGAAATTTTACTAACGTGATGACAAAACATGCATTGAGTATTTGTTGTGGGAGCGTTAGTGTTACAAAATGGTCAAGAGCAGTGGCTTGTAGTCAGATTGCCTGGATGTGGTTTCTGTTTCTATCTTAAAATCCTCATCTGTAAGGTGGGCATGATAAGCATACCTATAGAATCATGTAATCAGTGAGGGTTTGGCATAGAGTCAGAATTCAATAGAGGTTAGACGACATCATCATTCCTGTGGGTCAAGCAATTCCCTAAGTGCTTTGCACACATCATCTCATTGGATCTTCACTAGAGCATTATGAAGTTGCTCCTGTCATTCCCATTTCACAGATGAGAAAACCATCTCAGGGAGGTTATGCAATTTCCCCAAAACTATTAAAGCCAATTATCAGAAGAGTTCACGGCTCTCAGTCGTAGGGTTAAACTGCCTCCTCTTCGCCTTTTGAAGATAAAATTGATTTTTATAAATGGCCATAATCAAAATAACAGGAATAATAGTAATCCTTTAAAATTATGGAGGACTTTACAGTTTACAAGTTGCTTTTTCACTTGAGCCCTCTGATAAAATGCTGTAATGTGTATATTCATTGTTTGGTTTGAAAATACTCTATTCTGAAACAGAAATGGAAAAAACTAGACAAATGAAATTCATAAAATATGTTATTACAGAAACTATGACATGTGTATATTTAACCATAGATTGAAAGATATAGAAAGTTAAAAAGATATCTACTTTTTAGTGAAAGTGAAGTCACTCAGTCGTGTCCAACTCTTAGCGACCCCATGGACTGCAGCCTACCAGGCTCCTCCGTCCATGGGATTTTCCAGGCAAGAGTACTGGAGTGGGGTGCCATTGCCTTCTCCGAGGATGCACTAAATATTCCTGAGGCACCTGTGCACTAAATGTAAGTGACACGTAAATATGCATGAGTCCTGTGAGGTACTGGTGTTCTAGGTGTGCTACATATACATGAGCAATCAATATCCATGAGGGCGTAATTCAGCCACACATTGATGGACACCCATTCTGACTTGTGTGCCCGCTGCAAAAGCTCATGGCTGAAACTCAGGCCTGCTCAGCAGGTGAGCTGCAAGCTACAGCTATTGTGCTGGTGTACTTGTGCTGTCTCTCCAACAATTTTTGTGTTCTTGGACAGGGGACTTTCCACTGGGGAGCCCCTTAGCTCAAACCTCAACTCTCACCCTGTAACTAAACCATCAATGGGGAAGGTCCCCAAGGGGGAAGGCTGATGTGGTAGAGGGTGAGGTGGGCAGATGAACACTGCCTGCCCCAGGATTCTGTGCTGTGGTCCTTCCGCCCTGATCACACGGCACCCGAGTGCTCATCTCTTTCTTCTTGCTTCCTTTATGTGTTTTACATTGATTCTGTAATCCACGAGA
Source organism: Tragelaphus eurycerus (assembly GCA_935064755.1). NCBI lineage: Eukaryota > Metazoa > Chordata > Mammalia > Artiodactyla > Bovidae > Tragelaphus > Tragelaphus eurycerus. Next base: position 19,051,958 of record CAKXYN010000043.1, read on the forward strand.
TTCGAAACCCTCATTTGGTTAGTGAGCCTTTCTGTTGCATGACCTCAGGTAGGGTGTACCAGTTGGCCTGGTAGTGACCTTAGAGGCTACCACTGCAACATGGTAACTTCCCTTGTGATAAGCGATGGGAAGCAGGTAATGATCATGCTCCTCTCATTATGGATAAGGAAATTAAGAAACACAGAGGATATGTGATTATCTAAGGACGCTCAGCCAGTTAGTAGATTAATTGGAATTAACACATAGGTTTCTCCCAGTTTAGTTCCTTTTATTCTAAACAAGATCCACATAACAACAACAAAAATCAGAAGGTACAAAAAAAAAAAAAAAAAAAAAAGAAGAAACAGGTTTTTCTTGTGGGCCTCCAAAGAAAATTTGCAAAGAAAAATTCCAAGGCTGTTCTTTTGAGCAGCAGTTCCTGGGCAGAACAAGGCACTGCTCTGGCAAACGCCCTGTTTTTATGGAGCCACTTGGACACGTGCCCATGTTGGGAGCATCCTTAACAGAGGCCCCTGGTTTAGATACACAGATGCCCTCCCTCTGTTCCTCATCGATTCTGTAAACACAGCCTCCTTATGGACAAGGCTGCCAGCCAATAGACGCATAAGAGGCTCTGATGCTACTAGGAATTATATCCAGAAAAAAAGGAGGCTTGAGCCAGAAAGGGGTCAGTCATCTGCGTGTCCTTCCTGAAGCTGGATCTCTTGCTAGACAGTGTAGCCCTCAGAGATTTGACCTGTGTGTTTGCTCTGGCTCTTTTAACTGTTGACTTTTGGATCAACTTTAGGTTGGCTCGGGTATGAAACTTGCTTTCCTCAAATTAATAGTTACTTGAATAAGCACTTTCTGGTCTTCCTTCCATTCCTTTCCTCACTGGCTTTGAAGCCACATGTAAATAATGGTTGCTGGCCAAAAGGATCTGGGGGCTGTGACTAAGGCCTTTCTAGAGAGGGAAGGCTCCTGGGTAGAGACGATTTATGCCAATTCCCAAGCTTTGGTAGGAAGCATCAGTCTTTTTAGGGTTTCCCTGGTGGCTCAGATGGTAAAGAACTTGCCTGCAATGCAGAAACCCAGGTTGATCCCTGGGCCAGGAAGATCTTCTGGAGAAAGCAATGGCAACCCACTCTGGTATTCTTACTTGAATAATTAATTCCATGGACAGAGGAGCCTGGTGGGCTACAGTCCATGAAGTCACAGAGAGCCATGACTGAGCGAAAACACTTCTCAGTCTTTTCAGAGGAGAAAATGGGTAAGCCACAATGGAACCTTGGAAATAATTTTCAACAATTTTTAGGCACCCCAAATGTGTAAATTTTCTGCATATTTACACTGGCTTTGCTCTTGTTTCCATTTCATCATAGCCATATTACCTCTTTCAATTGTTCATCAAATCACTAGGTTAGAAATACATCACAAAAACTACTATTCATGGATATGAAGAACTCAAGTTATTAACAAGGAAAATGAACACAATGTCTTCCTGTATTTTTCCAATCATGTTTTTGTGGGTGTGTTTGAGTGTGTGCAGGCACACACAGAGACAGCAATGAAAACACCTGGAAGGAGAAATAAGAAAATGTTTACGTGTACTTATGGAAGAACTATGAAGCTACTGGTGGAAGATGGTAAAGAATCTGCCCACAAAGCACGAGACAAGGGTTCAAATCCCTGGGTTGGGAAGATCCCCTGCAGAAGGGAATGGCAATCCACTCCACTATTCTTGCTGGGAAAATCCCTTGAGCGGAGGAGCCTGGTGGGCTGTAGTCTATGTGGGTCACAAAGAGTCAGACACACTGAGTGACTCACACTTTCACTTTTCATGGAGGAATTATAGGTAATTTGTACTTGATTTTTAAAAAATAACTCTCTGTATTGCTTAAATTATTATAATCATCTTTCATTGCTTTTACCATTTTATTTTCTTTAAAAAGTTTCTCTATTTCCTTTCTGAATAGAAATAGCAATGTTGAGAAGGTCTTTACTGTTATCAAGGAGCTTTTTGAAAGCTAAATAACCTCAGCAGAATTTATAACATCCCTGGGAATTTAGTATCATCTTTATATCCATTTTATAGATGCCTCAGACAGCCTATTGTATCCAAGATTACACAGCTACTAAATAAGCAAAATTGAGAGGCAAAGACAGATTTTTTTTGACGTCAAAGCCCATGTACTTTCCACTCTGCCATAGCTGCTCTCTGTAGGGAATTTCAGCACTGTGTCCCCAATTTCAATCAACAATTGTTCTCTGGCATGGCACTCCGGGGGTGCAAAGATAAAAATCTTGCCCCTCCAGGAATGCACAGTCCAGAACAGGGGTTCACAGCCACAGCTGCGCAACAGATTCACTCAGAACCAATTTTCAAACTTCTGAGGCCTGGGTCAACCTCAGACAATCTTTAAAACTCCTCAGATGATTCCAATGTGCAGCCAAGGTGAGAACAACTGGTCTACCAAGAAGCTGGCATATCCATAAATGCACAGATCCTGCCAGAGACAATATATATATATATACATTCAATTATGACAATTCACAGCCTTGTTTCCAGTAATTGCTTCTTTCCTGGCATCTTATGGGTCCTTCGGAGAAGGCAATGGCACCCCACTCCAGTACTCTTGCTTGGAAAATCCCATGGACAGAGGAGCCTGTTAGGCTGCAATCCATGGGGTCGCTAAGAGTCGGACACGACTGAGCGACTTCACTTTCACTTTTCACTTTCATGCATTGGAGAAGGAAATGGCAACCCACTCTAGGGACAGGGGAGCCTGGTGGGCTGCCTGCCGTCTATGGGGTTGCACAGAGTCGGACATGACTGAAGTGACTTAGCATAGCATAGCATATGAGTCCTTGGTATATCTCTTTGCATGGATGTCACAATTTAAGACTATAAATTTAACGCTAGGTACTATAAACAGCTTTTCATGTTTATTCTTAAAATTAGTTGGAAATAGCTCTTTTACTCTCTTAATACAGTGCAGTTAGGCAGTGTCATGTAGCGAAGAGAATTCTAGACATGGAACTCTGAAGACGGGTTTAGTCTTGACTCAGGCTATAAAAACTGTGGTTTGGGACAAGTCACTTCTCCTCTCTAGGCTGGGTTTCTTCCTCTATAAAATAAAAGGGTTTAATTACATGCTGTCTTCATTCCTCTCGCTCAAACTACCCATATAATTCTCTTTCATGTAATCCTTACTAAAAAGCAGCTAGCCCAAGATAGACAATGAATTTAAAACCTATGTATTTTAGTTACCAATTGCTTCATTACAAATCACCTCAAAATTTAGTGGCTTACGATGATGGCTCACTATTTTTGATTCAGTGGATTTACTGGGAGGTTGCACTGGTTTCTCCTGGGCTCACGGGTATGGCTGAAGACAAGGGGAATCAGATGTAGCTGGAATATCCAAAAGGGTCTTACTCAATTGCCAGTTGGTGCTGGCCGTGGCTGGAGAGCCTTCATCCTCTCCACGTGACCTCTCATCCTCCAGGGGGATAGCCTGGAATTTTGGTGGCCTCAAAATTCCAAGAAGGTAAGAGTGGAAGTTGCATAGCCTCCTGAGCTCTAGGCTCTGGAACTCCCACAGTGTCACTTCAACCATAATTATTAATCAAAGCAAGTCATGCGATTAGCCCAGGTTGCTGCTGCTGCTAAGTTGCTTCAGTTGTGTCCAGGTTAGATAGGAAAAGAAAAAAAAGAGGGTGGAGCAAGAGATTCCACTTCCTGATAAGAGAGGCAGCAATGACAGACTGCAAAGGGGTGTGGACACATGAGGTGTGGTGCATGTGTGGCTATTATTGTAATAAAGGTCCATGTTATTTTTGCCTGAAGGTGCTATATAATGTCAGAGAAGGCAATGGCACCCCATTCCAGTACTCTTGCCCGGAAAATCCCATGGATGGAGGAGCCTGGAAGGCTGCAGTCCTTGGGATCGCTGAGGGTCGGACACGACTGAGTGACTTCCCTTTCACTTTTCACTTTCATACACTGGAGAAGGAAATGGCAACCCACTCCAGTGTTCTTGCCTGGAGAATCCCAGGGATGGCAGAGCCTGGTGGTCTGCCGTCTATGGGGTCTCACAGAGCTGGACTCGACTGAAGCGACTTAGCAGCAGCAGCTATACAATGTAGTGGTTAAAGGCATAGTCTTTGGATTTAAACAATCTGGTTTCAAATCCTGCTGCTTCTGTTGACTTGTAACATAGGACCGGAGACTTAAATCTCTCTGTGCCTGATTCCTCATTGGTAATTTGGGAAGGATAACAACAGTGCCCACCTTATGAGGTTGACTGTGATAAATAAATACGGTTATATCTGTAAAGCCCCTGTGTAGTGTGCTCAGTCATGTCTGACTTTGACACCACATGGACTGTAGCCCACCAGGCTCCTCTGTCCATGGAATTTTCCAGACAATAATACTGGTGTGGGTTGCCATTTCTTTCTCCAGGGGATCTTCCCGACCCAGGTATCGAACATGTGTCTCCTGTGTCTCCTGCATTGGTAGGCAGATTCTTTACCACTGCACCACCTGGGAAGCCTGTAAAGCCCCTAACTCATAGTAAATGTGTCCTAAAAGCACTTTGCTCTTACTACCGGTCCTAGTTTTCTGCAGGGAGTGAGGGAGCCACTTCACCCTTCAGGTCAAGGCAGCAACCCTTATCCCACTCCTTCCCAACTATTGCATCAGTTAGACTGCCTGCAGCCACTTGTTGTGAACCTGAGGGGTGACAATGCATTTGGTACTGGTTATCACCAAGCACATTTGCATACAGCATCTCTTCCATGAAAAGCCAGCTCTGAGCACTCATTTGAAAACAAGGAATGTGATGCATGGTCTCAGCGGGAAGGGTGTGCTTCTGGCATGAACAGCTCTTGTTCCTTGGTAGCTTCTGGCTCCTGACTGCCCGGTGGGGTGCAGTTCCAAGTGAGAGAGCCCTCTGTCACCTGGGAACCTCAGCCTCAGCTGCACAAACCACGCCACCACTTGCTGGCCAACGCTTCCACCAGGACTCACCTGACCGAGGGCTGGAAGGGCCCTTGGGTCACTGGTGTGGTCTAGCCTGTCCTTAACTGCCTGCTGTGCACAGGCTCCCTAAGTCAGGACTTAATCTGTGACTTGTCTTCTGGGAGACACAACCTGAGCTTTCTGCAAGGCAGTTCAACTAAGCTCAGTAGTCTGACTTGCAGCTTTGGAGTCAGACAGACATAGGTTCCAATTCCTTACTGACACTTACAATCGTTATGACTCAGGGCAAGGGGGATAACCACACTATGCCTTAGTTGTTTCCTCTGCAAAAATCATCTACCTGGGACTTCTCTGGTGGTCCGATGGTTGAGAATCCATCTGCCAATGCAGGGGACATGGGTTCATTCCCTGGTCCAGGAAGATCCCACAGACCGCCGGGCAACTAAGCCGATGTACCACAACTTCTAAGCCCGCACTCTGGAGCCCAGAGCCATAACTACTGGAGCTCGTGTGCCTAGAGCCTGTGCTCCGCAATGAGAAGGACTGCAGAGCCCATTCACAGCAATGAAGACCCAGCACAGCCAAATAAATACAAAACTGAAAAAATCATCTACCTTACAAGGTTGCTGTAAAGATTAGAAATATGTATACAAAGCACTCAACTCAGACTCTGGATATTAGTAGGATCAAAGTAAATGATTTGTTCAAAGTGCCCATGAACTCAGGGTACATAATAGCCACCCCCCAAAAAAATGTTACTTCCCTTTCAAGTACCAGGGTGAATCTAAGCCTAAAGCTATTCCTTTATTAACGTATTCCACAAACCACTGCAAATGTTGCAGAGAACGCAAATGTATATATCCAGTTCGAAACTAGAAGCCCATGAAAGCAGGGATCCAACCTTTTGGTCACTTGTTGTTTAAAAGTAACCTATACAGTACCTGAAATACAGTGGGTATAAAATGAATGCTGGTTGAAGGAAAGATAATCTGGTCTCTGCCATCCCTGAGTTTGGATTTAGAAAGAAGATGAGGAATATGCATAAATAACTGTATCCACATTGATTGATTCAAGTGGTCAGGGAGGAGTAAGGGCTGTGTGAGAAATTACCCCCTGCAGGGGGCTCACGCAAGGCTTCACGGGAGAGGCACATGAGAATCAGCTCTGAGGAAAGGGAGGATTTCAAAGTGCAAGCATGAGAAAGAAGGCTGAGAATTAAAAGGAGGACCCGTTTAACCCATGGCTGAAATTTACAACTGCAGCTCGAAGCGGCTCCCTCTCTGTGTATGTTTGTGGTTGCTGCTGCTGTTTAGTCGCTCAGTCGTGTCCAGCTCTTCTGTACCCTGTGGACTGCAGTCCCACCAGGCTCCTCTGTCTGTGGGATTTTCCAGGCGAAAATACTGCAGTGGGTTTCCATTTCCTCCTCCAGGGATCCTACCCACCCAGGGATTGAACCTGCATCTCCTGAACTGGCAGATGGATTCTTCACCACTGAGCCAGCACGGAAGCCCCTATGCACGCTTGTATGTCTGCAATTCAGAAAACCTCTCATTATATGAGTGTGTAGTATTCTCCCATCTCTGGGTGGCATGCCCAAACTATATTACTAAATATCTTAAAGGAACTCTCTGTATTCTGGCTGGCTTAGAGACAAAAAAGCTCATATATAAATTAAATGTTCCAAAAAAAAAAAAAACCACCCAGAAATAAAGGAAATTGAGCCTGGAATACTTTCAATGTAAAAAAAAAAAGGGGAGGGTATTCTTACAGAAACAAACTTAGAAATTTTTTTAAAATTCAAGTACTCACGATGCAAGTAAATCTTTGGCAAACAAGACTAGTTCAACAATTTCAGTTTAATAAAACAGCTGCTTTCTGAGTTATAGTTATGCATGATACAAATATGTTTTTACTCTACACGACTATCTTCTTCCTAAACTTATCCAGATTTACTGATAGAGTAAGTTAGCATTGTTGTTGTTGTTTAGTGACTAAGTCGTGCCTGACTCTTCTGAGACCCCATGAACTGTAGCCTGCCAGACTCTTCTGTCCATGGGATTTTCCAGGCAAGAACACTGGAGTGGGTTGTTATTTCCTTTCCCAGGCAATCTTACCAACTGAGGGATCAAACCCAAGTCTCCTGCATTTGCAGGCGATTCTTTATCACTTAGCCACTAGGGAAGCTATAAGTTAGCATTACTTCTACTAAATATATAGAATTTTAGAATGTTTTAATTCAAATATTTGTTTAATCATACCAAATCATTATTCTGACAAGCTTTATTTCAATAGTAATTATGTTTTCTAATATGTTAGCTTGAAGATAATTTCCAAGATCATTAGGCAACTCTCAAAATCCTGGACAGATACTAAGTTGACTTCATTAATAGATATTTGTTAGATACTAAGATCATTTCTAAAAAGACAGAATACTGAAATGGTGTCACCAAGTGTAATTTAGATTGTATACTTTTGCTTCTTATTTTTATATGCTATTTGGGTCTGTTAATAAATGTGTTTATGTTTTGCCACTTTGAGAAGTTATAATAAAGGATATGCAATGGATATAGAAAGTTGCAGAAGGTTCCTGAAAGGGGATTTAATTGTGGTCAGAGCTGGCTACATTTAATGGGTCTATTTATGAGATTGTCATTGTATTTGAGCTATTTTATACCTCTCTGTAAACTGCAGACAACGGATACGCAAACTTTGTCTTGTCAGGCAGAGATTAACCGACTTCCTTCTTCCCCATGGAAAAACCAGTTTTGGTACCTGACTACCTGCAAATTGAACCAGATCCTGTTACCTTGCCCAAATAGTCAGTTTTCCCCCAATTTTCAGTTCTTCCAGATTCCGTCAGTATCTGGCTACAACCTTCCAAACTAACTTTTCCAAGTTATCTGCCTTCTGCCTCGTGGCATCCCTAAGAACTACAGCTTCACTGTCCATATTCTTTCTGGGACTTTTGGTTGCCTTGCAGCTGGCCATTTGCCCCAGGACTTGAAGAAGGTCTGGAAGCTGGAGCTCTATTGCTTGATATAAAGCTTGAAGCACTATCCATTATGCAGAGCCGGTGTGAGCTGGAATTCTTTCTTGACAAGCCACTCTCTGGACTACTAAGGAAGGCTGGTAAAATGCTTGGGTCATGCATGCCCTTATAAGAGAGGTAACCTTGATTGTGGACAGCAATTTCACCAAGAACACTGACATTCTAGCTCAAGAACTTCAAGAAACTCAAGGAGCTGTGCTGCATAACTGGATGTAATCCTCCACTGGCCTGTGGGAATCCACTGGACTGGTTAATCTTAGAGTACAACTCCTGGTTCTTTAATGACAACCTTTTATATAACTCTTTCCCTTTTTCACTTTAAAGTGAAAGTCGCTTGGTCACGTCCGACTCTCTGCGACCCCATGGACTGTATAGTCCATGGAATTCTCCAGGCCAGAATACTAGAGTGGGTAGCCTTTCCCTTCTCCAGGGGATCTTCCCAACCCAGGGTCTCCTGCATTGCAGGCAGATTCTTTACCAGCTGAGCCACAAGGGAAGCCCTTTAAACATACTTCTTTTAAGATGCCTGATCTCCAGGACCCTAAAATAACCTACCTTTGCCACCACTTCTCTGCAGATAGTTGAACTGGTTTTGCAGGAATAAAAGCAACAAAAAGTCCCCAAGAGACTATTTCTCAGACTCTGCTTCACTCCATTCAGGGGTTTATAAATTACTTCTGAGTTGTTCAGTGACAAGTGATATTCATTCATTTTTCAAAAAAAGGGCAGGCAATGTTGAACTTTACCTGAGCCCTGCACTCTCAGAAAACAGAGCTGGCTAAGAAATTCCCCCACACATTTGTTCTCTGAAATCTCTCTTCTCTTTTGTACTCCAAGAAACAGCTAGGACAATGCACTAAAAGAAGACTCATCTCTAGTCTTCTTCATGACTCTTATAAGACTGTGGATGACCCCTTTGCTGACCTACCCTTATTAAAATCCCAGGCCCCTCTTTCCTTTCTTAAACTTTCTCATTCATGAACATTCTTTCTATTGCAATAGCTTGAATAAAATCATCTTCTTACTCGACAATCTGTTCTGTTATACTTTCCAATTTAAAAAATAAATAAAAATATGGGAGGCTTTTTTCCAGTCTTTGGAATTGTTGTGTAAGGAGGTGATGTCTGAGACAGTGACTGCCACCTCCAACCATGGAACAAGCCTGACGATGGAGGGGGAGGGGGCACGGTGGGGGGGAATATGCAAAGTACCTGGGTCCTTGATGACATCGTTACATTGCTGAAAGAGTCAATCTTCTTACTTCCCATCTCTTCCAGACTTCTTGTTCCAGTAAACAATATATCGTCTTATGCTTTAAGTTACTCTCTGTTGGGTATTCTGTTTTGAAGCCTCAAACACCCTAATAGAATGCTTGCAGGCTTCAGGAATAAAGAAAACTTGTGCCAGAAATCTCGAAAGATGTTTGAGAAGAAATGATTGCTTGTTATATGCAGGTTATGTTGTTGTTCAGTTGCTAAAGTCATGTCCAACTCTTTTCCACCCCATGGACTGCAGCTTGCCATGCTTCCCTGTCCTTCACCATCTCCCGGAGTTTGCTCAAACTCAAGTCCATTGAGTTGGTGATGCTATCTAATAATCTCATCCTCTGTTGTCCCTTTCTCCTCCTGTCCTTGATCTTTCCCAGCATCAGGATCTTTTCCAATGAGTTTTCTCTTAGAATCAGGTGTTCAAAGTATTGGAGCTTCAGCATCAGTCCTTCCAATGAATATTCAGGGTTGATTTCCTTTAGGATTGACTGGATTGATCTCCTTGCTGTCCAAGGGACTCTCAAGAGTCTTCTCCAGCACCATAATTCAAAAGCATCAATTTTTAAGGTCTCAGCCATCTTTATGGTCCAACTCTCTCATCCATCTTTGTGGTCCAGCTCTCTCATCCATACATGACTAGTGGGAAAACCATAGCTTTGATTATACAGACTTTTTGTTGGCAAAGTGATGTCTCTGTTTTTTAATATGTTATCTAGCTTTGTCATAGCTTTCCTTCCAAGAAGGAAGTGTCTTTTAATTTCATAGCTGCAGTCACCATCTGCAGTGATTTTGGAAGTTATAGAGAGACGTAGTTTCCTGTGTCATTGTGTAACACTGGAGTTACAGAATCATTCCTGAGAGGACAAAAGACACAAAAGAAGCTTTCAGATGTGAATGAAGAATGATTCAAAGGCAACCTGGATGGATAGATGATTGAGGACCTGAAGAGCTGTTGGACATCTCAGCAGATGTCAGCACAGGCATGTAACCTCACAGATCAAATGCACTCTGTGCCTCCCCTAGCACGTACAAGGGTCTCCAGGGAAACATGGGCATGTTCAAATGGACTGAGATGAACTTTTACCCACATGCAATAGCCAGACTCACGAGGCAAGGGCTTTGAGGATGGCTATCTAGTGGGGTGGCCTTCATGAAGAATGCCTTCCATATCTAGAGTTCCCAGGAGGAAACTTGGAGTCTTGGCAGGAAGTGGGAGTGGGGGAACAAGAAAGACGGGCTCCTGACCCCCTGTTGGAATTTAACCAGAGCAGTCTAATTTTATTGCACTATATTTGTGGCTTGCAATTACAGTTTTACTAGGGAAAGAATTCCAATGCTAGCAACAATTATTTGAAACCTGTGAGCTAGAGGATACATCTCAACATCTCTCTCCCACCCCCATCCTCAAGTAAACCTTGAGGGAGCAGCTATGTGGTTGGGGTTGAAAGTAGGTGTGGTACACAAGTTTCAGGAACCTTACTGACAAAGGTATATCTTTACTATGGGTCAGAAACAGGAGGTAGAGTGGCCCAGCTTAGCAACCATATTTTGATAAAGAAATCTACTGTTACTTTCTCCCAGTAAAAGAAAACTCATATCTTCAAAATTTGGCCTGGAAGGAGGACCTCAAGGGGGAGGATGGGAGTTGGACCTAGAAACTCTTCTTCTATTCCTCTAGGTTCTAAGTGTTCTCTTCCCCTTTGGATTTTTTCAATTTATTCACTTCCTCAATTCTCCAACAGCTCTCCAACCCTCTCAACAGAATGATGCTCCCCCAACATCTTTCTTTCTTTCTTCAAATATCTTTCTACTTTCCTCTTAAAGTGGCAACAAGTCAGTTTCACAGACTCTTCAGCTAAAATGGACTTTCAAAAACAACCGAGGGTTAGGGAAGAGCAAAAGAAAAACACATGAGTATCGATCAAGTAAATGATGCAATTTTCAAAGCACAGGCTCTGATTGCACTCGAACTGGATTGTTCTCAGGGATTTTACCTCTTCCCGCTTCATACAAGCTCCTGTTTCATACAAGCTCCATGAATGTCAATGAGCTAGCCATCCAAAGGGCTGACATCACTTCCCAGATCCTCTGCCTAAGCCCTCACTTCAAAAGTGAAAGTGAAGTCGCTCAGTCATGTCCGACTCTTTGCGACCCCATAGACTGTAGCCTACCAGGCTCCTCTGTCCATGGGATTTTCCAGGTAATAGTACTGGAGTGGATTGCCATTTCCTTCTCCAGGGGATCTTCCCAACCCAGGGGTCGAACCTGGGTCTACCGTATTGTAGACAGATGCTTTACCATCTGAGCCACCAGGGAAGTCAACCTCACTTCAAAGCTCCCACCTGTTGCCTGTGGGTAATACTGGCCACCACCTAGGATCTTCTCCTAAACATCTTGACTCTTCCCATTGACAAGATCAAAAAAGATTCTCTTCCAATACCTATCTTGGCTTGGTCATGACACATATTTTCTGCCCAGGATTGACACGATGATTCATTCTTCAAGAGAGATTGCCCAGTACAATCTCAGTACAAACACTGGTGTGGCTTTATCTTTTCAGATCAAAGAGTCTATTGTTGTCTTAATCCTTTTATAATCAGACAGGGGAAATTATACACTAAGATTCCTTTTTTTAATTTTTATTTTGTTTCGGAGGATAGCCGATTTAGCAGTATTGTGACAGTTTCTGGTGGACAGCAAAGGGACTCAGCCAGACATATACATGTGTCCATTCTCCCCCCAAACTCCCCTTCCATCCAGGCTGCCACATAACATTGAGCAGAGTTCCCTGTGCTATAGAATAGGTCCTTGATGGTTATCCATTTTAACTATAGCAGTGTGTACAGGTCCATCCCAAACTCCCTAACTATCCCTTTCTCCCATCCTCACCCCTCTCCCCACCCGACCCCCTCCCCAACCATAAGTTTGTTCTCTAAGTCTGTAAAGTTTGTTCTCTAAGTCTCTAAGTCTCCTTCTGTTTTGTAAATAAGTTTATTTGCCATTTCCTCCTCCAGGGGATCCTCCCAAGCCAGAAATGTGCATCTCCTGTGTCTCCTGCATTGGCACGTGGACTCTGCACCATTGAGCCATCTGGGAAGCCCGGTTCATCTGTATCATTTCTTTTTAGGTTCCCCATATAAGGGATGTCATACAATATTTAGGATTTTTAGAATTCCTTTCGTGAAAAACATTGTATTTGGGCCTGAAGGCTGTTGGATATGGGGTAGAAAAGCTTTTTTTAAACACCTGGGGCTTGAAGTCTATCTTAATCCCTGGACCTCAGCCTAGTTCTGTTCCTGGGCCTGGGGAACATCTTAACAGAAGAATTTGAAGTTTCAACAGGTGATTCAGGAAGTGAGGACGGTGCCTTAGGCCAGTTACGGCATGAAGGAGGAATTTGGAGAGAACAGGAATGTCTAAAAGTGGACTTTGGTGTGACTGCTGTAAATTTTTCCTCTAACTCCTCTAAGAAATCTTTAGTTAAATCTACAAGGCTCACGTGCTTTGGTGTGAGTGAATTCTTTTGCACGTTGACTTTCATGCCTGGTTGGGGTCATCCTTGGTGCAACACAGGACTGGAGGAAGACAAAACCTAGACACAAATGGGCCGTGAGAGGGTAAGTCCTCAGGGAACAAGTGTTGGGAGAGACAGACTGTGAAACTGAAAGTGTAGGGCAAGTTTAGCTGGATGTGTAGGGCAAGGAGGCCCTCGTTGACTTCAGAGCCACAGTATGATAAATTAAGCATTGTAATCCTTCACTGATCCTCAGTATCTAAAGTCCATACTCTTTGGGGGAGAGGGGCTCCTCCTCCAAATACTTTTCTTTCCTCAGATTATCTTTCCATTTTCCTTCTAAAATGGCAACAAATCTCATCCACAGATTTTTTTTTTTTTTTTTAGCTAAGACTGGAATTTTCAAAACAACTAAGGATTAGGGGATTATACATCAATTAAATGATGCAATTTCCAGACACAGGGCTCTGAACGTTTGTATGCATGACACACAAAATCCATTAAAATTTGGCCTCCCCAACTCTCCAATGTTATCTCTCCACCACTCCTATCGTCACGGATACTGCTGCACTGCCACCATTAAGAAACCTAAATGATGACCTTGTCACTCCACCAGGTAGAAGTGACCATTCTTTACCCCCTGTCTCGCTGGAGCATCGCATTCCAAAATGCTCTGCGTAGATATTTATTCACATGCTTTTCTCTTCCAACATATTGTGAGTTTCTCTCCCCAGAACCTAACAAGTCCTTGTGAAGTAGTAGATTCTCAATAAATATATAATGAATGGGAAGGACTCCAAAGCAGGATATAAAAATAGAAAGAGAGCAGAATGACTAGGCGAGAATGACAATTCTCTCTTTTATGATCCAGATGACTTTGGGTAGGTTTCTGAATCTCTCAAACTGTCAACTGTCTCATCTATTAATAAAGGCTACTTTGTAGAGAGAAGTTTAAAGTATGTAAAGGACCTGGCCCCTAGCAGGTATATAGTAAGTGGACCCTATTACTCAGTAGGCTGGTGGTTTTCAAGGTATTGCTTTTCTAGCAGTGTAACTCTTTTAAAAATGAAATGTTCACATCCCTGAGTAAGAGCAGAGCTGCTCTAACTTGGGGGTGCAGCCTCAGAGCCCCACCTGCTGAGCTACTTCCCCATCTTGACACAGCCACTCTTCACCCCAGAAAATCCCGGGGCTCCCAGAATAGGGAGTAAAATCTACTGCCTTAGACCAGCACGGAAGATACACAAGTGGTAGCATGGGAGATGACTGTAAGTGGCTTAAAGATATAGCATTAAATGACACTGGTATCTTTTAAATAGTTAGTCCTTGTCCAATTAAATTTTTTTTCCTGAATTTTTAGAGGAAAGTCTGCATCTGGAGCGAATACATTTTTAACTCCTCTCTTACTTTCTCCTAAGACTCCAATACTCAAAGACAGCAGGCTGCAGTCTCAGAATCTTCTAGGAGTACCTCATTGGAAGTTAACACTATGGCTTTTGCCGGAGTCCAACTCCAGCAGCCAGGGATTCAACCTGAAGAGATGGACAGTGTCGGCGAGTAATGAGACAGCCTCTCGTTTTTCTTGGACTGCCTTTTTTCTCTTTTATACTTTTACAAAAACATTAGGCCAGAGGTTTGACATTTTCAGTTCCCCTTCTCCCAGATTTATTATCTCCATAAATCATTATTGCTCTTTACAGAGTTCCTGCTTCAGTGATTCTCTCAGATTTCTCTCGGAATCAGCCTTATCATCTACTATCTACTTCTTCTAATGTGACCTATAGTTAATTTGTGATTACATTGTAGCTCATGCTACATTCCTCAGTTTACTACTTATCTTCCTAAATCCTGTTTGCCCCTAACATCTTGAGCTCACTATCTCTTAAAAAGGCTTCTAGCTATAGTCTCTCTAAAAATTCCTAACTTCTATAAGCTATAGTAAAATATGCTAACTTTACAACATTCCTTAAATCTTTAACTTCTAACTGTTTTAATTATTTCTAAGCCCTAAATTCAGTAAACTCCTTTGCCATAAACATTCTCCTCACAAACAGGCTTCAGATAGCAATCCCTCCTATGGCCTCAAGCTACGGCCTATGTGCTCCTCCTGGAACACTCTTTTGTAAAAGTCCTTGAACAAATGTCAATGATAAACTTTATGAATTATTTTCTGAGCACAGCTGCAGAAGGCTTTGTGCCTTCTCATGCTCCTCTCAAGAACAATAAGCACCTTAATATTCCTTTTCAGTCAACTCAGCCGAGGAGAGGAAAAGACAAGTCAGAATTACAAGGCCTAGTCAAGGCTATGGTCTTTCCTGTGGTCATGTATGGATGTGAGAGCTGGACTGTGAAGAAGGCTGAGCACCGAAGAATTGATGCTTTTGAACTGTGGTGTTGGAGAAGACTCTTGAGAGTCCCTTGGACTGCAAGAAGATCCAACCAGTCCATTCTGAAGGAGATCAATCCTGGAATTTCTTTAGAAGGAATGATGCTAAAGCTGAAACTCCAGTATTTTGGCCACCTCATGCGAAGAGTTGACTCATTGGAGAAGACTCTGATGCTGGGAGGGATTGAGGGCAGGAGGAGAAGGGGACGACAGAGGATGAGATGGCTGGATGGCATCACTGACTCGATGGATGCGAGTCTGAGTGACCTCCGGGAGCTGGTGATGGACAGGGAGGCCTGGCGTGCTGCGGTTCATGGGGTCGCAAAGAGTTGGACACGACTGAGCGACTGATCTGATCTGATCTGATCTGAACTCCTTAATCCCGGGACCGTGCCTGTGGAATGAGGGGAGGGGGCTGGGGCCGTGCCTCCATTTTGTCAGTAATGCCTAACGCGGCTCCCAACAGGATTTGTTCAGTTCCCATCTCTACCAGTATCATGCTGTTTAGGTTTGGGGAAATTATTTGACAACAAATTTGTAAAACAAAAGTAACAATGCTTACTTCATTTGTGAGGATCAGCATTATTCTAGATATATCTATTGAGAGATTTCCGTGTGCCAGTTAGCCTGGTGGAATACAGTGGTAGACCAGACAAATGATCTGGTCTTTGGAAAAGATCACATTTTTGCCCTTGTGGATCTTCCATGCTAGAGGTAGATATAGATCAATAAGGAGATGATCCATTGATATAGTATGCTAAGACCATTGGCGGCATCCAGCATGCTTGGGAAACACTTAAGAAGGACACCTAACTTGGACTTGGGGGGTAGGGGTAGTCAAAGAAGTTTTATTGGAATAAATGGCAGCTCAACTGAGTTCTGAAGACCTGTTTAGTCCAGAAAGAAAAAAGGGAACATGTGCAAAGGACTACAGGGCAAGGGGCATGGAAATAAAAGATGCTGAGTCCTTAGTATAATGTCCCAAACACAGACATGGCCACAGCCTTTAGAACTGCTTGAATGTGCTTGGTCTCTAGAATAATTAGATTTATTTCTGTACCTCAACATGAAAGCAGTTTCTGCCACATAGTGGCAATAAGTAAATGACTGAATAAACAAATAAATGAGTAAATAAATTAATGAATGAATGTTAGTTATTTCTGTCTGCTTCCAGAGGCTGGTCCATATCATGAGCCATATTCTTAGGGATTACCAGAGAGTAATCCTGCAGCCTGGTTTGGACTTGGGACTTGGAAGATTTTTGTTGGGTTCAGCTGGTAACACATGGCCTCCCTTACCTCTAACCCAGGAAGGGCTGTGCTTTTTTCTCCTATGATACAGATGCTATTAACTGAGACTGCTTTTGTCTCAAGGCATCCTGTCTGAGGCTCCAACCATCATCCCACAGAGTTAGGCAATCTGTGATACTGTAAAAACACCATGACTGCCTTATCTTCTGGGACCCTGCCTGACTGTGGCTCATGGACCCAATGAAGCAGCTTAGCAGGTGAGAGATAACGAAAGTCAGGCTAACATTAACAGGAAGGATGAACATTTATTGACCACTTTCTACTTGTCAGGCATTCTGTATGCTAAATGCTCTATATGCCTGACCTCATTTAAATCTTCACAAGGACCCTTGGAATTGGATACAGATATTATCTACGTTTTACAGATGAGAAAACTGAGTGATATGATGGTTTTAAGTCAGAGGTAAGCTGGAATCAAACCCCATTAGTGCAACTGAAAAGCTGGTACTCTTAACCTCAACTGCAAGCAAGCAGAGCAAAACGCAACTTGTGCATGCTGCCCACAGCAGCCCACACCTGCCCACACCAACAAAATCAGGGGCATGCCAACAGAATCTGTGCCAAACTTTGTTTCTGTTGACTTTGTGAGCCTATGAGGGCACTGAATAAACACTTATTTAGCAAAATGGGGAAAAGAGAAGATTGAACCAAGCAATTCCAGTCATGGAATCTTTTTTTCTCTGTTGTGAACCACATCATCTCAGATTGCACTTTATCAGTTTAATCTTTCTTAATTTACAGTCACTGCAACAAGAGACTCAGTCTCTGACAGCAGAGAATAGCTCAGTCTCTGCCTCTGGAATTACATAAATAATATGGCCCCAGAATTCGCAAGTTTTTCTTATTTTGCAGAATGAGTTCTTCCCAAATCTCAACACCCAGAAGCTGGCGTGCATGCTAAGTCACTTCAGTCGTGTCTGGGTCTTTGGAACCCTACGGACTGTAGCCCAGCAGGCTCCTCTGTCCATGGAATTCTTCAGGCAAGAATATTGGAATGACTGCCGTTTTCTTCTCCAGGGGTGTCCCCAACCCAAGGATCAAACCCTTATCTCTTAGGTCTCCTGCATTGGCAGGCGGGTTCTTTACCACTAGCATCACCTGAAAGAGCAATGTAAAAACTACTAAGAAAATCTTTATTCTTTAAACATTTGCCTTCAGATCCCCATAGGTGATTGACCTTCAGACCCATCAGGGCCCCCACTCAGAACTGTGTCCCTTTGAGATTAGTTAGGCCCTGGATATGTTCCTTCAAGATTCACCTTGAACATAGATAATTTCCACCATTTGTAGAGGGCCCTAGTGGGTCAGATGGTAAAGAACGTGCCTGCAATGCAGGAGACACGGGTTTGATCCTTGGGTCAGAAAGATTCCCTGGAGAAGGGAATGCCTATCCACTCCAGTATTTCTGCCTGGAGAAGTCCATGGACAGAGGAGCCTGGCGGGCTACAGTCCATGGGGTCACACAGAGTCAGACATGACTGAGTGACCAACACACTTATTGGCCAGGACCTTAGCAGAGCCTCTTCCATTCGTTGCCTCTGTACTTTCTGCAGCCTGCACCGGTCCTGTGCTCCTCTCCAACGGCCCTTTCATGTGACCTCCTCTTTCTAACTCTATCATTTTTCTCACTTCTCATTTTCAGCAGATCACCGTGCTGCACGCATTATGAAGGAAATGGAGCTAATTAGACAAGATCAACTCTTCTTCCCACTCCCTCCCAAACCCATCCCCTCCCATTTCCCGGGCTCTGTGCCAATTCTTTTCTTTCTTAAAATGACCTCTCTCTCTCTCTTACCTCCCTACACTGTTGGACTCTTTCCTTCCTTAAACCCACATATCCTCTCTTGAAATTCTGATCCATTCTTACTTTTACCTTTTTCTCTTTTCTACTGAGAAAAAGTTCTCAGATTCTCTCTTTTCTCACCTACTTTTCAGTCGTCTGTGGGCTGCCTTCAATTCCCACTGGCCCATCAAAATGTATCTGGCAAAGGTCACATGGGATCTCCCCGTTAGCCAAGCCTGTTGGTGAGATTTTTGAAACCGTCTTATTGGGCATCTTTAGGATACTCAACACTCAATCATTCTTCACTCTAATAACCTCCTGGCTAACCTGACTTAGCGACTGCACTCTTTATTCCTCTGATCCTGCTGTCTCAGCTTCCTTCAGAGGCCCCCTTTTCCCCTGTCCCCCAGGGTGAGGTCCTGGCCCACCTCTTCAGCCCCATTTCCCATCACGTTCTCCTTTTACTTGACCCTGGAAAGACACTCACCCACATGTGTCCATCTATACAGACCCCACAGCCTCAGGCCTCCATGCCTTTCCTCCTGTGGTTCCCCCTTTCCAGGACACCCTTCCCCGCAGCTTTGCCTGGCTAACTCTTACTCGTCCTGTAAAGGTGACCTGGATTTATGTTTTGGGAATGACCCTGGCCCCTCTCCCCTTCTTCTCCTCTTGCCCACTCCCTCCTGTGCTCCCAGCAGCTCAACAGCCCCATGTGTCCACATCCTTGTCACACTCTCTACTGGCTTTTGTTCTGGCCTCTCAAACACTCAGTGAAGTTACTGGATTCATCTCCACGAGGCCTGAGAGACACGTGGCAACCCAGTGCTGGTACCAGCGGCACAGGGCAGAGCGGTGCACCGGCTCCTCATCAATGAACGAATTAGGAAGCTCATGGGGAATCCTTGCGGTCCGGTGGCTACTCCTGGACCCATAATCTGAAGCTTCCCTGCTGGCTTTGTTCTCTCTTTGCAGGCTGACAGGAAGAAGTCAGGCCATGGCTTTGATCAGCACTACAGACCCCATTATCTAATCTCGGTGGGGCCTCAGTACCACTCAGACAGCCTCCTTGATTCTGGCTGACTCCCTATCATATTCCTCGAGCGCGTTTTCCAACTGTTTCCGTTTTTCTTAAACCCTGGACCCACTCCAGCCCCTCTGCCCGCAGCTCCTGCTTTGCTTAGAAGACTGAAGTCCTTGACTTTCTTCTTCCACTAAAAACCTCCTTGTTTCAGGGCTCCCCTGGTGGCTCAGTGGTAAGGAATCCACCCGCCAATGCAGGAGACAGGGGTTAGATCCCTGATCTGGGAGGATCCCAAATGCCACAGAGCGACTAAGCCCGTGCATGTGTGCTTGGTCACTCAGTCGTGTCCGACTCTTTGCAACCACATGGACCGTAGCCCGCCAGGCTTCTCTGTCCATGGGCTTTCCCAGTCAAGAATGCTGGAGTGGGTTGCCGTTTCCTCCTCCAGGGGATCTTGCCAACCCAGGGATCAAACCCACATCTCCTGCAGCTCCTGCACTGGCAGGTGGATTGTTTACCACTGAGCCACCTGGGAATCCCAACTAAGCCCGTGGGCCGCACCTCCTGAGCCTCCGCTCGAGAGCCTGGGGGCCACACCTACTGAGCCTGCGTGCCCTAGAGCCTGCGCCCTGCAACACAGGAACCCATGGCGACGAGAAGCCATCGCACCGCAGCTAGAGAGTGGCCCCACTCTCCAAAACTAGAGAAAAGCTGGTGCAGCAACAGACCCACCACAGTCATAAATAAGTGAATAAAAATATTTTTTTAAAAACCCTGACCTGGGAGGATCCTACGTGCTGCAGAGTATCTAAGCCCGTGCGCCACAACTACCGAGCCCGTGCTCTAGAGCCCGGAAGCCGCAACTCTGAGCCCATGTCTCAGAGCCTGTGCTCTGAAAAAAGAGAAGGCACCACAATGAGAAGCCTGCGTATCGCAACAGAGAGCAGACCCCGCACACCGCAACTAGAGAAAAGGCTGCATGAAGACCCAACACAGCCAAAAATTACAAAAAAAAAAAAAGACAAAAACCACAAACTTCCTGTTTCTTCCAAGTCTCTCCTCTCTCCTCTCTGCCCCTCAGGGACCCCTACGCCCTGGACTGGAGGAGGTATCCTCCACCCACCAGTCCTAGAGATCCGTCCCCAGGAATTTTCCCCTTCCTGCATCTTCTTCTTCAGCCCCCCAGGTTCATCACCTCAGCTTAAAAAGGGATGCCAGTGTTTCCCACTCAAATAAATACATGAATGGGTAAACAAACACCTTTTTTTTTTTCAACATGCAGAACACCATCCTACCTTTCTCTGTAGTGGCTGCTTCCTCTCCACATCTCTTTCACTTACAGATCTGGATTACATCAGTAATCTGTTCACAGCAGAATAGTTAGAAACTGTACACAAGCACAAAGGCAGGGAAGAAAGCTATTATCATGATCCCTCAGAAATGACTCTATTATTACCTGGAGTACAACTTCCAAACTTCTTTCCATGCATATATGCATGTAAATAAAGTTAAAAAAAAAAAAAGCAAACAGATTTTAAAACAAAGATAAAATCATCTATGTTGTGTTCTGTGACTTGCTTGTCTTATTTCACAGAGTACGTGGAGTGTCCTTTCGCTGAGCCTAGCCAGATAATTCAGGATCATCTCCATCTCAAGATTCTTAACCCCACCTGCTAGATCCTTTTGGCCATATAAGGTAACATATTCAGAGTAACATATTCACAGGCTCTAAGGATTAGCCCATGGACTTCTTTCGGGGAGGGGGACATTATCCTGCCCACCCTAAATAGTCAGTAGCCCAAAGACATGAGAAGGGTCACAGTGATTGGTGGGATTTCAGCATGGGAACAGTGGCGTTCTGACGAGACCCCGGTCTTGTCTAATCACACAGTCTCCATGCCCATAAGTAGAGATCTACACTGTCTCTTAAAGAAACAAACTCACAGTTTAATGGTACCTCTTTTATGGTCCATTCCATCTTCCTTCTTTATGGAAGTCACCTTTCTCCCCCACAGCACATGATTCTGGTGGGTTTGTCACAGAAGGCGCCTGCGCTCTGGGCTGACCAATCACAGTACTCCACGCGTTTGGGCACAGCAGTTGAAGGATGGGCAGCGATGTAAACAGGGCCTGTAAGATTCTTGGGGGAGGGGCCTGGTCTGGATGCTGAGACAAGAAAGTTTTCTCTCTTGTGGAGATGGTGAGCTCTAGAAATGCTGGATCCAAGGGAGGCCATCCTTCCTATCATGGCGAGAGATCCTGTCTAAGAATGAATCCATTCCAGAGGAGAGGAGAGAGACATGGCAGTCAGCAGGGGGTGAGAGATCTTAAGACCAAAGGACATCAAATCTGAGCATTTGGGTCCAGACCTGCCTAGAGCCAGACAATGTCTGCACTCTTCAATTGCATGAGCCAATAAATTCATTATATCTTTCTTTGCTTGAACTTTCAACTAGTTTGATTCAGGCTTCTGTTACTTAAAATAAAGAATCCTTACTAATATAATACTATTCCACAAAATGGATTCGTTAGAATCAAATTAACCAAATACTTTAATATTTGGCCTTTAGATGGTTTCCAATTTGTACTACTACTAGTTTAATAAGACCGTAGTTAACATCCTTGTACATCTATCCCTATGCATATGGCATTATTTAGACAACATCTGGGGACTTCCCTGGTGGTCCACTGATGAAGACCTCATGCTCCCAGTGCAGGGGGCCTAAGTTTGATCAGGGAACTGGATCCCACAGGCCGAAACTAAGGATGCCCCATGCACCTGAGACCTGGTGCAGCCAAATAAATAAAGTGTAAGAAACAAAAAGAAAACATTCAAGGAAATACATTTAGAGTATTGTGCTGGGCAAAAACTTTGTTTGGGTTTTCTATAACATCTTTGGGGAAGGCAATGGCACCCCACCCCAGTACTCTTGCCTGGAAAATCCCATGGACAGAGGTCCCTGTGGGCCGCTGTCCATGGGGTCACTAAGAGTCGGACATGACTGAGCGACTTCACTTTCACTTTTCACTTTCATGCATTGGAGAAGGAAATGGCAACCCACTCCAGTGTTCTTGCTTGGAGAATCCCAGGGACAGGGGAGCCTGGTGGGCTGCCATCTATGGGGTCGCACAGAGTCAGACACTACTGAAGCGACTTAGCATAGCATCAGATCAGATCAGATCAGTCACTCAGTCGTGTCCGACTCTCTGGGACCCCATGAACTGCAGCACGCCAGGCCTCCCTATCCATCACCAGCTCTCGGAGGTCACTCAGACTCACATTCATTGAGTCAGTGATGCCATCCAGCCATCTCATCCTCTGTTGTCCCCTTATCCTCCTGCCCTCAATCCCTCCCAGCATCAGAGTCTTCTCCAATGAGTCAACTCTTCGCATGAGGTGACCAAAATACTGGAGTTTCAGCTTTAGCATCATTCCTTCCAAAGAAATTCCAGGCCTGATCTCCTTCAGAATGGACCGGTTGGATCTTCTTGCAGTCCAAGGGACTCTCAAGAGTCTTCTCCAACACCACAGTTCAAAAGCATCAATTCTTCGGCGCTCAGCCTTCTTCACAGTCCAGCTCTCACATCCATACATGACCACAGGAAAGACCATAGCCTTGACTAGGCGAACCTTTGTTGGCAAAGTGATGTCTCTGCTTTTGAATATGCTATCTAGGTTGGTCATAACTTTCCTTCCAAGGAGTAAGCGTCTTTTAATTTCATGGCTGCAGTCACCATCTGCAGTGATTTTGGAGCCCAGAAAAATAAAGTCTGACACTGTTTCCACTGTTTCTCCATCTATTTCCCATGTAGTAATGGGGCCAGATGCCATGATCTTCGTTTTCTGAATGTTGAGCTTTAAGCCAACCTTTTCACTCTCCACTTTCACTTTCATCAAGAGGCTTTTGAGTTCCTCTTCACTTTCTGCCATAAGGGTGGTATCATCTGCATATCTGAGGTTATTGATATTTCTCCCGGCAATCTTGATTCCAGCTTGTGTTTCTTCCAGTCCAGCATTTCTCATGATGTACTCTGCATATAAGTTAAATAAACATGGTGACAGTATACAGCCTTGACGTACTCCTTTTCCTATTTGGAACCAGTCTGTTGTTCCATGACCAGTTCTAACTGTTGCTTCCTGACCTGCATACAGATTTCTCAAGAGGCAGATCAGGTGGTCTGGTATTCCCATCTCTCTCAGAATTTTCCACAGTTGATTGTGATCTACACAGTCAAAGGCTTTGGCATAGTCAAGAAAGCAGAAATAGATGTTTTTCTGGAACTCTCTTGCTTTTTCCATGATCCAGCGGATGTTGGCAATTTGATCTCTGGTTCCTCTGCCTTTTCTAAAACCAGCTTGAACATCAGGAAGTTCACGGTTCACATATTGCTGAAGCCTGGCTTGGAGAATTTTGAGCATTACTTTACTAGCGTGTGAGATGAGTGCAATTGTGCGGTAGTTTGAGCACTCCTTGGCATTGCCTTTCTTTGGGATTGGGATGAAAACTGACCTTTTCCAATCTTGTGGCCACTGCTGAGTTTTCCAAATTTGCTGGCATATTGAGTGCAGCACTTTCACAGCATCATCTTTCAGGATTTGGAATAGCTCCACTGGAATTCCATCACCTCCACTAGCTTTGTTCCTAGTGATGCTTTCTAAGGCCCACTTGACTTCACATTCCAGGATGTCTGGCTCTAGGTCAGTGATCACACCATCATGATTATCTGGGTCTTGAAGCTCTTTTTTGTACAGTTCTTCTGTGTATTCTTGCCACCTCTTCTTAATATCTTCTGCTTCCGTTAGGTCCATACCATTTCTGTCCTTTATCGAGCCCATCTTTGCATGAAATGTTCCTTTGGTATCTCTGATTTTCTTGAACAGATCTCTAGTCTTTCCCATTCTGTTGTTTTCCTCTATTTCTTTGCATTGATCACTGAAGAAGGCTTTCTTATCTCTTCTTGCTATTCTTTGGAACTCTGCATTCAGATGTTTATATCTTTCTTTTTCTCCTTTGCTTTTCGCTTCTCTTCTTTTCGCAGCTATTTGCAAGGCCTCCTCAGACAGCCATTTTGCTTTTTTGCATTTCTTTTCCATGGGGATGGTCTTGACCCCTGTCTCCTGTACAATGTCACGAACCTCATTCCATAGGTCATCAGGCACTCTATCTATCAGATCTAGGATAGCATAACATCTTGTGGAAAAACCTCGAATGAACTTTTCGGCCAACCCAACACATTCGAATGTATTCTTTAGACTATATTCAAAGAAACCCATCAATTTTACCCACTGCGATCTAGCTACAACCCCACAACCCTCCTTAAACCTCCCGCTCCTAGGTCACCAAACATCGAAGTGTCTAGTCCAATCATCCTTTTATCCACCCTCACCCTACGAATAAGCCTTTTCTCATTTCTTCCACCTAAACGATCCTCTTAGACTCCAATGAGTCTTTCTCCCTACCTTCTTTTCTCACTTCCAGGACTGAACCCAGATGCCAATTCAAAAATACTGGTGAAAAGTTGGGAGTACTAGATTAAGACCGTTTGGGGTCTGTCTGTCTTTACTGAATTTGTTACAGTACTGTTTCAGTTCTGCATCTCAGTTTGTTGGCCGTGAGGCATGTGCCAGCTCCCTGAGCATCGAACCTATACTCCCTGCGCTAGAAGACAAAGTCCCAGCCACTGGATGGCCAGGAAAATCCCTCAGAAATGGATCTTCACCTTCTGGAGGAGGTCCTAGATAGCTTTAAAGACCTGATAAAAAGCTATGTTTTTTTTCCTTTCCTGAAACATTCACAATCAGACAAATATTTGGATACAACTCCAGAGGCTTCGAGAGGCCCCTGGGTCACGTTGGAACTCCCAGGGAATCTCCTGATGTATATCCTCCAGGTTAAGAACCTCTGGGTACAGCAATGGCAAACGCTCGACTCCTCTACAGTCTTTACCACTTGCCACTTCAGTGCCCCTGTGCCTCCAGTGCCTTAGTGCATTGGTAACCATCCCCCACTGGTCACACATTCTCCTGCTGAGCTTGGTTGTAGTTAGCTAAACCTACTGTGGTAATCATTTCACAAACCATCATGCTCTATGCTTTAATCTTATATAGTGATATATGTCAATTATTCCTCAATAAAACTGGGGAAAAGAAAACACTCTCTAAGAAGCAAATGAATATTTATCCAATAGTCACAAGAAATCAAATGATTTTCCTAAAAGATGCTTCTCTTCATTTTCATATTATTTTCCATATCCACATAAAAAAAAACTTAAAAAAAAAAACCCAGCTAATTCTGCAGATGGTCTCCTAACATGTGTTTTCCTCAAGTGCCCTTCCTCAACTGGAGCTCACAGGTTGGAGGAGGAGAGTCAAGTAACCCAGTCATTACCAACCAACCTGCCATGTGCAGTGACTTCACGACCATATGGGAGGTCCTTGAGAGTCTTCAGGGAGAAACTCAGGGGCCACTGACACTTTGGGCCAGCCCAGAATAACTTAACAAAACAGAGGGCGGACGGGCAAGTTAAGAGGAAGTGCAGCTGCTCCTCATGACTCACATTCATCCCTTCTCTAATCTGCCCTCCCCACCTTACCCGCTGCCGCTCTGCCTCTGCATCTCCCAAACTACTCCAAGAGCTCCCGGACTCGGGAAACCAGCTCAGTGCATGACCAGGGTCCTCCCTCCAGCTTCGACCCCAAAGCACGGAAGTCTGTGACATCTGGGATTCTGCACATCTGGGAAACAGCGCTCAAGCCAGTGACCACATTTCGCCTTCCATATAATTTCCCCTCTGCCCTTTGTGTCTATCGCAGCCCTCTTAAATCATGGCGGCTCCATCCAGACCTCCATATCTTAGTGACTATCTGTTTTGCATTCCTTGCTTCCTCCCCCCCACCCCCCACCCCCCGACATTTAATGGGAAACGTTTCCTGTCAACATTTCTTCCGTCCTTTTTGGTGACTGTAACTCCAGCCATTTTGTTATCTTCAATGAATTTCATTAAAAAGGGATGAAGATCCCACGTTCCAAGATCACTAGGGTAGATAATGAGTGAACTAAAGTTGACCCTCAGGCTTCATCACATCCTCCAGAGACCTCCCAGAATGCTGCCTAATAACTGTTTGTGTTTTTATGTAGTCCAAGGTCATAGTTCTATACTGTGCCTTGACAGACCACGCTGGATTCCTTCCAAGAACACAATTTCTTGAGACCAATTCAGTGTCCCATTAAAATTTTAATCCGCCTTCTGTTACCCATGAATATTTGTAACCCACGCTTTCCAAATACCAATTCTCCACGGAGAATTTATATTTTAGGTATTTTCTGCTCACATGACTACATGGAGCACTGCTGCACACACAAAAAAAGCCCATGTGTATCAGGGCCCTAGGACTTGATGCCTTTCCTTCTAGACGTGTGTTCTCTATAGGAACAGGAGCTCTGAACTCAGATGCACACTAAGTCACTTCAGTTGTGCCCGATTCTGCCATCCTATGGGCTGTAGCCCACCAGGCTCCTCTGTCCATGGAATTCTGCAGGCAAGAACACCGGAGTGGGTTGCCATTTCTTTCTCCAGGGGGTCTTCCCAAACCAGGGATCGAACCTGAGTTTCCTGCACTGCAGGATTCTTTACTGTCTGATGCACCAGGGCCCACAGTTAAGGTTAAAGATCTTCAAAGAGGGAGATTATCCTGAATTATCTGGGTGGGCCAACTTAAATTACATGAAAAGCAGAGACCTTTCTCTGGCTACAGGCAGAAGAGAGACAGCAGAAGGAGAAACCAGAGAAATGCATCAGCTTTTTGTGTCAGGCCCCATGCATACTAGTTACTGAATTTAATTCTTATAAAAACACTATGAGGTAAATAGATATATTTCTTTTTATAGGTGTCTCAGTAAAATAAACTTGCCTAAACTCCAACAGCTGCAAAGAAGAAAAGTATGAGGTGACTGTCAGTGAACTCAGGTCTGCCTGATTTAAATTTACTGCGATGTCTTAGGGTGTTTTCCATAAATACCACCTTTGCCATCATTGCAGCAGACATCCCTGCAACCCTGCAGAGAGCAGCTCATACTCACAGCAACACCTTGAGGAAGGTTTTGTGGCTCAGCTGGTAAAGAATCTGCCTGCGATGTGGGAGACCTGGGTTCAATCCCTGGGTTGGGAAGACCCCCTGGAAAAGGGATAAGGCTACCCACTCCAGTATTCTGGCCTTGAGAATTCCGTGGACAGAATTGTCCATGGGGTCACAAGGAGTCAGACACGACTGAGTGACTTTCATTTTCACTTTATTATCTGAACTTTAAAGATGAGAAAATTGAAGCCCAGGGAGGTGAAATGCTGGAGTTCACAGCCCCCGAGAGACCAATTAGATTTAAGCTCAGGATTCCTGAGTGGGAACATGCTAAGGGTCCTTTCCACCCACTATAGCCAGTTCCAGTCGGTGCTGAGGAGTTAAACGTTGTGTCGGCTCTTTTCTAAAATTACCACAAGGCAGTATTTCTAGCACCTCTGAGTCAAATTTTGGTTGTTTCTCTGCCTTGATTATACGTGCCGCACCTCCCCAGCCCTGGGTCAGCTGCAAATTACATTGGTGTCACTCTGACTTCTCCAGATCACACACACCCAGCTCTGGAATGAAATGGATTCTGACGCCAGCACCTGAAGCCTCTGAGTCCCACCTCCTCCAACACAGGCAAACTGGCTCACAGTCCCTCTTGTTTAAGATCTTTTGGTCAATTTTTAATCAACATGTCTTTGTATAAGTAAACTTTTATTTACTTCTGTGTTTCAAAAAGAACACACCAACTGTCAAAAAAGGAATTAAACATCACATTTAGTTTCATCACCTAGAAAAGCAAAGGACGTTACTTTTAAATTGAAATGTTCCTAAAGGCTACTTGTTTTTCAGTCACTAAGTCACGTCATGTCTGGGTTGGTGATGGACAGGGAGGCCTGGCGTGCTGCAGTTCATGGGGTGGCAAAGAGTCAGACATGACTGAACGACTGACCTGAAGTCATGGCTGATTCTTTGAGACCCCATGGGCTGCAGCACACCAGGCTTCCCTGTCCTTCACCATCTCCCTGAGTTTGCTTAAACTCATGTCCATTGAGTTGGTGATGCCATCCAACCATCTCATCCTCTGTCACCCTTGTTGCTTCCAGATTCTATATCTAATACTATAAAAATGAAATGCATGATAATATCTACCTTTATTTAGGAACCTAGTGTTTTAAAATGAATTTCTTATATGTGCCTGACCCTTTTAGAGCTTTACATACGTTACTTCATTTTAGTCTCATTATACTTTACTGATATATAACTGACATGAAAAAATTAAATAAGATGTATTTAAAGTGTAAAAAAATAAAATAAGTTGGTTTCTTTGGTGTGACATACTTTCTTTCAAAAAAGAAAAGGAACCTTATTGAACTCTGTTGATTGTTTTTTCCTTAAGGTCTCTAGGTTTATCTTCTCAATTTCATAACTATCTCATTAGTGCTACTACTTGATAAAAGAGGATCTACATTCCACCTAGCTCATAAATCACCTCTCTGATTCTGACCTCTAGAGCTACCACAGTTTTTCTTTAGTTTATACACATTAATGCAAATACCTACTTCTAACACCCCTGGGAATGTGCATCTCGCTCTGCAGATTCTGCACAGTTCCTGTTTGCTAAAGGCTTCCAGTCTGCTTTTCATCAAAAGTTATGACTGTGTTTTCATCGGAGAAGGCAATGGCAACCCACTCCAGTACTCTTGCCTGGAAAATCCCATGGACGGAGGAGCTTGGTAGGCTGCAGTCCATGGGGTCGCTAAATTCGGACATGACTGAGCGACTTCACTTCACTTTCTCTGTACTCCTCGGCTCTGGGTGCTTGCGAACGGAAGCAAACAATAACCTGTGTGATGGTGTGTTCTGTTATTTTGGCTATTTCTTCATCTATAGAACTTGACTGAGTGCAGCATTTTCAGTTTCCATAATTCTAAAAGAACAAACATTTTTCTCAGAGCCCTCAGGCTCATGTTTTCAGCAATCCCTGACCTTATTTCAGGATGCTACAAGTTAGGTTACTAGTTTTTCTTTTTTTTTCACATTTCTCCTTTTCATAAAGTGAGAGCATTGCTTTTTCTAAGCCAACTTCACTAATATGGTCCTGCTTTAATTACCTGAAAAGGGAAACATTAAATCAGATCTTATTTGTAGTGTTAGTTGCTCAGTCGAGTCCGACTGTTTGCAGCTCCGTGGGCTATAGCCCCTGTTTCCTCTGCCCCTGGGATTCTCCAGGGAAGAATACTGGAGTGGGTTGCTATGCCCTCCTCCAGGGGATCTTCCCCACCCAGGGATCGAACCCAGGTCTCCTGCACTATAGGCAGATTCTTTACCATCTGAGCCACTGACAAACTCACCTTATTTGTAGAGGGTGTGCCTAACTGTTTAGTCACAATAGAGTCTATTGAACAGACCAGCTGATGTTTTTTGGTGATCCAGATTGAATTATTTATCATTTATTAGAGTATTCCATGTAGAGAATTCCCTGGTGGCTCAGTGGCTAGGACTCCACATTCCCAATGCATGGGATTTGATCGCTGGTGAGGGAACTAGATCCCACATGCCACCACCAAAAGATCCTGCATGCCCAGTGAAGATGGAAGATCGGGCGCACCTCAACTAAGACCCAACACGGTCAAATAAACAAACACATATTTTAAAAAGAAAGAACTCCATGTGTATGGACTCTATGCCTAGTAATAATAACAACAACGTTTTCTAAGTGCTTACTAAGTACCAGGCATCGCTCTAAGCATTTTACACATACTAATTTATTCATCAAAACAAATATGCGATAATTTAGCAGTCTTTGTTTTACAGATAAGGATACCGAGGTACAGAAATATTAAGCATTTTGCCCAGGGTCACACACCTAGTAAGTGACACAGCTACAATTTGTCCCAGGCAATCTGAGCGCTACATTAAGTGCTAGATCATGGGACATGTCAGTGGCTAAGAAGACGAACAAATTTTCAAATGAGGATTTATTATTTCAATAATTACAGAATGTATCATTTTTTCAAAAAGCACCTACCAAATATTGACTCTGCCTCCACTGGAGTAGATACTATGGAGAAGAGAATTAGCAAACTGGTCCACATATACTGAGCAGATTTAAACCTGAGGAGATCCAGGATACAGATATGACACCCCTAAATAATACAATCAGCATCTAAATAAAAGATGATAGAGAACAGCTTATCTGTGACAATGGAAATTATAAAATGGGAACATTAACTGGATCCATTTTGTCAAAGTAGTAAATGGGCAAGCACTACAGTGTGAGTAAATTAAAGGATATAAAAGGAAAATCTTGATACTGTGACTTCATTCAGTTAATTCATTCAGTTAATATTGACGGGGCACCTACTATGTGTCGGGCGGTGTACGTGTTACTGATTGTTAAACCATGGCATAATTTACTGAGAGAGATTATAAAATTACTTTCTCTTGGGGAACTTCAAAAAGTAGGACAGTCTATATTTAGCTATGCTCAGAGGCAGGGAGATGAGCTGGGTGATGATAACTGTACCTAATAATTCCAGGCTGACCTGAAAGATGGTGCTCCGTGACCCTCTCTCTTGCTACCCCATCAAGGTTCACAGGCAGAAGGGTCTCTGTGAAGGCACCTCAAGTGCTTACAAAAGCTTAAGACTCAAGCTACGCATTTTTCATCATGTAACCCAATCCTTCATCCCTCACTTTCCCTTTTCTAGAGCTCTCTGGGAAGAGACCTGTGGCCAAAAACTCCCCCATGTCATCATCACTCTGACAGTCCCCTCTTCTCCTGGCTTTGTTAAAACCTGGCTTTTCCCTGAGACACTTCTTCCCCTACAGTCTCTCAAGGCCCTGTTGTCTCTCCCACCTCAAGGCTCGAAGGTGGGGAGAGCCTCATCTCTGCTCATGCCACACTTTAGACCATTTCTCTCACTTCCTCTCTCAAAAACTGTCTCCTGCCTTCAGCTCACACGTGTGGTAGTCAGCTGTCGGCCCCTCCTCTAGCTGAAGGCTTTGGCTATGGGCTCCCGGTCCTGCTCTGCTTCTACTGTCTTCTGGATGCCTTCAACACGCCTATAAATGGACTGTCCACCTCCCTGGCCTCTCTGTTTCTTGTTTTTGTCCACCTTCTCAACCACAAACATCCACTCCCCCGGTCACGCCCTAGACCTTGCCATGACGGCAGCTCCTCCCTGATTCCAAACAGCCCACTCCCTGACAACCACCTTATCAAAACTTGTAGCCTACTGACTCCATCACTTTCTCTCCCTATCCTTCTCTCCATCACCTTCTTACCCAGTTCAAACAGCCACTCCCTGGCAACTGTCACCCTCAACTCCTTTGCTCAACTCTGCTCCTCCTCCCTCTCACACTCACCTAGAAAAACCTCAGCAGTCAGTGAACCAACTTCTCTGCCTTTTTGGGCCCACGCCCAAGCAGTTGAATATTTCTGGGGGAAAAAAGAACAAAACGAAGTCAATCAACTTAAACTGTCTTTAAATTCACACTGCTGCTGCTGCTAAGTTGCTTCAGTCGTGTCCGACTCTGTGTGACCCCATAAATGGCAGCCCACCAGGCTCCTCTGTCCCTGGAATTCTCCAGGCAAGAACACTGGAGCGGGTTGCCATTTCCTTCTCCAATGCATGAAAGTAAAAAGTGAAAATGAAGTCACTCAGTCATGCCCTACTCTTAGCGAACTCATAGACTGCAGCCTACCAGGCTCCTCTGTCCATGGGATTTTTCCAGGCAAGAGTACTGGAGTGGGTTGCCATTGCCTTCTCTGAAATTCATGCTAACAAACCTCAAATGAGCTGGGCTTCTCCAGCAAAACCATTTCCCACTCTCCAAGCCAACTAGCTCATACCTTTTTCTTTCTCTTTAAACTTCCCATATCCACTTTTATCACTTTCCCCTCTCAACTGAAGACCTTGATTTATGCTTCACTGAGAAAATACATGTTATTAGAGAAGTACTGCCTCAAATCACTTTCAATAAAATGTATACTGAAACCATTAAAAAGAAAAAAAAAGACCATCTATGGAATTGAAGAAAGTATTTGCAAATGATGTAACTGACAAGGACGTAACTTTCAATATACAAATAACTTATATATTAATAATTCAACAACAACAACAAAAAGCAAACAACCCAATCAAAAAAATGGGTAGAACACCCAAATAGACATTTCTCCAAAGAAGACATATGGGTGGCCAATAGGCACATGAAAAAATGTTCCACCTAGCTAGTTATTAAGAGAAATATGAATTAAAACTACAATGAGATACCACCTCACTCTGGTCAGAATGACCATCATTAACAAGTCTACAAATAATAAATGTTAAAGAGGGTGTGGAGAAAAGGGAACCCTCCTACACTGCTAGTAGAAATGTAAGTTGGTGTAGTCACTATGGAAAACAGTATGGAGACTAAAAACAGAATTACCATATGATCCAGCAGTCCCACCCCTGGGTATATATCTGGGCAAAACTTTCATTCAAAATGATATATGTACCCCTATGTCCATAGCAGCACCATTTACAATAGCCAAGACATGGAAAGAGCCTAAATGTCTATCAATAGAGGAATAGATAAAGAAGATGTGGTACATATATACAATGGAATAGTACTCAGCCATAAAAAAGAATGAAATAACGACATTTGCAGCAACACAGATGCAACTAGGGATTTTCCTATTAAGTAAAGAATTGGGTTGACCAAAAAGTTCATTCAAGTTTTTCCATAAAATATTACAGAAAATACAAACAAACTTTTTGGCCAACCCAATAAGCGGGAAAGAGAGGAACAAATACTATATGATAGAAAGAAATGGCAATCCATTCCAGTATTCTTGCCTGGAGAATCCCGCGGACAGAGGAGTCTGGCAGACTGTGGTTCATGGGGTCAAAGAGAGTCAGACACGACTGAAGCGACTAAGCACGCACACACCACTTATACGTGGAATCTAAAATATGGCACTGCTGCTGCTAAGTCGCTTCAGTCGTGTCCGACTCTGTGTGACCCCATAGACGGCAGCCCACCAGGCTCCCCCGTCCCTGGGATTCTCCAGGCAAGAACACTGGAGTGGGTTGCCATTGCCTTCTCCAATGCATGAAAGTGAAAAGTGAAAGGGAAGTCGCTCAGTCGTGTCCGACTCTTAGTGACCTCACAGACTGCAGCCCACCAGGCTCCTCTGTCCATGGGATTTTCCAGGCAAGAGTACTGGAGTGGGGTGTCATTGCCTTCTCCGAAAATATGGCACAAATGAACCTATCTACATACAGAAACAGACCCACAGATGTAGAGTTGTGGTTGGCAAGGGGGAGGGAGGTGGGGGCAGCATGGACTGGGAGTTTGGGGTTAGTAGATACAAACTATTACATGCAGAATGGATAAATCCTAAACATCCTACTGTATAGCACAGGGAACTATATTCAGTATCCTGGGAGAAACCATAATGGAAACTAATATAAAATGAACGTAAAATTGGCCTTAAATCAACTATCAGATCAGATCAGATCAGTCGCTCAGTCGTGTCCGACTCTTTGCGACCCCATGAATCGTAGCATGCCAGGCCTCCCTGTCCATCACCAACTCCCAGAGGTCACCCAGACTCATGTCCATCGAGTCAGTGATGCCATCCAGCCATCTCATCTTCTGTCGTCCCCTTCTCCTCCTGTCCCCAATCCCTCCCAATGTCAGAGTCTTTTCCAATGAGTCAACTCTTCGCATGAGGTGGCCAAAGTAGTGGAGTTTCAGATTTAGCATCATTCCTTCCAAAGAAATCCCAAGGCTAATCTTCAGAATGGACTGGTTGGATCTCCTTGCAGTCCAAGGGACTCTCAAGAGTCTTCTCCAACACCACAGTTCAAAAGCATCAATTCTTCGGCGCTCAGCCTTCTTCACAATCCAACTCTCACATCCATACATGACCACAGGAAAAACCATAGCCTTGACTATACTTGAATACAAAAAAAACCCTTAAAAAATGCGTACCAAATCTTCTCTCCTCCTCAACTATGAAAATGAAACAACTGTCACTTTCCTGTCGTTGTTCAACCCCTTTACCTATGTGTTCCACCTCATTCCCTCTGGCCTTTTGAAGGACTACACTCCTGTCATCCCCAGCAGCCTCCACATCAGCAGTTCTCAAAGTGTGATCTGCCAACCGCTGGCTACTGCTGAGACTCCAAACCTATTCTTTCCCCAGTCTTCCCCCACCCATCCATCCATTAAAAATAATCAAAAACCTACCAGCCATCCTTGGTTCCTCCCATTCCCCCCTCCTACTTCAAATCTCTCACAAACACTTGCCAATTCTTCCGTCATAACCTAGCATCCAAACCCTCCTCTCTACCTCCAATCTAACTCACCATTATCCCTCTGCTGAACTGGTGTAACAGTCCCCTAACAAGTTTCACTGCTTCTGCTGATAACTCTCACAATCCATTCTCTACACACCAGCCAGAGTGATGTCTCCAAAAACCTGTATCAGAACATGCCATTCCCTCAGTTGAATCAGCTGATAGCTGTTCATCGCTCACAGAAAAAGCCCATGAAGTGCTGCAAACTCTAGCTTCTGACTGTGTCCCCAGTCTCAGGGCACTTTATTACAGAGCAAGCCTATTTATCTGCCTTCCTTTCTTGGGAGCCTCTGCCCTTTCCACATTCTGGCTTTTGCACTTGTTTCCTTTGCTTGCAATGCTTGTCCACCAGCTCCTCAGCTGATTACCACATTCTCACTCTTTCAGTCTCAAAAATCTTACTCAGAGAGACCTTCCCTGAGAACTGTATGGTCGGCGGCTTCTTCAGCTTACTTTCTTATCACTTATTTCCTACATGACATTTACTACAACCCACCACTATCTTCATTATTTGTTTCCTCATTTGTCATCTGTTTCCCCAACTAGAGTGTGAGCTTCAGGAGTGCAGGGACTTTATTTCTTTTGGTCATTTCTGGATTTCCAGCACCTGGAACAATGCCTAGCAGAAAGCAGGTACTCAATCACCATGTATTAAGTAGACAGTGTGAATGAGTTTTTTAAAAACTTTTATGTGCAGGTCCTTTGGCTATATTCTTAAAATGCATTACAGTATCTCATGTAATGACCATAACAATCTAATGAGGCATGGTAACTATTATGTTACCATGATAAGGAAACTGAAGCTCAGGAGAGTTATTTGCTCAGTTACCTAACTACTACCAGCTTAATTGAACCTTCCCAGGTGGCACTAGTGGTAAAGAATCCACCTCCAATGCAGGAGACGCAAGAGATGCGGGTTCGATCTCTGGGCCAGGAAGATCCCCTGGAGCAGGAAATGGCAACCCACTCTAGTGGCTGTTCTTGCCTGGAAAATTCCATGAACAGAGAAGCCTGGCCAGCTACAGTCTATGGAGTCACAAACAGCTGGACACGACTGAGCACACACAGAGCTAGCACCAGCTGTATTAGTCAGCCTGGGCAGCCATAACAAAAGACCATAGACTGGGTGGCTTGACAGTCAACTTGAATTCATTTCCTCACAGTTCTGCGGGTCAGAAGTCCAAAGTCAAGGTTAGCTGATTTGGTTTCTGGTGAGGCTTCTCTTCTGGGCTGGGGGACAGCTGCCTTCTTATTACAGCCCCACACGGCCTTTCTCCAGGTCACTGCACATGGACAGAGAGATTGAGCTTTCTGGTGTCTCATCTTCCAAAGATGCTAATCCCATGAGATCAGAGCCCCATCTTTATGATCTCATTTAATCTTAATTACTTCCTTAGAGGCCCCATCTCCAAATAAAGCCATATTGGAGTTCAGGGCTCCCACATATAAACTTGGGTTGGGGGGAGTACAAACGTCCAGTCTGTAAAACTGATAGAGCCAGGATTCAAGCCCAGACTTGTCCAGTTCCCAGGCTGATATTCCTAATTGCTGAGTTATATTGCCATGTTGCTTCTGGGTCTTTAGCCCTGCCGTAACCTGAACTTCCTCATGCCTGGCTTCATACATTGCTGGGGATTAGATCACTTGTCTGGTTTTCTCATGGGGCACACCTGCCTTGGAGTTAGGAGCCAAAAATGAAAAGCCTGGCTTCACTTCTCACTACCTATGTGACCTGGAGCCAACGGCTTAACAACTCTGGATACGTCTTAGTTTTCCCATCAATGAAATATGGGCAATATCAAAAGATACTCTAGGAACTTCCTCCAGGTATGAGGAGGAAAACAGTCCTTACGGGAATCCACTGAAGGTCTTGGAGCAAACACACTGCATGATTCCAATGCCTGTTGTTATGAATATCTTCCTGAGTAACATTAACAGTTACATAGATGGGCATGAAAAAGCTGCTCCCAGCCCAGCATGGTGATACAGCCTGTGGGAAGGGACCTCTCATGGCTGTGACCAGTATTTTCCCCTTCCTCCTCACACTGAATCATCACTGTGCTTTTGTTTTGCTTGAATTAAGTATTTTGCTATTTGGCTTAGTTGCTTTCTAGGCTGGGAGGGACTGCCTCAAGGGGATCATTCCAGAAGGCAGCCTGTCTGGAAGTTCTCAGCAATGTAATTTATCTACTTGAAATCCAAGGGTAGGGTAAATAACAACAACGATAACAATGACAACCCAATAGTCAACACTTACACTGCATTAAATACTTTGGCCACTTGATGTAAAGAGCTGACTCACTGGAAAAGGCTCTGATACTGAGAAAGACTGAGGGCAGGAGGAGAAGGGGACAACAGAGGATGAGATGGTTGGATGGCATCACCGACTCAATGGACATGAATTTGAGCAAACTCTGGGAAATAGTGACGGACAGGGAAGCCCAGCGTGCTGCAGTCTAAGGGGGTCACAAAGAGTCAGACATGACTTAGAGACTGAACAACATACAGCATTAAGTATATACCAGGCACTGATCTAAGTACTACGTAGATATGAATTTATTTAATCTCTACAATATCTTCTGTAACCACACCTAGAAATAAGTGCTGGCATTAATGAGGCACTACAGTAATCAGCCCCACAGCTAGTAAACATCTGGGCTGGGATTTGAACCAAGGGACTCTGGCTCTACACTTCATGCACAAGGCCTCTCCTAGCATCTACTGTTCCTCCCTGCCTGGCCTGTAGTACCAGGAGGTGGGGCCATCCCCCAGCACAGGGGAAGCACAGGGCCCTGAGAGAGGGGAGTACGTCCGGGGAGCATCCACCTAGGATTGGAAGCAGAAGCCAAAAAATCTGGGTACAACTGCCAACTAGGAGGTTATGGTAGGTGGCTCCCTGAGGGCTCCCAGGCACCCTGTGCTTTCTACTCCTGTAGCACTAAGCAGCCTGCATCCCAACTCTGGGCTCATTATCAAGGCCAAGGATGATGTCTAGATGAGATCAGTGATCCCTCAGTAGCAGGGGGGACAGGGACCTGATCCATCACTGAACTACTGGTTTTTATATTTTTTAATTAATTGGCCATACCATACAGCATGCGAGATCTTCCCTGACCAGTGATGGAATACATGCGCCCTGCACTGGGAGTGCAGAGTTTTAGCCACTAGATCACCAGGGAAGTTCTATTTTTATTTTTTTTTATTTATATTTTGGCCATGCACCATGTGGGATCTTAGTTCCCTGACCAGGGATTGGTCAGGGTGCAGAGTCTTAACCACTGGACTAAACTGCCCATCACTAAACAAAACTGTGATCCTAGGGCTAAAAAAAACACACTTATGAAATGAGTAATGAAGTAGGCCCACAAATACCACCGCAAGCACTGGCACAATGGTTCTGAATCTTTTATTCCTTAGTGTACAGGCCCTGAAACGAGTTACTTGAGAATTTTGAGAATATTCTCGAGAATATTCTTGAGAATATTTTCAGGCCCCAAAACTGAGATTCTGATTCATTTGGTTCAGGTGGTTCTTAAAAACATTTTTACTGGAATATAATGGACAACCAGAAAAGTGTACATGAGTGAACAGCTTGCCAAATTTTCACAAACTGAATGTATCTATGCACCCTACACCGAGGTCAAGAAACCGAATATTAGTGGAACAGTTTTGGGGAGTTTTAAACATACAATCCTGATCATTCTCATGCAGATCTCCTGAATGCTGAGAAACACCGCAGGACTGCTTAGCACTAAAACTGTTAGAATGGAAAGAGCCCGCACATGCATCTTTGAGGATGACAGGGACAGGAGAAGGGAAGCACTGCTCGTTGGGGACAACAGATGGTGGCATGGCTCCTGGGGCCGTGAAATGGAGAAGGCCAACTAAGTCACCAACTGGCTTGCTGGATGTGAAAAGCAGAGCTCATAAGCCCCCAACACCTGATGAGGGGCCCTGATGACTCATGGGAGAGAAGTCCATGGATGCCAGGTCGAGGCCTTCAGTTTATCAGCCGCTAAAGCAAACACATGGACATCACCAGATGGTCAACACCAAAATCAGATTGATTATGTTCTTTGCAGCCAAAGATGGAGAAGCTCTATACAGTCAGCAAAAACAAGACCGGGAGCCGACTGTGGCTCAGATCATGAACTCCTTATTGCCAAATTCAGACTTAAATTGAAGAGTGTAGGGAAAAGCACTAGACCCATTCAGGTATGACCTAAATCAAATCCTTTATGATTATACAGTGGAAGTGAGAAATAGATTTAAGGGCCTAGATCTGATAGATAGAGTGCCTGATGAGCTATGGAATGAGGTTCGTGACATTGTACAGGAGACAGGGATCAAGACCATCCCCATGGAAAAGAAATGCAAAATGGCTGTCTGGTGAGGCCTTACAAATAGCTATGAAAAGAAGAGAAGCAAAAAGCAAAGGAGAAAAGGAAAGATATAAGTATCTGAATGACGAGTTCCAAAGAATAGCATGAAGAGATAAGAAAGCCTTCCTCAGAGATCAATACAAAGAAACAGAGAAAAACAACAGAATGGGAAAGACTAGAGATCTCTTCAAGAAAAGTACAGATACCAAGGGAACATTTCATGCAAAGATGGGTTCGATAAAGGACAGAAATGGTATGGACCTAACAGAAGCAAAAGATATTAAGAAGAGGTGGCAAGAATACACAGATCAGATCAGATCAGATCACTCAGTCGTGTCTGACTCTTTGCGACCCCATGAATTGCAGCACGCCAGGCCTCCCTGTCCATCACCAACTCCCAGAGTTCACTCAGACTCACATCCATTGAGTCAGTGATGCCATCCAGCCATCTCATCCTCTGCCATCCCCTTCTCCTCTTGCCCCCAATCCCTCCCAGCATCAGAGTCTTTTCCAATGAGTCAACTCTTTGCATGAGGTGGCCAAAGTACTGGAGCTTCAGCTTTAGCATCATTACTTCCAAAGAAATCCCAGGGCTGATCTCCTTCAGAATGGACTGGTTGGATCTCCTTGCAGTCTAAGGGACTCTCAAGAGTCTTCTCCAACACCACAGTTCAAAAGCATCAGAAGAACTGTACAAAAAAGATCTTCATGACCCAGATAATCATGATGGTGTGATCATTCACCTAGAGCCAGACATCCTGGAATGTTAAGTCAAGTGGGCCTTAGAAAGCATCACTATGAACAAAGCTAGTGGAGGTGATGGAATTCCAGTGGAGCTATTTCAAATCCTGAAAGATGATGCTGTGAAAGTGCT
Source organism: Tragelaphus eurycerus (assembly GCA_935064755.1). Classification (NCBI taxonomy): domain Eukaryota; kingdom Metazoa; phylum Chordata; class Mammalia; order Artiodactyla; family Bovidae; genus Tragelaphus; species Tragelaphus eurycerus. The sequence goes on from CAKXYN010000043.1 coordinate 19,091,925, forward strand.
GCACTCAATATGCCAGCAGATTTGGAAAACTCAGCAGTGGCCACAGGACTGGAAAAGGTCAGTTTTCATTCCAATCCCAAAGAAAGGAAATGCCAAAGAATACTCAAACTACCGCACAATTGCACTCAGCTCACACACTAGTAAATGAATGCTCAAAATTCTTCAAGCCAGGCTTCAGCAATATGTGAACCATGAACTTCCTGATGTTCAAGCTGGTTTTAGAAAAGGCAGAGGAACCAGAGATCAAATTGCCAACATCCGCTGGATCATGGAAAAAGCAAGAGAGTTCCAGAAAAACATCTATTTCTGCTTTATTGACTATGCCAAAGCCTTTGACTGTGTGGATCACCAGAAACTGTGGAAAATTCTGAAAGAGATGGGAATACCAGACCACCTGACCTGCCTCTTGATAAACCTATATGCAGGTCAGGAAGCAACAGTTAGAACTGGACATGGAACAACAGACTGGTTCCAAATAGAAAAAGGAGTTTGTCAAGGCTGTATATTGTCACCCTGTTTATTTAACTTATATGCAGAGTACATCATGAGAAACACTGGGCTGGAAGAAGCACAAGCTGGAATCAAGATTGCTGGGAGAAATATCAATAACCTCAGATACGCAGATGACATCACCCTTATGGCAGAAAGTGAAGAGGAACTAAAAAGCCTCTGGATGAAAGTGAAAGAGGAGAGTGAAAAAGTTGGCTTAAAGCTCAATACTCAGAAAACTAAGATCATGGCCTCTGGTCCCATCACTTCATGGAAAACAGATGGGGAAACAGTGGAAACAGTGTCAGACTTTATTTTTCTGGGCTCCAAAATCACTGCAGATGGTGACTGCAGCCATGAAATTAAAAGACGCCTGTTCCTTGGAAGGAAAGTTATGACCAACCTAGATAGCATATTCAAAAGCAGAGACATTACTTTACCAACAAAGGTTCATCTAGTCAAGGCTATGGTTTTTCCAGTGGTCATGTCTGGATGTGAGAGCTGGACTGTGAAGAAAGCTGAGTGCCAAAGAATCAATGCTTTTGAACTGTGGTGTTGGAGAAGACTCTTGAGAGTCCTTTGGACTGCAAGAAGATCCAACCAGTCCATTCTAAAGGAGATCAGCCCTGGGATTTCTTTGGAAGGAATGATGCTAAAGCTGAAGCTCCAGTATTTTGGCCACCTCATGCAAAGAGTTGACTCATTGGAAAAGGCTCTGATGCTGGGAGGGATTGGGGGCAGGAGGAGAAGGGGACGACAGAGGATGAGATGGCTGGATGGCATCACTGACTCGATGGACATGAGTTTGAGTGAACTCTGGGAGTTTGTGATGGACAGGGTGGCCTGGCATGCTGTGATTCATGGGGTCACAAAGAGTTGGACATGATTGAGCGACTGAACTGAACTGAACTGAACTGAAAGCAAACAAGCTTTCAGAGCAAAGACAGAGAGGCCCCATGGATGTGATCACTGAATCACCCATTCCCAAAACAATGGGTGTCCCTCCTCTATCTGAAGCAGACTGGGTGAGATCTTCAGAAATTCTTTTTCAATTTCAATCACAGTCTCTTTCTCACACACACCCAGCTCTTGGTTGGGTACCAAGAGTTGCTCTGGAATGTTCTTTCCCATGCTTTCAATTGAGGTCTTTCACTATGGGTTGGACTCATTAGCTGTCTTTTTCCTCCTATTTTTCCTTTCTTCAGAATTTTTTAATTCCTGATGTTCAGCTTAAAAGCTATGAGCCTGAACTTCTACAAAAATAAAGAAATTTGGTGATGGGAAAAGAAGAGAAGGCTTCATTCTGGTTATCTCTTGATCACCCATTCATGGATTCGTGGAGGTCTGATATCAGCCTGAGTATTCCAAGCTGTTGAGTTTTCCTCCAACATCTAACATCCTTCAAAGCCTCACCTTTAACAAGTATAGACTCAGATGGCAGAGAGGGAGAGAGGTCGTGCAGGGAAGGAAAATCATTTGGTATCAGGCCTTAAACAATTCCTCTAGTCTTCTATTGCTAAATCACTGACAATTTCCCTAACTTTAAATTTTTTTCAAGTGCTATATATTCAACAGAGGACTGGGCTGTTTTGTTTTGTTTCCTGGGTTTGGCTTCTAATTCTCCCAGAATTTCTTTTTTTTTCCTGTGGGAAAAGAGTTTGAAATATTTCCAAATAAGTTTGGAAAGGAGTTGTCTAGACTCTATAAAGATTCAAGATGAGTTCCTTTTCTGCATAACTCCTTGTCTCCAGCCGATCAGTAACCACAAGGACAACCTGCATCCTGGTTCCTAAGGAAAGCGGAAGTATAGCCCCTCCCAGAAAAGTCACTTCTCTTAGTCTACTATTCATTCATCCAATCACCCATTCATCCGCCCTTTTATTCAACAGATTGTCACTACTGAGTGTAGATTGTGTCAGGACTTTGCTAGGTGTAGATCACCAAGCGCAAGTTCCCTTCCCTGGCCTTTCCTTTTATTTCTGGAGGTGCAGTGGGGAGCACTCAGAAGAAGGGGATATAGATATCTCATATTATCTTCTTTCCCCTCCAGCTGCCTCCAGGCTTCCAGTCCCTGGTTAGAAAGCTGCATAATTGGGACTTCCATGATGGTCCAGTGGTTAAGAGTCCATCTTGCCACCGCAGGGGACACAGATCTGAGAACTAATATCCCACATGTCACAGAGCAACTGGGCCCAGTACTGCAACTAGGGGATTCCCAGGTGGTGCAGTGGTAAAGAACTTGCCTGCCCATGCAGGAGATGTGTGTTGGATCCCTGGGTCGGAAAGATCCCTTAAAGAAAATGCCAACCCACTCCAGTACTCTTGCCTGGAGAATCCCATGGACAGAGGAGCCTGGTGGTCTACAGTCCATGGGGTCGCAGAGAGTCAGACATAACTGAGCACTCAGGAAATGGAGGGACGGTTGCAACTAGAGAGCCTGTATGCCACAATGAAAGATCGCAAAGGCTGCAACTGAGATCTGACTTGGCTAAATAAGTAATAAATAAAAAGAAAACCTTAAAAAAGAAGAAGAAGAAGAAAGACGCATAATTAAGGTAAAAGCGATTCTCTCCCAACCTGAATCTCCTCTCGGTATTGCTGTTAGCCCCTGGCTTGCTTCAGGATGACTCTTAAGAGCTTAATAAGGGCCAAGGCCATCATTAAAGCTGGGCTTTGCAAGGCCAGCTGCCGTACTGCAGCTGTGGCCCTCAGCTCAGAGGGCATGGGGATGGCAGGGTCCCTTGACTGCCTGCCGGATGGCCAGCTCATGCTAGATGAGTGCTCTGGTCTGCTCTGCAGAATCAAAATTCAACTGTTCCACGCGGATTGCATTTGCTAATTTTCATTCTTTTGATGTCATTCCAAACTAGATGTTAGAGCTATTTGCATTAGTGGGGTGAAGATCATTCTGGAAAGCTGAAAAAGCAGCTTAGCCATTACCCTTGAAAATGTGTTAGCAGCAGTGTGACTGAGGGCAAAAACCTGATTCAGGCTGCATCCGTGCCTTTGACACTTTTCAAATTGATGTTTTTTCTCCTTCAAAAAAAAACCTGACTTCCAATTGGAGTTTAACATTTTTCCTTAATGCAGTTCAGGTGCACATACCTGGTTTTACAATAGATCCAGTATGTGAAAATGGATGTGTACCCATCAAATTAAGGGAAAAGAAGAGGTATTTTGAGATGGACGGATTCAATTTACAGAATGATTCTTTTCTTCACCAAAGGAATTTCCACTGAGTTCTCTGAAAAGGGTTAGCTTTCCTAGTGTATTAAACACTTTGTAAAAGTTTCATTTTAAAACATGGTTTAGACATCACACATCCTATGTAAAGAGAAGACTGCTCAAAACAGGTGGATGGCTCATGCTAATATTTTTAGAGCCATTACCCCATTTCAAATGGAATTCAAATGATTTGTCAACATCTGGTTGGTATTCAATGTCCTGTCTAGATGGTACTGAAGCAAAGCTTATACTTGCTTCAACACTTAGGTCAATAGTCACTCCTTTGTTGAGCCCTCTCAAACAATGCTCACCTGTTTTGCAGAGGTGAAATCTTCCGGGCACTTACGCAGCATCTGAACTGGCCACTGTGAAGGCTGCCCTAGAAATGGTCTAGGTTTTATCCATTTTGTAAGTTCAGATATGCACCAGGTCCTCAAGAACCCTGCCTCAAAAAGTAGTTGCAGTTGATGAAATGAAATGAGAAGCAGCCTTCGCTGTTCTGAAATAGTGTCTTTTGGTTAGAATTCCTCAGAACAAGATCTGATTTTGGTCACAGGGCTATGTCTCCTAGTGGCTTAGAGTTAGGTTGCCTTTGTGGACAAATCATCAAAATTATAATAGAAAATAAAAGACCACATATATAAGTCTAAGCCAGTCAGCATAATCTCTTGTGGCCAGAGGGATTGCTTCAGGAATGTGCAACGTAAAGCAGACCTGGGATGTTTGTTGGAATCGATGAGGAGACAAGCTCTCTCATCCACTGGATTTAATTCTCAGAAAATGTAAATTAGTAGCTTCTGAAGGCTGCCTTAGCAACCAGCACAGAAGAACTAATTGGTAGAGAAGCCCAAGCCCCGATGATATCATTTGAGCTCTGCAGTCCAACATCTCCTGAGCGACACCTGTTTCAGGACTTTTCAATTACGGGAGCAGGTAAATTCGCTTCTTTATTTAGATGTTTGCCTTGACGTCTTGTCATTTGCAAATAAACGCCTCCTGGGACTTCCCTGGAGGTCCAGTGGTCAAGACCTGGAGCTTCCACTGCACGGAGCACAGGTTCGACCCCCGGTCAGGGAACTAAGATCCCGCAAGCTGCAAGGCATGACCAAAACACAAAACAAACGAATGAACAAAACAAATGAAAAACTCCTGGCTCCCCATTTCCCAACTGGCCTTTATATCAATTACCAAGATCTCTGCTTTCTCAGTCCAAAGTATCCATTGGCTGATCTGCGTGCCAGTGCCCATAATCTAGTTCAGATTCTCATGGCCTCTAATTTACAAACTCTGAGATTTGTCTCTCAGCCTTCATTTTCTCCCTTCCTATCTAGCTTCCCAGAAACTGCCACTTAAACCTCATAAAGCACAGATATGATGAAGGCACTCAGTCGATTGCTCCGCAGCTTCCACTGACTCGCCACTGCCCTGAGTTAAAAAAACCTACAGACTTTACCCCTCCCCACCCCATGTGTCTCCTTTACTCTCACACAGAACACTTCACTTCTGACCCTTCTGGTCACCAAATGTGTGGAGGAGCTTTCCCCACACAGAGGAATTTTCCACAACACGAGCTGGGTGTCCTACAACGTCCTTCAGTTCGGATACTGCTGCTGCTGCTAAGTCGCTTCAGTCGTGTGCGACTCTGTGTGACCCCATAGACCGCAGCCCACCAGGCTCCCCTGTCCCCCGTCCCAGGGATTCTCCAGGCAAGAACACTGGAGTGGGTTGCAACTTCCTTCTCCAATGCATGAAAGTGAAAAGTGAAGGGGAAGTTGCTCAGTCGTGCCTGACTCTTAGCGACCTCATGGACTGCAGCCTACCAGGCTCCTCTGTCCATGGGATTTTCCAGGCAAGAGTACTGGAGTGGGGTGCCATTGCCTTCTCCAAGTTCGGATGCCACCTACTTGGAAATAGTGCCTGGTTCCACAGAGTAAGGTCTCCTTCCCACAAGACTGCTCTCCCATTCAGATGTCAGCTGGAAGCAGGAGTTCCTCAGGTTACCCACAACTTCTGTCCAATTTACCTATAAATGGGAGGGTCCCATGGCCCTCTCCTTGGGTTCAATTAATTTGTTGGAATGGCTCACAGAACTCAGGAGTACACTTACTTACGTTTATGGTTGCCACTGTTTAGTCAATAAGTCCTGTCTGACTCTTTTGTGACCCCATGAACTGTAGCCCACCAGGCTCCTCTGTCCATGGGATTCTCCAGGCAAAGATACTGGAGCAGGTTGCCATTTCCTTCTCCAGAAGCTCTTCCTGACCCAAGGACCAAACCTGCGTCTCCTGCATTGCAGGTGAATTCTTTACCATCTGAGACACCAGGGAAGCCCTTCTGAATGCTTACAGTCCTTTATCTCTTCACAGCTCAGGACTTTAACCGATCAACTCCTCTTATCTTTCTATATTTTGTTACAGCTATTTGTGGATATGTTCTATCTGGGGCTTCCCTAGTGGCTCTGAAGGCAAAGAATCTGTCTGCAATGCAGGTGACCTGGGTTCGACCCCTGGGTCAGGAAGATCCCCCTGGAGAAGGGAATGGCTACCAACTCCAGTATTCTTGCCTGGAATATTCCACGGACAGAGGAGCTTGGTGGGCTACAGTCCACAGAGTCACAAAGAGTTGGACATGAATGAGTGACTAATGCTTTTCTATCTAGTCTGCTCTCTAGAGTTCTTCCCCAATATAGTAGATCGTTACTAGGGGTGAATTAGCGCCTCATCACTAGTGGGTTCAGATAGGGTCTGTTTTTGGTTCTCTTATTGGTGGATCCCGGAGAAGGCAATGGCACCCCACTCCAGTACTCCTGCCTGGAAAATCCCATGGATGGAGGAGCCTGGTAGGCTGTAGACCATGGGGTCGCTAAGAGTCAGACACAACTGAGTGACTTCACTTTCACTTTTCACTTTCATGCATTGGAGAAGGAAATGGCAACCCACTCCAGTATTCTTGCCTGGAGAATCCCAGGGATGGGGGAGCCTGGTGGGCTTCTCCGTCTATGGGGTCGCACAGAGTCGGATACGACTGAAGTGACTTAGCAGCAGTAGCAGCATTGGTGGATCCCATCCCCCGGCCCCATAGCAATAATCCATACATTTACTGAATTGGTATAAAGGAAGGAATGAGAAAGGTTGCTTAATAGATTCTTAGGAAACTTGCTTTTGAATAAGTATAAAAAGTAATTTCTAAACAACTTGCTGCTGCTGCTAAGTTGCTTCAGTCGTGTCCAACTCTGTGTGACCCCATAGACGGCAGCCCATCAGGCTTCCCCACTACCCATATATAAACAGATACTAGAGGAGCACACAGGCTTGCTTGGAAATTGTCTTTCTTAAGTCCTAAATCTCACACTTCCCCCTCCTCCATTTTTGCACTACTAATTTTCCAACACAAAAGTAAAATTCAGGTAAAGTTTTGACAAAACGTTGAAAATTCTAAACTATCGTTGTGTGTGTGTGTGCGCGTGCATGTGCTCAGCTGTGTTCAACTCTTTGCCACCCCATGGATTGTAGCCCCCCAGGATCCTCTGTCCATGGGATTCTCCAGGCAAGAACACTGGAGTGGGTTGCCATGTCCTCCCCCAGGGCATCTTCCCCACCCAGGAATTGTAAACTATCTGCATGATGACGCTCAAAGACCACATAAAACTGAAAAAGTATCTTATGACCAGACATTCACTCTGAATCATGTTAATAGAAGCCATAACATGCATTTATGTCGTGTGTCACGTTTCACAAAATACTTCTACAGACTTTACTTCCTTCTTGGTTTACAACCCTGTGAGATGAGTAGGGCAAGACCCATCAGCCCTGTTTACCAGCAAGGAAGAGGTAAGGTCTAAGAGAGGCTAAGCAACTAGCAAGTCTCTATAACCAAGTAGATGACAGAACTAGGACTAAAACCCAAGGTTTCTGACAGTCAGCCCCAGTCCTTCCAATTATCCTGTGCTACTTACCTTAGGCTAATAGATAACATCATCCCTTGCCAGTGACTGATTTAGTAAAGGACTTATGACCATTGAATTCCCACCACTGTGATATGAAGAGAGGTCTGGTGAGCAATATCACTGTCCTGCTTCTAAGAGAGAGAGATACAAGAAGAGAAGTTCTTCTTTTTCTTTCCTCCTGGATGTAATTGTTTATGGTAACTGCAGAGCTTCAGTGCCCCTCACCTGAAACCACCCTTTTCTTCCATTTCTTGACATGTGCGGTCCTCAACTTCCTTGTTGTCATTTAAACCGGCATAAGTCAGGGGTTTCCATTACTAATACGTGAAGTCGTCCTAACCAAAACAATGTGGGCAACTTAATAATATATGGATTTGGGGTAAAGAGTCCTGTGGTTGAATCCCCACTCCAACCGTTCAAATTGGGAATTTTACTCAACTATTTAGAGCCATGGATTCTTATCAGTAAAAACAGGGATATGTGTACCTCCTGCTCAGGGCTATTCAGTCCAATGCAGTAAGTAGTGGGAAGTATCTGATACCTGGTAGATAATAAATAGCCATTATTGTAAAGATGAACTTTATACCAATGCTATAAATACTTTTACCAAGAAAAAAACTTTTAAAACTATAAATTTATACAAAACAATTCTATTGGCTCACTCACGCTCCCTACTGTAGTCAAGCATGTCTTAGAGTAAATACAAAGGGTGATTCCTAACAAGCTCAGATCAAGAATACTCAACCTTTGAATGAACTTCAATTCCCCAAAGCTTTGGGACTATGGAGCAGGGGATGAAAGTGTTGATAATAAAATTACAACTGGAGCTGAGGTTGGAAGGCTGCTACCAGGACTGGAATTTGCCTTGAAGTCAGCAATCAACCTTTCAAAGAGTAGTCTAACAAATCAAAGACTTGTCATTTATTTGCTTTTAATTTTCCTGCAGAAAGGGTTTTAAGGATTTAATAGTTCAATTTTATTGCATTGTTAAAAAAAAAATAGAGGAAAAAAAAAGAGACAGACATTGCCATCTCTTGTCCTAAAAGAGAAGATAGTCTGGATAACCTCACTTTACCAAGATGTTGTTTAAACAACCACAAGATCATAATCGTTAAGTGCAGGACTGGGCATTCTGGACCTTCCTGGTTTGAAGCCAACCACATTCTTCATTTCAACATTAAAACAAAAAAAATATGTCACCTTGGGATGTTGTCACATTACTAAGAGAAGCTAATTTTTTGTTTTTATTTTGCTTTGTCTTTTTTTTTTTTTGCCAGAATTACAAAGAATAATATGTAATACAGGTCAACTTTCAAATGGAGTTTCCCTGGTAGTTCAGATGGTAAAGAATCTGCCTGCAATGAGGGAGACCTGGGTTCGATCCCTGGATTGGGAAGATGCCCTGGAGAAGGGAGTGGCAACCCACTCCAGTATTCTTGTCTGGAGAATCCATGAACAGAGGAGCTTAGTGTGCTATAGTCCACGAGGTCTCAAAGAGTCAGACACAACTGAGCGACAAACACACACAACTTTCAAATCTGTTTCTTGTGATTTACTATGTGATTAGGTCCAAGATCTTAATATTGTTGATTGCAGCAATTGGGAAACGCTGTACCTTTCTTAAAATTTTTATAAAAGAGAATAACGAGCAAAAGATGAGTGTCAAAATCCAACTGGAGGATGGCAAAGTTTTAAAGGAGGAGCTAATTTCTATTGAGAGCGTTATCCCCAAACTACTCTGTTCCCTATCACCCCCATGTTTGATGGAGTAAACCCACTGCATACGTGTCAAGTGGCTGCACGCAGTTGTCCAAACAGGGCCTCAGTCAGCCTTGAGTAAAAAAGAAAGAAAGCATCCGTGTGCCCTGGGAAAAGCCAGAGGATGCACACTTGGGACCTCGAAGACAGCAAGAGGTGGTGGGTGGAACAGCTCTGAGCCTTTCTTACCAGTTCTGGCCTATGTCTTGATTTTTCCGGGACGTGAACAGCTGCTTACAGATTCCACAAGACCTAGGGGCTCAGTGCTCTCCCCACTAATTTTAGTCTGCTGGAAACCCGGGTAAAGTCACTCCTCCTTGAAGGGAGTCCAGCTGCCAGTGTCAATACCGGAGTCTCCTCCCAGTGTGACCTTCACTGCTTCGTCAGGGAGACGGGTTCCCCGAGCTGTCACCCCAAACCCGCCCTTCCTCCAAGAGCACCCGCTGCAGTCCCAGCTCTGATATCCACCTGCCTTCATGCAGGTAAGTCCAACACCACCCCCGCGCCTATTCGAGGACTTTCCCGATATCAGGTGGAAAGCCAGTTGGCTTTCCATGGCATGCCGCAGGCTTTGAAGGGAAAAGAACACGAATGGCCATGCTTGTGGTTTCCCTAATCTGTGTACCAAAGGCAGCAGGAGCCAGGTGACCCTGTGTTTGAAATAAAGCAGATTACTGGTCTCAAAGAGCAGGAAGCAAATGGCTTCTGTAGATACAATCCCTCCTCTGTTAAGGGCTGGCCACCCTAACTTGGCTTTCACAATGTGAGAAACCACCGCCATGCCCAGAGATGGCTATGGGGCGCTGGTCCTGCTGAGCTGGTCTGCTCTTCAGCAAGTCTCTTCTCTACCGAGGGGACGGAAAACTAGGGCCCTCGGACTGTGTCTGCACAGTGACCAAAGAAATCTGCTGAAAACTAAAAACAAGTCTCAAATTTAGCTCACTGGTGTCTGTTCTCGAGGTCACATTGGCTGATGATGTCAGCCCAAACAGCCAGTCTTCCCTGTTCAAAAAGGATCCCCATTGCCTACAAAAGGCCATCTATTTTGGGCTTTGCTACAACAGTGTTTGGGGCTGGATGTGCAAGGGCTTCAAAATAAACCAACACACGATACCTTCCTCAGTTAGCTTTTACACACCAGGAGCTATCCAAAGAGCTGTTATTGTAAATAAGAAGTCATAGCTAATGAGTAGAAAGAATCAGGCACCACATATGTTAAGAAGTATTTTGATGCACCTCCTAAATTAATCCTCACTATAACCCTGGCAGGAGGGTATTGTCACCACCCTATTTTGCAAACGAGGAAACTACGCTCTCCCAGGGTTCTGGTTATTCTGTCTTTATTTGTGTATGCTCAATCATGTCCAACTCTTTGCAACCCCATGGACGGTAGCCCTCCCAGTTCCTCTGTCCATCAGATTTCCCAGCCACCAAGACTGGAGTGGGTTGCCATTTCCTACTCCAGGGGATCTTCTCGACCCAGGGATCGAACCTGTATCACCTGCTTCTCCTGTGTGGCAGGCAAATTCCCTACTATTGTGCCACCTGGGGTTTTCCGTCAGTCTCCCAGCAATTCTCCACCCTTCGGCACCCTGCCCTGAACCCAGGAGGTTAAGCCTTGCAGACAGCACGGTCAGTTCCCTTGTGAGCTGACTTTGGCAGCCCCAGAGATCAGGGTGGGAAGAGAGGAGGTCAGGGTGTTCCTCTCCCGCTCATTCCCTTCCTCCTGGAAATCAGATTCCCGCAGTGCCTGCAGCCGCCGTCCCATTAACACAGGGCTCCTGGGCACACACATGCAACTAGGTTCTGCTGTGGTCTTCTCCCCCTTGGTCCCAACAACAGCCACGGCTTCCCCTGCTGCTGGACCCTGGGTGCTCTCTGTGCTGGCTTGTCCCCTCCACCCTGTTCTCACTGCCATAAGTGGGCACTCCCATAAAATTTCTTCATCTGAACCAGGCAAGGGGAAGGTGGGTCTCTGTCAAGACCGCAAGTTATATAGCCAACCAAAGACATGCAAGCCAGAGATTCAGCAGGGGCTGCTGCTGTTAAGTCACGTCAGTCGTGTCCGACTCTGTGCGACCCCATAGAGCAACAGGGGCGGGGGAGAGGAGAGGTAAACTGAAAATGAAACAAATAAAATTATCAGAGCCACGAGACAGTTGTAGAAAGTGTCCTGGGAAATCAAAGGCCAATTTAAAAAAATGCTTTGTAGAGGATGTGACATAGTATTAGGCCTTTTAAAATGTACAGAGGTGGATTTAGAAAGTGAACTAGTGGTTACCCAAAGGAGAAAGGGAGGGAGGAGGGACAAATTAGGGGTATGGAATTAACAGATACAAACTACTGTACATAAAACAGATAAGCAATGAGGATTTACTGGGTAGCCCAGGGGTTACACCCATTATCTTGTTTAATCTATAGTGGAGTATAATCTGTAAAAATTCTGAATCACTAAGCTGTACACCTAAAATGAACACAATATTGTAAACCAGCTACATTCCAATTTAAAAAAAAAAAATTAGAATTGAGACAAGTGGATATGAAGGAAAGAGTTTCAAATATAAGTAAAGGTGATGATGCAAAAAAAGCACAAACCACGTATCAAGAACAGAAGTGGTTTGCTCTTAGAAGTGGGGTAAGCTTATGGGTGGTTTTTCTCAAACCACATCCTACAGAACCCCACTGTTCTATGACATGTTACTACCATATTGAAGAAAAGTCTACGGTCAAATAAGATGGGGTAAAGAGAAAAATGAGCTTAAGCAGACTTCTTCACTCAGGACTTCTCAGAGCATTTGAAATGCTAATATGTGTAATTGGACTACTTTTCCCCCCATGTCTATTAACATCTTCCAGAAGGTGGGAGGAAATAAGAGTTTGAGAAGCAGACTCCGCAGTCTTGAGGGCATCAGTGTGATTCAGAACACAACCCCAAGGTTCCGCAGACAGTCAGTGGGACAGTCCCAAGTCTTAGACAGATGAGGCCTAAGAAGACCAACATGGAGCTGTAGCATGAGTACTGAAATGTAACCAGCACACCAGCAGAAATTGAATTTGTTATCTTAAGTGACCCAAAAGGAAAGAACAGTGAATGGGCATCAAACAGAAATTCGGATTTACATCCTGGAAAATATTAGAGCCCCAGAGGTTAAAATTTCACATACAGTATGCCTTACTCCCAATGGCTGCGATGGCAAACTAAATTATTTCAGACATTATGTTTTAAGCCAATCAGAATTTTACTTATTCATTCATTCAATCATTTTATTAAGTAAAAATTCATTGAGGCTTTATCCTGAGCCAGGCTCTCTTAGAAGACAGGAAAACCATAGGGTCTAGAAGAACAAGACAGTGGTCCCACTCGTGAGACGCTCTGGGCCGCTTGAGGCTGAACATGTAAATATACAGTTACAATGTAAGATATAATTTCAATACAATTCTCTGAAGACACAGAGTATGAACTTACAATTCTAGCAATGAAGGGTTTAGAAGCCTTCAGAGAAGAGTTGATATTTGAGCTTAAAAGATGAGTAGAACTTGCCAGGAAAGAGGAGAAACCTCATGAAAAGACACTGAATTTGAATATCCAGTCCCCACACTTAACCGCATAAAAGATTACTCCTTACAGAAAAAGAAAGAATCCAATATTCATGGATAAATACAAATGTGAGTTGAAATACAAACATGAGTTGAGAACAAAAGGATTTTCCAAAAAGGCCCTTTAAAGCTATTGAGATTTGAAAGAAATTTTAATAAGATTCCCATTGAAAAGAGAATATCAAAAAGCTGTTTAAGTCTATTTCAAGGCTGCTTCTCCTTGAGTTAAAGGAAGAAAAAACACTTTTCTCTTTTGTTCTTGCTCATGAGATCCAGTATACAAGTTAGAGTACATCAGAGAAGCCTAGTGCCGGCCTCCAGAGACTTTCTGAATTTCACCAGAGAAAATGAGAAACACACAGTTATTTCAAAATGTTTCTAATTTTTCAGTTTCAAATAGTGCCCACATTATACAGGAAATGGCTAGCGCCAAAGCCTGTTTTTCTTCCTAATAATTTTAGATGGCTATATTCTTTTAAGTAGGATTAGAGTAAAGCTTTCCTTTGCTGTGCAGCTTTTTTTTTCTTTTCTTTTTAGGCTACCATATGTACCAGTGTGACAATTTAGCTCCACAACTACTTTGTATTTTAAGGCTTTATATATTATGCTTTCACATATTTATATTCATAGTATACTGATCACTTATATTTCCAAATATTAATACTTAAAATGAGTAATTGACTCAATGGACATGAGTGTGAGCAAACTCTGGGAGACAGTGAAGGACAGGGAAGCCTGGTGTGCTGCAGTCCACGGGGCTGCAAAGAGTCAGACAAGACTTAGTGACTGAACAATAACGACAACAATCAATGCTTTTAAACAGAAACAGGACTGGTTTTTTTTTTTTTAGTTTTAAGGGCTATACAAGTACGCTTACTTTATTAAGTGCTGTAAAGATTATTTTTATTGGTTCTTTTTGTTATCATTTTTTTAAATTATGGGAACTAGTTGTGGTTTTATTTTTTATCATAAAGATTTTAAATCCAATCTTCATGAGAGAAAAATCTGGCTTTGCCCTTAAAACACTGACAGATTTATAGACCTAACAATATTCGTGTTGAAGATGCTGGTTGAATAAATGAACTGATGGTGCCATATGGGAAGACTGGAAGGGGAGACAAAAAGACTACAACCCTGGCTCCCATCTGAACCTGTAACTCTTCCCAAATTCAGTACTGTTAGCCTTCTGTATCATGGGTTCCAAAAATTCAACTAACCATGGATCCAAAAATTTTGAAAAAAATCCATAAAGTTCCAGGAAGCAAAACTTGAATTTGCCATATATCAGCAACTTTGTATATAGCATTGGCAATGGCACCCCACTCCAGTACTCTTGCCTGGAAAATCCCATGGACGGAGGAGCCTGGTAGGCTGCAGTCCATGGGGTCGCTGAGGGTCGGACATGACTGAACGACTTCACTTTCACTTTTCACTTTCATGCATTGGAGAAGGAAATGGCAACCCATTCCAGTGTTCTTGCCTGGAGAATCCCAGGGACAGGGAAGCCTGGTGGACTGCCATCTATGGGGTCACATAGAGTCGGACATTACTGAAGTGACTTAGCATAGCATAGCATAGCATAGCATAGCATTTTGCTTGGAAAATCCTATGGACGGAGGATCCTGGTAGGCTCCAGTCCATGGGATCGCTAAGAGTCGGACACGACTGAGCGACTTCACTTTCACTTTTCACTTTCATGCATTGGAGAAGGAAATGGCAACCCACTCCAGTATTCTTGCCTGGAGAATCCCAGGGACGGGGGAGCCTGGTGAGCTTCTGTCTATGGGGTCGCACAGAGTCGGACACGACTGAAGCGACTTAGCAGCAGCAGCATAGCATAGCATAGCATAGCATGGCATAGGTATTATAAGTGACCTGGGCTTCCCTGGTGGTTCAGTAGGTAAAGAATCCACCTGCAATGCAAGAGATGCAGGAGATGCAGTTTCCATCCCTGGGTCGGGAAGATCCTGGCTGCAGTTCACAGGGTCACAAAGAGTCAGATGACTGAAGCAACTGAGCACACACGCTCAGAGATGATTTAAAGTACTGGCAGATTTCATAGGTTATATGGAAGGAATGATGCTAAAGCTGAAACTCCAGTACTTTGGCCACCTCATGCAAAGAGTTGACTCATTGGAAAAGACTCTGATGCTGGGAGGGATTGGGGGCAGGAGGAGAAGGGGACGACAGAGGATGAGATGGCTGGATGGCATCACCGACTCGATGGTTGTGAGTCTGAGTGAACTCCAGGAGTTGGTGATGGACAGGGACGCCTGGCGTGCTGCGATTCATGGGGTTGCAAAGAGTCGGACATGGCTGAGTGACTGAACTGAACTGAACTGAAGAGGAATGATATATTAGGAGTTTGGTATTCACAAATACACATTACTATATATAAAGTGGGGCTTCCCTGGCGGCTCAGATGTTAAAGAATCCACCTGCAGTGCTGGAGACCAGGGTTCAATCCCCGGGTAGGGGAGATCCCCTGGAGAAGGGAATGGCAACCCATTTCAGTATTCTTGCCTGGAAAATCCCATGGACGGATGAGCCTGGTGGGCTACAGTCCATGGAGTCGTGAAGAGTCAGTCACGCCTGAGCGACTAACACACACACACACATAAAATAGTTAACAGCAAGGCCCTACTGCACAGGTAACTATGCTCAGTATCTTGTAATAATTTTTAATGAAAAGGAATCTGAAAAAGAATATATATGTGTGGATAATTGAATCACTTTACTGTACACCTGAAACTAACACAACACTGTAAACTAATTATACTTCATTTAAAAAAAAAAAACAAAAACTCAGCACTGAAACCGAGTCCAGAGTTGGTGTCGGGTCTCTCCCCTCCCCGCCACCCTAGGTTTCCAATTATCTTTTGGTCCCATCTTGTCTCCTGCATGGAGGCCATTTAACAGGTCATTACTAAGTGACTGCAAGCCTGGAACAAAAGCAAGACAGAATCAAAGGATGTTTTCAGTTGGAGTGATGGCAGTCACTCATCAACTTCCTTATTGTAAGGATGAGAAAATGCCAGTCTGGGAAGCAGTACAAAACGGCAGAAACTGCTGACAGAGTGCAACAGATGGGGCACAAGTCACAACTGTGTTACTTAATGGTACACACTGGTATCCCGTTTAACCCCTCTGAATCTCAGTCTCCTTGCCTGCAGAAGTGGAGATAACCACAGTTCCTCTTTTTTGGTTTTCTTGAATTAACATGTATGAAGTTCACTACAAAGTATGCACTCAGTAAACATAGCGACAATTAGCACAATCTGGAGAAGGCAATGACCCTCCACTCCAGTACTCTTGCCTGGAAAATCCCAGGGATGGAGGAGCCTGGTAGGCTGCAGTCCATGGGGTCGCTGAGGGTCGGACATGACTGAGCGACTTCACTTTCACTTTTCACTTTCATGCATTGGAGAAGGAAATGGCAACCCATTCCAGTGTTCTTGCCTGGAGAATCCCAGGGACAGGGGAGCCTGGTGGGCTGCCGTCTATGGGGTCCAACAGAGTCGGACACGACTGAAGCGACTTAGCAGCAGCAGGCCTAGTTCTGCCCTCTTCACTCTCCCACTGTTTGCCTTGTTTACGCAGTAGAGGAACCCAATGCCATGCTTGCTGACATTCTGCTCAGGGCTTCATCCTCTGAGCTTTGGTACAAATTCTACCACCTCTTGGGAGACTTCAGCACCTGCCAGCATGGGAATTAATCATTCCCTCTTCCATGCTCTGTAGCTGTAGTCTGATCCAGCCTACATCTCACTTTCTCCTGTGTTTGATTTTGTTTTGGTTATATCCAAAGCATCAGTTCCTTGAGATGAGGGATATTTGCGTTCTCCCTCCCTACCTCTATTCCCAGGTGGCTCAGTGGTAAAGGATCTGCCTGGCAGTGCAGGAGATGCAAGAGATGCAGGTTCGATCCTTAGGTTGGGAAGATGCCCTGGAGAAGGAAATGGCAACCCACTCCAGTATTCTTGCCTGAGAAATCCCCTGGACAGAGGAGCCTAGAGGGCTAACAGTCCATGGGGTCACAAAAGAGCTGGACACCACTTAGCAACTCAACAGCAACTCTCTTATCACAGCACCCATACAGTCACCTTATACTATACAGACTGGGCATTCGCTAAATGTGTGGGCCTTGTCCTGAATGCATTTTTAGCAACTCAGCTGCCATACTCATGAAAAGTATTTGAGAATTATGATTATGGAGTTGATCTGAGTTCTTAAACAATGTGGGTTTTGGATTTTCTGATGGTATTCTTTTTTCAGATGGGCAGTGGGGCAAATATAAAAACAAATATCTAGGTTCATACCTGCTACACAGGGCATTTCTCTTTGAATCAAAGTCCTCTGCAGATCTGCTGTTGCTGCTGTCCATGTGGCAATCACAGTGACAACCTTAGAGCCTGGTGGCATCCTCCCGTTTCACTACTGACAGCTCCTAGAAACAAGAGAAGGGAGTGGAGCTTGTTCAAACGTGGTGAGTCCTGTCTGGGTAGGGGCAGGAGGCCTGAGGCTGGTTCTGGGAGAGGACACAGGAGAGGGAGGTGCTCTCGGGTCCTTCTGTGCCTCAGTTTCCCTCTCGGAATGATGGGAATAAAATTACCCTGTTCTCTAAGATGTCACCTCCCCAAACTGGTGACAATGGAATTTCAAAAACTGCCAGGACAGGGATTTCCTGGTGGTCCAGTAGCTAAGACTCCACACTCCCAGTGAAGGAGGCCTGGGTTCGATCCCTGGTCAGGGAACTAGATCCCACATGTCATAAATAAGAGCTCACATGTCTCAACTATGGTCCATCATGACACAACGAAGAGCAAAGTTACTGTGTGCTGCGACTGAAACCCGGCACAGCCAAATATCTATCTATGTCTATATACACATACATACATATATATATTTTTTAACTGTTAAAGCAAATGAGCAGTGAATATCAAATTCAACTGAGGTGGTCCTAAAGTACAGCACTCCAAGGCAGAGTGAAGGCATCATCTTTGTGCATAACAGATACAACAAGAGCTAATGTTCATTAAGGGTTTACTATGTGTCAGGCCATGTGCTAATTATTTCCTGTGTTTTAATTGATTCAATCCTTCAAACAATAGTATGAGGTAGTCACCATTTTACAGAAGAGGAAACTGAGGTGCAGAAAAGTTAAGCCAAAAGCTACACAACTAGTAAGTGGCAGGGCCTGAACTAGTACTCATATAGTTGAATATTACTTGCATGCTCTTAATCACATTCCTGGATTGCCTTCCTGTGGCCATCTCTTTAAAAAATTTTTTTTTCTATTAAAAAAAATTTTTTTAATTTATTTTTAATTGAAGGATAATTACAATGTTGCGTTGGTTTCTGCCATACATCAACATGGATCAGCCACAGGTATACATATGTCCACTCCGTCTTGAGCCTCCCTCCCACCTCCCGCCCCATCCTGCCCCTCTGGGTATCACAGAGCAAACCCAGTTTAAGTTCCCCGGAACTGCTCACAGGGCCTTGCATTAATAGGTGCTTTGTAAGTCTCTTCCTTCTTTTTCTCCTAATTTCTTCCCTGGTTTTACTACTAAGTGAGGTTTTGACTGTTAATGGTGTTTCTCTAGTTGGGAGCTATAGACCCTTGGAGACCCATAATTTAATTTTTTTCATAGTTATGATTTTAAAAAATGAACATAAACACATTCTGGGTCACTGAGATAACCGCCTGATACCAAGGATTGCCTTGTGATCTCAGTGCCTCTGTGAGCTCTGCCTTGACACCAGCAGTCACCACCCTTCTCATTGCACTAAGAAAGGGAGAGCACAAAGGTAATCTTGACTGATACATGCAACTCAAGTGAAAGTCAACGATTACAATAACATAGGGTGTGAGCAGAGGAGATGTAGCTGGAAGGGAGGAAAGAGGTGAGAAAACTGAGTCGATACAGGGCACTGGCCACACCATCAGACTGGGAGAGCCACGCAGAACCCAAATGTACTCACTTCTGGGCCAGAGATACATGAGGCCTGCAGCAGCTGAGTGCAGGTATGCTAAGTCACGTCCATCTGTCCCGCTCTTTGCCACCCTATGGACTGCAGCCCACCAGTCTCCTCTGTCTAGGGGATTTTCCAGGCAAGAATCCTGGAGTGGGTTGCCACACCATCCTCCAGCAGATCTTCCTGACCCAGGGATCCAATCCAGAGTCTCTTATGCCTCCTGAGTTGGCAGGTGAATTCTACTGAGTAAACATCAGTAATTTAAATTTTATAGTTCTGGGAGAAGGACTTTATATTTGATTTACAAATTTATTTTTGCTTTATTCCTGGCTTGTTCAAAAGGTATAACACAAGTTTATATCTGGTTTTATATTTATAGCTAGCAATGCAACATTTTGAAAGAAAACAATTTAAGCCAAGCCTGGGGAGGCTGAAGAAACTTTGCCTTTAACACAGTGCCCTCACATTTGACAATCACCAACAGTGAAACACATCGATGACAAATGCGAACACCCTGGGTCTGTCATTAACACACTGGTGTGAAATAGCCTGTGGGACCCCCCTCTTTTTGATAGCAGGCTTTGGTGGGAGAAATTCTTTCTCTGGTGGCTCAGACGGTAAAGAATCCGCCTGCAATGCAGGAGACACAGAAGATGAGGGTTCGATCCCTGGGTCAGGAAGATCCCCTGGAGGAGGGCATGGCAACCCACTCCAGTATTCTTGCTTGGAGAATCCCATGGACAGAGATGCCTGGGGGGCTACAGTCCATGGGGTCGCAGAGTCGGACACTGACTGAGGAATGACTGAGGAACTAACACACGGGCGAGAGAAAGGAAAGGCAGGCTAAATGGCTTCATAGAAGAAAAAAACGTGACCTTAGTGCATTGGGGCAAGTCATTCAACTGAGAAAAGCCTCCTCTTGGGCCTTACCTGTCAGAGGGGTAATCAGTACCTTCTCCAGCTGAACTGTAGGTCCCTTGCAGTGACTCAGGGAAGCTGACCCACTGGGCGAGGAGGTGGCTCCACCCGCTGGCGCCCCGATAAAGAGCCGAGGCCGGTGGGCTCCCCAACCAGCTGGTCCCTCGAAGCTGCCTCGACCCAGCCGCGCTCCGGGCCCCGCGCCCCGCTCTGGGTGCGGCGGGAGGGGATGCAGAGCCTGGGCGGTCATGCCACCGGGAGGCAGGTTTCCGCCCCTGGGGGTCCCCAGAGGCTGGGTGAAGCGGGAAGGAGCTCAGGCATCACCTAAAGACTGAAAACTCTCAAAAGTGCATGTGGGGTGAGGAGCGCACAGGGTTTGCCTCCAACTTTGCAAACTCGCGGAGAGGTTCCGCACCAGATGTGGCCCAGAGCCCCGGCGCTAGGCTGTCGACTTTGGGGCGGGGTGGTTTTTCGCAGCAGGAGGCGGCCGGCCGGCAGTAAAGGCCCTGGGCTCGTTCCGGCCGGGGGCTCCCCGGGAGCCAGCGCGGGCTGGCGCGGCGAGGCCGGGACAGGCGAGCGCCGGGGGCCACCTGCGCAGAGCCGTGCGCCGCGGTCCTGCAGCCCGGAGCCAGGCTCAGGCCGCGGGGGCGACAGAGGCGGGGCCGCGGGTGGGGGGCGAGCCGCGGGCGGCGGGGGCGCGGCGTCCCCGAGGCCGGAGGCGGGGCAGGCAGGCTCGGAAGGCGCGGGGGGCGGATCCGTCGGCCGCCGGTCCAGCTCCCCGGCCCGCCCGCCCCGCTCGCACTCGGTCGCGCCGCCGAGCCGGCATGGGAGCTGCGCGCGCCCTCCCGGCGCCCACACCTGTCTGAGCGGCGCGGCGAGCCGGGGCCCGGCGGGCGACCCGGCACTGGTGAGTGCGGGCGCGGGCTAGGGGCGCCGGCCCGGGGCGGGGGGCACCGGACAAAGGGAGGGCCGCTGCGCTCAAGGCAGGGGCACTGAGGGCTGCGGGGGCCCTGGAGAACTCGCTTCGGCCACCTTCGGGGCTCGAGGGCTGGGACCCGCGGCCTGCGGGAGCTCCGCGGAGACTCGGGACCCGCAGGGTGTTTGGATTTCCACGGTGTCAGCCGCGGATCGAGGGGGAAAAGCAAGTTTTCGCAGCTTCCATCTCAGATGATGGATGGGAATAGAGAAGAAGCCTGCCCTGGGCACGCTCGCGCGCGCACACACACAATTACTTTTCCCCTTGAGTTTTGCAGCAAGGTCTGCAATTCCAGCAAGGTCTGCAAGTTAATTTTTTACCCTGGGCATGTAATTGTGAATACACCTTGGCGAGCAAGGAGAGGACAGCAAACAGGTCGGGGAAAAGGCCCTCTTCTCTGGCGCTGTGACTGATGGCCCTGCGCTGCGCTAGGAACCACTGTCCGTGAACTAGCAACAGTTCTTGGAAGCAAATCTTTCCTCTTCAGCGTGTGGACATTCTTCGTGGGTTCATTTTTAAATAAATGCTGAAAGAAGTTTTTAAAAAATGTTTTAGAAGAGCGAGAATAATAATTTAGATGAAGGATAACTCCCGCTCCCCTTCGGAACACAAATTAGGTTTGCTTTCAAACATCTCATGAGAAAGCAGCTGATAAAATTCCTGTTTGTTTTATTGCCTTTGGGGTGACACCCGCGAGACTTCAGAAATAGCGCCGAGCTGGTGGAAAGCTCCTGGTTGCTCGGGATCCCTGTTGGCTAGGGCCGCCTTCTCTTAGTTCCTGGAACTGAACTTGAGTGGTCCCTGTGTGGCTCCTTAGGAGGAGATCCGCGAATGATTGGCGCAGATTGGCCAGTGTCAGAATCGTTTTGAGGAAGCTCTGTGATAAAGAGTTGAATTTGTGGTTTGAAGTCAGCTGTGGCCAAAAGCTGAAAACCAAATTAATACCAAGTGATTTACTACGCTTGTTTCAGAAGCATACTTGTGCATAGAGCATTTAAAATAGACCTTATACGTGCACCTCTCAAGAGGTCTGTTAGACGGGAGTGGATTGGAGGTAGAGTGGAGAAGCAGAAACTGCCACAAAAGCCACTATATGTACTTGTGAAAGCGTTTGTGATCATATGTACACCATCTGCATTTGAATAAGTTGTTTCACTTATATTTTTCCCACTTAAATAAAGTCAGGTGATTACTTGTCAAACTTTCCCATGCCTGAACGGGAACAGAAGTGTTTTTCCAAGGTAATTAATATGGACCTCATTTTTGTAACAGTGACAACTTATTCAGGTAGATAGTGAATGTGGGTACATTCTTCTGTCTGTAGTATAAGTGCCAAAGTTCCCATTAGCGGGTCTGAGAACATTACCGGCCACTGTCTGCAGTGTTTAAGAGTCTCAGGTTCTCCTGAACATCTTTTCTCATAGCTCCCTTAGGACGGAATCCACCGGCCATTATTCATGCATAACTCTCCCTGACCCTAGGGAATTCCTTTCTCAGGGTCTCACCATTGACCGTTTTCTACTATTCTTGTTCTGCTGCCAGGTTTGTCCAAGGCTCATGGGGTGGTTCATTTTGCCTGAAATCTGATAGAGACGAAGTTAAACATCGTTTGACCACAAGATTATGTTTAAGGTGGCTGGGCTTGTAAATACCCTGCATTTCTTTCCTGTACAAGACTGTAATTCTTAAACCATTATGTGATTAGGTTTGTTTCCCTTTAACAGGTTCAGTGCCTCAGGAAAACGAGAGCATGCCTGGCTGCGGAGTGTTACCAGAGCTTTGTTCATTTTTAGCTATTTGCTTTAGGAATTAGCATGGTTTTACTGTTGGTGATGGACAGGGAGGCCTGGCGTGCTGCGGTTCATGGGGTCGCAAAGAGTCGGACACAACTGAGCAACTGATCTGATCTGATCTGATCCCTGGCCACAGAGTCCGTGGAAAAACCCTCTGCCATCCTTCCGAATGTCATCCAGCCCTTTTATCCTCACAAACTTGTCTGCTCTTTCTTTCTGTCATTACTGTTTATAGTGGTCCCAGGAATTCAGATGTTATACAACAGAGAACTTATACCCTGAGGATTAGATCTTCCCTGCCAACACTTGTTTGCTATAGGAGTTATATCACAGCTCCCAAACATTTGCCCTCTGGAGGAGATGTGTGTTGTTGCAGTTTTCAAGGTGCAGAACTGGGAGAGCGTCTCTGCCCACAGCCTCCAGGCAGCACTATGGTGTGCACAGCTGATCACGAGCAGCGAGCAGCGTCCCCTCCCTGTGAGGTTATCCGTGCACTTACCAAGTGGCAGCATCTTCATAGTGAATGATGGAACATGTAAAGTGTAACCCTCTTGTGAGTCAGATATACAGAGCTGGAAAAGGAATACTGTTTCCATATTACTAAGCACGGCCAGAAAATATTTGCTTACGTTCATTTTCCATTCTGCTTTGTCATTTAGGTCAAGTGGTACATGAATATACTCAGTTGGGAAAGTTCAAAGATAATTCTGTTTCTAAGGACTCCTTATCCACTAAAGGCTTAGTCCTAGAAATGAAATGTTATAGACATGAGTTTTCCTCATCCAGAGTTAAATACAAGGATAAGATTTGGAAATCTTCATTTTTTTTTTTTTTAAGGTGTGAGTTTTCCAGACAGTTCTATGAGGATAAAGTGAGCCATTAGTAAAGGCAGGAGAGAATTAAAAATTATGTTCCCACGAGTTACCTTTCCAGTAGTGAGATTATGAATGTGTTCATCGTAGAGTGTTGATGTTTAAATAAATGAAATGGGCGTAGTGAAGGTTTACCTAGAGTTTATAAAAATGGAAACAATAATTGTCTCCTGTGGGATTATTCCAGTATCAGGTGAATGGAGAAATTAATGCAAAATCACCAAGCTAAAGTGTTTTATTAATAGGGGAGGGGTCAAGGCAAGGTGTGAATGCCTTAGGAAAGGCCCTGAGTGGAGGTAGCTTGTCGTCTGTCCCCCAACACCACCGTGCACACACACCCTCACTCACCCCTCTGCGAACTTTTCTAAGGGCTTTCTCACCTAGCCACGCACCACTCGTTCTCGAAAGCCGCCCTCTGCTGGAGGCCTTTGTTTCCTTTGCAAACAGATAAGGGGAATCTTGTCATGCAGACAGGCTAGAGGCTAACATGATAAATTCTCCTTTTCGTTTCCCCTTGTACCTCCACCTTCCACAATTTTTTGAGTAAAAACTCCTGGGGGGAAAAAAAGGCTCCTGGAAAAACCAGACCTGAAGACTAAGAGATCATTGTTCAGCATAATTTCTAAACCATCCTAAACACACATTTGGTAAGGGAGTGAGCAACTTATGAAGCTTGTAACTTTAATACCATTGTCAGTTTAAACCCAGGTGGGGACCTGAGAACACATCACTTTATCTTCCAGCTTCTGATCAGGTATTTAAAAACCAAATCAATTCATAATAATTTGACCTGCATTAATTTTAAAATCTGAATCACAGTTTCTTTTAAAATATAGTTTCGTGGGGACTTCCCTGGCGGTCTAGTGGTTAAGAGTTCACGCTTCCAATGTGGGGGCACAGGTTCAAATCCCTAGTCAGGGAACTAAAATCTCATTTGCCATGTGGCCAAAAAAGTAAAATGGAGCAAAATAGAATAAAATAATAAAATATTTGTAGCTTTCAATGTTACATAGAAACTTTAATGAAGATATAAAAAGTTCTCAGAATAAGGTCTTACCATACAAACAAATGAATAGAGTTGAAAGCGTATAGGGAACTTGTGACTGAGATTTCAAACTAATAGAATTAGTCTTTTGAGGTAACTGCAAAGCTTATTTTTAAGGAATTAGAGCTTTACTCAGTGCTGTTGGTTCAGCAGTTTTACTTACATGTGGCTGACTTCTCCTTGTTGTGGGTGTTCAGTAGCTTTAGTCGTGTCTGACTCTTTTTGACCCCATGGACTGCAGCACGCCAGGCCTCCCTGTCCATCACCAACTCCCAGAGTTTACTCAAAGTCATGTCCATCAAGTCGGTGATGCCATCCAGCCATCTCATCCTCTGTCGTTCCCTTCTCCTCCTGCCCTCAGTCTTGCCCAGCATCAGAGTCTTTTCCAGTGAGTCGGCTCTTCACATCAGGTGGCCAGTATTGGAGTTTCAGCTTCAGCATCAGTCCTTCCAATGAACATCCAGGACTGATCTCCTTTAGGATGGACTGGTTGGATCTCCTTTCAGTCCAAGGGACTCTCAAGAGTCTTCTCCAGCACCAGACTCTTGCTGAGGTGCTTCTCCTGTTGCGGAGCATAGGCTCTTGGTGCTCAGACTTCAGTGGTTGGCAGCTTGAGGGCCCTTAGAGCACAGGCTCAGTAGTCGTGGCTCAGGGGCTTAGCCTCTCGACTTGTGGAATCTTCCTGGACCAGCAATGAAACCCACATCCCCTGCATTGGCAGGCAGATTCTTAACCACCGGGCCACCAGGGAAGTCCGAAAGTAGTTTTTAAACAGGGGTTTACTATACAGGCAAAGCGCTTGGAAAGGTGAAATTGGGATCAATTTTGCCTGAGAGGGGGTGAATTCATTAAGACGAGCTTCCTGGATGGATTTTTAAAGGTTTATCTGAAGTAGTTTCGGACTCTTTTCCTGCTATTGTCTTCCCTGACACCCTTGCCAATGGCCGGTTTCAGTGTCCGGGTGAATAGATAGAGCTAAAGGTATGTGGCACTGGGACAGTCCTGCTGCAGTAAGTAATTTGCACCCAGTACTCCTAGGTACCAGTTAACACATACATTTCAGATCTGGGATTTGAAAACGCGCATTCCAGTTGATAATATGAGCGTATTTTAACTCTCGTGTTCTTCCTGCCCCTGGAAAATGTCGACAGCTTATGATAACACAGAAGATCATACTGTCTCATCTCCTCCTTTCTCTTTCCCAGCAATCATATTTTGAAAACGGGAGTACTGGGCAGCTGGACCTGTGTTTTCTTCCTTGAGATAAGCCTCAGTAAACTTGGCTTAAGGCTTGTGTTGCTCAGTGTTAGCATGCCTTAATGTCCTCCCATGTTATAATCAGAGGGAGGAGAGGGTAGTGTGTAGGGGTCCAGGAGGCAGCCCTGTGGGAAGCACATGATTCCTCCAGTTTTCCAGTTTTAGGTAAGAAAGCAAAAGTCACCCAAAAATTGCTCGCAGGTGTATATTCTCAAAGAGGAAGCCTAAGAATAGGAAAACAGTTTCTATCGGACTCACCCTGCCTAGCTCACACTTGCCTCTTAAGACCTAACCCCTCCTTGTCCTTGTTTTGGGATCCTTGCTTGTGAATGAATTAACCTACCTGCTAAGTCAGTTTCTCTTGAACAGAAGGTTCAGAGCCCGTCAGAGCCAACTGATGCTTCAGTTCAGTTCAGTCGCTTAGTTGTGTCCAACTCTGTGACCCCCCTGGACTGTATGTAGCCCACCAGGCTCCTCTGTCCATGGGACTCTCTAGGCAAGAAGACTGGAATGGGCTGCCATGCCCCTCCTCCAGGGGATCTTCCCGACCCAGGGATGGAACCTTGGTCTCCCACATTGCAGGCAGATTCTTTACTGTCTGAGCCACCAGGGAAGCCCCCTTGCTGCACTAAGCGTAATTCCTAAAGCGACTTATACTGCTTCCTGTCTCCATATTCTTGCTGCCTTTCTCTAAGTGTCCCCTTCAGTTTGTTTTAGCTTATTTCTGTTCAGCTTTATCACCCCTCTCAAGCATCACCTCCCTTGGAATGCCTCCCTCGTTCTTCTCCCCACCACGGGATCTCATGCCCTTTCTCTGAACCACCACATCATCCACAGACGTATCTATCATTGGCACTCATCGTGCAGCATTCAAAAAATGTGTTTTTTGAGTCACACTAATATTAATTCTCCAATGAGTCAGGAGGAGAAGGGGACGACAGAGGATGAGATGGCTGGATGGCATCACTGACTCGATGAATGTGAGTCTGAGTGACCTCCGAGAGCTGGTGATGGACAGGGAGGCCTGGCGTCCTGCAGTTCATGGGGTCGCAAAGAGTCAGACACGACTGAGCAACTGATCTGATCTAAACATTCATTCATTCATTCATTTACTCTTCCATGAATAAACCTTTGTGGAATGCTAGCATAGGCCCAATCTCAAGGCCTTTAGACTAGCTGGGAACACAGATGCACAGACCTGAAAAAGCAAACAACAGAAATAGTCACAATGTACTATTTGATGCAAATTTAAAGCTTTCAGTCTTTGACAAAGACCCTGACACATCCCACTCTTTGTGATCCTGTGGACTATAGCCTTCCAGGCTCCTCTGTCCAAGGGATTCCCCAGGCTAGAATCCTGGGGTGGGTAGCCATTTCATTTTCCAGGGATCTTCCTGACCCAGGGTCTCCTGCATTGCAGGCAAATTCTTTACCAACTGAGTCACCAGGGAAGCCCAACGCCCTGGTCTTATACAGTAAAATCCAAGGGAGGAGGGAGAGTGTTTGTTTCCTTTGCTGGAGTCCTGTCTACTCTGGATTGTTCTAAATTCAAAACAAAACAAAATTAAAAGTCCCACGCCTTCTTCTGAATCACTCACCATTTAGAAGCGATCCGAGTCCCATCAAATGTGGCACTGTGGAGCCATCCCTCTTTGATGCCTTGGTCACTCAATAAACTGTGTAATTTGAATTCACCCCGAAGATGAGCAAGTTACTCTGAACATTTCCAAGTATAGGCTATAATGAGACTGAGAGGGAGGAAGAAAGGAGAGAAGTTCAGGGGGACCAGGAGGGTAGCAGAGGAAGAAGGTGTAGAGTTGAGCATAAAGAATGGCCAAAAATTACATGAGTATCAGGGCCAGTCAAGCAATTCATCTGGGAATTAATGGCCCCGTGCACCCACCCTCTGCGGGTCATCCTTAGGGTCCTCTGAAACACCAAGGGGAACAAATACCCAGTTTCACGCTGGGCATCCAGCCCCAGAAAGAAACAAGGTCAAGCCCTTGCATTGTGAGACAGTTCCCGGGGCTTCCTCTGCATACCCCAATTCCTGAAGAAGATTCACAGCTCCAGACAATGCCAGGCATGCCCCTGGATGGCTTCTGCTGACCCTTGCCCTCCTCATCCACTTGTCTTTGTTCCTGCAGGGTGGTGCTCAGCATGGCGGGGACTCCAGGGCGCCCCATCTTCCTCCTCCTCCTCTGCGCTGTTGGGCAGGTGAGCCCCTATAGTGCCCACTGGAAGCCCACCTGGCCAGCCTACCGCCTCCCCGTGGTCCTGCCCCAGTCCACCTTCAACTTGGCCAAGCCAGACTTTGGGGCTGAAGCCAAGCTGGAAGTGTCCTCCTCGTGTGGACCCCAGTGTCATAA
Organism: Tragelaphus eurycerus; assembly: GCA_935064755.1. NCBI lineage: Eukaryota > Metazoa > Chordata > Mammalia > Artiodactyla > Bovidae > Tragelaphus > Tragelaphus eurycerus. Next base: position 19,120,149 of record CAKXYN010000043.1, read on the forward strand.
GGGAACCCCGCTGCCCACTTACGAAGAAGCCAAGCAGTACCTGTCCTACGAGACCCTCTATGCTAACGGCAGCCGCACCGAGACGCAGGTGGGCATCTACGTCCTCAGAAGTGGCGAGGGGCAGTCTTCCGGGAAGTCTCGGAGGAAGCGGCAGATTTACGGCTATGACAGCAGGTTCAGCATCTTTGGGAAGGATTTCCTGCTCAACTACCCCTTCTCGACCTCCGTGAAGCTATCCACGGGCTGCACCGGCACCCTGGTGGCCGAGAAGCACGTGCTCACAGCTGCCCACTGCATTCACGACGGCAAGACCTACGTGAAAGGAACCCAAAAGCTCCGGGTGGGCTTCCTGAAGCCCAAGTTTAAAGACGCTGGTCGAGGGGCCAACGACTCGCGCTCAGCCCTGCCGGAGAAGATGAAATTCCAGTGGATCCGGGTGAAACGCACCCACGTCCCCAAGGGTTGGATCAAGGGCAACGCCAATGACATCGGCATGGATTATGACTACGCCCTCCTAGAGCTCAAAAAGCCCCACAAGAGAAAGTTCATGAAGATCGGGGTGAGCCCGCCTGCCAAGCAGCTGCCGGGGGGCAGGATCCACTTCTCGGGTTACGACAACGACCGACCCGGCAACCTGGTGTACCGCTTCTGTGACGTCCAGGATGAGACCTACGATCTGCTCTACCAGCAGTGCGATGCCCAGCCCGGTGCCAGCGGGTCCGGGGTCTACGTGAGGATGTGGAAGAGACAGCAGCAGAAGTGGGAGCGGAAAATTATCGGCATCTTTTCTGGGCACCAGTGGGTAGACGTGAATGGTTCACCACAGGATTTCAACGTGGCCGTTAGAATCACCCCTCTCAAATATGCCCAGATTTGCTATTGGATTAAAGGAAACTACGTGGATTGTAGGGAGGGGTGATGTGGGCAGGTTCCTTCCTGGCTGCTCTTCAGAGTCTTCATGTACTTATTTTAGGAAAGGCCAAATGTTGTCATTGGTGTGTGTGTGCGAATGTGTGTGTGTGTGTGTGTGTGTGAAATGTGTTATAATACCTTTTACCTAATTTTTTAAAATTGCAAGATGACCGGCAGTGTTATTTGAAAACTGGTTGGTGTGTCATATATCATTCAAGCAGTTTGAAGGCATACTTTTGCATAGACATGAAATACATGCTGATGTTTGGGGCAATAGGGAAGACTTAATGGTTAAGTTAATCTTTCACCTTTTGAAAACTTTGATTTTTATTTCATCTGAACTTGTTTCCAAAGTTGACATTAAATTTGTGGCATATGGGAGACATAAACTCTGATGCGTGTGTATGTGTGTATTTTCTCCTGAGAGTCCATTTGTTTTGTTTTATTAGTGCCTAATCATTCATGTTTCCAGATGTTCCCCACCACATACAACTCTTAGGAACTTTTACAATACTTTTGAGACAGGCGGTTATAATGTTTTGGATTTGGGGCATTTGCACAGTAGTCCTGAATCAGTAAGATAATTTACACTGGTACACTGTAAAAGAATCCACCTGCAATGCGGAAGACCTGAGTTCAATCCCTGGGTCAGGAAGATGCCCTGGAGGAGGGCATGGCAACCCACTGCAGTATTCTTGCCTGGAGAATCCCCATGGACAGAGGAGCCTGTTGGGCTACAGTCCATAGGGTTGCAAAGAGTCAGACATGACTGATCAACCAAGTACACACAAGCACAGATGCAATTATATCCTGCAGTAAGTTGGTATCCCAGGCATCTTTCAGTTTTGAAATCGCTTCTCTTCTGAAAACCATTGCTGTGTTTTTGGGGAAGATTTCGCATGTGGCAGTGCCAGGCCTACAGTCGCACCAGAGTAGGCAAGATTGTTTATGCCAATCCTTCCATTTAACAGGATTTCACTCACATTTCTCGAACTAGCTTTTCCAGAAGACAATAATCAGGGCCTAATTAGAACAGGCTGTATTGCTTCCCCGCTAACAGTTGTGGTCACACTAAAAACAATCATTGTATTTTACCCCTGGAGTGTAGCACATCTCATGTTTTATCATTTAGATGGAGTAATTTAAAATGAATTAAATTCCGGAGAACAATGGGTGCATTGCTTGGCAGATGTCACAACAGAATAACCACTTGTTTGGAGCCTGGCACAGTCATCCAGCCTAATCAAAATTATTCTGCATAGTTGTCAGTGAGCTTTTGGGGAGCTGTGGACTTTTGCAATTTAGAAACTTTTCTCTCTTACTTCACTTGTTTTATAGTAAAAATATTTGGAAAATGCTTTAAGAAAAATCAACATGGCTTCTTTTTCACTAGCTTTTAAAAGGCCTCTTTTACTAGAATTCTCCAGGCCACAGGCATATATAATCTAGAATAAGAGTAAAACTGGGAATGTGAAATGGATCGGAATCACTTCAGTTAATGTCTTTATGAATGTTTCATCAATATGATCATCACAGTATAGAAAGAAAGAATTTGACTTATTTTGGGTGTCCATTCTATGCCTCTCAGCCTGAGCAGTTCTTTCTAAATGTATCAGGAGAGGGAGAAAAGCAAATGAATTGCAAGGCAGATACATGGTGTGTTTGCACCCCTGGCAGTTTCAGCCTGCACTGTGACTCTTTTGTGGGAGGACATTGAGATACAGCGCTGCTGTTTATACCTTCTGCGGGTGACTTTCAGCTTATGTTCCTTAAGCTTTTGGAAGAATAACCTTGATAAGGCACTCAAGCAACTACAGCTGTAGTGCTTTCTTCCAGTCACATAAGAAATACTGTGCATAGCAGAGATGCAAGGCCGCCAGGAATCTTTGGATTTCCACTACAATATGCTTTGGAATCTAACAGGAATCTAGCCTCAGGAAGAAGAGAGGTCTCCATCTCTACGTCTGGTATTTGGGAGTTTTGTTTGTTTTCACTTTTGCTTGGTGCCAAAGGAAGTTTGCTGGACACCTAGACCAGAACTGATTTTTTTACACCTAAACCAGAACTGATTTTTTTTTAAATAGATGCTCCTTTTACAAAGCACCTTGATTTTGATTTTTTGCAATGCTGAAACTCAACAAGGATGGGCAATGGCACAAAGTCAAAATAATACAATATTTAGTTCACAAGTAGGTTTAATTTACTAAGGATAGTGCCCACAGGCTGTGAACAGCCTAAGTCAGAGAAGTGTTAAAGAAGACTATATAATAGTTTGACATGCCCACCTTTTCGGTGGCAATATAAAGAATCATTTTATTGAAATATTGTGGAAGAAAAAGCTCTTGCAATATTATTAATATAATTAGCACTGAACATATAGTAGTTATACATTGTACTGATATATCCCTAGTAGAACAATGTTTCCCAAAATGTCTGCCTTAAACACAATCCAGGTTTTCTACCCAAAATGAAAATGGCACCAACATCAAGGAGGAGGGAAATGCCTCAGAATATCCCCTCTTTTCACTGGGGATTCACTTGCCTGTTTGCACGTTAAAAGCTCTAAGAAGTCCTGTAATGAAAAGATATGTTTTAAATCCTGCATTTCAATAAAGGTCTTTGCTCACAGAACCCTTGTTTTCTCATATAATACTTATGACCAAGGTGGTGTTCTAATAAATACATCTGGGGAATTGCTGTAACAAATTCTTGGTCTAGGTGATGATGCAGAAAGGATGAGTCCTGAGTGGGGTTGGGTACCAGTGTCTTTTTGGTTCACCAGAGCCCTGTACCCAGGTTTGGAAATGTTCAGACAGTGAGATAGGAAATGGTTTTTCAATCATTGAAAAGTTTTCAACTTGAAAAATCATTTGTTGTTGAGAATCAGAAGGTTGTGGCAGAAACTGCAGACACATTTTTTTCCATAGACTTTATTCAAAGTTTTGAATTCAGAAATGAATTAATCAAAAAAAAAAAAAAAAAAAGGAAAATAGGCCTAAAAGAGAAATATGAACTGGTCATTCATGGAGTTGTGTCTGTGTTTTTTCCTTTACCTTTTTTGGACCAGAAAATGGATTAAAAAAAAAAAAAAAACCTGGAGGGAATTCCCTGGTGGTCCAGTGCTAAGAACTCAGCACGTTCACTGCCCAGGTTCAATCCCTGGTCAGGGAACTGAGATCCCACGAGCTGTGTGGCCAGCAGAGTAAATCAGAACACCAAGATGACGCTCACACTCTGGGTGACTCCTACCTGCCCAGAGGGAGGGCAAGCCCACAGTGACACGTTTAAGGTCAGCATTTAGGGTAGTTGTCTTTCTCTACCACCTCTGGGGGCCTTTAGTTTAGAGCTTGTCAAGGATGGCAAGCCTGCACTGGGATAAAGATGCTCTGGTACATCGCCACTCACTGGCTGAGCAGTGAGGGGCAGCTATCCGGGGCGTCAGGGGGAATTCTGACAGCGGTCCTCAGCACTTCCCCTCTCTGGTGGTCAGAGCCCGCAGCCAAGGAGCCTTGTGGATAGTCCCTTCTCGGGCCTGCTCACTTTGAGTTCTACTGCCCCTGTCTGCCCTTTTTCTTAGTCCTTGTCACAAACTCATCTCTTTTAGAATTTTCCACCGTTTATTGTGAACCATACAGTAAAAGGCTTTGGCATAGTCAATAAAGCAGAAATAGATGTTTATTGAACTAGTTTATTGAACTCTGTTCAATAAACTGGAAAATTCTGAAAGAGATGGGAATACCAGACCACCTGACCTGTCTTCTGAGAAATCTGAGAACTGGACGTAGAACAGACTGATTCCAAATAGGAAAAGGAGTACCTCAAGGCCGTATGTTTTCACCCTGCTTATTTAACTTATATGCAGAGTATATCCTGTGAAATGCTGGACTGGATGAAGCACAAGCTGGCATCAAGATTACCGGGAGAAATATCAATAACCTCAGATATGCAGATGACACCACCCTTATGGCAGAAAGTGAAGAAGAACTAAAGAGCCTCTTGATGAAAGTGAAAGAGGAGAGTGAAAAAGTTTGCTTAAAGCTCAATATTCAGAAAACTAAGGTCATGGCATCCAGTCCCATCACTTCATGGCAAATAGACGGAGAAACAGTGGAAACAGTGGCAGATTTTATTTTGGGGGCTCCAAAATCATTGCAGATGGTGACTGCAGTCATGAAATTAAAAGATGCTTACTCCTTGGAAGAAAAGTTATGACCCACCTAGACAACATATTAAAAAGCAGAGACATTATTTTGCCAACAAAGGTCCGTCTAGTCAAGGCTATGATTTTTCCAGTAGTCATGTATGGATGTGAGTGTTGGACTATAAAGAAAGCTGAGTGCCAAAGAATTGATGTTTTTGAACTGTGGTGTTGGAGAAGATGCTTGAGAGTCCCTTGGACTGCAAGGAGACAACCAGTCCATCCTAAAGAAAATCAGTCCTGATGTTGAAGCTAAAACTCCAATACTTTGGCCACCTGATGCAAAGACCTGACTCATTGGAAAAGACCTCGATGGTGGGAAAGATTGAGGGTGGGAGGAGAAGGGGATGACAGAGGATGAGATGGTTGGATGGCATCACTGACTCAATGGACATGAGTTTGAGTAAACTCCAAGAGTTGGTGATAGACAAGGAGGCCTGGCATGCTGCAGTCCATGGGGTCGCAAAGAGTCGGACACAACTGAGCGACTGAACTGAACTGTCATGAACCAGCTCAAGGATACCTTGAAGTTGCCTCCCTCAGCTAATCTTTATGGATATTTGGTGTGTGTGTGTTCAGTCACTTTAGTTATGTCCAACTCTGCAACTTCATGGACCACAGCCTGCCAGGCTCCTCTGTCCATGGGATTCTCCAGGCAACAATACTGGAGTGGGTTGCCATTCCTCCTCCAGGGAATCTTCCCAACCCAGGGATCGAACCCAAGTCTCCTGTTTCGCAGGCTGATTCTTTACCCACTGAGCCACCTGTGAAGCCCCATGAGTATTTGGTAGAGTGGCAGTTTAAACTTATCATCCACAGTGGAACTCTTCTGAGACTGATAGAAAGGAAATGCTATTAATAATGTGGCTAGAGAAGCAAGTACACCCTGGGTGTGTCCTGGGAAATCCAGCATGTTGGGTCACCTAAACTGGCAAACCCGTAAACCCTCCAAAGCACTGTGTGGAATGCAGACCGGCAGCCATCCTTGTTGACCGAGGAGCAACAGTGGGGCTGCGTGCCTTCTTTGCCCAGATCAGCATTCTGAGGATAGCTGATAGGGGAAGGGCATTTAAAATCATTTTGATGGGGTATTTACCATAGGTGGTAAACACCATTTCTAGCCAATGAACAACCCCTCTGTTTTTAGTCTTCCGTTTCCCCAGAGAAGGAAATGAACAAGCTTCTAGGACAAGAGTTAATAAGGCTGAGAGCTAGGGCAGCAGACTGGTGGCACTGTGGTGTGAGATGCTGGCCCTGGAGTTGGGCAGGCTGACTCTATAGTTGCCTGCTTCCTTTTGGTGAATGAATCTCAATGCACTTCCGTTTAAAACATAAAACTCTCCTGTCTGATTTAAAGATTCTCTTTCTCTCTCTATGCTCCGACTCTTCCAATAAGCTGAGGTAAGTCTAAGGAAGAGGAAAAAGGCAAATATCTGGGTCCTTTCCTCCATGGTTGTTGCTTCTCAGGTAACACTGTCTCTTCTATCCTCCTTAGCTCTTACCTCTAGTGATATAACCCTCTGCCTCCTGCTGTTGGGGCAGCCTTACCTGGGAGACAAGCCTCTAGGGTGGTGAACTAGAAAAATTTTCCAAGTTCAGCCATTCTCTTCCAGACTGGAATTACCCATGAGAAACTTGGGTTTCTCATGGGCTTGCTATACCCTACTGTGATCAGATCAGATCAGTTGCTCAGTCGTGTCCGACTCTTTGCGACCCCATGAATCGCAGCACGCCAGGCCTCTCTGTCCATCACCAACTCCCAGAGTTCACTGAGACTCACATCCATCAAGTCAGTGATGCCATCCAGCCATCTCATCCTCTGTCGTCCCCTTCTTCTCTTGCCCCCAATCCCTCCCAGCATGAGAGTCTTTTCCAATGAGTCAACTCTTCGCATGAGGTGGCCAAAGGACTGGAGTTTCAGCTTTAGCATCATTCCTTCCAAAGAACACCCAGGGCTGATCTCCTTGCTGTCCAAGGGACTCCCAAGAGTCTTCTCCAACACCACAGTTCAAAAGCATCAATTCTTCGGCGCTCAGCCTTCTTCACAGTCCAACTCTCACATCCATACGTAACCACAGGAAAAACCATAGCCTTGACTAGACAGACCTTTGTTGGCAAAGTAATGTCTCTGCTTTTGAATATGCTATCTAGCTTGGTCATAAATTTCCTTCCAAGGAGTAAGTGTCTTTTAATTTCATGGCTGCAGTCACCATCTGTAGTGATTTTGGAGCCCGGAAAATAAATCTGACACTGTTTCCCGTTTCCCCATCTATTTCCCATGAAGTGATGGGACCAGATGCCATGATCTTTGTTTTCTGAATGTTGAGCTTTAAGCCAACTTTTTCACTCTCCACTTTCACTTTCATCAAGAGGCTTTTTAGTTCGTCTTCACTTTCTACCATAAGGGTGGTGTCATCTGCATATCTGAGGTTATTGATATTTCTCCCACCAATCTTGATTCCAGCTTGTGCTTCTTACAGTCCAGCGTTTCTCATGATGTACTCTGCATATAAGTTAAATAAACAGGGTGACAATATACAGCCTTGACGAACTCCTTTTCCTATTTGGAACCAGTCTGTTGTTCCATGTCCAGTTCTAACTGTTAACTTCCTGACCTGCACACAAATTTCTCAAGAGGCAGATCAGGTGGTCTGGTATTCCCATCTCTTTCAGGATTTTCCACAGTTGATTGTGATCCACACAAAGGCTTTGGCATAGTCAGTAAAGCAGAAATAGAGCTGCCCACTAAAGATCTGGGGAGAAAACGTCTTAGGCTGAGGGAACTAGAGTGCAAGGGTCCCAGCAGGATCAAATTTGGTCTGCTCAGGAGGTGAAATAGATGAAGGGGGTTAAAAAGTATAAACTTCCACTATAAAATAAATGTCATTGGGATGTTGTGAAGAATGTAGTGACTGTAGTTAATTGTACTCTATATGATAAAGTAGACCTTAAAAATTCTTATCACAGGAAGAAACATTTTTGTAACCATGTATGGTGATGGATGTTAACCAGACTTTGGGATTGGTCATTTCAGAATAACACCTGAAACTAATAGAATAAGTCAACTATATCTCAGTATAAATAAAAAAAAAGTGAAACAGAATGACACTTAGATTTGGGACCTAAGAACCTGTAGATTCCAGGTGCCACTTGCTGAGCTAGGAAAGAGGACTGGGTTTGGGATCAAGGCCTTTTGTGTCTGTCATGTTAGGTCTGAAATGGCCTAGTGGATCCCCCAGTGGGGAAATCAAGTGAGCGCTTGAATGGTCAGGTGAGGAGTTCCGGTTGTGAAGCTCGGTAGAAAGATTGTGAATCGGCATGTAGATGGCACTTAAAGCCATGCGGTGAGATAATAGCATATGGGGAGAGAAGGAGCAGGATGAGCTTGGGAAGAGGGCTGAGGACAGGGTCCTGGTCAGCCATCGTTTAGAGGCTGGGCTCGTGGAGGATGAGGAGGCGGGGAGGGACCCAAGAGGCTGAGAAGAAACAGCCAGTGAGGTCAGGGAGATGTGGCCTCCTAGAAGCCAGGAGCAAAAAAAGAGGGAAGCCAAGTGGGGAAGGGAGGAGGGCAAACTGGCAGGGCAAGAAGAGGTTGTGGTACATCCACACAATGGAATATTACTCAGCCATTAAAAAGAATGCGTTTGAATCAGTTCTAATGAGGCGGATGGAACTGGAGCCTATTATACAGAGTGAAGTAAGTCAGAAAAACACCAAGACAGTATAATAAGGCATATATATGGAATTTAGAAAGATGGTAACGATGACCCTATATGCGAGACAACTAAAGAGACACAGATGTAAAGAATGGACTTTTGGATTCTGTGGGAGAAGGGGAGGTTGGGATGATTTGAGAGAAATAGCACTGAAACATGTATATGATCATATGTGAAATAGATCTCCAGTCCAGGTTGGATGCATGAGACAGGGCACTCAGAGCCGGTGCACTGGGATGACCCTGAGGGATGGGATGGGGAGGGAGGTGGGAGGGAGGGTCAGGATGGGGACACATGCACACCCATGGCTGATTCATGTCAATGTATGGCAAAAACCACCACAATATTGTAATTAGCCTCCAATTAAAATAAATAATTTATAAAAAGAAAACTAAAAAAGAGGTTGTGTTTAGAGACATCCGCCTGGCTGCGGTGAGCAAGGCAAGGGGCCACAAGTAGGGAGGAGTCATCTGGTCCTGCAGGCAGGACCTCGCCTGTGCCTCTCCTGCTCCCTCAGTGCCTGTGACGACTGTGGATTAATCGAATCCTCAGTGGAGTCTCAGAATAGCTATGTCCTCAGGATGTGCGAGGATCCAGGGCCATGCACTCCCCAGGAGGGGACTAAGGGCTATAAAATCAGGGCCTCAGGGAGGCCCATGGCCATCCTCTGCTGCTCAGCCTGATGTTCTCTGAGGATAGAAAGTGCAATGTGACTTTTCAGCGTGGTGTGTGTGTATGTGTGTGCATCAAGTGTGTGAAAATACCAAGTGTTCCCTTAGTCTTGATTTATCACTGTCCCTCATCTTCAGACTTTAAAAGGACTAAGGCACTCTCTTCCGTAAAGAGCGAGGACAGTTTCGGGAACTGTCAAGTCACTGCAGTGAAGCAATTCTAAGAGAATGAGGAGAGTCTCAGAAAAATGAAATAAACAGAGCGTGGGGCTGGAACTGAGGCAGCAGCCCTGGGAAGCTTGGCTCAGCCCTGCCATACTCTGAGCTGTCTTCTCAGGAAGGCCTTCCCCAAGCGTCTAATACTGCTGTCCCCAACCTTTTTGGCACCAGGTTTCATGCGAGACAGATTTTCTATGGGCTAGGGGCAGGGGTGGGGGGAGGGTGGTTTCCGGGTAACTCGAGCGCACTGCATTTATTGTGCCCTTTATTCCTATCGTTCCACCAGCTTCATCTTAGACCATCAGGTGTTAGATCCCAGAGGCAGGGGACCCCTGCTCTAAAAGGTCAACCCAGCCCCTGCCTTGAACGGGTCGTACCTCCCTTCCCTGCCTTATAGTCTCTGTTTAGCACTAACCAGTATTTCTCATTGAAGAAGGCAATGGCACCCCACTCCAGTACTCTTGCCTGGAAAATCCCATGGATGGAGGAGCCTGGTCGGCTGCAGTCCATGGGGTCGCTAAGAGTTGGACACGACTGAGCGACTTCACTTTCACTTTTCACTTTCATGCATGGAGAAGGAAATGGCAACCCACTCCAGTGTTCTTGCCAGGAGAATCCCGGGGACAGGGGAGCCTGGTGGGCTGCCATCTCTGGGGTCACACAGAGTCGGACATGACTTCAGTGACTTAGCAGCAGCAGCAGTATTTCTCATACTCCATGTTATATTTATTTCTCTTGTTTGTCCACTGGAATATAACTTCATGAAGGCTGGGATTTTTGTCTGTTGTTTCCCCACACTTAGATCACTGGCTGGCGCACAGTTTCTCAGTAAATAATGTTTTTCAAATGAATGATTGAACTAATGATATCAGTCACTTTTTTATTTTATTTGGCCATGCCAGCACCTCTGTTCATTGACCAAGGATCAAACCTGGGCCCTTGGTGGTCACAGCCTACAGTCCTAACCCCTGGACCACCACGGAATTCTCCTAGTTGCCTTATATATCCTGTAACACCAAGACTCAGGATTACTTGGGTTTGGCTACTCCTTGTGTCCAAACATATTCCAGAATAAAACTCTTGCGATATCTTGTACATATTCTATCCTGCTCTAGGATGTATTACATTACTATTGTTAGTTATGCATCTGTCTCCTACAGATGAATAGACAATGAGCCTTATGAGAGCAGGGCTGACTCCTATTCTTCCCCGTGTCTTCCGTTGTCTGGCCCAGGCTCTAAGACAAGACATGTATAGTGAGAAAATGCATGGGTGTCAGTTACAACTTGGCCTGTGGCCCAGAGACTTGGTCCTCTCCTGCATCTCACATGTAGTCAGGCCAGCCATCACCTTCTCTCCAGCTCCTCTGCCACTGCTCTGATTCTGGTCCTGACCCTCTCTTCTTTAAACCATTGTGTGTGTGTGTGTGTGTGTGTGCGTGCGTGTGCTCAGTTGTGTCCAACTCTTTGGGACCCCATAAACCATCGTGTGTGTGTGTGTGTGTATATGTGTGCATGCGTGCACATGCTCAGTTGTGTCCAACTCTTTGGGACCCCATGGACCATAGCCTGCCAGGCTTCTCTGTCCATGGGATTCTCCAGGCAAGAACTGGAGTGGGTTGCCATGCCTTCCTCCAGGGGATCTTTCTGACCCAGGGATCAAACCTGCATCTCCTACATCTTCTGCTTTGGCAGGTGGGTTCTCTTACCACTGAGCCACCTGGGAAGCACCATCACGGCAGACTCCAAACTATAGCCTCAATGACAGCCCAGTGACAGCTGCCCAAGGCATGTTCTAAAGCAAAGATCTGGTTAGGCCACCCCACCGTGTCCTGTTGACTAGACTCAGGCCACTGGAGGGTGAAGTTTAGTTTTCTCAGCCTTGGATGTACACATCCACCTAATACTGGTCAAGTCTGTCCTCCACTGCTCCCCAGGCACACAGCCTGGCCTCCAGCAAGTTGTACTGAATGTGTCTGTGTTTCCAAGCCTCTCCCATTGCGCAAGCCCTCCTCCGCTGCCCAGGTCACCCTTCTCCTATCTCTTCAGTTATTCAGCCATTCGATTATTCGTTCAGCAATAAGCCCTTCTTGGTGCCAGAAACTGTGCTGACCTCGGAGCTGCAGAGACAGACAAGACACATCCCTGGTCTCCAGGTGTCCCTGTGGCTCCCCCTTTTGGGGTCACTGTGGTCCTGACCCTTGTTCCACCCCCCCAGAGAGGAGAGGCTCAGTCACTACACTGTCTACAAGAATGTTTTGGTGTCCATGAAACGGAATTGCCACTTGGTAAATTAAACTAATCGAGTGTTCTGCTCACGTTTTAATAAATCGTTGAGTTAGACTGTCCTGCCTGGTTAGTGCCTTTCTTTTCTGAGATTTTTAAAAATAATTTTATTTACTTATTTATGACTGTGTTGGGTCTATTGCTGCACCAGCTGTTCTCTAGTTTTGGAGAGTGGGGCCACTCTCTAGCTGACGTGAGCTGGCTTCTCATCGCCATGGGTTCCTGTGTTGCAGAGCGCAGGCTCTAGGGCACTCGGGCTCAGCAGGTGTGGCCCCCAGGCTCTCCAGCAGAGGCTCAGGAGGTGCGGCCCACGGGCTTAGTTGGGATTCACAGGTGGCTCAGTGGTAAAAGTCCACCTGCCAGTGCAGGAGCCGCAGGAGATGTGGGTTTGATCCCTGGGTTGGCAAGATCCCCTGGAGGAGGAAACGGCAACCCACTCCAGCATTCTGGCCTGGGAAAGCCCATGGACAGAGAACCCTGGCAGGCTATGGTCCATGTGGTTGCAAAGAGTCGGACACAACTGAGCGACCAAGCACACATGCACGGGCTTAGTCGCTCCATGGCATTTGGGATCCTCCCAGATCAGGGATCTAACCCCTGTCTCCTGCATTGGTGGGTGGATTCCTTACCACTGAGCCATCCAGGGGAGCCCTTGGGATTTTTTTTTTTAACTACTGCTCTACATCCAGTTCCCTGATGGAAAAATGCCATGTTTGGTAAACTAGTATAACTCAGGCATGACTAATATCCTTCGCGGGTAAGCCTTGCTTAGACGTAAGGACATTGTCCTTGAAGTGACATATTTAAGGACTCCAGGATGTTTGCTAGACCAGATTTGGAAGATCCCCTAGAAATGCCATCATTTTTTTCTGTCCTCATAGGGAAAAATGTGTCAGGAATCATCCGTTCAATGCTCTCTGCTTTATTTTCCATCTGCTCCTTTATGCCTCATTAAGTTCTTCAAGGTGTTTAATGTCCCACATTCTCTTCATTTGCATTCATCTGAGGAGTCAAAAATTGTAAAATGTTATGGAGGTTCACTCATAGAAAATAATTTGACTTGAAAATGCAATTATTTATGCTTTCACCCACTGTGTGAAAGGGTAAAACATTATAATGATTACACTCGAGTCCATACATCCAGGTATTAACATTGTGATCAGATTTCTTTTCCGCCTGTAATTTTTCAGATGGCTCATTTTTGTTGAAAAGACAGTTCTTTAGAGTAAGACAGGGTCTTCTGATTTGATTTTTTAATCAAATTTTTGACTTAAGCTTCTGTTTCCCTGGATATTTATTTAAACTATAGTGTGTTGAATTAAGTTTTTCTTGACTCTGGAGCTCCATAGCCGCTTGACATAGTGTTTGTTTTCTACGCCGTTTTTAAAACCTTTTCTTTTGAAATGTTATCAATCTGGCTAGAGAGTCAAGTTGGTGATTTGGCAAATGTTAAGCTCTTTGCTGCTGCTGCTGAGTCACTTCAGTCATGTCCGACTCTGTGTGACCCCATAGACGGCAGCCCACCAGGTTCCCCTGTCCCTGGGATTCTCCAGGCAAGAACACTGGAGTGGGTTGCCATCGCCTCCTCTGGTTAAGCTCTTCAGATGGTTACAATGGAAAAGATGAAAAACAAAATAAGAAATTCTGTGATCACAGATGGAGCTTTTCTAAGTGGCTGGCCAGCATTTTTGAGCCAAACTCTATACTTTTGTTAGAGTGCTCTATGTCTCTGGCCCACTGATTATCACCGTATTGTAGAGATGAGACAAAGAGGCTTATGTGGTACACCCAAACATTAATCAGACTTTCAATTGTAAAAGGTATTCACATTCAACTCTCCTGTTTACCATTGGCTTGTTAACTTATTATAGCCAACGAAAACCTGGACCAGGATCTTGCAATTTCCTCATGAATTTGTCCTTATAAAGAATTTACATTGGATTGAGGCAAGGATCAGGCCATTCATGCATAAATTTATTGAATACCTGCCATGTGCACACATTTTTCTAAGTGCTCCCCGTAGATTAATTCATTTACTTGTCTCTACAAACTTATGAAAGGAGGCTTTGATTTTATCTCCATTTCAGACACGGAAGAATCAAGGCCCATCAAAGTTAACTTGACAAAAACACACAGTTAAAGCTAGGATTCATATTCTAGCAGTCTGCCTGTGGAGCCCACACTCTTGTTTTACTAATACTTACAGCCGGGTGCTGGGGAACTGCTGGGACTGTCACAGCTCAGCGTGGCTCCTGGTTGGGGTGGGGGTGGGGGCTTCAGGGAGGGCAGCACAGAGCAAAAGATGCTTGATCTTGATGAAGCGTCGATTTAATCCCTGTGAGTAACTGGTTAGCATTTACCAAGTTATCTGGAAAGAATAAGCACTTGAAAAACAACAAGTGCACACATCTGTAAAGTTGTGTTACATACCTAAGAACCTGTAACATCAGGACAAGTGTGATTCGAATGCATGATATGAATGCATGATTCTATTCATTTATATGCTGATGAAGTACTTCAGATTTCTTTTACATGCTTGTCAAGTTATGTGTATATCATTCATTAAAATCTATTTAAAATAGCCAACATTCAGAAGTTTCTGAAATGCCTTGGAGAAGGGATTCAAGTTAAGATGCACTGTGACTCTACCAACAAGGATCTACTGTAGAGCACCTGAGACGCTGCTCGATGTTAAGTGGCAGCCTGGATGGGCAGGGACGTAGGGGGAGAATGGATACATTTATGTGTATGGCTGAGTCCCTTCACTGTTCACCTGAAACCACCACAGCATGGTTAATCGGCTATATCCCAAAACAAAATAAAAAGTTCAAAAGAAGAAACATACTCTGTAATTCTGATTGCATTGTTTGTAATAACTCATTGTTAATAAATGTTTCTGAACATTTAGGAAGACGTCTCCTCTCCAAGTCAAACAAAAACCTCCCCAAATAAATGACAGTTTGAAATACCACCTTGGTTTGCAGATTCATACTAAACCATCTTGTATTTCTTCAAGCTTTGAAAAATTTACTAAAAAAAAATATGTATCTCTGCAAGAGAACCTTCCTTGGCCAACAGAGCTAACGTTTGCTCATTCTTGGATCGCCCCCTAGTGGTTTATTCAATTTATGACTATTTCTCAGTTCTGCTGCTGCTAAAGTCGCTTCAGTCGTGTTCGACTCTGTGCGACCCCACAGACGGAAGCTCACCAGGCTCCCCTGTCCCTGGGATTCTCCAGGCAAGAATACTGGAGTGGGTTGCCATTTCCTTCTCCAATGCATGAAAGTGAAAAGTGAAAGTGAAGTCGCTCAGTCGTGTCCGACTCTTAGCGACCCCATGGACTAGAGCCTACCAGGATCCTCCGTCCATGGGATTTTCCAGGCAAAAGTACTGGAGTGGGGTGCCATTGCCTTCCCCGATTTCTCAGTTCACTTCAGTT
Organism: Tragelaphus eurycerus; assembly: GCA_935064755.1. Classification (NCBI taxonomy): domain Eukaryota; kingdom Metazoa; phylum Chordata; class Mammalia; order Artiodactyla; family Bovidae; genus Tragelaphus; species Tragelaphus eurycerus. The sequence continues at coordinate 19,135,589 of CAKXYN010000043.1, forward strand.
CAATTCAGTCACTCAGTCGTGTCTGATTCTTTGCGACCCCATGAACTGCAACACGCCAGGCCTGCCTGTCCATCACCAACTCCCGGAGTCCACCCAAACCCATGTCCATTGAGTCAGTGATGCCATCCAGCCATTTCATCCTCTGTTGTCCCCTTCTCCTACCTTCAAACTTTCCCAACATCAGGGTCTTTTCAAATGCGTCAGCTCTTCACATCAGGTGGCCAAAGTATTGGAGTTTCAGCTTCAACATTAGTCCTTCCAATGAACACCCAGGACTGATCTCCTTTAGGATTGACGGGTTGGATCTCCTTGCAGTCCAAGGGACTCTCAAAAGTTTTCTCCAACACCACAGTTCAAAAGCATCAATTCTTCGGCCCTCAGCTTTCTTTATAGTCCAACTCTCACATCCATACATGACCACAGGAAAGACCATAGCCTTGACCAGACGGACCTTTGTTGGCAAAATAATGTCTCTGCTTTTTAATATGCTGTCTAGGTTGGTCATAACTGTCCTTCCAAGGAGTAAGCGTCTTTTAATTTCATGGCTGCAATCACCCTCTTCAGTGATTTTGGAGCCCAGAAAAATAAAGTCAGCCACTGTTTCCACTGTTTCCCCATCTACTTCTCATGAAGTGATGGGACCAGATGCCATGATCTTAAGTTTTCTGAATGCTGAGCTTTAAGCCAACTTTTTCACTCTCTTCTTTCATTTTCATCAAGAGGCTCTTTAGTTCTTCACTTTCTGCCATGAGGGTGATGTCATCTGCATATCCGAGGTTATTGATATTTCTCCCAGAAATCCTGATTCCAGCTTGTGCTTCCTCCAGCCCAGTGTTTCTCCTGATGTACTCTGCATATATAATTTGGACCATGAAGGAAACTGAGCACCAAAGAATTGATGCTTTTGAACTGTGGTGTTGGAGAAGACTCTTGAGAGTCCCTTGGACTGCGAGGAGATCCAATCAGTCAATCATAAAGGAAATCAATTCTGAATATTCATTGGAAGGACTGATGCTGAAGCTGAAGCTCCATTGGAAAATACCCTGATGATGGGAAAGATTTAAAGCAGAAGGGGATGACAGAGGATGAGATGGTTGTATGGCATAACCAACTTGATGGACATGAGTTTGAGTAAACTCTGGGATTTGGGGACGGACAGGGAAGCCTGGCATGCTGCAGTCCATGGGCTTGCAAAGAGTCAGACCCGACTGAGCGACTGAACTGAATAGGTTGCTTTGGGTGTTTTTTATTTTGTCCCTTCCACACGTTTTTGAATTTGCCCAGGGGACCTCCAAAGACAGTATCTTGAAATGAAAAGTGCACAGCGTGCAAAGTGGCCCAGACACTCAGTGGTGATCAAGACCCACTATTGATGCGGATGGTGAAATCCTTCCTTCAAATCTGTACTCTTGCTTTTCCTCTTTGTACCATGGTACCATGTTTTTACTTGTCCACTCCTCACTCTCTTCCTGTCATCAACATTCCACTGGCTTGGTGCCAGCTAGCCTAAGGCTGTGACATGACATACGGGCAGTACTCCATCTTGAAAATGCCAATGAATGCTGCTGGGCGGGAGCTCCATCCTCCCATCCACAAACAGCAGTCACCACCCTAGAGTTCTCAGTCAGTCCCAGACTTCTCGGCCTTCTGGACGGCAGGGGCTGTGCCTCTCAGCCCCAGCCACATGAGCACCATCCAAATAGCATGAGCAGGTCGAGGCCTGGCCAGCGTCGTGGACCTGACCCTTGGCAGAATGCTGGGTCCTGTCCAATTAGTTCATAACAAGGAAACAGCGCGCACACATTGTAACTTCAAACAACCTTCTTTAAGAAGCAGAAGGCCAATAACTGGCTTGATTCAATAAGAATACCAACACATTTTTTTAAATAAAATGTTTTTTGAGCATCTTGATGAAAAAAAATCATACTTTGATCATTTTAATGGAGCAAAGTTCACTGACAAAGGTTACACTGAGAATTTACAGCAGGAGGCTTTGGGGAAGGGAGGTTGAAGCTAAAGAGGGTCCTGTCCTGGAGAAAAGAGGGGGACTTGAGAACAGTGAGCCAGGGATGGGGGGCATAGAGTGTGGGTGCACATTCAATTACGTCTGACTCTTTGCGACCTCGTGGACTATAGCCTGCCAGGGTCCTCTGTCCATGGGATTCTCCCGGCAAGAATACTGGAGTGGGTTGCCATTTCCTTCTCCTGGGGATCTTCCTGATTCACAGATTGAACCCACATCTACCCGTGTCTCCTACACTGCAGGCAGATTCTTCACTGCTGAGCCACCGGAGTATTACAAAGTATTGGGTATAGTTCCCCGGCTCTACAGTAAGTCCTTGTCGGTTATCGTCGTATACACAGTAATATGGACATGTTAATTCCAACTCCTAATTTATCCCTCCCACACCTCTCTTTCCCCTTTGGTAACTGTGAGTTTGTTTTCTAGGTCTGTGAATCTCTTTTGTAAATGAGTCCATTAGTATCATTTTTTAGATTCCACGTATAAGCGATACCATGTTTTTCGTCGAGATTTAATCTCACCTTCCCTACCACATCGCCCCTCCCAGCTCCTGCACTGAGCCAGTGGGTCCTCAGTGTGAGTGATTAACTGGCAGAGACTTGGGTGGCCAGAGCTGACTGCATGCGACTCCTTGACCCTGTGTGTGATCAGAGCACCCCTAACTCAGTAAATCCAGAGAGGAGTCTCTGCCGGGCAGAGTAGTAGAAAACCATCACTTCATTCTGAAGGCACAAGCAAATGGGGCAAGGTTCCAGCTACATGTCTACATGAACAGAACAACTCTGCAGACAGATCGGCATCACTGGGTTTCCAAAACAGGAGAAAATGTGAGCCTCTTTGGCCTCTGTGGATTGTGGCCCAAATTCTTCTCAGGAGTCACAGCTCCATGGCCTCATCAAATCTAAATATTTGCTTTAGGAGATTACGGGAAGGCTGTTAAATCATAAATGATGCACTGATCGTGTGCTTCCATGTACAGGTTATTCTTTATGTTTATTGAAATGAGGGAAAGGGTTATGTCTTTATGTCTCTTTATTCCCTAAAACGTTTCTTTCAGCCTTCCCTTTCTTTCTTTCCCTTCCCTTTGTTAAGGTAAGATACCATACCTTAACATGGTATCTGGATTTTTATAGAATAGTTTGCGATTTAACACCTCTTTTGCTCCCTTCCCACAATGGCCCTGGTCATCACCTTCATAATCATATTTTCTTACAACTCTGTATTGCTCTTCACAGTTCATAAAACACATATTCATGATCTCATGAACCCCCAAGAAGCCCCAGGAGGCCGATAAAGCAGTAGCTATTATACACATTTTACAGGTGAAAAAACTGCCGACTAAAGAAGTTAAATCATTTGCTCCAGCCTGCTAAGCTCGGTGGTCAAGTTGGGAATGGAACCCCGCTTTCTCACTGCTTAACTCTGACCTTCAGCCACCAGCCTGTAACAACAAGGTCCACATTCGGGCTGGGACAGACCTTATTCAAGACTTTGGAGTTTTCTTTCATAAAACTCTTAAAAATTAAATTAATACCTGTCAGTGTAAAATCGTTTTATAGTGATGTGTTAGTTTCCGGTGTCTAGCAAAGTGAATCAGTTATACATATCTCCACTCTTTTTTAGATTCTTTTCCTGTATAGGTCATTATAGAGTATTGAGTTTAGTTTCTCCTGCTAGACAGCGGGTCCTTATTACTTAGCTAGTTTATATATAGTCGTGTGTGGATGTCAATCCCAATCTTTCATAAAACTTTAAAAAATGTAAATGAATGAATTGTGTGACTTATAAGGGAAAATGTGTATATTAAAAGACAGTCACATATTCAGATGCTAAATAAACATTTTATGGTGCAAATTACCAGGCCCCCCTTCAGATTTCCAAAATGCAGTGTCATCATTAGTCATTACTCACAGCAGGTGCTCAATAAACACTTCATTGGATGGATGGATGAACGGAAGAGAGACGGGTGGGTGGGTGGACGCGGTGCTGGCCCCTTTCTGGGCGCTGGAGATACAGTGCTGATCAGGACAGGTGGGTGCCCTGCTCCAGGTCTTTCATAGACATGTGGAGACAGACTTCCCACATAGTCTCATGATGGCTGATGAGTGTTATAATGGTACAGGTTAGCTTTATTCCAAGCGAGGGTTTGCACTGACTGATTCCTAAGGCCTACAGGTACAGCAGTGCCTGGGGCGCCCAAATCTTTTAGGAAACTGTAAAGCCATCTGAACCCAGGGAAACAACAAAAATGCAATGATTCTAAAATACAGCAGGGAGTTTGCAAAACCAAAAAGAATAAAAATATAAATATCCATAAGATGTAATATACTGACTTTGTTAAACCAACCTTATTCGGCTTTATCTTTATTATTTGCAGAAGTTTTCATTACATTTAAAAACAAGTTCAAGTTAGAATTTTTCACATCACAGTCTTTCCAGAGAAAGCACAGAAGCTTCCCAGGTATTACAAGCAACCCTAAATTAAAGAAGTAAAGTAATCAAGTCATTTCAAAAACATAATTATAAAAAGGTTTTCAAAAAATTTACCTGAAGCAGCAAGGAGGCACAGACACCTCCGGCCCCCGCTGCCTGCAGGGTGCTGAACAGGGGCCATGACGACCCCAGCGTGTCAGCAGCACCTGCCCCGCCCCCAGCGGCAGGGCGCACAGGGACCACGTGACCTCGGCCATGATGACGGCGCCCACCATCCTGGTACCCGGGTAGGGGGTGGCAGGAACAGCGGGAGCAGCAGCTGCTCCAGAGACGACAAGCAGTGACAACGAGTTTAAAACCGTCCAAAGTCAGCGATGGGTCCGACAGACGCGGTGGACGGTAGAAAGTGCCCATTTTCAAATACAGCCGGAGGCAACTCCTGTAAAAGAAACCCAAAACTTGGGCTACAGCACCACTGAAAAACAAAAGAAAAACAGCTAGTTGCTAACTGTTGAGTCCTTAGAACCAAGTGAAAAAAAGTTCTACCTAAAGAAGGAAGGTGTTCATTACTTCAAGTGTGCATCACCATGAAAAGCCAATAATGTGATATCACAAGAGGAAAATAACAATTCTCTGGAAACCAAACTTAAAGTCATGAACAGAAACCAACACAGTATTGTAAAGGAATTGCCCACCAGTTAAAAATACATTGATTTTAAAAAATAATGTCATGGAATAGTTCAAGTAATAAAGAATTCAAACAGCTATCATGAAGAAACTCAACCAGCTACAAGAAAACTCAGAAAAGGAGTTCAGTGAACTAAGGAATAAAATGACTAAACAAAAGGAATACGTTATGAAAGAGATGGAAATTCAAAAAGAATCAAACAAATTCTGGAGTTGAAACGTTCAACAAATTAGATAAAGAATGCACTAGAAAGCATTGCAAATAGAGAAAACCACGTGGAAGAAAGAATTAGCAAGCTCAGCGATAGAGATCTAGATATGGTTCAGGTAGAAGAGTGAAGAGAACAAAAATCTAAAGAAAAAAAAAAGAAATTCTAAGCAAACTATCTGACTCCATTAGGAAGGACAACATAAGGAAAATTGGTACTCCAACAGAAGGAGAGAGGGAGAAGGGAGCAGAGTTTATCTGAGGAAATAATAGGACTTCCTTGGTGTTCTAGTGATTACTATTTGGCCCTTTCACTGCTGTGACCCAGATTCAATCTCTGGTTGGGGAACTGAGATCCCCCAAGCCGCATGACATGGTCAAAATAATAATAATAATAATAATGGCTGAAAATTTCCCAAACTCAGGGTTCAGTTCAGTTCAGTCACTCAGTCGTGTCCGACTCTTTGCAAACCCATGAATCACAGCATGCCAGGCCTCCCTGTCTATCACCAACTCCCGGAGTTCACCCAGACTCACGTCCATCGAGTCAGTGATGCCATCCAGCCATCTCATCCTCTATTGTCCCCTTCTCCTCCTGCCCCCAATCCCTCCCAGCATCAGAGTCTTTTCCAATGAGTCAACTCTTCGCATGAGGTGGCCAAAGTACTGGATTTTCAACTTCAGCATCATTCCCTCCGAAGAAATCCCAGGGCTGATCTCCTTCAGAATGGACTGGTTGGATCTCCTTGCAGTCCAAGGGACTCTCAGGAGTCTTCTCCAACACCACAGTTCAAAAGCATCAATTCTTCGGCACTCAGCCTTCTTCACAGTCCAACTCTCACATCCATCCATGACCACAGGAAAGACCATAGCCTTGACTAGGCGAACCTTTGTTGGCAAAGTAATGTCTCTGCTTTTGAATATGCTATCTAGGTTGGTCATAACTTTCCTTCCAAGGAGTAAGCGTCTTTTAATTTCATGGCTGCAGTCACCATCTGCAGTGATTTTGGAGCCCCCCAAAATAAATTCTGACACTGTTTCCACTGTTTCCCCATCTATTTCCCATGAAGTGATGGGACAAGATGCCATGATCTTTGTTTTCTGAATGTTGAGCTTTAAGCCAACTTTTTCAAGCCAACTTTTTCACTCTCCACTTTCACTTTCATCAAGAGGCTTTTTAGTTCCTCTTCATTTTCTGCCATAAGGGTGGTATCATCTGCATATCTGAGGTTATTGATATTTCTCCCAGCAATCTTGATTCCTGCTTGTGCTTCTACCAGTCCAGCGTTTCTCATGATGTATTCTGCATATAAGTTAAATAAGCGGGGTGACAATATACAGCCTTGACGTACTACTCCTTTTCCTATTTGGAACCAGTCTGTTGTTCCATGTCCAGTTCTAACTGTTGCTTCCTGACCTGCATACAAATTTCTCAAGAGGCAGATCAGGTCGTCTGGTATTCCCCATCTCTTTCAGAATTTTCCACAGTTTCTTGTGATCCACACAGTCAAAGGCTTTGGCATAGTCAATAAAGCAGAAATAGATGTTTTTCTGGAACTCTCTTGCTTTTTCCATGATCCAGTGGATGTTGGCAATTTGATCTCTGGTTCCTCTGCTTTTTCTAAAACCAGCTTGAACATCAGGAAGTTCACGGTTCACATATTGCTGACGCCTGGCTTGGAGAATTTTGAGCATTCATTTACTAATGTGTGAGATGAGTGCAATTGTGAGGTAGTTTGAACATTCTTTGGCATTGCCTTTCTTTGGGATTGGAATGAAAACTGACCTTTTCCAGTCCTGTGGCCACTGCTGAGTTTTCCAAATTTGCTGGCATACTGAGTGCACCACTTTTACAGCATCATCTTTCAGGATTTGGAATAACTCAACTGGAATTCTATCACGTCCACTAGCTTTGTTTGTAGTGATGCTTTCTAAGGCCCACTTGACTTCACATTCCAGGATGTCTGGCTCTAGGTCAGTGATCACACCATCATGATTATCTGGGTCGTGAAGATCTTTTTTGTACAGTTCTTCTGTGTATTCTTGCCATCTCTTCTTAATATCTTCTGCTTCTGTTAGGTCCATACCATTTCTGTCCTTTATCGAGCCCATCTTTGCATGAAGTGTTTCCTTGGTATCTCTGATTTTCTTGAAGAGAACTCTAGTGTTTCCCATTCTGTTGTTTTCCTCTATTTCTTTGCATTGATCGCTGAAGAAGGCTTTCTTATCTCTTCTTGCTATTCTTTGGAACTCTGCATTCAGATGTTTATATCTTTACTTTTCTCCTTTGCTTTTCGCTTCTCTTCTTTTCACAGCTATTTGTAAGGCCTCCCCAGACAGCCATTTTGCTTTTTTGCATTTCTTTTCCATGGGGATGATCTTGATCCCTGTGTCCTGTACAGTGTCACAAACCTCATTCCATATAGTTCATCAGGCACTCTATCTATCAGATCTAGGCCCTTAAATCTGTTTCTCACTTCCACTGTATAATCATAAGGGATTTGATTTAGGTCATACATGAATGGTCTAGTGGTTTTCCCTACTTTATTCAATTTCAGTCTGAATTTGGTAATAAGGAGTTCATGATCTGAGCCACAGTCAGCTCCTGGTCTTGTTTTTGTTGACTATATAGAGCTTCTCCATCTTTGGCTGCAAAGAATATAATCAATCTGATTTCGGTGTTGACCATCTGGTGATGTCCATGTATAGAGTCTTCTTTTGTGTTGTTGGAAGAGGGTGTTTGTTACGACCAGTGCATTTTCTTGGCAAAACTCTATTAGTCTTTGCCCTGCTTCATTCCGTACTCTAAGGCCAAATTTGCCTGTTACCCCAGGTGTTTCTTAACTTCCTACTTTTGCATTCCAGTCCCCTATAATGAAAAGGACATCTTTTGGGGGTGTTAGTTCTAAAAGGTCTTGTAGGTCTTCATAGAACCATTCAACTTCAGCTTCTTCAGCGTTAATGGTTGGGGCATAGACTTGGATTACTGTGATATTGAATGGTAGGAACCATTTATACAAGAACATGAAATAAAGAGAACACTGAATTACCTCAGTGTAAGATGTATTGCAAGCTTCCCAGGTGGCGCTAGTGATAAAGAACACACCTGTCAATGAAGGAGACATAAGAGATGCAGGTTCGATCCCTAAGTTGGGAAGATCCCCTGCAGGAAGGCATGGCTACCTACTCCAGTATCCTTGCCTGGAGAATTCCATGGACAGAGGAGCCTGGAGGATCTATATTCCATAGGGTCGCAAAGAATAGGACACGATTGAAGCGACTTAGCACGCATGCACCGGAAAAGGCAATGGCACCCCACTCCAGTACTCCCGCTTGGAAAATCCCATGGATGGAGGAGCCTGATAGGCTGCAGTCCATGGGGTCACTAAGAGTCAGACACAACTGAGCGACTTCACTTTCACTTTTCACTTTCATGCACTGGAGAAGGCAATGGCAACCCACTCTAGTGTTCTTGCCTGGAGAATCCCAGGGACAGGGAGCCTGGTGGGCTGCCGTCTATGGGGTCGCACAGAGTAGGATACGACTGAAGTGACTTAGCAGCAGCAGCAGCACGCATTCACGCAAGACACATTATATTAAAACTGTCTAAAAGTTGACAAAGAAAAATGTTAAAGGCAACCAAGGGGAAAAAAACACGGCAATGTACACAGAATCCCCATTAGGCTATCAGCAGATTTTTCAGCAGCAACTCTACAGGCCAGGAGAGAGTGGAATGATATACTCAAAATATTGAAGGATAAACAGTGTCAGCCAAGAATGCTCTATCCAGCAAAGTTATTATTCATATATGAAGGAGAAATAAAAGCTCTTTCCAAACAAATAAAAGTTGAGAGCGTTCATCACCACTAGACCTGCCTTATAAGAGATGTTGAAAGGAGCTCTTTCAGTTGAAACAAAAATGCAAAGGTACACAAAACTTTGAGTAAGGTGGCAGATAGAATCAGAAAATTGCAGCTCTATATCAGAACAAGTTATTAAGCACTTAATTATAGCTTAAAGGTTGAAAGGGGAAAAGCAGTTTAAAAAGAAAAAGCTATAGCTACTTCAATTTGCTAACAAACTCACAACACAACATTAAAAGGGATAAGGTGAGACAACAAAAGCATAAAAAAGAGTAAAAGGACAGAACCCCTATAGACAAATGAAGATAAGATTCTCCCAGCAGAAAAGGGCTATTTTATCCATGGGACTTTTTATGCAGACCTCACAGTAACCACAAAAGATAAAGGCAGAGCAGAGACCTGAAACATAAAAATGGGGAAACTGAGAAAAACATCACAGAAAATACCAAACAAAAATGGCAAACAGAAACTCAGGAAAAAGAAACAATGACGATACGGAGCAACCAAAAAGCAAAAGATAAAATGGCCATACTCAGTTTTCATTTATCGATAACTGCCTTATATATACGGAGAAGGCAATGGCACCCCACTCCAGTACTCTTGCCTGGAAAATCCATGGACGGAGGAGCCTGGTAGGCTGCAGTCCATGGAGTCGCTAAGAGTCAGACACGGCTTCACTTTCACTTTTCACTTTCATGCATTGGAGAAGGCAATGGCAGCCCACTCCAGTGTTCTTGCCTGGAGACTCCCAGGGACGGCAGAGCCTGGTGGGCTGTCGTCTATGGGGATGCACAGAGTTGGACACGACTGAAGTGACTTAGCAGCAGCAGCAGCCCTAAATATAAATGGGCTGAATTCATTAATCAAAAGACAGAGTGGCTGAATAGATTCAAAAACAAGACCCAACTCCAGGCAACCTCCAGGAGACTCACCTCAGCTCTAAAGATAGACTCAAAGTGAAGGGATAGAAGATGATACTTCAAGCAAATGGGAGCCAAAAGAAAGCGTGCAGCCACACTCACATGAGACAGAGAGAACTCAAGCCACAAAAATGACGAGAGATAAAGGTGGACACTGTATAATGATAAAGGGGATAATTCATATGAAGACATTGACCTTGGCATTATCTTTCTGGGTGTGTCCTCCGGCAAGGAAAACAAAAGCAAAAATAAACAAGTAGGACCACATCAAACTGAAAAGCCTCTCTATTGCAAAGGAAAACATCAACGAAATGAAAAGACAACCTACTGAATAAAAGAAGTTACTTGCAAGCCATATATTTCATAAAAGATTAATATCCAAAATATATAAAGGACTCAGACAACTAAATTATGATAAGAAAACAAACAAGATTTAAAAACGGACAGAGGATCTAAATAGACATTTTTTCCCAAAGAAGACATGTAGAAGGCCAACAAGCACATGAAAAGCTGTTCAGTACCACTAATTACGAAGGAAATGCAAATGAAAACCACAATGAGCTATCCTTTCATGCCCATTAAAATACCATTAACAATAAAACAGATGAATATTGGAGAAGATGTAGAGGAAAGGGAATCCTTGTGGAGTGTTGGTAAGATTGTAAATTGGTGTAGCCACTGTGGAAAATAGTATGAAGAGTCCTCAAAAAACCAAGTAGAACTACCATATGACCCAGCTTAATACCCACTTCTGGGTATTTGTCCAAAGAATACAAAAACACTATTTCAAAAAGAGATATGCACCCTTATGTTCATCATAACATTATGTACAATAGCAAAGATATGGAAACACTCTCAGTGCTTATCAACAGATGAGTGGATAAAGATGTGGTATAGTGTTACACATACATACAAGGGACTATTAGTCACAAAACAGATGAAATCTTGCCGTTTGCAACAGCATGGGTGGACCTTGAGGGTATTATGCTAAGTGACTAAGTCAGGTGGAGAAGACAGACATCCCATGATTTCACTCATATGTGGAATATAAAAATAAGTAAATGACCAAACTAAACAAAAAACAAACCCAAGGATACCGAGAACAGGTTAGTGGTTATCAGAAAGGTTGGGGGCGGGGGCGGGGCCTAGGGAAATGATTAAAGAGGGTCAAGTGTATGCTGACAGGTGAAAAATAAACTTTTGATGGTGGGCATGCAGTCGTGTTATAATATACACAAGAAACTTACATAATGTTAGAAAGCAATGTTACCTCAATTCTTTAAACAAGAGGAGCTGGAGGATGGAAGAAATATTTGAACACATTTTTTAAAACTTACCTGATTTGCATATGCATTTTAATATGCTTGATGCCAGCTACCCAAAATGAGATGGCCTGGGTTCTGCAATTGTTGAAAAAAGGCCCTGACTGGTGGGACCAGCCTAACTACGGGCTTCTCATTTTCAGAGAGTCACTGGGTTTTACTGTTCAGTTAAAATATTTATAAGATGAGTTTTGAGCTCAGATCTTTTTTTTTTTTTTTAAAGGAAGGGAGGGAGGTGGGAGGGGAAGCAGTTGAAGGAGAGAGAAAGATTTTAAAACTTGACTTTGGCAGGCTGCTGCTCCCAGTGGTGGTCTATACCTTTTGCCAAGTCAAAAGAAACGAGCTGCTAAGACACGGGTTTATTCTCAAACGGGTATGGCCAATCCACAATTCACTTTTCTTAGCTCTGGTGTCTGATGCCCTAGCCTGCCTTGACCATTCAGACACCTCGTGGGCACTGGCGTTAATCCAGCACTGGCGTTAATAGCAGCCCCACTGCACTACCAAAGAAGGTTTTGCACAGGACGGCTGAGTCCGCTGAGTTCTGTCTCTGTGACTGAGAGCAGGGGAGCAGGGCTGTAACGAAACAAGCGAGGGGATTGGTGATCGGCTCTGTGTGATCTCCAGGTTAAAGAAGGCGAAAGAAGTGACAGCTAAGGGCCGGGCATAATCCTGGACTGATGCCTCACAGTGTCGGGGGTGGGCACTAGTCATAATGGACGTTATCAGGGCAACTGATGAAATCTGAGTAAGGACTATAATTTGTAGTATTGTAGCAATGTGAGTGGGAAGGGATAGTTAGGGAGTTGGGGATGGACATGTACACACTGCTATATTTAAAATGAATAAACAACAAGGACCTGCTGTATAACAGTGGAACTGTGTTCAATGTTATGTGGCAGCCTGGATGGGTGCGGAGTTGGGGGAGAATGGATATGTGTATATGTGTGGTTCAGTCCCTTCCCTGTTCACCTGAAACTATCACAAATTGTTAATCAGTATAGGCTATGGTTTTTCCAGTGGTCATGTATGGATATGAGAGTTGGACTGTGAAGAAAGCTGAGCGCCGAAGAATTGATGCTTTTGAACTGTGGTGTTGGAGAAGATTCCTGAGAGTCCCTTGGACTGCAAGAAGATCCAACCAGTCCATTCTAAAGGAGATAAGCCCTGGGTGTTCTTTGGAAGGAATGATGCTAAAGCTGAAACTCCAGTACTTTGGCCACCTCATGTGAAGAGTTGACTCATTGGAACAGACTCTGATGCTGGGAGGGATTGGGGGCAGGAGGAGAAGGGGACAACAGAGGATGGCTGGATGGCATCACTGACTTGATGGACGTGAGTCTGGGTGAACTCCGGGAGTTGGTGATGGACAGGGAGGCCTGGCGTGCTGCAATTCATGGGGTTGCAAAGAGTCGGACATGACTGAGTGAACTGAACTGAACTGATATCCCAATACAAAATAAAAAGTTAAAAAAAAGTTTACTTATTTTAACAGAGAAAGTCCTTGTTCCTAGTAAAAGTGCTCTGAAGTATTTAGTGGGGAGTTGGACCTGTCCATTAGCTTTTATTTTACTTTGGTTGCACCGGGTCTTCCTTGTAGGGCTCAGGCTTTCTTTAGCTGTGGCGCTTGGGCTTCACTTCCCTGAAGCATCTGGGATCTTAGTTCTTCAGCCAGGGATGGAGCACTCACCCCCTGCATTGGAAGGCAGATTCTTAACCACTGGACCGCCAAGGAAGTTCGCTGCTTGTTACTCTAAATGATAAGAGGAATAGTAATGATAATTATGGCTTTTGTCAGAAAGTGGACACCCTCTTGCTGGAGGCTGGGGACATGATGAACAGCCCTCTCTGTGTCTAAGGATTCTTCCCCAGAGCCTTCAGGATCCACAATTGGCAGAACACAGAGCACTTGAGTAGCTCACCCAGATTCACATAGCCAGGGCAGCAGAATAGTGTTCTAACCCAGCTGTGTGAACTCCTGAAGTGAAAGTGACAGTCGCTCAGTTGTGTCCAACTCTTTGCGATGCTATGGACTGTAGCCCACCAGGCTCCTCTGTCCATGGGATTCTCCGGGCAAGAATACTGGGATGGGTTGCCATTCCCTTCTCCAGAGGCTCTTCCTGCCCCAGGGATTGAACCTGGGTCTCCTACATCGCAGGCAGATTCTTTACTACTGAGCCACCAGGGAAAGATCTAGTGGTTTATATGCCATGAAAAGCAAGAAGCAGTTACAGGAATACTTGAGAAACAGCCTTCAAGTCCATGGCAGGGACCCAGAAAGCCCTTGGAAGAAAAACAGAGCTAAGACTTCCCTTGCGACTTTGAAGACTGTCTAGCACTGAAGCTAACAGACAGTGCACAGCGATTGTGTCCCATGGGAAGAAAAGAAACCCCAGACACTGGCCGAGATGCCTGTGTGATCACTGCCTGGAGGACATGCAGCCCCACAGAGTAAACAGGAGCTTGGGTGAGTCCTTTTACCGTGAAAGACAATGAGTGTGTTGTCAACAGCAGAGGTCTCGCTCTCCAGACGGGCTCGAGCTCTGAGAGCTGATAGGGTTCACTCATCTGCTGATCCCTAGCTGGACGGCTGAGGATATCAGCCTTGAGAAAGCTCCTGCAGTCTGACTGTATGGCCTTCATGAACTAACTCATTCATCTCTTCATTAATGCATTCACCAAGCAGACAATGACGGAGCTGTTGGCAAGAAGTGTAGTGGTGCCTAAACTGTGGCCTCTGTGCATGTTTAGAGGTGGAGGGTAGTCATTACAGAACTAAGTAAGAGTTAGATCTAGTCTGTGACTCTGAAATAATAATAGGTACATTTTAATAGGAGCACACGGTTGCCAAGCATTTCACTAATGATGGATATAATGATGGATATAGATATAGATCATTGCCTAATGGTATAATTAAATACATATATACGTCACTATAAATCACTGCAAAATATATAAGCTAAATCTCTCGACAATACTGTAAGTTAGAAGCTATTATCTTCCCTGATTTATGAATGTGGAACTAAAAGCTTGTTCAGTGAGCCTAAGATAATTTTCCAAGGTCACATAACTGCTAAATAACAAAACTAAAATTTAAAAGCAGGTCTATTTCACTTCAAAGCTCAGGGCTTAGCACTCTGCCTATGGGGCTGAGAGCAGGTATAAAGAGGATTGAGAGTATGAATTCTGGAGGAAAACTGCCTGGGTTTGGATGCCAGCTCTGTCAATTTTTAGAATGTGGGATCGTAGGCAAATTACCAAGCTCTCTGTGCCTCAGTTTCTTCGTGGGTAAAATGAGGGCAACAGCAATGTGTGCCCCAGGAGCTTATTAGAAGATTGAAATGAGTAAGTGCAAGATGGACTAAAAGTGCTATAGAAGTGTTTGCTCTGTATAGAGAACCCGGATCTAAACAGGAAACCTCAAAAGCTAAGCAGTGTAGAGACTGGAGCTAAAAGACAGGCATCAGAAAATGGGGTATGGACCACAGATGCTGGGCAGCTAAATTCAGCGTGGGATGGCCAAGGCAAGTAGACGCAGAGGGTCTCAGACTGGTCTTAGAGTGTCTTAGTCTCTTAGTTGTGTCCTTGTGACCCAATGGACTGTAGCCTTCCAGGCTCTTCTGTCCATGGAATTCTCCAAGCAAGAAAACTGGAGTGGTTTGCATGCCCGCCTCCAGGGGATCTTCCCCACCCAGGGATTGAACCTGGGTCTCCTGCATTGCAGGCAGATTCTTTACCATCTGAGCCCCCAGGGAAGCCCTAAGTAAAAAAAAAAAAAAAAAAAAGAAAGAAAGAAAAACTAATGTCACATGAGTACATACAGTATGCTACTTCTGGTGTAAGTCATAAAGGGAAATAAAACATACATGTATCTGCTTAAAAAAAATGTCAGGAAAAAAGCACCCCAAATCTATATAAGATCCCCTTAAATCTGTTGCTGAACTCTAAGTTATGCATGGAGAGGGAGAAACTTCAAAGGTAGGGAAGGTTCAAATAGACTGGGACATTTGGTGAGGACAGAAAATAAGGATGTGCTCAAAATAATAATAATAGGAGTAGACACAAGAATCACACTTTGCTCTCATTTATTTGATCCTCAACTGTCAAAATCCGGGGCACTTTGAGGATCATAAGAACTAAGGACACGAAAGGCTCATAATTCATGGAAAGTAGGAATCCATGAGTTCATGCTGATGTCAAATAGATAATAAATCAATTAATAAACAAGGGAGAAAAGAGTGCTTTCTTACAGTGTAAGTTTAATGTCAACTGATCAATGCAGAAGGAGGAGTGAAGTTGGAAAAAATCATCATTTTGCAAACACCATAGTATATTTCAAGAGATTCTAAATCTAGAATTAAAAGTTTCATGAGACCTGAAATATTTGCCTGGTTACAAAATGCCTCTCCACAGATTGCTAGTTAGTTCCAAGAGAAAAAATAATAATCACACGGTGGAGATGCTACACAATGTGACCAGCCCCACAACATGAACCCCGCTGGTGCAAGGACCACCAGGCAGTCTGTGTCCCCGTGGGACAGCAGGAGGAACACGTGACCTCGGAAAGTCAGCAGGAGATGCCTAACCTGAACCTAAGCTTGAGAAAAACATAGGCAAATTCTAATCGAAAACCTTTCTGCAAAAATACTTAGACCATATTCTTTAAAAGGGCTTCCCTGGTGGCTCAGACGGTAAAGTGTCTGCCTGGAATGCAAGAGACCCGGGTTCAATCCCTAGGTTGGGAAGATCCCCTGGAGAAGAGAATGGCAACCCACTCCAGTATTCTTGCCTGGAAAATCCCATGGACGGAGGAGCCTGGTAGGCTACAGTGAACAGGCTCGCAAAGAGTCGGACACAACTGTGACTTCATACTCATAGTATTCTTTAAATCGATATCGCAACAGACAAGAAGAGACTGAGGAATTTTCTTATATTAGAAGACACCAACGAGACGATTACATCCAATGCTATACCCTGGACTGGAGGGATAGAAACACTATACGTGACACTATTGGGATAACAGACACAG
Source organism: Tragelaphus eurycerus (assembly GCA_935064755.1). NCBI lineage: Eukaryota > Metazoa > Chordata > Mammalia > Artiodactyla > Bovidae > Tragelaphus > Tragelaphus eurycerus. The sequence continues at coordinate 19,152,074 of CAKXYN010000043.1, forward strand.
AGTATAAACTGTAGATTCGATTATATAAATGGGATGTAAACTGTAAAAAGGGTTGTATAAATGTTTCCTGAATCTGATAACTGTGCTGTACTTATATGAGGGAATATTGTTATTCTCAGGAGCAACACTGAAGACAACATATGCAGCATCTCTTCCAAATGGTTTGGAAAAAATAAAATGCGTGTGTGCGCATGTGTGTGCATGAGTGTGTGTGTCGGGGGGTAGACAGACGAAAGAGAAAAGAAAGAACATTAAAATGTAGAAAAAGTTTTAAATTGATGACTCTGATTAAAGGGTACATGGGAGTTCTCTGTAGTATCCTTGCAAATTTTCTGTACATTTAAAATAGTCACAGAATAAAAAGTTTAAAAAAGCAGGGGCCGGCCCCTTGCCTCCAGAGAGGACAGGTGCGTGGTCTGCAGTGCAGCGCGTGCTCTTGAGGCCACTCCCCGTGGGTCAAGCCAGGACGCAGTCCTGTGACCACATTCTCACTTGGCTGTCTCCTCCCTGTCCTGCTCACTCCCCGCCTTTACAGGAGCCTCCTGAAATGCATTATGTGCACACAGATTCCTGCCTCAGGCTCTGTTTCTAAGGATTTCATCCTAATAACCCACTCTGACCAACTCTACCCCACCTTCATGCTTCATTGCCCTTACACCTGTGCTGAAAAATAGCCCCTCGGCATGTCCATGTCCTAATTTCTGGAAGCTGTAATGTTAGCCTATATGGCAAAAGAGGCTTTGCAGATGTGATTAAGTGAAGGGTTTCTAGTTTTCAGTGGACTATCTGTGTAGGGCTGATACAATGACAGGAGTCCTTAAAGGGAGGGAGGCAGGAAGTCAGGGGCTTCCCAGGTGGCACTAGTGGTAAACAGCCTGCCTGCCAATGCAATAGACTTAAGAGACAAGGGTTCGATTCCTGGGTTGGGAAGATCCCCTGGAGGAGGGCACGGCAACTCACTCCAGTATTCTTGCCTGGAGAATCCCATGGGCAGAGGAGTCTGTTGAGCTGCATACAGTCCATAGCATTGCTTAGTCAGACACGACTGCAGTGACTTAGCATACATGCATTCAGGAAGTCAGAAGGAGGCAAGTGATGATAGAAGCAGGGATGGGGGTGTGCTTTGAAGATGGAGGAAGGGGCCACAAGCCCCTGGAAGCTGAAAAAAGCAAAGAAACAGATTCTCCTCTCAGAGCCTCTGAAAGGAGCCAGCCTTCCTGACACCTTGACTTTACAGCCCAGTGAAACTTGACTGATTTCTGACTTCTGACCTTGACCTCTAAAGTTCTAAGAGAACCCAGAAGTATGTTGTTTTAGGAGACAATTTTGGATCATTTGTTATAGAAACCACAGGAAACACACACTTGCCCTCCACTCTTCCTTTTTCTATTGCATTTGGGCTTCCCTGGTGGCTCAGATGGTAGAGGATCTGCCTGCAATGCAGGAGACCTTGGTTCAATCCTTAGGTTGGGAAGATTCTTGAAGAAGGAAATGGCTACTCACTCCAGTAATCTTGCCTGGAGAATTCCATGGACAGAGGAGCCTGGCAAGCTGCAGTTGATGGGGTCAGAAAGAGTCAGACATGACTGAACTATCATTATCACCTTGCTGCTGCTGCTGCTGCTGCTAAGTCGCTTCAGTCGTGTCCGACTCTGTGTGACCCCATAGATGGGCAGTCCACCAGGCTTCCCTGTCCCTGGGATTCTCCAGGTAAGAACACTGGAGTGGGTTGCCATTTCCTTCTCCAATGCATTAAAGTGAAAAGCAAAAGTAATGTCACTCAGTCATGTCCGACTCTAGCGACTCAGTGGACTGCAGCCTACCAGGCTCCTCCATCCATGGGATTTTCTAGGCAAAAGTATTGGAGTGGGGTACCATTGCCTTCTCCGCATTATCACCTTACATTATGCTATATCACTTGCTTGTTAAGATCTTTACTTTCTTGTCTTTCTCCTCCCATTGGAATATAAACTCACAATGGCAAAGATATGGGTCTGTTTTGTTCATAGCTCTATTCAAGTACCTAGACCAGCATCAAGAATATAGCGGGTGCTCAGCTAAATCTGGTCAATGTCAGTTATTCATGTCTTTCCTCATCACCCTCCTCCTTGTCTATCCAAATTTCTAGCCATCCTTCCAGGCTGGCTAAAACCATGAGCTCCATGGAATCATCTCTGATCTCTTCTCTCCCTCTGAATTCCAAGAGCTTACAATCTGTTCTGTGTTATTCACTCAACTCTACTGGCTGGAATGTGGTGTGAGCACAGACTGCAACCAGACATCAGGGTTCCAGACCCTGCTTCCATCACTTACTCATAAGGGGACGAGAGCAGAGAGCAAATATGGGAGTTCAATAGAGCGTGGGGGGGATGTTCATAGCAGCACTGTCTATAGCAGCCAAGACATGGAAGCAACCTAAGTGTCTATTGACAGATGAATGGATATAGATGTGGTGTGTGTATATATGGTTTATATGTGATATATATATATATACATATATGTTATATATGTGGTGTATATATATATATATATATACATATACTAGTCATAAAAATAATGAAATAACACCATTCTCAGCAACAAGGATGGACCTAAACATTATCACACTAAGTCAGACACAGAAAGACAAATACCATATGATATCATTTATATATGGAGCCTAAAATATGACACAAATGAACTTATTTGCAAAACAGAATTAGACTCACAGACCTGGAAAACAAACTGATGGTTACCAAGGAGAATGGGAGTGTTACTCTTGCTCAGTGTCCAGCTCTTTGAGATCTCATGGACTGCAGCATGCCAGGCTTTCCTGTCCTTCACCATTTCCTAGAGTCCCCTCAAACTCATGTCCATTGAGTCATTGATGCCATCCAACACCATCCAACCACCTCATCCTCTGTTGTTCCCTTCTCCTTCTGCCTTCAATCTTTCCCAGATTCAGGGTCTTTTCTAAAGAGCTGGCTCTTCGGCATCAGGTGGGCAAAGTATTAGAGCTTCAGTATCAGCCCTTCCAATGACTATTCATGGTTGATTTCCTTTAGAATTGATTGGTTTGATCTCCTTGCAGTCCAAGGGACTCTCAAGAGTCTTCTCCAACACCACAAAGTATCAATTTGAAAGCATCAGTTCTTCAGCGCTCAGCCTTTTTTATTGTCCAACTCTCACATCTGTACATGACTACTGGAAAAACCATAGCTTTGACTAGATGGACCTTTGTTGGCAAAGTAACGGGTCTGCTTTTTAATGCACTGTCTCAGTTCAGTTCAGTTGCTCAGTCATGTCCGACTCTTTGCAACCCAATGGACTGCAGCACACCAGGCTTCCCTGTCCATCATCAACTTCCAGAGCTTATTCATGTCCATCAAGTCGGTGATGCCATCCAACCATCTCATCCTCTGTTGTTCCCTTCTCCTCCTGCCTTCAGTCTTCCCCAGCATCAAGGTCTTTTCCAAGGAGTCAGTTCTTTGCATCAGGTGGCCAACTCCAATACAGTTTCAGCTTCAGCATCAGTCCTTCTAATGAATATTCAGGACTGATTTCCTTTAGGATGGACTGGTTGAATCTCCTTGCTGTCCAAGGGACTTTCAAGAGTCTCCTCCAACATCAAAGTTCAAAAGCATCAATTCTTTAGCGTTCACCTTTCTTTATGGTCCAATTCTCGCATCCATATATGACTAATGGGAAGACCATAGCTTTGATTACAACGACCTTTGTTGACAAAGTAATTGTCTCTGCTTTTTAATATGCTGTCTAGATTGGTCATAGCTTTTCTTCCAAGGGGCAAGCATCTTTTAATTTCATGGCTGCAGTCACCATCTGCAGTCATTTTGGAGCCCCTCAATAAAGTCTGTCACTGTTTCCATGGTTTCCCCATCTATTTGCCATTAAGTGAAAAACAAGACCGGGAGCTGACTGTGGTTCAGATCATGAACTCTTTATTGGCAAAATTCAGACTTAAATTGAAGAAAGTAGGGAAAACCACTAGACCATTCAGGTATGACCTAAATCAAATCCCTTATGATTATACAGTGGAAGTGATAAATAGATGCAAGGGATTAGATCTGATAGACAGAGTGCCTGATGAACTATGGACAGAGGTTCGTGACATTGTATAGGAGGCAGTAATCAAGACCACCCCCAAGAAAAAGAAATGCAAAAAGGCAAAATGGTTGTCTGAGGAGGCCTTACAAATAGCTGAGAAAAGAAGAGAAGTGAAAGGCAAAGGAGAAAAGGAAAAATATATCCATTGAATGCAGAGTTCCAAAGAATAGCAAGGAGAGGTAAGAAAGCCTTCCTCAGTGATCAATGTCAGAAATAGAGGAAAACAATAGAATGGGAAAGACTAGATATCTCTTCAAGAAAATTAGAAATACCAAGGGAATATTTCATGCAAAGATGGACACAATAAAGGACAGAAATGGTATGGACCTAACAGAAACAGAAGATATTAAGAAGAGGTGGCAAGAATACCCAGAAGAACTATACAAAAAAGATCTTCATGACCTAGATAATCACGATGGTGTGATCACTCACCTAGGGCCAGACATTCTGGAATGTGAAGTCAAGTGGGCCTTAGGAAGCATCACTATCAACAAAGCTAGTGGAGGTGATGGAATTCCAGTTGAGCTATTTCAAATCCTAAAACGTGATGCTGTGAAAGTGCTGCACTCAATATGCCAGCAAATTTGGAAAACTCAGCAGTGGCCACAGAACCAGAAAAGGTCAGTTTTCATTCCAATCCCAATGAAGGACAATGCCAAAGAATGTTCAAACAAAGAATGTTCAAACTACCACACAACTGAATTCATCTCACACGATAACAAGGTAATACTCAAAATTCTCCAAGCCAGGCTTCAACAGTACTTGAACCATGAACTTCCAGATGTTCAAGCTGGATTTAGAAAAGGCAGAGGAACCAGAGATCAAATTGCCAACATCTGTAGGATCATCAAAAAAGCAAGAGAGTTCCAGAAAAACATCTACTTCTGTTTTATTGACTATGCCAAAGCCTTTGACTGTGTGGATCACAACAAACTGTGGAAAATTCTGAAAGAGATGGGAATACCAGACCACCTGACCTGCCTCCTGAGAAATCTGTATGCAGTTCAGGAAGCAACAGTTAGAACTGGACATGGAACAACAGACTGGTTTCATATTGGGAAAGGAGTTCATCAAGGCTGTATATTGTCACTGTGCTTATTTAACTTACATGCAGAGTACATCATGAGAAATGCCAGGCTGAATGAAGCACAGGCTGGAATCAAGATTGCTGGGAGAAATATAAATAACCTCAGATATGCAGATGACATCACCCTTATGGCAGAAAGTGAAGAAGAACTAAAAAGCCTTTTGATGAAAATGAAAGAGGAGAGTGAAAAAGTTGACTTAAAACTCAACATTCAGAGGAGCTAAGATGGCCGAGGAATAGGACTGGGAGAACACTTTCTCCCCCACAAATTCATCAAAAGAACATTTAAATGCCGAGTAAATTCCACAAAACAACTTCTGAATGCCGGCAGAGGACATCAGGCACCCAGAAAAGCAACCCATTGTCTTTGAAAGGAGGTAGGAAAAAATATAAGAGACAAAAAAAGAGACAAAAGAGGGAGGGATGGAGCTCCGTCCTGGGAAGGGAGTCTTAAAAAGAGAGAAGTTTCCAAACACCAGGAAACATTCTCACTGCCGAGTCTGTGCCGAGCCTTGGAAACACAGAGGGCAACGTAACAGGGAGGAAAAATAAATAAACAATTAAAACCCGAAGATTACGAGCCCTATGGTAACTCCCCTAGCGCAGATGCCTGCACCCACCACTAGCAAGCGGGGGCTGGGCAGGGAGGCGCGGCGTGGGCTGCATCGCTTAGAGTAAGGATCTGGCCTGAATACCCTGAATGCTATCTGAGCGAAATAATTTGGGCTAGCAAACCAAACTGTGGGATATCTACCATGCGAAAAGCCAGCCCTAACCTAAGACACCGCCAGGCCCGCTCACGGAACAAAGGACTGAACAGAGATAGCTGGCTGCAGACCGTCCCCCTTCGGTGACAGGCAGCCAGAGTTGGAAGGGGGTAATCACAGCCCCAGAGAGACATTATTTACAAAACTGTAAGCAGGCTTCTTTGCTAACTAAAACTTCTTGGGGTTCTGGATGGTCAACATCCGCCTGAGAAGGTGCGCCGGTTATACACGCAGATAACCAAGCAGCGGGGGAGGTGATAAGTCGCAGCAACTGCGCTCACCAAACACCTCATCACCTGAGCTTCTCGGACCTGGGAAGGGCACAAAACGCAGGCCCAAGGGAGTCTGTGCCTCTGAGAACTACCCGAGTGCCTGAACCTGAGCAGCTTAGACCTGGGAGGTGCAAGCAGCCCAGGGCCTGCCGCGGATGGTTCCTGACAGAGCAACCTAGAGCCTGAGCAGTGTGGGCAGAGAGCGTACACGCGCCGTGAGCGGGGGCAGGCCCAGTGTGGCTGAGGCATTGCAAGCATATGCCAGTGTTATTTGTTTGCAGCGTCCCTCCCTCCCCACAGCATGACTGAACAAGTGAGCCTAAAAAAAAAAAAAGTGTCCACCACCGCCCGCTTTGTATCAGGGCGGAAATCAGAGACCAGCAAACAGAAGAAGCTATAACAGAGGGAACCACCTTGGAAGCAACAGGCAATAGATTAAAACCCTGTGGTTAGTACCGACTACATAGGAAGGGGCCTATAGATCTTGAGAAATATAAGCTGGACCAAGGAACTAGCCAAAAATGAACTGACCCCACAATACCCACAACACCACCAGAGAAAGTCCTAGATATATTTTTACTATTTTTACGATCATTCTTTCTTTCTTTTTTTAAAATTTTTTAAAAAATTTTAAGTCCTCTATTACTCCTTTAATTTTCACTTTTATAACCTACTATTACTTTGCCAAAAAAAAGACCCTATTTTTTTTTAAATAGCAAACTTCATATATATATTTTTTATAATTTTTGTGACTTTGTTTTTTTTTTATTTTTCTCTTTCTTTCTTTTTTTCTTCTTCTTTTCTTTAACATTGTATTTTTGAAATTCCAAACTCTACTCTAGATTTTTAGTTTTAGCTTTTTCATTATTGTTATCAATTTTGTACCTATATATTTTTTTAATAATTTTTGTGATTTTTTTCTCTTTATTTCTCTTCTTCTTTTCTGTAACATTGTATGTCTGAAATTCCAAACTCTACTCTAGAATTTTAATTTATTCTTTTTTGTATTTGTTATCAATTTTGTACCTATATTTTCTTTATAATTTTTGTGACTTTGTTTTTTTTTTTTCTTTTTCTGTCTTTCTTTTCCTCCTTCTTTTCTTTAACATTGTATTTTTGAAATTCCAAACTCTACTCTAGATTTTTAATTTTTGCTTTTAGATATTTGTTACCAATTTTGTACCTTTAAGAACCCAATCTTCAGTACCCATTTTTTACTAGGGAGTGAGATTTCTGGCTTGACTGCTCTCTCCCCCTTTGGACTCTCCTTTTTCTCCACCAGGTTGCCTGTGTCTCCTCCCTAACCCCTCTCTACTCTACCCAACTCTGTGAATCTCCTTGTGTTCCAGATGGTGGAGAACACTTAGGGAACTGATTACTGGCTAGATCTGTCTCTCTCCTTTTCATTCCCCCCTTTTATCCTCCTGGCCACCTCTGTCTCCTTCCTCCCTCTTCTCTTCTCTGTGTAACTCTGTGAACATCTCTGAGCGGTCCAGGTGGAGTGCACATAAGGAAGTGATTACTGGCTAGCCCGCTCTCTCCTCTGTTGATTCCACCTCATCTCATTCAGGTCACCTCTAACTCCTCCTCCCTCTTCTCTTCTCCATGTAACATTGTGAACCTCTCTGTGTGACTCTCATGGTGGAGAAACTTTTCATGTTTAACCTAGATGTTTTATCAATGGTGCTGTATAGAAGGAGAAGTTTTGAGACTACTGTAAAAATAAGACCTATAACTGGAAGCAGGAGGCTTAAGTCCAAACCCTGACTCCAGGGAACATTAATTGACAGGAGCTCATCAAACGCCTCCATACCTACACTGAAACCAAGCACCACACAAGGGGCAACAAGTTCCAGAGCAAGACATAGCAAGCAAATTCTCCAGCAACACAGGAGCACAGCCCTGAACTCCAATATACAGGCTGCCCAAAGTCACCCCAAAACCATAGACATCTCATAACTCATTACTGGACACTTCATTACACTCCAGAGAGAAGAAATCCAGCTCCACCCACCAGAACACCGACACAAGCTTCCCTAACCAAGAAACCTTGACAAGCCACCTGTACAAAGCCAAACACAGTGAGGAAACGCCACAATAAAGAGAACTCCACAAACTGCCAGAATACAGAAAGGACACCCCAAACTCAGCAATTTAAACAAGATGAAGAGACAGAGGAATACCCAGCAGGTAAAGGAACAGGATAAATGCCCACCAAACCAAACAAAAGAGGAAGAGATAGGGAATCTACCTGATAAAGAATTCCAAATAATTGGAATCAATATTGGATTGATTTGGATCCAATAGTGAAATTGATCCAAAATCTTGAAATCAAAATGGAATCACAGATAAATAGCCTGGAGAAAAGCATTGAGAAGATGCAAGAAAGGTTTAACAAGGAACTAGAAGAAATAAAAAAGAGTCAATATATAATGAATAATGCAATAAATGAGATCAAAAACACTCTGGAGGCAACAAGTAGTAGAATAACAGAGGCAGAAGATAGGATTAGTGAATTAGAAGATAGAATGGTAGAAATAAATGAATCAGAGAGGAAAAAAGAAAAACGAATTAAAAGAAATGAGGACAATCTCAGAGACCTCCAGGACAATATTAAACGCTACAACATTTGAATCATAGGGGTCCCAGAAGAAGAAGACAAAAAGAAGGACCATGAGAAAATACTTGAGGAGATAATAGTTGAAAACTTCCCTAAAATGGGGAAGAAATAATCACTCAAGTCTAAGAAATCCAGAGAGTCCCAAACAGGATAAACCCAAGGCGAAACACCCCAAGACACATATTAATCAAATTAACAAAGACCAACACAAAGAACAAATATTAAAAGCAGCAAGGGAAAAACAACAAATAACACACAAGGGAATTCCCATAAGGATAACAGCTGATCTTTCAATAGAAACTCTTCAGACCAGGAGGGAATAGCAAGACATACTTAAAGTGATGAAAGAAAATAACCTACAGCCCAGATTATTGTACCCAGCAAGGATCTCATTCAAATATGAAGGAGAAATCAAAAGCTTTATAGACAAGCAAAAGCTGAGAGAATTCAGCACCACCAAACCAGCTCTCCAACAAATACTAAAGGATATTCTCTAGACAGGAAACACAAAAAGGGTGTATAAATTCAAACCCAAAACAATAAAGTAAATGTCAACGGGATCATACTTATCAATAATTACCTTAAACGTAAATGGGTTGAATGCCCCAACCAAAAGACAAAGACTGGCTGAATGGATACAAAAACAAGACCCCTACATATGTTGTCTACAAGAGACTCACCTCAAAACAGGGGACACATACAGACTGAAAGTGAAGGGCTGGAAAAAGATTTTCCATGCAAATAGGGACCAAAAGAAAGCAGGAGTAGCAATACTCATATCAGATAAAATAGACTTTAAAACAAAAGAGACAAAAAAGGTCACTACATAATGATCAAAGGATCAATCCAAGAAGAAGACAGAACAATTATAAATATATATGCACCCAACATAGGAGCATCACAATATGTAAGACAAATGCTGACAAGTATGAAAGGAGAAATTAACAATAACCCAATAATAGTGGGAGACTTTAATACCCCACTCACACCTATGGATAGATCAACTAAACAGAAAATTAACAAGGAAACACAAACTTTAAATGATACAATAGACCAATTAGACCTAATTGATATTTATAGGACATTTCATCCCAAAACAATGAATTTCACCTTTTTCTCAAGCACACACGGAACCTTCTCCAGGATAGGTCACATCCTGGGCCATAAATCTAGCCTTGATAAATTTAAAAAAATTGAAATCATTCTAAACATCTTTTCTGACCACAATGCAGTAAGATTAGATCTCAATAACAGGAGAGAAACTATTAAAAATTCCAACATATGGAGGCTGAACAACACGCTGCTGAATAACCAACAAATCACAGAAGAAATTTTTAAAAAATCAAAATTTGCATAGAAACGAATGAAAATGAAAACACAACAACCCAAAACCTGTGGGACACTGTAAAAGCAGTCCTAAGGGGAAAGTTCATAGCGATACAGGCATATCTCAAGAAACAAGAAAAAAGTCAAATAAATAACCTAACTCTACACCTAAAGCAACTAGAAAAGGAAGAAATGAAGAACCCTAGGGTTAGTAGAAGGAAAGAAATCTTAAAAATTAGGGCAGAAATAAATGCAAAAGAAATAAAAGAGACCATAGCAAAAATCAACAAAGCCAAAGCTGGTTCTTTGAAAGGATAAATAAAATTGACAAACCATTAGCCAGACGCATCAAGAAACAAAGGGAGAAAAATCAAATCAATAAAATTAGAAATGAAAATGGAGAGATCACAACAGACAACACAGAAATACAAAGGATCATAAGAGACTACTATCAGCAATTATATGGCAATGGCAATAAAATGGACAACGTGAAAGAAATGGACAAATTCTTAGAAAAGTACAACTTTCCAAAACTGGACCAGGAAGAAATAGAAAATCTTAACAGACCCATCACAAGCACAGAAATTGAAACTGTAATCAGAAATCTTCCAGCAAACAAAAGCCCAGGTCCAGACGGCTTCACAGCTGAATTCTACCAAAAATTTAGAGAAGAGGTAACACCTATCCTACTCAAACTCTTCCAGAAAATTGCAGAGGAAGGTAAACTTCCAAACTCATTCTATGAGGCCACCATCACCCTAATACCAAAACCTGACAAAGATCCCACAAAAAAAGAAAACTACAGGCCAATATCACTGATGAACATAGATGCAAAAATCCTTAACAAAATTCTAGCAATCAGAATCCAACAACACATTAAAAAGATCATACACCATGACCAAGTGGGCTTTATCCCAGGGATGCAAGGATTCTTCAATATCCACAAATCAATCAATGTAACACACCACATTAACAAATTGAAAAATAAAAACCATATGATTATCTCAATAGATGCAGAGAAAGCCTTTGACAAAATTCAGCATCCATTTATGATAAAAATTATCCAGAAAGCAGGAATAGAAGAAACATACCTCAACATAATAAAAGCTATATATGACAAACCCACAGCAAACATTATCCTCAATGGTGAAAAATTGAAAGCATTTCCCCTAAAGTCAGGAACAAGACAAGGGTGCCCACTTTCACCATTACTATTCAACATAGTTTTGGAAGTTTTGGCCACAGCAATCAGAGCAGAAAAAGAAATAAAAGGAATCCAAATTGGAAAAGAAGAAGTAAAACTCTCACTGTTTGCAGATGACATGATCCTCTACATGAAAAACCCTAAAGACTCCACCAGAAAATTACTAGAACTAATCAATGAATTAGTAAAGTTGCAGGATATAAAATCAACACACAGAAATCGCTTGCATTCCTGTACACTAATAATGAGAAAATAGAAAGAGAAATTAAGGAAACAATTCCATTCACCATTGCAACGAAAAGAATAAAATACTTAGGAATATATCTACCTAAAAAAACTAAAGACCTATATATATAAAACTATAAAACACTGGTGAAAGAAATCAAAGAGGACACTAATAGATGGAGAAATATACCATGTTCACGGATTAGAAGAATCAATAAAGTGAAAATGAGTATACTACCCAAAGCAATTTATAGATTCAATGCAATCCCCATCAAGCTACCAACGGTGTTCTTCACAGAGCTAGAACAAATAATTTCTCAATTTGTATGGTAATACAAGAAACCTCGAATAGCCAAAGCTATCTTGAGAAAGAAGAATGGAACTGGAGGAATCAACCTGCCTGACTTCAGGCTCTACGACAAAGCCACAGTCATCAAGACAGTATGGTACTGGCACAAAGACAGAAATATAGATCAGTGGAACAAAATAGAAAGCCCAGAGATAAATCCACGCACATATGGACACCTTATCTTTGACAAAGAAGGGAAGAACATACAGTGGATTAAAGACAATCTCTTTAACAAGTGGTGCTGGGAAAACTGGTCAACCACTTGTAAAAAAATGAAACTAGAGCACTTTCTAACACCATACACAAAAATAAACTCAAAATGGATTAAAGATCTAAACATAAGACCAGAAACGATAAAACTCCTAGAGGAGAACATAGGCAAAACACTCTCCGACATACATCACAGCAGGATCCTCTATGACCCACCTCCCAGAATATTGGAAATAAAAGCAAACATAAACAAATGGGACCTAATTAAACTTAAAAGCTTCTGCACAACAAAGGAAATTATAAGCAAGATGAAAAGACAGCCTTCAGAATGGGAGAAAATAATAGCAAATGAAGCGACTGACAAACAACTAATCTCAAAAATATAGAAGCAACTCCTACAGCTCAATTCCAGAAAAATAAATGACCCAATCAAAAAATGGGCCAAAGATCTAAATAGACATTTCTCCAAAGAAGACATACAGATGGCTAACAAACACATGAAAAGATGCTCAACATCACTCATTATCAGAGAAATGCAAATCAAAACCACTATGAGGTACCATTTCACACCAGTCAGAATGGCTGTGATCCAAAAGTCTACAAACAATACATGCTGGAGAGGGTGTGGAGAAAAGGGAACCCTCTTACACTGTTGGTGGGAATGCAAACTAGTACAGCCACTATGAAGAACAGTGTGGACATTCCTTAAAAAACTGCTTTATGATCCAGCAATCCCATTGCTGGGCAAACAAACCGAAGAAACCAGAATTGAAAGAGACACGTGTACCCCAGTGTTCATCGCAGCACTGTTTACAATAGCTAGGACATGGAAGCAACCTAGATGTCCATCAGTAGATGAATGGATCAGAAAGCTGTGGTACATATACACAATAGAGTATTACTCAGCTATTAAAAAGAATACATTTGAATCAGTTCTAATGAGGTGAATGAAACTGGAGCCTATTATACAGAGTGAAGTAAGCCAGAAAGAAAAACACCAATACAGTATACTAACGCATATATATGGAATTTAGAAAGATGGTAACAATAACCCTATATACGAGACAGCAAAAGAGACACTGATGTATAGAACAGTCTTTTGGACTCTGTGGGAGAGGGTGGGGGTGGGATGATTTGGGAGAATGGCATTGAAATATGTATAATATCATATATGAAACAAGTCACCAGTCCAGGTTCGATGCACGATACTGGATGCTTGGGGCTAGTGCACTGGGACGACCCAGAGGGATGGTACGGGGAGGGAGGAGGGAGGAGGGTTCAGGATGGGGAACACATGTATACCTGTGGCGGATTCATTTTGATATATGGCAAAACCAATACAATATTGTAAAGTTAAAAAATTAAATTAAATTAAAAAAAAATTCAACATTCAGAAAACTAAGATCATGGCATCTGGTCCCATCACTTCATGGCAAAAAGATGGGGAAACCATGGAAACAATGACAGACTTTATTCTGGAGGGCTCCAAAATGACTGCAGATGGTGACTGCAGCCATGACATTAAAAGATGTTTGCCCCTTGGAAGGAAAGCTATGACCAAGCTAGACAGCATATTAAAAAGCAGAGACGTTACTTTGCCAACAAAGGTCCTTCTAGTCAAAGCTAGGTCTTTCCAGTAGTCATGCATGGATGTGAGAGTTGGACTATAAAGAAAGCTGAGCATTAAAGAATTGATGTTTTTGAACTGTGGTGTTGGAGAAGACTCTTGAGAGTCCCTTGGACAGCAAGGAGATCCAATCAGTCCATCCAAAGGAAATCAGTCCTGAATATTCTTTGGAAGGATGGATGCTGAAGCTGAAACTCCAATACTTTGGCCACCTGATGCAAAGAACTGACTCCTTGGAATAGACACTGATGCTGGGAAAGATTGAAGGAGAGGAGAAGGAGATGACAGAGGATAAGATGGTTGGATCGCATCACTGATTGATGGACATGAGTAAGCTCCGGGAGTTGGTGATGGACAGGGAAGCCTGGCACGCTGTAGTCCATGGGGCTGCAAAGAGTCAGACATGACTGAGTGACTGAACTGAACTGAACTGAACTGATGGGACCAGATGCAATGATCTTCATTTTTTGAATGTTGAGTTTTAAGCCAACTTTTTCACTCTCCTGTTTCATCTTCATCAAGAGGTTCTTTAATTTCTCTTCACTCTGCCATAAGCATGGTGTCATATGCATATCTGAGGTTATTATATTTCTCCCTGAAATCTTGATTCCAGCTTGTGCCTCATCCAGCCTGGCATTCTGCATGATGTACTCTGCATATAAGTTAAATAAGCACAGTGACATCAACATTTTAAGAATCAGTAAACTAAAATGCACTGGAATGGGTGAATGGGAGTTGGGGAGGGACAAATTAGCAGTTTGGGATTAGCAGATACACACTGCTAGAAATAAACCACAAGGTCCTACTGTATAGCATAGATAACTATATTCAAAATCCTATAATAAATGGAAAATAATGGAAAAGAATATGAAAAAGTATATGTAAATATATGAAAATAATATGAAAAAGAATATGTAAATGTATACCTGAATCATCTTGCTGTACAGCAGAAACTAATACAACATTGTAAATCAACTACACTTCTAGTTTAAAATAAATTTAAAAAATTGATCCTGGAGTAACAAGCTGGGGACATAGTGGATATCCAATAAATGTTGATCCCTATAATAGCACCCAATAAATGTTGCTAAGAGTATAATTTCTGCTTTGTGACATCTCTTTTGCTGCTTTTAAACTCTTCTCTTTTTCTATAACCCTTTCTTCCCTAGGTCAGGAGCTTCCAGAGGTAAGAATTTTGGCTTCAAACATCCTGGTACCCTGGTAGCACCCAGCAGGATACAGGAAATGCACCAGCCACTCATTAGAACCCAATGGCAGGCTTCCTGCTGAGTTGGCCTGGAGTCTGGATGGGGAACCAGGAAGGAGAAAGGATCTGGGTAACTCAGCCCCACAGGCCTCCGACCAGGGACACCTAGGGAACCTGGAATACTGGAGAGCACAGGGACATTTCCTGTAGGCAGGATCCCAACTTTCAGAATTTAGCATCTCCCGCGTGTGTTCATGCCTGCTCAGTCACGTCCTACTCTTTGTGACCCCACAGACTGTAGCCCACCAGTCTCCTCTGTCCATGGGGTTTTCCAGGCAAGGATACTGGAATGGGTTGCCATTTCCTCCTCTAGGGGATCTTCTCACCCCAGGCATCAAACCTGCATCTCCTGCATAGGCAGGAGGATTGTTTAGACCTTGGGCCATCTGGGAAGCCCCTAGGACCTCCCAGAATAGTTCAAGTGCCTACAACACTGAGTCCTTTCTCTCTTGATTTCCCACTTACCAAATTTTCCTAGGCCTATTTTCTCTTTGCAAAATCCCCTCGTAAACTTCCAATACTTCAGAAATCCCCCTCAAATATTTTTAAAATTTTGACTTCCTAATGATTAACATAAAAAGAAGAAAGACAAAGCCACCAACTGCCGCAGAAGAATGAAAAATCCAAGTTCAATTCTGGATCACAGAGCAAAGCTTGCACTGTAATTTGCATCGCAGTGTCTGACACCAAGGAATCACGTGCTTTCCACATACCTGCCTGCATGTTAAACCTGAGGTCACTTTTGAGTGCTTGTCCATGACTCATGTTTAAAATGTATAATCATAATATTATAGCTGTCGTTTAGGGGGAACTGACTCAGTACCTCATAGCGTGTTGTGAATGTTGCATAAATCATCTCGATAGCTCCATGAGTTGTATGTTCCTGTCCTCACCTTGCAGATGATATAACCAAGGCTAAGACATTAAAAAACTGCCCTGACTATAGTCATTATGCATGCTGCACAGCCCATGATGGTGATTCTTTTAGTTGGAAAGTTCCTGGTCTGACACAGGAGCTGGCAAAGGTGGAAACCAGGTGAGTGGCAGAGCCAGGGCTGAGAATCAGGCAGCTGCAACAGGCTCACTCCTCGATGGAACAGCAGGGTCACAGGAGGGAGCCCGGCTCCTACTACGGGGAGTTCCTGCAAACCGCGCTGCAGAGGAGCTGATCGTGCCCCAGAGGGAGAGACACGCAGCTGTCTGAGAAGCGTGGCAGGTGCTGTCACCGTTTCTGATTGAGGCCTTCAGTCTGTCCAGGGCCTCCTCTAACGATCACCAGCTCTCACGGTGGCTCCTGCCCAGCAGCGACCCTCAAGCCCCACCTCCTGTCATCTGACAATTTGTGATATTTTCCAGGTGTGTTCGTTTCATATTGCTGCCATAACAAATGATCACAAACTTAATGACTTACACAACACAGATTTCTTATCTTACTCTTCTATAGATCAGAAGTCCAAACATGGCTGAAAAAAAGTGAAAGTGTTGGTTGCTCAGTCGCGTCCGACTCTTTGCAACCCCAGAAACTATAGCCCATCAGACTCCTCTGTCCATGGGATTCTCCAGGCAAGAATACTGGAGTGGGTAGCCATTCCTTTCTCTAGTGGATTTTTCTCCATCCAAGGACTGAACCTGAGTCTCCTGCATTGCAGGCAAATTCTTTACCGTCTGAGGCACCAGGAATTATAGACTAAATCCAGGTATCAGGAACACTGTGTTATTTCTAGAGGCTCTAGGGGAGAACCCATTCTCTTACCTTCTCCAGCTTCTCACCTCATTCCGCGGCTAATGGCCCTGCTTTTCATTTTCAAACCAGAAGCTGAGCATCTTCCAGTCTCTCTGATTTCCATGATCTCTCTCTCTGCTTCCGTGATCACATTGCTTATTGCACTTGGACCCTCCTGCCTGCCTCTTACAAGAACTCTTGTGAAGGTAAGTCAAGGTAATCTTTCCATCTCAAGGTCCTTAATACAACCACATTTGTAAATGCCCCTTTTCCTTGTAAGGTAAGATGTCCATGGGTTCCAGGGATCAGGACGTGACCACCTTTGGTGGTGTGGAAGGGGACGGTGCATTTAGTCTGATTTCCACACAAGTGAAGTTGCATGGGCTCAGTGGATATTTTTTAACTGGACGTGACCCTCCCACTCTAAGGAGGTATCAGTGAGGAGGCCAAAGTCTTTGAAGCCAGACAGATGTTGATTTCCAACTTCACTGTTTATTGTGGTCTTTGGCCAGGAACTTATCTTCTCTGAGGAATGACTATTGTACTTACCTCCTAGAGTTATCAGGGCTTCCCAGGTGGATCAGCTGTAAAGGATCTGCCTGCCAAGGCAGGAGACGCAGGTTTGAACCCTGGGTCGGGAAGATCCCCTGGAGAAGGAAACGGCAATCCACTCCAGTATTCTTGCCTGGAAAACTTCATAGACAGAGGAGCCTGGAGGGCTACACTCCATGGGGTCTCCAAGAGTTGGCCACGACCAAGCACACACACACCTAGAGTTACTGTGTGGCTTGAGATAATACGTGCAAAGTGCATAACTTAATAAATAGGGGGCCCTTATCATCGTCATTCTGATGGTGTAAGCAAGTTCTGTGAGTACAGTGATGAAAATGATAACTTCAAATGCTTTGAGGTAGGATGGCTCCCTGCCTGGATCTTCATCTGAGAAGTTGGTTTTCAGGACTCCTCCTAATCGACCCCGTGGACTATAGCCCACCAGGCTCCTCTGTCCATGGGATTCTTCAGGCAAGAAAACTGGACTGGGTTGCCATTTCCTTCTCCAGGGGATCTTCCCGACCCAGGAATCAAACCTTCCTCTCCTGCATTGCAGGCAGATTCTCAGCATCTGAGCCACCAGGGAAGCCCCTAGTGGGATCATAAATTGGGCGGAAAAAGCTCGGCCACCCTGCGGGCTGAACACAGTAGAAGACCTGCTAGTTCCCCAGTTAACTGTGGGATCTGGGTGTCTTTCTAGGATGAGAACGAAAGAACACGGCACTTCTCATCCACATGGCTTCCGTTCCACGCGGGATGCGCCACGCAGGCTTGGATGTGCAGCGCACCGATCCACACGCAGCAGTTAAAGACAGAGAGCAGGTTGTAGACGTGGCTGGGCCAGGGGAGGGCGGTCACCGCATCACTGACCGACGCCAGGGGGAACGTGAGCGTGCAGCCACGCCCCGCGCGGGCACTCAGCAGCTCATTAGTCTCACTGTAGCCCCAGACACCGCAAGGCAGCTTCTCAGCTCCCACTGACGCCAGGGCGGGGAGCGCCCTCGGGCGCCCGGGCTACACGGAGTCCTGGCTGTCTCCACATCTGTATTCTCCGGATCCAGCTCGCCCGGGGAGCCCCGGACGCAGACGGCACTGACGCAGGCAAAGCATCGTGGAGTCGGGACCCCTTGGTGGAGTCTGGCTCTGTCACCTGACTTTGGGCAAGTTTCTAAAATTGCTCTGAAGCTCACCTGGAGTACAAAACAGACCTAAGTGTCGGCTTCAGCAAATGACTCCTGTGAGGAGAAAAGTAGGTGAAGAAATAGTGTCAGATTTCACAGAACCTTGCCTGGAAGGTGGGAGACGTTCAGTCAATGGCAGCTTTCACTGCAGGGAACCCAAGGGCCGCGATGGGACCAGAGACGCCGCCTGCTTTTGGGAGCAGCAGCCTAACCCAGGGCATCCGCTGAGGCCCTTCCCTGCCTCCCACCTCAGCCGTATGTTCAGTCCTTCATCAAACACTAACTGAGCACCTACTAAGTGCTCCACACTGCATCAGGAGCAGGGGATAAAGACCGCGGCAGCCCTGGCCTCACATTGCCCACAGCCCAGTGGGAGAGGCCACTGAAATCCACCGCAGTGAGCGCTGACAGAGGAGTGGGCATCTCCCTGAGGACAGCTAGAGAAAAGGCCTGCGGAATTGGGGACGAGGGAGGAGGAGAGAGGCTTTGAGAGGTTACATCAAGGTCGCACAGCTGGCCTGACCACCGCCAGCCCCCCAAGTAGCGGAGGCTTGTCTGCTTCCCGACACTCACACCGTCACCGGGGCTCACAGATGAACCGCCTTTGTCTCCAAGGCAGGGCTTTGCTCAGCATCTCCCTGACCGGTCACGGGATAGTGAACCACTTGAAGACCAGGGCTACATCCCTTTCTTTATATTCCCTCAGGGCTCACTTGGGGTTCGGAACATAGTATTGAACCTGAATTAGTGAGTCAATGGTGCTCACAGAGGTTGACTGGCTTATTGAAGATCACTTGGTTTTTAGCAGCAGGACAGGGACAGAACCCAAGTCCTCTGACTGTGGCCCTAGGCTTCCCTGACAGAAGGGATGAAAAATCAGTGACTCAAAAGGGAATGGCCCTGCCTAGGCCTGGAGTCCCTCTTTTCCATCCACTAGAGCTTGTCCAACGGAGAAGGCAATGGCAACCCACTCCAGTACTCTTGCCTGGAGAATCCCATGGACGGAGGAGCCTGGTGGGCTGCAGTCCATGGGGTCGCTAAGAGTCAGACACGACTGAGCGACTTCACTTTCACTTTTCACTTTCATGCATTGGAGGAGGAAAGACAACCCACTCCAGTGTTCTTGCCTGGAGAATCCCAGGGACAGCGGGGCCTGGTGGGTTGCCATCTATGGGGTCACTCAGAGTCGGACACGACTGAAGCGACTTAGCAGCAGCAGCAGAAGAGCTTTTCCAAAAAAAACAAGAAAAGCAGTGGTTTCCCTGGTGGTCCAGTGGTTAAAAGTCTGCCGGCTAATGCAGGGGACGTGGGTTCGATCCCTGGTCAAGGAAGATCCCATGTGCTGCAGAACAGCTAAGCCTGAGCACCACAACTGCTGAAACCCACACTCCAGAGGGCCCGTGTGCCACAGCAAGAGGAGCCACCACGACAGCAACGGAGACACCACTCAGCCAAAGATAAGGACATGTGTAAATAAATAAATTAAAAAAAAAGTAAACAGAAAGAGAGGAGCCAATATCCAGGCTCTATAAAACTCAGGTCCTTCGCTTTCTCCTTAATTCTCTCACCTGACTCTCCTTGCCCTCTCTCTCTCTCTCTCACCCTCCCCTCCACCTCTCTGCCTCCTCTGGTTCTTTGCTTCCCTCTCCCCTCGTTTTCTCTTTATCCTCTCTTCCCATCTCCGCCTTCCTCTCCCCCTCTCCCTCACTCCCCTCTTTCTGCCTCTATACATATGTATATATATTCGTATATATCAACGCATATACACATACCAATATGTACACGTGTGTGTGTGTGCTATCACTTCATTCGTGTCCTGTTTTGCGACATATATATACGTATATATAAGCCCACATATACGTGTATGTATCCATATCCGTGTACATATGGTGAGGCCCTAAGAAAGACTATAGGAGCTCCAGGGGAGGAGTATCAGGGGATTTTAAAATACGCGAAGTGCGAAATTCAAAAGAGATTCCCTGGTCCCCACGCTAGTTTCCACGGAGCATGTTATGACTCCATCTTACCAGCAGAGGGCAGGCTAGGATGGCCAGAGCATCCAAGTCCCGCGGACAAGACTTTAACCCCGCCTTGATGGATTTGGTTTTTGGTTTTTTTTTCCCCACAAAGGAGGAGAAAACAGCACCAGAGCTAAAATGCTTTCCCAAATTATCCCACCTGTTTCTTAGAGAGTCGTCAATAGTACAGTTGCTTGTTAATAGGTAAAGGGTGGAAGTGTTTGCGGGAATCAAGTTCCTTTCTCTATGTGCAGATTCTGAAACCTGTTGCCTAAGGAGTGGCATGGTTAATTAGCTGGTCCCAAGGAAAGAAAGCTGTGATCATATCTTTAATTTTAGGAACTGGAACTGAAGGGACCCTGACAATCATCGTTGGACTGAAGACTAGAAATGTTTGGCTGACATTGCACAATAGATCAGGGGCTATGGTGGACACTCACCTAGCTGCTAAATGGTAGACAGTCTAGATTATATTATTTTTCTTTAAAGAGTGTGCAGTTTTATGCCAGCAGGCAGTTAAGTGACTCCCAGATTGTCTTGATTCGGTTGAGACGTGGTTTTGCATTTTGTTCGAATCCGTCTAGGGTTTCCCTCACGCCAAAATTTGATCCTTATTCTGAAAACATGGCCTTTTGATGTTTCAACTGAATTCCCTGGGTTTTCATGACATCATGTCTCTCGGAAGGGTTGAAAGCCCACATGTCCAAGCACTGTGTGCCCTGGGGAGTGGCTGCCCAGCTCTCGGTCCCTGGGGTACTCTTCTCTGCCAGGCCTTCCGGAGTCACCCTGCACACGTTAGCAAAGCATATTCAGGCAAAGACCCGAGAGTCTCTCTGCGTGTTCCTGAAACTCCTTTTCTCCACTGTCCTCCTCTCCAGGACCCTGCCCCCCAAATCCCAGTCACCTCAGGAGCCTAAACACCGATATCTGTTTCCTCTACTTGGCAAGACTTCTGTTTCCTGTTTGGGCTTCCTCTGGCTAGCCAGACCCCTATGGAGATTAAATGTGATAATGTGATAATTATGCAAAGCATCGAGCAAAGTAGTAGAGTAAATCCTATATGGTGTGTTATTTTTGTTCTTTCTTTTGCAAATGTTTAAATGATGTTCAGAGAATGGAAAATAATGTGTAATGTTCCTGGGCCATGGGTAAAAAAACAGGAAATATCTTCCAAATATAAGTATCATTTTTATGAGTTGTTTAAGGTTCTGGAAAATCAAGTGGTCCCGCAGGAGCAATGGAGAGTTTGATGTCCATCCCACATGCAGCAGGCTCCTGACTCGAACATTCTCTCACTTGTTATTGATAAACATGTCTGTACTTCATGCCCACTGTTCTACTCTTGTCTAAGACTGTTCGGCTCCTCTGAGCGCTGAGACCAGTTTTATGCATGTTTGTCTCTCTTATGGACGGTGGCAGAGCACATAGTAGGTTCATTCAAATATTCTTAAAATTTTTTAATCAAATAAAAAAATTTTCACACAAGAAAATATAAACTGGCATTATGCACACACCATACCAAAGCAGTATGCGGTAAAAGTGGCAATACAATCATCCCTTTTACTGGCTCCACTTAATACTGAACGCAAACTAAGCAGTGGGAAGGCCTGGGGAAATCGCGATCTGGTTTTCAACTCTAGCTTCTAGCTGTTTTCTAAATGAATGACCTTGAGTATTTATTCTTAATATTGAAAATATTAATATTTACAGAGTTTTTCATTTCTTAATAATTTAAAGTCAAGGCTATGGTTTTTCCAGTAGTCACGTATGGATGTGAGAATTGGACTATAAAGAAAGCTGAGCACCGAAGAATTGATGCTTTTGAACTGTGGTGTTGGAGAAGACTCTTGAGAGTCCCTTGGACTGCAAGGAGATCCAACCAGGAGATCAGTCCTGGGTGTTCATTGGAGGGACTGATGTTGAAGCTGAAATCCAATACTTTGGCCACCTGATGAGAGCTGACTCATGTGAGAAAGGACCCTGATGCTGGGAGGGATTGGGGACAGGAAAAGAAGGGGACGACAGAGGATGAGATGCTTGGATGGCATCACTGACTCAATGGACATGGGTTTGGGGGAACTCAGGGAGTTGGTGATGGACAGGGAGGCCTGGCGTGCTGCAATTCATGGGGTCAAAAAGAATCAGACATGACTGAGCAACTGAACTGAACTGAATAATTTAAAGATATTAATAATTATTATTAATATAACAATATTCTGAACTTGTTTCTTATCTGTAAGAAAGGAATAATGACTACTACCTCATAGGGTCTTTTGCAAAGATGATAAATAAAACATTTAAAGTCTCTACCACAGATTCTTGACAGTACATTGTGGAAATTCAATTCACATGATTCCATCGATTTAATCAACATTAGTTAACTCTAGATTTTTATGTTCCCCAGTAAGTTTGGTTGACATTACACAGTAGATCCGGGGCTAACGTGGACATTCACTTATGATATCGTCTGTCCAACCATCTCTTTTGGAGAACAGTTTTTCCCCAATTCCCCAATTGCTTCTTTCATTCATGTGGATATCCTGTGTCATTCAAGGTCCCATGAAAAGTAAGTTCTGAGATAAGATTAGAAGGGCAAAGCCTTGATTAGGGAAAAAATGCCTATGAGGGAAAACGTGGAGGGAGACAGAGGGTGTTGGAAGGCCTTCTGGTCAGGCCGAGATGCAGGTCCAAACTTTATGAAGAGGAGAATGGGGCGGGGGTCCGGGGAGAAGCTGGCTGGGATAGTGTTGGGCTGCAGTGTTCAGCAAGTCTGACGGAGAATACTTGCACCAAAGTAACCCATCAGAGGGGTCTCGTGTCTCCCAGAAACAGCCCATCACAGAATCCTGTCACGTCCAGTCACCACACAGTTATGGGACACCCAGTTAAATCTGAATTTCAGATAAATAATGAATTATTTGTGCATGCTCAGTCACTCAGTCACGTCTGACTCTTTTGCGACCTCATGGCCTGCAGCCCACCAGGCTCTTCTGTCCCTGGGATTTTCCAGGCAAGAATGCTGGAGTGGGTTTCATTTCCTCTACCAGGGAATCTGCCCAACCCAGGGATCAAACCTGTGTCTCCTGCATTGACAGATGGATTCTTTACCACTGAGCCACCTAGGAAGCCCAATTTTTAGTATGTCCCAGAAGGCAATAGCATCCCCCTACAGTACTTTTGCCTGGAAAATCCCATGGATGGAGGAGCCTGGTAGGCTGCAGTCCATGGGGTCGCTCAGAGTATGACACGACTGAGTGACTTCCCTTTCACTTTTCACTTTCATGCATTGGAGAAGGAAATGGCAACCCACTCCAGTGTTCTTGCCTGGAGAGTCCCAGGGACGGGGGAGCTGCCATCTCTGGGGTCGTGCAGAGTTGGACACGACTGAAGTGACTTAGCAAATATTACACGGGCATCCTGTACTTTTATCTGCTAAATCTGGCTCCCCTAAGCTCGTGAGGACCTGGGCTCAGTGAGAACATGGTGACGGATCTTAGCGTGCAGCCACTGAGACCGTGGGTCAATCACACTTCCACAAGGGATCTTTGAGGCACATGTTCACGGCTGCCGCAACACTCTAGGACCCTTCCAGCAGATTCTCTTTCTCCAACGCTAGTTTGAGTTGTGCTTTTATTGTCTGCAACCCAGAGAGTCCTGACTGATTGATGCAGTTATCAACTCACGTACAACAAACTACCCCAAACTCTGTGGTATAATACAGAAATGGTGTTATTATGCTGGTGAATTCCGTGGGTGGTGAGTTAGGATAGACTTTAGGGGCATAGCTTATCCCTGCTCCATAAGGTCTGAGGCCTCATCTGGGATGCAGATAGCAAAGGATGCACATGTGGGTGAAGGACTGAGTCGTCCCGAGGCTTTTCCACTCATGGGTTTGGTGCCCACGATGGGGTGTCCTAAAGTCTGGGCTCAGCTGGAGCTGTAAGCCTTCACATGTCTTCACACGTGGCTTGAATTCTTACAATATGGCTGCCTCAGGGCAGCTGGGGTTTTTAGCTGGTGCTTTGGGTTCCAAGCATGATTGTTTAGGTAAATAAGGCAGAAGCTGCATGGTTTTTTGTAACTTAGCCTCAGAATTCATACTGCCTCAGCTGCTACTGTATTCTACCTGTCAAAGCAGTCATAGACACCCAGATACAAAGAGAAAGGATCTTGACCTCAGCTTTTGATGTGAAAGAATTTACAGTCGTGTTTTTCACAGGCCACTCTCATGAGCTGACCAAGCTGAGAATGTCATTTTTAAAAACCCACCTTCAGACTTTCCTCTGTAAGGAACTTTGGCTTATTCACAAAGTAAAATCTCAAATACTTCTTGAGTCAGGGGCATAACATTCTTTTCCGAATACCCATTCAGATCTTCTTTGGGAGCCCAGCAAGACTCTTCCTGCATTCTTCCTTGACTAAATCTTTGATTAAAAATGTAAGCAACTGCATAACACAGTGGGGACATCAGAACAAGAGTGTTTTCTCTGTAGACAGAGACCTCTGCTGCTGCTGCTGCTGTCACTTCAGTCGTGTCCGACTCTGTGTGACCCCATAGATGGAAGCTCACCAGGCTCCCCCGCCCCTGGGATTCTCCAGGCAAGAACACTGGAGTGGGTTGCCATTTCCTTCTCCAATGCATGAAAGTGAAAAGTGAAAGTGAAGTCGCTCAGTCGTGTCCGACTCTTAGCAACCCCATGGAGCCTACCAGGCTCCTTCGTCCATGGGATTTTCCAGGCAAAAGTACTGGGGTGGGGTGCCATTGCCTTCCCCGGACAGAGACCTCAAGCTCCATCAATTATTCTCTGCATTTGCTGTACAGCTGTGGATAGAGGCTGTGGCAGCTGTGAGGCTGTGCAGCAGGAAAATAAGAACAGCTTTTCTCATCATCAAAGGTCTTGGGCAGATCAACTCTTATTCTCATGATCAAGTTTCTAAAGATTTTTGACAGCCCAGATATCAGTGATAGAGAGTTGATGGAGAAGCATTTCTTCGCTGGATGATGTGTGCACAGCTTCATAACTAAAAATAAAATGAAACGCTCTGGGCTCCTTTAGAAAGCAGACATGGTTTTAAATTCCTTCTTTTCCACTTCTCTCTTGGGCAAGACACTCGACTTCTCGGTGCCTGTTTCTTCCCTGAGAAACTGCATTGCAGATCGTAACTCTGAGTTCGTATGAGGGTTATGATAGTACCTGTGAAATAAAGCAGCCAGAACACTGCATAGTGGCTGCTGGGGTCTTAAGATGAACTGTGAATTAAAGCAGCATCAAATGCTTGCCATGCACTGAACATCACATTAGAAATTTCAGGGGACATGGAAATTTCCTGTCACCAGCTACCATAGCTGGCTAAGGGGGTGCCAGGTCTGGGCAGAGGGAACCAGACAATCAGAAACTGAGTCCCAGGTAAGCAGCTTTGTGTCAGCAGCTTCCTCTGGCTAGCCAGCATGCGCTCAGTTTACATCTGTTACAGTGGGGATAATAACAACCACCACCGCCTTCCTACCTCACAGGGTTATTTTGAATATTACATAAAAGGGTAGGTATTAAAGTGCTTTGTAAATGTTAAAATATCAAAGATTGGTCTTGCCTCGCAAGCAATGTGTCACCCATGGACCATCAGAACTGGCATCACCTGGGAGCTTCTTAGAAAAGCAGACTCTCAGGCCTCATCCCAACCCTACTTAATTACCATTGACAGTTAAACAAGACCCCCAGATGACTCCTCTGCGTGTTAGTGTGTGAAAGGCAGTGGTCTGTAAGAGTACACATTCTGATGAAATGAAAACAAGGCAGCTTCAAGGCAAGGCAACCCGTGGGCAACATGAAAGGATATAGTAATAATTAAAAGCCCAGTTTCCAAGGGTATCAATTAGAAGAAAACCCACAGGGCTAGTTAACGGAAGAATTCCCAGAGGGCATGTGGTTTTGAACAAGTGCTTATCACCCAAGAGCCTCCGTGGGAGGGAGTGGTATTATCTCTCTGCCCTGCCTGCATAGTTGAGCCTTGACCAAACAACCGCTTTTCCCACCTCAATGATCAAGGCACCTTGTGGTACTCTGGGCTCACTGTGCCCACTGCAGCCAAGCCAAGATGGTCCCCCGTGGGTTGGTTCAAGACGGCGTGCAGTATAGGTATCTAGCTCTCCCCGTACTTCGTTCACTCCCCGATGGTAACCTTATCCATTTTCCTCTGTTATCAGGGTTCAAGTGTCCTCCACAGCAATGTGAGTTCCGCGAGGTCAAGGACAGCATCTCTGTCTTCTCCCTGATTCCCAGCTCTCAGCACAGTGCTGCAGGAAGCCTTAGCCAGGGGCTAAGGAAGGAGAAGGTCCTCATTCTGCTGGCATCCAGGATGTGCCCCTTTCCCGTCTTATACGGCTTCAGTGCTTCTGATTCCCTTCCACATACTCATCTCAAAAAGTTCTGATTCTTTACCTGTGCTAAGGCTCTGGATTCATTTTAAACACAGGTACTTTATGAACATACTTCTACTCAGGCTTCTGTATCCTTAAGTTCAGTTCAGTTCAGTCCAGTTGCTCAGTCGTGTCCGACTCTTTGCGACCCCATGGACTGTAGAACACCATGCCTCCCTGTCCATCACCAACTCCAAGAGTTTACTCAAACTCATGTCCATTGAGTCGGTGATGCCATCCAACCATCTCATCCTCTGTCATCCCCTTCTCCTCCTGCCTTCAATCTTTCCCAACTTCAGGGTCTTTTCAAATGAGTCAGCTCTTCTCATGAGGTGGCCAAAGTACTGGAGTTTTCAGCTTCAGCATCAGTCCTTCCAATGAATATTCAGGACTGATCTCCTTTAGGATAGACTGGTTGGACCTCCTTGCAGTCCAAGGGACTCTCAAGCATCTTCTCCAACACCACAGTTCAAAAGCATCAATTCTTCTGTGCTCAGCTTTCTTTATAGTCCAACTCTCACATCCATACATGACTACTGTATCCTTAATCATGTTGTTTTCAGGGTTTCGTTAAGAAAAAATACTCTATGTATTTCAACAAGAGTCTAAATATGCAGTTTTTGATGACAAAATTGCTGGAAAATTGGAGTACAAAGGGGGAAGGTGATGTTACTTACATGAGGAAGTGCAAAAAAAAAAAAAAAAAAAAGACCCTGCAAACACCTCTAATGACTAGTGCTGAGCATCTTTTCATGTGCTTGCTATTTGCATATCTTAGGACAAATGTTTACTCAAATCCTTTGCCCATTTTTAAAGTACGTCATTTGCCTTTATGTTGTTGAGTTCTTTGGGGTATGGATTTATATTTAATATATGATTTACAAATCTTTTCTTCCATTCTGTTGCTTGTTTTTTTACTTTCTTGATGCTGTCCTTTTAAAGTGCAAAAGTTTGTAATCTTGATGAAATCCATTTTATCTGTTTATTTTTTCTGCATGGGTTTTGTCATATCTAAAACAACATTGCCTGCTCTAAGAGCCTAAGGATTTAAGCCTCTGTTTTCTTCTAAGACCTTTATAGTATACAACTCTTACATTTAGATCTTTGATCCATTTTGAATTTTTTTTTGTATATAATGTGAGATCGGGCAAAAATGTTCAATTTCATTATTTTCATGTGGGTATCTAGTTGTCCCATCACCATTTGTGGGAAAGTCTATTTTCCTTCCACTAAATTATCTTGGCAGCATTGTCAAAAATCAGTTTACCATAAAGGTTTATCTCTGGACTCTCAGTTCTATTCCACTGATCTACGTCTGTCTTTGTGTCAATACCATACTGTCCTGATTACTGTAGCCTTGTCCTGTTTTGAAATTGAGAAGTATGCCTTCTCTAAGTTATTTTTCAAGAAAAGAAAAAAAGTTGTTTTGTCTTACAATACTGTATGAGTTTTCAACAAACCTAAGTGCTTCTCCTGTGCTCACACTGCACTGTATCTACATTTCCTGTAAAGCAAATACTTTATAGTATCGTGCTCATTATGATGTTTGTGTTCTGATTAGAAGATCATTTCTTTAAGACAGGGCACATATTTAATTTAGCTCTGTATTTCCAATGCTAGAATAAAATTTGGCCCAAATCAGTGATCACATTTCCAGTGTTCAGTACCCTACCATATACTGTATAACAGCATTAAATTTATTTTGCCATCGGTGACTCAAGAATGTTACCGACTTAATTACTTCATCTCAAGTACTTGACAGACAAATAGAAAAAGAATGCACAGAGACCTGAAACCTATTCTGGCACTGTCACAGAATACTGTCACAAACACCGTGAAACCCTCTGAGTCTAATTCTGATTCTTATTCTACAAATTAGGGGTGAAATCTGCTATTCATTTCCTGTAATCGTTCATTTTATGTGTCAGCTTGGCTGGGCCATGGTCCCCAGATAATTGGTCTTCATCCTCTGGACTCTTTTTTTGTATGTGAGTGTTTTTTGTATGTGATTAATATTTAAATCTGGACTTTGAGTAAAGTAGCTTGTCCTCCATAATGTGAATGGGCCTAAACCTATCAGCTGAAGGCCTTAGTAGAATAACACAGACCCCTCCTGAACAAGGAGTGCGGCAGAAGACAGCCTTCGGACTTGGACCAAGACACTGACTCTTACCTGGGTCTCAGTCTGCTGGCCTACCATGCAGAGTTTGGACTCATCAGCCTCCATGATCATATGAGACAAAATTCCTCAAAATAAATTTCTCTCTTTATATGTATATATACACATACAATAAGAGATACAGATCTCTTATTGGGTCTGTTTCCTTGGAGAACCCTGACTAATACATAAGAATGTTTTCCACCATTATGGAAAACAGAATGGAAGTTCCTTAAAAAACTAAAAATAGACCTACCATCAGATCAGATCAGATCAGATCAGTCGCTCAGTCGTGTCCGACTCTTTGCGACCCCATGAACTGCAGCACGCCAGGTCTCCCTGTCCATCACCAGCTCCCGGAGGTCACCCAGACTCGCATCCATCGAGTCAGTGATGCCATCCAGCCATCTCATCCTCTGTCGTCCCCTTCTCCTCCTGCCCTCAATCCCTCCCAGCATCAGAGTCTTCTCCAATGAGTCAGCTCTTCGCATGAGGTGGCCAAAATACTGGAGTTTCAGCTTTAGCATCATTCCTTCCAAAGAAATTCCAGGATTGATCTCCTTCAGAATGGACTGGTTGGATCTTCCTGCAGTCCAAGGGACTCTCAAGAGTCTTCTCCAACACCACAGTTCAAAAGCATCAATTCTTCGGCGCTCAGCCTTCTTCACAGTCCAGCTCTCACATCCAGACATGACCACAGGAAAGACCATAGCCTTGACTAGGCGAACCTTTGTTGGCAAAGTAATGTCTCTGCTTTTGAATATGCTATCTAGGCTGGTCATAACTTTCCTTCCAAGGAGTAAGCGTCTTTTAATTTCATGGCTGCAGTCACCATCTGTAGTGATTTCGGAGCCCAGAAAAACAAAGTCTGACACTGTTTACACTGTTTCCCCATCTATTTCCCATGCAGTGATGGGACCAGATGCCATGATTTTCATTTTCTGAATGTTGAGCTTTAAGCCAACCTTTTCACTTTCCACTTTCACCTTCATCAAGAGGCTTTTTAGCCCCTCTTCACTTTCTGCCATAAGAGTCGTGTCATCTGCATATCTGAGGTGATTGATATTTCTCCCAGCAATCTTGATTCCAGCTTGTGTTTCTTCCAGTCCAGCGTTTCTCATGATGTACTCTGCATAGAAGTTAAATAAACATGGTGACAATATGCAGCCTTGATGTACTCCTTTTCCTATTTGGAACCAGTCTGTTGTTCCATGACCAGTTCTAACTGTTGCTTCCTGACCTGCATACAGATTTCTTAAGAGGCAGATCAGGTGGTCTGGTATTCCCATCTCTTTCAGAATTTTCCATAGTTTATTGTGATCCACACAGTCAAAAGCTTTGGCATAGTCAATAAAGCAGAAATAGATGTTTCTCTGGAACTCTCTTGCTTTTTCCATGATCCAGTGGATGTTGGCAATTTGATCTCTGGTTCCTCTGCCTTTTCTAAAACCAGCTTGAACATCAGGAAGTTCACGGTTCACATATTGCTGAAGCCTGGCTTGGAGAATTTTGAGCATTACTTTACTAGCGTGTGAGATGAGTGCAATTGTGCGGTAGTTTGAGCACTCCTTGGCATTGCCTTTCTTTGGGATTGGGATGAAAACTGACCTTTTCCAATCTTGTGGCCACTGCTGAGTTTTCCAAATTTGCTGGCATATTGAGTGCAGCACTTTCACAGCATCATCTTTCAGGACTTGGAATAGCTCCACTGGAATTCCATCACCTCCACTAGCTTTGTTCGTAGTGATGCTTTCTAAGGCCCATTTGACTTCACATTCCAAGATGTCTGGCTCTAGGTCAGTGATCACATCATCATGATTGTCTAGGTCTTGAAGCTCTTTTTTGTACAGTTCTTCTGTGTATTCTTGCCACCTCTTCTTAATATCTTCTGCTTCTGTTAAGTCCACACCATCTCTGTCCTTTATCGTGCCCATCTTTGCATGAAATGTTCCCTTGGTATCTGTACTTTTCTTGAAGAGATCCCTAGTCTTTCCCATTCTGTTGTTTTCCTCTATTTCTTTGCATTGATCACTGAAGAAGGCTTTCTTATCTCTTCTTGCTATTCTTTGGAACTCTGCATTTAGATGTTTATATCTTTCCTTTTCTCCTTTGCTTTTCGCTTCTCTTCTTTTCACAGCTATTTGTAAGGCCTCCCCAGACAGCCATTTTGCTTTTTTGCATTTCTTTTCCATGGGGATGGTCTTGATCCCTGTCTCCTGTACAACGTCACGAACCTCATTCCACAGTTCATCAGGCACTCTATCTATCAGATCTAGGCCCTTAAATCTATTTCTCACTTCCACTGTATAATCATAAGGGATTTGATTTAGGTCATACCTGAATGGTCTAGTAGTTTTCCCTACTTTCTTCAATTTGGATGCAATCTCAAAAATGACAGAATGATCTCTGTTCGTTTCCAAGGCAAACCATTCAATGTCACAGTAATCCAAATCTATGCCCCAACCAGTAACGCTGAAGAAGCTGAAGTTAAAAGGTTCTATGAAGACCTACAAGACCTTTTAGAACTAACACCCAAAAAAGATGTCCTTTTCATTATAGGGGACTGGAATGCAAAAGTAGGAAGTCAAGAAACACCTGGAGTAACAGGCAAATTTGGCCTTGGAATACGGAATGAAGCAGGGCAAAGACTAATAGAGTTTTGCCAAGAAAATGCACTGGTCATAGCAAATACCCTCTTCCAACAACACAAGAGAAGACTCTATACATGGACATCACCAGATGGTCAACACCGAAATCAGATCGATTATATTCTTTGCAGCCAAAGATGGAGAAGCTCTATACAATCAGCAAAAACAAGACCAGGAGCTGACTGTGGCTCGGACCATGAGCTCCTTACTGCCAAATTCAGACTGAAATTGAAGACCTACCATATGATCCAGCAATCCCACTTCTGGGCATAAAGCAGAAAAGACAAAAACTGTAATTGGAAAAGATACCTGCACCCAGATGTTTGCAGCAGTACTATTTACAATAGCCAGGATATGAAGCAACCTGTCCATCAACAGGTGAATGGATAGAGAAGATGTGGTATGCAGATACTGAGGAATGTTACTCAGCCACAAAAAAGAATGAAATATTGCCAGTTGCAACAACACAGAAGAAGCTAGAGAATATCATCATATAAAGTTAGGCAGAAAGAGGAAGGGAAAGCGAAAGTCGCTCAGTCGCGTTCGACTCTTTGTGACCCCATAGACTATACGGTCTGTGGAATTCTGCAGGCCAGAATACTGGAGTGGGTAGCCTTTGCCTTTTCCAGGGGATCTTCCCAACCCAGGGATCCAACCCAGGTCTCCCGCATTGCAGGCAGAGTCTTTACCAGCTGAACCATCAGGGAAGCCCAAGAATACTGGAGTGGGTAGCCTATCCCTTCTCCAGGGGATCTTAGGCAGACAGAGAAAGACAAATATTATAAGATATCACATATATGTGAAATTTTAAAAAAAATAACACAAATGAATTTATTTACAAAACAAGCAGACTCATGGACATAGAAAACAACCTTATGGTTACCAGAGTGGGGGGAGGTATAGGAATTTGGGATTGACACATATACACTACTATATATAAAATAAGCAACAAGGATTTACTGTATAGCACAGGGAACTCTTCTCAATATTTTCTAACAACCTATATGGAAAAAGAACCTGAAAAGAATTTTATGTATATTCACTGTGCTGTACATCTCAAACTAACACAGCAGTATAAATCGACTATGATTCAATTTTAAAAAGAATCTTTTTCATTGGCATATACTTTAGCTCTATCTTGCTGATAAGAGGTAGATTGTCTGGGGGGAGGGTTCAGAAAATGAGCCCCACTGGCTCCTCTACAAGCAGAGCAATGTATTCTTTTTGGCAGGATGACGGGTATGGGATATCTGGTGGATGATACTGACGATGCTAGCTGCCCACATTTACTGAGTACTTGCTCTTTGACAGCGTTGTACTAAGCATTTGTATCATCAGTCTGTGTAATGGATGTGGTCGACGGTGTCATCTTACAGTGACAACTTTCCAAACACAGCCCTCAGCTGCAAAGAGTCATACACCCTTCGGAGAGGGGATAAACTCCTCCCAATAAAGGATCAATGCAGGAGACCCCAGCTCCCTCCCTATATTTCAAGACAACTCTGCAGGGCCTCCCAGCTTCAGAGCGTCCTGCAAGAACGGCTGGAGCCTGTAAGACTACTGCAGCCCAGCTCCTCCGTCTGTCCAGACCTGCTTGCGTCTCGCTTCTCCACAACTGTCAGTCCCCAACTTCCTGCCTGCGCATCCTCATCTCAGAGCCTCCTCTCAAAGAACCTGATCTGCAATGTCCTCTTGTAAGGATTAAACAGAGAAGGCAGTGGCAACCCACTCTAGTACTCTTGCCTGGAAAATCCCATGGATGAAGGAGCCTGGAAGGCTGCAGTCCATGGGTTCGCTAAGAGTCGGACATGACTGAGCGACTTCATTTTCATTTTCATGCACTGGAGAAGGAAATGGCAACCCACTCCAGTGTTCTTGCCTGGAGAATCCCAGGGATGGGGGAGCCTGGTGGGCTGCCGTCCATGGGGTCGCACAGAGTCAGACATGACTGAAGCAACTTAGCAGTAGCAGTAGCAGCAAGGATTAAATGGAGCAGTCCACAAAAGAGCTTTAACCATGCCCCCTGACAGAGAGTAGGCATTCAAACCATGAAATTACCAATTGTTATTGGAGTATAGTTGGTCTACAACATTGTGTTAGTTTCTCCTGTACAGCAAAATGAATGAACACAGCACTGCAGACCAACTGTACTCCAAGAACAATTAATAATCCAAAAGAGATTATTTCAAAAATCCAAAAAGAGGAGATATATATATATCCCCTCTTTTTTGTATTTCCTTCCCATTTAGATCATCACACAGCATTGAATAGAGTCCCCTGAGCTATACAGTAGGTTTTCACTAGTTATTTATTTTATACATAGCTTCAATAGTATACATGTGTCGATTTCAATCTCCCAGTTCATTCCACCACCTTTCCTCCTTGGTATCCATATGTTTGATCTCTACATCTGTGTCTGTATTTCTGCATTGGAATTAAGATCATCTATACCATTTTTATATATTCCACATATATGCACTAATTAGTTTTTCTTTCTGACTGCCACTCTGTATGACAGCCTCTGCTGCTGCTGCTGCTAAGTCACTTCAGTTGTGTCCGACTCTGTGCGACCCCATAGACGGCAGCCCACCAGGCTTCCTGTCCCTGGGATTCTCCAGGCAAGAACACTGGAGTGGGTTGCCATTTCCTTCTCCAATGCATGAAAGTGAAAAGTCAAAGTGAAGTCGCTCAGTCGTGTCCGACTCTAGCGACCCCATGGACGGCAGCCTACCAGGCTCCTCCATCCATGAGATTTTCTAGGCAAAAGTACTGGAGTGGGGTGCCATTGCCTTCTCCGATGACAGCCTCTAGGCCCATCCATATCTCTACAAATGACCCAGCTTCATTATAGCTGAGTAATAGTCCGTTGTATATATACCACATCTTTATCCATTCCTTTAAAGCAATGAGATTATTATTAGCCACCCAAAAAATGTAGGTACTGTCCCTACCCTGCACTTTACAGATGAAGACATTGAACTTCAGAGAGGTTAAATTACTCAACCGTGATCAGATCAGATCAGATCAGATCAGTCGCTCAGTCGTGTCCGACTCTTTGCAACCCCATGAACTGCAGCACGCCAGGCCTTCCTGTCCATCAACAACTCCCGGAGGTCACTCAGACTCACATCCATTGAGTCAGTGATGCCATCCAGCCATCTCATCCTCTGTCGTCCCCTTCTCCTCCTGCCCCCAATCCCTCCCAGCATCAGAGTCTTCTCCAATGAGTCAACTCTTCGCATGAGGTGGCCAAAATACTGGAGGTTCAGCTTTAGCATCATTCCTTCCAAAGAAATCCCAGGGCTGATCTCCTTCAGAATGGACTGGTTGGATCTCCTTGCAGTCCAAGGGACTCGCAAGAGTCTTCTCCAACACCACAGTTCAAAAGCATCAATTCTTCGGCGCTCAGCCTTCTTCACAGTCCAGCTCTCACATCCATCCATGACCACAGGAAAGACCATAGCCTTGACTAGGTGAACCTTTGTTGGCAGAGTGATGTCTCTGCTTTTCAATATGCTATCTAGGTTGGTCATAACTTTCCTTCCAAGGAGTAAGTGTCTTTTAATTTCATGGCTGCAGTCACCATCTGCAGTGATTTTGGAGCCCAGAAAAATAAAGTCTGGCACTGTTTCTACTGTTTCTCCATCTATTTCCCATGTAGTGATGGGACCAGATGCCATGATCTTCGTTTTCTGAATGTTGAGCTTTAAGCAACCATGATCACTCTGTATTAAAATTAAAGATGGATTTCAAATCCAGGTATGACTGTCTTCAAAACTCTGCTCATTCAAGCTTCCTTATTTTTCCCATTTTCCCCACGAGTCAATGAAGTCTCAGAGTGACTAAGCCAGTGAGAAGTAGGTCACACAACAACCCTGCCTGCCTCAGAAACAAGTCTGGCCCCTGAGTGACTAAGTCTCATTTCTCTTACACAATGTCCTTTAAAAAGTAGGATATTTGATCTTTCACTCAACTTATGTTCATCAAACTGAGTTGCTTTCAGTAGTTACAAACTTTCTTGACTTTTTTCTGGTTATTACTGACAATATGCTTTTCCTTCAGTGCCTTGATGGTTAAACTCACATGTTACTATCTATCTGGCCTCTTAGTAGAATGTGATCGTTTCCACAATCTGTTCCTTGTACAGTGTTTATTTCCTGGACCAGCTTTGGATTAATTATAATGTCCGTGTTTATGTTCTTATGGGTACTGTTCTAAAATCATTTTTAAGTCAGTTATTAAAAACAATAGATGACATAAAAATGGTTGTTCTTGTATTTTTTTTTTATGGAAAATCTCCTTGTTTAAAATTCCCAAGTTCTAACTCAAGGACAGAAATTAATTTTGTGGGTTGAAGTTGGGGATAATTTATGGACTCTAACAAAGATAAATACAACATTATTATTTTTCCTAAAAAAAAAAATCTGTGCTTATCCTTATTAGGCTATCCTGCCCTTTTAAATGGGGCTTCCCAGGTGGTGCTAGTGGTAAAGAACTCACTAGCCAATGCAGGAGACATAAGAGATGGGGGTTCGATCCCTGGGTCTGGAAGATCCCCTGGAGGAGGGCAAGGCAACCCGCTCTAGTGTTCTTGCCTGAAGTATTCCAGGGACAGAGGAGTCTGGAAGACTACAGTCCTTGGGGTTACAAAGGGCCTGACCCAACTAAAGCGACTTAGCACTGCCTTCTTTCAAACAGCCATTCTAGAGACTATATCCAAATGCAAGATCTGGAGGAAGGTATACGGCAGGTGGAGACTGCGTTGTGCCAGCAAAGTACAAAACAAGCCCGCATTGGCAGTGAACTGCAAGTAAGCGGCAAACTGGAAACCACCAGCAAAGATGGGAAACAAAGCAGAGTGGACGAAAAACAGGAAAAACAAAAAAAACAGAAATATGAAAGTCCTGCCCGAACATCTGGGGCTGTTCCAGGAGGAAGGTTTCGCTGCATCTGGAGCCAAATATGAGGGAATAGGTAAGAATGTTCAGGACATCTTCCCTGCAAAGGACTTGGAACACAACTTTATAGAAGCACCTAAAAAAGGTCAGAGATCCTAGATACTCACCGTAAACAAACAAACAAACAAAATCCTGAAATGGGAATCAAATTTAATTCTCCACATGACATTTACTGGGCACTGCACTTCATGGTCTCTGTCTTTGAGGAGCTCGCAGTCCACCGTACTAGGAGTGGAGATGGCAGTGGAAAGGACATTTTCAGTGTAACAAGTAACTGTTACACAAAAGACTAGAAAAGACTGAATCCACTAGAAAGACTGAGGCTGCTATAGAACGTGTGGTTAATCCTGCCCAGGAAAATCCTGGAAGGCTCCACAGAGGAGATGACATTTGATGTTCTGAAAAGTGAGATTTCTGTGGCATTGGTGTTTTAGGTATATGGAGGACTTGAGTTTGGTTCTCTATGTCGCTGAGATTTACTGGGTTCTCGGAGAAGGCAATGGCATCCCACTCCAGTACTCTTGCCTGGAAAATCTCATGGATGGAGGAGCCTGGTGGGCTGCAATCCGTGGGGTCGCTAGGAGTCGGACACGACTGAGCAGCTTCACTTTCACTTTGAAGAATAATAGGAGCCAAGGAGAATTTTGAGAGACTAGACTATCTTCTAAGGGGGAAAAAAGACACATGCTTTTACTTGCTTTTCTCCAGCATGTGGAGGGCACTCCTCAAGGAATAATCCCTGCGTCGTCTTGCAGTGGATCAGGGGCAGTTGGTGTTTTCCATATTTCAACACCTGCAGGAATCTCTATAGATTCAATCACTTCACCCTTTGAGAAGCTTGTCAGGGAGTAAAAGAAATGGTCCTTTGAGTTCACATGTCATAAAACCCTGAGAAGCAGCCTGCGTGTGGGGAAGGCAGCTTAGATTCAGTGGAGCTACACGCAGGAAACAGATGTTTTGCTGTGTCAGACAGACTGTGGGCCAGTCCTGAGAGGTTGCTGAGAGATGGCTCCCTTGCTTCCAAACCACGTTCTTTTCCCCCTGAGACGTAAAGGAGAGCCCCATCTCTAAGCCCTGGTGGCGTTTATGTCTAGGTCACAGGAATTCTATCCTCAGGCTCTGACACTGGCCATTTGAAGTCAGACCTAGACGGCAGCTTCATGCTGACGGCACGGTCCCCACCAGGAGCTCTGTACCCAGAGGATACAACTGCACAGCTTCAGAAGGAAGTTTTATCTTTCCCAATACTGCCGAACAGATGGCAGCTTTGCACTTGGGAAACATTTGTTGCCAGGATGAAGTCATGTCTTTTGGCAGTTATGGTCTCATTATTTTTAATGAATATTGATGCCATGCTACGATGTATCTTAGAAAGACCTTGTAACTCCTGGTGGGGATCACACCTGGTTCTGATCCCTGGGAAGGAACATTTTAAGGCATTCAGAGGAAATGGAAATGATGCTTTCAGCCCATCTCTGTTAATAACTAGCTGTGGTTAAGTGGCCTTTGACAAGTCCTTCAGTTACTCAGACTAGCTCAGTGTGGGGAGTGGGCACCATGGGAGGGGTGGATGTCAGCTCTCAGGCACCGTGAGCTCCTCCCTTACTGTTGAAACCAGGGCTCTTGGACACCCAGGGATCGGGGCGTTTTGGGGGCCTATTCCACTTGGAACTTGGGGAACCAACTGAAGAGCCAGGCAGCTTCCCCTGTCACTCTGAGACTTATCTATCAGACACAATAAACCCTGGACACTACCCTCCGGTGACAGAAATCTCCCTCCCTCTTTGACTCTGTCTCTGACAGGCCAGGGTTCTGCCCCTTAGAATCATCTGGAGAGATTTTTTTTTTAAAATACCAATGTCAAGGACCCCACCCCAGATATTCAGATTCAGGTCTTGGGTGGGGCCTGAGAAATGCTCTCTTATTTTAAAAACTCCCCGGATGAATATGGGAAGCTAATGTTGAAAAGCCTTGCCTTGGAATCTCATACCTTTGTATAAAGCATACTTTTATCCAGTTTCATGCCAGATATGAAGTTTTATCCAGTTTTATACCAGAACAAAAATTTTTACATCAGTTGTTGAGAACACCAGCAACAAAATTGATAATTGCTTAAAGCGTACTTGGCTAGCAATTTACAGTTTACTATCCTTAAAATGGCCTCAGGCTCAGAGACGTAAAATAGCCCACCGGGAATAAGCAGGTCTCTGCTGCAGAACTCTGTCTAAAACACCCAGGTTTTCTAATTATTTGAGCTCAACTCCTCTCGCTATTTTACCCCGGCTCCTAAATTACCAAGCCTGTTTTCAGTTATCAGACTATTTGAGGCCCGTGAGACATTTACAGCTGGCCCTCCACCACCAGACTGAATTGAAACGTTGAGGTAATTATCTGAGTAATTCAGGCAATGCCGTTTATTTTTCCTGAATTACCTGGATAATTACCTCAAGCCTAATAAGATGGAAAGAAGCCAGAGCCACATTCTGATGGTTTTATTGCCCCCTTAACAATGCATTCTTATTTTAAAGGTCCTGATTTGAAGAAATAAGCTGTGGAAATGTGGGTCCTCCTCATTCGCCATAGGATGCCCCATTAATCATCTGGGGAAGATGGCGGTTGGCGCAGGAACACAGTCATACTGTTCGCCAAGTCTCTGGGAGTCGCCTCAGCTAATGAGGTGACAGAGAGGAAGGCTTCTTGGGGCTGGGTGTTTCTGCTTTTCTACTTGAGCTTTGCCACATTTCTCTCTCAAACGGTGTCACTCAACACTCTGCACCAGCTCCTTGTTTTCTGGGGCCGGGCCTGGCCTGACCGACTAAATGGAGCTCGTCATCCGTGCGGCAAGGCCTCACCTTTCACTTCAGAAGCCGGAGGGCTCCTTCCAGCTAAAGGGACAGGAACCCCCTGCTTCTGCTGCTGCCACTATCGACCCTGTTAAGATGACCAAAAGTGTCACAGGAAGAGGTGTCCACCCCATTTCCTCAGGAGGATTCCTCCTCCGGGTGCTTGGTCGTCTTTCTGGAACCTCGCTTCATCGGTCACTCCCTCCCCTTCCTCTCTTCAAGCTTTGCTCTCCATTGGTTCCTTCCTTTCTGACGTTCTGACGGCAGCACTAAGACTCCTCAACCTTGTAAGCAGAAAGCAAGGACGCCATTGAGATTGGGAGGAAGCAAGCCATAGCCAGAAGCCGGCAGAGTGACAGTATTGGGAGATGGGAAAAAGGAAATGGGAGCCAGAAAAATGGAGTCAGGTCAGGGCAGACCGACGCGATAACACGGAAGCCAAGGGAGATGTGAGTTTCCAAAGAAACATGACTTGGTGGAGAAGTAAGTGTGGGTCTGGAATCGAATCCTAACTCCTTCACTTTCTGGCTGCATGATAATCTTTAAAACAGTGATGTTATTAAAACTCACCCCCAAGGTGTCATGAGAGTGAAGCAGTTCATTGCATAGAAAATTACCTAGAGAGATTTTATGCTAATTATTACTGTTATTATTGCAAATGGGAAGGGCTGACCAACAAGATTAAATGCTTATCTGAAATCAGACTGGAAGAGGTAGTCGTCGTTTTCTAGTCTTATCATTTAAACTTTTTATTATAAACCCCTTCCCATGATATGAAAAACATTTTATAAATGGTCAAGAATATTCATTCATATATACGTATATTATATATATGCATGCTTGGTCACTCAGTCATGTTCGACTCTTTGCAACCTCATGGGCAGGCTCCTCTGTCCATGAGATTTTCCAGGCAAGAATACTGGAGTGGATAGCCATTCCCTTCTCCAGGGGATCTTCCCAACCCAGGGATCAAACCCAGGTCTTCTGCTTTGCAGGCAGATTCTTCACCGTCTGAGCCATGATGCTTTCATCTGGATGAGATAAAATGGCTCACCAACGCCATATCCACATTCCAGAAGAGGGCAAATGGAAAAATTATACCCCTTCCAGGATATAACTTGGAAGTTGCACCCACCACTTCAAATCATGTTCTGTTGGCCAGATCTTATCTATGTGCCCATTCCTTGCTGCAAGGGAGGCTGGCCAAGGCAGGCTTTATTCCATGTGGCCAGGATCATGGTTTTAAGGACTAGTAAATAAGAAAGGGTGGCAGGAGTGGACAAGAAGGGTTCCCTGGTGGTTCAGTGGTAAAAGAGTCCACCAGCAATATGGAGTCATGGGCTCAACCTGGGTCGGGAAGACCCCCTGGAGAAGGAAGTGGCAACCCACTCCAGTATTCTTTGGAAAATCCCAGGGACAGAGGAGCCTGGTGGGCTACAGTCCGTGGGGTCGCAAAGTCAGACACGACAGCGACTAAACAACGACAAGTAACAATGAAATGAAGAGAGAACACCTTGATTACTCTTTTGGGAAGTTTGCCAATGAAGAGGAGAAGCAGACTAGGAACAGGAGTCAGGCTGAAAGAAGGAGAAGCTAACCTTCACTGGTCTTTTTGAACTTGAAAGCTCACAGTACAAATGCCATCCATGTAACCTTGCCTAATCCCAGGACTAATAATCTCGTGCTCCCCATTAACTCCCATATCGCTTGACATATCCCCCTCTGCCTCATCTCTGACTAGTTTACGCATGTGTCTCATCTCTCCTATAGCCTCTAAGCATCTCATTTATCTTTCTAACCCTTACCGCTTCTAGTATGATGCCTTGCCCAAAGCTCACATCTTTCTCATGTATCACCTTTCCTCCTATTGGTCTTGCTTTAGTCGGAAGCAGAAGAGAGTCTAGTGTTTCCCTTCCCCTTTCAACAGCGTAGAGAGTTGACAGTGCTCTTTGAACAGTACTCTTTCCATCTTGCGCTCAGAATGAATGCAGAAAATGATTGTTCACAGATCCCAGGGATGGGAGCATCGGTGCTCAGGAGCGACAAGTTGCTAACATGCAGAAAGAATGGGTGAGGTTCTTGCTTCTCACGATGCATATTTGTTAATAATTTTGTCAGGCAGGTTATAGAATTGATAAATCTGTACAAGATCATAAAACT
This sequence comes from Tragelaphus eurycerus, assembly GCA_935064755.1. NCBI lineage: Eukaryota > Metazoa > Chordata > Mammalia > Artiodactyla > Bovidae > Tragelaphus > Tragelaphus eurycerus. Next base: position 19,193,791 of record CAKXYN010000043.1, read on the forward strand.
GGTTATGACTCTTTTTTAAAAAAGAAGCAAGACTTCAGATCCTGAGTGTGAAAATCATGGCTTTAAATCAGATTTTGTTTTGATATATAGGAACACACAAGATTTAATTAAAGAGTTAAATATCTCTTCTACCCAAGACAGTCTAGCATATTGGAAAATATTTTGAATACTATGAACAAAGGTACAAATCCTGGTCCTAGTGTTATGATCTTGGGAAAGTCACTTAATTTGTCTGGGCATCTACTTTCTCATCCATTAAATGGGGTTAAAAAAACTCATCTTGCATGGTTATTGTGACATATAAGGCTGTTGTGTGAAAGCGTTAGTTGCTCAGTCATGTCCGATGCTTTGCAACCCCACAGACTTTAGCCTGCCTGGCTCCTCTGTCCACGGAATTCTCCAATCCCATCATTAGAAAAGACAGTGATGTTGGGAAAAGCAACTCATTGGAAAAGACCCTGATGCTGGGAAAGACTGAGGGCAGGGGGAGATGGGGGTGACAGAGATGAGATGGTTGGATGGCATCACCAACTCAACGACATAAGTTTGAGCAAACTCTGGGGAACGGTGAAGGTCAGAGAAGCCTGGCATGCTCTAATCCATGGGGGCACAAAGAGTCAGATACAGTTTAGTGACAACAACAACAACAAAGGCTGTTGTGACATATAAGGCTAGTGTCTGTCAAAAATTCTATGCATTTATTATTTTTTAACACTAAACTGAGAGTATTTGGATTTTGGGTTCCATTCATCTTTTTCAACCAAATTTATGATATTATTATGTAGACACAGTTACAGTTAGTAGAAGAAAAGTCATATTTATGTCAGTGATAAGCTATTTACAAAGATGAATTAATAAATGCCTCTCCTTAGTCCATCAATCATTTCAGGCAAATTATTGGGAAGAGCCACAATAATTCGTATAACACAACTAACAGTTTATCTTTCTGTTAAGTGGGTAAGGTGGGGAGGTGGTAACTGGTTTCTGGTAGTAGCTCTCTAGCTTTTAAACTCTATCTTTGTTTCTTACTTTGGCTAAAGGATCTTTTAGGCTTTTTAAAACTTCAGATAAGTCTCAGAGACCCCAATTAAAACTACTGATTAAATTTGTACAAAAAACCTTTTTTCTAATCACCATGTTCGCTTTCATAGTTTAAAGAGGGCCACCAAAAATGTACATCTAGAAAAATTCATAAAAGGATGTACTTATTCAAATTGCTTGCCATGTTTAGAAGCATAGAGTTCTTGGTTGTAAATTTTTGTGTATTTCCCTCATTCCACAGTTTAAATTGACATGGAGAATCAATAAAATAGCAATCATTTTAAAAAAAGAGGAAAAAAATCTTTTTTCTAAATGCAGTTATAAGGCAAATGTTTCAGAATGGCCGTAAGTGATGGTATTTTAATAATGTTGTTGAGCCTTAAGGTATAGTATCAAATTCTGCTCATTCTTTCCAGGCGGGGAGAAAACTGGAGAAGGCAGGGGGAAATTGCTTACTTGCCTCCCCGCCATTCTTTAATAAGGCACTGACCCTTGTCAAAGAAAACACATATACACAGGCATACAAACAAGGACCCCATTTACCTTATTTTCAAATTTAAATGATGGGATCCGGTCATTCATCTTCGTCACAATCCACCAAACAGTTTTGCAAGAGCATGTTTCATAAACAAGCTCCCCTTTCAGCATCAGCCAGGAAGGTTAAGGCTTAGATCCTGCGTGATAGAAACCCTTTTTGTAATTCTCCCCCAAACATCTGTTCAGTCGTTCATCAGCATCTGTCACCCATTTCTAGGCTCAGCCCAGACAAAGCTGTGTTTTTCTAACACACTCCATTCCAAATTGTTACCAAGTGATTCCTACTCAGACTAATCTTACACAGGGATTGAGAAGATGTCTTATTGGATCAAATCCGTCTTCTACTAATGGAGCATCTACCCTGCAGCCTTGGCAAAAGCCCAGTGGCTCGGAGGAAGAGAAATTCCTCATAATATCCTAACGCTTTTCTGACTCAGATTGTTACACTGAGAAATTTTCGTTTTCTTCAGTGCTTCAGGGTTAGCACACATTACCCTGTACATGTGTGTATCTTTAACTTACCCTATTTAAGGCCCAGAGGGTTTGCTTTGTAAAGTGAAGTAAGAACATAAAAAATGTTTTCTGGGCTTCCCTGGTGGCTCGGTGGTAAAGGCTCTGCCTGCCAAATGCAGGAGACATGGGCAACGCATCAATCAAATCCAGGTTCGATCCCTAGGTCAAGAAGATCCCCTGGAGAAGGAAATGGCAATCCACTCCAGTTTTGTTGCCTGGGAAGCCCCATAGAAAGTGGAGCTTGGAGGGCTACAGTCCATGGGGTCGCAAAAGATTCAGACATGACTTAGCGACTGAACAACAGCAAAATGTTTTCTAATATTTGACCCAATTGTTTGCATGAAAAGACAAGAAATGTTGGCTTATTTGGAAAGACATCACAGGTAAAAGCACGCAGAAAGACTTGAACTGAGATCTTGGAAATGTCACCTCTGAGGCAAGTAACCTTGGTGGCTTTAGTTAATGATCCTGAGACCCCAAATACCTAATGAGAAAAATGCATACCTCATAGGATTACAGAGTGAAAATTGTACATGTACATTGCATGTAAGGTGCTTGACACTGTGACTGGCATATCGTAAACAACTCAGTCAGTGAAAACTCTTGCTATCATCACGACATCATCATGATCATCACTGAAGCAGAAAGACACCAGGAAGGCTTTACCTTCCTCTTTTGCTCCCAGCCTCCTTTTCTCCTTTCTGTTCAGCCAGCATTTACTGAATGCCTCTTATGAGCTCAAATATATGCCACATATGAATCTGGTAAATTTCTTGTCCTCAAGAAGCTATCTCCTTAGTAGTGGAGATACATAAACCCACCCTTTACTCAAATCAGACACTGATAAATGCTATAAAATTATAAGTAAAGCTCCTCACAGAATATTTGAAGATGTTTTAATACTAAATCTCTGTTTTTCTTATTAGAAGACTTTAACTGGGGCTCATCTTACATGGTAAATTAGGAATTTAAACTCCAGGGCAGAACTTTCATTTCAATGGGAACCTATTGGTTATAATTTAGGTCAGTGTTTATAATGTCAATAGTGGAACGAGGAGGAAGAGAAGGATTTTCACCTCTGTTTCCATGGACATTAAAAATGATAATGAAGAAGGCCCCCAGATTGAACCAAAGGGAGCAACTGAATTATTCTTTTTTATTTTCTTCATGAAGCTGAATATAAGAAAAGATTTGAAGCTGCCATGACTCATTAAGGCCAGTTTGACTGACATGGGTACCAAATATTAATGTTTAGATATGTAAATGTATTGAGAGAGATTTTATTAGAGATAAGAGTCCCACAGACTCCGCTTTCTATTGTTTCACAGGAAAGACTCCCTTTGAGAATTCCGTGCCAATGGTCGCTAAGGGCCCGTTTTGCACGTTATCCGGGGGAAAAAGCAAATGGCACTGAGCACCCTTCAGATGCATACCCCTCTGCTGCTGTTCCTTCACGGGTCCCGGTCCTAGGGGCCCAAGTCTTGTGTGGGAGACAAGTGTGTCACACCGAGGACTTGACTCCATGTGCTGAGATGAGCAGAAAGAAATTGAATCCCTCAGCAGAGGGGGCTGCGGCCAACAGAGACCTTCCAGGAAGAGGAACCTGCTTCCAGGGAGGGGTTGGGGCCCCTGGTCAGGGGTTAGTCTGGGGAGGGCCAGGTGCAGAACCCAGGTGGGGAGTGGAGTGACTGAGCCTGGGAGGAATGGGCCAGAGGCAGTTCTCGAAGGAGAACTCGCATTTTGTGCTCACCAAGACACCCGCTAGAAACGGGTGAGATCCAAGGCCCGGTCCAGAGGTCCCTCTATGGGCCGTGAAGACCACCTGTCCTCATGGAAGTTTCACAGGGCATGAATTCCTAGGCTTTATCAACCAGTGTCATGTAACTTCCCTCCTTCAGCAGACTGATAAGTTGTTATGTTACATAATGTCTCTGAACTTCCATTTCCTTCGCTCTAAATGGGGAAAACAATGCCCACTTCTCCCAGTATCCAGGAATGTGTATGTACCATGTCTGGTGGTAACAGGCACGCATCTATTCATTTCTTGGCAGCCAAGAGTTATTCACTAGGAAGTGATAAGGAAACAAACCCAGGTATGCGGACCACACATGTCACACCCGTTTCAGGGCATCACTCCACTTCCGGGCACACCTGGCAGGCAGAGGACACCCAGGAGTCCCTGCTGAGCAGCCAATTTTATACGTGAAACTGGGGGGCATTTGCCTCCCACCCTTCAACTCCCACCAACCTCAAAAAATCCTGGCTCTGCTGACTCCTCCCCCAGCCCAGCCCCCACTGATGGGGAGCTGATGGAGGACAACCAAGTCAAGGAAAAAATATTACTGCAGGGAGGGGAAAGTCATGACAAGTGACACTAAAAAGACTGGATTTTTTCAAGATGTTTTCACTTGTCTTTAAAAAAAAAAAAAAAAATTACAAAGGCAAATCAGATAACCAAAGAATGCATGGTCTGTGAGGGAGAAAAGTAGAAAATTGAGTTGGAAAAGGGCTGACTAAACACCACTCTGAAAACAGAGATGTTTCTAAATCAACGAGCCCCAAGGACATGTTTCCTGAGGTGCTCATAGACAAATATATTCCTTTCACTGAAAATCGACTTAAGACTGGAATCCTGTTCTTAAGTTGGGGACAGCTTTAAAACCTGATTTATGGTTTCCCACTCAAAGCCTTCCTGGGCTGCCATTGCAGACACTCTGTACTTTGTTGCAGGGTCTGGAAGCCGCATTCTGCCTCCCAGGCAGGACCCCTTGGTAGGGGCGGCAGGTGGAGAAGGCAGTCTCTATGTGCCCAGGATACCCCTGGCTTTTATGCCCCCCTTGCCATAGAGCTTGGAAAAGCACCTGGCCCAGGGCACCATGCAGGTAAGTCAGGCATGCAATGACTCAAGCTGTCACGTGTTTCTTAAATGTTTATCTGATCCGTACTATGGGGCTTCCCAGGTGGCGCTAGTGGTAAAGAACCCGCCTGCCAATGCAGGAGACATAAGAGACGCAGGTTCTATCCCTGGGTGGGGAATGGCAACCCACTCCAGTATTCCTGCCTAGAGAATTCCATGGACAGAAGAGCCTGGCGGACTATAGTCCATGGGTTCGTAGAATTCCCAGATATTTCACAGGGTAAACAGATTACCCTCTTTCCCTGCTCACGGCCCTTCTGTGACTTCTCTGTCACCAGAATGAAACTCACACTCTTTGCCAGGGGCTTCAAGGTCCTGCAGGGTCTGGGTCTGAACCACCCAGACATGCTCCATTGGTACTGCTCCTTGCCGCCGTGACTACGCCGTGGCTGTATTTGCCTGTGGACCCGTTTGTAGGCGACACCCTCTTCTTTCCAGCTTACAGTCTACACAAGTTCCCTCTGCCTGGAATCTCTTCTCTGAACTCTTTGGTGGACTAGTGCCCACGCCTTCAAATCTCACCATTATTGGACTTCACTGGCAGTCCAGCGATTAAGATTCCACACTTCCAGTACAAGAGACGTAAGTTCGATTCCTGGTTGGGAAACTAAGGTCCTGCAGGCCTGTGTAGGCCCCCCACCCACCTCCCTCAAAAAAGGTCTCAGCATTATTATCTTTTTCTTAAAGAGGCCCTCCTTGCCTCCCAATCTGATTAGGTCTGCCTCTTTTTACACTCACGAGAGTCCAGTCTCTTCCTTAATGGCAATTAACTAAACGTTGTGGAATTATTTGTCTAATGTTTGTCATCGCATCCCTGACAGATAAGGACATCGACTACATCTATTTTACAGGTATTATATGCCATGAATGGGCTTCCCAGGTGGTGCTACTCATAAAGAACCCTCCTGCCAATGCAGAAGATATAAGAGATGGGGATTCGATCCCTGGGTCGGGAAGATCCCCTGGAGGAGAGCCTGGCAACCCATTCTAGTGTTCTTGCCTGGAGAATCCCATGGACACAGGAGCCTGGTGGACTACGGCCCATAGAGTCTCAAAGAGTCAGATACGACTGAAGTGACTCGGCATACAGCACAGCTCCTGACTCAGCCTGTATGTGATGGAAAGTCGGAGAATCAGTAAAAGGCTGCCTTAAAGAGAACTACAAAATCGTCTGCTCCTGCAGCTGGCACAGAAAGGGTATATAGGTGGCTTCTGACCAAAATCAGCTCACAACCAAATATCAAATTATTAAAAGTGCTTGTTGTCAAATTGAATTAAAGGCAAAATGGTAGGTTGGCAGACCATCTTCTTCCAGCCAAGGAACTGCAGTCAAGGGAGGTCACTGGTCTGAAAAGTTAGGAAGAACTTTGAGAAAAATAAGAGCCACTTTCTAAAACCAGGAGACCCCTAAACACAAGTTCCTGGAGAACTGGTCACTCAGGTGATTAGCATATAGTGACCCCATGGACTGTAGCCCACCAGGCTCCTCTGTCCGTGGGATTCCCCAGGCAAGAATACTGGAGTGGGTAGCCTTTTCCTTCTCCAGGGGATCTTCCTGACCCAGGGATTGAACCCGGATCTCCTGCACTGCAGATAGATTCTTTACTGTCTGAGCCACCAGGGAAGTCCAACTCTAAAACCAGGAAGCCCCTAAACATAAGTCTCCTGGAGAGCTAGTCACTCAGGTGCCGAGCCACACGGTCACCTGTGTAAATGCCAAAATGTCAGAATGTGCAGCTGATACTGGAAAGAGAAGCAGCGGTAGAACCCGGGCCCCAAAGATCCTTGCCCACATGGTACAGGGTTTGCCTGTGTTAATCAGAGAAGCCCAGCTGTTCCTGTAACTAAAGGCAACTTCCAGGCATTCCTTTGGTTTTCCACTGATTATAAAATATTATTATAAAGGCATAGCATGTCAAGGCATAGTCATTTATGAAAACCAGGACTCTTTCAGGGAAAAGCAGATAAAGAGAGAAGCCATGATTCATGTCTGTCTCTCTCTACTGAACTGGGACTGGGGCTCCCTTTCCAGGCTGGAAATGGGATGTTCCTGGTCTTTGTTTACCCAGAGCCCAGAACAGTGCTGAGCACAGAGGAGATCATCCGCTAAGGTTTACTGAACCTATACATGAATAACAGACGGATGAGAGCGTGTCTACACAATGCGTGGAGCTTTGTCTTTCACTGACATGAAGTGGCCCCTCCTAAAAAGGGGCTGTACTTTATTGGGATGTCTCTGGTGGATCAACTCCAGACTCAATGGACATGAGTTTGAGTAAACTCTGGGAGATGGTGAAGGACAAGGGAAGCCTGGCTGCTGCCATCCATGGGCTACAAAGAGCTGGACACGACTGAGCGACTGAACAACATCTGGTGGTCCAATGGCTAAGACTCCAAGTTCCCAGTGCACGGGGCCTGGGTTCGACTCCTGGACAGGGAACTAGATTCCACATGCCACAACTAAGGCCCAGTGTGGCCAGATAAAGAAAGAAATATTAAAAAGAAGAAGAAGATGCTATACGTTTAACCTGACCCACCTGCAGCCCAGACCCCATGGAGGCATACTCCACAGTCCCCAGAATCTCTCTCTCTCTGCTCCCAACTTCTCCTCCTCTGTTTAGACTCAGCCTGTGTCCTGACTTTGATACTATCTCTCAGTTGAGGTCTCCTCTCCCTCGGCACAGGCATTTGTACTCAATTTTCCACTTTCTAACAACTGTAGCTTTATCTAATTCCCATCTGTGGCTACTTGGATGAGAGTCTTCATCCAACCTTTCAGCCACTTCAGATCCACCTACCTCCCCTCAGCCCACAACCTCTATGAAATTTTAAAGAAATTAGACAAGCTGGCTAGCTGCCAGGTAGGCAGGGAACAGGCCTGGTGTCATCGGCCCAGCTACTAAACTACCTCTCGAAGTGAAAGACCAAGGAGAAAAGATTATTGCATGTGATGCCACTACCTACTTTTTTTTTTCTAGAAAGACAGTAAAGAAAACAGCCCAAAACAAAACATCAAGGCACAGATTGGTGCTTATTCTTTTCTGACCTTAGCTAATTCCAAACTGTTTCTCTCACCCAAGTCTGAGTTGGACATGTCTTCCCCTTCCCCCAAGGATGAAAGACGTATACAAGTGTTGTTAAGTGCCTGGACTGTGGCTTCTGGGGTGGTAGTGTGGTTACTCTGGGTCTACTTCTGAGTTGAGGGAGCAAGTCATGTAACCATTTCAAGCTTCGGTTTCTGTGTTGTCAAGATATGGAAGATAACAGCACAGAGGAAGATTACTCACCGAGGTGTCTAGGCGCTCACCCCCCTGGATGAATGGTATTTCGAAAGTTTAGGTATTTCATCTTCAAAACAGCTTTCCCTGCTATCATTTGATCTGGCTCCAGAATCTTTTAGATGTTTCTCCTTCTCTTACACTTCCTCCTTCTTGCCCCTTCTCCTCCTCTCTCTGTTCTCATCTATTATATGGATGAAGAGACAACTGTCTAATGTCAGTTTGCACAATCAGATCAGAAATCCTAAAAGAAGCGCTATCGCCAAAATACAAACAAAAAGGAATCATCTCAGCTTCTCTTTCACCAGGTAACTGCACTCACCTGTCCTCACTTACCCCACCTGTGTTTCGTGGACTGAGCTCCCAGCCATTTACACGTCAGCCACAGGCACCACTATCATACCAAGTGGTTCCTCAATTATTGTAATTTTCATGCTTAATCTTTTAAAATATTTTTGTAACAAGTAGTTGCTATTGGTATTTAGTAATTATCATTTTTAAATGTATTTCTATAGTGAAATATATTTTCTTATTGTGATAAGAACACAACATGAGATCTACCTTCTTAACTAGTTTTAAGGGTACAATATAGTATTGTTAAGTCCTTCTCAGGATTCCCAGTGATAAAAAATCTGCCTACCAATGCAGGAGACGTGGGTTCAACCCCTGAGTCAGGAAAATTCCCTGGAGGAGGACATGACACCCCACTCCAGACTCCAGTATTCTTGCCTGGGAAATACCATGGACAGAGGAGCCTGGAGGGCTACAGTCCATGGGGTCACAAAAGAGCTGGACATGACTTAACAACTAAACAACAACAAATATACTTTTTAACAACAGGTACGGAGAAGTCCATGGATGGAGGAGCCTGGTGGGCTGCAGTCCATGGGACAGAAAGAGCGGGACACGACTGAGCAACTAACACCCACACACACTGTGTTGTAGAGCAGGTCTCTAGAACTAATTCACCTGACACAACTGACCCCTGTATCTACTGAACAGTGACACCCCAGCTCCCCCTGCCTTCAGCCCCCGACAACCACCACTCTACTCTCTCGTTATAGGCTTGACTGTTTTAGATCTTTCATAGAAAGGAAATCACGCAGTATCCGCCCTTCTGTGACTGTTTATTTTACTGAGTACAATGTCCTCAGTTTCATCCATGTTGTCAAATGTGCCAAGACTTCCATATTTTAAAGGCCGGCTAATATCCCACTGTGTGTACACACAATATTTACTTTATCTATTCATCCATCCATGAACACTTAGATTGTTTCCACAGTTTGACTGTTGTTCGTAATGTTACAATGAGCACAAGCATGCAAATATCTCTTTGAGATTCTGATTTTAATTCTTTTGAATAACTGTTCAGAAGTGGGACTACTGTATCATATGGAAGTTCTTTTTTCATTTTCTAAGTTTATTTACCTGGCTGCATCAGGTCTGTGCTTTGTCACATGGGATCATCTTTCTTTGCATCCTGTAGGATCTTTCATTTGCGGCATGTAGACTCTCTAGTTGTGGGGTCTGGGTTCCGTAGTTGCAGTCCACGTGCTAAGTTGCCCCGAGTCAAGTGGAATCTTAGTTCCCCAACCAGCGATTGAACCCGAGTCCTCTGCATTGCAAGGAGGATTCTTAACCACAGGACCATCAGGGAAGTCCCTCTACGTGTATTTTTTGAGGAGATCCCATACTCTCTTCCAGCATAGTGCACCATTTTACATTTTCACCGAGAGTGTGCAAGGGGGACATGTAGGAGTAATATAAATATATGCATACCTATCATTTTGTTGGTCTTTAGGAAAACGTGTCAAAAGTTTATGAAGATGTTCGAGTCTTGAACCAGTTTGTTGCTGTTTTAGTCACTAAGTTGTGTCCAGCTGTTTGCGACCCCATGGACTGTAGCCCGCCAGGCCCCTCTGACCTGTGATTTCCCAGGCAAGAATACTAGAGTGGGTTGCCATTTCTTTCTCCAGGGGATCTTCCCAACCCAGGGATTGAACTTGCATCTTCTGCTTGGCAGAAGGATTCCTCACCACTGAGCCGTGTGGGTACTCCTACAGATTTATCCTAGGGAGGGACTGGAGGAAACAACCAGTGCCCTCCAGCTGTCCCAGGAGCACACTGCTTCCCTTGCAACCACTCCCAGAAGACTCACTGGTCTGATCATACACAAAGTCAAACAACTGATGCAATTTCATGCCCAGTATTATGGCAATGGTTGGGTAAGTGATGTTATTTCAGCTCTATGAAATATTGTGGAACTATTTAAAAAACAATAATTACAATAATTTTGCAGTCTGTATAATTTGTAGAAATATGGGAAATATTTTAAGATGTACTGCTATGTGAAAAATATAAGAAGTGAAAGTAATGTTAGGGTGGTGGAATTTAGATAATTTACTGTGATTTTTATTTTCAAAGACTTGAATGGTTTACATTCCCCTTGAACAGAAGCATCAGTATCAGCCTCACCCTGAAAATCTTGTTAGAAATGCAGAGTTGGGGGTCCTACATGGAATCTACTGAATAAGAATTTTCATTTTAACAACATCCCCAAGGGGTTCATGCGTGTGCATGCGTGCTAAGTCGTGTCTGACTCTTTGCGACCCTATGGACTGTAGCTTGCCTGGCTCCTCTGTCCATGGGATTCTCCAGGCAAGAATACTGGAGTGGGTTGCCATTTCCTCCTCCAAGACATCTTCCCAACCCAAAGATCAAACCTGTGTCTCTTGCGTCTCCTGCATTGGCAGGCGGGTTCTTCACCACTAGCGCCACCAATTGGTTTATATTATCATTATATCAAGAAAAAACAAGATGTTTACTGACTGCATTTCCTCACTTTGGTCTTCAAACAATCCTGAATTCCTAGCACAGGAGTTGTTGTCCCTGTTGTACAGATGAGGTGACAAGATTGGAGTGAAGTGACTTGCCCTGGGACATGCACCATTTAGTGTCTGGGTCAGCTCTGAAGCCCAAGTCTCCCGGTTCCGAGGCTGAATCCAGGCCAGCCCACCTGGCTTGTGTTTGCCCCGTCTTCCTACTTATGGCCCACAGGGGACCACCCAAGGTCATGGCCTGAGGCTCAATAGCACAGCTGAAAGCAGCCCACGGGTAAATAGGAAAAGTTAAAATTTTACGTCCTCCATCTGCCTCTGTAACTCAGCTTGCTCAGTGCAAAGTCTAGACCACGGAGGTCACAGAAAGTGGGGACTTACAATACTAGGAACTGGAGCTTATCTCACTCACCCTTGTCCTGCTCTTTGCAATAGCCTGGCCCCTGCAAACCTGCAAATCCGCTTGTTCATGCCTGTCCGTGTATAAAAACTCTGTAACCCTTTTGTTTGGGGCTCAGAGCTTGCAGTGTTAACTCCTCTGGGCCCGCTGGCCTAATAAACCTGAGTTCTTCACCTCTCCCAGTGTGGTGCTTGGCTTCTCGAGTACGGGTTTCTGCAACACAGGGACCCCTGTTTCAGGAACAAGAAGAAGACAGGCTCATTTTCCTGAGGACATTTCTCTCTCTCCCACTGACCCTGATGACTCTGGGCTGACCCTCAGCGCAAATGGTGAGGCTCAACTGTTTGGGAACGTTCCTTGGGGTTGTAAGGATGGGTGTGAGCGGGGGAGAAAGCCACCATACTTCAACCAGAAGCTGCCTCTCATCTGGGCCTTCCCAGGTGGCTCTGTGTGTAAAGAACCTGCCTGCCAATGAAGGAGCTGCAGGAGACCCAGGTTCAATCCCTAGGTCAGGAAGATCCCCTAGAGGAGGGCATGGCAGCCCACTCCAGTATTCTTGCCTGGAGAATCCCATGGACAGAGGAGCCTGGCGGGCTACAGTCCATGGGGTTGCAAAGCGTCAGACACGACTGATTCGACTAAACACATACACACACTATTCTCATCTCATTCCACTCCATCCATCTTCAGAGGGAGAAAGAGGCTCAGAGAGGAGAAATGACTTCACCCAAACCACAGAGCTAGAGTCAGGCCAATAGACATGGTGGGCAGCCCAGATACTGGAAGGCAGGGCGGTGTGGCTGGGGGCAATGCACAGGCAGTGGCAATCAAGGGCTCGCCGCTTCCTCGTCAGGCAGTGCAGAGCCCTTTCTGGGGAACAGTCTGCAGTAGCCTCCCTCAGTGCCAGGACACCATGCCAGGCGTGTACCTGCTCTCACCTGAAGTCCATCCCATCACTCCATGCTGAGGACTGTTCGCTCCCTGTCCTGTGTGTTAGGTATCTCAAGTGCTTTCCCCTCTCCAATCATTGACGAAACCAAATACAGAGTAGTCATTTAAGAAGTAAACATAAGAGAGACTTTCTTGGTGGCCCACTAGTTAGGAATCTGTCTTCCAATGCAGGGGACTCTGGTTTGAAACTACCTACATGCCACAGGGCACGTAAGCTGCAGGTGCCTCAGCTAGAGAAACCCACGTGTTGCAACTAGTGAGCCCGTGTGCCACGTGAAGATTCAGCTCAGCCATACACACACACACTCGCAATCACGGACCCTGTAACACAAATAAAATAAAAGCAACATTTAAAAAATAAAAGGTAAACATGAAGAAATAAAATGAATAATCTAGTTCAGGTCTGCTAAAAGGCACGGCTGTATTTATATTCATAGTGTGCTGCGCACTGGGCTATTCATCTACACGCTTTTCAAAACAGAATCTACAGGCTTCTTCAATAAAGTGCACATTCAACTAAAAAATTACCCCCAAATTTAGTCTCCAAGATAACTTTTATATAACCTGCAGGAAATAGAGAAGATCATTAAAATACATGATTAATTACTGGGATAAATGGAGAGATGGAATAGTAATTAATATCACTTGAGCTCAGATTGCCCCTATAAGATCTGCAGAAATTGCACAATGGGGCAAGGTTTCATAGAACAATATTTCATCAGCCGATAATGACATTATCTCATTAGACGAAAGGGAGATGACAGATGTTGGAAGATCATTTTTCATAACAGTTCTCTGACAGCAATAATACCTTGTGACGTTTCTCAATGACAGAGACGTAAATTTGTACTCTATCTAAAGAACACCAGAACAATAAGTCAATTCAGGGCTTTTAAAAATTGATCAAAAATTATTTGGCTCCATAGAGAGATCCAGCCATAGATTCAAACTTTGTAGGATATATTTTAACCTTTTACTGGTGAAAAATAAAACAAACTTAACAATAAATGAAGTGCCTAAATGAAAAATATTTATATCTTTAACCTTTGCTACTTGAAGATCATTCCTAAAGTATCTAGAAAGAGCTAAAATTTTTTTCAATTAAAAAAAGTTTCCTGTAAGTACCCACTTTCAGCATTCTAAATATTCTCTCTCTTGCTCTATCTTGTCCAGAAACACTATTTTATGTTTTTGTAATTCCCACCTTGGGTATTAGATTACACATCTATTTGTTTATTTTCCTCTTGTGTGACTCACCTACTACAGTGAGTGCAAAGATTTTTTTTAAGGGCTGTGTTCCCAGGACCAAGGATCATTCTTGGCACATAATTGGTCTTCAGTGAGTCACTATTGAATAATGAATTATTTTTACCTTTGTTCCCCTTTTCTCCTAAATGTCCTATGCATTACTTTTGTAATAAGGAATAAGAAGAGTAAATTATTTTAGAAGTAACAGGATCTGAAAGTGATAGGTGTGGATGACTACATGATGAGTTCTGAAGTTGCTTTCTCCTTTCTCAGATCTCCCCCGCCCCTATTCTCCACCAATTTACAGCTGCTAGGGTTACCCGAAAGCTTTCCTCCGGTTTTTCCAACTGCTGAGAATGTATGCGTCTGTCCAAGTTTTGGCTGCCCAGTAGAGTACTGACTGGAGTTTTCCCTCAGGCAAAAATCTGTAAAACATGCAAAACGCACACACGACATTTCATTCTTCCAAGCATGACTCTTGTCCACCATGTCTGCTTCTGGTTACTCTTCAAGTGCTTCCCCGTGACTGGTTCTTATTTTTTTCTATAGCTTATGGTTGTTATTTATGGAAAACTTGTTCTTACAGGATCAACTCTGCCATTATCAGAAGTGGAACCTCAGATTTAAGCATTTTAGGAAGTACCCTACAAGAGTGTTGGGAAAGGGTTAGAGGTGAGCGGAGGGATAAAGAGATAAATCCGGATGTTGCAGCGAGATACCTGGGGAAAGAGGACGAGAGTTCACAGCAGTGATCATTATGGGGAAAGAAAAGGTCATATCTGAGAGTTCCAGGCTCTGAAATTTCAATTCTTCAGAGAAATGGCCAGCACTTGAGTCTGCACTAAAATGTCAAAAGTTCTGGTTAGGGATGTAGGTTGCAGTAAGAGTTGATGCAGTCATCTCAGGGGGTGTTCTCCCAGGACAGGGAAAGGGAAGGAAAGGGGGCCAGAAGCTGAACATGGGGATGATGCAGAGAGATACAGGGAGCAAGGTGACTCAAACGGTTGGAGACATCAGAGAATCAGGAAGGTGGTGGTGGCGATGACGCTGAGGCTGAGAGTTGCTTTTGGTTAATAGCATCGACTGCCTCCATTAATCAGTAATCCAAGGTCCAGAAAGCTCCTATTGGATTTGGAAACTGTAAAATCACTGGTGATGTTTGAGAGCAGTTTCAGTGGAGGTTGGAGAAGCCAGGTTGGAGAGGGTTAGAAAGTAAATGGGGGTGAAGTGGACTTCTTTAGTGGTCCAGTGGCTAAAACTTCAGGCTCCTGATGCTAGGGCCCAGGGTTCAATCCCTGTTTAGGGAACTAGATCCCACATGCCGCAATTAAAAGAGCTGCAACTAAGAGCTGGTACAGCCAAATAAACAAATAAAATAAATAAATATTAAAAGAAAGAAAGAGAGTGAGTAGGAAGTGAGGCAGCACAAATTGCTCTGCATCTATAGATGCCTTCACAGCATTCCACTTGCCTTCCCATAATCTTTATCCACACACAAATTTCACAATCATGCACCATATAACTTTTTAAATGTAATTATATTAAGTCATTATTTGTTCCCATTTTATGTGAATATCCTTCAAAAAAGCACCATTTGATTATGCTTTCAAAAGCATATAGAAGCAAACAGTTGGCAAAAGGATTGCAATAATGGCTGCTGCTGCTGCTAAGTCACTTCAGTCGTGTCCGACTCTGTGTGACCCCATAGACGGCAGCCCACCAGGCTCCCTTGTCCCTGGGATTCTCCAAGCAAAAACACTGGAGTGGGTTGCCATTTCCTTCTCCAATGCATGAAAGTGAAAAGTGAAAGTGAAGTCGCTCAGTTGTGTCTAACTCTTAGCAACCCCATGGACTGCAGCCTACCAGGTTCCTCTGTCCATGGGGTTTTCCAGGCAAGAGTACTGGAGCGGGGTGCCATTGCCTTCTCCGCAATAATGGCAGACACCTTCAATAATGTCCATCAATGACTTTCCCCTCAAAAAATTTCATAATTGCACCTCCACTAAAGTAGAGATGTCTTTGTTAATGTGCACTTCAGGTTGGTTGGAATTCCAGGCTGCCAATTACTAGCTATATGCCTCTAGTTTTCCTGAGCCTCAGTTTCCTGGCAGAGATAAAAAGACCAGCTAATCATCTGGAGAAGGAAATACTTCAGTATTCTTGCCTGAGAATTCCATGGACAGAGGAGCCTGGCGGGCTGTAGTTCATGGGGTCACAGAGTGGGACATGACTTAGCAACTAAAAAAAAAAAAAAAAGGCATTCATATAACACTTACCTTTTGCCAGACACTAAATGGCAACCCACTCCAGTATTCTTGCCTGGAAAATCTCATGGACAGAGGAGCCTGGTAGGCTACAGTCCATGGGGTCACAAAAAGTCAGACACAACTGAGTCACTTCAATTCACTTCACATATAATAATAAATAATTTACTTCTTTTAACAGCTCAACTAGGTACTATTGTTATCTCCAGTTAGATGGGAAAACTGAGGTACAGAGAAGTTAAGACATTTGCCTAAGCTCTCAGAGCTAATCAATGATAGAGCAGGATTTGAACACACAAGTAAGGACCTCATTCAATGGCAACTGATATACTAACTATCACAGTTTATTCATTCACTCAATAAATATTTATTGAGTATGTATTCTAAGGCAGGCATAGTACAAGGACCCGAGTAAATACTGAAGAGTAAAATCCTGGCCTTTGCTAGAAAAGATTCTAACCTGACTGGGGAGATGAGCAATTTAAGAGTGAACAAAAATGAGTATGCAATAACGACGTCCCAGAGCGCTATGGAGAAAACAGCCGAGATGCGGTGTAAAGAATCATGGGGGGACTCCCCTGGTGGTCCGGCAGTTAGGAGTCCACCTGCCAATGCAGGGGGACACCAGGGGTGTCTGGGAATATCTCACATGCCATGGGGCAGCTAGCCCAGCACCCTAGAGCCCAGGCTCCACAAGAAGAGAGACCACAGCGGTGAGAAGCCCCTACACCGCAACTAGAGAGTGGTCCCACTTGCCACAACTGGAGAGGGCCCGCACGCAGCAATGAAGACCCAGAGCAGTCGGGAAAAAAGAAGAAGAAGAATGGGGACTTGCTTAACCCTAGGTGGTAAGGAGGGCTCCTCTAAGAAGGTAGATGTGAAAACTGACACCTGGCTGACAGAAAGGATCCAACCATGCGGAGCACTAGGCGAAGAGGGAACCAGGCGGAAAGATCTGTACTGCTTGCCGGTTCCAAACACATACGACCTCGAGGACCGTCTGGACAAGAGCAAATTGAGATCAAGCAAAGGATGGAGATGTGGACAGGTTGACCAGATCACGCAAGGTCTTGCAGATTGTGGTAAGAAGTTTGGACTTGACTCAAAATACAATGCAGGACGTCCCTGCCGGTGCAGTGGGTAAGAGTACACTTGCCGGTGCAGGGGACGTGGGTTTGATCTCTGGTCTCGGAAGATCTGACATGCTGAAGGGCAGCATGTCAAACTGTTCGCCACAACTGCTAAGCCTACGCTCTAGAGCCCGCAAACCTCAACTACTGAACCCATGTGCTGCAGCTAGTGAAGCGCACACATGTAAGAGCCTGTCCTGTGCCCTACAACAAGAGAAGCCACCGCAGTGAAAAGCTGGAACATCGAAACGAGGAAGAGCCCCGCTCGGCGCAACCAGAGAAAGCCCGCGGGCAGCAGTGGAGACCTAACCCCGACCTAAAATAACTAATTAACTTAAAAGATATCTAATGCAGGTTCTTTGAAAGGTTTGAAGCAGGGAATTGGCATGATTCCGATGATATTTTTAAGAGCTCACTCTGGCTGTGACACGGAGAATATATTGGGGAAGGGGCGGGGGCTGGAGAAAGGAGGTCAGTTTAGGAGCTGGTGAAGCCGTTCGCGTGAGAGATGACTAGCATCTAAGATTGGGTGGTGGTTGGGTAGATGGGATCCTCCCAGGGCAGACGGAAGCTGGTAGAATCTTGCAAGTAACTGATGGCCACAGAGATGGCCAGAGGAAGAGATGAGATAAGATGAACCGAAGTACTGCGTGAGAAATGCCTCATACAGCCTCCCTTTCAGCTCACAGAGACTGGGTGTCTAGAAATTCTCTGGACGACTTCCTTTCTTACTGTTTTTTAAATTATTATAAATGGAGTATAATTTTTTTTTTTTAATTTTTATTGGCATATACAGACCTTTAATCTCACTGGCCAGCCTTGCTGGCAACCAGGAGCAAGACTGCCCAGTGCGGGCGCTGAGAGTGGGTGTGAGGGGCTTAGACCCAAGTCCGTTCAATCCCTGGTCTGGGCACGTCATCCCTGCACAAAATCAAGGTTCTGTCAAGTAAAGAGGAAGCAGCGAAGGGTTACTGGCTAGACAGCGAACACCACCTACCAGAGACAGGTTTGAGAGGAGAACCCCAATAATTCAGATTTGAACACGGTAAGTTTCCAAACGTCTGAGAAACTATGTCAGTTGGACTGTTGGGTACATAACCAAGTCTGGTTTGAGCTTGATTTTTTTTTTTTAATTTAGAATTCTCTTTATAATGTGCTGAGTTGTTGAGGGCACCTTAGGTGTTGGAAACCATTGAGACTACAAACGGGAGTCTGAAAGGGGCACAATAGCCATGAGGCTTTTGTGAGTCTGTCAGGAGTCCATTTGACAGTGTGAGACGTGATTAACTTTGCGGCCTGCCTATCTGAGAACAGCTGGGGGCGAGGCGAGGAGGAACATATGTTGCAGCAGTTGGGAGCCGTCAACGACGGCTGCGCAGCAGCCTGGCAGCTTTCTAATGGAGAGGGTCTCGTTGGAAAGGCTTCCGTCTGACCAAGGGTTCAAGGTGTCCATGGGAGCTTGAAAGGAGAGAGATGAGGATTAAGATTTTGGCAAAGGAAAGTACCAGAACATTCTTCCATCATAGGCACCGATCCTCTGTAAAGACAGAAAACTCAACAGGGCGAAGACAGAGTCCAGCACACCCAAGATGTGATAATGGGTAGGGCTGGCTTGGGACCTGGGTCTGCCTTTGGGACAATTCCTTACCCTCCTTGAACCCCAGTCCTTTCATTTCTAAAACACTATAATGCCTACATTGGAATCTTAAGATGAGGGAATAAGATAATATATCAGTAGTGTCTCTTAAAAAGCCAGGAATCTGCTCACAGTTGCCATAATGTAGTAACTAAAAATTGGTGGGGGTGGGAGAGTGGGAATTTGAGAGTCCAAAAATATGTTAACCACCTAAACCTGCATGGCAGGATATTACATATCATTTATAATTAGGTTGTACAGGACACAATTAATGAGGATACGTTTACCATATAAAGTTACCGGAACAGAGCAGGATGTAAAATGCATATAAATATTATTCTGTACACATCAGAATGTTAACAGTGTTTGTTGAGACTGAAACTTATAGATTTGGGTTTTGTTTTTATATAAAAAAGAGCACACAGATTTTTATCATTCTTCTGAGCTTTCTGTGAGAATGTACTGCTTTTATAGAACTTGGGACTTTAATGGGAGATATTAAACGGTGGATGATTTAATGTCACTGTGCTTGTTACTCTTCTTAGTACATTGTTCTAATTCGCCGTTCCTCAAATCCACCTCTGGCATAGCCCCTGGGAAAATGGCAACAATCCAGTGGACCCAAAAATGTGTACCTAGAGGAATTAAAAGGATTTTTCTTCGTTTAATCTGGGTGGTTTCCACCAGCTGGGTGTGCCTCATCCTGACAGGAAATGTGTGTCACCAGAAGAGAATTTTATTCTTTGCAGCAAAAAGTCAGTTAGTGGAGGGAGGAAAAAAAAAAGAAAAAACCACCACCCGCTCACAGGTTCTGCTTGGCTGTGTCAGACCCAGCTCTCCCGTGTGGGCCAGCTCGCCTCAGAGAGCAGATGTCTCCACTCAGGGACCGCGCTCTGCAACCGGGCAGGCTGTGTTGGAGGGGTCTCCTGGGGCTCCAGAGGTCGCCTGCACAGGGCCCCTGGGCTCTAAACCTGACCATGTCTCTTGCAAGAATCACCATGCCTTCCTGAAGCTCAGTTTCCCAACTCTAAAATCTTCTGCATCTGCCTCGCCTCTCCCCCTGAAAAGGGAGCTTCTTTCTGGTTTGGGACCTCGCTTCATCCTTTCTGCATCCATAGGGCCTCCTTCCTCAAGGCCTGCTGCTGCTGCTAAGTCACTTCAGTCATGTCTCCTCGTGGCCTAGGATCAGTTAAAATCTGCAACAATATTAATAAAGTATATGGGAAGATGTGTGTACGTTATATGCAAATACTATGCCATTTTATAGGAAGGACTGAAGCATCTATGGATTTTTGTATGTGAGGGGAGTTCTAGAACCAACTCCCTGTGGATATACAGGGATGACTGTATATTTTGAACTTACCAAAACAATAAGTCTAATTAACATCCCATCACAAAGTAAATTAAAAGAGAATGAAGTCTGCTAAGTGACAAAGTTATGTAAGTGGCTTTTTAAATGTTCCATCCAGGCTTGGTCATTAAATGTGTGAATGTGGTCCTGGAGGGTATATTGGACATAATGGTTTATTTATGGAAAAAACAATTTAAAATAAATGCAGGGAGGTGAACAGCGAAGGGACTCAACCACACGTACATGTGTAACCATTCTCCCCCAAACCCCTCTCCCATCCAGGCTGGCACATAACATTGAGCAGAGTTCCATCAACATTGTTAATTGGCTATACCCCAATACAAAATGATTTTGATGTTAAGAAATAAAATAAAAATAAAATTTTTAAAAATAAAATAAATGTGGGGAAATGTTAAGATCAGTCTGCATGGTGGTTTGTATGTGAGTGGACCCACATAATACCCGTATTAATCTCTTTGATTCTTGGTTTCCTCAGATCTGCAAAATAATACTGACCTCACTGAGTTCTTTCTGTGCCTTGAATGAGAAAGTGTTTTGTAAAGTGCTTAGCATGCTTGTGCGTTCATTAAATGTCCATTTCCTTTCAGTAAGGAGAGTGAAAGGTAGGTCTTATAGCTAACACTGGACTGTTTGATGTGAAGGTCCTGACCCCAGGCCCCCTGGTTGCCGTGTCACAGTGGTTATGTCCAGTTGTGACACAGATTGTTCAATGGGTAGTAAATGCCTCCCATTAGGAAAGACCATAACATTGATCTCAGCCTGTATCCCATCCACTGTTGGAAAGGCCGTGTACGGTCATATGGGAAAGCGTAATTAGTTGCCCATTCACTTACAGAACACCCACCACATACTCAGCATTGTGCCAGGCGCTGGAAATTCAGGACAGAGAAGCACAATCCCTGACCACGAAGAGCTGACTGTCCAGGCAGAAACAAAGTATTACAATACAATGCAATGAACACCAGATGAATTGCTTGTGAGAGGAAGTGAAACATTCAACCTCATTTAGCAATGAAATGTACCTCTTTCATTTTTATATGAACCCCCCAGAGGCTCAGTGGCAAAGAACCCACCTGCCAGTGCCACAGATATGAGAGACCTGAGTTCAACCCCTGGACCAGGAAGATCCCCTGGAGTAGGAAATGGCAACCAGCTCCAGTATTCTTGTCTGGAAAATTCCATGGACAGAGGAGTCTAGAGGACCACATCCAGTCCACAGGGTCACAAAGAATCGGACACAACTGACCGACTGAGCGTGAGCGTGGCTCTCCTATGTTTCTGAAGTGTAGAAAACATTTAGAAGAGACTGTGGAAAATAAAAAGGCATCACCTTCACAAAGGATAATCTCATTTATGTCGTAAAGAGAATGAAATGAAATGCATGGGTGAGATACACAGAAATGAATACAGATGATGCGGAGACCAAGTTCAGGAAGGGAATACACCGTGGTCAACGTGTTTACCAGGGAGATGAGGAGGTGATGGGTGGTGAGAAAGATGCTCATATCACCTGTGTGTTTCCATATTGTTTCATATTTTGAACATCAAGGATATCGTCAGACATTGCTTAAGTATAATTGCATTACTATATGTGCACAAAAAATAGAAGAGGAAGGAAAAGCCTCTCCTCAGGTGCCCACGCAGTTTGCCCCCTCATCTGCTTCAGCTCCTCGATCAAATGGCACTTTCTGAATATCCTACTTGGAGTCATCACCTCACCACCGAGAAAGCCTCCATCCCGTTCTTTTGTTTCTTTGTCCTCAGAGCACTTACCAGTCTGACACTATGCATTTTACTTCTTTTTAAAGTTGATTACCTGTCTCCAGAACTATAATGGAAGCTCTGGCAGAGCCCAGATGGGTGTGTTTGTTTCCCAGCTCTAAACACAGTGCCATGGACATACCTCAGGGACTCCACTGGCCAGCTGCCTGACTTGTAGGGCAATAGGTGAACAGCCATGATTTCTTTCTTTTTTTTTTTTTTTTTAAGTTTATTTCACTGCACAGGGTCTCAGTCGCCGCAGAACGTGGGATCTCTAGTTGCAGCATACGAGCTCCTTGTTGCAGCATCTGGGATCCAGTTCCCTGACCATGGCTGCATTGGGAGTGCGGAGCCTTAACCACTGGACCACCAGGGAAGTCTCACGGTGACGATTTCTGAACGGAGGAATAACAGATCCTTTTAGTCTCTTCTTTCTGCTACTTGGTATCTGAGTTTTTGTAATGAACTCATATTAATATAATATTGGGCTTCCCTGGTGGCTCAGATGGTAAAGCGTCTGCCTGCAATACAGGAGGCCCGAGTTCAACCCCTGGGTCAGGAAGATCCCCTGGAGAAGAAATGGCAACCCATGCCAGTATTTTTGCCTGGAGAATCCCATGGACAGAGGAGCCTGGTGGGCTACAGTCCATGGGGCCACAAAGGTTCAGACATGACTGAGAGACTTCACTTTCTTTCTTTTCTTTCATATTAATATTACTGTCTGAAGTAAAAAAAAAGAAGAAGAAGAAGAAAGAAAGAAAGGAAAAGAAAAGTCAACTGGGAGGCAATAAAATGGGACCCCAGTGGAAGCCACAAGGGCAGAAGAAAGGGCTGGTGGGAGGAGACCCAGGCACAAGGAGCAGGGACAGCTCCTGAGACCTCTGGTAGGGGGACAGAGCCCTCCCCCAAGACGCGTCGTCCAGGCTACTGGCTCCTTTCAGACACTGGGATAAAGCCGGGTCTACAGGTCACTGCTCACAAAAGCTCTTCTGCACCACAGCGCCTCATTCCCCACACAGAGAGCCCAGAAACCTGCCTTCCTTCTTCTAGCTGCCAAATGTTTTTATCTGGTTCCTACTTAGGTTTCAGCCGATTCTTTGCTGAAGCAACTTTGCTTCTTGTTTTCCTTGGGAACCAGACTCCTTTCAAGTTGAAGCCGTAAAAAGGATGAAATCCATTCCCTGATTCTTCTCTATTCAGCCATTCAAGCCCCTGGCAGATGGAGGCCCTGCGGGCCACGCTCTCACTGTGTCCGCGGCATCCAAGCTGGACACTTTGCGGGAGGCATACAGGAAGGTGAAGGCTTAGGGGTTTGTTTCTGCCCTTCTTTTCTTTCCTCCATTTTTTTCTCTATTCTATTTCCAAATTAGAGCTTTTGTCTTGCGGGAATGATTGTGGAAACAGGTCAGTCCTCCTCTCCAAGTGTCACAGGGGGGTTGTGGAGGCAGGCGGTCATGTTGGTCCACAGGTTAAGGGACTTGAATTCTTCTAAGTGCTCTGCACGTGTAACTAACATGTAACTAACACGTAACTAACATGTCACATGATTGTAGTTAAATCCTGTTACCTCTCTGTGCCTCAGTTTCTTCATCTGCAAAGTAAGTGTTTTTGAAGTGTTTCTAAAGTCCCTGCCCCCGGATCCGTTTTTGTTTAACTGAGGATCAACAGTGACATCTTGTGGTACCCCTCGGCTTGGGTTCCGTTTTCCCAGCCCACAGCCCAGGACGCTCATCAGCAGAAAGCCAAGCCCCCTCCCCAGCCCACCCACTCACAGACGAAGGTCTGTGCCTCTGGGGTGAAGCTTGAGACGATGCGAATGCGAGGGTTTCACCCCCAGGTTTCTTATGGGGCTGACAGTGCCGCTCTAGAGAGCTCACCTGGCAGGAGGTGAGATTCAGTGGTTTTCAGGGCTTCTCCTAAGCGACCTCATGGACTGTAGCCCGCCAGGCTCCTCTCTCCATGGGATTTCCCAGGGAAGAATACTGGAGTGGGTTGCCGTCCTCTTCTCCAGGGGATCATCCCAGCCCAGGAATCTAGCCTGCACTTCAGGAAGACTCTTTACCATCTGAGCCACCAGGGAAGCCTAATTCTTGAAATAACACAACTCCAAATTGCTCTGTGCTTCTGTTTTCCCATTTATGAAATAAAATTGCCACTCAAAACTGCCTTCAAACTGACAGTTTAGTCATTCTTTTACTTATACATCATCCATTTAATTAGCCTCGTCCTGGAGTCAAGTTCTGAGCAGCTACCAGCTCTCATGATACAAACAAGAAGATACAGTCCCTGCTTTTGTCCAAGTTTAAGAGAGACAGGAAGGCCCTCCACGACACGCAGTAAGATACAGGCCTCTAGGCAAAGTGTACACAGAACGGCCCAGGGCCCTAAAACAGACATATAACTGGCCCCAGAATAAATGTCAGACAGAGAACAGAACACTTCAATCTGGATCTCACAGAATGGGCAGGAATTTGCCAGAAGAGGAACTCCAGAAGAGGAAACACGGTGAAAGCAGACAGGTTCTATCTGAACATCAAAACCAAAACGTTCTGGATCCAACCACTTCCCCTTCTACATATCACTCAATTCCTTGGCTTCCTATATTGGCCAGACTTTCCAAAAGAGCATATTTCATGCCCGGGCCTCACCCCTGCATTTCCTAGTCAGCCCCACCCGACCTTGACTTAACCCCGCCCCTCAACGGCTAACCAAGGGCACCATGACACCACACCCCAGGGACCCTTTCTATTGCGGTTGTCATCCTCTCATTTCGGTCCCAGCTGCAGGTGCCACATGAGGCGCCCTTCCCTTCCTGAAACTCTCGCTCTCTCGGCTTCCATGAGACCCCCACTCCTAGCTGGCCTCCAAGGTCTGCTTCTTCTTGAGCTCCTTTGTCAGCTCCTCCTATTCCACCCAACTTGAAATGTCAATATTTCTTAGTAACTAGACCTGGATTTCCTATTCTCTTTTTTTCAGTCTAGGGCCTCTCATTTATTCTCCTGGTTTTAAGTGTCATGTATCAGCTCCTAGATTTGTAAACCCAAACCTGAGTTCTGAAATCCAGACTTCTCAACTAGCAGGTGGTGGTGGTGGTGGTTTAGTTGGTAAGTTACGTCTGATTCTTTGCAACCCCATGGACCGTAGCTCACCAGGCTCCTCTGTCCATGGGGTTTCCCAGGCAAGAATATTGGAATGGGTTGCCATTTCCTTCTCCAGGAGATCTTCCCGACCCAGGGATCAAACCAGTGTCTCCCGCATTGCAGGTGGTCTCCTGCTTTGCAGGTGGAATCTTTTACCGCTGAGTCACCAGGATAGCCCAATGAGCAGGGTCCCGGCTTAAATGCTACCTGAAGGTCAAGCAGCCTCCCCTGGCATTTTTCTTCCTTATGTCTGCCTCCCCTCCCATCCCTCTGCACCATATATGCAGATCCAGCACCTAGAGGGTACTCAAAAAGTATTTGTTGAGTTAATGAAATATAAGTAAACAAAGCTATTTCAAAAGACAGAATAAATGTGGTATTGATTTTTTTTTTTTAGTACTTTAGTCAAACCAGTTCAAGTCCATGCAGGTGACTTTCACAGGGTATCATATGCTCTGTGTTTCAGGATGTGATCCAATTTTGAATTGTTTTTTGATGCAAAGTATCACCCTTTCCCCCACACACACACACACACACACACACACACACACACACACACACACACACTGTCTACTTTCCTCTAGGGAGATTTCCCCACGAAATCACACCCTCATTCTCCTTGATTATTCCAGGTTCACAGATGTCTTAGTCTGTGGCCTTTATGGCGGTGGCTATTCTTTCAGGAACTACTGGAGCTACAGAAGCTCGTGTTCTAGTTTGGTGGATGTTCACGCCCTGGGTGCTTTTTATCAGCTCAGACAATTCCCAAATCAGCAGGAGCTGAAAGCAGAACGGTCCAGGCTATGGAAAGTTAAAACTCCTCCGGGCTGGGCCGCTTACCACCTCAGGGAAGCTTTGGGCAACAGGCTCAATTTAGAGAAACAAGGTAAACCTTCCTTGAGGTGAACTTGAGGCTGAGATGCGTTTCAAGTTGAGGTCTCTGACCTAATTGACCTTGAAAACTTCTTCACAGCAAAGGAAACCATAAACAAAATGAAAAGACAGCCCCACAGAACGGGAGAAAATAATTGCAAGTGAAGCGACCAACAGGGATTAATTTCCAGAATATACTGATAGCTCATGCAGCTATATGTCAAAACAATAAACAACGCAAGCAAAAAAATGAACAGAAGGTCTACATAGACATTTCTCAAAGGAAGACACATAGATGGCCCCAAATCACATGAAAACATGCTCATCATCACTAGTTATCAGAGAAATGCAAATCAAAACTGCAGTGAAGTATCACGTCACACAGGTTAGATCGTCATCATCAAAAAACCTGCAAATGATAAATGCTGAACAGGGTTTGAAAAGGGAACCCTCTTACGTTGTTGGTGGGAGTGTAAACTGGTACAGCCACGATGGACAACAGCATGGACATTCTTTTAAAAACCAAAAATAGAGCTATCGTATGATCCAGTAATCCCACTCCTCAGCATATATCCAGAGAAAATCATAATTAGAAAAGATACGTGCATCTCAGGGTCCGTTTTAGCACTATTTACAATAACTAAGACATGAAAGCAGCCTAAGCGTTCGTCGACAGAGGAATGGATAAAGATGTGGTACATATATACAATGGAATATTACTCAGCCATAAAAAGAACAAAATAATGCCATTTGAAGCAACGTGGACGGACCCAAGGATTATCATACTAAGTGAATTGTCAGAGAAAGACAAATGCCATCTGATTTCATTCATATGTGGAATCTAATTTTTTTAAATGATACAAATGAACTTATTTACAGAACAGAAACAGATTTAAAGATATTGAAAACAAATCTATGATTACCAAAGGGGCAACGTGGTAGAGGGGAGGGATAAATCAGAAACTTCGGATGAGGACACACATACTACTATATAGAAGATAGGTAACCAACAAGGACTTGCTGCACAGCACAGGGAAATATGCTCAATATGCTGTGATAACCTACTTGAGAAAAGAATCCGAAAAAGACTGAGTGGAAGTTGATGTATAACTGAATCACTTTGCTGTACACTTGAAACTAACCCCACATTGTAAGTCAACTATAATCCAATAAAATTTAAAAAACAACAACAATAAAAAGAAAAAAACAAACAAAACACTGAGGCCTCCTGAGGCACAGAGCAGCTCCCAACAGCCAGGGAACTGAGTGTTGGAATGTCTTCCGCTCTTCCTTTGCAGCAAGAGCCTCATGCAGTGGGAACTTTGATCACCAGGGATGGAAAGGTATTAAAATCAACCTCTAGTCACTTTACTCAGGAAACTTTAGGAATGTTTCTTTTATTTGTTTATTTGTGTTTTGTGTGCAGGCACTGCCATATTTATTTATTTTTACTTATTTATTTTTGGCTGCTCAGGGTCTTTGCTGTTGTGTGCAGCCTTGCTCTGGCTGTGGACAGTGGGAACTGCTCTCTAGTTGCAGTGCACAGGCTTCTCGTTGTGGTGGCTTCTCTAGTTGCAGAGCATGGTCTCTAGGCACACAGATTTCAGTAGCTGCAGCACAGGGCACAAGACTGTGGCTGTCAGGCCCTAGAGCACGCAGGCTTCAGGAGCTGTGGTGTGGACTCAGCAGTTGAGGTCCCCGGGCTCTAGGGCGCAAGCTCAGTAGCCGTGGCACGTGGGCTTAGTTGTTCTGCAGCTTGTAGAATCTTACCGGACCAGGGATCGAACCCATGTTCCTTGCACTGGCCAGCAGATTTTTATCTACTGCCCCACCAGGAATGTTTCTAAAAATGCGAAAATCATCATGTCCAAGGAATGTTCATTCACCTTGCTCACATCTCCATAGGTGACACTGACCAATTTAATCATGCCTGCTTTCTGTGACAGTCACAGCTCCGCCTCTGATATGACTTGTGCATGAATTACTCAGGCTCTCTGAGCCTTTACTTTGTCTTCTATAAAATGGACACACTAAAGTCCCTGTACAGTCACGCTGAGGAATAAATCAGACAATACCTGTTGAATGCAGAACACAATGCCGAGAACATAACAGCAGTTTGGAACAAATCCTTTGCTATCCCCAGTACTGGAGTAGAGGGAAAATGCCCTTGAGATCCAGATATTATCCCTGGAGAATTTTCTTCTTGACTTGCTCAACCAAACATACAAATGAATAATCCATCAGCCTAGGTGGGGAGGGATTCCCAACCTTGGGTATGGTTTCTGGTTTCCAAGGCTGTCCGCTTTCTCTTCTGCTGGGTTTCATCACCTTCATATCCCTGCATCCAGAGAGTGCCTGGAACATAGAAGATGCACAAAATGCTTACTGACTCACATTGGACTAAATCTGTGTTGTCCTTATGGTAGCCGAGAGCCACACTCGACTGTTAAGCACTTGAAGTGTGACTAGTCTGTGTCAACTGTGCTCTAAGTGTAAAATACACACCAGATTGTGAAGATTTGGTACAACAAATATAAATAGTTTGCTTATACTTTTTTTGTTGATTACGTGAAAAATACATTGTCTTTGTTGTTGTTCAGTTGCTAAATGGAAGAGGAAAGAATGATTCTCCTCATTCAACAAATGAAGAGAAAACCTGCATGAGTTAAGACCATTGGCTAAGGTGAGCTGACTGCTAGGTGGTAGAGTGAAATTAGAATGTCCACCCGTCTTCTCTGGTTCTTTGTAAGAATTTTCAACAGAAAATGTAATCAAAGCGTTGAGTGTGGGTGCTTTGGCTCAGTGGTCCCCTAAGATATATTTCTTTTTTTTTGAAGAACTGTATATCATCAGAATCTGTATAAAAATGGATACAAGAGGCTCCTTGGAGACTGGAGGGGTTTGGTAGATCCTCGACACCCAGTAGTTCCCAGATGGCTCAGCAACTAAAGACACTGCCTGCAATGCCGGAGATGTGGGTTCGATCCCTAGGTCGGGAAGATCCCCTGAGGAGGAAATGGTGACACACTCCAGTATCCTTGCCTAAAATATCCCATGAACAGAGGAGCCTGGTGGGTCCCAGTTCATGGAGTCTCAAAGAGTCAGATGCAACTGACGGAGCGTGCAGGAGCACAGCAAAGTGTGGGAAGGCTTTTCGGGAGAGAGGTCCGAGAGCCTCTGGAGGTTAATTGTTCACCAGCTTCAGAAGATCTGGCTGAGAGGGAGGCAGGGGGTGAAACTTTGACCAGCATCTGATTTAGATGCAGGAATGCGTTAAGGAGGCACCTGAGACCGCTCCCACGGGCAAAATTCCTCTCCCTGTGAGAAAGGACAGGGAAAGGGAATGTGCTCAGGAGGGAAGCAAAGGGCCTCTGGCCTCACAGTACCCTTGTTTTGCCAGCTCCGACAGCCATTCCCAGGGCCTGCTGGAGAGGGGGAGAAAGGCGAGGTCATGTTTGACTTTTCAACCTCCCAAAGTCAACTGAATTTTGGAGAGCTGGGACCAGGCAGGGAGGGGTAGGGAAAACAAAGATGCATAATTTAGATATTGTCCTTGCTTTGGGGCCAAACTGGAAAATTCAATGACTGGGCCTGGAGGCTCTTGGACTTCAAGTATTGGCTCCATTTAGCCGGGTAATCCTGGGCAGTTTAGTTACTTTCTGAGTCTCCGTTTACTCAACTGGAAAAGAAAAGTAATGAAGTCTACCTCCAAGTGTTGTTATAATAATCACTTGAGCATGAGAAAGCTCCTGACTCCCAGTTCCATCAGGGCTTAGCTGAAGAGTGGGAAAGACAATATCATTGCTTAAATTGGTTCCAAGGGCTCCCACAGCCTCCAGGGGGAAGGTTCAAACTCACATCCTCTTGTGAACTGACCCCACCCCATCTTCCAGCCTCCTTCTACCCTCAGCTTCCCACTCCTACTCCACCCTTAGCAGCTTCAGATCTGGGACTTGTTTAGAACCAACCTCTTGGGTGCTGAGGTTCTTGGTGATTTCCCTCCTTGGCGATTTCTGCAGCCTTTAAGTCACCCAGGGGAGTTTACCCCTTGAAGGTCCTCCCTTAGCCCAACCCAGCAAATTACCCATGTCCCTTGCCAGGATTAAACCCCAGCCCTGTGGGGCCGCTCTTCATCACCACAGACATCATTTGACGAAGAGCACGTTGCATTTCTCTTAATTTGTCTTAAAAACACAAAACAAAAGTTTGCTGGCTGGCTGCCCGGTTTCTGTTATGTAGACCAAGGTTGAATTTTTCTTGGACTGGTTTGTGGGGCCTCTGGATGCTGGACTGAAAAGTGATTTACATTTTTCTCTTGGCAGGAGATGACCCAAGTGGGACTTGCTCTGAAAAATAGCTGTTCGAAGATTGTGTGTGTGTGTGTGTGTGTGTGTGTGTGTGTGTGCGCACATATGTACACGTCCCCTGGTCTGGTCAGGCTGATAAGTTCTTCTCATTGTCTGATAGGCTATAGAAGTAGAATTAGGAAAGGGGATTTGCAAGATCATAACCTTAATGGGTAACAAGGTTGCTACGACAACGTCCTAAGCTTGATTCTGGACCCTGGGTTAAAAGGGAAGCATCATCAGGCAAGTAGCTCTTCCCATCAGAATGGAGGTTCTCCTGACTCTTCTTGGGAAGATATTACAGTAATACTTACCTACAGTTCACTGAGCTCTCACTCTGTATAAGGGTACATTTAGTGCATGAACTTCCTGATGTTCAAGCTGGTTTTAGAAAAGGCAGAGGAATCAGAGATCAAATTGCCAACATCCGCTGGATCATGGAAAAAGCAAGAGAGTTCCAGAAAAACCTTTATTTCTGCTTTATTGACTATGCCAAAGCCTTTGACTGTGTGGATCACAATAAACTGTGGAAAATTCTGAAAGAGATGGGAATACCAGACCACCTGATCTGCCTCTTGAGAAATTTGTGTGCAGGTCAGGAAGCAACAGTTAGAACTGGACATGGAACAACAGACTGGTTCCAAATAGGAAAAGGAGTTTGTCAAGGCTGTATATTGTCACCCTGCTTATTTAACTTATATGCAGAGTACATCATGAGAAAAGCTGGACAAAACACAAGCTGGAATCAAGATTTCTGGGAGAAATATCAATCACCTCAGATATGCAGATGACACCACCCTTATGGCAGAAAGTGAAGAGGAACTCAAAAGCCTCTTGATGAAAGTGAAAGTGGAGAGTGAAAAAGTTGGCTTAAAGCTCAACATTCAGAAAACAAAAATCATGGCATCCTTTCCCATCAGTTCATGGGAAATAGATGGAGAAACAGTGGAAACAGTGTCAGACTTTATTTTTCTGGGCTCCAAAATCACTACAGATGGTGACTGCAGCTATGAAATTAAAAGACACTTACTCCTTGGAAGGAAATTTATGACCAAGCTAGATAGCATATTCAAAAGCAGAGACATTACTTTGCCAACAAAGGTTCGCCTAGTCAAGGCTATGGTCTTTCCTGTGGTCATGGATGGATGTGAGAGCTGGACTGTGATGAAGGCTGAGCGCCGAAGAATTGATGCTTTTGAACTGTGGTGTTGGAGAAGACTCTTGAGAGTCCCTTGGACTGCAAGGAGATCCAACCAGTCCATTCTGAAGGAGATCAGCCCTGGGATTTCTTTGGAAGGAATGATGCTAAAGCTGAAACTCCAGTATTTTGGCCACCTCATGCGAAGAGTTGACTCATTGGAGAAGACTCTGATGCTGGGAGGGATAGGGGGCAGGAGGAGAAGGGGACGACAGAGGATGAGATGGCTGGATGGCATCACTGACTCGATGGATGTGAGTCTGAGTGACCTCCGGGAGCTGGTGATGGACAGGGAGGCCTGGCGTGCTGCGATTCATGGGGTTGCAAAGAGCTGGACACAACTGAGCGACTGAACTGAACTGAGTGCTTATAGGAGCCACACAAATTTTCCTTCATGGTTGAGAAAACTCAGACTCACGGAAGTAATGACTTTTGTAGGAGTTGGAGCCTGAATTGCTACCCAAGTATGTCTTTCACTGTCTCCCCAGCCTGTGACAGACATGGCTTCAGCAATGCTTTCAGAGCAAATAGACTACTTTGGGAAGTGTCTGACCTTCAAGTAGAAATGGGTTTGTTCTGTGTTCTGTTCAAACTGGAAATGAGTTGACTGACAGGCTCGTCTCCATCCCTTCTTCCATTGGAAAAAAAAAAAAATAATATATATATATATATATGTATATATAGAGAGTCCATTCATTAGGTGCCCTATATTCCTTTCCTTCTTTCTTCTTTCCTTCCTTCCTTTCACTTTTTTCAGACTGAGTTTCTATGTACCTTCAAAAATCCTATCAGAATTTTTATTTGAATTAAATTCTACAGATAATTTTTTGTTACCTTTCATTTAATTTTAAGTTTATATAATTTAATTTTTCTGATATCCTGATTTTGTTTTAATTTTTATCTTGTATTGGAGTATGGTTGATTAACAACGTTGTGTTAGTTTCAGGTGTGGAGCAAAATTTTTCAATTATACACATGTGTGTTAGTTGCTCAGTCATGTCCACCTCTTTTCGACCCCGTGGACTGTAGCCCACCGGGCTCCTCTGTACCATTGGATTCTTCAGGCAAGAATAGTGGAGTGGGTTGCCATACTCTCCACAGGGGATCTCCCCGACCTGGGGATCAGACCCGGGTCCTCCACTTTGTAAACGGATGCTTTACCATCTGAGACACCAGTTCTTTACCATTCAGGTTAGAATATTGAGCAGAGTTTCCCTGTGCTACACAGTAGGTCCTTGCTGGTAATCTCATTTCTTTATTTAAAACTCACAACAATTGTGTGACTTAGCACGTAAAGGATGTTGGGCACCAGAACAGGTCCCACATGGGAGAATTTAAATAAAGGTGGACACATCACTGTAAGTGTCATGTATCAGAGAATACTTGAGACCAAGAAGTGTGACTGGGTTTCAGAAGAGATGAGAAGCGGAAGCTGGGTAGTTAGAGCTCAGAAAGGGGGCTCCCCTCTCCAAGGAGCACCATCTCCCGGCCCTGACCTCCGTGTTGGGGTGACCCTCCTTGTGTCCAAGCAAAAGAACCCCCTTTCAGGTTACACTCAGTCTTTGGTGAATTTGAGAAAAGTACCAGGAATTCATTATCAGCCACTCTTTCTTCTTTAGAGGCCCTCAGAAAGCCCCCCTGCTTCCCTTTCTCTATCTGCGTGGAATGACCTCTAACCACTCAGGACTGCTTACAAAGTCCGTCCTGTTATAGGGCTCAGCACTGCCAGGCTGAGCCAAGTTCATCAGAAAAGGCTGACGCATTTCTCTTCCTAGGCTGTAACCTCAGAGGAGCCTGGAGGCAACAGTCCATGGGTCACAAAGAGACACAACTGAGCACAGCACTCCCCCCACCACCACCCCACCACACACACACACTGGGTCCTATGCCCAAATTCTTTTGAGATTCTGAACGACCTCCTCACTTGGGCCAATCCACCCTGGGCCCAACCATCTTTCCCAGGGGCCTGGAGTCACAGGGTACAAACAGGGAGGGCAGTCGCTGGAAGCAGAGAACTGAGGACCAGCAGAAGCCTTGCGGTTTCTGTTGTCATCTCCTTTCCCCCTGCAGGAAGGAGCTCCTAGGAGACGACAGTCTCATAACTGCTATCAGAGCTGAGTCACAACCGGGACCTGCCTGCCCTCACCCCCTGCTCGTCACTGAACAGAGTGATGGGGGCCAGGAAGCCGGCCCTGAGCTGGGTGCTCTCCAGTTGGCATTCGGCAGGGTCCTCCTCATCCAGCTCTGGTCCAGTCGTGTCTGAGTCTCTGTGGCCCTGTGGACTGTAGCCCACCGGGCTCCTCTGCCAAGGTAATTTTCCAGGCAAGAATACTGAGTGGGCTGCATGTCCTATTAAACAGTATACTTGGCATCTTATAAATGATTTCAACAGTAACACCAAGCAGAGCAGAGCCAAGACTTTTACCTTCTGCCCTTTAATGGCCTCTCCTTTTCCTTTCTCCCTGTGGACCACCCTAAAAATGTGGGGCAGCACACACTGATAGAAATCATACTGTACGTATATTAACGCATATATATGGAATTTAGAAAGATGGTAACAATGACCCTTTATGTGAGACAGCAAAAGAGACACAGATGTAAAGAACAGACTTTTGGACTCTGTGGGAAAAGGCAAAGGTGGGATGATTTGAGAGAATAGCACTGAAACATGTATGTTACCATATATGAAGCAGATCACCGGTCCAGGTTTGATGCATGAGACAGGGTGCTCAGGGCTGGTGCACTGGGATGACCCTGAGGGATGGGATGGGGAGGGAGGTGGGAGGGGGGTTCAGGATGGGGAACACATGCACACCCACGGCTGATTCATGTCAATGTTTGGCAAAAACCACTACGATATTGTAAAGTAATTAGCCTCTAATTAAAATAAGTAAATTAATTTTAAAAAATATTTAAAAAAAAATCATACTGTGTTCGGTGCCAGAAAATCCTCACTTACGAGCTGTGTGTCCTAAATCATTTGACCTTAAGCTCTTTGATCGTCATTCAGTTTTTAATCCCTTCAACAATTATATATACTTGTATACAGTACATATGCTTAATATATATTAATAAAATATATGCATCTGGCATACATCATATATATTAATAGGCAATACATATGTTTGTTATTGTATTGATAGATGTATTGGATATATTGCCAGGCACTGTGCTATGTAATTAAAAATATAACAAATCCTACCAGATGCTTAGTTTCTCAAGTAAGAAATGCAAACTAAAACAAACTATGCCAAGATGATATTTTTCTGTTCTCACATTGCCAGATTGCCAAATGCTCTGCAACAAATACAGCGAGGTCAAGGGCAAACAGGCTTTCTTATTCACTGTGGGTGGGTGCATAAAGTGATACAACCCCATGGAAGGCAATTTGCCAAAATTTGTTCAAATATTATACAAACTCAAACCTTTTGTACCAGCAATTTGTTCCTAAGAAATTATCCTTTGGGTGTTCTAACATTCACAAGAAAGTAACATGTGTATATGATTGTTATCACTACAACATTGATTAGCAAAAGATGAAGAATAACTGAAATGGCCATCCGGATGGGCCTGGATCAGTCCTAGACGGAGTGTCAGGCTTAAGGGACAGATCAGCCCTAGACGGAACATCAGGGAGAAGTGACAAAGAAAGTGAAATTTCTAAGTTCTGAAAAGGAAAATTACCAAGTGCAGGATGGTGTGTAGCGTGCACTAATGTGAGACTAAGGATAGTGTAGTTGTTCAATGAGGAGCCTGCACAACCAAAAGAAAGTCCTTTCCAGAAGAGGCCTGTATGAGATTTTACACACATTTACACTATACTAATTATTAGCATTACTCTAATATTACTGTATCAATTCCTTATATTAGTATATTTATTGATTATATTAGTACGTATACTAATTATATTTGTTTATATATATATAATGCAGTCAAAAAAAAATTCCTCTCCAGAATACGCCTACATGAGATTTTACATACACATGCACTATACTAATTTTTAGTATTACTGTTTCTAATATTATTATATCAATTTATTATATTAGTATATATATTAATTATATTAGTGTACATATATATATAATACAGCCAAAAAAAAAAATCCTCTCCAGAAAATGCCTTTATGAGAT
Organism: Tragelaphus eurycerus; assembly: GCA_935064755.1. Taxonomy (NCBI): domain Eukaryota; kingdom Metazoa; phylum Chordata; class Mammalia; order Artiodactyla; family Bovidae; genus Tragelaphus; species Tragelaphus eurycerus. The sequence continues at coordinate 19,229,363 of CAKXYN010000043.1, forward strand.
TTTACACATAAAGATCCCCTGGAGAAGGGAATGGCTACCCACTCTGGCCTGGAGAAGTCCATGGACTGTATAGTTCATGGAGTCGCAAAGAGTTGGACACAACTTTCACTTTCATACACATACACACTATACTAATTATTAGTATTACTCTTTGTAATATTACTGCATCAATTTATTATATTAGTATGTATTTATATTATATATACATTTATATAGTATATGTATGTATACATATATATTATATAATTAGTATATATTCTTTATATTAGTATATATCAGATCAGATCAGATCAGATCAGTCGCTCAGTCGTGTCCGACTCTTTGCGACCCCATGAACCGGAGCACGCCAGGCCTCCCTATCCATCACCAGCTCTCAGAGGTCACCCAGACTCACATCCATCGAGTCAGTGATGCCATCCAGCCATCTCATCCTCTGTCGTCCCCTTCTCCTCCTGCCCTCAATCCCTCCCAGCATCAGCGTCTTCTCCAATGAGTCAACTCTTCGCATGAGGTGGCCAAAATACTGGAGTTTCAGCTTTAGCATCATTCCCTCCAAAGAAATCCCAGGGCTGATCTCCTTCAGAATGGACTGGTTGGATCTCCTTGCAGTCCAAGGGACTCTCAAGAGTCTTCTCCAACACCACAGCTCAAAAGCATCAATTCTTCGGCGCTCAGCCTTTCTTTATATTAGTATATATACTAATATAGTAATATAATAAATTGATGCAATGATATTACAAAGAGTAATACTAATAATTAGTATAGTGCATATGTGTGTAAAAATCTCATGTAGCATTTTGTGGAGAGGAAGCTTTTTGCTGTTGTGCAGGCTCTTCACTGTGACACTCAGGCTTCACTAGCTGTGATTCGTGGCCTTAGTTTGCCCCGAGACACGTGGGACCTTAGTTCACTGACCAGCGATCAGACCCGCATCACCTGCAATGGAGGTGAATTCTTAACCAGGGAAGTCCCTCTGGAAAGGGATTTAAGGGAGTTTTTCTGTGTTTTTTTTTTTAGGTAGGTAGGAAGCCAGGCAAAATGGAACAGGAGTGCACCTAAAACTTTTCGCTGAACATCTTTTGAGAATTTTTGAACCGTATGAATGTATAACCTACTCAAAAACTGAAATAAATATACGCAATTTAAAAATAACAACGGCACAATGAATGTTAAGAAGGAGAAGACCCGGGCATCACAGGAGCAGGTAATGTGTGACCTGACCTCGTCCACAGAGGAAGCCCCTGAGGAAGTAAGCCATAAGTTGAAACTTGAAGGATAAATGGGCAGAGGGTCCAGTGGATGAACAGAGGTCATCCAGGAAAAGAGAAGGGAAAAAGCTTCACAGGGAAGGAGACTGGAATGCAGATACAAGGGGGCAGGGAGACAGGAAGCAGTAGCTGATGCAAGCGAGGGGCCAAGCTATGCTCGCTGTGTTTAAAAATTTGGACTCCATCTGAAGGGTAGTGGAAAACCATTGAAAGGGTTTCAGCAGGAAAGTGATGGGATCAAGGTTATGTTTTGAATAGATTGCTCTGGAGTCTACAAGGAGAAAGGACTGGAGGAAGCCAAGTGGATGTTGACAAGCCATATATCTGACAAACCACTTTGGAGAACTATTTGGTGCTTTTTTTATAAAGTTAAACATACATCTACCCTATGACCCAGCGATTTCATTCTTAGGTATTTATCCAAGTTAAATGAAAACACATGTTCACAAAAGTATTTGTACAAGAATTTTTATAGCAGCCATATTTATAAAAGCAAAAAGTATGCCCCCCCAAACTCCACAAATTTCTATCAAAAGATGATTTCAAAAGCAAATTGTGATGTATTTATACAATGAATACTATTGGCAATACAAACGTAGACTCTCCTGATATACACAGCATGGATAATTCGTGCATATACTGTGTGACTCCACTGATATGAAATGAAACTCACATACCAAAAAACAAAAATTGTAGTGATAGAAATCAGAAAGTAGATGCTGGGGGGAGAGGGAAATTGGAAATAAAAGTGAGGAAGTGTTCTGGGGTGATGGAAATGTTTTGTGTCTGTTTGTACCTGGCAGTTACACAGTGTGTAAAACTGTCAAAACTTGCCAAAGTGAACAACTGAGACTTGTGCTTTTTATCAGATGTTGAGTATGCTTCAATTTAAAAGAAAAATAGAAAGAGTGGACATTGAACAAGTTGAGGAGGTATTTACAGTAATCAGAAGAAAAGTGATGCTTGCCCAGTGGCCTATTATGGGGCTCAAATAAAATAATGTATTTAAGAGGGCAAACTGCAGACTCCATGAGAACTGTGTGTGTGTGTGTGCGTGTGTGTGTGTGCTCAGTCAGTTGCTCAGTCATGTCTGACTCTTTGTGATCCCATGGAGGATCCCACCAGGCTTCTCTGTCCATAGGATTTCCCATGCAAGAACACTGTAGTGGGTTGCCATTTCCTCCTCCAGGGGATCTTCCGGACCCAGGGATCAAACCTGGGTCTCCTGCCTTGGCAGGTAGACTCCTTACCACTGAGCCATCTGGGAAGCCCATGCAAGCCATAAAGCTTTATATAAACTGCGAAGCCCTGTGCAAAAGTGAGGGTTTAGTCTAACATAATTCATACCAAATTTTGGAGGTGATTGTGGACCATCTATGGAGAAGGAAATGGCAACCCACTCCAGTGTTCTTGCCTGGAGAATCCCAGGGACGGGGGAGCCTGGTGAGCTGCCGCCTATGGGGTCACACAGAGTCGGACACGACTGAAGCGACTTAGCAGCAGCAGCAGCAGCAGTAGACCATCTAAATTGTCCAAAGTAGTCCTGTTGATTTGCAATGAAGAGTTGGGGGGTGATTAATGATTATTTTTTTGTTGGTTTGTCACCTTTTAGCAGGAAATAGGTCTAATGACTTCTGTCTGAGATTCATCAGAATACTTGTTCTAAAAAGAAAGGTTGGGGTGGGGGGCGGGGTGGGGGGCAGATGCCTTTGCCCAGGGTAATCTTCTACTGAAAACTGGGCTTTCCCAAACAAAAAAAATGCATTCAGCTGTTGGGCTTGAGTCTTTAATTTAGTTTTTTGAATGATTAGGGTTTTAAAGATACGAAAGAAGGAAGCAGTCAGTTCCTAAAGCAGAGACAAATACGATCAGTGACACGGCCACCCAGCATTCAGGGCCGAGCTGAGAGCTGAGAGGAGGTGAGAAAAACACATGGGCTGCTTGAAGCCCCTGCCTCTGAGTCTAGACAGCTCTGGAGAAACAGCTGTGTGGAAATCAGTCACAAGCCATCTGAAGAGCTGGTCCCTTACCATTTAATTGAATTCAACTTGTTTATTAAATGGTAAGGGACCAGCTCTTCAGATGGCTTGTGACTGATGTCTGCACAGCTATTTCTCCAAACCTGTCTACACTCAGAGGCAGAGTGTATTTAATTTAATTGAATTCAACTTGTTTATTGGGCTTCCCTCATAGCTCAGTTGGTAAAGAATCCACCTGCAATGCAGGAGACCCCGGTTCAATTCCTGGGTCGGGAAGATCTGCTGGAGAAGGGATAGGCTAAACACTTCAGTATTCTAGGACTTCCCTTGTGGCTCAGCTGGTAAAGAATCCACCTGCAATTGGGAGAGCTGGGTTTGATCCCTGGGTTGGGAAGATCCCCTGGAGAAGGGGAAGGCTACCCAGTCCAGTATTCTGGCCTGGAGAATTCCATGGACTGTATAGTCCATGGGGTCATAAAGAGTTGGACACGACTGAGCCACTTTCAAAGTGGAAGTGGAAAGTGGAACTTGTTTATATGTGTTTTTCAATGACAATAAATTCCTAATTGTTTTCATTTAATGTTGATTTTTCTTCAAAATCACTTTGAAGGAGCAGACACTGAAGGGCCCTCTCTATCCACAGCAGTGGATGGAGGACCCGCAGCACTGTACTTGGGCCCTTTGTCCCCACACAAGGCGGGACCTCAGGGTCCCTGGCCTCTGGAAGATGCCTGCACATCCTCTTCTGAGCTGCAACTGGAGAGGCGTCCTAGTGTAATTGTCTAGTGTCTCTCAACCAATCCCTCTCTCTTCCTAAGGATTGACCTTGGTGTGGTTTTTCTTGGTGGGAGGTTGAACCCATTTTTCACATCAAAAGTAGTCAGGACCTCTCTCTTGCTCTCACACATGCACACTTACACACACACTCATACACACTCACTCATACACACACACACTCACACACATTCACACACACATACACACACTCACACAGACACACTCACACTCACACACTGGTCCTGGCAAAATCTGAGGGTGGGCAACTGACCTGGGCTCAACCGCTCTGGTGGTCTTCCCTTGAACTGGCAGTCTCCGGGAATCAGTGCAGGAATGCAGATGTGGCTGGTGGTTATCCACGGAGAGAGCTGGAAGCTGTTGGTTCGAACGCAGCGGAACTGGCCTCCTGACCACACTGCTGCCGGACACCACAGCTGTGGTCTCACCCGCATCTCCCTCTGACTCTCCACTCCTGGGTGGAGACCGGAGGCCCAGGATATGAAATGACACATCCGTGTGCACACAACAAATTATCAACCAAGAGAAAACTCACACTTGGATGTTTTCCCCTCCCCCACTGCATTCTTCACAGCACAAGAACCTCCTCTGATCTCTACCCATTTCTAGTTCTCTCTATCCCCTAATATCCCTCCAATAAATTGCTCTGCAAATAAGTTCTCTGGAATCTGTTTTCATTGCTGACACCCAAGACAGATATACAACCATAAAATACAGTAAGTCCCCGTACACGCAAACGAGTTCCATTCTGAGAATGCGTTCATAAATCCAATTTGTCTGTAAGTCCAACAGAGTCAGCCTAGGGAGCCAGCTAACACAGTTGGTTGTATAGTACTGTACTGTAACAGGTTTATAATGCTTTTCACACAAATAATACGTTACAAAACAAAAAATAAAGGAAACATTCTTAACCTTACAGTACAGGACCTTGAAAAGTACAGTAGCACAGCACAACAGCTGGCATACAGGGGTGGGCATTGGGTGCACAAGCGAGGAGAGTTAATGATGGAGGAGGGCGTGGAGGTGGGCGATGGAAGAGCTGAAGGGTCGTCAGCAACAGAGGCAGAGGGCAGGCTTCAATTCTGCTCGCAGCTGACGTTGATGGCACAAGCTCTGGTTCCACACCAGACTCAATTCCAACTTATCCTCTTCAAAAAATGATCCAGTGATTTCTGGGTGGTAGCTCGTCTCTCTTGTCAGGGAGGCCACGGTAGCCCTGCATTGTGTTCTGAATGGCTGCTGCAACTTTCATGCTTCTTTCTACTTTCAAGTCTGGTGCCTCGAAAACTAAGCGTGCCTCCACAGGTAGAGAAAATCCCCTTGCCATTTCCTGTGTCGTGAATCCCTTCGGTTCTTCAGTTTCTTCTTCTTCCTCTTTTCTCTCTTCATCCTTTCTCCGGGCCTCCAACTCCATCCGGTCTTCACATCCACATCTTTGAAAGCTCACAACTTGTAGGCTACTATGTAGGGGGCTTAGTGCAATGGCTGCATTTCCTGTGTGAAGCCTTCACAGAGATGCTGTCAAGCAGTATCTCAGATACGCAGATCCAAAGCTTTTACTTTGGGGCCCAAGGAAATACACCTGAGTAAGTGGGAGTGGAGAATGGGTAAGAGCGGTGAAAAAGAGAAGAGGAGGAGGAAAAATACTATGTATTTCCCATCTGCTCTGTGCCGGAACTGAGGGTGCAGTGTTGGTCAACAGAGGCAGAGGCTCCAACAGACGTCAAGAGCTGCACTCAGCACTTGCCTTTGTGCTGACTACACAAGGAGGGGGGTGTTTTCCTATCAGAAGTGGGAACAGGGAGGTTGGATGAGGCTGAGAAATCTGCAGGTGGTCACACTCACTCGCACCCAGCACTGGAGGGGCAGGACTGGCATCAGGTCTCACTTCCAGCCAGGTCTGCCCACTCCAGGGTAACAAGTGTGCTGAAAGCTGGTAGGAAGCCATGCATCTGTTTTCTCTTTTTATTATGATTTCAGAATTGTACCCTCGACGTGGAATGAGCTCACCTGAGCATAATGATGTCACAAGACCATCAGATCTTGTACTTATTTATTTAAGAAACACGAGGTAGAAAAGTTCCTCCAGCTTCTGAAGAGCAGAGCTGGGGGTGTGTTGAAGCCTGTTTTAAGTGGAATGGATCCAGCTCGCGTATAAACTCGAGGCCGTGTTCGCTTGAGTCACACTCTGTTTTTTCAAATGACTTTCGTATGTCTCATTTCCTCTATTTCCCCCCTACTTCTGAGTTAGAAAACTGAGGTCTAGGACTTGAAAAATTCAAGTCTCGGTCCGCACAACAAACTGTCTTCCGACGCTTCCTTCCCAGCCTGAGAATTAATGCTGAACCAAGTGAGTTTAACAAGACTGATTCATCCTGATAGTCTGATTTAGCTTTCTGGGATTCTTCAGGTAAATTTGAGTCCCACATCTCTTTTCAAATACGTTCAGCCTCTCTGTCTTTGTTTCTTCATCTTTTCCCTGCATCCCGCCCCTCCTTCCTCCTGCCTCCTCCCTTCCTCTGTTAACCTTTCCTTCTCTCTTTTCTTCCCTTCCTCTCCTCCTCTCCACACACACATTTGTTTTTCTTGCCTAGAGGTGGTATCATGTCAGTGGGGTGGCTGAAATGAAAAGTATCTTTTAAGTCTCTGGAAGGAGAATATTTTCTTATGGATTTTTTTTTTTTATTGTTTAGATTGTTTTTCCAATGATTGCTTTTCCATCTTTCTAATTAAAGATGACTCTGAGCCCCCTTATCTCAGGCCAACCGGAGGATGCATTCAAATTTTTTTTTTTTTTTCCCCTTACAAATGCACCCAGAAGGTCACTCTCAGGTCCCCGAGATAGCAGTGGGTGATCAATCACAGCTAGGACATCAGCATCACAGAGGATAATCTCATGAATGGGAGGATCTGGGGAAGGAGAGAGGGCAGCCAGGCTTGTGAGCTCAGTAAAGGGGTCTGATGGATTGCTTTCTCTAGAAGTTCTCTGGGACAGTCCCAAGGATATTCATTCCAGCCCCAGTGGCTGGCCTTCCCCTCTGATTTTTTACTCCAAATAAGTAAATATACACTTACACAAAAGACTCAGACATTTCCCAGGTAATCTGATTGTTGCAACTCAGCAAGCAATAAAGATGGTGTCTACATGGGTCCCCACGGGGCCCTAAGCACTTCTTTCAAAACAAACAGAAGGGACTCCAGTTCTGGCTTTGCCAAGGACAGGCTTTGTGAGCCTGGGTAACTCACTCAGTTTCTCTGGGCTTCGGTTTTGCAACAATAAAATCAAATAATGAGCTAGTTTATTCTTCCAACAATTATTTATTAAACATCTACTTTATGACGGGCGTTGTGAAGAATTTTGTTTGTTTGTTTGTTTTCAAGAATAGACACAGTCCCAAGTCTGGAGAGGCAGGGTCGAGGTCTCAAAGTTGAATGCAGAAAAAGATTTATAATAAAGGAAAATAATGATAATATAATATTTTCACGTGGTCTAATTCAAAGGACTGTGGAAGGACAAAGGTCAAAACAGCTGGACCTAAGAGCTCATCTTTAGGATTCCTCCCACCTCTAAAAGTCTGTGTGTATGGATTTTTTGGTTTGTTTTGGTCTCCTTTTCACATTCATGTATTTTGTTCTTTCTTAACTTGTTAATTTCAAATCATTGTCATCATTATCAGCCATTGCCATCACATGTACTGTGTAACAGCCCTGACAATTACAGAAGTTAGATATTATGGTCATCATGATCACCGTTTTAAATATAAGAACACTGAAGGCCAGAGACGTTAAGCAACCTAGTCACACTCACACAGCTGGGAAATTACAGAACGGGGACCTGAACTCCCCACTGCTGACTCCAAAGCTCGTGCCCTTTCCACCACACAGTGCTGCTTCAGGTATGTGCAGCCACTCGGGTCCTGCAGCACAATTTGCAAGTGCAAAGTAAAAATATAGAAGCTTTTATTCAAAAATTATTAAGAACTTCAAATGGCAACCCACTCCAGTACGCTTGCCTGAAAAACTCCATGGACTATCTGCTGAGGAGCCTGGTAGCCAACAGCTCATGGAGTCGCAAAGAGTCAGACACGACTGAGTGACTTTCACTTTCACTTCACTCAAGACAGCAAGAGCATTAAAGCCTGAGACTCTGAATGACTGCCCTGCTCACACACACATGAAGCCTGCCTCTCCTGACTGCAATTCACTTTAATAGGTGACATCTCCCATCCAGGAGCAAAAGCATCCTGGCAGTTTGCAAGCCCAGCCCACAGTGGCAGAACATTTTATAGTCATGCTTCACATGTAGGTTACCTGCACAAAGGGTTCAGCCTGGACCACTTGGGCAGGATTGGTGAGCACTCTGGGATAGCTTTCCTGGAGCAGGAAAAATTCTTTATGTGGGGAATGCTACATAATCTTGGGTTGACAAGGGTTCTGATCATACCTTCACAATACCTTTAGAACCTAAGGAGGATGACACTAATTCAACACCAGTGGAACACAGGCAAAAGCCCTTAACCTCTCTTTAAATTGTAGACCAGACCTATAGGTGCCCTAACGAAGGACAGCGGAGAAAAAGCAACAGAATCGCTGGTTTATAAGCCTCTCTCGTGAAGCACTCAAGAAGGTGTCAACTCCTACTGAGCCAATAAAGATTACGAGCATCCTTTTTGCATCAGTTCTTCATCAGTGGTATTCAATCTTTTGTGTCATACACCCACCTATGAAAGATTGGACCATTTCGCTCCCCAAAGACACATATGTGCATAATATATTTTGCATGCAGTTAAAGACTTCCTGCACTGACCTCAGAGTTTTAAAAACGCTTAGATCACAGCTCCTCCAGTTATTGAAACTGTGATGCACCCAGATAAAAACTTAGAGATCATTTATGTGAAATCATCATATTCCTCAGGGGATGAAGTTTGAGGCCATTTGAGATAATAAGTGGTTCTGTACACTTTCAAAGACCTGCTCTCTTGACTGTCAACTCTACTTTTGAACTAGCTGCACACTCCCCGCCCTCTCCTATCAAAACACTGCAGCCCAGCGGAACAGTCTAAGCCTACAGATACTGATGTCAGGACGTCAGTGAACATTTGCAGGGCACCTGGACAAGCCAGGGAGTTAGGCGCCAGGACAGTCCTTGTCCTTGAGACTATCACAGATATCTAGGAGAGACATGTGTGCAAACAACAGAATGTGAGATAACTTGCAATTATAGGTGTTTGAGAGGTGACTGAACTGAACCGAACACAGGGGACACAAGGTCGGCCAGGAGGAATCATTCAAGGCTCTCAGAAGAGAGAACGCTTACACGAGGTCTTGAGCAGTGAGCCCAGAGCCTTGGAGAGACAGGGTCTCCTGGCTGAGGGGACCTGCGTGTGCAAAGCAGAGAAGAGTGAGACACATGGGGAGCTGGAATTGGTTAGAATGTACGTTGAGTCTGAGGAAGAGGTGGGACGTGGGGCTGGAGGAAAGGGGAAGGGGCCCGACTCTGCAGGCCTTAGATGGACCTGCGGAAGAATGTCAGCCTGGGTAATGGATGAGGGAGCCTCTTCCTGGGGAAGGCATGAGGAGGCTAGATACCCATCTGTCCCAGGCAGCCGTTTGCTGGACGGTGGTGCAAGGAACGTGGGGGCGAAAAGCCTTTCTCAGATTCTTATCACCACTTCCTCTAAAAATTAGCGGCTGCCCGACACACTGGAGAACATTAAGAAAGGCCCTGTAAACCCTTCATAAAAGACAGGGGCAAGGGGACTTCCCTGGTGGTCCAGTGGTTAAGACACTGCCCTTCCAAGGCAAGGGGCCTGGGGTTCAATCCCTGGCTGGGGAACTAAGATCCCATATGCCATGTGGTGTAGCCAAAAATGAAAACAAGTCAGCCTAAAACATATCTCTAAGGCGTCCATGAGATTTACTCAACAGAAAAATACCATTCTTTTCCACAACCAGATGACCAAATCGAACTTCCTACAAATACAGAGAGACTGCCTTCATTTAAAAAAAAAAAAAAAATTGAACAGAACCTGATCCTAACTTGATATATTGATGTGCTTCTCTCTCCAAAGTCTCAGATTTTTCATTCATTCTTAAACTGAACCAGTTTAGGTGTGGGCTGGCTAGGCAGTGGGTTGGCTCTGAAGAAATATTAATCAAAAGAACAGAACATCACCAGAAATGTTTAAGGATTGCCATTTCCATATCATCACTTCACAGCGTTCTTAGGCAGTATGGGCATTAAGAAGTGCTTGGAACGGGTGTGTTTTCTCCCAAAGTATTAATCGTTCAGTGTTCGACTCTTTGGGACCCTATGCGCTCTGTCCATGGGATTCTCCAGGAAAGAATATTGGAGTCCAGGGGAATCTTCCCAACTCAGGGATCGAACCAGGGTCTCCTGCATTGCAAGCAGATTCTTTACCGTCTGAACCACCAGGGGAGCCCATTTTCTCCCACACAAATGCATAACTAAAAAACCCTGATCACTGAGACACTGCCTGACACTCACCTTCAGCTTTAAAGCCGTCCTTCCCCCTATTCACCACTAGGGGTCATGAAAACCCTGTTTTAAAAGAAATAAAGTTTCAGAATTGCTGACCTGAAGAAAACCATTCCCCCTAGTGTTCAGATTTTTCAGTTAAAAAAAAAAACAAAAAACTTTTTAACAACAGCAAACAGAAAAAAAAAATTGCAAATCTTCAGAATTTATCTCTTGAGTAGCTACATAACGGTTATAATCCCTCAGACTATCTGCAAATAAAACGGTTCTTACAAGATGACAACAGATTCTTGTTGAAATATCCACAGTAAACATACATTGTACAGGAAATTCCATTGCATTTACACTATTTATTTAATAAAAATAATCTCCGTGATTATTTGCATTTATTTCTGAAGGAGGATGTTTTCCCTTCCTCAGAATAAGTTCAGGAAGTGGGTGAAGTGTTCAGGAAGTTAGCTAAATGCTGATGTAAATCCAAAAGGAAGGTCTGTTGTTTGAAAAAAAAAAAAAAGACCAAAAAAAGAGAGAGAGAGAGAAAGCTAGGAAGTGGTGGTTCTCTCTTTCAGTGATGGAAAATGTTATACAGAATTTCTGATTTAAAAGGAAGAGGACTAGGGGAAAGGTGTGTGCTGATGACACCTTTTGCTGTGGATCTGGCTGGCAGTCCAGACTTCTTTTTAACTGATCACAGTAGCCCGCAGAGAAAACTGTCAAGAAACAAGATCTAGATGGAAAACGTGAGTGGGATTAAGTTGGTGTTTATACTAAGTGAAGCCTTTCCTATGGAAATCTGTAGCAGCTATAGTCTCGATAGGAAACTCCGAGTCCAAAAGAGGTGGTGGGGCGGCTGAAGATGACATAAAGAGCTCAACACGGTGCCCACCTCCCAGGGCCCCTGGCCCTTCCAGCCCCCAACGGACGGTGTCACGCTGACCTGCAGACTCTGAGGGAGTCGTCTCCTCGGGGAAACCCCAGCTCCCCGGGGTGCGACGGGCCGCAGCCCTGGTGTGATTCCTTCCGTCATTATTTATCTGGGACTTGCAACGTAGGGAGTGTGCTGTATCAGGTGTCCGGAGCAAACAGAGAGCTCCGGGCCTCTGGAGCACAGGCCGTTTAGAAAGCACAGATTCGGCTCATTGAATTGTGCCTAGGAGGACGTGGTCTGTCGCCCGTTTCTCTGAAAATCGCCCTCTCCTTTCCAAGTCTCTGCTACCCCCTTCGTTGAGGCCTTCACGGTCTCTCAAACTGGTCTGTCTCCCCCACACCCGTCCTGGCCTTGTCTCCAGCCCAGGCCCCCCGAGGCAGCCAGGGAGAGCTCCGTGAGACATCCTCCCCCGCCCAGACCCTCGCCACCTTCCTGTGCCCGGCGAGGAGACGGCGCAGCCTCCGACGCCTTTCCTAACTCGGCCCGAGTCCACCCTCCCTCCCGCTCGCAGAATCTCGGGCTCCAGAACCACTGCCCGCACCTCGGTTGACTGCGTGCCTGTCTTCATTTCTGTAGAACAGACTCTCTGGATTCGTAGAACTACGGCATGAGAGAAGCAAGAGAGGGATCCCACAAGGCACAAGGCAGACACAGCTACACACACCACCTTCTGGGTGCAGGTATCATAAATCACCTGCGCCAGCGGAGACGTTCAAAGGAGGCAGCTGGTCCAATGGCTAAATGCCTCTGATGCCACTTTGTGAGTTTTGATTTTTATTTTTCTACAGCTTTTGGGGGAAGATTTTTTGATGTGGACCATTTTTAAAGTCTTTATGGAATTCACTTAAATTGTGCTTCTGCTTTATGTTTTGGGGTGTTTGGGGTCCTGAGACACGTCGGATCGTAGCTCCCTGACCAGGAATCGAACCTACGCCTGGTGAACTGGAAGGTGAAGTCTTCACTACTGGACTGTCAGGAAAGTCCCGTTTGGTTTTTTTTTTTTTTTTTTGCTTTTTACAGTTTGAACAGGGGGTGGTTTTGATGAGCAGACCAAGTTTTAGAGAAGTCACAGTGCCTGGACTCTGCCTGCTTCCTGCCCCCTCCCTACACACTTACCTGTTGAGATGTCCTTCAGGGGATCAAATGGGATGACAGTGGCTTAGAAAATGCTTTCCCGTTGCACTCAGTCCTCAGAAGCTGCAGCACCCACACTAAACAAACAAAGCCCCAGGACTCAAGAGTAGGAAGAAATTACATAATGAACACGGTAGGAACAGTAGCTCTGATCCCTTCGTGGGTCCGGAGCCTTTACCAGGTACGGAGGGCATGTGGTTTGTTGCCGTGAACTTCTGGAGGGAAAAGATTGTGCCTTAGTTATCTTGGGGCTGGACCCTCGTTCAGCTACTCCACAAATATTTACTAAGCAACAGAGGATTTGTTTTTCCAGGTTTGGAATTTTAAGCTTGTTAATAACAGATGGATTCTTTCTCTGTTTCGTCATCTGTACTCTTGGACTCGGAGTTGGACCTTGTCTTTGCGGTTTTCAACAATCACTCCCTCTCTCCCTTCCCCAGCCAACCCCAGGATTCTGCATACAGTAGGCGCTCAGCAAATATTTATGGGGGGTGGGGCGGAGGGGGGGGGAGAGTAGAGAGAAAAAGAGGGAAGAAAGAAGACAATAAGCAACACAGCTGGTAGGTGACCAGTGTTACAAACGACGACTGCAGGGTTTTCTGCCACTACCCCCAAGCTTTTTTCCAGAAACTTCGGCCTATGTGATGCCTCTTGTTACCTGTGGTCTTCTTTCCCATGCTGGCCACATCTGTCACCAAAGCCCCCACCTAACAAGATAAAACACCATCTTCTTCTACCCTACCTTCCTTAGTCTCTCCACAGATATTTCCAAAACCCTTGCTAGGCCCTGAGGACACGCGGGTGGGCACCTTTGGGTGCTCAGAGTCACCATCGGGTTGCTCATTCTGGTGGAGAGATGGATACATCAACAGACTGTAACAAACAGTACGATCAAGGGTCCCAGAGTTGAAAGCACAGAGGCTTAAACTTACCGGTGGGAAGAAGCAACGGAAGTGGGACTTCCCTGGGGGTCCAGTGGCTAAGACTCCGCCTTCCCAATGCGGGTGGGCCCAGGTTCGACTCCTGGTCTGGGAAATAGATCCCGCGTGATACAACTGAGTTCTGTGTGCAGCAACGTAAGATCCTGTGTGCTGGAGCTAAACCCCAGAGCAGCCAAATAAACGAATATTAAAAAGAAGAAGCCAAAGGAGGCAGGAAGTGGCAAGTTGGAAGGTCGGGGATGTCTTCCCAGGAGAGGTGACCTAGGATCTCAATGTCGAAGGAAGACTAGACACAGCCTAGAGGAAGGAGGGAAGAGTCCTTGCAGACGAAGGGAAACACCCACAGAAAGGCAAGGCAGTGTATGGAAAGCGACGGAACTACGACAGGTTTTCCTCTGTGACTTATCAACCCTGTCTCCGTGCTTTGCGCTCTACACTTAATTCCTCTCGAGTGAAATGATGCAGTCCTTCGGCATCCTGGAAAAGGTAGATAGCCAATCATTTCATCTCTTAAAAAGATAGGCATTGATAGTGTGGGTTATCCGTGAGATTCTCAGGCTCTTGGGTGAAAACCACATCGGGGGCTTAAGGGAAGCCATGTGGGAAGCTGATGAAAATCAGCCAGCTGATGTGAAATGTAATAAATCTTACTTTTTATTCTTTCTCCCAGGGAGTTTGAGAAGTTGGAAGCCTTTGCCTGAAAGCAGATGAATCCTTGGGTTCTCTTCTCCTTAAGGATGAGACAGAAGGAAAAGTTCAGAAGGAAAATTCCCAACTCTGGGAATTTCGGGTGGGACCAAGGTCCCGTTTTGAAAACTTTTTGGACTAAATCTTTGCAGGTCCAATCTTTTCAAAATGTTTACCAAGATGTTCCCAGTCCTACACCCCAGCTGCATGAAGGAAAACCGAGCAGAGGGCAACGCCCTTCTCAGAGTGTGGTTTATTTCTGTTCGCAGCAACTCTGAAGACAGGAGGCCAAGGCTGACCTCTTTAGTCAAGAGTCTGGTCAACTTTAAAATTATGATTGCATGTGAAAGCTAAAATGGGAAAGAGAAAAAATCAGTTCTCAGGACAGAAATGCTAAAAACCCTTGGGCCACATTCCAGCCAAGGTCCCGGCCCTGCATACGGAGCTCCCATCAAGGGCGGGTGGATGGGGAGAGTGGCTAAGACCGGTTCAGGTCGGTTGAGTGTCTGAGATCCTGGGGTTTATTCTAGAGGTGTCCAGCTTAAGATAAATTTACAAGAGTGATCACCTACATAATCCTTAAACAACAGAAGCTTATGGCAAGGTCTCGTTATTGAGAAGGCAATGGCACCCCACTCCAGTATTCTGCCTGGAAAATCCCATGGATGGAGGAGCCTGGAAGGGTTGCTGAGGGTCAGACATGACTGAGCAACTTCACTTTTACTTTTCACTTTCATGCATTGGAGAAGGAAATGGCTACCCACTCCAGTGTTCTTGCCTGGAGAATCCCAGGGACGGGGGAGCCTGGTGGGCTGCCATCTATGGGGTCACACAGAGTTGGACACGACTGAAGTGACTTAGCAGCAGTAGCAGCAGCAGCCAAAACATTTATCCATTCTCGGTGAACTATATGCAATAAAGACATCAGAGGAACGGGGCTTCCCAGGTGGCTCAGTGCTGAAGAACCCACCTGCCAAGCAGGAGACCTGGGTTCAATCCCTGGGTTGGGAAGATCCCCTGGAGGAGGAAATCCCAACCCACTCCAGTATTCTTGCCTGGAAAACTCCATGGACAGAGGAGCCTGGTGGGCTACAGTCCCTGGGGTCGCAAAGAGTCGGACATGAATGAAGTGACTTAACACGCAGGCATGCATCTAGTATGAGCTGATTTTGGTTACAACTGCAAAGACCCTATTTCCAAGGAAATTCACATTCATAGGTAAAGAGTGTTAGGTCTTCAGTGTGTCTTTGGGGCAAACACGATTCAACTTGGAACTCACTGTATTAGGTTGGCCAAAAAGTTCGTTTGGGTTTCCCATCACATTATAGGGAAAGCCCAGAATAATTTTTTGGCCAACCCAGTAGAATGAAGAAAAAACCCTGGGCTAAGCAGGAGACAGCCTGGCTGGCCAACAGGCTACCCACCTACAGAGGTCCCCCTCAGCAAGTCTCTCGCCCTAAGCTTCAGTTCTCATCTCTAGCGAGGTAGTGCCCACCCACCTTGCTTACCTCCAAGGTGACATGAGTGTAAAATGAAATCATGTAAATAAAAGCATTTTCTATCCAGAAAGGGTTTGTACCAGTGCAAGGGATTATCGTGAATTCACCCCAGATTGTGTTGACTTTTCCCTAACATTGTAACTACATAATGAGTAGGTAATGAAATGAGACACACAGCCTGTCTTCCAGGGAAGAGAATTTAAATTACATGCCTCCCTTCAGGTACGGTTGGACTTAAAAAGTACAAGAGCCATCTGCAGTGAAGGAGAAGAGCATTGCAGATTCTTGCTCCCTGGGTTTTCTACGCACAGCAAAGCAGGGTGGTGTTCAGGTAAAACCGAAGGGTGGAAAGAAATTTAAAGGTAAACCAAAAGGGCCAATTTTCTCCTCAGGGACCTCAACAGCATCTCCAATCAATGGCAATGACTCCCCTTCCCAGTGTGCCTGTGTGGTCCATAATATTGCTTGCTCCCATGGCAATGTCCTGACAAAGGCCTTGAATTTGCTTTGTCTGATGACTTTTCTAGCTATGGGGACACAGACCACCCAACTTATAAAATTAGCTGAAGAAGTCATTTTCTTGGCTGACTGATGTGACATACTCCCATGTCAATTACACAACACAGAACCATTGTGTAACCAGAAAAAAAAAGGTTGTTTTTTTTTTTTCCCCAAAAAAATTTGGAGTTAAAAAAAAAAAAGCTCCCTTTCCCCTTTTTGAGTGGCCTGAACTCTAGCGATGATAAGAAAACTTTTTTCAGGCTGCAACATTAACCCAAAGGGACTGAGGTGTGTAAAAAATGGTCACGTGTATTGAAAATGCCAAAATGGGGTGTGATGGAGTGACAGCTTGAGAACTTGAGTCACATCCAAAGCACCATGTGACCACTTGAGAGTTACCAATGACCACAGCAGTGATGGATTCTGTTGACCTTGGACCTCAGAGGGTTGGCTGACCCTGGAGAAATCCCACAGGGGAAAATTGCATCAGCAAAAAGAAGACAAGGCTGTGCCTCTGCCCTGCGAACCCGGTTCTTTATTTCTCCCTTCTGGGTAAGCGTGCTTCCCAGGGGCTTTCAGACACCTGCAGGAAGAGGCCAAATTACACACCAGCTAATAAACAAAACTTTATTTTCCTTTAATACAAAAATTAAATAGCAAAGTTTATTTTTTTGTACAGTGATAAATTAGAAATTTACAGTACAGACATTAATGCAGACATACATTTGTACATCCTCGATAGCAGGGTCCATTTCTTCTGACGCTCAGCAATTCATTCAGGGCGCGTCATAGGGGTTTGCTGGTACCTCTAATGTCGAACATCTGGAAGTCCCTCAGGTTGGCCTCAAGGGGGCTGGGGCTGCGGGTGGCCCGGGGGACAGAGAAAGGCCACACAGCGTGAGCTTGCCTGCCACACCAGCAGGCGGAATTTCATCTCTATCTAGATCACACCTGATACTCACTCCACCTTTCCCACCAAGAGCTCAAGGAACCTTTGTCCTCCTCTCGTCTGAAGTCTCACAACATCCCTGTGAGGTAGGAAGAAATTCAGGGCCACCTAGATGCCCCACTGGGAGAGACATCAGCGTCACCTTCCCAAAGGCCCCAGCCAGGCCAGCCTGAGCCCTGGGCAGGATGGTGGGAGGGCAGATGGACCCAGGCTCCGGGGGGGCAGGGGCGCTCGCAGCCTCCAAGGAAGCCTGCTGGGATGACAGTGGTCGTATACTGAATACTGTGGGCCATCAGGGAGCTCCGTAAGCTTGGAGGACATGGCTCATGGGTCCCCAAGCAGGCCCTTGACAAGTTGCCTGGGTGAATACTGGGCATTTGCTGGTGCAAAGAAGAAGGGAAACAAGGTAAATCAGAAACAGGAACAGCAAGTGGGTTTACCATGGGGTAGAGGCTTGTCGGGGGCGGGCGAGGGGGCTCCGGGGTTCACTTCCCTCCGGGTAACGCCCAATGGGCATCACCACACACAAGGACAAGAGGTGTCAGCAGACAGCTCTGCCGAGGCCATAGCGCAGCAAAATCCATTATTTAAGGCTCTGGGATCTGATCCTTGGTAGGAGCAAAACGCTCTGCAAGGAGTTTCCAAGATCTACGACCTAGGCCCTGGAGAAAGATGAGAACCCAGGTTCCTATCCAGATGTAATACAAACCCAGGCGGGGACTCTGAACCCAAGTACAGTAAAGCGGCAAAAAGAACCGTCGAGAGTCCAAAGACGTGACATAATTGGCTGGGACAGCAATTCTCTCCAACTTCCCCCATCATGGAATGCAATTCAGGACGTAGATCGATTCTGGGGCTCCTTCCAGGGGGCCCTCTACAGCCCTCTTCTAGCTGTGGCCGTGGCCCCCTCACCGGAGGCCAGCACCTGCACACCTGGGTGAAATCACCAGGATGTCTGCCTTCCAGGGCTGAGGCTGTGGGGTCCCTCCTTACACTCTCAGGTCTCAGCTGGGTTCCCAACACTGAATTCAGTGGTCAGGAGGCTGAGTGGGGCAGGACAGAGAGGACAGAGTTGGGGTGCTGGTGGTGTCAGAACCCAGACACAGAAGCTTCCTGGGGTCCAGGTTTGGGGGATGCAGGAGACAGAGGGCCAGGGGAAAGCAAAGTCAGAGAGCATCCCGGGGAAATAAATGAGTGTCCCTCCTTCTCCTGGCTGAGGTCCCTGAGCAAGCTGCCAGTTCAGGAGCAGTCTCAGGGATCAGGAAACGGGTCTCCGCAGAGGAAAAAGGATATGACTCAACCAAGGCACTGCATCAGGAGGTTCTGTCAGCTTCACTCTGCCCAGGTTCCTCTGCCCTGAGGTGCAGCCCTTATGGAGGAGGAGAAAGGAGCCTGCCAGAGAGGAAGCTGACAGAGGTGCCCTTGGGCCTTTTTGAGGCCAAGGGGTTTTGTAGGAAGTTACAATTATATACCTACTTCTCCTGGATTTCTGAGAAAGAGGAAGAACCCTTACCTTTTCCCTAGCAAGCTGCTGTCCTCAAATTCACCTGTGTGAGTCACTAGATTGGCTTCCCAGGTGGCTCAAAGGTAAAGAATCTGCCTCCAATGCAGGAGATTCGGGTTTGAACCCTGGATTGGGAAGATCTCCTGGATGAGGCCATGGCAACCCACTCTGGTATTCTTGCCTGGAGAATCTTTCTGGACAGAGGAGCCTGGTGGGCTACAGCCCACAGAGTTGCAAAGAGTCAGACACAACAGAAGCGACTTAGCGTGCATGCGCAAGTCACTAGAAAACCCTGAGCCCTGAACGGCCTGCCCTGGAAGCCACATTAGATGGAGTCAAGGTTCATGATCATCTGGGGAGGTTTCCATAGAGACTGTCCTGTAACAGAATTGATGCTTTCTGGCAAAACCCCTGTACATCAATTTGCAAGGAACCCTGGGAAGGGCTGAGTGATGGGTTAAAGTTGGAAAGACCCAGGAAGAGGTTTATGGGATGGAGACGGTATAACAGGTGGCAATTCAGCAGCCCCTGCTCCTTCTGAAACCAACGGCAAAGTTCAGCAGAACCAGGTCGGATTGGTTAGAGGAACAGAGTTGATCCTCCCTGATGTCCCTTAAGGTGCCTAACACAGGGTGTGACACACAGCTGGCATTCAATAAATGTGCTGATAATTAACTTTTTTCAAACCAATACCAATTTAAGAGGTGATAACTCACTTCAAGGTAACTGATAACTAACTCTTCAGCCACAAAACTCCTTTCCTAAAACCGTAAACACCCTCCAAGGTCTAGAATGTGAAAGGAACAACCTATAAGCCTGTGACATTGTCAGTGTGTGCCAATGGCCAGTTCCGATCAAATATACTTATCCCGAGAAGCCAAGAGACTTACGGAAGAGACATTCTACGACCTAGAATGCTCCAGAACTTGGGCATCTAGGTTCACCCAGGTACCCTTACTGTCACTATTTCATCATTCATAAACATGGAACACCCTTTCCACAACTGGCCCTCTGCTAGGATGCTTGTCTCGGTCACCCAGTCACTGAAACATTACAAAGAGAATTGCATTGCAAACCCCTGCATGGTCCTTCTTCCCTTTCCTGGGCCAGAGTCTCTGAGCAACTCCCAAGACACTGGAGAGGAGCGTGAGTAAGGGCAGGCTTTGCCCCGGGTGCACGCTCCAGGGCCCCGGCCAGCTATGGGAACCATCTGCGACCAGCAAAGGGAGTTCACATTCTACGTTTCAGGGGCGATGCAGTCGTAGATGGAGTTCAACTGGCCCTTATGGGGAGCATTTCTCATGCTCCTGGAGCCCTGACCCTGAGTCCAGCCAAGGTACTCAGGCCTAGAACACACAGTGGGGGCCACCAGTGCCCACTTAGCATCTGTGCACGAAACCCCAAGACTTTGCCTTCCAAAACAGGCAACAGTCCTTACGCTCATCTTCATCTCAGCTCGAGAACCACACCAGAACAGAGAGAGAAGAAAGGAAAATGTCAAACCAGGGGCGTGAAGCTCAAACAAACAAAGACATGCTTATTTCCAGAATCTGAACTCCTATTAGCAATTTTGAGTCCCTGGAAACATTTTTCCACAAAGAAATTGGATAAAAGAGCTTTCCTACCTGTTTTAAAGGGGCAGGGATAAATAAATAATCATCCCAAAGTTGCTAAAGCAAAGACCGATATGAACTGCAAGGACAGCAACCTGTTACATCAATCTGTCCCAAAGATCTGGTGATCAGAAGACCTCAGGGGGTTGAGGAGAAAGGCCAGTTACAACTTTAAAAGAACTGCAACTTTTGAGAGGCTGCTAGGGGGTACCCTCTTGCAAGGAATATAAAGCATACATTTTAAAAGCTCTGGATGCCCCTGCAAAATGCAATTAAGACCTGTGCTGTAAGAGTTTGCAGTTCATTTCATATGGTCTACACTTTATTCCCTACAAACCAATCAAGCTCCTGGCTGGTATTCTGGAGATTCATTAAGCACCATATAAATACTCCAGGCCACAGTGCCTCCAATGAAATCTTATACGGAGCCCTTGCCAATTATTAGGAAACAATTATGCACCAAGTAGTTGGGTTAGTTGTCCTTAGCTCCCTCTACAAAATTGAAAAAGTCTCCATTGTGCCAAGTAGACCAGACTCTGATAACATTCTTATGCTAAAGAGAAAAAAAGAAGGCACTATCATTCTGAGAATGCAAGCTGACCATAGTTTTAAAGTCAGTTGAGTAACTATTAAGTCATGGTCCAAGAATGTGCTTTTAATTGTAATTGACACACACAAATTATACAGTTAATCTGTGTGAATGCAAAGTTGCCAAGAAACGTAACATTTTAGCTCTTCCAGACTGGCGTCTGCATAGATACAATCACACAAAGTAAAATATATTAAGTCCCTGGTGCTCAATGCAATCGGTCTCTGGGGTGGGTAAGGTAAGTCGACTTGGTAGATCTCATTTTCCTCTGAATTAAGTGATTGTCAAGAAAGTGAATCGCCCTTCCTTTCCCCCCTCATTAGACCTGCTGCAGTGCAAACATTCCTATAAAAATACCTATTTTGAGTCATTAATGTAAAATGGAGAAAACAGCAGCGGTCTAGTAGGGAGCTGTTGAAATTTAAGAGGGAGAGAGAGAAGAAAAATCCACGGGATACCTCATGTGTGTTTGTACAGTACTTTTGTTTGTTCAAACAATTCTGTTTTATGACAAAGGCACTGAAAGATTCTGACACCACCTCTTGGGAGAGCAATCCACAGAGTTCTAAACAGCAGACAGTGCATCACAGAAAGTGTTTATGTTAGATCAGCCAAACTATAAAACTCTTGTAACACTTCTCTGAGCCCAGTCTTTCCAGTGTTTATAGATCGCTTTGCTGTCTGAAAGACCCAGTTAGTATTTAAAACTTTTAAAGGGTTAAAAAAAAAAGTTAATCTTTCTCCCTGTAAGTTGCCTACTCACAGCTCAAATCCCACCCTGCAGGGAAAAGGAGCATCCCCTGGACTTCCTGGAATCTCGGGAGGACCTCCACGCTCCAAGCTGCAACCTGCTCAAGTGATCAACGATTTGATTTTTCACAGCTTTGAAAGCCTCTTACTGGCTTTTCCATTTTGGATCATTCCAAAGTCTGCAGCAAAATCACTAGTTTTATGATGCTGGGGGGAGATGGGCAGCGGAGGGAGAGTGGTGGTGGATTATTGGGGGGTGGTTACAGAAGTGTTGCTAGTTTGTTCAAACTGAGATTCACTGCATAAGCTTTTTAGTAGCACTTGCACCCCAATGCTGGCATTCCCCCTGGAAAGTGTGGAGGCTGGCTAGCCTTATACCACAGTCTCATTTCCTCTCCCAGGCTTCACCCAACCATTCCCTCTTTTCTCTCTCTTTACCTTCCCAGAATTCACCAATCTGTTAGAACACTTCTGCCACGTGTGCAGAGTTTTGGCAGACCATATCCACATGCCCGAAGTGATGCCCACCAGCAAAGACATAAAGATTTTCAACATTTCCACCGCCATGTTGGAGTCGTCTGCAGAATACCGGAAAAGCGCCCAGTTGGAGATTTCATAGAAATAACAGGCAATCACGCAGGTTGCAGGCACTGTGTACAGGACCGAGAAGACCCCGATCTTCACCATCAGCCTTTCCAGCTTGTCTGTCTTCGTCCCATCCTTTTGAAGATTCGATCGAATTTTGAACAAGGCCACCAACCCCGCAGCAATGAACAAAGTCCCAATCACCAGGTAGGTGAACAGCGGGGCCACCACAAAGCCCGTGAGTGCATCCAGGTTCTGGTTCCCCACGTAGCACAGGCCAGTCAGCTCATCCGCGTCCACCAGTCTCATAATCAAGATGACAATGGTTTTCACCGCGGGGATGGCCCAGGCTGCGATGTGGAAATAAGAGCTGTGCATTTCGATGGCTTCATGACCCCATTTGAGTCCCGCTGCCAAAAACCAAGTAAGTGTCAGAATAACCCACCAGATGGAACTGGCCATTCCAAAAAAGTACATCAGCAAGAAAATGATTGCACATCCTGTGTTCTTAAGGCCTTCTTGAATGAGAACAGGTTCTGCTGCCTCTTCAAAATCGCAGGATATCCTTTCCCGGCCTACAGTCAGCCTGACAATATAAGCAATGCTATAAATATTATAGCACATACTGAGAAAGATGATGGGGCGCTCCGGGTAGGAAAACCTGGAAGAATCGATCAGGAAGGTGAGCACAGTGAAGGCGGTGGAGATGAAGCACAGGCTGGCCCACACGGCCATCCAGACGTCAGTGAACTCCTTGGCTGAGCGGCTGTACAAGCCAGCGTCATAGCCACACTTGAGAACGCAGTTCAGGCTCCTTTTCACCCAGATGTACTGATCCGAGTTGGTTCCCACAGAGTGGCACTCTTCTCCAGGCTGGATGGGGGTTTTGTGAGGCAAGGGCACTTCCTCATCACCGGGCCCTTCCATGCACATGTGGTTGTGGTCATTCTGGGGCGGGAATTTGCTGCAGTTCAGGCTCTCCGGCCAGGCAAAGCCAAACTCCTTCAGCACAGGCTCGCAGCGTCTCTTGACTGAAAGGCACATCCCGCCGCAGGGCCCGATGGGGATGTTGACCTTCTCTGTGCACATGGGCACATACACGGAACAAAGGAAGAACTGGAAAAAAGTCAAGAAACGAACAAAAAAAACGGTGACAGTTGACATGGAAGTCTGACCGAAGGCTTGCACAAATCTGACTTGCTTCTGGGCAAAGTCCATATCTACTTTTAAATCGGTCTATAGGGGTATCTGACTGTTGACTCTGACCTCAAATGAGCTTGCCTAATAATCCATCACTTACACCTTTTTCTTCTGGCTCTAGTAAACCCTTTCCAGGAGAACATAGGTAAATAAATATATAAAAGGGACCCAAAGCATTACATAATCCCCTTTTGCACAATACTTAGGGAAATCAACCTTAAAGAGCTGACTTTGAGCCACCCTCCCCTTTCAGCTACTATTTGAAAGAGCTGAACAGACTTATCAGTCTGACTCAGTTCTTTGGATGATGGGGTGCTTTATTTTTATCCCCATTTCTTTATTACCATAAAAATAAATATTCAGAAAAAATGGAGATCCGGCTTTTATCATGTTAATAGTCTCTCCTTCCTCTATTTTATTCCCCCAAATTATTTTTTAACCAGTCTCATATTGAAACAGAAAATGTCCTCACTGACACTGTTAAACCCAAGGATGGGAAGCAAGTTGAAATCTCTGGGTATCAGGGGCTTTGTTGGCCAGGTTTCCTCCATGAATAATAATGAAGCACAATAGGAAAATACAAATGTTCAGTCCCTGAAACTGCAATAGCAGCAGGGGAGAGTCCAGTTGCTGTCCTCAATTCCTCCAGCATTGATAAACAGTCTGCTTGGCTCCTTACAGATGTTGTCTATGAAGTCTAGAGTTACAAGTAACTATTTTCCAGCATGTAAAGGGATCTCGTCCTGTCCTTCAAAACAGCTTGGCTGCCTCCCCAGGATACATGTAATTAAAAATATATATCCCTGAAAAGCTGTTTTGCCAACAAAATTGCCACCGGTGTCAGGATATGTGTTGTTTCCAAACTGAGAGCTCGAGAATCATTTTCCTAAGCTTTCATAACCTAGTTCTAAAATCCTGACACTTCCACAGGGACATTTCACCAGCAACAGGTCTAATCCCAACCATCCTTCTGAAACCGCCATCCAACTTTTCAAATGACCTATGTAAAAACATCCACCTAGTAAGTCAATTGCCTGCCTGTTTATCTCTTAAAAGTTACAACCAGAACCACAGATTTCCAAGGCTTTCAGCCTGGATAACTATAGAACTATCCTCTATTCCCTTCCACTCCTCCCCCACCCCACCAGTTCTCTCTTTTCTAAATTTCTAAAAATCACTCATAGCCTTTTCAACAGAAACACAACCAGTGTTAACATTTTTAAGTTTCCTTCCAGTTCTTTTTTTTTTTTTTTTCAGTGAACTTGTTGTTGTGGTAAGATTATAATCACCCATGTATACAAATTCTTTCTGCACTTCTTATGTTAGGAAGAACATTTTCTATAGGGCTACATAAGCTTTAGTATTTTTAATGACTGGGAAAAAAAAAAAAACAACTTCCAATATACAAGCTATCTTCTGGAGCTTGACCCTATTATCACCTCTTCCCCAAGTGATGCCTTCTCCCCCTCCAGGTACTAAACCTGCCCTTAACCCTGAGAATAAGAAGGAACTCAAGACAGCGCAACCATTCCTTCGTGCATGAACTCTACAATCATGCAAGACACCGCAAGGGGCCATTCTGCAGTAAATGGGCCAGGGGTGTTGCATTTAATAACACACCCAAAAAATATGGGGGAGAAAGGAGAAAGGAGGTCGGCGAGGGAGCAGAAATTCCCTGTCGCCTTATCACTCCCTTCCAAGTCTTAGTTGCAACTGGCTGCCGTGCGGAGGACTCGCCCACCGAGCAGCGGCGGCCAGAATCCTTGGCAAAGATAACTCTCAGCTCCGCTGGGGTTAGGGGCTTGGCCAGACACGGGTGGGCAGAGGAGAAAGACGGAAGGGCGGGGTGTAGAGCGGGTTCTTTCGCAGGCCAGATGACTTACACAACGTTTTGGCCTCCAGTCCCTGAGGAGGGACAGCAAAGTGGGGGTGGGGATGGAAATCACTTTTCCCGGATAGATATCGTTCCTTGAGACCTAGGAAGGGCACAGGGGGCTCGACCTGGCAAGGGCCCCGGGGAATGGATCCGGGGCTCGGAGGCGTCCCCCTGCCCCAGGGGGTCCCACCCGGGGAGGGGGCGCCCACCTGCAGCTGGCTGGAGCAGCCGTACTGGATAAGCGGCGTGAAGGTGGTCAGCTGCAGCTCGGCGTCCGTCTGCAGCTCGTGCCCCACCAGGTTGGGCATCTTGGTCACGTTGTAGCCCAGGTTCTGGCACATGGAGATGCGGATGGGGTCGCAGCGCCTCTCCTCCTCGTCCCCGAAGCCCCGCGCCGGCCCCACGAGCAGTAGCAGCAGCAGCAGCAGCAGCAGCCGCGGTGTGAGCCCGACGCCCCCGGGGCCCCCCAGGACGCGCTGCCCTGCGCCCCGCCAGGCCATGGCCAGAGCCGGGGGCGGCGGCGGCGGCGGCGGCGCGGGGGGCTGCTCCAGCAGACACCCCCAGTTTGCACCGGGCTGCCGGCCGCCCGCGCTGCTCCCGGCTCCGGGGAGAGGGCGATAAGGCGCCAAGGGCGACGACGACGGGGCGGAGGGGTAGCGGCCGGTTCTCCCGCAGCTGCGCGCGACTGCGTGGGGGCACTAGACGCCGCGAGCCGGGGCCTGAGGACGGCCTGCTGGGGTCATGCCTACGGGCGGCGAGCCCCGGGACGGCGCCGGCCACGTCCGCGCAGCGACTCCGCCGAGCCCGCCAGCACCCCGCGCCACTCCGCCGCCCGAGCCCGAGGCGGCGCTTGAGGTTCGCGGGGGCGGGCCCGGCGCGCGACGGACGGCGCGCCTCTCCAGTGGCCGCGCGCCACCCGCCCGTGCCCCGCCCTGCGCCCCGCCCCGCGGCCCCAGGCGCCCCGCCCTGCTCCCTGGCGCTCGCCTCCCTCCCACCCGGTGCGCGGCGCTCTGGGGCCGGGCGCGGAGGCCGCCGCGGTTCTGCCAGCCGAGCCCGCGCGCCCCTTCTCCTCCGTGGGGGGCGGCGCGCCCCCAGATCCTGCCGGCTCCTTCTGCTGTCCCCCAGCTGTCCCCTCGGCCCCTGGCCGATTCCCCATCGGGCAGCGAAACGTACACAAAGAACACGGGATTCGGGTTATTTACGAAATCGTGGTTTTTAAACTGCCGGCTATTTGACGCGGAGCAAACTGCTCGGCCTCTCAGTGTCAGGGTCCTCGCCCGTAAAGAGACTGGGGAAGATAAGAGCGATAAGGCTTTTCGAACACGGGGCCCT
Organism: Tragelaphus eurycerus; assembly: GCA_935064755.1. NCBI lineage: Eukaryota > Metazoa > Chordata > Mammalia > Artiodactyla > Bovidae > Tragelaphus > Tragelaphus eurycerus. The sequence goes on from CAKXYN010000043.1 coordinate 19,255,992, forward strand.
GCGCCTGGCACGGCGCGGGCGCGCGGCTCCGTGCGCCACCCAACCCGCCCGGCGTGCAGCCCGGCCCCGCTCCCGCCCCCCGCCTCGGCCCGACCTGCAGCCGAGAATCGGGGAAGGGGGGCGCCCCGGAGCCGCCGACGGCCTCGCGCTCCGATTTCCTCACCGTACGAAATGAAATTCCACAGGGGGATTCGAGAGGAAATGAGACCGGGACGCTCCGTGCTCCTCGGCCCGCCGCCCTTCCTGTCTCGGGGACACGGTTTCTAAATAAGGTTGGGAGGGCGAGAGGGCGGGAGGGGAGAAGCTTGACCTGTGCAGGAGGTGCTGGCGGGGTGGGGAAGGGGCCGGGAAGGCTGCCCTCCCCTAGCCTTCCGGGCATCCACCCACACCCCCACCTGCCTCCTGCAACTCTTTCCAACTTTCTCTGCTTCTCCGGGGGTCCTGGGGATCATGCCAGCCGTGTTTTGATCCAGCTTTACCCTCTCATTCCCAGCCCTTCTCCCCACCCTCCCTTCCTTCGGCCGAGCTTGGTGCTAGCCCATACTCTCCACTAAAGCCTCAGCAGGTGGATTCCTCAACGATATAGTCCTTGCAGGACTGCCAGTGTGCCTCGCAGAGCCTCAGATGGGTCACCTGTCAAATAAGGAAGTTCATATCTACCCACACGGTTGTTCTGACTTAAATGAGATGATGTGTGTAAATTGTTGTGCACACGGACTGGCACGTCTTAAGTGCCAAATTACTTGGTTATTGTTGATGTTGTGGAAATCTCCTGCAGCCCGGGTCTCAGGATCTGGGTTAAGAGCTTTCTGCTCTCTTCCTGAGATCTTTTTGTCCAACACTTACCACAGTTCTCCAAGAACTTGGTGACAGGGACCAAGCTTCTAATGTGTGTTTATGTCCTCCCATTTCAGGTAAGTCTAGCATATGGCAGAGGCTGGATGCAAGTTGAAAGGACCTCAGTACCACTCATGTGGTAATCATGTTATGCCTTGTATATATTACCAACCGGTCCTGGGTAAGGGCAAGAATGGAATCAACTTTTTTTTTTTTTTTTTTTGCTATTTGGCTCTGTGCCTAGAATTGTGTTAGGCACATAGAAGCTGCATGGTCTCCAGCCATCGTCATAACCTTCCAGGGAAGGAGACTCTATTTGTCTCTCAAAGAAATGAAGAAACTGAGGTCAGAACCAAAGTGATTGTTAGAAAATGAAGGGGAGAAAATAGTGGCTCAAGGGAGGCCTTTGGAAAATGAAAAAAGTGGGAGTAGTGGGGGGAGCAGAGTTATTTCCCCAGAAAAATTCCCAGCTGGGAATCTGTGTACTCAGCAGTGGGGTTGAATCTTCTCTTTATCTTTGCAGAGTAATGCATGAGACCATTGGCCTACAGAGATGAATAAATGATCAGTGAATCAAATGTATAGACGGTTCTCACCTTGTACGAACTCAGAGGAGGAGACAATAAACAGATAACAGTAACTCCATGTGTAAGTGCCCACAGAGAGAACTGTGGCTAAATTGAAGGTAGAAGTAGCTGAATTTAAAGGGCTGCTCAAGGGGTAGAATTCTGAGCTACTCGGCAAAGCAGAGCTGTGTGCAGTTGGCACTTCTCCTTGGGCACTTGCAAGGAGGGCAGAGGGGTTTGCTCTGTACTAAAGATTTGCTTACACAGTTTATTAAGCAGTGGGTTCTATGAGGTCAAGAAGCAGGAGCTGTCCCTGCACAGAGCCTAGCGCACAGAGGCAGCTCATTGTGCCGGCTGAAGAAATACTACTATCAAATCAATAACAGACAATTCATGTAGAACTCTGTGCCAGATATGGTGTTACACACTTTGCATGCATTTATTTCACGCAACGGCCTCAGCAAACTGATGTTCCAAGAGGGTAAGCCGTTTGCCCAAGAACACACTGTAAGTGACAGAGGAGATGTGCATCAGCCGACCCGAAAGTCTATGTGCGTGGCGCCTCGTTCACAGAGGAAGCTGCCCGAAACTCTGCCTAATCTATGGTTACAGATAACCCTTTTGTGATCTGAACCTCTCATTCCTAGAGTCCTGCCATCTCTGCCTCGGCCTGCTTGATGCGACTGTCTCCTTTGAGAGCCCTTGAAAAAGCCCCTTGCCCGTCAGAAGCTTTTCCTGTCAACAGCTTTTCTTTCCCAGTATGGAACTCATCGCAGGTATTTTCCAAAAAAGAAAGCCCGGGGAATCACATTTCAGTCTGAATGTGGAAAGAAAACAAAGCCCACGACTTAGAGCTAAGTCTGAATGGCCTGGAGCCTCCCTCTCACCGAGTGGTTTACACAGTCGCCAATCTGCGCCTGGTGACAGGCATGGCATGTTTGTCTTTGTTGCAGAAAATGCTTCCCCAAGGGAGTTCCAGGCATAAGGCTATCCACCCTGTGACATGCACTGTTCAAGAGAGGTGCTTGCTCAGTCTCTCAGTCACTCTGTCATATCCAATTCTTTATGACCTCATGGACGACGGCCCACCAGGCTCCACTGTTCATGGGATTTTTCAAGAAAATTGGAGTGGGTTGCCATTTCCTCCTCCAGGGACTCTTACTGGACCAGGGATCGAACCTGCGTCTTCTCCATTGGTAGGCGGATTCTGTACCACTGAGCCACCTGGGAGGCCCAAGAGAGGAGTCAAAGATAGAGCCCTGAGAATAGGCCTTCTGTTAACCTAAAGGAGGGCCATGGGTCCCTAGTGGCTCTGGCCTGAGTGCCTGGGCAGCTGCCTCCATCCACTCCCTGAGTAACAAAGATGCAGCTACTTTGGAGCAGCAACAAACATGACTTCAGCGGGCTGTTGGGCAGTTGGAGGGCTCTCCATTTGCATCTAATGAGAGGCTGGGTTCTAATTAACTCCTGTGATGTGTTAATTTTTCAACCTGACATTTTCTGCTCTAATAGATTCTTGTAATGGTTCCTAAATTAAAGGCTGCATTTGCAGACTAACGTTTAGGTTAAAATCCACCACCTAGGGGGTGGGGGAGGTGGCCCATAAACATCCTTTCCCTCCTAAGGGAAACCTCTCATTTGCAGTTCTTTGCTAACCCAATTAAGTGCTGAAGTAGTCACCCTAGAGCCTGCTTTTTATTTCCTGCGAAACAATCCAACTAATCCATATTCAGTAGCTTCCAAGAAAAGTCTTATTCCAACCACTCATGAAGAAACCAGCTTCTTTGAATCTGGACAGAACATTTAAAACTCACAAAGAGCTGTCTTGATAGAAAATGTAAGAAAGTGGTTCATTATTATCCTGTTTGGTTTTTGAGGGAGAAATTCACTGTGACTAAAACCTCATAAGGATTGGGAATTTACTGTGGGACCACAGAGCAGGAGGACGGGCCTTGCCCCATCACCTCCGTGTATAGTCTGAGTGCTGCATCTTCCTTTGTACCCAAGAACATGCAGACTGAGTAAACCAGAAGGGAAGACTAATCTAGCTCAAAGTTGAGAAATCAGAGGCCCCAAGGGGTTAAGTAAAGTGAAAGTGTTAATCAGCTGTGTCCAGTGGACTGTAGCCCACCAGGCTCCTCTGTCCATGGGATTCTCCAGGCCAGAACACTGGAGTGGGTTGCCATTTCCTTCTCCAGGGGATCTTCCCGACCCAGGGATCAAACCCAGGTCTCCTGCATTGCAGGCAGATTCTTGTATATAAATATATATAAGAATCAAGTCACCACAGAACTCTTGGGTGTCACAGAGTCAAAGCCCGGTTATTCCTCCTTCCAAGCATAAGGTGTTATAGAGGACACTGTTGTTGATGGTGATGGTTTAATGTACAGATGGGCAATCAAGAACCTTTGCAGGAGGCAACACATAATGCAAACATTTATGGACATGCCACTGAGCTGGATACTGAGTGGAATGCAATTAAAAGGGGGACCCTACCTTCAGAGAGCATACAGTAACGGAGGAGGAGATTAAGACATGAGACTGAGAGTGAAACAAAATTGTTTATGGTTAAGTGCTTTTTCTTGAGCTCCCTTACTGTATTACAGTTTAGTTTTTTGTTTTGTTTTGTTCTTTTCCTTCTCCTTAAAACCCTCTGAGGCTGTGTCCTTTTCACCACTGTGCTGTTGAACAGCAAAGAAAAATACCACCTGACCCAGAGAAAGCACTCAAGATACTTAGATGAATGAATGAATGTCCAAGCTAGAAGTGCTCTAGTTCTTCAGAAAAAGAACCTTCATTATGTGCTGGATACAGGTGACCACCAAAATACAGCCTGCTGCTGCTGCTGCTGCTAAGTCACATCAGTCGTGTTTGACTCTGTGTGACCCCATAGACGGCAGCCCACCAGGCTCCCCCCGTCCCTGGGATTCTCCAGGCAAGAACACTGGAGTGGGTTGCCATTTCCTTCTCCAAAATACAGCCTAGCTGGTCCCAGAATGATGGTCAAGTCTATTGTATCAGCCACTCCTGCAAGTCAGCTTTCAGGTCTCTTCTGAACTTGGTTGTTTTACCAATTGTTTATCTTTTCTATTTTATTGTGCTGATTCCTAAATCCTTAAAGGTAGAAAACTGTATTGGCCCAAATTGTTATTTGATTCAGAAGCCTATTTCCCTACTTCATAAATTAGCTCAAGACATTTTCCTATCACTGTTTGTTGGCTGATTGACTACGCTTCTCATTATTGTCAGTCGTTAGGAATCACACATGCTTCAGGACAGGCAGTAAGCAGGGGTCACAAGCCAAGGAGTTATAACTTAGGGGGTCACCTGAGAGTGATGCATTTGTAGAAAAACTGGAATGTGAGTTTAACTGGGAGGCATGTGTAAGTTTCCCCTTGGGAAGCATGGAAAAGAAAGCACCTGTAATAACATGCTCATAGGCATCACTTGTCAGTTGATACAGGTGAGGAATGAACAGGGATGAAAATGGTGCTAAAAAATTACCCAAGGGTGAGCCAGCCATGTGCTGCGGATAAGCATAAACTGGATTAGACAGAGTTACAGATGGTGGTTTTAAACCACAGCCTCGGTTTCTTTGACGTTGTTCCCATTAAAGAGCAGAATGTATGTTCCTTTTCCTTGAATCTGGAATCCTTCAACCAATAGAACATGATGTGGCACTAGGTGACTTCCAGAGCTATGTTGTGAAGCCATGCAATTTCTACCTTATTTACTGGGAAATTCGTTTTAGAGCTCTGAGCAGCCTTGTGATGTCCAGTTACCTTGATACCACTGTGCAGGAGAGGCCACCTGTGGGCTTTCGAGCAGACAGTCCCAGACAGATTTGTCCTTCAGTCATCCCAGGCCACGTGCCAGAAATGGGAATGAAGATGCCCTCTTGGAAATGGGGTCTCTGGCCCCAGCTTCTCCTACTTCCAGCTGTTTGAAACATCCCAGCCCAGACCTTATGGTGCATAGATGAACCATCCTTGCTGTGCCCTTTCCAAATTCCTGACACACAAAACCCATGTTGACTATTGTTTTATGCCTATCTTGGTCCATTTGAGCTGCTGTATCAAAATACCACAGACTGGGTGTCTTATAAATAGAAATTTGTTTCTCCCAGCTCTGGATGCTGAGAAGTCCAAGATCAAGGAACCAGTAGATTCAGTGGGAAGGGGCCCACCTCCTGGTTCATAGATGTCTGCCTTTTTGCTGTGTTCAGGGACTTCCCAGGTGGCTCAGTGGAATAAAACCACCTGCCGTTGCAGGAGATGCAGGAGACATGGGTTCGATCCCTGGATTAGGAAGATCCCCTGGAGTAGGAAATGGCAATCCACTCCAGTATTCTTGCCTGGAGAATTCCATGGACAGAGTAGCCTGGTGGGCTGGAGCCCAAGGGGTAGCAAAAAGTCAGACACAACTGAGCATGTATATACACATAGCAGAAGGAACAAGGGAACTCTCCAGGGTCTTTTTTATAAGGGCATTAATCCCATTCATGAGACCCCACCCTCGTGACCTAATCACCTCCCCAAATCCCCATTTCCAATACAAACATATTGGGGACTGGTGTTTCAGCATACGAATTTTTTTCCTTTACTTATTTATTTTTAATTAACGTATATGGCAAAAATCAACATATGAATTAGAAAGGACACAGTTGCAATGCCTATGGGTTTAGGTTGGTTTGTTACTTAGCATCGTATAACCAAAGCAGAAGGGACAAAATATCAAAGGGGAGTGTGATTGTTAGAGAAAGAATGACTATCACCCAAAGGATGATTTTGCCACTGTCTTTAGAATTCTTTAGCTCAGCTGGCAAAGAATCTGCCTGCAATGCAGGAAACCCCTGTTCAATTCCTGGGTTGGGAAGATTCCCTGAGGAAGAGCATGGCTACCCACTCCAGTATTCTTGCTTGGAAAATCCCCAGGGACAGAGGAGCCTGGCAGGCTGCAGTCCATGGGATCACAAAGAGCTGGACATGACTGAGCAACTACGCACACACACATGGTTTAAATAAGGGTGTGTGACTGCCACGTTGACAGAGAGTGACTCTGGTACTGTGTCCGTTTAGCTACAGTAGAGCTACATTTCCCCGAATTCCCTTCCCTGCATGATTCCAGATTGGAGTTAGCCACAAGAGAAATTGTCCCGAGACTGGCAAGGTGGAAGTGAAGCTGCATTTTATACTCTGAAAGCCAGGGTTGGGTACCAGGCACGGTGGCAGTTCACGTGCCTTGTCCCTAACGGCTGGCTCACTTGCTGGGTGGAGTGGCATCTAGACCTGCCCTGTCTCCTTCAGCTTCTCTAGGTCCTAAGCCAGGTGTGAGTAATTCTGTGGCCAAGAGCTGGGGCTTCTGCAGGTCACCTGCACCCTCAAGATTATAGGTGGCTAGAGACAGACACAGAGAAGGCAATGGCACCCCACTCCAGTGTTCTTGCCTGGAGAATCCCAGGGACGGGGGAGCCTGGTGGGCTGCCATCTATGGGATTGCACAGTCAGACATGACTGAAACGACTTAGCAGCAGCAGTAGCAGCAGCAGAGACAAACACAGGATCCAGTTTGTCCCTGTAGTTCCAATGTGCCCTCAACTTCCGAAACTTTGTGCTCAGGTTTCCTTGTTGATCAAAGTCCCTTCAATCCAGTACCTTTGCAGAGTACTCCAGTGGCTTACACATTTTGTAAGGTCTGATGCTTATTATAAATTCTTGATTCTGCCTCACTCAGAGTGACTCTGCTTCTTCAATCAAACCCTGACTGATACATCCCGTAAAAATGACTCATACGATGTTAGCTCTGGCAGCTGCCTTAGGGGTCACCTGGTCCACTCCTCATTTCTGAATGGGGAAACTGAGATCCTCAATGTGACTTGCCCAAGTAGCACATAAAAAATGAGTGGTGGAGGGACTTCCCTGGTTGTCCAGTGGTTAAGAATCTGCCTGCCAATGCAGGGGACATGGGTGTGATCCCTGCTCTGGGAACTAAGATCCCACATGCTGCCTGCAAAGCAGCTAAGCCCACATGCCACAGCTACTGAAGCAATGCCCCTTAGAGCTTGTGCTCAGTAGCAAGAGAAAGCACCATGGCGAGAAGCCCGCACACCACAACTAGAGAGCAGCCCCCGCTCGCTCAACTAGAGCAAGCGCCCTTACAGCAGCAAAGAGCCAGCAAAGTCAAAACCAAATTAGTTAACTTTTAAAAATCTAAATTTTTTTTTAAAAAAATAGAGTGGTCAAACCATCTTGCTAATCTGCTCTATGACCTTAGTATTTGCCAAATTCCTCTCTGACTTAGGCAGATGTGACAAGTCTCCTGTCCCAGATTCTGTTCTCTACCCAAGCACCTGATGGAGCCCCTTTCTTCCGGCACTGTGCAAGTTGTTTTACATAGATGACCTCATTTAATCCACAGGCTTTCCAGAGTATATCCTAAACCTGGATTACCTCTCTCTGTCTCCACCACCTCCAACTGGCTGACCCTTGTCAGCGCTCACTCATGACTGTTTCTCGTAACAGGCCTGCTCATCGGCAGGCTCTTCTCCACCCAGAAACAGGGACATCCTTACAGCTTCCGCCACTGGCTCTTCGCTCCTGCTAAAAGCCTGTGGGTAGTTCCCCGCTGCTGTTGTAATAAAGTGGATCAGGTCTGCACAGCCCCGGCTCCCCTCCACTTGGTTCACGCCCTCTGCGTGCTCCGGGCTCTCTCAGACGTCCACCTTCCTTCTGCTCCTAAAGCCCAGCCGTCTGGTTGCTGCTGCCCCAAGCCTCACGTCGCTGCTCCCTCCTGACAAACGGCATTTCTTCTGTGAGGCCGCCCTGAATGAGGCCATCTCACCCCTCCCTTCGTCTCACTCCTCCCTTCGGTCACTTACTCCTTCCTCTGTTTTATTTCCTTGCCAACACATACCGAGGCCTGTCACTGTCTTGGCTATTTACTCGCTTATTTAATTTTAAAATATTAATATTTATTTCTTTACCTGGCTGCAGCAGGTCTTACTGCATGTGCAAACTCTCAGTTCTGGCACATGGAATCTACTTTCCTGACCAGGGGTCAAACCCCGGCCCTCCTGCATTGGGAGTGCAGAGTCTTAGCCACTGGACCGCCAAGGAAGTCCCTACTGGCTTATTTAATAATGTTGTCTCTCTCCTACCTAGAAAGAATTTCCATGAGGACAGGGTCTTAAATGTCTTATTCGTTACTATACCCCTGATGCCTAGAAAGTACTCAGAAAATATTAATGAACAGAAAATATTAAATTAACAGACCTGTATGGTACCCACTAGAATTCTCTCCACTTTGCAAATGAGGAGTGCACCTCGGAGATTAAAAACTGGCCTGGAGCCCCATAGTAAATTGTTATTCAGTCACCAAGTCGTGTCTGACTCTTTGAAACGCCGTGGATGGCAGCATACCAGGCTTCCCTGTCCTTCACCGTCTCCCGGAGTTTGCTCAAACTCACGTCCATCGAGTCATTGATGCCATCGGTAAATAGCAGAATTGACATTATTCCAACACAGGTTCACCTGATCCTCATGATACTACTTTAGAGGTTTCATTGCTTTCATTAGTGTCCTTTGGATGCAAAATGTGTCCAGATTTTAGAACTGCAAGTAACCTTTGATAATCAGCTATTGATAAGCTCCTTGCCTAGTCTTATAGTAAAGTGAATCAATTAACCATTTCTTGAGTCCTTCCTGTGGGTACCGATAAGTTAACTGGAATTGCTCCACCAAATAGGACAGACATTAAGGATCCCTTGATTATCGCATCCTGGGAATTTATAGATGCCTGTATGTTTATCCGACTTTCCTACAATAGCTCTCAAGTTTTCAGTTTCAAGAATGTGGCTGAATTTTAGTCCATCTTGTCTCAGTTTTTATTCATTATCTCTTCTGCCATCGAGAAGCTATACCATTTCTATTCTAAAACAAGAAGAGACATCTTTTAAGAAAACACTTTTTAGACTCATGGAAAGAAACAGTGGACAGCATCTGTTAGGTCACCAGAGACCTGGGAGGAACCTTCCAGATCATCTGTTGCAGAAACCAACAAATAAAGAATCTGAGACCCAGTGGGTGCAGATGGCTTATCCAAGATGGGGCTAAAAATAAATCTCCTTTACTCTGACTCCAGGACTCTTCCCACCACGTTGCACCGTCTTCCTTCTCCCTTCTTACTGGAGAAGCTAGGATTGCTATGGAAACCAGGTTATGGGTTAACAGCAGCAGACCCATTACTCAGACCCAAGGCTTCAGGCTGCTTATGTAGGGATCTCGGTCATAGAATGCTCTATAAACCAGGCTCTTTCTACTTGTTCTCAGAAGCACTGCTACATGTGACCACTCCTGTGCCAGGGATGACTAGACTCGCCCCACCCGCATGCCCTTCAGAGTGGCCAGTGGTTTGTCCACTTCAGTTGACTCACCCCCCCCCTCTCCCTTGTCCACTTACTGTTTCAGAAAAGCTGTGTTGAATGATTTCCTTATTTCTGCTTCTGTGACTAAGACTCCCTTGAAGGGTGAGCTGAGACATCCCTGCTAAACAAGTCTGAATTATAGTATCCTCATGCCATCTATGGGGTCGCACAGAGTCAGACACTACTGAAGTGACTTAGCAGCAGCATGAGATGGGCTTCACTAGAGACCCAGCAGTAAAGAATCTGCCCGCAGTGCAGGAGATCCTGATTTGATCCCTGCATTGGGAAGATCCCCTGAAGGAGGAAATGGCAACCCATTTCAGTATTCTTGCTTGGAGAATCCCATGGACAGAAGAACCCGACAGGGGTCACAAAGAGTCAGACACAACTTAGTGACTGAACAACAACAACTATTGTATTTGTCAGTGACAGAAGATTTGGAGGGATTAAGGCACTTTCTCAAGGTTACAGTATGGGGCAGAGTTAGGTCTGTCCACGGAGAGACCTACAAATAGAGCAAGCAAATTAGATCCAGAGTAGTCTGATTGGAAATTTTAACTTTATGGTTACTAGTATGTGATGCTGATCAGTTTGATCTTTCTGAGTCTCAGTGTCCATATCTTTAAAATGGGATAGTAAAAACAATGGCAATGCCAAAGAATGCTCAAACTACCGCACAATCGCACTCATCTCACACACGAGTAAAGTAATGCTCAAAATTCTCCAAGCCAGGCTTCAGCAATATGTGAACCATGAACTTCCTGATGTTCAAGCTGGTTTTAGAAAAGGCAGAGCAACCAGAGATCAAATTGCCAGTACCCGCTGGATCATGGAAAAAGCAAGAGAGTTCCAGAAAAACATCTATTTCTGCTTTATTGACTATGCCAAGGCCTTTGACTGTATGGATCACAATCAACTGTGGACAATTCTGAAAGAGATGGGAATACCAGACCACCTGATCTGCCTCTTAAGAAATCTGTATGCAGGTCAGGAAGCAACAGTTAGAACTGGACATGGAACAACAGACTGGTTCCAAATAGGAAAAGGAGTACGTCAAGGCCATATATTGTCACCCTGTTTATTCAACTTCTATGCAGAGTACATCATGAGAAACGCTGGACTGGAAGAAACACAAGTTGGAATCAAGATTGCCGGGAGAAATATCAGTAACCTCAGATATGCAGATAACACCACCCTTTTGGCAGAAAGTGAAGAGGAACTAAAAAGCCTCTTGATGAAGGTGAAAGTGGAGAGTGAAAAGGTTGGCTTAAAGCTCAACATTCAGAAAAGGAAGATCATGGCATCTGGTCCCATCACTTCATGGGAAATAGATGGGGAAACAGTGGAAACAGTGTCAGATTTTATTTTGGGGGGCTCCAAAATCACTGCAGATGGTGACTGCAGCCATGAAATTAAAAGACGCTTACTCCTTGGAAGGAAAGTTATGACCAACCTAAATAGCATATTCAAAAGCAGACACATTACTTTGCCAACAAAGGTTCGTCTAGTCAAGGCTATGGTCTTTCCTGTGGTCATGTATGGATGTGAGAGTTGGACTGTGAAGAAGGCTGAGCGCCGAAGAATTGATGCTTTTGAACTGTGGTGTTGGAGAAGACTCCTGAGAGTCCCTTGGACTGTAAGGAGATCCAACCAGTCCATTCTGAAGGAGATCAGCCTTGGGATTTCTTTGGAAGGAATGATGCTAAAGCTGAAACTCCAGTACTTTGGCCACCTTATGTGAAGAGTTGACTCATTGGAAAAGACTCTGATGCTGGGAGGGATTGAGGGGAAGAGGAGAAGGGGACGACAGAGGATGAGATGGCTGGATGGCATCACTGACTCGATGGACGTGAGTCTGAGTGAACTCCGGGAGTTGGTGATGGACAGGGAGGCCTGGCGTGCTGCGATTCATGGGGTCGCAAAGAGTCGGACATGACTGAGCGACTGATCTGATCTGATGTGATGCTGATCAGTTTGATCTTTCTGAGTCTCAGTGTCCATATCTTTAAAATGGGATAATAAAAACAATGGCAGACCCTGTTGATTGTTTTGCCAGTAGCCTCACCCTACCCCTACTCAGTTCATTTCAGTCACTCAGTTGTGTCTGACTCTTTGCGACCCCATGAATCGCAGCACACTAGGCCTCCCTGTGCATCACCAACTCCCGGAGTTTACCCAAACTCATCTCCATGGATGGTGATGCCATCCAGCCATCTCATCCTCTGTCATCCCCTTCTCCTGCCTTCAATCTTTTCCAACATCAGGGTCTTTTCCAATGCGTCAGTTCTTGCATCAGGTGGCCTACCCCTACTGGCCCAATCCAAACTTTTTTCCTTTCTAACAGCAATGTGTTAGACTGTTAAGTGCTTCAGAGGAAGATGAGCTCTTTCCTGGCTCTAGGGCATGGTGGCAAATCTCTCGCCTTGCAAGAGACTGGCTTAGGAATGGGCATGTGACGTAACTCTAGCCAATGAGATGGAAGTACAAACGAGGGGCACAGAGGGCTCATCACAGGGGATGATATTCCTGACTTTTAGAAGGGAATTCGCTGGTGGCTCAAACGGTAAAGAATCTGCCTTTCATGCAGGTTGTCTGGGTTTGATCCCTGGGTCCATTGTAGCAAGAAGATCTGCCTCTTCTTTAATGTATTTATTTGGCTGCCTCAGGTCTTAGCTACAGCATGTGGGCTCTTACCTTCAGGCACACACACTCAGTAGTTGTGGCTCATGGGTTTAGCTGCCCCTCGGCATGTGGGATCTTAATTCCTGCCCCAGGGACTGAACCCACGTCCCCTGCATTGGAAGGTGAGTTCTCAACCATTGGAGCACCAGGAAGGCCCCAATCTGCCTCTCCTTACTCCAGTTCTTGGATGTTGTTTGAGGATATGATGACTGGAACTCTTGCTGCCATTTTGCTACCCCAGAGAGGCCAAATGCTGAAGATGAATGTGTGGCTAATTTTATGGGTCAATTTGACTGGACTACAGGGTGTCCAGACATTTGCTTAAACATTATTCTAGATGTTTCTGTGAGGATATTTTTGAATGAGTTTAACGTTCCAATCAATAGACTGAGTAAAGCAGATTGCTCTCCCTAACACAGATGGACCTCATCCAGTCTAAACAGAATAAAATAGGTCTAAATAGAATGAAAAGGCTGACCCTCTCCTGAGACGAGAAAATCCCTCCTCCTTACTGCCTTTGATCTGGAACATCAGTTTTTCCTGCTTTCAGGCTAGAACTGAACTATTGGCTCTTCCTGGGCCTTGAGCCGGCTAGACCTCTGACTGTAAGTGCACCATTCTGGTCTCTAGCTTGTCTACTCACCCTGCAGGTCTTGGGAGAGTCAGCTTCCATACCCACCTTAATATTGGTTCTATTGGTTCTGTTTTTCTGAAGAGCCCTGACTAATAAAATGAGATAGCAGAAAGATGAAAAGAACCTGGATTCTTACAGATACGATTGAGCTACTGAATTCATCAGCCCCAGTAGTCCTTATTCTTGAATTGATGGTTAAGTGACAGAAGACATTTTTCTTCTTGTGGAAGCCATTTTTAATTGGGTTTCTTTCTTGTTTCTTGTACCTGGAGACTCTATAAGCAATCTAGCAGTCAAAGTAGTAGGATTGTTGTGAAAATATAATGGTGGTTAGTAAATATTGGTTCTCCTCTCAGAATCTGAATTATAGAGCAAGACTCTTCTTAATGCTGATAATCCCTTAAACGGTATAGTCTTTTTGTCACAGAATGCCTCCCTAGGCATTATTCTACTAGATTGTGAGTTTATTATTATTATTACTATTGGCCTCAGTGTGCAGCTTGTGGGATCTTACTTCCTGAACAGGGATTGGACCCAGGGCCACAGCAGTGAAAGCGCCAAGTCCTAACTACAGGATCACCAGGGAAGTCCATAGATTGTAAATGTCTTGAAAATTGACATCAGGTTTATTTTGTCTCTAGCTGTAACTCCTAGCACAGGTATTTAATCTTTCTTAGATTATATCTTTTCGTGGATTTGTTCTTCAATGACAGTGATGCACACTTGGAAGTAGTTGCCCAGGAATTGGGCAAAGTGAATTAACACAACTCTAGATGTATGCCTCATGGTATAGTTGTTGGTTATGCGCACATGCGTGCTCAGTTGCTCAAGCTGTATCTGACTCTTTGTGACCCCATGGACTGTAGCCCACCAGGCTCCTCTGTCCTTGGAATTCTCCAGGCAAGAATACTAGAGTGGGTTGCCATGCCCTTCTTCAGGGGATCTTCTGGACCCAGGGATCAAACCCGTATCTCCTGCACTGCAGGCAGATTCTCTACTGCTGAGCCACCGGGGAAGCGCTAGTTGTTGGTTATAGGATGGTTCGATTTGGTTCTTTGATTGGCAGACTTTATGTTAAGGTGTTTAAATGTTAGCTGCTATTATCTAAGGCCTATGACCAACCTAGATAGCATATTCAAAAGCAGAGACATCACTCTGCCAACAAAGGTTCGCCTAGTCAAGGCTATGGTCTTTCCTGTGGTCATGTATGGATGTGAGAGCTGGACTGTGAAGAAGGCTGAGCGCCGAAGAATTGATGCTTTTGAACTGTGGTGTTGGAGAAGACTTCTGAGAGTCCCTTGGACTGCAAGGAGATCCAACCAGTCCATTCTGAAGGAGATCAGCCCTGGGATTTCTCTGGAAGGAATGATGCTAAAGCTGAAACTCCAGTATTTTGGCCACCTCATGTGAAGAGTTGACTCATTGGAGAAGACTCTGATGCTGGGAGGGATTGGGGGCAGGAGGAGAAGGGGACGACAGAGGATGAGATGGCTGGATGGCATCACTGACTCGATGGATGTGAGTCTGAGTGACCTCCGGGAGCTGGTGATGGATAGGGAGGCCTGGCGTGCTGCAGTTCATGGGGTCGCAAAGAGTCGGACACGACTGAGCGACTGAGCTGATCTGATCTGATGTTATATTGAAGGCACCATTAACTTTATAACCCATCACATGAACATTCCCTGTCAGAATTTCCACCAAAGGCTTAGAATTAACATTGCTTAGAAGGGCTTGGGTGACCCAGGGCTTCAGGATGAGCATTATAAAATGCTAAATGTGATCCTAAAAGATAAACAAGAATTTTAAGGACAGATAACAATCACCAAGTTGCTTCTGCTTGCCGGAGGATGGGTTTTCTATACATCGTAGACCATAAATGAGGAAGGCAGAGAGAAAGAGGATCCCCATAAGAGGAGTCCGTAATTTCATGTACCTGCTGGGGGGTGGGGTGTGGAGTGTAAAGGAATCATCAAGGGACAGGAGGCCTGTGGCTGTCAGCATCTCCGGGCTTCTTCCAGGACAAAGCGCCTTTCCAAGGAACGTTCAACTCTTCACCATGACTCCGATGTAGACTTCGTCAGTGAAGGGAACCCTTGACCAAGAAAGCCTTCTTTGTGGTCAGCAAACTTGTGAGGAAATGATGAATATTATTACAACAGCTGTTCCCTCATTCAACCTCTATGCTATGCTAAGTCACTTCAGTCGTGTCCGACTCTGTGTGACCCCATAGACAGCAGCCCACCAGGCTCCACCGTCCCTGGGATTCTCCAGGCAAGAACACTGGAGTGGGTTGCCATTTCCTTCTCCAATACATGAAAAGTGAAAAGAGAAAGTGAAGTCGCTCAGTCATGTCTGACTCTTAGTGACCCCGTGGACTGCAGCCTACCAGGCTCCTCCGTCCATGGTATTTTCCAGGCAAGAGTACTGGAGTGGGGTGCCACTGCCTTCTCCATAAAATCTATGCTATGCTAAGTCACTTCAGTCGTGTCCGACTGTGTGTGACCCCATAGACGGTAGCCCACCAGGCTTCCCCGTCCCTGGGATTCTCCAGGCAAGAACACTGGAGTGGGTTGCCATTTCCTTCTCCAATGCATGAAAGTGAAAAGAGAAAGTGAAGTCGCTCAGTCATGTCTGACTCTTAGCGACCCCATGGACTGCAGCCCACCAGGCTCCTCCGTCCATGGGATTTTCCAGGCAAAAGTACTGGGGTGGGGTGCCATTGCATTCAACCTCTAGCAAGCCTTGAATCTAGAAGGTCAGGTGTATGGCTCAAGAAATATTATCTTCTGTCAAGTACCCCAAGTGATGTTTTTAGTAATTTTTCAGACCTTACCTTGAGTAGTACTGATAGAGAGACATCTGGACTCAGCACCCTGTTTTGAGATGGTCCTGCCAGCTAATTACTGTGGCCTAAAGGGTCACTGTTTAGTAGTCTCTGTAAAATAGGGTCTAATATACAGAGTGAAGTAAGTCAGAAAAGCAAAAATCCTATATTAATGCAAATATCTGGAATCTAGGAAGATGGTACTGATGAACCTGTTCGCAGGGCAGCAATGGAACTGAAGACATGGAGAATGGACTTCTGGACCCAGTGCAGGAAGCAGAAGGCAGGGCAGATTGAGAGAGCAACATGGAAACATATACATTACCATAAGGAAAACAGATCGCTGGTGGGAATTTGTATGACACAGGGTGATCAACCCTGTGCTCCCTGACAAGCTG
The DNA here is from genome assembly GCA_935064755.1 of Tragelaphus eurycerus. Lineage (NCBI taxonomy): Eukaryota > Metazoa > Chordata > Mammalia > Artiodactyla > Bovidae > Tragelaphus > Tragelaphus eurycerus. The sequence goes on from CAKXYN010000043.1 coordinate 19,272,355, forward strand.
GAGGGGTGGGATGGGGTGGGAAATGGCAGGGAGGGTTCAGAGGGAAGGGACATATTCCTGCCTATGGCTGATTCGTGTTGATGTATGGCAGAAGCCAACACAATATTGTAAATCAATTATCCTCCAATTAAATAAAAAAGTAAAAAATAAACTGTCATTGTTAGGCTTTATCTGTGGGTGCAGGGCATACAGGTGAGAGAGATAGGTCTGGAGAGTACGATGCTCTGGGATTCTCTTCAGGAGGTGCTCATGGTCCCTTCCACCCATGAGAGGGAACTTGACCTTCAACAAAGGGTATGAACAATGTCAGGTCAGCTTCCAGCCCATTTCCTGTGAGAATTAGTAAATTATTCCCTCTAGGTGGATACTCCTTGATGGGTTCTGGCTTGGTGAGAGAAGAAAAGGCTAGGTTTTAGCCCCACCTGTCCACACCGGGCTGCCTTTGAACATGGTATACAATCTTCTCAACTGTACAGGATGGCCTTTCATTATATGAGATCCTGGTGGTGATTTAATTGCTAAGTCATGTCTGACTCTTGCAACCCCATGGACTATAACCTGCCAGGCCCCTCTATCCATGGGATTTCCCAGGCAAGAATGTTGGCATGGGTTGCCATTTCCTTCTCCAGGGGATCTTCCCAACCTGTGGATTGAACCTAGGTCTCCTGCATTGCAGGTGGATTCTTTACTGACTGAGTCACCAAGGAAGCCCTACCCTTGGCTTTCTCCAAGTGATGATCTTAGCCCCCTGAGGGTTAATTCTTAAAAAGTAAAATAGCTTTTTTGGGGGGGAGGGGTCCCTAATGAGGCCATAAATAAACAGCATCCTTATTTCCAGCTAGGTTCAAAACAAGTTGAGTAAATAAATAAATAAGCTAAAAATATTGCCTTTATTAGTGACAGAGGTTAGACTGATCAGTAGATACCACAGGTTTTTGTTTTTGTTTTAATTTGTATTCCTTTATCCGGCTGTGCTGGGTCTTAGTTGCAACATGCAGGATCTTCAGTGGAGGCATATGAGCTCTTAGCTATGGCATGTAGGATTTAGTTCCCTGCCCAGGGATCAAACCTGGGCTCCCTACATTGGGAGTACTGGACCACCAGGTGAGTCCCCAGATGCTACAACTTGAGTAGAGAAAAAGTAGCTGCCCTTTATTTGCTGACCAGTATCCATCTTCTCAACCCAGGAATCAAACCAGAGTCTCCTGCATTGCAGGCAGATTCTTTACCAACTGAGCTATGAGGGAAGCCCTGCTGCTGCTGCTGCTGCTAAGTCACTTCAGCTGTGTCCAACTCTGCGCAACCCCATAGATGGCAGCCCACCAGGCTCCCCCGTCCCTGAGATTCTCCAGGCAAGAACACTGGAGTGGGCTGACATTTCCTTCTCCAATGGATGAAAGCGAAAAGTGAAAGTGAAGTCGCTCAGTTGTGTCCGACTCAGTGACCCCACGGACTGCAGCCTATCAGGCTCCTCTGTCCAGGGGATTTTCCAAGCAAGAGTACTGGAGTGGGTCACCATTGCCTTCTCCGAGGGAAGCCCTACCAAGTGCTAACTGACACTATATCTAACCTTCCCATAGTTTGAGAAGATCAATATTGTGGCCCCTATTCTGTAGATGAGGAAATTGAGTTAATAAATTGGAGAAGAAGTCAAACCCAGGCCTGACTAGCCCCAGAACTCCCACTTCTTACTTGGCACTGCCACTTCTGGAGAAGCAGCTGGAATTTCTGCAACCAAAACCCAATTAAATCAACCAACGATTCTTATGAGATTCCAAAATTGTCCTCTGGCGGAGTTTTTTCCTTTCCCCAAGGTTCTCCTTTGGCACAAACCAAAAAAGCCTGGCTCCTTCAGCAGATCTAGAAATGTGTAAAGCCTCACGTCTTCCAATTCTGGGCCATTTTTCATTGCTCCTGGGAGCACTAGGTCTAAGGCCAGCATGGACGTACTATTTTGAAACTAAAGGCATTTCTCAGAAAATGCAGGCATGGTGCCATTGCGAGGATATATTTCATATCATCACCCAGGTCTTCAGCCCCATGGTGCAGTATCACTGTGGCTGTCCTTCCGCTGGGGCTTCACCGCCTATGGAGAAAGCCTGCTCTGTTTAGCGTCGCTTCCCAAGCATGTTGGAAAAACCACATGCACAGACCCAAAGGGCTATTTCGCTCTCGTGGATTTTTATCGTTACAAACGTACATTTTTCCATGGGATAGTTCTTGCTTTAGGTCAGGTTCCTTAGAAGCAGAGCCTGAGATGGATTGGTTTCAAGTGATTTATTGTGTTCAAGGAGGAGAGAAGCAGTCCTGATGGGGGAAAAGGGCTGAACAAGAATTTGGCTTCAGCTGGAGTCAAGCTTCTGCTTGATCCCATGGAGACCTCCAGAGCACAGCCTGCACCACGGGGGTCATTTTGCCTTAAAGTTAGGAGGGTTGGCCCTGTGTACCCCCATGATGGCCAGTTTGGGGCCACAGGCCATGGAGGTCACGTGTCTGTGTGCCTGTGCACATAGCTACCTGGTTGAAGTGGCTACCATTTGCTCCAGGGGGCTCCCTCTAAGTCATGGGCATTTGTCCAGAGAAGGGAGTAGCTGTGAATTATACCAGCCAACTCTCCCAGCAGCTCGGGGAAAGAGGCTGGGTGCGCTGGCTGGTAAAAAGGGCCTGGGCAGGGCACCAAAACCAGTTCTGAGTCACAAGACACAAAAATCATTCGAATCCGAGTACTGTTTCATTAATCTCAACGTTCCCAGAGATTTTGCCTTGTTATATATTCCTCGCCACACATTTAATTGGTGAAGAAACCAAGGCAAAAACCAAGAGCAAAATAGTCCTGCACATCCAAGGAGCTGCACTAAAGATGGTGTTCAATCAACAGTCAGCCTATTTCAACGTTCAGCCAGCCTGCTGGAATACATAACTGTGACAGCTACGGCGAATTCCATTTCATGCCCAACAATACCGCATACAGTTCAGTCTTCCAGTGTGACCAACAGGTGGCACCAGAAACACCCACATTTATTCCAACTAATTTATGCATTACGTATATATTGGCTAAAATGTCAATTCCCCTCTACTCATATTTCTCATGTGGAAAAGACACTCATAGCATTAAATCCACCTCCAAATTTGGTAACTTACAGTTTTCCATTTGCTATTTGACCTCTGTCTTGAAAGGTTACTTGAATGTGAAAAAAAAAAAAAATAGGGTGATAGGGCCAGTGAATTCAGAAAGAAAACATCTATTCATTAGCAAAAGGAAGGAAAAAAGACTGGAGTCCTGCATCCTTTTCCTTCAAGGTCTCTTGAGTGTGTAAATGCCGAAGATTATTAGGAAATATGTGAATAACAGGATAAAAAAGTCAAGGATACTGCCTCCAAAACATGAACTTTATTCCCAAATGAAAACAGACTTGGATGGCAACCAAGTTGTTCAAGGATTGCTCCGGCTAGTATCTGACCACGGGGTTCCACTCCGGGAAAGGTCTCCGGGTCCAGCGTTCACCATTTTCAAGTTTGTTTCTTTTGAAGTTTGTCCTTTATTGTTGGTGAGGGGAAGTAAAGAGAGGGAGTGGATGCTGCATCTTCCAATTTTTTTTTCTGAACAATCCAGCAATTACCGTTTTTTCCTATGTAGGGCGATCCAAGAAGCAAAATGACTTCGAGAAAAAACACTGAACTGAGAATTAAGCCCCAGTACGCAATACACTGAACGGAGAGTTAGGCCACTTTTATTATTCAATTCTTCAATTATGTTAGAAATTGTTTAAAATGGGGATACTGAGTCTCAGAAAGGTCATTTAAATGACCTTAGCCAGAGGTCATTTAAATGACCTTAGCCAGAGGTCATTTAAATGACCTGAGCCAGGATCTCAGTCCAGTTTATCTGACCCCAAGGCCAAGTTAAATCGAGGTGTGCTGTGAGCTCACCGTGCAAATTCGAACAAACCATGTTATCTAACTGGGCTTCAGCTTTATCTCTAACATAAGAGGCCAGACTGCTTGGCCCCAACACACCTTCCAGCTTGAAACCTCCAGATTCTGAATAGTACGTGTAAAGTGCAGTGTGTTGTGTACTGATCGGAGCTGGAGGTGTGGTTTGGCACCACCGTCCGTAGGAAGGGAGGGTAAAGCTCACTTTGATAGTATTCCAAAGTGGAAGGTGACACGGCTTTTATACAATGCGTGCAACAGTCTGGTTCTTGTATTTGGGGGGGAAAGTAAATACCAGATCCTGATTAGCCTTTCCTATACCTGTCGTCAGCTTATTGTGCTGTAAACGCTGCGTCTCTGGGAGCCTGCCTTTTCAAATGAAATGATCCCAACGTTTGGAATTCCTCTTCTCATGCCATGCTCTTCTGCCATGCATGCCGCAAATGATTTTCACTGCCCTTCTCTGAACTTTGACTATTTTTACTCTACCTTTTTGACAGCAAGACTGGTTAAAGGGAGTTTTGGGAGAGGGGGTTGTTTGTGGAATTTTTTTGTTAATTTAAAGACTTGAGGCAACAGGACTCCTGAATGGTACATGTGGATTCCTTGCTTATTTACTTATTTTTTAAAAATATTTTCTTTTCATTTATTTGGCTGGACCGAGTCTTAGCTGTGGCATGTGGGATCTTTGATCTTGGTTGTGGCATGCAAACTCTTAGTTGAGGCATGTGGGATCTAGTCCCCTGACCAAGGATGAAACCCAGGCCCCCTGCATTGGGAGTGCAAAGTCTTAGCCACTGGACCACCAGGGACGTCCCCCCACCCCCTGCTCATTTATATCTCCATAATGTGAATGGAAGAAACCAGGAAAAAGAGAGAGAAAAAAATTAACCTTAATTGAGTACTCACAATATATCAGGCTCTCTGCTCAGCCTATTTGATGTCTTATCTCCTCTTGAGTGGGAGGCAGGACAGTCTCGTGGTGTAGTGGTCTGCCTGCGCCCTTTAGTTAGACAGACCTGGGTTCTCATCCAGGCCCTGTATCTGCTTCATCATATAACTCTATGTAACTTCTCCAAGCGTTGGTTTCCTCAGTGAGACAACATAAGTAGTTAGTATAAGCCCAGAGTAAATGCTCAATAACTGTTAGCCAACATCGCTGCCCTCCCGAAGGGCAAAGCTTATCTGCTTCACTCCAGAGAACAGCAACAACAAAAATACAGTTCTAAGGAGTTAAGGAAAAGATTTCCAAACTTATATTGATATAACTCTGTTATGGATACCTCTCATTTCTTTCCCCCAGTACCATTCTTTGCTGGGCAAACCATCCTGCCCTCCATTGTTTCGCTAGAGCAGCCGCCATACTCTGTCTCCAAGCTACCGGTGGGCACGTGACTTAGGTCTGGCCAATCAGAGTGTCTTATCTTTGTGTTGCCCATGATGGACTCAGGGCATGGTCAGCACGACTTTTCTGTAAAGAACCGATAGAAATATTTTAGACTTTGTAAGATATAAGATCCCTGTCACCACTACTCAAATGTACTGTGACGGCAGAGAACACAGTCCATAAATGTATGGGTGTGGTGTGTACAATAAAATTGAAATTTATGGACACTGAAATTTGAGTTGATAGAATTTTCAGATGTGTTACAAAATATTATCTTCCTTTTTTTCCCAACCATTTAAAAATGATGAAACTACTTAACTCACCTACTGTCCAAAAGGAGGAGAGGGGCTGGATTTGGCCCATGGGTCATAGCTTGTTGACTCCTGGTCTAAGAGATGAGCATGTGACCCACAGAGATCAAAGTCCTGCCGTGAGATTTAATACATAAACACCGGGAGGAACTGTGTGGCTCATCCTTTTGAATCCCGATTCCCATGGCTGTCTTCCTTTCCTCGTGGAGAAATCCTGTGAGAGTATGAGAACCACAGCACAGAGAATCAGAGGCAAGCAGAGCCAGCTAAGGATGGAGGAAGAGAAACAGAGCCCTGAGGACTTCATTTGAGTCTCCCTTCTAGTGTTAGTTCCTGTGAACTAACTCCTGTGCCTGTTGGTTCCATGAACTGACGGATTCCTTTTTTCCCTAATCTAGTTTGAATCAGGTTTTGGTCATCTACAATGAGAGGGTTCAGACAGAGACGTAAGGGTTTGGTTTCCTCATACTATGCAAACCAGGGATTGAACCTGCGTCTCTCACACCTGTTGCATTAGTGGGCTGATTCTTTACCACTGTGTCACCTAGGAAGCCTGGTTAGTTTTTATAAACCCATTGAGCTTGGCAATATTTTTACCTCATTTTACTAAGAGCACAGATATGTTTGATGCCAATCTTGCTGGCCCAGATCCAGTGTTTGAAGGTCGAATGGAGCAGCTTGCAGGGATTTGGGGGGCATTGAGGGAACAGACTTCTCAGGTCCGTTTTCTCTCCCACTTCACTCTCCTGGAAAGTCTGATGGAAGAATCAGGGCACGCTTAATCCCTTTTCTGAGAACGAGAGCATGCATCGATGAAGAATACCTGCTGTCCCCTCTGGCCATCCTGGGTGCTGGGGAGTGGCCGTCCTGGAGTTCCCACCCAGCTGCCTGGCAGAGAGGGGATGAGCAGCTGAGGCACTGGGCAATAGCCTGGGTTAATCCAGGCTGCAGTTTGCAACCCCCTTGCAGGACCCATCAAGGATTTCCTTCAGAAGTATCACTTCCCAGCAGCTGGCTGGCTTGATTTTGCCAACTGCTTGTGACCCATGACTGCACAGGAAGCTTCAGCAGGTAGAACTTGGGCAGCCTGAGGAACAGACACACCCCGGAGCTCCTTAGGACAGAACAGAAAGGTTTGCACAAATGAGGTTTGCATGATACAGGATGAGAAAGGTGCCAGGGAAAATAATCCCCCATGTCCATTAACCCTCTTGATATATCAGCCCTTTGAGTTTTGGCCTGAAGACCAAGAGCTACCATAGCAACAGCTACAGGTACTTATTGGAGCTACTGTATAACCTCCCATTTCCTATTAAAATAGCCACCATTGGTTATCAAGCAATCACTAAGTGCCAGGTACTTTACTTATGTTATTCTCAATCATTTCAACAACCCTGCAAAGTGGACGTTAAATATTACCTACTATTTTATGAACAAGGTAACTGAGATGGCTAGAGATAAAGATGACGAACTCTAGGAAGGAAGGGGAATTTGCACCTGGTCTGTCTATTTCTACCTCACTGTCACAGGGGTGAGGGATTAAATGAGAAGAGAGGGGCAATACGTTTCCAGGAGCTGCTCAGGATGGGTCAAGCCACCAGAAATAGAAATTGAGGCTTGAATCCCTTTTCAGGCTTTGGGACACTTGGAAGCAAAGATTTTTGTTATTTTGTGTTTATCCCGTATACCCTCCACACCCAACTCATACTTAGCTCTGAGCAGGGACACAAAGAGTGTTCGTTAAATGAATGAGAAAGTGAGGCCCAGTGTCTGCTTTCTGTAAAACAAGAAGTGGCTGAGGGGCCGCTGACTTGATGAGGTCTTCCCTTCGTGTATGTCACTTTTAGGAGCTCTAAAAAGTTCTCAGGTTCATCCTGAGAACTCTCAGGCGCAGCCACACTACAATTTAGTGCAATGGACAGGAGTTTACATAAGTTCACAGGTCATTTGATAGGCAGTGATTTCACAAATGATATCCTGGAAGTGAAAGTATTAGTCACTCAGTCGTGTCTGACTCTTTGCAACCCCATGGACGTAGCCTGCCAGGCTCCTCTGTCTGTGGAATTCTCCAGGCAAAAACCCTGGAGTGGGTTGTCATTCCCTTCTCCAGGGGATCTTCCCAACTCAAGGATCGAACCCAGGTCTCCTACATTGCAGGCAGATTCTTTACCGTCTCAGCCACCAGGAAACATACTCTGGTGGCATAAAAGAGTTAATGCATCTTTCAATATGTCCCACTGGACTGCTGGAGAGTAGCTTGAAGTAAGGAATGAATTTGATTGAAAACATTTCTTTCTTTTTCTTTATTTTTTGCTGAACCTTAACAGGCTCTGATCAAGTGCTGAGTGCTAAAAAAAGTTAAGCAGAGACCTCTAGAAGGCAAGTTTTTAAAAAACGGAAGGCGGAATACAAAATTAAAAGTCTTTTTTTAAAAATAAAATGAATCAACTATATTTCAATAAAATAATTTTTTTTGATATGGAAAAAAAGGGAAGGAGGAAAAATTAGAGAAAAAGTTAATAAACCGGAGCTTTGACCATTTCCTTCCTAGCAGGGAAACCCTGAGCCCGATTCCCCTTTGCCTGCTCTTTGAGGCAAGGCTGAGTTAGCAAGCTATAAATTCCACACGCCTAAGTGTGAGGAATGTGGAGATGAATGTGGGGAAGTCTTCATTCCAGAGGAAAGGGCATGAGAGTGGGCCAGCTGGAGATGGAAGACAGGACATACCCCAAGTGTGAGCCAACGGAGATTTGAAATTAGAATCTGGGCTCAACCTGCATCTAGGTTTTAAGAACTTTGTAAGTGGATAGGGCTGTCAAGCAGTTGGAGGGCATTTTGTAGAGACCTGAGGTGACACAGCATTGATTCAACCAGAAAAATGATCAGCATGTTTATCATTATTTGAGTCAGTGTATCTTCTTGGCAAGGAGCAGCGTTTGGGTGGGGAGCTCTGACCTGGGGGGTTCCGGTAACGAAGAGAGAGCCCTGCAGAGGTGAGGAGGGAAGGTCAGCCAGTGCAGAGAAGCTCCTCTGGCTTGGCCATCAAAGGCAGCTTGATGGAGACATGCTGTCTAAACAACTTGCCAAATTTCCGGTGGATGGTTGGCGACACCCTCCCGTAGAACTCGTGCCCTGGGATCCAAGCCTGGCACTTACTCTGGAACTTGTTGTAGAAGATCATTTTTATTAGAAAGTGTGGTTTGGAGTGTAAAAACCTCAGAGGCCTCTATCTTTAAAAAAATCAATGTTAGTTGGCACAAACTAAGGTTCTCTGGGTTCTTAAATATTTAACAACAGCCTCTTTTCTCACCATGATTAGCCTAGGTACAAACAATGACTATGTGGGAACTAAGAATTCAAGGGTGATGGCCCTCTTAAGGTTTGCTTTGAGTGGAAGGATTTAAATGTATATTCCTCTAATGTAACCTCACCCAGTCATAGTGTGGGTGGATCGTGGAAAAGGTATTGCCTTAAATGGCCAGAAAGTGGGGACTATGTGCTAACTATACCATTACTGTGTGAAGTGGAGCAAGCTATTCAACTTCTTATATCTCATTTTCCTTACCTTTAGCATCATGGAGACAAGAGTGTTTTTTTCCCCTGCAGGAGTTCTTGTCAAAGGTAAATAAGATAAGTGACCATATCCTTTTTTAAAGAATGAAATGGATTCAACTGCATTACATGAAGAAGGGTTGAGGGTCTGGATTTAAATCTCAATTCTGTGATTTACCACCTGTCTAATCTTGGACATGGGCTTTCCGGGCAGCGCAGCAGTAAAGAATCTGCCAGCCTATCTATGCAGGAGATGCAAGAGACACCAGTTCAATCCCTGGGTGGGGAAGACCCCCTGGAGGAGGGAATGGCAACTCACTCCAGTATTCTTGCCTGGAGAATCCCATGGACAGAGGAGCCTGGCGGGCTATAGTCCATGTGGTTGCAAGAGTCAGACACAACTGAGCACACACACACACACACACACACGCACGCACATGTGCACACACACAGTCTTGGACATGCTTTTTTTTTTTTTCAATTGGAGTATAATTGCTTTACAGTGTTATGTTAGTTTCTGCTGTACAAAAAGTGAATCAGCTGTATGTATACATGTATCCCCTCCCTCTTGAGCCTCCCTCCCAAGCCCTGCCCCATCCACCCCTCTGGGTCATCCCAGAACACGGAACACTCTCTGTGCGGAACAGCGGCTTCCCAGCAGCTGTCTTACACATGGTGGTGTATATATCAGCGTTACTCTCCCTGCTCGTCCCGGCCTCCCTTCCCCTCTGTGTCCCATGTTGGGCTTGCTTCTTATCAGTTTCCTAGTCTCTAAATACCGCTCTCAAGAAGCTGCTGTGAATACTGAAGAACATATATAAAGCACTCAGCTTATAGATGGGGCTTGCTAAATTATACTGGTTATGATTATGACTTTAATCAAGCAAGAAGCACATGTAAAATTCATAGATTGGGACTTAAGCTGGAATATGGGAAATATTATTATTATTGTTATCATTAATGTTTCTACCAGATACGAAAAAAATATTTAGAAGTAGAATTTTTTTTGCCTCTCTAGAGAATGGCTGAATAAAACAGAAGTGAATCCAATCTGTGCAGAGCCACCTGGGCCTCACTGGACCTGGGTCTTGCCCTACCATCTCCGGAAATCCTGTTTCACAGGAGTTTCCATTTGATTCAAATAAAGGAACAGTGAAGGGACTAAAACCACTAACAGTGTTTAATGCACAGGCAAAACCCAAACTGGGGAGAGGCCTCAGACATGATTCCTCAGCAATAACTTAGTAGCAACCACAGCCCCACAAGAATGATGTTCTGCCAGAAACCTCAAAGCCAGGGTGGTGTCCTGCCACCAACTCACCACAAGAGAGTGTACCAAAACAGTGGGGAGGAAAGAGCCACAGTTTAAAAATTACAGGACAAGGAAATGCAAGTCCAAAATATTCATAGGCAAAATGTATAATAGTCTCATAACATCCATAACTGCTAAGATAGAACTAACTACACCAGGACACTTAATCTAGTAAAAACGTCCCATTAGGTAACAAAGTTGGTTAAGCTTGCCAAAAACAAATAAAACACTTAGATATTTATTCTTCTGGCTGAAGAGGCTCATCAGATAAGATCAGATCAGTCGCTCAGTCGTGTCCAACTCTTTGCGACCCCATGAACTGCAGCACGCCAGGCCTCCCTGTCCATCACCAACTCCCAGAGGTCACTCAGACTCACATTCATCGAGTCAGTGATGCCATCCAGCCATCTCATCCTCTGTCGTCCCCTTCTCCTCCTGCCCCCAATCCCTCCCAGCATCAGAGTCTTCTCCAATGAGTCAACTCTTCACATGAGGTGGCCAAAATACTGGAGTTTCAGCTTTAGCATCATTCCCTCCAAAGAAATCCCAGGGCTGATCTCCTTCAGAATGGACTGGTTGGATCTCCTTGCAGTCCAAGGGACTCTCAGGAGTCTTCTCCAACACCACAGTTCAAAAGCATCAATTCTTTGGCGCTCAGCCTTCTTCACAGTCCAACTCTCACATCCATACATGACCACAGGAAAGACCATAGCCTTGACTAGGCGAACCTTTGTTGGCAAAGTAATGTCTCTGCTTTTGAATATGCTATCTAGGTTGGTCATAACTTTCCTTCCAAGGAGTAAGCGTCTTTTAATTTCATGGCTGCAATCACCATCTGCAGTGATTTTGGAGCCCCCCAAAATAAAGTCTGACACTGTTTCCACTGTTTCTCCATCTATTTCCCATGTAGTGATGGGACCAGATGCCATGATCTTCGTTTTCTGAATGTTGAGCTTTAAACCAACCTTTTCACTCTCCACTTTCACTTTCATCAAGAGGCTTTTTAGTTCCTCTTCACTTTCTGCCATAAGGGTGGTGTCATCCGCATATCTGAGGTTATTGATATTTCTCCCAGCAATCTTGATTCCAACTTGTGTTTCTTCCAGTCCAGCATTTCTCATGATGTACTCTGCATATAAGTTAAATAAACATGGTGACAATATACAGCCTTGACGTAGTCCTTTTCCTATTTGGAACCAGTCTATTGTTCCATGTCCAGTTCTAACTGTTGCTTCCTGACCTGCATACAGATTTCTCAAGAGGCAGATCAGGTGGTTTGGTATTCTCATCTCTTTCAGAATTTTCCACAGTTTCTTGTGATCCACACAGTCAAAGGCTTTGGCATAGTCAATAAAGCAGAAATAGATGTTCTTCTGGAACTCTCTTGCTTTTTCCATGATCCAGCGGATGTTGGCAATTTGATCTCTGGTTCCTCTGCCTTTTCTAAATCCAGCTTGAACATCAGGAAGTTCACGGTTCACATATTGCTTAAGCCTGGCTTGGAGAATTTTGAGCATTACTTTACTAGCGTGTGAGATGAGTGCAATTGTGCGGTAGTTTGAGCATTCTTTGGCATTGCCTTTCTTTGGGATTGGGATGAAAACTGACCTTTTCCAATCTTGTGGCCACTGCTAAGTTTTCCAGATTTGCTGGCATATTGAGTGCAGCACTTTGGTTATGCCCAAAATGTTCTTCTGCCCATTATGTCTTTGTAGAGGCAGGATCAATTTTTGTGTTTAAGAAGTTTCTGGAAACTTACATGAAAAATTTAATGTTTAGAAATCAAGCAATGGCCTTATATGTTATGTGAGGAATTTTATCCTCAAGAAACAAAAAAATTATAAAGTCCCCAGAATATTTTATCAATGGTTTAATCTTGGCCTAAAAATAGAAACCAGAGTGTTCAACAACATATATATGTGATTATTTAAAATGGTCAAAATGCAAATCAAACATTAAATACAGACAATTAAACTTCTTACCCAAAGTAATTTCTTACTTCAAATTCTGCTCTGAAACTATTTGAAATAATATTTTGTGGACATAAGATATTGGATTAGGGTTAGGAAGGAAGACTTTCTTTTTTTTTTTTTTACTTTGAAATATAGCTTTTATTGATGATTTCCATGTATCAGATACTAAGCTAAATACTTTACAGTGTGTCTTATTTACCCCTCCTACTATTCCCACTACGTGCCCTTGTTAGGGCCATTTCATAGAGGAGGAAAATCAAAGCACAAAGAAGTAATTTGCTTAAAGACACACAGCTAGAAGTTACACATCAAGATAACTTTAGTTCATTGATAATAATTAATGCTATTATAGTTCATGCTATTAAATATATGTAATGCTATATATTTAATGTTTTTCTGAAATATAGCTTCAGAAGAAATTTTCTCCCTCCTTTAGGAAGGAAGACTTTCTGATGATAATTTTCCACTGGCTTGGGCAAGGTATTTTGCAGAGAAATGAGGCAACTGATAAGTGGATTATCAGGCTATTTAGTTTCCATCAAATTTTTATCTTGGATTAAGATGGTGGAATGATTATACAAATTAATCTTATTTCTCCCACCCTCAGAATCCCTTAAAATAACATAAATGATAATAAAAATAGTTAGGGTTGGCACATTTAGCAAAGAAAAAACCCCCAAACAACAAAAAAGAATACCCACTAAAATATTTCAGATAAACAATGAATAATTTTTTAGTATAAATGCATCCCAAATGTAATATTTTGGATTTATTATGTTTATCTGGCAACCATAAAAAGAATTAATCCATAACACTGTGCTGTTGGTAGATCACAGTTAGGAGTTTGAGGGTCTCATCAGATTGGTTTTGTCTTACAATTCTACTTCTAGGCATCCAACCAATAGAAATGAAAAGATATCCACAGAAACACCTGTACAAGAATTTCACAGCAGCTATATTTATAACAGTCAAAAGTTTAGAAACAATCTATTTCCCATCAGCAGTATTGTGCATAAACAATTTGCATTGCTGACAAGTTCTACTGATGCTGATGATTCAGGTATTATACTCGAGAACTACTTTTATGAATCTATAAAAAATTGATTAGCTCAGAAAGAAAGATAAGATTGATAGAAACTCCCCACTCAGAGTAAGGTTGACTGTAAGTTAAGGGCAGTAAGTGGCCTCGAAATAATTAATTACCTGGATAATTAATCACAAGCTAATTTGAATAATTAATTACCTGGATAGTTAATTACAGACCTGCATCCAGAGCAGCAAAGCCAGTCATGTCCCTGACTGCCCCCACCCCATCACCACCACCACTGAATAGCCAACCAGCAGCAGCAGCCTTAGACCCTGAGTTAAATCCCAATAGAACATCCCTGCAAATGGTGGGAACTTCCTACTGGGGAAGAATAGGATATGTGGCTGTAGAGGGCTGAGAGAGATACATTGAAAATTACAAAATGGACTCAGAAGGAATAAAAAAAAATTAAGTCATCTTTGCTTAGGTGAAATTTCATTGACATCTTCCAGTGCCAAAGTAAAGCCCTTCTTCTCTGGCAATGAGGGAGGAGGTGGCGGTGAAGAGGCTGAGGGGTTTTAGCCTGCCCATCTGCCCCACGACAGGTCCCTAAAGTGGAGTCTGTTCGTCAGAGCCCTGTGCGCCTATAGGAAGACCACAGCCACTCTTCCTTTCAGGGAAGAAGCCTGCTGGGGAAAATGAATCTGAGTTGCTGCAGAGGCAGCCCACAGCAGGTAACCATAAGAATATGAGCAGACAGCTGGGAATGACCAGGTGAGTGCGGATCACCAGCATCAGGGCTAAGAAGAAGCAAAAAGACCAAACTGACTAGAGGCAGCAAAGCTAACTCAGTGAGCAGAGAAAGATTTGGAAAAATGTGAATTTGTATAGCTAGGAGCATTTGAGAGTTTATCACGTGTATAAAACAAAAATATGTGTAGAATCACAGCCTGAGGCTGCCAAAGAAATTTAATAGGAACTAGACATGGCTGGGGACTGTGTCTCTTACTGTTTCTCTCTTGTTTTCTTTGTAAATAATAATTTAGATAGATACAGTAAAATAGGCACAAAAACTGCGAAATAGAAAAGACGTGAGTCTGCCAAAGCAGCCTTGTGGGTTGGCAGGTGGCGCAGCCATGGGATACCTCAAATTGCTCATTAAACTGCAAGTGTAGGAAATTCCAGATTTGGTGTGGGAAAGGCATTTTAGGGGTGGCATGTGTCATGTGTGAAAATTGGGTTGTATAAAAGTTGAATATGTGAGAACTGAGAGCCATCTGTGTCCACATTCCATTTGGCTTTCCCCAGAGCTCAGTAATATAAATCTTTCCGCTTACACTTGAGATCACCATAAGAATAATGTCTGTATATCACTTCACCGCTTCATAGTTTACAAAACACTTTTACTAATTATTATATTTAATCTCTATCCTTGGGAGGCAGCTAAATATCCCTGTTTTATCCTACAGGGAACAGAGTCAGCCAGCAATTTGCCTCTTCCTTCCAGGAAATAGAGAAACTCGTCAGAAAAGGCAATTTTGCAAATTGTTTCCCAAAGGATGTTTTGCAGATTGTTGATCCCATAGGATGTGTTTGTCAAACTTTAGTAAGCATTAGAATTGCCTGCATGGCTTGTAATAAAAAAGGAAAAAACATACAGATTGCTGCCTTCCACCTTCCCCCATCCCCAGCTTCTCATTCAGTAGATTGGATGGAGTTTGGGAATGTGCATTTCTGACAACTTCTTAAGTGATGTCGCTGCTGGTACAAACTTTGAAAAACACTACCAGCTTCCCTGATGGCTCAGATGGTAAAGATCTGCCTGCAACACAGGAGACCCAGGTTTGATCCCTGGGTCAGGACATTCCCCTGGAAAACGGAATGGGTATCCACTCCAGTATTTCTGCCTGGAAATTCCATGAACAGAGGAGTCTGCTGCACTACAGTCCAAGGGGTCTTGACAAAGAGCTGGACACGACTAAGTGACTTTCACTTTTCACCGTAAGATACCCTCTCTTTTTAAAAATATTTTTTTTAATTTATTTATTTTTGGCTGCACAGACTTTCTCTAGGTTCAGTGATCAGAGGCTACTCTTCTCTGAAGAAAGAGTTCTGTCGTCAACCTGAGAGGTAGTGATTATGTACTAGGAAATAAAATATTTCCTGCTTTATAAGGAAAGAGGAGGAAAGTAAATACACTAGGATAACAGGATTATGAATAATTTTTATCTCAAAAATCTATTTAAATGCCATGTCTTATCTTTTAAACTAAAATTGAGGGGGAGAATATAGTATACTGAAAAATAACCAAAATAAAAGAGCATCTACAAAGCTTAATGAAAAATTCTTAATGATCTGGGAAAATGTTGGCGATATACAGCATGGTTTGAACTACTGATCTTAAAATAGATCTTTTTCTGTGAACCAGAGTGCACACACACACACACACACACACACACACACACATATCTAGAAAAGACACAGAAAGAGAATGAACTGTTGTAGAAATTTTACAGTGGTTATCTTTGGTTTTCACTTTATGCATAATTTTTAGTTTCTTCTTTTTACTTTTTACACTGTACACATATTATTTATACAGTCAAGAAAATAAATCTGTAATTTTTTAAAAAGTGCTTAGGGTTTGTACGAACCTCAAAAAAAAAAAAATCCCCATGGTGTTCTTTTTTTTTTTTTTTTACAAATATCATCTTTAAAAATCTCTCTCTTTTGTTAAACCAATTTTTCTGATAGAATTACACATTTCTTGTAACATAATTCATACAAAAGATAATTTGGGGCTATTTACTAGTACAAAAAGAGGATTATTCCATTAATCAACCTGGATCAAATTACCACATTTCAGTGCATATAGGCTGTAATTAAGGCAAGTCTAAACTAGACTGATCTTTTTCTCTTTTTTTCCTTCCTTCCCATAATAATCTATTTTCATCTCCTTACCTACTTTTATTGTTGTGCATTTTATGTATTATTATGTATTTTACCCAACCGTATTTGAAAACTGCCACAAAGCTACAGGCCAACCTCTGATATTCATACATAAAATAAATGTCTTGTTAATATCAGAAAAAGATTGGTAAACCTGTGCATACTGGGATACTGACTGCAACAACCACGTACTGGACACGTGGACTCCCTTGCTACAAGTTTCTCTATAGGGGAAATATTTCCCTGCGAGAAAGAATCAATCAATTGTTCAAAATTAAGTGAATTAAAAAAACATTTCCTTTTACCACTTCCCATTTTCCATGGGGTCGCAAAGAGTCTGACACGACTTAGCAACTGAACAACAACAGCAACAACCAACTTTTCCTGTTACCAAATTTCAGCTCTCAGGAGCTGCTCTGCGATTCGGAAATTGCTTTTCTTGCCTCTTCAGTCACCTGTCACAGGAGGTTCTTGCTCAGTAATGAAATTGTGAGTTAGATTAATAACTTTTGTGTGTGTGTGTGTAAGATTTAAAAGGAAAGATTCTGCTTCCCTTTGAAAGGAACTATAAGATTTCATCTTTTAACCAACTGAACAACACGTGAAAAGCAGCCTGCATGAGTGTGTGCTCAGTCATGACTGACTCTTTGTGATTCCATGGACTATAGCCTGCCAAGCTCTTCTGTCTATGGGATTTCTCAAGCAAGAAAACTGGAGTAGGTTGCTATTTTCTTCTCCAGGGGATCTTCCCGGCCTAGGGATCAAACCTGCATCTCCTGCAGTGCAGGTGGATTCCATACAGCTGAGCCATTGGGAAAGTTCCCAAAGCAGCCTAAAAGTGAAAGTTGCTCAGTCGGGTCCAACTCTTTTAGATGCCGTGGACTATACAGTCCATGAGATTCTCCAGGCCAGAATACTGGAATGGGAGCCTTTCCCTTCTCCAGGGGATCTTCCCAACCCAGGGATTGAACCCAGGTCTCCTGCATTGCAGGTGGATTCTTTACCAGCTGAGCCACAAGGGAAGCCCAAGAATACTGGAGTGGGTAACCTATCCCTTCTCCAGCGGATCTTCCCAATCTAGCAATTGAATTGGGGTCTCTTGCATTGCAGGTGGATTCTTTACCAACTGAGCTACCAGAGAAGCCCAAAACCAGCCTAGGGGTGAACATTTCTTGAATGCAATTGGGTTATTGACTACATATTATGATAAAAAAACTACAACTTTATTAATTTAAAAGGCAGCATTAAAAACTGAAAAAGAGGGGAAGAAATATCTTCTCTGTATTCATTTGTAGCTCCTCTCAAAAGAAGCCGTCCAGATAGGGCATCAAGATAAGGATGACCACCAGCGGGCACTGAGTCACTGACCATGCTGTGTGCAGCCCTTTCCTTCCGCCCTGGAAGGAAGCAGCCTGAAGCCCCTCTGAAACGCACCTCCCCATCCTCTCTCTCTTGTTCTGAATGGTGTTTGTGTCAGTCAGAGCTGTGTATGGTATAATGTTATGTCTTATAATCCTGCATCATTTCTATCCTTTCCAGTCATATGTAATCCAGAAAATTAGTTTCCAGTAAAAGTAATATGTAGTGCTTTTATGATAATTGTGTGCAATGTCCCTTCTTCCACTGAAGATCAGATCAGATCAGATCAGCTGCTCAGTCGTGTCCGACGCTTTGTGACCCCGTGAATCACAGCACATCAGGCCTGCCTGTCCATCACAAACTCCCAGAGTTCACGGAGACTCACGTCCATCGAGTCAGTGATGCCATCCACCCATCTCATCCTCTGTCGTCCCATCTCCTCCTGCCCCCAATCCCTCCCAGCATCAGAGTCTTTTCCAATGAGTCAACTCTTCGCATGAGGTGGCCAAAGTACTGGAGTTTCAGCTTTAACATCATTGCTTCCAAAGAAATCCCAGGGCTGATCTCCTTCAGAATGGACTGGTTGGATCTCCTTGAAGTCCAAGGGACTCTCAAGAGCCTTCTCCAACACCACAGTTCAAAAGCATCAATTCTTGGGCGCTCGGCCTTCTTCACAGTCCAACTCCCACATCGATACACGATCACAGGAAAAATCATAGCCTTGACTAGATGAACCTTTGTTGGCAAAGTAACATCTCTGCTTTTCAATATGCTATCTAGGTTGGTCATAACTTTCTTTCCAAGGAGTAAGCGCCTTTTAATTTCATGGCTACAGTCACCATCTGTAGTGATTTTGGAGCCCAGAAAAATAAAATCTGACACTGTTTCCACTGTTTCCCCATCTATTTCCCATGAAGTGATGGGACAGGATGCCATGATCTTCGTTTCTGAATGTTGAGCTTTAAGCCAACTTTTTCACTCTCCACTTTCACTTTCATCAAGAGGCTTTTGAGTTCCTCTTTACTATCTGCCATAAGGGTGGTGTCATCTGCATATCTGAAGTGATTGAGATTTCTCCCAGAAATCTTGATTCCAGCTTGTGTTTCTTCCAGTCCAGTGTTTCTAATGATGTATTCTGCATAGAAGTTGAATAAACAGGGTGACAATATACAGCCTTGACATACTCCTTTTCCTATTTGGAACCAGTCTGTTGTTCCATGTCCAGTTCTAACTGTTGCTTCCTGACCTGCATACAGATTTCTCAAGAGGCAGATCAGATGGTCTGGTATGCCCATCTCTTTCAAAATGTTCCACAGTTGATTGTGATGCACACAGTCAAAGGCTTTGGCATAGTCAATAGAGCAGAAATAGATGTTTTTCTGGAACTCTCTTGCTTTTTCCATGATCCAGCGGAGGTTGGCAATCTGATCTCTGGTTCCTCTGCCTTTTCTAAAACCAGCTTGAACATCAGGAAGTTCACGGTTCACATATTGCTGAAGCTGATGTAAAAGAAAAAACAATCCGTTCCACAAAAAAAACCCAAAGTGATGAAAATTAAAAAAAAAAAAAATAAGACATTTCCATGACTCAGTCATTAAAAAATAAAATAATACCACTTGCAACAACATGATTGGACCTAGACGTTATCATGCGATTTGATACAAACTACTGTATGTCAAATAGATAACAGTAAGGACCCATTGTATAGCACAGGGAACTATGTTCAATATCTTATAGTAAACTGTAATGAAAAGAACTTGATAAAGAATATACATGTATGTGTGTGTAACTGAATCACTTTGCTGTACACCAGAAATTAACACAAACTGTAAATCAATCAAGTACGAGTCAATTAAAACAAACAAAACAACATTTTCCACATAGTCCAGGATAGTTGATTATTTTTGCAATAGGGAGCTTAAATCAGACTAGGGCCATTTAAAGTAATCCCTCATTCTTATTCTGTAATATGTTCATGAAAAGACTCTTAAAAATTGAGTTAATAATGCATATACTGTATACCAGGCTTCCCCCTGACAGCTCAGTGGGTAAAAAAATCTGCCTGCAATGCAGGAGACACACAGGAAATTCGGGTTCAGTCCCTAGGAGGTGAAAGATTCCCCTGGAGGATGAAAATGGCAACCCTCTCCAGTATTCATGCCTGAGAGAGCCCATGGAGAGAGCAGCCGGTGGGTTACAGTCCAAAGGGTCGCAAAGAGTCGAACACAGCTGAGCCCCTAAGCACACGCATACACACATACTGTATACCTCTTAAGTGCCCAGTATTGTGACATTTATAAAAAAATTTCCTGCCATAAATTCTCTCGAAATTGATAGAAATAAAATTTGCACATATCAAACAAGAAGAGATAAATGCAGGACAGAAAAAATGAGTGGCTCAGCGAAGTCAGCCCACTAAACAATAGCAGGAGCTATATTCTGGTCCTCTTTTGTTGTTGTTCTTGTTCAGTCACTCAGTTATGGCCAACTCTTTGCGACCCCATGGACTGCAGCACACCAGGCCTCCCCGTCCTTGACCATCTCCCAGAGCTTGCTCAAATTCATGTCCATAGAGTCGGTGATGCCATCCAACCATTTCGTCTTCTGTCATCCCTCCTCCTCCCGCCTTCAATCTTTGCCAGCCTTAGGGTCTTTTCTAATGAGTCGACTCTTCACATCAGGTAGCCAAAGTATTGGAGGGAGCTTCAGCTTTAGCATCAGTCCTTCCAATGAATATTCAGGACCGATTTCCTTTAGGATTGACTGCTTTGATCGCCTTGCAGTCCAAGGGACTCTCAAGAGTCTTCTTCAACACCACAGTTTGAAAGCACCAGTTCTTCAGCGCTCAGATATCTTTATGGTCTAGCTCTCATATCCATACATGACTACTGGAAAAACCGTAGCTTTTGACTATATGGTCAGCAAAGTAATGTCCAGTCATCTTTCAGTTCATTTCAGTTCAGTCACTCAGTCGTGTCCGACTATTTGTGACCCCATGAGTCGCAGCACACCAGGCCTCCCTGTCCATCACCAACTCCAGGAGTTCACCGAGACTCACGTCCATCGAGTCAGTGATGCCATCCAGCTATCTCATCCTCTGTCGTCCCCTTCTCCTCCTGCCCCCAATCCCTCCCAGCATCAGAGTCTATTCCAACGAATCAACTCTTCACATGAGGTGGCCAAAGTATCGGAGTTTCAGCTTTAGCATCATTGCTTCCAAAGAAATCCCAGGGCTGATCTCCTTCAGAATGGACTGGTTGGATCTCCTTGCAGCCCAAGGGACTCTCAAGAGCCTTTTCCAACACCACAGTTCAAAAGCATCAGTTCTTCGGCGCTCAGCCTTCTTCACAGTCCAACTCTCACATCCATACACGATCACAGGAAAAACCATAGCCTTGACTAGACGAATCTTTGTGGGCTTTGTCTCTGCTTTTCAATATGCTATCTGGGTTGGTCATAACTTTCCTTCCAAGGAGTAAGCGCCTTTTAATTTCATGGCTGCAGTCACCATCTGTAGTGATTTTGGAACCCAGAAAAATAAAGTCTGACACTGTTTCCACTGTTTCTCCATCTATTTCCCATGAAGTGGTGGGACTAGATGCCATGATCTTCTTTTTCTGAATGTTGAGCTTTCAGCCAACTTTTTCACTCTCCACTTTCACCAAGAGGCTTTTGAGTTCCTCTTTACTATCTGCCATAAGGGTGGTATCATCTGCATATCTGAGGTGATTGATATTTCTCCCAGAAATCTTGATTCCAGCTTGTGTTTCTTCCAGTCCAGCGTTTCTCATGATGTACTCTGCATAGAAGTTGAATAAACAGGGTGACAATATACAGCCTTGACGTACTCCTTTTCCTATTTGGAACCAGTCTGTTGTTCCATGTCCAGTTCTAACTGTTGCTTCCTGACCTGCATACAGATTTCTCAAGAGGCAGATCAGATGGTCTGGTATGCCCATCTCTTTCAAAATGTTCCACAGTTGATTGTGATCCACACAGTCAAAGGCTTTGGCATAGTCAATAAAGCAGAAATAGATGTTTTACTGGAACTCTCTTGCTTTTTCCATGATCCAGCGGAGGTTGGCAATTTGATCTCTGGTTGCTCTGCCTTTTCTAAAACCAGCTTGAACATCAGGAAGTTCACGGTTCACATATTGCTGAAGCTGATGTAAAAGAAAAAACAATCCGTTCCACAAAAAAAAAAAAAAAAAAAAGAACAAAGTGATGAAAATTAAAAAAAATAAGACATTTCCATGACTCAGCCATTAAAAAATAAAATAATACTATTTGCAACAACATGATTGGAACTAGACATTTACATGTGATTTGATACAAACTACTGTATGTCAAATAGATAACAGTAAGGTCCGATTGTATAGCACAGGGAACTCTGTTTAATATCTTATAATACACTGTAATGAAAAGAACTTGATAAAGAATATACATGTATGTGTGTGTAACTGAATCACTTTGCTTTACACAAGAAATTAACACAAACTGTAAATCAATCAAGTACAAGTCAATTAAAACAAACAAAACAACCTTTCCCAGATAGTCCAAGATAGTTTATTATTTTTGCAATAGGGAACTTAAATCAGACTAGGGCCATTTAAAATAATCCCACATTGTTCTTATTCTGTAATATGTTCATGAGAAGACTCTTAAAAATTGAGTTACCAGTGCATATACTGTATACCAGGCTTCCCCTTGACGGCTCAGTGGGTAAAAAAATGTGGAGACACAGGAAATCCGGGTTCCGTCCCTGGGAGGTGAAAGATTCCCCTGCAGGAGGAAAATGGCAACCCTCTCCAGTATTCATGCCTGAGAGATCCCATGGAGAGAGCAGCCTGGTGGGTCACAGTCCAAAGGGTCGCAAAGACTCGAACACAGCTGAGCCCCTAAGCACACACATACACACATACTGTATACCTCCTAAGTGCCCAGTATGGTGACGTTTATAAAAAATTTCCTGCCATAAATTCTCCCGAAATTGATAGAAATAAAGTTTACCCATATGAAACAAGAAGAGATAAATGCAGGACAGAAAAAATGAGTGGCTCAGCGAAGTCAGCCCACTAAACAATAGCAGGAGCTATATTCTGGTCCTCTTTTGTTGTTGTTCTTGTTCAGTCACTCAGTTATGGCCAACTCTTTGCCACCCCATGGACTGCAGCACACCGGGCCTCCCCGTCCTTCACCATCTTCCAGAGCTTGCTCAAATTCATGTCCATAGAGTCGGTGATGCCATCCAACCATCTCGTCTTCTGACATCCCTTCTCCTCCCGCCTTCAATCTTTGCCAGACTTAGGGTCTTTTCTAATGAGTCGACTCTTCACATCAGGTAGCCAAAGTATTGGAGCTTCAGTTTTAGCATCAGTCCTTCAAAGAATGTTCAGGACTGATTTCCTTTAGGATTGACTGGTTTGATCTCCTTGCAGTCCAAGGGACTCTCAAGAGTCTTCTTCAACACCACAGTTTGAAAGCACCAGTTCTTCAGCGCTCAGATTTCTTTATGGTCTAGCTCTCATATCCATACATGACTACTGGAAAAACCGTAGCTTTTGACTATATGGTCGGCAAAGTAATGTCCAGTCATCTTTCAGTTCATTTCAGTTCAGTCACTCAGTCGTGTCCGACTCTATGGGACCCCATGAGTCGCAGTATGCCAGGCCTCCCTGTCCATCTCCAACTCTCAGAGTTCACCGAGACTCACGTCCATCGAGTCAGTGATTCCATCCAGCCTTCTCATCCTCTGTCGTCCCCTTCTCCTCCTGCCCCCAATCCCTCCCAGCATCAGAGACTTTTCCAATGAGTCAACTCTTCGCCTGAGGTGGCCAAAGTACTGGAGTTTCAGCTTAACAGCATTGCTTCCAAAGAAATCCCAGGGCTGATCTCCTTCAGAATGGACTGGTTGGATATTCTTGCAGTCCAAGGGACTCTCAAGAGCCTTCTCCAACACCACAGTTCAAAAGCATCAATTCTTCGGCGCTCAGCTTTCTTCACAGTCCAACTCTCACATCCATACATGACCACAGGAAAAACCATAGCCTTGACTGGACGAACCTTTGTTGGCAAAGTAAAGTCTCTGCTTTTCAATATGCTTCCAGGTTGGTCATAACTTTCCTTCCAAGGAGTAAGCGCCTTTTAATTTCATGGCTGCAGTCACCATCTGCAGTGATTTTGGAGCCCAGGAAAATAAAGTCTGACACTGTTTCCACTGTTTCTCCATCTATTTCCCATGAAGTGGTGGGACTAGATGCCATGATCTTCATTTTCTGAATGTTGAGCTTTAAGCCAACTTTTTCACTCTCCACTTTCACTTTCATCAAGAGGCTTTTTAGCCCCTCTTCACTTTCTGCCATAAGGGTGGTGTCATCTGCATATCTGAGGTGATTGATATTTCTCCCAGAAATCTTGATTCCAGCTTGTGTTTCTTCCAGTCCAGTGTTTCTCATGATGTACTCTGCATAGAAGTTGAATAAACGGGGTGACAATATACAGCCTTGACGTACTCCTTTTCCTATTTGGAACTAGTTTGTTGTTCCATGTCCAGTTCTAACTGTTGCTTCCTGACCTGCATACAGACTTCTCAAGAGGCAGATCAGGTGGTCTGGTATGCCCATCTCTTTCAAAATGTTCCACAGTTGATTGTGATGCACACAGTCAAAGGCTTTGGCATAGTCAATAAAGCAGAAATAGATGTTTTTCTGGAACTCTCTTGCTTTTTCCATGATCCAGCGGATGTCGGCAATTTGATCGCTGGTTCCTCTGCCGTTTATAAAACCAGCTTGAACATCAGGAAGTCCACGGTTCACATATTGCTGAAGCTGATGTAAAAGAAAAAACAATCCGTTCCACAAAAAAAAACCAAGTGATGAAAATTTAAAAAAAAAATAAGACATTTCCATGACTCAGCCATTAAAAAATAAAATAATACTATTTGCAACAACATGATTGGAACTAGACATTTACATGTGATTTGATACAAACTACTGTATGTCAAATAGATAACAGTAAGGTCCGATTGTATAGCACAGGGAACTCAGTTTAATATCTTATAATACACTGTAATGAAAAGAACTTGATAAAGAATATACATGTATGTGTGTGTAACTGAATCACTTTGCTTTACACAAGAAATTAACACAAACTGTAAATCAATCAAGTACAAGTCAATTAAAACAAACAAAACAACCTTTCCCAGATAGTCCAAGATAGTTTATTATTTTTGCAATAGGGAACTTAAATCAGACTAGGGCCATTTAAAATAATCCCACATTGTTCTTATTCTGTAATATGTTCATGAGAAGACTCTTAAAAATTGAGTTACCAATGCATATACTGTATACCAGGCTTCCCCTTGACGGCTCAGTGGGTAAAAAAATGTGACTGCAATGCAGGAGACACAGGAAATCCGGGTTCCGTCCCTGGGAGGTGAAAGATTCCCCTGCAGGAGGAAAATGGCAACCCTCTCCAGTATTCATGCCTGAGAGATCCCATGGAGAGAGCAGCCTGGTGGGTCACAGTCCAAAGGGTCGCAAAGACTCGAACACAGCTGAGCCCCTAAGCACACACATACACACATACTGTATACCTCCTAAGTGCCCAGTATGGTGACGTTTATAAAAAATTTCCTGCCATAAATTCTCCCAAAATTGATAGAAATAAAGTTTACCCATATGAAACAAGAAGAGATAAATGCAGGACAGAAAAAATGAGTGGCTCAGCGAAGTCAGCCCACTAAACAATAGCAGGAGCTATATTCTGGTCCTCTTTTGTTGTTGTTCTTGTTCAGTCACTCAGTTATGGCCAACTCTTTGCCACCCCATGGACTGCAGCACACCGGGCCTCCCCGTCCTTCACCATCTTCCAGAGCTTGCTCAAATTCATGTCCATAGAGTCGGTGATGCCATCCAACCATCTCGTTTTCTGACATCCCTTCTCCTCCCGCCTTCAATCTTTGCCAGACTTAGGGTCTTTTCTAATGAGTTGACTCTTCACATCAGGTAGCCAAAGTATTGGAGCTTCAGTTTTAGCATCAGTCCTTCAAAGAATGTTCAGGACTGATTTCCTTTAGGATTGACTGGTTTGATCTCCTTGCAGTCCAAGGGACTCTCAAGAGTCTTCTTCAACACCACAGTTTGAAAGCACCAGTTCTTCAGCGCTCAGATTTCTTTATGGTCTAGCTCTCATATCCATACATGACTACTGGAAAAACCGTAGCTTTTGACTATATGGTCGGCAAAGTAATGTCCAGTCATCTTTCAGTTCATTTCAGTTCAGTCACTCAGTCGTGTCCGACTCTATGGGACCCCATGAGTCGCAGTATGCCAGGCCTCCCTGTCCATCTCCAACTCTCAGAGTTCACCGAGACTCACGTCCATCGAGTCAGTGATTCCATCCAGCCTTCTCATCCTCTGTCGTCCCCTTCTCCTCCTGCCCCCAATCCCTCCCAGCATCAGAGACTTTTCCAATGAGTCAACTCTTCGCCTGAGGTGGCCAAAGTACTGGAGTTTCAGCTTAACAGCATTGCTTCCAAAGAAATCCCAGGGCTGATCTCCTTCAGAATGGACTGGTTGGATATTCTTGCAGTCCAAGGGACTCTCAAGAGCCTTCTCCAACACCACAGTTCAAAAGCATCAATTCTTCGGCGCTCAGCTTTCTTCACAGTCCAACTCTCACATCCATACATGACCACAGGAAAAACCATAGCCTTGACTGGACGAACCTTTGTTGGCAAAGTAAAGTCTCTGCTTTTCAATATGCTTCCAGGTTGGTCATAACTTTCCTTCCAAGGAGTAAGCGCCTTTTAATTTCATGGCTGCAGTCACCATCTGCAGTGATTTTGGAGCCCAGGAAAATAAAGTCTGACACTGTTTCCACTGTTTCCCCATCTATTTCCCATGAAGTGGTGGGACTAGATGCCATGATCTTCATTTTCTGAATGTTGAGCTTTAAGCCAACTTTTTCACTCTCCACTTTCACTTTCATCAAGAGGCTTTTTAGCCCCTCTTCACTTTCTGCCATAAGGGTGGTGTCATCTGCATATCTGAGGTGATTGATATTTCTCCCAGAAATCTTGATTCCAGCTTGTGTTTCTTCCAGTCCAGTGTTTCTCATGATGTACTCTGCATAGAAGTTGAATAAACGGGGTGACAATATACAGCCTTGACGTACTCCTTTTCCTATTTGGAACTAGTTTGTTGTTCCATGTCCAGTTCTAACTGTTGCTTCCTGACCTGCATACAGACTTCTCAAGAGGCAGATCAGGTGGTCTGGTATGCCCATCTCTTTCAAAATGTTCCACAGTTGATTGTGATGCACACAGTCAAAGGCTTTGGCATAGTCAATAAAGCAGAAATAGATGTTTTTCTGGAACTCTCTTGCTTTTTCCATGATCCAGCGGATGTCGGCAATTTGATCGCTGGTTCCTCTGCCGTTTATAAAACCAGCTTGAACATCAGGAAGTCCACGGTTCACATATTGCTGAAGCTGATGTAAAAGAAAAAACAATCCGTTCCACAAAAAAAAACCAAGTGATGAAAATTTAAAAAAAAAATAAGACATTTCCATGACTCAGCCATTAAAAAATAAAATAATACCCTTTGCTACAACATGATTGGTTCTAGACCTTATCACGTGATTTGATACAAACTACTGTATGTCAAATAGATAACAGTAAGGTCCCATTGTATAGCACAGGGAACTATGTTCAACATCTTATAGTAAACTGTAATGAAACGAACTTGATAAAGAATATACATGTATGTGTGTGTAACTGAATCATTTTGCTGTATACCAGAAATTAACACAAACTGTAAATCAGTCAAGTACAAGTCAATACAAAACAAACAAAACAACATTTTTCAGATAGTCCAGAATAGGTTATTATTTTTGCAATAGGGAGCTTTAATCAGACTAGGGCCATTTAAAATTATCCCACATTGTTCTACTTCTGTAATATGTTCATGAAAAGACTCTTAAAAATTGAGTTAATAATGCATATACTGTATACCAGGCTTTCCCCTGACAGCTCAGTGGGTTAAAAATCTGCCTGCAATGCAGGAGACACAGGAAATCCGGGTTCCGTCCCTGGGAGGTGAAAAATTCCTCTGGAGGATGAAAATGGCAACCCACTCCAGTGTTCATGCCTGAGAACTCCCATGGGGAGAGCAGTCTGGTGGGTCACAGTCCAAAGGGTCGCAAAGACTCGAACACAGCTGGACGACTAAGCACTCGCATACACACACACTGTATACCTCCTAAGTGCCCAGTATGGTGACGTTTATAAAAAATTTCCTGCCATAAATTCTCCCGAAAGTGATAGAAATAAAATTTAGCCATATGAAACAAGAAGAGATAAATGCAGGACAGAAAAAATGAGTGGCTCAGCGAAGTCAGCCCACTAAACAATCAGATCAGATCAGATCAGTCGCTCAGTCATGTCCGACTCTTTGCGAGCCCATGAACCACAGCACGCCAGGCCTCCCTGTCCATCACCAGCTCCCGGAGGTCACTCAGACTCAAGTCCATCGAGTCAGTGATGCCATCCAGCCATCTCATCCTCTGTCATCCCCTTCTCCTCTGCCCTCAATCCCTCCCAGCATCAGAGTCTTCTCCAATGAGTCAACTCTTCGCATGAGGTGGCCAAAATACTGGAGTTTCAGCTTTAGCATCATTCCTTCTAAAGAAATTCCAGGATTGATCTCCTTCAAAATGGACTGGTTAGATCTTCTTGCAGTCCAAGGGACTCTCAAGAGCCTTCTCCAACACCACAGTTCAAAAGCATCAATTCTTCGGCGCTCAGCCTTCTTCACAGTCCAGCTCTCACATCCATACATGACCACAGGAAAGACCATAGCATTGACTAGGCATCCCCATGGAAAAGAAATGCAAAAAAGCAAAATGGCTGTCTGGGGAGGCCTTACAAATAGCTGTGAAAAGAAGAGAAGCGAAAAGCAAAGGAGAAAAGCAAAGATATAAACATCTAAATGCAGAGTTCCAAAGAATAACAAGAAGAGATAAGAAAGCCTTCTTCAGTGATCAATGCAAAGAAATAGAGGAAAACAACAGAATGGGAAAGACTAGAGATCTCTTCAAGAAAATCAGAGATACCAAAGGAACATTTCATGCAAAAATGGGCTCGATAAAGGACAGAAATGGTGTGGACTTAACAGAAGCAGAAGATATTAAGAAGAGGTGGCAAGAATACACAGAAGAACTGTACAAAAAAGAGCTTCAAGACCCAGATAATCATGATGATGTGATCACTGACCTAGAGCCAGACATCTTGGAATGTGAAGTCAAATGGGCCTTAGAAAGCATCACTACGAACAAAGCTAGTGGAGGTGATGGAATTCCAGTGGAGCTATTCCAAGTCCTGAAAGATGATGCTGTGAAAGTGCTGCACTCAATATGCCAGCAAATTTGGAAAACTCAGCAGTGGCCACAAGATTGGAAAAGGTCAGTTTTCATTCCAATCCCAAAGAAAGGCAATGCCAAAGAATGCTCAAACTACCGAACAATTGCACTCATCTCACACGCTAGTAAAGTAATGCTCAAAATTCTCCAAGCCAGGCTTCAGCAATATGTGAACCGTGAACTTCCTGATGTTCAAGCTGGTTTTAGAAAAGGCAGAGGAACCAGAGATCAAATTGCCAACATCCACTGGATCATGGAAAAAGCAAGAGAGTTCCAGAAAAACACTAAACAATAGCAGGAGCTATATTCTGGTCCTCTTTTGTTGTTGTTCTTGTTCAGTCACTCAGTTATGGCCAACTTTTTGCGACCCCACGGACTGCAGCACACCAGGCCTCCCTGTCCTTCACCATCTCCCAGAGCTTGGTCAAATTCATGTCCATAGAGTCGGTGATGCCATCCAACCATCTCGTCTTCTGTCATCCCTCCTCCTCCCGCCTTCAATCTTTGCCAGCCTTAGGGTCTTTTCTAATGAGTCGACTCTTCACATCAGGTAGCCAAAGCATTGGAGCTTCAGCTTTAGCATCAGTACTTCCAATGAATATTCAGGACTGATTTCCTTTAGGACTGACT
This sequence comes from Tragelaphus eurycerus, assembly GCA_935064755.1. Classification (NCBI taxonomy): domain Eukaryota; kingdom Metazoa; phylum Chordata; class Mammalia; order Artiodactyla; family Bovidae; genus Tragelaphus; species Tragelaphus eurycerus. Next base: position 19,302,206 of record CAKXYN010000043.1, read on the forward strand.
CGTTTGATCACCTTGCAGTCCAAGGGACTCTCAAGAGTCTTCTTCAACACCACAGTTTGAAAGCACCAGTTCTTCAGCGCTCAGATTTCTTTATGGTCTAGCTCTCATATCCATACATGACTACTGGAAAAACCGTAGCTTTTGACTATAAGGTCAGCAAAGTAATGTTCAGTCATCTTTCAGTTCAGTTCAGTTCAGTCACTCAGTCGTGTCCGACTCTTTGTGACCCCATGAGTCGCAGTATGCCAGGCCTCCCTGTCCGTCACCAACTCCAGGAGTTCACCGAGACTCACGTCCATCGAGTCAGTGATGCCATCCAGCTATCTCATCCTCTGTCGTCCCCTTCTCATCCTGCCCCCAATCCCTCCCAGCATCAGTCTTTTCCAATGAGTCAACTCTTTGCATGAGGTGGCCAAAATACTGGAGTTTCAGCTTTAGCATCATTGCTTTCAAAGAAATCCCAGGATTGATCTCCTTCAGAATGGACTGGTTGGATCTCCTTGCAGTCCAAGGGACTCTCAAGAGTCTTCTCCAACACCACATTTCAAAAGCATCAATTCTTCGGCGCTCAGCCTTCTTCACAGTCCAGCTCTCACATGCATACATGACCACAAGAAAAACCGTAGCCTTGACTAGACAGACCTTTGTTGGCAAAATAATGTCTCTGCTTTTGAATATGCTATCTAGGTTGGTCATAATTTTCCTTCCAAGGAGTAAGCGTCTTTTAATTTCATGGCTGCAGTCAGCATCTGTAGTGATTTTGCAGCCCAGAAAAATAAAGTCTGACAGTGTTTCCACTATTTTCCCATCTATTTCCCATGAAGTGATGGGACCAGATGCCATGATCTTCGTTTTCTGAGTGTTGAGCTTTCAGCCAACTTTTTCACTCTCCACTTTCACTTTCCTCAAGAGGCTTTTTAGTTCCTCTTCACTTTCTGCCATAAGGGTGGTGTCATCTGCATATCTGAGGTGACTGAGATTTCTCCCAGAAATCTTGATTCCAGCTTGTGTTTCTTCCAGTCCAGCGTTTCTCATTATGTACTCTGCATAGAAGTTGAATAAACGGGGTGACAGTATACAGCCTTGACGTACTCCTTTTCCTATTGGGAACCAGTCTGTTGTTCCGTGTCCAGTTCTAACTGTTGCTTCCTGACCTGCATACAGATTTCTCAAGAGGCAGATCACGTGGTCTGGTATGCCCATGTATTTCAAAATATTCCACAGTTGATTGTGATGCACACAGTCAAAGGCTTTGGCATAGTCAATAAAGCAGAAATAGATGATTTTATGGAACTCTCTTGCTTTTTCCATGATCCAGCCAATGTTGGCAATTTGATCGCTGGTTCCTCCGTCTTTTCTAAAACCGGCTTGAACATCAGGAAGTTCAGGGTTCACATATTACTGAAGCTGATGTAAAAGACAAAAACAATCCGTTCCACAAAAAAACCCAAAGTGATGAAAATTTAAAAAAAAATAGGACATTTCCATTACTCAGCCATTAAAAAATAAAATAATACCATTTGCAACAACATGATTGGAACTAGACATTTACATGTGATTTGATACAAACTACTGTATGTCAAATAGATAACAGAAAGGTCCCATTGTATAGCACAGGGAACTCTGTTTAATATCTTATAATAAACTGTAATGAAAAGAACTTGGTAAAAAATATACATGTATGTGTGTGTAACTGAATCATTTTGCTGTACACCAGAAATTAATACAAACTGTAAATGAGTCAAGTACAAGTCAATACAAAACAAACAAAACAACATTTTTCAGATAGTCCAGGATAGTTTATTATTTTTGCAATAGGGAGCTTTAATCAGACTAGGGCCATTTAAAATAATCCCACGTTGTTCTACTTCTGTAATATATTCATGAAAAGACTCTTAAAAATTGAGTTAATAATGCATATACTGTATACCAGGCTTCCCCCTGACGGCTCAGTGGGTAAAAAAATCTGCCTGCAATGCAGGAGACACACGGGAAATTCGGGTTCAGTCCCTGGGAGGTGAAAGATTCCCCTGGAGGATGAAAATGGCAACCCACTCCAGCATTCATGCCTGAGAACTCCCATGGGGAGAGCAGCTTGGTGGGTTACAATCCAAAGGGTCCCAAAGAGTCGAACACAGCTGGACGACTAAGCACTTGCATACACACACACTGTATACCTCCTAAGTGCCCAATTTTGTGACGTTTATAAAAAATTTCCTTCCATAAATTCTCCCGAAATTGATAGAAATAAAATTTACACATATCAAACAAGAAGAGATAAATGCAGGACAGAAAAAATGAGTGGCTCAGCGAAGTCAGCCCACTAAACAATAGCAGAAGCTATATTCTGGTCCTCTTTTGTTGTTGTTCTTGTTCAGTCACTCAGTTATGGCCAACTCTTTGCGACCCCACGGACTGCAGCACACCAGGCCTCCCTGTCCTTCACCATCTCCCAGATCTTGCTCAAATTCATGTCCATAGAGTCGGTGATGCCATCCGACCATCTCGTCTTCTGTCATCCCTTCTCCTCCCGCCTTCAATCCTTGCCAGCCTTAGGGTCTTTTCTAATGAGTTGACTCTTCACATCAGGTAGCCAAAGTATTGGAGCTTCAGCTTTAGCATCAGTCCTTCCAATGAATATTCAGGACTGATTTCCTTTAGGATTGACTCATTTGATCTCCTTGCAGTCCAAGGGACTCTCAAGAGTCTTCTTCAACACCACAGTTTGAAAGCACCAGTTCTTCAGCGCTCAGATTTCTTTATGGTCTAGCTCTCATATCCATACATGACTACTGGAAAAACCGTAGCTTTTGACTATATGGTCGGCAAAGTAATGTCCAGTCATCTTTCAGTTCAGTTCAGTTCAGTCACTCAGTCGTGTCTGACTCTTTGTGACCCCATGAGTCGCAGTATGCCAGGCCTCCCTGTCCATCACCAACTCCCGGAATTCACTGAGATTCACGTCCATTGAGTCAGTGATGCCATCCAGCCATCTCATCCTCTGTCGTCCCCTTCTCCTCCTGCCCCCAATCCTTCCCAGCATCAGAGTCTTTTCCAACGAGTCAACCCTTTGCATGAGGTGGCCAAAGTACTGGAGTTTCAGCTTTAGCATCATTCCCTCCAAAGAAACCCCAGGGCTGATCTCCTTCAGAATGGACTGGTTGGATCTTCTTGCAGTCAAGGGACTCTCAAGAGCCTTCTCCAACACCACAGTTCAAAAGCATCAATTCTTTGGCGCTCAGCCTTCTTTACAGTCCAACTCTCACATCCATACACGACCACAGGAAAAACCATAGCCTTGACTGGACGAACCTTTGTTGGCAAAGTAACGTCTCTGCTTTTCAACATGCTATCTGGGTTGGTCATAACTTTCCTTCCAAGGAGTAAGCGCCTTTTAATTTCATGGCTGCAGTCACCATCTGTAGTGATTTTGGAGCCCAGAAAAATAAAGTCTGACACTGTTTCCACTGTTTCCCCATCTATTTCCCATGAAGTGATGGGACAGGATGCCATGCTCTTCCTTTTCTGAATGTTGAGCTTTAAGCCAACTTTTTCACTCTCCACTTTCACTTTCATCAAGAGACTTTTGAGTTCCTCTTCACTTTCTGCCATAAGGGTGGTGTCATCTGCATATCGGAGGTGATTGAGATTTCTCCCAGAAATCTTGATTCCAGCTTGTGTTTATTCCAGTCCAGTGTTTCTCATGATGTACACTGCATAGAAGTTGAATAAACAGGGTGACAATATACAGCCTTGACGTACTCCTTTTCCTATTTGGAACCAGTCTGTTGTTCCATGTCCAGTTCTAACTGTTGCTTCCTGACCTGCATACAGATTTCTCAAGAGGCAGCTCAGATGGTCTGGTATGCCCATCTCTTTCAAAATGTTCCACAGTTGATTGTGATGCACACAGTCAAAGGCTTTGGCATAGTCAATAAAGCAGAAATAGATGTTTTTCTGGAACTCTCTTGCTTTTTCTATGATCCAGCGGATGTTGGCAATTTGATCTCTAGTTCCTCTGCCTTTTCTCAAACCAGCTTGAACATCAGGAAGTTCACGGTTCACATATTGCTGAAGCTGATGTAAAAGACAAAAACAATCCGTTCCACAAAAAAAAACCCCAAAGTGATGAAAATTAAAAAAAATAAAAAGACATTTCCATGACTCAGCCATTCAATAATAAAATAATACCACTTGCAACAACAGTATTGGACCTAGACGTTATCATGCGATTTGATACAAACTACTGTATGTCAAATAGATAACAGTAAGGTCCCATTGTATAGCACATGGAACTATGTTCAATATCTTATAATAAACTGTAATGAAAATAACTTGATAAAGAATATACATGTATGTGTGTGTAACTGAATCACTTTGCTGTACACCAGAAATTAACACAAACTGTAAATCAATCAAGTACGAGTCAATTAAAACAAACAAAACAACATTTTCCACATAGTCCAGGATAGTTGATTATTTTTGCAATAGGGAGCTTAAATCAGACTAGGGCCATTTAAAATAATCCCACGTTGTTCTTATTCTGTAATATGTTAATGAAAAGAATCTTAAAAATTGAGTTAATAATGCATATACTGTATACCAGGCTTCCCCCTGACGGCTCAGTGGGTAAAAAATCTGCCTGCAATGCAGGAGACACACAGGAAATTCGGGTTCAGTCCCTGGGAGGTGAAAGATTCCCCTGGAGGATGAAAATGGCAACCCACTCCAGCATTCATGCCTGAGAACTCCCATGGGGAGAGCAGCCTGGTGGGTTACAGTCCAAAGTGTCCCAAAGAGTCAAACACAGCTGGACGACTAAGCACTCGCATACACACACATTGTATACCTCCTAAGTGCCCAATTTTGTGACGTTTATAAATAATTTCCTTCCATAAATTCTCCCTAAATTGATAGAAATAAAATTTACACATATCAAACAAGAAGAGATAAATGCAGGACAGAAAAAACGAGTGGATCAGCAAAATCAGCCCACTAAACAATAGCAGGAGCTATATTCTGGTCCTCTTTTGTTGTTGTTCTTGTTCAGTCACTCAGTTATGGCCAACTCTTTGCAACCCCACGGGCTGCATGAGACCAGGTCTCCCTGTCCTTCACCATCTCCCAGAGCTTGCTCAAACTCATGCCCATAGAGTCGGTGATGCCATCCGACCATCTCGTCTTCTGTCATCCCTTCTCCTCCCGCCTTCAATCTTTGCCACCCTTAGGGTCTTTTCTAATGAGTCGACTCTTCACATCAGGTAGCCAAAGTATTGGAGGTTCAGCTTTAGCATCAGTCCTTCCAATGAATATTCAGGACTGATTTCCTTTAGGGTGGACTGGTTGGATCTCCTTGCAGTCCAAGGGACTCTCAAGAGTCTTCTTCAACACCACAGTTTGAAAGCACCAGTTCTTCAGTGCTCAGATTTCTTTATGGTCTAGCTCTCATATCCATACATGACTACTGGAAATACTATAGCTCTTGACTATAAGGTCAGCAAAGTAATTTTCATTCATCTTTCAGTTCAGTTCAGTTCAGTCACTCAGTTGTGTCCGACTCTTTGTGACCCCATTTTCCCAGTATGCCAGGCCTCCCTGTCCATCACCAACTCCCGGAGTTCACTCAAACTCATGTCCATCGTGTTGGTGATGCCATCCAGCCATCTCATCCTCTGTCGTCCCCTTCTCCTCCTGCCCCCAATCCCTCCCAGCATCAGAGTCTTCTCCAATGAGTCAATGCTTCTCATGAGTTGGCCAAAGTACTGGAGTTTTAGCTTTAGCATCATTCCTTCCAAAGAACACCCAGGGCTGATCTCCTTCAGAATGGACTAGTTGGATCTCCTTGCAGTCCAAGGGACTCTCAAGAGTCTTCTCCAACACCACAGTTCAAAAGCATCAGTTCTTCGGTACTCAGCCTTCTTCACAGTCCAACTCTCACATCCATACATGACCACTGCAAAAAACCATAGCCTTGACTAGACGGACCTCTGTTGGCAAAGTAAAGTCTCTGCTTTTCAATATGCTATCTAGGTTGGTCATAATTTTCTTCCAAGGAGTAACTGTCTTTTAATTTCATGGCTGCAGTCAGCATCTGCAGTGATTTTGGAACCCAGAAAAATAAAGTCTGACACTGTTTGCACTGTTTACCCATTTATTTCCCATGAAGTGATGGGACCAGTTGCCATGATCTTCATTTTCTGAATGTTGAGTTTTAAGCGAGCTTTTTCACTCTCCTCTTTCACTTTCATCAAGAGACTTTAAATCTCTTTAAACAAAGGTCTCTCAGATCAGTGATAGTTCAAGTTATTTAGCAGCATAGTAATTCTTAAAGAATTATAAATTTCCAGTAAGGCAAAGTGAATTCTTGCTCTTCAATAAGAGGCATTTCCCCCCTCTTTTTTCTGCTACTACTACCAGGCTCCAGTACGTTTACTATCCACTGTCAGCTAGTGAAGGAAATAGACAAGGGGGAGCTTTTCCCTTTAGGAAAGTGTGCAGCTTGCAAGGAAGAGAAAAGCCCACTCAAATGTATATAATGAAAACCAAAATCGCCTATTTCAGAGGAAGCACAGAATGAGGATGGATTATAGATGTATTAGGAGCAGAGGCTCCTATTAAAGAATGAGTACTTTTTATCTGCACCTGTCCATCTCCATCTTCAGGGTGGTAGCAAAACGGCTACTGTGTTTCTAGGGGGCATCCCCAGGTGTGGAGATGGAGCAGGGCAGGGATGAGCAAGCTATGACCGTCCGTCAAATCTTAACCACCATCTGATTCGGTAATTTAGGTTTTATTGGGAAACATTCTTCTGAGGTCCTTTGCATTTGGTCTGTGGCTGATTTCATCTTATCATAGAACTGAGCAGTTGCCACAGGGAATTTGAAAAGTTCTCATGAATTACTCCATACAAGAGAGAACCAGGCTCCTGCTGCTTACTGCTCACAATATCAATCCTTATGGCCAATAATTCATCTACCCATCCACCCACCCATTGACCCATAGTTTCAGAAACATTTATTAGAAGAACTTCCTTGGTGGTCTAGAGGCTAAAAATCAGTGTTCCCAATGCAAGGGGCCCAGGTTCGATCCCTAGTCAGGGAAGTAGATTCCACATGGGGTTACTAAGAGTTTGATGCTGCAACTAAAGATTTCACCTACTTCAACAAAGAACAAAGAGCGTCCAACTAACACCCAGTGCAATTAAATGAATACATATTTTTTTAAAACCCAAAAAACATGCATAGGGTACTATCTGTCTCTGTATGATGTATAGGGTACTGTCTGTCTCTGTATAGATACCTTAAGGGTGTGCACACGCACACATACACACACACATACACACACACTAGACTATTTTAGAGAGAGAGATTCCCAGAAACTTGCTTCCTAGAAACTTGTTTCTGAACTGGCTGATTCTGAACATTTCTCAACACTTGTTACTTGACTCCCAGTCCTGGACTAATCATTCTCAATCTTTTCCTTTCAGTCTTAGAGCACCTTCTTCTTGGGGATCCTTTGTACACTGGGTCTGATCCTTTAATAAGTGAAGACTGTGAGAGTGTGTGGCAAGGAGAAGAGAGAAAAGGAAAAATGGAACAGCATCTACTGAGGGTCTCATTGTGCAGGGCACCCTCTGGGCTTCTTATCTTCGCACCTGAAGTCAGGGACAGGCAGGTGTGAGGAACCTTGGCAAGCAGCGGAGGAAGGGAATGCAGAAGGACACTTATATTAATACTTACCAGGGAGAGTTCCTTGCTCCAAATTGTTTGACAATTCCCTGGGATTTTTTCAGATCAGGCTCCTAGTAAACTAGATATTCTTTTTAGATTTTCCCTTTTCTCGTCTTTCTGAGGCCCTGGAAATTTAAAATAAGAGTGAAACTAAAGATGATGTTGAAAAATATTCCATTCTAAATGATACATTCTTGAAAGGAGCTTGTGCAAAATGTTAACAATGCTGATCACAAAGATAATAGTATCAATTTTACGTGAAATGAAATATGAAGAGAAGCGTTGTTTATTGAGCATCTATTATGTGTTTTTCATATTAATCTCATATTCCCAATAAACCTGTGATATATTAAAATTACTTAAGGAGAGATTTAGTTGCAAAATGCAGCAAATCTAACCTGAGTGGTTTAACAGCTTAGGGATTTCAAAGTCTAGTAGCTGGTGCTGGCATCAATTCAGCATCTAAGCAATTGACATCAAGGAACTAGTCTCTTTTTCTCTCCTTAGAAAGTTGGTATTTAGTCTTATGCTTGTCATCTCATGATTGCAAGATGGCTGCATCAACACCAGATATCACATCTGCATTCAAGGTACAATCAAAAAGGAAGCCTAGGGCCTCCTGTGTGAGTCCCCATTTTATCAGGAACACAACTTTTCCCAACCCCAACCCCCTACCCCCTGCTTAGACTTCTAGTTAGATATCATTGGCCAAAACTAGATCAGATGGATACCTTTAGCTTCAAAAGAAGTGGACAAAGTAGGAAATAGGATTGTCAGGGTGGCCTTAGACTAGGGATGGGGAAACAACAACCATATCTGGCCACTGCCTAGTTTTGTAAATAAAGTTTGTTGCCACATATCCACACTTGTTCATTTATGTATATTGTCTATAACTGTTTTCACGCTTCAGTGGCAGAACTGTGACAAAGACTCAGTGGTTTGCAAAGTCTAAAATTTGCTATCTCGCCTTCTACAGAAAAGTTTGCCGACCTTTGCATTAGACCGCTCATGAAGCACCACAAGGTACTTTCCTCTCCCAAAAAAGAATTGGGAGAGCTTCTGACAGCCCAAAGGACGGACCCTGGCCCTGGGGAGGCCAGCAGTATGACCTGCCACACTATTGCCATTTGGTTTCGTGTTAGTCAACTGACAAGGACACAGGTCGAGAGACCGCAGCCTCAAGGTCAAACTCAGGGCTCCCTGGCTTCATATCCTTTTGACCCTACCCTATTTTTGTGTGTTTTCTCATCTGTGAAGGAGCTGTGAGATATCCATTATTCAACTCTACCCTTCATGAGTTGTACAAAAAAGGACAGAGAGCCAATGGATCTATCTTAATAAGTTCAGAAGGTGATGAAACATTTACTTTAAAAAAAAAACCTTTTTCTTCTTCTTTTTTTTTTTCCTGGCTGCCCTGGGTCTTTGTTGCAGCATGCAGGCTCTGCACTGTGGCACGTGGGGCTTCTTCTCTAGGTGCAGCTCAGGCTTAGTTCCTCCAAGGCACATGGGATCTTAGTTCCCCAACCAGGGATCAAACCCACGTCCCCAGCATTGGCAGGTGGATTCTCAACCCTGTACCACTAGGGAAGTCCCCTGAAACATTTACTTTTAAATTGCATCTCACTGCTCATTTTCCATCTTGTTTTCTTTCCGCTACATGTCTTCATGGGCTAGTAGACCCTGGTTTTGCTTTTCATCCTTTCTCCCCAGCACGTCACATACACACAATCCCTCATGCATAATAAGGACTTGATAAAAGTTTGTTGTGCACCTCTAACCTAGTCTTGTCTCAGAACAAGTACATATGTAAACCATTCATGTTTGCGTGCATTACCTCTTCAGTGGGTCTGTGGATTACATCAGTGAGTGTCCACGATGCACTTGGCATATGCAGAATGACTGAATGACATCTCCACCCCACCACTGGCCCCTTGGGACAGAAAATGATTGCAGTTGCAGTGTTAAAAGGCAACACGGATCACCTTTGGCCGGGCTGCCTGGTCTCATCTCTGTGTGATGGCAACAGCCTCCGTATGGATCTCAGACCTCAGCCTCTGCCTGCCTCTGTCCCTTCTCTGCAACCTTGAAACAACGGCACAAGGGTTAAAACAGCTATTAATCCTTAGCTGTTATCAGCTGTTATTAACCTGATCAGCTGTTACCAGCATACTCTGGGATGGATACAAAGGGCAAAGGTGTGAACCGAAGAAGAGGAAGGCTTTTGCAAATATATTTTTCTTGTTTTTCTTCTCACCTTTCTCTGTAACTCGGTCTAAGGGAAACAGGAAGAGATCCCTTCGTCTCTTCCCATCTTCCAGCCCAGATGTCTTCAGCTTCCTCAGATGCTCTCTATCTCTCTTGCCTGCCAGTCTTAGCCATTTCCTTAGCCCGGGAGATCCTTCCTCTCCATTCCCTTCCCCTTCATCAGGCTACCTCCCCTTCTAAGATTCTACTTTAGAGTCATCTTTCTTCCCCAAAGCCTGCTTCAGCATTTAAAGATGCCCCTTATAGCACAGCCAAAGCATCCTGTACCGTTTGGCCTAATTGCCTGTCTGCCAGATTATCTCGTTTGGGTCTTTAAGTGAAACCTCTGTGGGGCCGCATGCAGCTTATACCATGCACTCAATTAGTGACTGATCGGTGAAAGAATGAGAGCAGGGGTAAGGATTCCAAGGGTCGGGCCTGGGAATTCCTAGTTACAGTGGATTGACTCTTCCCTCAAGGTTTCTATTTGTTCCTCAGACTTGGGAACTGTTAACCAGGAGCTCCTTTGTTTGGAGATCTTATCCTGTCCTTCACCATGGGGTGTCGTTTTCCTCTGTCTCTCCAGCCAGGCCTTCCTCTGCAGCCAAAGTGACTGCACCCTAGCCCTGTAAGTGCTAGAGCCTGGCGCCCTGGACAGAGTGCAAAAGCTACAGTGTAATCTTGCTGATTCTCAGGGCCACGGACCAGAGGAAACAAAAAGCACACTGATTGGGCTCCCCTGATGGGAACCAGCCAGTGGCTCTGAAGTTTCCTTCGGTGTTTAAAATTCCTTATCTGGCATTGCTAGCAAGTCAGCAGGCCCACGGGTCAATGGAGCGTTATCTCCAGAGCTGGCTCTTCAAAGAGATATATGCACACCACTCCCCTGGGTCAGATAGCTGTGCCAGGGAGAGACGGGAGTAAATGGGTTCCGTCAGCTTAACACATATATAACACAAGCCATTCACCAGTTTTTAAAAGCAAAAGTTTTTTCTTTTTTCCCCACCATTGTAAAAGTAATCAGCACTCACTGAAAATTTGGCAAATACCAAAAAGTGCAAAGCAAAATACTCCTCAACAATTTAGTATATTTGACATGTTTCTCTTTAGTTTTTTAGTAGGTGAGCTCCTTAATAGTTGTCATCGTATACATTTTGTTATCAATATACATTTATATTCTGGCTTGTTTTTTTTTTTTTTTGCATTTAAAAGTATAACAGGAATATTTCCCCACCTTTTTACATAATTGGGTAAATATGGTTTTAATGGCTACCTCGTGTATTTATTGAATATTTTATTTCTCCATTGTTAGGTATTTAGGTAGTTTCCAGTAGTTTTCATTTGAATTGTTATGAATGTCATTGAACATAAAGCCTTTTCTAAATTTACACTTACTTCCTTAGGCTGGAATGCCAGGACAGGAACCAAATAATATGAGCATTTAAGATTCTTGGCTTTCCTTGCAAGATAATTGACAGAAAGGCACTACTAATTTATGCCTCCATCAGCAATGTTTAAGAATGCCAGTTTATTACACCCTAGCCAAAACTAGATGGTCTTCTTCAATATTGTATATTTTTCTTGTTTGGTAGGAAAAAATTTCATCATGAGTTTAAGTTGCATTTCCTTTATTTATTATTAATGAAGTTAAACATGTTTATCAAGTATTTCTTTTTTAGACATACTCTGTTTATGTCTTTTTCTCTCTCTCTATTCGGTCTTATACTATTTTTCTTGTTAAATTTCATGTGACTTAATTCTTATCTCCCATATACAATGGGAATATGTTCTCTCTATATGTTGTTTTCCATTTGATTTTGGCTTGTCTGGGGAACAGAAAACTGCTTTTTGTACTTTGATGTATTGCGTTTTAACATTGTGTTATTGTCTGTTACTTTTATTCATTTATTTTTAAAGATCTTTTTTCTTGACGCAGACCATTTTTAAGGTCTTTTAAGAACGTTACAATATTGCTTCTGTTTCATGTTTAGGTTTTTTGGCCACAAAGCATGTAGGATCTTAGCTCCCCGACCAGGGATCGAACCCACACCCCCTTCACTGGAAGTCAAGGTTTCAACCACTGGAGCACCAAGGAAAGTCCCTCTTCTGTTACTTTTAAATAGTTTACCTCCTACACATTTGATAATCATTCTTTTCTTTGTTTGCTTTGATTATGTCAGCTTGTTATATTTGTTTGGCTTATGAGGGTAGTGATTAAGAAGCCCAAATCCAGAGTCAGACGGCATGAATTCAAATACCGCCTCTACAACCCACCAACTCTATAATGTGGGGCAAGTTACTGAAATTCCCAGCATCTTGATTTTTTCATCTGCAAAATGTAGACACTAATACACATGTACTGCAAACAGTTGCTGTGACAATTAAATCGGAACTGTTCTTAGAAGCTTATAGCAAGTGCGATGTAACTGTTGGATATTAATATTTAATCATCGTAGACTTACGTTGAATTAAAATCTAATGAAATAAAGTTCTAATTTGCTATTTTAAAAAATTTGGGGAATTCCTTGGTGGTCCAGTAGTTAGGACTCCACATTTCCACTGCAGGCAGCACCGGTTCAATCCCTGGTCAGAGAACTAAGATCCTTTTTGTGGTTGGCAAAAAAAAAAAAAAACAAAACAAAACAAAGAAAAAGAAAAATTCTTATTTCTCAAATATTTTTTGGATAATTTCACCTACTTGATTTTCGAAATTTCAGTCATACTCTTAAAAAGATTTACAAAGGGAGTTTTACTGACCCTTCCCCATCTTTTCTGTAAGCTCACAAGGCTGCATAGGATGGTAAACGACAATGGTGCAGTGGTTAAGACAAGAATTAAAGCATCAGTACACCAGGGTGAGTGTGCATCTTGGTTATGCCACATTCTAGCTGCCTAACCTTCGTCAGGGTACTTCCCTGAGATGCAGATTTCTCACCTCTCAAATAAAGCAGAATTCATACTAGTAGAAGCTGCCACAACACAAATGTGTATCAACTGATGAAAAAATAACCAGAACATGAGGTATCCACACAATAGAATAGTATTTGATCATAAAAAGGAAGGAAGTCCAGTATATGTTACAGCAGGGATGAATCTTGAAAGCATTATGCTAAATGAAAGAAGCCAGTCACCAAAGATCACATATTAATATTTTATGATTCCATTCATATGAAATGTCCAGAACAGGCAAATCTGTAGAGACAGAAAGTAGATTAGTTGTTGTTTAGAGCTTGAGGAGATGGGGAACCTGGAGGATGACAAGTAGAGGCTATGGGTTTCTGTTAACAGTTAATGCTCATGTGCTTTTAACTGACTGATGGTACCAAAATTGTGTGCTTGCACTCTTGTTGCAAAGGATACCGACTACATGTGTGCATGCCAAGTCGCTTCAGTCGTGTTCGACTCTTTGTGACCCTATGGACTGTAGCCTGCCAGGCTCCTCAGTCCATGGGATTCTCCAGGCAAGAACACTGGAGGGGGTTGCCATTTCCTTCTCCAAAAGGATGCAAACTAATACACTGAAATATTTACTATATAATTTATATTGCCATATAAATACGGGAATTCCCCCCAACATAGAAAGGTCCTTCAAAAGATGATGAACAAAACTTCCCTGGTGGTCCAGTGGTTTAAGAATCCTCCAGCCAATTGCAGGGGACAAGGGTTCGATCCCTAGTCTGGGAAGATTCCACAGGCTGCAAGACAACTAAGCCAGTGCACCACAACTACTGAAGCACGAATGCTCAAGAGCCCATGAACTGCAGAACCTGAAGCCTGCGTGCCCTAGAACCCACACTCCACAATGAGGGAAGCCGCCACAACGAGAAGCCTGCATGCCGCAGCTAGTGAAGGTCTGCACACCGCAGCAAAGACCCAACACAGCCAAAAATAAATAAATAGTTTTTTTTAATTTAGAAAGAGAAATTTTTTTTAAAGGACAATAAACAGTCATGATTATAATCAGATACAAGGACAAAGACTCTCAGAAAATCCCAAATCTTAGAGGTGGACAAAGAGGATCCAGAGAATATAGAAAGGAAGAAGGGTATCAATGGGAAGACAAAACATAAAGAAAAATAATGGAAGAAAAGGATTAAAGAAGTCCAAGAAGGAGAGAGTAGTGATCAAGAATGTTAGTTCTATACAAAAGTAAGATAAATACTGAGACTTATTCATTGTCTTTAGTCATTAGAAGTTCATTTAACAGTCTTAGTTCAGTTCAGTTCAGTCACTCAGTTGTGTCCGACTCTTTGCGACCCCGTGAATCGCAGCATGCCAGGCCTCCCTGTCCATCACCAACTCCTGGAGTTCACTCAGACTCACGTCCATCGAGTCAGTGATGCCATCCAGCCATCTCATCCTCTGTCGTCCCCTTCTCCTCCTGTCCCTAATCCCTCCCAGCATCAGAGTCTTTTCCAATGAGTCAACTCTTTGCATCAGGTAGCCAAAGTACTGGAGTTTCAGCTTTAGCATCATTAGTAACAGAAGTTTAATTCATGTGATGAGGAGGAAACTGAAATTCAACTCAGTTCAATTCAGTTTCAATGGGTTGGAAAGGAAAGGAAAGATGATGACATAAAGACACACAGTCTCTCAGGACTTGGGGATCTAGTCCAAACATGTGCGTGCTATAATAAACATCATCCTATTTGATCTATGTGAAGTTGTACGAGGTAGAGGCTGTTATTATCCCTACATTACAAAGGAGACCCAAAGTCATGCAAAGGGCAGATCTGGATCTCACACTCACCTGACATCAGGATCAGAAAGAACCCTTGGGCACTGGAGCACCCTGCCAACATTTCACAATAGCTGTGTGTCCTAGGGCAATCCCCATCTTAACAGACTCTCACAATAAGAAGGGGTTTGAACTCTGTTACATCTCTTGGCTCCACTTTCATGCTTCTTTCTTAGATCCTTAAAGCCAGAGTGTGTCTTTACTCCATCCTCTCATCGTTCCAGAGCTTCCCAAGAGGCTCTACTGGTAAAGAACCCTCCTGCCAGTGCAGGAGACACAAGAAACGTGGGTTTGATCCCTGGGTTGGGAAGATCCCCTGGAGCAAGGAATGGCAACCCACTCTAGTGTTCTTGCCTGGAGAATTCTATGGACAGAGGAGCCTGGCGGGCTACAGTCCATAGGATCACTAAGAGTTGGACATGACTGAAGTGACTTAGCATGGTTGCACTCATCATTCTATGTTTATCCTTCCGTTATATTTGTTTTTGAATCATTTCTCTCCTTTCTGGTAATAGAAGTCTGCTTGTTTTTCCTCTGAGGAACCACCCATTCTCCCAGTCCCTGTCTATTTGCTTCCCAAGTGCTGCCTTGATCCTTGTCTCTAGGTCTGGGAAGGTCTGAGTCTTGACCTGTTTCAACTTGGCATCCCTCTGGCCATTATGATAAGATTAGGGTAAAGCTTGCAAACAAATTCAAGCCACTGAAAATCACATCCAAGACTTATATTGTGGTGGAAAAGAAGCCATATTTTCTGTGATATTTGAATCTTGGAAGACAGACCTGGAGCTGTGGGAAGTCATCATCTCTTCACATAGAATCTAAGAGTAAACCTATGCTTGGGCGAGCAGACCTAGAAGAGGCTGAGAGGACTGGGGCCCCAGCGAGCCCTTGAATCAAGCTCCCTTTGAGACCAGCACTTTTGTACTTCTCGTTTTTGCTGTTGTTTAGTCACTAAGTCATGTCTGACTCTTGGTATGTAGCCTGCCCACCAGGCACCTCTGTCCATGGGATTCTCCAGGCAAGAATACTGGAGTGGGTTGACATGCCCTCCTCCAGGGGATCTTCCCGACCCAGGAATCGAACTTGAGTCTCCTGCATTGGCAGGCGGGTTCCTTACTGCTGAGCCACTGGGGAAGACTTACTTTTCATTATGTGAGCTAATTTTGCTGGTTTAAGTTAGTTTGAACAGGCTTTTCTCTCACTTAATACCAAGGAAGATCTAATGTTAGCTTAGCACCACCTGTATGGTATCTTCTTCCCTAATAGAATGTTAGCCATAGAGTGCCCTAATCCTGCCATATTTCAATTTGTGCTGCATCCATCCTACCAATGCCTACGATGGTGCCTTGTGTGCAGTAACTATTTAGCCTGATGGGTTCAGTAGAATTGAATGTGGGCTGATTCCTCAACAGTCCTTGAAAATTGCATCAGAAAAGCTTCCTGTCTATAAGCTCTCTATCGTTTTGTCTCTTAATCACAGAAGTAACCTACAACAAAATCTCCAAATATTTGATCTTTCCATGTGTTTGATTCCATCTTAAACGAAGTTAACGTCAACGCGTGCTTGGAATGTTTACTTTGCGCTCCAACGGAACAGCTTGAAAAAGTCCGAGTGGATTGCCCTGTGAGTGCTTCAGTAAAATGAAATGTTCATTTTTCTGTCCTCTGCAAAAAAACTAGTGTTTTTCTCTGGGGCTTCATTCCTTTCACACAGAGAAACTCACATCCTCCCAAGTAAAATCAGGTAGAGGAATAGGATATTTTTCTGGGTATTTCTGTGAATACTTGGCAGCAATTCTGTGCCCCAAAGGCCTTGAGCTGTTGCTGTCGTGCAGAGTTTAGGAACACTGCCCTCTCAAGCTGGCTGGGCTCATTAACCAAGAAAGATACAGAGAGAAAGATACGCTTTCAGAACACTTTGAGAAATGCTGTTAAATGATGCGTCATAGATGGACAGGGAGGCCTGGTGTGCTGCGGTTCATGGGGTCTCAAAGAGTCG
This sequence comes from Tragelaphus eurycerus, assembly GCA_935064755.1. Taxonomy (NCBI): domain Eukaryota; kingdom Metazoa; phylum Chordata; class Mammalia; order Artiodactyla; family Bovidae; genus Tragelaphus; species Tragelaphus eurycerus. Next base: position 19,318,917 of record CAKXYN010000043.1, read on the forward strand.
GACACGACTGAACGACCGATCTGATCTGATCTGATAGTTACGGATGGCTGAAAAATCCTGATCTGCTGGTATTAATAAATGCTGAGGATGTTTCCTATTGAAAGGAAGGGAGAGTTTTCTGTGCCATATCTTTATGACAAAAACCAAAAATACTAGGGGAAATATGTTGAGTTGATCATATTAATATTCCAATTCATCATAAATATAATCATAGCTGACCCTTACTGAATATTTACCATGTGCCAGAGCACTTTACACATATCAATAATAGGTAAGGTCTGTTTATTATCCCAATTTTACAGCTATGAAACTGGGGTACCACATGATTACTTAACTTGCTCAAGGTCACACAGGTTGTAATGGAAGAGCTAGGCGTCATGCCAGCTAGTCCGGCTCCAGAGCTTCTGTCATTAACTATTATGCTTCACTACTTCTCGGAACATTTGCACAGACGAGTGCAAATAAGCTTGCGAGCACAGGGGACTGTGACCTTTGGGAAAGTCATCTCTCAACATCTATTAAAATTTAAATTACACAGGAGACTTCCCTGGCAGTTCAGGGGCTAAAGCTCTGTGCTTCCCCTGTAGGGAACACAAGTTCAAACTAAGATCCTGCCTGATACGTGGACTTCCCCTCTCCCCCAAAGATTAAATCACACATGTCTTGGACCTAACAGTCTAGGAACACGTTCTACAGAAGAAATAAACATACTAAAGAGTTCACATATGAGAATATGTATTGCAATGTCATTGCTAGGAACTGGGAAATGTCTGAATGTCCGTAAATAAGTGGAGACAGAATTAACTGTGAATTGGTCATCTTTGGCAGGTATATTTAGGAATGAATTTGATCTAGATCTGTTAACCTAGAGGTATATCCACGCTGTATCATTTAGAAAAGCAAAGCAAAGAGCCGAGAACTGTATATAGTGTGATCCATTTTTACAAAACAATGATCAGAGAATATCTATATTTGTATGTGATTTCATGAGAATTGAGTGGAGTTAGAATATATCAGGCTTTTTGTATTGGGAGTGGGAGGAAATGGACACAAGGAAAGGTAAGAAAACAAAATGGAACAATATGCATGGCATAATGTCAGGTTAAATATGAAATATTTAAATATGTCAAATATGAAAAGTCCATAGTACTCTTACTGTAAATATGTAATACCTGAGTAGACATTTAGGAAAGATGGTAACAAGGACAAATGTTAAATAAAACATTAATTTGATTAAATGGTAATTGTGTGACAATTTTTTTCTTGGATTTTGGTTGTCTTCTAAGGTTGATTTTTGTAATAGAAGATTATGAGTGGGAAATGGGGGAAAGGATTTAAACCTTTTTTTAGGAAAGGAGCAAGCCTGGAACCCAGAGATGACGTTGAGATGAAATTACGTGGTGTGGCCAGTGCAGAGCAGTATGAACGTGGGCTCCGTGAGATGTGCTGGGGCAGCATTATCAAGCACCGCGGGCCGGGGCCAAGGGGAGACTGTGGAGGCAGCACTCGGCTGATGTGGGGCTCCACGCTTTGGCCACCTTTACTTGGGCTCTTGATTTGCAACTCATTTTGCTCCAATCACAGCTTCTTGGATACATTTAGTCATTGGACCCACTAATAACTCTAGGGTTTTGGAAACTACCTATTTGTGTTATAAAGGCATCTGCCACCCACCCACCCACCCACCCACGCAGCCAGCCAGTCAGCCAGCCACCCACCCATCTATCCATCCATCCAATTCTTCACTCAACTAGTGTTTGCTGAGTGCCTACTGTGTGCTGGGCCATTTGTCAGGTCCTCATTCTGTGGTAAGACTGCTTCTACCGCAGAAGATGAAACATACTCTCTCCTTCCTCCCCTAGACCCTATCTGAGCATATCCACCTTCTCACTAGGCAGAAGAGAAAGGCAGTGCTTTTTCTCAAATTAGGGCTGGGATGGGAAATAGACTTTTCACTGGGGTCCATGTTGAATATCCATGACCCACCATGGCAACATGAGGCTCTCCATTAACCTGACCCTGACCTGTTCGGCCTGTTTCTTCCCCTACCAGTTCCCATCCTCTATCAAAACAACCATGCTAAATGTCTGAGCATTCCCAATAGCATGCTTTTTGTAAGTCTCTGCCTTTGTAATCACCAGATACTTTGCCTGGAAAATCTACACCCATCCTTTAAGAATCAACTCATATGTCACCTCTGAGGCCCACAGTCAGTTTCTAAAAGGATTAATTCCTCCATTCTGCTGATCAGTACTAGTTGTCAGTACTTGAGGTCTAGAGGAAGTTCAAGAAGTTGGAAAACTTTGGAATAAACTGTCCACATGACACTGAAACCCTAAAGACAATGAATCATCTCTGGACCAGAGCAGATATGAAAAATCACCTAGAAACAGGAAAATTCTCAAACCTAGAGGATTTGACTGCAACTTGACTGAAAGGAAAAAGGTACAACTCTCCGAGAGGCTGTTCAGTTGCAAAGTGCAGAAAAAGAGGCTGAGAAGCACACATGAATGTTTCCCACCACAGCATTGCCCCAAGGGGAGAAACTTACTGCTGGAGAAACTATGTGAATCATTTCCAGGTCTAAGGACAAGGTGGTTCCTACTGTGGTGATAGACACAGGAAGTTATCAATTTCCAGTCTCATCAGAGAAAGATAGAATATCTTAGCTAGGCCTACAAAGTAACATTATGACTATAGACTTCCAAAGTAGCTTAATAACAAGAAGCATCCTTCAATGTCATATTGACATTCCAATCTATTTGACCGTTTTAGTACTCATTGAAAATTACTCAGAGATAATCCTGATGTCTGTTTTTAGCCTCCTGTGCATTTTATTTATCCTGAGTCACTGGCAGGCATCTCTGATCCCTGAACACCAAACTTAGAGAGTATATATACTGGCAAAGCAAAGGAAGAGGTCTTAGAATTTGGCAGTCATCAAGACACAGGTCAGTAGTTCTCAACCTTTGTTCCACAGCATGCGTGGTGAACAGTGTTCACATGAACAGTTCCCATGGACTGTCCTAGGCTTGTGTGACTTCCCAGTGTGCTGGGTCTCACTCCATTTCTTTCTTTTCTATTTAAGAAAGCATATCAGAATGCAAGTAAAAACCATATGGTTATAAAGTCACCATGGAGACCTTCAATCGGCTCTAATTTCTTTTTAAATGTAAATTACTTTTTTTTTTTTTTTCCTTTCCAGCAGCCCCACTCTGGTCTGTCCAGTTTTTGGTTGGTTGGTTGTTTTTAGCTTATAAACAACAGAACTTTATTTCTCACAGCTTGGGAAGCTGGAAGGTCAAGTTGCCAGCATGGTCATGGTCTCGTGAGTGCCCACTTCATGGTTCACGGACAGTACCTTCTTGCTGTGTCCTCAGACAATGGAAGGAGCTAGAGGTCCCCTCTGGAATCTCTTATCTAAGGCACTAGTCTCATTCATAAGGGCCTTACCCTCATGAGCTAAGCATCTCCCAAAGGTCTCACCTCCTGACAACTATCATCTTTGGGGGTTAAGATTTTAACATAGAAATTGGGGGGAGGGCAACACTTTGGTCTGCTTAGTTTCAAGGGTGCAGTCTGTAAAAGCCTTCAGTAGATGAGTGACGTGATTATATTTGTGTTTTAGAAATGCAAAATGGCAGCTATGTAGAATTCTACTGCAGATTTGGGCAAGAACTACTGATGGCTTGAGTCAAGGTTGTGACAGTGAGGATAGAGGAGAAAGGATAGAACTGAGAACTGTTAAGCAGTGGGATGAACAGAATGAATGAACATTGAGGTGGGGGGACAGATGAGAGCGGGGGAGAAGTTATAAATAAAGCCAATTTGCTTGAATGATTGGGGGAATAGTAACGCCACTAAATAAGAAAAGGGTCAAAAGATAAAGAGCTGTTTTGGGATGGGAGAGGACACATTTTACTGTGTACGTATGTTAGGTTTGAGGTTCCCAAGAGAAATCCAGATATCAGTTACAATGTCAGAAATACGTGTCTAGAGATTAGGATCCTGGAGGAGGGCATGGCAACACACTCCAGTAATCTTGCCTTGAGAATCCCATGGACAGAGGAGTCCTGGTGGGTTACAGTCCACAGGGGCACAAAGAGTCAGACACAGCTGAAGCTACTTAGCACACACACACAGATTAAGATAGACGTATACATATAAATTTAAGGATAATAGGGTTATAAATGATTGCAGTCAAGAGTAGTGTATGAGGGGAAAGAAAACAAGTGAAGGACAAAATCTGAGAATAGATATATAAAAGGACAGATCAATGAAGGAAGAAGATGGGTAAGAAAGTTGAGAAGGGAGATGTTGAGATTCATCAGAAGAATCAGGAGTATGGATTGTCATGGAAACCAGGCGAGGAGAAAATTCCAAAAAGAGAATAGAGTTTGATGATGTCAAATACCCCAGACAAAACAGGAGGAACGATGGGAAGTATTTAATGCCCTTGGCAATAAGAAGGTCATTGAAGATCTTTTACAACGACATCTGAGTGTGTGTGGTGTGTCTACTGGAGCTCTGTGGGTCCAAGTGTGAACGTGAAATAAGGAGTAAAAGGGAGCAGAGAGTTTGGTGATGAAGGAAATAATAAATAATAGTGATAACTAGTATTTATTGACTGCTTATTCTGTGTCAGACACAGTGCCTGACATATAACTTCTCATTTCATTTTACAAATTATAAAATGTACAATTATAATCCCCCTTTATACACCAGCAACACACTATGGAAATTAAATGAGTTGCTGAAGATCACTCAACTAATAGGTTGTAAAAACGTGATTCAAACTGGATACACAAGGAGTACGTCAAGGCTGTATATTGTCTCCTTGCTTATTTAACTTATATGAAGAGTACATCATGAGGAACACTGGACTGGAAGAAACACAAGCTGGAATCAAGATTTCTGGGAGAAGTATCAATCACCTCAGATATGCAGATGACACCACCCTTATGGCAGAAAGTGAAGAGGAACTCAAAAGCCTCTTGATGAAAGTGAAAGTGGAGAGTGAAGAAGTTGGCTTAGAGCTCAACATTCAGAAAACGAAGATCATGGCATCCGGTCCCATCACTTCATGGGAAATAGATGGGGAAACAGTGGAAACAGTGTCAGACTTTATTTTTTGGGGCTCCAAAATCACTGCAGATGGAGACTGCAGCTATGAAATTAAAAGACGCTTACTCTTTTGAAAGAAAGTTATGACCAACCTAGATAGCATATTCAAAAGCAGAGACATTACTTTGCCAACAAAGGTCCGTCTGGTCAAGGCTATGGTTTTTCCTGTGGTCATGTATGGATGTGAGAGCTGGACTGTGAAGAAGGCTGAGCACCAAAGAATTGATGCTTTTGAACTGTGGTGTTGGAGAAGACTCTTGAGAGTCCCTTGGACTGCAAGGAGATCCAACTGGTCCATTCTGAAGGAGATCAGCCCTGGGATTTCTTTGGAAGGAATGATGCCAAAGCTGAAACTCCAGTACTTTGGCCACCTCATGTGAAGAGTTGACTCATTGGAAAAGACTCTGGTGCTGGGAGGGATTGGGGGCAGAAGGAGAAGGGGACGACAGAGGATGAGATGTCTGGATGGCATCACTGACTCGATGGACGTGAGTCTGAGTGAACTCCTGGAGTTGGTGATGGACAGGGAGGCCTGGTGTGCTGCGATTCTTGGGGTCTCAAAGTGTCGGACACGACTGAGCGACTGAACTGAACTGGTTCTTTCAATGTCAAACCTTTGCACCCAGCCAGCTAGTCAGTCATTAACACAAGCTGAGCACACATTGTACAGGACGGTGAGCCTGAAGTGGAATTAAGGCGTCAGCCTCAACTTCATGGACTTTCTAGGAAAAGCGGCAGGTGAAATACAGAACAGCAGGGAAGGGGGTTTGAGGCCCACCTCTCTGTTTCCTACCTGTGGAGAGGTGGCCCAGAAAAGTATTTTGGTTACAGCATCCTTGTGGGGACCCGGGTCCATTCTTGAGTTGGTTTGGAATCTGTTTCACACTGGGACTCTGGGTTCTCCCTGAAACAACTTGAATTCTCAATTGTATTAAGAAAGCGGACTCCCTGAGATCACTTGGTCTCATGGATCACCCATCATGTGCCAGATGCTCGGAGCCAATGATGATAAGAAAGAAGATAAAACCACTCTGACTTCATTTACCATCCGGGAATCCAAATATAATCACACCTAATTTTTTTCGGTTCACTGCTCTCCCCATATGTCTCCATTGGCAGAAAGTCCAACATCTCATTTGCCTGAGTTATTTAAGAATTTGAGGGACTTCCCTGATGGTCCAGGGGTGAAGAATCTGTCTTGCAATGCAGGGGATGAGGGTTCGATCCCTGGTCAGGGAACTGTCTCGCATGCCACGGAGTCACTAAGCATGTGTACTTAACTGAAGAATCATTGCTCTATGATGAACAAGCCCATGTGCCACACGAAGACACAACTAAATAAATGAATGCTATTATTCAACATAGCTAAGTAAATGAATATTTTTTACAAAGAATTTAAAAAAATGAATTCAAAACATTTCCTCAGTCTAAAGGGTTATAACCTGCTACCAAAAGCCATGTTGAAAGAGAACTGGTGAGTCAATCAATTCAAAAGTTTCTTTGTTCCGAGTCTGCCTACTGGGTCCCTACTGCCCCTTCATCATCTACTGGGCCTGTCTATGTTGGACGTACTGCTGTTGCTGTTTAAGATATTGCCCTGGCTACATGGTGCACCAAGGTTTGCCTTCAAGATTCGGCTCCTCAGTTCACTGGATACACAAGTCCATCTATTCTGTCATAGCTTCCTGATGGCATCCTCAGAAACATTTGCTGGCCCCATCCCTTTAGGGGCTTCCCAGGTGGCTCAGTGGTAAAAAGTCTGCCTGCCAATGCAGGAGACACAGGTTCGATCCCTGGGTTGGGAAGATCCTCTGGAGGAGGGCATGGCAACCCACTCCAGTATTCTTGCCTGAGAAATCCTATGGACAGAGGAGCCTGGTGGGCTATAGGCCATGGAGTTGCAGAGTCAGACATGACTGAGCGACTAAACAACAGCTAGGTTTCCCATTCAGTTCAGTTCAGTTCAGTCGCTCAGTCATGTCCGACTCTTTGCGACCCCATGAATCGCAGCACGCCAGGCCTCCCTGTCTATCACCAACACCCGGAGTTTACCCAAACCCATGTCCATCAAGTCGGTGACACCATCCAATCATCTCATCCTCTGTCATCCCCTTCTCCTCCTGCCCTCAATCTTTCCCAGCATCAGGGTCTTTTCAAATGAATCAGCTCTTCGCATCAAGTGGTCAAAGTATCGGAGTTTCAGCTTCAACATCAGTCCTTCTGATGAAAACCCAGGGCTCATCTCCTTTAGGATGGACTGGTTGGACCTCCTTACAGTCCAAGGGACTCTCAAGAGTCTTCTCCAACACCACAGTTCAAAAGCATCAATTCTTCGGCGCTCAGCCTTCTTCACAGTCCAACTCTCACATCCATACATGACCACAGGAAAAACCATAGCCTTGACTCATTACACAAATAATAATAGCTGTCATTCATTTGGCCGATATGGCACCAGTACTTTACATGCATTATCTCCTCTCTCTTACAGAAGAATTCTGAGTCTAATAATGGAGTTAAAATATACAGAAATTACAGTATAAGGAAGAATGTGGAAAAAACTGCAGGAGTGAGGTAAGTGCAACGCGCCAAGAAAGCTTAGAGAAGGCAGGGCTTATTTCCAGCCAGCGAGGCTCATTCAGTCAAACTTAAGCACATAATTATTGCAAGCTTTTTACATCCTGGTCTCAAGAATTTCCCAGACGAAGGGAAAAAGGACAAGGAAACAGATCATCTTGACAGCATGATGTCAGCTGATGCAATCTGGCCATCAAGGCAGACTCCTTGGAAGAGGAGGCATGGGAGCTAGAAGCCCTGAAGGTTCGGGGATCTTCTGAACAGATAAGCCTGGGGATCCCTGATATCCCACAGTTGCATCTGGATCTCATTACAAGAGCCCCGTCCTCTAGAAGAGAGAGAGAGAGAGGGGCGGTTGTTAACTTCCCTGTTCAGTTCTCCTCGAAGGCCCTCATTTTGAAGCTGTTAATGGTAACCAGTCCTTTCTCTCTGTGCAACTGGCTTTTCTCCCACTGAAGATTGCAAGGCACTTTTTTGTACTTAACTTCATTCAGTTTGTGACCTCCTCTCCAATTTACCAATTCCGATTCACATCCTCCATCTTTTCTCCCACTGAGAAGAAACAGCTGACTTTTGGACTTCCAAGCTTCCTGGAAAAAGGCCAAGCTTCCATAAACTCCAGAAATATTATTGTGTGAATTAAACTGTTCACATGGTATCAGCCATGCAGTTACTCCAACGTTTATTTTGGAAAATATTACATTTGGAAAATGGGAAGCATTCCAGAGCATTCTCTTACCTTGAAATATCAGTAGACACAAGGGTATTCGGAGATAATTTCTTGTTCAAAAGTTAGCAAACAATCTGTACAATTAGACACATAAAACTGCCTTAAATAACATTAGTAAGGGCTCTGGGGCTTAAAAAATTGCCTATAGAAAGAGAAATTTGGGGCAAAAGGCTCCACTGCTAACTCACCGAAGTAAACTTTCAAAATGCCTTTGAGTTGGTTAAATCCCAGTTGGCTCTTATTGCATATTTCTCTTCCAATCACTGATGAGTAGATCTTGCTCAATTGCACATTTTCCAAGATCTTACACGCTTCAGACTCCATCGTGCTGGCTACAAGAGGCAATAAGTCTAGTGCTCCAGTGAGAACTCCAGCTAAGCCTGCAAGCCCGAGGGACACGTCCGTCTTTCCCGTCCTTCCCTCTTCCTTCCATTTGTCTCTCCTCAGCGCGCTCATGCGGTGTTAAAGCTGCGAGAGGAGTGCTGAGGGTCCGCTGTCCCAGGGAGGCCTCGTTGGTGCATCACTTTCTTTGATGTGGCTCAGTTCCCAGGGCCTATGATGTGTTTGCAGTGGCTCCAAGTGACACTGGAGGGTCTTGAGAAGAAAAGTCCTGGAAGGATGGATGGGTTGCAATCCATCTTATATGTTCTTTCAAGCTTTGAAATTTGATAATACCTGAAACTCAACATGGTCTATGATCCCATTAAAAAAAAGGAAAACCAGTGTGTGCATGTGTGTTTACGTGTAGATAAAGAAAGAAAAAGTAGGAGGACACAGGCTAACATTTGACAGTGCTTAGCTCTGGCTTCCCAGGTGGCACCAGTGGCAGAGAATCCCCACCTGCAAATGCAGGAGACGCAGAGATGCGGGTTAAATCCCTGGATTGGGAAAATCCCCTGGAGGAGCAAATGGCTACCCACTCCAGTATTCTTGTCTGGAGAATCTCATGGACAGAGAAGCCTAGTGGGCTACAGTTCATGGAATCAAAAAGAGGTGGAATGAGTGAGCATGTATGCATATTTTAAGCTCTGGGAAGGGCCATGTAATTAGATAGGAGTAATAGCAGACTATTGATTAATATACATCACCTTTTTAATATTACCAATTTATTTATTTAATGTGTGAATAAACATAAAGAATAAATGATTTAAAGTAGAAAATTTTCAAAAGAACTAAATAGAATTTGATGTAGTAGCATGTAAAACTTTCCAAGAAATGTTAAGTTAAAAATAGCAAGTGTAAAGTCGTACCAAAAGTTCAGTTTGGGGGAAAAATGCAAATATACCCACATATAATTGGTTGTATATGCATAGGAAAAATCACAAGGAAAATACAGTAAATTATTGCTGTGGTTATTCGTTGGAGATGGAAAAGGGGATAGGGATTTTAACTTTCTACATTGGGTATTTCCTAGAATAGTCAAAATGTTAAATATTAACATGTATTGATTTTTCTAGCAAACAAATTGGCTGAATAGTATTATGCCCTATGTACTTGACATTGCCCTCAAAAGACTGACCAAATTGGCTTCAATGGGCCAATATGGAACACCACATTGACTGATCTGAACTGCTAATTCACCTCCCAACCCAAATGATAGTGTTCATAGGAGGTTCTCATACTTTAAAAAGATCCTAGCTTTCACATCTGTACCTACCTTAAATAAGTAGTTCCTTCTGCTGCAATTCCCTTCTTCCCCTGGTAAACTCCTATTCTCCTCCTTTAAAACTCAGCTCAAGTATTAACTTTCCCTAACTCCCTGGAATCAATTAGTCATTTCTACTTTGCTCCCATAGCATTTACGCATACCTCTGTTTCCATAAGCTATTCCATGTATTCTAGTTCTATTTTTAATAAGTCTCCTCTTCTGAATTGATAGCTCCTCAGAGCAGCGAAGGGCTTTCCTGGTGGCTCAGACAGTAAAGAATCTGCCTGCAATGCAGGAGACCTGGGTTCCATCCCTGGGTCTGGAAGATCCCCTGGAGAAGGGAATGGCAGCCCACTCCCGTATTCTTGTCTGGAGAATTCCATGGACAGAGGAACCTGGTGGGCTATAGTCCATGGGGTCTGAAAGAGTTGGATATGACTGAGCAACCAACACTTTCAGTTTCACAGAGCAGGGATGAAAAGTGAAAGTGTTAGTCGTCCAGTTGTGTCCAACACTTTGCAACCCTATGGACCATAGCCCACCAGGCTTCTCTACCCATGGAATTCTCCAGGCAAGAATGCTGGAGTGGGTTGCCATTCCCTTCTCTAGGGGACCTTCCTGACTCTATGTATCTGTCTCGGAGCTTAAAATAATGAACAGTACTTAGTGTTCAATTGATTTGTTTCTTCAGCCCACCCTAATATAAGACTTTTAAATCTGGTGGACCCCAAACATGGTTATTTTTTAAAACTTTTTTTATTGGAGTATAATTGCTTTATAATTTTGTGATACTTTCTGCTGTAAAACAAAGTGAGTCAGTTATATGAATAAGTATATCCCCTCCTTCTTGGACCTCCCTGCCACCTCACCCCCCCATCCCACCCATCTGGGTCATCACAGAGCCCCGAGCTGAGCTTCCGGTGCCTTGTAGCGAGTTGGCACCAGCTATCTATCTTGCACACGGGAGTGTATATATGTCAATCCGCATCTCTTAGTTCGTCTCACCCTTGCTTTCTCCTCTGTGTCCACATGTCCATACTCTACGTCTGCATTTCTGTCCCTGCCCTGGAACTAGGTTCATCTGTACCACTTTTCTAGAGTCCACATATATGCGCTAATATATGATCCTGGTTTTTCTTTTCTGATTTACTTCACTCTGTATGACAAGCTCTATCTAGGTCCATCCACATCTCTACAAAATATGGCTATTAGCAGAATCTCTTGGGAGCGCATTTACAAACCCAGGCACTAATGCCCCCGAGAGCGATCCTCAAGTCCAATCTCTCAGATGGTTCTGCTTCTTCTTCCTCCCCCTCCTCCTCTTCCCGTTGCTTTGCTTCCTGAACGGTTCCGTCCAAAGCCATTGACTGGCTCTGAACAAAGTAGGCATCCATGTGGTGGTAAGGGGAAAGAGACCCAGTGTGGGGTGACAAAAGCCCAGGCTGGATGCTGGAGCCTCAGCAGAGTGAGGAGGGCATTTAACAGGGGTTCACGCAGAGGGGGCCAGGGAGTGTCAGAGCCTAACAAAAGGGTGTCCTTGGGAGGAGTCCAAGCAAGAAGAGAGGCCCCTCAGTGCAGCATTTTCTGGCTTGGATGGGGCATCTGTGCCCAGAGGGGTGGGGAGAGTATCCACATGGATGTTAGGGGTCTAGGAGAAGAAGAAATTAGTAAATAAGTGTATTTATCACTGAGAAGTCTCTTTTTGTCACAGAGTTACAAATATGGAACAGGAGAAAACTAGAATGAGTCTTCTGGTATTGGATGAGAGTTGGAAACTCCAATAGTTTTCAATATAGAAAGACACAGAAATAAATACAGGTTTAAATGGTGTGCATGTATAATATACAGGAATGCGTGTGTTTATCTATATATCTATTCCTTAGCCCTGTTTACCTGAAGGGCTTGAAAAGAGCAACACCTCAGGAGCAAGGAGTATCGATTTAGCATCTCCATTTCTAAAAGTTCTTTGCAGGATTGGCTAATCTGAGGGCTGGGGCGGTGAAAGTAAAAAGTGAACCTGGACATATTGTGCCAAAAAAACAAGTCAAAGAATAATGACTGAAGAGCACCTGAGCCAGCTTGAAGGAGTTCCCACTGGCCATACCTGAGACAATGGGAGCATCAAAATAAGTAAGGATAGTAGTGGGTTATATACAGCTCATTGAACAAAATCAGAATCCATGAGTATGTACTGACATAAATTAATACATAAATAATCTGCTTTATGGACTATGCCAAAGCCTTTGACTGTGTGGATCACAATAAACGGTGGAAAATTCTGAGAGAGATGGGAATACCAGACCATCTGACCTGCCTCTTGAGAAACCTATATGCAGGTCAGGAAGCAACAGTTAGAACTGGACATGGAACAACAGACTGATTCCAAATAGGAAAAGGTGTACATCAAGGCTGTATATTGTCACCCTGCTTATTTAACTTATATGAAGAGTACATGATGAGAAACGCTGGGCTGAAAGAAACACAAGCTGGAATCAAGATTGCTGGGAGAAATATCAATAATCTCAGATATGCAGATGACACCACTCTTATGGCAGAAAGTGAAGAGGAACTAAAGAGTCTCTTGATGAAAGTGAAAGTGGAGAGTGAAAAAGTTGGCTTAAAGCTCAACATTCAGAAAACAAAGATCATGGCATCCGGTCCCATCACTTCATGGGAAATAGATGGGGAAACAGTATCAGACTTTATTTTGGGGGGCTCCAAAATCACTGCAGATGGTGACTGCAGCCATGAAATTAAAAGATGCTTACTCCTTGGAAGAAAAGTTATGACCAACCTAGGTAGCATATTGAAAAGCAGAGACATTACTTTGCCAACAAAGGTCCATCTAGTCAAGGCTATGGTTTTTCCTGTGGTTATATATGGATGTGCGCGTTGGACTGTGAAGAAAGCTGAGCGCAAAAGAATTGATGCTTTTGAAATGTGGTGTTGGAAAAGATTCTTGAGAGTCCCTTGGACTGCAAGGATATCCAACCAGTCCATTCTGAAGATCAGCCCTGGGTGTTCTTTGGAAGGAATGATGCTAAAGCTGAAACTCCAATACTTTAGCCACCTCATGCGAAGAGTTGACTCATTGGAAAAGACTCTGATGCTGGGAGGGATTGGGGGCAGGAGGAGAAGGGGACAACAGAAGATGAGATGGCTGAATGGCGTCACCGACTCAATGGACGTGAGTTTGAGTGACCTCCGGGAGTTGGTGATGGACAGGGAGGCGTAGTGTGCTGCAATTCATAGGGTCACAAAGAATCGGACACAACTGAGTGACTGAACTGAACTTACTGAATTTGAAATTTTGATGAGGAACCAGATATTTACATAATCTTGAGGCTCTCTCTCATTAAAAACTTATTAATTACAGAGACAGAAAGAATGACTTCATAGTGGACACTTTGGCAGGCACCATCTTAAACACGTTATTGAAGTACCCATACCAGCAACGGGGCATGGCAAAGCCACGCACCACCTGATCAGATGCGATGAGAACGCGGCATCACTTCTATGATATTCCCTTCTCAGGTGCATAACCCAAGTCTAATCATGAGAAAACCTCAGCCAACTGAACTGAGGGTAATTCTACAAAATAAAAGGACTGTGATTTTAAAATATCAAGGTCATAAAAATCAAGGAGCATCTGAGAAACTGTTTGCAAAGGAGACTGAAGAGACATGGCATAAATACAATACATGGTTCCATTCTCTTTTACTTTAAATGATGTTTTATGATCAAATGGCAAAACTTGAACGGGGTCTGAGCAGTAGAGATGATATTACGTTTATATATCACATGATGATATTACATTTCCTTGTTTTGATGGGTTTTCTTTGGCTATATAGTAGAACGTCCTTGTTTATAGGAAAAAATAAAGTATCCGAAAAGAAAAGAAAACAATTTAAAAAGAAAAAGGTATTGAAGAGTGCTAGGGCACCACATCAACAACCAACAATTGTATGGTTCAGCAAAGTGAAGTTATTTGTGATCTTTTTGCAACTTTCCTGTAAGTTTGAGATTGTTGCTATTGTTTCCTTTAGTCATGTCCCATGGGGTGGGCCCCATGGACTGTAGCCCACCAGGCTCTTCTGTCCATGGGGTTTTTCAAGCAAGAGTACTGCAGTGGGTTACCATTTGCTTCTCTAGGGGATCTTCCTGACCCAGGGTTTGAATCTGCAACTCCTACTTTGGTAGGTAGATTTTTTACCACTGAGTCACCTGGGAAGCCAAGTTTGAGATTTTTCCAACTAAAAATTGAAAAAATTTTCCAGGTGAGTCCAGGGATCTCTCGTGGAGCACAAGCTTCCCAGATGATTCCACTGTTCTGCATTGGAAGCTACTGGTCTATACTATGTGAGTGGGTCCTTAATAACTTGGGTATTCCTTTCTCACATGGGCTTCTTTGTCATATAAGAGGACTTGGAAAAAATATAGATTCTTAGGTCCAACTGGAAGCCCACTGGATCAGAATTTACAAAAGTAAAGCCTGGGGTATTTTCATTTATATTAAGTAGTTCCTAGGGGACTTCCCTGGAGGTCCAGTGGTTAAGACCCTATACTTCCACTCCAGGGGGCACAGGTTCAAACCCTGGTCATGCAATTAAGATCCCACATGCTGCATGGTGTGGCCAAAAAATTAAAATAAATCACTAGGTAGTTGTTAAAACACCCTTAAAAAATACAAGTAGCTCTTAGGATCAGAGATGTTTGGGAAACACTAAAATTCATCATCGCGGTCATGCAACCTTTTCTCCAAGGCAGGCAGGTATGTCAGTTTAGTGTCAAAATGGTGAACAATGTCTGTTCATCAAGGAAGAGGAGGTGGCCAGAGCAAGCTTTCTAAATCCTACTGCCAAGGAAGGGCTTTTGTTGTCCAGGCGTCAATAGAAAATTGTGGCCAGGAAAGTGATGGTCCTGGAGGTTACCTATACAGACCCTTTAGCTGAGGACAAGAAAGGGTCTGTTGTTTGGGAGAGGACTGAAAATAGCACTTCTTTTTTATGGTTGAAAAGGAAAGTTGGCTGGCCCGTGGTGGGATCCCAGGACTAGAATTGTCATGGTTTTCAGTCTGTGAGGGGCTGACTCCTGAATTGGTCTGAGTACTACGATGATGTAATTGCTGTTGGGGCTGGAAGGAGGATGGTTATGCGTGATTAAAAGGACTGAGCACTAAATACCACCGCCTGGGAGATCTAGCGATGGCTGTTCTCTATCGGCCAAGGGAATGGAGTCTTTTACGAAGTCACCTTCCATGGAGGTGACATGCTGGCCTGTGCAGTGAACGGGACCAGCCTCTGACAGTGCCTGGCCTACAATGGGGGACCGACTTTCAACAGCGCCTTGAGGTATCATGGGCTAGCATGGATGCTTCGATACCAGGGTTCTTCTTAACCTGAAGAGGAACTTCCTAATTGAACAGTGTACACCCTCTAGGGTTCCCAGAAGATCTAGAACAGTGGTCCCCAAACTTGAGATCCATTTCATGAAAGACAATTTTTCCTTGCAGGGGGGTAGTGGGGGAAAGGCAAATGGTTCGGGCAGTAATTATAATGATGGGGAGCAGCAGATGAAGCTACACTCATTTGCCAGCTGCTTACTTCCTGCTGTGTGGCTCAGTTTCTAACAGGCCATGTACCAGTGCTGGTCTGAGGCCCAGGGGTTGCGGACCCCTGATCTAGAAGAAGGGAAAATGGCCCTAAGGAAGTGACACCAGATTCCACACTAAACTCACACGAGGGGGGTCAAGCCATTTTTCTCTTTAATTAGGAGAATTGAATATGTAATCCTAGTTCTACCTTGAGTGTGAAGAAGCAGTTTATACCAGCTACATTTCACTGGATCCACTTTGATTTCTACTGTTTGGCATGTGGTGGAATCCAGTACATGGTTACTAATAAATGGATAAACAGCTCATGATGATTATGATTTCAACAGATTTGGATGCAAACTCCTTTTAGGCTCACTTTTATATTCTGCGAACCTTATGTTAAATAGGTTACTAAGATACAGAGTTTATTTTATAGTGCATTCCAGATGCATATACCCAGCCTCTGAGACCTCACCAGACTATAATTAAAAATGAGGTCAAGTTTAGCTTGTAATGTCCAATGTACTGTAGCTCAGACGTTCATCGTGTCAGATGACAGGCAGTCTCATCATTTATGAGGTTCCTCTCTACACCTAGGTCTTTGCGTTTCCCAGTGGTTCACGTGCTCCACAAATCCATACTCTACAAACCCCGGGCAGTGGTGTGTTTCCAGATTGTTCATCACAGCTCCCTGACTGCCGCCTCTCACCTCCTGCAAACCCACGATTGAAGCCACCAGTTATGCTGGCCTCAAGGGAAGTCTCTTCTTCCCTTGACTAAATGTTCCCAAGGATGGACACATATCCTTCCTTTCATTTCCCATCACAGGACAAGGACTAGGCTACAATGTTTAGCAAAATTTGATTAAAAGATTCAGGATAAGAGAAAGGAATGTTAGGGACTTCCTCCACAGTCCAGTGGTTAACACTTTGCCTGCCAGTGCTGGGGGCACAGGTTGAATCCCTGGTCTGGGAGTTAAGACCCTACTTTCATCTTGGCCAAGAAGCCAAAACACAAAACAGAAGCAATATTGTAACAAATTCAATCAAGACTTTAAAAAAAAAATGATCCATATCAAAAAAAAAAAAGAGAGAGAGAGAAAGGAAGGATAAAACACGAATTTCAAAAATGGCTGTGAGTTCTGAACGTGCTAGGAGGCAGAGAGCCAGAGCTCAGGCTGTCGGGGGCCATGGAGGTGCCTTCTTGCCTAGTTCCCAGGCTTGGGCTCTCTGGCACGGGCTGCTTGTCTTCTCCCTGTGGGAGTGACCTCTGGCAAGTCCGCTCTACCGAAAGTCAGGCCCCCATCTGCAGAGGTCTCAGGAGAAGACTGCATTTCTCCCCGAAGTCCCTCCAGCCTCAGGGCTGCCCCTCCTACCCCCGTTTCCTGTCCGCTTCCTCTGAGGAAACTCCAGCCGTCCCCTGCTCTCAGGGTCAGGTCCGCTCCTGTGGCCTCTGAGAGATCATCTCAGCAAAGCAAAAGATCCGATAGGGCGACATTCCCCGCGCCTGTGTTTGAGTATTACCACATGTGAGATAATCACAGGCCCCTCTTTTTGTACTAAGCCTCCACCAGTCCCCATTTCTTTTCCTGGCATTTTTCTCCACATGGAGTATAAACCCAGAACTGTAGCTTCCCTGTCGTCCCAAGCTCCTCACTCCCCCGTCTCCTGTGAGAAACTCCTTAAACAGAAAGCACAAGCCATCTCTACGAAAATAAACAATCCCATACAGGCCAAGGGAGTTTACACCCACACCTTAGAGGAAATATTTCTCCAAAGTCATCTTCAACTGCAGAGATGTATCTCCACCCATAATCAAGGCAACTTTTGATACCATGCTGCAGAAAAGTTTAGGTTTCTGGAGTTGGAGCTGTCAAATTTCTATTTCAGAAATTGGTCCAGTTTAGTACCGAGTATTTGTCCTAAGGCGCTTCAGTTGTGTCCGACTCTTTGCGACCCCATGGACAGTAGCTCTCTAGGCTCCTCAGTCCATGGGATTCTCCAGACAAGAATGCTGAAGTGGGTTGCATGCCTTCCTTCAGGGGATCTTCCCCCACCCAGGGATTGAACCCACCGTCTCTTGCACTGCAGGCAGATTGTTTACCTGTGAGCCACCTCGGAAGCCCATCAGTATAATTTAACCTTGTCCATTTAGATCATTCCCCCCAAACCAAAACTACCCTTGAAAAAACTCCCTGAAGATCTGAAATTACAACATTCAAGCCACTCTCCCCACCCTGGCCTTCAAAAAATCTCTGCCCATTCTTTGTTAGGGCTCTGGTTACAAAGATCACGTGGCTATGTACCCCTGGAGATTATGGATTTTCCCAAGCATCTAACTCTAAGGTAGTCAGGCTCTAAGAAGGGAAACTGTTTCCTCCTTCCAGGGAACACAGCCCTTTCCCTCCCCACATAAATATGGAACCAATTTTGATTTCTTTTTCTTGCAACTTAGATACCTGGCTTGTCAACAGTCATTCAAAAAGAATTTTATAAAGGTTAAAGAATTAGAGTTAGCCAAATTGTGAAATTGAGACTCTTTAGGGACTCAATTTCTGTAGTCATAGGTCAAGCAGAATTAAATGAATTTGGAGGTGTGGATTTTAGTGGGTTTAGGTTGTGGAGATTGTCAACTCAGATAAACTGAAGCAAAAGGTGGATTTTCTCAATATTTCTGAATAGGCTTTAAGTATAATTAATAACAGCTGGCAAATGCTTACGTCTCTTTCCATTTGTACTGGCCACTAGCCCAAATAAGAGAAATGGATTTTTGCCAGTCATAAAGCTAAAATCATCAGAATAGGGAAAGCCATTTTAAATTACAAAACCACAAGTGGATATACAGTGTACAGAAATGGAACTTTCCATTCTTTTCTCTTTTCTCTCAGCATCAGTTGTATTTATTCAAATACATATTGCCTATGTGCCAGGCTCTGTGCTAGGTCCTGAAGCTGCTATCAAGATGAGTGAGGGGGACTTCCCTGGTGGCTTGGTGGTTAAGACTCTGCCTTCCAACGTAGGGGGTGTGGGTTTGATCCCTAGTCAGGGATCTACAGTCCCATATGCTGAAGGGTGTGGTCAAAAGTTAAAAAAAAAAAAAAAAAAGATGAATGAAGAAGCCTGTGCTTGAGTTCTTTACCACCCAGTTGGGAAGCGTGGTGAGAGGAGTGGCAGGAAACACTGCTAACTAAAGTATTAAAATAA
Source organism: Tragelaphus eurycerus (assembly GCA_935064755.1). Taxonomy (NCBI): domain Eukaryota; kingdom Metazoa; phylum Chordata; class Mammalia; order Artiodactyla; family Bovidae; genus Tragelaphus; species Tragelaphus eurycerus. The sequence goes on from CAKXYN010000043.1 coordinate 19,337,789, forward strand.
AAGTCTGTTCTCAGTTGATAACACAGTGGTGCATAATAGAAGCACAGAAAATAACTAACTCTGCCCAGAAAGCTTCAAAGAGAAGATGCACTTGAATCTGATCTTGAAAGATGAAAAGAAGGTCACCAAAGAAGGGGAGAGGAATTCAATGCCCGTTTGATGCCTAGCCTTCTTATGGACACTGTCAGTACATTCCGTGTGGTTGGGATTAATCTCCTTCATTGTTGTATGCCTGGCACCCAGCTCAGCACCTGGCACACGTGATCAAGTGTTCTAAAATATTAGTTGACCCGATTGACTAAAAATATCTTTGGCAGAGAGAAGCACATGTACAATAACAAATAAACAACACAATGATTTTTCTAGACTGTGGTTTATAATATCAGCACCATCAGCTCCTGGAAAGGAAAGAGAACTCTCCCAAGATAGCTCAAAAGAGTAGACTCTAGAGAGGAAGCTGTGACCTGAGTTTTAGACCCAGTCCTGTTATTAACGAGTTACCTGACTTTGAATCAATGATTATCCTGTACTGACCTAAGTCTTCTCACTTGTAAAATATCACTTATTATTACAATATTCAGTTCAGTTCAGTCATTCGGTCATGTCCGACTCTTTGTGACCCCATGAATCGCAGCACGCCAGGCCTCCCTGTCCATCACCAACTCCCGGAGGTCACTCAGACTCACGTCCATCGAGTCGGTGACACCATCCAGCCATCTCATTCTCTGTCGTCCCCTTCTCCTCCTGCCCCCAATCCCTCCCAGCATCAGAGTCTTTTCCAATGAGTCAACTCTTCGCATGAGGTGGCCAAAGTACTGGAGTTTCAGCTTTAGCATCATTCCTTTCAAAGAAATCCCAGGGCTGATCTCCTTCAGAATGGACTGCTTGGATCTCCTTGCAGTCCAAGGGACTCTCAAGAATCTTATCCAACACCACAGTTCAAAAGCATCAATTCTTTGGTGCTCAGCTTTCTTCACAGTCCAACTCTCACATCCATACATGACCACAGGAAAAACCATAGCCTTGACTAGATGGACCTTTTTGGCAAAGTAATGTCTCTGCTTTTCAATATGCTATCTAGGTTGGTCATAACTTTTCTTCCAAGGAGTAAGCATCTTTTAATTTCATGACTGTAGTCACCATCTGTAGTAATTTTTGAGCCCCCCAAAATAAAGTCTGACACTGTTTCCACTATTTCCCCATCTATTTCCCATATTATAATATTATATACTGTAAAAAAAAAAATGCTCACCAGAAGGGAAAAGAATGTAGCATCGTGTCTTTTCTCTTATTTTCTAAATGCAAAATTAATACATGCTTCCCAAATTTAGGGCTTCCCAGGAAGCGCTAGTGGTAAAGAATCGGCCTGCTAATGCAGGAGATAAAAGAGACTGGGGTTCGATCCCTGGGTGGAGAAGATCCCCTGGAGGAAGAAATGGCAACCAACTCTGGTATTCTTGCCTGGGAATTCCATGGACAGAGGAGCCTGGCAGGCTACAGTCCATGGAGTCGCAAAGAGTTGTACATGACTAAGCGTCTGAGCTCATTCCCAACTTTAAGATGCAGATGGAATGCATACCTGTCATTTCTCCCTCCCTCACCAAAATTGAAAGGCAGATTAAAAAAAATAGGTTAGTGAATACTCAGAAACAAAGAAGGAAGTTTCTCTGAAGCAGAAGCCATGATCAAGTGGAAACCAGAGCGGCAGGCCGAGGCTCCCACCACCCCAAAGCTCTTGTTCTTTGTCACGTGCTGCCCCGATGGGGGGCCATCTGGTTCTCTCTGATCTAATCAAAGTGATGAAGAGATAGAAAATAGTTGAAACTGACAGGCAAGATAAGAGGCCTTGAGGTTATAGAGATTTTATCATCAGTCTAATGCAGGTGTTTTGAAATTGTTTTGTGCCTTGGATCTCTCTTTAGCAGTTTAGTGAAGACTGTAGAGGAGAAGGCAATGGCACCCCACTCCAGTACTCTTGCCTGGAAAATCCCATGGATGGAGGAGCCTGGTGGGCTGCAGTCCACGGGGTCGCTAAGAGTCCGTCACGACTGAGCAACTTCACTTTCACTTTTTCGCTTTCATGCATTGGAGAAGGAAATGGCAACCCACTCCAGTTTTCTTGCCTGGAGAATCCCAGGGGCAGGAGAGCCTGGTGGGCTGACGTCTATGGGGTCACGTGGAGTCGGACACGACTGAAGTGACTTAGCAGCAGCAGCAGAAGACTGTGGAAGCCCTTCTGTCTTAAGTCCTGTCTGGCTGCTATAACAAAATACCACAGACTGGAGAGCTTATAACAACAAAAATTTATTTCTCACAATTCTGGAGGCTGAGCAGCCTAAGATTGAGGTGTTGGCATGGTTGCGTTCTGTTGAGGGCTATTTTCCTGGTCCACAGCCAGTATTCTTGCTATCCTTCACAGGATGGAAGGGGTGAGAGAGAGTTCCCTGGGGCTTCTATTACAAGGGTACTAATCCCATTTAGGTCTTCCCTGGTGGCTCAGAGGGTAAAGCGTCTGCCTGCAATGCAGGAGACCCAGGTTCGATCCCTGGGTTGGGAAGATCCCCTGGAGGAGGAAATGGCAACCCACTCCAGTATTCTTGCCTGGAGAATCCCATGGACGGAGGAATCTGGTGGGCTACAGTCCACGGGGTCACAAAGAGTCGGACATGACTGAGCAATTTCACTTTCACTTTCAATCCCATTTATGGTGGCTTCCTGGTAAAGAATCTGCCTGCCAATGCAGGAGACAGGGGTCCAATCCCTGAGTTGGGAAGATCCCCTGGAAAAGGAAATACCAACCCACTCCAGTATTCTCGCCTGGGAAATCCCAAGGACAGAGGGGCCTGGTGGGCTCTAGTCCATGGGGTCACAAAGACTCAGACACGACAGAGCAACTAAGCAATAACCACAACAAAATCCACTTATGAAGGCTCCATCCTCACGATCTAAGCACCTCTCAAGTCCCTACCTCCGATCACATTGGGCATTAGAATTTCAACATATGAATTTTAGGGGAACACAAACATACAGACCAGATTAATGCCTTCAAATGCATAAAATAAAGTATACAAAATTATATAAGAAATCAACTATATTGAAATGCAGTTATCAAAATATTAATATTTCATGATGTGTTAACATGTTAGCAAATTGAATAATAAGATGTGATGTGAACGTGGGAAAGTCGCTCTGTCATGTCTGACTCTTTGTGACCCCCATGGACTATATGGTCCATCGGATTCTCCAGGCCAGAATACTGGAGTGGGGAGCCTTTCCCTTCTCCAGGGGATCTTCCCAACCCAGAAATTGAAGCCAGGTCTCTCGCATTGCAGGTGGATTCTTTACTAGCTGAGCCACAAGGGAAGCCCAATAAGACATGATAGACAGCTTATTACCATTTTTGAGATATCTGCCACAGTTGTAACATAATATGATAACATCTGTGATTTCTGTTGGTGACAATGTCACAGATACTGCATTTTGGTGCATTAATGTATTTTGTTGCCTATATGCAAATAGAAAAATTTATTTATATTTTTTATTTATTTATTTTTAATTTTATTCAAAATAAAATAATTTATTTCAGTTAGAGGCTAGTGAAAATTAAAACATAATAGGTTTTTCATCTAATTACATGGACTCCCCTGAATTCTATCCAAAGACCTCAAGTTAAAAAAACTTTGGTTTGATAGAACTTCCAGAAGAGTTCCTTAGAACAGAGGATATGTGATTCTTTAATTTCTAGACCTGAAAAAAAAGACATGACACTTCAGATTAAGAGAGTTCATGAAATTCTAGCAGAATAATACAAAAAATGAAATAAACAAACATGACTGAAACTGATGGTAAAATATCAGTCATAAAGAGAAAATGCTAAAACTATCAGAGAAGAAAGATGAACTACAAAGGAAGGGGGTTCAGATAACCCTGGATATCTGATTAGCAAATTCTATACAAGCAAACAATGCAAAATTTTTTTTTAATACTGAGGGGAAATTTATTGTGAATCTACCACTCCATTCATAACCAGATTATCAGTAGTTTTGAGGGAGAGTGGAAATAAAGCCTTTTTTGGACATTAAAGATTTAGAATCATTAGCACTCATGACCTAAAATAAACCGTATCAAGAAAAGGAAGTTTTGGAATGCAAGTATAATGTACACTAAGTGGGAAAACATCAAGTAATACAGTAGTATAAAACATAAGTAACAGAGCAGTGTCCTTACTCTTCAAAGCACTTGTACGTTTTTAAGTACCAGAGTTTCAAAAAACGTTGAAGCAACTGACAAACTAATCTCAAAAATATACAAGCAACTCCTGCAGCTCAATTCCAGAAAAATAAATGACGCAATCAAAAAATGGGTCAAAGAACTAAATAGACATTTCTCCAAAGAAGACATATAGGTGGCTAACAAGCACACGAAAAGATGCTCAACAACACTCATTATCAGAGAAATGCAAATCAAAACCACAATGAGGTACCATTTCACACCAGTCAGAATGGCTGCGATCCAAAAGTCCACAAGCAATAAATGCTGGAGAGGATGTGGAGAAAAAGGAACCCTCTTACACTGTTGGTGGGAATGCAAACTAGTATAGCCCCTATGGAGAACAGTGTGGAGATTCCTTAAAAAACTGGAAATAGAACTGCCCTATGACCCAGCAATCCCACTGCTGGACATACACACCGAGGAAACCAGAATTGAAAGAGAAACATGTACCCCAATGTTCATCGCAGCACTGTTTTTAATAGCCAGGACATGGAAGCAACCTAGATGTCCATCAGCAGATGAATGGATAAGAAAGCTGTGGTACATATACACAATGGAGTATTACTCAGCCATTAAAAAGAATACATTTGAATCAGTTCTAATGAGGTGGATGAAACTGGAGCCTATTATACAGAGTGAAGTAAGCCAGAAAGAAAAACATCAACACAGTATACTAACGCATATATATGGAATTTAGAAAGATGGTAACGACAACCCTGTATGCAAGACAGCAAGAGACACTGATGTATAGAACAGTCTTTTGGACTCTGTGGGAGAGGGAGAGGGTGGGATGATTTAGGAGAATGGAAAAATGTATATCATATAAGAAACGAATCACCAGTCCAGGTTCAATGCAGGGTACAGGAAGCTTGGGGCTGGTGCACTGGGATGACCCAGAGGGATGGTATGGGGAGGGCGGTGGGAGGGGTGCTCAGGATGGGGTGCACGTATACACCCGTGGCGGATTCATGTTGATATATGGCAAAACTAATACAATATTGTAAAGTAATTAACCTCCAATTAAAATACATAAATTTAAATTAAAAATAAAAACGTTGTTTAAAGAAAAGCAGTAGAATTTTCACAAAGAGAAGCAAAATGCTTGTTCAGGCATAGGTTTTTAAAGTACTTGTGAAAATTTAGAAAAAGAGGCACCTTATTAAGGAAGGACAGGGCTTCCCAGGTAGCTCTAGCTGGTAAAGAATCTGCCTGCAATGCAGGAGACCCCTGGTTCAAATCCTGGGCCAGGAAGATCCTCTGGAGAAGGGATAGGCTACTCACTCCAGTATTCTTGGGCTTCCCTGGTGGCTCAGTCAGTAAAGAATCCACCTGCAAAGCGGGAGACTTGGGTTTGATCCTTGGATTGGGAGGATCCCTTGGAGGAGGGTATGAAAACCCACTCCAGTATTCTTGCCTGGGGAATCCCCATGGACAGAGGCACCTGGAAGGCTGCAGACTATGGGGTCACAAAGAGTCGGACACGACTGAATGACTAAGCACACACATTAAGGAAGGACACAGGATGTAGCTAAATCCCAGAATGAACAATTGTTTGAGTCTTGTTATGGTCAACAGTAATGGGAAGGACTAGAGATGTCTTCAGGAAAATTAGAGATACCAAGGGAACATTTCATGCAAAGATGGGCTCAATAAAGGTCAGAAATGATATAGACCTAATAGAGGCAGAAGAAATTAAGAAGAGGTTGTAAGAATACACAGAACTATACAAGATCTTAATGATCCGATAACCTTGATGGTGTGATCAATCACCTAAAGCCAGGCATCCTGTAGTGTGAAGTCAAGTGGGCCTTAGAAAGCATCACTACGAACAAAGCTAGTGGAGGTAATGGAATTCCCACTGAGCTGTTGCAAGATAAATGTTGAACTAGATGATGCTGTGAAAGTGCTGCCCTCAATATGCCAGCAAATTTGGAAAACTCAGTAGTGACTACAGGACTGGAAAAGGTCAGTTTTCATTTCAATCCCAAAGAAGAGCAATACCAAAGAGTGTTCAAACTACTGCACAATTGCTCTCATTTCACATGTTAGCAAAGTAATGCTCAAAATCCTATAAGCTAGGCTTCAACAGTACGTGAACTGTGAACTTCCAGATGTATAAGCTAGATTTAGAAAAGGCACAGTAACCAGAGATCAAATTGCCAATATCCATTGAATCATAGAAAGAGCAAGAGAATTAAAAAAAAAAAAATCTACTCTGCTTCATTGACTATGCTAAAGCCTTTGACTGGATGGATCACAGCAAACTGTGGAAAATTCTTCAAGAGATGGGAATACCAGACCACCTGACATGCCTCCTGAGAAACCCGTATGCAGGTCAAGAAGCAACAGTTAGAACAGGACATGGAACAACTGACTGGTTCCAAATTATTGGAAAGGAGTACTTCAAGGCTGTATCTTGTCACCCTGCTTATTTAACTTATATGAAGAATACATCATGAGAAACGCTGGACTGGAAGAAGCACAAGCTGGAATCAAGATTGCTAGGAGAAATATCAATAACCTGAGATATGCAGATGACACCACCCTTATGGCAGAAACCAAAGAGGTACTAAAAAGTCTCTTGATCAAAGTGAAAGAGGAGAGTGAAAAAGCTGGTTTAAAACTCAACATTCAAAAAACTAAGATCACAGCATCTGGTCCTATCACTTCATGGCAAATAGATGGGGAAACAGTGGAAACAGTGACAGACTTTCTTTTCTTGGGCTCCAAAATAACTGCAGATGGTGACTGCAGTCAAGAAATTAAAAGATGCTTGCTCCTTGGAAGAAAAGCTATGACAAACCTAGATAGCATATGAAAAAGCAAAGACATTATTTTGCTTACAAAGGTCGGTATAGTCAAAGCTATGCTTTTTTCCAGTAGTCATGTACTGTAATCCATACAAAAGATTACAAATGTAAACTATTCCTTTTTGTATTTTTTCTAATCCTAAAGCAGAGATCATTCTCCCTTATATTTATTAGAATACTCTTTGCATCCCTTTGGTCTAAGAATTTGATTGAAATTTCCCATTCACCATCCAACTCCCTGTGAAAGTATGAAAGTGTTAGCTGCTCAGTTGCGTCCGACTCTTTGTGACCCATGAACTGTGGCCCGCCAGGCTCCTCCGTTCATGGAGTTCTCCAGGCAAGAATACTGGAGTGGACTGCCATTCCCTCCTCCAGGAGATGTTCCCGATCAGGGACTGAACCTGGGTCTCCTGCACTGCAGGCAGATTCTTTATCATCTGAGCCACCAGGGAAGCCCTCATTAGCACTGTCAATTTTTGGCATCTGTGACAACAATAACTGTGTTCTTCTCTTTTCAAATATCTTTTAAGCTTCAAGACTCCATTTAACAGTTCATTAAGAAAATTGCATGCTTTTAATTGTAATTTTAAAAATGTCGTTATTTCTTGGTCGGTATTTGCTGTGCCACATTGTAAACATAAATGCTTATCATTATGTATGCAAACTACAGGTGCTATTACATTCAGAAGCAACTGATAATTAGTGACTATATTCCTTGTTTGGTGATTAAAATGCTATGCTTTAAGTATTGTACATCCTAACTCGACACTTTGTTGCTCATAATTGGCATTTCACTTTATTTTAAATATGTGTTAGGAATTTCGGGGTTGATGCATAACATATTTTATTTTTTCCCATTTGATAGTAGGTTTCCCATTCAGCCTTTGCTTGAGGATCATCAGATTTTCAGGGATGGATTATTGAAATTAAGTAGGATAAGTCTATGTGATCAGTCCTTTAATTTCTGCGGACAAGTTTATGCTGTCTTTCTTATACTCTTAAATTTTTTAAAAATTTGTTTATTTTTGGTTGCACTGTGTCTTCATTGCTTTGTGCAGCTTTTTTCTGGTTGCGGTGTGCGGAGGCTACTCTTGGTTGCGGAGCGTGGGCTTCTCATTGCAGGGGCTTCTCATTGGAGAAGCTGTGGAGCACGGGCTTTAGGTGAGTGGGCTTCAGTAGTGGCGGCACACCGGCTCAGTAGTCATGGTGCACAGGCTTAACTGTGCTTCAGCACGTGCAATCTTCCTGAACCAGGGATCAAACCCAGGGCCCCTTGCATTGGCACGTGGATTCTTATCCACTGCACCACCAAGAATATCCATAAGCCTCTCATATTTTGAATTAGAGATTAAAAAAAAAACAAAACTGATTATCCTGTTCCCAGTAATCCAAGTCTATGCCCCAACCAGTAATGCTGAAGAAGCTGAAGTTGAACGGTTCTATGAAGACCTACAAGACCTTTTACAACTAACACCCAAAAAAGATGTCCTTTTCATTATAGGGGACTGGAATGCAAAAGTAGGAAGTCAAGAAACACCTGGAGTAACAGGCAAATTTGGCCTTGGAATATGGAATGAAGCAGGGCAAAGACTAACAGAGTTTTGCCAAGAAAATGCACTGGTCATAGCAAATACCCTCTTCCAACAACACAAGAGAAGACTCTATACATGGACATCACCAGATGGTCAACACCAAAATCAGATCGATTATATTCTTTGCAGCCAAAGGTGGAGAAGCTCTATACAGTCAGCAAAAACAAGACCAGGAGCTGACTGTGGCTCAGACCATGAACTCCTTATTGCCAAATTCAGACTGAAATTGAAGAAAGTAGGGAAAACCACTAGACCATTCAGGTATGACCTAAATCAAATCCCTTATGATTATACAGTGGAAGTGAGAAATAGATTTAAGGGCCTAGATCTGATAGATAGAGTGCCTGATGAACTATGGAATGAGGTTCGTGACATTGTACAGGAGACAGGGATCAAGACCATCCCCATGGAAAAGAAATGCAAAAAAGCAAAATGGCTGTCTGGGGAGGCCTTGCAAATAGCTATGAAAAGAAGAGAAGCGAAAAGCAAAGGAGAAAAGGAAAGATATAAACATCTGAATGCAGAGTTCTAAAGAATAGCAAGAAGAGATAAGAAAGCCTTCTTCAGCGATCAATGCAAAGAAATAGAGGAAAACAACAGAATGGGAAAGACTAAGGATCTCTTCAAGAAAATCAGAGATACCAAAGGAACATTTCATGCAAAAATGGGCTCGATAAAGGACAGAAATGGTATGGACCTAACCAGAAGCAGAAGATATTAAGAAGAGGTGGCAAGAATACACAGAAGAACTGTACAAAAAAGAGCTTCACGACCCAGATAATCATCATGGTGTAATCACTGACCTAGAGCCAGACATCCTGGAATGTGAAGTCAAGTAGGCCTTATAAAGCATCACTGGGAACAAAGCTAGTGGAGGTGATGGAATTCCAGTGGAGCTATTCCAAATCCTGAAAGATGATGCTGTGAAAGTGCTGCACTCAATATGCCAGCAAATTTGGAAAACTCAGCAGTGGCCACAAGATTGGAAAAGGTCAGTTTTCATCCCAATCCCAAAGAAAGGCAATGCCAAAGGCAATGCTCAAACTACCGCACAATTGCACTCATCTCACACGCTAGTAAAGTAATGCTCAAAATTCTCCAAGCCAGGCTTCAGCAATATGTGAACCGTGAACTTCCTGATGTTCAAGCTGGTTTTAGAAAAGGCAGAGGAACCAGAGATCAAATTGCCAACATCCGCTGGATCATGGAAAAAGCAAGAGAGTTCCAGAAAAACATCTATTTCTGCTTTATTGACTATGCCAAAGCCTTTGACTGTGTAGATCACAATAAACTGTGGAAAATTCTGAGAGAGATGGGAATACCAGACCACCTGATCTGCCTCTTGAGAAATCTGTATGCAAGTCAGGAAGCAACAGTTAGAACTGGTCATGGAACAACAGACGGGTTCCAAATGGGAAAAGGAGTACGTCAAGGCTGCATATTGTCACCATGTTTATTTAACTTATATGCAGAGTACATCATGAGAAATGCTGGACTGGAAGAAACACAAGCTGGAATCAAGATTGCTGGGAGAAATATCAATCACCTCAGATATGCAGATGATACCACCCTTATGGCAGATAGTAAAGAGGAACACAAAAGCCTCTTGATGAAAGTGAAAGTGGAGAGTGAAAAGGTTGGCTTAAAGCTCAACATTCAGAAAACAAAGATCATGGCATCTGGTCCCATCACTACATGGGAAATAGATGGAGAAACAGTGGAAACAGTGTCAGACTTTATTTTTCTGGGCTCCAAAATCACTGCAGATGGTGACTGCAGCCATGAAATTAAAAGACGCTTACTCCTTGGAAGGAAAGTTATGACCAACCTAGATAGCATATTCAAAAGCAGAGACACTACTTTGCCAACAAAGGTTCGCCTAGTCAAGGCTATGGTCTTTCCTGTGGTCATGTATGGATGTGAGAGTTGGACTGTGAAGAAGGCTGAGCGCCGAAGAATTGATGCTTTTGAACTGTGGTGTTGGAGAAGACTCTTGAGAGTCCCTTGGACTGCAAGGAGATCCAACCAGTCCATTCTGAAGGAGATCAGCCCTGGGATTTCTTTGGAAGGAATGATGCTAAAGCTGAAACTCCAGTATTTTGGCCACCTCATGCGAAGAGTTGACTCATTGGAGAAGACTCTGATGCTGGGAGGGATTGGGGGCAGGCGGAGAAGGGGACGACAGAGGATGAGATGGCTGGATGGCATCACTGACTCGATTGATGTGAGTCTGGGTGACCTCCGAGAGCTGGTGATGGACAGGGAGGCCTGGCGTGCTGTGGTTCATGGGGTCGCAGAGTTGGACACGACTGAGTGACTGATTTGATCTGATCCTATCATTGTGTACTGGCTATGTTAAAGAGGTTGATAACTTGAATGTGAGAGTGTATTTGTTCCTACAGAAGATCCTGGATGTTGAACAAGATAGGGTAAATGCATGGGAATTTAGGTTGTACCCCTTGAGAAGGAGAGGTTATTGTTATCTGAGGAAAAGGATGTTCCCAGATATTTGGGCATCCAGAGGCGTAGGACTATAGCTGACACTTCTGGTTGCCCCCAGTATCTGTGCTTTTCATTTTGCTCAGTAATGAAACCCCAAATGTTAGCTGGGAATTTGTCCAACCAATAAAAAAGGTTATATTTCCCAGTCTCTCTTGCAACTAAGTGTGGCCATGAGACAAACTTTGCGCAATGTTTGTAAGGAGAAGTGCTTTGCATAGATCTACTGTGAAGTTTACATAAGAGGAAGTTATGTCCTCTGTTCCTCTTTGGCTGGCCTTCCTCTTTAGCATGTGGATGTCATGGCTCAAGGTGAAGTGGCCAACTTACAAGTTAGGATTGAAATCACAGGTAACAGTTTGCAGAACAATCTGTTAGAAGGAGTTTGGGATCCCTGATGGATATAGAGCCACCATCTTAGACTAAGACTATCTATGTTGGTCTGAGAGAGAGACCAACGTTAATCTTTTCTACCACTGTTACTCTGGACTTTCAACCTAAGCACTTTTATTATCTGTTTATACTATCAATATATTATTAGCATAGCTATCTTATCTTGTTTGGCTTTCTTGTAACTTAGTTTTCAGGTAACTAGTTTTGTTTAAAATATATTGGGAAGGCATTTCTTGAGTTGTGCATAAAAGTAATGGTATTAAACAGTCTAATGGCAATCTTTGATATGTCGCTTAAATGAGTGATATATTTCCTTCATTTATTGTTTTCAAAGGGCCCACTGGGAAAGTTCAGTTCAGTTCAGTTGTTCAGTCATGTCCGACTCTTTGCAACCCCATGGACTGCAGCATGTCAGGCTTCCCTGTCCATCACCAACTCCAATTTCTCCACTGGGGAAGAAGAAAAAGAAAAACAAAATCTAACACTATTCCAACTGACTGAGCTGTAGAAATGGAAGCTGCTTAACACTCAAGATGGTATTCAACCATCATTTTATGAGTTTTCCTTTAAGTGAGACAACTACAATGTTTCCCAATTTCTCTTCAAGTGACTATTGCTCCTTAATTTCATCCCTTCCATTTTCTTGTCACTCATATTTAATATGGGCTTCCCTAGTGGCTCAGAGGTTAAAGCAATGCAGGAGACCTGGGTTCAATCCCTGGGTCGGGAAGATCCCCTGGAGAAGGAAATGGCAACCCACCCCAGTGTTCTTGCCTGGAGAATCCCATGGATGGAGGAGCCTGGTGGGCTACAGTCCATGGGGTCACAAAGAGCTGGACATGACTGAGTGACTTCACTTCACTTCACTTCACATTTAATATATGTAGATTTCTTTTTAATGGCCTCTTTAGAGCTAGCATAAATCATCTTATTTTTAAAAGGTGCACTCTTAGAAGCCCAGACTATCAATACTGGTAATCTTAGTCTTTTTTGTTGTGTATATGGCATCAATAGATTAATATTAGGTAGTCTTAGACTATAGATCAATACTAGGTATTCTTAGACTTTTGTTGTTTATGTGGCCTCATACATAGCAAACTGGTAATCCTTCAGAGGTAGCAACTTCACAACAAAACGTGTAGGGGTCCTCCATGGTATCACTAGTGTCATTTGTTAAGATCAGTTTTGCTTCCTCTATTATAATTATTTGTCTTTTTTCATCATTTAAACAGAACTTTCTTTCATCTTCTTTTGTGTATAATATTTCTTTATTTTCTTATCATTAAAACTTTTGGTGACTTCATCATTCACTGTAACTCCAGAAGTCACAGCGCCTGGGGTTGCAATGCCAGCTCTGCCCCCAGCTCTATGGCACTGGGAGGAGATGGAGAAGTAGGTGGAAACCTTTCTTGGTACAGCCGCATCTACCGAGCTTAGAATAGTGTCTGAAAATAATGAGTGTGTGTGCTCAGCCATGTCTCACTCTTTGTGACCCCATGGAGTGCAGCTTGCTAGCTCCTTTGTCTATGGAATTTTCTAGACAAGTATACTGGAGCAGGTTACCATTTCCTACTCCAGGGGATCTTCTTGACCCAGGGATCAAACCCACATTTCCTGCTGGCAGATTCTCTGCCATGGAGCCACCTGGGACGCCTGCCTGAAAATAGTATGTGGTCAGTAAATATTACAGAATGAATAAATGAAGACTAGATTAGAATGGGATTTGTCTAAGGGCTGTATATAAAAATAATAGTATTTAACAGTCTAATGACAAGCTCCTGCTTTAAGGCACTTTAGAATTTGAAATTCCAGGGAACCTCGAAAGTTATGTGTGAGGAAACTGACTCTTTCAGAGTTTATAAGTCTCATGGGCCACACAGGTTCCTTGTCATGCCTACTATTGGCAGCCCTCTAGCCAGGCACCAGTTCTAAGACCACGGCTGCTACTAGGTGTACGATTTGAAGCAGAGTCCCCCTAAAATCAAGTTCCCTTCCCCAGTTTATGATTAATCTTGCTATCTAAAACTTAATTTCCTTTCTCACCCTCCCACGAACTCAATCCTGTGCTAAGTGAACAGTAATCAACTAGTCAGATGACTAAATGGCAGCAGCAGATGCTGTTGCTGATGCCATTGCTAATATACTAAAATAGCTATTATAGATAACATCATTAATGTACAAACTCAGCCTGTTTCTCCACAAGATGAGCTCACAGAGCCCCAAGCCATGGGCCACCTGAGAATCTAAGACATCCTGAATTCCAAAACTACGATAAATAAAAGTCACAAGATGATTCACCCTGGTCTCTGTTTTCCCTTTTTAAGAAACCCCTCACAGACAAAGTGCGAGCGGATCTGAGGCTTGTCAAGAAGTCAGTCTCTCTCACCCGCTTGCTTGGTGGTCGTGGTTGTTCAGTCGCGTCTGACTCTGTGACCCCAAGGACTACAGCACGCTAGGCTTCCCTGTCCTTCACAATCTCCCTGTGCCCTGCAATAAACCCTTTGCTGCAAACACCTGCTGTCAGAGCCTGGCTTTCCGCGTCTGGGGCAAGTGAGTCCTTGCTGGGTTACATACTTGGCGGATGCGTACCTGTGACGGTGCTGTAGATAGGATGGTTGGCTCAGTGGCCCAGGGTTTGGAGACAAAGACCTACTAGCGTCCTTTCCCTTACAAGAAGGGAAAGTGCACAACTAGCAAATTTGTTGAGTCTTCTCAGGCACCGCAGAGCTTAGAAAGCCGAGTCATCAAGGGCGCTGCTGGGTCCCCCAACCAGCAGACAGCCTCAGCTGTTTATTACCTGGCGCTCCAAGGCAGGGGAGCTGGCCCTTCTGAGGAGGATGGTTGTCTGGGCTGGCCTCTGACAACCGTCTTCCTCCACCAGCTCCCAACAAAGACATTTCATCCATTTCTTCCACTGCTCTCAATTCTACTTGGCTGGGCTTTGAGAGGACCGAGGCTGGAGTACACAGTGACCCAACGCGCCCACTGGGGCGCATCTGTCAGGGCGCGCGCGGCGCGGGCCGTAAGGAGGCGGGCGGCCGGCGCGTCGCCGAGCGGCGCTCTCTTCCCCCCCGTCGGCGGCGCGCGCCGCTCTGGGACGCGCTTGGGAGGGGGGGCGCCGGCGGGGGCGCGCACGCTCCGCCTCTCCCGCCTCCCCGGCTGCGCGCCCCGCCCCCTCGAGCTGCCATACGCCGAGCGCCCAACATCCGAGGACTTTGGCCCAGAGTAACCCCGCTCGCGTTACCTTTTCCCTCTTTTCCGTGCCTCCCCCGGGGCCGGCCCGGGCTGGTCAGCCGCGGCTGGGCGCGCGCCGCCCCTCCCCGCTTCCTCCCTTGCGAGCGCCCGCTCAGCCCCTCCCGGCCCCCGCGCGCGGCTCCTCGTCATGGCGGCGCTCAGCAAGTCCATCCCTCACAACTGCTACGAGATCGGCCACACTTGGCAGCCGTCCTGCTGGCTCTCCTTCCTGCACATCACCAGGGGCGCCCTGGAGGAGTCCCTGAAGATCTATGCACCCCTGTACTTGGTGAGCGCCATCAGCCCTCCCCCAGGCCGAGGGCGGTGTGCGCGGTGGGCTCCTGGGAGGCGGGCTCGGGGCACTCGCTGTCTTGTCAGCCTCTCCTTGGGAGCGATCAGGGGGTGTTTTTTCGGGGGCAGGAGTGGGTGGGCTTGGGGAGGGGGGAGATCGAGAGGGGCTGATACCCTAAATCCAGCTGGGACGGAAGGAGGGGGAAGGGAGTTAGAGGTTGAGCTGTCATCTGAACGTCTGCTGTTGGGGGAGAGGATGTCTTCTCAACTTCAGGATTAAGTTTGGGGGCCACTTCAAACTGTGAATGCACACACCTGCGTTGCTTTTCCTCTCTTCTGCCATGTGATGGAGAGGTCTTCGTAGGTCAGCTAGGGGATGAGAAATGGCCTGCAATCTTTTCTCACCTAATTCCCTCTGTTTTGGCGTTCCCCTCCCCCCACCCCCACCCCCCAGGTTTTTTCTTTTTTCTTTTTTTTTTTTTAGGGCATATTTGACATCAGGTCCCCATGACCTTAGATCTTGTGTCAATTTGGGAATGACAGGATTATGGCTTGAAGGTTTTGCAGTGTTTTTGCAAGTTCACAAAGTGGTCTCCAGGTTGAGATTTTGCTTGGTGTTGTAAGGTGGTTCCAGTCTATGAGTCAGTGAAAGTGTCTAGGAGATCTGACTGTATGTCACTTGTAGGTCCTTTATTCCACAGCTTTACAGGTAGGGCAATCTAAATTTGGAGCTTTAAATACAGACTATTTGAAAATATGTGTATGTATCACTGAGAGCTGTTAGTTTGTTCTTGAATGTTCTAACAAGCATCTCTCTCTCCCCCCCCCAAGTAGTCTCATCCTTTGTATTAAAGATTTCTTTAATCTTTAATTAACCAAGATCACTTTGGTTATTTAAGTTTATTGTCTTACTTTCTTGCTGAATAGAGTCTATGTCCTAAGAAGGCAGAGGTATATTTTTTGTATGTTTCCTAAAAGTTCTAGTCAGTATTCAGTGGATGGTCAGTTCTTCGCATTGAGTAATAATTTAGATTTACACCCTAATATTCCTGAAGGTGTGTCATGGCCATAGCTGTAGAATTTCTTCAGAAGTCTGATTATTTATTACAGAGATAACCGAGGAGAAGATGGTAACTTTCTCTGAGCTTGCAGAAGCCAGTTTCATTTGTATCATATTCACTGGTGCTTTTAAAACTTTAATGTGTGTTAGGAGTCTGCTGGGAGAGCATGTTAAAATGGGGGTTCTGATTCAGTAGATCTTGGTGGGGCCTGAAATTCTACATTTCTGACAAATTCCCAGGTGATATTAATGCTTCTGGACCAAGAGTCACACTTTGAATAGTAAGGATCTGGAGCAGAGGCTGGAATAAACTTATCATTAGAGCGATAAATGTCTTCCTTGATTTTCTTTGGCAAAGATACATGTTTTTCTGCTTTTCCACTTGAATGGTCGCTAGTCTATAGCTCATTTATTAAAAAAAAAAAGGATATCTACAAACATGATTGAGCTTTTGGTATATTCAGAGATTTTTCATTCCCTTATAGGATTATGAAGTTATATGGGGAGAAAGTCTATGGTATGTATTTTCTCTCTCTGAAAATCCATAGCACTTTTATTGTGCCTCATTCATTCAACAATGGTTGGTTGAATGCCTGATATTTTTCATATTTACAGCCTAGATAATTTATTGGTTATGTTCCATGATGAGTAGTTCAAGAGAGCAACAGAAACATAGGTTCTTCTATGCCAGCAGGTGGGATAGGGGCAAAAGTGTCAAAAGAAGTTTATGTTTTAGTATTCTCTCTCCAGCTAGGTTAAATACTTCTTGAAAACAAATTCTTGATCTTATTTGATCTTGTATCTGTGTTTGGAATATAGCTGGGTAACTCAAAGTTTGTGTCACTATTCATGAGTGATTGTGAAGTAAAATTAGTGGGAACTGACCAATATTTTATTTTAAGTGAAATAGAAAAGAATAGGAAAAAAAAATGAGAGGGCACCACAGGTGGTATGGATAAGTGTTATTTCATTACATTTTTGTTTGTTGTATTTGTATAGGTGGCTGGGGCTCTTAGACCATATAGCAGCATTTTGTTCTTTGTCTGTGTTGGGCAGTTGTTTAAATGTGTAATTCAGGTGCCACAAGGCGGTGGGGGAGGAAATGGGCTTTTAAAGGCTATCAGTCACTTCTGATTTTGAATCTCAACTCACTCACTCACTGTTTGACTTTGTGCAAGTTACTTTGACTCCCTCTGTGAGAATTAAGTGAAGTAATACACTGAAGACTATCACATTTTCCAGTTCATAATAGGTCTTGAATAAGTAGGCATTTTTTTGTTCCCCATTCCCTCGGTGGCACTTAAGTTAGATGCAGGTAGTGAGGGCTCCTTAGGAGAAGGCAATGGCACCCCACTCCAGTACTCTTGCCTGGAAAATCCCATGGATGGAGGAGCCTGGTGGGCTGCAGTCCATGGGGTCACTGGGAGTCGGACACGACTGAGCAACTGCACTTTCACTTTTCACTTTCATGCATTGGAAAAGGAAATGGCAACCCACTCCAGTATTCTTGCTGGAGAATCCCAGGGACAGGGGAGCCTGGTGGGCTGCCGTCTATGGGGTTGCACAGAGTTGGACACAATTGAAGCAACTTAGCAGCAGCAGTGAGGGGTCCTTGGAAGAAGTAACATTTGACTTGGGCCTTGAAGAGAAGGATCACAGACATTGATTCACGTAGTAGATGTTTATAAAATACTTAATGGAGCAGAGGGAGAAAAGTGTGAATTGAGACAGAAATCCAAATGGTTTTGTAAAAGAAGTAGTAGGTGTATTGATTGACTGAAGCAGAAGTTTTGCATATAGGCTGTATTAGTAATGACAACTCTTATTTACTGAACACTCATGTAGCTAGCTTCCCTGCTATCTCATTTGGTAAAGAATCTGCCTGCAATGCAGGAGACCCCGGTTCGATTGCTGGGTCAGGAAGATCCGCAGGAGAAGGAATCAGCTACCCACTCCAGTATTCTTGGGCTTCCCTGGTGGCTCAGTTGGTAAAGAATCTGCCTGCAATGTGGGAGACCTGGGTTCCATCCCTGGGTTGGGAAGATCCCCTGGAGAAGGGAAAGACTACCCACTCCAGGATTCTGGCCTGGAGAATTCCATGGACTGTACAGTCCTTGGGGTCGCAAAGAGTTGGACACAACTGAGCAACTTTCACTATCACTTTCACTTTCTTGTGCTTAGACCTTTACATATCTTGTTTAATGCATATACAACTCTCTCTTATACTCATTTCATAGGTAGGAAAACTGAAAGTTAGAGACTTTAAGCAGTTTCCAAGATGAAGAGTTAGTAAGGGGAAGAGACAGGCTTTTGGTTTTTTTTTTTTGACTCAAAGACCGAGGGTCAGGCTGAGGATGTCATGAGGGTTTTTTTTTTTTTTTTGAACAAAGGGATTACAAGTACAGAATGGTGTCTTCAGAGGATGAATCTGGTCGAAATGGGTAGACTGGATTGGGAAGACTGTTTAAGAGTTGATGCAGTGGATTCATTTAAGTGATAGAAAATCCGTTCTCAGGGAATCCCACTTTGTAACTTGTTAGCAGTGTGACCTCAGGAAAAGTATCTCACCTCTTTGAGCCTTAGTCTCTTTGGGTGTAATTTTACCCATCTTTTTCGGGCTGTTGTGAAGATTTAAATGGGATAATAGTGTGTAGGAATAACAGCCATCACATAGGAGGGCCCTAATCAAGGGTTCAGAGAAGGCAATGGCACCCCACTCCAGTACTCTTGCCTGGAAAATCCCATGGATGGAGGAGCCTGGTAGGCTGCAGTCCATGGGGTCGCTAAGAGTTAGACAGGACTGAACGACTTCACTTTCACTTTTCATTTTCATGCATCGGAGAAGGAAATGGCAACCCACTCCACTATTATTGCTTGGAGAATCCCAGGGATGGGGGAGCCTGGTGGGCTGCTGTCTATGGGGTTGCATAGAGTCGGACATACCTGAAGTGACTTAGCAGTAGCAGCAGCAGTCAAGGGTTGGTGTTATTAAAATAGTGCATTTGTTATGATCTTTGTCTCCACCTCTGATTAGAAAGGTGGTTTGTATTCAGAAATAGCATGGTACTTCAGTAGGTGCTTCAGTAAGTGTCTGCATGAGTGCAAGTATGAATGAATGAACTCATGAATAATTCAGGAGTGAAGAAATAGTATTTGGCAGGCTTAAGGTAGTGGCAGAGAGAATGGAAGGGCAGTTTTAGAGGCATTTCACAGGAGAGGCATTTCATAGGAAGAATGAACAGGACTTTATAGAGATTGAGAAGGTTGGGGCAGTGTGAAGGCTTGTTTATGCTTCCAGGATTTCAAGTCTGACTGATGCTGTTGCCATCATCACTGATAGAAGAGAAGTTTAAGGGAAGCTGGGTTGGGGGAAAATTTTAATCAGAAGTGTCTTTTAGAGCTTATAGAAATCTGCTTTTCATTTGAAATATTACCACGTGTGTTGTGCTAAACTGATTCCTTTTGTTCCATTCAGGTTTCCTTATGGTCTGCACATCTGCTCTCATGTTTCCTTCTCATCGTGGCATCTAGCATCATGTCTTAGTATCACCTTCACTTTCTAATGCTTAACCCATTTTAAATGTAGTGATCTATGCCTTTTCACATTGAATCTTCGTGTTTTCTTGATTTGTAAAAAGCATCAATCCTCATTATCAATCCACTTGATAGAGTGTTTTTTTTTTTATTTAAGAACCTACAGCGTGGCAACCCACTCCAGTGCTCTTGCCTGGAGAATCCCAGGGACAGCGGAGCCTGGTGGGCTGTTGTCTATGGGGTTGCACAGGGTTGGCCATGACTGAAGCGACTTAGCACCAGCAGCAGCACAAATGTTATAATATATGCTAGCAACTTATGTATATACCAAAAATGTATTTCAGAAAGCTTTATTTCTTGACTCTTAGTTATTGTCACACATTCACAGTAAGTGGTACCCATTGCTACACATGTGAAACAGTTGATGCTGCTGCTGCTGCTAAGTCGCTTCAGTCATGTCCGACTCTGTGCGACCCCATAGACGGCAGCCCACCAAGCTTCCCGTCCCTGGGATTCTCCAGGCAGGAACACTGGAGTGGGTTGCCATTTCCTTCTCCAATGCATGAAAGTGAAAAATGAAAGTGAAGTCGCTCAGTCATGTCTGACTCTAGCGACCCCATGGACTGCAGCCTACCAGGCTCCTCCGTCCATGGGATTTTCTAGGCAAAAGTTCTGGAGTGGGGTGCCATTGCCTTCTCCATAGACCACTAAAATTAATGAAAGCATAGTGTCCTTGGTACTTTGTGGCAAAGTTAAAATACACAGTTACTCATTTAGGAGGATGGACTCTGCTGTTCCAATGCTTAGGTGCCTTTTCTAAAAGGAAAACTTGTTAACTTACCTCAGGTGATTCTAAGAGCTTTCTTATGTTTTTCCTGGTGTCTTTCCACAGGACTTCCAGATTAGGGTACTGGCATTTATCATTAACTGATTTCAGAGAAGAACCTTTCTCAGTTTTGGGAAAGAGTGATTTAAAAATATGCTTCTTTATTGACCTTCAGATGTTTATACCCTTCTTCAGAGTATGAAAATGATTACTTAATATTTACTTCTGTTGAATCTTAACAGACTTGTTAGATTATAAAGGGTCAGTTCATTACCTTTAGACTGAATAAATACTTAAGCAAGAGTTGGACTTCTAGGAATAAAAAAAGAAAAAAAACAACTTATGGACAGTTTTTAGTTAATTGTGAAAGACTTGAAAGGCAATGCCAAAGAATGCTCAAACTACCCCACAATTGCACTCATCTCATACGCTAGCAAAGTAATGCTCAAAATTCTCCAAGCCAGGCTTGAACAGTTTGTGAATTGTGAACTTCCAGATGTTCAAGCTGGATTTAGAAGAGGCAGAGGAACCAGAGATCAAATTGCCAACATCCGTTGGATCATAGAAAAAGCAAGAGAATCCCAGAAAAACATCTATTTCTGCTTTATTGACTATGCCAAAACCTTTGACTGTGTGGATGACAACAAACTGGGGAAAATTCTTCAAGATATGGGAACACCAGACCACCTGACCCGCCTCTTTAGAAATCTGTGTGTAGGTCAAGAAGCAACAATTAGAACTGGACATGAAACAGCAGACTGGTTCCAAACTGGGAAAGGAGTTCATCAAGGTTGTATATTGTCACCCTACTTATTTAACTTATAGGTAGAGTACATCATGAGAAATGCTTGACTGGATGTAGCACAAGCTGGAATCAAGATTGCCGGGAGAAATATCAATAACCTCAGATATGTGTATGACATCACCCTTATGGCAGAAAGTGAAGAGCTAAAGAACCTTTTGATGAAAGTGAAAAAGGAGAGTGAAAAAGTTGGCTTAAAGCTCAACATTCAGAAAACTAAGATCATGACATTGGTCCCATCATTTCATGGGAAATAGATGGGTAAACAGTGGAAACAGTGGCTGACTTTATTCTTTTTGGACTCCAAAATCACTGCAGGTGGTGACTGCAGCCATTAAATTAAAAGACACTTGCTCCTTGAAAGAAAAGTAGGACCAACCTAGACAGCATGTTAAAAAGCAGAGACGTAACTTTGCCAACAGAGGTCCATCTAGTCAAAGGTATGGTTTTTCCAACAGTCATGTATAGATATGAGAGTTGGACTACAAAGAAAGCTGAGCGCCGAAGAATTGATGCTTGTGAACTGTGGTGTTGAGAAGACTCTTGAGAGTCCCTTGGACTGCAAGGAGATCCAACCAGTCCATCCTAAAAGAAATCAGTCCTGAATATTCATTTGGAAGGACTGATGTTGAAGCTGAAACTCCACTACTTTGGCCACGTGATGCGAAGAACTGACTCATTTGAAAAGACCCTGATGCTGGGAAAGATTGAAGGCAGGAGGAGAAGGGGATGACAAGTGGATGAGATAGTTGGATGGCATCACTGACTCAATGGACATGAGTTTGAGTGAACTCCAGGGAGTTGGTGATGGATAGGGAGGCCTGGTGTGCTGCAGGCCATGGGGTCGCAAAGAATTGCACATTCCTGAGCAACTGAACTGAACTGTAAAATTTAAGTGATATGGCCAGAGGGTTTTTTTTTTAATGTCCTCATATAGTTTTATTTTATGGGAAAAAACCAGTAATTCTGTAAAACTTCCCAAGCTTACTTCCACTTACAAGATGCTGTTCAGATTTCTATATTTCAATATGGCTTAGGAGGGGGAATTCTGGACTCTGGAATCAAATTGCCTGTGTTAGAATTCTTGCTCACTTCTTACTAGCTGAGTAATCTCAGACAAATGACCTGTCTACTCTAAGCCTCAGTTTTTGTGTCTGTACTGTGGGAGAAATGGTAAATTTTAACTCTGGAGGCCCTGGTGAAGACTGAATGAGGCATAATATGTAAAGTGTTTCTGGCATGTAGTATGCACTGAATTTTTAAAGGTACTGTTTTAGCAGATTTTCTTGAGAGAATGAGACCAGAAATGAGACTTTTTGAAGCTTTTGGTTTTTTTTTACTTAAAAAGGGAGAGAATTTAAAGTCATTAAGCAATATAGACTGCTGGGAATATTTGGATTATTTGACATTTGGAGACCATGGAATTTGTAAATATGTTGGATGAATCCCCCTTTGATTTTCTGCCTGAGGCCTACTTTAGAGGTGAAGGTGAAGGGCTCATTGTATCCTTCTAGTCCATAAGTAAATGATGATTTTTTAACAGATTTGTTATTGTCCCTTTTGAGGTGTAACAGTCATTTGGTCTTTGTCTTTCAAATGAGCAATTAGATGATGGGTTTTCCTATTCATTAATAAGGGATTGTGAGTATGTTGAGCTTGGTTTTCTGTGTGACATTTTGTTATTCTTTGGCTGACCTCTGTTGAATTCAAAATACACTTCTAGCATATTACTTCTAGTTGAAAATTGAAGAGTATTGTACTGAACACTTTTGTAACTCACCCCTTTCTGTAGCAATCTGAGTATGCTGCTGCTAAGTCGCTTCAGTTGTGTCCAACTCTCTGCGACCCCGTAGATGGCAGCCCACCAGGCTCCCCCGTCCCTGGGATTCTCCAGGCAAGAACACTGGAGTGGGTTGCCATTTCCTTCTCCAATGCATGAAAGTGAAAAGTGAAAGTGAAGTCGCTCAGTCGTGTCCGACTCCCAGTGACCCCATGGACTGCAGCCCACCAGGCTTCTCCATCCATGGGATTTTCCAGGCAAGAGTACTGGAGTGGGGTGCCATTGTCTTCTCCGAATCTGAGTATATAGCTGTTCTTTGCTGTTGCTTGTTCTTTACTGTTGCTTGTCTCTTTAGTTATCATAGATCAGGGATAAAAATTAAATTAATATAAACATTAGAATATAGGATCTAAATAATTATGATCCATTCCTGTTCCTGTTTTTGAGTCAGTAGATTCTTATTAAAATGGATATTTATTTGATTAAAAAGTTTTTTTAAAGCCTTTAAATCCTTAGTAAAGTATTTTTCAGTGTCAGCATTATTTCCGATTGCCTTGTCACTAGAGAATTCTCTTCAAATCAGAAGGAATGGGAATTTCCTTGGTGGTCCATTGGTTACATGTTGGAGCTTCCAACTCAAGGGGCCTGGGTTCAATCTCTGGTCTGGGAACTAAGATCCCACAAGCTGCACAGTGTGGCAAAAAAAAAAAAAGATGTTGTTGTGATTTAAGATTTTTTTGGGTGCATGAATCTGTTATAGGAAGGGGGACCTCTTCCAGGGCCTGAGAGTAGGCTCTAACACTTGGAAATGAATTGTCTGAGGAGTCACACATGCTGACAAAGCAAGAGAGTTTATTGGGAAGGAGTGCCTGGGCGGAGAGCAGGAGGGTGAGGGACCCAAGAGGACTGCCGTGCCACGTGGCTCACAGTCTCAGGTTTTATGGTGATGGGGTTCGTTTCTGGGATTTCTTTGGCTAAACATTTTGACTTGGTTCTGACTTGGGTTCCGTCGGTGTGTTTCTCCTAACAAATCTGTTTTATCTAGGGAAAATAAGAGTGTAGTTAATGAGCCTGATTTATTAGTGAATCAAATTGGTTGTAAATTGATACTACAAATTGTATATGAAGCTCTCTCATAATTATACTTGCAGAGAATCAATGTCTGTGAATGGATGAGGATTTTAAGTAATTTTGCTTTCAGCTGCATTGAAAAATACTCAATGAAATGGATTTATGTGTGGAAAAAAGTGTGAAAAGAGGCAAGAATGCTGGATCAAGTGTCATCAGGTTTGAGCAGGTTGCTTTTATAGGAATACTGAATTTATAGCGTTTTTAACTTATCACCATGTATTTTGTCTAGTCTTTGGACTCATTACATGTGCTAACTTGCTTTGGCTTCTTGCGTCTAGATCTTTGGAGTTTGCCTTGTGGTTAGTCCAGTTTGGGTGTTGCCTTGAAGGATTCTGTATTTATTGGCAGTGACAGAAGAAAGCTTGTTATTCTGATCAATTTTGATTTCTAAACCTTGAAAAAAGTAGACATGGTCCCATCTTTGTCAGATCTGTATCTCAGAAACCCTCTAGCCCAGGAGACAGGGGTTTAATCAGAATTCAGATTGAATTTCAGAGTGTGTGCATTCGTAGCTCCACTTGGAGCTCACGGAGTGTAACTGCATTTACCTGACTATTTTCTCTCTCTTCCTATCCTTATTTTATTCTTCAACTATTACAGATTGCCTACAATGTATCAGAAATACAGGGGTGGGGTAACAAGATGTATGTGGACATGTAGGTTAACGGGGAAGATAAACTTGAAAGAAAAATGCAAAAATTGATATCAACTGTATTAAGTGCTATTGGGAAGTACAGGATGTTACTGGAGAGTGTTACATGAGACCCTATCCTGGTGTGGTGGGTTTGGGAAGGCTTTCCCAATGAAGTAACAAAGTGAATATATGAATATCTGTTAAGTGAATATGTATCAGGCTTAACATTTATGGCATATAACCCAAATTTTAGCATGTGGAAATTCAGAGAAATAAGAAGTAGTTACTTTACAGAAAGAGAGATTATGTAATGATTTCTTAAATCTGATACCCTGGGCAAGAATTTGATTTCTTTCCTTTTGACTTTAGGTCAAAGGCAATAATAAAGTGACTCAGGCGATACAAATACCTGGATTAACAGATTCTCTGGGGTTGGATCCCCTTCTAATAAAACTTATATTTTAAATTAAAATAGTCAGAAATTTTCAGTTACAAATGTTAGAAAAACTGTTTTAATCTCTATTTTCCTTCACTGATTTAAAGGTAAAGCAAGTTTGTTTTGGGCTTCCCTTATAGCTTAGTTGGTAAAGAATCTGCCTGCAATGCAGGAGATCCGGGTTTGATCCCTGGGTCGGGAAAATACCCTGAAGAAGGGAATGGCTACCCACTCCAGGATTCTTGCTGGGAAATCCCATGGACAGAGGAGCCTGGAGGGCTACAGTCCATGGGGTCACAAAGAGCTGGACATGACTGAATGGCTAACACTTTCATGTCAAGGTTGTTTTAGACAAAATTGTCTATAAAGATCTGGGAAGGTCTTTTTAAAGCTTTCTTTTTTCTGTGCTCTCTCTTTCTCTCTTTTTTCTGTGCTCTCTCTTTCTCTCTTTTTTCCCCCCTGTGGTTAAATTTATGGTTAAATTTCTTTTCTGGTTTAGATTGATGGTCAGGGTTCTCCCCATCAAAAAATAGTCAGCAATTCTGTATTTGTTAATTATCAGACTTCAGTGTGGGTGAGTTTTAGCAAACGTGTGACTACAAGTACAGTTTAACCCTTTTGAGACTAGCTTTATTTTCTGTTAAAGGAAATTCATGTAACAACAAATGATGAGGCAGTTTGATATTTTTTAGCCACATGGGCTTCTGATGTCTGTGATTTCTTCTCTTGCTCAAATTGTCGCTACTTCTCTGGCTTGAACTCTTAGTTTGCTATGGTTCCATTTTAAGGATTCAATTCAGTATATCCAGTATTATTGGAGAGACTGGAATGTATGTACATACCTTCTATTTTTCATCTGAATGTAGTTCTTCAATAAGAAGTGTATTATTTGAATTTTTCTTCATTAAGGTATTTTCATATTAGAGCCCATGATATTTGTATTTAAGTATGCAGAAGATGGCAGGTTATAAGAATTGTTTTGGTTTAAGATTATAGTATTCCTTGGAGAATTATAGCAATAAATTGAAGTAACAGGTGTATGTTTTCAAGACTATCCCTATATTACCAAAAATATTAATATTACTTAACTCAGTTTGGAACATGGTTATAATATACATAGGGCTCAATCTGAGTTTTGTTTTTGACCATATTTTATCTCAATGTTATATGTGAAATATATTTTCAGATTTATCTTTAAAGCCTGTGTCAACTTCCTTATAAATGTGAAAGTGGCCTTTTTATCGAGAGTAGACGATTATAAGCTTAATGGTCGTCAGTGAAGCCTGTTAGTATGATTTTCATTACAGGGAGGTTTAATAGTAAGTAGCTAAGGGGCTAAAAAGCCTCTTGATGAAAGTGAAAGTGGAGAGTGAAAAGGTTGGCTTAAAGCTCAACATTCAGAAAACGAAGATCATGGCATCTGGTCCCATCACTGCATGGGAAATAGATGGGGAAACAGTGGAAACAGTGTCAGACTTTGTTTTTCTGGGCTCCAAAATCACTGCAGATGGTGACTGCAGCCATGAAATTAAAAGACGCTTACTCCTTGGAAGGAAAGTTATGACCAACCTAGATAGCATATTCAAAAGCAGAGACATTACTTTACCAACAAAGGTTCGCCTAGTCAAGGCTATGGTCTTTCCTGTGGTCATGTATGGATGTGAGAGCTGGACTGTGAAGAAGGCTGAGTGCCGAAGAATTGATGCTTTTGAACTGTGGTGTTGGAGAAGACTCTTGAGAGTCCCTTGGACTGCAAGAAGATCCAACCAGTCCATTCTGAAGGAGATCAATCCTGGAATTTCTTTGGAAGGACTGATGCTAAAGCTGAAACTCCAGTATTTTGGCCACCTCATGCGAAGAGTTGACTCACTGGAGAAGACTCTGATGTTGGGAGGGATTGAGGGCAGGAGGAGAAGGGGACGACAGAGGATGAGATGGCTGGATGGCATCACTGACTCGATGGATGCGAGTCTGAGTGACCTCCGGGAGCTGGTGATGGACAGGGAGGCCTGGCGTGCTGCGGTTCATGGGGTCGCAAAGAGTCGGACACGACTGAGCGACTGATCTGATCTGATCTGAAGGAAACTTTTGAAGATTCACTTGTATTCTTTGGCATATATTATTAACAAAGTTTTGTTTTTATTATTATTTTAAAATTTTATATTTAAAAAAGTATAGTTGATTTACAATATCATATTTATTTCAAGTATACAACATAGTGATTCAAACTTTTTATAGATTATACTCCATTTAAAGTTATTCTAAAATATTGGTTGTATTCCCTGTGCTATATAATATATTTTATGTGCAGTAATCTCCTACCCATTTCCTTCTTGCCCCTACCTGCTTCCTTCACCTCAGTGGTAATCACTGTTTGATTCTCTATCTGTGAGTCTCTTTCTGTTATACTCATACTTTTGTTTTTGAGATTCCACGTAAGTGGTTTGTCTTTCTCTTTGTGACTTATTTCACAAATCTCAATACCTTCCAGACCACCCATGTTGTTGCAAATGGCATACTTTCATTTTTTTAATGACTATATTCTTTATCCATTCATCTTCTTTATCTGTTCATGTGTTGATGGACGCTTAGGTGGCTTCCATATCTTGGCTACTGTAAATAGTGTTGCTGTGGACATTGTGGTGCCTATCTCTTTTTGAATTAGTGTTTCTGTTTTCTTCAGGTGTATACTTAGGAGTGCAATTGCTGGGTCGGATGGTAGTTCCATTTTCAGTTTTTTGAGGGATCTTTGTACTGTCTTCCACAGCGGCTGTACCGATTTACACGCCCACCAACAGTATGTGAGGGTTCCCTTTTCACTATATCCTCGCCACCATTTGTTGTTTTTGTTTTTTTGATGATAAGCCACTCTGACAGGTGTGAGCTGATATGCTCAGGGTTTTGATTTGCATTTCTCCGATGGATTAGCAGTGTTAAGCATGTTTTCATGTGCCTGTTGGCCATCTATATTATCTTCCTCAGAAAAATGTCTGTGTAAATCTTTGGCCCACTTTTTTTTGGTATTTAAAACAATTTTTATTTTTTGGTTGCGCTGCACAGCTTGCAGGATCTTAGTTCCCTGATCAGGGGTCAAACCCATGCTCCCTGCAGTGCAGGCACAGAATCTTAACCACTACACTGCCAGGGAAGTCCCTTTTGTCCATTTTTTGATTGGAATTGTTGTCTTTTTGATATTGAGTTGTCTGAGCTGTTTGTGTATTTTGGATCAGATCAGATCAGTCGCTTAGTCGTGTCCGACTCTTTGCGACCCCATGAATCGCAGCACGCCAGGCCTCCCTGTCCATCACCAACTCCCGGAGGTCACTCAGACTCACATCCATTGAGTCAGTGATGCCATCCAGCCATTTCATCTTCTGTCGTCCCCTTCTCCTCCTGCCCCCAATCCCTCCCAGCATCAGAGTCTTCTCCAATGAGTCAACTCTTCGCATGAGGTGGCCAAAATACTGGAGTTTCAGCTTTAGCATCATTCCTTCCAAAGAATTCCCAGGGCTGATCTCCTTCAGAATGGACTGGTTGGATCTCCGTGCAGTCCAAGGGACTCTCAAGAGTCTTATCCAACACCACAGTTCAAAAGCATCAATTCTTCAGCGCTCAGCCTTCTTCACAGTCCAGCTCTCACATCCATACATGACCACAGGAAAGACCATAGCCTTGACCAACCTAGACAGCATATTTAAAAGCAGAGACATTACTTTGCCAACAAAGGTCCGTCTAGTCAAGGCTATGGTTTTTCCTGTGGTCACATATGGATGTGAGAGTTGGACTGTGAAGAAGGCTGAGCGCCGAAGAATTGATGCTTTTGAACTGTGTTGTTGGAGAAGACTCTGGAGAGTCCCTTGGACTGCACGGAGATCCAAGCAGTCCATTCTGAAGGAGATCAGCCCTGGGATTTCTTTGGAAGCAATGATGCTAAAGCTGAAACTCCAGTACTTTGGCCACCTCATGCGAAGAGTTGACTCATTGGAGAAGACTCTGATGCTGGGAGGGATTGAGGGCAGGAGGAGAAGGGGACGACAGAGGATGAGATGGCTGGATGGCATCACTGACTTGATGGATGTGAGTCTGAGTGACCTCCAGGAGTTGGTGATGGACAGGGAGGCCTGGCG
The DNA here is from genome assembly GCA_935064755.1 of Tragelaphus eurycerus. Lineage (NCBI taxonomy): Eukaryota > Metazoa > Chordata > Mammalia > Artiodactyla > Bovidae > Tragelaphus > Tragelaphus eurycerus. Next base: position 19,367,210 of record CAKXYN010000043.1, read on the forward strand.
TGCTGCAGTTCGTGGGGTCACAAAGAGTTGGACACAACTGAGCGACTGATCTGATCTGATCTGATCTGATTACGGTCATACCCAGAATGTGTGGCAAGCCTGTGGCCTAGTCAAGTTGACACAGATTTAACCAGCACATGCAGCATGAAGTTCTAAGTGACAGCAGAGTAATTCAATCTCCCTTATTATGCTAAGCATTTTTATAAATGAGATCTTATTCTTCTAGAAGAGTTTTGAAATTTGTTGGAGAAAAAATAGGGGAAGTCTTCTGACCTGAGATGAATGTTCTACTTTGGTTCTGTTCATTGAAGTTCTGTTTTTATTTTGCATCAGGTTGTCCTATAGGAATGTAGTTTAGTTTTGAGTCTCATGAGGACCACTCACCTTTTTCTGTAGTTGCTGTAATTGCCGTTCATTTTCTCCAAACATCTTAAATTGCGAGACAGAGAAATGTCTTCAGAACACTTCATAGAGCAGACCACATTGCTGTTGTTCAGTCACAAAGTCACGTGCGACTCTTTGCAAGTCCATGGGCTGCAGGACGCCGGGCTTCCCTGTCCTTCACTATCTCCTGGAGTTTGCTCAAATCCATGTCCTTTGAGTCAGTGATGCTATCTAACCATCTCCTCCAGGCTCCTCTGTCCATGGAATTTCCCAGGAAAGAATACTGGAGTGGGTAGCCATTCCCTTCTCCAGGGGATCTTCCTGACCCAGGGATCAAACCTGAGTCTGCGGCATCAGAGGCAGATTCTTTACTGTCTGAGCCACCATGGAAGCCCACAAAAGACCTGCACAGCAGAAAAACGAACTGGGGTTAGAGCAGGGAGCCATTGTGTAGTGAAGGAAACTGATACTCTTTAAAGTGCCTTCTGAAAGAAAGTGAAGTGAAGTCCCTCAGTCCTGTCCGACTCTTTGCGACCCCATGGACTCTAGCCTGCCAGGCTCCTCTGTCCATGGGATTTTCCAGGCAATAGTACTGGAGTGGATTGCCATTTCCTTCTCCAGGGGATCTTCCCAACCTAGGGATCGAACCCAGGTCTCCCGAATTGTAGACAGATGCTTTACCGTTTGAGTCACCAGCTGAATACTTACATTTGTTATTTCATTAATTTAAAATGTACTGAGATCTTGGAAGAAGGAAAGCAGAGTAAATAGGTGCACGGCTGGTTGGTTCCACTTTCCTTGACTTAGTCTTGTGAATATAGTGTTTCACTTTCGTTTCTTTCATCTTTCACTTTGAGCTCTTGTATACTGGGAATGTAATTTCTAGTCCTGGAGTCATCATGCTACCTTAGTTAGTTGTAGAACTGGCATATGTATATACCAAATTTATGACTGTTGTATTAGGATATATATATATTGTGTTTTCACTTTATTTTAGTATTTCTTCTTTCAGGATGGGCAGCCTCAATTCCCTTAGGGGCTAGTGAGTCACAAATGGCTGTTGTTGGGTTTTTGCTTTTTTTTTTGTAGCGCTCACTCTGTATCATTCTTCCCCTCATTTAGAATGCCAGACTTCAGCATTGGGTGTGGTGCTTAAGAGCACTGAGGCCTCAGTGACTCTGGAGCCACTTAACCTGTGTGCAGTCCCTGCCCTCCTGCTTATTCACTGTGTGACTTTGGGCAGCATACTCTCTTTGTGCCCAGGTTTTCTTATCTCTAAAGTAGAATACTGATCATTCCATCTCATAGATTGTTAATAAGCACTGAGTTAACATTTGTACTGTGTTTAGAACAGTGCCTGGCATGTAGAAAGTGTTACAAGTGTTTGTTAAAGTAGATATTCTGTTAATATTTTAAAAATGTAAATTCGTTATGCCATTTTCTCCCCTCCCTTTTTTCTTTTAACATACTAGATTTATTCTTAAAATTTTTAGTAAATATTAAAATCTTACACAAATAGTTCGTGTTCGTTTATAAGATGAAATTAGGTTTTAGACTCAGGTCACAGTAATCAAGTATTTCACCTATATGACTGATGGGCTATTTAGAAGTCTTATTGGACACTCAGGACTAGTTTTAACTTTTTCAGACAGTCCTGTTATGTGTACTATGTGTAGGATGTCTGACATATTTGACCCTTTGTCAAAAAGTGCCTCAATCCTGAAGGGAACCCTCCTGCACTATTGGTGGGAATGTAAATTGTTGTAGCCACTGTGAAGAACAGTATGGAGGTTCCTTAAAAGACTGAAAATAGAGCTACCATATGACCCTGCTACATACTGGAGACAAACATGGTCTGAAAGAATACGTGCACCCCAGTACATTGCAGCTGTGTTTACAATGGTCAAGACATGGAAGCAACCTAGATGTCCACTGACAGAGGGATAAACAATATGTGGTACATATATACACTGGGGTATTAGTCATCAAAAGAGTGAAATTACACCACTTGCAGCAACATGGATGGACCTAGAGATTGTCGTGCTGAGTGAAATAAGTCAGACAGAGGGAGAAATAGCATATGACATCCTTTATATTTGGAGTCTAAAAAGAAATAATGCAAATGAACTTACTTATGAAGCAGAAGCAGACTCAAAAACTAGAGAACAGACTTATGGTCGCCAGTGTGGGAAGAATGGGGGGAAGAGGTAGTTAAGGAGTTTGGGATCGACATGTACACACGGCTGTGTTTAAAATGGATAAGCAACAAGGACCTCCTGTATACTACAGGGACCTCTGGTCAGTCTCATGTGGCAGCCTGGATGGGAGGGGAGTTCAGAGGAGAATGGATACATGTGTATGTATGGCTGAGTCCCTTTGCTGTCCACCTGAAACTATCACAACACTGTTAATCAGCTATACTCGAATATAAAATAAAAAGTTTGAAAAAAACTGTGCCTGAATCCTTATATTATGCTGTTTCTTTAAAACATTGTTTTCAATAAGAGGTAATTTTGTCTTCTAGGAGACACTTGGTGCTACATGGAGATGTTTTTGGTTGTCACAGCTGAGGCTGTGCTACTGGCATTTATAGAGTAGAAGCTAGGGATGCTGCTGAACATCCTATAATATGTTGGATAACCCTCCAAAGCAGCGGATTATCTGACCCAAACTGTAGTTAGTGTCGAAGTTGAGAGACTCTGCTTTAAAGAAATCATTATTTGCTGGTGATTAAATAAATAAAAGATTTGTTCCTTGGAAGGAAAGCTATGACAAATGCAGACAGCATACTAAAAAGCAAAGACATCATTTCGCTGACAAAGGTCCTTCTAATCAAAGCTGTGGTTTTTCCAGTAGCCATATACAAATGTGAGAGTTGGACCATAAAGAAGTCTGAGTGCTGACGAACTGATGCTTTCAAAATGTGGTACTAGAGAAGGCTCTTGAGAGTTCCTTGGACAGCAAGGAAATCAAACCAGTCCATCCTTAAGGAAATCAACTCATTGCATATTCATTGGAAGGACTGATGCTGAAGCTTCAATACTTTGGCCACCTGATACGAAGAGCCGACTCACTGGAAAGGACCCTGATGCTGGGAAGGATTGAGGGCCGAAGGAGAAGACAGCAGCAAAGCATAAGATGGTTAGATAGCGTCACTGACTCAATGGACATGAGCCACCTCTGAGAGATAGTGAAGGATAGGGAAGCCTAGCATGCTGCAATCCATGGGGTTACAAAGAATTGAATATGACAGCGACTGAACATCAACAGCAACAAACAAAACATAAAATCAACTCCTACTGCATACTTTATTTTTCACAAAACTTGATTTATTAGACTCTCTAGAAATAGTCATCTGAGAGAGTTAATGATCAAGCTCTCGGGCTAACAAAGACTACTAAATTAAAGTTTGGTACAGTAAAGCTCATGGGTCAGTCCCTTGTGAGGGTCAGTTAACTGTGTTCTGTTCCATAGCCATGCAGTCCTAATGCTAGTTAACCATTTGTACGGCAAATATGCAGCATTAATCACAGGGGGAAACAGATAAGGGAGAATAAAGGAATAAGATGAAATGTATATAGGCCTGATAGATGTCTAATTGTGATATTTTTGTAAAAGGAAACTCCTAAATTGGAGGCCTGTCTTTATAATTTTGCATCAGTCTTCAGTCTGTAGCCTTTGGGATAGTCAAGTCAGTCTCCATACTTTCCTTTCATGGGAACTATGCTTAATGCTGTCTCAGTCTTTTGACTTACGTCTGGAATGTTCATATTCACCTATGTTTTCTTCCATATGCTTTATTGTTTATACTTTGCATATGTATGATCCATCTCAAACTAAGTCCTGTGTATAGTGTGAAGGAGAAGTTAACAAAAAAGGTAACTTTTTTGTTTTATACAGACACCCAGTTACTTCCTTTAGTCGCTAAGTCGTGTCCGACTTTCGTGACCCCATGGACTGTAGCCTTCCAGGCTCTTCTCTCCAGGGGATTCTTCAGGCAAGAATACTGGAGTGGGTTGCCATTTCCTTCTCCAAGTTCCTTAAGTATAATTTATTAAAAAAAGAAAAAAAGATATAATTTAAAAGTGGGAAAAAAGAACTCTGTGTCATATTTTTGGTGTTGACTTTTTATTTTTACTTTTCAACATGGTGTTTTGATACACATGCATACTTCAGAGATACTGCAGGCGCAATTTCAGATTACTGCAATGAAGTGAATGTCACAGCAAAGTGAATGCTTCAGTGGTACCTGAAATCTACCTTCTTAGCATATTTTCAGTATTCAGTACAGTGTTATTAACTATAGTCATTATGCTTGATCTCTTATTAGATTTATTCATCCTACATAACTATAACTTTGTATCCTTTGATCAACATCTCTTTGTGTCCCCTGCCCCCTCAGCCACTAGCAACCACCATCTACTCTGCTTCTGTGGGCTTTTAGTTTCCACATATAACTGAGATAATGTAGAATTTGTCCTTCTGTGCCTGGTTTATTTTACTTGGCATAATTTCCCCAGGTTTATCCAAGTTGTCCCAAATGACAGGATTTCCTTCTTTTTTAAGGCTGAATAATCCATTGTGTGTGTGTGTGTGTGTGTGTGTGTGTGTGTGTGTGTGTGTATGTATACCACAAGGATTCCCTTTTCTCCACACCCTCATTAACACATGACTTTTTGCCTTTTTGATAATAGCCATTATAACAGCTGTATGGTGATAGCTCATTGTTTTGATTTGCATTTCCATGACGTAATTAGTCATGTTGAACATCTTTTCATGCTCCTGTTGGCCATTTACGTATCTTCTTTTGAGAAATGTGTGCTCAGGCCCTTTACTCATTTTTAAAATGGTTATTTTAAATAATTCTTGCTATTGAATTGTTTGAGTTTCTTCAATGTTTTGGACATTAATCTCTTATGAAATTTTGTAAATGGTTTGCAAATATTTTCTTCCATTTTGTAGGTTGTTTCTTCACTCTGTTAATAACTTTTTTAGTTTCTATGGAGGAGATTTTTAGTTTGATGTCATTTCATCTGTCTGTTTATACATTTGTTGCTGTGCTTTTATAATTATATCCAAAAAAGTATTGTTCAAACAAATGCCAAGAAGCTTTTTATCTCTGTTTTCTTCAAGTAGTTTAGTTTCAGGTCTGACACTGAAGGATTTAATGATTCTGAATTGTTTTGGGTACATTGAATAAGGTATGGGTTCAGTTTCCTTCTTCAACATGTGGATAAACAAGACCATTTATTGAAGAGACTGGCCTTTCCCTGTTGTGTGTTCTTGGAACTTTTGATGAAAATCTGACCATAAATGCAAGATTTTATTTCTGGGCTCTCTTCTGTTCTTTTGGTCTGCATGTCTGTTTTTATGCCAGTAGTCTGCTATTTCTATTACAGTGGCTTTGTAGTGTATTTTGAAGTCCAGTATAAGTGCATTGTGTCCAGCTTTGTTCTTTCTCAACATTGCTTTGGCTATTCACATTTTTATGTATGTGATTCCATATGAATTTTAGGATTTTTTTTTCCATTTCTATGAAAAATGCCTTTGGGATTTTGATATGGATTGTGTTGAATCTATAGATGGCATTGAGTAGTATGGACATTTTAACAGTATTAAGCTTTCCAATCCATGAATATGGACTGTCTTTCCATTTATTTAGACTGGTGGCTCAGATGGTAAAGAATCTGCCCGCAATGCAGGAGACTTAGGTTTGATCCCTGGGTTGAGAAGATCCCCTGGAGAAGGGGTTGTAACCCACTCCAGTATTCTTGCCTGGGGAATCCCATGGACAGAGAAGCCTGGAGGGCTACAGTCCAAAAGGTTGCAAGGAGTCGGACATGACTAAGTGACTTTCACTTCACGTCCATTTATTTGCATCTTCTTCAGTTTCTTTCATTACTCTTTTAAAGTTTTCAGCGTATGTATCTTTCACCTCCTTGGTTTACTTTATTCCACAGTATTTTATTGATGATGTAATTGTAAATGAGATTGTTTTTTTAGTATCTTTTTCAGATTGTTTGGTGTAAGTGTTTAGAAATGTAACTGATTTTCATATGTTGATTTTGTATCCCACAGCTTTACTGAATTCATTTATTAGTTTTGATTTTTTTTTCTCGTTTTTTGGTAGAAAATTCAAGGTTTCTGCACACAGAGACAATTTTACTTCTGCTTTTCTGGTATGGATTTCTTGACTTGCTACTCTGGTTGAGACTTCCTGTAATAGAGTTTAATAACCGTAGTGAGAGTGGGCATCTGTGCGTTGTTTCTGGTCTTAGGGGAAAGCTTTCATTTATTCACTTTTGAGTTTGATGTTAGCTGTGGTCTTATCATTTATGACCTTTTATTATGATGAACTTTATTGATGTTTATATCTTGAAAGGATATTGAGTTTTGTTGAATACTTTATCTCCATCTACTGAGATGATCCTGATTTTGAGCCTTCATTTTGTTAATGTATCACCTCTTGATTTGTATATGTTGAGCCATTCTTACACCCTAGAGGTGAGTCCTTCTTGAGCATGATACATGTGGTGTTGAATTTGGATTGCTAGTATTTTGTTGAGAAATTTAATCTGTCTTCATCAAGGATATTGACCTGTAGTTTTCTTTCCTTTAGTGTCCTTATCAGGCTTTGTTATGATAGTAATGCTGGCCTCATAAAATGAGTTTCAAAGTTTTATGTTCTTTTCAAGTTTTTGGAAAAGTTTGAGCAGGATTTGCTTCTTTCATTGTGTGGTAGAATTAATTGATGAAGCCATTACATTTTGGGATTGTGAGGTTTTTGATTATTGATTCATTCTCCTTATTAGTTATTGGTCTGTTCAGATTTCCTGTTTCTTCATGATTCAGTGTTGGTAGGTTGTATGTTTCATTTCTTGTGGGTTATCCAGTTTCTTGCTCTATAATTGTTCATAGTAGTCTCTTTGTAGTAGTAGTTTCTATGATCCTTTGTATTTCTCTGATGTCAGTTGTAATGTCCTCTCTTTCATTTTTAATTTTATTTATTAATATCTTGTTTAAAAAGTTAAGCTGGGTAAAGTTTTTTCAGTTTTATCTTTTCAAAACAGCTCTTTGTTTCATTGGTCTTTTGTGTTATTTTCTAGTCTCCGTTTCATTTGTTTCTACTCTGACTTTTATTATTTTCTTCCTTCTGCTAACATTTGATTTAGTTAGTTCTGCTTCTAGTTTCTTGAGGTATGAAGTTAGGTTGTTTATTTGAGATTTTTTTTTCCCTAAAAGCATTTATTGCTGTAGACTCCCTTCTTAGAACTGCTTTTGCTGTATCCCAAAAGTTTTGATATATTGTTTCCTTTTTCATTTTTCTCAAGACAGTTTTTGATTTCTCTTTTTAGTTTCTTTGAATTTTTTTTTCATGAGTGTTTAATTTCTGCATTTCCACGTATTTATGAATTTTTCAGTTTTGCTCCTGTTACTGGGTTCTAGTCAGTCTTCTTAAAATTTTTAAGACCTGTTTTGAGCCATAAGATATGATGTGTCATTGAGAATGACTTGAAGAGAATGTGTATTTTATTTTGTTGGTTGGGATATTCTCTATATGTCTGTTAGTTCCAGTTAATTGATAGTATTGTTCAAGGCCAAATATTCTTTATTGATTTACCCTTTAGATGATCTGTCCATTGTTGAAAGTGAAGTATTGAAGTCCCCTATTATTATTATGTTGCTATTTATTTCTCCCTTCAATTCTGTTAATATTTCCTTTATATATGTAGGTGCTCTGATTTGGACCCATATATACTTGCAGTTTTTATACCTTATTGACGAGGTGACACCTTTATTATTAAATACAGTGTCCTTCTCTGTCTCTTTTACGATTTTTGACTTAAGGTCTATTTTGTCTACTGTCTATTTTGTCTAGCCACCCCTTCTCTATTTTGGTTATCATTTGCATCAATATCTTTTTTTCCATTCCTTCACTTTTGGCCGTTGTGTGTCCTTAGAGCTAACGTGAGTCTCTTGAAGGCAGTGTATATTATGTCTTGTTTTTTTTTTTTTTTAATTCATTCAGTCCCTATAGATGGAGAAACAGTGGAAACAGTGTCAGAATTTATTTTTCTGGGCTCCAAAATCACTGCAGATGGTGACTGCAGCCATGAAATTAAAAGACGCTTACTCCTTGGAAGGAAAGTTATGACCAACCTAGATAGCATATTCAAAAGCAGAGACGTTACTTTACCAACAAAGGTTCGCCTAGTCAAGGCTATGGTCTTTCCTGTGGTCATGTATGGATGTGAGAGTTGGACTGTGAAGAAGGCTGAGTGCCGAAGAATTGATGCTTTTGAACTGTGGTGTTGGAGAAGACTCTTGAGAGTCCCTTGGACTGCAAGAAGATCCAACCAGTCCATTCTGAAGGAGATCAATCCTGGACTCTCTTTGGAAGGAATGATGCCAAAGTTGAAACTCCAGTACTTTGGCCACCTCATGCGAAGAGTTGACTCATTGGAGAAGACTCTAATGCTGGCAGGGATTGAGGGCTAGAGGAGAAGGGGACGACAGAGGATGAGATGGCTGGATGGCATCACTGACTTGATGGGTGTGAGTCTGAGTGACCTCCGGGAGCTGGTGATGGACAGGGAGGCCTGGCGTGCTGCGGTTCATGGGGTTGCAAAGTGTCGGACACGACTGCTGTGGTTCATGGGGTCGCAAAGGGTCGGACACGACTGAGTGACTGATCTGATCTGATCTGATGTATCTTTTAGGAGACATAGTTAATTTACATGTAAAGACTTACTGTTGCTCTTTTGTTCATTCTTTTTTCACCATTTTGTAGTTCACTTGTTCCTTTCTTCCTTCCTCTCCTTGTGATTTGATGCCTGCTTTGTGGTGGTATTCTTTGATTGCTTTCATCTTCTCTTTTCTGTATCAATTACAGATTTTTGCTTTGTGGTTACTGTGAATTTATATAAAACATACTGATAAAAAAACAAAACAACATATTTATAATAGACTAATATACACTGATGATAACTTCAGTCTTATTTAAAAAACTTACCTGGTTACTCCCCACTTTACAATTTTGATGTCACAATCTTTTTATATTGTTTATCCAATAATAGATTTTTTATAGCTATCAGTTCAGTTCAGTCCCTCAGTCATGTCCGACTCTTTGCCACCCCATGAATCTCAGCACTTTTTAATACTTTATATTTCAAATTTTATTCTGAGTCACTTGATTTACACAGCACTATGACAGGATACACCATGATATTTGACTATAGATTTAGTTTTACCAAGGGTCCCTTGTGGCTTAGATGGTAAATCGTCTGCCTACAATGTGGGAGACCCGGGTTCGATCCCTGGGTTGGGAAGATCCCCTGGAGAAGGAAATGGCAACCCCCTCCAGTACTCTTGCCTGGAGAATTCCATGGATGGAGGAGCCTGGTAGGCTACAGTCCATGGGGTTGCAAAGAGTCAGACGTGACTGAGCGACTTCACTTCACTTTACTTTTACCAGTGAGTTTTATATTTCCAGTATCTTTTCATTTCAGCTCAAAGAACTCCCTTTAGCATTCCTTATAAGGCAGGGCTAGTGGTGATGGACAGGGAGATCTGGCGTGCTGTGATTCATGGGGTTACAAAGAGTCAGACACGACTGAGCGACTGAACTCAACTGAACTGCGTCATGACTAACTCACTTAGCTTTTGATTTTTTTGGAACGTCCTTATCTCTTTTTCCATTTTGAAGGACAGATTTGCAGATAGAGTATTCTTATTTGGCAGTTTTTTTTTTTCTTTCACCACTTTGAATATATATTTTCTTTCTGCTGATGAAAAATCATGGATATTCTTGAGGTTCCTTTGTATGTGATGAAAAAGTTTTCTCTTCTTTCAAAATTCTCTTTTTGTCTTTGATTTTTGAGAATTTGATTGTAATATGTCTAGGTGAAGATCTCTCTCTTTTTTCTTTCATTATTGTTGGGAAATACTCAACTTACACCACTGTGTAAGTTTAAGGTACACAGTGTAATGATTTGACTTACATGCATCATGAAATGGTTATTACACTATGATTAGTGAAGCTGAAACTCCAATACTTTGGCCACCTGATGTGAAGAGCTGATTCATTTGAAAAGACCCTGATGCTGGGAAAGATTGAAGGCAGGAGGAGAAGGGGACGACAGAGGATGAGATGGTTGGATGGCATCACCGACTCAATGGACATAGGTTTGGATGGACTCCGGCAGTTGGTGATGGACAGGGAGGCCTGGCATGCTGTGGTTCATGGGGTCACAAAGAGTTGGACATGACTGAGGGACTGAACTGAACTGAGTAAACATTCATCATCTCAAAATTAGTGGAATAGAAAAATAAGAAATAGATTCCTTTTTATTTAATCTATTTGGGATCTTTGGACTTCATGAATATGGATGTCCTTTTCCCTCTTCTGATTGAGGAAGTTTCCAGTCTATATTTCTTTTTTTCCCCTATTATTTCTATGCTTTCTGACCCTTTCTCTTTCTTATTCTGAGATTCCTCAATGTATACATAATTTCTTTTGATGGCATCGCATAATTCTCAGGCTATCTTTCTTCTCTTTCAATTGTTTTTCTTTTGGTTCTTTTGCCTGTGTAATATCAAATGAACTATCTTGAGCTCACTGGTTTTCTTTTCCTTTGGCTTGGTTAAATCTAGTCATTGTGTTTTTTAATTCCAGAATTCCTCCCTTCCTTCTTTCCTACTTTCCTCCCTCCCTTCCTTCTCTCTGTCTCTTGTTTAACTTCTCATTTTGGTTATGTATTGCTTTCCCGATTTTGGTTTTCATTGTCTATCTGTGTTCGCTTAGAGCTCACTGCAGTTCTTTAAGACAACTATTCTGAATTCCTTGGCTGGCAGTTGATTGATCTCCGTTTCTTTAGGGTTGGTAACTGGTACTTTATTTTGTTTTTATCTTTTTATTATTTTATATATCTTTTGAGATCTTATTTTCCTGAACATTCATTGTTACTGTAGCCTTGTTTTGGTATGTGTGCAGTTGAAGATGTAAGCACCTCTTCCAGTCTTTACACTGGCTTCTGCAGTGAAAGCCAGTTGGTGGAGTCTGTGTGTGGGTTTGCTGCTGGAGTCTTCGGGCAGGCTACTCTAGTGTCTGGGGGTGGGCTTAAAACCTGAGTTCACTGCTATGTACCTTATACTCGAGTCACCCTCAGCATGTCTGGTGTTTGAGAACAGACTGGGGCCTGAAACCTGCGTTCATGGGGTAAATCTGGAGCCTGGTTTCTTGGAGTTTGACCTGGCATTGGGATGGGCCTGGAATCTGAGTCGATGAAAGCACAGCTGAGTCCTTGATCTGTGTGGCCTGGCCTGGTGCCTGATTTTACTTGGCAGGTGTGGAGCTGGGGTTTGTGGCGATGTTGGATGCACACTTCACTCTTCTTCCTCCTTGGTGGGTAGCTCTCGGCATGCTGCGTTGCCTGGGGTTGGAGGTGGGGATGATGTGAGTAATATGAGATTGTCTTTGATACCCTCTTCAGTGCATCTTTTCTTATTTCTATGTATCACCTGGGTGCTTTAATTTCTCACCTGGAATCTTTAGCTCTTATGAAGGTAATTTTGCATGGGGATATTTGTTCAAATTGATGATTCTACAAGGAGATGAGTGCTAGAAACTGCTATTCTGCCATCTTATTGATGTCACTCTTGTTTCATGTAAGTCAGCCTCTTTATTTAATAAATGAGGAAGATGAAATCTAAAGAACATTGAAATAAGTAGCCTTCATAGAAATTGTTAGTTGTAAAACTAGAGTAAAAATTGTATCTCCTAATTGTTTTATACTCTGTCATGCTGAATATTTCTATTCTCTATTCAGATATTTTCCTATAATCCCCTCTTTCTTGTTCCCTTCCTACCAGTTTTATGAATGTAGCATGTTGGTGGCAGAATGTCTAGAAAGTACCCAAAACAAAAAGATGAAAATAATCTGTTATAACTTTTCAAAGATAACCCAATGCATAATGTTCTGGTATTTGGTTCATATGTTCAATAGAAAATATTGTTCTGATATTTGGTTCATATGTTCATTAGAAAATATTGTTTTGTAGTCTGTCTTATTGCTGTATATATTTTGATTGTTTTTTTTTTTTTTCTGGTCATTAGTCTTCAAATTTATATCACTATAAATAAACAAATAGAAGTATATATTTTAATCATAGTGTTATTATATACTTTGTTGAGCTAAGTGTTTGTATGCATATTTGGAAAATTGATAAGGAATTTGAAAGTGAAAGAAGTGAAGTTGCTCAGTCATGTCTGACTGTTTGCGACCCAGTGGACTGTAGCCTACCAGGTTCCACCGTCCATGGGATTTTCCAGGCAAGAATACTGGAGTGGGTTGCCATTTCCTTCTCCAGGAGATCTTCCCGACTCAGGGATTGAACCCGGGTCTCCCGCATTGTAGGCAAATGCTTTACTGTCTGAGCCACTAGGAAAGTCCCGATAAGAAATTTACTACTGTGGAATTACTTTATCAAAGTATATGAACATTGCAGCATTATTTTGCTATGAAATGTGATGTTTGTAAAGGTATCTGATGGTGTCTGGTAATTTTATACACATGTGCATGTACTCTTATAATTCCTACATGGCTAGTACAAGTACTGTTATGTTATTTGTTTAGATCAGTGCTTCTAAACTTTTTTCATACTGTAGCATGCTGTGGTATAAACAGTTCAGTTCAGTTGCTCAGTTGTGTCTGGCTCTTTGCGACCCCATAGACTGCAGCACACTAGGCTTCCCTGTCCATCACCAATTCTCAGAGTTTACTCAAACTCATGTTCATTGAGTCAGTGATGCCATCCAACCATCTCATCCTCTGTTGTCCCCTTCTCCTCCCGCCTTCAATCTTTCCCAGCATCAGGGTCTTTTCTAGTGAGTCAGTTCTTCACATCAGGTGGCCAAAGTATTGGAGTTTCAGCTTTAGCATCCATCCTTCCAATGAATATTCAGGACTGATTTCCTTTAGGATAGACTGGTTAGATCGCCTTGCAGTCCAAGGGACTCTCAAGAGTCTTCTCCAACACCACAGTTCAAAAGCATTAATTCTTCGATGCTCAGCTTTCTTTATATTTATAGTCCAACTCACATCCATACATGACGACTGGAAAAACGATAGGTTTGTCTAGACAGACCTTTATTGGCAAAGTAATGTCTCTGCTTTTTTAATGTGCTGTCTAGGTTGGTCATAACTTTTCTTCCGAGGAGCAAGCGTTCTCCAGTTTCTTGGCTGCAGTTACCATCTGCAGTGATTTTGGAGCTCCCCAGAATAAAGTCTCTCACTGTTTCCATTGTTTCCCTGTCTAGTAAATGATAACAATTGTGTGGCATACTAGGGAAAACTGAGACGGTTAACACGTTGCTCTGTTACCTGAGTCCTGGCCTGGCTACCCAGACTGATGTGAGGATCAGTATTTTGGCCACATGAAAATCCTGGTTGAAAGCTCTGAGTTACAGCACAGTGTTGATAAGGTCTTAGATTATTTCCTCTGGTATTGTGTCAGATTTTTCCTTTTTCTCACAATGTACTGTTAGTTTGATCTACCAGTGTTGCAAATATGTACAATTTATCTACCTTACTGCTGATGGACATTTAGGTGTTTTGTGGTATTTTTTTTTTTAATGTCATATGACTTTTGGTGGAAATAAGCAGTTATTTCTCTTGGTTGTATTCCTAGGGGTGAAAATTGCCAGATCATAGGATAAGAGTACATTTAGTTTCATTAGATAATAATAGTTTTCTGAAGTAAGTATGCAGTTTCACATTCCCATCAGCAGTGTGTGAAGTTTCAGTTACTTTATTCCTGACAGTGCTTTGCATTGCCATCTCTCCTTGTTTTAGACATTCTGGTGTGTGTGTGTGTGTGTGTGTAGTGGTATTTCACTGAACAGTTTTCTGATGACTAGTGATGCTGAGCATATTTCATATGCTTGTTGGCCATGTGGATGACTGCTTTTTCATTGAACTTTTAATTTTGAGATCATTGTAGGTTCTTAAGTCGTTGGAGGGTTTCCCTTGTGTCTCAGAAGATAAAGAATCCACCTGCAATGTGGGAGACCTTGGATTGATCCCTGGGTTGGGAAGATTCCCTGGAGAAGGGAAAGGCTACCCACTCCAGTATTCTGGCCTGGAAAATTCCATGGACTGTACAGGGGGAGCCTGGTGGGCTACAGTTCGTGGAGTTGCAAAGAGTCAGACACAACTGAGCAACTAACTTTCTTTTCAAGTAGTTGGAAGAAATAATAGATTCCCTGTACACTTTTTCTGGTTTCTCCCAGTGGTAGCATCCTGCAAAATGATAGTAAAAGAACAGAACCTAAATAACTGCCTTGATATAGTGTCTGGTGGCTCAGTGGTAAAGAAGCCACCTGCAGTGCAGGAGACACAGATTTGATCCCTGGGTTGGGAAGATCCCCTGGAGGAGGAAATGCAGCCCACTCCAGTATTCTTGCTGGGATAATCCCATGGACAGAGGAGACTGGAGGGCTACCATTCATGGAGTCAGAAAGAGTCAGACTGACTTGGAGACCAAACAGTAGCATAGTCATATACAGGATATTTCGATCACCACAAGGATCTCTCATGGTGCCCCCTTTATAGCATTACCTACTTCCTCCCCCTTAGCCAGCTCCTCTTAACTCCTGGTCATCATTGATTTATTCTTCATTTCTATAAATTTGTCATTTCATATAAATGAAATTATATATATGTAGTCTTTGGTGATGGGCTTTTTTCACTTAGCACAATTCTCTGGAAATTCATCAATATTGTGTCATATATCACCAGCTTGTTTCTTTTTATTGCTGAATGATAACCCATAGTGTGGATACAACGCAGTTTTTAAAGCATTTACCTCTTAAAGGACATATGTGTTGTTTCCATTTGTTGACTGTTACGAACAAAGCTGCTGTAATGTGGGGTGAACAAATTTGGGGTGAGCCTTTTCATTTTTCTAGGGTGAGCATCCGAGACTGTAGTTGCTGAGTCATATGATAGTTGCTTGCTTAGTTTCTAAAGAAACTGTCAAACTGTTGTTTAGAATGCTTCTGCTATTTCACATGCCTTCTGACAATGCACAAGAGATCCAGTTTCTCTGCATTCTTGCTAGCATTTGGTGTTTTCAGTATTTTTAAACTTAATTATTCTGGCAGTTCTTTAGTGATAGCTTATTGTGGTTTTAATTTGCTTTTCCTAATGACTGATGTGCTCATCTTCCACTTGCATATTCTCTTTGGTGAATATCTGTTCATATCATTTGTATTTTCTAATTGGGTCATTATTTTTTTACTGTTGAATTTTGAGATTTTTCTTCTGTATTCTAGGTACAAGTCCTTCACTAGGTCTGTAGTTTACAAGTATCTTCTCCCATTCTATACCTTGGCTTTTTAATCTTCTAACAGGTCTTTCACAGAGAAAAAGTTTTAATTTTGAGGTGAAATTTATAGTTTTTCCTTTTATGGATTGTGCTTTTGCCTAGACTTAGATCTCTAAGATTTTCTCTGATTTTTTTCCTCTCAAAAGTTTTGTAGTTTTATATTTTACATTTATGTCTCTGATTGTTTGAATTTTTGTATAAACTGAGATTTTGAAGTTAATTTTTTTTTCTTTTGCCTATGGAGCTCTTTTTACTCCAGTACCCTTTGCTAAAAAAGCTATTTTTCTTCTGTGGAATTGCATATGTACCTTGTCAAAAATCAGCTGGGTATATTTATGTGGGTTTGTATCTAGGTTCTCCATTCTGTTTCATTAATCTATTTGTCAGTCCCTCTGCCTGTATCGCAGAACCATTGTTGTAGCTGTATGGTATGTCTTGAAATTGCGTAGACTCATTCCTCTCACTTCATTCTCTTTTTCAACGCTATTTTAGCTTTTACAGTTCCTTTGCTTTTCTATGTAGATTTCAGAATAATCTTCTCAACCTCTCCAAAACTTTTTCTGAGGTTGTAATAGGAATTGTGTTAAACCTATATGTCACTTTGGGGCAGAACTGATGTTTTTCTATATTGAGTCTTTCTATGAATATTTATTTATATGTTCTTGATTTCTAATAGCGGCAGTGGGTAACTTTCAGCATCTAAGTCCTACACAGGTGTTATGGATTTTCCCCTAAGTGTTTTAGCTTCTGAGGAGTTATAAATGCTGTTGTATTTTTAATTTGGGGGTCCACATATGTATTCATTAGTCTCGTATAGAAATACCAGTAAGTTTTATATGTTTAGCTTGTATCGTATGCCTTTGCTCAACTCCTTTATTAGTTCTAGGAGGGCTGTGTGTGTGTGTATGTGTATGTAAATTGCTTGGAAGTTACGTTTACTAGACAATCGGGTTATAGGGACACTTGTGTTATAAGAGATGTTACGTGTATTTCCAGGAACAGAAGAAATTTTTTCTGTAACTACTTGAGTATGAAGCAGCATACCATATTCTGCCCATCAGTTCAGTTCATTTCAGTCGTGCAGTTGTATCCAACTCTGCAACCCCATGAACCACAGCATGCGGCCTCCCTGTCCATCACCAACTCCCAGAGTTTACCCAAACTGATGTCCGTCGAGTCAGTGATGCTATCCAACCATCTCATCCTCTGTCGTCCCCTTCTCCTCCTGCCCTCAATTTTTCCCAACATCAGGGTCTTTTCGAATGAGTTAGTTCTTCGCATGAGGTGGCCAAAGTGTTGGAGTTTCAGCTTCAACATCAGTCCTTCCAATGAACACCCAGGACTGATCTCTAGGATGGACTGGTTGGATCTCCTTGCAGTCCAAGGGTCTTCTCCAACACCACAGTTCAAAAGCTTCAATTCTTCGGCGCTCAGCTTTTTTTTATAGTCCAACTCTCACATCCATACATGACTATTGGAAAAACCATAGCCTTGACTAGATGGACCTTTGCTGGCACAGTAACGTCTCTGCTTTTGAATATGCTATCTAGGTTGGTCATAACTTTCCTTCCAAGGAGTGAGCATCTTTTAGTTTCACGGCCTCACTCACCATCTACAGTGATTTCGGAGCCCAAAAAGATGAAGTCAGCCACTGTTTCCACTGTTTCCCCATCTATTTCCCATGAAGTGATGGGACCAGATGCCAAAAGTCTAAATTGAAAGAGAGTACTTTCTAAACCCTAAAGATAGTAGAAAACCATTAGAACTGAGGAGATGGTTGAGGATCCAGGGAGTAATTGAAAATAACACCAACATTTGTTCCTTAGGTGAATGTGACACTATTACCTGAGGTTGGAAACTCAGAAGTAAAAGCATTTTGAGGAAACACAAGAAGTTCTGCTTTGGACAGGCTGATTTTTTTTGGATGTCTCTGGTACATCTTTATTGACATGTCCTATAGACATTTGAATTGGGAGAAATATCAATAACCTCAGATATGCAGATGACACCACTCTTATGGCAGAAAGTGAAGAGGGGCTAAAAAGCCTCTTGATGGAAGTGAAAGTGGAGAGTGAAAAGGTTGGCTTAAAGCTCAACATTCAGAAAACGAAGATCATGGCATCTGGTCCCATCACTAACATGGGAAATAGATGGAGAAACAGTGGAAACAGTGTCAGACTTTATTTTTCTGGGCTCCAAAATCACTGCAGATGGTGACTGCAGCCATGAAATTAAAAGACGCTTACTCCTTGGAAGGAAAGTTATGACCAACCTAGATAGCATATTCAAAAGCAGAGACATCACTCTGCCAACAAAGGTTTGCCTAGTCAAGGCTATGGTCTTTCCTGTGGTCATGTATGGATGCGAGAGCTGGACCGTGAAGAAGGCTGAGCGCCGAAGAATTGATGCTTTTGAACTGTGGTGTTGGAGAAGACTCTTGAGAGTCCCTTGGACTGCAAGAAGATCCAACCAGTCCATTCTGAAGGAGATCAAATCTGGAATTTCTTTGGAAGGAATGATGCTAAAGCTGAAACTCCAGTATTTTGGCCACCTCATGTGAAGAGTTGACTCATTGGAGAAGACTCTGATGCTGGGAGGGATTGAGGGCAGGAGGAGAAGGGGACGACAGAGGATGAGATGGCTGGATGGCATCACTGACTTGATGGGTGTGAGTCTGAGTGACCTCCGGGAGCTGGTGATGGACAGGGAGGCCTGGCGTGCTGCGGTTCATGGGGTCGCAAAGAGTCAGACACGACTGAGCGACTGATCTGATCTGATAGACATTTGAAGTATGAATTAAGAATGTAGTGGAAATGTTAGAGTTATATTGGAATTTCTACTTTGATATGATAGATGATGCTGTGGGAGGGAACATATACAGAAGGAGTAGCGATCTGAGGAAGAAATGCTAACAAAGGAATAGCATTTAGAGATATAATGGAAGAATGAGAAGACTGCAGTCACAGAGACCATAGAAACTTCTCTTTTGTCAACATTTTACCTATTTGCCAAGATCCATCTTCCAGATATTATTGTCTGCCCAGTCCCATCTCCGTTTTGGTCATGTTCTAATAGTGGTTCTATAGCAGTTTCTTCTTCTTCTAGTCTAGCATTTAACACACTGCCATATTGTCATTAATTGTTTATATGTCTGTTTCTCTATCAAGTTTTTATGTTCCTTGCAGGCAAGAATTAGTTCTGACTCACCACTGTGTTTCCTGTGTATGGCTTACTTCTTAATAGCAGTTTGTATAATTGGGTGAAGTAGATTATCAGAAGCTTCTAAGGGGTAGAATAAGAAAAGAACTGAGAAGAGGCCGTTAGATTTCCCTTAGCACAGGGAAAGTGTTCTGCCCAGAATGGTGAGGAGTGAATGCAGGCTTCTCTGGTCTTCCTTTTCTCAAGTCTGTCTTGCCCTTTCTTAAATCCCCTCCCTTATTCCCTAATTCTGTCATCTTTTGTTCCTATGATCATATTGTTTCACCTTGATAGAACAGCATTTCTTCATGGTACCTGTGAGAATGCCTCTGATCTAGCTCATATTCCCTTTTCAATGAAACGGAATGAATGGTTTTTATCAGTTTCTAGTTTTTGTCACTGAAATTCTCTAATATTCAGGTTGATAATATCTGTAATGCAGTTTTGTTTAGCATTCAATTTCTATTTGAATTGAACTTCACTTTTTTTTCTGTTTAAAAATATATCTTATTTTTCAATTTAAAATTTTTTAAGGCACTATAAATATTTACCTCAAATTTGGAGGTTACTTATCATGTGATTGATCCATGTTGTGGCCCTTTACCTGTTATACCTTCAATAAATTAAAGTGTCTTCTTTCTGTCCCGAAAATTGAATTTTCATAGAGGAGCTATAAAATACCTGGGTTTTTACTTTAATTTGTAAATGTATGCTATTATTTCAGTATCTTCCACATCTTAAGAGCTAACTTAAGTGGGAAAAGTTGGTTGGATTAAACAAAAGACCCTTTTTCTTTTCAGATTGCAGCAATTCTCCGGAAACGAAAATTAGACTATTATTTACACAAACTGCTCCCTGAGATCCTACAGTCTGCTTCATTTCTGACTGCTAATGGGGCCTTGTTTATGGCTTTCTTTTGCATTTTAAGGTTGGTACTCATAATAACCACTGGAGATTAATGCAAATTTCCTTTATTTAAATTGAAACAAACAGATGTTTATATAAATGTTGTGCAGGTCACTCCTTTTTTATTTTTTTCTCTCTGGGACATGGCATTTATTTATCTCATAGAAAACTTGTAAAACTAGGAGTTGTGGCCCTCTTGGCCTAAGATGTGATAGAAACTTCAAATCATTGCTGTGATTATGGAACAAAAGTGCTTTAATACATCATAGATTTTCTGGGGCCCACTATATGTACTGCGTTGTTAATGAGGATTTCTTAACTTTTCAGTTTTATAGATTTGAAATTCAAAGCAACTGTCCATGATATAGCTTAGGTCCATATGTAGTGAACGGACTTCAAAAGGACCATAAGATGCTTGTGTTTATCTGTGAAACTTCTGGCATATCCTACTGATGAAACTTTTGGTCTTGATTCAGTGCATTATCTGTTTCACATGCTTCATGCTGTATATATGCAGTTAGAATTCAGTTTTTGGTGTTGTGATGTACCTAACATATTTAGTAGATATTTACTTTTTATCTTTCAAACAACCCAAACTAGTTATTTAATTTGTCAAGTTGAAATACTTCACATTCTATTAATATTATGTTACCCACTTAGTATTGCCCAAAGTAATTCTGCAGGTAGAAATGTAATTTCCAGGTGTCTTTCACACATTCTTTTTCCTTAAGAACAATAACATTTATAAACTTTTAAATTGTGCAGAAAATAATTGATATAATTTGTACTACTGAGTAAATAAATCATGCCTTTAAATTGACCTGAATAATCTGTGCAAGAAACTCTTTATCATATAGTGTCTGGAAAGTTTCTAATACTTGTTAAAACTCTAAAAATAGAGTTGTAGGATAATTAGATTTAATAATAATAATAAATTGTTCTTGAAGCATATTTATGTTATGTGAACCCTTTGGTTAAGTTGTGAAAACATTAAATACTAATTATAAGATAACATCTATGTTCCTCCTATACCTGAGTCACTGAGTTATTTTCCTTTAATTCTTACATTCAATAATTTATTAAGTCATTTGTCGATTTTATTAGAGGGAGAACCACCTCCAGTTTTCTCAGGCAAAAAGTTTCTGATGCCCGTTGTGAAATACCCATGTTATTTGTAGATTTTCTAATTTTTTAAAACTAAGCTTCAGTTGAAAAGATAATTTTATCTGTGATTCTTGATCCTTATCTGTATGTATATAGTAAATATTTTTTCCTGTAATACATCATTTAGCAGTTGAGCACCTTTGTTCGGTTACTTTCTTATTATTTTTTTGTTTCTTCCCTTCTTAGGAATATATTGTCTTTGAAAGGAAAAAAGAAATTTCCTAATATCTCCAGACTTCTTTTTATTTTCTCTTTGATAAACCCAAGAAGTTAATGGCCATTTGTAGTGAGATACCATAGTGAGACACTTTGCAGATTCTTTCTTTCAAATGATGTATTTTAGTAAAAGAAAAGCTTTATATACACATATAACTAAAAGATATGAAATATTTTAGTAAGTGATGTAAGAAAAACTTATCCAGGGTTGTAGAAGCAAAAGAGAGACATTTGTTGACTATTTATCATGTGTTAAAAAATAGAAGTAGATTCAGACATAGAACTAACAAATTTATGAAAGGGGAAAGGTGAGGGGTAAATTAGGACTATGGGATTAGCATATACACACTACTGTATATAAGATAGGTAACCAACAAGGACCAACTGTGGTAGCAAGGGAACTCTACTCAATATTTTGTGTTAATAATAACCTATAAGGGAAAAGAATCTGAAAAAAAAGTATATAACTGAATCACTTTTCTATACACATGAAACTAACACACTATGGTAAATCAATTATACATCAATAAAAGCTGAAAAAATTGTAGTGATGATAATAGTAATAGTAGTAACAATAGCTAACGTTTTCTGAGTGTTTCCTTTGTGCTGTGCATGGTGCTGGGAAGTATCTCATGTAGCCATCATAGCAATTATGTATAAGATAGGTAATATATTTATTCCCATTTGATAGATGAGGAAACTGAGAATCTAGAGGGTTTTGCCGAGTGAACAGTACTGGGTCCAGGGAATGTCTGAATGAATATAACAGATTAAATGACTGCAAGGAGAGATACCTATTAATTTGCTGTTGTAGTGGCATGAAGAAGAGATGGTGAGGGACTTAACTGAGGCAAAGGCAGTAGGTTGGAGAGGAATTTGAGAGATAAATTATATATGGAAGTACTTAAGTGGATGATTTTATGTATGGAAGACAGAGAAGCCAAGGATGTCTCCAAATGCCACACGTAGGTGAATAAGTAGTTGTTGATGTCATTAACCTAGGAAAAGACGAGGAAGAGCAAGTTCATGGAGCCTGGGGAGAAGGAGAATGAGCTTGGCTCTGGTCCTGTTGAATATCGATTTGCTGTGGGACGCCTAGACAGAGGGTGAACTGAGAAGGGGGACTCCTGTGTGTAATAACTGCAGTGACCAACAAGAAATTTTATTTAATCCTTCCAAATTTCAATTTCAGGAAGATACTTGGAAAATTCTACTTATGGAGTCCCGGCTTTGGTGCCGCTTTGCCAGCATCTTATGTGGCCATTCTAGTTGAGAGAAAAAGCAGGTAAAATTTTGCATATCTACATATTTAGTAGAACCATTCTCACCCACATTAGAGTTTTGTTTTTGTTTTTTGCTTGGTGTTTACTGTGGTCCAGGGAGGAGAAATATTTCCACATATATTTCTCAATCTTGCAAATATTTGAAGGAAAATTTAATTTTATACTTATTTATGTTTTTAAGCCTATGAAAAAGAAGATTGACATTATACAGTAATAATACCCATTAGTCTTTGTTCACTGAAAGTCTAGAGAGTCCTCTGATGTGCCAAACTAAAGCATGACATGCATAAATTCCAGCTAAAGATCTTTTCTGTAACCACAATACCATTATCACACCTAAGAACATAAACAATAATTTTCTTTATTCAATTAGATTTATAATTTGCTTTAGACTCATTACCTCTATTAAATCAGTTATTATTTTTAAGATTTTTGTTATCAATTTGAAAATGTTCCATGTGGAATAATAAGGTTTCTGCAAAATACTACAAATGTTATGTAAGTTTTTCAGTCAAGTAAACTGTTGAAGTTAAATATTTGGCATAAAATAATTTTTGCTATCTCAAGAATATTTATTTTTACTGCTGAGACCTGCTTTGATTCCACCTTTATCCCAGATAATCAAGATAGTGTCATGTGTTAATCAAGATGGGGTCATCTTTAAGCTGATGAAGATGTTTATTATAATCATAGATCCTCTAGTAAGAATATAGATAGATCTTGTTATATAACTAAATATTTACCTAAACTACCTGTTATTTTTAAGTCACTAAGTCTTGTCTGCAGAGAATGTAGTGGCACCCTACTCCAGTACTCTTGCCTGGAAAATCCCATGGATGGAGGAGCCTGGCAGGCTCCAGTCCATGGGGTCCCTAAGAGTTGGGCACGACTGAGAGACTTCACCTTCACTTTTCACATTCATGCATTGGAGAAGGAAATGGCAACACACTCCAGTATTCTTGCCTGGAGAATCCCAGGGACAGAGGAGCCTAGTGGGCTGCCCTCTATGGGGTCGCACAGAGTCGGACATGACTGAGGTGACTTAGCAGCAGCAGTAGCAGCGAGTCGTGTCTGACTCTTTGCGACCCTCTGAACTGTAACCCACCAGGCTCCTCTGTCCATGGGATTTCCCAGGCAAGGATACTGGAGTGGGTTGCCATTTCCTTCTCCAGGGGATCTTCTTGACCCAGAGATTGAACCCAAGTTTCCTGCGTTGGCAGGTGGATTATTTTACCACTGAGCCAGCAGGGAAGCCCTAAACTACCTGAGGCCATTTTAATGCATTTTTGTAAATGTAATAATATCTAACTTTTTGTGATTCTCTGTTTGATCCTGCTTTTGGATTAGTAAAATTACTAAAATCAAAGGATGTTATAACCCCAGCAAAATCAAGTCAGTATTAGGAACAAGAGCTTCCCTGGTGGTTCAGTGGTAAAGAATTCTCCTGCAATGCATGAGATGCTGTGATATGGGTTTGATCCCTGGGTTGTGAAGATGCCCTGGAGGAGGAAATGGCAACCTACTCCTTGGTAACCTTGGTAAATGGTAACCTTGCCTAGAAAATCCCATGGACAGAGGAGCCTGATGGGCTACAATCCATGGGGTCACAAAAGAGTCAGACACGACTAAGAGACTAAACAAAAACATTGCTCAGAAATATAGGTTACCCCACCCAAGAGGAGAGTACAGAGTAGTCACTAAATAAATGTGGATACTGGACCTATATTATCTGACTTGGGAGACTAGCTCTGCCACTTATTGGGTGACTTCTCTGGCTTATTTCTTATCTGAAAAATGGAGATAGTGATTAAGTACTCATGAGTTAGTTATGTAAAAAGTGCTTAGAAGAGTGTTGTGTTAAGTATTTTTATTGTTTTTCTCCTTCAGAAGTAATGAGAGTATTTTTCTGGCGATTGTAACTTCTTGATCAGTTTATAAATACGAATACTGGTTTTTGGAAATATGATTTCAAAGTATGTTACTCATATATGAAACTTTAAAGATGCTTTAGACCAAGTTTGCTTTGATTTATTTTTTAGCACTTGAACGATAAGGTGGCATTTTTGAAGTTATTTGCCTGCATTTCAACAGAAAATGTTGAAATGAATACCTGTATAGTCATCACCTAGAGTCAACCACAGTTAACGTTTTACCATTTTTACTTTATGTGATTCTCAATCTATGTGTGTGGTATTAGGTGTGTGTGTATGAACCACATAAAAGCACGTTGTTGCCGTCATAATATTTCACTCCTAAATATGTTATCATCATGCATATTTTAAAATAAGCATACTTTCCTACATAATTCTAGCACTGTTATCACACATAAGAAAATTAGCAGTCATTCCCAGCCACTGTCTTGTCCATACTATCCTAAAATAGTTCATAGCTGGATTTTTTGAACCGAAATGTAGTCAAAGTTGATGGATGGTGTTCTGTTTCTTTATTTTCTCTTGATCTAGGTTAATCATCCATCTCACTTTTATCCTCCATGGCAGTGACTTATTGATATGACCAGGCCATTCTGATTTTGTCAGAAATTTTTCCTCACAGAATTGTTTAAATGGTACTTCCTGTGACCTTGAAGTTCAGTCGAAATCTTTGATTAGATTCGAATTAAATATTCTTGTTAAGAGTTTACTTCATAGATGACGCTGATGCCATCGGGAGGCCGAAACTTCTGAGTAGTTCGAAATTTGAATACGTGATTAAAGTGGTAATCACCAGATCTTTCCAATGAATTGTTATTGATGATGAATTAGATGAATGGATTTCCTGATATTCCATAATCTCTGCTTTGCTGGAATAAAGCTCAGTTGATCATGACATCACTAAGACATCGTTGTTTGTGAGATGGCTACTTGTGTGTGTTATATGTTTGTGTATTCTTTATCCATTTTAGTGTCATTGTCATGTTTACTTTATAAAATGTTTTATAAGTTTTGTTGTTTTTCTCCTTACTCTGGTGTAATTTAAGTAGCAGTGAATTTTCTGGCCTTTGAGTATTTAGTCTGATCCTCTGTGACCCCTCCTGGCCATGGTGACTCTTTGGGGCATGGTAGTTTTTAAGAAGTTGTTTCCTCTGTGGAAACTGCTCTGCTTAAACTCACTCAACTCTGTCTCTAACAGAAAGTTATCCATCTCTTAAAATTTTTCCATTTCCCCAAAATTATCCATTTATAAAGATTTTTATATTTATTTGTATGAAGTTCATACAAAATAGTCTAATATGATTTGATTGAATTTTCTGTTTTCAATGGTTATTTCTCAACTCATTTATTTTGTGTTATTGGTAGCTACTAATTTTGTTGATTTTGCTTTTTAATGAATCATTTATTAGTTCTGTTTTTTGGTTTTCTAATTCATTTCATGCTGTCATGTTTTTTTCCTTCCATTTATTTTTTTGCTAATTTTCTTTTTTTTCTTTCCTTTTATAATAAATATCTTTTTAGTTTGAGGCTTTATTTATTTTCATTCTTTAAGTTCTATTGATATAAGTATTTAAGGCTATGAATTTTCCTCTTTAATTATATATAGATTCTGATATGTTGTATTTACATAATCATAATTTTTTAGAAATCCTGTAATTTTAGTTTGTTTTTCTCCTTTGATATAAGAATTATTTAGTAGAGAGCTTAAAATGGAGAGGCCTCTTTGTTATTGCTGGCTCATGATAACTGGGCTTCCCTGGTGGCTCAGACGGTAAAGTGTCTGCCTGCAATATGAGAGACCCGGGTTTGATCCCTAGATCAGGAAGATCCCCTAGAGAAGGAAATGGCAACCCACGCCAGGATTCTTGCCTGGAAAATCCCATGGACAGAATAGCTTTGTAGGCTGCCGTCCGTGGGGTTGCAAAGAGTCAGATACAATTGAGCTACTTCACTTCACTTCACTTAATGGTAACTACGCTTCATCATCGTTTGAGGAACTGCCAAAGTGTTTATTGTACCATTGTTCATCCTCTCTAGCAGTAACGAGTCTAATTACATCACATTGTGACTAACACTTGTAATTATATGCTTTCTGATTATGGTTTTCCTGCTGCGGCTGCTAAGTCACATCAGTCGTGTCTGACTCTGTGCGACCCCACAGAGTTGCTCAGTCGTATCTGACTCTTCACCACCCCATGGACTGCAGCCTACCAGGCTCCTCCGTCCATGGGGTTTTCCAGGCAAGAGTACTGGAGTGGGGTGCCATTGCCTTCTCCGTAGAGAGTGTGAAATAGTATTTAAGGTGTGGTTTAGATTTGCGTTTCCCAGATGACTATTGGTATTGAGCAACTTTTCATATACCTACTAGCTGTTTGTAGATCTTTGGAAAAATGTCTGTTTAGATCCTTTGCCTGCTTTTTATTGGGTTATTTATCTTTTTATTATTAATTTGTAAGCATCCTTTAGTTATTCTAAATAAAAGCCATTATGAGATATATGACTTGTAAATACTTTCTCCCATTCAGTGCCTTGTTTTTTATATTCTTGATCATGTCATTCAAAGAACATACATTTTACATTTTGAGGAAGTCCAATTTATATATTTTATTCTTTTCTTGTATTTTTGTGTCATATTTAAGAAGCCCATGATCAAATCTAAGGTCACAAAGATTGTCTCTATGTTTTCTTTTAAGAGTTTTATAGTTTTAATTTTCATATTTCAGTCTTTGATCCATTTTAAGTTAATTTTTGTCTGTGATGTGAGGTAGGGGCATACTATATTTTTAGTATCACTTTTCACATGTTTGTTGCTATACATGGAAGTGTATTGAGTTTTTGAATGTGATCTTGATTCCTGGGTTCTTATAAAATTTACTTGTTAGTTCTAATAAGTTCTAATAAGTTTTTCTGCATATTCCTTGAGAGTTTTTACATTGAAAATAATGTTGTTGCAAATAGGGACAGTTTTATTCTTTCCTTTCCAGTCTGTATATCTTTTATTTCCTTTCTTGTTTTATTGTGTTGGTACATCCTTTCCTTGTTCCTGATCTTAGGGGAAGGAATCCAGTCTTTCACCTTTACGTATGATGTTACCTGTAGGGTGTGTTTTTTTTTTTAAGATACTCTTTATCAAGTTTAGGAAGTTCAGATGTATTCCTAGTTTTGTGAGAGCCTTGATCATGAATGGGTATACCATTTTGTCGTATGTCTTTCCTGGATCCATTGATATGATCATGTGGGTTTTTGTGCTTTATTTTAGCCTGTTTCTAGCATTTTAAGAATATCAACGAGTTCAAATTGATATAGTTTATCATATCTAGGATGGGTATTCAATCCTGACACTAGTGACTTGTTTTGGGCCAGATAATTCTTTGTTTGGGAGAGGACTGTTCTGTGTATTGTATTCATACATACCATTAGCACTCCCTTTCCCTCCCTACCAAATTGGGACAACAAATAATGTTTCCATAGGAAACATGTCCCCATGGGATCAGTTTAGTTCAGTTGCTCAGTTGTGTCCGACTCTTTGCAACCTCATGGACTGTAGCATGCCAGGCCTCCCTGTCCATCACCAACTCTTGGAGCTTATTCAAACTCATGTCCATTGAGTCGGTGATGCCATCCAACCATCTCATCCTCTGTCATCCCCTGTTCCTCCTGCCTTCAGTCTTTCCCAGCATCAGGGTCTTTTCACATGAGTCAGTTCTTCGTATTAGGTGGCCAAAGTAGTAGAGTTTTAACATCAGTCCTTCCAATGAACACCCAGGACTGATCTCCTTTAGGATGGACTGGTGGGATCTCCTTGCAGTCCAAGGGACTCTCAAGAGTCTTATCCAACACCACAGTTCAAAAGCATCAATTCTTTGGTGCTCAGCTTTGTTTATAGTCCAATTCTCACATCCATACATGACTACTGGAAAAACCATACCTTTGACTAGATGGACCTTTGTTGGCAGAGTGATGTCTCTGCTTTTGAATATGCTATCTAGGTTGGTCATAACTTTCCTTCCAAGGAGCAAGTGTCTTTTAATTTCATGGCTGCAATCACCATCTGCAGTGATTTTGGAGCCCAAGAAAATAAAGTCTGTCACTGTTTCCATAGTTTTCCCATCTATTTGCCATGAAGTGATGGGACCAGATGCCATGATCTTAGTTTTCTGAATATTTGAGTTTTAAGCCAACTTTTTCACTCTCCTCTTTCACTTTCATCAAGAGGCTCTTTAGTTCTTCTTTACTTTCTGCCATAAGGGTGATGTCATCTGCATATCTGTGGTTATTGATATTTCTCCCGGCAATCTTCATTCCAGCTTGTTCTTCCTCCAGCCCAGCATTTCTCATGATGTACTCTGCATGTAAGTTCAATGAGCAGGGTGACAATATATAGCCTTAACATACTCCTTTCCCAATTTGGAACCAGTCTGTTGTTTCATGTCCAGTTCTAACTGTTGCTTCCTGACCTGTGTACAGGTTTCTCAAGAGGCAGGTCAGGTGGTCTGGTATTCCCATCTCTTTCAGAATTTTCCACAGTTGATTGTGATCCACACAGTCAAAGGCTTTGGTATAGTCAATAAAGCAGAAGTAGATATTTTTCTGGAACTCTCTTGTTTTTTTCCTGATCCAGCTGATGTTGGCAATTTGATCTCTGGCTCCTCTACATTTTCTAAATCTAGCTTGAATATCTGGAAGTTCATGATTCACATACTGTTGAAGCCTGGCTTGGAGAATTTTGAGCATTAGGTTAGTAGCGTGTGAGATGAGTACAATTGTCCCCATGGGATAAATCCCCACTTGGTTGAAAACTACCAATCTATATTGTTACTAAATTTTTTGTCTAGTTTTATTATTTGCTGAGAGAAAGATATTAAAATCTCCCTTCTGTGGTTCTGGGTTTGTCTGGTTCTCACTTCAATGCTGTCAGTCTGCTGTATACACATTCATGCTTGTCATATCTTCAATGATAAATTGAGCTTTTTATCAATATAAGATGTTTCTCTATAGCTCAGATAATTCCCTCCTTTGCTCTGAGTTCTATTTTATTTGGTATTGCTATAACCACTCCAGCTGTGTTGTAGTGCTTGCATTGTATTGAATTTCTATCCAGTTAATTTCAAATCCCTTATCATAACTTTCCTTCCAAGGAGCAAGTGTCTTTTAATTTCATGGCTGCAGTCACCATCTGCAGTGATTTTGGAGCCCAGAAAAATAAAGTCTGACACTGTTTGCACTGTTTCTCCATCTTTCCCATGTAGTGATGGGACCAGAGGCCATGATCTTTGTTTTCTGAATGTTGAGCTTTAAGCCAACCTTTTCACTCTCCACTTTCACTTTCATCAAGAGGCTTTTGAGTTCCTCTTCACTTTCTGCCATAAGGGTGGTGTCATCTTCATATCTGAGGTTATTGATATTTCTCCCAGCAATCTTGATTCCAACTTCTGTTTCTTCCAGTCCAGCATTTCTCATGATGTACTCTGCATATAAGTTAAATAAGCATGGTGACAATATACAGCCTTGATGTACTCCTTTTCCTATTTGGAACCAGTCTGTTGTTCCATGACCAGTTCTAACTGTTGCTTCCTGACCTGCATATAGATTTCTCAAGAGGCAGATCAGGTGGTCTGGTATTCCCATCTCTCTCAGAATTTTCCACAGTTTATTGTGATTTACATAGTCAAAGGCTTTGGCATAGTCAATAAAGCAGAAATAGATGTTTTTCTGGAACTCTCTTGCTTTTTCCATGATCCAGCGGATGTTGGCAATTTGATCTCTGGTTCCTCTGCCTTTTCTAAAACCAGCTTGAACATTAGGAAGTTCACGGTTCACATATTGCTGAAGCCTGGCTTGGAGAATTTTGAGCATTACTTTACTAGCGTGTGGGATGAGTGCAATTGTGCGGTAGTTTGAGCACTCTTTGGCATGGCCTTTCTTTGGGATTGGGATGAAAACTGACCTTTTCCAATCCTGTGGCCACTGCTGAGTTTTCCAAATTTGCTGGCATATTGAGTGCATCACTTTCACAGCATCATCTTTCAGGATTTGGAATACCTCCACTGGAATTCCATCACCTCCACTAGCTTTGTTCGTAGTGATGCTTTCTAAGGCCCACTTGACTTCACATTCCAGGATGTCTGGTTCTAGGTCAGTGATTACACCATCATGATTATCTGGGTCGTGAAGCTCTTTTTTGTACAGTTCTTCTGTGTATTCTTGCCACCTCTTCTTAATATCTTCTGCTTCTGTTCGGTCCATACCATTTCTGTCCTTTATCGAGCTCATTTTTGCATGAAATGTTCCTTTGGTATCTCTGATTTTCTTGAATAGATCCCTAGTCTTTCCCATTCTGTTGTTTTCCTCTATTTATAGTACCAAAATAAAATGGTTATTGATATTAAAACTATAACTCCTTAAGGCATAAAGAGGTTTCCTAGAAGTAGTTTATTTCCTATTCTCCTTTTACATTTGATAGTAAACTGTTTTTTAAGCTTTCTGTTTTTATTTATTTAAGTGAGCTATTGCACTAGTATTTTATTCACAGACTATGGATTCTGAATTCACTAGGGATTCATAGAAAATTTGTCCTATATTATGACTTGTTCTAAATATTAGTTGGAGTGGATTTACTCTGTTTGAGACCTGATTAGATTTTGAGGCTTCCTGGTGGCTCAGATGGTAAAGCGTCTGCTTGTGATGTGGGAGACCTGGGTTCAATCCTTGGATCGGGAAGATTCCCTGGAGAAGGAAATGGCAGCCCACTGCAATACTTTTGCCTGAAAAATCGCATGGATGGAGGAGCCTGGTAGCCTACAGTCCATGGGGTCGCAAAGAGTCAGACATGACTGAGCGACTTCTCTCTATGTCTCTCAAATTTAACTTCTTTATGAGTATTATCCCATAGTTTCTGAAGAAAAAATGATCCTTATCATGAAGTGATTGTTTAGTAGTTGAACTTTTTGTGACAGGTGTTGATTTAGTTCTGTTCTTTATTAGATGATGCAATTTAAAAACCTGGAAATAGCTCTAAGTTCTTTTTTTTTTTAAAGTGTTCTGTGTATATATGTACATCAAGCACAAATGGTTTGGGGTCTAATTAAAAATTTTAAAATTAAAATTTATAGTATTGGTCAGAAGCTAGTGACTTTTTAAAAATGAAAGTTTAAAAAACTTTTTTGTCTTTAACAGTAAAACATAGAAAAGCAAATCTTTTAGCTTTGTTTCTTTATAAGTTGTTGTATAGTGTATCTTACTTTAAGAAAGTCTGGTCTCTGTTTATCTGAAATTGTGCAAAAGTTAACAAGTGGTCTTACTTGTTTTGAAAACATTTTTTATTTAGCAAAAAATTTTTCTTAAGATTTCATTAAACATCAAGATACCTGAGTTACCTACTCAGATTACTGAGTAGAATCTAGTAGAAAGTAATCTACCAGAGTTTTTAAAACTAAGATACACTATAAAACAACTTATAAAGAAATAAAGCTAAAAGATTTGCTTTTATATGTTTTATATAAGTAATTTACAAAAGTTGAAGATAAGTGTATTTCAAAATTATTATATCTGGCCTCATATGAAACATATTAATATTATAGGATTTAAGCAAGATGAATTTATAATTATGCCTTTAGTTCCCAAAGTCAATGATATGTTGTTGGAGGTGGCCAGTAGGCAACTTGAAGTGTGAATCTAGATTCAGGAAAAGCATGGTAGTTATATAAATAAAATTGGAGGTTTCCTCCTGTAGGTGATTATTGAAGCTATTGGAGATTAGAGTCTCAAAGCTCAGAATAGGAAGCCTGAGGTTAGAAGTTGGGAAATAGCAACATCTAAGGAATCAGTTTTGAACCAATTTTTAAATTAATTGATCAGTTACTAGTTCATCCTTTTATAAGTAAATATCAGTAATATATTAGAAAGGATAGAAGAAAAAGAATATGGAGGATTAGCAGTTTTTTCCAAATTAGCAAATCATGATAATTTAAATTTTTAAATCTCTGAAGCTCTATTCAATAATGAAATCTTTACTAAAGTTATACGCTTTGTACTCAACTGTATAATCACCTTTTTAAAAAGAGCATTTAATGAGGTACAAGCATACAACATGGTTATATACACACACATGTGTATGATGGATATATATGTGTGTGTATGTGTGTTATATAGGTATAGATATATTAGTGAAAATCTATCTATATTCATGAATATGTTTTCATCTATATTGGTTTAAATTTATTTCCTCACAACTTTTTTCTCTCTGTCTCCAACTCATGCATCCTTTTATTCATCCATCCACCCATCCATCCATCTGTCCATCTTTCTCAGTCTCCTTCCATCTACAGAATTAAACGTGCTTTGCCGGCTAGTTCCTAACACCTTGTAAGAGGGCAGCTTACTTAAATCTTAATCGTATCACTATGGGGTTCTGCGAAAGCTTTGAAGTTGTTTCCAGGGTTGCTTAAAAAATTTGTGCCATAAAGAACTGTGATCTTAGTAAATCAGCAGGAAGCTTTGGTAACATCTAGTTTATCCCTAGGTGGGCTGTTAAGAACTAGTCTTCTCTTTCTTTTTCTAGGAAGTGCTTTGTTTGTGGTTCAGAGAGAAGTTGTTCTGATGGATTTTGTTTTGTAGAGTTGTTGTGGATTTGCTTTGATATTTAGTATTAGTTTAGATAAGTTAAAACTGCAGGGTGCTTAAACAAGGACATGGATTAAGGTATCAAAAATTGGGTGTTTATTCTAAGCATATTCATGGTTTCAGTTGTTAAATTACACTGTTGTTGTTATGAAACTCCTAAGCAGATGTGACCAAAAGGAATCAACTATGTATTATGTGGGTAAAAGAATACCTATAAACTGGCCTATAAATTCTTGGTATCTTCAAGTTTCAGTGCCATATTCACAGGAAGAAAATGAGATTACCTTGCAGTCTTCTGAAAAGCTGACCTCTCTGTTATCCACTGTATACCACAGAATATAATTATGGAATCTTTCTCTAGTCTAGAAGTTTGTCTTACCCATTCCTGTACCTTAAAGAAGTATTTTATACTGTTCTGAAATATTTTAGCAAATGAAATTCTATTTTGTTTTGAAAGACTTTCTGAAATGATTAAATAAAATATCTTGGTAAACTTAAACAGTGTTTACGAACATTCACTTTGTTTTTTTTTAATCTCTAATTTCTCCTTGTCCATTGAACACAGACATATTTTATATGTATATATAAAAATTTAGAAGTTACGCTACTAATACCTAATACCTACTGTATTCCCTAGTGACCTTAGTTATGAAATGTGTTACATACAGTGTCATTCAGAAGTCTGAGAAAGTTAACTAAAGAATATTTACACTAAAGTTTCCAGAAAATAAAAAGCATTATTGTCCATCTAATTAGACAAAATAATGTCATTAGAAAATAATCCTTGAAATTTCAGTAGAATGTGAGGATACCTTTTATTCTACTGAGATGTTAAGAAAATTTAATTAATTTAATATTTCCCCATAAGGAACAGTGATACTCTGCACAGTTTTTAACAACTGTGGTTCTTAATACTTTTTTAGATAGTACCCCTTGATGTACACACCCACTTACATTTTTAATGGAAGTTTAACAGATTCACCTCCTTTCCCCATCCAAAAAAAAAGCTTATTTGTGGTTGAAAGAAGCACTTGACTAACTTTAGGCTGCTTATTCACAGAGTTTCACCAGTCTTCTAATCTAGTGATTAGATTAGAAGAATGGAAGTATTTGTGTATCAGAGCCTCCTGTGAAGTTTAAAAAGTTATTGTCCTCCTTGGCCCCAGCCCTTCCTCTAGGCCCACTTTTTTTCTAATTGACATCTCCATGCTTCCCCATCACTGTTGTAGCAGTGTTTTAATGTGTAACTTGGTTTCCAGAGAGAATTTACTCACTAGGAAGGGAGTGACTTGTTTGTCTTTAGACTTAGGCTAGATACAGTCAAGTGTTAAATAATAAAATGGTATTTAATCAACTTATCCGTTTCCTGTAATACTGACCATCTCTGGAGAAGTGATAAATACTGTTCTGATATTCTAACCTGCCAAATAAAATACCATGCTCTTATTCTTGAGGCTGTTAGCTTTGGGTTGGAATTCAGATAAAGCTGAGGAGGAGGTGATCTTCCTTATTATTTGGAAATGGTGAATTGAAACTTGGGGCTTCCCGAGTGGCTCAGTGGGTAAAGAATCTGCCTGCCAATGCAGGAGATGTGGGTTGGATCCCTGCATCAGGAAGATCCCCTGGAGAAGGAAATGGCAAACGATACAGTGTCCTTGCCTGGGAAATCTATTTCATGGACAGAGGAGCCTGGTTGGCTACAGTTTATGGGTTGCAAAGTGTTAGACAAGACTGAGCAACTGAATAACAACAACACACTGAAGCTTGAGACTGTAATAGTTTCAATTGCTCTAATAGTAATTGGCTTTTTACTGATAGTTGGACACGACTGAGCGACTTCACTTTCACTTTTCACTTTGATGCATTGGAGAAGGAAGTGGCAACCCACTCCAGTGTTCTTGCCTGGAGAATCCCAGGGACGGGGGAACCTGGTGGGCTGCCGTCTCTGGGGTCGCACAGTCGGTCACGACTGAAGCGACTTAGCAGCAGCAGCAGCAGCAGCAGCAGACTGTGTCAAGGCTTTGTTTATCCTCGCTGCACAAAAGCCTGCTAGGATACCATATTAAACAAATCAGTGACTTTTAGAATTGAAAGATAACTTAGTAAAGATTTTCTACTGTAGAAGCAGTACCTTGGAAAGAATGTGAAACTTGAGTCAGAAGAACTTGCTTTTTGCTGCCTTCATATTTTTAAATAAACCACTTCTCTGATCCTTGGTTTTTAATAGAGTGAGGACGATAGTGTCTGCTTTATACTTTGTATAACTACTGAGAGGATAAAATCTGATTTCAAAATATTAATTAGACTGTGTAAATTATTAAATTTTATACAAATGGATCATGTTTTTGCTTGCTAATAAATTGGTGTCTTTAGTCAGTCATCCCTCTGTCTAGTGGCTATCTTTCATGATTATATTTCTACAATATATGTCTACAATGTATTCCTTCTTGTAAGACTGGATTCCTAGTGACACTTTGTTTGGTAATTCTACCATTTGTTCAGTGTCTGTTAGATACCAGGTACTATTGCAGGTCTGTGAAAATGTAACGGTTAAACAAGATCATCTTTGCTCAGTAAAGATAAACAGTTATAGATGGAAGCTAGTGATGATTCTGGAGTTGGGTTACTGTTAATATCAGAGACAGAATGAAATTAGTGGAACAAATGTTTTTGAAGATAGCATCATGTATTAGCTCACTGCATTGTTGGTGGTGTTCAGTCACTCAGTTGTGTCTGACTCTTTGCGGCCCCATGGACTGCAGCATGCCAGGCTTCCCGGTCCTTCACCATCTCCCGGAGCTTGCTCAAACTCATGTCCATCTCATCGGTGATGCCATCCAACCATCTCATCCTCTGTCATCCCCTTCTCCTCCTGCCTTCAATCCTTCCCAGCATGAGGCTCTTTTCTAATGAATCAGCTCTTTACATCAGGTGTCCAAAGTACTGGAGTTTCAGCTTTAGCATCAGTCCTTCCAATGGACATTCAGGACTGATTTCCTTTAGGGTTAACTGGTTGGATCTCCTTGCAGTCCAAGGGACTGTCAAGAGTTTTCTCCACCATAGCTCAAAAGCATCAATTCTTCAGTGCTCAGCCTTCTGTATGGCACAGCTGTCATATCCATTCATGACTGCTGGAAAAACCGTAGCTTTCACTAGATGGACCTTTGTTGGCAAAGTAATGTCTCTGCTTTTTAATATGCTGTCTAGGTTTGTCATAGCTTTTCTTCCAAGGAGCAAGTGTCTTTTAATTTCACTTCGTAGTGAAATGTATTTTTGGGCACTACCACTGAAATTACAGAAATATTTTTACTTTGGTTTTGTAATGAAGAATACTATTTTTTTTGTTCATATATAATCAGCAATTGAAAAGAACAGGTAAATCCTTGAGAAGCGTTTAGCTTTTCCATGTATGTGTGACTCTTAGATGATGTTACCCTGATTTTTCTTGATATGATTTATATAAAATAAGTACTACTGGAAATCTTTGATTTAGAATTTGGTAGGAACTAAAGATTGGTAAGGATTAGTAAGAACAATTTCGATTGGTATGTATAAATCATAGAAAAGAAGACTTAAAAGGGACCTTATAGATCATCATATCACTGACTTTGAAATTCATTTTTAGAGGAGCAGTGGAATTCTGCTGTTCTGCTAAGGTACATTAGGACCTGCTGAACAGGGACATTGCTTGGGGCATGGCCCAGTATGCCTAGGGTGCCTCCCCCTTTCAACCAGGATGGACCCAATGTTATGTTTTATATATTAGTGATAAATGTAAGTTTTTTTCTTTAAATAGTTATTATATTTAAAAATATAAGTTAGATAACTAGTTCCCTCATTTTAATGACAAAACTAGAGTACCAGAGAAAGTTAACTGGAACCCTGATTTCTTAACTTTGCTTTAGCATTATTCAATTATATCATACTGCCTCCATGTGGCTTTAGTAAATTGAAAATCCTGTTAAGCCATTTTAAGTGATGAACGATCAAGGTTTTGTATGACTGGATCTGACATCAAGAAAATTGATTGATGATGTTAATATCAAGATCTAGCATGATATTTAAATGAAAGTGACTTGATATTCTTACTTTTTTATGTGACAAAGTAATTGTTTTTTTGAGTACTAAAAATGTTCATTATTGAAACTCAATAAACATTATTGATATATTTCTATGATTTTCAGAGTGTATTTGAGCCCTGCCCTTGAACGCTTTAAATATTAAAGACCTCTTTATTAGAGGGATGTGCGTCATTTATGGTCTCATGTGCAGTGTAAGTTAAAGTTATAAGGGCATAAAATTGTCCTTATCTTTGAGTTTCTAGGTGAATTCTCATTAAGTAAGAGTGAATATGCATTTAGTAAATATGTAGTTTTTCTGTAAAGCAAGTGTTTACAGAGCTTTTGTTTGTCCTTTGGTGTTAAAAAGTTCACTTAGTACCTGACTTTTCACTTAGCAATGAAATTAAAACAAGGTGATTTAGTACGATTTGTAACAATGTCTAATGAACAGTTGTATTATGTGTAAAATGATAGAAGACCTGATTTTTTAAAAATAAATTAGCATTTAGTTAGAATTGTTATGGCCTTGACTTCTTGGCAAGATGAATTTGCTAGGATTCTTCATTAAGCTTAGAATTCTCTAACATAAAGATAGACTAATAGCAAATTGTACCTCTCTTCCTATTAATAAATAATAAAGTGTCAGTAATTTTAAAAATTGATATGTAATTGACATGTATTTAGCACTGTATTAGTTAATTTTGGTAGATATATGATCTTTACAATAAATCTAATTAGTAATTACTAGTCAATAGTAATTTTTTTTTTTTTAAAGAAATGTTAGAGCTTTGACTTTATTTTTTTAATCGTTTAAAAGATTTTGGCTGTCCTGGGTTTTGTTGTGGCATGTGGGCCTTCTCTAGTTGCAGCGTGCAGGCTTCTCTCTTGTTGCAGCGTGTGGGCTTTCTAGCTATGGTGTGTGGTCTTAGCAGTTGTGGCATCTGGGCTCAGTAGTCATGGTCCATGGGCTTAGTTACCCTGCAGCATGTGGGATGTTAGTTCCCTGACCAGGGATCGAACCCACATTGCCTGTATTGGAAGGTGGATTCTACCAGTAGACTACCAGGGAAGTCCCAGGCAATAGTAGTTTTAAAGAATTCTAATTAATGAGCACTAAACAGAATATTTAATGACTGCCAAACAGAATGACTTGTAGAACTGATTTAACTATTACGGTACTAAAAACTTAGTTCTGCATAATCTACCCCTTTCCCACCACTCCTGAGAAATGATTTGGTAGATTTCTAAAAAAAATGATGACGTGATTATTAAGTCAAATTTGTGCTTCGTCTCACTCTTTGTCTTCTTAAAATTATTTGCAGGAGAGGGCTGCTCACAATTTATATGGCCAACTTGGTAAGTAAATCTTTTTTTTTTTTTTTTTTTGCATTTGAGGTTTTCCATGCATTTTTTAAAAACCTTTTTTGTTTTTTGAATAAAATTCCCTTAAAAAAAGGAAACGTACTTAAATTTGATAATGTTGTCTGTCTTTGTTTTAAAGGATAGACTTAAATGTTTAAAATAGGTTTGATGCTCTCTGGTTTATTCCTGTTACATTATATGTATTCCTGTTACATTATATTGTACTTATTTCAGGAGGAAGATAGGTTCACTGCCCTGTGTTCTTCATGATTCTTTTTTCTTTTACGCTTAGGTCTTCATCTTCGGTACTGTGCATATCTATGTCTGTATCCTCTCTCTATGTATCTTTAATTTCACTTCATATTCTGCTTCTATTGCTAACTTCTTATGGAAAAAATGATTTAAGGATAAGATTTTATGATGTACAGTTTTCCTGGATTTCAAAATAGCATTGATTCTATTTTTGAATATACTGAATATATTTAATAATATGATAGTCTAGGCTTCTAAAAAATTTTAAGTTTTCAGAATTGAAATTCATGTTGCCTTAATACTCTTTGCTGTAGATATATACTCAGGGTATATGATTTTCATTGTCAAGCTCATATTTTAAAAACATATATGCATTAAAAGCTTTTAAACTTGTTTCACAGAAATTATAGGCAACATTGAAAAATTCACCTAAGGAAAGATAAATAATTATGGATAGGTTTTTGAGTTTTGTAACAGAGGAGACTGTAGTTCAGGGTTGTATATAGCAACTTATTTCAGTTTTAAAATATTTAATTTTTGCTCTTTGTTAGTTACTGTGTTATGTGCTAGAAGGCAAGATGAAGACAGTCTTTGTATTTATGGAGTTTGCTGTCTAGTGGAAAAGTCACAGTAGAAATAATAGTGTTTGAAAAGAACTGAAAGATGAATTATAGGGTGTTATGGAAACTATAATAGTAGCACTAAACTATTCTAGGTGCTGCTTTCCTATTTTGTAAAAAACTTAAAAATATTACATCTGCATACCCAGAATGGATTTGAGTTTTAATCCATTTGTTTTCCTTTTAGTGTGCACATGCTTTTTTATATGACCACATGGTCATACTTTAATACCCAAATACTATATGTATTTATACACTTTTCTTAAATTCTAAGTAAATTTCCAGAAACTTTTTGTGTTGCCTGGTTTAGACTGGAAATTCCTGGAGAGAAGATATTTGATTTTGACTGATATAATCAATGTTGGAAGGTACCCTAAAAATACTCTGTTTTTTTAAGATTAAACTTTTTATTTTGAAATAATCATAGATTCCTCTGCAGTTGTAAGCAATAATAGATCTCATGTACTCTCTAAACAGTTTCCCTTAGTAGTAGTATCTTACAAAACTATAGTAGATCATGCATCCGGTCCCATCACTTCATGGGAAATAGATGAGGAAACAATGGAAACACTGTCAGGCTTTATTTTGGGGGGCTCCAAAATCACTGCAGATGGTGACTGCAGCCATGAAATTAAAAGACGCTTACACCTTGGAAGGAAAGTTAGGACCAACCTAGATCACATATTCAAAAGCAGAGACATTACTTTGCCAACAAAGGTCCATCTAGTCAAGGCTATGGTTTTTCCTGTGGTCATGTATGGATGGGAGAGTTGGACTGTGAAGAAGGCTGAGCGCTGAAGAATTGAGCTTTTGAACTGTGGTGTTGGAGAAGGCTCTTGAGAGTCCCTTGGACTGCAAGGAGATCCAACCAGTCCATTCTGAAGGAGAACAGCCCTGGGATTTCTTTGGAAGGAATGATCAGATCAGATCAGATCAGATCAGTCACTCAGTCATGTCCAACTCTTTGCGACCCCATGAACTGCAGCACGCCAGGCCTCCCTATCCATCACCAGCTCTCGGAGGTCACTCAGACTCACATTCATTGAGTCAGTGATGCCATCCAGCCATCTCATCCTCTGTCGCCCCCTTCTCCTCCTGCCCTCAATCCCTCCCAGCATCAGAGTCTTCTCCAATGAGTCAACTCTTCGCATGAGGTGGCCAAAATACTGGAGTTTCAGCTTTAGCATCATTCCCTCCAAAGAAATCCCAGGGCTGATCTCCTTCAGAATGGACCGGTTGGATCTCCTTGCAGTCCAAGGGACTCTCAAGAGTCTTCTCCAACACCACAGTTCAAAAGCATCAATTCTTCAGTGCTCAGCCTTCTTCACAGTCCAGCTTTCACATCCATACATGACCACAGGAAAGACCATAGCCTTGACTAGACGAACTTTTGTTGGCAAAGTGATGTCTCTGCTTTTGAATATGCTATCTAGGTTGGTCATAACTTTCCTTCCAAGGAGTAAGTGTCTTTTAATTTCATGGCTGCAGTCACCATCTGTAGTGATTTCGGAGCCCAGAAAAATAAAGTCTGACACTGTTTCCACTGTTTCTCCATCTATTTGCCATGTAGTGA
Organism: Tragelaphus eurycerus; assembly: GCA_935064755.1. Taxonomy (NCBI): domain Eukaryota; kingdom Metazoa; phylum Chordata; class Mammalia; order Artiodactyla; family Bovidae; genus Tragelaphus; species Tragelaphus eurycerus. The sequence goes on from CAKXYN010000043.1 coordinate 19,408,169, forward strand.
TGGGACCAGATGCCATGATCTTCGTTTTCTGAATGTTGAGCTTTAAGCCAACCTTTTCACTCTCCACTTTCACTTTCATCAAGAGGCTTTTGAGTTCCTCTTCACTTTCTGCCATAAGGGTGGTATCATCTGCATATCTGAGGTTATTGATATTTCTCCCAGCAATCTTGATTCCAGCTTGTGTTTCCTCCAGTCCAGCATTTCTCATGATGTACTCTGCATATAAGTTAAATAAACATGGTGACAATATACAGCCTTGACGTACTCCTTTTCCTATTTGGAACCAGTCTGTTGTTCCATGACCAGTTCTAACTGTTGCTTCCTGACCTGCATATAGATTTCTCAAGAGGCAGATCAAGTGGTCTGGTATTCCCATCTCTCTCAGAATTTTCCACAGTTTATTGTGATCTACATAGTCAAAGGCTTTGGCATAGTCAATAAAGCAGAAATAGATGTTTTTCTGGAACTCTCTTGCTTTTTCCATGATCCAGCGGATGTTGGCAATTTGATCTCTGGTTCCTCTGCCTTTTCTAAATCCAGCTTGAACATCAGGAAGTTCATGGTTCACATATTGCTGAAGCCTGGCTTGGAGAATTTTGAGCATTACTTTACTAGCGTGTGAGATGAGTGCAATTGTGCGGTAGTTTGAACACTCTTTGGTATTGCCTTTCTTTGGGATTGGGATGAAAACTGACCTTTTCCAATCTTGTGGCCACTGCTGAGTTTTCCAAATTTGCTGGCATATGGAGTGTAGCACTTTCACAGCATCATCTTTCAGAATTTGGAATAGCTCCACTGGAATTCCATCACCTCCACTAGCTTTGTTCGTAGTGATGCTTTCTAAGGCCCACTTGACTTCACATTCCAGGATGTCTGGCTCTAGGTCAGTGATCACGCCATCATGATTATCTGGGTCGTGAGGCTCTTTTTTGTACAGTTCTTCTGTGTATTCTTGCCACCTCTTCTTAATATCTTCTGCTTCTGTTAGGTCCATACCATTTCTGTCCTTTATCGAGCCCATTTTTGCATGAATTGTTCCTTTTGTATTTCTGATTTTCTTGAATAGATCCTTAGTCTTTCCCATTCTGTTGTTTTCCTCTATTTCTTTGCATTGATCGCTGAAGAAGGCTTTCTTATCTCTTCTTGCTATTCTTTGGAACTCTGCATTCAGATGTTTATATCTTTCCTTTTCTCCTTTGCTTTTTGCTTCTCTTCTTTTCGCAGCTATTTGCAAGCCCTCCCCAGACAGCCATTTTGCTTTTTTGCATTTCTTTTCCATGGGGATGGTCTTGATCCCTGTCTCCTGTACAATGTCACGAACCTCATTCCACAGTTCATCAGGCACTCTATCTATCAGATCTAGGTCCTTAAATCTATTTCTCACTTCCACTGTATAATCATAAGGGATTTGATTTAGGTCATACCTGAATGGTCTAGTGGTTTTCCCTACTTCAATTTAAGTCTGAATTTGGCAATAAGGAGTTCATGGTCCGAACCACAGTCAGCTCCTGGTCTTGTTTTTGTTGATTGTGTAGAGCTTCTCCATCTTTGGCTGCAAAGAATATAATCGATCTGATTTTGATGCTAAAGCTAAAACCCCAGTACTTTGCTACCTCATGTGAAAAGTTGACTCATTGGAAAAGACTCTGATGCTGGGAGGGATTGGGGGCAGGAGGAGAAGGGGACGACAGAGGATGAGATGGCTGGATGGCATCACTGACTCGATGGACGTGAGTCTGAGTGAACTCCAGGAGTTGGTGATGGACAGGGAGGCCTGGTGTGCCGCGATTCATGGGGTTGCAAAGAGTCGGACACGAATGAGTGACTGAATTGAACTGAACTGAATACAAAATAAAACTTTTTTTTAAAAAGAACTGGTATTGACCTGTAAGCTGTAAAAATTAATTAAAACGATAGTTTATGCATCGTCAAATATGTGGTTAGACAGTACAGTTTTAAGAACTTTAGGAAAGGGAGTTAGCTTTGTGCTGGGGAAATGAGAAAGTTTTATTTATTTTTTTAATATTTATAGTCTGTGGGTAGTCTGCCTGGCAGCTCTATAGTGGAGCTAATGGTGACCTCCGCCAAGAGGACATACGCCACACGCCTGGCCTCCCAGGTCTGCAGCAGCCAGAGCCCCTGTCCCTGCGGCAGGTCACTGCTGATCTGTCCTCTGCAGGAGACACTCATACATTCAAAGGCAGATCTGGCTTAATCTCTTGTGGAGGTCACTGCTCCATTCCCTGGGTCCTGGTAACCACAGATAGCCACGATGATGTGATCACTCACCTAGAGCCAGACATCATGGAGTGCAAAGTCAAGTGGGCCTTAGGAAGCATCACTACGAACAAAGCTAGCGGAGGTGATGGAATTCCAGCTGAGCTATTTCACATTCTAAAAGATGATGCTGTGAAAATGCTGCACTCAATATGCTTGCAAATTTGGTAAACTCAGCAGTGGCTATAGGACTGGAAAAGGTCAGTTTTCATTCCAGTCCCAAAGAAGGGCTATGCCAAAGAATATTCAAACTGATACACAGTTATACTCATTTCACATGCTAACAAAGTAATGCTCAAAATTACTTAGACTTCAATAGTATGTTTACTGAGAACTCCCAAATGTTCAAGCTGAATTTAGAAAAGGCAGAAGAACCAGAGGTCAAATTACCAATATCAGGTGGATCATAGAAAAAGCAAGAGAATCCCAGAAAAAGATCTACTTCTGCTTCATTGACTACACTAAAGCCTTTGACTTTGTGGATCACAACATATTGTGGAAAATTCTTGGAGATAGGAATACCAGACCAAACCTGTAAGCAGGTCAAGAAGGAATTAGAACCAGACATGGAACAACAGACTGGTTCCAAATTGGGAAAGGAGTATGTCAAGGCTGTATATTGAACCCTGCTTAATTAACTATATGCAGAGTATACCATGAAATGCCAGGCAGGATGAAGCACAAGCTGGAATCAAGATTGCTGAGAGAAATATCAATAACCTTAGATATCCAGATGACACCATCCTTATGGCAAAAAGTGATTAATAACTGAAGAGCCTCTTGCAGGTGAAATAAGAGAGTGAAAAAAGCTGGCTTAAAACTCAACATTCAAAAAAACTAAGATCATGGCATCCAATCCTATCACTTCATGGCAAATAGATGGGGAAACAATGGAAACAGAGACAGACTTTATTTTCTTGGCCTCCAAAATCACTGCAGATGGTGACTGCAGCCACAAAATTAAAAGACATTTGTTCCTTGGAAGAAAAGCTATGACCAACCTAGACAGCCTATTAAAAAGCAGAGACATTACTTTGCTTACAAAGGTCCATCTAGTCAAAGCTGTAATTTTTCCAGCAGTCATGTGTGGATGTGAGAGTTGGAGCATATTGAAAGCTGAGTGCCAAAGAATTGATGCTTTTGAAATGTGGTGTTGGAGAAGACTCTTGAGAGTCCCTTGGACTGCAAGGAGATCAAACCAGTCAATTGTAAAGGAAATCAACCCTGAGTATTCATTGGAAGGACTGAAGCTCCAACATCTTGACCACCTGATGTGAAGAGGCAACTCATTAGAAAAGACACTCATGCTGGAAAGATTGAAGGCAGGAGGAGAAGGGGATGACAGAGGACAAGATGGTTGGATGGTATCACCGACTCAATGGACATGCGTTTGAGAAAACTCCAGGAGATGGGGCAGGACAGAGAGGCTTTGCATGCTGCAGTCCATGGGGTTGTAAAGAGTCGGACATGACTGAGCAACTGAACAGCGACAACATTGTATGTTATTTATTCGGCTGCAGTAGGTCTTTGTTGCTGCACGTGAGATCTAGTTCCCGAACTAGGGATTTAACCCGAGCACCCTGTATGGCGAGCTTGAAGTCCTAGCCACTAGACCCCCAGGAAAGTCCCCAAGAAGGTTTTATGAATTGCGTGGGACCTGAATATTGAAGAAAGGAAAGAAATTGGACGTAGCTCTATCTTTTGAGACGTGTCTCTGGTGATCATAAGACAAAGTTCTTGCCTTTCCAAGGATTGCTAAGTTGAGGCCAAAGTTTAGGGGAAAAAAAAAGAACAAGTAACATTTGTTGAATTTCTACTCTGTAAGACATAATTGGGAAAATTGGGGTTATCCAAATAAACAAGGTATAGTTCCTGATTCTGAGAACCTTATACTTTAATAGGGGAGAGAGAGATGTAAAACCTCATCTCTGTTTTTTAACATTGATAGTTGTCTCAAAGCAGAAAACAGTACAGTGTTTAAACTGCGTAGTTGTGAATATAAATCTTGCTAGTTGTGCTTGTGAACTGCGTTATGTTATGTGTCGTAGGGATTGGGTGAGGAACTATATATTCTAAATAAGGGACATCTCTATTGATGCTTTTGCTTTTATGAGAAGATAGTCTCTTGGGCTATTCTTATTATTCATAATATCTGTAAGTAAGCCTGGATAATTCTCAGTTATTACACCTAAGTGATTTGTAGCCTTAGCCATAAATGTCATAAATTATACTTTAACTGGCAGTTTTAAAAATTATGAAGTCTTACAGTTTAATACAGTTTAATTGATGCCCATGTGAAAGTCTTTAAGTTCTATGTTAGCAAATTTTGGAAAGAAAAATGTAAAATTTTAAAAATTGTATAGTTTTTTTCCCCCAGATTTTTAGAGTTGATAGAGAATTAGTTGTTAAAGGGCAAAATGTAGAGGAGATATACAAAAAAGAATTAAATATATTCTCTGGCTTTTGCCCAAGATATGTCTGTAAGATGATGGAAGTGTTTTTGTGAAGGTAATATGCCAGAACCAATTACCCACAAGAACACCAGCTGCTAGGATTCAACTTTGCCACAGTTTGATTTAAAAGAAAATGCTTAAAAGTTAGCATTTACATGAGTTCCTTTTATTTAGTTGGTTGTGACCATGACTGAGGATTCCAGTTTTTCAAAACTTATAATTTGCTGCTAACAATTATTTAGGGTGTGATGTCAAGTGTAGTTCATTTCTGTTTAGTTTAAATATAATTTATGACATTTACCAATCTTTCTATGTAAGTCTTTTGAAACCTTCTTTCTGCAATTTCCTTTATGCCACCAAGCATTCAACAATGCATACATTTTAAAATTGTAAACATATATCTACAGGCTTGTCTCTAGCACTTGTTTTTTAATTTTAAACATGCAGTGTCTTTGATTAAAACATCTGTATTTGATTTTTCAAACGTACGGTTTGAAAATGTTGACTCATATGTTTTCTTGTAAGGCTACTTCAATTTAATTAGATTCAGCAGGTATTTATTATGTATCAGCTATGCTAGGCACGTGAGGATACAAAAGAAATACAAAATGGATTGTAAACTAGTTGGAGAAATTTGATAGATGAACCCCCCAAAAAGTAAACTGAAAGTATTAAATTCAAAAAGCAATTATAAATACTCTTTCAAACTGCTCCCCTAAGCCTTCCTTTTGCATCACAAGACATCAACCATCCATATGGTTGCTCAGGCCAGAAACTTAGGCATTTGAACTCTTTTCTTCATCTTATACTCTTCGTCCATCCATTGCAAAGTATTATTCTCCTTGGAAAACATACCCTGCATCTTATAGTGAGTCATTACCAGCACAGTTATAACTGGACTCTGAGCCTAGAATCTCTCATCTCAGCTGCCTGAATAGCCTCATTCATTTACATCTTCCCACTCCTGTCTTCTTATACAGTCTGTTTTCCAGATAGCACTTAGAGTCATTGGAAATACAAATTAGAGCTTCTTCATCTGCTCAAAATTCAGAAAAACCTTCCCTTTCCACTTCTCACTGCACCCCTGTACAATACAAACACCTCACGAAGCTGGTATCTCTCTGAGCTCATCTGCTCTTCTTGTTCTTTACAATGGATTGTTTTTGTCTGTAGAGTATTTGGTGCTTGTTAGTCCTTTATATGGAGAAGGCAATGGCACCCCACTCCAGTACTCTTGCCTGGAAAATCCCATGGACGGAGGAGCCTGCTGGGCTGCAGTCCATGGGGCTGCTAAGAGTCAGACACGACTGAGCTACTTCACTTTTACTTTTCACTTTCATGCATTGGAGGAGGAAATGGCAACCCACTCCAGTGTTCTTGCCTGGAGAATCCCAGGGATGGCGGAGCCTGGTGAGCTGCCATCTATGGGATCGCACAGAGTCGGACACGACTTAAGTGACTTTGCAGCCGCAGCAGCAGTCCTTTATAGCTGTAGCACTTTTGGGGGACGGGGGGGGGGGGGGCTTGGAAATCTATTTCTCTAAAATATTCTTGGCTAGCACCTTCTCCTTATATGCTTCTTAACCTACTGTTTGGAGAAGGCAATGGCAACCCACTCCAGTACCCTTGCCTGGAAAATCTCATGGACGGAGGAGCCTGGTAGGCTGCAGTCCATGGGGTTGCAAGGAGTCGGACACAACTAAGTGACTTCACTTTGACTTTTCACTTTCATGCACTGGAGGAGGAAATGGCAACCCACTCCAGTATTCTTGCCTGGAGAATCCAAGGGACGGGGGAGCCTGGTGGGCTGCTGTCTCTGGGGTTGCACAGGGTCGGACACGACTGAAGTGACTTAGCAGCAGCAGTAGCAGCAGCAACCTATTGTTACATCCTAAGAGAGTCTGTACTGTTATAGTTAAAGCAGCTTCCCCTCACCTCTCTAACTTGTACTCTTCTTTTTCATGGCTCTTATAAGTAAATCAAAATTTAAAATTTAGAAATTTTCTTATTTGTTTGCTTCATTTTCCCTGCATTGTATATAAGCTGCTTAACAGCAAGAATTATTGCTTGTTCACTGACATCCCTAGTATCCACAGTGTTTAGAATATAATATGTGCTTAATGAATAGTTGGAGAAGGCAATGGCACCCCACTCCAATACTCCTGCCTGGAAAATCCCACGGACGAAGGAGCCTGGTAGGCTGCAGTCCATGGGGTCGCTACGAGTCGGATACGACTGAGCAACTTCACTTTCACTTTTCACTTTGCTGCATTGGAGAAGGAAATGGCAACCCACTCTAGTGTTCTTGTCTGGAGAATCCCAGGGACGGGGTAGCCTGGTGGGCTGCCATTTATGGGGGCACACAGAGTCGGACACTACTGAAGTGATTTAGCAGCAGTAGCAGTAATGAATAGTTACTGAATGGATGGAGATTGGGAGCAAATACTCTAGAAAATGGCAAAGATGAGAGAGAATGACCTTACCTTCTAAGTTGGTGAACATATTAATAAAACCTATTCTTCTTCTTTCCTTCCATTAACTTTGAGACCCAAGTTCTTTAAGGCAACCAATTGACCTTGTTTTCTCAAGGGGAGGTAAACAGAAGAGTAAGTAGATCTGTTATCAACTGATCTCCTGAGCTAGTAGATTCCTTTGTTGGATGGTTTCTTATGAGGTACCAGAATTAGGGATGCTGTTTTTCTCTGTATTCTTACTCGGATTCTTTAAATCACATTGAGGAATGTGCTTTTGGTGCCCAGTATAACATTTGGTCCATCTTGTGCTCTTACCTTCATTTGGTAGAAGATGAGATGCTTTGCTATCCAAGGTGAACAGATTCTTAAAAATTGTCATGGGCCACTTGATCACAAAGACAGACACAGAGGAAGACTTGTGAGCATGAAAAGGGGAATTATTAGAGACTCCCTCTTATTTTCTTTTATTAAGCAATTTAATGCTGTTTTAGAGCCTTTGGAGGAGGGCATGGTAACCCACTGCAGTATTCCTTCCTGGAGAACCCCATGGACAGAGGAGCCTGGTGGACTGTGGTTGATAGGGTTGCGGAGTCAGACACGACGGAAGTGACTTAGCATGCCTGCATTTGAAGATCTATTGACACCGTGTTTTTGAGACCTATGTGTGTTCCTTTATGTCCTTCCTGTGTGTTGCTCTGACTGCCACCTAGGGTGCCAGAATGTTCATGCCTTGATCACCTGTATGTGCCTTATAATGGCTTTATTGAGATATAAATCACATACCATAAGTTACCCCTTTGGAATGATTTTTAGTACATTCACAGACTTGTGCACCGTTAACACCACTTGGTTCATCTAGTGCAATTTATTTGTTCATTCGTCCAGTGATGGACATCCAAATTACTTCCAACTCCTCAGTGTCACGATCGATGTGGTGATAATCATCTTTGTACATGACTGTTTTGTGAATTTCTCTGGATGTTCATGGATAAAAGCTAAGAAAGGTGTATTTTTAGATTCGGTACTCTCTGGTAAAAGGACAGAGTAGCTTGGAATGTGAGAAATATCATGATTCTAGTTCTTTAGGAGATAATTTTGTCTTGTGTTTCTTTGTCCTGTGTTTCTATTTGAATAATTTGATAATTCATCCTAGAGATTTTGGGGTTGGAGGTTGACATTGAATCTAGTAGGTATTCTGCTCCAAGTGGCTTGAAGAACCACTACAGGATCAATTAGGCCAAAGGAAAAAAGGGTGCCATTTTTCTTTAGGTGTGAGATTTCATCATAATTAATCTTTATACACCTAGTTATATACACTGTTTCCTTGTGAAGGTAATATGTTCTTCAGTTTTCCTTGAAGGTGGTACGTACAAAGTAGAGACTTTTTCAGACATAGAAAAGCTGAAAGGATTCATCACCAGCAGACCTGTAGTAGAGGAAATGTTAAAGTTTGTCAGGAAGTTTTCAGGAAAATAATAGTAGTTGGAAATCTAGATCTACACAGAGAAATGAAGAGCACTGAAAATGGTAACTATCAACACTTTGGTAGATATAAAAGATACTTTTCTTATATATCCCCCTTTAAAAGTATAATTGATTGCAAAAATAATAGCAGTGTAGTTTGTGAGGCTTATATGTAGAAGTAGTGTTTAACAACATTGATACAGAGTTCAAGAGGGAAGAAATAGAAATGTAATAACAGATTTTTATACCATATGGGACATTGTATAAATCACTTGAAGGTATGTATATTATAAACCTCAGATCAACTTAACTATATGTAACCTACAAGAAGTCACTTTAAAAGTAAAGGGACAAATAAATTTAAAATGGGTTAAAAGTAAAAGTTTTGATAAGAGATATATTATGCTCACTCTAATTATAAGTAAGCTAGAGTGGCTGTAATAGCAATGGTGCTAGTGGTAAGGAGCCTGCCTGCCAGTGCAGGAGACGAAGGAGACGCGAGCTTGATCCCTGGGTCAGGAGGATCCCCTGGAGAAGGGCATGGCAACCCACTCCAGTATTCATCCATGGAGAACCCCATGGACAGAGGAGCCTGGAGGGCTATAGTCCATTGGATTGCAAAGAATTGGACACGACTGAAGGGACTTAGCACGTGCTCGTGCATGGTAGATTTCAAAGCAGAGCATATTAGCAGAAAGAAAGAGGGTAATTTCATAATAGTAAAAGGATAAATGAATTAAGAGGATGGGATATTCCTAAATGCTTATACATTTAATAAGAGAGCTTCGAAATAAATAAAGCAGAAACTGACAGAACTGCAATGAGAAATAAATAGCATCCTTGATATAGAATGTAGAAAGAAAATCATGAAGGATATAGAAGCCTTCAGTTCAGTTCAGTTTAGTTCAGTCACTCAGTCGTGTCTGACTCTTTGCGACCTCATGAATCACAGCACGCCAGGCCTCCCTGTCTATCACCAACTCCTGGAGTTTACCCAAACTCATGTCCATTGAGTTGGTGATGCCATCACAGAAGCCTTGAGTAACCCTATTAACTAACCTGACATTGTCGACGTTTATAGATCATTCTATACAGCAGTATGGAGTGAAAATTATTTTCAAGTATCATCAAAATTTACCATATTCTGTACTACAAAACGAATCTCAAATGATTCAAGTCATACAATTTATTGTTTAATGTCAATGAAATTAAATTAGAACCAGTAACCAAAAGATATCTAGAAAATCCCCCAATATTTGAAAATATCAGAAGATATCAAAAGTAAAGTAGAAGGTGTTTTGAATTAAATGAAAAGAACAAACATATCAAAATTGGTAAGATATTAACTGCCTACTTAGAGGGACATTTATAACATGAAATGCCTGTTTAGAAAAAAAAAAAAAAAAGAAAGGTCTTAAGTCAGTGATTTCAGTTTCAACCTTAGGAAGCTAGGAAAAGAAGAGCAGTTAAACCCAAAGTAAGCATAAGTAAAGAAATAGTAAATATTAGAGTGGAAATAAGTGAAAAAAAAAAATCAAAACCAAGCAGTCAACACAACTCTAGCTAGTTCTTTGAGAAAATGAATAAAATTAACAAACCTTTAAGCCAGATTGATGAGGAAAAAAAGAGAAAAGATACAAATTACCAGCATCAGGAATGAGAGAGGTTATTCCGTTATAGATTATACAGCTGATACTGAGTTGGCCGAAATGTTTGTTTGGGTTTTTCCATAGAGTCTTAAGGAAAAAGCCAAACGAACTTTTGAGCCAACCAATTAAAGTATAGTAACTTGGCCAGATTCATGTCCAGTGAATCAGTGATGCTATCTGACCATCTCATTCTCTGCTGCCTCTTTCTCCTTTGTATCTCAAAAGATATAAACCACCAAAACTCACTCAAAAAGAACAGGTTCGATGCAGGATACAGGATGCTCGGGACTGGTGCACTGGGATGACCCAGGGGGATGGTATGGGGTAGGAAGTGGGAGGGGGGTTCAGAATGGGGAACATGTGTACACCCATGGCGGATTCATGTTGATGTATGGCAAAACCAATACAATATTGTAAAGTAATTAGCCTCCAGTTAAAATAAATAAATTTCTATTTAAAAAAAGAAATATATAAACTGATCAGCCCTTTATTTATTGAAGAAATTGGATTTGTAATTTAAAACCTTTTCCCAAAGAAAACTCCATGCCTCGGTAGCTTCCCTGGTGAGTTTCAATAAATATTTAAAGAAGACATGATACCAGTTCTTCTCATTCCACTCAAACTGCATCAGAAGGTTGAAGAGAAGCAGTCACTTCCGGATCCATTCTCTGAGGCCAGCATAATTTTGATACCAAAGCAAGACAAAGACACTACAAGAAAACGGAAACAACGGACTGAGAATCCTCATGAATTTAGACACAGTATTCTTAACAAAAGTTTAGCAGATCAGTCCAATAATACCACGTTCAAGTGAGGTTTAGCCTAGGAATTCAAATTTAGCTTAACATTTAGAAGTCAATTAATGTAATAGACTTATTAACATACTTAGAAAAGTCATCTTAACAGAGTCAGAATAAACTTTTGACAAAAAGTTCTCATAAAACTAGATCAGTGGTTTTCGGTCAGCAGGAGTGATTTCATACCCCGGGAGTGATTGATATTGGCAAGATACAGAGATAGTACTGATTCTCAGGACGGAGCGCTGCTGGCACTCATCAGTTTGAATCCTGGTTTACCACTTACTAGCTTTTTCTCAGTTTCCTCCTTTGTCAAATGGAATAATTAATACTTTTTTTGTGATTATTATGAAGATTAATTAATGTTGTCCAAGAGGAATAAGAAGCCCTTAAACCTAACATTTCTTTACTGTGATAATTACTCTAATAAATGAGAAAAAATACATAATTCATAGAAATATTTGTTTGCAGAGAGAGTTTAAGATGTGAGTGTATCTATATCTATATATATTATGATAAAATCGGTAACTAATTACCATTATGGCTTAGGTCTGGCCTGGGAGAGCGTGACATCACCACATCGATCATAGAAACATTTTAAAATTATAGACATTGTTCCAAAGAGGAAATAATATTTGGGTTATTAACATTACGTAGTCATTTTCATAATATGAGATTAGTTTCCCAGAACGCTTTGCCTGAAAGCTGATTTGAAGATAGATTCTGGGACCCAACCTGCCATAGTCACCTTGTTCACTTGAACGTAGCTTTTCACTTTCATGCATTAGAGAAGGAAATGGCAACCCACTCCAGTGTTCTTGCCTGGAGAATCCCAGGGACGGGGGAGCCTGGTGGGCTGCCGTCTATGGGGTCACACAGAGTCGGACACGACTTAAGTGACTTAGCAGCAGCAGCAGCTATTCACTTTTCCAGTTCTGTCTTCTTTTACTAAATCCAGACTATGCAAGTCATTATTAATAAAGTCTGGAAACATAGCTGTCCTTAACATGGCTACAGAGTATATGTAGATCTGCACTGGGGAGTGACACTCCTAGCAGGGAAGAAGTCAGAAGAAATGCTTAATTTATTTTTGTCCTTCTCTCTGCTTTCCTTAGATAAGCCAAGAATTATTTTTTGAGGGCATATATGTGTGTGTGTGTAGAGCATGAATTTGAAGGGAAATTATGAATGAAGTTTAATTTTTTTTTGCCTTTCAGATATTTAATATATGAGTTTACAGTTTTTGATTCTTTTTTTTCCCACTAAAACAAGCTTTTCATTGTCTGGAATTTTGTCTTCTATGTCTGTCTTTATAATTTCTTGCAGGAATAACCAGAATGCTTTGTGTTCAGTGAATAATACCTCCATAGTATCATGTTTATCTAATGCCTTTATAAATGCTTTTCACATACCTTTTTGCATTTAACATACCAAAGCCACCCAGTTAAAAATAGGCATGATAGCTTTTATTATACCATTTATAGATTATGAAAACAGCGTGGAAGGTTATGTGACTTCTAATCTCATACTGATGACATATAATAAGGTAATATTGAAACCTCAGGTTTTAACTGGGTTTATTACTGCTTTTTCTAGGCTACTGTATCCTACCTGAAAGGTGTTGGTTGATGACTTTTTAGAATCTAGACTTTTTTAATGAATATTAAAAATAATCCTTAAATGTGGCAACAGTTGCAGTACAGAGCATGATTGTTTTCATTTATGGTCTTTTAATTAAGGTTAAATCTGGAAGTCTGGAATGTAATGGCAGTATTTAAAAAAATTTAGCACTGCTGTGACAGCTTTAGACAGTAGCATGGGATATTAACTCAATACACTTCTGTGTTAAATCATTCTATGTCACTTTGGTAAGGAAGGTAAGCATTAATTGTATTTCTAGGAGTTAAGTTATTCGAGTGTGTTGTATCTTAAAGTCAAAGGAAAAATAAATTATTTATTTATAGTCAGTTAGCCAACAATTTAAGTTCTGAAAAAGCTTCTTTTAGTGCTTTACTAAATTTTGTAGCTCCTTGGTCATCTGTCAGTATTCTACTGGGTTTTTATGATATTTATGTATTTTTTTGTATGTTGATATTCAAAAGTATGATCTAATATAATCTAATTAATATTTGGTAGTTTTTAAAACAGAAGCAAAGAGCTATGACTTTTTTAGTGTGGCATTTATCATGTTCATTCTTACTGTGAGATACAAATTTAGTTACAAAGCTAAATATCACCTTTTAATCATTTATACAAAATCATTAAAATGTTTATCACCCTTAAAGAAAATACAAAGGTAAAAAGTAAAAGTATACTAATTAAGGGCTTAAATACCTTAATTAAAAATAATGCATTATATGTTAAAAATTTTTTGGAGGAAAAGATGTAGATTTTGTATCATTTGTTAAATTATATGACTGATGTGATAAAAAGGGGTCTATGATTTTTTTTCTACAAGTTAATTTTGTACCATTTAGTGATAGTTCTTAGCAACTTTTCATAAACATAGCATGAGATTAAACTAACAATTAGTTGTATTGCTTATCAGAAATAATACATTGTTTGAGAAATTACATTTAGATGTATCCTACAATATATGGGTTTTCAAATTTTCTGCATTTTGACATAAGATATGTTGTAATTGGTTCAGTAAAGTGGGCAGTACAGTGAAGAAATTGAAGAGATACAACTGAGTTTAATGTGTAGGAGAAAAATAGCTCATTTGGAATATGCTTTTAAGGTATGCCCTTTACACCTCTAATAGCAATTAGCAAAGTAGAGGATGAAATTTTCTGGCCTAACTTGTAAATATTGTTTGATGAAAGATAATGGACTCTATTATTTTCATTTTGCTGAAAAAGTTGTAGGTGAGGACTATTCATACTAAAACTTGATGTACTTGTGAAGTATTTATTTAAAGAAAAATAGAAAAAGAAAAGAGAAAGGAAAAAAATGAAAAGGAAAATAAAAAGGCATTTACTTAAAAATGTACTTGGGCTCCACAGACGTAAATTTTTCAGATCTGGCATTTATTATTTCACCTTTGCAGTTATTTTGTTGTTGTTAGATGTTTATTATAGACATTTAATAAAGATATTTTAAGATTTAATTCTATTCTGTAAAATCGACACTTGGGACAGGATCTGGTTTATTGTATTTGTTAGTGTTAAGTTGACTTTCTAGCCCTGAAACTATGGCAGCAGCCTGGTGCAGGCCAAGAGAGAGATGAAAACTGGGCATGGGGAAGGGATAGTGGTGTGAAGTCTGGAGACTTACATCCTGGGATCAGTGTTCACACCAGTTAGTGTTCATGTCTTTTGACTCTGTGGCCCCTGGTTGTTAGTCTGGGAACCCTGAGATCTTTTCAGTATTAATTTAGTACTGTATTTTGTTACTAAGAGAGACTTCGCAGCCACAGCTGTTTACTTACTGCTTGTGTTATGATCTTGGTCAAACCGTTTTACTTCTGCCTTCAATTTCTCATCTGGGATAATTGGCATCTTAATAGCTCCTACCTCACAGAGCAATATTGTGAAAATTAAATATGATAGTATATATAAGACTTACTAGTGAGTAGGAAGGCCTCAATAATATTTGCTTTTATTATTGTCTTTGTCGTTGTTGTGACTGGGTTTGATCATGTTTGTTAAGTCTTCTAAGCATGGAAAAATGTTAGCTGTGCTTCCAGGAAAGGTGTATTTTTGGAAAACTTGTATTCTGTGGAGGCACAGGTTTCCTTAATTTTAGAACAAAATCTTTGTACTTTTATCTGGTCTTGTAACATTCTGATAGAGAATTCAACTATTTAGGTATCTAAAAATAATTCATTTCACTCCTCTTTTTCCTTCAAGGTATATGGAGTATGATTAGATAAATAAGAGTTGATGTCTATTTTTATGTGGTTTTAGTAGGTTTGAATTGGAGAAGGAAATGGCAGCCCACTCCAGTGTTCTTGCCTGGAGAATCCCAGGGACAGGGAAGCCTGGTGGGCTGCTGTCTATGGGGTCGCACAGAGTCGGACACGACTGAAGTGACTTAGCAGCAGCAGCAGCAGCAGCAGTAGGTTTGAATTAGAAATGGAAATATAGTCATTGATAATACTATATGGTAGATTGTGCTGTCTTTCCTCCAGGGAGTGCAAAACATTTTAGAAGTGTCACCATATTATAGACATTTTTAATTGTTTCTCTTTTGCTGAGGTGAAATGTGGAAGATATAACAAGTGAGAATATTTGTTATATCTGAGGAACTTGCAAGTGCTAAAATATTTTCACTCCCTTTTTTAATCTTTGCTATGGATATTATAAAAAGAAAAAAAAGTAAAGTAATTTGTCCTGAAATTGTCAAGTAAATAAGATACAGGGGTTCTCTGCTAATGTGGAAGAAAGCAAGGAAAAGGTGAACTACTGTAAGACACCAGAGTCACGTTTTAGACTGATCAGAGACATCGATTATTCGTTTGTCTGCAACTCAAGTATAGGCTGCAATACAGGAAGATGTCATTTGTATTTCAAATTGAACATTTTTTTAAGGTATAGTCAAGTGATTTCATTCATCTTGAGAGCTGTGGTTTGCCCCTACCCTACCTCATCCCAGTCTCTCTTTAGGGGAACACTCTTATGGTCACTTTCACTTTTTTCTTATGCAACAGAACTATGCTTACATTGAGTTTACTGCCTTTGATGTCTATAAATTGTGTAAACTTAGCTGGCATTGACTTTTAATTTTTTACATCTAGCTGATATTGGGAAGAAATATGTTAAATTTAGAAATACTCACTCTTACGAAGCAGAATAGAAAAAAAGAGAAATACTCAGTCTTTTTGTGGCTGTGTGCCTTGTGGGATCTTGGTTCCCCAACCAAGGATTCAGCCCAGGCTGCAGTAGTGAAAGTGTTACAGTCCTAACCACTGAGCTTCCAGGGAAGTCCTAGAAATACTCACTCGTGAATAGAATATTCATGATTCAGCCTTTTTTGGAGTTCCATTTATAAGAAAAGTTTTTTTTAATCACTTCAAAGTTTTCCTTTCAAAACAAAAGTCTTACGCACACAGCAGTTTTAATGTCACAAATGAAAGTGAAGAATAGCAAAGCTTGTAATATTTAAATTATTGGGCTGGTTAGTTTTGAATCAATCTCAGAAGATATTTGGGAAACTCATAGCATAGTCTTAGAAATTCATTAACTGTTTAATTGATTTATGTAGAATTTGATTTAATTCATTAGCAAAATTAAACAAACATATCAGTCTATTGTTTCCTTTTCATTTTTCTGAAAATGTAGATTAAAATAATTGTGGTTACTTTAGTAAATCTGAAGATTACAAAGAGGTTTATAAAATTGTTTTTGGTTTTCACTTTTGAAGAAAATCAAATCAATTAAGATTCATTCTGTTTTAAGGTTAATCAAGATTCATATTGTTTTATAATTTTTATCCCTCATCAATTACATATACATACATATATATGTATATGTGTGTGTGTGTATATGACCATAACTGTTAATTGATGTGCCATAACTTCGTGTGTTGACATAGTGTGCAATGTAAAGTCTGTATTTTCTACTTCTAGAATCAATAGACTTCATTGGGGTAATTGTTAGCCTTTATACTTTTATTGTGCTTAAATTTAGAAAACTGATATTGAAAGCGTGTGCTTTTCTAACATATGGTTTCAATTTGCATTTTAATCAGAATATGGAAGTCATTACTCTGACATCTGAAACTGAGGTAGCAATAAAAAATTATCACTAACAAGACAGCAGACACAATTTATTTTGTGTTTATTACTGGGTGGCCTTCTTGAAACTTTCCTGAACTTAATTGAATCCAGATATTAGAAAATTGCAATTAAATTATGATGTTTATTTTGGATGTCTTTCAGTTGAACTATCTTAATAGGATTGATGTAATTTATGATTAATATCTATAACATTTATATCATGTGTTCACACACAGCATATATATCTGTACATATACAAATGTGTAGAGAAAGGATTATTTGAAAATGCTTAATGACTTAATTGTTAATATCTGTAAATTGAAATGTCGGTGAAAAAAAGAATTTTAGATTTTATTCTAAATATTTTGAGTTTCTAATGGCAGAAAATGAAGAGGAACTAAAGAACATCGTTATGAGGGTGGGGGAGGAGGGGGAAAAACCCATCTTAAAACTAGTATTAAAAAACTAAGAAGATGGCACCTGGTCCCAGCACTTCATGGCAGACAGAATGGGAAAAGGTGCAAAGCAGTGACAGATTTCCTCGTCATGTGCTCTGAAATCACTGAGAATGGTGACTGCAACCATGAAATTAGAAGACTATTGCTCTTCACAGCAGAACTATGATAAACCTAGACAGTGTTAAGAAGCAAAGACATCACTTTGCCAACAAAGGTCCATATAGTCAAGGCTATGGTCATGTAAGGATATGAGAGCTAGACAATAAAGAAAGCAGAGTGCCAAAGAATTGATGCTTTCAAACTGTGGTGCAGGAGAGGACTCTTGAGAGTCCCTTGGACAGCAGGGTCAAACCAATCAATCTCAAAAGAAATCAACCCTGAATATTCCCTGGAAGGACTGATGCTGAAGCTGACACTCTAGTACTTCAGTCACCTGATGTGAACAGCTGATTCATTAGAAAAGTCCCTGATGCTGGGAAAGATTGAGAGTAGAAGGAAAAGAGGGTGACAGAGGATGAGATGGTTGGATGACATCACCGATGCAATGGACGTAAACTTGGACAAACTCCGGGAGATGGTGAGGGACAGAGAAGCCTGGCATGCTGCAGTTCATCGGGTTGCAAAGAGTCGGACACAACTTGGCGACTGAACAACAGCATTATTGCTATAATAATTTACAACAGAAGATGAAATTTCATTCATTATAAATTTTATTTAAACTAGAATATGTAGTCACAATTGTTTAAAACACTATTTAATAAATTATTAAAACAATTTAACTTACAGTGAGAATACTAAAATGTACACCGTTCTGTGATTTAGAGCTTTGTTCTATTTGTGAAATAATTTTAGTTTATGTACTCAGCAAATACATTTTTATTCTTCACATGCTCCATACATTAAGTGTCAGAGAAAGCAATACTGAATTAAACAGGGTTCTTGTCCTTGAGAAACTCAAGGTTTAATGAAGCATAAGTACCAGCAAGTAGATATATTACAGTATCATATAGTACATATTATTTTAGCGATGTGGAGGAAAGAAGAGTTGGCAGGAAAACGTAAGGAAAGGGTTTCCTGAGGAGGCTGCATGTGAAAGATGAGTAAAGAATTTCCCAGATAGGTAAACAAGGCAAAGGTAATTCCCAGGAGAGCGGTAATAATATATGCAAAAAAATTGGAATCCTGAGCCCTCTAATAGTCAGTCATCCTTGTCAATTTATTCATTCCTTATTCAGCTCATACTTACTATGCATCTATGTACAGTGTTTGAGTGCTCTGTATATCATAGCATATCATAGTGAGCCTGATAGACATGCTTCTGTCATAAAATTCAGTTTAGTGTGAAAGAATGAACAAGTGATTAAAATCATAGCAGGTTTACAGACAGGGAAACCAAGAATTTCATAGATATGTATAACAAAGTTAAACATAGGAGAAGCTTCTGGATTATTAAGGAGTGGTGTGACATGGGACTGGATGGGGATTTGGGTCTTACTGGGAAGGGCATTATATACTGAATATAGGAAATTAAATAACATTAAAAAAATTAACTGTTTTATGGGCCATACAAAACAGATAGCATGACCAAACTTTGTATTTTAGGATAATCATTCTGGAAGTACTCTTAAAGATAGATTATAGTAGGGATAGATTTATAATGCGGCCAATTGGGAGATTTTTATAATGTTTGGTCTTCCTGGTGGCTCAGACAGTAAAGCGTTGAACAATGCTGGAGACCTGGGTTTGATCCCTGGGTCGGGAAAATCCCCTGGAAAAGGAAAAGGCAACCCACTCCGGTACTCTTGCCTGGAAAATCCCATGGTTGGAGAAGCATGGTAGGCTACCATCCATAGGATCGCAAAGAGTCGGACATGACTGTTTTGTGGGCCATACAAAACAGATAGCATGATCAAACTTTGTATTTTAGTTTTCTAGGGCTGCCGTAACAATTTACTACAAACTGAGTGGCTTAGGACAACAGAAATATGTTCTCACATACTTCTGGAGACCAGAAACCTGAAATTAAGATGTTGGCAGAGCCATGCTCCCTGAAGTGTCTAGAGAAGAATCTGTCTTTACCTCTTCCAATTTCAGGTGGCTCCTGATAATTCTTGACATTCCTTGGCTTTTTGCCGCATTTCCCCAATCTCTGCCTCCATCAGCACGTGGCTTCTTAGGCCAGTAGATACCAGTCATTGTGATTTCAGATCAGATCAGATCAGTCGCTCAGTCGTGTCCAACTCTTTGCGACCCCATGAACCGCAGCACGCCAGGCCTCCCTGTCCACCACCAGCTCCCGGAGGTCACTCAGACTCACATCCATCAAGTCAGTGATGCCATCCAGCCATCTCATCCTCTGTCGTCCCCTTCTCCTCCTGCCCTCAATCCCTCCCAGCATCAGAGTCTTCTCCAATGAGTCAACTCTTCGCATGAGGTGGCCAAAATACTGGAGTTTCAGCTTTAGCATCATTCCTTCCAAAGAAATTCCAGGGCTGATCTCCTTCAGAATGGACTGGTTGGATCTCCTTGCAATCCAAGGGACTCTCAAGAGTCTTCTCCAACACCACATATATATCAGATCAGATCAGTCGCTCAGTCGTGTCCGACTCTTTGCGACCCCATGAACTGTAGCATGCCAGGCCTCCCTATCCATCACCAGCTCTCGGAGGTCACTCAGACTCACATTCATCGAGTCAGTGATGCCATCCAGCCATCTCATCCTCTGTTGTCCCCTTCTCCTCCTGCCCTCAATCCCTCCCAGCATCAGAGTCTTCTCCAATGAGTCAACTCTTCGCATGAGGTGGCCAAAATACACAAATCAAGACTGGTTTTCAAATTTTTTTTTAAATAGAGTTGTGCATTGAATATTGTGTGCCACCTCCTCCCTTAACATTAATTTTAAGGGAGGAGGTGGCACACAATATTCAATGCACAACTCTATTTAAAAATTTGAAAACCAGTCTTGATTTGTGTGCCATACAAAACAAAACAGATGAGGGGGTGTTTTTAACTCATGGCTTTATTTGTTAACCTTCTTCCCTTGTGGCTCAGCTATTAAAGAATCCACCCGCAATGCGGGAGACCTGGGTTCCATCTCTGGGTTGGGAAGATCCCCTGGAGAAGGGAAAGGCTCCCCACTCCAGTATTCTGGCCAGGAGAATTCCATGGACTGGATAGTCCACGGGGTCGCAGAGAAGTGGACACAACTGAGTGACTTTCACTTTTGCTCTAGCCAGAGTTGGCTTTTCAATTATTTTTGATTAAACATCTTTTCCTTATTGGGAAACAAGGTGAGGATTAACATTTATTGAGCCCCTACTATCTTGCAGACATTTTGCTGATTGTTTTGACATCTTTTATCTAATTTAATCTCCCAACAACCCTCTGAGGGCTGTCACCAGTAGATTAGGAGCCGGAGAATGTTAAATTACTTGTTCAAACTCACATCTGATAGGTAGCAGATAGTGAATCTAGAAGTTGATTCTGCATCTGAAAGTGAGTGACACCAATGTTTTGTTCTTCCTATTATGTCAGTACAGTTTTTAGGTATGTAGTAACTTCACACTACTTGGAATAGAGACATAAACCTTAATCTCTGTTTTAGCTTCTCACTAGGATGATTGTATATTCGAAGTGTTTCACAGTTGCTTGGGTTTTTTTTAATAAAAGAAACCAATTTGGTTAGCTTAAGACAAAAACAGGGATTAAGGCAAGGACTTTGAGAAGGCTCACAGAAATGAAGGATGTACTAAACAATCAAGTCTCAGGAAAGACTGGAACCAGGGCTGCTGTGGGGAACTCAGCAGTAGCACCTTTAAAAAAAATGTGATGCTGTCATTAAAGTGACTCGGATCTGAATCTCTACCCCGTCTTCTTCCCCTTTGCTTTTACCCTAATCTGATTGACCTGCTTCAGGTGTAGTGTATCTGCTGCTGCTGCTGCTGAGTCACTTCAGTCGTGTCCGACTCTGTGTGACCCCATAGACGGTAGCCCACCAGGCTCCCCCGTCCCTGGGATTCTCCAAGCAAGAACACTGGAGTGGGTTGCCATTTCCTTCTCCAATGCATGAAAGTGAAAAGTCAAAGTGAAGTCGCACAGTTGTGTCCGACTCTTAGCGACCCCATGGACTGCAGCCCACCAGGCTCCTCCATCCATGGGATTTTCCAGGCAAGAGTACTGGAGTGGGATGCCATTGCCTTCTCCCGTAGTGTATCTGATCCCAGATCAAACGACCATAGAAGGGCCTTGGAGGACAACGAAGGAGGGGGCATAGCCCAAATGTAACCTCTGAAGTATTTTTATGAATTAAATAACATCCTAAATTTTGTCAATGACATCTGTTATTCATGCACATTAATGGGGCTTCTGTGTGGTGCCGAGTCAAGTGGAATTTGTTGTTGTTCAGTCACTCAGCCGTGTCTGACTCTTTACAACTCCATAGACGATAGCACACCAGGCTCCTCTGTCCTCCACTGTCTCCTGGAGTTTGCTCGAATTCGTGTCCATTGAGTCAGTGACCATCTTATCCTCTGCCATCCCCTTCTCCTTTTACCGTCAGTCTTTCCCAGCATCAGTGTCTTTTCCAATAAGTCAGCTCTTTGTGTCAGGGGCCAAAGTATTGGAGCTTAAGCTTCAGCCTCAGTCCTTCCAGTGAATTTAAAGGTCAGTTTCCTTTAGGAAAGATTGGTTTGATCTCCCTGGAGACCAAGGGAGTCTCAAGAGTCTTCTCTAGCACCACGATTTGAAAGCATCAGTTCTTCAGCTCTCAGCCTTCTTTATGGTCCAACTCTCACATTTGTACTTGATTTTTGGAAAAACCACAACTTTGATTATGTGGATCTTTGTTGACAGAGCGATGTCTCTGCTTTTTAATACACTGTCTGAGGACCAAGCATCTTTTAATTTCATGGCTTCACTCACTGTCCCCAGTGATTTTGGAACTCAAGAAAATAAAATCTCACTGTTTCCATTTTTTCCTCTTCTGTTTGCCATGAAGTGTTGGGACTGGATGCCATATCTTGCTTTTTTGAAAATTGAGTTTCAAGCCAGCTTTTTCACTCTCCTCTTTCACCCTCATCATCAAAAGGTTCTTTAGTTATTATTTTCTTTCTGCCATTAGAATGGTACCATCTGCATATCTGAGATGGTTAGTATTTCTCCTGGCAGTTTTGATTGGAGCTTATGAGTCATCCAGCCTGGCATTTCACATGATAAACTCTGCATATTAGTTAAATAAGCAGGGTGACAGCATACAGCCTTGTTGTACTCCTTTCCACATTTGGAACCATGTCGAGTTCTAACTGTTGCTTCTTGTCCTGTGCACAGGTTTCTCAGGAGACAGGTACTCCCATCTCTTTAAGAACTTTCCGCAGTTTGTTGTGATCTACCCAGTCAAAGGCTTTAGCATAATAAGTGAAACAGAAGTAGTTGTTTTTCTGGAATGCCTTTGCTTTCTCCGTGATCCAGTGAATGTTGACAGTTTGATTTCTGGTTCCTCTGTCTCTTCAAAACCCGCTTGTATATCAGAAAGTTCTTGGTTCATGTGCTGCTATAGCCTAGCTTAAAGGATTTTGAGCATAATCTTGCTAGCTTACGAAATGGGCACAATTGTATGGTAGTTTGAACATTGCTTTGCATTGCTCTTCTTTGGGACTGGAATGAAAACTGACCTTTTCCAGTCTTGTGGCCACTGCTGAGTTTCCCAGGTTTTCTGACGTATGGAGTGTGGCACTTTAAGAGCATCAAAATGGAATTGTCTCCATTTAATAGTTAGTGTGTGCCATTGTTATTTCTTGGTCATGTATCTAAGACAGTGACAAATCTGAATTTAGAAATCTTTCCTCTGGAGTAGGTTACCTTCTCTTCTCTTGTCCTATGGCACTTTGCTATTCTGTAGTAGCGATGTTCCCCCCACCCCGTTTTTCCCCCTTCTCTTTCATTGGCATTATTATTATTGGTGTGCTCGTCTAGAGCAGAGATGTTATTTTAGTCCCAGCTGTATTCCAATGAGCCAGAGCTCGAGAAGATCTTATGAAAGTGTTTTCAGGGAGTGTGAACAGTAAATAAATTAGATCCCTAGATGGGAATAAGCCTGGTGCATTTGATTTGTAGCCAAGAAGACTGTGATGGGTGGACAGAATGGTATAAAATGAGGTTGGTATAAAATGAAATAAGCAAAAGACAGTTTACATTTAGGATTTTGTTGCCATAGTAAGGAGTTTAGAGTTTATTTTGCATTTTATAGAAAAGCATTGGAGAATTTTTTAAAATTCTTTTTTAAAAATTCATTTTTATGCATTTTCAATTGATATAGTTAATTTACAATGTTGTGTTAGTTTCAACTGTATATATATGTATATATTCAAGTGTGTGTGTATATATTATATGCTTTTTCAGATTCTTTTCTATTTTAGGTTATGATCAATGCAAGATATTGAGTATAATTTCCTGTGTATATAGTAGGTTCTTGTCGTTTACTTATTTTATATATAGTAATGTGTATGTGTTATGAAAACCATTGGAGACTTTTAAACAAAAGAGCAATAGAATATGATTTGCCTTTTCAAAGAGTCAAATGGAATTTGTTGTTCAGGCATTTGGTTCTCTCTGTTTATGACCCCATGGACTACAGCACACCAGGCTCCTCTGTTCTCCACTGTCTCCTGGAGTTTGCTCAAATTCATGTCCACTGAGTTGGTGATGCTACCTAACTATCTCAGCCTCTGTCACTTCTCCTTTTGCCTTCTTATCAGGGTCTTTTCCAATAAGTTGGCTCTTTGTGTCAGGGGGCCAAAGTATTGGAACTTCAGCTTCAGCATCAGTCCTTTCAATGAATTTCAGGGTTGATTTCCTTCTCCAGCACCACAATGTGAAAGCATCAGTTCTTCAGTTCTCAGCCTGCTTTATGGTCCAACTCTCACATTCGTACATAATTATTGGGAAAACCATAGCTTTGATTATACAAATCTTTATTGGCAAAGTGATGTCTCTGCTTTTTATTACACTGTATTCCAAATGCAGATACAAATTTATAATACAAATCAATAGAATATGATTTGCCTTTTCAAACAGTTACTCATAGCTGATTTGGGAATAAATAATTGTGGGGAAGATGGGCAGCAGTATTGGAAGGGAAGCCTTAGGGGCAGTTCTCAAGCTGTTGTAAGAGCTCTAGAAAATTAAAATGTCATGTAGATAGATAAATTTTGGTTAACTGCAAAAATTTATACTAATTTGTTTTATTCTTTTACCGAAGCAAAATTTGTTGCCAGTACGTGGAATATAACTACTCTCTCATTGCCTCCTTCCCCTTCTGTTTTATCAGTTGCTTTCAGCAACTGTATGAAGAAACAGTATTGTACTAAGATCTTGCATGAGGCATGTGCCAGTAAAATTTTGCTTATACTGGTGAAAATCAGTGTCTGTTTAGTAACATGACTTTCTCTGAATTACATCCTGATACACTTTTTTCCATGGGAAACAAGGGTCAAATTAGCGCTAGCCTGATGTTAATTATCCATAATCTTGGAAACACCCAGGGGAATGTTAAGTTAAACAACTTAAGGGTCATGACACAAAACAGATTAAAATCTCTGTTCCAAATGAAAGGTAACCATTTTATTTATTAATCAACTTTTTATTAGAGTTAGAAATTATTCAAAATTAGACCATAATATCTGCAAATTATTTAGGTGGCTCAGTGGTAAAGAATCCTTCTGCCAAAGCAGGAGATGCAGGAGTTGTGGGTTCTATCCCTGAGTTGGGAAGATCCCCTGGAGTAGAAAGTAGCAACCTACTCCAGTATTCTTGCCTGGAAAGTTACGTAAACAGAGGAGCCTGGCGAGCTAGAGTCCATGGGGTCGCAAAGAGACACAACTGAGTGGCTGAGCACCCACACACATACAGAGAATTTTAATTCACAGGGTCAATATAAGCTTTATTAATTATTTTGAAAGATAAATATAATACACATCTTTATTAGTAGGTTTTTGAAACTTAGTTTTTCTGTCTCTTTAGAAGTTTAGACTATTGTGCCTATGTATGTAAATAGATATTTTTACATATATAGTAGTATAGAAATTTTTCCTTAATTTTATTTCACTTTCATCAAATATTTTAAAGTATTTTATCCAACAGTTGATAATTACTCATCCTTGTATTCAAAATGGTTTTATATAATCATAATTAAAGCAATTATATTATTTAACTTTCTAGCAAAAATTTATCATACTGTATTTTTCTGCCTTTTTTTTTTTTGTTTTTGAGAAAGAAATTTAGTCCTTGCTTAACATACATTTAGCAGTACTATTTTTTTGTTCATATAGGACACTGTTTGTGTATATAAACACTTAAGGGAGAAAGGGACTTATTGATTATACTATTATGATTCTGATGTTTTTAAAAAGACATTTTTGGGCTTCCCTAGTGGCTCAGTGGTAAAGGAATCTGCCTGCCAGTGCAGGAGGCATGGGTTCAATCCTTGGTCTAGGAAGATCCCACATACCACAGAGCAGCTAAGCCCATGTGGCAAAACTGCTTAGCCTGTGCTCTAGAGCCCATGTTCCACAAGCAGAGAAGCCACTGCAGTGAGAAGCTCCTGTGTCTCAGCTAGAGAGTAGGGCCTGCTCACCCCAACTAGAGAAAAGCATGTGCAGCAACCAAGACCCAGCACAGCCAAAAATAAAAATTAAAAAAAATATAAACTAAAAAAAAGGGCATGTTTTCCATTTTTAGTGTTAAAAATTGCTAATAAAGACCCTAAAGTATATGCATATTTGGAAGTACTAGAAAGGAAACATTAACACTTAAAGAAGGCTGGTTTTGATTATTAAGTAGGCATATATACTGTATGTGTTTATAAAATTTATGTTTGGATTCTGAATTCTTATTAGGGTAATTTATGATAGAAATAAAAGTCCACAACAGAAGCAAATTAGTACAGGAAATGGGGAGAAATTGTGGATTTAGGGGGAATGATTAAGAATTGGGATCTATTACATTCTTTTTAAAAACACATAGATTAAAAAACCTAAGTTCATTTACGAGATATTTATTAACAGCCTGAGCCTTGCAGAGAGTAGCAGTGATTTAGCAATTTTAGATTTTTCCCAACTTTGTTAAAACCGTAATGAGGTAATCTGGTTCCTATTGACTTAAATAAGACAAAGAATTCAATATTGAGTTACTGTTTATAGGTTGTTAAGTATTTG
Organism: Tragelaphus eurycerus; assembly: GCA_935064755.1. Classification (NCBI taxonomy): domain Eukaryota; kingdom Metazoa; phylum Chordata; class Mammalia; order Artiodactyla; family Bovidae; genus Tragelaphus; species Tragelaphus eurycerus. The sequence goes on from CAKXYN010000043.1 coordinate 19,434,669, forward strand.
TTTGGTGTTTAAGGATAATGTTTAGCATTGTGCTCAATTAGTGTGAACTAACCAGTTGAAGTGCCAGATTCTTAAATGTTTTAGTTGAATTACTACAAAATACTAAGGGTTCCATTCATTCCAAGTTACTTGCACCATAGGTGCCAGCCACACAGTCTCCATAAGCAAGCTCTTCTGGGGACTAATCAAGACTCATGTCCTCCAGGCTTTGTGGCATAGCATTTTAATATCTGAAATGTCTGTTTTTCTTTTTATTAGCTTCTCTCTGTTTTTATTGGGCTTCCCTGGTGGCTCAGATGGTAAGGAATCTGCCCGCAATGCTGGAGACCCAGGTTCGTTCCCTGAGTTGTGAAGATCCCCTGGTGAATGATTTTATCCCTAGTTCTTTCCCTCATTTTAAGTTATGTGTAAAATTGAGCCTGTGTGCTTGTACTCTGATGCAGTTAAAACTGAGAGTAATTTGGTAGAATGCACTAAAAAGTTATAACAATAAATAAACATTTACAAACAAAAGTTTATACAGACTTAGGACATTGGTCTCCAATAGATGAAATTTCCAGTCAGTTAAAGACAGCAGTAATATTGGGCCCAGATATCAGTAAAATGGTGAAAGTATTCAGATTTGTTTGGTCTCCAACCTTCTTTTTCAGCATCTCTGTTCCTGTTTCTGTTTTTCTTTAGGTCCTATCCTTGTAAGCTAATTATTCCTAACTTTCCGAGGTCCACAGATATTTGCAGCACAATGCAAATATTTGTTAATGAATGAAAAGTGCTGAATGTTCAACAAAATTCAGTAGTGCAGATGTGGTTTCAGGCACTATGAGAGGAAATGAAGATCTGTTTTGGACGTGAGAGGGACTTTCAACATCTCTTAAATCGAAATAGGGAAATAAGTAAGTTCTCTGACTCTCTGATCTTGCTGGTTCTAGAGTCTCGTGTTGGCTTTGTTGTGTCTAGTTCCAGTTGTTCTCTGAGTTGATTACATAGTTAATAGAGAAATTACTGTAGATATAGTTGATGAGTTTAGTAAAACTCTTGACTTCTAACCTTTTATAATTTCCTGTTAAGAACATTAGAGCTGGAAACAAAACTATAGTCCCTCTACACTGTGCTGGCACTCCCCCCCCCCCAGTATTAATTGTGCATGTGTGCATGCATGTTAGAGATATGATTATGTGTGTGCATATGACTATACGTGTACTTCTTATGAACCTTCTACTCCTGTGTCACTAGATCTTTGCTCCAGCTGTTTAAACTTAATATTCTTTTTCTTTTTTTCTTTTGGTAGGTTTCTATTACTTGTAGGAAGGGGGTCTTTATGAAATGCCTTTGATTACTGAGTTCCTACCACATGTATAGTATCATTATGTAGGTAGTCAATACATGGAAAAATGAATAACTTCATTCTGAAATTTTGTTAGATACTTACAGGATGCTTGATGAACTTTCTTTTGTTAACCCGGAGGAAAATATTACTAGAAATAATAACTGCTATCTGTTGCCAGTAGAAGTGCGAATTTGTACACTCAGTTTAGAAAACAGTTGGACAGAGGAGCCTGGCAGGCTACAGTCCATAGGGTCACAGAGAGTCAGATACAACTGAAGTGACTGAGCACGCATGCAGTAAATTTGAATATACATTTTATAACTCATCAGTCTTTTATTTAAGTATATATTAGGGGATTTTTTTTTCTCATCTGTAACAGGAGAAACCAACAAGAATATTTTGAGTAGTGTGTTTATAATTATAAAAACACAATTCAACTCAAGGATCCACCTGCAGTTAAACAGATGGGCAAATTTATAGTTTTATAATTATAACAAATTCATATACTGGAATACTGTATGGCGTGGGAGCTTCAGGTTGGTTCTAAGAAGCTTCAGTGAATTACTTCTTCCATATACCCATGTAATTTCCTATTTGGAAATTAAGTAGCTTTAGGTTTATTCTTCTTATAGTTCTGGCTTTACAGTGAGTATTTGGCTGTGATGTTTCTTCATTGCTGTTTGGGTTTTCATATCTTCACACTTTCTGATTTTATAATTTAACCTCTACCTTCCTTAAAAAACACATAAGCATGGAAAAACAAAAGACCCTGAATAGCAAAAGCAATCTTGAGAAAGAAAAATGGAGCTGGAGGAACCAGGCTTCCTGGCGTCAGACTATACTATAAAGCTACACTAATCAAAATAGTATGGTACTGACACAAAAGCTGAAATATAGATCAGTGGAACAGGATTGAAAGCCCAGAGAGAAACCCATGCACTTTTGGTCACCTAATCTATGACAGAAGGTGAAGAGGAACTAAAAGCCTCTTGATGAAAGTGAAAGTGGAGAGTGAAAAAGTTGGCTTAAAGCTCAACATTCAGAAAACGAAGATCATGGCATCCGGTCCCATCACTTTATGGGAAATAGATGGGAAACAGTGTCAGACTTTATTTTTGGGGGCTCCAAAATCACTGCAGATGGTGACTGCAGCCATGAAATTAAAAGACGCTTACTCCTTGGAAGGAAAGTTATGACCAACCTAGATAGCATATTCAAAAGCAGAGACATTACTTTGCCAACAAAGGTTCGTCTAATCAAGGCTATGGTCTTTCCTGTGGTCATGTATGGATGTAAGAGTTGGACTGTGAAGAAAGCTGAGCGCCGAAGAATTGATGCTTTTAAACTGTGGTGTTGGAGAAGACTCTTGTGAGTCCCTTGGACTACAAGGAGATCCAACCGGTCCATTCTGAAGGAGATCAGCCCTGGGATTTCTTTGGAAGGAATGATGCTAAAGCTAAAACTCCAGTACTTTGGCCACCTCATGCAAAGAGTTGACTCATTGGAGAAGACTCTGATGCTGGGAGGGATTGGGGGCAGGAGGAGAAGGGGACGACAGAGGATGAGATGGCTGGATGGCATCACTGACTCGATGGATGCGAGTCTGAGTGAACTCCAGGAGTTGGTGATGGACAGGGAGGCCTGGCGTGCTGCGATTCATGGGGTTGCAAAGAGTCGGACTCGACTGAGTGACTGATCTGATCTCTGATCTGAATCTATGACAAAGGAGATAAGAATGTACCATAGAGAAAGGAGTTTCTTTAGTAAGTGGTAATGGGAAAACTGGACAGCGACAGGTAAAAGAATGAAATTAGAATACTCCCTAACACTAGACACAAAAATAAACTCAAAATGGATTAAAGAACTGAATGTAAGGCCAGATACTCTAAAACTCTTAGAGGACAACATAGGCAGAATACTCTCTGACATAAATTGCAGCAGGATTTTTTTTTTTTTTTTTTTTAAATCCATGTCCTAGAGTAAGGAAAATGAGCAAACGGGACCTAATTAAACTGAAAAGTTTTTGCACAGCAAAAGAAGCCATAAACAAGACAAAAAAACAACCCTCAGAATGGGAGAAAATATTTGCAAACAAAGCAACTGATAAAGGATTAATCTTCAAAATATGTAAATAGCTCATGCAGCTTAATATAAATAAGGCATCACCTTACACCAGTCAGAATGGCTATCATCAGAAAATCTACAAATGATAAATGCTAGAGAGGGTATGGGGAAAAAGGAAGCCTGCTTGCACTGTTGGTGGGAATGTAAATTGATACAGCTGCTATAGAGAACAGTATAGAGGTTCCTTAAAAAGCTGAAAATAGAATTACTTTATGACCCAGCAGTCCTGCTATGGGGCATAAACCCAGAGAAACTATAATTCAAAAAGACACATGTGTCCCAGTGTTCACTGGAGCACTACTCATAATAGCCAGGACATTGAAGCAACTTAAGTGTCCATCAACAGGAGAGTGATTAAAGAAGCTGTAGTACATATACACAATGGAGTAATACTCAGCCATTAAAAGGAACAAAACTGGGTCATTTGTAGAGATGTGGATGGACCTAGAGACCATCATACAGAGTGAAGTAAGTCAGAAAAATAAAAATAAATATTGTATATTAATGTATATATATGGAATCTAAAAAAAACATATATCATCAATATCAGATGATCTTATTTACAAAAGAAATAGAGACACAGATGCAGAGAACAAATCTATGGACACCAAGGGGGAATGTGGGGAGTGGGGTGGATTGGGAGGTTGGAAATGGTATGTATACACTGTTGATCCAGTGTACAAGTGAGAGTTTACTGTAAAGCTCAAGGAACTCTACTCAGTGCTCTGTGGTGACCTAAATGGGAAAGAAACCCCAAAGAAGGGGACATATGTAAACATGTAGCTGATTCACTTTGCTGTACAATAGAAACTAACACAATACAGTAAAACAACTATACTTCAATAAAAATTAATAAAAATAGCAAAAAATAAAAAAAACTAATTAGTGGTACAGCTATAGATGAACAGAACAGCAAGGTTTATATTATCAGAACAGTTTATTTTTTGTTATAGATATTCCTTATTCTTTTTATCACAAGTAATATAAAACTTTACATTTTTACTTTGATAAAAGTAAACCCCAAATTAAGAGATATAAATATTTAGGAAACTATTTTATAATTTCCCAGACATCTGGAATGCAGAATTTAAGGAATGGTACGTAAGTCTAGAGTTCCACTCTGAGATAAAGATTTCGACAACTTCTGAGGCAAGTTCTTCACTAGGATTATAGATTTATTTGGATGTAATTAGCTGAATACCAAACACTGGAAAAGACCCTGATGCTGGGAAAGACTGAAGGCAAGAAGAGAAGGGGGCAGCAGTGCATGAGTTGATTAGATAGCATCGTTGACCCAATTTGGACATGAGTTTGAGCAAACTCCGGGATATAATGAAGGCAAGGAAGCCTGGTATGCTGCAGTTCATAGGGCCACAGAATCAGACACAGTTTAGTGACTGAACAACTACAGTGACTTAATGTACATTTTATTTTTTTTAAATAAATTACACAGGGTCTCCAGAGTAGCAGTTTCAGAATTCAGTGACGTTATCAAGAACTCAGGCTACTTAAATCCTTCCACTCTATCCTTTTTGGTTCATTGACCTTTTACATTTATGCTTGTCAATAAATTCCATGGTAATAATAATAGTGACGGTGGTAAAGCACATGCAGTTTATTTTTCTAATTTTTCTGGGAAGACCTGGGTAAACAGATTGGAAGTTAGAATATAACTCTTTAGAGTAATGTTCTGTTGATATTTTGGAAATCACATGACTGAAATACAGATATCATGGAAAAAGAATGGCCTTCCATATTTGTAGTTCTTCCTTCTGTTTTTGCTCTTTCTTTCCTTACTATCCTTTTCATGGTCTATAGAGATTGGTTCCGCATATCTGGCTATGATAGTCATTGTTAATGACTAAATATTCTAATATGTAATGAGTAGCTGTTAGACGTTTTAAATGAGTTTAAATTCAAACTATCATCTAACTTCACTCATATGTTGATTTTTATTAAATTAATTTGCTTATTAAAAAAGTGCTATCTATTTCTAATTTAGTTTGTTAAAGAGTTTTTTCTTTTATTTTTTACCTTGGTATATAACCATTCATTTTGTGTAGTTTTTTTCTTTTTTAGTTTGTGTGTATATACTTTTTAAAACTAGAGTTAATTTTAAGAGAAGTTTTAGGTTTATAGAAAAATTGAGTTTCCACATTCTCCCCTTCTCTCTTCCCCTGTTATTAACATCTTACATTAGTCTGGCACATTTGTTATGCTTGATGAACCTATATTAATACATTATTATTAATTAGAACCCATAGTTTCCAGAAGGGTACAATCTGTTTATTTGTATTTTAGCTGTTAGAATGTCATGTGTAAAAATAAAGAAAATTTTACTTCTTCCTTTGTAATCCGGATGTGTTTTATTTCTTTTCCTTGCATTATTGCAATGGCTAGGAGTTCCACTATAATATTGAATAGAAATCAGGTTGACAATCTTGCCTTGTTCCTGATCTTAAAGGCATTGTATTCAGTCTTTTCCTCCTTTAATGTATTAGCTGTACATTTTGTGTAGATACCCATTTTCCATTTGAGATAGTCCACTCCTATTCCTGGCTTTTATTATCAGGAATAGATGTTTATGTCAGATGTTTTTTCCATATCTATAGAAATGATCTTGTAGATTTCTTTTTTAGTTTAGTATAGTAAATTACATTGCTTTCTATTTAAATGTTAAATTAGCTTTGCATCCTAGAATAAACCCCTCTGATGTGCTATTCTTTTTATATATTGTTGGATTCAGCCTGCTGAAATTTTGTTAGGAATGTTCATGGGGGATACTAATCTGTAATTTTCTTGTAATCTTTCTCTGGTTTTGCTCTTGGGGTAACATTGCCCTCTTATAGTGAGTTAAGAAACATTCCCTTCTTTTCAAATTCCTGGAAGTTTGTGTAGAACTGGAATTATTGCTTCCTTAAATGTTTGTAAGCATTTACCAGTGAAGCCATATAGACTAGTAATTTCCTTTGTGGGACGATCTGTAACTACTATTTCAATTTCTTTTTTGAATTTTGATAGTTTGTGCTGTTCAAGCAATTTGTCCGTTTCATTTAAGTTGTCAAATTAATTGGCATAAAATTGTTCCTGTATTCTCTGGTTACCCTTTTAACTTCTGAAGAACTAGTGGTGATATTAATCTCATTTCTGATAATGGTAACTTGTGACTTCTCTCTTTTTTCCAGACTGTAGTCTACCCTGGGGAATGTTTTGTATGGATCTGAAAAGAATGTTTGTTTTGCTTTTGTTTAGTGTGGTATCTATTACCATCAGTGAGGCTACATTGATTAATAGTATTCTTCCAGGCTCATATCTTTACTATACTTTTCCATCAGTTATTGTAGAGGGCACTGAAGTCTCTGACTCTAGTGTGGGTTTTTCTTATTTGTCCATATAGTTACATCAATTTTTGACTCCTATGTTTTGAATATTTGTTTTTAGATTCATAAATATTTAAATTTATTATGTTCTCTTGATGAATTGACCTCTTTATTTTCATGAAATTGCCTTATCTCTGGTATCATATGCATGTATCTAGAAAAATCACTGGCAAGAGGAATGGGATTGACGTTCCTGATTTAGTTAAGTCAATAGCCTTGTGAAAGAAGATGGATTACCTAAACAAAATCAGCATCTTTTTAAAATAGAGGAAGGAATTGAAGGAAGAGGGAGGGATGTTGTATAATAATCTAATGATTATTACGTATACTAATTATGCCTACTTTAAAATATTTTATATGCTAATAAAATGAAAGGTCAAATTTAGATATAATTCTTTATTCCTCACTTTTATTTGAAGTTAAACACTCTCAGTTATTATATTTGATATTATCACTATTTAATGTTGAGAAAACCCTGAGTTACTCAACTCTGTTACTTTGTTTCGAAACAATTGAAATCTACCTCTACATCTCAGCATTACTGTTTTTATTTTTGTTTGGTGTTACCTTTTTTTGGTTTGTTTTGACTCTCAGTTTAAGAAGATAATGTGGTGGAGAAATCCACACTTTTCTTAAATTTTATTATGTTCAGAGAGGTAAAGCAGAACATAACTTAGTACATTGTTTTATCATGTCATATTGGATAGAACACTAAAGAATATGTATTTACAAAAGTATGCTCTTTAGAGCCAGATGACTGCTGTCAATTTGGACACAAACCATCTGCTTATTGTTTAAACTTCCGGATAACTTAAACCAACCCTCGTCTATAAACAGAAGTAACATTCTTTATAACCATAAAACCACTGCTAAGGTCGGTTGTCTCCTATATGTAATGCATGTTTCCTGTGTATTGAATTAAAACCTGTTATGTCATTTGTGATGTCTAAAAAGATCAAGTTGATTTCATTAACATGAAAGGCTAATGAGTTATACTTTTAGTATTTGAAATTGTTATAATACAGTTTGGGACATATTTGTTCACACCTTGGTAAAACATATACCCCCAAACTATCAATAAATAAGTGCTTACTTGTTATAGTCCAAATGACTACTTACTCATTATCTCTTAATTCTTGCATTCATTCAGCAGTTATTAAGTGTCCCCCCAGATGTTAGGTGCTAGGGGTGCAGTGATAGTGGAATATAACCTACAATCTAGTGAGAATTTTAGCTGAATAAGTAATTAATAAGTTTTATACTCTAATAAGCATTATATCACTTCATGGAAAATAGATGGGGAAACAGTGGAAACAGTGTCAGACTTTATTTTTCTGGGCTCCCAAATCACTACAGATGGTGACTGCAGCCATGAAATTAAAAGACGCTTACTCCTTGGAAGGAAGGTTATGACCACCCTAGATAGCATATTCAAAAGCAGAGACATTACTTTGCCAACAAAGGTTCGCCTAGTCAAGTCTATGATCTTTCCTGTGGTCATGTATGGATGTGAGAGTTGGACTGTGAAGAAGGCTGAGCGCTGAAGAATTGATGCTTTTGAACTGTGGTGTTGGAGAAGACTCTTGAGAGTCCCTTGGACTGCAAGGAGATCCAACGAGTCCATTCTAAAGGAGATCAGCTCTGGGATTTCTTTGGAAGGAATGATGCTAAAGCTGAAACTCCAGTATTTTGGCCACCTCATGCGAAGAGTTGACTCATTGGAGAAGACTCTGATGCTGGGAGGGATTGGGGGCAAGAGGAGAAGGGGACAATAGAGGATGAGATGGCTGGATGGCATCACTGACTCGATGGATATGAGTCTGAGTGAACTCTGGGAGTTGGTGATGGACAGGGAAGCCTGGCGTGCTGCAATTCATGGGGTCGCAAAGAGTCGGACATGACTGAGCGACTGATCTGATCTGATCTGAAGCATTATACATAAAATAAACATGGTGACAATATGCAGCCTTGACGTACTCCTTTTCCTATTTGGAACCAGTCTGTTGTTCCATGACCAGTTCTAACTGTTGCTTCCTGACCTGCATACAGATTTCTTAAGAAGCAGATCAGGTGGTTTGGTATTCCCATCTCTTTCAGAATTTTCCATAGTTTATTGTGATCTACACAGTCAAAGGCTTTGGCATAGTCAATAAAGCAGAAATAGATGTTTTTCTGGAACTCTCTTGCTTTTTCCATGATCCAGCGGATGTTGGCAATTTGATCTCTGGTTCCTCTGCCTTTTCTAAAACCAGCTTGAACATCAGGAAGTTCACGGTTTACATATTGCTGAAGCCTGATTTGGAGAATTTTGAGCATTACTTTACTAGCGTGTGAGATGAGTGCAATTGTGCGGTAGTTTGAGCACTCCTTGGCATTGCCTTTCTTTGGGATTGGGATGAAAACTGACCTTTTCCAATCTTGTGGCCACTGCTGAGTTTTCCAAATTTGCTGGCATATTGAGTGCAGCACTTTCACAGCATCATCATTCAGGACTTGGAATAGCTCCACTGGAATTCCATCACCTCCACTAGCTTTGTTCGTAGTGATGCTTTCTAAGGCCCATTTGACTTCACATTCCAAGATGTCTGGCTCTAGGTCAGTGATCACATCATCATGATTATCTAGGTCTTGAAGCTCTTTTTTGTACAGTTCTTCTGTGTATTCTTGCCACCTCTTCTTAATATCTTCTGAAGGAGATATGATCTGAAGGAGATCTGAAGGAGATCAATCTGAAGGAGATCAATCCTGGAATTTCTGTAGAAGGAATGATGCTAAAGCTGAAACTCCAATATTTTGGCCACCTCATGCGAAGAGTTGACTCATTGGAGAAGACTCTGATGCTGGGAGGGATTGAGGGCAGGAGGAGAAGGGGACGACAGAGGATGAGATGGCTGGATGGCATCACTGACTCGATGGATGCGAGTCTGAGTGACCTCCGGGAGCTGGTGATGGACAGGGAGGCCTGGCGTGCTGCGATTCATGGGGTCGCAAAGAGTCGGACACGACTGAGCGACTGATCTGATCTGATCTGATCTGATACATAAAATACTGTAATAAATATTACTTATAGCAAATTAATTGTTGAGAGAAAAGAAAGATTCAGGGGTAACTCAGGTTTCTCCTTGGACAAATAAGTGGATGGAAACACAGGTCCAAGAACACTCCCCTGCAAGTGATGGTAAGGTCGGTGATTTTTGTTTGTCAGTTGCTTAGTTTTTATATATAGTACTTATTTTCCTTAATTATCAAGTTACATGTATGATAGGGCAGTGGTTCCTAAATGGTGATAATGTAGAATTTTGTATGGAATGCAGAGTTTTCATGCAATTTACTTTTAGTGGGTCCCTAAGTCTTCCCATGAGTGTGACATACAGACTGTATATTTCCTAGATTATTCATCTGTTGTGTTTCTTGTTGGCTTTAGTATTACTGCTGATTTTCTTCTGCTCTGGTCAAACTCTATCTGTGCCCCGAATTTATATGGGTTTAAGGTGAAATCTTCATTTAAAGCATGTATATATTTTTCCTATAAAATTTGTCATTAGAGTAGTACCCAGGTTTTTTTCTAGTGGTTGGTGGTGATTAAGTTACCAGTTAGTTGGGAACTGCTTTGAGGAGGGGGACAGGTGTGCATTTTGTAAAACAGCTTTGTATTTAATGACTATCACCTGTTTGAAGTGTACAGTTTGATGAGTTTTGACAGATGTTTATAGTTATGTCACTACAGCCATAATCAAACAGTCTTCTCCCTAACAAAGTCCCTCTTCCTCCTTGGCCGTCAGTTCCCGCCCTCCATGTTTCTCAGGTTCCAAGCAATCGCTAATCTGTTCTCTGTCACTATAATTTTGGCCTTTCTACAGTTCATACAAATGGACATATGTTTTCATTTTTCTCTGGTAGATACCTAGGGATAGAATTGCTGTGTCTCATGTAACTCCACAGGAAACTGCCCAACTGTTTTCCAAAGTGACTGTACCATTTTGTGTTCACACCAGCAATGTATGCGAGTTCTAGTAGCTCCATATTCCCACTGTCACTTGTTCTTGTCATTCTGTTTAGTATTTTTACCTATTCCTGTGCGTGTATAGTATTATCTCACTGTGGTTTCAATTTGCATTTCCCTAAAAGCAGAGACATTACTTTGCCAACAAAGGTTCGCCTAGTCAAGGCTATGGTCTTTCCTGTGGTCATGTATGGATGTGAGAGCTGGACTGAGAAGAAGGCTGAGCGCCGAAGAATTGATGCTTTTGAACTGTGGTGTTGGAGAAGACTCTTGAGAGTCCCTTGGACTACAAGGAGATCCAACCAGTCCATTCTGAAGGAGATCAGCCCTGGAATTTCTTTGGAAGGAATGATGCTAAAGCTGAAAGTCCAGTATTTTGGCCACCTCATGCGAAGAGTTGACTCATTGGAAAAGACTCTGATGCTGGGAGGGATTGAGGGCAGGAGGAGAAGGGGACGACAGAGGATGAGATGGCTGGATGGCATCACTGACTTGATGGATGTGAGTCTGAGTGACCTCCGGGAGTTGGTGATGGACAGGGAGGCCTGGCGTGCTGCAGTTCATGGGGTCGCAAAGAGTTGGACATGACTGAGCGACTGATCTGATCTGATCTGAAAGGTTAATGAAAAGGCAAAAGGCAGTATGAAAAGGCAAAATGATAGGATACTGAAAGAGGAACTCCCCAGGTTGGTAGGTGCCCAATATGCAACTGGAGATCAGTGGAGCAATAACTCCAGAAAGAATGAAGGGATAGAGCCAAAGCAAACACAATACCCAGCTGTGGATGTGACTGGTGATAGAAGCAAGGTCCAATGCTGTAATGAGCAATGTTGCATAGGAACCTGGAATGTTAGGTCCATGAATCAAGGCAAATTGGAAGTGGTCAAACAGAAGATGGCCAGAGTGAACATCGACATTCTAGGAATCAGCGAACTAAAATGGACTGAAATGGGTGAATTTAACTCAGATGACCATTATATCTACTACTGCGGGCAGGAATCCCTCAGAAGAAATGGAGTAGCCATCATGGTCAACAAAAGAGTCTGAAATGTGGTACTTGGATGCGATCTCAAAATCTACGGAGTGATCTCTGTTCGTTTCCAAGGCAAACCATTCATTATCACAGTAATCCAAGTCTATGTCCCAACCAGTAACACTGAAGAAGTTGAAGTTGAACAGTTCTATGAAGACCTACAAGACCTTTTAGAAGTAACACCCAAAAAAGATGTCCTTTTCATTATAGGAGACTGGAACGCAAAAGTAGGAAGTCAAGAAACACCTGGAGTAACAGGCAAATTTGGCCTTGGAATACGGAATGAAGCAGGACAAAGGCTAACAGAGTGTTGCCAAGAGAACACACTAGTCATAGCAAACACCCTCTTCCAAAAACACAAGAGAAGACTCTACACATGGACATCACCAGATGGTCAACACCAAAATCAGAGTAATTATATTCTTTGCAGCCAAACATGGAGAAACTCTATATAGTCAGCAAAAACAAGACCAGGAGCTGACTGTGGCTCAGATCATGAACTCTATTGCCAAATTCAGACTTAAATTGAAGAAAGTAGGGAAAACCAGTAGACCATTCAGGTATGACCTAAATCAAATCCCTTATGATTATACAGTGGAAGTGAGAAATAGATTTAAGGAACTAGATATGATAGATAGAGTGCCTGATGAACTATGGACGGAGGTTTGTGACATTGTACAAGAGACAGGGATCAAGACCATCCTCATGGAAAAGAAATGCAAAAAAGCAAAATGGCCGTCTGGGGAGACCTTACAAATAGCTATGAAAAGAAGAGAAGTGAAAAGCAAAGGAGAAAATGAAACATACAAGCATCTGAATGCAGAGTTCCAAAGAATAGCAAGAAGAGATAAGCCTTCCTCAGTGACCAATGCAAAAAAATAGAGGAAAACAACAGAATGGGAAAGACTAGAGATCTCTTCAAGAAAATTAGAGATACCAAGGGAACATTGCATGCAAAGATGGGCTCGATAAAGGACAGAAATGGTATGGACCGAACAGAAGCAGAAGATATTAAGAAGAGGTGGCAAGAATAAACAGAAGAACTGTACAAAAAAGATCTTCATGTCCCAGATAATCACGATGGTGTGATCACTGACCTAGAGCCAGACATCCTGGAATGTGAAGTCAAGTGGGCCTTAAAAAGCATCACTATGAACAAAGCTAGTGGATGTGATGAAATTCCAGTTGAGCTATTCCAAATCCTGAAAGATGATGCTGTGAAAGTGCTGCACTCAATATGCCAGCAAATTTGGAAAACTCAGCAGTGGCCATAGGATTGGAAAGGTCAGTTTTCATTCCAATCCTGAAGAAAGGCAATGCCAAAGAATGCTCAAACTACCGTACAATTGTACTCATCTCACATGCTAGTAAAGTATTGCTCAAAATTCTCCAAGCCAGGCTTCAGCAATACATGAACCATGAACTTCCAAATGTTCAAGCTGGATTTAGAAAAGGCAGAGGAACCAGAGATCAAATTGCCAACATCCGCTGGATCATGGAAAAAGCAAGAGAGTTCCAGAAAAACATCTATTTCTGCTTTATTGACTATGCCAAAGCCTTTGACTGTGTGGATCACAATAAACTGTGGAAAATTTTGAAAGAGATGGGAATACCAGACCACCTGACCTGCGTCTTGAGAAACCTATATGCAGGTCAGGAAGCAACAGTTAGAACTGGGCATGGAACAACAGACTGGTTCCAAATAGGAAAAGGAGTATGTCAAGGCTGTATATTGTCACCCTGTTTATTTAACTTCTATGCAGAGTACATCATGAGAAACACTGGGCTGGAAGAAGCACAATCTGGAATCAAGATTGCTGGGAGAAATTTCAATAACCTCAGATATGCAGATGACACCACCTTTATGGCAGAAAGTGAAGAGGAATGAAAAAGCCTCTTGATGAAAGTGAAAGAGGGGAGTGAAAAGGTTGGCTTAAAGCTCAACATTCAGAAAATGAAGATCATGGCATCTGGTCCCATCAGTTCATGGGAAATAGATGGGGAAACAGTGGAAACAGTGTCAGACTTTATTTTTCTGGGCTCCAAAATCACTGCAGATGGTGACTGCAGCCATGAAATTAAAAGACGCTTACTCCTTGGAGGGAAAGTTATGACCAACCTAGATAGCATATTCAAAAGCAGAGACATCACTTTGCCAACAAAGATTCGCCTAGTCAAGGCTATGGTCTTTCCTGTGGTCATGTATGGATGTGAGAGTTGGACTGTGAAGAAAGCTGAGTGCTGAAGAATTGATGCTCTTAAATTATGGTGTTGGAGAAGACTCTTTGAGAGTCCCTTGGACTGCATGGAGATCCAACCAATCCATTCTGAAGGAGATCAGCCCTGGGATTTCTTTGGAAGGAATGATGCTAAAGCTGAAACTCCAGTACTTTGGCTACCTCATGTGAAGGGTTGACTCATTGGAAAAGACTCTGATGCTGGGAGGGACTGAGGGAAGGAGGAGAAGGGGATGACAGAGGATGAGATTGCTGGATGGCATCACCGACTCAATGGAATTTGAGTGAACTCTGGGAGTTGGTGATGGACAGGGAGGCCTGGCGTGCTGCAATCATGGGGTCGCAAAGAGTTGGACATGACTGAGCGAGTAAGCTGAACTGAAAGGTTAATGACATTGAACATCTTTTTGTTGACTTTTTGTCCATTCAAATATGTGTGTGTTGTGTGTTTAGGAGTGTATATGTGCATACACAGTATTTACACGCATATATGCCGGCATACGTATATATGAATATACTATAATATGTGTCTACATTATTTTTCCTTTGGATGAAATGCCTATTGAAATATTTTGTTCATTTTAATTTTTTTGTTATATGTCTTATTTTTGAGTTGTAGGAATTATTTATATATTCTAAATGCAAGTACTTGTCAGATATGTTTTTAGACATAGTTTCTGTGAGTCTGTGGCTTGCTTTTTCATTTTCTCAATTCAGTCTTTGAGGACTAGCCCTTTAATTTTTATAAGGCACATTTTTATCAATGTATTTTTATCTGATGCTGTATAACAAATCACTGAAAATGTAGTCGCTAAACATAATGGTGTTTACTTTATATGAATCTGCAGTTTGGAGAAGGAATTGGCAACCCACTCCAGTGTTCTTGCCTGGAGAATCCCAGGGATAGGGGAGCCTGATGGGCTGCCGTCTGTGGGGTCGCACAGAGTCAGACACAACTGAAGCGAGTTAGCAGCAGCAGCAGTTTGGGAAGAGCTTGAACAGAATAGCCCGTGGCTGTTCTACTTGATGTTGGCTGGTCCAGCTTGAAAGCTGAAGGCTGGAATCATCTGATGACTCACTTACACGAATGTCACCTTGGCTAGGAGTAGTTGAATAGCTGTGTGTTGTGCTCGTCAGAATGGCCATTATCAAAAATTTACAACAATACATGCTGGAGAGAGTGTGGAGAAAAGGGAACCCTCTTAAAGTGTTGGTAGGAATGTAAACTGGTACAGCCACTATGGAGAACAGTGTGGAGATTCTTCAAAAACTGGGAATAGAACTGCCATATGACCCAGCAATCCCACTGCTGGGCATACACACTGAGGAAACCAGAATTGAAAAAGACACATGTACCCCAATGTTCATTGCAGCATTATTTAAAATAGCCAGGACATGGAAGCAACCTAATGTCCATCGGCAGATGAATGGATAAGGAAGTTGCGGTACAAATACACAATGGAATATTATTCCACTATAAGGGAATGCATTTGAGTCAGTCCTAATGAGGTGGAGGGCTTCTCTGATAGCTCAGTTGGTAAAGAATCTACCTGCAATGCAGGAGACCCTGGTTCGATTCCTGGGTTGGGAAGATCTGCTGGAGAAGGGATAGGCTACCCGTTCCAGTATTCTTGGGCTCCCCTTGTGGCTCAGCTGGTGAAGAGTCTGCCTGCAATGTGGGAGACTTGGGTTTGACCCCTGGATTGGGAGGATCCCCTGGAGAAGGGAAAGGCTACCTACTTCAGTATTCTGGCCTGGAGAATTCCATGGACTATAGCCCATGGAGTTGCAGAGTCAGACATGACTGAGTGACTTTCACTTCACTAATGAGGTGGATGAAACTGGAGCCTATTATACAGAGTGAAGTAAGTCAGAAAGAGAAAGACAAATACTGTATATTAATTCATATGTATGGAATTTAGAAAGATAGTAATGATGGTCCCATATACAGGGCAATAAAGGAGACACAAATGTAAAGAATAGACTTTTGGACTCAGTGAGAGAGGACGAGGGTGGGATGATTTGAGAGAATAGTGTCGAAACATGTATATTACCATCTGCAAAATAGATGTCCAGTGCACAATCGATGCATGAAGCTGGGCACTCAGAGCCAGTACTCTGGGACAATCCAGAGGGATAAGGTAGGGAGGGAGGTAAGAGAGGCGTACAGGAATGGGGGGACACATGTTCTTGTAGCTGTTTCATGTTGATGTATGGCAAAAGCCTTCACAATATTGTAATTATCCTCCAATTAAAATAGATTCATTAATTTAAAAAGATAGCTGTGTGTTGGAATAGCTGAAGCATCTCCCTCTATTTTTACATAGGTTTTCTAGCATGGTGAAGAACTATCTAAAAACTATGTAAATACTATCTTTTCAAGATAGTTGGATTTCTTACATTGTAGCTCAGGGCTCCAAAGGCTCTTGTGCAAAGTGACAACACCAGGGAAAAACTATTTTGCCCAATTATGATTTAGCCCTGAAAATCAGCATCATTTCTGCTTCATTATGTATAAATTACAGTTACGTAGGTAGTTGCAAAGGTCCCAGGCCCAAGGGCAGGGAATATGTAACATGTGGAGGAGAGTCGTGTCACATTTAAAGAAGTACATCTGAGATAGGATATAAATTAGTTTGGCCATCTTTGGACTGTATCTACCATAATGAATTTCTTCTTTAATGTTTTTGACATATGGAGGAGAGTCAGTGTCACATTTAAAGAAGTACATTTGAGATAGGATATAAATTAGTGTGGCCGTCTTCGGACAGTATCTGCCATAATGAATGTCTTCTTTAATGTTTTATTCTCCTCCCCTCCTTGTATCATATCTTTGCCTAAATCAAATTATAAAGTGTTTCTTTGCAGTCTGTTTTTTCTTTTTTTGTAGAAGTTTTATGGTTTGAATGCCAGCACTTAAATCTGTGTTCCATTTTTAAGTTCATTTTTGTGCATGGAGTGAGGTGTGGGTCAATGTTTATATATTTCAGTTTAGAAATTCAGTTGTTAAAGCTTCGTTGGTATAAAAGACTACTCTTTTCCTGTGTACCTTGATACTTTTGTAGAAAATCAATTGAGAATACAGTGTGGGTTTCTTTCTAGGATTATTTCTCTTCAGCCTGTAGAAATTTCTTCAGTATTTCCTTTAGAGCAGTTCTGTTGGTGACAGATTCTTAGTCTCTTTTACATGAAAATGTCTTTATTTTGGCTCCATTCCAGAACCATATTTTTGCTGGATATAGGATTCTGGGCTTATACCTCATAACCTTTAAAAATATTTTCTCTTCTTCTATGATTTCTGATGGCAAACTATAATCATTTTAATAATTATTCCACTATATAATATGTATTTTTTGGTCTGCTTTCAAGATCCTTTCTTCCTATTTGGATTTCATTATTTTTGTTTATGATATGTCTAGGTATGGGTTTCTTTGTGCATATCTTACTTGAGATTCACTGGGCTTTTTAAATCTGTAAATGTTTGTCTCTTACCAAGTTTTGAAAGTTTTTAGCTATCTTTTTTTCATCAATCTGTTTTTCCTCTTTCTAGGTCTCTGATGTCCATGTGTAGTGTCATCTGTGTTGTTGGAAGAGGGTATTTGCTATGACCAGTGTGTTCTCTTGGCAAAACTCTGTTAGCTTTTGCCATGCTTCATTTTGTACTCCAAGGCCAAATTTGCCTGTTACTCCAGGTATCTCTTGACTTCCTACTTTTGCATTCCAGTCCCCTATAATGAAAAGGATATCTTTTTTGGGTGTTAACTCTAAAAGATCTTCTGGTCTTAATAGAACCATTCAACTTCAGCATCTTTAGCGTTACTGGTCGGGGCATAGACTTGGATTACTGTGATATTGAATGGTTTGCCATGGAAACGAACAGAGATCATTCTGTTGTTTTTGAGATCGCATCCAAGTACTATATTTCAGACTCTTTTGTTGACTATGAGGACTACTCCATTTCTTCTAAGGGATTCTTGCCTAGAGTAGTAGATATAATGGTCATCTGAGTTAAATTCACCCGTTCCAGTCCATTTTAGTTTGCTGATTCCTCAAATGTCGATATTCACTTCAAGAGAAGACTACACACATAGATATCACCAAATGGTCAACACTGAAATCAGACTGATTATATTCTCTGCAGCCCAAGATGGAGCAGCTCTATACAGTCAGCAAAAACAGGAATGGGAGCTGACTGTGGCTCAGATCATGAAATCCTTATTGCAAAATTCAGACTTAAATTGAAGAAAGTAGGGAAAACCACTAGACCATTCAGGTATGACCTAAATCAAATCTCTTATGATTATACAGTGGAAGTGACGAATAGATTCAAGGGATTAGATCTGACAGAGTGCCTGAAGAACTATGGAAGGAGGTTTGTGACATTGTTCAGGAGGCAGTGATCAAGACCATCCCCAAGAAAAAGAAATGCAAAGAGGCAAAATGGTTGTCTGAGGGGGCCTTACAAACAGCTGTGAATAGAAGAGAAGCTAAAGGCAAGGAGAAAAGGAAAGATATACCTATTTCAATGTAGAGTTCCTAAAAATAACAACGAGAGATAAGAAAGTCTTCCTCAGTGATCAGTGCAAAGAAATAGAGGAAAACAATAAAATGGGAAAGACTAGAGATCTCTTCAAGAAAATTAAAGATACCAAGGGAACATTTCATGCAAAGGTGGGAACAACAAAGGACAGAAATGGTATGTACCAACAGAAGCAGAAGATATTAAGAAGAGGTGGTGAGAATATACAGAAGTGAAGTGAAGTGAAGTCGCTCATTCGTGTCCGACTCTTTGCGACCCCGTGGACTGTAGCCTATCAGGCTTATCCATCCATGGGATTCTCCAAGCAAGAATACTGGAGTGGGTTGCCATTTCCTTCTCCAGGGGATCTTCCCAACCCAGGGATCGAACCTGGGTCTCCCACATTGAAGGCAGACGCTTTAACCTCTGAGCCACCAGGGAAGTCCAAGAATATACAGAAGAACTGTACAAAAAAGATCTTCATGACCCAGATAACCATGATGGTGTGATCACTCACCTAGAGCCAGACATCACCTAGAGTGAAGTCAAGTGGGCCTTAGGAAGCATCACTACGAACAAAGCCAGTGGAGGTGATGGAATTCCAGTTGAGCTATTTCAAATCCTGAAAGATGATGCTGTGAAAGTACTGCACTCAGTATGCCAGCAAATTTGGAAAACTCAGCAGTGGCCACAGGATTAGAAAAGATCAGTTTTCATTCTAATCCCCCCAAAAGTCAGTGCCAAACAATGTTCAGACTACCGCACAACGGAACTCATCTCACACGCTAGCAAGGTAATGCTCAAAATTCTCCAAGCCAGGCTTCAACAATATGTGAACTGTGAACTTCCAAATGATCAAGCTGGTTTTAGAAAAGGCAGAGGAACCAGAGATCAAATCGCCAACATCTGTTGGATCATCAAAAAAGCAAGAGTTCCAGAAAAACATCTATTTCTGCTTTATTAACTATGCCAAAACCTTTGACTGTGTGGATCACCACAAACTGTGGAAAATTCTTCAAGAGATGGGAATACCAGACCACCTGTCCTGCCCCCTGAGAAATCTGTATGCAGGTCAAGAAGCAACAGTTAGAACTGGACATGGAATAACAGACTGGTTCCAAATTGGGAAAGGAATATGTCAAGGCTATATATTGTCACCCTGCTTATTGAACTTACTTGCAGAGTACATCATGAGAAACGCTGGCCTGGAGGAAGCACAAGCTGGAATCAAGATTGCCGAGAGAAATATCAATAACGTCAGATATGCAGATGACAATGGCACCCCACTCCAGTACTCTTGCCTGGAAAATCCCACGGACGGAGGAGCCCAGTAGGCTGCAGTCCATGGGGTCGCTAAGAGTCGAACGTGTCTGAGCGACTTCACTTTCTCTTTTCACTTTCATGCATTGGAGAAGGAAATGGCAACCCACTCCAGTGTTCTTGCCTGGAGAATCCCAGGGACGGGGGAGCCTGGTGGGCTGCCGTCTGTGGGGTCACACAGAGTCGGACACGACTGAAGCAACTTAGCATAGCATAGCATGCAGATGACAGCACCCTTATGGCAGAAAGTGATGAAGAACTGAAGAGCCTCTTGACGAAAGTGAAAGAGGAGAATGAAAAAGTTGGCTTAAAACTCAACATTCAGAAAACTAAGATCATGGCATCTAGTCCCATCAATTCATGGCAAATAGATGGGGAAACAGTGGAAATAGTGAGAGAGTTTATTTTTGGGGCTCCAAAATCACTGCAAATGGTGACTACAGCCATGAAATTAAATGACCTTGTTCCTTGGAAGCAAAGCTATGACCAACCTAGAAATCATATTAAAAAGCAGAGACATTACTTTGCCTACAAAGGTCCATCTAGTCAAAGGTATGGTTGTTCCAGTAGTCATGTATGGATGTGAGAGTTGAGCTATAGAGAAAGCTGAGCACTGAAGAATTAATGCTTTTGAACTGTGGTGTTAGAGACAACTCTTGAGAGTCTCTTGGATTGCAAGGAGATTGAAGCAGTCCATCCTAAAGGACATCAGTCTTGAATATTCATTGGAAGGACTGATGGATGCCAAAGCTGAAACTCCAGTACTTTGGCCATGTAATGCGAAGAACTGACTCATTTGAAAAGACCGTGATGCTGGGAAAGATTGAAGGTGAGCGCAGAAGGGGACAACAGAGGATGAGACAGTTGGATGGTGTCACCAACTCAATGGACATAAGTTTGAGTAAACTCTGGGAGTTGGTGATGGACAGCAAAACTTGGCCTGCTGTAGTCCATGGGGTCGCAAAGAGTTGGAGACGACAGTGACTGAACTGAACTGAACTGAGGTCTCTGATACTACAAATAGTACATCTTTGGTTATTCTCCTGCAAGTGTGTGGACTCTGCTCAGTTTTTGTTTTCAATCTTTTCTCTTTGTTCTGTAGAATGGATTATTTTTATCTGTTTATCATCAAGTCCACTGATTCTTTCCTCTTTCATCTTCATTCTGCTCTTGAGTTCCCATCTACTAAATTTATTTCAGATGTTTTATTTTTCAGTTCCAATAATTCCATTTTTTTCAATTTTCGTTTCTCTGCTGAGAACTTCTCTTTCCAATCCATTGCAAGTGTGTTTAACCTTACCTCATGAAACACGGTTATTATAGCTTCTTTACCAGCCCTTTCTGGTAATTTCAACATCTGATTGTTTTTGAGAAGGGGTCAAGATTTTTGTATTTTGCAGGTTGAGTAATTTTGGATTGCTTCTGGGTATTTTGAATATAATGCTGTGAGATTCTGGGTCATGTTAAAATGCTCTAGAGAGTGATGATTTTTTAAACATGTATTTTCATTTTTTTTAATATAAATTTATTTATTTTAATTGGAGGCTAATTACTTTACAATATTGTATTGGTTTTGCCATACATTTACTTGAATCCACCACGGGTGTACATGTGTTCCCCATCCTGAACCCCCCTCCCACCTCCCTCCCCATCCCATCCCTCTGGGTCATCCCAGTGCACCAGCCCTGAGCACTCTGTATCATGCATCGAACCTGGACTGGCGATTCATTTCACATATGATAATATACCTGTTTCAATGCCATTTTTATTTTTGTTTATTTGTTAATCATTATTTTTTACTTTGGTAGTTAGCAGTCACCTGTTAGATTTAGACTGCAAGTTCTGTCTCATCTCCAGTGGGCAGGAGTTCCAATGTTAGTTGCTTTGTTAGTTAGTTACAATATTAGTCTTGTGCTGCTTTGTGGCTGTCCTGGCTGTGTGCCCCTCATGGGCTGTGCTAAGATTTGGGTGATAGTTTCCATTGTAGTTTTCCCCTCAAAGCCTTTGCTTTGCTACTTAGGTCTGTTCCATGCATCAGCTGATGGGGAGTGAGCTCTGTATTTTTACTAGTTCTAACACAGATTTAGTTAAGGGATTCCCTTTTGTAGTTCTTCTTTCTGGGATTACCACTTTAGTTTCTGCTTCATTGGGTCTCCTTTTCATGGTCCTCTGGCCAGAAAGACAGATTGCTCTCGGAGCTCTAGCTGTCTGTTCTGCTGTCTCAGCTGCACACATTGACCAGGGTCTGCTGTTGGGAGAAAATGAATAGAGAAAAAGAGTGGAAAAAAAAATAGTGAGGATTCTTCCTGTCTTCTTTGGACTACAAGTGTCCCCTTTCCATAGGCCCTTGCCTAGAAAAACAGAGTTGATTTTGTAGCTTTAACTACCTGCACTGGTGCTGCTTCATTGTATAATTGGAACCTGTCCTCGGGGGCAGAGTCAAGAGGAAAAAAGAAAATACCTCCTGTCCACCCCCGCCCCCCACCCCCCAAGCTAGAAATTAATTCCCTACACATTCTCTGCTTGACTCGAGCCCCTCTTCCCTATTTCCTGGCTGGACAGACAGAGTTCCTCTCAGAGCTTTTGCTCTCTGGGCTGTAGCTGCTGCAGCGCAAGGGCCCTGAGGTTATGAACTGTAATTCGGGAGCCAGAAAGCGGTGGGCTGTAGGCAGCTGCCTGGAGGGAAGAGTATGAGAAAGGTTTGGGGACTTCATAAAGGTCTCAGTTGCTAAGCTAACGCGTTTGTGTATTTTGAAGGTATATGACTAGATTTTCGTCATGCTGTGATTATTTAGTTAGGAGCAGATAGCTAATAGGGCTTCCCTCATAGCTCAGTTGGTAATGAATCTGCTTGCAATGCAGGAGACCCCAGTTCAATGACTGGGTAGGGAAGATTCCTATCCCTGGAGAAGGGATAGGCTACCCACTTGAGTATTCTTGGGCTTCCCTTGTAGCTCAGTGAGAAATCTGTATGCAGGTCAAGAAGCAACAGTTAGAACTGGGCATGGAACAGCAGACTGGTTCCAAATCAGGAAAGGAGTACATCAAGGCTATGTATTGTTACCCTGCTTATTGAACTTAAATGCAGAGTACATCACGCGAAATGCCAGACTGGATGAAGCACAAGCTAGAATCAAGATTGCTGGGAGAAATATCAATAACCTCAGATATGCAGATGACACCACCCTTATGGCAGAAAGTGAAGAAGAACTAAAGAGCCTCTTGATGAAAGTGAAAGAGAAGAGTGAAACAGTTGGCTTAAAGCTCAACATTCAGAAAACCAAGATCATGACATCCAGTCCCATCACTTCATGCCAAATGGATGGGTCAACCAGTGGAAACAGTGTCTGACTATTTTTGGGGGGCTCCAAAATCACTGCAGATGGTGATTGCAGCCATGAAATTAGAAGATTCTTGGTCCTTGAAAGGATAGTTATGACCAACCTAGAAAGCATATTCAAAAGCAGAGACACTACTTGGCCAACAAAGGTCCATCTAGTCAAAGTTCTGGTTTTTCCAGTAGTCATGTATGGATGTGAGAGTTGGACTATATAGAAAGCTGAGTGCTGAAGAATTGATGCTTTTGAACTGTGGTGTTGGAGAAGACTCTTGAGAGTCCCTTGGACTGCAAAGAGATCCAACCAGTCAATCCTAAAGGAAATCAGTCCTGGATAGTCACTGGAAGGACTGATGCTGAAGCTGAAACTCCAGTACTTTGGCTACTTGATGTGAAGAACTGACTCATTGGAAAAGACCCTGATGCTGGGAAAGATTGAGGGCAGGAGGAGAATGGGATAACAAAGGATGAGATGGTTGGAGGGCATCACCAGCTCAATGGACATGGGTTTGGATGGACTCTGGGAGTTGGTGGTGGACAGGGAGGCCTGGGGTGCTGTGGTCCATGGGGTCGCAAAGAGTTGGACACGACTGAGCCTCTGAACTGAACCGAACTGAGATAACTAATGCTCAGTTTTGCTTGTTTTTACTTTGTATTTTTATAATCATAAAGAAGGAAAGCAGCTGGTGCTTAAAAGCTTCAGTATTTAAATCTCTTTTTTCTTCTGTGGCCAGGATAAACAGCTGGGGAATGAGTATTGCATATTATTTCTTTTGCTAAATTAGTCTTTTTGAAATAATGTAAGTTTTCTTTATTTCCTGTTGTCTTGTCAAGAATCTTAGCATAAATAAATAGCCATATGGCATAATGTGATAATTGTGGTTGACTGTTTTATATAGTACATTTTTAATTCCCTTCTGATGTAGTTTTAAATTGTATTTTTACTGTAATCTGATGACCACTCTTTAAGGTAGAATTGGGATTTTATATTTCCTTTAGGATATTAATAGTAATAGAACCATCTATTGAACACTTATAATTTTCTTGAGTTCCATAGTGTTGTTATCCTGATTTTGTTAATCATGAAGTTGCACTCAAAGAAATAAATTGCTTGTTTGGATCACACATCTTACAAATAGCAAAGCTAGATTTTGTACTGAACAGCCTGTTTCTAAAACCTGCTTTCTTAATCTTTATGTTCTGTTATTTTTTTTAAGGTCCTGGAAATTTATATAGCAAATAAAATATGCTAAATAAAATTATTTAGCAAATAAAATTATTTGCTAAAATTTATTTAGCAAATAAATATATGCTAAATACATATAAAAATGAGTGTTTTATCAAACATCTTTTCATCTCACGAAGTAGACCCTGGATTCACTATTTTACCTTTATGTAGCTCTTTACTGAGCTTTTCACATACATTAACATAACCACTAACCAACACAGGAAAACAGGCTGATATTAGCTGTCACCTTTCTACAGAGGAGGTCAGGTCTGTCTGAGGCTAACCAAGATAGTAAGTAAATAGTGGGAATAAGATAACTAGAATTCTAGTTACTTGACTAATAGGAAGTAAATATAGGAAATAGGAAATAAATATATGCTAAATACAGCTTTTGTATTTATATGTATAAACTGCATATTAATTTAACCCATTGAAGTCTTTCTATAATATGATGATTTTCAAGGCGAAGCCTGTTAAGTATATATTTCTTGTTAAGATGACTTATTTTGTGTTGATATAATGAATTAAAATGCACTGGACTATAAGAACATGAGTCTGTGTTAAATTTTGATTATTTTCACATTGGGAGCCATTCAGTGTAGTATTGCTTGTCTTATAATATATTTTACACTGTTCCAAAATTCTGTTTTAAATCTGTTTTATCTTTTAGTGTATAAAAATTGTTACTTTTATTTTTCCCTTTTTACTTCTACTGTTAGCAAATGGTATATATGCATGATGGACTATTAGAAAAGATTCTTCTGGATCTTTTTTTGGCTTGTGCACGTGCACACGCATGCATACACACACACACACACACACACTTATACCCACATACCCAAACACAAGGATCCATTCTTCAGCTTGGCATTTCTTCCATCTAGATTTCATGTCCCTGAGTTGCTTTATCTAACACGTTTCCTAAAAGCAGTCTCTCTTGCTAACCTATTTTAAACTGAGAACCTATAGATGTTTTTTTCTCTGCCACTGACAAATGTTTAATGAATGTTTTTAGTATTAATCATTTTAGTTATTATCAAAACTTGAAAAGAGGGAAATTTCAATGAAGAATTTGTTAGTGATAAATTTACAGATGCTGAGAATTAGCCCTGTATCTCATTGTTTCGGACACTTGTTAGTCATTGTTTGGGTACAAGTAAATTAAAAGCAGTCTCTTTAGTAGAGGTCAAAAGAATGTTGTCCACTCCAGTGCTTTCCTATAGAATCAAAGGAAGTTGAGCTGAATTGACAGAGAGCTATCGGAATGAGATGCCCTTAAAAATGTTGGTGGGAAGAGCTCATGAAATAAATCAATTTTGTTGGAAACAAAAGATTGAATTTAGTGTTCTTTCTCTATTGGAGAAAGTGTAAAAGGATAATTAAATCTTCAAACTGCCTCAGGTTTGTGAGTCACAAAAGAGTAAAGAAGTTTGATGTGGTTTAGAGGAGAAGTTGTGCATTTTATCCCAAGTGCTTGCTGCCTCTGCCTTTCCCCTTTTGCTTCTCAAATATATACAGTAACTAACCTGACCTAGATGAGGCCTGTTAATCACATCACTAGATTAAATAAGGTTTTCAAAAGAAACAGGAAGATGGAAGATGTAATTTAGTGTACGTATGATTAAGAATGGAAAAAAATTACAATGTATTATTGGTAAATTTTTTCTTTTAATAAAAATGTCTGTAAATCTTTCAACATCTCGTTGTATATGCGTTTGCAAAAATCTCTCATGGCGAAGTCATTCATTTGTTGCTTGTTTTTTGTTTGTGTGTATGGATAACCCTTCTTCCTGTTAGTGGTCTATTTTAACTCTCTCTGAGTTATGGATTGAATTATGTTCATGTTGTGCTGAATTCACAAATTTAGTAGTGTATGTCCAGTTCTCCCAGTACCATTTGTTAAAAAGACTGTCCTTTCTCTATTGAATGGTCTCAGTACTTTTCTTGAACATCATTAGACTGTTTATAAAGTTTGTTTTCAGGTTCTCTCTTCTATTTTATTGACCTATACATATCTGTATGATTACTGCAGCTTTAAAGTAAGTTTTGAAATTCGAAGGTGTGAGTCCTCCAACTTTGATCCTCTTTTTCAAAATTATTTTGGCTCTTTGGGGTCTTTGGGGTTGCATATGAATTTTAGGATGGATTTTTGTATTTATGTAAAGAAATCATTGGAATTTTGATAGGAATAGCATTGACTCTATAGGTTATTTTGGATAATATTGATAGCAATATTATGTCTTTTAATTGATGAACACAGGTTGTCTTTCCATTTATTTATATTTCTAGATCTCTGGGCAGTGTTTTTTAGTTTTCAGTGAATAAGTCTTCTGCTTCTTTGATTAACTTTATTCCTATGTCTTTAAAATTTTTTTTGATACTGTTATAAACAAAATTCTTATTTCCTTTTAGGGGAGTGCTCATTGTTAGTGTATAGAAAGCATTGTCTTTTCAGGTGCTGTTTAATACACAACATCACAGAATTACTTCGTTTTCTGTCAGTATTTCAGTACCAATCTAGTGATTTGGACTGGTATTTGTATACCAATCAGAATAAATGGTAATTTCTGAATTAAATTCAAGTTCTAAGTTTTTATTTAATCTTTGTTAACCAAACTAAGTTTTATAGTTATTTAAGTGTTTTAATTTGAAACTATAGGTGTGAAATGATAATAGCAGATCAAAATAACCTTTGAAACATTGCAGTTTGAGCTTTTTATAACATTAAAATGTTCTCAAAATGATATTTTTGGAGTATAGTATAAAGCTTATTCAGAGAAGGCAATGGCACCCCACTCCAGTACTCTTGCCTGGAAAATCCCATGGATGGAGGGGCTTGGTGGGCTGCAGTCCATGGGGTCTCTAGGAGTCGGACACGACTGAGCGACTTCCCTTTCACTTTTCACTTTCATGCATTGGAGAAGGAAATGGCAACCCACTCCAGTGTTCTTGCCTGGAGAATCCGAGGGATGGGGGAGCCTGGTGGGCTGCCGTCTGTGGGGTCGCACAGAGTCGGACATGACTGAAGTGACTTAGCAGCAGCATAAAGCTTATTGTACCTTATTCATGCTTCTTTAGAAGTTCCTTAAAAATGTAATATTGAGTGTTTTGCAATTTGGTGTTGGGATGTATAGCTGAATACAGATTACAGATGATATATCTTTGCTTTTTTTTGTCTTTTAAATTCACAGGCGACAGAAACACTATTTAGAATGGGTGTAGCAAGAGGAGTCATCACAACATTAAGGAATGGAGAAGTAAGATGAGAATTTTTGTATACTTATTAGTTCTTAATTCATAGTGTTTTTTAAATTAATATAACAAATTGAAAATATCTGAAGTATGTAATACTGAGTGAATCTGACCTACAAATCAATTTCAGTTAAGTCATATTAGAACCTGATCTTGAGTTGAATATAAATTGCTGAACCTTTTAATATTTGGTTACCAATTGTTTTTACTTTGAAAAGAAAATGACATTTAATAATAACTTCTTCAAATGCATATATATTTATTGAAAATAGCCCCATACTTCTTTCTTTCTTTCTGTTTTATATTCTACAATTGTAATACTTCTTTCTTAACATAAAATAATTTGAAATGTTAGTATTTATCACAGAAGGAGGGTAGAGGGAGGGAGAGAAATGGGGTTTAGTCTATCCTTTCTTGTAGTTGAGGCTCAACTAAGAGTCTAAGTTTAGATTTTTCTAGATGCTCCTACCAATTCTTAAAAAAATCTAGTACCTGAAATAAATTGTCATTACCAAGTTATTACTGGTTCCATTACCACTCTCTCTGCTTTTTCTTTATTCACCTCCTTACTAAGATATCTTTAGGTTGAGGTTGAATATAATGTCACATTGGCATGTTCCCTTTTCTATTCTACTAGCAAATACTTGTGGATAAAATATGGTGCTTTCTCTTTATTCTGGAATCAAGTTCTGTGTAATTTAATGTAATATATATAATTTGACACCTTAAACATTTAATAGTGGAAGTGAGTAAATATCTAAGGAGTTAACTGGAACTGTTATTGTGTGATTATAAAATATATTAGTCAGTAGATATATCAGTGTGTTAGGTGAAAATATACAGTCATTTGGAAATTATATGCCTTTAAATGTTTAACTGTATGTATATTGGCAAATTACTTTGGTATTAATTTGTAATACATACTTTGTCTATGAAAAACACTTAATTTATCTCTTTGTATTCTCAACAAACTAAAGTCTGTGTTGCCATTTTGAGAGAAAAAAATATTGCCATTAATAAAGTTGGGCATATTTATCTGCCTAAAATTTGTCAGTATAAATTTTAGGTTGTAGTAATTACTATGGTTTTTTTAATGGGAGTTATCAGTGATCTTTTGAACTTTATCTTTATAAAAAGTTTGGGAAAGTAAATATATGCAAGACAGTTTTATAAGTATTCTTCTGAGCATATCAACACATATTACACATGTATATATTTTACTTTATGGAGAGGAAGTAGTTAAATCAGCTTGCTTCTGATTCATTCCTCCCCCAGTTACTGAAGATTGTAACTGAAGATTGTAAGAGTAATACCTGGTTAACAGGTATTAATTAGGACAAAATTTTTCAGCCCTCTCTTGGACATTTTTTCTTGCATTTTAAGATCTCTCAAAATGGAATATGTCTTCTAATCAGTGACACCTCATAGTCACCATTTACTATTTTTCACATCTTAACACCTCTAAAAGTAAGTCTATGATATTTTAGAATTGATAAAATATGATAATATTCTGTAGATTAAAAAAATACAGAGTGATGCATAGTGAATATTCAGTAAATGGTAGCTGGGATAGGCTACAAATTAGTTTTAAATATTTAACTTTGGGAAATAAATTAAGACAAAGGAAAACAAAGAAATTATTGAATATGTGTATGTGCAAGTGGCATAGATATTTTTGGACATGGTAGGCTAAGTGCTATGAGAATAGATGATATAATATGGTTCTTGCCTCTAGGGGAGCTTACTCTCTGGTGGGGGAAACAGTGGCATCAATACATGGGAAAAAACCTGAAAAAGAGTAGAAGTGTTTAGTTAAGGTTGAGTTTGGAAGTAACTAGAGTCTGAGTCCAGATTCCACTTGCAAGCAAGCCTAGTCACTTGAGTTGTGTCCGACTTTTTACAACCCTATGGACTGTAGCCTGCCAGGCTCCTCTGTCCATGGGCATTCTCCAGGCAAGAATACTGGAGTGGATTGCCATGCCCTCCTCCAGGGGATCTTCCCGCCAGGGATAGAACCAATGTCTCTTATGTCTCCTGCATTGGCAGGCAAGTTCTTTATCACTTGCACCATCTGGGACTGTGCTAAATTTTAGTGTCTGGTCAATAATAGAGAATTACTTTGGAGGTAGGAGATAAACTAAAAGGTTTTGGTCTACTTAAAGCAGAAGCTGAATTTACCAAGTATATATTATTAGAAAACTTATGGCATGCTAAGGGAGGAGGTTAGTAAGGAGCTTACTTGTTCTAGGGTAGTTGGAAAATTGTTTTAGCTCATTACTGTGAAAATATTTGTTAAGTAGGGATTAATAAGTAACTTCATGACCGTGATATCAGGTAGGAGGAATAAAGACTGGTGTATCAAAATTACAAAGATAGTAGTCTTTAAATAAATTTGTGATTTGAATGCTTGATGACACTGAGCTTTGCTTATCTCTTGTGTCTCCTTCCCTTTGGTGGTGGTGGTTTAGTTGCTAAGTCGTATGCAACTTTCTGTGACCCTATGGACTGTAGTTCACCAGGCTCCTCTTTCTGTGGGATTTCCCAGGCAAGAAAACTGGAATAGGTTGCCATTTCCTTTTCCAGGAAATCTTGCGGACCCAGGGATTGAACCCACATCTCCTACATTGCAGGTGGCTTCTTTACCACTGATCCACCAGAGAAGACCTACCCTTCCCTGAATTCCGACTTTAAGCCTATGTTTTGTCTGCCTATTGAACATTTCTACTTGCATATTTTAAGAAATGTTGAAACCAGAAAACATGATTCCTTTCTTTGAAAGTAAGAAGGTAATTTTTGAAGGGGTTTGTAATTTTTTCTCTAAGTTATAACGAATCATTAGAGAATTTAAGCAAATGAATGACATATTATCCTTTTAAATCTTCATCACAACTCTGCAAGGGAGAAATATGCCCATTTTATAGATAAACCAAGTCTCAGGGAAATTAAACACTTTGCCTATGATCAAACAACTGGGAGATGGGAGTCCTGAGATGTGAACCCCAGTGTGTCTCCAAAACCCACTCATTCCACTATATAATATAATCTCCCTCAATGTATTCACTTACTTAGAGTTTCCTATTTGTTCAATTGTCCTGTAGTTTGACAGTTGAAAAATAGCTATAACTCAATAGCTAAGACCTCTGAGACTATGTAAGTAGTCATATATTTAATTATCACTATTATCTTTTCATATGTGTAGTGAAATATATGGCTTAAAATGAAGAGAGAAAAATAGTGACCCTTCACAATTCTGTTCTGTCACTGAATGCCTAACCATGTTTATGTGGTCTTTGTACAGTCCTGTGTATGGGCTAGCTGGATTTTTGTATTTTGATTAAATTGCATAAAAATGCTATGAAGCAGGTAATTTGGGGAGTAGAATTTTTTAGTGTGTTTATTTGGAAGGCTAACTTGTAAAATTATCACTATCAAAACTAGTTTTTAAATGTACTTGACTCAAAAATTGTAGTTTTAAAACTTTTTCAAGGAAAGGATAATCGTATTTTCAGCCTTACTTATGTATAGGATGAAACAAGTTGTTAAAAAAAAAAGATAAAATTGCTCTCTTAAATTTATGTATTTCAAGAGTTATATACTTTTATATAACTTGAACCTGAATAATCCAGAAATTAAGTGTTTTTTCATTAGGTTGTTCTTAATTCAAGAGCTTCCCTGGTAGCTCAACTGGTAAAGAATCCACCTGCAATGCAGGAGACCCTGGTTCAATTCCTGGGTCAGGAAGATCCCCTGGAGAAGGGATAGCCTACCCACTCCAGTATTCTTGGGTTTCCCTGGTGGCTCAGCTGGTCAAGAATCCGCCTGTTATGCGGGAGACCTGGATTCTATCCCTGGGTTGTGAAGATCTCCTGGAGAAGGGAAAGGCTACCCACTCCAGTACTGTGGCTTGGAGAATTCTGTGGACTATATAGTCCATGGGGTCGCAAAGATTCGGACACAACTGAGCAACTTTCACTTGTTCTCAATTCATAGTTTTAAAAGAGAGCAAAGTTAAACAGTTCTTCACCATAGAAAGGCAGGATTTCAAACTCTAGGACTTTAAAGACTTAAAGCCTTTACCTTCTCTGTGTTAGCTGCTGTTGTATATCCACTGAATCACAGAATATTATGTAATGAAGAGGCTAATGACTTCCTATAGCCAGCGGGTTGATTTCATCTATTACAGCTCTATTAACTTTAAAAAAAATTTGCGAATTTCTAAAGTACAAACATATCTATCTTCATTTTTCCAAAAACTTTAGTGTTTCATATCTGTGTCTTTATGTTAGAAAGACTGATGAATGGAAGGAGAAATAGTCCTTGAAAGTATTTTTTGAGCAGCTTCTAACATTCCTGGCATTGTTTTCAGTTCAGTTCAGTCACTCAGTCGTGTCCGACTCTTTGCGACCCCATGAACCGCAGCACACCAGGCCTCCGTGTCCATCACTAACTCCCGGAGTCCATCCAAACCCATGTCCATTGAGTCGGTGATACCATCCAACCATCTCATCTGTTGTCCCCTTCTCCTCCTTCCCTTACTCTTTCCCAGCATCAGGGTCTTTTCAGATGAGTCAGCTCTTCGCATCAAGTAGCCAAAGTATTGGAGTTTCAGCTTCAACATCAGTCCTTCCAATGAACACCCAGGGCTGATCTCCTTTAAGATGGACTGGTGGCATTGTTTTAGGTGCTTCCATTCCATCAGTAAGCAAAACAGACCAATATCCTTGTCTTTGGGGAGCTTGTATTATAACCCATTGATAGCTTAGTTCTAATTATGGAAGAAGATTGAAAAGTACAAAGCAATAGGGGAAGTAATTATAATTGCAGAGCTTCAAAAGGAGGTATAAGCAAGTATATGATTTAAAAGCATGAGCAGTTTAAATAATAAGGGAAGCAATAATTAATTTGAGTAGGGTAAGTTAGTTCAGAAGATTCATTAGAAGGCATGTCTTAAATTGAATATTGAAGAAATTTATTAGCATCGCTGAAGAAGAAGAGGTCAAAAGGCGTTGCCAGTTAGAAGAAACAATATAAAAAGGGACATAGTTGACAGTTAGGGAGAGATATCTTGGTGTAGAATCAAAAAGAAAGGGAGGAGATCATGCTGTTGACGGAGAGAAACATTTGTTGAGTGCCTTTTCCAGGCACTTTATAATCATTCAGCTCATTTATAGATTAACACAACTTTTCATTTTAGATCTTTTTATCACCATTCTTTCCAAAGGAAATATTTGAGGTTCAAAAAAGAGTATTTTTTAAAAGTCATATTTCCCTGAGAATTTGCTATTTGAATGCTTATGATGATACTGATTAAGCTTGTGGTATAGTCAAGAGTTAATACTTTTTTCTTTCTCCCAAGTGGAGAAGGCAGCCTTATGTGGCAGAAAAAGCACTAGTCTGCCTGCCACTAGGCCTGTTTCTCCTCCTGGCATTACTAGCTATGTGATCTTGGACAATTTAGTTACTTTCTCACAACTTCAAATTCCTAACTTTGGAAAATGAGTTGATTAGATGATCTTTATGGTCCTATTTAGCTTTAACATTTTCTGCTTCTGACACCTTTGTATAACCTTTTTGTGGTTCTCAGCCTTGAGTGTGTATGAGAATTGCCCAGGGGGCTCTGTGAAACTGTAGGTCTATGGGCTTCATCCCCAAAGACTTTGCCAGTTAGATCTAACTTAGAGCTCTAGTACCTATATTTATTAAAACATCCACTGATTTTTAAAGCTTAGCTACTAATATTAACTACTGTCTTAGAGAAGTATTTATCCATCTTATGGCTTGTGTAAATTCAGGGAATGTAAAATTTGAGTTAGACTAAACAGTTAAAGAAATAGGAAAGAAATTAGAGGTGTATTTAAATTTTTTTTGTACATAAATAGAACACCATAGCATGGTTTGTTGTTGTTTTGGTATGGTGAATATGGGACTTGACACAATATTTACTTTTGTTTTATGTTACTGTGTGGTATTAGGTATTCTGCATGTTTTATTAGAATGGAAACCTTTTTTTGCCTTTCTATGTGATTTTTTAAAAAGTCGTATAGAATATTTAGTTTTAGTATAATTGCTGCAGTGCAGCCCTTAGTTTAAGATAAATATCATCATAAATGCCTTTGTGGATTTATATTTCGTAAATACAATGATACATTTTTAAACAAAACTTTTTCATGCCTTAAGGAGTACTTGAAGAGTCTATAAAATACACATATTTATATTCACTCTTAGTCATAAAGTTAATTGATCATTAAGATATTAGATACATGTCCAACACTTGAAATTATGTTAAAATTATACAATTTAATATAATACTTAAATCAAGTATTTTCTTATGAATGCAAATTCTTTATATAAGGAAACCTAGAAGTAAACTTTTATTTATATTTTAAAAATTACATCTTTTTTTTTCTTAATTAAATATATTTTTAAACGATTTCTCTTTTAATATCACCTCTGGAAATACACGTGCTTCCCTGGTAGCTCAGCAGTAAAGAATCCATCTGCTAAGCAGGAGATGTTTGTTCGATTCCTGGGTCAGGAAGATCCTCTGGAGAAGGAAATGGCAACCCATTCCAGTATTCCTGCCTAGAAAATCCCATGGACAAAGGAGCCTGGTGGGCTACAGTTCATAGGGTCACAGAGAGTCGGACATGATCGCAGTGACTGAAACACAGGAAATACGTGTCTTTAATAAGCAGTGTATTAGTATTTCCAATAGTGAAGTTTCTGAAGCTAGTAGAGTGCCAGTACCTAGTGGCTTGTAAAATTTAATCAGTGAGCAATATTTACTGAACGCATCTTAAAGGTAGATGTAACACGTGGCACTGGTGCCAGATCTAGTGTTACGTCCCCTCCCTTTCTTGCCTAAGTATTAATTGAGTGCCAGGCGCTATGCAAAGTGCTGAGTTTGAACTATAAATAAGACTAATACAGTTTAAGCTCTCAGGAAACTTTACAACCCCGTGACTGCGTCCATAAACCTGTCACTAGGACCTTGCCATGCTGTCTCCTGTTGTCTTCGTTAAATAGGATTAAAAGCATCCACTCGTGCCTTACTCTGTGAAAAATAGATTTATAAAGCAGCTAGTGTAATAATACAAAGTAAGCCTATTAGGATTTAGCCTGTATTAAATTATAGCTATTTATTGAATTAAGTAGGATGATATATTTTCTATATTAACGTGAGTATATGGGCATCTCTAACCGTTGGTAATGGGAGACAGATATTTTGGATAGCTATGCCAATAGCTGCGAGCTTCCCTGGTGGCTCAGCAGTGAAGAATCCTGTTAAGGAAAATTGGACTATCTCTTCTATGATAACACCTTTGATTTATGTACTGTATTTTAATGGGAAGAAAATATGAAGATAAGTTTATGCATCTGTTGCCATTGAAATATGCTCTTTGTTAACTTGACTAGCTTCCTGTCATATCCCCATATCACTAAGGGTGAAAAAAAAAATTCTGACCACTTTAGAGTGTCCCCAAATAATATTTCAAGTTTATTGTTTTTCCTTCGGCAGGGATTTCCTCATTCTGCACATAGTGGTAAACCATGCAAATGCAGATGCACCTCCGTGTTCATGGTTTCCACATCCGCATATGTGTAGGGCTGACTGTACTAAGCCGTTTATGTAAGGAACCCGAGCATCTGTGGATTTTGGCATCTGTGGCAGTTCTGGAGCCAGTCCCCTGTGAATGCTGACAGGTGACTGTAATCTATTAGAGTTTAGCCTAGAAAAGTTACTATGCTGTTTTTTCCTTTCAAGAAGCAAGTAGGGTATAGCTTAAAAAAAGCATATGGGGAAAATGGATAACACCCTGATAAGGAGAAAACAAATGTAGAAAAGGATATAGAGAGCAAGGTTAAGGCCTAGGGAGTGTTTATAATAAACAAGGTATATATAAAGAAGGCCCATTCCTGTCTCTTGATGAGGTGGGAAGAAATGAGTTTACAGGACAGAAAGTTGGAGATAACTGGAGTCATTAGTCATGATTTCAAGGTGGCAAAACATTAAAAGAGACTTCAAGGAGGTCTGGGGTTGGCTATATTGTTTGCTTTTACAAAGTTGTGTTTCTTAATAGCCATCAGTCTAGATGATGTAGATACTGAACTGCCAGGGGCAGAAGACTTGTCTGACTTCATTTTTTTTCCCCCACTTTTCCAATTCCATGAATCAAAACAACATGTTATATTTTGGCAGGTGCTTAGAAAATTTAGAATCCATGCCAGAATGGCATTGTAAAACATTGAGCTTCAGAATTTGTATTTGATTCTTGCTCTAATAGTTTATCCTTGTCACTATATTGAATTTAAATGGCTCACCATTTGTATGCTGTCACATTATTTCATATTCTTGGTGAACAAACAGTTTATTTGGAAAATTCTGATACAAAGAAGGCCATAGGCCAAGGTGAGGTTTTAATAATATCAGATCACAGTGTTTAAGCTTGGTGGCCTTGTCTATACCAACTCTGTATATGCCTTTCTATACTGAGATAATTATCTTTCAGAATGCCCTTATTTTCTTCATAATAGTAACTCTGCTTTTGATTTAAGTACAAAAATAAATGTGCCATAATTTTCTCCTTAAACAAAACAAACAATATCTGGACAATATCTGGCTAACTATGGAACACTTAGGTTTTATTTTTCAAAAATTGGAAGGGTTCTTAAGATAACATCAGTCTGTTTTGATCCTAATAGGAAGAGCTGTAGGCCAGGAAAGCAATTATTTCCACATGGGTAAGGCCAGTTCCAACTACCTCCCCCTGAACTTGCTCCCCCTAAACTACCTCCCCCTAAAGTTGCCTACTTTGATTATATAGCTGTATGTGGTTGAGAGCATTAGCAAATGTAGGCTCTCTTTTGAAAATCAAGTCTTTAGATATACAGAAAATGTTTCTTTGTACTTCATATACCAAATGAATTTTGTGTGTAGTGTTGGGGTGAGTTTAGCAGCAAGTAACTTAAACATTTTGAATTTCCAAAAAATTTAATTTTTTATAAAAATGTCTGTCCAGTTATAATTTTTACCATTTTGTTTGTACATCTATTTTTCTTTCTTTGTTGATTCTTCGCTTTGTTCTCAATAGATGAGTTTGCAATGTAAAGACAGTAAGGATGTGGCAGAACTTGAGATTTGTGTTAAATGGTGTGATTGGTCTTTCTGGTGATCAGCCCAGATCCTAAAACTATGAATCACTTCATTAGCATAACAGATACGTATACCACTCAGGAAGTTCCAAGGATGTTTAAAGCTGTGTACCAGGAACAGGGAGCAAAGCACAGATGTATTCTTTATTCAAGCACAAATCCATAGATTTCCTTTTTCTGAAAGTTTCATATATGTGGAATCATACAATATATGGGGCTTCCTAGGTATCACTCGGGGAAGGCAATGGCACCCTACTCCAGTACTTTTGCCTGGAGAATCCCATGGACGGAGGAGCCTGGTGGGCTGCAGTCCATGGGGTCGCTAAGAGTCGGACACGACTGAGCGACTTCACTTTCACTTTTCACTTTCATGCATTGGAGAAGGAAATGACAACCCACTCCAGTGTTCTTGCCTGGAGAATCCCAGGGACGGCGGGGCCTGGTGGGCTGCTGTCTCTGGGGTCACACAGAGTCGGACACGGCTGAAATGACTTAGCAGCAGCAGCAGCAGGTATCACTAGTGGTAAAGAACCTGCCTGCCAATGCAGAAGACATAAGAGATGTGGGTTCGATCCCTGAGTCAGGAAGATCTGGAGGGCAGGGCAACCCACTCCAGTGTCTTGCCTGGAGAATCCCATGGACAGAGCAGCCTTGTAGGCTATCTATAGTCCAAGTTTTGCAAAGAGTCAGACACGACTGAAGTGACTTAGCATGCATGCATACATGCACGCATACACGCACACAATATACACTCTTTCGTGTCTGACTTCTTTCACTTAGCACGTTTTTGAGATTCATCCATAGTAGTTTTTCCTTTTTTGTGACTGAGTAGTATTCCATTGTGTGGATAATATTTTGTTCATCTACTAACCAGCTAATGAACATTTGGACAGTTTCCAGTTTTTGGCTATTATAAAAAATATTTCTGTGAGCATTTGCATAGAAGACTTGTGTGTTGATGTATGTTTTAATGTCTCTTGGTTTGATACTGAGAGTGAAATTGCTCAGCCATATTGAAACTCTTTGCCTTGCATGGGGCATTGACCCTTGTGCTAGGGCTCAAACCACGCCAAAACCCATGGTACCTGGTTTCAGGACCTGAAGAAGCTCAGAATCTTGATATCTTGTTGCAGAAAGAATTCAGTGAGAGACAAAGTGATAGGTCAGAAATGGGTTTATTCAGATTCAGAGAAAAGCACCCTCCACAGACAAGAGTGTGGGCCATAGCAGAGGGCAAGTGTAGCCACGGAAATGTGACATGGTTAGTTTTTATGGGCTGGGTAATCTCATATGCTAATGATTGGGAGAATTATTCCAACTATTTTGGGGAAGGGGTGGAGATTTCCAGGAATTGGGCCACTGCCCACTCCTTGGTCTTTTGACAGTGCCTTGGAACTGTCATGGTCCCTCTGGGTGTGTCATTTAGCTTGCTTATTGAGAATCAAGGTCTAGTGGAAGTTGACTTGTCTGCCATCTTGGACCCATTTGATTTTAGTAGGTTTGTGTTGTATCCTTGGGCTATGTCACTCTTTCAAAAGTTGCGCCCTTCCCCCTTCCCTCCTATTATAATAGGAGGAACTTTTAAAGAAAAAGTGGCTATATTATTTTACATTCTAAGTGGCAATGGACAGGCGGTCCAATTTGTCAACATCTTTGCCAGCATTTGGTATTACCAGTCTTTGATTATAGCCATTCTGAAAATATGTTGCTGTATCTCTTTGTAGCTGTAATTTGCCTTAAAGCTCAACATTCAGAAAACGAAGATCATGGCATCTGGTCCCATCACTATATGGGAAATAGATGGAGAAACAGTGGAAACAGTGTCAGACTTTATTTTTCTGGGCTCCAAAATCACTGCAGATGGTGACTGCAGCCATGAAATTAAAAGACACTTACTCCTTGGAAGGAAAGTTATGACCAAGCTAGATAGCATATTCAAAAGCAGAGACATCACTTTGCCAACAAAGGTTCGCCTAGTCAAGGCTATGGTTTTTCCAGTGGTCATGTATGGATGTGAGAGCTGGACTGTGAAGAAGGCTGAGTGCCGAAGAATTGATTGTTTTGAACTGTGGTGTTGGAGAAGACTCTTGAGAGTCCCTTGGACTGCAAGGAGATCCAACCAGTCCATTCTGAAGGAGATCAGCCCTGGGATTTCTTTGGAAGGAATGATGCTAAAGCTGAAACTCCAGTATTTTGGCCACCTCATGCGAAGAGTTGACTCATTGGAAAAGACTCTGATGCTGGGAGGGATTGGGGGCAGGAGGAGAAGGGGACGACAGAGGATGAGATGGCTGGATGGCATCACTGACTCGATGGATGTGGGTCTGAGTGACCTCCGGGAGCTGGTGATGGATAGGGAGGCCTGGCGTGCTGCAGTTCATGGGGTCGCAAAGAGTCGGACACGACTGAGCGACTGATCTGATCTGATCTGAATGACTAATGGGCCTTCCCTGATAGCTCAGTGGTAAAGAATCCACTTGCCAATGCAGGAGATGTGGGTTCAGTCGCTGGGTTGGAAGGATCCCCTGAAGAAGAAAATGGCAACTCACTGCAGTATTCTTACCTGGGATCTCATGGACAGAGGGCCTTGGTGGGCTACAGTCCATGGGGTTGTAAAAGAGGAGAACACAACTTAGCAACTAAACAACAACAGTGACTAGTGATGTTGGGAATCTTTTCCTGTGCTTATTAGTCATTGGTATATCTTTGATAAAAAATCTGTTAAAATCTTTTGCCAAGTTTTGTGTGTTTTGTTTCTCAAGTTGTAGGAGGTAATTTTTTTTTCAAACTCTAAACTTTTTTTATTTTGTACCGAGATATAGCTGGTTAACAATGTTGTGGTAGTTTCAGGTGAACAGCAAAGGGACTCAGTCATACATATACCTATATCCATTCTTCTCCAAATCCCTCTCCCATCCAGCCTGGCACATGACATTGAGCAGAGTTTCATGAGCTATACAATAGGTCCTTGTTGGTTATCCATTTTAAATGTACAAGTATGTACATGACCTTCTCAAAGTCCCTAACTATCCCTTCTCCTCAGCAACCATAAGTTCATTTCCTAAGTCTGTGAGTCTCTTTCTGTTTTGTAAGTAAGTTCACTTATATAATTTCTTTTTTAGAATCCACATATGAGGGATGTCATGATATTTCTCTCCTTTTCTATCTGACTCATCTAACACTCTAGTTCCATTCATGTTGCTGCAAATGGTATTATTTCACCTTTTTTAACAGTTGAGTAGTATTCCATTGTATATATTTACCCCGTCTTCTTTATTCATTCCTCTGTTGATGGACACTTAGGCTGCTTCCTTGTCTTGGCTATTGTAAACAGGGCTGCAGTGAACCTTGGGGTACCTGTATCCTTTGGATCATGTTTTTCTCCAGATATATGCCCAGGAGTGGGATTGAGGGGTCATATGGTAGCTCTACTTTTAGTTTTTTAAGGACCCTCCATACTCTTCTCCATAATGGCTGTACCAATTCACATTCCCACCATTATAGTGTAAGAGGATTCCCTTCTCTCCATATCCTCTGTAGGAGGTGATTTTAAAAAAAAATTCTGGATACAAATCTATTAAATATATGACTTGAAAAAAAATTTTTTCCCCCCAGTCGTTTGTCTGTCTTTCTATTGTCTAAGTGTGCTCTTCAAAAAGTCTGAATTTTGATGAGGTTCACCTGGTTGGGTTTTTTTGGTATCATCACCAAGAAAGCTTTTGTAAGCTAACTGAGAGACTCCTATGTTTTCTTCTAAAAGTTTTATAATTTTTGGTTTTATGTTTAGATCTGTGATGCATTTTGAGTTGGCTTTTGTATACAGTGTGAGGCAAAGTTTTATCTATTTATATCGTATATGGATATCCAGTTGTCCCAGCAGCATTTGTTGAAATAGCTCTTCTTTGCCTGTTGAGTTGCTTTGACACCTTTGTCACAGATCAATTGATTGTAAATGTTAGGGATTTATTTCTGGAAATTTTGTGGTTCCAGTTCTGCTGAGATGGTGGAGGAAACACATTCTTGTCTCTCCCACTGATTACAACTAAAAACTCTGAACAGAACACGTAGAGCTACCATGAGACCTCTGAAGAGTAAATAACCGCAGGAGGTGTAGGGAAGGAAGTCAACACTGGGACTGGTGACTGACAGGAGTGAGTTTCCTTTTCACTCCCACCCACCATCCTCTGTCTCCTGGCTTGAACTCTAGGGAACCCCCTATTCTCGATCCCCACAATGGATCCAGGCAGAAAAAGCTCTAAGAGAAACCCCATCTTCCTCTGTGTATGGTCAGAGACCTGGAAAATAGGACTCTTGCATACAGAAGATTCTGCATAAAATCAGCCTTCCTTTTTGTTTTGTTTTTGTTTTGTCCTTCTGATGGGACAGCAGGGGGGCCCCGATTGCGAGGCTGTCCTCCAGGGGTGGTAGCGGTGGCCGTGGCACTGTGCGGCCCTTTAAAACCCTGAAAGATCATCTTCCTCTTTAATCAGAAGCTGGGAAAAGGGTCTCCTGTGGTCAGAAGAGTGTGGAGAGAATATGTGTTACTTTTTTGCTACCTTTGTTTTCCTTACCACTTTATTCCTGAGGCAAATGTCATTGCAACAAATATGCTGCTGAATGGAGAATCAGAAAATTTAATATAGGCAGAGGATTGAGAAAAGGGATGTGGGAGACAGACTATGGGTAGACCATGGAAAGGCAGAAGACAGAGAAAAAGAAGATCTAAATCTGTATATAGTCTGAAATTCACTCCTGAGCTAAGCATTTGTGGAACTTATTTGAGGAAGCGTTAAGGTTTTGAGAACTGAACTATAGCATAGACCACTGCCCTTTGGTGGCACATATGGGGAGAGACTAAGTAATACTGAAAAGACTTGGAAAACTGAAAATAATATTGAAACCACAGCCCACAAACGGTGGGTTGGGACTTGTGGTTGGAACCTAATAGTGTTTATTGCCTACCACAATGACAAAAACGACAGACCAGTTCTGCAGAGAACCATGAGTCTTTAACATGACTAAGAGTGTCAAAATGTAAGTAAGTCTCTAGGATATAGTCCAGAAGTGCTTGATATACCAAAAACTAGGGAAATCATAGTCAATTGTGCGGGAAAACAGCAATCAACAGGTACCAATTATGCAATTACTTTGCTGTTGGAAATACAATAAAAGTTCTCAGAGCAGTCATTCTAATGCTGTGTAAACACTGTGTAAAGCACTGTGTAACCCAGTGTAAAAAAGTGTGTAAGCACTTTTGAAATGAGTGGAAAGTCTGAAGTTCCCAGATGAGAAAAAGAAACTATAAAGAGAACCAAGTTGAAATTTGGGGACAGAAAATTAGAATAGCTCAAATATTAATATTAAGTGTTGAAATAACTAAGAATTCATTAGATGATTTCAGTAGCAGAATGGAGAAGACAGAGGAAGGAAATGTTGAAGAAACTTGATAGTTCAATTGTACAATCCAAATAATAAGGAAAGATTAAAGAAAATAAACAGAGCTTAAAAACCTGAAGGACAATAGCAGAGGTCTCAAATTTGTATCTTATATATACTAGAGAAGGCAAAGAGATTTGTGAAGAAAAAATATTTGAAGAAATGACTGACAACTTCCAAATTTGGTGAAGACAAACATCTACATATTCATAAAGCTCAGGAAACCCCTCATCATCAGTGTATGATTCCGTTTATATGATATTCTGTGAAAGCCAAAACTCTAGGGATGGGAGAACGGATCAGTGGTTGCTTGAGATTAAAGGTGGAGGAGGGGCTGATTACAGAAGGTCAAAACTATTCTGTATTGTGATACTGGGTGGTAGGGAAACAGCTCTGCAAACTGTAAATTTCATTGTATGCAAATTAAAAAATAAAAAAGTAATGATTAAAACAATAAAATATGTGTTTTGGAAGATAGTACTATTGCTGTTTAAGATTAAGGAGCATAATTAAGGAGGCTAGTTCTACTAATTTTTCTCCTTGGGCTTCTTTCAGAATTTATCCCCTGATCTTTGATTTTCTCTAGTTTGAAAATAATATGCCTAGGTGTATTTTTTTTTTGGGGGGGGTGTTATGACCAACCTAGATAGCATATTAGAGAAAAGCAGAGACATTACTTTGCCAACAAAGGTCCGTCTAGTCAAGGCTATGGTTTTTCCAGTGGTCATGTATGGATGTGAGAGTTGGACTGTGAAGAAGGCTGAGCACCGAATTGATGCTTTTGAGCTGTGGTGTTGGAGAAGACTCTTGAGAGTCCCTTGGACTGCAAGGAGATCCAACCAGTCCATTCTGAAGGAGATCAGCCCTGGATGTTCTTTGGAAGGAATGATGCTAAAGCTGAAACTCCAGTACTTTGGCCACCTGATGCGAAGAGCTGACTCATTGGAAAAGACTTTGATGCTGGGAGGGATTGGGGCAGGAGGAAAAGGGGATGACAG
Source organism: Tragelaphus eurycerus (assembly GCA_935064755.1). Taxonomy (NCBI): domain Eukaryota; kingdom Metazoa; phylum Chordata; class Mammalia; order Artiodactyla; family Bovidae; genus Tragelaphus; species Tragelaphus eurycerus. The sequence goes on from CAKXYN010000043.1 coordinate 19,478,016, forward strand.
AGGATGAGATGGCTGGATGGCATCACCGACTCAATGGACGTGAGTTTGAGTGAACTCCGGGAGTTGGTGATGGACAGGGAGGCCTGGCGTGCTGCAATTCATGGGGTTGCAAAGAGTCAGACATGACTGAGCGACTGAACTGAACTGGAGGCATTTATCCTACCTAGTTTTCTCTGAGCTTGCTGAATCTATTATTAGGTTTCTGACATTAATTTGGGGTAGTTCTCAGTCATTGTTGCAAATATTTGCTCTGTTCCTTGTTCTCTTCTCCTTCTGGTATCCCCATTATGTAGATGTTATGTCTTCTGTACTTGCCCACAGCCCTTGGATATTCTGTTCTGTTTTTGTTTTAATTTTTCTATTTGCTTTTCAGTTTTTGGAGGTTTATATTGATACATCCTCAAGCTCAGAAACTCTTTCCTCAGCCATATCATATCTACTATATAATAAGTCTATCAAAAAAGCATTCTTCATTCCTGTTACAATCTAGGTTTGTTTGGGTTTTAAATCTCTAGCATTGCTTTTTGGTTCTTTCTTAGGATTTCCATCTCTCTGCTCACATTTCCATCTGTTTTTGCATGTAGACTCCTTTGTCCATTAGACAGACACCTTAGCATATTAATTGTAGTTGTTTTAAATTCCTGGTTTGATAATTCCAACATTGAGAGTCCCTTGGACTGCAAGGAGATCCAACCAGTCCATTCTGAAGGAGATCAGCCCTGGGATTTCTTTGGAAGGAATGATACTAAAGCTGAAACTCCAGTTCTTTGGCCACCTCATGCGAAGAGTTGACTCATTGGAAAAGACTCTGATGCTGGGAGGGATTGGGAGTAAGAGGAGAAGGGGACGACAGAGGATGAGATGGCTAGATGGCATCACTGACTCGATGGACGTGAGTCTAGGTGAACTCCGGGAGTTGGTGATGGACAGGGAGGCCTGGTGTGCTGCGATTCATGGGGTCGCAAAGAGTCAGACACGATTGAGCAACTGATCTGATCTGATCTTGCTGTGTTTGTTTGGTTCTGATGCTTGCTTTGTCTCTTCAAGCTGTGTCTTTTACCTTTTAGTATGTTTTGTAATTTTTTCTTGGTAGTTGGACATGATGTACTAGGTAAAAGGAACCATTGTAAATATGACTTTAGTAATGTGATGTTGAGATGTGGGGGGTGGGGGGTAGGGGATGAAGCAATCTATAGTCCTTCAGTAAGCCTGTGCTCTGGACTGTAAGCTTTGCAGGTGTTTTTCATTTTTTTGGTAAGTCTCCCCTTAGGTAGGGCAGGACGGCTCATGTAGACTGGAGTTGGGTTATTCCAGACCAGTTAGGCCCTCATGATACCCATGAGGTTTTATTGTTGTTTAATCACTGTGTTCAACTCTTTGTGACTCAATGGATTATAGCACACCAGACTCCTGTCCATGGGATTTCCCAGGCAAAAATACTGGAGTGGGTTGCCATTTCCTTCTCCAGGCTGTCTTCTCAATCCATGGGTCAAACCTGCATCTTCTGCTTGGCAGGTGGATTCTTTACCACTGAGCGACCTAGGAAGCACCCATCAAGTTAGACTCTGGTTAATATAGTTTTCCCTGAAAGCCAGTTTTATTAAGAACAGAGTGCTCTGGCTTATTTTAAAGTGGTTCCTTTTCCCCTTCCCATGATCTGAAGCGCGAGGAGATTTTTTTTTCTCTATTTGTTGTGAGAACCTACTTAAGCTCCTGGAGATAAAACTCACAGAAGTGTGAGGTTCCCCTTATGACTGGTACCCCTAGAGTTTTTAACTCTCCAATTTGTCTACACTGAGCCTTTTGCAGTTCAGTCGGTTACAGTATAGGTTTTCCTACTCCACACTGGTTCTCATGATTTCTACTCTGAGTAATATGTGATTCTCTGTATTTGCTAGTCTGTTTCTCCAGCTTTTGGGGAGTGGTTTGCTCTGTTTCCAAGAGTTGTTGGTTTTTTTGTTCAACTTAAAAAAATTTTTTTATTTGTAATTAATTTGTTTATTTTAATTGGAGGCTAATTACAATATTGTGGTAGTTTTTGCCATACATTGACATGAATCAGCCACGGGTGTACATGTGTCCCCAATCCTGAACCCCCCTCCTGCCTCCCTCCTCACCCTATCCTTCCAGGTTGTCCCAGAGCACCGGCTTTGAGTGCCCTGCTTCATGCATTGAACTTGCACTGGTCATCTGTTTTACATATGGTAATGTACGTGTTTCAATGCTGTTCTCTCATAGCATCCCACCCTTGCCTTCTCCCACAGAGTCTGTTCTTTACATCTGCGTCTCTTTTGTTCAACTTTTTAATTATTATGATAGTTATTATGTTGGAGTGGCAACTTCCAAGTTCCTCCCCTGTGGCACTAGAAACTAAGTCCCCCAGATTCATCCATATTCACGTCTGTATGATGTTGAAGCATTTAGTTCCTTTTCAACTAAGTTTCCAATTTTCATATTAAAGAGAAGATTGATAACATGGAGTGTTTGAAATAGGAGCAATAAATCTTATTATCTTTAATAAATTCCAAGAAAGAAGTTGAAAAGTCCTTTATCAAAGTTCAAAGTCAGTTAAGGCTCTTAACTTCCACTAAAAGAGCCAAGGGTTTGATCCCTGGTTGGAGAACTAAGATCCTGCAGGCCATGTGGCGTGGCCAAAAAAAAAAAGGCAATTGAAAAGCATTTGTCAAAAATAAAAATTTTAACAGTATTAAAGTGAAATCTTTATTCTTCCCATGCCGACTTGGTAAATTTATATATTAAAGTGAAATACATATGTATGTTTTGTATTTCCTTTTAAGAGTAGGTGTATGCAATGTGCATTTTGTGACCTGCATTCTATGTCTCTTTTTAAAATTCTGTATTCAAATTAGGTGGAGGAAAATAAACAAAAGCATTTTCTGTATCTGTGTTTAAGTTACAGTTTCTTGTTCATTGCCCAGACTTGTGATATTGGGTTGCAAGCCAGGTGGATTAAGTGGAGGACTTAATGCAAATTAGAAGTTCCAGTTAATCACATTTTAGTTCCAGATCTTTTAGTTCTGACAGCTATCTTACAGCATTGTTTATCTTGCATTTAAAAAATACTGATTCTGCTGCCTTAAGAGCTGTACTTAGCTTTATTTTACATGGATTTTGTCAACACTGTTTTAGCAGTCCTATTTAGTATTTTTTTAAAAACCATTGTGTTATATTTTCACCTAAATGCTAAGTAGAAAAAAAAAACCCTTGAGAAGAAAATCACGTTATATACTAGGGATAGTCTTTTCTATAGTTTCCTTAAACATGGCTTATTACTAAGGCCCCGTAGTAAATTAACATTTTAAATAAGGCAAATTTACCAAAGGTGTTAAGACCAAAGAATTACGGTGAAAGTGTATGAAGGTGTTTTCCTTTTCTGCTGCTACCGGGCTGTGCACCTCCATGGGGAGGGAAATGCCCAGACTTTGCAGAATACGACAGTCCCTTCTCTCACCACCACCGCCAAACGAGAGAGGAATCAAGATGTCTGCCTACCTCACAGAACACTAAAAAGCAGATGCTTATAGCTTGCTCCGCCTCGTCAAAAGATGATGAAAGATCCAATAGCAAGTAAATATTTGTTGAAAAGAACTCTATGCCCTTTCCTGTCTTTTCTGCTTTTCATACTCAAATCCTACTCATTCCTCAAGTGAGACCCATCTCAGTTGCTACCTCCTCTGTGAAGTATGTTTCTTTCCCCAGCTGGAAATCATTTTTCTTTTTCAGCAGTGTAACAGCATAGTATTTGTACTCTCTAAGAGTATTTCCTAAAAATGCATTTGTTAGTTTGCCTTATGTTTCTGGCTAGTGTTTAAGTTCCTTAAGGACGGTTTTTGTGTCTGATTTTCTTTTGTATTCCTTTAGATGACACTTGGTGCATAATTCCAGTTTATGTTCAGTGAGTTAATAACAACAAACTGACAATAAGTTAAGAGGAAAAAACTAAAAATGAGAGTCCCCTCTTGTTAGGTATGATTGTTTAGGCTTTAGTTTCTTATTCACTGTTGAACTTGTAGTATTAGGTGGAAGGCTGTTCAGTATAATCTATAATAATCACATGTACCTATTATAATGATTTAAAGGGTACCACATTTTCAGGGTTCTGTGAATTGTAAATGATGAGAAATATTTTTGTTGGGCAGGAATTTGAGTCTCCATAAATCTTTAATACCTAGGGTGTGACTGTCCTTGGATTCTGCCTCCTAGATCCAGTTGACTTCTGAGTGTCATTCTTTGCAGACCCTTCACTCCAGAACAGTGGTATTTCGAACAGTCTCTTCTTTCTTGGCTGCTTTCATCCAAGACTCAGCCTTTGATCCCTCCGTTCTGTGGTTAACCTGGCCCCCTACTTGCCTGGGAGGGGATGCCAGTTGCTTTATATCACCCAAATCAGAAGTCATTTATTAAGCATCAATTTATTAAGTATGATAGCACTGACTGCTGCCATCAACAGGGCTCTTCATAGCATAGGATACAGCACTTTGCTATCTCTTTTGGTCCTCATAGGCATACTTGGTGCAGACAGAAAAGGTTTTATTCATTTTCCCACTTGGTGGAAGAAGAATCTGAAGTGCTGAGGAGTTAAGTGTCTTGCTGAAAAGATAGATGTGGGATTAAAGATCCAAGTACCTGGCATATAAAACGAGTGCTTATTATTCCATTTCTTGAGACCTCTGTGTCCTCAGCGCTAGGCTGGGTGTGCAGGACACAGTATAAATTCGGATGCATGTGCCCTTTCCTGAGGCTGATAATGACTGGCAGCTATTAATGTTTTTGCCCTTGGAGTACTGAGAACAAAAGTTTCTTAAGCTATTACTATAAAGCCAGAAAAAAGCGGTTACATGAATATATGTTCTAAAAAGCAATTTAATTTCAGATAAACTTGATATTTGTTATTACCTCCATGGTGGTAGTGGTTTAGTTGCTAAATCGTGTCCAACTCTTGGCGACCCCATGTACTGTAGCCTGGCAGGCTTCTCTGTCCATGGGATTTTCCAGTCAAGAATCCTGGAGTGGGTTGCCATTTCCTTCTCCAGGAATTACCTACATAATTGGGTTAATTATTTTTTAATTCCACAATGTTTTTAACCTTCAGTAGTAATAGACTATGCCTTTAACTGCTGCTCTTTGAAAATGCATGCTGCTGCTAAGTCGCTTCAGTCGTGTCCGACTCTGTGCGACCCCATAGATGGCAGTCCACCAGGCTCCGCCGTCCCTGGGATTCTCCAGGTAAGAACACTGGAGTGGGTTGCCATTTCCTTCTCCAAGGCATGAAAGTGAAAAGTGAAAGTGAAGTCGCTCAGTCGTGTCCAACTCTTAGCGACCCCAAGGACTGCAGCCTACCAGGCTCCTCCGTCCGTGGGATTTTCCAGGCAAGAGTACTGGAGTGGGGTGCCATTGCCTTCTCCAGGAATTACCTACATAATTGGGTTAATTATTTTTAAATTCCACAGTGTTTTTAATCTTCAGTAGTAATAGACTACCGGGGAAGGCGATGGCACCCCACCCCAGTACTTTTGCCTGGAAAAATCCCATGGACAGAGGAGCCTGGTAGGCCCCAGTCCATGGGGTCGCTAAGAGTCGGACACAACTGAGCGACTTCACTTTCACTTTTCACTTTCATGCATTGGAGAAGAAAATGGCAACCCACTCCAGTGTTCTTGCCTGGAGAATCCCAGGGACGGGGGAGCCTGGTGGGCCTCCGTCTATGGGGTCGCACAGAGTCGGACACGACTGAAGCGACTTAGCAGCAGTAATAGACTGTGCCTTTAACTGCTGCTCTTTGAAAATGCATAGTGAGTAATTAATCTGTAGTTTTGTCTGACAGAATGACTTTTAGACATAATTCTGTAGAAGTATCTGATTACTTTAAGTCTTTAAAAATGGCAGTGATACAGAATGATTTTTAGAGAATTACTGTTTAGTTCCCATAGCAAATAAAGGGTTTCTAATGCTAAAAGTCCATACTGTTTCTGTCTGTTATTGTGCCCATCTCACAATGCACTCATCTCACATGCTAGCAAAATAATGCTCAAAAATCTCCAAGCCAGGCTTCAGCAATATGTAAACCATGAAATTCCAGATGTTCAGGCTGAAGTTAGAAAAGACAGAGGAACCAGAGATCAAATTGCCAACATCCGTTGGATCATTGAAAAAGCAAGAGAGTTCCAGAAAAATATCTAGTTCTGTTTTATTGACTATGCCAAAGCCTTTGATGGTGCGGATCACAACAAACTGGACAATTCTAAAAGAGATGGGAATACCAGACCACCTGACCTGCCTTCTGAGAAACATGTATGCAGGTCAAGAAGCAACAGTTATAACTGGACATGGAACAATAGACTGATTACAAATCGGGAAAGGAATATGTCAAGGCAGTGTATTGTCACCCTGTATGTCATGAGCCATACAGGGTGTCATGAATACATCATGAGAAACGCTGGGCTGGATGAAACACAAGCTAGAATCAAGATTGCTGGGAGAAATGTCAATAATCTTAGATATGCATATGATACCACCCTTATGGCAGAAAGTGAAGAAGAACTAAAGAGCGTCTTGATGAAAGTGAAAGAGGAGAGTGAAAAGGTTGGCTTAAAACTTAACTTTCAGAAAACTAAGATCATGGCATCCAGTCCCATCAGTTCATGGCAAATAGATGGGGAAACAATAAACTTTCTTTTCTTGGGCTCCAAAATCACTGCAAACAGTGACTGCAGCCGTGAAATTAAAAGATGCTTGCTCCTTGGAAGAAAAGCTATGACCAACCTAGACAGCATATTAAAAAGCAGAGACATTGCTTTGCCAACAAAGATCTGTCTAGTCAAAGCTATGGTTTTTCCAGTAGTCAAGTGTGGATGTGAGGGACTATAAAAAAAGCTGAGCACCGAAGAATAGATGCTTTTGAACTGTGGTGTTGGAGAAGATTCTTGAGAGTCCTTTGGACTGCAAGGAGATCCAACCAGTCCATCCTAAAGGATATCAGTCCTGAATGTTCTTTGGAAGGACTGATGCTGAAGCTGAAACTCCAGTACTTTGGCCACCTGATGTGAAGAGCTGACGCATTTGAAAAGACCCTGATGCTGGAAAAGGCTGAAGGTGGGAGGAGAAGGGGACAACAGAGGATGAGATGGTTGAATGGCATCACCGATGCAATGGACATGAGTTTGAGCAGGCTTCAGGAATTGGTGATGGACAGAGAAGCCTGGTGTGCTGCAGTCCATGGGGTCCCAAAGAGTTGGACACTTCTGAGCAACTGAACTAAACTGAACACTAAAAGTATGTTTCAACAGACAGATGGCTAAAAATCACATGAAAAGATGCTCAACATCATTGTCAGAGAAATGCAGATCAAAACTACAATAGGTGTCATCTCACATGGGTCAGAATGACCATCATGAAAAAAGTCTATAAACATAAATACTGGAGAAGATGTGAAAAGAGTATTACTCACCTCCACACTTTTGGTGAGAATACATTAATAAATTGCTATAACCACTTTGGAGATCAGTATGGAGGTTCCTTAGAAATCTAAAAATAGAACTACCATATGCTCCAGCAGTCCCACTCTTGGGCCTGTATCCAAAGAAGCTGATAATCTGAAAATGATACATGCACCTGATAGTCACTGCAGCACTAGTCACAGTAGCCAAGGCATGGAAGCAACCTACATGTCCATCGACAGAGGAATGGATAAAGAAGAAGTGGTGCATACATACAGTGGAGTATTACTCAGTGATAAAGAATGAAATAATGCCATTTGCAGCAGTGTAGATCTCAGTTGGTAAAGTATCTGCCTGCAGTGTGGGAGGCCTGGGTTTGATCCCTCGGTCGGTAAGATTCTCTGGAGAAGGAAATGGCAACCCACTCCAGTATTCTTGCTTGGAGACTCTCATGGACAGAGTAGCCTGGTGGCTACAGTCCATGGGGTCACAAAGAGTTGGACATGGCTTAGCGACTAAACCACCATCACCACCATATGGACCTGGAGGTTATTGTGTGTGTGTATGCTATGTCAGTCAGTTGTGTCATACTAAGTGAAGTTAGACAAAGAAAGACAAATATCATATGATGTCATTTACATGTGTAATCTAAAAAAAACACAGCGGATACAAATGAGCCTATTTACAAAACAGAAATAGACTTTACAGATATCAAAAGCAAACTTATAGTTACCAAAGGAGAAACATGGGGGAAAAGGGATAAATCAGGAGTTTGGCATGAACATTTACACAGTACCATATATAAGATGGGTTTCCCAGGTAGATCTGGTGGTAAAGAACCCACCTTTACCTATGCAGGAGACATAGGAGATCCGGGTTTAATACCTGGATTGGGAAGATCCTGCAGAAGGGCATGGCAGCTCACTCCAGTATTCTTGCCTGGAGAATCCCGTGGACAGAAGAGCCTGGAGGGTTAGGGCTATGGGATTGCACAGAGTTGGACACTACTGAAGTGACTTAGCACGCCAGGCCTCCCTGTCCATCACCAACTCCCAGAGTCTACCCAAACCCATGTCCATTGAGTCACTGATGCCATCCAACCATCTCATCCTCTGTCGTCTCCTCCTCCTCCTGCCCTCAATCTTTCCCAGCATCAGGGTCTTTTCAAATGAGTTAGTTCTTCACATCAGGTGGCCAAAGTCTTGGAGTTTCAGCTTCAACATCAGTCCTTCCAATAAACATTCAGGACTGATCTCCTTTTAGGATGTACTGGTTGGATCTCCTTGCAGTCAGTCCAAGGGACTCTCAAGAGTCTTCTCCAACACCACAGTTCAAAAGCATCAATTCTTCGGCACTCAGCTTTCTTTATAGTCAAACGCTCACATCCATACATGACCACAGGAAAGACCATAGCCTTGACTAGACAGACCTTTGTTGGCAAAGTAATGTCTCTGCTTTTGAATATGCTGTCTAGGTTGGTCATAACTTTCCTTCCAAGGAGTAAGCGTCTTTTAATTTCATGGCTGCAGTCACCATCTGCAGTGATTTTGGAGCCCCCAAAATAAAGTCTGACACCGTTTCCACTGTTGACCCATCTATTTGCCATGAAGTGATGGGACAAGATGTCATGGTTTTGGTTTTCTGAATTTTGAGCTTTAAGCCAACTTTTTCACTCTCCTCTTTCACTTTCATCAAGAGGCTTTTTAGCTCCTCTTCACTTTCTGCCATAAGAGTGGTGTCATCTGCATATCTGAGGTTATCAATATGTGGTATATTGAGCAATAAAAAGTGTTACACACTCTCATGAGGGAACATTAATTTATAAGATTTTAAAATACCCAGGAGAAAAGTATAATACACATTGGTTTACCTCTCTTTATGAAAATTCAGTAGGCTTATATCCTCTTTGCTAAATAAAAGTTTAGAGTGCCATTTATTACATCATGAAAGGATTTTTCTGATAAGAATGTGAATGATTAGCCTTATACTGCTTATTTAGCTTTATACATATATTTATAATTAATTACTTCCATTTTGTAGGTAGGAAAGCAAAGATTTATAAAATTAAGGTTTTGTTTTCCTTGTGAAACATTGTGAAACCAGTAATTTGTGTTCACAGTAATTTAAGTCATTTGATTTATAGTTCAGTATTTTTCACTCACTGATGTATCACTTTTAGGTTTAAAACGAGTGTAGGAGTGAAAAGAAAATTATTTTATTAAAGAAGAGAGGGAAACAAGGATAAAAGCCCAATGTTTAAGGGTGATATGTTAGAAATTATGGTTATTATTGTATGGTTAGTATTGGGTTGGCCAAAAGATTCGTTTGGATTTTTCCATAAATGTTAAAGAAAAACCGGAACAAACTTTTTTGCCAACCCAATATTATGAATACTTTGTTTTCATGGTTTATAATTAAATGAGTCTTTTAGGCATAATAGTAGTTTAACCAACTGCTTATATAATTAATTGAGAATATTTTATCGTGTTGTATTCTCAGACTTTTTCTGACTTTGAGGTTTTAAATGTTTAAAATGTTGGTTTGTGTCTCAAAGGGAGATAAGTCAAACCAGCTAAGAATTCATTAATAAAACTCTTATAATTTATTTCCCACAGAGAGTTAGCTTGAATTTATATGTCAGAGGTTACACAGAAGTACTTTACAGAAAGTCTCTGAGGTAAAGACACTGCATTAGAGAGGCCAGGCAGGCAAAGCATGTGTCCCCACATTGACCGAGCAGAGTACCTGTGGCCAGACTCTGATTAATGTGTTCTCGTGGAATGAAAACATGGAATGGTGAAGTAGTTACTGTCTGTCATAAAGTACTGCAGTGGGGTTGGAACTGCCAAATCTAAGAGATCCCGTTGAACTCAATGTGTAACCCTCCCATGGGCTTTGTGGAATTTTTTGGATTTTGACCCTAACCACCATGGAGCCTTTGAGGCCAATCAGAATGTGATTGGTTGTCATGACTACAGTAAGATGACCTGAAACATGCTGTGTATATGTGTGTTTCTGTGTGCACTTGTGTGTGTGCATGTAATAGCATTTGATTTGCTTTATATGTGTTGTGCTTTGACTTTGGACACTTTTGGGGAGGTATTTTACAAATTTAGATTTCAAAGATTGAAGCATTTTTCATCCAAACTGTAAAACTAAAGGACATGCCTAGTCACCATGCTGTTTCAACAAGTGCTTATTGTTTGCAGTAAAATAAAGTCAGATTCCTTTCCCATTCATTCATCTAGCACAGAATATTGAAAATTACTTATGCCTGGCTAGAGGCTCTTGCCCACTCCAGTGTTCTTGCCTGGAGAATCCCAGGGACGGGGGAGCCTCGTGGGCTGCCATCTACGGGGTCGCAGAGTCAGACACGACTGAAGCGACTTAGCAGCAGCAGCAGCAGAGGCTGTTGATTGCTAATCTTTTGAAGTTAAACCTTCTTAGGCTGTGTTGAACTTTGAGAGTCAGTTAATATCTATATCTGACCTGTTTAGAAAGGGCACTTTGTATTTATGTTAAAGGATATTTTGCTAAAAAAGGTTAGTTATTTAGAATTCCCAGATAAAAGTTCAGAGTTGAACAATGAGGGATACTATCACCACAGACTCCTCTTTGTTGTGATGATGAAATTTAGCAGATAAGTACATGGTGTTCAGTTCAGTTCCTTCGCTCAGTCATGTCTGACTCTTTCTGACCCCATGGACTGCAGCACGCCAGGCCTCCCTGTCCATCACCAATTCCTGAAGCCTGCTCAAACTCATGTCTGTTGTATCCGTGATACCATTCAACCATCTCATCCTCTCTCGTCCCCTTCTCCTCAAGCCTTCAATCTTTCCAGCATCAGGGTCTTTTCAAATGAGTCAGCTCTTTGTATCAGGTGGCCAAATATTGGAGTTTCAGTTTCAACATCTGTCCTTCCAGTGAACACTCAGGACTGATCTCCGTTAGGATGGACTGGTTGGATCTCCTTGCAGTCCAAAGGACTCTCAAGAGTATTCCCCAACACCACAGTTCAGAAGCATCAATTCTTCTGTGCTCAGCTTTCTTTATACTTTGACTCTCACATCCATACATGACTACTGGAAAAACCATAGCCTTGACTAGACAAACCTTTATTGGCAAAGTAATGTCTCTGCTTTTGAATACGCTGTCTAGGTTGGTCGTAACTTTCCTTCCAAGGAGTAAGTGTCTGTTAATTTCATGGCTGCAATCACCACCTGCTGTGATTTTGGAGCTCCCCAAAATAAAGTCTTCCACTGTTTCACTGTTGACCCATCTATTTCCCATGAAGTGATGGAACCAGATGCCATGATCTTAGTTTTTGAATGTTGAGCTTTAAGCCAACTTTTTCACTCTCCTCTTTGACTTTCATCAGGAGGTCTTTAGTTCTTCTTCACTTTCTGCCATAAGGGTGGTGTCATCTGCTTATCTGAGGTTATTGATATTTCTCCCTGCAATCTTGATTCCAGCTTGTGCTTTCTCCACCCCAGCGTTTCTCATGATGTATTCTGCATATAAATTAAATGAGCAAGGTGACAATATACAGCCTTGACATAATCCTTTTCCTATTTGGAACCAGTCTGTTGTTCCATGTCCAGTTCTAACTGTTGCTTCCTGACCTGCATACAGATTTCTCAGTCAGGTGGTCTGGTATTCCCATCTCTTTCAGAATTTTCCACAGTTTATTGTGATCCACATGGTGTTAGGATCCCCGTTTCTTTAGAATTTTGTAGAGAGGGAGCCAATGCAGTTTACAGTCATCTTTTTATTCATGCCCCAACCCATTCTCCTATTGAGATTTTTTTTATGAAAAAAAATGTAAATTGTGTAATTTTTCTGGGTTAATTGAATTAAATCTATTTATTTGAAGTGAAATTTGAAAAAATGAGTTACAGTCTTAGGAGTCTATATTTTTAAATCACTTATTAATGTTTCCATTGGATTTTTAAAAAATTATAAAAGTAATATACTTATATGACATTTTTAAGCTGTATATAAATGTGTAAAGGGAAAGATGTAACCTCTTTTCATTTTTTATTATCACCCTCTGGATTAAGCATTGTTAACTGTCTGATGTTGCATCCTTCTTAACTGTTTTGTATTCATCTACATGTCTAAGCATACATCTGTATGAACATGGGAAAAGGCTGTGTACATTACCTATGTATTTGAACAATTAAGTAGGGTCATATACATTCTGAATATAACCTTTTTCACATCTAAATAGATCATGACTATCCTTCCAGTTGGTACATATGCCAAACTTATTCTTTGTATTAATAACAATTGTGTAATTATTGTGTAGTACAGATTCATCACCATTTATGTACTGCTCTTATAGTTGAACATTTGGTTTGTTTTCAATATTTTATTTCTCTAACAGTAAAACAAGCAACCATGAACTCATACTACTTTTAGGCACTTCTGTTTATTCTTAAGTTTGATAGATTTCTGGGGGAAGAATTATTGGGTCAAGGGTTAGGACTAGTCTGTACCTCAGCACTCATTACGAGAATGTTCTTTGTCTAACACCTTTGCCAACACTGGCACTTAACCGTTGGCCTTTAAAAAAATAAAAAAATTTAAAAAACTCATTGTTTTCACCCTTCTTTTTAAATTCTGCTTCTTAGGCTTCTTGAATTATTCCTCTGATTTGTGACTTTTATTGACAATTTGTAGAATACAGACCTCAGTGGTAAAGAACCTGCCTGCCAATACAGCAGCCCCAGGAGACCTGGGTCCCATCTCTGGGTGGGACAGATCCACTGGAGGAGGCATTAGCAACCTGCTCAAGTATTCTTGCCTGGAGAATCCCATGGATGGAGGGAGCTTGGTGGGCTACAGTCCATGGGGTCACAAAGAGTTGGACAGGATGGAGCTCGCACACATGCCTATGAAGAATGCAGGCAATAGTCAAAGATGTCACTGAAGAAATGAGAAAGGGTAACAACTGTAGTTATTTGGCATCCTTGAGAATTTCTCTATGTAACTTGAGTATTTATTTTTACTGCTCAAATGTGAATCAAGTTTGTTATGTTCATGATGAAGGATCAGATCACGTTTGTTAACATTTATATTTCTAATTTATACTAAACTCAAGGCTTTCGAAGATGAATGATGAAAAATGACATAATGTGGTAGCACATTTCCAAAACTATTACATTAATGAAACTTAATAGTTCTTTTTATCTTTTCTTTTTAAAGTTTCTAGTCTTACTTAATTTTTTTTAAACTAGGGGATAGTAAGCTTTCCAGGGCAAGGTGAAAGTGAAAGCAGAAGTCACTCAGTCGTATTGGACTCTTTGCAACCCCATGGACTATACAGTCTATGGAATTTTCCAGGCCAGAATACTTGAGTGGGTAGCCTTTCCGTTCTCCAGGGGATCTTCCCAACCCAGAGATTGAACCCAGCTTTCTCGCATCACAGGGGGATTCTTTACCAGCTGAGCCACTAGGGAAGCTCCCAGGGCAAGGTGGTGTGCTTTATTTCTGTGTTTTGCTCCACAGAATCTTGATACTCCTTGGTAAGAATTTATTGATTTTGGTTGACTTAAAATCCACTATTTGACATTGAACACTGATTTATCCTGTAAATTCATGAAGGGAATGTCTTTATTGAAAAAGTTTCAAATTTTCATATTCAAAGAAGTGAAGTCTTACTTAATAGTATTTTTTTGCCAAACACAGTCAGCTCTCGCCTGCCTCGGAAGGCAAATAATTACTTTTATGAAATATATTTATGGCCAGTTTTGAGTCTTGATTAACTGCAATCTTCTGCTATTCCCCCATCTTTGAAATATTTTCCTCTGATATAATTTTCTGATGCTTCCTGTAGTTTGCCAAGGGAATTCAAACTGATCCTTCTGAACATCCTACAAAGACTATATTGTGAATATAAACTTGCTACAGAAGCGACTAATGCAAATCCAAGCTCTATGCTTAAAATTATACACGCCATGTATTTTATATGCCTTCTTGCTTATGTTTTAACTTTTCTCCTCTAAGTATTCTATTCCATGCTAGTCATTTTTTCCCTGATTTTTTTGTTGCTTTCAAAATTTTCAGTATGTTATTTCATTAGCTTCATAAGTTTTCAGAACTCAGAAACTTATCTTTGTCATTCTTTGAATTACATAAAAGTTTACATTCTTCTAATGTAGTATATTCCTTCAATGATTGCATAAAGTACAAATATGTTATTATTTTTTTTACAAGTCTTATTAGATGGTATTCTGCTTTTTAAAGGCTTAACCAACCCCATGCATGGGATTATTACCTATCATACAGCAGCTGTATTCATGACCTTTCTCAGGCTTCCCTTCGAGGAATTCCAGGTGTTCTCAACCACATAGTAATCATTATTACATGTTGAAAGTTTGGTTAGTGATGGAGATGGTAGGAAGAGTATCTCAGTGGGCAGCATCCCTCTGATAAAGTTTATTAACAAAAATATTTATAGGACTGGTAAGTGTGAATTCTGAAACTGCTATAAAAATAGGATTTAAAAAAGTCATGTTGAATGGCCAAAGATGGAGCAGCAGATCCAGATTTTCTTTTTAATTCAATCATGCGGAACAAGGAACTGCTGCTTTAATACTTTGGAATCTACTGATTCCTAAGTAAGAGAGCTTTTATTACCAAAATCTCTTTTACTTTATTTTGTATCCTTGTTGGATAGGGCCAAAATTGACTGACCCTTCAAATTCTTTTCCTTACTTGTTTACAGATACTCTCTAGATTTCAAAGTTCTTCCAACTCTTGATAAACAATCACCATCTTTGAGAAGTACTGTCAATGCCTAATTCCAGTTTATCTTTCACTACTGTCTTTGAGAATTAGTATAGATTTGCCATGGAAATATAGAAAAAACATCTGATTAAAAGAGAAGTGGTGGCAGTATCTTTCTTGATGATATTTTAGTAATTGGAAAACTGTAAACTGATTCTTAAATGATCACATCCCAGGACTTAGAAATCTTTTGGAGTTTCAAAGGTTTACAAAAAGGAATACCCCACCCCTTGAATGTTCTGAGAGAAAGCAAGGAAGAAGCCACTTTTCTGTCCTAATTTTGTAAGCCACATAGAATCACTGCTGGCTCATTCTGCATGTTAGAAGTGAGTCACCAAGTACAGCCAACACTTGGGAGGGGAATGGGGCTCTACCTTTGGAAGGGAGGAGTATACAGACTTTGTGCAAAGTATTTTAAAACCACTACAGTCATGAACATGATTTTTTTTAATTGCTGTGAGAGTCTATTTGTGATTTGTTTGCAGCAGTGATGATAAATGGGATGTGCTGTAATTTGTTTTTGAAGTTGTTTTTAGGTTTTGCAATCAATGTTATACTCAGTTTACAGAAATGACTTGGAAATTTTCCTTGTGTTTTTGGAGTAGTTTCAAGTATCGTTGGGTGTTTACAGGTTTTAAAAGTACACTAGAATTCTGAGAAACCATCTGGGCCTGGAGCTTTTTCTTGGGTGCTGTATAACTATTCTTCCTATTCTTTTTGTAATATTTGACTTATGCAGACTTTCCATCTTAATTAAAACCATCTCTGGTACCAATTCCAGTATGTTTTAAGATAGGTTTTGAATGTAAATTTATGCTCAGAAGATCATATCTTTTGTTTTTGTACTATAAGCCTATGAGAATATAAATGAACTTACATATTTACATATTTTATATATAGGCAACCATCAGCAATATATCATTTCTTTAAAGAGAAGTATACCTTTCTTACAAGTATTTGTTTTTTAACTTGTACTGAAGGCATTACTAATTAGGTAAATATGAGTGAATATAAGAGTTTTCAAAAAAACCCATTTTTTGTAGCGTGTATGATATTTGAAGACATTAGTCATCATATTGCTTATAAATGACAGAGATATTCCAGTTTATTTGATGCAGTGATTTGAATTCATTTTATGATCTATTCTCATTTAAACTGTATTTTTCAATTTATTTCTTTATAAAATCAATTTTGCATAGTGGTGAGAATGTGATTTTAGGTGTGAATAAGCTATGTGATATTGTTTATAACAAATATTTTGGATGTCCGGTTTTCATGCTTTGTTTACTCATAAAAAGAAATGAAGAAGGCACCAAATATTAATATTATAATCCATTATTAAGTTAGGATTGGATGATAGGTAACCATGAAGATAACGTGATATCTGCTGTTGAGCTCATATACAGGTGATTCTAAACTAGGGCAGTAGTAGTGAAATTTGATTTGAGAACCATTTGAGAGAAATTTATAAAATCACTTTGCCTATAGTTTTTCTCAGATAAAAAATGTAGATTATTAAATAACTTAGTCTCTGTTAATTTTTAACTGTTTGCCTTGTAATTTACCTATTTTTTTTTCAGGTTATTTTCATTTTACTTTCCCATAGAGCTAAATGTTAATGAAATTCTAGATATCAAAATTGTTTTAGTTTGGTACTAAGAATTGGAAATGAACCCTATTTTGGAGTGGGTATGGAAATAACTATTAATTGCCACTTCAGTTCAGTTCAGTTGCTCAGTTGTGTCTGACTCTTTGCAACCCCATGAATTGCAGCACGCCAGGCCTTCCTGTCCATCACCAACTCCCGGAGTTCACCCAAACTCATGTCCATCGAGTCAGTGGTGCCATCCAGCCGTCTCATCCTCTGTTGTCCCCTTCTCCTCCTGCCCTCAATCCGTCCCATCATTAGGGTCTTTTCCAATGAGTCAGCTCTCTGCATGAGGTGGCCAAAGTATTGGAGTTTCAGCTTCAACATCAGTCCCTCCAATGAACACTCAGGACTGATCTCCTTTAGGATGGACTGGTTGGATCTCCTTGTAGTCCAAGGGACTCTCAAGAGTTTTCTCCAACACCATAGTTCAAAAGCATCAATTCTTCAGCTCTCAGCTTTCTTCATAGTCCAACTCTCACATCCATACATGACCACTGGAAAAACCATAGCCTTGACTAGAAGGACTTTTGTTGACACTTAGTACCCAGGAATAAATTGTTAAGCTTTTAGTTTTGTGGTTATGACATTAAAAGTGAATTTTACCTTCATCGTATAATCAGAAAAAGAATTAAGAACCCAGTTTATTATTATTATCATTATTTTTTGGCTACACTGCACAAGTATGAGGGACCTTAGTTGCCCAACCAGGGACTGAACCCACACCCCCTGTAGTGGAAGTGCAGAGTCTTAACAACTGGATTGCCAGGAAACTCCCAAGAACTCAGTTTTCTATTATTTTTTTGAGTTGGTTCACATTCATGTCTTAAGTGTTCACTAATAAGGAAAATTATATATTATACTTGTTTTGAATTTTTACTGGGCCTAGGATCATGTTAGTGTACAGTAGATACTCAATAAATTTCTGTTCAGTTTGCGTGTTTGAAGCATTGCTGTGGAAAATAAAATATTTTTATGGTTAGGCATGGTCTTGTTATTTTGGTTCTTTTAACTTACTGGTAGGGAAGCTTGCCTAGAGAATCCCATGGACAGAGGAGCCTGGTGGGCTGCTATCCATAGGGTCGCACAGAGTCGGACACACCCGAAGCGACTTAGCATGCATGCATGCATTGGAGAAGAAAGTGACAGCCCACTCCAGTGTTCTTGCCTGGAGAATCCCAGGGACAGGGGAGCCTAGTGGGCTGCCGTCTATGAGTCTCACAGAGTTGGACATGACTGACGCGACTTAGCAGCAGCAGCAGGGAAGCTTAATGTAATGTTTAAATTATGTTCATGCTTATTCTTTAAAATCTTTATAAAATGTCTGTTTTGAATCAGCCCTACTTAATCATTTAAGCCATTTAATGATTTTTACTTCCACTGGATTTAGTGAAAAATGAAGTTTATTTTTGGCTTCACACAGAGGCAACATTTTCTCTGCTCAAGTTAAAAAAAAAAAAAAGATGTAGTGAGTGACATGTTGGGAAAGCTACTGTTTCTTGCACATATTCTTAAAATCAACAAAATACTTTCATAAGACAGCTAGCAGCTATGGTTGGACTTATAAAACACTATCTGCTATCCGAAAGTCTGCAGTATTTATAGTTCAGCTAACTGAATATCATTCTGCAAATTTTAAAGAGTCTCTCAAATCTTTTAATAGGCAAAGACTTTATAAAGGTTTTCTATTTTAGTATATCCAGTCTTGTTTGGAACTATGTCATCTTCTATTTTAGTTTCCTTTACATTTACTTCATTCGTGGCTCAGATGGTAAAGAGTCTTGCTTACAATGCGGGAGACCTGGGTTTGATCCCTGGGTCGGGAAGATCCTCTGGAGAAGGAAACGGCACCCCACTCCAGTACTCTTGCCTGGAAAATCCCATGGACAGAGGAGCCTGGTAGGCTATAGTCCACGGGGTCGCAAAGAATCGTACACTACTGAGCGACTTCACTTCGCTTCACTTTACATTTTATAGTTCTACTCTTTTTTTTAAAAAATGGAAGCCTAGTTAGTTTACAGTGTTGTATTGATTTCTGATGTACAACAGGATGATTCAGGTGTAGATATATAGCATATCTATTTATATAAATTATAACTTTTGGTATACTTTAAAATGAAAGTTATTGAAGTTACATTAGCTATCATTTAATAGACTTTTTCACTATAGTTCACTTAGCTAGGCACAAATGCTTAGAAAGTAAGAATGATAAAGTCACTAAAACCCCCTATATGTTTGATTATTTTAGAATATGGTAGTCTTTCTGTTCAAAAAGTTGTAATTTGACTATGTCAGATTTAGATGCCTGACTAGTAGAATGTTTTCTTTTTCTTTTGTGCACAGTTGAGGCCATTATTTTCACGGAGTTTGATGAGGGAAAGCTGAAATTGAGAATCTTTTCAGAAAGATCTTTTCAGGAAGTTCTTCTCAGAGTTGTCAGGAAGTAGATTTCACATATAATTGTGCACAGTTTGACCACTTATTCAGTATTTCCTGACTTTCTGATAATACAGAGCCCAGATTAACTGAAATTTTCATTGAAACCTGAACTTTTAGACTAGTGCATAATCTTTAAAGTGGAATAATACAGTGTATACTTCTAGTGGGCTTTAAAAAACACTAAGAAATTTTTAAAAATTACTACCCCAAAAGGGATTAAAATTACTTTATGAATAGATACATATTTGGGATACATATTATCTAATATTAAGTACTGATGTTTATAAATTACAAATTTGGAATATTGAAGGGATATTGATGGAGCATGGTTATATTTCTCTGAGGTAAAAGAATGAGCCTGATTTATGGTACCCCCAAAAAAAGAAAAGAAGCATTTTTCAGGTTTGGGCTCTTTTTATCTTCAGACAAACAAAGCTAGATTATTTTCCTCTTTTTAGAAGTTCCTGATATAAAAAGGAAAGTACAATAGTTACATGGATATGTATCCTTTTAATTTAATGCAAGAAATTCCAATTAAACTTAAATGATAAAACATACCAGACTTTTATACGGAGTAAATAGTTTAAAAGGAAAAGTACACTAAATTCCTTTGTGTTGTCATATAAAAGAATAAACACTTTATTCCCGTGTCAGAATCAAGAAAGAAGATGGTACCTGTAATTTGACTTAAAAACAGATCTCTTTCTGAATTAGCAAGTGAAATTTGTTGAATTTATGCAATTGATGAGAAAGATTTCTTTATCATGGTACTTAATAGTTCTGTTCAAATTATTAGTTTTTCATTATTTTCATGGCTTATTTGTAGCCAGTGTGGTTTTATGTGTGGCTTGGCCAAAAGCTGTCACTTAGGTTGGCCTGAATCTAAGCTTAAATTTTATGTTCATATTTAGTTATTTGAAGCATTTCTTGCAAATAATTTTTATCAAGTGTCATATAAATATAATGCTTAAGTTGATAGAATTAAAAAGTTACAAAGTGGTTTTAAAATTGGTATGTTATCAGAGAAGAAAGTTGACATTTTATTTACAGTATTTGGAAAACACTTGAAGCATAAATTCCATCTCAGAATGCATTTTTGTCTTATATATTTTTATTATGATACCTCTTTTTTAAATATCTCTTTTCAATCTAAATTTATTTAGGAGGAGGAGGCATACTAGAGCAGGAACCTTGGAAACTTGAAATGCACTATAGTGTTATAAAGAAAAACAGAACAGAACAAAACAAAAGCAAAAAAAGGAGATTATTTTCCTAGTTTAAAACGCCTGTCTCCTGAGTTTGGTTAGTTGGTCCTTCCTTTTTATTCCTTGCCTTCCGTGATTCCTTCTTTGCCTTCTTTGCTCCGTCCATTCCTCTTTCCCTCCTTTCCTTCCTTCCTGTCTTTATTTCTCCTAGTCTGTCTTCTTTCCCTCTCTCACATTCTCTCCCATTCTTTCTGTTCTTTAATGAATTAATAAAGGATGATTGAATACCTACCTTGTTCAGGTACTTTACTAGGTGGTAGGGACAAGTAAAACTAATGGAAAGAATTTTTAAAAGATACTTAAAAATCAAGAACATTTAACTGAGTAGCTAGTTTTAAAAATTCATTCAATAATAATTTGAATGTCTCTTTTTACTTTGCTAGGCTCTGGGGATTTTCTTGCCTAAAAGAGGTCCATAATTTAAATATATTCGATACTATAAGGGGAGTCCATACAAAATGCCATGGGTAAAGAGAAGGGAGCATCTTAGTCTTCGAAAAATATTTTTTATGCTCTGATTTGAAAACCTCACTCAGGCATTTCAAGTGTCATTAACATTTATTTAGTTAAAATCAGAATTTATGAATTTCAAGCCTACATTTCCCCAGAAACAGCCTTAATGTTATCCTAGAGTCTCTAGAGTTATGGGTGACCGGCAGTGGGAAAAACATTCTTTTTTTTTTTTTTTTTAAGAATTTTTGACATGGACCATTTTTAAAGTCTTTATTTATTATGTATTATGTTTTGTTTTCTTGGCCCCAAGGCTGTGGGATCTTAGCCCCCAGCCAAGGATTGAACTTGCATCCCTTGCACTGGAAGGTGAAGACTTAACCACTGGAAATCCCAACATTCTCTACTGTTGCTGAGTTTTCTTCTACCCATATTCTGGGGAGTACACAGTGACCGCAGTTTTGTCCTAGCGATAGGGAAAGATGTGTTTCGTTCAGAAAATGAATGAAGTGAATGTTTGTTTTGGTTTATAGCGAATAATGACTTAGATCTATACTCAGAACACAGGTCCCTCTGCCATTTTACATATGGACCACAGTTCCTCATCTTCTTTCCACTACTTTTACCTTAAAAATATTTTTAAGATTTTTTAGATTCTAAAGTTTGTTCTCAAGTTTGTATTGGACCTAACATATAGTTGTATTATTTCCCCAACCCATATTAAAAACAGACTTTTAGATGACACTATTTAAAGGTTCAGATCACAATTTGGAAAGGTTTTAAATTTTCCTAGAACAAACATACAAACTTAAATCGTTATTAGTAATTTCTGTAGATTTAAAAAATATACTTCTGCAGATCCTGCTTTTTATTGCCAAGTCCAAGCATTTTCATTTCAAAGACCCTGGGTAGATACAGCTGTTTCAAGGAAGTTAACATCAGTGTAAAATTTTTGCTATTGCTCATTTTTAAACACAGTTCTCTCTAGGGATCAATCATAAGCCTGTCAATCAAATGAATAGCCAATACTGAGAAAACAGGAAAGCTCTTCAATTAAAGATAAGTTATTGAGAAGGGAAATAAGAAATCCTAGATAAGCATTATGATTTGCTTTCAATTTAAGTCGTGCTGATTATTTAACAACAGAGTGACATCTTTGAGAATATTTTACTTTCATTAGTTGTTGTTCCAGTTTTCCTTGGATTCAAAATTAGGGAAGAAAATTCCAGTGAAGATTTTTAACTTCCTTTTTGGGGAGATGGTGAAGATGTGTTCTTTTTCAGAAATTTCATCCTCAGTTAGGTGTACTCAATCTGTTCAGCCATGTTTATAAATAGAATTTATAGTACTTGAAGATAGGAAATATAAAAGATTTAAGTGGAGACATAATATGTTGGAAGAAAGGTTTTGATAAGTTAAGCTTCTCGGTCATTTGGAGTAAATTAGGCAATGGCACCCCACTCCAGTACTCTTGCCTGGAAAATCCCACGGACGGAGGAGCCTGGTAGGCTGCAGTCCATGGGGTCGCTAAGAGTCAGACATGACTGAGCGACTTCACTTTCACTTTTCACTTTCATGCATTGGAGAAGGAAATGGCAACCCACTCCAGTGTTCTTGCCTGGAGAATCCCAGGGACAGGGGAGCCTGGTGGCCTGCCGTCTATGGGGTCACACAGAGTCGGACACGACTGAAGTGACTTAGCATAGCATAGGAGTGTCTTATTTCAAATACAGGTTAGGGACTTCCGGTTAAGATGGCGAAGGATTAGGACGGGGAATACGCTTTCTCCTCCACAAATTCATCAATGGGACATCTGGGCGCCGAGTAAATACCACAAACAGCTTCGGAGTGCTGGCGGAGGACGTCGGACACCCAGAAAAGCAACTCACTGCCTTCTAAAGGAGGTAGGAAAGAATATAGAAGCCAGAGAGAGACAAAGAGGGAGGGGCGGACCTCTGTCCGGGGAAGGGAGTCTTAAAAAGAGAAGTTTCCAAACACCAGGAAACACTCTCCCTGCGGAATCTGCGCCGAACCTGGGAAACACGGAGACTATCATAACAGGGAGGAGAACAGTTGAGCAATTAGAACCCACAGACTGCGGGCCCTGCGGTAACTTCCGCAGCGGAAAAGCACCGCTGCAAACGCCCGCATCTGCCATTGGGGAGCCGGGGCTGGGCAGGGAGACGCCTTGGCCGTTCCCACGCGGGACGCTCCGCTGCCGGCGCTCCCCAGAGGGACGCTCCCCCGCGGGACTCTCCCCCACTGGACGCTCCCCCGCCGGCCACTCCTGCGCAGGCGTGCCCCCGCCCGCTGTGCCGGCGGCTCCCACGAGGGCCACCCCATCCCCTCCCCCACCCGCCCACCCGCCATTCCCGTCGCCGACCCCCTCCCCCTCTGCGGGCCTCAGCGCAGACTTCGTTCGCCTGATTGTCTGGAGTGCTGCCTAACTGGAGTAGTTTGGGCCGGCAATCCAGATTGTGCAGCACCGACCACACGAGTGGCGGGCCTTGGCCCAGAACACCGCCGAACCGTGCACAGAACAAAGAACTATACAGACCAACCACAGAGAAAGGGGCCTATAGATCTTGAGAAATTTAAGCCGGAACAAGGAACTAGCTGAAAATGAACTGAACCCACAACAATAATAGAGAAACTCTTATATATATTGTTACTATTTTTACCATCATTATTTCCTTTTTTTTTTCTTTTCTTTTTTTAATATATATATATTTTTTTAATTTTTATTATTTTTTAATTGGAAAAAGGAAAACAAAAATTTTTTTTTTCCCTTTTAATTTTTTTTTTGTTGTTGTTTGTTTTGTTTCTTTTATTTTTTTATTATTATTATTATTTTTTATCCTCTAGTACTTCTTTAATCTCCACGTTTAGATATAACTTTTGCGACCCTGTTTTGTTTTTTGTTTTTTTTTTTTTTTTTCCTTTTTGTCCTTTGCTTTTTTCCTTTCCTTTTTTCTTTTCTTTACTGATTACTGACTAGATCTGTCTCTCTCCTTCACACTCCCTCCTTTTATCCTCCTGACCACCTCTGTCTCCTTCCTCCCTTTTTCCTTCTATGTATAATTCCGTGAACATCTCTGAGCAGTCCAGTTGTGGAATGCATTATAGAAGAAGAAGTTTTTGAGACTACTGTAAAAATAAGACCAATAACTGGAACCAGGAGGCTTAAGTCCATACCCTGATCCCACGAAACACTAATTGACAGGAGCTCATTAAAAGCCTCCATACCTACTCTGAAACCAAGCATCACACAAAGACCAGCAAGTTCCACAACAAGACATACCAAGCAAATTCTCCAGAAAAACAAGAACACAGCCTGAGCTCCAATACACAGGCTACACAAAGCGACCCCAAAAGCATAGACATCTCATAACTCACTACTAGACACTCCACTGCACCCCAGAGAAAAGAAATCCAGCTCCACCCACCAGAACACCGATACAAGCTTCCATAAACAAGAAACCTCGACAAGCCACCGGTACAAACCCACATATAGTGCAGAAACGGCACAATAAAGAGAACTCCACAGACTACCAGAATACAGTAAAGACGCCCCAAACTTAGCAATTTAAACAAGATGAAAAGACAGAAGAATTCCCAGCAGGTAAAGGAACAGGATAAAAGCCCACCAAACCAAACCAAAGAGGAAGAAATAGCGAACCTACCTGATAAAGAATTCCGAATAATGATAGTGAAATTAATCCAAAATCTGGAAAGCAAAATGGAATCATGGATAAATAGTCTGGAGAAAAGCATTGAGAAGATGCAAGAAAGATTTAACAAGGACCTAGAAGAAATAAAAAAGAGTCAACATATAATGAATAATGCAATAAATGAGATCCAAAACACTCTGGAGGCAACAAATAGTAGAATAACAGAGGCAGAAGATAGAATTAGCGAATTAGAAGATAGAATGGCAGAATTAAAGGAATCAGAGGAGAAAAAAGAAAAACGAATTAAAAGAAATGAGGACAATCTCAGAGACCTCCAGGACAATATTAAACGTTACAATATTCGAATCATAGGAGTCCCAGAAGAAGAAGACAAAAAGAAAGACCATGAGAAGATACTAGAGGAGATAATAGTTGAAAACTTCCCTAAAATGGGAAAGGAAATAATCACTCAAGTCCAAGAAACCCAGAGAGTCCCAAATAGGATAAACCCAAGACGAAACACCCCAAGACACATATTAATCAAATTAACAAAGATCAAACACAAAGAACAAATATTAAAAGCAGCAAGGGAAAAACAACAAATAACACACAAGGGAATTCCCATAAGGATAACAGCTGATCTTTCAATAGAAACTCTCCAAGCCAGGAGGGAATGGCAAGACATACTTAAAGTGATGAAAGAAAAGAACCTACAGCCCAGATTATTGTACCCAGCAAGGATCTCATTCAAATATGAAGGAGAAATCAAAACCTTTACAGACAAGCAAAAGCTGAGAGAATTCAGCACCACCAAACCAGCTCTCCAACAAATACTAAAGGACATTCTCTAGACAGGAAACACAAAAAGGATATATAAATTCAAACCCAAAACAACAAAGTAAATGGCAACGGGATCATATTTATCATTAATTACCTTAAATGTAAATGGGTTGAATGCCCCAACCAAAAGACAGAGACTGGCTGAATGGATACAAAAACAAGACCCCTCCATATGAATGAAACTAGAACACTTTCTAACACCATACACAAAAATAAACTCAAAATGGATTAAAGAGCTAAATGTAAGACCAGAAACCATAAAACTCCTAGAGGAAAACATAGGCAAAACACTCTCTGACTTACATCACAGCAGGATCCTCTATGACCCACCTCCCAGAATATTGGAAATAAAATCAAAAATGAACAAATGGGACCTAATCAAACTTAAAAGCTTTTGCACAACAAAGGAAACTATAAGCAAGGTGAAAAGACAGCCTTCAGAATGGGAGAAAATAATAGCAAATGAAGCAACTGACAAACAACTAATCTCAAAAATATACAAGCAACTTCTACAGCTCAATTCCAGAAAAATAAATGACCCAATCAAAAAATGGGCCAAAGAACTCAATAGACATTTCTCCAAAGAAGACATACAGATGGCTAACAAACACATGAAAAGATGCTCAACATCACTCATTATCAGAGAAATGCAAATCAAAACCACTATGAGATACCATTTCACGCCAATCAGAATGGCTGCTATCCAAAAGTCCACAAGCAATAAATGCTGGAGAGGGTGCGGAGAGAAGGGAACCCTCTTGCACTGTTGGTGGGAATGCAAACTAGTACAACCACTTTGGAGAACAGTATGGAGATTCCTCAAAAAACTGCGAATAGAACTGCCTTATGATCCAGCAATCCCACTGCTGGGCATATACACTGAGAAAACCAGAATTGAAAGAGACACCTGTACCCCAATGTTCATAGCAGCACTGTTTGAAATAGCCAGAACGTGGAAGCAACCTAGATGTCCATCCACAGATGAATGGATAAGCAAGCTGTGGTACATATACACAATGGAATATTACTCAGCCATTAAAAAGAATACATTTGAATCAGTTCTAAGGAGGTGGATGGAACTGGAGCCTATTATACAGAATGAAGTAAGCCAGAAACAAAAACACAAATACAGTATACTAATGCATATATATGGAATTTAGAAAGATGGTAAAAAATAACCCTATTTACGAGACAACAAAAGAGACACTGATGTATAGACCAGACTTTTGGACTCTGGGACCAGGAGAGGGTGAGATGATTGGGGAGAATAGCATTGAAATATGTATAATATTATATCTGAAATGTATTAATTGTTCAAACTAAACACTATCATGTTACAATTTGTTCATACTAGATGTTTGTAATGTTTCTGATAATCAATAAAAGAGATTCTTGATCAAAAAAAAAAAAAAACAAATACAGGTTAGAAGAAAAATAATGAACTCTTAGGATGGCCCTGTGAGTTATAATTTCTAGTTTTAGCTTTTATAAATGTTTTGCCTGATGCTATTGTAGCTATAGAATTAAAATAACCATGAAAGGCACTAGAATTCAACCTGAGTTAAAACTTGTTGTTTTCTGTGTTACTTTGGTTCAGTATGTCTCTTGTTAGCTTAAACTGGATTCTTAATGATTGCGAACTAAAATTGTCCAAGAAGTTTTCAAGTAATAAGTAAATGTTTTTCTTGAGATTTGTAATAATTGTTTTTGCACTTCCAAAGCATTTTGTTGGCTAGATTTTTGAGTAGTACCTATATGTATCTTCTAAATGAATTATTTTACAATAGTAATTATTTTTACCTACAACCCCACATCCCAAAAGTCAATTATAAGTTACTAGTAGAGTTAGAAAAGTTCAAGAATGCTAATTATTAGTTTCTGTAATCTGTCAAGTCTGTGGTAGTGTTCCTCTCCAGTTGATTAAGTTTCCACTAAAAGCCAACAGCAGTGAAATGGAAGGCATATGGCAATTTTTATAGATACTGACCTAAGGGTCATAAGCAAAGACAGTATAAATTTATAAGGATCACATAAAGTTATGCTATATTTGGCACCAAATATGGTGACTTGGGCATGAAATTGTTTTTATTTACTTTGTAAAAATGAAGTTATAATTTTTTGTTAGCTTTTTTTAAACATAGAAGTATTTTCAAACTATCAATCCTTAATCATAGAAATGAGCTTTTTTCTACAATTAGATATATCCTGCCTCTCAGTGTACAATTATACCTCTTTACAGAGATATAATTAAAATCCCTAATTTTATGAGAAGAATATACTTGTAGGATGTATGTTTTCCCTCTATAATTGCCTCTGTGTGTGTGTATGTATATATACATATACTGTATATAATTTTTTAAAACATTTTCCCTCATTTTAACTCTTACTCTGTAGTGTGATACTTTTTATATATACATATATATATACACACACACATATGGCTTGAAGTATATGTTTTCTTCTTTACTATATTTGGAAAAAAATTGTGAAATATTATAGGAACCAACTTTGGGGAAAATTAAATCATAATTCAGTACTTGAGCGACTTCATATTCATGTATCACTTTTCCTTTGGTACCCAAATTATAATTTATATTTTGGGGGAGAGGAATTTAACCTCAGGTCTGAGGTTTGCAATCAGTATCCTTAACCCTTTCAGCTCTGTTTTTGCTGAAATGGCATGACATTGTCATTGGAAATTTGGACTGTTGCTTGATAATGAACTCTTGTTTTTTCAAAAAGCTATTCATAAAGAAGAGGACATGTTCAGATACCTTTTACCGTCTAAAGCATGCAACACTCCCAACAGAGAGCTTTCTCAGAGTCTAGACACTGGGAAGTTCTTGTGCAATGTGCTGTTACAAGTGGTTTAATGTTTGTGAATAGTGGAGGTTAGAGGGAGTGTCAAGAGGATAGAAACCTCCTTGTATTGACCTTTCTGAGACAGTGCATTCATGTCAAAAACTAATCAAGTGCAGCTGCAAGATTAATTGTGTGGAGAAGCTGTAAACATAGAAAGCTGTGACCTCTACTCTGGACTCTTGTTTCATGTATAAGCATTCACTTTGGAACTACTGACTATGAACTTGGATGGACTATAATTTGCTCAGTTGAGCACACAGTCATGGTAGTTTAATAATCACTGAGCTCGTAGGACATCACTGAACTTGTGGGCATGAGATGTACCCTTACAGATTTCTAGTTGAGGCATTTGAGAGAGCAGGCCTGAGTCAATGAGAAGAGGGAAAAACAGAACTTGGCTTTGTGAAGCCAGGAAGAAGAATTTCCATTATCAATTTTTGCATCTTTTTCTTGAGTTTGTTTATTTAAATGGAATTTCACTTTAATCCATACTATAATTTGATTCCTTCTTTAAGTCTCATTGCGTTCTACCTGCTGAGTCACTTCAGCATGTATCTCTTGGCGACCCCATGGACTGTAGCCCTCCAGGCTCCTCTGTCCATGGATCTGCAGGCAATAGTTCTGAAGTGGGATGCCATTTCCTTCTCCAGGGGATCTTCCCAACCCAGGGATCAATCCCTCCTTTCTTAGGTCTCCTGCATTGGGAGACGAGTTCTTTACCACTCATGCCCTCTGGTAATAGTTGTTTAAAATCCTTCATTAAAATGTGTAATTTTAGTAATTATTGACTTAATAATTATCTTACAGGAGTGAAATGATGTTTTTAAATTATGTAGTTTTTGTTTTTAGTAGGAGATAGCACATCCATCTAAACATTTTTAACATATATGGGCATTCACAAGGCTTTAGGCTTTGTCTACCTGTATCCAAAATCTTAATATTTGGAAAGAAACCTAACTGGATATTTGAATTATCTTGTCAGGTTTTTGTTAATCTTAGAATTCAAAGTTTCCAGAGTTGCATAGTGATTCATCTTTACAGTATATTAATTATTATGTAATTTGTTTGTTTTTGACATTAATAGACTTTAAATGATTTTTCAGGCAATTTTAGGTTCACCGCAAAATTGAGCAGAGGGTGTAGAGAGGTCCACCTCCCTACCACTCCTGCCCCCTAGGTCTTCTTCATTACCGTTGAAGAACCTACATTCACACATCAATATCAACCAAAGTCTGTAGTAACTTTAGAGTTTTCAGTTGGTGGTGTTCCTTCTATAGCTTTTGACAAATCTATAATGACATGTGCCTATCATTATAGTATTATACAAAGCAGTTTCACTGTCCTAAAAATCTCCTATGTTCTTACCTGTCTGTCCCTTTCTCCCCACAGATCTTTGGCAACCATTGATCTTTTAACAATCTGTTTGCCTTTTCCAGAATGTCGTTTGATTGGAATCTTGCAGTGTGTAGCTGTTTCTGATTGGCTTCTTTCGCTTAGTAATATGCGTTTAAGGTTCCACACTGACTTACTGTGTGTGGCTTGATAGCTCATTTCTTTTTAGTGCTGAATACTATTCCACTGTATTCTCTTAGCTTTTAGGAAGGAAAGAAGCCTACATATGTTAATTCTATTATTTAAATATTTTTCATTTTCATTTTTATTCTTGCTAAGTAATATACAATTATTCCTGTTTGCACATGAGAAAGCTAAGGTACAGAGAAATTCCTTCCTTGAAAGAAATAATTCACATCTGAGAAGTGAATCCTGGAAGACCTTGTTCCTGTTGCTGTATCTTCCTGTCTTGAAGAAGGACTGCTGCTGCTGCTGCTGCTAAGTCGCTTCAGTCATGTCTGACTCTGTGCAACCCCATAGACGGCAGCCCTCCAGGCTCCCCCGTCCCTGGGATTCTCCAGGCAAGAACACTGGAGTGGGTTGCCATTTCCCTCTCCAATGCATGAGAATGAAAAGTAAAAGTGAAGTCGCTCAGTCGTGTCCGACTCTAGCGACCCCATGGACTGCAGTCTAGCAGGCTCCTCTGTCCATGGGATTTTCCAGGCAAAAGTATATATAAGATCTTACATGTTGTCATTTTAAGTGCAACATAAATTTTTATTAAAAACGCTGTCTTTTTAAATCTTTCATATTCCATTGACACTTTTTGTATGGAAGATAAGCTACTTTTGGAAAAGAAAATGTAACAAATCTATAGCGTGTGTATTGCCATTTTGCTGAGGTTTTAACTACTCTTAGTTGGTGTAGCTGAAATTTCACCAGCTCTAAGATTTCATTCATTACAAAGCGTTTCTTGGCTTTCATCCTTTTGTAATTTGGTGAATTATATATCTTTGCTAATGTAGCCAATGAATATAACATGGTAATTAAGATCATTGTTAAGACATCTGCTACTTAGGTAAGTTAGTTTTATCATATGATGACAGCTAATGGCAGCTGTATGTTATGAAGGCTCTTTGAGAAATATAAGTGATTTAGGTTCATGTTTAATGTGCCCTTTCTCTTTCATGTTGTCAGGAAACTAATGCTTGAGAAAAAATTACATATATTATACTGGAAAAATTTAACTTTGTTTACTAATATATATTAATACTGAATTTATATTAAGTCATCCAGAAACTTTATTTTAATGACCATTGAAGAGATATTTACAAATGCATAGTGCCCTGTGGGCTTTGGGCTTCCCTGGTGGCTCAGTGATAGAGTCCACCTGCTGCTGCAGGAGATTCAGATTTGATCCCTGGGTCGGAAAGATCCCCTGAAGAAGGAAGTGGCAACCCACTCCAGTGTTCTTGCCTGGGAAATTCGATGGACAGAGGAACCTGGTGGGCTGTTGTACATGGGGTTGCGAAAGAGTCAGCAGTGAAGCAACAGCAACAGCACATATTTAGTACTGTTGTAGAATTTGTCATGATTATATTTTCTTAGCCATAGTAGATTTTAAAACACATCTACATGTGTTCCCAGTGCACCAGCCCCAAGCTTCCTGTATTCTGCATTGAACCTGGACTGGTGATTCATTTCTTATATGATATTATACATGTTTCAATACCATTCTCCCAAATCATCCCCCCCCCCCCACAGAGTCCCAAAGACTGTTGTATACATCTGTGTCTCTTTTGCTGTCACCCGTGGCGGATTCATGTTGATGAATGGCAAAACCAATACAATATTGTAAAGTAATTAGCCTCTAATTAAAATAAATAAATGTAATTTAAAAAAAGATAACAAAGTAAAGAAAGAAAGAAAAAAACACATCTACACATGCGGGCACAGACGTTTTTAGTTTTTATTTTAAAGAAAATTCTGTAATGGTTATTTCTATCATTTCCATTTTAGTAGTTTGCATTTTTTATTAATCTGTATAACCGTTGAGCAAGTGGCAAACCCATACATGTATGTATATAAAATATACTAATATTATACAGATGCGTGTTTATAACATATAGCATGTGTATAATAATGATTGATATTTCTTGTTAAGCATTATGCAAATTTATTTATATGGATTTTCTCATATTACATCGTAACTTGTGATGTATATAACATGATAACTGATGAAGTAGATGCTATGGTTATTTTCACTTTATAGTAACCTGTGGCTTGAAATTAATTAATTGCCATGGGATCATACTACTGATAAATGGGATACTGTCAAGAACTGAAAAGTGTCTGAGTATCTGTTTGCAGACCAACTTGTTTATGAAGCTATCCATAGCATCATGAATGATAGCAGAAGACATGAGGTTTCTGGTCAGAGGCAAAAGATTCTTTTTTTCCCTTTGAAAAAAATGATTAATTTATTTTAATTGGAGGCTAATTACTTTACAATATTGTAGTGGTTTTTGCCGTACATTGACATGAATCAGCCATGGGTGTACATGTGCTCCCCATCCTGAACCCCCCTCCCACATCCCTCCCCATCCCATAGCAACAGCAGTAGACCGAATGTCATCATTGTTATATGATAGTTCCTTGAGTCTCAATTCTCCTAGGGTAAAGTGAAAAGTGAAAGTGAAGTCTCTCAGTCGTGTCTGACTCTTTGTGACCCACAGACTGTAGCCTACCAGGCTCCTCTGTCCATGGGATTTTCTAGGCAAGAATACTGGAGTGGGTTGCCATTTCCTTCTCCAGGGGATCTTCCCGACCCAGGGATCAAACCCAGGTCTCCCACATTGTAGGCAGACGCTTTACCGTCTGAGCCACCAGGGAAGAGGGTGAAGTGAAGAGGGCCAAATAACACCTGTAGAATAGTATATTGCACGATAGGAGAAGAGCTCTGAGACTGAGGAACCAAAATCTGTTTTTGTAATCATGCCTTTTGGCTCCAGGAAAAAGGCCTGAAGCACTGGCACTGTATCTTCCCAAAATTGGTCACTGTATGCAAACAATACTTGAAAGATAGTCTAGAACAAAAGATGAGAGCTTCTCTTATAAAATATGCAAAAATACGAAAGACCTGCAGAATTTCCCCTTAGTCATATGTTGGTAGGTTGACAGAGTGAATGTCTTAAGTGCACTGTGTTATACCTTTCTCCAAGTAAAGTATTTTTGTTTTTAGTCTCTTTTTCTTTCTTTTTTAAAAATTTATTAATTTTTTAATTGAAGGATAATTGTTTTACAGAATTTTGTTGTTTTCTGTCAAACCTCAGCGTAATAGTCTCTTTTTCTTTTGTCCTCTATGTAGCCTTCCCTAGGTTCTTCTCAGTCATTCAGATATGTTTCAGAATTATCCTTTTCTTTCGAGCTTCACAGTCATTACCCACTTCTGGACTCTTTTTTTGACTCAGTTATGCAGATAATCTGCGAGGTCTTTTCCCTTGCTTTTTTGTTCCCTCTTTCATTTTGTTTCTGGCAGTATAATTAAGCTGCATAAAAGCCATTAGCTTTGAATAAAATTATAGGCTTCTTTTGGTTTGAACTGTTAAAAGATAAAATGAGGCATATTAAATTTTACAAGGCTTTACATGAGCAAACATCAGTTCTCATTGAGCAATGCCAAACTTTCCTCTGTGGAAGGAAGGAGGGAAGGATGGAGGGAGGGAAGGAAGATTTTCAAAGAGCAGATGTGAAAGCAGAGCAAGGAAATCATTTGATTGTCTATAGCTTAATATTGCCTTTTTTGGGAAAGCCTAGTTGATTTGTGATTGATTGTTCTTAGGTTTGGATTTCTGAACCTTGAGACATTTATAGAAATTTTATCCTGACTTTGCTTATATAGGCTGCCAAGGCATTAGAGCCATCTCAGTCTAAAGACTTCCTTGTTTAATTTCTTTATACTACCCAAATGAAATCTGCATTTCTTTCTTGCCAGTAAATGTTGGTAGTTATGAATACCTCTTGCTCCAGTTGTGAGAGTCATAAAATGGATTAAATCAGAGATATGTAATTAAGCTAAAAGTTAAGAATTATTCCTAGGTAAGAATAAAATTTGACTGAGATACAATTGAATATACCAATCATTCCAAAGGAAAACATTGTAAATACAGAGGGTGTTAGTCATTCAGAAAAGAAGTGGTAAATTTAAGGTCAGCAGGGCAAGTACAGTAGAGAGACGCTGCTGCTAAGTCACTTCAGTCGTGTCTGACTGTAGAGATACCATGGTCCAAAAATATGAACTTCCTGTCTTTGATAGATGTGCATCTACTGATATCATAAAAATAATGGTTTTGTTTATTTGTTTGAGCTTGGCATCAGTATATATTCAAATTTTAATTCATCTTATAACGATCCTATATTCACCAATATATCATGTGATTGTAATCTGGTTTCTTATGGAGCTTACATTCAGGGAGAGTATTCAGTGATAAAAGCCTCAGAGTGAATAGCCCCTTTGGCAGTTTAAATTTTGTAAGTGACATTTTGGCTACAGCTGTCTCTGATAGCTTTATTATTTATTTGTTTCATTTTTGTGTCTGTTGCTGTGCACAGGCTTTTTCTGACTACAGCACGTGGGGGCTACTTCTCGTTGTGGTACGTGAGCTTTTCACTGCAGTGGCTTCCCTCGTGGTGGAGCACAGACTCTAGGCACGCAGGCTCAGTAGCTGTGGCTCATGAACTTAGTTGCTCTGCAGCATGTAGGATCTTCCCAGACCAGGGATTGAACTCATGTTTCCTTCACTGGCAGGCAGATTCTTATCTACTCTACCACCAGAGAAGTCTCTTGATAGCTTTATTGGTGTCAGTAGTATTTGTAAATGGATCTCTTTTCATGCCAAGAGGTCAGATTTCTCTGCCTGCCAAGAGCCAAACTAGCACTTCTCTGATAGTCTCCTGAGGAAGTTGTTTATTCAGTAAGTCATGTCCGACTCTTTTGTGACCCTGTGGACCATAGCCTGCCAGGCTCCTCTGTCCTTGGGATTTTCCAGGCATGAATACTGGAGTGGGTTGCCATTACCTTCTCCAGGGGATCTTTCCAACTTGAACCTGCATCTCCTGTATTGCAGGCAGATCCTTTACCACTGAGCCACCAGGGAAGCCCCTCCCATGGAAGGTGTGCTACTAAATTTTAATAAATACAAACTCTTGTTGCTGCAACAATACAGTTCTTTTATGGCAGCACGCTGAACTGAATGAACCATGCACAGTGATACGATGTGGGATACCTAAAGGTGTGGTGAGAAGCCAGCGCCGAAGAAAGATTTCTGGACCATTTGAACTTTGCCTTGAGACTCAGTGAAGGTACTCAGAGGAGTATTCGATTATACTCACACACTGCAGAAGAGCCAGTTTCAAGCTTCCAAACTTGTAGATACTGTGTCTGTTGTTCTGTACCGCACCCCAGCATGGTAGTTATTACACATGTTCAATAAGTTTTTGTAGGATGAGTGAGTAGAATGAATATTCAGTATTGAATGGAAGGTCAGTTGTGTACATATAAAATATAGAACACACTTCATTTTTAAAAAGTCACTTTATTGAGGTGTTACTGACATACAACTAGCATAACATATTTAAGGTATACAATTTGTTGAAGATAAATATACAACTGTGATAGCATCACCTTAGTCAGCCAGACATATACCTGTCACCTCCAAAAGTTTCTCGTCCCTCCTCCTTTGTTCTTTCTCTGTATTTTTTTTTTTTTTTGTAGAACACAGTCTTCAATGACGTAATAAAGATGTATATTTTGGCTGATAACACATCTATTGTCCTTTCTAAATAGCGATTGAAAAAAATCTTACAGCTGTTCCGTTGCAGCTGAAAGTCTGTATAAGTGATCTATGACTTCAGTCTTTTCCTTCCCTTAACATTCCATAGTGATGGAATCTAGGAAAATAAGAGTTTTAAGTACCAAAAATGAGACTAAGAATGAATCCTTTCGCAGGAACTGTGAGACATTACTGTTGTAGCAATTATAACCCGTGTGGACATTAGTGTTGTTCTGAGTCTTAACTCCAAAGTGCTCTGAGAACACTAAATGGTGGAGAGCCTCTGTCCTAGATTCTGATGAATCCTCAAAGTAATGCAGTCCTGGTAGGGATTTTAGGGCTGCCAGGCGATCTTCTTTAGGGACCCTGCCAGTGAAAACCTACCTTTCCTCAAGTTTTTTGTGCTTAGAGTAGGATTGGTGGTCTTATTATGCTAAGGTCTTATTCATCGAAGACCTGTATTGGGAAGTCACATCTTTGTAAGCTATGCTATAGATTATCAAGTGAAGCAGAGTTTTCTTTAAGGAAAACACACTCTCTATGTAGATCAGACTCTGAAATAATTTTATATGTTTTCTTTTGGCTATAGCACCAGGTTATGAGGCAAAAAATATATATGCTAGTAATTATGGTGTTTGCTAATTAAATGATCTTATTTTGAGTATTTAAAATATTTCCCTATAAATTACATCACTGTGGAATGTTGTGGGAAGGGAAGAGTGGAGTTGTGGTTCACTTCTGCAGAGTTTCTGCTGTTACAACAGCTGATTAATTATAAGATATTTTTCAGCCAACATTTTGAATAAAGTATTGGATAAAAATGTGACTGTAGCCAAAATATGTACCTTTATTAGGTCATTAAAATGTATGTTTTAGGTTTTATATATCCATAACTGACTTTCTATTCAATGCTGTTTGAATACATATATGGAAATACAGGTGCTAAAGAGTTTTATTCTATTACCTATTATAATTTCTATTGTATGTCTAAGACCAATAGAATCCATTGTTACTTAATAATGCCAAAACCTTGAGTTTCCTCCAAGTTTTGGATACATTAAAATACTTTGCTGCTGCTGGTAAGTCGCTTCAGTCGTGTCCGACTCTGTATGACCCCATAGACGGCAGCCCACCAGGCTCCCCTGTCCCTGGGATTCTCCAGGCAAGAACACTGGAGTGGGTTGCCATTTCCTTCTCTAATGCATGAAAGTGAAAAGAGAAAGTGAAGTCTCTCAGTCATGTCTGACTCTTCGCAACCCCATAGACTGCAGCCTCCCAGGTTCCTCTGTCCATGGGATTTTCCAAGCAAGAGTACTGGAGTTGGGTGCCATTGCCTTCTCTTTAAATTATTTTAATTTCAGTTGTTTTTAAAATGTGTCACATGTGTCCCTTTTGTAACTAAAATGTATTAAACAACTTGAATAATTCATTATTAATACAAACTAATGTTGTTCAGTTGCTCAGTCATGTATGACTCTGCAACCCCATTGACTGCACCACACCAGGCTTCCCTGTCCATCACCATCTCCAGGAGTTTACTCAAACTCATCATGTCCATTGTGTCGGTGATGCCATCCAACCATCTCATCCTCTGTCATCCCCTTCTCCTCCTGCCTTCAACCTTTTCCACCATCAGGGTCTTTTCCAATGAGTCGGCTCTTTGAATCAGATGGGCCAAAGTACTGAAGTTTCAGCTTCAATATCAGTCCTTCCAGTGAACATCCAGTACTGATCTCCTTTTAGGATGGACTGGTTGGATCTCCTTGCAGTCCAAGGGACTCCCAAGAGTCTTCTCCAACACCACAGTTCAAAGGCATCAATTCTTCGGTGCTTAGCCTTTTTTATTGTCCAGCTCTCACATTCAAACATGACTACTGGAAAAACCATAGCTTTGACTATACAGATGTTTCTAGGCAAAATAATGTCTCTGTACTGTCTAGGTTTGTCATTGCTTTTCTCCCAAGGAGCAAATGTTTTTAATTTGAGTTTTGAGCTAAATTTTTCACTGTCCTCTTTCACCATCATCAAGAGGCTCTTTAATTCCTTTTCCCTTTCTGCCAGAAGAGTGGTGTCATCTGCATAGCATATCTGAGGTTAGTGATATTTCTCCATGCAATCTTGATTATTATTATAAAACTGTTTTATAATATCATATTTATACATTTTCATACATGTTATGCAATTTGCTAATTTGCTCCAGTCCTGTCTGACTCTGTGTGACCCAATGGACTGGAGCTTGCCAGGCTCCTCTGTTCATGGGATTCTCCAGGGTTGCCATACCCCTCTTCAGGAGATATTCCCAACCCAGGGACTGAACCCTCATCTCTTACAATTCCTGCATTGGCAGGCACGTTCTTTACCACTAGCACCACCTGGGAAGCCCATTTATATATTTAGGGCCTATCAAATGCTGTAGGACTCTTTAGTCTATACTAAATGATCTCCTGTTGACTGTTAATTTTGATTTTGTTTACTGATTGTTTTCTATTTGGCCCAGTCTCCTCATTCTTTCTGGAGCTATTTCTCCCCTCTTCCCCAGTAGCATATTTGACACCAACCAACCTTGGGGGATTAATCTTCTAGTGTCATATCTTTTTGCCGTTTTCTACTCTTCATGGGATTCTCGAGGCAAGAATACTGGAGTGGTTTGCCATTCCCTTCTCCAGTGGGCCACATTTTGTCAGAACTCTCCTCCATGACCCGTCCACTTGGATGGTCCTGCACAACATGGCTTATAGTTTTCATAGAGTTACACAAGGCTGTGATTCATGCTCAAAATCCTTCTAGCTAGGCTTCAGCAGTACATGAACTGAAAACTTCCAGATGTACAAGCTGGGTTTAGAAAAGGCAGAGGAACCAGAGATCAAATTGCCAACATCCATTGGATCATCGAAAAAGCAAGAGAATTCCAGAGAAACATCTATTTCTCCTTCATTGACTGTGCTACAGTGTTTGACTATGTGGATCATAACAAACTGTGGAAAATTCTTAATGAGATAGAAATAGCAGACCACCTTATCTTCTTCCTGAGAAACCTTATGCAGGCCAAGAAACAACAGTTAGAATGGAATATGGAACAATGGACTGGTTCAAAATTGAGAAAGAAGGGCATTCAGGCTGTATGTTGTCACCTTGCTTATTTAACTTATATGCAGAGTACATCATTAGAAACGCTGGGCTGGATGAAGCACAAGCTGGAATTGAGACTGCTGGGAGAAATATCAATAACATCAGATATGCAGATGACACCACCCTTATGGGCAGAAAGTGAAGAAGAACTAAAGAGCCTCTTGATGAAAGTGAAAGAGGAGAGTGAAAAAGTTGGCTTAAAGCTCAACATTCATAAAACTAAGATCATAGCATCTGATCCCATCACTTCATGGCAAATAGATGGAGAAAAAATGAAAACAGTAACAGATTTTATTTTCTTGGACTCTAAAATCACTATGGACGTTGACTGTAGCTATGAAACTAAAAGACGCTTACTTTTTGGAAAAAAGGTTATGACAAACCTAGACAGCATTTTAAAAAGCAGCAACATCACTTCTCTGACAAAGGTCCGTCTAGTCAAAGCTATGGTTTTTCCAGTAGTCATGTATGAATGTGAGAGTTGGACCATAAAGAAGGCTGAGCACTGCAGAATTGATGCTCTCGAACTGGTGTGGGAGAAAACTCTTGAGAGTCCCTTGGAGAGCAAGGAGATCAAACCAGTTAATCCTAAAGGAAGTCAATCCTAAATATTCTTTGGAAGGGCTGATGCTGAAACTGAAGCTCCAATACTTTGGCCACTTGATGTGAAGAGCTGGCTCATTAGAAAAGATCCTGATGTTGAGAAAAATTGAGGGCAGGAGGAGAAGAGGCAACGGAGGATAAGACGGTTGGGTGGCATCACCAACTCAATGGACATGAGTTTGAGCAAATTCCTGGAGATAGTGAAGAACAGGGAAGCCTGGGTGCTGCAGTCCACGGGGTTGCACAGAATCAGACACCTCTTAGCAATGAACAATACATTGTTTTCTCTTGCCATGTTGAGTAAAGTAATGCTCAAAATTCTCCAAGCCAGGCTACAGCAATATGTGAACCGTGAACTTCCTGATGTTCAAGCTGGTTTTAGAAAAGGCAGAGGAACCAGAGATCAAATTGCCAACATCCGCTGGATCATGGAAAAAGCAAGAGAGTTCCAGAAAAACATCTATTTCTGCTTTATTGACTATGCCAAAGCCTTTGACTGTGTGGATCACAATAAACTATGGAAAATTCTGAAAGAGATGGGAATACCAGACCACCTGATCTGCCTCTTAAGAAATCTGTATGCAGGTCAGGAAGCAACAGTTAGAACTGGTCATGGAACAACAGACTGGTTCCAAATAGGAAAAGGAGTACATCAAGGCTGCATATTGTCACCATGTTTATTTAACTTATATGCAGAGTACATCATGAGAAATGCTGGACTGGAAGAAACACAAGTTGGAATCAAGATTGCCGGGAGAAATATCAATAACCTCAGATATGCAGATGACACCACCCTTATGGCAGAAAGTGAAGAGGGGCTAAAAAGCCTCTTGATGAAAGTGAAAGTGGAGAGTGAAAAGGTTGGCTTAAAGCTCAACATTCAGAAAACGAAGATCATGGCATCTGGTCCCATCACTGCATGGGAAATAGATGGGGAAACAGTGGAAACAGTGTCAGACTTTGTTTTTCTGGGCTCCAAAATCACTGCAGATGGTGACTGCAACCATGAAATTAAAAGACGCTTGCTCCTTGGAAGGAAAGTTATGACCAGCCTAGATAGCATATTCAAAAGCAGAGACATTACTTTGCCAACAAAGGTTCGCCTAGTCAAGGCTATGGTCTTTCCTGTGGTCATGTATGGATGTGAGAGCTGGACTGTGAAGAAGGCTGAGCACCGCAGAATTGATGCTTTTGAACTGTGGTGTTGGAGAAGACTCTTGAGAGTCCCTTGGACTGCAAGAAGATCCAACCAGTCCATTCTGAAGGAGATCAATCCTGGAATTTCTTTAGAAGGAATGATGCCAAAGCTGAAACTCCAGTATTTTGGCCACCTCATGCGAAGAGTTGACTCATTGGAGAAGACTCTGATGCTGGGAGGGATTGAGGGCAGGAGGAGAAGGGGACGACAGAGGATGAGATGGCTGGATGGCATCACTGACTCGATGGATGTGAGTCTGAGTGACCTCCGGGAGCTGGTGATGGACAGGGAGGCCTGGCGTGCTGCGGTTCATGGGGTCGCAAAGAGTTGGACACGACTGAGCGACTGATCTGATCTGATCTTGCCATGTTATGAACGACTACAAAATGTTGTAGCTTTATAACAGCAGCGGTTTTATTTGCGTATGAATTTGTGCAGTGGCAACTTACTCTGGGCTTAACCAGACAGTTTTTCTGCTAGTCTCTGTTGGGATCAGTTACACAACTACAGTCTTCTGCTGCCTCGACTGGGGCTTCATGGCCTTAGATGAGCTAATTGTTTGCTTCTCTCTCTTCCTGGTCTCTCATCTCAAGTTGAGAGAAGAGACATTAGTTAAAGAAGTTCTTTAAGTAATGATCTTCTTTAAGTAATGGTCTCAAGGTTCTAAGAAGTGAGAGTAGAGTTATATGGTGTCATTTTTGCCACATTCCCTTGGTCAGAGCAAGTCATAGGACTAAGTCAGGAATAGAGGGGAAACTAGTTTCCATCTCTTATCTGACTCTCTGGAGCAGAACTGCAGAGTCGATAGCTTGGGGATTTGTGTGCAAGGGTGGGAGAAATCATTGCAACCAACTTTGTAAATATCTCATTCTTATAATTTTTCTTTTGCTTTCAATTATTATTTCATTATTATTTTTTTATACCTCCCTCTAGCATCCCCTCTTTTTTCCCTTTGCCTCCTGTGCTGAATTTGCTATTATACTTTTGAAAACTACTTAGCTTATGTTGCTGTTAATAGAATGATATGTAGACTGAGAGACAGACATCCTTTGAGAGGGGCCTGAGATCCCTCAAGTCAAGTGCACGGCAGTTGTCGCGTCTCATTTCAGTCTCTGAGCTTTTTGTCCCTCTTTGCCATGTGTCAGGATATTGTTTTCTAATGTATTCTTCACATATTTCCAGTTTGCAGAGCTTCCTAGGAGCTAGTGGGTAGTGTGGTAGGGAGACAGAGCACTACCTCAGCAGAGCATTTCTATATTCATTTATTTTACGTATAGTTTTGGCAGGTTTGATTTTGTTTGGACAAAGAGTTTCTTGGCTTAAAAAACAAAACCACCATTTTAGGTAATTAGACTTGTTGGCTAGCTGACTTTGGGATATATGAGGTTAATTACGCAGTTAAGACACTAATGACTTAAGGTCTTATAAAAATATTTTTGCCTTAGGTCATTTCTAGAATATATTTTCTAAAATGGAGACTTTATGCTTCGATTTTGTCAAATATTTTGAAAGCATATTGTATAATTTAGCAACTCCAAATTCAGAGCATCAATTACACAAAAGTTAAAATTATATAAAATTAAGGGTTAGCATATCTAAGAAGGCAGTCAATATAGTAAAACAGCAAAATGAAAAGTCTTTCAGAGGCATATTAGTTAGTCCACTAGTGAGGAAGTAGAGTTTTTCTTTTTTTAATTAAAAACAATATCAGACATTGACTATTTAAATGAAAAGGAAATAATTAGAAAAATAAAAAGTTATTCTTTCAGTTATAGGTGTAATTTTGAAGATATGAAAATTTAATTGAAAAAACAGATGAGTTTATAAATGCTGTTATAAATGCATGTGATTCAGGTCTGGACCTGTCTGGAGCTAGGAGTTTCTACCTCTGTGAGACAACTTGGGTGACTCTTGTACCTAAAATATCAATTGAGATTATTTATGTGTCCCTTTTAGTTCTTACCTACAAAGGAATCAAGGTACAGAGATTATCATCTTATATTGGAAGGACTGACTTTGTAGAGGAAGAATTCATTTTCTATGTAACTAGAAATTATGAGAATAATTTAGAGAAAGGCAGATTTCATTCCAATCAGATCAGATCAGATCAGTCGCTCAGTCGTGTCCAACTCTCTGTGACCCCATGAACTACAGCATGCCAGGCCTCCCTGTCCATCACCAACTCCCGGAGGTCACTCAGATCCACATCCATCGAGTCGGTGATGCCATCCAGCCATCTCATCCTCTGTCATCCCCTTCTCCTCCTGCCCCCAATCCCTCCCAGCATCAGAGTCTTCTCCAGTGAGTCAACTCTTCGCATGAGGTGGCCAAAATACTGGAGTTTCAGCTTTAGCATCATTCCTTCCAAAGAAATCCCAGGGCTGATCTCCTTCAAAATGGACCGGTTGGATCTCCTTGCAGTCCAAGGGACTCTCAAGAGTCTTCTCCAACACCACAGTTCAAAAGCATCAATTCTTCAGTGCTCAGCCTTCTTCACAGTCCAGCTCTCACATCCATACATGACAACAGGAAAGACCATAGCCTTGACTAGGCGAACCTTTGTTGGCAAAGTAATGTCTCTGCTTTTGAATATGCTGTCTAGGTTGGTCATAACTTTCCTTCCAAGGAGTAAGCGTCTTTTAACTTCATGGCTGCAGTCACCATCTGCAGTGATTTTGGAGCCCAGAAAAATAAAGTCTGACACTGTTTCCACTGGTTCTCCATCTATTTCCCATGTAGTGATGGGACCAGACGCCATGATCTTCATTTTCTGAATGTTGAGCTTTTAAGCCAAACTTTTCACTCTCCACTTTCATTTTCATCAAGAGGCTTTTTAGTTCCTCTTCACTTTCTGCCATAAGGGTGGTGTCATCCGCATATCTGAGGTTATTGATATTTCTCCCAGCAATCTTGATTCCAACTTGTGTTTCTTCCAGTCCAGCATTTCTCATGATGTACTCTGCATATAAGTTAAATGAACATGGTGACAATATGCAGCCTTGACGTACTCCTTTTCCTATTTGGAACCAGTCTGTTGTTCCATGACCAGTTCTAACTGTTGCTTCCTGACCTGCATACAGATTTCTCAAGAGGCAGATCAGGTGGTCTGGTATTCCCATCTCTCTCAGAATTTTCCACAGTTTATTGTGATCTACACAGTCAAAGGCTTAAGGAAGAATATTCAACTAGAGCTGTTTGAAAAATGGATTTGGTGGCCTGGTAAAGTTGAGAGTTTCTCATTCTTGAAGTTTCTTAATCAAACACTGTACAATGATCTTTTATAGTCATTAAAGAAAGGGATTTTTGTCACAGAGAAGGGCTTAGATTAGAAAGTTCTCAGGCTATCCACTCCAGTATTCTGACCTGGAGAATTCCATGGACAGAGGAGCCTGGCAGGTTACAGTCCATGGGGCCACAAAGAGTCAGACATGACTGAGCGACTGTCACTTTTAGGGCTTTATAAGGGCTTAGGATTGCATGCGTGGTCTGAATAAAGCATCTTTAGGTTTCCTCTTGATCAGTGGTTTCAGCTGAGGGCAGGGTCATTGGCTGTGTTTGAGGCCCTCTTTGGCTGTCCTCCCTGTCATATGGAATTGCCGTTGTGGATCTGGTGAGAAAGGCCACAGATGCTGGTGAACATCTGCAGCTCACAGGCCGGCTGCCCTCAGCCCCACCTCCAGCAACAGAGAGTTACCCACCTCCACTGCCACTGGTACCCAGGGTGGAGAACTGTGGTTTGGCCGAGTGAGTGACTTAAATGGTGGTCCATTTGATCTTTGAGACTTGTCTTGGCCTGAAGTAATTACGTCAGCTAA
This sequence comes from Tragelaphus eurycerus, assembly GCA_935064755.1. Lineage (NCBI taxonomy): Eukaryota > Metazoa > Chordata > Mammalia > Artiodactyla > Bovidae > Tragelaphus > Tragelaphus eurycerus. Next base: position 19,522,347 of record CAKXYN010000043.1, read on the forward strand.
TACTGGCTACAGGCTAATGTGTGAAGTAGAATATAGTTATTTTCAACAGTGTCTTGCCATGTCCATCACACTGGCAGTTCCTCCCTCCCAGGTTCTGTAAGTTCTGCTTCTGTACACCTTTCTGGGCCTGTCGTCTCTAGTAATTCTTTATCTCGTCAGACTTAGCTCACTTGGGCCTGTTTCCTCAACGTCGTCTCTCTGTTACCTAGGTAATCTGAAAAATGTGTACACCCACTGACACTGATGGTCTTTCCTTACTTGATGATCATGCCTGAATCTTTTTTCCTCCTCCAGTGACTCATGGTGATTTTACTGGAACCTTCCAAGATGGTCAGTTGTCTACTCACAGGGCTATTTGCAAGTTGTCGTTCACATAGATCACATGTGAATACTTTATTAAAGCAAGACAGTAGGATTCTTGTCCAATATCTATTCAAAATTACTTAAATAGGAATTCAAAGAAGACATTAGAAATATATAAATGCATTGACATGAGGCTCGTTAGAGCTATAGCTCAGGTATATTAAAATATTAATGGCAGCAGTTTGAGTGCTGGATACTAAGAATGGTCTACAGTTAATTAAGATAGAGATCTCTTAACTTTTCTTAACCAACTGTAAGGTTTAATCACTTGTGTATTCAGAAATGACATAATCAGGAAATAGTTTTCTATTGAAAATCAGTTGGAAGAAATGCTCTGATTTTTAGTTTGGTGGAGTTTGGGATGGACACTGCTATATTTAAAATGGATAACCAACAAGGACTCACTGTATAGCACATGGAATTCTGCTCAATGATGTATGGCAGCCTGGATGGGAGGGGAGTATTGGGGAGAATAGATAGATATATGTGTGTGGCTGAGTCCCTTTGCTGTTATCCTGAAATGATCACAACATTGTTTGTTAATTGGCTATGTGTGTGAGTCGCTCAGTCATGTCTGACTCTTTGCGACCCCATGGACTGTAGCCTGTCAGATTTTTCCATCCATGGAATTCTCCAGGCAAGAATACTGAAGTGAGTTGCCATTTCCTTCTCCAGGTGATCTTCCCAACCCAAGGATTGAACCCAGGCCTCCTGCATTGCAGGCAGATTCCTTATTATCAGCTTTCAGTTCAATTCAGTTCAGTTCAGTTCAGTCGCTCAGTTGTGTCCGACTCTTTGCGACCCCATGAATCGCAGCACGCCAGGCCTCCCTGTCCATCACCAACTCCTGGAGTTCACTCAGACTCACGTCCATTGAGTTAGTGATGCCATCCAGCCATCTCATCCTCTGTCGTCCCCTTCTCCTCCTGCCCCCAATCCCAGCATCAGAGTCTTCTCCAATGAGTCAACTCTTCACATGAGGTGGCCAAAGTACTGGAGTTTCAGCTTTAGCATCATTCCTTCCAAAGAAATCCCAGGGCTGATCTCCTTCAGAATGGACTGGTTGGATCTCCTTGCAGTCCAAGGGACTCTCAAGAGTCTTCTCCAACACCATAGTTCAAAAGCATCAATTCCTTGGTGCTCAGCTTTCTTGACAGTTCAACTCTCACATAATCAGCTTTACCCCAATACAAAATAAAAAGTTAAAAGAAATTCATCACTCTGCTATTATAGATAAAAGAGGAAAGTTTTCTTCTAGTCATTCATACTATATTATGAAGTACTGAGTATATATTTCACTGCAAAATTTACTTTTTCTTCAGGTGAATCTCATTGCATGTAAAGGTCTAGTTCTGATGAAAATTTTGAAGCACAGTAATATTTTAATGTTCAGTTTTCAGTAAAAACTGGTCATTTTACCCTCATTCCTTTATAAAAATGAAACCTCACTTCCCCAAATGCCAGTCTATGCCTTGCTGCTAGCTTGATTAAGATGAAGGAATGTGTGCTTAGCTATTCAGACACTGCTACTGTGTGTACCAGGAACCACCTGCTTTCCTTAGGGGCCTTTCCTATTAAAATATTAATCAGACTGTTTGTTGTTATAGACAGAATTTCCATGTGAAAAACTTGGCTAACATACACACATGCCTCATTTTTGCCATGCCCTGTATTTAATACACTCAGAAAATTACGTTTTGGAATGCTCTTCAGAGCTTTTAGCTTCCACCCCCAATTAGTGTGGTTTATTGTTACTAATTAAATTTTGAAGACTGAGAAAGCCAAGTCGTATCAGTTTCAAAGTGCTTTGGGAGTTGTGAGGACTTATTTTTGAGGATACTATTCTGTTTCATTCCTAACCATCTTGCCAGTATGATATTAAGTTGATATACTGCTTGTTCATCTCACTCTAACTTTATGGGCAGAGACAACAATGCTATTTAGACATGGTGTTTTAGAAATATGCCAGGGAGGTTTTTGTATATGCTGTGATTAATAGAATTTTGTTTTGAGAAGTCTCTAACTTTCTAAACTGTAGATACTTTCAAAAATATCTACTTAAAAAAAAATCTGATAGTTAGATGAAAGAAAAACTTAAGTCTATGATTTAAACAAATGAATAAAATGAATGTTTCTTTTATTCTTTACCATGAAATCTATGTCCCATATGTTTGTAAGTCTAATAACCTGCATTTTAAAGGTATTGCTTTAGAATATAACCTAGAGTAAGTATACATTTATGTTATTGGTATTTTTAAATAAAAAAAGAACCTATATGATGCATTCATAAAGTTTAATGCTGGAGAAGTAAGCTGAGACTCTGCAGCTGCGCTAGTGGCCACTAACAAAGACTGTGGGAACATTAAGAATACTATTGTGAGAAAGTTTAAGAAAACCTTTGTTCATTTCTTCCCATGCCTTTTAATGACATTTTCTGGAGGGAAAAAAAAGTGAAGAAAAAACAAAACTTATATTTCCTTTCATGAAAATTTCTATAGAAGCAGATGACTATCAGGTTGTGAACATACTTGAGGAAGTAAAATACCATGTGAGGATCACATCCTTCATTCTGGAACTTCCTAATTCTCTTAGGTACAGCATCATGAAAAGGCAAATAAGATGGAGAGAAAGAAAACAAGGTGGAGGTTTCTCCAAGGACAAACTGTATTCAGATTTGCAGGTACATTGAGTTTATTTAGAAAATCATGAAACATTATCCTTTGGTTAGAGGATTCAAAAGGGGAGTTGTGCTTATCAACCAACCTGTTTCTCTCTCTCCCCCCATCCATCCATCCATCCATCCACCCATCCCTCCAAACAGAATTTTGACATCAGCAATGTAATGTGCTTTTAAGGGATGAAGAGTTTTTACAGACATTCCTAGATATTGGTGCCTAAAATTATGATTTTGACTTTTAGATAAATACAGATTGCCTGCCCGAATCTAAGGTCATATGGTCTAGGTGCATCCTTCAAACTGTCTGTACACAGATTTCCTGCAAGCTCTTGACCACATTTAGATAGAATACAAAGCAGAAGATAGTTTTCCATGATAGATGCAACCTCTGGTTTATAAATTGCTTCTCTTTAATCATTTTGGAATCCATAACTAATAGCTAATACTGGATATAAATTTGATTTTACAGTTGCACTAGGTTTTTATCTCTTTATTCTTAATTCATTTTTACTGTTGGAACAAAACTTGGTAAGCACTTAAATTTCTTCTCACTGCCCTGGACCCATTTGGTATACAACAAAGTTGACTTTGGATTTTAAAAAATATCAGCAGTGATTTTTTTTTTTATTCTTTTATCCATCTCTTATCTATATACTGCTAAAATATTTTTGTGCTATTTTGAAAAATTATGTGTCTCAATATCACTATGTCTGTTAGTGATAAACTGGATACTGTATCTTTCATGCTGACCAGGGAGGAAAAAAAGCACTAAAGTTTTCGTAAGGTTACCCTGTGAGGGGCCTTGATCTATTCTGTTTCCTTGATGTAATAAGCTGGGGAGGATAAAAGGAAAAATCTTGTGTGTGAAATAATTTTGGAGGAGATGACTGTAAAGTCTTCCGCAGTTCATCTGAGTCAGAGTTCATGCACTCTCCCCACTTCTTTTCTTTTAATGCCCACTTTCATTGTGCTTGAAGACTTTTTAAATGCTCGTTAGAAAGAAAGTTTGGTTCTGGACATTTCGTGCGTGAAGAAATGGTAGTTGGTGAGAACTGAGTACGCAGAGAGGAATCTGCAGCTGGATAGAAATAGTGAGAACCAAGGCAGATAGGAGCAAAGCCATGCCTAATCAGGGAAGGATTTTGTCAAACGAATTCCAGAGTGAGCATGTGCTCAAATCACTGGCAGATGACTTGAGTGTGGGCACAGGGCATACCACTTGGGAAAACTTAGCACATCCCGTCACATCAATACACGAGCAAATATGCACCACAGTATACATGCTGTGTTTAAAACAACAGTAAAGAGATCATGTACATCCTTCTGTTTATTGCTGATGCCCGTTTTGTTGCAAATTGTGTTGGGGTTGAGTTGGTTCTTTGTGGACACCACAGACATGTGGGACTCAGCTGGAGGGCAGCTGTTGGCCTTTTCCCCACAGCACAGTGTGGTTTGGGGAAGCAGAGAGTGAGTGCTGTCCTGCTGGCCACCTTAGTTAGGATTAGAATAACCCTCACTTGACTGTCTTTCTTACCTTCATCAAATGACAAAATTCTGAATTGCTGTACTGCCTTGTGCTGTTTGTAGGTGGCCCTGCTGTGACCTCTGTGAAGTAATCTGGGAGCTCCTATTTATTTTTGCTATGTCTCTCAGGGAAAAACATAATGTCACCCTAAGCCTGGTTCTTATTTGAGGTTAATGGGAATACCACCCTTTCTATGAAAGTAACTAACTTCCTACAAATTGTCTATTTATAATAATGAGGTTTCACTTAGGCGATCCGCTACTTTGCCCTGCTTGAAGGCACAATATTTTTTCAGCTTTAACTTTGTTCTGAGTCCATATAAAACCTTTGTTCATCCTCTGTGTGCTGAATGACATGTGAGATTTTTTTGTATTGCTTTCTAACTTGAAAAAGTAAGATGTTTGGCAGCATTAGAATGAAGAATGGTCACTTACATGGTTGCTGCTGCTGCTGCTAAGTCGCTTCAGTCGTGTCCGACTCTCTGCAACCCCATAGAGGGCAGCCCACCAGGCTCCACCGTCCCTGGGATTCTCCAGGCAAGAACACTGGAGTGGGTTGCCATTTCCTTCTCCAATGCATGAAAGTGAAAGGGGAAAGTCGGATACGCTCAGTCGTATCCGACTCCTAGCCACCCCATGGACTGCAGCCTACCAGGCTCCTCCATCCATGGGATTTTCCATGGTTAGGTAAACATATTAGAAAACTGGCTCATGTGACTTTTTTCTCTTCTCACCTAATGTGTTAATATGTAAGGTTTTAAATTTTTGATTGTGATATTTAGGTTACTTAGTTTCAAAATGTAAAAACTGTGTTTCTTTGATTGAGATATTAGGTTCAGATCAGATCAGATCAGATCAGTCACTCAGTCGTGTCCGACTTAGTTTCAAAATGTAAAAAATGTATTTTTTTTACTAGAATGAATATTTTGTTCATGTTTTGAGGATTATAGAAATTTTTTGGTCACTTTTGCTTTTCTTAAATCTGATTTGTTATGTAAATAGTTCACTCTATCACAGTGACTATATCTTTTTTTAATTTTTAAATTGTTTACTGATTTATAGCTGTTGTGTTAGTTTATGGTATGGTGGTGGTGGTTTAGCCGCCAAGTCATGTCTGACTCTTGGAATCCCACGGACTGTAGCCTGCCAGGCTCCTCTGCTGTGGGATTCTCCAGGCAAGAATTCTGGAATGGATTGCCATTTCCTTCCCCAGGGGATCTTCCCGACCCAGGAATCAAACCCGATTCTTTACTGACTGAGCTCCGAGGGAAGTAATTCAGTTATACATATGTTATCAGTCCTGAATATTCATTGGAAGGACTGATGTTGAAGCTGAAACTCCAATACTTTGGCCACCTGATGCGAAAAACTGACTCATTGGAAAAGACCCTGATGCTGGAAAAGATTGAAGGCAGGAGGAGAAGGGTACCACAGAGGATGAGATGGTTGGATGGGTCACTGGCTCTATGGACATGAGTTTGAATAAACTCCAGGAGTTAGTAATGGACAGGGAGGCCTGGTGTGCTACAGTCTATGGGGTCACAAAGAGTTGGACACAACTGAGCAACTGAACTGAACTGATGTTATATATATATATTTTTTTCCACTATGATTTATTACAGTATATTGAATATAATTCCCTGTCCCATGCAGTAAGACTTTGTTGTTTTTCTATTTTAAATGTAGTAGTTTGTATCTGCTAATCCTGACCTCCCCATTTATCCCTGCTCCACCTCCTTTCTCCATTAATAGCCCTAAATTTGTTTTCTGTGTCTGTGACTGTGTTTCTGTTTTGTAAATAGGTTCATTTGTGTCATATTTAGATTCCACATATAGTGATACCATATATTTGTCTTTCTGACTTCATGTAGTATGTTAATCTCTGCGTCCATCCGTGTTGCTGCAAATGGTGTTATTTCCTTTTTATGGCTGAGTGGGACTCCATTGTATACACACACACACACACACACATATATACACACACACCACATCTTTTTTAAAAGAGCTTTGTATTTTGTATTGGGGTATACACAATTAACCGTGTTGCCATAGTTTCAGGTGAGCAGCTAAGGGAGTCTGCCATACATACTCATGTATCTATCCTGCCCCAGCTCCCACCCGTCCAGGCTGCCATGTAACATTCAGCAGAGCTGCTCTGAACAGCAGATCCTTGTTGATTATCCATTTTAAGTATAGCAGTATGAATACGTTCATCCCAAACTCCCTAACTATCCCTGCCCTCCATCCTTCCCCCGACTGCAGCCGCGCGTTCCTTCTCTAAGTCTGTGAGTCTCCTTCTGTTTTGTAAATTCATTTGTATCATTTCTTTTTAGATTCCACACATAAGCGATGTCACATGCTATTTCTCCTTCTCTGACTTACTGACTTCACTCAGTGTGACAGTCTCTAGGTCCATCCATGTTGTTGCAGGTGGCATTATTTCATTCTTTTGAATGGCTGAGTCGGAGAAGGCAATGGCACCCCACTCCAGTATTCTTGCCTGGAAAATCCCATGGATGAAGGAGCCTGGTGGGCTGCAATCCATGGGATCGCACAGAGTCGGACACGACTAAAGCGACTTAGCAGCAGCAGCAGTGGCTGAGTAATATTCCTGTGTGTGTGTGTGTGTGTGTGTGTGTGCATACGTGCATGCCAACTGCATGTTTACCCATTCCTCTGTTGATGGACACTGAGTTTGCTTCCATGTCCTGGCTTTTGTAAATAGTGCTGCAGTGAACATTGGGGTACATGTAATTTTTCAAATCACAGTGTTCTCTGGATATATTCCCAGGAGTGGGATTGCCAGATCATATGGCAACTCTGTTTTCAGTTCTTTAAGGAACCCCCCATGCTATTTTCCATAGTCGCTGCACCCATTTACATTTCCACCAACACTCAACACCATAGGAATTCCTTTTCCTCCACACCTTCTCTGGCCTTTGTTTGTAGACTTTTAAATGATTTATGTGAGGTGATACTTCATTGTAGTTTTGATTTGCGCTTCAAAGACTATATTAGCTGAGTGTTTTATTATAATTAAGCTGAATGAAAGTTATAAAAGCCATAATTCTCTAATGGGAGTTTTTAAAGAAGTTTTTGAGAGAAATCCATGACTATACAGTCACACCTGGTTGCCAAATCTGGCTTAATCCAGTGTAGTCTGTGTCTCTAAGGCTCTTATCTGAAGTGGGGATAATAACCCCTACATTACAAGGCTATTTTGAGGATTATATAAAGTGATGTATGTCAAGCACAGAATACAGCATGTGACATATAGAGAGCATTCAGTAACATCAGTAATTGATTTAGTTTTACACTATTATTTTAATTATTATGCTGAACTCTGAAAGGTTTCCCCTCACCACCACCCCCTTCTTAAAGGACAGATACTTATTAAAAAATATGTGTATATATATTACATATAGGAAGCATTATAAGGATTATCCCTACCTTGGAAGCAGAGTAGCTACCTGATCACCATTAATAAAGTTTTTCTAGAGGCTGCTGCTAAGTCGCTTCAGTCGTGTCTGACTCTGTGCGACCCAAGATGGCATCCCACTGGGCTCCCCCATCCCTGGGATTCTCCAGGCAAAAACACTGGAGTGGGCTGCCATTTCCTTCTCCAATGCATGAAAGTGAAGAGTGAAAGTGAAGTCGCTCAGTCGTGTCCAACTCTTAGCTACTCCATGGACTGCAGCCCACCAGGCTCCTCCATCCATGGGATTTTCCAGGCAAGAGTACTGGAGTAGGGTGCCATTGCCTTTCTAGAGGCAGAGGGATATAATTAAAAGCCTTGAATCTGAAATCAGACAGTCCTAGCTCTGAGTCTTAGTTCAGCCACTTAAATACTTTGTGATTTTAAGAGAGTAGCCTACTTTCCAAGTCCAGTTGCCTCATCTCTAAAATGGGAATGATTAAAAACCTACTTTGGAGCTCAGCCTGGTGTTCTGGTGCTCTGACAACCTAGAGGGGTGAGGTGGGGTGGGGGAACAAGGAGGGAGGTTCAAAAGGGTGGGGATGTATGCGGATGTACGGCTGACTCATGTTGTAAGGCAGAAACCAATGCAATGTTGTAAAGCAATCATCCTCCAATTCCTACCCTCCAAAAACACAACAGAAAACCAAACACCTACCTTGAAGAGCTAGTATTAAGATTAGAGGTAATATTTGAAAAAATCCACAGTGCCTGGCATTGCTAGTCAGTAGCAGTTCATTGTCTGATTTACTCTTCGACTTTCCTCTCTCTCTCTGTTCTCTAGTTCTTTTTTATTTATTTTTATAACTTACCTTTAACTGTAAACACTCTTATGGTTTCTTTTTGGCTCCTTATGCTTCCTTTTCACATTTCCTTTCTTGTTTGCTTTGATTTGCCTTTTTAATGACTTTTAATAACCAACTAATTGACTGTAAAATAGAGAAATGGGTATGGGAAAGAAAAGAAGCAGCTGAATATCTTGATAGCTTTTAAGCTTTTAAATATGTCATTAGACAACCTTTGCTTTCAGTAACTGCATTTCCTTTATATGATAATAGTAGGGATATAAACAAAGTGCTGTGGGTGTTTGATGATAATGTTGAATTGATTTTTGTAGTACTGATTTAGAGAATATGCTTTCAATAAGTATTTTGTTTAGAGAGTGAATTCACATGGTGGTTTTCACTTGACCATTCAATTTCTTTTAAAGTCTTTTTTTTTTTTTAATGTCTAAACCTTTATCTGTAATCCTTTAACTAGTAAGTTGTAATTTAAAGCTTTCTTTTTTTTTTTTTTTAATTTGCCAGCCAAATTAGAATTGTGTTGTAATAAGGATTATAATGTTTGGGTTGTATTAGTTACTTCATATGGAAATATTCTATAGTTGGATTCTGTAAATTGTCTCACTTTTATGGAAGACAAAATGCAGCTTACCCATTTACCATAAAAGGACAGCACATCATACAGTCCGTACTTCCTTGCCTCTATCTAACATCACTGTTTCCACAACTGGAAAATGTCAAGGTTAACATGTTGCCAGACTGTGTTTGCTGACCTTGAAGGTATAAATCAAGAAAGGTGAGCAGTGCAAGGAGGAGCCTGGGCAGAGCTGGCATACCTAGTGTGATTTCCCACCCTCAGTTCAGTCAGAGAAAATGCTCTCTTTTGCTTAGTGTCTGCATATATTCTGAGGTTTGGCTCATTATATATTAGTGACAGTTTGCTTTGAAATAATTTTGTTGTGCACCGAAGAAAGTTGACTCGTGGAATCATAGAATTTTGGAGTTGTGATCCAAGAGATTAAGCTAATGTCTCGTTTTAAAAAAAAATTAGTTTATTTTAATTGGAAGCTAATTACTTTTGCCATGCATTGACATGAATCAGCCTGGGTGTACATGTGTCCCCCATCCTGAACCCGCTCCCAACCTCCCTCCCCAACCCATCCCTCAGGGTTGTCCCAGTGCACCAGCTTTGAGTGCCCTGTTTCTTAAAGATGAAAAATTAAGGCTTAAAGAATGGAAGCAATTTGAGGAAGTTTATACTCTTAATCTGGAGACCCCAGACTTCTTTCTTACTAGTAGTCTGGTATTTGTGGCCCTAAAGGCCCCAAGGTGTTTTGTACTTTTTCTGTATTTGTTGTGTCAGGGAAAGGAAACTTAAAAAAAAAGAAATCAGTAAGCAAAACTGCTAATCCAAAACAAAGGGACAGATGATAAAGATGTACGATATATTATGTGATTCAAATTATATAAGGACTTTTAAAAATTATAAAGTAATACATAGCTATTTAACAATCCTACTACTTAAGACAATGCATTTTAAAAAGCATATTAATACTATGATAATGATCTGTTGTGTGTTCAAAGCAAAATATATACATTGCAAAGTGTGATAACACTCATTGATCTTATAAGAATGGCTTCCCCAAGAGGCTATGTAATGGTCTGTGTTTTTAGGAAAATTGAAAATGCTTATAGATGGTTCCTATACATAGAAATTAAATTTATTATAAGAAACCTTACATGGAATATCAAGAATCTGTCCTTGTATGGAGTTACACGGAAGAGTGATTGCTTTGGGGCACTTTGTGTTTTGAGTAACTTACGTTGGAGACGTAAAGGTATACAGACAACCAAAAAAGCTTTGTCTAAATATATATTGAATAATTAAAATAATAATATAATTAAATGTTTTGGTGAGCACCTCTTGTAGGTAAAATGTAAACATTCTGTCTTAGCGTATTGTATTGGGCTGATTGAGCTTACATTTCCACTAGACTGACTTTGACAACAAGAATCAATATTATGTGGTTTTATTGCCCTAATACCCTGGCAGTATAGCAAGCACTGTAGTAAATACAGAGGCAAAGGTGACAACTAGTGGTTCCTTGTCTATCCTGTTTCTCTTGACAATTATGAGGTCTCCTGATAGTCTAGAGCTTATCAGACCGTCTCTGTATCTTTCTCCGTTTGACTTGCTCAGGCATGAAGTGTTCAGATCAGATCAGTCACTCAGTTGTGTCCGACTCTTTGCGACCCCATGAATCGCAGCACTCCAGTCCTCCCTGTCCATCAGGGAGTGCGTTCACTGAGGACAGTGAACTCCCTGTCCCAGAGTTCACTCAGACTCACGTCCATCGAGTCAGTGATGCCAATCCAGCCATCTCATCCTCTGTCGTCCTCTTCTGCTCTTGCCCTCAATCCCTCCCAGCATCAGAGTCTTCTCCAATGAGTCAATAGCAGATCACTTTTTTTTTTGAATGGAAGGGAGGGTGGATTTATGGCTAAAATATGAATGAAGTACACATGAGGCAAGGAGAAATTTATTGCTCTTTTCCAGAAAGCAGAGATGAAGTTTCAATATTTATTTGTGTAATGGAAGGAAAGGGGCTCAGTGAATACAGGGTGGAAACAGGCTTGATTTGAGTAATGAAGGCCAGGCAACAAGGAGCATCTTTGGACACATTCAGGCAGGAGTGGGCAAAGTCAGTGAGCAGGGCTAAGGAACATTTAATTGAGGATATTAAAGAAAAGCAGAAGATTTCTGTGGGAGGAAGTAGTTAAACGCACCATCTGTTTAGGTCGCTAGTAGACTTTAAATGACTTCAGGATATGTGTTTTAACCATTTTGAGGCTTAAATGGTAAAAACAGCCTTCTTTACCGGGTCATAGTCACATTTTGTGTATTTCTGGTTATTTTTAGATTTATAAAGTATTCACATATCATGGTAGTGTTTCTTTGTTAGAGCATCGAGAGGGATAGTTTCCATATAATCCTACGTGACATAGTGAAGACATCCATAGTACAGTTTTCCCTGCAAGTTTTGTAAGCTCTCTAACAGGAAGCCATGTATTATAAATCTGTGACTTCCTGAAAAGTTATTAGAGAGAAAACTATTTTTCAGTTGAATGAACTTTACTTTCATGTTATTTGTGCACTCGACTTACATATTCTTTTGGCTTAGTACATTATGAAATTTCCAGTACATAGTGTTTTATTTAACCACCTCTATTCTTGGTGCAAATAGAAAATAATGAAATTAATTCTATGCTTTCACATAGGTATACTCAGTTTCAAATAAAAATGGTTTCTAAAAGATCCACACTTGAAAAATAGGCAAAGGGTATGAAAAAGTAGTTAAATCAACTGACCAAAACCCAAAAAGATTTATAAACCCATGAGGCTCAATTTCATTCATAAGAAGAATGCAACTATAATACATCGTTTCTTTCATCCGTCACACTGTGAGGATAAAACGCAGTTTTGTGGCTGTAGGGAAATTGTTCATGTCAGGGTATGGCTATTTGATATACCATTGATATGAGAGTATATCAGAATTAAAAATGCACCTGTCTTTGATACAGTGAATTCAGTTCTAAGGATTTACCTCCAGAGATATGTGTGCAAGTTTACACCGTTTACCTTGGTATTCAGTATATATTGCCTCTACTCTTATTTATTCACAGACTGTTTAAATAAACCTTACCATTCCTCTGTGTATATGTGTGTGAAATTAAAAAGTATGAAAGAGTGTCTTTATTTGGCATGTATCTTTGCACAGATGTACACACACATACATGGACACACCTACACAATTCTGTACAGACAGAATACCAGAGCTCTAGAATATAAGGAAACTTTCTGTTCATTGTATTTTTTTCATTCAGTTTGAGTTTTTGTTTCTCTCAAGTACATGTATCAATTTTTTTAAAAAGTTTTAAGTGTTTTTGAGATATATTACATGCTATAAAAGTGTCAGTTCCATGGGTCTTTAGTATGTTTACAGAGCTGTGTACGTCTCCATATGGTCTAATTTTGGAATATTTTCATCGACCCCTGAAGAAACCGTATACCATGCGCAAACTCCCTGTCAGCCCTTACTCCTCTAGCTCTAGACAGCAAGTAGACATAATTCTACTTGCTGTATGGGCATTTGTCTGTTCTGATATTTCAGATAAATGGTGTCATACAACATGTGGTCTTTTGTAACTGGTTTCCTTCACTTAAATAGTTTTTCTGAGGTTCATTCATGTTGTGAAGGCAATGGCACCCCACTCCAGTACTCTTGCCTGGAAAATCCCATGGATGGAGGAGCCTGATAGGCTCCAGTCCATGGGGTCACTAAGAGTCGGACACGACTGAGTGATTTCACTTTGACTTTTCACTTTCATGCATTGGAGAAAGAAATGGCAACCCACTCTAGTGTTCTTGCCTGGAGAATCTCAGGGACGGGGGAGCCTGGTGGGCTGCCGTCTATAGGGTCGCACAGAGTCGGACACCACTGAAGCAACTTAGCAGCAGCAGCAGCAGCAGCATGTTGTATTACACCCTCAATTATTTTTTTGAATTAAATAAATCAAAGTGATAACAGGAATTTCAAAAGCACTTATCCTATTTAAGTATATTGTACAATTACTGTGAAATGGCAGGGAGTTATAGAGAAGTTATTTCTTGTCAGTAGTTACTATTCCTTGAGCATCTTTGATTACTGGTCATTCTATTAGGCTTTATGTATGTTATCTCACTCAATGCTTACAATCTGTGTAATAGTTAATATTGTATTATTTCCACAAATGAGTAAACTGTGATATGATTATTTTGTGTGTCAATTTAGACATAAAAATGTAAAGTATAAAAATAGATGTGTGCAGATGCATACTTTACAGCCAAAGTTAGGATATGTTAAGTGTAGCATTACCACGATGCACAGTGGAAATGTCATTTACTAGCCAGACAGATCTAACAAAACTTTTTGCAATTGTGGATATGTCTGTAACTGCTTGTCCATTATGGTATCCACTGCTGGATGGAGTGCACTGAAGATGAGAGAGGAAGATATTCAGCTGGTTACTGATTAGGGCATGTACATGAGGAAGATACCCCAGGTCAAAGAATGACCTGAAAGGATTAGAAGTGCTTGAGTGCTTGGCATTCAAATAGCAGTAGAAATAGTGTCTGTTCCTATCAGCTAGCCTGGAAAATCTCAAGATTCACGTGGCACTGGGTAGAGTACACATAAGGGTCTTATCTCAGCCATGGGGAGTAATTAGTCCTAAGTTGAGCACTACCCCATGCCCTCCTAAAATATCTTAAAAGCAAGTCACTAAAGGACTTGACTGTTTCCAAATAACTATGACCAAGAACAAAGCTCAAGAAGATTTATAGACATACAGAAATATCCAACATCCACCAAGGTAAAATTCAGAATGTGTGATACCCAATCAAAATTACCAGTCATACAGTAAGAAACAAGAAAAGTTGACCTGTAATGAGGAGATAATCAATACTGAATGAAAACTGACAAAAGCTGTTAGTTGGCAGGCAATGACATTAGAAAGAATTGCTATAAGTGAATTCTGTAGTTTCACAAGAGTTAGAGACATGGAAAATAGGGGGAAAAAATCAAATCAAATTTATAATAATTACACATGTAGAATTTGCTGGGTGGCATTAATAACATATTATACATTACAGAAGAAAATATTAATGAACTTGAAGACATAAGAATAGAAATGATCCATAATGAATCATGCAAAATAAAGGTGTTTTTTTTTTTACAAAATAAAGAGAAAATTATTAAGTTGTGGAACAACTTTAGGTGACCTACTATATAATAATTGGAGTTCCCAAAGAGGAAAGGGAGAGGGAGAAAATATATTTCATGTAATCATGGTTAAAATTTTTCAGAGTTGATTAAAACTATAAATCCACAAATCGAAGAAATTTAATGAAGCCCTAGTAAAAGAAGCATGAAAAAGACTAAGACACCTCATAATCAAATACTAAGAAGACACTGAAGTGGTACTCATTGAGCCAACTACTGAAATAAAATGATCCATCAACCTAGAAATTGATACCCAGAAAAAACTTTAAAATCGAAGGTCAAAACTTTTTTAGACATACATTTTTAAGAAAAATATTTAAAATATATTTTCTATAAAATATATAGAACTATAATGGATGACAGTAATAGCACACGTGTTAGGGATGGAGAGAAACAGAAGTGTACTATTGAGGGATTCCATTTTATATGTTAAGTGGTGTAATACCACTTGAATGGAGACTATCAATTTAAAGATGTTTACTATAAAGCCTTTAAACAAACAAACAAGCCAACAGTGGAGGGAAGATGGAGTCTTTTAAAAATAAAACTGAGTTGATGCAAAAAAGGCAGAGGAAGAAAAAAGAAACAAATAAGGAACTATTGAGGGCTTTTCTGCTAGCTCACTGGTAAAGAATCTTCCTGCCGAGATAGGAGACCCAGGTTCAATCCCTGGTCTGGGAGGACCCCACCTCCTGCAGAGCAACTGAGCCTGTGCTCTGGAGCCTGGAAGCCGCATCTGTGAGCCCACGAGCTGCATCTGCTGAAGCCTGGGCGCCGAGAGAGAGCCTGTGCTGCACGAGAGAGGCCCACGTACTGCAGCTGGGGAGTGGCCCCCTGTGTACCGCAAGTGGAGAACAGCACCCGCAGTCACCGGGACCCAGCACGGCTGAAAATAAATAAATAAAATTATGAAAAAGAAACTACAGAAAATACAGCAAGAGGACAGGTTTGGTTCTGAACTTACCAATAATCGTCTTAAATGTAAACAATAGAAATACACCAAATGAAGAGGTGGAGGTTTCAGACAGGATGAAAAAGCAAGAAACAGCAATATGATGCCTCTAGGCATTGAATATAAAGACCAAATCAGTTAAAAGAGTGGAAAACTAATGGTAACCAAAAGAAAGCTGGAATTACTGTCAGATGAAATAGATTTCAAAGGGAAGAATGCCAGAGATAAAGAAGGTAATTTGATCATGGTCAAGTGAAAGTGAAAGTGAAGTTGCTCAGTCGTGTCTGACTCTTTGCGACCCGTGGACTGTAGCCCACCAGGCTCCTCCGTCCATGGGATTCTCCAGGCAAGAATACTGGAGTGGGTTGCCATTTCCTTCTCCAGGGGATCTTCCCCACCAAGGGATCGAACCTAGGTCTCCCACATTGCGGGCAGACTCTTTAACCTCTGAGCCACCAGGGAAGCCCATCATGGTAAAGTAGGCGTAATTATAAATGTCTTGTCTCTGATAGCAGAGCTTCAGAATACACCAAGGAAAAACGAATAGAACTGTGAGGAGAGATTATGGAGATACCTGCATAATTACAGCAGGATATTTTGATACTTTGTCTCAATAATTGTTGAACAAATAGACAGATAAATCAATAAAGATTTATAAGACTGGAACAACACTGTTAAGCAGCTTGAGTCTCTCTCGACAACAGTTGAATTCACATTCTTTTAAAAGGCACACAGGTTATTTACCAAACATATAAAACATATTCTGGGACATCAAATAAGTTTTGATAAATCTAGGAATAATCAGGTCCAATGAAGTATTTTCTGACCCTAATAGAATAAATAAGTCAGTGACAACAAAAAGATAGCTGAAAATCCCCAAGTATTTGGAAATCAAACAACACACTTCTAATGAAGTCATGGACATGAGTTTGAGTAAACTCCGGGAGTTGGTGATGGATAGGGAGGCCTGGTGTGCTGCAGTCCATGGGGTCGCAAAGAGTCCCATGAGCTGAACTGAACTGAACTGAATTAAGCCATGGATCATAAAATGGAGCAAAAGCAAACATTAGAAAGTATTTTGAATGGAACAAAAATGGACTCTAGCATATTAAAATTAGGATACTTGTACATCAGATATTAGGAGGAAATTTATATCATTGTACATCTATATAGGAAAAAAACAAACAAAATCTTAAACCAATGGCCTAAATTTCTACCTTTAAGAAACTAAGAAAACAAAATCAAACCAAACAAAAAGGAATTAATAAAAATTAAATTTAAGTAAATAAGATAGAAAATGGAAAAAGAAAATTGATTAAGCAAAAGCTCTTTTTTTGATAAAAGTCAATACAGTTAATAAGTTCATAGACTAATAAAAACAAGAAGATACAAATTGCCAGTGTTGGGAGTGAGAAAGTGACATCATACGGAGTCTTACTAAAGAGACAATGAAGGAATGCTGTTAAAAACATTTTATATAAAATGTTTTTATAAAAATGAACATGGATATGTTCGTTATCTTAATTCTGATTTTGCAGCTGTGTACCTATGTCAGAAATTACAAATTTGTACACAGTAAATGTCATTTATACCTCAATATATCTATAAAAAACTTTTAAATAGCCACATGTGAAAAGTAGCTGCAGAATTAAACTATGGAGCAGTATTCTAAGATCTTTGAGGGTTAGAATCATTTTTAAATATCTCCTGTATAGAATGGAAACTAACACTTGACCAATATGTGTTTAATAGAGGAAATACAAGATACAACCAACCGGGCAGACATGGATGTATCACTGGGCTTTTAAGGATCTGTGTTTCCTACTATGAAAAAAATACATTACCTGAAGTACCTTTTACCTCTAAAATTTTATAATTTGAAACATAGAGACTATATTCTTCATTCAACTACAGTTTGCATTTATTTGGAAAAGCAGTCTGTTGAAGTTAGTGTTTAACAGATTTAGCACAATTAATTAAAAAAAAAACTTTGAAAACTGTATGTTGCTAAAAATGAAGTCTTTTCTTTAGCATCTTTAACATAATACTGACCATCTTTCTCAATAAAATTCAAAAATATTTTCCATTGGTTCTGTTGATAGAGTCCCCTTGTATATTCCTCATCTCCTCAGAGTTTCTACTAACCAGTCTTTGCTTCCTTGACCACTTTGTGTAAAATCACCCCTTTATCTCCTTATTGTACTTTGTTTTGCTTCAAAATTCATTACTGTGTGATATACTAATTTGATATCTCCTCTTAGCTTACCAGAAGATAAGTTCCACAAGGGCAAGGACTTTGTCCATTTTGTATACTGTTTTAAGTTCTACAATAGTGCTTGGCGCATGGTATGTGTGACTATTTCTCGAATGAGTTGATCACTTGTACTTTAATAATATCCCTTACATGTTTCCTCCTGCTTGCACAGATTTTCATGTCTTAAAACTATTAAAAAAAAAAAAGTGAACTTTAAATATTGGTGATTTGAGAATATTTCATAAGGTCAAAGTCTACTTGCTTTTAAACAAATGTTTTAAAAACCTTTCCAGGTTTCTCTGTCTCTGGATGAGGTTTTTATATCTACATCACTTTCATGAATAACAGAACAAAATAAAGATAATCTGCTAAATCCCTGACACTGCAAGTATTGTCTCATTTAATCTTCCCAACAATTCAAAGTGAGGTGATATACTCACTTTACAAATAAGGGATCTAAGATTTGGGGGTAAATTATAAAAAACACATCATGTCTGCATCTCCTTTGCTACCTTGCAAGTAAGACATCAGTACTATCTTTCTAGATTCCATATATATACATTAACATGATCTTTCTCTTCCTTTTTCTGACTTACTTCACTCTGTGTAATAGGCTCCAAGTTCTTCCACCTCATTAGAAAGTATCAAAAGTCACACAGAACTAGATTCAAACCTTTATTTGCCTTATTCCAGAGCTTGAGTTCTTAAACATTATATTTTTTCTTAGTTTCAAATGTATTATTCATGAAGATAATTGTTGGTTTCATGTGAGCACTGATAGGTCTAGCATATGAGGATAGAGCATAGCAACATTTTGGTGGAGACTTTTGGAAATTTTCTTTGGAAAAGATAGAGAACTTAGGAAGGACTTGTGTGACACTTCCAGAGTGGTTTGTGAATGGAGTTTGTGAGGGGGATAATGACTTGTGCAGGGAAAGAATGAAATACTGAGCATTTGGGAAGATTGGCATTGCCCCAAGGGGATTCAAGGAAAAGGAAATAAAAATTGAGTTTCTTGATCTGGATCATTGGCTAGCAAATTATTGCCAGTAAACAAACTCACTTGGAATTTATAATTGATTAAGCAGTAACTGAAAATTATTCTTTATGCTTTGTCGCATTTTCAAAAACAGTGACATGAACCTTATGCATCATGGATAAGGTATTGTTAAAGACAAGAGAGATTGGGAGAGGAAAAGAAGGAGATAGGAGAGAAGAGTGTGTGCATGTTTATTAGATTTGATATACTTTATACTGAAAGTGAAAGCGAAGTCACTCAGTCGTGTCCGACTCTTGGCGACCCCATAGACTGTAGCCTACCAGGCTCCCCTGTCCATGGGATTTTCCAGGCAATAGTACTGGAGTGGATTGCCATTTCGTTCTCCAGGGATCTTCCCAACCCAGGGCTTGAACCCGGGTCTCCCACATTGTAGACAGATGCTTTATCGTCTGAGCCACCAGGGAAGTATATATAATGAAAGATTTCATATATTACTTTACAAGAAATTAATAAAAGTGTTTTGTAGTAATTGATACCCATCCTTTTAAAAGAATGGACTTCCCTTTGGCTCAGATGGTAAAAAATCGGCCTGCAGTGCAGGGAACCTGGGTTTGATCTCTGAGTCAGGAAGATCCCCTGGAGAAGGAGATAGCAATCCACTCCAGTATTCTTGCCTGGAGTATCCCATGGACAGAGGGCTCTGGAGGGCTACAGTCCTTGGGCTCACAAAGAGTCAGACATGACTAAGTGATTAACACACACATCCTTTAAAAAAATTAAATTTATTTAAGCTAAAAAAAAAAAAAATGCAGCTGCCCCATTTCTCCCACCATTCGCCTGCATCCTGTAACATATCAGTTCTCGGTATCTGTGAGCTCAAATTTCTCTTTCTTTCTTCTTTCTCTCTTCTTCCTTCTTCACATTCCACACGGAAGAGATCATATGATATTTGTCTTTCTCTGACCGACTTATTTCACTTAAAGCATGGTGCCCTCGTGGTCCTTCCATGTTGTTGCAATTGGCAAGATTTCATTCTTTTTCATGGCTGAATAGTATCCCCCAACCTGTGTGTGCGTGTGTGTGTCTGTGTAGACCACGATTTAATCATCCATTCATCTATTGATGGACAGTTAAGTTGTTTCCATACCTTGGCTATTGTACATAGTGCTTCACATATGTCTTTTCCAGTTAGTGTTTTCATTTTCTTTGGATAAATATTTGGACGTAGAATTGCTGGACCATATGGCAGTTTTATTTTTACTTTTTTGAAGTGCCTCCATGCTGTTTTCCATAGTGATTGCACCAATTTGCCTTCCCACCAACAGTACACACGGGTTCCCTTTTCTTAATATCCTCATCAACACTTGTGATTTCTAGTCTTTTTGATGATAGTCATGCTTACAAGTGTTAGATGATATCATATTATGGTTTTGATTTGCATTTGCCTAATGTTGAGCATACTTTCATGTACTTGTAGGCCATTTATTTGTCTTCTTTGGAAAAATTTAATCTTCTGACTATTTTAAAATTGGATTATTTGTTCTTTTGATATTGAGTTGTAGGAGTTCTTTTTATATTTTGGATTTTAGTCCTTTATCAATTATGTCATTTGTAATTATCAATAACCTCAGATGTGCAGATGACACCACCCTTATGGCAGAAAGTGAAGAGGAACTAAAAAGCCTCTTGATGAAAGTGAAAGAGGAGAGTGAAAAAGTTGGCTTAAAGCTCAACATTCAGAAAACAAAGATCATGGCATCTGGTCCCATCACTTCATGGGAAATAGATGGGGAAACAGTGGAAACAATGTCAAACTTTATTTTTTTGGGCTCCAAAATCACTGCAGATGGTGACTGCAGCCCTGAAATTAAAAGATGCTTACTCCTTGGAAGGAAGGTTATGACCTACCTAGACAGCATATTCAAAAGCACAGACATCACTTTGCCAACAAAGGTCCATCTAGTCAAGGCTATGGTTTTTCCTGTGGTCATGTATGGATGTGAGAGTTGGACTGTGAAGAAAGCTGAGTGCCGAAGAATTATGCTTTTGACGTGTGGTGTTGGAGAAGACTCCTGAGAGTTCCTTGGACTGCAAGGAGATCCAACCAGTCCATTCTGAAGGAGATCAGCCCTGGGATTTCTTTGGAGGGAATGATGCTAAAGCTGAAGCTCAGTACTTTGGCCACCTCATGTGAAGAGTTGACTCATTGGAGAAGACTCTGATGCTGGGAGGGATTGGGGGCAGGAGGAGAAGGGGATGACAGAGGATGAGATGGCTGGATGGCATCACTGACTCGATGGACGTGAGTCTGAGTGAATTCCTGGAGTTGTTAATGGACAGGGAGGCCTGGCGTGCTGCAGTTCACAGGGTCACAAAGAGTTGGACATGACTGAGCGACTGAAATGAACTGAACCTTTGTTTTTCAGAACTTTTTAGTTTAGTGTTTCACTTTATTTTTCCTTTTGTTGCTTTTGGTGTCAGATTTTTAAAAATCACCATGACCTATGTCTAGGAGCTTGCCGACTGTGTTTTCTTCCTGGAGTTTTATGTTTCAGGCGTTACATTCAAATCTGTAATCTATTTGAGTTAATTTTGTGTGTGATGTATGATAGTGTTCTGGCTTCATTCTTTTGCATGTGTCTATCCAATTTTGCAATACCACTTATTGAAGAGACTGTTGTATCCCCATTGTGTATTCTTGGCTTCTTTATCATAAATCCGTTGACCATGTATGCATGGGTTTATTTTTGGGCCTTTTTATTCTGTATCATTATCTGTTATCTTTTTATGCCAATACCATACCATTTTTATTACTATAGCTTTGAAATATGTTTTGAAATCAGAGAGCATGATGCCCATCCTCTTTTGGCTTGGTAGGCTTGTATATCTCTAAGTCATTCAGTTTGTGTTTATAATGCGTATCTTAAGCCAAGGTGGCAAATCTATCAAGCTTGATTTGTAATAGCAAATTTTTTTACACTTTCCTTACACACTGCAGTTTGTGTTGGGAATAGCTGGACACTATTTTGTAAAACTGTTTTTGTGGTTCCTTGTGATTAGTCTTTAACAATAGTTGATGATTGTTCACTTGTCATTTGTCTGTGATGTGAGAACATTAATTTTTGTGTTTAATTTATGCTGTTATTGTTGACATTGGAACACATTTTATAACATCTGTTTTATTGATTTAAAACAATTTTATGGAGATCCACTTTCTTGGCATAACTAAGCTTTTGATCAGGACTTGGGTTTGGATTCTTTTCATATACATCTTAGTATATTGTGTTTAGTGTGGTGTGTTTTAAGGGAGCTTCTTTAATCCATATTTATTGTGTGTTCTGATGCTTGATTTTAGAGGAATTTTTTTAAAAATAAGGAGTCTATATCCCTTACAGGAGGATTTTATTTTTAGGGGCCTTTCTTATCGATTATAATTGGTTGTCAACTGGGCTGTGTTTTATATTTTAAAATCTGGTTATCTTGATATAATAGTTAATAAGCTTTATGATTTTTCTGCTGACTTCATTATATAAAAGCCATTGTCTTTGTTCTTGGGTTACTTGCTTCTTCAGGAATTCTTAGATATAATTTTAACAATTGGCTATTCTTTTTTGAATGCTGTTACCCTCTACTGAATCTATATACATGCACACATGTATGTATAGTGTTATATATCTAAATATGTATATATACACACATATATATTGTATAATGTATGTAGTTTTATTTATTTGTATATGTGTAAATATACAGACTCATTTGTGCCTTGATATAACTTTTTGAAAGGTAGGGAAAGTGATATGTATTTGACTGGTTTTGTACACCTTTTCATTGCTTCAGGTATAAGGTTTAATAGTGGGTATTTTGCTTTGATAAGATACACAAGTGATGATGTCAGTGTTCTTCTGCAAGTAATGTATTATCTCCTTTTTATAGGTCCTTTTGTTCTGCATCACAGCTGCCATGTACATGTTCTTTTTCAGGTATGTTCTATTTACTTTAATAGAAAAAATATTCTTCCTTGGCAATTTTAAAATCATCTGTATAACTAATGTGTTTTCTAAATTATTATTCCCCACAAATGACATGAATTCTTGTTTGATCTGTTTTATTTTCTGGAGTGGTCCGAGATAAGTCACTGCTTCTTAGTGAAGAGAGAAAGAGAGGGAAGGAAGATGTGATTTTTTTCTCATTATGCTTATAAGTTCATCTTGGAAAGCTGAATATATAAATTAATAGTCCTCAGATCTTGATAAGTGGATTTTTGCTTTTTTGGCCCTCATTTTAAATACTCGTCACTCTCTTTATAAAACAGTCAACATTTCAAATTTAAATGAGAGAAAAGTGATGGTAGGCCTTAATCTAAGTCTTTTGCAAAGGTAACCTATCACACTAATCACCGTCTGTAAAACATTAAGTTAGTTTGTGATGTCAAAGTTGTATTTTTCATTGACACTGAGACTCTCAGGAATGTGGAGGAGTGTTAGAATGGCTCAAAATTGTAATGCCAATAAATATGGTGTCTGTCATTGTTGCATAAACACAACAGTATAGGAGTAAGATTTTTGATTAGGAAGAGTGCACTCTTTCATTTGAAGTAATAACAGTAATTCCTGTTTGTTTCACTCTTATTACACTCATTTGAATAGACTTCTTTCTTAATTTTTCATGATCTAGGCAGAATTCAATCACAGCAGAAAGTACAAGTCTTTTAAAATTAAAATTTACAATGATTGACAAAGACAGTTATGGATTTTAGTGAGATGTGTTTGATAGATATCTTTTTTGTTTAAGCTAAATAAGATAGTTCAACCATAGCAGAATGTTTAAACAACTAATTTCCTGTTAGAACGTTCTAATAAATATTTGATAAGCATGGTGATATAATTTTAACTTCCTTTGACATTATAAAAATGTTATATGCAAATATAAAATGATGACATTGCTTTAATTTTTCATGTAAAAGACGGACAGGCTATTAGAAGGAAAAAAATGGATGGAGTTTTTAAGGTGGGGAGGACTTATTCATAATGGAGTGCATGGTATTTTATGTAGGTTATTAGTGACTGAGAAATCATTGCAGCTACCTGGGGGCATTTGTAAAATCATATGACCTACTGTTTTTAACATACGTTCATATATACTTTACAACTCCTATAGTCGCTTTCTTATATTTTGGTAATTTAGGGGTGTGGTATGGGAGTTGAAACAGTTTTATCAGTTTCTAAAACCTTAATTGTATTTAGATGCACTATTAGGACAGTATTACAAGTTCATGTAGTTTATCTTTATCCTCTGTCTAATCTGAAGATACCTAGTGGGAGAGATGTTAAAAAAAAAAGATAAAAACTTAGAAACATATCTTTTCTTGGCATGCATAGGAGGAAAGTACAGTATCAAGAAAAGTTTTGTGTGTGTGTGAGAGTTCCCCAAACCCAAGTTGTTAAGTGAAACAGTCTTTCCCAATATGGCACTTTAAGACAGCATGTTTGATCAACGTTTAGCATTTCTTAGTCCTCAGAAGTTTTTGAGGTTAAAAAAAAAATTGCATTGAATATAGTGATAGGGCCCAATGTTAGTCAGGGTCCTAGGATATTGTACTTTGAAAACTGCTGCCATCAAACTAGTATTTTTGGTGTAGAAGGAAAATCAAGCCTATAAATATGTATTTTGGTGCAGAGCTACAGAACCTTTTCCTGTTTCAGTCACAAAGTCTAGGTTAAAAACAACAATTTAAAATACTTTCCAGAAGGCTCAATACAAGGTTTTAGTGCCAAGATAAACATTTTCCATTTTCTGAGGAAAGGGGTTGTTTTTCTCCAAAAAGGAGCACTATCACCAAATTCCTAGTGTTCTTGGCAGAAGTTAGTTTGAATAACTCAACAAAAGAGGTTTGGTAAATGGTAAAATAAAACCATTTATAATGTACTGCAACCAAAGAAAACAGTGTTATATGTTTGTCTGAACTCTAGCATGTGTTTGGAATGCACCAACAAGTTAGTAGTTAGCAAGTCCAATTGTATTAGAATATTTTGTTTTTGAAATCCAGCTTTATTATAAATACAGATATCTTAGGACTTATTTATTCCATTTATTAACAATTCCTTTAATTCTAATTGCATAAAATTAGATCAGTAAATATCAAATAATATTGTCCCTATGATTCCATTTATGGTAACCTTTACTAAGAAGAGGATAAGGGAAACATTTTGTGTTAGAAATGAGTCAATTTTTGTTTTTATCCTAACCCATAAATGGGAAAAAGGGAAATGAGACCCTATGTCAATACAGAGAAAATTTGCCAATTTTATGTTTTTTTAAAGAAAGAACTTAGGAAGTAGTTCCATAAGTATTTTCTTAAAGTGACATAGGATGTGATAGTTACAAAGTGAATTTACTTAAAAAACAACAGAGTGTTCATAGTATTGAAACCATAGTTATTAAAATATGTAGTAAAAATATCTTACTTTTGCATAGCTCTTAGTTATTTTATAGGTATAGGTCTTTTCACATTATCCCATACATGATGATCTCTTTTTATCTTTTCTATTTTTTTTAAATTATGAAAGTATGATATCATATTTACAGGAAACTTGGAAAATACAGAACAGTTACATACAGTTCCACTATATATTACAGTTATTTTTTTAAGTGGATAAATTCAAATTTTTAGTTTCAATATCAAACTCTCAAAAATTAATAGAATGAATATACAGAAAGGTTGAAGGATATAGTAGGCCTGAAAAACACTGAGTCAATTAAACATAATAAAATTTATACAGCTTTTGCACAACAGTAGGCTACAAATTCTATTCAAGTTCCCATAGACTATAAACTAGGAGACACTGGAACATATCCAGGAACATAAAACAAGGTATAAAAATTTCATGGTCTAAAGGTATTGAAGTCATACAGAATCTGTTCTCTTGTCACTGTGAAATTAGGTTAGAAATCATATCAAAAGGTATTTGAAAATAACCCACATATTTTCAAGCACAATGCGACCTTTACCAAGAAAGATCTTTGACTTAGCCATTGAAAGCCTCAATAAAGTTAGAAGAATGAAAAAACACAGACGGTGATTGCAGAGAAGGAAGCATTTAAATAAGAATTTAATACCAAAATGAAAAGTTAATATTAAAGACACTTTAAAAACCCCATCATACATGGTGGTCTTGAGTTTTAATTGGTACCCCAGAAATAAAGTTTACATTCGAATGAAATTCTGGGAGCACTTCACGGGTGTGGGTGGAGAGAAGGTAGTTTGTGAAGAGAAAGTTCCAGTCTGTTCCAGTTCTTAGCCAGTTGGCCATCCAGCTGTCTGTTGATATGAATTGGGGTACAATATTTTGAAGAGTGTTTTGAAAGAAAAAGCCTCGCTATACGGTTCCAGTGGGCATTATTCATAACGACTGTGCCTTTTTTGTTTAAGCGTTATATTATTTTGTATGTTATTGTCATAACTTTGCCTGAGAGCATGTCTGTCACTATCAGTTCAGACCAAGCAGAAGTCATACTCGAAAACTTGATAGACTGTTTTGTCAAATGCTTCTCTTTAAGGTATTTCTTTACTTCCGAGAGTGTATTTATGGGTAAAGAAATGTACGTTTTTTTTTTTTTTTTTTTTTCCAAGTAAAAGGGTTTATCATAATTATTGATTCAGGCTTGCTTAGGATCTTCCCAACAGTCAATGTGGAGAAAATAAAGTTTCTTCTGAACCACTTGCTCTTTCTTGTTTTGAGAAACAAAGGAGAAAATCAACAATAAGACAGTCAGTGCAACAAAACTATTATGCTTAATCCTGCTCACAACTTTTAAACGTTATTTTACCGTTTTATTGTCAACAATAGTGATCTGTGTATAAAAAACATTAATATTTAAAAAGAATGAAGTAATCCAGTTTCATTTTTCTTTAATTTAAAATAGTATAATAAAGTATATTATGACAACTTTGATCCCATCGTAGTGAGTACCTAGCTAGAAATTCTTTCCACCTATGCAAAGGCAGCAACAAATCCATGTAGATTGAACAGCTCAGACTTGTTGTCATAGCAGATAATCTACAGACTATATATGACTGATTCACAGAAGACTTATGTTAATCTGCTATAAACATTGGATTTTTAGTTAAAAACCAGTGAAAATTAAAGTTTATTGTGGTTGTATTTTATACATATTTAGGAACAGTTTTGATGACTGCTCTTCCATGAATTTGGAGAAGGAAATGGCAACCCACTCCAGTACTCTTGCCTAAAAAATCCCATTGTGAAGGCCTACTCTGTGAAGGCCAACATTAATAAACTATAATATTTCATTAGTCTCAACATATGGATGTAGATTTTTTTTTTTTAGAAAGCGACACTATTTATTGATTAGACACCCTACAGTTCTTGAGAGAAAGATGTTTCTGATTGTCCTTGAATCTGTTTACATAAACTTAATATCTTTGAAATAACAACTAGTAAAAACTTTTGATCTGGGTCTTTCAGCCATTTACTGATTTTTGAAAAATCCTTTAAATATCAGTAAGTTTCGTATTTTTAAATTATTATCTAAAATGACACAAAAATCCAATCTAGAAAATTATATATGGCATTTGGAGTTTAAGAGTTTCTTTCAGGTTTGGAGGAGCTTGTCTTAAATAATTAGATTTTTATTTCAAGGAGATCAATTCCAGCAATGCTGAGTGAGAGTGAATTGGGGTTTTGAGGGGGCATAGTACCGGATAATGGGAGGACACGAAGACAATTATTCAGCAGAGAAATGGTGAGGGCATCGTTGAAGGTTGTGGTCATGACCTGATGAAGAGTAAATTTATCTAAAACAAGAGGAAGAGCAAAATACTGAAAAAAGTGAGCATATTAGAAAACGTGTGGAAATTACATACAAGCTTTGTAAACACTGAGATTGAGTTGCCTTTAAGACGTTCACATAGGGAAATACAGATATCATTTATTTGGAGTTCATAAGATAAACAGAGCCAATTTTCGATTGTCATATGAGCAGTTTGACTTTGAACAAATTATACAACTTCTGTATACCTCAGCTTTTTCATTATTAAAAAGTGTAAATTGCAAATACAGTATACTAACGCATATATATGGAATTTAGAAAGATGGTAACAATCACCCTGCTTATGAGACAGCAAAAGAGACACTGATGTATAGAACAGACTTTTGGACTCTGGGACTGGGAGAGGGTGGGACGATTGGGGAGAATAGCATTGAAATATGTATAATACAATATCTGAAACGAGTCAGTCCAGGTACGATGCCCTATAACAGATGCCTGGGACTGGAGCACTGGGATGACCTGGAGGGATGGTGTGGGAGGGGGGAGGGAGGAGGGTTCAGGATGGGGAGCACGTGTATTCTGGTGGCGGATCCATCTCGATGTATAGTAAAAGTAATACAATATTGTAAAGTTAAGAAAAATTAAAAAAATAATAAAAAAATAAAAAATAAAAAGTGTAAATTGTTATACGGACTTCATAGGTAGGATTATGGGAATTACATAAAAAACAATGTCTTTCCACCTTTTTTGGATGTCACTCAAAACAAGAACTGTATTTTAAATTGTGACTGTGCATATACACACATAAATTTCCCTAAATAATATATAACCTTACTACATGTAAACATTTGGATAGTTTCCATTCTAGTTTATTTCATTTATTTTAAAAGCTGTTTTGCCCCAATAATAGATAACTGCTAGCAGTGTGAAAGACCGCTAGACTAATACATGTGAGCACCTCGCACAGTAATTGTTATTTTAGTAAAAATAGAGTTGAGAAGTGTTTGTTGTTTTTAAACTTAGGGAAGATAGTTAATTAAAATAGAGAATTTGAGGAATGAAACTGTATTTACTGTTAATGCTGTAGATATATCCAGTAAGGTAAGGGTTAAAGAAGTGCTTGTTTTGCTCTAGCAACCTGGTTGAGAAATTTCAGTGGTAACCTGTTGAGAAATTTCTGTAGTTGAGTTGAAATAATAGATTGAGAAATAAATGTGCCATGTTATATACTTTTAAATACAGTGGCATCTGTCAATATTTCTCAATAAAGTAGGGAAACATTTTTTAAATAAAGAAAAGAAAATGGCAGTCCAGTGGTTAGGAATCCGAGCTCTAACTTCTGAGGCCCTGAGTTCAGTCCCTCATTGGAGAACTTAAGATTTCACAAGCTGCACTGCACAAACAAAAAAAGAAAAAGAAAAGAAAACGAAAAAAATGTGAGGTGTCGAAGCAGAATGAGTTTGAGAGGAGAAAGATGGGAAAAACTGTTATAGGATTAAGGCTTTTTCTTTTGTTTTCCTTCTTTATTTATCTATTGAGGTAAGAGGGATGGTGTGTGCATGCTCAGTCACTTCAGTTGTGTCTGACATTTTGTGATCCCATGGACTGAAGCCCGCCAAGCTCCTCTGTCCATGGGATTCTCCAGGAAAGAATACTGGAGTGGGTTGCCATGCCCTCCTCCAAGGGATCTTCCCGACCCAGGGATCAAACCCACGCCTCTTATATCTCCTGCATTGGCAGTCAGATTCTTTACCATAAGCACCTGCAAAGCCCATCAAGAGAAACTAGATTATGAGAAAGCTTCAGATCAGATCAGATCAGTCGCTCAGTCGTGTCCGACTCTTTGCGACCCCATGAACTGCAGCACGCCAGGCCTCCCTGTCCATCACCAGCTCTCGGAGGTCACTCAGACTCACATCCATCGAGTCAGTGATGCCATCCAGCCATCTCATCCTCTGTCGTCCCCTTCTCCTCCTGCCCCCAATCCCTCCCAGCATCAGAGTCTTCTCCATGAGTCAACTCTTCGCAGGAGGTGGCCAAAATACTGGAGTTTCAGCTTTAGCATCATTCCTTCCAAAGAAATCCCAGGGCTCATCTCCTTCAGAATGGACCGGTTGGATCTCCTTGCAGTCCAAGGGACTCTCAAGAGTCTTCTCCAACACCACAGTTCAAAAGCATCAATTCTTCGGCGCTCAGCCTGCTTCACAGTCCAGCTCTCACATCCATACATGACCACAGGAAAGACCATAGCCTTGACTAGGCGAACCTTTGTTGGCAAAGTAATGTCTCTGCTTTTGAATATGCTGTCTAGGTTGGTCATAACTTTCCTTCCAAGGAGTAAGCGTCTTTTAATTTCATGGCTGCAGTCACCATCTGCAGTGATTTTGGAGCCCAGAAAAATAAAGTCTGACACTGTTTCCACTGTTTCTCCATCTATTTCCCATGTAGTGATGGGACCAGATGCCATGATCTTTGTTTTCTGAATGTTGAGCTTTAAGCCAACCTTTTCACTCTCCACTTTCACTTTCATCAAGAGGCTTTTTAGTTCCTCTTCACTTTCTGCCTTAAGGGTGGTATCATCTGCATATCTGAGGTTATTGATATTTCTCCCGGCAATCTTGATTCCAGCTTGTGTTTCTTCCAGTCCAGCATTTCTCATGATGTACTCTGCATATAAGTTAAATAAACATGGTGACAATATGCAGCCTTGACGTACTCCTTTTCCTATTTGGAACCAGTCTGTGGTTCCATGACCAGTTCTAACTGTTGCTTCCTGACCTGCATACAGATTTCTCAAGAGGCAGATCAGGTGGTCTGGTATTCCCATCTCTTTCAGAATTTTCCACAGTTTATTGTGATCCACACAGTCAAAGGCTTTGGCATAGTCAATAAAGCAGAAATAGATGTTTTTCTGGAACTCTCTTGCTTTTTCCATGATCCAGCGGATGTTGGCAATTTGATCTCTGGTTCCTCTGCCTTTTCTAAAACCAGCTTGAACATCAGGAAGTTCACGGTTCACGTATTGCTGAAGCCTGGCTTGGAGAATTTTGAGCATTACTTTACTAGCGAGTGAGATGAGTACAATTGTGCAGTAGTTTGAGCACTCTTTGGCATTGCCTTATATGCAGAGTACATCATGAGAAATGCTGGACTGGAAGAAACACAAGTTGGAATCAAGATTGCCGGGAGAAATATCAATAACCTCAGATATGCAGATGACACCACTCTTATGGCAGAAAGTGAAGAGGGGCTAAAAAGCCTCTTGATGAAAGTGAAAGTGGAGAGTGAAAAGGTTGGCTTAAAGCTCAACATTCAGAAAACGAAGATCATGGCATCTGGTCCCAACACTGCATGGGAAATAGATGCGGAAACAGTGGAAACAGTGTCAGACTTTGTTTTTCTGGGCTCCAAA
This sequence comes from Tragelaphus eurycerus, assembly GCA_935064755.1. Classification (NCBI taxonomy): domain Eukaryota; kingdom Metazoa; phylum Chordata; class Mammalia; order Artiodactyla; family Bovidae; genus Tragelaphus; species Tragelaphus eurycerus. The sequence continues at coordinate 19,553,401 of CAKXYN010000043.1, forward strand.
ATCACTGCAGATGGTGACTGCAGCCATGAAATTAAAAGACGCTTGCTCCTTGGAAGGAAAGTTATGACCAACCTAGATAGCATATTCAAAAGCAGAGACATTACTTTACCAACAAAGGTTCGCCTAGTCAAGGCTATGGTCTTTCCTGTGGTCATGTATGGATGTGAGAGCTGGACTGTGAAGAAGGCTGAGTGCCGAAGAATTGATGCTTTTGAACTGTGGTGTTGGAGAAGACTCTTGAGAGTCCCTTGGACTGCAAGAAGATCCAACCAGTCCATTCTGAAGGAGATCAATCCTGGAATTTCTTTGGAAGGAATGATGCTAAAGCTGAAACTCCAGTATTTTGGCCACCTCATGCGAAGAGTTGACTCATTGGAGAAGACTCTGATGCTGGGAGGGATTGAGGGCAGGAGGAGAAGGGGACGACAGAGGATAAGATGGCTGGATGGCATCACTGACTCGATGGATGTGAGTCTGAGTAACCTCCGCTTGTGATGGACAGGGAGGCCTGGCGTGCTGCGGTTCATGGGGTCGCAAAGAGTCGGACACGACTGAGCGACTGATCTGATCTGATCTGATCTGATCTTCTTTGGGATTTGGATGAAAACTGACCTTTTCCAATCTTGTGGCCACTGCTGAGTTTTCCAGATTTGCTGGCATATTGAGTGCAGCACTTTCACAGCATCATCTTTCAGGATTTGGAATAGCTCCACTAGAATTCCGTCACCTCCAGTAGCTTTGTTCGTCGTGATGCTTTCTAAGGCCCACTTGACTTCACATTCCAGGATGTCTGGCTCTAGGTCAGTGATCACACCATCATGATTATCTGGGTTGTGAAGATCTTTTTTGTACAGTTCATCTGTGTATTCTTGCCACCTCTTCTTAATATCTTCTGCTTCCGTTAGGTCCATACCATTTCTGTCCTTTATCAAGCCCATTTTTGCATGAAATGTTCCTTTGGTATCTCTGATTTTCTTGAATAGATCCTTAGTCTTTCCCATTCTGTTGTTTTCCTCTATTTCTTTGCATTGATCGCTGAAGAAGGCTTTCTTATCTCTTCTTGCTATTCTTTGGAACTCTGCATTCAGATGTTTATATCTTTCCTTTTCTCCTTTACTTTTCGCTTCTCTTCTTTTTGCAGCTATTTGCAAGGCCTCCCCAGACAGCCATTTTGCTTTTTTGCGTTTCTTTTCCATGGGGATGGTCTTGATCCCTGTACAATGTCACGAACCTCATTCCATAGTTCATCAGGCACTCTATCTATCAGATCTAGGCCCTTAAATCTATTTCTCACTTTCACTGTATAATCATAAGGGATTTGATTTAGGTCATACCTGAATGGTCTAGTGGTTTTCCCCACTTTCTTCAATTTAAGTCTGAATTTGGCAATAAGGAGTTCATGGTCCGAGCCACAGTCAGCTACTGGTCTTGTTTTTGCTGATTGTATAGAGCTTCTCCATCTTTGGCTGCAAAGAATATAATCGATCTGATTTCGGTGTTGACCATCTGGTGATGTCCATGTATAGAGTCTTCTCTTGTGTTGTTGGAAGAGGGTATTTGCTATGACCAGTGCATTTTCTTGTCAAAACTCTGTTAGTCTTTGCCCTGCTTCATTCCGTATTCCAAGGCCAAATTTGCCTGTTACTCCAGGTGTTTCTTGACTTCCTACTTTTGCATTCCAATCCCCTATAATGAAAAGGACATCTTTTTTCAGTGTTAGTTCTAAAAGGTCTTGTAGGTCTTCATAGAACCGTTCAACTTCAGCTTCTTCAGTGTTACTGGTTGGGGCATAGACTTGGATTACTGTGACATTGAATGGTTTGCCTTGGAAACGAACAGAGTTCATTCTGTCTTTTTTGAGATTGTGGATAAAAGAAGATTGCACGAGCAAGAGAAATTGGCATGTTGGGGAATGGGAAAGAAAGAGAATGGTCTGGGATCCAGTCCAAAATGTCTACAGACATGGCTAGATTGTGAAACCAACTTATCTGAGAGATATCATGATAGCCAACCGGGAGGAAATGGAAGCTCTGTTTGAAAGCTTCACACAGTTTAAGTGAAAGAGGACTGATAGAATCATTGTCATTCCTGAAAGATAAATTGTTAATGAGTCGACATGGACTAGTGAAACCAGCGTTCCTCAAAAGATACGTTCAGGTGAAACAAGGTACTAACATAATTGGCAAATAAAGCCAGTCAGCTTAGCAAAAAATACAAAACCTGTCTTATGAAAAGAGACAGTATGGAGAATGTTGCTTTCTTCAAAGCAAATAGAAAACATGGGTTCATAAATGTTGTGAATCATTTCCTCTGAGAATGCAAAGCTTATGACTGTTATCTGACTTTATTTTTGGGAGGAGAAAATTATTCTGCATCTTCAGTGAATGGGCTCCATCTGTGGATGAAAGTTGTGGCAAGTCTATTTTCACTTTTTGCCTGTTAGCCTTTGAGATACCCATGCCTAGATAAGGAAACTGCTCAAAAAAACTTTAACATAGGTAAATGTTTATTGGTTCTGTTAGAAGGCAAACTAACTAGTGAATGGAGAAACGGTGTGAACTGAAAATGCAATTACTAAAGTAAGGACTTAATGGGATACAGTCAGGTCAGAAGTGGTCAGTTGCCTTTCAAAAATTTGTTGCAACTTTACTTTCATGAGTAAAAATGACATTTATTACTGATCATAGAAAGTTCTTAGACTGGACTTTGCTGATACAAGCACTCAGATTGGAAGCGATTATGACTGCCACATTGTAAACTCTCAGTAAATGTTAGCTATAAAGATTCTGAACTATAAAGATTATATATTGTATAATTCCACCTATAGGAAATGTCCAGAGAGATAGAAAGTAGATTTGTGTTGCCTGTGGCTAGGGGACTTATGGGTAATGACTACTAATTGGTATTTCCTTTTTATGGTGCTAAAAATATTCTAAAAGTAATTATGATAATAGTGACACAATTCTGTGAATATGTTAATAACTCATTGAATGATGCACTTTGAATAGTGAGTTGTATGCTAATTTTATCAATAACCTATTATTTGAAAAAATCTGACCTCGAAATAGATCTTTGTTGCACAGTGGCATGGTGTTTCTCGTGTGAAAAGCATTGCTTTCTTCTGGGTGTCACCTCTCAGGGATGTTTCTGTTTTTGTGGGTACGTAGGCGTGTACTGAGAGAGAGCATCAGGAGACTTGTCTTGTTCTAAGGTGTACCTTAGAGAGGAGTGCTCCCGTGGAAGATGATGGACCAGTGCACCACAAAGCTTGCCACCTCTCTTTCCAGAACTGTCAGAACTGCAGTTTAAAATATGCGTGTTCTTAGTTCTGAGACCCTTTAGAATTAGACGGGTAGCGTGAGGAAGCTACGATGGAAGCCACAGATATATATGAGATCATTACTACAACACTGTCCTAATGGGGCTGAAATTTGCCTCTGATACTTAGGAGTTTGGGTGTTTTTCTACTTGGTTGTTGTTGTTCAGTTGCTCAGTTGTGTCCAACTCTTCGCAACCCCATGAATTATGGCATGCCAGGCCTCCCTGTCCCTCACCATCTCCCAGAGTTTGCCCAGGTTTATCTCTACTGCATCAGTGATGCCATCCAGCCATCTCATCTGCTGATGCCATCTTCTCCTTCTGCCCTCAATCCTTCCCAGATAGGGTCTTTTCTAATGAGTCAGCTGTTTGCATCAGGTGACCAAAATATTGGAGCTTCAGCTTCAGTGCCAGTCCTTCCAATGAGTATTCAGGGTTGATTTCCTTTAGGATTGACTGGTTTGATCTCCTTGCTGTCCAAAGCACTTTTACTTATTAGTAACATTTGGGGATCAGTCCTGGGTGTTTATTGGAGGGACTGATGCTGAAGCTGAAATCCAATATTTTGGCCACCTCATGCGAAGAGTTGACTCATTGGAAAAGACCCTGATGCTGGGAGGGATTAGGGGCAGGAGGAGAAGGGGACGACAGAGGATGAAATGGCTGGATGGCATCCCTGACTCAGTGGACATGAGTTTGAGTGAACTCTGGGAGTTGGTGATGGACAGGGAGGCCTGGCGTGCTGTGATTCATGGGGTCGCAAAGAGCTGGACATGACTGAGCGACTTAATGAAACTGAACTGAACACTGGAAGAGTACAGTTTTTAAAAAGTCTTATAAGATTGCCAATGAAGACTGATTTCAGAAATATATGCAGAGGTATAATAACAAACATGCTTACTGATTGGAGGAATACAAAATTGGAGAATGGAAATAAACTTATTTGCCTGAAATGTTTCAGCTTTTAGTGAATATATTCTCAAGTGTAAGTCTGATGCATTACTGTTGATCAAAATAAAATGTCATACATCACCATTTAAAGACTGTGATCACCAGAATGCACTTTAAATATCTATGAAGTCCACTGCTAATACATTCCATTTTAGTTTGAATGGAAATTATATTTACAGTCTTTGAAAATATAAATTATCACATCCCAACCTGATTATATTTGGGTATATATTTCATAGATTATATTTGATTACATATTGATATTGATGATATTTTAAAGAAGAATTTTGCTGTATTGTCTGTTTATTTTGGGGGTGGTGTTTCAAAATCACTGCCCTTGACATAGAAAATTATTGAAATGAGTAGCAGGACATAGAAGTAAATTGAAATATTTGTATAATATCGTATCGTATTTTTCCTCTTTCATGATCTATATTGTAGATGTTTCTTAAAATCACAGATAGTGAAAACTGGGAATATTTGGATTTATTCCAGTCTGTATCCTTCCAGCTTCAAATAACACATCCATGTATGGAGACTGCTTTTCATGCTACGCCAGTTCAGTGACAGCTTACTGGGACATCACAGCTGTCATGAGCTGAAATTCACAGTAAAACAATATTTTTCTACCATTATTAATTTTCAGCACAGATTCTGTTTCAATGTGTGACTGAGTCACTGAACCAGGAAGGTGTTTACTTGCAAGGTGAGCTAGTGGAAATGGGAGAAGCTTTTAAGTTCTAAAATTTCCGCCAGAGTCTTCCCTAGAGGAAGGAAAAAGTGGGTCTCCTCCCTGTTTTGTATCCTCTTGTCAGTCACAGAGCCCCTTTGTCCCGGTGGGCCTTGCTGGTGACTGAGTGCTGGCTAGGTTGTCATGTTTCTGTCGTCCCAAAATGCAGAGTAAAAGAACATAGCTTTGGGTCCTCAGGCTTACAGAGTAAGTTGCTTGTTACCGTCCAGGACCTGTGAATCCCAGCTGCCCTGAAATGCTTTCTGAAGTGATTTGTTCACTGAAATGGAGTATGTAATCCTTATGGTTTGGAGCTCCTTAGGCATGTTCAGAGGAAGAATGATGTATTCAGAGTTACACGATGGAGAGCAGTTGAGCTTATCTTGTCTGATTTCTTCTATCACAAAAACATCAAGCTCTAGTATCAGAAGCATAATTGCTATCTTGACTTCTGTTTCTTCCTTGAGTGTTAAAAAATGCCTTTTGGATTGGATCATTCCCAATTCTGATATTTTGGAAGAGCCTTCCTTGCAGGGGGTCATTATAAGATATTTTCAGGGATTCTTAAGAAAGATGAGACTCACCTCGTCTTGTAAAATCATCAGCAGTTTCTCCTGGTATGAATCATGTTTCTACTGGTGTGAATCATGAAGGGAGATTCATTACAGTTGGCCAATCCTATGGAAATTACCTGGGACCTAACAATTTAAATGGAGAAGGCAGTGGCACCCCACTCCAGTACTCTTTCCTGGAAAATCCCATGGACAGAGGAGCCTGGTAGGCTGCAGTCCTTGGGGTGGCGAAGAGTCGGAAACGACTGAGGGGCTTCACTTTCACTTTCATGCATTGGAAGAGGAAATGGCAACCCACTCCAGTGTTCTTGCCTGGAGAATCCCAGGGATGGGGGAACCTGGTGGGCTGCCGTCTATGGGGTTGCACAGAGTCGGACACGACTAAAGTGACTTAGCAGCAGCAGTAACAATTTAAACATCATTCAAATTTTTGATCACTTAATTGAAGTTATTATCTATGCCTTTGGGATTTTAGCTTACATCTATTAAAATCTAATAGATTTTAGCTTACATCTATTACATTTTATTATTAGAAGAATTGTGTGAATGAGTGCGACCTGGACTAATGTGGCTTTCACCTTGAAAGAATATAGGCCTCAAAAATTTGTTGCTTTTTTATTATTATTTGGAAAAGCAGAAATAGTACCTATAAGAATGGGAAAGAAAGGTTTTGTTATCAAATGAAATATTTCTTTTACTCATTCTGAAGCATGTACTTGTTAAAGTTCAAGGGACATGAACTGTTACAAATGTAAATGTAAACTGTTACAAATTACAAATGTAAGGGCTTGTAAGTGAAAGTGAAAGCGGCTTACGCTGCGCTAAGTCACTTCAGTCGTGTCTGACTCTGTGTGATCCCATAGCCGGCAGTCCACTAGGCTCCGCCGTCCCTGGGATTCTCCAGGCAAGAACACTGGAGTGGGTTGCCATGCCCTTCTCCAATGCATGAAAGTGACAAGTGAAAGTGAAGTCGCTCAGTCACGTCCGACCCTCAGCGACCCCTTGGACTGCAGCCTTCCAGGCTCCTCTGTCCATGGGATTTTCCGGCTTAGTTGTGTCCAACTCTTTGCGACTCCATGGACTGTACAGTCCCTGGAATTCTCCAGGCCAAAATGCTGGAGTGGGTAGCCTTTCTCTTCTCCAGGGGATCGTCCTTCAACCCAGGGATTGAACCCAGGTCTCCTTCATTGCAGGCGGATTCTTTACCAACTGAGCTATCAGGAAAGCCCCAACAGCTGTAAAGAAATTCTCAAACTTCACTGTGCTTACAGATAATTTGGGGAATCTTATTAAAAATGCAGATTATGATTCAGCAGATCTGAGCTGGGGTGTTAGTGTCTGCATTTCTTGGCTCCCAGGTGATGCCAGGGCTGCTAGCACTGGGGTCACATTCTGAGTCACAACGCTGTTAAGTCACATCAAGAAATAAATGATAAAAATCTGTCTTAAAAATCTGTAACTGAAAAAGAATCTGAGTATTTAATCCCTCTGCCTCTCCTTTTAAAAAAAAATTATTTAAATAATGTTTTTGGTTGCCCTGAGTGTTGGCGCACGTGGGCTTTCTCTGGTTGCAGCGAGCAGGGGCCGCTCTTGGTTGCAGCGCACGGGCTTCTCTTTGCGGGGACTTCTCATGTTGCTGAGCACAGGCTCTAGGCCCTCAAGCTCAGTGGCTGTGGTGCGTGGGCCAAATCACTTCGGAGCATGCGGAATCTTCCTGGCCCGGAATCAGACCCCTGTTCGCTGCATTCACAGGCTGATTGTTATCCACTACACCACCAGAGAAGTCCCCCTCTTCTTCTCTTACACACCAGTTTTAGTGGTGCATAGCACGTAGGGTCAGAACATTTCCCCCAGATATCCCACAGACTCTAATAAAAGGAAATAGGCTTACCCTGAAGTCCTTTCCTCAGCGGAAATAGAAAACAGTTCTTCATAGAATCACTTCAGGTGCCTAAAGATTACGAGGTTTCCTTTTCTCTGTCTTAACTTTCTTCTCAGCATCAACTTCTTCTAGCACTTTAATATGTAGTTTACTTTTTCATCCCAATTTTAACTGCAAATTATCGACGTAGGGTAAAAATGATGAGTCTGTTATTCAGTTGGTGAGTTGATGAGAGACTTTTCTGATCTAAAACTTAACGCGTCTCCTCTGCTTTTAAAGAATGTGTTAATTGTGCAAGTAATACACTACTAAGTTCTTTCAGAAACTTGAGATAGCATCAAAGTGTATAGTAAAAAGTGAAAGTTCTTCTCCCTTTATCCAGCTCCCTCTTCCTGCTTCTTATTTCATTTGAAACCATCTTAACATTTTGGCATATATCCTGCCAGAATTTTTTTTATACAAGTCTATGGCTCTATTTATTTAAAAAAAATAGGATCACATATTACATATTTCCTTCAGTATTTTTCTATTTAATAGTATATCTTAAGGTTCTCTCTGTATATCACTGTCTATGGACGTATCTCATTGTTTTTAATTGCTGCAAAAAATTTTATAAACCTTTATATAGTATTTTAAGTCCTATTAAAGTTTATACTGATTGTAGTTTTTCAACCAGTCACAAACTGTGCAACTGTGAACATTCTCTTAAAAATATCTTTGTATGCATGTTCTAGTGTTTCGCTAGGTTGGGCAGCTACCTACAAATGTATTCTCTGGGTCAAATATGCTGTATGTATTTAATTTTGACAAATCTTGCCAGATAGTCTGTCGTAAAAGGCACGGTGTGCCTACCTGCGTGCTAAGTCACTTCAGTCGTGTCTTGCTCTTTGCAACCCAATGGACTGTAGCCCGTCAGGCTCCTCTGTCCCTGGGATTCTCCAAGCAAGGATACTGGAGTGGGTTGCCATGCTGTCCTCCAGGGGATCTTCCTGACCCAGGGATTGAACCTTTACCTCTTCTGTCTGCTATATTACCAGGCATATTCTTTACCCCTAGCACCACCTGGAAAGCCCTACAAGGCACTACGGATCTACTTTCCCTCCAAGAGTACTTGTTGATTCCCAATTTTAGTTCCTGTCAATGATTTTTACCTTATCAATCAAATAATCTAAAAGGTAATGCCTCATTTCTGCCTTGCTATATATTTCCCTGATGACTAGTGAGCTGGAATGTGTTTTCATTGGCTTGCCATTTTGATTACATCCCTCTTCCCATTCTTTATTTTTTAATTTTTTATGCTGGTCTGCAGGAGCTCTGTATGCTATTAATAGTTTTTCCTGGCACAGCGTTGTGTCAATCATCTAATATGTAAACAGCAGCCGTAAGATTGTAGTGCCATGGAACAAGCAAGTTGGCTGGGTCAATCCTGTGTCTCCCTGTAGGCCTGTGGGTCAGTTAGGGCAGTTCGGCCGTGCATGTATTCATACTGATGTCCAGGCTGAGGGGACAGAAGGTATCCAGGGTAAGCTGTCCTCATGGCCGCACCATGAGATTTGTTTCTAACAGCATCTCCAAGATACCCATACATGTGTATGTTAAGTACTTCATTTCAACCTAGCATACACAAATTATCTGCTCATTTACCAAGGCATTTTGTCTGAGTTCCCCAACTGGAGTTCTGAGTTGTTTTTGTTGTATAAATCATACTTATAAGGTATTAGCTTTCCAAAACAGTAAACTCAGTTTCCATGGAAAAAGAACTTTTTTCCTTTTCGGTTTATGTAATATGTAGGTCAGTTACGTAATTACATTAACAAATACAAACGACATAAACACATTTGGGGATAAACAGAGCTGGTTTCTGGCATGTGTGTAACTCAGCTAATGTGTGCTGACATACGTGGTCGTATTTAGTGGTGGTCTTTTATCTTCCAGCAGTCCATGTGAACGTTATAATGTTTTACGGAGAAAAGAGAGAATCTAAGATAAATTTACTTTATTAAAGGTAATTTTTTAAGTGGCGATTACATTAGAGAATTTTTAATGTAAAGAGCACACTTAAAAAATATTTACTAGCGTCTTTTGTCTCTGTACTATTATCATCACTGACCTCTTTTCCATTCTTTGAGAATTTTTCAGTGGGTTGAAGTCCTCAAGATTTGGTTTCTATTTAAAAATTTTTTTTTTCTTTGGCTTTTTATTTATCCTAGCAGAGCCAAACTTCAGAGGCATACTTTTGCGATAGAAACCAGTTTATATCTTTTACGTGTATCTTGATGCTTATTTATTCTAGTCCCAAAGTAACTGAGGTTCAAGAATTCATGAAATATATGCTGATTCAGTGTTCTTTTCAGTTAATTTTATATGTTGCAAAATTTCATACAAGTATTTTTCTCTCAAGTGAGTAATATCAATACTTAATATTTCAGAGGATCATAAACTTTAGAGTAAGTGGCAAATTAGAGGTTATGCTCCACACCATCATCACTTTCCTGGTGAGAAAATGAGGACTTTTGTGATTTGTTTTAGTGGTTCGGGAAAGAGACAGAGGTAAAATTTTGCATAATTTACTTTAAATACCATAAATTATTTCAAAACAGCAACGTTAAGAAAAGTGGCAAAGAGTCAGTTGTTTTTCTACTGTTAAATACAAAGATTCAGGGCTATTTTCCCCCCATTGTACCCTTAAATACTACACTGTTATGGAAAGCCTTTTTGAGGGGGAAATTAAGCAGAAAGACCTAGAAATTAAGGAAGATAGGAACTCGTTCAAAATGCCATTATTGCATATTTAGGGTTTTGTGTATGAAATAGTTTTAACTAGTTGAGAAATTCCGTCTCATGGGGTTATTCATCTTTCTATTTTAAATTATAAATATTTCTGATTGCTGCTATTAGAAATCTTCGAAATTCCTTTCCTGTGACTAGATTTTAAGCCAGAGAGGAGGATAAAAGCTACTTTGTGATCAGATGGCTGTGCTTTCTGTTTCTGTGTTTCAGCCTCTCTCTTTCACCCTCTCTTCTCTCCTCCCTCCCCACTTCTCATCCTGTTTCTTTTCTTTTTGGTTTTGTTTGTTTTTTGCTTTTTTTGTTGTAATACAAAATGTCAAGGAAATAACTAGTGCTGAACTATGGTGCTTAACATTAAATATTCAGTATGTCGTTTTTAGTGTGACAAATGTGTGTACGACTAGTATTTTACAATGGAGTTAAATTTATGTTAGTACTTCCTTTTACATTGTTAATAATTTCTTAAGAGGAAAAAGCTCTATGTTAGTACGTATTTATAATCATCTCTGATCTTTTAGCATAAATCTATCACTGCTGCCTTTATGAAACATAAACAGATATGTATTGACACTTTATTTAAAGAGAAGTTTGTACAAAAAAAAGGATTTTTTTTTCAATTATTTAAACTCTGTAGTATATTTCCAGGCTTAAATTCACTGAATATACTCAACTCTCATTTAAATTCAATCTTCTAAACTTAAGATATATTAATTTCATGTAGGAAATCAGAAACATCTTAAATTTTAATCTGTTTATTACCTTTGAGGATAGTATTTTGTTTCTATAGTATTGAAGTTCATTTTGTTGGGAAAAAAATAGACTAGATTTCCAAAGATATTTCTAAAAGGGGGTTATTTTTTTTTAAGCTGTGAAGCACTTAGAAACTCATAAGATGAGTCTGAAACCCTTTACAGAATGTAGGTTTTACATTCTTATTTTTCAAATCAAATTTGCCACAGCAATAGTAAGCTACAATTGAAATATGAAACTCTGACATGAAGCAGAAATTGGAATGTTTTGAACAGCTGTTGTCATAAAAGAGATTGACTAGAATTTTATTGTGTGTCTAAAACATTATCTCCTCACAAGTCTCTTTTTTAGCTTACTGAATACAAGTTTTAATTCCGCTCTGCTTAGTGTCATTCCAGCAGTCCAATATTATCTCTTCTTGTTCCATACATGAATTAAATAGATATTAGGCAGATTACATGTACCTTGTATAAGTTCTGTTTTGTCTGAAAATTCTTTCCAAATCGTAATTCCTTTGGACTTAACTGTTTTTACTGGTTAAAAATGTCCAGATCCGCCCTGGATCTTGACCTCTTGCCCCTTTTCTAACCCTACAAATCTAACTACATTCCCTGTTCTTGGCTGTTGAACCTTTGGTTTAGATTCAGCATATCTCTCCTTTCCAGTGTCTTCTTCCCATTTCTTTTTCACCTGTCAGTTAGGTCTTCTCTGCAAGGGATCATCTACAAAGTGAGAGTGAGAAAGAGGCCGCATTTTAGGCACATCACACTTGCTTTCAGTGCTCAATTCTATTTGGAGCATAAAGTAATTTTTAAATGCTAATGTACGCTAAGTTGACCCTGTCTGTATTCTCACACATTTGTAATACTTTTCTGTAGGAAATATAGTGCAGGAAGTCAGATTTCTGGGTACGTAGCATAATCGGGAAAAGTTTTCAATTTTTACGGAAAGAGCTAATAACACAGTAGTGAGAGAGATGATTTTGATGACTCTGAAGAAGAAATATTTATCTAAATGTTATCAGTTTTGAAGGAGTCACATATTAAGAATTTTACATGGGAATTGCATCCTGTGATTTTAAAAAAAATCCACCATACCAGAGAATTCTCTGGCAATCCAGTGATTAGAACTCGGCATGTTCACGGCCAGGGGCCTGGGTTCCATCCCTTGTCAGGGAACTAAGGTCCTGTACATGAAAGTGAAAGTGGAGAGTGAAAAAGTTGGCTTAAAGCTCAACATTCAGAAAACGAAGATCATGGCATCCGGTCCCATCACTTCATGAGAAATAGATGGGGAAACAGTGGAAACAGTGTCAGACTTTATTTTTTTGGGCTCCAAAATCACTGCAGATGGTGACTGCAGCCATGAAATTAAAAGACACTTGCTCCTTGGAAGGAAAATTATGACTAACCTAGATAGCATATTGAAAAGCAGAGACATCACTTTGCTAACAAAGGTCCATCTAGTCAAGGCTATGGTTTTTCCAGTGGTCATGTATGGATGTGAGAGTTGGACTGTGAAGAAAGCTGAGCACCAAAGAATTGATGCTTTTGAACTGTGGTGTTAGAGAAGACTCTTGAGAGTCCCTTAGACTGCAAGGAGATTCAACCAGTCCATCCTAAAGGAGATCAGTCCTGGGTGTTCACTGGAAGGACTCATGTTGAAGCTGAAACTCCAATACTTTGGCCACCTCATGCGAAGAGCTGACTCACTGGAAAAGACCCTGATGCTGGGAGGGATTGGGGAGAAGGGGACGACCGAGGATAAGATGGCTGGATGGCATCACTGACTCAATGGACATGGGTTTGGGTGGACTCTGGGAGTTGGTGATGGACAGGGAGGCCTGGCGTACTGCGGTTCATGGGGTCACAAAGAGTCGGACATGACTGAGCGACTGAACTGAATTGAACTGAAGCTGAGTGCGTTGGCCAAAAATATAAACAAATAAACCCTCCATACTATCCTGTGTCTCTTGTTTCAGAGCCAGTCTGTCTCTTTATTGCAGTTGGAGAAATCTGTGAATAGTGAGACTCTGATGAAAAAAAGAGATAGTAATAGCTGGCTAATATTCCCTGAGTGCTTACTATGTACTAGGCACTGCACTAAGTGCTTTATAAACAGAATTGGGTTAATTCTCTCCTACTAGGGTAGCTACTGATATTTTCTTCATTTTACATGTGAGGAAACAGACTTTGAGAGGTTAAGTAACTTGCCAGGAACTGTACGCCTGGAAGCAAACAGAGCTTAGGTTTGAGTTGGGATCTCTGTAACCTCAGAGCCTGTTCTCTTCATTTCTTGGTCAAGCTGACTTGACCAATACTTCCCGATCTTTGTGGCATCATGCCATGCATATAAAATGGTAGTGTGTGTCTATCCAGCATCGTGGGGGAAAATGACTGAGGCCACTTACAGCTGGAGATGATGCAGCCTGATGCCCTGGGGCACCCCGAAGGTCGCCCTGGCATCCCCGCAATGTGAAGCCCAAGTGGGGAGGGGATTAGGACCTAGTTGCACTGTTGACTGGTGTGTGGCGGGCACACCTGTTGGGAAGCTCCGTTCTACACTGTGGTGCCTCACCAGGATGTGAGCGGTGAGAGGCAAATCCCCTTTTCATCACACAGCTCACCTCATCACCACAGGCTGTGTAATGGGAGTTTGAATTGGCGCTGAATTCTCCGTTCCGCCATGTTCCTCTTTCTCTTTTCTGTCTGCTATAGTGATAGCATAGTTAGTGGTTAATTTTTTTTCATTCAGGAAATATTTATTATTGAGTATTTACTATGTGCAGTGATATAAACTCTGTTAATCTTTCAAGCTTTGTTAATCTTCTAAGACGCTGCTCACTAGGGAAACATTCGCGGCACTTCCCTGTTGAAACTAATCACGGTGCCCTTCCTGTGTGTTGCACTTTGTTCCTGCCACTATGTTACACACTCCATGTGTCATATTAAAGCAATTTATGTGTAAATGGGTTAATCTGTTCAAGCTACTTTAACAGAATTCACAGATCAGGTAACTTGTAAACAACAGAAATTTATTTCTCAAAGAGTTCTGAAGGTTGAAAAGTTGGAGACCACGGCACCAGCAGACTGGGTATCTGGTGAGGGCTTGCTTCCTGGCACGTAGATGGTGCCCTCTTGCTGAGTTTTCACAAGGCGGAAGACACGAAGGCTCTCCTTGGGGCCCCTTTCCTAAGTACACTAATCCCATTCAAGAGGGCTCTGCCCTGACAACCTAATCACTTCCCAAAGGCCCCGCCTCCTAACTCCATCACCTAGGAGGTTAGGATTCTAACATATGAATTTGGTTGGCAGGGGGTCAGGGATAAAAGCATCCAGACTATAGCAGATTCTTATAATTACCAAAGCCTACTGATTACTTTTAACTAGGAAATGTAGCGAATGTTTCCCTAATGAGTAGCATCTTGGAAGATTAATAAAACTTGAAAGAGTAGTAGAATTTAAAGACAAGAGATCAAGAAGTTGGTGATGACAGTGATGCAAATATAGTTGATAGCATCAGTAAAATCTCAGAGGTCTGAACGATTAGAATTGTGTTTACATGTTAGAAAGAAAGGAAGGGAGGGAAGAATGTGAAGGAGCTGGGGAAAGAACCCTTTCCTGTAGTACATTACTTCTTTGTTCTTCTTTCCAGCCAAATTTCTCAGATCGGTTGTCTGCATTTGCTATTTGGTCTTATCATGTGCCACTGTAATCTCATTTCCATGGCATTTTGCCTCTGAAATAGATCTGACTGTGATCATCAAAGACACCCTGTAACCAAACCTAAGAGACACTTGGTGTCCTTATCTCGTAAGATCTGTCACCACCTTATGACATTGTTGCCCACTTCTTGTCTCTTAAAGCACCCTTGTCCTTGGTTTCCGTGAAATCATCTTCTCTTTATACTTTGCCTGCTCTTCAGTCACTCCTTCATCTCCTTTTCACTCTTCTCTTTTGAAACTGCGTATTCCCCTTAAGCATTTATATATACTGTTCTTTTCCAGGACCTCAGCTTTTCTTACTTTTTATATACTCTGTGGGTAATATTACATATTTCTATGGCTTCGGTGACCATTTCTATACTGATAACCCCCCTAATCTGGCTCAGTAGCTTAGATTTCTCCTGCGTTTCAGGTCCATATATTAAACTGCTTCCCTGGTTGTTAACTGCCCCTCAAAATAAATGTTTCCAAAGTTGAATTTATGTCTTTGACTCAACCCTTTTCCTAAACCCCTTCCCCATCTAACTGTATTTGTCTTCAAGTGTTTTTTTTGTGAATGGAATTGTCACTAACGCATTTGGCCCCAGGTAGAAATTTGGCCATCATCTCAAATTTCACCTTTTGGATCACATGAATATTTAACCACAGAGAATTATCTATTTCACCTCCTCAGTATATCTTGAATCCCTGCTCTCTCTGTGCCCACTACTGGTGCTCTGCTCCATCATCCAGGCCTCTGTTGCCCTGGTGACCGCAGCTGCCTTCTCATAGGTCTGCATACGAATACTGTCTCTCTTGTCCAGTTCATCTCCCAGCTATAACCAGAGAGCATTCCAGTCCCATGCTTCCACTTCAAAGCCATTCAATGAATGTCTTGCCTTCAGAGTAAAGTTCTAAACTCTTTCAGACAGCTTATAGGTGAAGGTGAAGTCGCTCAGTCGTGTCCGACTCTCTGCGACCCCGTGGACTGTAGCCTACCAGGCTTCTCCATCCATGGGATTCTCTAGGCAAGAATACTGGAGTGGTTTACCATTTCCTTCTCCAGGGGATCTTCCTGACCCGGGGATTGAACCTGGGTCTCCCGCGTTGGAGGCAGATGCTTTAACCTCAGAGCCACCAGGGAAGCCCAGATAGCTTATAAAATCTTTGTAAATGTCTGGCTCATTTAGGGGATTAAGAATGAAGGAATTGGAGTCTGTTTCTTTAGATTTGACATCACTTACTCACTGTGTGAACCTAGACAAGTTATATATCTTCCCTTTGCCTCAGTTCTTTGCTGTGTTAAGATAGGATTGATAATAAGGCCTTGAATTATTGAATGACTTGATAGATAATAATTGGAGAATAAATGTTAACTCGTTATTGTAACTGTTGCAACTTCAGTCTTATGACTCTTATTCATTAGTCAGAGCACAAGAGTTTCTGTGGGACAGTTCTTCAGCATATGTGGGAAGCATGTGGTAATTTGTGCTCCTTATAGACACATACTAGCAAAAAATAAATGGTTATATGTGTTTGGTACCAAATGAGAGAATAGGCAATTGAAAGCCATAGAAGTTCAAAAAAGGAAAAAGATATTTTATGAAAATTTGATCTATTCTTTAAAAGGATAATCAAGGTAGTAACAGCTAAAGCAGCTAATATTTATTGAGACCTTACTGTGTGCCAGGCACTGGGTTAAACACTTCATGTGCATCATTTTCCTCAAAAGAGCTTGAGGAGGTAGTATTTGTAGCCCTAAATTACCAATGAGGAAACTGAGGCTTAAAAAATTAGGCAACCCTATCAAATATGGAGCTAAAATTCACATCCAAATAGATGACAAAGAAGTCCTCCAGGTATTTATGCTTTAAAATGTTTTCCTGTATTTGTCACAACTCTTTGAAGGCAAAATGTGCTCACACACAAGAGTCTGTTTTTCTGTCTCTCTAATGATATTTAAAAACAATTTAATATTATTTTAAATATATATAAAATATGGTATATTTATCCAGATTTTCTCATGCAGAAAATATATTCTGCAAGTACATTATAATAGTGTACAAAAAGAAAAAAAACACTAAGCATCAGCCTTTTGTAACATGAAAGATTTGGGGAGAATATAATAAGCAACGTTCAACTGAAAAAAACATATTTGACAGTTGTATTACCTCAGGCTTTTTAAGTGAGACATCCTGAATTGTGTTTAGAGGAGCCGGTGTTAATTATGTCTACCTCATTGTTGGGCCTTTGTAATACTCCAGATGTAATCAAGGAACTAAATAGCCTATTGACAGTTCATAGGTTCTGTTCAGGCTTGATTCAGTCTGACGCGGTAGGCTTAGTACCTTTCCTTGACAGCAGAGCATTTGGAATAGAACTTTTGTTTGAGGATTTAGGATGTTTATGTTGAGTTTTTGAGTTGTTTGTGACAGACTTGAAATGGTGTTACATCAAATACTATATTTTCAAACACCAAACAGGCTAGATTGTCTTGTGAAGACATACGGGCTTGGGTTGCCACCGTGTGATAACACCTTTTTTCTTTCATTTCATTGGAAAAGATTATCTAACAATTAACTGTCATTCATCTCAAATTTGATATCATGCATACCTGTTATACAGTTTACCTTTTGTTCCTTCTTTTAAAAAATTTTTAAAGTTAATCTTAATACTTAAAAAAAAAAATAATCTGCCCTTGCAGGCCAAAACCATGAAAATTTTTCAATTTTTGGAGTGTATAGTCTTTGGTTCTTCTTGTTTCTTTGATAAAGAGGATATAAACTATGTTCAAAACTGTCAAGATGTAGACAACAGAATTCACCAGTTAACTGAGCTCTTTTAAAGGAGATATGAATTACTTCTCTTCACTAATATCAGATAAAAGGAGGCTCCTTCTTCTTTGATTTTTCTTAGACATATTAATTTGTATTAGTCAATGCAGTTGTATTCCAGGGACTTCTTCCCTGTGTACAACCCCCCCACCCCCACCCCTCAGTAATGTCTTGGAAATGATGTTTTGGGGATTGGTA
Organism: Tragelaphus eurycerus; assembly: GCA_935064755.1. NCBI lineage: Eukaryota > Metazoa > Chordata > Mammalia > Artiodactyla > Bovidae > Tragelaphus > Tragelaphus eurycerus. Next base: position 19,571,129 of record CAKXYN010000043.1, read on the forward strand.
TCTCTTTTTCCACTATTTACGTCTGTATTGGTAATTTCTGATCATCCATGCTGCCATTTTAGTTTCAATTAGGAGTGTAACCTTAAACTCTTTTTTTAAAATTGCACCAGGAACATAAGGTTATCAATTTTATAGAGTAATGAGGCAAGCTTTAGAATTAGGCTAGTCTGGATTCATGTTACACTTTCACCACTTAACTAGTTGTGTAACTTTGAGCAATTTATTTAGTCTCTTGGAGCCCGCTACTTCATTCAATACCAGTAATGTCTCTTCTGCTGATGGTGTTGGGGTTTGGAGACAATGCTTGTAAGACCCCTGTGTGTGTCTGACTCATAGTAAATACTCAGTCCTTTGTGGAAATTGTGCCAGTTAAGGAAGATATTCTGTCTCAGCTGTGAAAAAATCACCTGTGAGATTTGATAGTCACTGTGCTGAGTGCCATTTATTTTCCGGTTGCTCCCGCCCACCCCCATTCCACACCGCCTTGGGTCCCATGTAGGGGTACACTTCTCTGACTCTTGAGGCTGCCTTTAACTAGCTTTGGTTGAAGGAATGAGAACGAGTGTGGTGAATGTCAGTTCCAGGCAGAAGCTTGAAGAGGCCGTGTGTCAGTCGCCACAGCCTCTCTTTCTGTCTCACGGATTAAGGAAATGTGTTCAGGTGGAGCATCCCAGCCTGGTGCCCTGAGGACGACAGTGAGCATAGTCCTCTTGCTGATCTCGCAGTGTGAGGCATAAATAAATTTTTATTGTGTTACACCGCTGAGATCTGGAGGCTGTTCCTTACTGTTACGGAACCATACTCTGAATGATACAGGCCTACTCAAAGGTTGTTTGCAATTTTTCATGTGAATGAAACAATTCTTTTACCTATTGTAAATAAAACTTCTTTTACCTATTGTAAATGAAGATTTGACCTTTAGAAAGCACAAAATACTTATCTTGGTTTTTTACCTCAAAACTAATCTTGAACACCATGGCCTTTGAAAATAGAATATATTTTGTGAGAATGTGATGCTTAAAAGGCATATTGGGATCTAGTAGTTAAATTCTTATTTTTTTCATTTATTTATTTCAGTGGAGGCTAACTACAGTGTTGCGATGGCCTCTGCCATACATCAGCATGAATCAGCCTTAGGCATACATGTGTGCCCCCCTCCTAAGCCCACCTCCGCCCTTCCTCCCCACCCCACCCCTCCAGCCTGTCACAGAGCACCAGCTTTGGTTCCCTGTGGCATCTGTTAAATGCTGCTGTCTGTTTTGCGTATGGTAATGTACATGTTTCAATGCTGTTCTCTCGAACCATGCTGCCTTCTCCTTCTCCCACTGTGTCCAAAAGTCTTTCCTTTATGTCTGTGTCACCTTTGCTGCTGTACACATAGGGTCACTGGTACTCTCTCTAGATTCCACATATATGTGTTAATATACATTTGTCTTTCACTTTCTGGCTTACTTTGCTCTGTATAATAGGCTCTAGGTTCATCCACCTCATTAGAACTGACTCAAATGCATTCTTTTTTATGGCTGAGTAATATTCCCTTGCATATATGTAGCACAGCTTCCTTATCCATTCATTTGCCAGTGGACATCTGGGTTGCTTCCGTGTCCTAGCTATTGGAAATAGTGCTGCAATGAACATTGGAGTACATGTGTCTTTTTCAATTATGGTTTCCTTACAGTATATGCCAAGTAGTGGTATTGCTGGGTAGTAGTTAAATTCTTCAGAGAAGGCAATGGCACCCCACTTCAGTACATTTGCCTGGAAAATCCCGTGGACGGAGGAGCCTGGTGGGCTGCAGTCCATGGGGTCGCTAGAGTTGGACACAACTGAGCAACTTCACTTTCACTTTTCACTTTCGTGCATTGGAGAAGGAAATGGCAACCCACTCCAGTGTTCTTGCCTGGAGAATCCCAGGGACAGGGAAGCCTGGTGGGCTGCTGTCTCTGGGGTCGCACAGAGTCGGACACGACTGAAGCGACTTAGCAGCAGTTAAATTCTTAATGTATGTGCATATGGAGTGACACTGGGGAGGAGAAGGGGCATTGTTAGGCAGTAAAACTTCTGGGTTTCATTTAGTATAGAGCACCTCAGACTTGATAATGGTTTGAGTAGCTGTTTAACACCATGAGCATCACAGGCCCTTAGAGAAAGGTAAAAGAAGGTTAGAAACGGAAGATTAATGGAGTTTCTCTTGGCTAATTGTAGCCAAGTAATTTGTAGCTACAAGTAATTGTAGCCACTTAAATTACTACTGTGGCTTATGGTTGTCTGAGCATCTCCTTTGTATGCCATGGACATTGGAAGAGAAAGCAGATCAATTGATGGGAACAGTTTGCCCATAGTTGTGAAAATGTAGTGCAGTCCATGTGATTACAAAGAGTCAGATAGGACTTAGCGACTGAATAGCAACAAACACCATTTGCTGATGGCTGCTTAATCTTGAGCAACTTCTTTAATCCTTTTGGTTTTCTTACCCATAAGATGGGCAGGATAATACCTACTGATGATATAAAGATATGAGATCATGTATGTAGGATAACTTGGGTTTCTCTTACCTTGGGTGTGGGGTATCTCTTCACGGCTGCTGCAGGAAAGCACAGCCATTGCTCCTTACCTTGGACTAGGGGTCTCTCCTCACCGCCGCCCTTCCTGACCTTCAGCGTGGGATAGCTCCTCTAGGCCCTTCTGCGCCCATGCAGCCACAGCTCCTTGAATGTAGGTTTGGTCCTCCCGGCCACTGCCCCTGGCCTCGGGCGTGGGGTTGCTCCTCCCGGCTGCCGCCCAAGAAAATCCTTGTAATCTGTAGATAGGAATCTAGCCAAGTCACTTAGTATCAGGATTTGTTTTGTCAACACATAGGAGGCTTGTTTTGCCAGCTCAAGAAGAGTAGATCTCAGATCTCATCTGCTTGCCAGAACTTTAAAAGTTTATATAGAAGTCAACTATCCAGATGGTCTCAACACCTTATGCTCTTAAGGTCAGGAAGCAACATTTAGAACTGGACATGGAATAACAGACTGGTTCCAAATAGGAAAAGGAGTACGTCAAGGCTGTATATTGTCACCCTGTTTATTTAACTTATATGCAGAATACATCATGAGAAACGCTGGACTGAAAGAAACACAAGTTGGATTCAAGATTGCTGGGAGAAATATCAATAACCTCAGATATGCAGATGACACCACCCTTATGGCAGAAAATGAAGAGGAACTCAAAAGCCTCTTGATGAAAGTAAAAGTGGAGAGTGAAAAAGTTGGCTTAAAGCTCACATTCAGAAAACGAAGATCATGGCATCTGGTCCCATCACTTTATGGGAAATAGATGGGGAAACAGTGGAAACAGTGTTAGACTTTATTTTTCTGGGCTCTAAAATCACTACAGATGGTGACTGCAGCCATGAAATTAAAAGACGCTTACTCCTTGGAAGGAAAGTTATGACCAACCTAGATAGCATATTCAAAAGCAGAGACATCACTCTGCCAACAAAGGTTCGCCTAGTCAAGGCTATGGTCTTTCCTGTGGTCATGTATGGATATGAGAGCTGGACTGTGAAGAAGGCTGAGCGCCGAAGAATTGATGCTTTTGAACTGTGGTGTTGGAGAAGACTCTTGAGAGTCCCTTGGACTGCAAGGAGATCCAACCAGTCCATTCTGAAGGAGATCAGCCCTGGAATTTCTTTGGAAGGAATGATGCTAAAGCTGAGACTCCAGTCCTTTGGCCACCTCATGCGAAGAGTTGACTCATTGGAGAAGACTCTGATGCTGGGAGGGATTGGGGGCAGGAGGAGAAGGGACGACAGAAGATGAGATGGCTGGATGGCATCACTGACTCGATGGATGTGAGTCTGAGTGAACTCCAGGAGTTGGTGATAGACAGGGAGGCCTGGCATGCTGTGATTCATGGGGTCCCAAAGAGTCGGACACGACTGAGCGACTGATCTGATCTGATGTAGGATAACACATTAAATGCTTAGCTGTATGACTACTGTCTGAAAGATGCAAAAAATATTGGACTTTCTATCCCCCCTTGTTAACTGCATTTTAAAATTTGATATATAATTGATTTACAAGGGCTTTGCTGATGGCTCAGGGAAGAATCTCAGCTGGTAAAGAATCTGCCTGTAAGGCAGGAGACCCGGGTGTGATCCCTGGGTCCGGAGGATTCCCTGGAGAAGGGAATGGCTACCCACTCCAGTATTCTTGCCTGGAGCATCCCATGGAAAGAAGAGCCTGATGGGCTATAGTCCATGGGGTCACGAAGAGTTAGACACAACTGAGTGACTAACACTCACACAGATTTCCAATGTTGTGTTAGTTTCAGGTGTAAGAAAGTGATTGATATATATATATATATCAATATATATATATACACACATATATACTTTTTTCAGAGAGAAAGTAGGAGCATGGGGTATTATATGGTCATTTCATTCCCTGGGTCATAGCTCTTTATAAAACACTATACAAAAAGTATCATTGTATGCATAAAGAGGACTTATTTTCATTAAGCATCTTCCCAGTTTACTCAGAGTGTTCTTTCGATACAGAGAAAATTATTTAAGATCTTTTTATATTCATTTTTAATTAAGGGTAGTGTTCTGAACTGTCTATTGAATATACTGACTTTTAGCTGAAAGTTTTGTATGAAAACCTTTCTGTTTTTGAACACAAAGATCAAATCTTTAACATGACTCAGAGTAAAGAAAAAGGAAATATTTATTTTGAGAATAGGCCAATTCATATATTATTGGACATAACACAGACCACCCAAGCCTCCAGCCTACTGTTTATAGTAAAAGATCTTAAATCTACATATGTTCTTGATGAGCGAGAGCTATCTTTGTTCCAAGGAGAAAGTTTTATGTCTGCAAAGGGTAATAATTTCATGTTTCTCTCTCACCCTGGGCTAGTAAAATTCTGTTAAGTAGATTATTTCATTTCCACAGGGGAGAAGATTTCTTTTGACCTTGGTAACAATAACATTGCTAAATTTCATCTATCAAAGGACTAGCGTTTAATATTGTTGGAAAAGCCTAGAGTTATATTTGCCTTCAAAACCAACTTCTTGTATAAATATATGTATATATGTGTGTGTATATTTGTGAATATATGCTGCTACTCCTAAGTCACGTCAGTCGTGTCCGACTCTGTGTGACCCCATAGACGGCAGCCCACCAGGCTCCCCCGTCCCTGGGATTCTCCAGGCAAGAACACTGGAGTGAGTTGCCATTTCCTTCTCCAGTGCATGAAAGTGAAAAGTGAAAGTGAAGTTGCTCAGTCGTGTCCGACTCTTCGAGACCCCATGGACTGCAGCCTACCAGGCTCCTCTGTCCATGGGAGTTTCCAGGCAAGAGTACTGGAGTGGGTCGCCAGTGCCTTCTCCATGTGAATGTATATATGCACACAAAATGCAGTTGAAATGTGTGAATACACACACACACACACGCACAATGTAGCTGGTTTGTTTTTAGTATAAAACTTGTGGTTTGATTTGAAGCTTCATTCTCTTTTACTCAGCCATCAGATTTTGGAATTCTCCAAAGACTGGTTTTGGGCTCTCTTCTGGTCTCTCTCTGCATCCTCATTGTAAACAGCTTACCCCATGTTCATATGTAATAGGAGGAAAGGAGAAAATGATGCAGAGCAGAAGCGGATAGACTTGAAGCTCCTCAGCTTCCTATTGGAAAATCATGTCTGTTAGCTATTATGCTTCTCAGTAAAGTAGAAGGTACGATCTTGGATGAAACTAAGGAGAGGGAGCCAAAGGCTTGGATAGAATTCAGAGGATTTGCAATATTTGTTTTGTGTAGATTAGAATAAGAGGGTAGGATTGCTGGGCTGTGTTCAGGATACGTTTGGGCATGCTGACCATATTTTGTAGCGTACCTTTCCCTAGCATTGCATACTTGCTTCATTATAGTTGTGGAGAAAGTAGTTAGTTGCATGTATGGTTGCAGTTTTGCCAACGGAGTTGATGCAAGGATTGATGGGAAAAGAACTTAGGGTAGTAGAGTGCTTCCTAATATCATAGAATTTAAGCTGGATAAGGAGGATCATGATGAAAGAAGGCACTGATAAATGGGAAGAAATATGAAACTAATGAATTGGAAGTCTCTTAGCAGACCAAAGACTCCTTCATGGTGGGAGTGATTCATCAAGAGAATTGAGAGTAAAGGAGAAGGTGGAAATAAGATAAACTGCTTGAGTAAATTATTCCTGAGCAGTTAGGATGGCAAAATTATTGTAGTGACTTTGGAAGTAGATTGTGAAAGTGAGTTGGAGTTACTGGATTGAAAAGGGCAGATTCATTCACATGGATCACACATGTGAATGTTGAAGTCATCCTGAATAATGGAAGGATTTGGAGTTGAGAGAAAGACTTGAAGTTAAGTTCTAAGGCCTCTGATAAATAAAGGAGAATGACAGAGAGGTTGGTAAATACAGCAGTGACGAGGAGGCACAGTGGGTGGTATGACTGAAAGGCATGAGTCTTAAATGATCAAGATGTATACTAATGAATTGAGAATAATGGAATAAAGCTGGAAATAGTGAATAGGGAAGAAAATTGTAAGTGAATAAGCAGCTCTCACTGAGACAGCGCAGGACATGTGTGTCTTTAAGGGACACCTAGTTTTACTGAAGGCAAAGAGGCAACGACAAAAAAACCCCCCACAAAACACGTTTTCCAGATGGGGTTAAGATTATAGGCAAGGTGAAATAGGCAATATATACTCAGTAAAGGTGGTTTATTGGTTGAACAATAATACAAGTTGATTGAAACATAATATTATGTCCACATCCTTTTTGTATGTGTGTTGGTGTTTGGAATGGAGTATAACTGTTAGAGATAGACTTTAATAATCTCAGTATCAATAGGATGAGATCAGGAGTGTACCACCCGATGGGTAAGAGAAACAGTCAGTACTATGAGTGAAAGCAGTGCAAAATTTATAAGCCAAACGAAACATCTACTGTCTAAGGACTATAGAATTCTGTTTGTTAATGTGGTAGATTGATCAATGGACACAATGAAATTAAGTTTCCCTAAGTGTCTGATACTACTTAAAGAAAATACATCAAAGTTTTATATGCTTTGAGTTAATGATCATATGATCACATTAATAAACTACTAATGTAGTGTGAAAAGTTACTAATACGGCTTTCTCTTTAATGATTCATTTAACCTAAAAGTGGTAAATCAAAATAAAACATTTTCTTATCAAATGATGTCATTATCCTCTCTTGGAAGTATGTTTCCAAAATTTCCTAGTGGAGTAAATTACCTCTTATTAAACAGATATATGTAGCTGAGCCCATATTACAATGTTGGACCTTCTTCAGGGGATCTTCCCTACCCAGGGATCAAACTGGCATCTCCTGCATTGGCAGGCAGATTCTTTACCATTGAGCCACCTGGGAAGCCCAAAGCTGAGGTATAGAGAGGGTTAATTAAGTTGCTGGTATAAGTGGCAGAGTTAGACCTGGACCCAGATGCTCCTAACCATTATGCTAAACTGGTTTAGCGTGGTCTTAGAAAGAATATCACCCATAAAAATAAAACTTTTTCTTTCTTACATTGTTTCTTATTCTCAGTCGCATGGATTACTCAGAATTGGCTTTGGTGCTTATGATTGAAAAACTCAAAATACAGTGGTTTAAACATGAGATAAATTTATTTCTTACATAAAGAGGACTCCAGATGGGCGGTATAGGGCTGATACGGTAACTCCCCAGTCATCGTGTTCTTGTTCACTCCTTCACCACCCTTCTGAATAAACTTCATTTGTTTTTCTTTTTGAAAAAATACTTATTTGACTGCTGGCACGCGTGATCTTTTTTTTTTTTCCTCCTTTAGTTGTGCCATGTGGGATCTAGTTCCCTAACTCGCCATCGAACCTAAGACCCGTCTTGGGTTCACTGAACTTGGGTTCAGTGCTTAGGAGCACTGAATCTTGGTCACTCAGCCACCAGGGAGGTCTCTAAACTTCATTCTTAAGATCACTTCCTGTACTAAGATGGCTGTGAGAACCCCAGCCTTTGTATCTGTCTTACACACCAGCAGGAAAGTAAATGACCAGAAAGAGAAAAAGAGACTCCTCCCATTGAAACCAGCTTTCTTGAGACAAAGCCCCACACAACACTTCTGCTCTCCTTTCATTGCTCAGAGTTTAGTCACGTGGCCATACAAACTGGGAATTGTGGTCTTTTATTCTGGATAAATGCCTTACTGCACAATGGGTTTCTGCTCCTAAAAAATAACTCTAGGGAGAATGGTACTATGTATGCATCTAGCAGTCACCATCCTTGGATCCACATCTCTTCAGACTGATTTCTTTTTATATATACTGATTTTTTAAGTACATTTTGAACTGAGAGTTTAAAAAACTGACACAGGTGAAGACACAGGTTGAGGAGCAGTAGAATGGGATTTGGGGGCACTCATGGCATATGATGGGGGTGGTGCAAGAAAGCAAATTGGAGAGGGCAGAAGTCATAATTGCTGTAGTTTTCAGGCTCAGACGGTAAAGGATCTGCCGCCAATGCGGGAGACCCGACTCAATCTCTGGGTAAGGAAGATCCCCTGGAGAAGGGAATGGCAACCCACTCCAGTGTTGCCTGGAGAACCCCATGGACAGAGCAGCCTGGGGGATGGGCTACAGTCCACGGGGTCACAGAGAGTCGGACACGACTGAGTGACTGGCGCACACAGGGAGGGCCTGCCCTGACAGTCCTGTGGGGTAAGAGTTTGTCTTCTAGTGCAGGGGGTGCGGCCTCAGTACCTCGTCATGGAGCAAAGATCCTGCATGCCTTGTGGCCAAAAATCCAAACCCTAAAACAAACAATATTATAACAAATTAAATAATGACTGTAAAAATGGTCCGTATCCAAACTACAGGGAAACTCTTCCATGAAGTGATAAGTGAAGTCTAATTATGCATTCAACTAAGATATATGTTGTATTATTAACAGTTTAATGAAAAGTAGTAGTTTTAAATTGGATTTCCAGTTCCTTTATGGGGAGGGGTGGATGAAAAAATTCTCACCCATTTGTTTCACTTATTTAGGCACCTAAGAAAAGATGATTATTGAACTGAGAGAGTCCTAAATGATGAAGAAGAAACTCCTTGCTAACTCTCCCTTTCTTACAGGAGATAAGTGTTCTTATCCATCCCCTTTTAAAGTATGGAAGACATGCTATATCTTATTTCACATAGTTGTGGGAGTTTTATTATATAAAAAAAGTATTTTGGAAGAAAGCATGTTTCATTGGAAAGGCATTTTCTTCCCACTGAAGATAACAGTAAACTGCACCCAGTTTCTAAGCATACTGCGTGTTTAATTCACAGCGTGGATTTCATGATTGCTTTCGGTGTACATAAAAACTTTTCATGAATGTAGAGAATTTTATGTATGGTGTACATTTCAAAAATAACACACGAAACTAAGGGTCATGATCAATACTCTGCTTTCCTGTAAGACAGTGCTCTCTGGAATACAGGGTAATCAAGTCAAGTCTTGTTTACTTTTAAGGGAGATTAAGAATTTGCTCTTTTAAAGAATCTACTCTGTTTTAAAGGTCTGAATATGAATATTTACCTGACTTGTTCATTATACACATTCTATCAACTGACACATTTTAAATGACTTAAATTTTCAATGAATGATTTAAGACTTTGAACCAGAATGAGAAAACCTTCTATATCTTTATTTCGCAAGTATATCAGGAACAAAATTCTGACCTTAAGGGTCAAATATATTGAATAGATGGTCATGGATCTCACAGAGTTCTGATCTGCCTTTTGTTGCTTTTGTATTTTTTTCTCCTGCTGCACAATTAGTAAACCCAGCTTACTAGTGTCAACCTTCTCTGTTTTGTTTGTTTTGTTGCTTGTGGAAACCCAGTGAGAGCTTTTCAGAGTGGGTTGCAGTCACAAGTGATTTATTTTGTGTATCTAAGCTGGATTCCAGCTGTTTGAGGTTTTTCTCTTGGACGTCTAGATTTCAGATAGCATGTAGACGGAAAAGACAATTCTGGTTAAGATGCCTATCTGAGTCTTAAGCAGTTTAAATTCTTTGTTTTTCTAAGTTTCTAAGAAATTTACTTAGATTTGTATGTTAAAAATAACTGTTTATGTGTAAATGTTTATATTGATAAGATTATAAATTCCAAAATTGGTCTTAAAAAATGGCTAGTTTTAAGGAAGAATTATATTGTTTTAAAAATTACTCAAACTTTTCAATTAGCTAAATCAGTAGAACTCAGCTTATAACAGAACTTTTCCTTTAGAACTTCTAATTCAGAAGTTACAACCCCTTAATGTGAGGCGATAGATTCCTATTCACACTTACCATATGATTTGTGGTAAATTATGATTTATGGTCATATCCTAAATCTTTCCATTAATTTTTGCTCTTTTATTTTATTCACCAACATGTAAACACTTTCACATCTAGTTTTGATTTATATGACTTGTCAAACTCTTCTGTTTATTATTAAAATTGTTTCATAGCCTTCTTCACAATCCCATAAACTTAAAAAAAGTTCTAAAAAATAACATTTTCTGAAAAAGTATTAGCTGTCATTATTGTTAGACTACAGATTTATGTTGATTTTCTTTTTTTAATAAGAACTTCAGTTTTTCTCAGCTTCAAATTATATGCACCTGAAGAAACATCTGTAAAAGTCTCAATATGGTTTCTTCTAGGTGGATTCTCAGCTATAAAATACTTTTCTTGTATCAGATGACCTATCAGTTTATTTTCAAAATATCACTTATGATTGCTTCCTTCTTAACTATAATCCTTAGAAGAAAAGCCCCCTTCAAAATTATACACCAGGACTAAAATATGTGTTACTAATTTCAGTCTTGTTGGGTTCAGTTGATCAATATCAACCCCTGGAGCTCCCTAGAACTACAGTATGGTGACATTAACTTACTATGGATTTCTATCAGGTTTTCATGATTCTAGTACCAGTGAAGAAAAGAAAGTTGTACCACGCATCGTTATTACCACTCTATTGATTTTCATCTTTAGAAAGTCACTTATAAGTAAGCTGCAGTTTTGTGATTATGTTGACTTTATAGTCTTAGGTTTAGAAGTCTTCAATTCTCATTCTGGTTCCTTCTCTAATTATTTATTAGCTGAACAATCCTGGACAAGATTACTTTCTAAACCTGTCTTTTTATCTGTAAAATGAATGTTGTGAGGATCAAATGAAGCACCATATAGATGTTATTACCTACCCATGTAGTTAGTCAGAGGTCTTTTTAATCTTCTTGACCGTAACTGACTTCACAGGTACTGTCCTTTCCTAGGATCCTTTATTCCTTGCTGTTTATTTTTATTATCATTTTAGATCTTTTCATTCCCTCGTTCATTGATGTTTGTGGTTCTACCAGTCTTTAGTCCTTCTAAAAGATTATGGTTATAAAGAAAAATAGAACAAATACATAATATTGTTCATAAAATGGATATCACCCTTTGGAATCTGCCCATAGATTTTTAAAGGCTGAGATTATAGATTCAGAAAAAAGTTCCGAACACCAGGGAGGAAAAAAGGAGAAAACCGTAAATTGTTAAAAAAAAAAACAAAACGAAACAAAACCCTAGGGAAAAGGAGAAAGGAGCTTAACCTGTGCTGAACACCTGTCTTGTTCCAGGCATTGCTCTTGATCGATGCATTTATGTTATGTAAGTTATTCCCCCTCCTGTCTTACAGAGGAGGAAACAGAGGACCGGGTATATTAGCTAACATCCTTTTAGTTTATTCAGGTCCCTTCTTACTGTTTATCTGTGTTTTTCCCCCAGACATTGTTTGGTAAATATTGTTTACTTTGGGCATTTGATTTCTGTGCTAATGGTGTAGATAGAGTTGGTCTCAAGTGTCCTATCAAAAGTAAATGAAACTTGAGTATTTTTAAACAAGGATACCAGATACGAGATTTATGAGATGTATTTTGTACGGTTTTGGGGAATATAGATCTCCAGACCAGTCTTTAGAGTGGGTGGAATGGGTGTGGCAGTAATTCAGGAAGCCTTCCCCTCCCGAGCTAGAAATGTCAGCAGAACTTGCCAGTCTGAAAGCTGCTGAGCACTAAAAATGAAACCCTTCTCAGTGTCTGATTTTCTTTCCCACATTCCCTCAGGGCCCAGCTCCCACATTCCCTCAGGGCCCAGCTCCCACTATTTCTCCCTGTCCTGGTAGGCAAAGTGAAAATGCTAATTGTGAATTTGTGCTGCAACCTTCAGGGCTAAATCCAGCCTTATTTGAAATGAACAATCAAATAAGGCGGGATTTAGCTCTAAACAATCTCTGCCCATTTCCCTCAGAGCTTTCCTCCCTGTCTGCACTGCTTCACTTATAATAGCTCCCGAATGCTCTGCTCCATACATGTCTCTCTCTGGTCCCACCAGTACCTTCGTGCCGTATACCTTTTTGACTTGCTTTTTCAAAAAGGTCCAAATGTCTTGTCTTGTGATAGATACTCTGACCTGCCTCAAGTGTAGAATTAGTAGCAGGATTGAATGAACTCTAGAGAAATAAATACATTTTCAGCTCCCTGTCCTCGTACTACAGAAGACTGGGCAAGACATTCATAAAATATGGCTTATAAGTGCACTGCTTTCTGAAGAAATCTTTTTTTCCCCCTTAAGGAATTCTAAGAACCATCTGTTGTATTTCTAGAGCAAATCATCTTTAACCTCTCCTTCGTTTTTTGTTTTATTTAAATGAATGGATATTTGAGAAGCCCTTGTCTCCGTGCTCAGGGCCCGACAATTTTTCTACTAAAAAAAGTCTGTAAAGTGTTACTATTACATTGGGTAATTTTATTTCAAACTGAATACGAGACTGTTATTTTCTTCTGTCCTGCTGTGCGATTGTCTTTTGTGTTTTCACTAGACTCTCCCTCCTCTTTAACCTCTTGGAATTTTGCCTCTGGAGTTTGAATCCCCTTCCTATTTTCTGGAAAAAAAAAAAAAAAAAATGAGATGCAGAACAAGGCATGGCTTGAAGTCAAAAGTAAATTCCTGTATTTAAGTGCTAGCAACCGCTACAGGCTCTGCGAGGTCAGAGCCTACCTCTCAGCGACTTGGCTGTTAGGTGACCATATGTTGTAGGAAAGGGCACTGGACTGACTCAAAACGTAGAGTTTTGATGCATTGTTGCCAAAAAAATCACTCTGTGTATTAGAAGTTTGTCTGGCAGAATAGTGAAAACCTAAAATGTAGCCCATACATATAAACTTGTTGGAAGACAAAATGCATTTTTCATCCATCCCCAGGGAGAAAAACCAAGACAGTTTGGATTTTAGTTTTCCTCCCACTTTCCCTACTGCCAGCCTCCACAGGGACCCTAATTGTGTGGCACTGAACAGAAGATTATTTTCTGTATTTTAAATAATATTGTTGCTTTTTACTTAGCAGCATTTCAGTTTATGTATGCAAAAGAACATATAAAATTACAAGGGATGTTCACTAATGAAAAATAAAAGTGTTAGTCACTCAGTCGTGTCCGACTCTTTGTGACCCAATGGACTGTAGCCTGCCAGGCTCCTCTGTCCATGGAATTCTCCAGGCAGGAATACTAAAGTGGGTTGCCATGCCCTTCTCCAGGAGATCTTCCCAACCCAGGAATCGAACCCGAGTCTCCTGCATTGCAGACAGATTCTTCACCTTCTGAGCCATCAGGGAAATTGACCCAATGGACACTGGCTGGGATGGTATTTAAGCAAAGAATTAATATTTAATTAGAGCTACTTAGATGTGCCTGTACATCAGTTTTGTTCATCTTTGAGAAATAGCATCTATAATCCTAAATACATGTGTGTGTGATCTTGGTAATATCTTTAATATATTTTTAAGCATTTCTAATGTAGGCTCATTAAATGTTTTAAGATGGTTTCTTGTTAGACATTAGAGCATAGATATATTAAATAGTCTAAGATATTTTCCTATAAAGTATTGCATGAGTATGTTCCCCCTTTCAAAACTGGTAAAGCAAGAGCATATTGCAGAAAGTCAGCTTATAACAAATATAGATGGTGCGTGCATACAAAGTCACTTCAGTTGTGTCCAGCCCTTTGCAGCCCTATGGACTGTAGCCTGCCAGGCTTCTCTGTCCATGGGCTTCTCTGGGCAGGAATTCTAGAGTGGGTTGCCATGCCCTCCTCCAGGGCCCCTTTCCAATCCGGGAATTGAACCTGCATCTCTTATGTCTCCTACATTGGCAGGCAGGTTCTTTACCACTGGCGCTACTTGGGAAGCCCATAGATGGTACTATAAGCAATATGCTCTATTCTTATTTCAATAGAACTTGGTTAATTGCTGTACTTAGTTCAACAGGTCTTAGGTAATTTTCACATATAGAAATCATTAGACTAATATAGAAATAGGTGGGCTTCCCTGAGGGCACAGTGGTAAAGAATCTGCCTGCAATGTAGGATGCACGGGAGACATAGATTCAGTTCCTGGGTGGGAACATCCCCTGGAGGAGGAAATAGGAACCCACTCCAGTGTTCTTGCCTGAAAAATTCATGGAAAAGAAGAGTCCGGTGGGCTGCTGTCCATAGAGTCGCAAAGAGTCAGACACAATTGTGTGACTGGGCACGCACATAGAAATAGATAAGCTATCTGAAGGTAAAAATATAATTTTGAACATTTGACTATTTAGTTTGTCCATTTGTATTAGAAGGTACTTTACTTTGGATAGAATGTTAATTTTATAATATTTTTCCTACTTAAAATCTATAAGGAGATATCTTCAGTAGTCCCTCAAACTGAATGTTTAAACCCATTTCATATCAGTTTAGTATTGGTTGAATTATATTTAAATTTGAGAACCCAGAAGCAGGTTGCAACTGTATCAAGTTGGAGCAAATCATAAAAATTTGCAGATAATAGTCTGTATCAGAATTTTTAAGTTGTAAAGAATCCTCAGGATCATTCAATTCTATCTTTTTGTTTTATATTTAGCGAAAGGATGAGAAACATTAAGTTTCATTTTAAGATCTTGTAACTATTTAGTGAAAGAGCCAGAATTAAAAATGAGATTCTCAGACTGTCTTTGGCCTAATCAATTATGGAGTCTAAAATGGGAGAATACTCGCTAGAAGGAAAGGAATTAACCTCTCAGTATATCAGGCCATATTTATCTACTGACCTATTTGTGGATGACTGATCTTTTCTGTTGGAATTCATGATAACCTTAAGACCGAAATTCATGATAACCCTAAGACTGTTCTAAGTCATTAAGGTTGTTGGCTCTGATAAAGTAAATGGAACATTGGCCAGGTAGGAGTAGCTGTGTTTTCTTTCTCCTGCATTTCGAAATTATCAATGTCACAGGATCGATATCTAAGAAATACTTTCCAGATGGCTTTGTTTTTGTTTACTGAACTGTATTTTACAGTGGAAGCCTTTGAAAGAATATGGGCCTTCCCAATAGTTTTGGATGACCTTTAATTCCTCTCTGTTCCTAGGTTAGACTGGTTAGAGAGGGTTTTGTTTTGTTTTTAAAATAAGTGTTACTGTTTGCATATAAATCTGTTGTCACATTTTATGTGTATATTCAAAAAACTTGGTTTTTCCAAAAATTTGATAAAACCTTTTTATTTTCATTTTCTACCTTGGTAGAATTTTACTTCTTATAAAGCTTGAAGGAAAAATCGAACATCTTTTTCTACAGTTTTCAAAAATATCAGGTTATTCCTGTAAACAGTACCCTAATCTTCCTTCTCCCTGCCCAACTCTGCCAAAAAAAGATCCACAGAATTGCAACTACAAGGCTAATAAGGGTCATCAAACTTAAGATTTCTCATGTCATCCTCATAGAAGGGACCTTTGTGAAGAAACCTGTTCATAAAAACCGAGAGCACTTCGAAAACAACAGAGTTTTCCTGTAACCTGCTAAAGAAGTTTGAATAAACCACAGCCAATGGCAGGAAAACTTATGAGTGTCTGAATGTTCAGCATTAGGAATGGACTGGGGAGAAAAGCACAGTAACAAGAGAATTGGATGGGGCGTTAATTACACAAAGGTATAGAACTCTTCAATCTGATGTGCCTTATTGGCAGTCTTGGTTTTCAGCATCCTTCTCTGTTCGCAGTAGTAAATAAATTCTGTGACTTTATTAATTGTATGCACACAGAGCAATATCTCGAGCTACATTATGGATGCTGCAAATGAGGTTACTTTCTTTGGCAGAGATAGTCTAGATGAATTCCTGATTGCAAAGCAAGAAATAGAGGGTTTTTTTATTTTGGTTTTTAACTGGTATTAATTACTTGGATTTTATAGTATCTTAAAGTTTGATACTTTTTGGCCTCATTTAGGATGGGGGAGCCTGGTGGGCTGCCGTCTATGGGGTCGCACAGAGTCGGACATGACTGAAGTGACTTAACAGCAGTTTTGAAAAGAGTCATTTTAAAATCAATTTGTTAATCTGTCAGAATGTATTAAAATGTCTTAAAGTTGATGTGTAATTTAATCTATTATCTTAAAGAGCAGTATAACTTTTTAGATGGCTTTAGTATCAGTTGCTTTCAACAGAATTCAGTTTCTAAGTTGATATTTAAAAAGTTCAAACAAATGCTATTAAGTGAGATTGCAGTTTAAAAATAAGCAACGAGATGGGATTCAATAGTAAGTCATGAAAGCTACACTTGGAATACCTTTGTTAAACACAGATCTGGTCATGTCTTCTGTGATAGCTCAGTTGGTAAAGAATCCATCTGCAAGGCAGGAGACCTGGGTTTGATTCCTGGGTCGGGACGATACCATGGAGAAGGGAAAGGCTACCCACTCCAGTATTCTGGCCTGGAGAATTCCATGGACTGTATAGTTCATTGGGTCACAAAGAATCAGACACAACTGAGCCACTTTCACTTTTCTGGGACATGGGGCCTTTTGCCTTAGAGGTAAAGTTCAAACTCATTTTTTTTGATTATTTTTTATTGAAGGATAATTGCTTTATAGAATTTTGTTGTTTTCTGTCAAACCTCAGCATGAATCAGCCATGGGTATACATTTGTCCCCTCCCTTTCGAACCTCCCTCCCATCTCCCTCGCCATCCCACCCCTCTAGGTTGATACAGCTGCTAAGCTAAGTCGCTTCAGTCGTGTCTGACTCTGTGCGACCCCATAGACGGAAGCCCACAAGGCTCCCCCGTCCCTGGAATTCTCAAAGCAAGACCACTGGAGTGGGTTGCCGTTTCCTTCTCCAATGCATGGAATTGAAAAGTGAAAGTGAAGTTGCTCAGTCATGTCTGACTCTTAGCGACTCCATGGACTACAGCCTACCAGGCTCCTCCATCCATGGGATTTTCCAGGCAAGAGTACTGGAGTGGGGTGCCATTGCCTTCCCTGAGGTTGATACAGAGTCCCTGTCAAACTCATTTTTTAGAATTAATTGATTTGCCTACACCAGCTCGGTCTTGGTTGTGGCACATGGGATCCTCAGTCTTTGTTGTGGCATGTGGAGTCTTCAGCTGAGACATGCGAACTCTCAGTTGCAGCGTGTGGGATCTGGCTCCCTGACCAGGGATCAGTCCAAGCCCCCTGCATTGGGAGCTTGGAGTCTTAACCACTGGACCATCAGGGAAATCCCTCAAACTCGTTTTTGACACGTTTGGCCTGTGCCAAGTCCTTCTCTACTGTTTCCTTATCTCCATTTGCCACTCACATTAAGCCTCTTCAGTTCCAGAATACCTTGTCTAAGTCTCACATAGGTTGTCCCTCTCTGCTCTCTGCCTCCTCTTCTGCCTGCACGTGCCACCTTAAATGTCTCTTCTCTTGTGGGTGGCCTGCCATGACCAAGCCGGCCCAGACAGCCCTGCTCTGTGCTCCTTGAGCACTGGGTGCTTCATATGAAAGTGCTTCCTGCAGTGCAGTCTCCCTTGTCACTTATGTGTGCACCCCTCTGGGCTGTGAGCTCCTGGAGAACGCGGACTCTGGCTGTCCCCAGCACTTGACAACCTGTCTGGTACATAGTCGACTCAGAGTAAATATTGGTGAAATATTTAACTGCATGAAAGAGTGTGGATAATGCCCCTATGAACTCTATCATCTCACCTCTTTTGTGTGCTCAGCCGCTCGGTCGTGTCTGACTGTTTGCCATCCCACGGACTGTAGCCCGCCAGGCTTCTCTGTCCATGGGATTTCCCAGGCAAGAATACTGGAGCAGATTGCCATTTCCTACTCCAGGGGATCTTCCTGGCCCAGGGATTGAACCTATATCTCTTGCATCTCCTACACTGGCAGGCAGACTCTACCACTAACACTCCCTTGGAAACCCTCATTTTTTTCAGTTGTAATTTCTAGTTCAGTATAAACATGGCTATAGCAGCATTCCCATTCCCGCCTTTTGGACTTGATAGCCTTATATTCCAGTCACTGTTATGTTTCTTTTGGGTGTTAAAAGATAGCTCCTCATTCAGAAAAGATTAGAGACTCCTTTTTAGACCCCTGTTTATGCACATTTATATCTAAGTGTCAATTCGTGCCAAATTATCATTAAAAAAACTAATAAAATTTTATATTAAGGCTGAACACTGGGAGTTGTTAATATGTAATGGGGTAGCTGATTTTAAACACATTTTTAGATACTAAATATTTTTAAAAAGCTTAGAATTGCTGTTAAAAAATGAATCCAAGAAACATGATACCCAATTAGAAATATAATTACTCAAAAGTAGTATTTTCAGATACTAGACAGATACAGATTTCTTTCTTTCAACATAAATTATTGAGTGGCCTATATGCTATGCACTGATGTAGGCACTTGGGATACATAACTGAACAATGTGAAATTCCTGAACGCTTTAGTAATTAGAACAAAAAGGAGCTCAGAATGCATATACACATGTTTATGCATATACATAAAATACTAATTAATATGTTGTAGACAAGCCTGTTTCTGAAATTAGCAACAGATTTTAAGAATTATCATACGTAAAGTGAAACATTGAAGTTATTATGTAAAAGATTAAGTGATGGTAGGATTTGGGAGGAAAGGGGGACTGTGCCTTGAATTTCATTAAATATAGTAAACAAATACAATTGATCTTTAACAGTAATATGCTTGGCGTGTTATGGTAGGCTGTGCTATTGTTTAAAACCTTTTGCTGTTTCTCCCTGGGGAAGCATTATACTCACTGACCTGTTAACATCATGCCTGGCCTTAGATTTGCTTTGGCTAATAAAATAGGAGTGGAAATGATTTATGTTTACTTTTGAGCAGAAGCTTTGAGTCAGAACACAGTGTCCTATATTCTTTTTTTCTCTGCTTTGACAATTCAGCAGATCTGAATAGATGTTTCTCCATCGCCCTAAGGTCCAAAATAAAGATGACATATAGTTAAGACTTAGCCAACTCTTGTTTGATAATTAGCATGAGCAAGAAATAACCTTGTGTTGTTCAAACTGTTGAAATTCTACTATTGCAACATAACCTGACCTGATGGTTCTCAAGCTTGAACATGTGCTAGAATCATGTGGAGGTTTTGTTAAAATATAGAATGTACAGGTTGTTGGACCCCACTCTTAAGAGTTTCTGAATTCATGAGACCTGCGCTGGGAACTCACATTTCAGTTTCTAACAAGTTATTATGATCTGATGCTGATGCTGTTCCAGGTGGTCCACGCTTTGAGAATCACTGACCTAACCTCTCCTGATTATGTGGTCTATTAATTACATAGTAAATGCTGCGGTTTTGTTGTGGTTTAGTCGCTAAGTGGTGTCCAACTCTTTGTGACCCCATTGACCATAGCCTGCCAATCTCCTCTGTCCATGGGATTCTCCAGGCAAGAATACTGGAGTGGGTTGCCATTCCCTTCTCCAGGGGATCTTCCTGAGCCAGGGATTGAACATGCGTCTCCTGAGGCTCCTCCATTGGCAGGTAGATTCTTTACCACTAAGCCACCTAGGAAGCCCAAAGGCTGTAATAACAAGATGCAAAATATTTCCCAGCATCATTATTAAAGACATAAACTCTATAAACTGCTCTTGATTTCTGAGATATGGACACACAAAATGCCGTACGGAAACATAAATTTTGTAAAATGGAATAGATAACTTTGGAAATTAGTATCATGTTGTTGTTGTTGTTGTTCAGTCGCCCAGTTCTATTCGACTCTTTGTGATCCCATGGACTGCAGCACGCCAGACCTCCCTGTTCCTCACCATCTCCCAAAGTTTGCCCAAGTTCATGTCCATTGCATCAGTGATGCCATCCAGCCGTCTCATCCGCTGACGCCATCTTCTCCTTCTGTCTGTCTTTCCCAGCATGAGGGACTTTTCCAGTGAGTCGTCTGTTCACATGAGATGACAAAAATACTGGAGCTTCATCACCAGTCCTTCCAATGAATATTCAGTATTTCCCTTAAGATTGACTAGCTGTCACGTTAGTGAGAGCCAAATAAAACCTGCCAAAAATACACAAAAAGCAAAGGAGGTTTGAGAAAGAGTCATATACAATTGTGGGGAAAATTGTCATTCCTGTTGGACTTAGTAGCAATCCTCTTAAACAAGGAGGATGGTTGAAGAATGGATTGCATGTGGAAGGACCAGGGTAACTGAGATGAGAGAGGTGAGAGTGTGAAATGTATCTGAAAGTAACTGCTAGTACAGTTTGCTACTGAGAGACAGATAAGGGAGAAGTAATCTCATGAATCTCTTACAGAAGTCCCATTTCTTATTTGGTGTATGATAGAAAACACAACACAGCTTCGTTCCAGGCCTGTTTTTTGTACTCATTTATGGAATTGAGGTGCTTTCGGAATTCAAGTTGCTAACGGTGGCAGATTTAATACCGATTGCGATTGTCCTCAAAGTTTTGGAGAGACTTATGTAAAAAATCACTCTTGTGAAGAGGGAGGTAGATAAGAGAAGGCAGTAAAGAGTCCTGAACAAAGTCAGGCCAGTCACGTTTCACTGGGAGGATTTTGGTTCCTTGCTATCCATGCTCTTCTGTCCCTTGTAAAGTCTTTGCATGATTTTAGTTGGAGGAATATTGCTCTCCTTCCGTTCAGGTGATTTGTGATTTATCTCCTACAGCCCAGGGTCCCTCATCTTCCCTGTGGTATTTCTTCTCCCCAATGAGACCCCAGGGGCACAGAGAGTGAGTTATTGGGATATAAACAGATTTCCTTGTATGTGATGCTGTCTTAGACCAGAATCTGTCTGGGGGCAGATCATTTAATCTCCCCAGGCCTTGGTTTCTTAATCTTACAGTTTAACTCTCTTAGGTTACTTTAGTTCCAATATTTCATTTTTCCAGTACCATTTGTAGTCTAGCAAGATTCCAGTATTTTAACTTGCCCAATTTTTGTCATACATAACACAAGTCCATCATCTTTGAGGTGAATGAAGTAAGCTAGAGTTTTTAAACGAAGGCTTTTCTTTTAGAGTTAGGTACTCTGTAGTCCTCAGTTAATCACAAAACTGTAGTTTTCCAAAAGCTTCCAAAATAGTGTTTTTGCTCCATTATTCAAAGATGCATATTTCATTTTAGATGTGAACTTTGATATTAAATAAGCATAACTTCATGAAAAAGTATAGCCTAAACAGCTGCTCATTTTGTTTAGTATGCAATCCAGTTGCTGCATTATTTTAATGACATAGATACTAATGTGCATTTGAAAATAAATTAATATTGATTCAGAGATCCTATATCATTGAAAACCTTTGTTTTAATCTTTTTCCCAACCATTATAGGAGGGGAAAAAAATGAAAATACTTGGTAGTCTTAAGGTCTTTAAAAAATAGTTTGGTTCAGTATTGTAGTTAGAATTTTTGTTTAATGTAAATAATTTTTGTCCATAACAATGCTGTGATTTTAAGAAACTTGGTAAGTTTTTCCTTGGATTTATGTAAACACAATTTTGCCCCTAAATTTGGTTTTTGCCTATTGTTAATTTGGCAAGTGTAAACATGTGCCATTTCCTTAGGAACTGCAAACAGTTTAGGTCAATGGAAGTAAAATCTGCTTCTTTTACACGTACTTTAAAGTTTGAGGAGCTGACTCAGTACTCACTGGATGTATTGTTGTTGCTGTTCAGTCGTGTCTGACTTTTTGTCACCCCATGGACTGCAGCATGCCAGACATCCCTGTCCTTCACCATCTCCCGGAGCTTGCTCAAACTCATGTCCATCAAGTCGGTGATGCCATCCAAGCATGTCATCCTCTGTTGTCCCCTTCTCCTCCTGCCCTCAGTCTTTCCCAGCATCAGGGTCTTTTTCAATGAGTCAGCTCTCTTCCCATCAGGTGGCCAGAGTATTGGAGCTTCAGCTTCAGCATCAGTCCTTCTGATGAATATTCAGGGTTGATTTCCTTTAGGATGGACTGATTTGATCTCCTTGCAGTCCAAGGGACATCAGACATGAGTTTGAGCAAACTCCAGGAGATACGGAAGGACAGGGAAACCTGGTGTGCTGCAGTCCATGGGGTCGCGCAGAGTTAGGCAGGATTGAAATGAACAGCAACAAGTATTGTTATTACTAGTTCATTTTGAGAGGGAGATTCATCCTAATTAACATTTCTTTTAGAAACAGTCTGAAGGTGATTCTTGGTTTCTTAGCAATTGAAGAAGGCTTGGAGCATGACCTTCCTTAGTTTAGATTTTAAAGCAAAAACAGTTCCAGCCTCTCCAAGTTTAAGGAGAAATATGATTCTATTGGAGTTGTTACTGTAATTTTGAATCCAAATGTTTCCAATTTATATTCAAGACATACTAGAAAAAGTACACAATAATCATCTGGGGACTTACAATCGCACTTGATTACCCATAACTGCTGCCTTGCTTCACCAGCTCGCCTTAGGTTATTGAGAACAAAGCTAAGCACCAGTGTTCCATTCTATGTGAAATGAATGTACTGTAAAACATTTGCCAAAATCAAAAATAATATTTTTAATGCAGTGGGGAAAATCACTTTTAAAGAAAACAGTTAAAAGTTGTTTGGAAGGTCTATGATGTGTTCACGAACAAACAAAATAATCTTCCACAAATTTCTTCATCTGTTGCTGTTCCAACTTAAGATTTTTGTGTATGAGCTTTCTTGAAGTAGGACCGTGATATCTCTTATTTTGTTTTCTCATTTTAAGTGCCATATGCTGGCTGAAACCAAATTCTCTGAGTCTGTTTTATTCTTGAAATAATAGTAGACCGAAGAGGAAAAAACCTGTTGTGTATATTTAAGCAAAGTAGTGTATTTTAATTGCACATCCAAGGTTCCGAGTAGTAAATTGAAATGATTGATTTAACCTGTTGGAGTGTACATGTGTAATTAGAACACTGAAAATTTTTTAAAAACAAAGCTAAAATAAAATCTTTAAATTAATCCCATCTCAATTTTTCTGATATTCTTATGATAAACAGATATCAATCAAAATCTACAGTTGTTGATCCAGTTTCAGTTACTAAATTATAGTTTCAGTTCAGTTCAGTCGCTCAGTCATGTCCGACTCTGCGCTTCGGTGGAGTGCAGCACACAGTCCTGTCTATCACCTCCCTGTCCATGACCAACTCCCAGAGTTTACTGATGTTTTTAATTAAACAAGCTATACAAATAATATATAAATGTATACTTATAGAAAATTTAAATGATATATGAATATAGACAGTAAAAAGTTAAATTCTTTCTTCATGTCTTTTAATTCATGCTCTGGAGGAGGAAATGGCAACCCACTCCAGTATTCTTGCATGGAAAAAAGTCCCATGGACAGCAGAGCCTGGCAGGCTGCAGTCCATGGGGTCGCCAAGTGTTGGACACAACTGAGCAACTAAACACACACTTCAGTAGGTCGCCTGCTGGTAACTGTTGGGGTATATACTTTTGATCACTTTCTATAACATTCTCTATGTATACAAAAACAGCATTTTATGTTTTATCATTGATAATATTTTAGCATTGATGCTTAATATATCAAAAATGTAACCTTCTATCATTGAGATTATAGAATTACTTCTTTTACTTAGCAGTGTTTCTTACAGGTCTTTCTATACCATATATATATTTATGGCGATAGTTGGTCTTGTAATCCTACAGTTAAAAAAAGAGAAGGTGTCTTTCAATCTTTGCAGGAGTAAGTTCCGTGTGTAAATTTTAAAGCAATAAGCAAATGTAATAATATTAGTAGCAGCCAGTAATCTCAAAATAAATTCAGGGATTTGTACGTATGTTTTATTTCTTTTTAATTCTTGACAGCAAAATCACTATTTATAAATGATTTGGAATAATTCATTTATTTTCCATCATTATTTTGAATAGTAATAGTAGCAGTAAATAAAATGGTAATAAGTGATAAAACTTGCGAATTGGAAATCATTTAAGGAGCCCTAATGGCAGTCATTTACTTCCAGCCCTCTTTCAGAAGGCGGCAAGATTTGCTGTAGGTCGACAGGCAAATTATGACTAGTTTCTGTTCCATTGCATCATGCACTGCTTTAGAAATATTTAAGAGGAGATTTATAAAAGTGTGTCTTTTATGTCTATTATATCTAACCAAATAAATGAAAGCTGACGAGACAAAAAATTGTAGGAGTCAAAATAGTTCTCAGTGTTTTCAGGTTACTAGAAAGCACATAATAAAACAGCACATTTACATTCAACGTTGGTGCCAAATGTTAGGGTGTTCTTAGAGATTTTATGACTGTGCGGAATAATAGGAACATGAGTATCGCCTATCACTGAAAGTCTCATGTTAGTGATATTTACTTGGGGGAACTTAATGCAGTTGAACTAAAATTTGTTCAGAAGTAATATTTTGCATGCCTATGAATTTGTTTTTAAAGGAAAATGTGCAACAAAATGTTTGTGAAATCACATCAGAACTAGAAATTCTTCCAAAAATGGTTTACTAGTGACCTCTGCTGGTACAATGTTGTAATAAAGTATATTTCATATGTCAAAAAAATATATCCCAGGTCTCATGAGACGTTTCCAGTATCTCATGGAAGTAATTTCATAGAAGTTAAGAATGAAATAAAAAATCTTTCTGGGCAGACTGTTTCTTTTACCAACACTTGCATTTCTAATCGAAAAAAATTGTCTTTGTGGATTCCCTCCTATTAATATTTGACCAAAAGTAGTATTCTAATAACAATAACAGCAAACTTCTTAATTCTTTCTTATATATAGTATGCGATTCCAACCTGACCCTCTATGATTAGTTGTTTATCAGCTGTTTGATATAATGCTGCAAATCCTTTTCCCCTCTTTGTCTCCTGGCTTTGTTTTATATCATAGGTAGCACAGAACCTTGTACTTGTAGAGATTTAGTAACTGTAGATTCAGTTATTTATGCCATTTGCACAAACTTTAATAGGAGAATTTGTGTATACATGAGTTAAACGCATTCTTTTTATGCCCACTCAAAAAATGAAAAAATTTAGAATGACTTTGTATTATTAGAGAATGGTTTTATTAGTGAAATGAACTTTTGTTTTTCTTTTATGAAAGAGATTTTCTGCATTACAAGTTATGGAGGAATAAGAAATGCTCATTTTCTTATTTTCTTTATTGACACTTAATTCCTAGATGAGACCTCTCCCTTGAACTCAAGGCTGCATACCCAGCTGCTTGCTTCCCTAACATTCCCATTTACACCTCACATGCAGCAGGAAACGGCAGCCCACTCCAGTACTCATGCCTGGAAAATCCCATGGACCGAGGAGCCTGGTGGGCTACAGTCCATGGGGTCGCAAAGAGTCTGACACGACTGAGCGACTTCTGTGTGTGTGTGTGTATGCATCTCAAACTTAACGCATCTGAAACATTTTTCTCTTCAAAACCTGTTTTCTCTAATAGTCTTCCTCACTTCAGTAAATGGATATTTTATCCTTCCATTCGCTCAAACCAGAAATATTTTAATACTTTGTAAATTCTCTGTCATACCCCACATTCATTTAAACCATCTAGAAATTCTGCCCACTCTGTCTTGAAATGCATTCGAAGACATTCCTGTCCACGTCTGCCACTGCAGCCTGGTCCAGCCGCAGGCACCATTCTCCTCCTAATTAGGCCCTGTGATTCTACCCTTGCCCTCAAGTAGTCTGTTTTCCAACCAGCAGCCAGTCTCTTAGCTTAGAATTTAAGACAGCTCTTTTCACTTCTCTGCGGAGAACCTGCCCGAGTCCTTACCATGCCTGCCGTGCCTGAAGGAACTGCAGACCACTCGCCCGCTCGTTTCCTACCACTGCCATCTGCTGCTTCGCTCCAGCTTAACCCCTGGCTGTTCTCCTTACACACTGTGTAGAGTGTAGATTGCTCGTCCTTTAAACTGAAATGCCCTTCCCTCAATTCAGTAAGGTTTCTGATCAAATTACCAAACTCCACCTCCTCAGAGAGGCCCTTCCCGGCCACAGTTCTCTGGCAAGAATACTGGAATGGGCAGCCATTCCCTCCTCCAGGGGATCGTCTAGGGATCGAACCCAGGTCTCCTGCCTTGCAGGCGGATTCTTTACCTTCTGAGCCTCCAGGAAAGCCTGCTTCCTGACCACACTAGGTTAAAAACAAACACGAAGGGCCCAGGCTGATACTGTTTCTCCCCTTTTCCTGCTTTGCTTTTTGCCATAGTAGTTATCACCACAGGACATACTTAGTTTTTTAAATCCTGTCTCTTCCCCCATCTAAAATGTCAGTGGTAGGAAAGCAGAAACCCTTATTGTCCACTGTTAAATCCTTAAAACCTAAAGGAGAGCTTGCACATAGTAGGCACTGCATAGTGTATTTGTGGAATAAATCAACCAGCCTTAATATCTGAATGAAGAATGTGATTTGATTTACATTATAATAACCAGATCCATCTCATAGTGAGGTGCCTTTTAATGGGATCTCTTTTGTATAAATCTTTGCATCATACTTTTTACATTTAACACAGATTTCTGTAGTGTTTCATAGTTAGGTTAGGGCTCAGATGATACTTTTTATGTCAGAATGCAGGCCAGTATTGCTGTTTTAAACATTCTTTTTCTGGGAATAATTACTTTTTTGTCCTTTTGACATAGACATCTGACCCTCAATTACATTAAGAGACCTTATACACATGAATGGAAAGAAGAATAGTCCCTTTTGAATCCATGCTAAGACTTTATCAATATGAAGTGCTTCCCACAGGGTTCTGCTGAAAGAACCAAACTTCCATCATAATGAAATTGCAAATTCATTTGTGGATGCCCTTTTATATTTGAAAGCTACTTTTTGATGTTTGGTCTGCAGTTAGATTTATTGTTTAAGGTCACAAATAATGCAATCCTGACTAGACCAAGTTGTCAGAATCCTTTATTTAGCATTGCGCAAAGACAAACGGCTATCCTTTAACAATAACATACCAACACCAAAATTTGTTCCCAGTTGTACATAATCTTTTAATCAATCTGTTGCTCTCTGTTTTCCAGTCAATAGACTCCCAGCCAACCCCCTCACCACCCCATCTATCTAGAAATTACTCAATTATGGGTTTTAAATTACTGAGAATCACTTTCTTCAGATGAAAACAGATAACTGGAAGAATTTTAATGCTGTAATTTTCCCATGCACATTTTTAGCTTAACATATGAATTATTTTTCCTTTACCCTCATTCTATACAGGGTAGATGCTCATGTAGTATGTTAGCTAAATTCTCTGGTTACATTCTTACGTTAATATGACCACAAAGTGGATTATAGTACTTAATTGAATTCTTAATTCTTTAAAACATCTCAGTGCACATGGATTAAGTTTTTTTCCCTGAGATTCTATAATGTCCTCCAATAAAAATGTATATTTAAAAATTTCAAGACAGATTTCTTATATTTTTGTTTTCCTTTGTGACCTTTCATACAAAAGGCATACAGATAGAATTGCCCAGTTAGATTTAAGGCTATGCTTTTTGTCTGCAAATACCCAAGTGTCTAATAGTAATATATGTTAGAGAATCATTATATGACCAATCTGTAGTTTCTCCAAGGAATTTTAATGCCAGAAACACAAAGATTGTCTGGTAACTTGACGACACCTACAGTGGAGCAGACCGTTAAGACCAGTATATAGTAAGGCCCCTATTTTAAAACTTCATTTAAATACTTTTTGCCAATGAGAGAATTTTCCCTTCTCCCCCGTCTTTAATTGCCATGTAGCTTGGGTCTTCCCCAATTAAAAGGAATACATTGTTTTAGGAAAAGGTGTAAGAGAAAACCGTGACTTTTAAGTCAGATAAATTCTGACTACTGTTTATTTTGTGACCTCTGGAAGGTTGCCGCATGTTGGGGTCCTCTGCGCAGCTGTGACATAGAGATACACCTGTTTATAGAATTATGATATAATTGAGTGAGACAGCACATGGAAAGGGCTGCAAACAGTGTCCAGCAGTGGTAAACGCTCAGTGATATTTGCAGTCTTCCCTCTGTGCTCTTCTCCTCCACCCGCGTTGCTCATGCTGCGTCATCTGTTCCGATTGGGCTTACTCAGAAGTTAAAACTGTTGAACTAAACGTGAAGCCTTTTTGTACCTGCCAACTGTACGTTGCTCTGCACTCACTGCATTAAGTAAAGAGGAGTCAGGACCCTGAATTGACCTGTATATGAAACACACCCAGCGGGTGTGTGTGGCCTTTTCTTCACAACAAATTGCTCCCCCAGGATTGGGTAGAATCAAAAATACTCCACTCACAGCCTTCCTTTTAAGTCCACATGGATCCCATAGAAGATTTCATTTAAGTCTCCCTTCAGCCTACAAATTTGAGAATTGAGCTTTGAATTGTGTTCGTATGACATGGGGAGGCGTTACCATTTTAATCATTCTGTGTTCGGTCGCTTGCTTTACTGCTTGTTGTCTGTATGACCATTTGTACTGCTCAGATCACTGTCCTAAAAGAATTTCACCTTAACAGAAAACCATTTTCAGGAAAAATGTTAATAGCTATATAATACTGCTACTTTATATTTCAAAATAAGTTACCATTTTATTATTGTAAATTTTTATTGTTTTAGGTGCAAAGATGGTTTGAAAGGATTTACATTCTCTGCACTTAGGTAAGTTGCATCTTTTATATACCTTTATGGTTAGAGAATTTACGAGTTAGCTTTTTTTTTTTTAATGTAATAATTGTACATAACTATTTATATATGACTCCACTTTTAAGTTGCAAGTAATTTTAAAAGTTACAAAAGTGGCTTTGTGGACATTTCACTAACAGAGTAATTGATTAATTTTCCTCCTAAAAATAAATCAGTCAATCACTATTTGGGGGGCCTGTTGTGTGGCCTTATACTATAGGGTGTTAAAGAAGATTACAAGAACTCTCTGTTCAAAGAGCTTGGAAAGACAAAGCTACACGTGAACAATTACTGGAAAACTAAGTCCTTAACTGTGTGGCACCAGATTATGGGCTCTGTTAGGGCAGGACTCATGCATTATCCAACGCATTTTGGATTATAAGCTTCGCTAGAGTCACTGGCTTCTTCTTTTTACCGGGTAGTTATCTCTTATCACAGTGACTGACACATAGTCGATACTGTAAAGATGTTGGTTAGCATTGAATTTTATAGTTCATCAAGCATTTTCACATACATTAGGAAATTAAACTTTCCTAATGGAATGGAATATTTGAATGGAATATTTTGAATGGAATATTTTGGCTGTGGAAATTCTTTGGTAACAATAACTGAATCATAACACACAGTAGTAATTTCTTTGTGTCATATGTTTCATTAAAGATCATGAAACTTATACAAAAATATCTTTTTATTGTTGTTTCACTGGCTGTATAGAATTCTTTGTTAAACTGAAAGTTGGTAACAAAATCAAAAGTTGGTTTTCCTAGAAGAAAACTTTACCTTATTCCTGAATCTTTCTGTAGACTCCGGAATTCTTGCAGTAACTCACAATGTGCCTGATATTTGTATGTGTTTTCTTCAAATCTGTTTATAATGAAGGACTGACTTGGACTATTTGCACTTAACATTTTCTCTGTATTATAGGAACATATTCTGGAAAGATGGTTATTAACTCTTGCTAGTTCTGTCAGATAATAGAGGAAGTTATGGGAATAGAAAGAGTCAAGGACAGAACCCTGAGAGAAAAGCCAATGCAGAAATCTGAAAATAGACTTCTGAAAGTAGACTAAGCCTGATTCCTCATAGTTTAAAGCATAGTTAGTGTACAAAGCTTGAAGACTAAGTATCCAGGCATTAGAGTCAAATTATTGCAAGTTCAAATAATCACACTTATTTCTGGCTGTGACAGGATGCCTTTTTCATGTTAACTAAGTCATGGAAATTATGGTACCTACTTCATAGTGTTGCTATGAGGGTTAAATGATAGATTTGTCAAGTACTCAGTACTGCTGCTGCTGCTGTGTTGCTTCAGTCGTGTCCGACTCTGTGCGACCCCATAGACGGCAGCCCACCAGGCTCCCCCGTCCCTGGGACTCTCCAGGCAAAAACACTGAAGTGGGTTGCTATTTCCTTCTCCAACTCAGTACTGTGCCTGTCATATAGTCATAAATGCTCAGATTGAATACTGTATTCATTCACTGTGTACTAACTAAGTATTACATGCCAGGCACTGGATATAATAGTAAAGAAGGGGTTCCCTGGGCTGTGAGAGCACAGAGAAAGGAGGCTTGCAGCAGGGGCAGTGTCTCCAAGGAAGTGAGCTCTACTTTGAATGGTCAGTCCTGGCCAAAATAGCGACAGTGTTATGAAAGGTATGAGAGATGACAGTGTATCTGTTTTAGCACAGTTTTGTCTTCTTAAAGAGCAGCAGTACAGATCCTGAACTCTCCATTCACACTTTACCAAGCAGTTACCAAGGAGGCACAGCTGCCCCCTGGTGGCAAACAATCTCATTGCATGCTCCTTACAATTTGATAAACTAGATGTTTTAAGCGGGGAAGGCAATGGCACCCCACCCCAGTACTCTTGCTTGGAAAATCCCATGGACAGAGGACCCTAGTGGGCTGTAGTCCATGGGGTCGCTAAGAGTCGGACACGACTGAGCGACTTAACTTTCACTTTCCACTTTTATGCATTGGAGAAGGAAATGGCAACCCACTCCAGTGTTCTTGCCTGGAGAATCCCAGGGACGGGGGAGCCTGATGGGCTGCCGTCTGTGGGGTCGTACAGAGTCGGACACGACTGAAGTGAGTTAGCAGCAGGTGTTTTAAGTTTGTCCCAAGGAGATGGGTTGCCCTTGTTGATAGGAACCACTTTCTCAAACCTAAGAATATTTAAATTTGTCATAGCCCACATGTTCCAGAATTTTAGTGTAGTGTTACTGATCTCCTGTTTTATCTCTATTTTGTGATGTTTTCTGAAAGTTCAGCAGGCACAGTTGACTAAGGAAAGTTTAGTTATTCTTTGTAAGAGCAGGAGCTCTTTTGGTGATGGTACAAAGAGCAGAGATGAAAACTCCAATAAAGGATACTATGAGTGATATCTAATGGTTGGTAATGTTTTCTTTGTACTGTCTTTGGAAAAATATAGTCCAGTTCTCATGAGACAAGAATGATGTCTTCTCCTAGATATTAGATTTTTCCCAAGAGAAATAAGTAGATTAGAATAACATCAAATTTAAGATTTTCTAATGAGATAATGTGGGGAAGACAGAACCTTAACACTTTCTGTTTCTCATTCTTTACTTCCCTGTTTCTCGTGTGCATATAGATGACCATCTACTGTACTGTAGCTGTTTTGTGACTCACAGTGACATTAGATATAAATTTAGAGTAAAAGACGAGAAATGCATTCAGTTTTAACTGTCAGTACATTTTAGAGGAAAAAAAATTAGAAATTTTGTCATTAATTGGTAGATCCAAGTTAATAGTTCATCTGCTTTTCTGTTTGAAAAAACTTTAAGGTGCATAATGCCTTAAAACAGGCTGTGACCTAAGTTAAAAGGTGCTTCATCCAAGTGCCATGCTGTATTCACTTGGTTAATTTGATTTTTAGATGCCACGTTTGTTAAATAGCTGTTAATAGTTTCTGAGTATTCAGATTTCAAAAGTCTATTTTTTTAAAGGATGATTAGATTTTATATCAGTTGCAGAAAATATTATTTCAAATGATAAGGTTCTGTTCACAGTGTATTTGTATATAAACAAAATCAGTTTATTTTCTCATTGATTTTTTTTTTTTAAGGTGAAAAAATGCCTCTCATTGTGTTCTTTTCTTTAGGTTCATTGTTGGGAAGGAAGAAATTCCCACACATTCTTATTCACCAGAGGCAGCCTATGCAAAAGTGGAACAAAAGACCGAGAAACATGAGGAAAAACCAAGAGGAATGAATATAATTGCTCTAGTCAGGAAGCTTGTGGATTCAGTGTGAGTTCTTTATCTTGATATTTTAGCACATTTTGTCACTGTTTTACATGATATTTTTGCCATGCCAAAGTTTTCTTTTTGTTTTCAAGTAAGGAATTTTTTTTATACCAGAAACTGTGAAGAGAATCTTATAAAAAGGCACAGGATGGCTAGAGAGTGTATTTATTATTTCTGGCAGGACTATAGACCATTATATGCCTTTAAAATAGATTTACATGCAATTGAAATCCTTTCCTATTTCAAACTAAGCAGAGTTGCAGGAGGCTAGAATAGGGAACTTTAGGAAACAGATTAATATTTGCTATGAACAAAGCTAGTGGAGGTAATGGAATTCCAGCTGAGCTATTTCAAATCCTACAAGATGATGCTGTGAAAGTGTTGCACTCAATATGCCAGCAAATCTGGAAAACTCATCAGTGGCCACAGGAGTGGAAAAGGTCAGTTTTCATTCCAATCCCAAAGAAAGGCAATGCCAAAGAATGCTCAAACTACCGCATAATTGCACTCATCTTACACCATAGCAAAGTAATGCTCAAAATTCTCCAAACCAGGCTTCAAAAGTACATGAACTGTGAACTTCCAGATGTTCAATCTTTTTAGAAAAGGCAGAGGAACCAGAGATCAAATTGCCGATATCCGCTGGATCATCAAAAAAGCAAGAGAGTTCCAGAAAAACATCTACTTTTGCCTTATTGACTATGCCAAAGTCTTTGTGTGAATCACAACAAACTGTGGAAAATTCAACAGATGGGAATACCAAATCATTTGACCTGTCTCCTGAGAAATCTGTATGCAGGTCAGGAAGGAATAGTTAGAACTGAACATGAAACAACAGACTGGTTCCAGATCAGGAAAGGAGTACATCAAGGCTATATATTGTCACCCTGCTTATTTAACTTATATGCAGAGTACATCATGCGAAATGCTGGGCTGGATGAAGCAGAAACTGGAATCAGGATTGCTGGGAGAAATATCAATAACCTCAGATATGCAGATGACACCACCCTTATGGTAGAAAGTGAAGAAGAACTGATGAAAGTGAAAGAGGAGAGTGAAAAAGTTGGTTTAAAACTCAACATTCAGAAAACTAAGATTATGGCATCCGGTCCAACCTCTTCATGGCAAATAGATGGGGAAACAGTGGAAACAATGATAGACTTTATTTTTCTGGGCTCCAAAATCACTGCAGATGGTGACTGCAGCCATGAAATTAAAAGACGCTTGCTCCTTGGAAGAAAAGCTGTGACCAACTTAGACAGCTTATTAAAAAACAGAGACATTACTTTGCCAACAAAGGTCCGTCGAGTCAAAGCTATGGTTTTTCCAGTAGTCAGGTGTGGATGTGAGAGTTGGACTATAAAGAAAGCTGAGCACTGAAGAATTGATGCTTTTGAACTATGGTGTTGGAGAAGACTCTTGAGAGTCCCTTGGACTGCAAGGAGATCCAACCAGTCCATCCTAAAGGAGATCAGTCCTGAATATTCATTGGAAGGACTGATGCTGAAGCTGAAATTCCAATACTTTGGCCAGCTGATATGAAGAACTGATGCATTTGCAAAGACCCTGATGCTGGGAAATATTGAAGGCAGGAGGAGAAGGGGACGACAGAGGATGAGATGGCTGGATGGCATTACCAACTCAATGGACATGAGTTTGAGTAAACTCCGGGAGTTTGTGATGGACAGCGAAGCCTGGTATGCTGCAGTCCATGGGATCACAAAGAGTCGGACACAACTGAGTGACTGAACTGAATCGAATGTGCCAAGTATGGAAAAGAAAAGGAAAAAGTTCTGAAAGATGTAGGTAGATATAGGAATAATGAGGAACAAACCTTAGGTAAAAGTTATGTTGCAAGAGTGGAACTTTTTAGAGCTTTGGAAATAAAATAAATCTTTATTTGTACATTATACAAAAAATGTATATTTCATACAAATACAACATCTTCAGTTACATTTCAAATATATAAGGTATTTTAGAAAATACATTTAATGATTTAAAATTGGAATATCAGCCAATAAAAATAATCTTGTAGTGATATTTTAGACAATGTAGAATGAGGAGGCAGTATAGAAAGTGAGGGGATCAGTTCCAGGACGCGGATGCCCTTTAAGAAATCTGAAGACCTGTGTTTGACTCATCTTGCCTGTCTTGGCCTTGGGACTTTAAACAAGTGATTTAAACACTCTGTACTCCAAAGTCCTCATCAGTTAGCTGGAGCTAATAGCCTCTATTAAGGAGTATTGCGCGCATTAAATGAAATAACGTAAGACTTTCTTTACATGCAGGAGCACAGAGTGGGTACTCAGAATTTTTATTGAATGTAAGACTTTGT
This sequence comes from Tragelaphus eurycerus, assembly GCA_935064755.1. Taxonomy (NCBI): domain Eukaryota; kingdom Metazoa; phylum Chordata; class Mammalia; order Artiodactyla; family Bovidae; genus Tragelaphus; species Tragelaphus eurycerus. The sequence continues at coordinate 19,605,762 of CAKXYN010000043.1, forward strand.
CTCCATTTTAGCATGCACAGCAGAAGAAGGTAATAGCAAAGAAAGGGAGAGTAGACAGCAGGAATAACTGTGGTAGTGAACCTAATTGTGATAGGGAACCCTGTTAATGGGAACCATGTCAACAAGAGTCACAGGGGAATGCAGAGAATGTGTGATGTGGTGGACGAAGCCTTGGCTATCAGAGCTGATCCAGTCATGGCACAACTTGTCAGGGCAGCCTCAGTGAGTCTGTTGGTGTGAAAGCAGGTGCAAGATAGGGGCAGAGCAGATCATATAGGAGATGGGTGGTCAGCACGTGGGAAGCTGTTTTAATGAAAGGCTAGGAAAGAATGGATGACAGTGTGGTTGCTATCGGAATGTTAGTTCACTAACAAAGAGAGTTGAACGGTCTCTCTGTAGTGCTGGTGGCCACGCTGAGAGATGCCTTTGAAGAGGACACTTAGACGTGTCCACAAACTTAGAAGTTTGGAGAGTGATGGTTTACATAAGGCAGCCCTTCTCTGATTCACCCCTTCTCAGGCCCCTCGCTTTAATCACTCAGCAGCTTGGCGAGCCCAGATATGTCATATCATTCTAATGACAGAAGGAGCGGACTGCTGCTGCTGCTCCTGACTCGGAGAGGCTGCCTGTGCTCCAGCTGCAGTGTAGCGCTGGATTTGGGAGAAGGTCTTGATAGTTGGTTTGCAAATGGAATTAGAGAGCCAGGATATCACTCCACAAGTTGTCGTTACAAACAAGAAAGAGTTAAAGTGTTCCAACAAAGAAGATAATTAGTTAACTGTGGTCCGAAAGAGTTATAGAGACTGCTTATTTTGGGACATGAACTCTTTAAATAGAGAGAGAGGGAAAGTTAAGGCCACATTAGGTATTCTACTTACTTCTTTATGCCTCAAGTGAATAAATAATCCTGAAATCGACATACTGAGTAACTAAAATAAATGTCTTGAACAGTAGTCTTCCCAGCAGAAATGTTTCTTAAACACCAGAGGACTAATTGGTTTACAATTAAATCACAAATAACCTACTTTGAATTCCCACATGATCTATTTCTATATTTATTTTAAAAATGGAATTTTAAATTCTAATACTGTATCATGTTTCTTTCACAGATGTTTTCTCTCAAATATAATTAAGTATAAATTCCTGTAACCTGAGCGCATTCTCATTATGATTTTTGCTCAAGTCTTGACTTCATGGATGATTTATGACCGTTATACGCTACAATGAGCAATCTAAAACTTCCAAAAGATTTGGCAGAGTATACTCCAGTGTTCTTGCCTGGAGAATCCCATGGACGGGGGAGCCTGGTGGGCTGCCGTCTTTGGGGTTGCATAGAGTCGTACATGACTGAAGTGACTTAGCAGTAGCAGCAGCAGAAATGACATAGACATATTTACCAACATGGCTTTCTCTTCCACATTTAAATATTTTGACTGCAGTTGTGTATTTTACAATGTGTCAAATGGTGAGCAGCAAAGGAAAAAAAAAAATCTGTTATCTTTGCTTCTGTATGTCCCAGGAAATAAAAAGATGTACACATTTAGAAATGAGTTGATAATGTTTTTTCCTTTTTTGGTTAGAGAGTTTTAAGCAGATCCACACACAGACATACACACATGTACACACACACGCAATTTAACTTTTTTTATTCCTTTGGTTTGTTTTCAGATGTAAGCATGGACCAAGGCATAGATGTTGCAAACACTATAAGGATAATTGCATCTCTTATTGCATTAAAGTAAGTATATAAAATCTAATAACCACAGGGAATATGTGTGGGAAAGAACTTATTTATTAAAACATAATTCCAAACTAAATGGAAAAATTGACAGTAATTGCTATAATTCTTTGCCTTTGACTTGCCGAATAAGATACTTCTGAAAAATAGGTGACAATTTAGCTTTTGGGATTCACTTACCAGATCTTTTGTTAAATAATTTTGAAATTGGCTTGCTTATTTATTATAAGACGAAATATTCGGTTGGCCAAAAAGCTTGTTCGGATTTTCTGTACCATCTTGTAGGAAAACTCTAACGAACTTTTTGGCCAACCCAAAAGAAGGTGAAGCAGCAACAACAAAAACAACCGAGAAATAAAGTCATTAAAATTGGTAAATACTTTGCAGTGTGTCCTCATTAGAATGTATCTGAGCACAAGGCCCCTGGACCATGCTGTGTGCTAGGGGCTCAGCAGCCACGAACATAGGCTACCCAGCCTGGGACAGTGGCATTTGCTTTTGGACTTGTTAAGCTGTTACATTTTTTAAGGCATGAAGGTAACTGGAGCATGTCCACAGTTGTTCTACATTAAGAAAGTTAGTTATGCCCACTGGCATAAATTCCCCACTCCCTAATATATGAGTGTACCAGAGCAGAGCTCCCCACCCCCACCCGGGCCCCATCCCCTGCCGACCACAGCCCACTCCCCCCATCCCACCGACTCTGGGAAGGAAGTGTTGTCACTGCGGTTAGTCTGGCACAGGTGGTACCATCTGCTGCAAGTTCTCTAGTTCTGGACGGTGCTCTCACAATCCTGACGCCTTAGAAAATATATGTTCTTTGTCACAACATCTAATCCCCGCCTTATGGATGATGAGAGGAGCGGAGCTGTACAGCACCTCAGAAGACAGCCTCCTGATGGTCCCCCTCCGGAGGGACTGTATCGCATTGGTGCCTGTGAATGTGAGTGCCTGTGGCGTCCTGTTGGTGGCACTCAGCCAAGCCAACACTTACCTTTAAAATCCTCAACGATGGAAGCAGGGGTAAAAGCGGTAGAGTATTTTTTCCATCGGGCAGTAATTTCTGCTCCACTCCTTCCAAATTTGATTTCCTGCCCCATTTTTAAAGTGACAAAAAAAAAAAAAAAAAAAGGAAAGGAATGTTGCCGGCAGCTTCAGATTCAGCCAACTCTGTGAGAGGGTTATTATTCCCTCCAACTGGAGGGAATTCTACTCTAGGGGGCAGATTTCAGGAGGGAGACTAAGAAAAGTATTCTGACTAAATTAGAGGTATGTGAAATTTTGGGGAGAAGAGAGCTGATTTTTTTTTTAAATTATATGAGAAAGTTAGTGAGAATTACTGACCTATGAAAAAAACTAGTCATTCTTTCAAATGTGTACCAGTACTATAAACTTTCTAATATGTGTATACATTGTAATTAATATTATGTCCATGAATGTAAAATTGTTTGGAGATTTGTGGGTGAGGAATTTATCCCACAAGTATAGTTAAATATTCTACCAGTGCACCTCATTATTCCGTGGGCTCAGTTGCCCCTCCTGTTAAATCAGACCCCTGAGTAAAAACCCAAATGAATTACATCCCCCAAACTCACTGTACTCCATTCACACTAACTTTTGGTCAGTACCTGTCAGTCTCTTTTTGGCTCTGTGCGTTTTTGTCCAAGCTATCTGAAATGTCTTTCTCCTGCTAGTTCCTTCTCCTTTGCGTCTGTTTAAACGCCAAGTCCTTAGTAGTCTTCCCTTACCAGTAATCTAATGTAGGTTGTCCTTTTAATATCTCACCCAGTGACCTGATTATTTCCTTCACAACACTTTTTGTATTCTGTAATTATGTTTGTTTACGTATTTTCTCTTCTTCCAATGGGCATGGAAGCTCCATGAAGGCAGGAATTTTGTGTCCCCATCACTGCTGTATCCCCAGCATCTAATGTAATGTTTGGCACACGAGAGGCATTCACTGAACCTTTCCTGAATACATGAAAGAGTGAATAGATGGAGGGATAATCGATCTCTTGAAAATAGCATGAAATGATTGAACATAAGTGTGATCTTTGAACCCTCAGGTTAATATTACAGGTTACCAACGACAAGATAAAAGTGTAATCAGTTCATGAAATAACCAAGGACCGAGCAGTTTCAGTTAAACAAATGCATGATCAGATCAGATCAGATCAGATCAGTCGCTCAGTCATGTCCGACTCCTTGCGACTCCATGAACTGCAGCACGCCAGGCCTCCCTGTCCATCACCAACTCCCGGAGGTCACTCAGACTCACATCCATCGAGTCAGTGATGCCATCCAGCCATCTCATCCTCTGGCGTCCCCTTCTCCTCCTGCCCTCAATCCCTCCCAGCATCAGAGTCTTCTCCAATGAGTCAACTCTTCGCATGAGGTGGCCAAAATACTGGAGTTTCAGCCTTAGCATCATTCCTTCCAAAGAAATCCCAGGGCTGATCTCCTTCAGAATGGACTGGCTGGATCTCCTTTCAGTCCAAGGGACTCTCAAGAGTCTTCTCCAACACCACAGTTCAAATGATAATTCATACTAATTGATTGGACAATTTAATTTTCATGTTTTAACCAAGTATTAGGTAGCTTCAGATAAATTGATGACTGTTTCTTCATAGTAATTCAAAATTTTTCTAAAAGAAGGCTGCTCTCCAGAAAATACAAACCTGGTCTTTGAACTTAGCAGCAAACACTGCTAAGAATGTCCACGTTTTTCCAATCAAGTGGGGATGAAAGAGAAGGGTTATAGGAGATCCATATTATAGTGCATTGGTTGAATCATGTTTAAAATACTTTTTAAAATAGCATTTTGTTTCAAGATGACTGAAATTTTTCAGTCTCTCAGTATTAAGTGACCTCAAACTTCATTTTCCTAAGTACTGAAATGAAATTGACCAGCATTAGTCATCCTCTCCCTTCCCTTTTACACTATAAATAGTTGCAGGTAATATGGGGAAATGGTGACAAGAAATGTGGATTTATAGCAAATTGGCTTTTTCAAATTTTATTTAGTTTACCTTAAAGGTACCATTCCCTTGGAAATGCTTTAGTCTGACACACTGAGCACAGAAATTAAAACCTAGCTAGATTTCATTATTTTACTGGAAAATTCTTTAAACCTGATCATTTAAATTTCTGTTAAAATTTCTAAAGCATTTCGTTTTGTTGACTGTTTTTTGTGCTTTTTTTGGATCTTTATTTTTGGAATTTCAGTGCTTTTGTTTCTAAAACTCATTTGTGGTTTAGGGATTTTAAATCCCAGTTATTGTCAACAAAATGTCAAGAAGTAGAAGTCTGGTACGTAGATAGTCTTGGCCGGTGCTTGGGAAACTTTTTAAGTCTTGGTAAATCGTAGAAAGTATATCCACTGCAAGCTCTCCTGATTATTTTTAAGGTAATTCTTTTAAAACTGTTTGAGGTTTTAGGACTTAGTTTTGAAAATGGCTACGATATAAGCTTAAAATTTTTAGTGCCGTTTTGATTCTGTGACAGTGAAGTTTATACCTATCAGACTTCAGAATTTGGTTATAAATCAGACTTTCCTCCCAATTTTCTCCAGGGTTTCATCAGAATGTTTAGCGTGGGATACTTGATCCAGTGCTGCCTCCGAATTCCGTCTGCATTTAGGCATCTGTTTACACAGCCATCCCGGCTACTTTCTCTCTTCTACAATAAAGAAAACTTCCAGCTTGGAGCTTTTCTGGGCTCTTTTGTTAGCATATACAAGGTAAGTCTTTTAACAAATAGCATCACATCACCAGCGCAATAGACACGAGTTTGAGTAAGCTCTGGGAGTTGGTGATGGATAGGGAGGCCTGGGGTGCTGCAGTTCCTGGGGTCGCAAAGAGTCGGACACGACTGAGCGACTGAACTGAACTGATTGTTAAAATGAGATAACAGCCTTAACTAATCTGTCACTTTTCTTAACACTTCTCTCTGTAGTATTCATAAATATCACCAGATATACATAATACATTGGGAATAGAAGTTGGGGACATTTTGTCTTTTAAAGCTTAAAAGTTTGGATATATTATATTTATTCATAATATTAAAGACTTTTCAAAAACTCTCTTTTTTTCAATAATGTAATCACTAAGAAATTATGAACTTCCTAATATTTCTAACATCAAAAGTGATATTAATACACCTGGCCTACATGTTTTTCTTAATAACATTTACTACCTGAGTATTAATTTAAACATTTTCAGACCCTTCTAGCTGATATCAACCCTTGATAGAATCAGTAAGAATTTTCTGGCATAACTTATATAAATAATGAGTTATTTTCCATCTCCCTCCCACTCACTTGTTGTACTACACTCTCTCAAATAAACAAAGTTAATGTTCTTCCACTGCTTTCTACATGTTCCTGTAAATGCACCCACACATGTATAATAAGCACACACCTGAACACATATACCTGGATTGCCTGTGACACAGTACTCTGCAGTTTGAAGTAATGGCCTTTTGTGTTTCGGGAATCACTGATACGTAAACTATATTACTGACATTTTATTAAACATCTAAAATTTATATTCTAAATTTAAATAGTAGAGTGTGTTAACTAAGGTTGAGCTGTCTGCCTACGCGTGCACACACCCAAGTATAGACACAGTTGTTTAAAAGAAACTGCTGTGAAAAATTGAATTCTGGAATTATTTTGTATAAGATGGTTATGTATCATTTTATGTTAAATTTACCTGTAAAAGGTAAATATGCTGCTGCTAAGTCGCTTCAGTCGTGTCCAACTCTGTGTGACCCCATAGATGGCAGCCCACCAGGCTCCCCCATTCTGGGATTCTCCAGGCAAGAACACTGGAGTAGGTTGCCATTTCCTTCTCCAATGCACACATGCATGCTAAGTCACTTCAGTGTGTCCAACTCTGTGCGACCCCACGGACAGCAGCCCACGAGGCACCTCCGTCCACAGGATTCTCTAGGCAAGAATACTGGAGTGGGTTGCCATTTCCTTCTCCAAGAAAAGGCAAATATGGAGAAAGTATTTTGACATGAAAAGGAAAAAGTGACAAACTGTAAACAATTGTTAATTAATCACTTGCTTACTAGCATTGAAAACATTTTCTCCAGGCGAGAATACTGGAGTGGGTAGCCACACCCTCCTCCAGGGGCTCTTCCTGACTCAGGGATCAGACCCAGGGCTCCCGCACTGCAGATGGATTCTTTACCTCTGAGCCACAAGGGAAGCCCCAAACGATAGTTAATTAATCACTCATTATGAAACATAACTAACATTGAAAACATTTTTGATATGATTTGACTAGGTAACACTACTTATATCTTTAATATACAGTAACTAATAGAACAGAATATTGGTGATTATACGTTTTTATTCAGATTCTTTTTCATTTCTTGTGTCATCGTGTTTGTATTTATTTTTAAGATAAGCTCTTAAATGTTTATATGTGAATTATCTCGGACATTGTTAGCCTGGGTTGGTTATTCTCCGTCATCTAGCATGTCTGAGAGCATAGATTGGTTGGTTTGTTTTCATTTAGCTGCTATTTAGAAGAAGGCAATGGCATCCCACTCCAGTACTCTTGCTTGGAAAATCCCATGGACAGAGGTGCCTGGTAGGCTGCAGTCCATGGGATCGCTAAGAGTCGGACATGACTGAGCGACTTCACTTTCACCTTTCACTTTCGTGCATTGGAGAAGGCAATGGCAACCCACTCTGGTGCTCTTGCCTGGAGAATCCCAGGGATGGGGGAGCCTGGCGGGCTGCCGTCTGTGGGGTCACACACAGTCGGACACGACTGAAGTGACTTAGCAGCAGCAGCAGCAGCTGCTATTTATTTGCTTAGGTAATATAAACGAATGGTATTAAACTAAATAAAATGCAACTGGGTCAGAAAATCTATTATAAAAATATTGATACAGCATATTTCTAAGTCATATGAGATGTTTGAAAATTTTATCACTTTTTTGCATCTTCATAAAAATGTAATTAAGGGAAGGAGAGGCAAACAAACCTTATTTATTCTGTGTCTTCTTGGTGAACTGACCCTTTTTCCATTTTGTAATGTCCCTCTTTATCTCCAGTAATATTCCTTGCTCTGAAATCTACTGTCTGTTACGAATACAGCTACTTCAGCTTTCTTTTGATTATTTTTGATGGTATATTTTCCTTTTCCTTTAATCTTTCCATGACCTCAATTTTGTTTTTTTTAGACCACATGTATTTGGTTCTTATTTTTATATCCAATTTGATAATCTCTGTCTTTTAATTGGAATCTTTAGACTATTACATTTAATGCATTATTGATATGGTTGAATTTATATCTACTTCCTTATTAGTTATTTTTTATTATTTCTTTTTTTGTCTCCTGGATTTTGGGGGCATTATATATTTTAAATTTATTTTAGGGTTTTGTATTTTTTTATATTCTATCTTCACTCTTGACTTATTGTTTATGCCTCTTTTTAAATTCAATGATTTTGTTAACATTTATAATAAGCATTTTTAATTTATTGGTCAATATTTTCAAATAATATTGATACCACTTTAGTATAGTTTAAGAATCTTACCACACCTTTTACTTCCCTTTTCCCATCCTTTGTGCAATTCATTTATTATTTTATATGTTATAAATCCCACAATGCATTGTTGCTATTTTTGTTTTGGACCAGGAGTCAGAAAACTTTTTCTGTAAAAGGCCAGATAGTAGAGATTTTAGGCTTTGTGAAGCATTTGGTCTCACTCATAGCTGTTCAACTCTGCTCTTGTAGTGTAAAAGCAGTCATATACAATATATAAATGAATGAGCAAGGCTGTATTCCAATAAAACTTAATCACACTGTATTAGAATTTCATAGTTTTCATGCATCACAAAATATTTTTTATTTACTTTTATCCCTTGAGATATGCAAAACATTCTTAGCTTATGAGCCATATAAAAATAGATGGCAGGCTAGATTTGGCTAGTGGGCCGTAGTTTTCTGACCACTGCTTTAGAGAGTTGATTCATTTTTATAGCAATTCTAGGTAAAAAGGGCTCCCCAAGTGGCACTAGTGGCAAAGAACCCACCTGCCAACCTAGGAGACATAAGAGATGCAAGTTTGGTCTCTGGGTGGGGAAGATCCCCTGGAAGAGGGCACAGCAACCCACTCCAGTATTCTTGCCTGGAGAATCCCTGGACAGAGGAGCCTGGCAGGCTACAGTCCATGGGGTCTCCAAGAGTCAGACATGACTGAAACGACTTAGCACAGCACAAGATAAGAAAAACATGTCTTCTGTTAATAAATTAACAAGTTGACCTTCATTTTACCATTTCCAGAGCTCTTCATTTCTTTGTTTAATCTAATTTTTTTGTGGTATCTTGTACCTTATTTAATTTAAATAAGATCACCAATTTGCCTCCAAGGCCAGCTGATGACTCACCCGTTACAGACGTTACGTGCGGTTTTTCTCTCAGAACTGAAACAACTGAAGGAATTGTATTTTCTTCTTGGTACAGGGTACTAGTTGCTTCCTGCGCTGGGTCAGAAATCTGGATGATGAACTGCATGCCATTATAGCTGGTAAAAAAATATATATTAATATAACATATATAAAGTATATATGATATACATATATTATCACATCAATCCATGATAGGAGTGAAGCAGAAATGGTTTTCAGATTCATCTAATTTCCTTGTATCTTCCTTTTTCTAATAGAATCCCCATTAAGCACTAGTATTCATATTTTGTACTTGTGAAATTGAACATACCAAGGCTCTCTTGCCATATGATGTTTTGAGTTGGCAACATAATGACTTGGGTTTCTGTCCTGTGACAGGCCAGAAATTCTAGGGAATGTGTCACAAAAGAACATAAAATATTAATAAGTGACTAATGATTTCTTATAAGCATTTTGATTTTACCACTGGCAGCTGACATGTTTTTAAATAATTTTTTAAGGAACTCAAGTAATTTTATAAACATAAAAACTAAACATTTTCTGTAAGCTCAATATATTTTATTACTTAAGCCGACTAGATGATTTTTCAGATGTTTATTAGTAGTGTCCCTACTATTAGTATTCCAGACCTCCGGCCACCTTGCTTTTCCATTTATAGAGTGAAAACAATGGAGAGGAGTGTGGCGACAGCACTAAGTGTGGTTTGAGCTCTTAGGACAATAAATGAAAGAATATTTCCGCTTAAAATGAGAATGATACCAGTAGCCTTTAAAAATTATTATATTTGGTAAGACCACTGCTGTTTTTAAAAGTTTAATTTAAAATGTGAGGTTTCTTATGTTATCAGAACTGTGGTTCATAATTCTGAAGGTCAATTTTTAAGTTTAAAAAATATGATAAATAAGAATTCACCCCATTTTCATATCATTACTTGTTCTACTGTCCTCGATTTTGTTATAGCAAAAGAGTGCTAAATCCATTCTTTCCTATTTGAGTGAATTAACGTTTCCGTGTGATGTAATAACAAAGAAGTACTTTTGAGTTCTGATCAGTTTTGCCTTATTTATTGTTTCAGGATTTTTGGCAGGAGTATCAATGATGTTTTATAAAAGCACAACAATTTCCATGTATTTAGCTTCCAAATTGGTAGAGGTAAGCAAACATTTTTATGCATATACAGCCAAACGATATAGAGCCTTTTAGCTACTTCAGCAACAATATGTATCCTAGTTTCAAAAGCAAATTCTAATCTTATGAAAGTGAGTCTTTATGAATCTTTACAAAGCCAGTTTTCCTATTTCTTCTTTTTTTCTCTGTGTCATTTTCAAATATACACAAGCATAGGAAGAATAACGTGATAACCCTCATATACCCATCATATAGCTTCAACACTTAACAGCATTTGACCAGTCTCCTTTCATCTATACTGCTCCAAATCCCCAGGTACCAAATTATTTTAAAACAAATCCCAGACATCAAGTCACTCCATTCATAAATAACTCAGGAGAAAGAATCCTTGAAAAATAAAACTAAAGGATAAAGACTCCTTAAAAACAAACAAATCAACAATGCCATCAGGGTATAAACAAAATGCATGTCATACAATTTAGAAGTCTGCTAATTCTTCAATATTATCATTATCCAATTAGAACTTACACTTTCAATATTACCTCACACATATCTTTTGCAGTCCCTTTGTTTTAACTGGAGTTAGTTTTATGTTAAAATGCTGTATTACTGTATAATGAATATTAAGTAAAAATCACCTGCATAGGTAACTTTTTTCTTTGAAAAAATTATTTTATGTTCATTTCATGGACCACTCATGTCTTCTTAAACCCCCCTCCAAACTATGAAACACCATTCTGTCTTGGTCATCTTTCCACTTTTCTTATTAGTTTCACTTTAGCATTTCCACAATCCAGAAAACCCATCTCCATGAATTATCCCATTTTCTAGCCATATAGATTTGCTGGAAATTCCTCATCAATATCATGCATTTTCACCCTATTTGTTACCCCTCCTTTTCCTCTCTCACTTAGTTGTTGATCCTAGACCTTTTAGAAGATCACACTATTATAAGTGTGGTCAGCAGACTAACATTGGTCCATGAACTACACATTACCAGTTCATGACAAAGAAAGGATAGAAATTGAGAGGAAGCATTTGCAAACTATAATAGCACCTCAATAGAGTAATTTGTTTTTTGAATGTAATAGTAAAAATTTAATTCAACTTTGTGTTTAAATTTTTTTTCCCAAAAATTCATTTTTATTGTATTATAAAAGCATCAGACCATGACAATTGGAAATTTGTTTTTTAAGAAGTGGCTCTTATGTTTGAGAAGCACTACTCAGTGTAGTCATTTCTGAAATTCTCTTTGGTCCTTTATCCTAGACAGAGTAGTTGCTCTTTCCTCTGGGGAGCCAACATAGAATATATATTAATATATACACATACATATATACATGATAGACATAAATATACATACATACACATGTGATGGTCTGCAATCTAATCTGTATAGATATCTTGATGAGAGTGTGTTACTATTTGTTATGCACTAACCAGGTTTACACCGGCACATGTTTAATGAATGAATAAATGAAGGAAAAGTAAGAAGTCAGGAAACACCTGGAGTAACAGGCAAATTTGACCTTGGAGTTCAGAATGAAGCAGGGCAAAGGCTAATAGAGTTTTGCCAAGAGAACGCACTAGTCATAGTAAACACCCTCTTCCTACAACACAAGAGAAGACTCTACACATGGACATCACCAGATGGTCAATACTGAAATCAGATTGATTATATTCTTTGCAGCCAAAGATGGAGAAGCTCTATACAGTCAGCAAAAATAAGACTGGGAGCTGACTGTGGCTAAGATCATGAACTTCTTATTGCCAAATTCAGACTTAAATTGAAGAAAGTAGGGAAAACCACTAGATCATTCATCAGATCAGATCAGATCAGTCGCTCAGTCATGTCCGACTCTTTGCAACCCCATGAATCGCAGCACGCCAGGCCTCACTGTCCATCAGCAACTCCCGGAGTTCACTCAGACTCGCATCCATCAAGTCAGTGATGCCATCTAGCCGTCTCATCCTCTGTTGTCCCCTTCTCCTCTTGCCCTCAATCCCTCCCAGCATCCGAGTCTTCTCCAGTGAGTCAACTCTTCTCATGAGGTGGCCAAAGTACTGGAGTTTCAGTTTTGGCATCATTCCTTCCAAAGAAATCCCAGGGCTGATCTCCTTCAGAATGGACTGGTTGGATCTTCTTGCAGTCCAAGGGACTCTCAAGAGTCTTCTCCAACACCACAGTTCAAAAGCATCAATTCTTCGGCACTCAGCCTTCTTCACAGTCCAGCTCTCACATCCATACATGACCACAGGAAAAACGATAGCCTTGACTAGACGAACCTTTGTTGGCAAAGTAATGTCTGCTTTTGAATATGCTATCTAGGTTGGTCATAACTTTCCTTCCAAGGAATAAGTGTCTTTTAATTTCATGGCTGCAATCACCATCTGTAGTGATTTTGGAGCCCAGAAAAATAAAGTCTGACACTGTTTCCACTGTTTCCCCATCTATTTCCCATAAAGTGATGGGACTGGATGCCATGATCTTCGTTTTCTGAATGTTGAGCTTTAAGCCAACGTTTTCACTCTCCACTTTCACTTTCATCAAGAGGCTTTTGAGTTCCTCTTCACTTTCTGCCATAAGGGTGGTGTCATCTGCATATCTCAGGTTATTGATATTTCTCCCGGCAATCTTGATTCCAGCTTGTACTTCTTCCAGCCCAGCGTTTCTCATGATGTTCTCTGCATATAAGTTAAATAAGCAGGGTTACAATATACAGCCTTGATGTACTCCTTTTCCTATTTGGAACCAGTCTGTTGTTCCATGTCCAGTTCTAACTGTTGCTTCCTGACCTGCATACAAATTTCTCAAAAGGCAGGTGATCTGGTATTCCCATCTCTTTCAGAATTTTCCACAGTTTATTGTGATTCACACAGTCAAAGGCTTTGGCATAGTCCATAAAGCAGAAATAGATGTTTTTCTGGAACTCTCTTGCTTTTTCCATGATCCAGCGGATGTTGGCAATTTGATCTCTGGTTCCTCTGCCTTTTCTAAAACCAGCTTGAACATCAGGAAGTTCATGGTTCACATATTGCTGAAGCCTGGCTTGGAGAATTTTGAGCATTACTTTACTCACGTGTGAGATGAGTGCAATTGTGCGGTAGTTTGAGCATTCTTTGGCATTGCCTTTCTTTGGGATTGGAATGAAAACTGACCTTTTCCAATCCTGTGGCCACTGCTGAGTTTTCCACGTTTGCTGGTAAGATCATTCAGGTATGACCTAAATCAAATCCCTTATGATTATACAATGGAAGTGACAGATTCAAGGGATCTGATAGACAGAGTGCCTGATGAACTTTGGGTGGAGGTTCAGGACATTATATAGGAGACAGAGATCAAGACCATCCCCAAGAAAAAGAAATGCAAAAACGCAAAATGGCTGTCTGAGGAGGCCTTACAAATAGGGAAATGAAAAGCAAAGGAGAAAAGGAAAAGGAGAAAAGGAAAAGGAGAAAAGGAAAAGGAGAAAAGGAAAGATATGCCCATTTGAATGCAGAGTTCAAAGAGAGATAAGAAAGCCTTTCTCGGTGATCAGTGCAAAGAAATAGAGGAAAAAATAGAATGGGAAAGACTGGAGATCTTTCTAGACAAAGATGGGCACAATAAAGGACAGAAATGGTATGGACCTAACAGAAACAGAAGATATTAAAAGAAGAGGTGACAAGAATACACAGAAGAATTATACAGAAAAGATCTTCATGACCCAAATAATCACTATGGTATGATCACTCACCTAGAGCCAGACATCCTGTAATGCGAAGTCAAGTGGGCCTTAGGAAGCATCACCATGAACAAAGCTAGTGGAGGTGATGGAATTCCAGTTGAGCTATTTCAAATCCTAAAAGATGATGCTGTGAAAGTGCTGTACTCAATTTGCCAGCAAATTTGGAAAACTATGCAGTGGCCACAGGACTGAAAAAGGTCAGTTTTCATTCCAATACCAAAGAAAGGCAATGCCAAAGAAAGGCAATGCCAAAGAATGTTCAAACTACCACACAGTTGCTCTCATCTCACATGCTAGTAAAGTAATACTCAAAATTCTCCAAGCCAGACCACAACAGTACTTGAACTTGAAGTACGTGAACTTCCAGATGTTCAGCCTTGTTTTAGAAAATGCAGAGGAACCAGAGATCAAGTTCCTAATATCCGTTGGATTATCAAAAAAGCAAGAGAGTTCCAGAAAAACATCTGTTTCTACTTTATTGACTATGCCAAAGCCTTTGACGGTGTGGATCACCACAAACTGTGGAAAATTCTGAAAGACAGGAATACCAGACCACCTGACCTGCCTCTTGAGAAATTTGTATGTAGGTCAGGAAGCAACAGTTAGAACTGGACATGGAACAACAGACTGGTTCCAAATTGGGAAAGGAGTACGTCAAGGCTGTATATTGTCACCCTGTTTATTTAACTTATATTCAGAGTACATCATGAGAAACGCTGGGCACAAGCACAAGCTGGAATCAAGATTGCCGGGAGAAGTATCAATAACCTCAGATATGGAGATGACACCACCCTTATGGCAGAAAGCGAAGAAGCACTAAAGAACTTATTGATGAAAGTGAAAGAGGAGAGTGAAAAAGTTGGCTTAAAACTGAACATTCAAAAAAAAAAAAAAATTGAACATTCAGAAAACTAAGATCATGGCATTGGTTCCATCACTTCATGGGAAATAGATGGGGAAACAGTGGAAACAGTGATAGACTTTATTTTTTTAGGCTCGAAAATCACTGCAGATGGTGACTGCAGCCATGAAATTAAAAGACACTTGCTCCTTGGAAGGAAAGTTATGACCAACCTAGACAGCTTATTAAAAAGTAGAGACATTACTTTGCCTACAAAGGTCTGTCTAGTCAAGGCTACAGTTTTTCCAGTAGTCATGTTTGGATGTGAGAGTTGGACTATAAAGAAAGCTGAGTGCCGAAGAATTGATGCTTATTAACTGTGGTGTTGGAGAAGACTCTTGAGAGTCGCTTAGACTGCAAGGAGATCCAGCCTGTCCATCCTAAAGGAAATCAGTCCTGACTATTCATTGGAAGGACTGATGTTGAAGCTGAAACTCCACTACTTTGGCCACCTGATGGGAAGAACTGACTCAATGGAAAAGACCCTGATGCTGGGAAAGATTGAGGGCAGGAGAAGAAGGGAATGACAGAGGATGAGATGATTGGATGGCATCACCGACTCAATGGACATGAGTTTGAGTAAACTCCGGGGGTTGGTGATGGACAGGGAAGCCTGGTTTGCTGCAGTCCGTGGGGTCACAAAGAGTCAGATACAACTCAGCAACTGAACTAAACTAAATGAATAGATCTGACAGAGAAGGGAAGACTTGGACATTGTACAGAAAGCATTGAAGAGTAAATGACATGAAAGAGGTAGAAATCAGGTGCTGTTGGGGGCTGGGGTGAGGGGCTGAGGGAAAGGAAAGGGTTGACACTTCATACTGTCAGGGAAGATATACCTGTAATTTGAGCTCTGGAAGGAGTGTTAAGATTTTGAAAGGTAGAAAAAATAGGTGTAGATAAGGAACATATTGCTCCACTTTGTTGTTAATGCTATTTAAAGTTGTTTTCCTTATAAATCTCCCATTATGCTTGTTTTGCAGACAATGTATTTCAAAGGCATTGAAGCAGGAAAGGTGCCCTATTTTCCCCATGCAGACACTATCATCTATTCCATCTCTACAGCGATTTGCTTCCAGGCAGTAAGTATAGCTTTTTGAAATGAGAAATAGAATTATTTCTGTTTCTAATGTGTATTAAACCAATGAGGGGAAAAGAAAGGCCTGGAAGCATTTCCATTTTTTTACATTGTATGCTTTTTGGTCTTATTAGCAAGATAGCTTACAAGTATCCGATCATTAAACATGTTAACTTAGTGGGTTAGGTCATGTTTTAACAACACAACCATTTTAGGTTTCAATGGAGTACAGTTTTTTAGGAAAATTATCACTCCAGTATCTTGGCTAGAATGCCCTCATTTAATTTTACTTCTGGAAAAACAGATCCCATGGCCATAAATAAGAATAATTGCATTTCCTCAACATTACTCAAGCAGTGAGGACGGAGGTAGAGTCTAGTTTAATAAAAGCATTGTTCAGCCTCTTCAAGTTCTGTAATTACCATTATTGATGTTAATGATCTTAGGACTTCTGCAGAGTTTTAGGGACAGCTTTTATTTGCACTTTCTCATGATAATGAGAAAGGTTGGTAAACTCATTATAATTAGTGAAGTGCCAACTATCTAATGGATATCTAGTAAATGCTTCCTAATAATAGTGGCTATTAACTCAATCATTATTTCATGTACAATATTCTTATTTGAAGGCATATTTACAAAGATTCTAGAAAGCCAACTTACACTTTTTTTTCACTGTCGGGATTTTTTTTTTTTTAACACAATCAGCGATAAAAATAGAGATAAAAGTATTCTATTGCCTAAGACGGATAATGTTTGCTGTTTATTAAAAAAAGTCTCGAATAATTTTAGGCTGTCATGGAAGTTCAGACCTTACGACCATCTTACTGGAAGTTCCTTTTAAGACTCACCAAGGGCAGGTAAGATATCTATGAGATATTTTAACTGATCATTAAAAGAAACAATTACCACAAAAAGGATTTTGAATCTTTTTGTCTACTTGAGGGAGTATTCTTTGGTAAGGTAGCTATCTAGGTATAAAACAAATTTGGTCTAAAATTTAATAAGAATAACATGGAATGTTTCTTTTTATTTAAAAATACTAAATAGATTCATTAGAAATCCTGTCTAAACAATAGACTGATTTCTATTTAGGAAAAATAATGAAAAATAATCATATTTTTTTACCTGATTTTTGTAAGCATATTTTTCTTTGCCTTTACCGTCATGTTCTTTATTGGTGCTGGTGTTTGCATTTCTTGATTATAATCTAATTCTGTGAGAGGCAACATAGCCTGATACACAGACTGTGAGTTTGAGAGTTGAGCAAACCTGGCTTTGACCCCAGCTCCGGTACCCTTCGCTGTGTTACTGGTTGGAAAAGTTGTTTACCCTCATGAGCCTCAAGTTTCTTTCTACAGTGAAGCACTAATGCATACTTTGTTTGGCTGTGGGAAAATCGATGTTTGTGGCAGCCCTTAGCACTTAGTAGGCACTCAGTAAATAGCAGCCGCCATTAACTTTGCTGTCATTAATAGAAATAGTAGCAAACAATTGTATAGCTCTGACTATGTCCCAGAAGTGGTTTTAAGATACACACATTAACACACACAACACACATATACATACATATGTGTTTAATCCTTTAAATAGCTCTGTGAGATAGGTACTAGGTGCTGTTAATATCTTGGCATTACCTGTGGGGAGACTGAGGCGCACAGAGTTTAAGCACTTGCAGAATCACAGAAATCACAGAGCTAGTAAAGGATGGAGCCCGGGTTGAGCCAGGCAGTCTGGCTGCAGAATTCTTCCTCTTAGCCATGACACTGTGTAGTAGTATTAGTATTATTTAATCATTAAAATCTACATTATCAATCTATATTGTTATCATTTGATCATTTATTTCTTTGTCATTTATGTCTCTTTGCACATCAGTGAGTTTAACCTGTTGATTATTTTGGAAGGGAATTTAGCTTTGGAAAGGAGCTAAAAGTCACATTTATGGGTTCTTGGAACAATGACCCTGGCCAATGACTCAAAGCTAATTTCACCCTGGTATCTTCCCCAGAGAAGAAGAGCTTATAATAAGGCAGAGAGATGCAGAAGGTCCATCCTGCACATTAGCTGCATATGTGTCTTAAAAATTTCTTATCTCTTAGGTGATGGATAAAGTGAGGGCATGTTTTTACTCTCTTATGTGTATTAGAAATTTGAAAACCTATAAGCTATTTCCTCTTCAGTCATTAAATATTTGCACATTTGAATGTATTTTCTATTGATTGTGAGACATTAAAATTTCAGTTATTGGAGGAATTACCTTTAATGCCTTCACTTGTCAGTAAATGTCAGCTCATTCATTATATATGTAACTTCTTATAATTGTATTCATCCATTAATCAAGAAAATCACAATGAACCTATTTTTCTGTTTGACACAATCTAGAGGAAAGAGCTCTGGAAGGATTTGAAATGATGATGGTAATCTCTGGGGTTTCAGGTTTGGGGACTAGCATCTTTTCAAAGAAAACTTGAGACTGCATCTTGAAGAGTAGCAAAATGACTTGAACCTGCCACTGGGTCTCGTGCCGTGTCAGCCCTTCTGTCTTCCCCTCCCATGAAAGATCAACGAATCATCTTCTTTTACGACGTCATTAGCACTCATTCCCTGTGTCCTTGTTTTATAGGTTTGCTGTCATGAACCGGAAGGTCCTGGATGTTTTTGGTACTGGTGCGTCTAAAAACTTCCCGGACTTCATCCCTAGGTTGGATCCAAGATACACAACTGTAACGCCAGAGTTGCCCATCGAGTTTTCTTGAAGATTACTGTAACTTATTAATGTGACTTAATGTTTCATTATTTTGTCCTGGAGAGTTAATTATGCTGAACACAAAGAAGAGGGCCCGAGCTTGAACTTCAGTGTTATTTCAATGAGGGATGCTCTTTTTTGTTTGATTTTCTTACCAATCAGAAATTCAGAAGCTTTTTAGGAAAGTGTTGCTTAATAATTAAGCTCCCTCTATAGCCAGAATCTCATTCTGGGTCACTGTAGTGGTTGAAATTATGATATATTATCGATTAAATTATGTCCACAAGCAATATTAAATAATCTATGTAGAAATGTAGTAACAAATAAGAGTATACTTAAAATGACTTTAAAAGATGTTTTAGTTCATTCCAATATAATTCTTGGTGGAAACTAAGAATATAGCTGCATTTTAAGATACAAGAGGATCACGGGTACATGGATTTGATCTGTATTTTTTTTTTTAACTTTCGAATTAGTAGTGAAATGTTATGGGTCTGGAGTAACTCTTCACAGACAATGCTGCTTTATTTGGTATAGAGCAATTTAATTGGAGAAAGTGGCCATTCTTGCTTCAGGGATGCAAAGACGGGTCTCATACTGTTTGGATAAAGGCTGTGGCATCCGTGGTTTCCTTCCACTGATACCTTCGTATCTCCCCACGATCCGCTTAGCTGGGCTCTTTGGCAGTCCAGTGGACCTTATGTATTAATGGCAGGTTAGAATCAGGTGGAAACTGACAAATCTGATACAGTTGAAATGTCTGTTTTAGTCTCTTATGGCGACGTTACACTTGAATATTTAAAAGCAAATGAAGTTATTTTTAAACCTCCTCCTATCAGTTCATCATGTTTGTTTTCATTTATAAGGACTGGATTCATCATCGCTAAGTTTGTGTGCCATTGTCGATTTAGAAGGGATCAAATTCTATGGAACAAAAGTAGTTTGGGCAGGTTTGGCAGTTTGTTCCCTCAGCTGTTTCACTTGTTTGACAACTAAAAACATTCTCAAAATCCAGTGGTTGTGAAGAAATACATCTCATCACTAATTGGATGCAGATTCCCTAGCCTGTTTTCAAAAACTCATTATCATCATTTTTACTCCTGTTAGAGCAAGGAAGTGACAAAGTGTGGTCACTGCTGATTGTGAGTGAGTTCAGGACCGTTTGGATTGAAATACCATCACTCTTTAGAGTTTTTCAGGGACAAGTTATTCTTTTCTAAGTTAATACAAGGCTGAAGTGGTTGTGAAATCTACAATTAATGTAACATATGGGGATAATGGTATATTTTTTTAAGTGTAATTTTATTGCTGAAAAGTCTTAGGGTGTTGTAAATTAACTATGTTCTATAGAATTATGTTCTAAATTCTACGCAGTAGAACTTGTGTTGCAACAAGAATTATAATCCAAACTTTAAATGCTTAATCCTCCGTATTCAATTTCGTCAAGCCTTGTATGCTTCTGTTTGCGTGTAATCCTAGCCTGGTTGCTGTGGCAGATTGAAACCCAACAAAAAAGACAGGCTCTGGTACCATAGTATCAGAAAGAAACCATTTTAATTAGGCCAAAATTTTGCATTATGATTAACTGTAGGATGACTTGTCTGTTAGGCAGTATGGTTAAAGGATCCTTTTGGCTTCAGAATTCCAAATTGATTAGTAAATTCAGTTTAAAGTTTTCATTCCCTGGAATCAAAATGATGATTGCTACTGTGTTTACCTTTAAAACTGAAGTATTACAGCAGTGAAGAAGGCACTGCTAATTGCATCTCATTTTCTCTATTCAGAAATGACATTTATAGTATTTTTCCTGTCCAGTTAAACAGAAAACTTTTTAATCCATAAGTTGTTTTCATTCACAGTAAAAAAACAAACAAAAACAAAAAACTATGAAATTGAAAGACAAATTCTACTGAAATATGATGAGATTTGTTTAGTAAAATTTTACTGGTCAAAAGGTACATTTCTATGATCTATCTTTTTTAACATAAGCTATAGTCATTTTTTATTTTATATAAAATGAAATAGCCATCATGAAGCAGAGTATAATAATGAATGTATAGCTGAAATGAATAGTTAAGTAGTTTGCAGTGGTGAATAGAGAAGTACAATTTTATTTTATTGGGATGGGCTGCAAAGTATAGTTGTTCGAGCAGACACAAAGAAACTGTGTTTGTGTTCCTGAAGACAATCAAAATGAATGTCTTTCTACCTCTGACTAACCAAGTATTGATTGACACCTTGGCATCGTAAATAAAGTGAAATAGATGTGTCCATTCCACAATACGTTTTTTAGTCCAATTTATATGCTGCAGAAGTCCTATCTATGGTAAGTTTCCTTCCACTAGACCTGAGTATATCAAACACTTAATATGCCACTTCCCTTTCACTTCACTTTTATACATTGGAGGAGGAAATGGCAACCCACTCCAGTGTTCTTGCCTGGAGAATCCCAGGGACAGGGGAATCTGGTGGGCCTCTGTCTATGGGGTCACACAGAGTTGGACACCACTGAAGCGACTTAGCAGCAGCAGCAGCAGTATTTGCTACATCTTTATGTAGACTGAAAAACAGAGCATTGGGGTGCTTAGTAGGATTCTAAGTGTTTCCTGTATTAATTAGCTATTTCCTGAATTATAAAATCTTAGCATTAGTACCAACCAAGTAAAAAGAAAAGACAAGTTGCAGGATAACAAATTATCTCAAATCTGTCAGATTTTTACCCATTTTTCATTAGTCCATTTTATTACCCATCTCTGAAAGAAAACCATGATTCAGTTGTCTTTCTTAACAACCAATTCTATGATTTCTCCTATAACCTTTTCAGTGACCTGTAAGCATCGTAATCTCTCAGTTGACGCCTAGTATGTTTTTTGCTCTCATTTATTTTTTAGTGGGTGTTCATTTAATAGAGTTTTATCTTCTTTACTCTTCGCTCTCAGACTTTGTAACTTACTTTCTTCTGGAACAGACTTGTCTTTCGTGAGGAAACCCAAATCAGTCACCCGTCACACAGTGTGTTCATGTTGAGCTTGCCTGAGTATTCATCTTCCTGTGGGTTTTGTCTAGCTAACAGCTCACTGATGAAATCGTTTCTGCTTGTGTTTTATCACAGCCCCGAGTTTCTGAGCCCTCTGACAGTGCCTCGTTAAGGAGAATCAATTTCCTCTACCCTCAAGGAGTTTCGTCCACCTGCTGTTGGCAAGTCCTTCTCGCAGTGAGGGTGAGGCAGCTCCGCAGCAGGGCAGAGAGGGGTGCCCGTGGGGAGCGTGGCCTTCGAATCTGCAGTCCCCAAGCCCTGGGAATCCTTGGACTCTCCCTACGGTTTACTCTTTATTGATCTGGCCATCTTGGCTGTGTCACGTGGGATCTGTCGCTGCAGTGTCCAGACTCTCGTGTGGAACACGGGCTCCAGAGCAGTCCCGGTCGTTGAGGTGCCAGCTTAGTCGCTCTGCGGCCCGTGGGGTCTCAGTTCCCTGATGAGGGGTCGAACCTACACGTGACGCACTGCAGGGCGGATTGGTGACCACCGGCCCGCCCGGGAAGCCCTGTCCCTGCGATTGGTTTTTACTTGCTTAAGTAAAAGGTAGTCTGGTAGAGCCACAAAATCATTCTTAACTTACACGGATGCGTTTTTGCTCCACAAAGAGGAAAACACTCATTTCTGCACTGTAACTTTGCTAAGGTACACGATACACTTGATCTCCCCTAGCACCTTGACCTGTTGCTGCTTATTTCTTCCATAGTCATTTTCAGATAGACAGTTTAGGTAGCTGAAGATGCATGACCAAGAAAAAGAAGTAAGGAAAACAAAAAGAAATCAGTTTTCCTGTGGGCCTGGGCTGAGGCTGGCCTGACTGTGGATGCCCAGGAGACTGTTCTTGCTGTGCCACAACCCTGTGCCTCCTCCTAATAGCCTGTTCCTGCTAGCACTTTGGGGCTTCCCAGGTAGCTCAGTGGTAAAGAATCCGCCTGCCAGTGCAATAGACACAGGTTCAATCCCTGCATTGGGAAGATCCCCTGGAGAAGGAAATGGCAACCCACTCCTGTATTCTTGCCTGGAAAATCCCATGGACAGAGGAGTCTGATGGGCTACAGTCCTGTGGGGATCACAGAGTCGGACACGACTTAATCACTGCTGCTGCTGCTGCTAAGTCGCCTCAGTCGTGTCCGACTCTGTGCGATCCCATAGATGGCAGCCCACTAGGCTCCTCTGTCCCTGAGATTCTCCAGGCAAGAATACTGGAGTGGGTTGCCATTTCCTTCTCCAATGCATGAAAGTGAAAGAACAGCAAATTAGTGCTTTAGCTGATTCTGTATTCCCTTCTCATGGAATTAGCAAGGAAAGGAGTGTGGGGGACTCATGTGACTCTAAGATCAAGGGTGGGGGGTGCCTGTGGGCCCTGGGGTGGCGTGCACTTCCCTCTAGCTAGGACCTCAGGGTTAAGGCTGTGTTTTCTGTTTGAAGCTACAGCCTCAGGTGACTTTGTAAAGCCTCTGTAGTTATGAACGGGGTGACTCAGGTGATAAAGAATCTGCCTGCAATTCAGGAGACGTGGGCTTAATCACTGGGTTGGGAAGATTCCCTGGAGAAGGGAAAGGCTACTCACTCCAGTATTCTGGCCTGCAGAATCCCATGGACAGAGGAGCCTGGCGGGCTCCCGTGGCAGAGTCAGTCACTATTGACAGCTAACACTTTCACTTTCACTATAGTAGCGGTAACTACAAAAAAGTGAAACTGACATTGACGTGTGGCTTCTGGAAGCAGAGGGGGACCAGAAGCATGCCAGAGATGCAGAGTGCATCCTCAGACTGCAGCCGGGCAGCGCACAGCCCAGAGTTTATAGCTGTGCCAAGTGAGAATAGGTGCCCTCTTATATTGAGAGAAAAGTAAGTGACGTTGAATTGGAGGGAAGAATTAATACGCGGTAGCTGCTTCTTGCTCCTTGCTGTAGTCTATCTGCCCCTCTTCATGCCCCTGTCCCAGCTGTCTCCTTCCTCCTTCCAGCCTTGGAATCTTATGTCTGGCTTCATGTTACCACTCCCCACTCCTTGTCCCTGTGCGTCTTGCCTTTCTCTACCGGTTGGTGTTACGTTACAGCCATACTCCCTGAATATGTCACTCCCTCGGGTGACAGCTGGTCAGGTGGGGGGCTCTGGAAGGATCATGAAAATGGAGTAGATGTTTCTTGGGATGGTGACTTCTGATATAGCTCTGCATTTCTTCGAAGGAAGGAATGGATGGTAACAGCCCAGATGTGGAAAGAGACATAACCTCTGCATGTGAGACCTTTAAATCCAGGACAGCCCATCTCCTCTAAACAATCTTGTCACAGCACCCGACTGTTGCTGTGGCTGCACAGAAGAGGCAGGGACTCATTTCCTCTTGCCTGTCACTTTATCTATTTTCTTTCCATGCTTACCTCCTCCAAACGTGTCCTAAGTGAAATAATACATTGGGCTTTAACCTTTCTCTTTGCAGGCCCGAAAATCCCAGTGATCTCTGTCTCACACACACCCCCGCCCCCCCCAACCTGGTCCACAGCAGAGGTCTCAGGCGAAGTATCGTTTATACTTTTTCTCTAGATTGTAAGCCGGGGAAGGCAATGGCACCCCACCCCAGTACTTTTGCCTGGAAAATCCCATGGACAGAGGATCCTGGTAGGCTCCAGTCCATGAGGTCGCTAAGAGTCTGACATGACTGAGCGACTTCACTTTCACTTTTCACTTTCATGCATTGGAGAAGGAAATGGCAACCCACTCCAGTATTCTTGCCTGGAGAATCCCAGGGATGGGGGAGCCTGGTGAGCTTCTGTCTATGGGGTCGCACGGAGTCGGACACGACTGAAGCGACTTAGCATAGCATAGATTGTAAGCACTGCACCTTGCCTGTTCAGCCTTTTGTTTGCTGTGGGTATTCCCTTCCCGCACCCCCACCCTCCGCCTCGACCCCTGAAGCCTTCTGATCTTGTCAGAGAAGCCGGGGCTGCAGGCGGCGGGCTGCCTTCACGCAGCAGCCTCCCACGGCTGGCTGGGGGCTCCAGGCCTGCACAGGCGGAGCTGTGTGCCCGTACTGGCTGAAGTCACCCAGGAAGAGCACTTTCCTCTGTCCTTTCATTTGACCCAGGCCATCCTTGAGGCCTCTTCCCTTGATATTTATTAAATGTTTTTTAGTCATCAGTTAACCCCCTCAGTGAATTTTCTCTCTGGGTTACATCGGCCCCACAAGAGGACCCTGTGGCTGTAGAGAAACGGGATTGGTGCCCAAGGTCTAAGAAGGCTTGAAATGTGAAGTAATCCTGTTGCTGGTCATTAGGGGATGGGGAGCCAGAAGGGCCATGTGAGGAGAGACGGCCAACATGCTTCAAGTCCCACGTCCCCCCTCCTTCTTCCTTTACCTTCCTGAGCCTGGGCTTTCCCGCCACAGCTTTGCCCTTTTATTTCTTCAGTGTGAGTTCTCCAGGGGAAAAAAAGGCGAAGTCCTTATTTTCATGTTTGCTTCAGGGAAAGTTGAAGGTGAGACTGCTAAGTGCCTGAAGGAGTGCTGTGGAGGCTGTGAGGGAGAAAGGCATCCCCCGCCCCCAACCCATCTCCTCTCGGAAGTGAGCCAGAGGGGGGTCTTCAAAGTGGGAGTGTGTAGAGGCAGGTCCCAGTGGCCCGCATGACTGGTAGGTGCCATGCTAGACTTGGAAGAGTAAAAAGACACCGTCCATGAAGGGGGACGAAAGGGTTATTTCTCAGAATTACCAAAGTAGGTACCAGGTCTGCAGCATTAGTATAAATATAAACCTAACTGGAGGCCAGCGGTCAGACTAGCTATTGACTAATGAGTTCATTTGCTTCATCAAAGTCTTCAGTGTCTGTGCCATGAATGACTGGGTGGTCTTGTGCTTAAGAAAGGCAGCGGTTATGTCCTCATTAAATTGCAAATGTATAAAGAGAGGCTTTATATGAATAAAGATTTTAGCTTCCTCTTTTTGAAATTTAATTTGTAGAATAGGTAAAATCTACAGAACCGCAGGAGGAGATTCAATAGCATCTAGATTTAAAACTGCAGTTTGGGGAAGCCTGTCATTCTTAGGAATAACAGTCAGATCCCTTTGAGACCTGAGAGGACAAAATAAATAAATCTACAAAACTAGACATATAATTGGTCATCTGGGACTTCGTTTTCCTTTAGAACTCTTGTTTCGTTAGAATTTGAATTAAAGTTCAAAACCAGACTGTAGTTATTGTCCATTGCTCATCTAATCGTTGTTGAATCTAACTTTTTCCTTGCTGAGAACACTTAGCTTTGTTTAAGGCAGCAATGTGCCCAGCTCGGGGGATGGATCATGATTTTTCTAGGCCTTTCACATTACTCCTTCTTGTCCAGATATTTTTCCAGCCTTTCCTCTGAGGATGATCAGGTGACCCAGTTGGAGCCAATAAGATGTAATGGAAGATCCGAGGAAAAGTCTTGGAAATATTTTCTCCCCTAAATAAAGGAAAGCTCTTTTTAACTCTTTTTTTTTTCTTGTTCATAACCCTAGTTAAAGGGATCTGGATCTGTAGCAACCATCTTGCAAATATGAGGTGAAAAATACAAAGATGGAAACCCACCATGTTAAAGATGTCAGAGCAGAAATAAAGAACCTGCCTCCCAGATGACATTCTTGAGCCCCTGACTCAGTGCCAGTAACCACATACCTCTGGGCATTCTGAGGAAACAGACCTCGAGATTTGGAGGCTCTATCAGTGGAGGACTTTGTTGCTTTTCAGTTAAGAGCATTTCTGATTGACACATTCCAGTCCTATATAGGTCAGACCTCAGAGCCATTGCCCAGTCCATGCCTCCCTCCCTTGATTTAGAATGCTCTCTTTTCCTCCCCTGCTCCGCATGTGCATGTATCCCGAAATACTCAGTCACCTCCTCTTTGAGAGTTTGCTGATCTTTTCTCTCTGTCTTTCTGAAGCTAACACCACCCATAACGCACATTCCATTTTCTAGTAGCTGTGGCACTCCCCTGTTGCTTCTTTAGACTCTAGTGTGTATTCCAAAAGGACAGACATGGCTTATCTCCATTTCATTGCCTAAGTCAGGGCTCTCTAGAGGACGATGGGGAGGCGTTAAGGGTGGGAGGTAGTGGTCCCAGCAGCTGCCTGTGGAATACATGCTGACAGTGTGGAGTCTGCAGACTAGAAAGCTACCCTCAGCCTTCCCTTTAAATGTCTGGAAAATGTTATCCTTACAAATGATTCTGTAAATGCTCCAGGAAATTGACTTCTGCTCCCCTTCTAGCAGCTATCAGAGCCAGCTTGGCTTTAGGTCTTAGAGAAATGATTTGTCATCTGTTTCATTTGTTTGCTTTTTCCTGACAGAGCTGGAATTCTGGACTGTTCCCCACTTTAAAAACTGCCAAGTCCAAACCAGAAGTAGACAGGGCTGGACACGAGGCTCTTCCTTCCCACTCATTTCACAGGGTAAAAAGTCACATTTATTTTTTGTGTCTGGCTTTTCAATAGCGTATTAACAATTATTTTTTTCCCTCTGAGAGAGAGGATATTTGAGAGGAAAAAAGCTTGAAATCACTCTTACCAGTGCAGGCAGGGCCCTAACAAATAACTTCTTCTGATACTCATTTTCTTAAGCAGGAAAAGAAGAAAAGTAAACCATGTAAGGTGCCTCATATTATAATAGATGGTTTATATTTCATTCAAACGTTACAACCTAATAATATATTACTAGTTCTATTTTACCAGTGAAAGAACTGGTAATTTGTCCAAAGTGGCAATACTGGAATTTGAGCTCAGATCTTCCAGTGTTGAAAGTTTTGTTTTGTTTTTCTCAGAACATAACAGAACCTCCCAAGAAGTGATATCTTCCACTCCCCTTTCTTAAAAGGAATCATTAACATTGCAGTAAAAATCTTGCCTCCAAAAATGGTTTTGACATTTACTTTCAGAACAGGAACTGGAAATACTCTCTCTCAAAAAATCTGAAAGACCTGCTACTGTGTATAAAATAACCGTTTTCATACATTGGACCACAAGGAATGCAGGGCAGTGATCCCTCAGAGAAGGGAAATGAATCAAGTCCTGTGATGGCCCCAGCTGGTGTCTGGAGAGAGATTCAAGATTGCAGCTCTGGGAGGGAGCAGGATGGCAGAGCCCAGAGGGCTCCCTGAGGGGAGGAGACAGACCTGGGAGTCCAGAGGGGCCAAAGTGGATGAAGCTCGTGGGGTCAGGTACGAGAGAGAGGTGAGCTGCACAGGAAGAGGGCACAGCGAGCTGGCGAGGTCCCCTTGAGACTTAGGCTGAGTGCTGCTGCTTGCATGGAGGAAGCTACTGCAGCTGGAGAAAGGACTGCCTGAAAGGAGCAGAGGGAGTCGTCACTGAAGTTCACACAAACCTGTTAATAGTGTGGATTCCTGCTTGCCGCAGTAGAAAACTTTGTGGTCCACAGGGCACTGGATAGGATAGTCAGAAAAGTGTGCCTTCAGTAGGAAAGCAGAATTAACCCTGCACCAAAGGCTGCAGAGTCTGTAGTTTCTAAGTAACTGTCTCTTAGAACAAAGTACAAGAACGTAGGGATGCAAATATTTCCAGTATGCAACAAGGTAAGAAGCAAAACTTCTAGTACCCAGTAAAAAACTTGTCAGGGATGCAAAAAGCCAGAAAATAAAACCATAAGTGAAGGAGGAAAAAGAGATCCAGAAGTGACACAAAATATAGAATTATTATTTGTGTAAAAAGAGACTGTAACTATATGTGTCAAGAAGGTAGTGGTCCAGAAGTGGAGGCAAGATTGACCATGTTAATTAGAACCTAGAAGATATAAAAAGGACCAGAACAAGATAAAAATACACAATCAGATTTTAAAAACAAAGCCTCACAATCTGGGTGAGATAAACAGTAGATTAGACAGCAAAAGGAAAGATTCAGATCAGATCAGATCAGTCGCTCAGTCGTGTCCGACTCTTTGCGACTCCACGAATCGCAGCACACCAGGCCTCCATGTCCATCACCAGCTCCCGGAGGTCACTCAGACTCACATTCATCAACTCAGTGATGCCATCCAGCCATCTCATCCTCTGTCGTCCCCTTCTCCTGCCCCCAATCCCTCCCAGCATCAGAGTCTTCTCCAATGAGTCAACTCTTCGCATGAGGTGGCCAGGATGGCGGGTCATGGTGGAGAGATCGGACAGGGTGTGGTCCGCTGGAGAAGGGAATGGCAAACCACTTCAGTATTCTTGCCTTGAGAACCCCATGAACAGTATGAACAACATGAAAAGGAAAGATTAGAAACTGGAAAACGTAGACACTCAATTTAGAGTGAAGTATGACTGGAAGAACATGGACAGAGCTTTAATAAGCTGTAAGCCAACTTCAAGCAGCCTGATGTATGTACAGTTGGAGTCCTCAAGGGAGAAGGATGTGGGGATGGAAAGGGAAAGAGAAGAAGGTTTTTATTTTATATGTTCATATTTCTTCAGATCATTTGAAGACAAGGGCCAACATTTTTTCAAATTTGATGAAAATTATAAACCCACAGGTTTAAGATATTCAATGAACTCCAGGGACAAGAAACATGAAGACTTAATCAAATGGTTTTAAACCCGTGATTAAAAAATAATAATAATAGCATCCGGGGTGGAGGGAGGGCATGTTACATACAGAGGAGCTCAGATAAAAATGATAGGAAACTTTTCATGGCAAACTATGGGAGTCCGAAGACAATGGAGCAATATCTTTTATATAAAGATGTTTATATAAAGATATTATGTAAAAGGAACAAGACAGAATAAAACCTGTCAACCTAAAATTTTATATACAGTGAAAATATCTTTTCAAACAACAAAGGCAAAATAAGAAGACTCTTTCAAACATCTAAAAGCTGAATAAATGCACCAGTAGACCTGCATTACAAGAAATGTTTTTTAAAAATCTTTCAAACAGATATAGTACTATGTGAAAATACAGTAAATATGTAGCTAAATATTAAAGCTCCCCTTTTTTGGTATTATATCTATTAAAAAGATAATTGTTGAAATATTATAGGAATATTATATTGTGGAGTTTATAACATTTCAAAATAAAAGATAACAATTACACAAAGTTTAGGAAGGGGAGAATGGAAATATACTATGGTAACATTCGCATGCCATACCTGAAGTGGTATAATATTACTTCATGGAAAACTGTGATAAGTTAAAGATATAATATAAGCCCTAAAATAATTCCTTTCATCCCCCAAGAGTGTTATAGCTAACAAGCCAACAATAGAATACAATGGGGTCACTAGTAAGTATTCAGTTAAATCCAAAAGGAGAGGGGATGGAGCAAGGAAAAATAAGACAAATAGCAAGATAATAGATTTAAGCTTAACCATTTCACATATAATCACATTGATTATAAATTGTAAACACCTGATAAAAAGGCAAAGATTGTTATACTGACTAAAAGAAGACAGGACCCAATTATATGTTATTTTCTCAAAACTCGCTTTCACTACAAAGACACTAGGGTTGAAGTAAAGTCTAAACAAAGATATACTAACAATAATTTAAAGAAAGCAGGTGTACCCTACTAGTAGTAAACAGTAGATTTCAGAGCTTGAAAATGTTACCAAGATTAAGGATTAAGATGGTTGTCTATAATCACAAAGAGGAAATTAACAATCCTGAACATGTTCATTTGTTGTTGTTGCGTCGCTTCAGTCGTGTCCGACTCTGTGCGACCCCATAGACGGAAGCTCACCAGGCTCCCCCGTCCCTGGGATTCTCCAGGCAAGAATACTGGAGTGGGTTGCCATTTCCTTCTCCAGAACATGTTCATAACAGCTTCTAAATATGTGAGGAAAGACTGTGAACTAAAAGGAGAAATAACCAACCCACAAATGTATCGTGCTGGCCAAAAATCTCATTTGGGTTTTTTAACATGGTATGGAAAAACCTGAAGGAAGTTTTTGGCCAGCCCAATAATTGAGGATATTCAACACCTCCATTAATTGTTAAAACATGTAGACAGAAAATCAGTAATATTTACAAGACTTGAAAAACACTATCAACCATCTTGATAGAGCGCTCCACCCAGCAACAGCGTTATACACGTTGTTTTCATGTGCATTCAGAGCATTTTCAATACAGACCACATTCTGGGAGGGAAAGAAGTCATAATAAAGGTTCAAACCACAAAAGTATGTTCTCTGGCAAAAGAAAAAGAAAGTTGGAAATCAGTACAGTTATCTGGAAAATACCCCAGTATTTGGAAACTAAACAACATGCCTCTAATGAAAAAAAAAGACGAGAAATGTATTGGCTTGAATGAAAATAAAAGCAACATCAAAATCTATTAGATACAGATTAGGCAACCAATCCTAGAGGACAATTTGTAGTGGTAATTGCCTGTATTAAAATAAAAGAAAATTCTCAAATCGATGATTTCACCTACCACCTTAGGAAACCAGGAAAAAGAGCAAATTAAACCCAAAGTAGAGAATTCACTGGTGATCTAGTGGTTAAGACTCTGACCTTCAAGGGGCCAGGTTCAGTTCCCGATCAGGGGAACTGAGATCCTGCAAGCTGTATAGAGTTGCCGGGAAAAAAAAAAAAAAAAGAGAGAGGCAGGAAAAAAGTAATAAGTATAATATCAAGAAATCAATAAAATAAAAATTTAAATACAAGGTAAAATGAAACCAAAAGTTGGTTCTTTGAGAGAAATCGGTAAAATTGATAAACCTCTCAACAAATAATTAAAAAGAAATAACAGAACTATCAGGAATGAGGGGCTTCCCTGGTGGCTTAGTGGTAAAGGCTGTTTGCTTGGCAATACAGGAGACACGGGTTGGATCCCTGGGTTGGGAAGATCCCCTAGAGGTGGAAATGGCAACCCACTCCAATATCCTTGCCTGGGAAATCCCATGGACCGAGGAGCCTGGCAGGATACAGTCCATAGGGTCACAAAATAGTCAGACATGACTTAGTGAATAAATAACAACAACATCAGGAATAAAGAGAGATCGTCACTATAGATATTTCAGAAATGAAAAGTATAATCACTGACTACCATGAACAACTGTATTCCAATAAATTTGACAATTTAGATGAAATGGACAAATTCCTCAAAAGATGTAAATAACAAAGCTCATGCAAGAACTAGATAATCTGAAAGCACCGTATTTATTAAAGAAATGAAATTTTTAGTTAAAAGCCTTCCCACAATCAAAGCTCTAGGACCAGCTGAGTTCACTGGTGAGTTCCAACAAACATCTAAGGAAGATGTAATGCCAATTCTGTGTACACTTTTAGAAAGTTAAGGAGAAGGGGAAACGTCTAGTTGAATCAGGTCAGTTACTTTCCTGATGCCAAAACCAGGCAGGGAAAATACAGGAGAAGAAAACTAAAGTCCAACATGCCTCCTGAACATACAGACAAAAATATTTAAACCAATTATTAGCAAAGTGAACATTGTATTTAAAAGGGATGACACATCGTGACTAAGTAGGGTTTATCCCAGGAATTCAAGGTTGATGTAACAAAGGAAAATTCATCAAAGGAATTCATCATATTAATTCACTAAAAAAAAATCACCTCAACTGAAGAAGGAAAAGCATTTGACAGTATCTAATCATCCCTTTTCCATTCTTCTCAGCAAACTGGGAGTAGAGGGAATTTCTCCAAACTAGGAGTGAAGGGACGGAGAAGTTAATGGCACCCCACTCCAGTACTCTTGCCTGGAAAATCCCATGGAGCAAGGAGCCTGGTAGGCTGCAGTCCATGGGTCGCTAAGAGTCTGACACGACTTAGCGACTTCACTTTCACTTTTCACTTTCATGCATTGGAGGAGGAAATGGCAACCCACTCCAGTGTTCTTGCCTGGAGAGTCCCAGGGACGGCAGGGCCTGGTGGGCTGCCGTCTATGGAGTCGCACAGAGTCAGACATGACTGAAGCGACTTAGTAGCAGCAGCAGGAGTGAAGGGAATTTTCTAATACAGCGAATCTATTAAAACCTTGCAGCTAACATCATACTTCATTGTGAATGACTTACCATTTTTCCTCTGATATCAACAAGGCATGAGTGTCTGCTCTTACCGCTTCTGTTCAACATTGTACAGGAGTTTCTATCTGTGGCTATAAGATATGAAAGACAAAGAAAACTATCCAAGTTGGAAAACAATAAATAATACTGTCTTTATTGGC
Organism: Tragelaphus eurycerus; assembly: GCA_935064755.1. NCBI lineage: Eukaryota > Metazoa > Chordata > Mammalia > Artiodactyla > Bovidae > Tragelaphus > Tragelaphus eurycerus. The sequence goes on from CAKXYN010000043.1 coordinate 19,638,689, forward strand.
AGACAATATGATTGTTGATGTAGACAATCCTGTGAAATCTCAACCAAAAAAAGCATTAGAATTGATACATGAATTTTGCAAGCCCAAAATTAAAAAATGCAATCTATATGAAAAGGCCAAAACTACTTTGAAGAAGAACGAAGTAAGGGGGCTTATACCATCTAATTTTAAGACATTATAAAGCTACCATAAGCAAGATATTCTAGTATGAATGTGTGGATAGACAATTAGATCAATCAAACGTAATACAGTTATCAATCTAGGCATATTCAGTTCAGTTCAGTCGCTCAGTTGTCTCTGACTCTTTGCGACCCCATGAACTGCAGCACGCCAGGCCTCCCTGTCCATCACCAACTCTTGGAGTCCACCCAAACCCATGTCCATTGTGTCTGTGATGCCATACAACCATCTCATCCTCTGTCGTCCCCTTCTCCTCCTGCCCTCAATCTTTCCCAGCATCAGGGTCTTTTCAGATGAGTCAGCTCTCCACATCAGGTGGCCTAAGTGTTGGAGTTTCAGCTTCAGCATCAGTCCCTCCAATGAACACCCAGGACTGATCTCCTTTAGGGTGGACTGGTTGGATCTCCTTGCAGTCCAAGGGACTCTCAAGAGTCTTCTCCAACACCACAGTTCAAAAGCATCAGTTCTTTGCTGCTCAGCTTTCTTTATAGTCCAACTCTCACATCCATACATGACCACTGGAAAAACCATAGCCGTGTCTAGACGGACCTTTGTTGGCACAAAGCACGCAGTACTGTAGTATGCATTTGCTGAGGAAAACCCACATATAAGTGAACCTGTGCAGTTCAAGCCAGTGTTTTCAAGAGAGTCTGCTGTATAAAATTTTAAGCCAAAATGCAACGTAGACCTAAATATGAAATCTAAAACTATAAAATTTGTAGGAAAAAAGTAGAAAATCTTTGTGACTTCAGGCAAATACGTCTTAGACAAGGCACCAAAGATACAGTCAGTCCATAAAAGACAAATTTCATAAGTTGGATTTCATAAAAATATGAAACTTTGGCTTTCGAGACACTTTTAAGAAAATGAATAAGTAACCTGCATACTGGGAGAAAGTATTTACAAATTATGTATCTGATAACAGGTTTTTATCTACAATAATGTATAAAGAAGTCTTGAAACTCAGTAGGGAGATTGAATTCTGGCACGAGAGTATTAGCAGCTTCGCTGACTTGCTTTCCAGGGAAACAATGAAAATTATTTTTAAAAGCTTAACCATTCAAAACCTTCGGAAATGGTCCTAAAAAAAAACAGCAAATGAAGAAACATTTCTTCAAGAAAATCTATGAAATGTCAACAAGAAAGGTGAATTTTGCTTTAAGTAAGGAAAGTGACTCTTTCAGTAAGGAAGTCTATGATGTTTGAACCAAGGGTCCCCCTGTCTCCCCTCCCAGCCCAACAAGAGGGAGGTTTCACTCCAGACTGCTAAAGCCAGGAACACAGGGTTCCCCTGTCTTCCCAACCCCTAGCCAGGAGGCTTTCTTCCAGGAGTAGCAGGACTTCAGTAGTTCTCATCCTGCCCCTAGCTGTCCCTTGCTGAGGCCAGGTCCCAGGCAAATACAGCTGAGAGGTGGGCGTTCCCTGCTTTTATCCACCTCTCACTTGTGGAGGATGGTTCTACCTTAAATGCAGTAGCTAAGGATGCTGGGGCCCTGATTCCTTTCCCCTGTCTCGTGAGCTGGTGGTTCCATGCTGTGAAAAGGAAGCCGAGAGGAGCTCAGGCTACCGCTCCTCCCCAGCTCCACTGAACGCTTCACACCTAGAGTGGAAGTGTCCTTCCAGGAGAAACTTGCCATTGTCCCCACCCCAACGCTGGAGTCCAAGAAAGATGGAAGAGACCAGTCAATCATGGGCCATATGCAACGTTACACCTCCCTGAGAGCCAGCATCAGAGGCTTAATACTGCCAAGGATAGGTAGTTTTCACTAAAATAATTCAGCCAGTCATTAAGCAAATAAGAACAAAGAGCCTTGGAGAAACAGAGAAGTCTGTTACCCAGAGTGGCTACAGTATGTTATCTAGAATCTCCAGTTTCTAACAAAAATGAATGAGGCATGCAAAAAAATAAAAGGATCAGTTCGACCCATATACTGGAAAAGCAAAAGTAAAAACAGGCTACAGAAACAGTGATAGTGATCAGATATCAGATTGAGGAGGAAAATATTTCAAAATAGCCATTTCAAATATGTTCATAGTAGAGGAAAGCTTGCCTTAAAGGAATAAAGGAAGGTATGATTACGATGTTGCATCAAACAGAGAATATCATAAAGAGGGTTTTTAAAAAGAACCAAATGGGAATTCCAGCATTGAAAAGAACAATAGCTGAAATTGCAAATTCACTGGAAAAACTCATCAATAAGCAGAAGAATCACTGAACTTCAAAATAGATCAATAGAGATTATGCCAACCAAAGAACAGGAAGAAATAATTGTTTATTCCACCATTACTGGAATCAGGACATGTGTTATTTATGGAAACATTTATTGTGTGCCTATTTCCCTTGTGGCTCAGTTAGTAAAGAGACCACCTGCAATGTAGGAGACCTGGCTTTGATCCCTGGAACGGGAAGATCCCCTGGAGAAGGAAACGGCAACCCACCTCAGGATTCTTGCCTGGAGAATCCCGTGGACAGAGGAGCCTGGCGGATTATAATCCATGGGGTCGCAAGAGTTGGACACGATGACTTAGCATTAAACCAACCACTGTCGATAGTACTGGGTGCTAAGGGATTCTTTTCAACCTTAAAAGAGTAATTCCTACAGTTACTGGGGACTATAGGCCTAAGCGGAGAAGGCAGTGGCACCCCACTCCAGTACTCTTGCCTGGAAAATCCCATGGAGCAAGGAGCCTGGTGGGCTGCAGTCCATGGGGTCGCTAAGAGTCAGACACGATTTAGTGACTTCACTTTCACTTTTCACTTTCATGCATTGGAGAAGGAAATGGCAACCCACTCCAGTGTTCTTGCCTGGAGAATCCCAGGGCCAGCCTGGTGGGCTGCCGTCTATGGGGTCGCACAGAGTCGGGCACGATTGCAGCGACTTAGCAGCAGCAGCAGCGTAGGCCTAAGGTCATCTCAGTGGTCCTAAATGTAGGCTTTTCGTTAGAACTAGATGATATTTCTTGAAGCCGTATGCCTGAACCCATGGGAGTGGTTATATAAGATACAGAAAAATAGCTGGGAAAATGCAGTAAGACTCCTCTGAGTGCCAGGTGGCCTCATGGGAACTTCACGTAGATAAATCTAATCAATGCTGTGGTCACATCGCCAAGTAATCTGAGACCCACAGATGTACCACCAGCTATATTCTGTGAAGCTGTCGTGTGTGTGTTGTTTTCAACTCTTTTTCGATCCCACGGACTATAGCCCTCCAGGCTCCTCAGTCCATGGGATTTCCCAGGCAAGAATACTGGCGCGTGTTGCCATTTCCTTCTCCAGGGGATCTTCTCGACCCAGGGATTAAACCCACATCTCCTGCATTGGCAGGCAGATTCTTTACCACGGAAACACTTGGGAAGCTGTTAGTTGGCTCATAACCCTAGTTGTGTATGTTCTGGGAGCAGAATTAACATGTATAGTGAGAGAAATTGCTACTGCTTTTCAATGTGAATGTACTCAGCAGGGCATTTTAGAATAAAAGTTTGTTTTTAGAAGCGCCATGGGAGAAGACCGTTCTGATGGGGTGAAGGTAAGGCACTGGACCCCTGCTGTCCTGGAAGCTGTCCTACAACTTCTGTGGCTTTGTGAAGGCCAGAGTCACCTTCAAGGATTTGCTTAAATGTGGCATTCTCCCTGAGGCTTAACCCATCTTAGTATCTCAGACCCCTCTACTGAAAAAAAAAAAAAAAAAAAAATCCTTGCCATTAACACCCTTTACCATGCTAAACTATTTACTTACTTATTAAATCTATTGCTTCACTATCTCCTCTGTTAGAGAGTAAGCCCCACAAGGATGGAAATCTTTGTTTTTCATCCACTGATGTATTTCCAGTACTAAAGAGTTTCTGGAACATAGCAGGCATTTGAGTTACTGGACCTCCTGATGATAAGAGAAATCCACTGGAAAAAAAATAGACAATCCTAGTCTCCCAATTTATCCCTCCTCCCCACCTTCTACCCTGGTAACCATAAGATTGTTTTTTATATCTGTGACTCTATTTCTGTTCTGTAAATAAACTCACTTGTACCATTTTTTTAGATCCCAGATATAAGTGATATCGTATATTTGTCTCTGAGTTACTTCACTCAGCATGAAGATCTCTAGGTCCATCCGTGTTGTTCAAATGGCATTATTTCATTCTTTATAAGGGCTGAGTAATATTCCATTGTTTCTATGTACCACATCTTTGTCCATTCAAAAAAATTAAAAATTAAAAAAAAAGAAAAGACACAGACAATGTGACCATCTTTATCCCCCATACTGGTGAAGGAACTGATATAAATTGCAGTTTTCAATTTTCTAGGGGCTATTTTAGGGTATATTGTTACTACTATTATCATAAAGCTTTTACTTAATTAGAGATTTTTTTCAGTATTGTTTTGCATGCTTTTATTGTGATTAAATAATCTTTTTCAATATGGCAATCTTTTCTTTTTCCTTATTCAGTAGGAATAAGAATAGTGGGAAGTTAGAACTGCCAAAAATAAGAAATTACATTTCCCCATGACTAAGGTAAAACTTTACATAGAGTTTTTTTTTTCGACTCATTTATCCTGGACCATGGCGCAAGCCCAGGTGGGCCCAGAACCTTCCATGCTGGGCTTCTCTGCTCACTTGACTGCCTTTTAGCTGAGAAGCTGTGTGTGGGTCCCATAGCCTGCAGAACCAGTGCCGCTCACGGGCATATGTGACAGTCAGATTCTCCAGAAGCCAAAGCCTCCTGCCTTCACACCACCACTGAAGCCCACATTTTCTTTGTTCATCATCCTCAAAGAGGAAGGGTAACCATACCCCTCTTTTTTCTGCCTATAATGCTACTGGAGATCTCCCTCTTTATTTCTGATTTCCGTCCGCTTTTTCTAGCTTTTTGATATTTTTGATTTAGAGCTTTGATATGTCTCTAAACAGTGACCAAACTGTGGGGAGTGAGGGGGCCTGAAACCTCTTCTAATCAAGTTTCAAGCAGGTGGAGTGCTGCGGGAAAGTGGCTGGACATGGTAACAGGCTACATGGTGCCCACCATCTACAGCTGCCTCCTGGGAGAAAGGAGATTTCCCCGAGGGGCCTTGTGACCTTCCTGCAGATGCTGGCGGCCCTGCACTTGCTGACCGTGTGACCTGAGCCCAGTGGCGAGCCCACAAGTAGTTTTGAGGCTTTAAGTTAACTGGAGGAGTACTGGGAACAATGCTTCTTTCTCACAAAGCACTCTGTAAGTGTTAGCAATTGTTATTTTCCGTAGGATGGTTCAGCAAGCCTTTAATGAAAATCTGTGTATGGAGATTTGTATTTGACAATCAACATTCAATACAGTTTTAACCTCTAATGGCAGGAGAGTTTTCTAGCAAACCTAGTCTGACTTTTCATGGGATTGGAAAGGCGGGTCATCGTAATGTGATATGTTGTGAGTGCACGCTCAGTCGTGGCCGACTCTTTGGAACTCCATGGTCTGTGCCCGCCAGGCTCCTCTGTCCATGGGATTTCCCAGGCAAGGATACTGGAGTGGATTGCCATGCCCTCCTGCAGGGGATCTTCCCAACCCAGGGATCAAACCAGCATCTCTTGCATCTCCTGCATTGGCACGTGGATTCTTTACCACTAGTGCCACCCAGGAAGCCAATGTAAAGTAATGTAATGTAATGTTGATTTTGGTCCAAAAGCAGACTCATTTCGTGCCCCTTCCTGCCCCTTCTCCTCTGTCACCAGCCTCCAGGGGCCTTATTCTTCACCTAGGCTAAATCTCTAACACCTCCCTCTTTCTTACCCCCTGGCCGTCTTGTCCTGGAGATTCTAATCCATAATACCTTTTGTCTGTCTCCTTCCTCCCATCCTTCCTACCCCTCCCTTCTTGTGCTCCAGAACTTAACCTCCAGGAGGGAAGGGCTTGCATACAAACAGTGCCTGATACATCTAGGCCTGTCAATGTCTATTGGATTTTTTTTTTTAGTGGTAAGTTGACTTTTATCAAAATTTAAAACATTTGCTCTTTGAAAAATACTAAGTAAAGATAAGCCATAAGTCAGAAGGAGAATGTTCACAATATCTGACTAATAAATTGTATCCAAAATATATAAAGAACTTTTACAACTTAATAACAAGACAACTGAATTTAAAAATGGCAAAAGATTACACGGTCACTGCTTTAAAGAGAATATATGGATGTCCAATAAGGGCCAATCTCCTCAAAATCCTGCGAGGCCGGAGTTCAGGACGGCAGGAAAGACGTGGGGTGGTGATAACGTGTTGCCATGGTTACAGTTACTGTGGCGATGACCTTGGTGATTCCTGTCTGGTTCTTGGCTTCTTTGGTCACTGATAACGCTGGTCAAGCCATATCTGGCCACCAGGTGGCACTCGCGCTCCATGAGTGATGGTCTCAGTGCTTTGCAAGGGCTGGGCTCTCCTCCGCTGTGTCAGTTGCTGAGTGCTATCCGACTCTTGGCAAAACTCTGTTAGTCTTTGCCCTGCTTCATTCCGTATTCCAAGGCCAAATTTGCCTGTTACTCCAGGTGTTTCTTGACTCCCTACTTTTTGCATTCCAGTCCCCTATAATGAAAAGGACATCTTTTTTGGGTGTTAGTTCTAAGAGGTCTTGTAGGTCTTCATAGAACCGTTCAACTTCAGCTTCTTCACCGTTACTGGTTGGGGCATAGACTTGGATTACTGTGACATTGAATGGTTTGCCTTGGAAACGAACAGAGATCATTTTGTCGTTTTTGAGATTGCATCCAAGTACTGCATTTCGGACTCTTTTGTTGACCATGATGGGTACTCTATTTCTTCTGAGGGATTCCTGCCCGCAGTAGTAGATATAATGGTCCTTTGAGTTAAATTCACCCATTCCAGTCCATTTTAGTTCGCTAATTCCTAGAATGTCGACATTCACTCTTGCCATCTCTTGTTTGACCACTTCCAATTTGCCTTGATTCATGGACCTGACATTCCAGGTTCCTATGCAATATTGCTCTTTACAGCATCGGACTTTGCTTCTATCACCAGTCACATCCACAGCTGGGTATTCTTTTTGCTTTGGCTCCATCCCTTCATTCTTTCTGGAGTTATTTCTCCACTGATCTCCAGTAGCATATTGGGCCCTTACTGACCTGGGGAGTTTCTCTTTCAGTATCCTAACATTTTGCCTTTTCATACTGCTCATGGGGTTCTCAAGGCAAGAATACTGAAGTGGTTTGCCATTCCCTTCTCCAGCGGACCACACCCTGTCAGATCTCTCCACCATGACCCGCCCATCCTGGGTTGCCCCACGGGCATGGCTTAATTTCATTGAGTTGGACAAGGCTGTGGTCCTGGTGTGATTAGATTGACTAGTTTTCTGTGAGTATGGTTTCAGTGTGTTTGCCGTCTGATGCCCTCTTGCAAGACCTACCATCTTACTTGGGTTTCTCTTACCTTGGGCCTGGAGTATCTCTTCCCGGCTGCTCCAGCAAAGCACAGCCGTCACACCTTACCTTGGACGAGGGGTCTCTCCTCACCGACGCCCTTCCTGACCTTGGAGGAGGGGTATCTCCTCACCGACGCCCTTCTTGACCTCGGTCGTGGGGTAGCTCCTCTCGGCCATGCTTAGTGCGCCAGTCCTCACCGCCGCCCTTCCTGGGTCGTGGGGTAGCTCCTCTCGGCTGTGCTCTTAGTGCGCCGGTCGCTTATATGCAGAGTACATCATGAGAAATGCTGGACTGGAAGAAACGCAAGTTGGAATCAAGATTGCTGGGAGAAATATCAATAACCTCAGATATGCAGATGACACCACCCTTATGGCAGAAAGTGAAGAGGAACTAAAGAGCCTCTTGATGAAAGTGAAAGTGGAGAGTGAAAAGGTTGGCTTAAAGCTCAACATTCAGAAAACGAAGATCATGGCATCCGGTCCCATCAGTACCTGGGAAATAGATGGGGAAACAGTGGAAACAGTGTCAGACTTTATTTTTCTGGGCTTCAAAATCACTACAGATGGTGATTGCAGCCATGAAATTAAAAGACGCTTACTCCTTGGAAGGAAAGTTATGACCAACCTAGATAGCATATTCAAAAGCAGAGACATCACTCTGCCAACAAAGGTTTGCCTAGTCAAGGCTATGGTCTTTCCTGTGGTCATGTATGGATATGAGAGCTGGACTGTGAAGAAGGCTGAGCGCCGAAGAATTGATGCTTTTGAACTGTGGTGTTGGAGAAGACTCTTGAGAGTCCCTTGGTCTGCAAGGAGATCCAACTGGTCCATTCTGAAGGAGATCAGCCCTGGGATTTCTTTGGAAGGAATGATGGTAAAGCTGAAACTCCAGTATTTTGGCCACCTCATGCGAAGAATTAACTCATTGGAGAAGACTCTGATGCTGGGAGGGATTGGGGGCAGGAGGAGAAGGGGACGGCAGACGATGAGATGGCTGGATGGCATCACTGACTCGATGAATGTGAGTCTGAGTGACCTCCGGGAGTTGGTGATGGACAAGCAGGCCTGGTGTGCTGCAATTCATGGGGTCGCAAAGAGTCGGACACGACTGAGCGACTGATCTGATCTGATCCGACTCTTTGCGACCCCATGAAACTGTAGCACACCAGGCTTCTCTGTCAATCAGCACCTCCCAGAACTTGCTCAAACTCATGTCCATTGGGTCGGTAATGCCATCCAACCATCTCATCCTCTGTCGTCCCCTTCACCTCCCACCTTCACTCTTTTCCAATGATCAGCCCTTCACATCAGGTGGCCAAAGTATTGGAGCTTCAGCATCAGTCCTTCCAAAGAATACTCAGGGTTGATTTCCGGCAACTGATAGCCGCGGGAGGGATCCATTGACCACACACCCCGCCCACTGCTCTTGGACCCACAATTTGACATCCATCCGGCTTCCTCACATCTCCACCCTAGTTGAGCTCCACGCTTCTCCATCCAAAGCCTTCCCTGCGTTTCGTGTGGGTGAGACCCCTCTCCCAGCGGCCCATCTGACCTTCAGGAGGGCTGGCAGGAAGCTCCAGGCAAGGTCGCGTCTCAGTCCAGTGGACACGATGAGCTGTGTGCTCCCTGTTACAGAGTGGGCACCTTCTGGGGTGAAGACCGCGAGGTCCAGGCCTGGGGAAATGTGTTGCCCGGCATCCTCACCGTCCTGCCTGCCTGCATACAGCGTGACCGTCAGAAATGCCACACATCTGCCTGGCTACACCTCTGCCTGGCCCTGTTGTTTGTGACCAACCAGTGACTGGCTTTCCCCGAGTAACAGGTGACGCGCAAGAAACAGGTGTCTCAGCGTGCTGGGGGCAGATCTGGGGGAGCTTCCTGCACAGGGCACCCCTGGGGTGCGTGACTGGGCGCCTCGGGACAGCAGGCCCACCTGTGCCGGATTTGTGGTCCACGGATCCCTCCCGTGGTTGCCAGTCACCAAGGAGAGCGAGCCCCGTGTGTCTCAAGTTCGTCTCCCTGCAGGGGTCCCTCCCCTCCACGGCCTGGGTTCTGTGCACACCCAGGTCTTGCTCCTGAGCCGTCAGTGGGGCCCCGGCTCTGGGCACGTGCTGTCTGGACTGACCACTCCCGTCAGAGGCTGTCGGGCACTGTGAGATCTCATTTGGAAACCAGAGTTCTTACTCTCAGCAAGCACAAGCTCACGCAAATTGTGGGGTTTGGTTTGCCCGTTTGATGCTCAAGCACAAAGGGGCAGTGATTATAATCCTCATATCCGTGGACTCGTGTGTGATATCAATAACGTCTATGCAAGGTTCTAGAACAGAGGATGCTTTTGAGGGTTTTCAGTGGCCAGTAGGACATAGGATGCAAAGTGCTTAATCCCTGCCTCCCCCCAACTCTGTGTGTGTGTGGGGGGTGTCTCATAGAGGCAGCCCAGCCAGCAAGTCCTTGGTTTCAGGGGTAGAGGCAGCAAGGCTATGGAGGAAACTGGGTTCCATGGAGTCATTTAGTGCATGGATCACAGCTAGGATATTACTCCTCCCTGCTAAGTCACTTCAGCTGTGTCCGACTCTGTGTGACCCCATAGACGGCAGCCACCAGGCTCCCCAGTCTCTGGGATTCTCCAGGCAAGAATGCTGGAGTAGGTTGCCATTTCCTTCTCCAATGCAGGAAAGTGAAAAGTGAGTGAAGTCACTCAGTCGTGTCCGACTCTGTCACTCAGTCGTGTCCGACTCTCAGCAACCCCATGGACTGCAGCCTACCAGGCTCCTCCATTCATGGGATTTTCCAGGCAAGAGTACTGGAGTGGGGTGCCATTGCCTTCTCCGATTACTCCTCCCACCAAAGGATAAAATACCTTCTTACCCACTACAGAGAGCTCATGGATAAGAGACAATGCATCTGAGAGAGGACGCCGAGACTCGCAGCGTGAAAGTAAGGAGCCCTGTCGGCTCACAGCTTGACCAGTCGGGCTGCCCTGAGGCAGCCAAGATCCTGAATGTTCTGAGAACAAGCAGGGGGCTCTCGGGTGAGCCCTGAGCACAAACGCAACTCAGGCTCACTGGCTCCCACCCAAGCTCAGTGCTGGGGGCTGCGGGCAGCCTGGAGAGAGGAGAGCCGGCAGCAGAACGTGAGGCTCCTGAGACACGGGACAAGGCCGACCCACCAGCTCCGTGTTGGACCCATGAGGCGGGGCATCAGCACCCACTGTTCACTGGAGGTGTCTGAGCCCGTGAACTGTCCACCAAAATACATGCTGTGTGTGTGTGTTAGTCACTCAGTTGTGTCTGACTCTGTGACCCCATGCACAGTAGCCTGCCAGGCTCCTCTGTCCATGGGATTCTCCAGAATACTGGAGTGGGTTGCAGTGCCCTTATGCAGGGGATCTTCCCGACTCAGGGGTTGAAGCCGAATCTCCTACATTGCAGGCAGATTCTTTTACTGAGCCCCCAGGGAAGCTTTAAAAATGCATGTTGGAAAATCACAAAAGCATTGGACTCATTGTTTCTTTCCAAACTCCAGGCAGAGCAAAACAGCTTTCGAACTTCCGACAAACATACCTATTCCCCGTCCTGATGCGCGTCTCCCAGGTTTAAAAGGTCCCGGGCCCCAGCAAACTGCCTGGTGCCTGCTCCTCGTGGCCCTGTAGGACGGTCACTGTCTCCCTGGGAGATTTCCAGACTGAAAAGGCCTGACAAGGGGGCAGCGCTTTTGTACCCATAAAAGGAGCACCAGCCTCTCCGCCTAAACTGCCTTCCAGAGGAGGTGTGAGAGAAGCTTGAGAAAAAGCACCTTGCGAAGCAGAGTGTTGATCCAGCTCACTCACAGGCTTATATCGAGTTAGCTTCTTGGTCCTACACCCCAGTCACTTGTTTAATTAATTGCTTAGTGTTTACTTGAATGTCAGCTTGGGTCTCTTCAAACTACAATGCTTCTGCAGAAGTCCAAAGTGGTCTTGAAGAATTTTGCAAGTTCCCAGAGATGAGGGGGTTTCCCTGGTGGCACAGTGGTAAAGAATCTGTCTGTAGTGCAAGAGATACAGGTTTAATCCCTGGGTCAGGAAGATCTCCTGGAGAAGGCAGTGGCACCCCACTCCAGTACGCTTGCCTGGGAAATCCCACGGATAAAGGAGCCGAGCTAGCTACAGTCCACGGGGTCGCAAAGGGTCAGACACATCTGAGCAACTAAACAGCAACGAGGGAGTGGGGGCAGTACGTCTTTCCTCGCATCCTTCTGTCTCCATGACCAGAAAACCAGCCCCCTCTCCAAGCTCTTAAGAAAGGTTCATGTGGAGAAAGGGCAGCCATGTGCACCATTGGTGGGATTGGAAATTGGTACTGCCGCTCTGCAAAACAGTGTGGCAGTTCCTTGAACAATTAACAACAAAAAGACCTATGACCCAGCAATCCCAATTCTGAGTTTTTACCCGAAACACACACACACACACACACACACAAACAAAAAACACAAATTGAAAAAGACACATGCACCTCTATGTTCATAGCAACATTATTTAAGATAATCTAGATATGGAGATAACCTAAGGGTCCTTCTGTAGCCTACTGCAGCCCATGGGGTCACAAAGAGTCAGATGTGACTTAGCAACCGAACAACAAGAGATGAATGGATGAATAAGATGTGATATATATCTTATGTATGCACACACACATAGACATATATATATATATATATATTTAATGGAATATTATTCAACCTTAAAAAAGAATGAAATCTTGCCATTTGCAACGACATGGATGGACTTAGAGTTGAGAGAGAGAGAGAGTGACCGTCTCGCGGCTGTGTCGAACTCTGCCATCCGTGGACTGCAGCCCAACAGGCTCCTCTGTCCATGGGATTCTCCGGGCAAGAACACTGGAGTGGGGGTGCCATTTCCTTCTCCAGAGAATCTTCCTGAGCCAAGGATCAAACCTGGGTCTCCCACACGGCAGGCAGATTCTTTAGCATCTGAGCCACCAGACACTAAAAGAAGCTAAAAGTGAAATAAGCCAGGCAGTAAAAGATGAATAACATATGATCTCACTTATAAGCGGAATCTAAAAAGACAAAGCAGAATGACAACAGGCTCATAAAGAACAAATGACTGGTGTCCAGAGGGAAGGGGGTTTGAGGTGTGAACTAAGAGAAGTGTATTAAGAGGCACAAACTTCCAGTTATAAAATAAATACGCCACAGAAATGTAGTGCAGCATAAGGAATACGGTCAATCAGATTGCAATAACTCCGTATGGGGACAGATGGTTACTAGACGTATCATGATGATCATTTCGTAATGTATGCAAATGTGAGATCACGATGTAATATGCCTGAAAGTGACATAATGTCGTGCAACAGCTATATTTCATTTCTTAAAAATCCCAGCGTATTCGTGAGCGTTACAGAATTTGCGAAAGTTTGGGGAGGAGATGGACGGGTTTACACAACAGCAGCCCACACTTTCAGGTTGTGCGTTGGGCATCCTTTTTCTTGCAGTTTCCTGGCAGGAAATGACTGGATCTCTGGGGTCAGGGTCTGGTTACCACTCTGTTCCAGGACAACTGTCTAGACCCAGGCTTACTCTTTTAAAAAAAAGTTTTGATTAGAATATTTTTCCAGCTTGATGGAGGTATAATTGACAAAGTTACGAGATATTTCAACTGTAAAATGATGATTTAATGTCTACATTGTGACAATGTTGTACTCATCGGGTTCATGAACACATATTCGCCTATTTGCCTTCTTTAAGTTCTATTTCCCTGGCAAATTTCAGTTATACAATACAGCCTTAACAGTTTTAGTTACCATGCTATACATCACCTACTCAATGGGCATGAATTTGAGCAAACTTGGGGAGATGATGGAAGACAGAGGAACCTAGTGTGCTGCAGTGCGTGGGGTCACAAAGTCGGACGTAGCACTTACGGACTGACCAGCGGCATTAGATACTCACACCTTACACTTGTAAGTTTGTATCCTTCTGCCAAACTCCCCTGACTTCTTCCAGCCCAACCTGCCTTTACTCTTTTTTATATTTATGTATTATTCGGCTGCCCTGAGTCTTAGTTGCAGCATGTGGGATCTGGTTCCCTGACCAGGGATTGAACCCACGCACCCTGCTCTGGGAGTGCAGAGACTTTCCCTAGTCTGGTCTAGTGGTGCTGTGCTTAGTCACTCAGTCATGTCCGACTCTTGTGATCCCTTGGACTGTAGCCCACCAGGCTCCTCTGTCCATGGAATTCTCCAGACAAGAATACTGGAGTGGGTTGCCATGCCCTCCTCCAGGGGATCTTCCCAACCCAGGGATCGAACCCAGGTCTCCCGCATTGCAGGCAGATTCTTGACTGTCTGAACCAGTGGGATTACCCTTAATCCTCTCCCTGCTTCTCTCCTTCCCTCTTTGTTATCCCCCTCCGACTCTAGACCAAAGCAAAAGCTCTTTTTCTCAGATGCCACTTTACCCAGTAGCTCTGTGGCTGACTTCCTATCAGTCTCGCCTTCTACCCCAAGGTGCTTGTCAAAGTATTGATAGTTTCTCCAAATAAGAGTAGTTCCCACCTGAGGAGTTCTGGGGCCAGATTTCAAGAGGACAACGTTTTCACCTCCTGACATTTGCCACAACAGAATCCAAAAAAAACATTCTCAACAGCTTTGATGTTGGGAAGAGATTTGAGCTGGGAAAAGTAACCTACATGTTTTGTTAAAAAGGAAATGATAAAACTCACGAATGATGTGGACGTAAGGGGATAAAATTCTCCCTGAAATCCAAGTGGCCCTTTCCAGTAGCTGAGACTAAAAGAGTAGCAAGTATTCACCTAACGCCTGACCCAACCCCCCAAGGCCTAGTGGTGCCCAGAGGCCTGTGAGGTTCCAGCCTGTGCATCAAGGTTCCTGGAGGAATGGAGGTTGGGGCTCACCTGCAAGCTGGAGTCAAGGAGACTGGGAGGGAGCCTGGCCAGGCTGAACCACCCCCCAAGCCCCGGGCCAGCATCTGGGGGTGCTGAGTGGGAGGCCTCACCCCGCCCACCCATTGAGCACAGAGTGACCCCCTGTGCCCCGGGGGCGGGGTGGAGGGACCCCCTTCTGCACCCCGGCCACTGGCTGTGTCGTTGCACCGTGTGGACGGGCCTCTCTGCCCACTAGGCTGCGCTCACCTGCTGGCAGGGACCAGGCCCGGGTTGTCGCTGTGCACTCAGGACTCAGAAGGCACGCAGTGTAGACGGAGAAAAGGGAGAAGTGACTGCATCCCTGCCTGGGGACCCTGCGTCTGATTTCTCATTTCCACTCTGACTTATCCCAACGCCTCTGAAACCTCCGAAACTGAGGCCTGAAAATCCCTCTAAAGCTTCACTTTTCTCCAAACAGAATGGCCTTGGAGGGAAGACCTAGGAATCTAGTGAAACAGATGGGAAAGCCCTTGGCAAGCCGAAAGGACGAGGAATGGTGGTGGGTGTGGGGCCAGAAGCTCACAGGCCCGGCTGTGCCGCCAGCAGCGTCCTCTGCACAGAGCCTTACATGGGCTCACAGGGGAGCTCGCGCTGTTCCCCCAAGCCCCAGCTTCGCTCCCTTACTAGCTTCTCTTGGAGACCAGGGAGAGTCCCTTGTCAGTTGCTCAGCTCTCTCCCCTCGGGGCTCATCCCGCTGGCTCCAGCCGGGGGATACCCAGGAAGCGGTGGCTGAGAAGGGCAGGCCTGGGGCCTTGGATACTCCAGGGGATGCTGCAGACATGCTGGGCTATGGGAGCTGATTTCAGAAGGTGCATTGATCACAAACTCCAGGGTTGCGAAATTCAGTTAGCTAGAACTCATATGCAAAGGAAAGAAAGCCTGAAATGCATTCACAGCCTGATTAAATCACACCCTCTCTTTCCTCCTCGATCCCCCTCCTCCACTCACCTCCAGCTTATGCCGTTTTGCCTGAGTGGTGTCACCTCTGGGCGTCCAGACCTTCCACCTTCTCTCTCCCATGTTTGGCCAGGCGAACGGGCCTTACGTGTAGGGGGATCTTGAGTTCGAGTTTGAGACTAAGCAAATGAAGAACCAAAGAATAAAAATGAATAAGGCAAGAGCCTCTGATGGACAAATAGGCACTAACATCTCAAAAACATGGCATTGTCTCCTTTCCCTCTGAGTTCCTGTGTCCACACAGCAGTCTCGTGGAAAGCTCCAGGTGACTCCTTCCCAAAGGAAATCCATTTTGGGGGATTCTGCCTCTCTGTGTCTCATTCTTCTCACTTGAAAAATAAAAGCAATGTTCATGCATACCTCGTCAGCTTCCCAGGTGGCACTAGTGGTAAAGAACCGGCCTGCCTGTGCAGGAGACTGAGACATGGGTTCAGTCCCTGAGTGGGGAAGGTCCCCTGGAGAAGGAAATGGCAACCCACTCCAGGATTCTTGCCTGGGAAATCCCATGGACAGAGGAGCCTAGCAGGCTACAGTCCATGGGGTCGCAAAGAGTTGGACACAACTGAAGTGACCTAGCCTGCACACACATAAGCTCTTGTGGGGCCCACTGGAGAGTGAAGACAGGCAGGTACGAGATAAATGGTGACCCCTCACGGGCATGGATGTCACCTTACGGGGAAGGCACGCCAGCCTCCTTCACTCTTCCACTCACAACCTCCCTCCAAACTCTAGCTCCCCCCAACACACAGAAGATACCTGTGTGTACACGTTTGCACTGTGCACACACCGCACACACTTCGTGCATCCAGAGCACAGAGACCACAGCTTACATTCACACAAGCTACGCACTTGCCCTCACTCTTACTCCAGGCCCAACAAACCCGGGAACACGGCCGTTTCCTGGTTGTAGCCCATGTGATGTGATTGAGAGGCATTTCCAATGTTTCCTCTGGGAGCATTTCTTTATAAAATACTACTAGACATTTCCAACAGTAGTACCTGAGCCATACTTTTCCTACTCCTGCAAGGCCATTCGGAGAAGGCAATGGCACCCCACTCCAGTACTCTTGCCTTGAAAATCCCATGGATGGAGGAGCCTGGTGGGCTGCAGTCCATGGGGTCGCTGAGGATCGGACACGACTGAGCAACTTCACTTTCACTTTTCACTTTCATGCATTGGAGAAGGAAATGGCAACCCACTCCAGTGTTCTTGCCTGGAGAATCCCAGGGACGGGGGAGCCAGGTGGGCTGCAGTACATGGGGTCGCACAGAGTCGGACACAACTGAAGTGACTTAGTAGTAGTAGTAAGGCCATTCCTATCTTCTCTGCTCATCATGAGTATTGACTTACCCTTGGACCCTTGGTCTGGAACAAGCTGAGCCCACAATGACTCCCCAGCCCAGGAAGGGTCCTGGCCTGTGTTTGGGAGCCCTTCCTCCCTTAACTCAGGCAGCAGTCCTGGTACACAGTCTTCTTCCTGTGGTCCAGTGCTCATTGCTTGTCAGCTCTTCAGTGACTCATTCCTACACACCCCAAGTTGAAGAACAGACTCAGTGGGGATGGGATTGGACATAGTGACAATGAATTTGATGGTGAAAATGTTGAGTTAGTGATAGCTGGCACATTCAGCTAGAGGCCAGCTTTGGAGTTAATGGGAGAGAACTCAACTATAGATAAATAACTTTGGAAATTTCTGCATACTTATAGATTATTTGTTAAGAATTATATTTAGTTACTAGAATCAAAAACCAGGAGAAAAAGTGCAGCCATTTAAAGAAGATGAAAGTTTATTGTACTTAACGTTAAGAACTGGTGTGTCAGTTCCATGGTGTCTTTTAGAGGCAAAGGGACCCTTCTGTCTTTCTGCTTCACCATTTTAATATGTGGCCTCTAGCTTGGTATTGCCTCATAATCAAACATGGCTGCTGGAGTACCAGCCATCATCTTTGCATTCCAGGTAAGAAGCAGCAGAAATAGTGGAAGGTTAAAAAAAAAAATTAGTGCCTATACCAGCAACTATCTTCATTTTAAGCCAATTCATACGCAACAACTTCTCTTTACACATTATTGGCTAAAGTTTAGTCAAATGGCTACATGTACACAAGTACAAGAGAAGCTGAGAGATGTAATCTCTTAGCTAGTAACTTGCATCTGGTCTCAGCACACCATTGGGCAACCGAAAATACTCTTGACTTTTACAAAAAATACTCTCCCTTCTTGAGGGAGACAACCGCAAGGTCCTGACCAGCTCGAAAGCGTGGACCTCTAAATGATGGGCAGTGTATGCCTTCACATTTGCATGTCCTTACTGACCAATGGGCTAAACACTCCAGGGCCAGATCCTCCAGATCTGCACCTCCCGACGTGCTCAGTGCACAGAGGCCAAGTAAGGGCACGAGAACAGCTGCACAGTGTTGGAAAAGGAGAGAAGGGAAACGTGACTCTGTCGCTGGTCTGACACGATGGCCAGTCCTCTGGGACAGGACTTCTGAAGACTCCCGACCGTGCCGTGTCCCTTGGTTATCTCATCTGCCAGGTCTCCTTCTGCTTTCTGAAAAGATCCCCTTTATTCATTGTTCCTTGGGTCACCTGAGCCTTAGCTGGTCCAAAATCCACCTTTGTATTAACTAGCAAAGTCGCCCATCTAGCTTGTAGGAGCTCTGCTGGAAGAAAGGTCTCCAAGAGACTATTCTTTGTCCACCTTCGGTCATGTGTCTCTTACTGACCAGTTTCCTCCAGTTGGGATACAATGGCTGGCACAGCTGAGTCCCAGGTGGCATCCTCTGGGCTGGAGTGAGTGGAAGGGGTGTTGTGAGGTCCCCTCGGCCACATTGTGTGGGTCGGCCCCCTTCCCTCCAGCCAAAGAGAATCATCTGTTGTTTCTCTGCATCCTTCAAGGCTTGTTCTCATCCCTCTTCCTGTGCGTGTGTTATTTCCTAAGCTTTAGTCCTGATTCTTTTTCGAAGCAATTCCTATTCATCTATTATACCTGGGTTGACACCTCCTTTGGGAAGGCTTCCTGCGTGTCTCTGTTGGATCAGATGCTTGTGGTGATTCTGTGAGACCTTGAGACTAACATACAGTTACCTAGGCATTTACACAGTTCAGTAATTACTGGTTTTCTTGCCTGTCTTCCTCCTGTTCCGTGAAATCCTTCAGGGCCAGAATAACCTCGTCAATTGTGCATCCATAGTGCCAAGTCTAGCTCAAAAGTGTGTTGAATTGAATTGAATCAGTGGTTGAATTTTAACAAAGTAATGGCACACAGCAGTAAGTGCCTACATCACAATTATTAACGAAAACCTGTATCATTGGCCCAAAGACAGTGAGGCCCTTTTAGGGCAAATGCCACAGTTTTTGAAGTTTGCGTCATGGCTACGATGAGGACAGATATGAGTCAGATGGACCTGGGTTCAGATTACACTTCCACCTCTTAATAACCCTTCAACTCAGTCAAGTTTCTTTATCTGAGCCTCGGGTCTTCATAAAATGAGAGTTAGTAACATCTACTTCACCAGTTATTATGGTGAGAATTGAATGAAAGCAAGCTCCTATGGACAGCTGGTAAGGTGTTACACGGGCTCAGCGCACGGTCTTTCCCCTGTCCTTCCGCTGTAGGAACTCACCACCCTCCGGGGGGCCTCCCAGTTACAACTGTTGCATTGTCCTGCTGTAACTGTTAGCAGTCACTCTCGCACTGTAGACAGAATCCTGATTAATTACACGCTCATCGTCTTAATGAGCCTTGACACACCATCCATCCTGCCGTCAGCGTCGCAGACCTGGCTTCTGCTAAACTGACAACCGGGAGCCACCGTCTCAAATTAGACAAGGGGGAGAGGAGCTGGAAGCCATGCTCGCAGGGCACACCCCATCCACGCAGAGACCCCTGTCGCTATGTCAGCACTTCCGCGCACCTGAGGGCTAAGCACAGATGTCACCAGCCAGTCAGTGACATTCAGTGGCTTTGTTTTCCTACTGAGGCAGAGAGAATTTCCAGCTTTCACCTTTAAAAAGCAGAGTCCATTTCCTTTTCTCCAAACCTGACCTTCCAGAACCTGAAGGGTCTGCAGGATGCTCCCTGCTCAGAAGGAGCATTATCGCCACTCGGTGCTCCGTCTGTAGTCTGTGGGCCTTCAGTTTGTTCCTGAAGCAGCAGCTGGGTTGAGAACACTATTTGACTCTAAATGATACCCCTTCCACGACTGCGGTTTAGTGTGGGTTGCTGTCCTAGACCATCTGAGCTGCTCAGAGATGGGGACCATGTCTTGTTGCCATTGTGTCTCCATCACCACCCCAGTGTCTGACGTGTGTTCGGAGTGGATGGATAATGAATGTGAATGAGATGGCCAAATGTGTCTTTAGTTCAGACAGGGCTTTCTGGAGTGGGCTTTGTGCTACTCTTCCACGTCCCCTGAGGATGTAGGGACTGGTTCATCAAGAAACAGTCCCAGGAAAGGAGTGGCCTGGGCTTGAGCTGTCTCGGGAACTTGGTAAAGACCACGTCTGCCTTATTCCCAGGGATTGGCTACCACTGCCATGAAACCAAACGATTAACTGCCCAAATGATATCCTCCTTGGGAAAAAATCAATATTTATTAGCAGTTGTTAGGAAAAAAGCTGATAATAGGCTTTTCTCACTTCTGTAGATGCTGAGACACTCAGTCGTGTCTGACTCTTCACGACTCCATGGACTGTCGCCCCCAGGCTCCTCTGCCCATGGGATTCTCCAGGCAAGAATTACTGGAGTGGATTGCCATTTCCTTCTCCAGGAGATGTTTCCCACCCAGGGATCAAACCTGGGTCTCCTGCATTGCAGGCGGATTCTTTACCAACTGAGCCAGCAGGGAAGCCTTTTCTCACCTCTCAGTATTTCAAGTAGAAAGAGGCTTAATACAGGGAGCTAGAGAGTTCCATGGTCCCTGAAATGCAGAGATTTCCATTTTCAGGAAATCCTGAAATGCAGAGGTTTTGGGGAAGCTGTCCCACTGACTTCAGTGGCTGCTCCAAGAAGAGGAACTCCCAGGGCACTGGGAGCTGTGGCTGGTCATTCAACAGCTTGTGGCACCAAAAAGTGTGATTCTTAGGGTGATATCCCCAAATATCTGCCTCTGCCGAATGCCCACATACCTGCAAATAGCTGCCCCTTGGACATCATAATTTCTTTTCCTCTTCAGTCCTCCAGAGCCCCTTGGGTGCCTTTCCTTGGCAGAACTGATCCAGAGCCAAGAGCTGCAAGGGATTCTAGGAAAAGCAGTTCCAGGCTTTTTTGCTCAGTGGACCAGGTGAGAATGCTGCTGAGCAGATCACAGGCTCTCTATACATAGCTCTCATAGACTCATATTTATCCATTCATTCATTCAATGAATACTTAATGAGGACCTGCCAGGCACCAGAGTCTGCACTTGGATGAGTCAACTTTCTCTGAGGCTTTGAGTACAGGCTTAGCCTGTACTTCCACCGTGTTTCACTGGGCACACAAGCCGATTGCCTATTAACTGACCTTAAACATGACTAGCCTGGCGTTCCCAGTGGAAGAGGGTAAAGTGAGAAATATGATTTACATGTGTCTATATAGATCGGTGGGCTTCCCAGGTAGCTCAGTGGTGAAGAATCCACCCGCCAGTGCAGGAGATGTGGGTTCAGTCCCCTGGGCAGGAAGGTCTCCTGAAGAAGGAAATGGTAACCCACTCCAGTGTTCTTGTCTGGAAAATCCCATGGACAGTGGAGCCTGGTGGGCTATAGTCCATGGGGTTGCTAAGAGTCAGACTCGACGATTGATCAACAAAATTACTTTATATCTTTCTTGTATTATATTTTAGGTATTTTAATATTGTCATAGTTGTAAAATTTTAACAGCTGAGCAGCAATCAGTTGAACAGATTCATTATTGTTTGATCATGCTCCCAGTGCCGGAGGTTGGCTTGTTCCCAGTGCCGGGTAGTGTATAAGCCCTTGTTCTCTTCTGACTGGGCAGTTGAGTCCTGGCGAGTCTCAGTTTGCGTCTTCTTCTCCCTCCCTCTCCCAGCCCTTGATACAACCAAGAGGGCTGGAGGGTGTTGCTGGCGCAGGACTGTTAGCACACCATGTTAGCAGAATTCCTAGTTTGTTGGCCAGAGTGAATATCTGGCTCAGGGACCCTCGCTTTAGTGCAAAAGAAAGAATCCGTGCCTGGGTGGCAGAGAGAACACCTGGCTTTCTGTCCCGGCCATGAGACCATAGCTGTGTGACCCTGGGCTTGTGTCCTCCCCTCTCTGATGCCCTGGTTGCCTCTCATTTGAGAGACTGAACAGTTAGTCTATGGACTTCACTAGCTCTGCTGCTCTATAGATTCATCCCGTCTCTGAACTGCCTTGGCGTGAAGAACCCTGGGGCAACTCCGCTTCCATTCCGATTGGTCATGTTTAGTGGTTCAGTTCAGGGCTGAGATCGCCTCCCCCGCCTCCTGCCTTTGCCCAGGCTGTTTTTTTCCTCCACCTGCACGGCCTTTCTTCTGAACTCAGAGACGATGCTTGCGCAGGGCTCAGCTCAGGGGGCCCACTTTGTTTTCCTTTCTCCCACTCAGTACAAAACACCGCTCAAATGACCCCCCTTGAAGATGTCTCTCTAACTGGGCTGTCGGGGCTCGGTGTCCAGACCCCCTTACTTATGATGCTACTGCCCTCGCTCCAACTGATTGTGAGTTCCTTGCGGCGGACGCCAAGCCTTGCTATTCTGAGGCAAGGTGCCTGGCATAAGTGGGTGTTTATGACTGCCAAATAAGGGAATAAAGGCACACCACCCAGGGCATCCCTAGTGCAGAAGGTAAAGAATCCTCCTGCAGTGCAGGAGACCTGGGTTTGATTGCTGGGTTGGGAAGATCCCCTAGAGAAGGGAATGGCAACCCACTCCAGGATTCTTGCCTGGAGAATTCCATGGACAGTGAAGCCTGGTGGGCTACAGTCCTTGGAGATACAAAGAGTTGGACAGGACTGAGTGACTAACAGCCAGAGCAAGCTGGCTCTACGCTGACCACCTGGAGCTGGCAGAACCAGCACAAGCTATGCTCCTTAGCTGAAAACAGGAAAGCAACTTGAGGAGCAGGAGGCACATGTCCAGTGCTGTTCCCAGCTGAGGGATTTTACCTGATCGACATATCCCTTTCCAGCATCCCTTTAAAAACTAGTTACAGTCTCTCCCCAGGGTTATCTGGCAGATTCCTCTTCACTCCCGAATCATTTCCGTCCTCTCTGTGCACAGACCCCTCTCTGTGCACAAACCCCTCTCTGTGTAGACCTCTGCCATCCTGGGTCTGCACTCCTGAGCTGTCTCATTTCCATTCCCTCCATCCCCGCCTCCCCAGCTCTGAGTGGACGTGAAGGCAGAAGTAACGCTGAGCAGCACTGGCCCGATTAACCTCCAGGACCATCTTTCCGGGTAGGTCTTAGCCTCTCTGTTTTCACCGCTGAGAAAGCTGAGCCCCAGAGTACTTGGTTAAGTCACAACGGCTAAGTGGCTCAGATGGGACTCAAGTGTGTGTGTGTGTGTGTGTGTGTGTGTGTAAGTCGCTCAGTCGTGCCCGACTCTTTCTGACCTCATGGACTGTAGCCCGTCAGGCTCCTCTGTCCATGGAATAATCCAGACAAGAATACTGGAGTGGGTCGCCCTTCCCTTCTCCAGGGGATCTTCCCGACTCACGGACAGAACCCGGGTCTCCTGCGTTGCAGGCATATTCTTTACTGTCTGAGCCACCAGGGAAGTCCTGGTGGGATTCAAACTTCGGTCCAAATCGAGGGCTTCTCAGGGAGATTCTGTGCTATATAACCTTTACGCTTATGAACACATGTCTTCTGTGACCCTGAGGAAACCTGGGAGAGAGCTGGATTTGCCCCATTTTGCAGGAAGATGAGGAAGCTGGAGTGCACGAGGGCCAGTGGCTGTGCAGGTCACCGGGCCACTTGGTGGCTCCGTCCTCAGCGCGTCCACGTGGGGACCTCGTCTCTCTCTCCCCTCCTCTGCCTGCTGTCCCCACTCAGCCATGTGTCCAGGAGGCTGTGCAATGCTGCTGGGTCAGTACTGGGTCCAGCAGGGACGATGGGGACTGCCTGCAGCCAGTCACCCAGGCCCTGGGAGGGTGGGCGTGGTGCGCTGCGGAGATCTGGAGTCGTGCAAGCTGGAAACCTCTGTCAGTGAGCCCCATGGCTCTGGTCTGCTGGACAGGACCCAGCTCCCCCTCAGTGGTTATGGAGGCTCTAGCGGAACCTCTGTATGTTGTTTCTCCAACATCCTGGCACTTGGGAGGAAGTGTGTTTCGTTCCCTCCCATGGATCACGACAATGCTTCCTAACGGGCCTCCTAGAGCCTGTCTTCCTCCAGCCCACTCACTGCACAGTAGCCAGAATAATCGTGTAATACAAAGCCGAGGCGGAGAAGGCAGTGGCACCCCACTCCAGTACTCTTGCCTGGAAAATCCCATGGATGAAGGAGCTAGGAAGGCTGGAGTCCATGGGGTCACTAAGAGTCGGACATGACTGCGCAACTTCACTTTCACTTTTCACTTTCATGCATTGGAGAAGGAAATGGCAACCCACTCCAGTGTTCTTGCCTGGAGAATCCCAGGGATGGGAGAGCTTGGTGGGCTGCTGTCTATGGGGTCGTACAGAGTTGGACACGACTGAAGTGACTTAGCAGAAGCAGCACAAAGCCGAGGAGGCCACTCACGGCCTGGAAACACTCTCATGGTTTCCCCTTGCTCTCAGGACAATGGCCCAAATCCGTGACTTGCCCGTGGCACCGGACCTCTTGTCCCCCTGCTACACTTCAGCATCTTGATGTTTTGGTTCTTGGTTTACTTTCTTCCACCTTGGATCCTTTTGCTCTCAGTGGTCCTTAACCCTAAAATATGCTCTATGCTATGTGAGGCCCACGTCTCATCTTTTAAATCTCAGCTTCAATGTCCATTCCTCAGAACACAACCCCTAACTACTGCAGATTCCACCAGCCCCTCTCATAGCACTTTGTTTTCATAATATTTACCATCGCTTGTTGCAGTTATTGAATGAAAGCAGTGGCTCAGTGTGATCCCTCACTGGTCCGTAAGCTCCCTGGGGCAAGGGCCTTCTGTTCCGAATTCCAGGACTGTGTAGTATGGACAGAGCAGACCTTTGACAGATAGCAGCTGAATAAAGAATGTTAGTGAAAGTGTTAGTCGCTCAGTCATGTCCGACTGTTTGCGACTCCATGGACTGTTGCCCACCAGGTTCCTCTGTTGATGGGATTCTCCAGGCAAGAATTCTGGAGTGAGTTGCCAGGCCCTCCGCCAGGGGACTTCCTGACCCAGGGATGGAGCTCAGGTTTCCTGCACTGTGGGCAGATCTTTTACCATTTGAGCCACCAAGATGTTAAGGAGTTAAGTGTTCTTAGCTCAGAAGTTATTTCCTGCAGCCACCTGAATTTTCCAAGCCTGATTGTTTGCAGAAGTTCTTCTCGATAGCCTCATCCAAATGAAGCTGTCCTTATACTCGGAACATCAAGGGCTGTGGGGACCACACCATTGCAAAGAGTTTCTGCATGTAATTAAATTATAGCTAATGGAATAAGTGACACGTTGATCTCTCTTCCTGCTCAACATATCTGGGACTATGGGTTGCATACTGATTTCTGGTCTAATTCAATTAAAGTCCTAAAAAAAAAAAAAAAAAAAGAAGAAGCTCTTTCCTCCTATAGAGCAGAAATAAGAGAAACGTTTGGAGAATCTTGGAGACAGTGCGGCTGTTGCGGGGGGACAGGGTGAGACAGAGGGAAGGGAAATGCCAACTCGCACCAGACGAGTGCGATCTGGGCGCTGAGACCTTAATCATTGCAGATTGTGGAAACTTTACCATGAATCATCTCAGCCCTTAGGAGAGGCAAATAACAAGAAAACAATTGGATCTTAGGGACTCAGTCTGAACAGTCAGCATCTCTGAGCTGCCCTGTGGTGAATGCGCTTTAGTGCAGTTTTCTTCTTCTCTGGCTACAGAAGCAGGTGGGGAGAACCGATGCTGGTAATGACGCTCTGGAGGCCTCCTAGCATCCTCAGATATGTGGGGATGGCTTGATTGCATGCAGACTGCTCTTACTGAGGTGGGAAAAATGAAATCTCTATTAAGATTCATTAAAATTTTACATTTTTCTCTCGCTCATTGCTGTCTCATTCAAAAAAAATGTGCATTCAGTTTATACAAAGGGAACCCAGACACAGTGTCTGTCCTTGAGGCCTGCGAATGAAGAAGAAATTAACAAGAGCTCTGTTGCTGCTGCTAAGTCGCTTCAGTCGTGTCCGACTCTGTGTGACCCCATACACAAAAGCCCACCAGGCTCCCCTGTCCCTGGGATTCTCCAGGCAAGAATTCTGGAGTGGGTTGCCATTTCCTTCTCCAATGCATAAAAGTGAAAAGTGAGAGGGAAGTCGCTCAGTTATGTCCAACTCCTAGCGACCCCATGGACTACAGCCCACCAGGCTCCTCCGTCCATGGGATTTTCCACCCAAGAGTACTGGAGTGGGGTGCCATCGCCTTCTCCAAACAAGAGCTCTAGGCAAGGCATGATTATGCATTTGGAGCTGCTCTATGCGTGCTCAGTTGCTCAGTCCTGGCCGACTCTTTACAACTCTACAGACAGCAGCCCACCAGGATCCTCTGTCCATGGGACTCCCAGGCGAGAATACTAGAGTGGGTTGCCATACCCTCTTCCAAAGGATCTTCCTGACCCAGGAATCGAACCTGCATCTCCCTTGTCTCCTGCATTGCAGGTGGATTCTTTACCACTGAGCCACCATGGGTGGAGGGGCTGTAATAAAACACACCCCACCCGCTAATATATGTGCATCCCTTGGGGTAGCTGGCCTGCATCCTGATGGGAATCCACTTACTCTATCGAGAAAGGTCCTGCAGGTATCCTGAGAGCTCTCTGAAGATATGCTCACTGTTGGGCACCCGCAGAACCTTGGAAAGCATTAGACAGGACAGATGGAGAACTCCTGTCTTCCTCAGGGCCTCTCCTGGTTCTGCATTTAAGACCTTATGATGTCTAGACTCAACCTGTGAGTACTGCCCGTGTGTCAAGCATCAGGCTAGGTTTCTTCGTCTAGAACTCTCAGCCCTATAAATGGAAGGAGTGATTATTTCTATAGAAGGGTAGATGGAGACTCTGATAGAGTAAGGGTGTCTTTTACATTTATTCGTTTGTTAATATTCACTTATTTCTGGCTGCACTGGGTCCTTGTTTATGTGCATGCCCTTTCTCTGGTTGTGGCGAGCGGGAGCGACTCTCTAGTTGCGGTGCCCAGCTTCTCACTGTGGTGGCTTCTCTTGTTGCAGAGCACAGGCTCTAAGGTGCCTGGGCTTCAGCTGTTGCAGCTTGTGGGCTCCAGAGAGCAGGCTCAGTAGCTGTGGCGTCCGAGCTTCGTTGCCCCATGGCATGTGGAATCCTCCCAGCCCAGGGACTGATCACATGTCCCCTGCATTGGCAGGTGGCTTCTTAGCCACTGCTCTACCAGGAAAATCCAGTAAGGGTTTTTATAACTAGTAGTAAGGGAGACGGTTGTGGGATTCAAAACAAAATCTGTGTGAACACACCAGCCTTCACTTTTATCCATGGAGCTATTATGCATTCTGGATGGTGCGTATGAAGCAGTGATGTGCTCTGAAAAATAATAAACAATTCCCTGATTTGTGCTGATTTCCGTGGCGTAAGCACTCCCACCACGGCTGATTTCAAGCTACAAGATGGAGACGCTTGGTGAACAAGGGGGTGGGAAGAGATGTGCACAGCTGAGCGGACCCAGGACACCTCTGGAGTGAAGGCCCCCATGCCATGGAAACGAGCTAGAAACTTCTACAGGGTGAAGACTACAAGCTTCGGAGAAGAAAGCCTGATATTGAGCTGAGTGAAGCCCTTGCTGCTGCTGCTAAGTTGCTTCAGTCGTGTCCGACTCTGTGCAACCCCATAGACAGCAGCCCACCACGCTCCTCCATCCCTGGGACAGACTCAAGGCAAGAACACTGAAGTTGGTTGCCAGGTCCTTCTCCAGTGCATGCATTCAAAGTCACTTTGGTCATGTCTGACTCTGTGTGACCCCATGGACAGCAGCCCAACAGATTCCTCTGTCCACGGGACTCTCCAGGCAAGAATACTGAAGTGGGTCGCCACTTCCTTCTCCAGTGAAGCCCTTGAGAGCTAGTTTATTCAGTTATATATTACTCTTTCTTCTTTTATTTTCCAGAAGATTTGCTGAAGCCCTGAATGAATGCCTCTCCTTGCTCAGAAAATAATTAAGGAAAGGGAGGAGCCCCCATTGCCCACCCCACCGGGCTCTGGTGATGGTGGTCGGGATGCTCAGGGAGACACCCCCTGGGCACAGGGCATCCTGGGTGGTAGGGCTACGACTGCCCCTCCTCTTAGGAAATCTTCCACTGATTATTTCAGGGAGATGGGATTTTTTTCCCCTACAGAAGCTTTGAAATAATCTCTGAGATAACTGAGTTCTAGCTCAATTTAACTTCATTGTGTGTGGCCACGTCCTGATCTTCAACCCTGAGGTCACCATCACCCATGTTTTCCCAATACTGTCGGCATGCCCTTCAGTGTGTGATTCTTGGACTAACTGTGTCAGAATCTTGGACCAACTGTCTAGAATCACTTAGAGTCCTTGATAAAAATGCAGATTCCAGTTTCAGGGAGCTGCATTTAACATGCTCTCCAGTTGGCAATCAGGGTCAGCATTCCAGAGTCAATTTGCTAAACTATATTTTCTCAAGTGTCTCCAGCAGAATTAGGAGGTCATAGGATATCAACAAACATTATGTGATCCCCTAGAGAAGGAAATGGCAACCCACTCCAGTATTCTTGCCCGGAAAATTCCATGGACAGAGAAGCCTGATGGGCTACAGCCCATGTGGTCATCAAGAGTCGGACACGACTGAGTGACTGAGCATAGAGCACACACACGTGAAAATATCACAAGAGACCTTGACGGCAGGTGTCTGCAAAGAGCAGAAAGTTGATGAGTGGTCTCTTTCCATGCACCCCTAGAGCTCAGAATGGCTTTTTCATGTTTAAATTATTGGACACATACACAGAATAAAGACACTTGATGGCAGGCAGACACGGCACCTTTTATAACCTCATGTGCAATGGGGCCTTTCCAGAGGGTGAATAGCATTTCTCACTCATGTTTGAACATAGAATTCCCCCTCATTATTGTTTTTTTATAAAGCGTGTGATGGAACCAGTGTTTTGTGGAATATGCTCTGAGAAACACTGTTCTAGACAAATTGTTGTGTTAGGTCACTCAGTTGTATCTGACTCTTTTGAGACTCCATGGACTGTACTTCATGAGGCTCCTTCTGTCCGTGTGATTTCCGGGCAAGAGTACTGGAGTGGGTTGCCGTTTCCTTCTCCAGGGGATCTTCGCTACCCAGGGATTGATCGCAGGTCTCCCGGATTGGCAGGTGGATTCTTTACCACTGAGCCACCTGGGAAGACCTCTAAACAAATTAATTCCAATCAAATTTGGCGACCAGGTTCCCTTAAACCCTTCACCCTGGTGTTTTCTTTTATCTGGGTCAGGCACGTGATTCCTTCTCCTGACTCTCTGGGTTCAACCCATTCTTCCTGGCTTTTTGTCAAGTCCCTGCTTTCCCACCCTCTGCCTACTATGGCCCACATCAGTAACAATCGTTTCCTTTCAGAACTCTTAGAGCACATAGGATTTGTTCAATGTTGTAGAGCCCTGATTTTCTGAAGCTCCAAGGGAACAAAGAGTTCCAGAAAGCAACAATATTTTCTGGAAATCTGAGTGGTTATGATTTTTGGCATGAAAACATTATTTAACCTAATACTTTTGGACGGTAAACTTTTGAACCATGGTGAATAATTCTTTAATTGAACATAATTTAACTTTATTTTCATGACATGGTGCAGTGGAAAGATCACTTGATGGAAAGATGTGAAAAGTTGTGTTTTCAGCTCAGTTCCACTACTAATGAGATGGGAGGCCTGAAAAGTCACTTTTTTTTTTTTCCTGGCCTCTGAGAAAATGAGGTTATTGGCTTAGAGGTTCAGCAAGGTTCCTCTGAGGTCTGACATTCCATGATGTTCTGGAATTGCAGAATTCCAGGAAAGAGAATGAGATGAGGCAAGTGCACTCAAGTTTCTATTAGATTTATATCTGATGATTTCTTATGAGCCACAAGAATTAGTTACTATTGCTAAATCGTGCGTATATACAAATTTTTAAAAACATTCTAATTGATCCTTAATTCTACTTGGTGAACAAAATTCCAATTTTTGCACAGCACCAGATTAAAAAAATCAAAGATGTTCTTAATACTATTAAGTGGATTTTCTTCTTCATGAGTTGAGTCTGGCAAGGCTTTGATCATGGACCTTGACAGAATGTCGGTATTTTTTTGCCTTTTAGAAAGCTCTAGCCGTCTGAGACGCTCTGTCCCTGAGGTCTCACAAATCTGACTTGATCACTCTGAGTTTCTTTCCCAGATAAAGCTATTGACTGTGGGAGACTTGCTTTTCACTTTAAAGGAAGGTCATGAACTTCAATTGTGTAGATTTTTATTTATTAGTCGATGCCACGGGCATGTGAACTTCGGCTAGGCTCTCACCGTGCTTCCAAATTCTTCCATCGTCTCTGACTTCCCAGTGAATTCCCAACAGAGACTGTCCCGACAGTTCTCCTTTCTCCTCAAGCTTTACCCGGTCCCATCCTTCTCAGCCCAGCAAGAGGCTGTAATTTCTTCTCCATCTCAAAGCTCCTAAAGCACCCAGTGGTTTTCCTTTCCGCATTCATTCATGCATTCAAAATTTCTCGAATGTTCAGTCTGTGCGAACTGGGCATAGTCCTCGAGGTCCTTCCATTCTGGTGGGAAGTTAGAAGGAATGAAAACACCGATGTATCTTATGTCTTTGATTGCCAGAGAGGAACATTTACTTTCCTTGAGTGCAGGGATCAGTAAAGTTTCCCAGAGAAGGTGATCTGTGAGTTGTGTCTGAGAGGGGAAGTCAGAGTTCATTAGGAGACAATCGGAGAGCCAGCACTCCAAGTGGGGGCGTGCAAGACCATGAAGGTGTGAGCAAGCGTGACATGATCGGAGAGAGTAAGACGGGGGCTGGATAAGAGGCTGTGTTGTGGCCGTGTTGGGAGAGGCCCTGGGGAAGCTGGTGGGAGCTCCTTCACTTTGGAAGAAGAAGTGTCTGTCCTCCCCTGTTCCTGGCCGCACTCCCTTCTCCAGCATCTTGCTTCAAGGATGCCCTTTTTGAGTTCTTTTCTTTCTCATCTTTCAGCTCACAGAGAGCTCTCATGTTTCAACACACTCACATACACACACCTCAACTATATCCCAGTCTGCTTTAAGCTTCCATTTCATGGTCCTTAGTACCTAGTTTCAAGTTCTTGAGAGAGGAGGTTGTCTCACTTTTTTACTTCTTTGCTCCTCATTCTCTCCATCCCATTGCAATCTGGCTTGAGGAAAAAAAAAAAAAATAAGTGTGCTTGGGCATATCAGCCAACCCTAAACTTTGAAATCTAAAACCTATGAGTCAACTGTTTACTTCACCCCAATGTGAATTTTAAAGAATGCCATTTTATTTTCTTCCTTATTTATTTGCAGCTCATGTAGGCTTAATTTCTCTCTGAATGTATTTTAGTTTACTTAAAACACGTCTATTCTCTTCTCTGCTCAGTTATGTAAATCCAACGGCTCCTCTGATTCCAGCGCCATGGGAATGCCTGTTTGATGCAAAGGCTGAAACAGGAATCCATCTGCCTTTATCCTACTCAGAGAAGAAATGCACAGGAATAGAAAAGCAGAAGAAATAGAATCTGAGCAGCCATGTTTAGCCTGTTTACAAATGGAAAAGAAAAATTGCTCTGTAGAGAGAGATTCAGAGGGAAGAAGGGATGGCCCCAGAGAGAGTGGGGTTCAGAGATGGTGGGCCTGGGGCCTGATCTGGAGAGCGTGTTCCAGTTTCTGGTACCAACTCTTCCTGGAACTGTCTGTACTTCTCGGCTGTGAGTTCATTTTGATATTTCTTTTCATCCAAAAAACCTCAGTTTTTGCTTAACATTGCTTAAGGAAGTTTCTTAAAACCAAAACCTTTTAAATGGGAGACTGATGGAACTCAATTCACATTCAGGGCCTCTCTGATCTTCGTATCTGTGGTTTGCTCACATCCCGTGGTTTACCCACCAGCACAGATTCAAGTGCTGCCTTGAATTAAAACAGTCTGATACAGTTCCCATTGTACTTCATTACCCTCTGGGATCCTGGCATAAAACTGAATCTCATAACTTGGGACAGATTTTTAATGCGTCTGGGGCTCTTTTTCATCATAAATGGATGACTGTTGCTGCCATACAGAGCTGTTAATGATGTCAGTCAGGGGTTTTGGATATTTCTATGGAAGTCACAAGTTCATAGATCTGTGGATATTCATTTTTCAAGATTAATATAATGTTATTATTTGACAGAACTCTGTCTTGCATTGGAGATTCAGAGAAAAATGAAATATATAATCCCTAATCCAAAGAACTCTCAGACTTTTAGGGGGCAGATAAAAGTTTTTTAAAAATGCTCTTATTACTGGTGATGAACCTGAGGCTTGGAAGATGTGATTTGATCAAAGACTTAATGATAATCTCTCTGTTCTTTCCATGCTGAATATATATCCTGTTTGGACACTAAATTATTCTAAATCTTTTGGCCCAGCTGGAATGGCAGTGGTGGAAAATTAGAGGCTTGCATTATTGACTTCAAAGAGAATGTGGATCCAGCATTCTTGGAAATTATATAAGTATTAAGATTGCCAAGCATTAAGCCTACTTTTGGAAATAACCAATTGTGTTTTATGGGGTCATTCTAGTTAGTGAAAATGAAATAAATAGATACAAAATACTTTCAAAATTGCCTGATCAGTTGATTTCTGGTAATAGTGAAATGCAGTAACTAGGTCAAGAACAATATGGCATAAATCTTAGGGAGGCTACACGAGACTATTGTACTTGCTATCCTGCATGCGTTGATTTTTGTAAAGTCTAGAAAAAACAGATTGTAAAATGGAAGCAAAGTGTCAGCTGAAAGGGGTTGAGCCCCAGAGGGATGTCTTGAAAGTCTTGACACTAGCTAGGCTGCATATTAGACAAGGCAATGGCACCCCACTCCAGTGCTCTTGACTGGAAAATCCCAAGGATGGAGGAGCCTGGTGGGCTACAGTCCATTGGGTCACTAAGAGTCGGATACAGCTGAGTGACTTCACTTTCACTTTCCACTTTCATGCATTGGAGAAGGAAATGGCAACCCACTCCAGTGTTGTTGCCTGGAGAATCCCAGGGACGGGGGAGCCTGGTGGGCTGCCATTTGTGGGGTCACACAGAGTCGGACACGGCTGAAGCGACTTAGCAGCAGCAGCAGCAGGTTGCATAGTAGATGGTGGAGGGAAAGACGGACAGGAAGCAGGAATTAAAAGTACACCAGCTTTGCTTTTGGATGACGTGATGATGCTGGTTGGGGGCTATCCATGCCTTAGGTATCAGAAGGGCTATCTTGAGGAGCTCAGCCTAGGTGGAGAGATGAAATTGGCCTTGAGAGGAGGCAAGGTCCAGGAGGAAAGAGTAGCTGGTCGTGCCAGCCTGAAGGAGGCAATGGACAGGTGTGCACTGTGTGGGAAAAGGAGCAGCAAAGTTAGTGTTGTAGAAATATTCAGGGCTGAGTTTAGGGGTAGGATATGCATCAGGTACTGGTGACCCACTCCAGTACTCTTGCCTGGAGAATCCCAGGGACGGGGAAGCCTGGTGGGCTGCTGTCTTTGGGGTCGCACAGAGTCGGACATGACTGAGCGACTTCACTTTCACTTTTCACTCTCATGCATTGGAGAAGGAAATGGCAACCCACTCCAGTGTTCTTGCCTGGAGAATCCCAGGGACAGGGGAGCCTGGTGGGCTGCCGTCTATGGGGTCACACAGAGTTGGACATGACTGACGTGACTTAGCAGCAGCAGCAATGCATCAGGTAGGGTGGCCTTAAAGAGTCTTCATGGGATGACCCCAGGCAAGAAGCCAAAGAGGCAGTACTTGAGAAGTTTCTCTTTTCTGAATGGATCTTAGAAGTATAGGAATTCCATTTTGCTTATATTATTTACATGGAGTTGACCCAAAATTTCTCTGAATTGTATAGGGCTGAAGTTAGAGAATTTGAGGTGGGCTAAAATCCTGAAACATAACAATATTTTAACCACTATATCTAGATCCTCTTTTTTTATTTCCCCCTCAACTACTGGACACTTGGTTCTACATGGGCTGCTTCACTTAATTTAACAATAATTCTATATTGATTGGATTTTTTCAAGATATAAGAAAAACTCTAAATGTCCATCAACAGAGGAATAGATAAAGAAGATGTGGTACATATATACAATGGACTTTCATATTCAGCCATTAAAAGGAACAAAATTGGGTCATTTGCAAGAGATGTGAATGGCTGGAAAGTCTGTCATACAGAGTGAAGTGAGTCAGAAAGAGAAAGACAGATGTCATATATTAGTGCATATATGTGGAATCTAGAAAAATGGTACTGCTGCTGCTGCTGCTAAGTCGCTTCAGTCATGTCCGACTCTGTGTGACCCCATAGACGGCAGCCCACCAGGCTCCGCCATCCCTGGGATTCTCCAGGCAAGAACACTGGAGTGAGTTGCCATTTCCTTTTCCAATGCATGAAAGTGAAAAGTGAAAGTGAAGTCACTTCAGTTGTGTCTGACTCTTAGCGACCCTATGGACTGCAGCCTACCAGGCTCCTCTGTCCATGGGATTTTCCAGGCAAGAGTACTGGAGTGGGGTGCCATCGCCTTCTCTGAGAAAAATGGTACAGATGATCTTATTTGCAAAACAGAAATAGAGACATAGATGCAGAGAACAAATGTATGGACACCAAGGAGGGAAGGAGGAAAGTGGGATGAATTAGAAGATTGGAGCTGACATAAAAGCACTTTCTTGATACCGTGTATGAAATAGATAACTGGTGAGAAGCCGTCCAGTTCCCTGTGTAGCTCAGGAAACTCTCCTCAGTCCTCTGTGGTGACCTAAATGGGGAGGAAATCCAAAGCAGAGGGATATTTGTGTGTGTAGAGCTTATTTGCTTTGCTGAACAGTAGAAATTAATAGAAGATCATAAAGCAACTCGGTGTGCTAGGTTGCTTCACTCATGTCCAACTCTTTTGCGACCCTATGGACTGTAGCCCACCAGGCTCCTCTGTCCATGGGACACTCCAGGCGAGAATCGAGTGGGCTGCCATGCCCTTCTTTCTCCAGGAGATGTTTCCAACTGCAGGGATCAAACCCACACCTCTTGTGTCTCCTGCATTGGCAGATGGGTTCTTTACCACCAGCACCACCTGGGAAGTCCTATACTCCAATAAGAATTAATTCAAATAAGCATTAAAAAGAAATACTGATATATTGTTTTCTGGTTAACAGGAGTTTAAATGATTGAAAAAATTAATATGAAAACCTTCAAACCGACCCTACCTTTAGAAAGACTTAAACACTGTGAAAATCTCGTATGTAGAATAATTCCTACAATTATTAGCCCAGAGTTTTTAGCATACTCAGGGCTTTTACTTACTCATGAGTCTTGCTGCCCCATGGCTTCTGCCTTAAAAAAAAAAAATTTTTTTTAACATTTATTTATTTTTCATTTTATTTGTCTGCACTGGGTCTTAGTTGTGGCCTATGAGATCTAGTTCCCTGACTAGGGATTGAACCTGGGCTCCCTGACCTGACAGCATTGGAATTCCAGCCCTTGGACAACCAGGGGAGTCCTGGCTTCTCCCTTCTGTCTTCTCTTTGCCTCTCTGCTGTGCTGTGCTGTGCTTAGTGACCCCATGGACTGTAGCCCGCCAGGCACCTCTGGGGGATTCTCCAGGCAAGAATACTGAAGGGGGTTGCCGTACCCTCCTCCAAGGGACCTTCCTGACTCAGGCACTGAACCTATGTCTCTAAGCCCCTCGTGGCTATATTTTGTGGAAATTCTATCAGTAACAATTACCATGAATTGGGAAAAAAGTACTGAAACTTTGTATTGCTTTCTTGAGGTAAACTGAGGCATACAGGAAGGGCAAAGGCATAAAATCTGAGTGTGCATTGGGTGAAGTTACTGTATTATTGTAGGTATGTAGCCAGGAGTTTGGATTCTTTCTTTTGTTTATTTTTAATGAGAGCATAACAGCTTTACAATGTTGTTGGTTTCTGTCACACACCCACAGGAATCGGCCACAGGCTCACGTGGTCCCTCTCTCTGGAGCCTCCCTCCTGCCTCCCACCCCTCCCACCCTGCTAGGCTGTCATAGAGCACCCAGTTTGTGCTCCCTAAGTCACAGGGCAAATCAGCATTCGAGTCAGTTCTGTCGACTAAAACAGATGCCCAACTTGAGAGTTGCGAGTTAAGTTTTATTTGGGGCAAATGAGGACTGCAGCCTGGGAGGCAGCATCTCTGATAGCTCTGAGAGACTGCTCCAAAGCGGCGGTTGGGGAAAGCCAATATATAAGGTTCGGTGAAGGGGAGTTCAACACCATTTTACAAACGGTTTTTTGTTAGTTGTGAGGATCTGATGTCACCATGAAGGGATTTCCTGCTTCTCTACATATGAGGAGATGCAAGGATTGAGATCATAAAATCTGTCCCTAAAAACATCCAACTGTCTAAAGACCCATCCCACCAGACTCCCTGGAGCACAGAGCTCCTCACTCCACCCTGAACTCCCTCAGGGGTTGATGAAGGTCAACAGCTAGAGCAGCTTGGGGCTCAATCTCTGTAGAGAAATGGATGTGAGAAAGAAAGCTCAGTCATGTCCGAATCTTTGCGACACCATGAACTGTAACCCACAGTCTCCTCTGTCCATGGGGTTCTCCAGGCAAGACTACCAGTGGTTGCCATTTCCTTCTCCAGGGGATCTTCCTGACCCAGGGATCGAACCCGGGTCTCCCGTGTTGCAGGCAGACGCTTTACCATCTGAGCCACAAGGGAAGCCCTCAATCTCCATAGAAGCAGATGGCAAATGCCTTTGTTGTTCAGTCGTTGGCAGTGCTCTTGGTAAGTGCCAATTTGTAGTTGACAGTTCTAAAGGATTCTCTTTTTTTCAACCTCAGATACTTGCAGGACACCTGGAACTTTTTTCTTGAGTCCTGGAGGGTTTGGGGCTATCAGGCCAAGGAGCAGGACTTTTGGCTTACGAGGCTGCTGAGGGTGAGAAGGCGAGTTCTCTCTGAATTCTTTTGTAAAGCTTGGAAAACATCAAGTAAAGGAAACAGCCCCCCAGGCCCTACTTAGCACTGAAGGGGGATAAGCTGTTCCTCCCCTGATACACTGAGCGGCTTTCACTTCACTTCACTCCCCCTGACCTTGGCTCCCAAGTACCCCAGGCTGCTTTGAGGCTCGGCTGCAGCTGGGCTGGACTTTTCACACTCCCCTGGATCCATC
This sequence comes from Tragelaphus eurycerus, assembly GCA_935064755.1. Classification (NCBI taxonomy): domain Eukaryota; kingdom Metazoa; phylum Chordata; class Mammalia; order Artiodactyla; family Bovidae; genus Tragelaphus; species Tragelaphus eurycerus. The sequence continues at coordinate 19,675,674 of CAKXYN010000043.1, forward strand.
CAAGCTCCTCCATACTTGGAAAGTCTCCCAGGCCTCTCTCCAGTTCCCGTACAGAGCAGAGCCTCCCTATGGGCCTCGCCTGTCTGATTTCCAGGGTCCACGTGTCAATGAAAGCACTTGGAAGTCAGTCAGTTGTCTCTAACTACCATCTCTGACTTCAACTCTCCAAACTCTTGCATTAAGTTCAAACCAGGCTGTCCAGGGGGATCTTTATTATTAATAAGACCATAGAAACATGGCTAAGAACTGGACAAAACAAAGTAAAAACAACCATAAACTCACATTTGATTTTTATTGTGAACTGAGCATCAACTTCCATGATTCTTGCCTTGGCATTCTCTGGAGATAGGGGTTCCATGACTTTGTCCTAAGGTGACCCTTCTGATGTGTATATTCATTGGGTTCTATTCAGCAAAAACCAATGAATAACTGATGCTCCATGTGATCAGTCTGAGGGACTCATGGGTGGTCAATATTTATGTAAAGCAAAGCATTTTTTTCCTTTCCATTATGTATGGGGCATACTGTGCTCAGATGTTCAGCTGTGTTTGACTCTTTGCAACCCCATGGATGGTAGCCTGCCAAGTTCCTCTGTCCATGGGATTTCCCAGGCAAGAATACTGGAGTGGGTTGCTATTTTCTCCTCGAGGGGACCTTTCCGACCCAGGGATTGAACCCTTGTCTCTTGAGTTTTTTGTTTTGACAGGCGGATTCCTTGGGCTTCCCTGGTGGCTTAGCTGGTAAAGAATCCTCCTGCAGTATGGGAGACCTGGGTTTGATCTCTGGGTTGGGAAGATCCTCTGGAGAGGGGAATGGCAACCCACTCCAGTATTCTGGCCTGGAAAATTCCATGGACTATATAGTGTGTGAGGTTGCAAAGAGTTGGACACAACTGAGCAACTTTCAATTTCACTTCCACTTCACTTCAGCACCACCTGGGAAGCCATTGTCTATGGAAGCATGATATTTAATATGTTGATTGCAAAAAAAATCAATAGAAATCTGTTGGCTGTGACTGTTTCACAACATGATTTCTGAAAACTCTTTCTTTCCAATCTATTTTTCCTTTGCTTCTGATCTTAGCTTGAGGTCTCTTGCTCTATATTTGAGTTTAATCGTTAGTACTCCCTTTCACGGAGAAGGCAATGGCACCCCACTCCAGTGCTTCTGCCTGGAAAATTCCATTGGCGGAGGAGCCTGGTGGGCTGCCGTCTATGGGGTCGCCGAGGGTCAGACACGACTGAGCGACTTTACTTTCACTCCCTTTCAAGTAGGCTTCCCTGGTGACTCTGATTAGAAAATCCTCCTGCCAATGCAGAAGACTTGGGTTCGATCCCTGGGTCAGGAAGATCCCCTGGAGAAGGAAATGGCAACGCACTCCAGTATTCCTGCCTGGGAAATCCCATGGACAGAGGAGCCTGGTGGGTTAAAGTCCATGGGGTCACCACAGAGTCGGACACAACTTCAACAGGACAACAGGACAAAACGACAACAGGAGCTCTCTCTCAAATACCAACGTTTGTGGGATGGTTCTTGGTAAAGACCTCTCATAATTGTGTCTGGCTCCTGGAACCTGCTGAACACCAAGGCTGCTGCTACATTTGCCTCAGACATGAATGTTGACTAACCCATCTCTCTGCCTTCCACTAACGCTTCTCTGGTTTCACCTTCAGGCATAAGCAGGTGAGTATTTTTCTGAATTCCACAGCATCCTGGAGAACTGGAGATGGGCTTTCAGCTTGAGTTTTTTCTTTATAGCCCTGTGGTAATGGGCATGTTACCCTGAGGACTGTTCCTGAGGGTAAAAGCATGTGCAGGAGTGAGGGCCTGCCAAGCAGTAGGGCACAGTGAGAGTCAGCTGAACTCCCAGAATGCTCTTGATGTGACCTGCCTTTACTTCACACGGGCGTCCCAGGTGGCGCTAGTGATAAAAAAAAAAAAAAAAAAAACCTGCCTGCCAATGCAGGAGACACAGGAGACAACAGGTTTGATCCTTGGGTCGGGTAGATCCCCTGGAGGAGGGCGTGGCAACCCACTCCAGTGTTCATGCCTGGAGATTCCCACAGACAGAGGAGCCGGGCAGACAACAGTCCATAGGGTCCCAAAGAGTCGGGCACAACTGAGCGACTTAGCACACGTCCACATCTTGGTTCTGGGGTTGCTCTGAGCCTGGAATCATGACGTTGGAGCTGACTGTAACTTGAACTCCTCTGTCCAGACAGCAGGTCCTGAAGGAAGACGGAAGGTGCGCTCTAAGCCATGTGGAATCTAAGAAATGTGATCAGGTCCTCTGGGTTTCTTAAATGTTCTGCTTTTATTTCTGCCTCTGCAAAGGAAATGTGTGGGGGTTTATCTAGTGCATTCAAATTCTTTGAGGCAGAGACAGCATCACAAAGAAGGAAAAGCACTGGCTTTGGGTCCTGCCTCTGTCACTTTCTGATAGTGTGACCCTGGGTAAGGGTAAGACTTTGCCTGAGTTTTGTTTTTTTACCTGCTGCTGCTGCTGCAAATCATTTCAGTCGTGTCCGACTCTGTGCGACCCCATAGACGGCAGCCCACCAGGCTTCCCCATCCCTGGGATTCTCCAGGCAAGAACACTGGAGTGGGTTGCCATTTCCTTCTCCAATGCCTGAAAGTGAAAAGTGAAAGTGAAGTCGCTCAGTCGTATCTGACTCTTCGAGACCCCATGGACTGCAGCCAACCAGGCTCCTTTGTCCATGGGATTTCTAAATGGGCATAAATTAGAGGAAAGTCCAGGTTTTGTGGGGGTAAAACTTATATAATTTGGGGGCCCTGTTTAAGCAAAAGAGCACAAATTGTGAATACAAAATTCATTATAAAACTTACAATGAGGAAAAAAAATCACTGTAAATTATTCATTAAAATTTTAAATACCATAAACAGTATATAATTTAGAAAACTAATATTTATTACTATTTAATGATATGGCATACTTCCATAATATTCTCTTTGCTTACCTTTTTAGCTAATTGTTGTCTGATTACCTTTCCATTACAACAACTGTTTTGGAATATCTTTGTAGAGAGAATAGAAAGATACTGTACTCTTTCCTCCTGCGTGCTAATCAAAATTTTTATTTCATTGTTAAGAGTATTAAGAGGTTTTTCAGTTCCACCTATATTGTATAAGTTTTAAGAATTGTCAATTTGGGAGAACTTTTATCAAGTTCAAAAACATATGTGTATATAAGTTGTGGGCTTCCATGGCGGCTGAGACGGCAAAGAATCTGCCTGCAATGCAGGAGACCCAGGTTCCATCCTGGGTCAGGAAAATCCCTTGGAGATGGGAATATTAAGATGTGTTTAAGTTTTCTTATATGCTGCCGCTGCTGCTAAGTCACTTCAGTTGTGTCCGACTCTGTGGGACCCCAGAGATGGCAGACCACCAGGCTCCCCCCGTCCCTGGGATTCTCCAGGCAAGAACACTGGAGTGGGTTGCCATTTCCTTCTCCAATGCATGAAAGTGAAGTTGCTCAGTCATGTCCGACTCTTAGCGACCCCATGGACTGCAGCCCACCAGGCTCCTCCGTCCATGGGATTTTCCAGGCAAGAGCACTGGAGTGGGGTGCCAGTGCCTTCTTATATGAAACGTACACTAAACACTCTGTGAAATGAGAGTATTCTTTGGTCAGTTTGTCACTTCTATGTGTCAACCAGCAAAAATGTTTAAATGCATTAAATGATCTTTCCTCTTCATTAATTGGATTATCGAACAATCCAGGAACTTATTTATTGCCTCCATTTGGAATTGATCTCTTCCTTTGCAGGATTTAACAACACTTGTACTTGATCTGAATGTCGCTTTTTGTTACAATTGCATCTCAATGCAAGGCAATTTCGGTTGATTTCCTAGCTCACATATTTTATTAATTTATTTTAATCTCCTCTCAGTTCTTTAATAAATTTGTGATCCGCTTTGGTCCCACCAGCTCAAAGAGTTTGTGGAGAGACTTGCATCAGGTGATATAAGTGAAGAGACTTTGTGAATGTCAAAATGTTGTTGTTGTTTAGTCATGAAGTCGTATCGTGCTCTTTGGGACCCTATGGACTGTAGCTCTTCAAGCTTTCTGTCCATGGGATTTCCCAGGCAAGGACACTGGAGTGGGCTGCCCTTTCCTTCTCCAGGCAAAATGTTATTTTATGAGTTAATCTGGTTCTCTCCTCTCCCCCAACTTCCACCACCACCACCACCCCCTCCCCCACACCCCCAGGGCCTTGCAGAACTCAAGGCCTCCCACAAGTGAGTGCCCAGCAAAGATCTAGAAGTTGACCTACTGGTTCCTTTTCTAAAAACTAGGAGGGAGGAAGGTGATGGAAGGGGGAAGGGGGAAGAGTGGAGTTTTAATTCTTATATGTCACTGTCAACTTGCATTATGGTTTCTCTCTAGGACAGACAGGGTGAAGTGTGACACTTAAAATTGTACTTGAAAATTAGTTGTAGAGAAAATGATCTCAGAATTTCCTTACGTCTAATAAGAAATCTTTGATCAGGGCTTCAGAAATTTACCCTGCTTCTGCAGCCTGGGCCAGAGGTATTAAGTAGAGGCCGCTAGTACCTCCCCACCTGCAACCCCTCACCCCCATTTATTCAACCTCAAAGTGTTTTCCTGATAGATGATCAGGGCTGGTGCCTGTGGCTCAGTCCACATTCTATCTGTTGCTGCTGCTGCTAAGTCACTTCAGTCGTGTCCGACTCTGTGCGACCCCATAGACGGCAGCCCACCAGGCTCCCCCGTCCCTGGGATTCTCCAGGCAAGAACACTGGAGTGGGTTGCCATTTCCTTCTCCAATGCATGAAAGTGAAAAGTGAAAGTGAAGTCGCTCAGTCGTGTCCGACTCTTAGCGACCCCGTGGACTGCAGCCTACCAGGCTCCTCTGTCCCTAGGATTTTCTAGGCAGAAGTACTGGAGTGGGGTGTTCTATCTGTTATCTCCTCCCAATAAAGTTCTTGATCCCTGAAATCTCAAGTACACCTGAATGGCAGGTTTCCTGAACAGCATAAATACTCCTGGAGCTTGGATTTAAATGCCAAATGTAAAGCAATCTACTTTTAAGAAGAATTTTCCTATTTGAAAACTCAAACTTCAGGGTAATTTTATAGAGGAAAAAATCCATGAAGGAAACTAATTTCACTTGGTTGTTCTTTTAAAATGAATAATAGACCAGGTATACCCTTAACAGAGTACTGGTGGCATTTCTCTTTGTTTTTCTAAGTGAGGTTAATTAAACCCTGGGTGGTTCTAGTGGGCTGTCTGTGAAACAGAGAAATATCACCTCCTCCTGAAAGTCTCCCTTGATTCCCTTGGCAGAGTTAGCACCTTCTTCCTTTTGTCTCCTCACATCCCTCAGAATGCTCTGTGTTCATGTCCATCATAGGACTTATCGCGTTAGAATTATTAACCTACTTTTGTGCTTCATGAACCAAGTGCCAGCTCCCTGAGGGCAGGAGCTATGGTTTTTAGCATCTTTCAGTCCTCACTACCTGTAGACATTTATTACCTGTAGATGTTTACTAAATGTCTCACTACTTGTAGACGTTCACTAAAACCTCCCACCTGGACTTCCCCTATAATGGGCTCGTGGTACTTACTCTGCCCCAGAGGCTCAGCTGGTCCTGAGCAGGTCATCCCCGCCTTAGGCACAACCCCTCCAGCCCCGTGAATCTAGGCCCAGGCCTGCTGAGCCCTTCCGGTCTGGATGGCATTGGTCCCGACACGTTGGATGGAGCCCTCTGTGGAGACGATGGTCACCCTTGTGACTGTGAAGGCGGACGAGTTGGTTTCCTTTTGAGTTTGGGCACTTTGGTGCTTCCACCCTCTTGGGCTGGGCCTGCCTGCCAGGATCTCCCTGGTCTTGTCTGTTGCCCAACGAGTTGTCGCGTTGGAACCTGACTTGAGGTTGAAGTGAAGTCACTTAGTCGTGTCTGACTCTTTGTGACCCCATAGACTCTAGCCTACCAGGCTCCTCAGTCCATGGAATTTTCCAGGCAAGATTACTGGAGTGGGTTGCCATTTCCTTCTCCAGGGGATCTAAACGCTTTACCATATGAGCCACCAGGGAAGCCCTGACTTGAGGTTAAGGACGTCTAACTCTCAGGAGGCCTTGCTCAGACCCAGTAGGAAGGTTTTTCAAGGAGAAGATCTCAGACCTCTGACTCTGGGCTAATCCCGGCCAGCCTGACTCCAGAAAGAAATGGCAACAGGCAGAGAGGATGATGAATGGCCCTGGAAAGCATAGCAAATTGGGTTTTGTTTGTGACAAGTCATCTATTAGTCCCCCTACCATCCCTCTGTCCCCAAAGCCACAGATAAATGAATAAAAACCACTCAATATTTCAACCAACCATGTGGAAAGAGAGACAAGCCCGTGATGTGCATGGCTCCTCCCCAGCAGATGTGCGGAGCAGGAGAGGGGAAGGCTGATTTCTGTGGAGCTGTTCGTGCAGGGATAGTTGGTTTCCCGTGTCACCCACTGACCACTCTGGGATATGGACTTCGGGGATAAGTCCTCATGGTCACCCTGTGGGCCAGGCCACCCCCTTCCACCTCCCAGACCACGGCATTTGCCTTCTGATGGCTCTCTCAGTTCCCTGGTCTCCCTCAACCCATCGCCCACATGGCAGGCTGAGCGACCTTTGAAACTGTACAAACGAGGTCGTGGCACACCCAGCCACGCAGTGTCTGTTCTGCTCCCCGATGGCTCAGCCCCTTTCCCGCTCAGGAGCCCTTTGAGTGGATTCCATTCCTCTGTCTCTTCACTGGTCTCACTTCGCTGCCTCCCCTAGGCCTCAGACCCAAACATTCCTTCTTCAGGGAAAGGTTCTCTTCCTTGCCGACCTAAATGCTCTTCTTCCCATCCTGTGTCCTCATAGGAACCTCTGCTTTTCCTTCATGGCATGTGCTGAAAATTGTAATCATATATTCATTTGTCTGGGCTTCCCAGGTGTCTCAGCAGTAAAGAATCAACCTGCCAATTCAGGAGATGGGGGTTTGATCCTTGGATTGGGAAGATCCCCTGGAGAAGGAAATGACAACCCACTCCAGTATTCTTGCCTGGAGAATCCCATGGACAGAGGAGCCTGGCAGGCTACAGTCTATGAAGTCACAGAGTCAGACATGACTGAGCGACTAAACAACAACAAAAAATTCATTTGTCTATCTTTTTTAAGCTTTTTTTTAAAAAATTATTTTAGTTTTGGCTGAGCTGGGTCTTCGTTGCTATGCAGGCTTTCTCTAGTTGCAGCAAGTAGGGGCTCCTCTGTAGGTGTGGTGCTTGGGCTTATCTTGTTGTGGGGTGCAGGAGGCAGGTGTGGTGTTTGGGCTTATCTTGTTGTGGAGCACAGGAGGCAGGGTGCACGGACTTCAGTAGTTGAGGCACACGGGCTTAGTGGCTCCGTGGCATGTGGAATCGTTATGGACCAGGGGTCAAACCCGTGTCCCATGTACTAGCAGGTGGATTCTTTACCACTGTACCACTGTACCATCAGAGAAGACCTTGTCTAGCGTTTCATTCTTCAACCATCCCGTGTCCTCCATGAAGGCAGGGGGCAGTGTCCAGTTGATGAATCGTTGCATATCTAATGTCTAGTACAGAGTAGGTGCTCATCAAACATTTGTTGAATGAGAGAATCAGCAGCAACTTGATATAATAAACTTCAATATAATAACACACATGGACGGGGATTAGAGCTTGTATGCTATGCGTCGAATAGTTAGGAGAAAGCCCCAATACATAATTATGTTTATCTGCTAATTTATAAGACCAAGGTCTGGGACTGAGATTTAAGTCCTATCCATCTTAGAGCTTGGACACAAGGAAATATGTGTGAGAAATAAGAATAGATTCCAGGGAGGCCAAGTCAGAAGGGAAAATATCAGGACTTTTTGAGGCAAGGAAATCACCCAAAGAATTTCTCAACATCAGTACTATTGACATTTTAGACGGATAGCTTTTGTTGCGGTGGCTTTTTCTATGCAGGATAGCATGCTTTGCAACATTCCTTGCCTCCACTCACTCGATTTCATTAGCAGCCCTCTTTCCTAGTTTGACAAGCAAAAACATCCCTAAACATGGCCTAATGTACCCTGGGGACGGGGTGTAAAACTGCCCCCCATTTGAGAACAACTACCCTAAGAGAGGAAATGACGCAGTAAGCAGAACCCAGTAAATGCCAGAAAGACGAAGGCATAGAGGCAGCTAACGTCAGCACATTTACTGCAGCCACTCTGCTGGCTCATGTAAACCCTGGAAGAGAGCATGGGGTCCCTTGTAATTATACCATTTTGGACTCCAGCTTTCTGACTGTGGGAACCCTCCCTGCCCTCTGCACGAAACACTGACAGAGCTCTTTCCACCTGACTTCAAGTGGCTGTGGCTCACCCCACATCAACAGTGGCATCAGGATACAGATTCACAGCCGGTCCAGATCCTCGGTGGGACCATCAGAGCCTGGGGCAGTGCTGGCTGCTACTTGGGGGTGACCCGGCTCACTGATTCTGAGATAAGAATATAAGACATCCCTTGGAATTCCCCTCAAATATTTCAGGGATTTGGGGAAAGGTTGACTTCCAGCAATCAAACCAGCAGCAGAACTTACCCACAGTCAGGAGTTTGTAATAAACTTACCAACATTATGATTAACTCAAAAGCTGGTGAGGCTAAAGATGCTAACATTTACGAAGCCTTGGTTTCATCTGCTCTCCACAAAAACTCTACATGAGTACTATTATTAGTCACTATTTTATGGATAAACCAACTTCCCAGGGCACCACTGCCTGGATGAGGACTAGGTCCTGGGCTCCAACACAAGCCATGATTACTCCTTTCAATAAAATCCTTTATCATCTTCTGCCAAGTTAGAGGGATAGTTTAATTCATTCAGCTAAGGTTGGCCAGTTGAAGCATAGACTGGTTTTTGTTAACTCTGCATTTCTAATTAATGAACTGAGCAAAGCAAGAAAATGAAGAGGAAAAGTTAAAATTTTACATAACCTCCTGCTCGTTCTGCCTGTGTAACTCAGCTTGCTCCTTGCAAAGTCTGGATCACGTAGGTCACATAGTCTCAGAAAGTGGGGACTTGGAATACTAAGAACGGGAGCTTATCTCACTCACCCTTGTCCTGCTCTTTGCAATCGCCAGGCCCCTGCAAACCTGCTTAGTCAGGGCCGTCCGTGTAAAGGTCAGGCATCCCCCTCCCTGTCTTGACCGCTGTTCCTGGGCGCGTGAAACCCCGTAGTTTAAACCAGCCTATTAGCAGCTAGTGTTGCCCACTATAATCTGTTTGTAAAAACTCTGTAACCCCTTTGTTTGGGGCTCAGAAATTGGAGTGTTAACTCCTCTGGGGCTGCCGGCATAATAAACCTGAGTTCTTCAACTCTCCGAGTGTGGTGCTTGCTTGCTCAATTACTGGTTTATGCAACACCATGTTTGTAAATTACTACTTTTCAGTATCTAGTTATTTGTTTATATATTCAGGAACCATTTGTTTACTGAACAAATGAATGATTAAATATTATGAATTTATGTCCTGAGCTACTACTGGTCCATTCTGGCAGTGGATTATGGCCATACTGTGGGGTGACCAGCTGACGTGGTCTTTGCCCAGGACTGATGAATTTCCTGGGATTTGGGACTTCCAGTATTTTCCTTGAGATGAGTTGGTCACCTGTCAATAAAACTCTTTTAATGTGGATGTCCAACCCTCCCAGCTTGCAGAGGCATTAGTTCAACAAACACATGTTGCAGTCTTTCTCCACGCCAAGCAATGGTCTAGAGATAAGAGACGCGTAGTCTCTGCCCTCGGGTACTTTATGTTGAAATGTTAGTTAACTGTGAAGCTTTATGCTGGAGCTGGTGCTGCAGCAATGAGAGACAACCCTCCCAAGCTCTCAAACAGGCTCTGCAGTGCCCACCTTCTCAGCATCCTGGTCCAAGCCAGCAGCACTCCTGCGCCCCTTTCTGCTTCCCCCCTCATGCTCATTCTACTCTGCACGTCCCCTCTAGTGTGAACCTTTCCATTTCCCTCTAGTGTGAACCTTTCCAGGTGTCAAAGCTCCTAATGAGTTTTGGCGGAAACAAACACTCGGGAGTTCTGGGACTGAAACACTGGCTCAGTGAGTGAATTATCAAGCTCTTTCACTTCTTTTGCTAAAGGCCGAGAGGTCTAGATTGTGAGATTAGCAGAGAGGACCTCACTTTCTGCTTTTTATAAAATTTAAAAAGCTATTCAATATTATGTTCAGATCAGATCAGATCAGTCGCTCAGTCGTGTCCGACTCTTTGCGACCCCATGAACCGCAGCACGCCAGGCCTCCCTGTCCATCACCAGCTCCCGGAGGTCACCCAGACTCATACCCATCGAGTCAGTGATGCCATCCAGCCATCTCATCCTCTGTCGTCCCCTTCTCCTCCTGCCCCCAATCCCTCCCAGCATCAGAGTCTTCTCCAATGAGTCAACTCTTCGCATGAGGTGGCCAAAATACTGGAGTTTCAGCTTTAGCATCATTCCTTCTAAAGAAATTCCAGGATTGATCTCCTTCAGAATGGACTGGTTGGATCTTCTTGCAGTCCAAGAGACCCTCAAGAGTCTTCTCCAACACCACAGTTCAAAAGCATCAATTCTTCGGCACTCAGCCTTCTTCACAGTCCAGCTCTCACATCCATACATGACCACAGGAAAGACCATAGCCTTGACTAGGCGAACCTTTGTTGGTAAAGTAATGTCTCTGCTTTTGAATATGCTATCTAGGTTGGTCATAACTTTCCTTCCAAGGAGCAAGCGTCTTTTAATTTCATGACTGCAGTCACCATCTGCAGTGATTTTGGAGCCCAGAAAAATAAAGTCTGACACTGTTTCCACTGTTTCCCCATCTATTTCCCATGTAGTGATGGGACCAGATGCCATGATCTTCGTTTTCTGAATGTTGAGCTTTAAGCCAACCTTTTCACTCTCCACTTTCACTTTCATCAAGAGGCTTTTTAGCCCCTCTTCACTTTCTGCCATAAGAGTCGTGTCATCTGCATATCTGAGGTTATTGATATTTCTCCCAGCAATCTTGATTTCAACTTGTGTTTCTTCCAGTCCAGCATTTCTCATGATGTACTCTGCATATAAGTTAAATAAACATGGTGACAATATGCAGCCTTGACGTACTCCTTTTCCTATTTGGAACCAGTCTGTTGTTCCATGACCAGTTCTAACTGTTGCTTCCTGACCTGCATACAGATTTCTTAAGAGGCAGATCAGGTGGTCTGGTATTCCCATCTCTTTCAGAATTTTCCATAGTTTATTGTGATCTACACAGTCAAAGGCTTTGGCATAGTCAATAAAGCAGAAATAGATGTTTTTCTGGAACTCTCTTGCTTTTTCCATGATCCAGCGGATGTTGGTGATTTGATCTCTGGTTCCTCTGCCTTTTCTAAAACCAGCTTGAACATCAGGAAGTTCATGGTTCACATATTACTGACGCCTGGCTTGGAGAATTTTGAGCATTACTTTACTAGCGTGTGAGATGAGTGTAATTGTGCGGTAGTTTGAGCATTCTTTGGCATTGCCTTTCTTTGGGATTGGGATGAAAACTGACCTTTTCCAATCTTGTGGCCACTGCTGAGTTTTCCAAATTTGCTGGCATATTGAGCGTAGCACTTTCACAGCATCATCTTTCAGGACTTGGAATAGCTCCACTGGAATTCCATCACCTCCACTAGCTTTGTTTGTAGTGATGCTTTCTAAGGCCCATTTGACTTCACATTCCAAGATGTCTGGCTCTAGGTCAGTGATCACATCATCATGATTATCTGGGTCTTGAAACTCTTTTTTGTACAGAAAGTTCTTCTGTGTATTCCTGCCACCTCTTCTTAATATCTTCTGCTTCTGTTAGGTCCACACCATCTCTGTCCTTTATCGTGCCCATCTTTGCATGAAATGTTCCTTTGGTATCTCTGATTTTCTTGAAGAGATCCCTAGTCTTCCCCATTCTGTTGTTTTCCTCTATTTCTTTGCATTGTTAGTTTCAGGCATATAGCCTCAGGTTCTTTTCCAGTGTAAGTTATTATAAGATACCGAATACCGTTCCCAGCGCTATATATAATATGGTAAATCCTGTTGCTTGCCTATAGAGTGATGTGTATGTTAGTTTGTATGGGATTAACAGATATGTATCTCAGCTTTTAGATTCAACTGTCCTAGTAGCTCAGATGGTAAAAAATCTGCCTGCAGTGCAGGAGACCTGGGTTCAATCCCTGGGTTGGGAAGATTCCCTGGAGAAGGAAATAGCAACCTACTCCAGTATCCTTGTCTGGGAAATCCCATGGACAGAAGAGCCCGGTGGACTACAGTCCATGGGGTCGGACACAGCTTAGATACTAATACTTTAAACACTGCTCTTTGATTCAACTGGGGTGAGATACCTGCTTCCAGATTTTCATTATACAATATCATTAGCTCTTTATGCCACCTGCCCCCAGGGGATGTTCCTGAAGGAAGACTAGAGAGACTGGAAGTAAAAAAGTGCAGCCAGTCCTCTGAGCCTGACCAGCCTGCAGAGGAACTCACCGGAGAGAAAGGATGAGCGGCTGCAGACTCTTCAGAGTGGTGGGCAGGGCCAGGAGGCGTGTGTGGGTCTCCTGCTGCTGGCCTCGGGTTCCTCTCTGAAAAAGAACTCCTCAGAATCCAACCCACAGGCATAACTCATACCCTCAAGCCACATCCGTACCCTCAAGCATAATTCAGACCACTGGGATTGTATGTAAGTGAAAACGGGGCAAGACCCTGCTGTTTCTCCTATGCAAGGTAATTGGGTTCAAACTGATTTCAGTTTGGTTTAGAGTTTATAAGAAAAGCTTTCCTTTAGCTTCATTTGTTGTTGTTGCTTAGTCGCTAAATTGTGAGACTCTTTTGTGACCCCGTGGACTGCAGCCCGCTAGGCTCCTCTGACCATGGGATTCTCCAGGCAAGAATCCTGGAGTGAGTTGCCATGCCCTCCTCCAGGGGATCTTCCCCACCCAGGGATCAAACCAGTGTCTCCTGCAGCTCCTGCATCGCAGGTGGCTTCTTTACCGCAGAGCCACTGGGGAAGCCCTCTCTTCGGGTTAGAGTAACACTGAATGTCTACTGGGAACCCTGGAGGGGGAGGTGCCCTTCTTCTTTGAGTCTTTAGCTCCAAGCACCGGACCCGGCACACAGCACATGCTCATTAAATTCTTGATTGAATGGGAGTGAATAAGGGGGCTGGGCCTACTCACTTAGGGAGATATGCCCCCTCACACTCCATGCCTTGAGAGCTCCTAGGACAGCAAGGAGATCCAACCCATCCATCCTAAAGGAAACCAGTCCTGAATATTCACTAGAAGGACTGATGTGAAGCTGAAACTCCAATACTTTGGCCACCTGATGGGAAGAGCTGACTCATTGGAAAAGACCCTGATGCTGGGAAAGATTGGGGGCAGGAGGAGAAGGGGGCGACAGAGGATGAGATGGTTGGATGGCATCACTGACTCAATGGACATGATTTTGAGTAAACTCCAGGAGTTGGTGATGGACAGGGAGGCCTGGCGTGCTGCAACCCATGGGGCTGCAAAGAGTGGGACACGACTGAGCGACTGAACTGAATCGAACTCAACTCCATGCCTGTGTGTGTGCCAAGTCACTTTAGTCGTGCCCAACTCTTTGAGACTCCATGGACTATAGCCTGCCAGGCTCCTCTGCCCATGGGCTTGTCCGGGCAAGAATACTTGCCCGGGCGCTATGCCCTCCTCCTCATACTCCACGTCACTGGTCAGATCCAAAGCCTGGCGGTGAGGGAGGTAAGGTGTGCAGATGTCTGTAAATAGTTGCGCTAAGTCCTTGGGAGGAACCATCCAAAAAGATATATGCAAACTGTATCCAAGTGCCAAGAACAAAACTCTGTGGGAGAGCTTCCAGTCAATCAGGCTGAGAATTTGGTTAGTTAGTTAGAATTTGGCCATCCAGCCATCTCAAGCTCTGTCGTCCCCCTCTCCTCCCGCCTTAAGTCCTTCCCTGCTTCAGGAGGGGTGTTTAAGGTAGGACAGTGACACCTAGTGGTGGAAGGAGGACTACCCCGCTTCAGGCTCCCGATCCAGTTCATCACTGGAGGGTCTGCGGGCAGGTTGGGATTTTGAGGAGGCTCCATCCAGGAGCGGTGGGCAGGAGGTACTCCGCCCGCAGGACCTCTGGTCTCTAAAGTGGAATGGATGGGTTGACTGGCAAAACCACAAACATTGTGCCTAAAGTTAATGATGCTGGGTTCAGTCAGTCGTGTCCAACTTTTTTGCGATTCTATGCCCTGTAGCCCACCATGTTCCTTGGTCCGTGGGATTCTCCAGGCAAGAATACTGGAACGGGTTGCCATTTTCTCCAGGGGATCTTCCCAACCCAGGGTTCAAACCCGAGTCTCCTGCTCTGGCAGGCAGACTTTTTTTTTTTTAACCACTGAGCCACCAGGAAAGCCCAGTGATGCTGTGCTGTACACTTAAACGTTTGTTTAAATGTTCTTACAATTATGCTCACATGCACACCAATTCTGTGGCAGGGCCAGATTAGATGACCATAGAGTCCTCTGTTCAACTCTCCTTGAGCCCAGAGAGTGAAAAAAGACCAACTGAAAATCATAGCCAATTAGCCCCAGAGCCTGACATTGAATCCAGCTTTGCTGATACTCAGACATCTTTCCTCTCGATCACTCTTCCTCTCCTAAAGGCAGGGCAAACCGACTTCAGTAGGGTGGGGTTATGTTACCATGAAACTAAGGCAAACTTGGAGAGGAGCAGAACAATATGAGGGGAAACTTGAAGATGTGTCCAAGGGAACTCACACCTTCTCTGTCTGAAGAAAGAAAGGAGGGGTGGGATCAAGCCCGTGCTCTCCATCTCTGCTCACACCCAGCACCTGCCTTCTTCCCCCTGACTTCTCAGGGCCAAGGGCTACTGTCTGTGTCCTCACCCGAAGGACCAATTTGATGGTTCACACTAATAAGATGTTGCAATGGATTCTTTGTAAGGGCAGTGGTGGGAAGCCTGGAAAGTGTTAGAATCACCTGAGGGGCTCGGGCACTTACAGGGGGTTTGTTATCTTGCCCCAGCCTGCAGAAAGTGGTGCAATAGAAGGAAAGGCACCACGTACAATGTGAGAGGAGCTTAGGCTAGGGGCTGGGAGGGGATTTACACAGGGACTCCTGGCCGAGGGGCTCTGGCCAGGGGAGCCTGTCCTCTGCTGTCGGTGCAGCTGGCCTGCTGAGTTGTCTTCAGGGGCCTCCTGGTGCCTGGCACAGAGCCCAGGCTCCGGGAACATCCCTGTGGCTCCTCCCTTGACTCCAGTTTCCCACAGTATCTGCTTTTCTGCCGCACGTGTGTATTTCCATCTCAGCCAAGGTGTCTGTCTGGTTTGGCTTTTCAATTGGCTTCTCCCTGGGACACAGATTCTCTCATCATCCTCAATCCCTCCTCCCCCACAGGCTGTCCCAGGCTCCACAGTGGGAACAAGTAAGGAGCTGCTATCTCTTGCTTCCAGCAAAACCTGTAGCTACAAACACGGAGTGGAAAATGGAGCTTGATCTAAACTTGCCAAAAGTGCACGGTGGAAAGATGTGCTACCAAGATGCTCCGGGCATGTGTTCTTGCTGTTTCTCAAGAGTCCTCCTTTTGGGTGGAGATTTGGTTATTCTTTCATGCAGTAGGTAGAACTCTTAATTTAGTGATTTTTTTCTAATATACAGGAAAACGTAAGCATTTCAAAGACATGAAGGTATGGATATAGATGATTTGTTTGTCATCCAGTGTAGCAAAGAGATGTATATTTGGCTAATTGATATAAGACTAAATCCAAGTTGTTAAGGGACACTTAATGTGTGTTTTCGCTGTGTTAAGCACTTTATGTACATTTTATCATTAAATCTACAGAAATACTTGGAGGTAGACAAGTATCCCAATTTGTAGTTGAGAAAACTGACACTCAGCTACTCGCCTAAAATCACACACAGGTTGTAAGATTCTTGAGGGCAAGACCCTTGTCTTATTTCCCGCTCTCCCATTTGTGTCCCGGTACGTGATAAAGTTGATGGTGGCTAATGCTGCTGTGAAAGTGCTGCACTCAGTATGCCAGCAAATTTGGAAAACTCAGCAGTGGCCACAAGATTGGAAAAGGTCAGTTTTCATCCCAATCCCAAAGAAAGGCAATGCCAAAGAGTGCTCAAACTACCGCACAATTGCACTCATCTCACACGCTAGTAAAGTAATGCTCAAAATTGTCCAAGCCAGGCTTCAGCAATATGTGAACCGTGAACTTCCTGATGTTCAAGCTGGGTTTAGAAAAGGCAGAGGAACCAGAGATCAAATCGCCAACATCCGCTGGATCATGGAAAAAGCAAGAGAGTTCCAGAAAAACATCTATTTCTGCTTTATTGACTATGCCAAAGCCTTTGACTGTGTAGATCACAATAAACTATGGAAAATTCTGAAAGAGATGGGAATACCAGACCACGTGATCTGCCTCTTGAGAAATCTGTATGCAGGTCAGGAAGCAACAGTTAGAACTGGACATGGAACAACAGACTGGTTCCAAGTAGGAAAAGGAGTACGTCAAGGCTGTATATTGACACCATGTTTATTTAACTTATATGCAGAGTACATCATGAGAAATGCTGGACTGGAAGAAACACAAGTTGGAATCAAGATTGCCGGGAGAAATATCAATAACCTCAGATATGCAGATGATACCACCCTTATGGCAGAAAGTGAAGAGGAACTCAAAAGCCTCTTGATGAAAGTGAAAGTGGAGAGTGAAAAAGTTGGCTTAAAGCTCAACATTCAGAAAACGAAGATCATGGCATCTGGTCCCATCACTACATGGGAAATAGATGGGGAAACAGTGGAAACAGTGTCAGACTTTATTTTTCTGGGCTCCAAAATCACTGCAAATGGTGACTGCAGCCATGAAATTAAAAGACGCTTACTCCTTGGAAGGAAAGTTATGACCAACCTAGATAGCATATTCAAAAGCAGAGACATCACTCTGCCAACAAAGGTTCGCCTAGTCAAGGCTATGGTCTTTCCTGTGGTCATGTATGGATGTGAGAGCTGGACTGTGAAGAAGGCTGAGCGTCGAAGAATTGATGCTTTTGAACTGTGGTGTTGGAGAAGACTCTTGAGAGTCCCTTGGACTACAAGGAGATCCAACCGGTCCATTCTGAAGGAGATCAGCCCTGGGATTTCTTTTGAGGGAATGATGCTAAAGCTGAACCTCCAGTATTTTGGCCACCTCCTGCGAAGAGTTGACTCATTGGAGAAGACTCTGATGCTGGGAGGGATTGGGGGCAGGAGGAGAAGGGGACGACAGAGGATGAGATGGCTGGATGGCATCACTGACTCGATGGATGTGAGTCTGAGTGACCTCCGGGAGTTGGTGATGGACAGGGAGGCCTGGCGTGCTGCAGTTCATGGGGTTGCAAAGAGTCGGACACGACTGAGTGACTGATCTGATCTGAATGCTGATGGTGAAGTGACGATGACCGAGAATGACTCTGAGATGGGAGGTCTCCATTCTACCACTGACCCCTTTACTCTGCCCCCAGGCATAATCTGCACAGAACTCGTCCCATTGGAACTCTGTGGAATATACCTCACCTTACCTCCATATCAGGGTAAGATGATCGTGTCCTGATTCTGTTCTTGTCTTAGTTTCTTTATCTGTAAAACGGGAATAAAAATATGACTTTAGGGAAAGTGCGACATAAATGTGCATCAGATGTGAAAATCCTTTGTGAGTTGTTCATCATCAAACATATGAAAGGTGTTATTTCTATTAACACTCTGATATTAAATGTTAATAATAATATCCATATCTATGGGAGAGGTGGACTACATTTTCCTCACTCAGGGCATAAAGCAAAACTGATCTCATATTTCATGCTTGTATCTTGATATTTTAAAGGTGGAAAGGGACAACTTTAAGCTACTCTATTCTTCTCTTGGGACTTCCCCAGTGGCTCAGCAGAAAAGGATCCACCTACAATGTAGGAGACACAGGAGACGTGGGTTCGATCTCTGGGTGGGGAAGATCCCCTGGAGGAGGGCATAACAACCCACTCCAATATTCTCACCTGGAGAATCCCGTGGACAGAGGAGCTTGGTGGGCCACCGTCCATAGGATCACAAAGAGTTGGACAGGACTGAAGTGACTGAGAATATACACACGGACTCAGGCATTCTTCTCCTGACAAACTTTGACTGTCAAGTCTATTTTCTTGCTGTGGATGAGAAAAACTTATTTTGGACATCTGAAGCTCTATATTGCATTCTTAATATACAACAGTAATTACCCCCCGCCCTCTATGGATGGTTGCCTTGGGTTGTCCACAATGGAGGCTGAAGAAGCCCTTTTTATACATTACAGTGGTATTAGTCAAAGTATGGTGTTTGGCTTCGGCTTGTCAATGAACTTTTCATTATTAGCTGAAAAATAAACCTTTAGAAGTTGACAGTAAAGCATCTAGAAACATTGTATAGCAACTTTACAGAGTTAGTTTTATGTCCATCGAATCTAATACTAAAAAAAGTGTGGCTTGCATTTTGTCTTTTTTATTTCGCATTTTAACAATACATTTTGTGTTTTCCAAAAACATGTACATATGATGGATTGGAATCTAAAAAGAAAGGTCATTTACTCCTGGTAGTTTGAGAAGTCTTGCTTTATATCTGAAAAGGAGGGGTGGAGTTTTTAGTCATTTATGCTGAGGATCCTTCTTGGAGCTATGAAAATGTGCTCTTGTTTTTCTTAGGTCTCTAAGACCTAAGAGCTACTGTCAAAAACACACCCTGAGGTATGGTCAGAAGCCTGATTTTGGCCATAAATGTCCCATACTCTCTTCCCAGGGAAGTAGATGTTAATTACCCTGTATTTGCAGACTCAAATAGGCCATTTTAGTTATTGTTTCCTCAAGATCAAAGTCTGCTCCGTGCTGACTCCTGGCTGTCAACTTCCAGAGGCAGAAATAACTGGCCATGGTTTCAAGATGTGGCTCCCCTGGTTCCTCTTTACCATGAAACAAGGAGACTGGGGCCCAGAGAAGTTGAGTAACTTGTCCCAGGCACACGGTTTTTACAGCTTAGAACAAAGTTTCAAACCCAGCTCTATTTTCTCTAAGAGCACATGATCTTCCTAATTTACCGCAATAAGTCATTTTGATAAAATGAAACAGATTCCCCAGGTTCCTCGGGGCGTCACACAGAAAGCGTTGAGGGGCCTACAGGGAAGAAGAGAATGGCAGGGGCACGCAGGAGGTGAGAAGTGACGATAGGTTGATAGAGGGAGACGTAACTGTTATGGGTTGACTCTATGCCCCACTTCGAGAAATTCTTGTATTGAAATTCTAGCCCCCAATACCTCATAATGTGACTTTATTTGGACACAGGGTCTTTTCTCAGCCTTAGTTCAGTTCCTCAGTCCTGTCTGACTCTTTGCGACCCCATGGACTGCAGCACGCCAGGCCTTCCTGTCCATCACCAACTTTTGGAGTTTACTCAGACTCATGTCCATTGAGTCAGTGATGCCATCCAACCATCTCATCCTCTGGTCTTTTCAGAAGTAATCAAATTAAAATGAGATCATTTACTGTGTGCTTAGTTGCTCAGTCATGTCCGACTCTTTGTGACTCCATAGACTGTAGCCCACCAGGCTCCTCTGTCCATGGGATTCTCCAGGCAAGAATACTGGAGTGGGTAGTGGTTACCTTCTCCAGGGGATCTTCCCAACCCAGGGATTGAACCCAGGTGTCCCGCATTGCAGGAGGATTCTTTAACATCTGAGCCACCAGGGAAGCCCAAGGTCATTAGGATGGACCGTAATCCAATCTCGTTGATGATAAAGGGGAAACTTGGAGGCAGATCCATACAGAGGACAACGATGTGAGGAGCCACAGGGGGAAGGTGGCCCCTCTACAGCCAAGGAGAAACTCCAGTGTCGGGCCTTTCCTCACAGCTGTCAGAAGGAGCCAACCCTGCTGACTCTTGATCTCAGACGTCCAGCTTCCAGGACTGTGAGAAAAGGCGTTTCTGCTGTTGAAGCTGCTGCAGGAAGAGGGACCCCTTCCAGGGCCGGAGAGTGGGCTCTTGTCTAACACTCAGAAATGAACTGTCTGAGGAGATGCACATACTGACAAAGCAAGAGACTTCACTGGGAAGGGGTGCCCGGGCAGAGAGCAGGAGGGTGAGGGAGCCTGGGAGGACTGCTCTGCCATGAGGCTCGCAGATGGGGGGAATGGGGGATGGGATTAGTTTCCAGCTTGTCTCTGGCCCATCACTCTGACTCAAGTCCTTCCTGGCTTTGTGTGCATGTCTCAGCCAAGACGGATTCCAGCGAGGAGGACTCTGGGAGGTTGGTTAGACATGTGGACTGGCCTCTCCTCTCCTTTTGACCTTTCCCAGATTCTTCAAGTTGGTGATTACTTGTTCTGAGTTCCTTACCAGGACCCCCTGTTCTAAAATAACTCGTGCAAGTGACTACTAGCTTGCCTGGCCAGGGAGGGTAGTTTCCATCAGTGTTTCCCTAACAAAGCCACCCAGTCTAGGGTACTTTGTTACAGCAGCCCCGATAAACTAATACAGACATCATAGACTAAAGAGCATTCTGACAGAGCCCTCAGTTCAGTTCAGTCAGTCACTCAGTCATGTCCGACTCTTTGTGACCCCATGGACTGCAGCATGCCCGGCTTCCCTGTCCATCACCAACTCCTGGAGCTAATTCAAACTCATGTCCATTGAGTCAATGATGCCATCCAACCATCTCATCCTCTGTTGTCCCCTTCTCCTCCTGCCTCCAATCTTTTCCAGCATCAGGGTCTTTTCAAATGAGTCAATTCTTCACATCAGGTGGCCAAAGTATTGGAGTTTTAGCTTCAGCATCAGTCCTTCTAATGAATATTCAGGACTGATTTCCTTTAGGATGGACTGGTTGGATCTCCTTGCAGTCCAAGGGACTCTCAAGAGTCTTCTCCAACACCACAGTTCAAAAGCATCAATTCTTTAGTGCTCAGCTTTCTTTATAGTCCAACTCTCACATCCATACATGACTAATGGAAAAACCATAGCCTTGACTAGACGGATCTTTGTTGGCAAAGTAATGTCTCTGCTTTTTAATATGCAGTCTAGGTTGGTCATAACTTTTCTTCCAAGGAGCATGCGTCTTTTAATTTCATGGCTGCAGTCACCATCTACAGTGATTTTGGAACCCCCTAGAATAAAGTCTGCCACTGTTTCCCCATCTATTTGCCATGAAGCGATTTGCCATGACAGAGCCCTAGCTTTCAGAATATAACAGCATCATTAAAGATGCCGGAGACGCTGGTCCCCACAGTGGCAGAGAGAGAGGACTTCCTGCTGGCTCAGACTGCAGACAGGGCTGCACCCTGTTAACAATTCCTCGCCTCTGGCCAGGGCAGGGTGGATGACAGTGTTCTTTTCAATCCTCTCAACCTCCTAATCTAGTTTCACCCCCACCGCCCTGCCTCCTGATGACTTTCTGGCCTGACTTTCTGTCATTCTTTCAGGCCTGACCTCCGCAGACCCCTTACAAAGAGATTTTTCAGCAGCTTCAACTCTATCAGTCTTAAATGTATTTTAAGCATTGCTTTGTATGGGGAATACTTTACAAATGACACAGCTGTTTGCCCCCAGCTCTTAACCACTTCTTTAAGAGCAAACTGACTCTCTATCCTCCACCACAAAATTCTTCCAGTTCTGTTAGAAGGAAGGGCTACTGAGAATGAGTGTGCTTCCAGGGAAGGAGCCGCCTGTGGTCCCTGGAGGTCGAGGGTCAGGGTTCTGCTGGCCATTGGTGGGCCATGGGAAGAGGAAATCAAAGTAGACCAGATGCTCTGTCTCAGAAGGGAGTGTTTTTATGACTTCTACATGCTATTCTGGCTGGGGGGTTTGTTCTGACTACATGCAGAAGCTCTCCATGCCTTTTCTGGAAGCCTCTTTGGAACTTAAAAAAAAATTTTTTTTTCTTTCAGTTTTATCCAGGTATAATTGACATACAGCACCATATACGTTAAAGGTATACATTATGATTTGACTTATATCATGGAATGATTCCTGCAAGTTTAGTCTCCCTCATCTCATATAGATATACATCATAGAAGTTAAAAAATTTTTTTCTTGTGATGAGATTTCTTAGGACTTTCTTTCCTAACAATTTTCATGTATAACATACATCAGTGTTAATTATCTTTATGTTGTACATTATGTCTCCAGTACTTGTTTTCTTATAACTGGAAGTTTGTGCATTTTGACCACAATCATTCAACTCCCTTTCTCACCACCCCCACCTCTGGTAATCACAAATACAATCTCTTTTTCTATGAGTGGATCTGTATTGAAAGCATAATTGACCTAAAACAACACTGTGTTAGTTCCTATTACACATAATTCAGTTCAGTTCAGTTCAGTCGCTCAGTCGTGTCCAACTATTTGTGACCCCATGAATCACAGCACGCAAGACCTCCCTGTCCATAACCAACTCTCAGAGTTCACTCAGACTCACGTCCAACGAGTCAGTGATGCCATCCAGCCATCTCATCCTCTGTCGTCCCCTTCTCCTCCTACTCCCAATCCCTCCCAGCATCGGAGTCTTTTCCAGTGAGTCAACTCTTCACATTAGGTGGCCAAAGTATGGGAGTTTCAGCTTCAGCATCATTCCCTCAAAAGAAATCCCAGGGCTTATCTCCTTCAGAATGGACTTGTTGGATCTCCTTGCAGTCCAAGGGACTCTCAAGAGTCTTCTCCAACACCACAGTTCAAAAGCATCAATTCTTCGGTGCTCAGCCTTCTTCACAGTCCAGCTCTCACATCCATACATGACCACAGGAAAAACCACAGCCTTGACTAGACGGACCTTTGTTGGCAAAGTAATGTCTCTGCTTTTGAATATGCTATCTAGGTTGATCATAACTTTCCTTCCAAGGAGTAAGCGTCTTTTAATTTCATGGCTGCAATCACCATCTGCAGTGATTTTCAGATCAGATCAGTCGCTCAGTCGTGTCCGACTCTTTGCGACCCCATGAACTGCAGCACGCCAGGCCTCCCTGTCCATCACCAACTCCCCGGAGGTCACTCAGACTCACATCCATCGAGTCAGTGATGCCATCCAGCCATCTCATCCTCTGTCGTCCCCTTCTCCTCCTGCCCCCATCCCTCCCAGCATCAGAGTCTTCTCCAATAGTCAACTCTTCCCATGAGGTGGCCAAAATACTGGAGTTTCAGCTTTAGCATCATTCCTTCCAAAGAAATCTCAGGATTGATCTCCTTCAGAATGGACTGGTTGGATCTCCTTGTAGTCCAAGGGACTCTCAAGAGTCTTCTCCAACACCACAGTTCAGAAGCATCAATTCTTCGGCGCTCAGCCTTCTTCACAGTCCAGCTCTCACATCCATACATGACCACAGGAAAGACCATAGCCTTGACTAGGTGAACCTTTGTTGGCAAAGTAATGTCTCTGCTTTTGAATATGCTATCTAGACTGGTCATAACTTTCCTTCCAAGGAGTAAGCGTCTTTTAATTTCATGGCTGCAGTCACCATCTGCAGTGATTTTGGAGCCCAGGAAAAGAAAGTCTGAC
Source organism: Tragelaphus eurycerus (assembly GCA_935064755.1). NCBI lineage: Eukaryota > Metazoa > Chordata > Mammalia > Artiodactyla > Bovidae > Tragelaphus > Tragelaphus eurycerus. The sequence continues at coordinate 19,699,320 of CAKXYN010000043.1, forward strand.
ACTATTTCCACTGTTTCTCCATCTATTTCCCATGTAGTGATGGGACCAGATGCCATGATCTTCGTTTTCTGAATGTTGAGCTTTAAGCCAACTTTTTCACTCTTCACTTTCACTTTCATCAAGAGGCTTTTGAGTTCCTCTTCACTTTCTGCCATAAAAGTGGTTATTGATATTTCTCCCAGCAATCTTGATTCCAACTTGTGTTTCTTCCAGTCCAGCATTTCTCATGATGTACTCCGCATATAAGTTAAATAAACATGGTGACAATATACAGCCTTGACGTACACCTTTTCCTATTTGAAACCAGTCTGTTGTTCCATGACCAGTTCTAACTGTTGCTTCCTGACCTGCATACAGATTTCTCAAGAGGCAGATCAGGTGGTCTGGTATTCCCATCTCTTTCAGAATTTTCCACAGTTTATTGTGATCCACACAGTCAAAGGCTTTGGCATAGTCAATAAAGCAGAAATAGATGTTTTTCTGGAACTCTCTTGCTTTTTCCATGATCCAGCAGATGTTGGCAATTTGATCTCTGGTTCCTCTGCCTTTTCTAAAACCAGCTTGAACATCAGGAAGTTCATGGTTCACATATTGCTGAAGCCTGGCTTGGAGAGATTTTAGAGCCCCCCAAAATAAAGTCTGACACTGTTTCCACTGTTTCCCCATCTATTTCCCATGAAGTGATGGGACCGAATGCCATGATCTTTGTTTTCTGAATGCTGAGCTTTAAGCCAACTTTTTCACTCTCCACTTTCACTTTCATCAAGAGGCTTTTTAGTTCCTCTTCAAAATCTGCATATCTGATATGCAGGTGATCTGAAGTTATCGATATTTCTCCCGGCAATCTTAATTCCAGCTTGTGCTTCTTCCAGCTCAGTGTTTCTCATGATGTACTCTGCATATAAGTTAAATAAACAGGGTGACAATGTACAGCCTTGACGTACTCCTTTTCCTATTTGGAACCAGTCTGTTGTTCCATGTCCAGTTCTAACTGTTGCTTCCTGACCTGCATACAGATTTCTCAAGAGGCAGATCAGGTGGTCTGGTATTCCCATCTTTTGAAGAATTTTCCACAGTTTATTGTGATCTACACAGTCAAAGGCTTTGGCATAGTCAATAAAGCAGAAATAGATGTTTTCTGGAACTCTCTTGCTTTTTCGATGATCCAGTGGATGTTGGCAATTTGATCTCTGGTTCCTCTGCCTTTTCTAAAACCAGCTTGAACATCAGGAAGTTCACGGTTCACGTATTGCTGAAGCCTGGCTTGGAGAATTTTGAGCATTACTTTACTAGCATGTGAGATGAGTGCAGTTGTGCGGTAGTTTGAGTATTCTTTGGCATTGCCTTTCTTTGGGATTGGAAGGAAAACTGACCTTTTCCAATCCTGTGGCCACTGCTGAGTTTTCCAAATTTGCTGACATATTGAGTGCAGCACTTTCACAGCATCATCTTTTCAGGATTTGAAATAGCTCAACTGGAATTCCATCACCTCCACTAGCTTTGTTCATAGTGATGCTTTCTAAGGCCCACTTAACTTCACATTCCAGGATGTCTGGCTCTAGGTCAGTAGTGATTGTATATTTCTGTACATTTCAAAATGATAGCCACCACCATAAGTCTAATTACAATATGTCATCATACAAAGATACTGCAAGCAAGTCTTTTTAGTTTAATATAATTTCATTTGTTTTATTTTGGTTTTACTCTCTTGCCTGAGGGGATACATCCAGAAGGGTATTACTAAGACCAATGTGAACGAGCATACTATCTATGTTTTTTTTTTTTCTAAAAGGTCTTACTTTTCAGTATTTTTAAATTTTGAATTTATTTTTGTGCACGGTGTGAGAGCATAGTCCAACTTGATTCTTTTGCATGCAGCTGTCCAGTTTTTCCAACATCATTTATTGAAAAAGCTATCTCTTCCCCATTGTATATTCTTACCTCCTTTGTTGCAGATTGCCTGTACACGTGTGGGTTCTCCTCTGTGACCTCTACTCTGTTCCATTAATTTATGTGTCTGTTTTTGTACCAGTACCATACTCTTGGGTTTCCTAGGTGATGCTAGTGGTAAAGAACCTACCTGCCAGTGCAGGAGATATAAGAACCCATGGGTTCAATCCCTGGGTAGGGAAGATCCCCTGGAGGAGGGCATGGCAACCCACTCTAGTATTCTTGCCTGGAGAATCCCATGGACAGAGGAGCCTGGAAGCTATAGTCCATGGGGCCACAAGGAGTCAGACATGATTGAAGCAAGTGACTTCACTTTCAATTTTCACTTTCATGCACTGGAGAAGGCAATGGCAACCCACTCCAGTACTCTTGCCTGGAAAATGCCATGGATGGAGAAGCCTGGTAGGCTGCAGTCCATGAGGTCGCTAAGAGTCAGACATGACTGAGCAACTTCACTTTCACTTTTCACTTTTGTGCATTGGAGAAGGCAATGGCAACCCACTCCATTGTTCTTGTCTGGAGATTCCCAGGGACAGGGGAGCCTGGTGGGCTGCAGTCCATGGGGTCACACAAAGTCGGACACGAATGAAGTGACTTAGCAGCAGTAGCAGCAGCAGCATGCACATATTCACCACACTCCTTTGACGGCTGCAGGTTTGTAGTATAGTTTGAAATCAGGGAGCATGATATCATCAGCTCTGTTCTTTGGCAACTTCTCTACTTACCTTATAAAATAATTATTTACTCTGTCAGGCAGAAGAATTCCACAGAGGGATGTTTTACCTCTTTTCAGTAATGCAGGTGAGCCCTGTGAGGTGGTCTGCAGAGATATTAAAGGTTGATGACTGCCATTTTTCTTCTAGATCAGATCTTGCTGTAGATTACCTGTATTAGAATCACCCCATAATTTAAATAGTAAATATTTGTGGGTTTTTATTACCTAACATACTGATTCAGGAATCTGGGCTTATAGCTAAGAATTTGTATTTTAAAAATATCATCAGGTGACTATAATGTACAACCAGGTTTAGGAAACAACTCTTCATTGCTGCACTGCTATTCTATTTCGTATCTTTATCTGATGTTCACTGAGCATTTTCCCTGTTCCAGAAACTGATTAAAGACCAAAGGATAAAGGGATCAAAGGCACAGTTTTTGTTCTCGGGTATGCCACAGTTTGATGGGAAAGTCAGACTGGCAGCAAATGTTCACATAAGGTCAGAGTTGCTTGAGTGGACTTAGGTCCAGTAAGGCTGAGAACATTCAACCTGCTTTGAGGGGTGAAGGTGAGAGTGGGGTTAGAACATTAGATTTCAGCTGGGGGTGCTTTTGTTCCTGAAAGATAGTTGGCAAGGTCTGGAGATGTTTTTGATGGTCAGCAGTTGGGAGGGAGTGATGGTGGAGTCTGGTGAGTAGGGGTCAGAGCTACAGTTTGAGCTGGAATCTTCGGTGTGTGTCTTTCCCAGAAGACCCTCCTGCTTTGCTAATAAGAACAAATCAAGAAGACCAATATACATTAGTTAGGACCTTGCGTCGGTAAAAACACTTTCATATATATTGTCTTTTTAAATTTTTTGTTACTTTAAAAACCCCATGTATTTGGAAATTAAATGTTAACTGAGGCTTTTTTTTTTTTTTAATGTTAACTGAGGCTTATAACAACCCCCTGAGGCTGGAAGAACTGATATTTTTGTTCAAAAAAAGAAAGCAAACAAATATTTAAAACCATAAAGGGCTAATTTTCTCGGTAAGCAAAGGGTGCTTGTGCTTATTCCCTGAGTCGTGTCTGACTCTTTGTGACCTCGTGGACTTTGAGCTCAGCACGCTCCTCTGTCCTTGCGGATTCTCCAGGCAAGAATACTGGAGTGGGTTGCCATTGTTCTCCTCCAGGGGATCTTCCCGACCCAGGGATAGAACCCAGGTCTCCTGAGTTGCAGGCAGATTCTTTACAGTCTCAGCCACCAGGGAAGCCCAAAAGATGTTTAGGCATCAATAAGAGAAACAAAATTCAACAGAAAAGTGAACAAAAGACCACAAACAGACAATCTATATACGGGGAAAAGTCAGTGGACAATAAACATAAAAAGATGTAATATCATTCAAAATAAAGGAAATGCCAAATGCAACAGGTGAGATGTTTTCTCCTGTGGGATTGACATAGACCTTTAGGTTCCATGATACCCAGTGTTGCTTAGAGACAGGAGTGGGGCCTGAAGTTAGAATCTTTCTGCTGTTGGTGGGAGAATAAATTAGTGCAATAGATTTGGAGGGTAATTGTTAAAACTATGAGAAATAAGCATATTGACTTATGAAATTTGACTTAGCTATTTTATTTTAAGGAATTTACCTGAAAGCTAAATGTTCCTATGTCTGCAAAGATGTATTAATACCTAGGACTGTTTATTGAGACATTGTTTGCAATAGCCAAACGACAGAGACACTATAACTCAGTGTTAAAGAATGGGTTAAATATATTTTATTTCAGCATTGCCCAGACTGGAGCACAGATGTCAAGGAGAGGAAGCAGATCTCTATGTCCTGGCATGATAATGTCTCTGAGACATCTTGTGTAGGAAAAAAAAAATCCCAAGTCTGTGAAAGAGATATGCAATTTTCATTTGTATAAAATAAAGATATAGATATCCATGTAGGTGTCTACAAAGAAATCTCGAGGAACACCTAAGAAGCTAGTGACTAATTCTAAGGATGGGTCCCAGAGGTAAAGGGGGAAAAGAACAGCTCTCTCTCTTCCTTACTGTTAGAATTATTTTTCCAGGAACATGGATCACTTTTTTATCTATTTATCTATCTATCTATATATAAAGCAAAATAAAGAATAGAGAACAGATTGAGGGTATTGTCTTTAAGTATCCTTTTTTTACAGGCATGTCTTACCTTTATAGTTGGTGCATTTGCTCAATTAGCAATTTTTTTTTTTACTGCCCTCATCTCCATCTATTATGAAGACTTTATTCTTGCTCAGTTTTAATACTTGAGAATTCCTAGGAATTGTTTCCAAGGAAACACATCTATAACCAGAAGTTATTGGCACAATCTCTTATGGACTCAGAAAGGGTCCTGTTTCTTAGCAACTCATCCAAATTTTCTCATTTTAATTGAAATCATACATTTCCTTAAAAGCCTTTTCAAAGCAGTGATATGGAAGGTCATTTATCCTTGTTGATGAGATTCCCCTTGAAAAAAGGCTTTGGTGAATCTGAAGTTCAAAATGTTCAAAAACACTTCCCCATGCAAAGTGTGCCTTCTTTTTTAATTGCCTAAATCTGTCTCTGCTTTCTATCCACCTACAGTCAACCCAACATATGTCTCTGCCTTTGACCTCCTCGGGTAAAGTGAGAGGTGGGTGGGAACAGCTTCCTGACCCGCCTGGGGTTTCCTGTTAAGATTGAATGGGACTTCCCTGGTGGCTCAGTAGCAAAGAATCTGTCTGTCAATGTAGGGAACACAGTTTGATCCCTCCCTGGTCTGGGAAGATCCCACATGCCTCGGGACAACTAACCCTGTGCACCACAACTCCTGAGCCAGCCCTCTAAATCCCGTGAGCCGCAATTGATGAACCCATGCTCTGCAACGAGAGAAACCAGTGCAGTGAGAAGCCCGTGTTGTGCAACAGGAGAGTAGACCGCACTCACCGCAGCTAGAGAAAGCCCACCCAGGGACCCAGGGAAGTGACGGTCACCCCAGGAAAGGCCTGTCTGTGTAGGACACCTGGGAGTCTCTGGGCAGAGAGAGGTCCGAAAGGATTTTCGTGGTGCTGAGGAAGTAGGAACCTTGAGGCTGGAAGGACCGTGGACGCTGTGAGTCAACTTCACACATTGAGTCCTACGTCCCAGCTCCTCTGCGGCAACAGAGCAGGTTGCTTCTTCATTCTTTGGCAAGTGTTTACTGGCCCTGTCCTAGGAGCTAGGCTACATCCCGTGAGCAGGACTAACTTCAAGTCTAGGGAGAGGTCTGCATGCAGACAAAAATAAGAAACAGGGTTAGGGAGAGTGTGGGAACTAGGGGCGTGCCTATCAGGAGATCCGTTCTTAAACTTGCAGAGTCAGGGAAGGCGTCTTGAAGGAAGCTGACAGCATCAAGTCTGAGACCTAAATGTTGCATGCAGGTTAAGCAGGTAACATGAAGTGAGAGCCAGCCTGTCTGTGAACAACAGGCTTGAACTTGATCATGATCAAGTTCCCTTTCAGATCCCATAGTCTGACTTTCTTTCCAGGTTCCTACCTCTGGCCTTAAGCTTGGTCCTGCAGGTGACAGGTCTGGGTCCCGAGGTGAACAGGACAGAGGTCGCGTTTCCAGGGCTCTCCGTCTCCCTGACACGACTATGGGGCTGGTGCAGCGCCTATGCGAGGAGACTCAGCCTGGCTGACACTGGCTTTCCTGTCTAGACTGGAGAGCATGCCCTCGCTTGGTGAGCTGGAGTCTTAAGACACGGCTTTGTTGCCTGCTTTGAGCAATCAGTAAACAAAGCTCCCAGACGCCGGCAGCTAGATGCTGAGGTGCCAGGGGTGTCGGGACCAAGCATGTGGCCTGAATCTTCTCTGAGCAGGGTCTTTTTGAGGCAGGCTCCTACAGGCTCACTCCCTCAAGCAAGAGCAAATCTCAGGCTCCCTGGCTGCATGGCAAATGGCGAAGGTGGAGGTGAGGGGGAAGGATGAGAACCACTTCTGGCCCAGTTGGCATGCTGCGGGGCCTAATTATAATCCACCAGGACACTCCAGTACGAAGTGAGTTTTGGAGATGCAAGAAACAGCAGAGAATAATCACAATATAACTTAGGAGAGGCATCCACAGGCAGACATCAGGAGGAGTCAGGAAGGGAGTGGTATTACCTGAGGCTAGAGAGCCTGGGTTTGCCAACAGATCACCTTGGGTTATGAACCTCTCCAAGCCTCAGCTTTCTAATCTATAAACTGGAAGTTATGATAACACTGTCCTCATCAGATTATTATAACATTAAGTAAACTAGTGCAGATTTTAGCACTCACTTTGGTACCTGATAAGTGCTCAAGAAACATTGCTGCTGCTGCTACGTTGCTTCAGTCGTGTCTGACTCTGTGCAACCCCATAGAAGGCAGCCAACCAGGCTACTCCATTCCTGGGATTCTCCAGGCAAGAATACTGGAGTGGGTTGCCATTGCCTTCTCCAATGCATGCATGCATGCTAGGTCGCTTCAGTCGTGTCTGACTCTGTGCGACCCCATGGACAGCAGCCGACCAGGCTCCTCTGTCCACAGGAGTCTCCAGGCAAGAATACTGGAGTGGGTTGCCACTTCCTTCTCCAAGACTGCTGCTGCTAAGTCGCTTCAGTCATGTCCAACTCTGTGCAACCCCATAGACGGCAGCCCACCAGGCTCCCCTGTCCCTGGGAGGAGGGCATTAAGGAGGCGCAATGCACCTTGAACGCACTGCTCATTTACCTAAAACAAGATCTGTCAAGATCATCTAGCGTGAGCTTCGCTTTTCTTATCTGCAAAGCACAGATGATGACCTCTGCCCTACAAGCTTGAAGTTTCATGCCATTAATGTCTTTCTTGCAGAAGCCAGAGCTGTACTGCATTGCCTATAATTTCCTGCACCGATTCCTTTAAAGTAGACAAAGATCCTAAGGACACTTGAAAAATCAATCGAAGCTTATCATCCTTCTGTATTTTTATGACTTCTTCCTGTATCTTTTATGGATGCTTCTCCCCCACCTTTTTCAGATTTTCCCCAAGTCTTTAACTTAGTTTCCATAGAAACAACTCTCTTCCTTTTCAGGCAGGAAGTTTGTACTTTTAAACAGGATTTAATGAAATGATTTAATTGCAGTGATAAGTACAACCAGGATGAACAGATGGAGATATGGACAAACTGACTCTTGGTATTACACAACTCAACTGAAGGATGCAGAGCGAGCAGATAAACTGAGAGCAGCCTGCTGGCTATGGGCATTCGGGTGGCATGGGCATTAGTCATTTTTTTTTGCAGGAAACAGAGAGCCCCAGCCAAACACACTAGTCGTTTAAGCGAAGGTCTATAACAGAGCTCCTACTGTACATGCAGATTCCATCCTGCACCATCCTCTCTCATGGTCTGGGTCTTTATGTTCTGTTCTCTTTGTCAGAATGCCTTTCTCATCTCTTTCTACCTCCCGCTCCACCCACCTTTTTTTCCAGGCCAGTTCTTAACCTTTCCTATTGATTTAAAGAGTCTTTCCTTCTACCATACTCATTCCTCCTCTCCTGTCACTCTCCCTAAAACTTCTTGTCTCTTGTTTTTCTATTCCAAGTTCTCAGCAATTCTAGCCTACATATGTATTCAGCAGTGAGGTGTGGGCCCATGCACCAGAGATGTGTGTAATAATGTTTATATAAATAGTATGTAGGAAGAACCTGGAAGAGACCCGAGTGTCCAGTGAGAGTAGAGTGGAGTACTCGACAGCAGTGATAAAGAACAGACTGTAACTACACAGAGCAACATGGATGGGGGCATTAGAAACATAGTTTTCTGCAAAACAAGTACATGCTGTATAAATCCATTTATATACAGTTCAATGTTCTTGACTGATCTAGACACTGTTGTGTTTAAGGTTATGTACTTAGGTGGTGTGAATATAGAGAAGAGAAAAGAAAGGAAACAATAACCATGAAAATCGGGTTACTGTTAGGGATGGGGGGAAGGTGTGGGTATGAGAAGAGGCTCTTTAGTGCCTTCATAGATGGGAATTAGAAGGTTGATACAGGGTTTTAGGGACCAGAGTTAGTCCTATGGTAGTTTTAGGAGAGAAGTTAACAAACTGGGCAAATATTGATCAGAATTTTTAAACTAGGTGAGTTGTTGAAAGGGTTAGTGTTATTAACTTTGTAACACTTGAGTTCATGAGGAACTTCTGTTACTGTGGTTTTTACCTTGGAAAATATAGTTCCAGAAGCTGGGGATAAAAACAGTATCTAGAAGATGGCGTTAAAATAATTTGCGCCTTGATGCTTTGTGTTGTGTTTCATGATCTGGCAGAAATTGTTATGCAAATAATGATATTATTTTGCAGATGTTGGGTTTTGATTCATTTCTGAAGGCATGCGCATCAAAAAGTGTGACAGTGTTAGTTGTTCAGCCGGGTCTCACTCTTTGTGACCTGGTTGACTGTAGCCTGACAGGCTCCTCTGTCCACGGAATTCTCCAGGCAAGAAGACTGGAGAGGATATCCATTCCCTTCTCCAGTGGATCTTCCAGACTCAGGGATCGAACCTGGGTCTCCCACATTGCAGGCAGACTCTGTACTGTCTGAGTCAGCAGTGTTTAATTTCAGGCAGTGTTTAATTTATTGAGTTGGGTGGTTCATCTTCCAGTCCTTTCATTTTACATGTGTAATTTTTCACTCTTCTGTATGTGTGTCATATTTTGAGTTAAAATTACAAATATATTAATTTATAAATTTGTTCAGAAAGATATATATATACAATATTGGAAGAACAAGGGCCAAAATGAAATTTATGGTTACTCCTGCATAGCAGGATTATGATTTTTAATTTCTTCCTTTGTGCTTGAATTGACCTTGAAAGGTTGAGTTTGTTTAAACAATAGATTAAAACATGACTGGTGGGGCAGATCTGTTTTCAGTTTAAACCCGTTAATGTTTTTACAACTCAGTGCCAAGCAGTTCCACCAGGCTGATTTAACAAACATTTATTGTCTCTGTGTAATGGACAGCAGGCCAAATGCTGGAAAGATAGAGATGAAAACCTTATTCACTACCGTCAAGGATCTCGTGAGGGAAAATAAGCCTACAGGTACACAAACAAAATACATACAAACTGTGACATTTCAAGATAGAATTCGATGTGAAAATCAGTAGTGGTGACAGGGAAGCTGCAGGGAGGCTCACAGAGAGGGACTCCTGAGTTGGACCTTGAGAGACTGAAAACAAGCAGGACCTGGAGGGGTTCCTGGGTGTGGGGAGCCTTTCTGTTCAGCCTCAGTGACCTTCCAAAGAGCTAATCTGGGAAGGGATGCAGAGTCAAGGGAGGAACATTCATGAAACAGTAGTACAGACTTGGGGCAGGACCCTGGTTCCACCTCAAGGGACACAAATAACAATAGGGCTTTCCTGGCGGCTCAGAGGGTCAAGAATCCACCTGCAAAGCAGGAGACCTGGATTCAGGTTCCATCCCTGAGTTGGGAAGAGCCCCTGGAGAAGGGGATGCCTACCCACTCCAGTATTCTTGCCTGGAGAATCCCATGGACAGAGGAGCCTGGCGGGCTACGGTCCAAGGGATTGCAGAGAGTCAGTCACAACTGAGTGGCTAAGCACACATAGAATTAAAACCCAACAACTGGAAGAGATCAGCATTCTCCATATCAGAGAAGATCTCAAGAGGCCAGACTAAACGACCCAGAGAATCTCGTCAAGATTACTTGACGGACTTCCCTGGTGATCCATTTGGTTAAGAATTTGCCTCATAATGCAAGGGACACCCGTTGAATCCCTGGTTCTGGAAGATCCCATATGCTCTGTAGCAACTAAGCTAGTGAGCTGCAACTACTGAGCCCATGTGCAGTAACTACGGAAGCCGCGTGGAGACAGGGCTTCCCAGGTGGCTCAGTGGGAAAGAAAGCACCTGCCAATGCAGGAGACGCGGATTCAATCCCTGGGTCAGGATGATCCCCTGGAGAAGGAAATGGCAATCCACTCCAGTATTCCTGTCTGGAACATCCCATGGACAGAGGAGTCTGGCAGGCTACAGTCCATGGGGTCACAGTCGAACACAATTGGGCGATTGAGCATGCATGTGGAGACAAGGGAGGAACCGTCAAGAAACAATAACGCATCCTTGGGGAACCTTCCTAGTTCTCCCTCAAGGGATATACCTAACAATATCTTGGAGCTGTTTTGCAGGTATTGAAACTCTCACCACGTTGGAGAAGTTAAAAGTATACTGTCCATAAGCACATAGACCCCAGACTGGTTGGAACCAGAAGGTTGATGATGCTGACTCTGAGGCATTATTATGAAAACTCCTCAGTACTCGCTCTAGGTCAGGACACACAATTCTGAGGGCTTTAGACAGCTGTGGCCTCCTTTGCCTGGCAAAGCAATAAATCTAGTCTTTTCTACTTCATCCAAGACTCTGTCTCCAAGACTTAATTCAGTGTCGGGGTACAGAGGCTGATTTGGCTTCAGGATCTTGATGGATTTCAGACAGAGAAGCAACTTGGTTGTGTCTGCTTTAGAAAAATGACTCGGTACAGCAACTATATTTCAGTAAAAAAAAAAAAAATTATTAAAGAATCCCCAAACCAAACAAGAAACAAACAAAAAGCAGAATGACTCAGGCACGAGCGAACAGAAACAGAAAGAGAAAAACCTAAAAGGAGGATAACTATTCGGGAGGTAGGTACCCCTCCCTCCACTGAAAAAGGCTGAAGGAAAAGCCTGGGCTATGGCCTGGAGAATGCAGAGAAGGGAAGCGGCTGATGCAGTCACTGTCCCGATGATGCTGAGTGAGGAGAGACGGGCGCTGAGGATGGTCTCGGGCCAGCCCGCAGGGCTTTGTGAATGGTGCGCTTCCCCTGTGAGAGCAGGGGGCGCACAGCATCTCTCATGTAAGCTTGCTGGCACTTTGCAGGAGGCAGGAAGAGGGCTGTCTGCTTGCTAACTTGGTGGGAGCTTTCAGCCTCCCTGGCTTTCAGATAGACACATGGTTCCCAAGCAGAGTTATGCTTCTTTTGTATGAAAATGATTGAGAAAATTTGTGATGATATCTGACAATATCCCTTTTCCAGCAGAAGAAAATATTGTTCCCTCCAAAGGCAAAGCCCCAGTTTGGAGCCATCCAATCCATGGTTGTTGCATTGTCCTGTAAGGTGAGAATATTGTGCAGGGTGTTAACCTGGCCCATCCTCCCCGAGAGAAAGTCTTTCGAGAATCAGTGATCAGGTAAGATGAGGCGTGGTTGTCTGAATGCCTTGCCATGCTATCCGAATCTCTCCCATCTGCACATCCTCTGTGAACCAGGATCTGTGACCCAGGATCCCATCTTTGATAAGAAATTTTGCTTGAATATTTAAATTTAACTCCCCAAACTCAGAGATTCAGTATCACTGTGCAAAAGGTTTCCATTAATCTTTACAGATATTATGTCACGGAAGGCAGTGACAAGATCTTCTAGAGGCTCTTGGGCCTTTATCTGCCACCATCATCATCCTTTTTTTTTTTTTTCCTGTCAAATGAAAATATTTATTTTCCCCTGGCCAGACAGGAGTGATTCCCTGGTACACCAAATTCATCACTGACTAACTCATGGATAAATATTCCTTACATGAGATTTATGTCCATCCCCAATAGTTTTCTCCTCCATCTAAACTAGGAAAAGAACACATTTATTTTCCTTAAAAAAAAGGAAAAGAAAAGATCCTTTGAAAAGGTGATGGGGTGGGAAAGAAATGTGAGAGAACCTCTTAAATTTTTAAGATTTAGTTTTGATCCTGTCTTGAGTCTGGATAAGTCTCTTAACATTCAGCTTGTTGATTTATAGATTATGTGGATCTTATGTCCCGGACATTTGGTTTTTTATGTTCTTGATTTATTTCCTCACTTTGATGAAGATCATCAACTAGAAGTTTCCAGAAAAGGAATTAAGGAAAGATTATTTTTTTGAAAAGTTGTACATAGGAAGGCCCTCCCAGGTAGCTCGGTGGTAAAGAACCTGCCTGCCCATGCAGGAGATGGGAGTTCGATCCCTGGTTTGGGAATATCCCCTGGAGGGGAAAATGGCAACCCACTCCAATATTGTTGCCTGGAGAATTCCACGGACAGAGGAGCCTGGCGGGCGACAGTTCATGGGGTCACAGAGAGTCAGAGACGACTGATCATGCACACATACATGTAGGAAAATGTATCTTTTCCCCCAAACTCACATTTTAATGGTGGTATGTCTGGTTAGGGCACTAGCTTAGAAACCTCAGAATCAGGAAGACTTTGTTGGATTGAGTTTTGGCTTTCAGTGTTGTTGTAAGTAATCAAATACTGATTCCTAGTATTTAGTACATCACTTCTGTTTTTCTTTTTTCTCTGTAGGTTTGACGGCCTTTTCTTGTCTCCTAAGTTCTGAAATTTATGCTCATTTCCCATCAACTTTTCCAAGCAATGAGTGGGAACACTCAATTCAGAAACTCAGATCCTTCTGTTCTGGAAAAATTTTCAATATTACTTCTTACATAATGTCCTTCTAGCCCTGTCTTCTTTTCCTGAAATTCTACATGTTGGACCTCCTACACTGATCCTCTAATTGCTTCATCTTTTGCCAAAAGAAAATTTAGAAAGCCTCACTTGATATGAAAATTTTGTTGGTCGAAAAACAAACTGTGAACTGGGAGATTTCAAGCTTGGAACTGGGAGGGGTCTCAGTGGCATGACATTACAGGATGGCTTCTAAAGCCAGAATGAAGATGCTGTTTGATCTTTATGATGATTGGTTATTGCAGTATGCATAGCATGGGATTGGTTAAAAATGATTATCTTACATCATTTTAGGAGGATGGCAAGTTTTGATTATGATTATTAGAAGTATTTATAAGAATTAACTTAAGTTTCACTTACACAAATGAAATAAACTAGATTAAGTTTTCCTTATGTGGCTTAAGTGGGTTTGTCTGATCAGAGCATCATCAAACTTGGTTTCCATTTTATTTTGCATAATACTTTCCCCCATATATCCCATCACTTAGTCTATTTCCCAATGCTTTCCTTTATTTTATCTTTCAATCATTCTATTGAATTTGTATTTCTCCTATTATGCTTTTAATTTGCAAGATTCTTTTTTCTATAAAGTTTCTGTTACACACATTATCTTACAAAATAGCATCCTATTCTTCTTTTCCTGGCTCTTTAAAGATATCAGTTGTTTCTAACTTTTTTCCCCTGCGTTTTTCTCTGTTTTCACTGAGGTGAGTTACTTTAAAATATGTTTATTGTGGTCTCTGTCTTTCATATAAAGACTTTAGACGAATGGGGGATTCTTAGGTTATTCACTGTTACGAGAGACATCGTAACAGGTGGTTTGAAATCCTAACTGTCTCTGGGAGGAGTTTGACAGCTCTGTGTCAATTTCACTGTCAATTTCACCACGGACTGATTTGGTCAGAACCAGGACTTTCTGTTAGGAGATTCCCAAACACCTGTTTATAGACCTTTCCAGTGGATCATTTGATTTTTCCTGGAAACGTGTCTCTTCCCTGGAAAAAAACACACCCGGATACTATCAATCCAGGAGCCAGGTTGTACTAGCAGAATGGGAAATCCCATATTTCAATGTGTAAAATCCCAATTCATTCCTTTGTTTTCACTAGAGTCCTCTTCCTGCTAACCCCAAATTAGGAACTGCTTCATGTCGGTTTCTTACGTAATAATCCTCTGGTTTCCTGCCAGTGTGTGAGAGAGAGAATTTTCTGGCTTCAGACAATGGGATTCTGTTTGTTAAGGAGACTTTCCCAAACCCCCTTGCCTCACACTTCCCTGTGGTGGGAGCTGGAACCTCCTTGCACAAGCCTCTCTGGAGTCTTGCTGCACACATGGGCCCTGTCTCACTGGATTCTTTCCTGTGGAACCTGGCATTCAACTTTCTCAAAGTCCACCGACGCCTTCTTTTACTTTTCATTTCCCCAAATTTGTTGACACCTGTCTCTCTCTCAGTCATTGCCCTTGCAGCCTATGCTTTTTGAATCCCAATAATATTGTTTTAGAAGGGTGCAGAGGGTGAGAACAAGGATCAACACATGGCTTCAGCCCAACATTTTACACCAGAAACCCAGATGGACTTTTTCTTAGAGTGATTTTATTCTGTCATGCCTGAGTTATTTTCTACTATGTGTCACTTCACTACAATCTGAAATCATGATGCTAAAATAAAACTATTTCCTCTGATCTCTCTCTCCACAGATTTCCCATTAAAAGGCAAATCTTGAATTTGAAATAGAGTTCCAGCTGGCTCGATTTGAGGTGCTAAAATTCGGCTGATCCAAACATATTTTTCTGATTCTAGGAGTCTGTTGCTACTTGATTCCACTGTGAACTGGACATTTTCTTTCACCCACCTTTTAGATGGGCCAGCTCTGTACTGGTCTGCACACTATTGCCTATTTTGTTCCTGATATTTGTTTTAATCTGGTGGCTCATTACAGATGACTTGGTAAGGTCCGTTATAGTAAGTGACTGAACACGAAATAGGAATTTGGAAATAAAATTGTTACTGAATCCAAGCTTGGTTTGCTTCGCTATTCTGTATGAAACTATAATGATGGATATATGTCACCATACATTTGTCAAGATCCCATAGCATGTGGCTTCCTTGGTGGCTCAGACGGTGGAGAATCTGCCTGCAGAGCAGGAGACCTGGGTTTGATCCCTGGGTAGGGAAGACCCCCTGGAGAAGGGGATGGCAACCCACCCCAGTATTCTTGCCTGGAGAACTCTGTGGACAGATAAGCCTGGCGGTCTGCATGTGGTCTCAAAGAGTCAGATATGACTGAACAACTAACATTCATTCACAGCATATACACCATGAAGAGTGAATCCTACTGTAAACTATGGACTCTGGGTGATAATATGATGTCAGTGTAGGTTCATGCATTGTAGCAAACGTGACACTCTGGTTCCAGGTGTTGACAGCAGGAGAGCCCATGCCCATGTGGAGGAGGGGCGTGTAGGGGAGCTCTGTGCTTCCTTTTTTTTTAAAATATAAATTTATTTATTTTAATTGGAGGTTAATTACTTTACAATATTGTATTGGTTTTGCCATACATCAACATGAATCCACCTCGGATGTACACGTGTTCCCCATCCCGACCCCCCTCCCTGCTCCCTCCCCTCTGGGTCATCCCAGTGCACCAGCCCAAAGCAACCAGTATCATGCATCGAACTTGGCCTGGAAATTCGTTTCATATATGATATTATACATGTTTCAATGCCATTCTCCCAAATCATCCCACCCTCTCCCTCTCCCACAGAATCCAAAAGACTGCTCTATACGTCTGTGTCTCTTTTGCTGTCTCACATACAGGGTTATCATTACCATCTTTCTAAATTCCATATATATGTATTAGTATACTGTATTGGTGTTTTTCTTTCTGGCTTACTTCACTCTGTATAATAGGCTCCAGTTTCATCCACCTCATTACAACTGATTCAAATGTATTCTTTTTAATGGTCGCATAATATTCCATTGTGTTTATGTACCACAGCTTTCTTATCCATTCGTCTGCTGATGGACATCTAGGTTGCTTTCATGTCCTGGCTATTATAAACAGTGCTGCGATGAACACTGGGGTACACGTGTCTCTTTCTCTTCTGGTTTCCTCAGTGTGTATGCTCAGCAGTGGGATTGCTGGATCATAAGGCAGTTCTATTTCCAGTTTCTTAAGGAATGTCCACACTGTTCTCCATAGTGGCTGTACTAGTTTGCATTCCCACCAACGGTGTAAGAGGGTTTCCTTTTCTCCACACCCTCTCCAGCATTTATTGCTAGTAGACTTTTGGATCGCAGCCATTCTGACTGGCGTGAAATGATACCTCATAGTGGTTTTGATTTGCATTTCTCTGATAATGAGTGATGTTGAGCATCTTTTCATGTGTTTGATAGCCATCTGTATGTCTTCTTTGGAGAAATGTCTATTTAGTTCTTTGGCCCATTTTTTG
Organism: Tragelaphus eurycerus; assembly: GCA_935064755.1. Taxonomy (NCBI): domain Eukaryota; kingdom Metazoa; phylum Chordata; class Mammalia; order Artiodactyla; family Bovidae; genus Tragelaphus; species Tragelaphus eurycerus. The sequence continues at coordinate 19,715,962 of CAKXYN010000043.1, forward strand.
ATTGGGTCATTTATTTTTCTGTTATTGAGCTGCAGGAGTTGTTTGTATATTTTTGAGATTAGTTGTTTGTCTGTTGCTTCATTTGCTATTATTTTCTCCCATTCTGAAGGCTGTCTTTTCACCTTGCTTAGAGTTTCCTTTATTGTGCAGAAGCTTTTAAGTTTAATTAGGTCACATTTATTTTTGCTTTTATTTCCAGTATTCTGGGAGGTGGATCATAGAGGATCCTGCTGTGATTTATGTTGGAGAGTGTTTTGACTATGTTCTCCTCTAGGAGTTTTATAGTTTCTGGTCTTACATTTAGATCTTTAATCCATTTTGAGTTTATTTTTGTGTATGGTGTTAGAAAGTGTTCTAGTTTCATTCTTTTACAAGTGGTTGACCAGTTTTCCCAGCACCACTTGTTAAAGAGATTGTCTTTAATCCATTGTATATTCTTGCCTCCTTTGTCAAAGATAAGGTGTCCATAGGTGTGTGGATTTATCTATGGGCTTTCTATTTTGTTCCATTGATCTATATTTCTGTTTTTGTGCCAGTACCATACTGTCTTGATGACTGTGGCTTTGTAGTAGAGCCTGAAGTCAGGCAGGTTGATTCCTCCAGTTCCATTCTTCTTTCTCAAGATAGCTTTGGCTATTCAAGGTTTTTTGTATTTCCATACAAATTGTGAAATTATTTGTTCTAGCTCTGTGAAAAATACTGTTGGTAGCTTGATAGGGATTGCATTGGATCTATAGGTTTCTTTGGGTAGTATACTCATTTTCACTATATTGATTCTGCCAATCCATGAATATGGTATATTTCTCCATCTGTTAGTGTCCTCTTTGAGTTCTTTCACCAGTGTTTTATAGTTTTATATATATAGGTCTTTAGTTTCTTTAGGTAGATATATTCCTAAGTATTTTATTCTTTTTGTTGCAATGATGAATGGAATTGTTTCCTTAATTTCTCTTTCTATTTTCTCATTATTAGTGTATAGGAATGCAAGAGATTTCTGTGTGTTGATTTTATATCCTACAACTTTACTATATTCATTGATTAGCTCTAGTAATTTTCTGGTGGAGTCTTTAGGGTTTTCTATGTAGAGGATCTCTCCAACCAGTCCATTCTGAAGGAGATCAATCCTGGAATTTCTTTGGAGGGAATGATGCTAAAGCTGAAACTCCAGTATTTTGGCCACCTCATGTGAAGAGTTGACTCATTGGAGAAGACTCTGATGCTGGGAGGGATTGAGGGCAGGAGGAGAAGGGGACGACAGAGGATGAGATGGCTGGATGGCATCACTGACTTGATGGGTGTGAGTCTGGGTGACTTCCGGGAGCTGGTGATGGACAGGGAGGCCTGGCATGCTGCGGTTCATGGGGTCTCAAAGAGTCGGACACGAGTGAGCGACTGATCTGATCTGATCTGATCTGATGTAGAGGATCATGTCATCTGCAAACAGTGAGAGTTTTACTTCCTCTTTTCCAATTTGGATTACTTTTATTTCATTTTCTGCTCTGATTGCTGTGGCCAAAACTTCCAAAACTATGTTGAATAATAGTGGTGAGAGTGGGCACCCTTGTCTTGTTCCTGACTTTAGGGGAAATGCTTTCAACTTTTCACCATTGAGGATAATGTTTACTGTGGGTTTGTCATATATAGCTTTTATTATGTTGAGGTGTGTTCCTTCTATTCCTGCTTTCTGGAGAGTTTTTATCATAAACAGATGTTGAATTTTGTCAAAGGCTTTCTCTGCATCTATTGAGATAATCATATGGCTTTTATTTTTCAATTTGTTAATGTGGTGTATTACATTGATTGATTTGTGGATATTGAAGAATCCTTGCATTCCTGGGATACAGCCCACTTGGTCATGGTGTATGATCTTTTTAATGTGTTGTTGGATTCTGATTGCTAGAATTTTGTTAAGGGGTTTTGCATCTATGTTCATCAGTGATATTGGCCTGTAGTTTTCTTTTTTTGTGGCATCTTTGTCAGGTTTTGGTATTAAGGTGATGGTGGATTCATAGAATGAGTTTGGAAGTTTACCTTCCTCTGCAATTTTCTGGAAGAGTTTGAGTAGGATAGGTGTTAGCTCTTCTTAAATTCTTGGTAGAATTCAGCTGTGAAGCCGTCTGGACCTGGGCTTTTGTTTGCTGGAAGATTTCTGATTACAGTTTCAATTTCTGTGCTTGTGATGAGTCTGTTAAGATTTTCTATTTCTTCCTGGTCCAGTTTTGGAAAGTTGTACTTTTCTAAGAATTTGTCCATTTCTTCCACGTTGTCCATTTTATTGGCATATAATGGCTGATAGTAGTCTCTTATAAACCCACTCCAGTACTCTTGCCTGGCAAATCCCATGGACGGAGGAGCCTGGTAGGCTGCAGTCCATGGGGTTGCTAGGAGTTGGACATGACTGAGCGACTTCACTTTCACTTTTCACTTTTATGCACTGGAAAAGGAAAAGGCAACCCACTCCATTGTTCTTGCCTGGAGAATCCCAGGGACAGCGGAGCCTATGGGCTGCTGTCTATGGGGTTGCACAGAATTGGACACGACTGAGGTGACTTAGCAGCAGCAGCAGCAGCAGCAGCAGCAGCAGCAGCAGTCTATTATGATCCTTTGTATTTCTGTGTTGTCTGTTGTGATCTCTCCATTTTCATTTCTAATTTTATTGATTTGATTTTCTCCCTTTGTTTCTTGATGAGTCTGGCTAATGGTTTGTCAATTTTATTTATCCTTTCAAAGAACCAGCTTTTGTTTTTGTTGATTTTTGCTATGGTCTCTTTTGTTTCTTTTGCATTTATTTCTGCCCTAATTTTTAATATTTCTTTCCTTCTACTAACCCTGGGGTTCTTCATTTCTTCCTTTTCTAGTTGCTTTAGGTGTAGAGTTAGGTTGTTTGTTTGACTTTTTTCTTGTTTCTTGAGGTGTGCCTGTATTGCTATGAACTTTCCCCTTAGCACTGCTTTTACAGTGTCCCACAGGTTTTGGGTTGTTGTATTTTCATTTTCATTCATTTCTATGCGTATTTTGATTTCTTTTTTGATTTCTTCTGTGATTTGTTGGTTATTCAGCAGTGTGTTGTTCAGCCTCCATATGTTGGAATTTTTAATAGTTTTTCTCCTGTAATGTGCTTGCTTTTTGATTCTGCTCTGAACTTCTCTGTTTTAAGAAATAAAGTTTTTCTACTTAAAAAATTTCTTTTACTTTATATCTATTCACCTAATAAATGAATTATAAAAATGTCTTTTGGATGGATGTAAATTTATTACAACCGTCCACAGTTGCTGAATATTTACACTTTTTCTCTTATATTTTTATTGCAATTAAATGCTTTACAATTGACCTCTTTCCACACAGATTTTTGGACACATTTTCTCATATATTGCCTATTTCCCTCCTAAACTCTAAAGTCCCTGTATGTGGGACTTGACCTATCTAATCTTTATATGCTAAGAACCTGATACAGTGTGAGGTACCCAGTAGATACTTAATACATATTTCTTGACTAAGTGAATACACTTTCATTTTCTCATGTAGAGTGACCCTGTGAGATTTCAAACTATGTTTCTGGTCTATATACCAGACATGTTACATAATGCTGTAAGACCTTATATTTAAGTTAAACACACACACACACACTGCTTTGAAAATCAAACGTGTTTCTGAAAGTATAGCACTAATTTATTTACAAATTCATCTATTGAAATTTAGATACTGGAGTATAGTCAAAGAAACCAGACATCTAATATGGTCTACCATTTTGAATATCAAGGTTTTCCATTTCTTTCTTTTCTGAAGAAAGCAGTACAAATGATCCATGTCCTAAGAGCCCTTGAGTTGCTAGTGGGCTTTGAGCATGAGTGGATCCCAGGGGAAACTGAATTGAATTGCAGAAGGGTGGGAGTGGAGTGGAAGCAAATGTTGAAGGGTCTTCTCATGTGGCCCTCACGTCACTGGATGGATTTCCCTGAGGGCGGGCCTTTGTTCCCTTCCCACCGCTGTGGGATTCTGCTTGTTAGAACATTTCTTCTGATGCAACTCCATCCTATAAATCCAGAGTGGGTCCTGAACACTGGAACATAGATGAATAACATACTCTCTTTTCCCTGAAGAATCTCACAATTTTCAGACGTCTTCATACAGACAAATCCAGTTGGATGCTTGTCTCAACAATAAAGTCGAGCTCATCTACGGGTCCAAGGGAGTTGTTGACAGACTTTCTGTGAAGACAAGGAGAGACCTCCCTGAACCTGCCTCCTCTTCCTTGCAGCTTTCCCCTGTTACTCCCTGCTATGGGCTTTGACGAGAAACAAGACTTCCTCACTCATCACTGCTCTCCAGACAGTCAAAGAAAGAGATCACATGTCTCCCAAGACTCCTCTGGGTTATACATCTCAGATACTTTAACAACTCCTTTCTGACATAATTTCAAGTCCCTTCAGCATTTAGTCATTCTTCATTAACTACATTTTTGTTCACTGAACCTGGTGCTTTTGGTGTGTTCTTTATGGCACGCAGGACTATTAATTTCCTTGATCTCTAAACACTATATTTTTTATGCATACAGACTACCAATGAGTTTGGGGTTTTTTTGGCAGCCAAATGTAATATTGATTCCAAATGAGCTTATAGGTTACAAACCTTTCCTTTTATGAACCTTGATTTCTGAAACTTAAAGTTCCAAGGATTACATTTGCGCTCTTCAAGTCTACCTTGTCAGATGTATTGAGCCCTTAATCCCAACCTATCACAATGCTGAATTTTCCACCCTGAATTATAATAATTCAGCCAATTATTATATTGGCTATCTCTACCAGCTTTGATTTATATTAACAGATTTTCTTAATATGAAAGTCAGTTAGAGTATGTTTAGCTATATTGAAGGATAAATGAGTCCTAAATCCCCAGTGGCTAATAATATAAAAGCCCAGAGCTCATTCTCTGATTACATTACAATCCATGATGAATTGGCAGAGACCCTCTTCCATGTCATCTCACTCCAGGAGCCAGGCAGAGAGACACCTGCACCTCAAACATTGTTGATCAACATGGTGAAGGAAAAGCTGTGAAGCTCTCACACCAGAAATGAGATGCCCCAGCCTGTAAGTAATACTCATTACTTTTTCTCATTAGCTAGAATTAGTTTCATGACCTCATCAGTCACACAGAGGTCAGAAATTGCAATTCAATCATGTGCTCAGAGATAGTTAATGAACAGTGCCATTGACTATCACAGCATGATCTCCATGTTCTTGACACAGTAATTAATAAAAACGTTGGCTAGGATAAGATCTAGAGAATATCCCTATAGTATACTCCTAGAGATATCCTTTAAGATGGATATGGACACATTAATAAGTACCCTTTAGGTACATTCTTTCAACAAAGTACAAGGTCAAATCAATGTACTGACTTCTGGACCACATTTTCCAATCTTCCTCGCAGAATACTATGAAAGATTAAGGCAAAGCCCTTGCTGAAATTTGTCTGTAGCAGGCTACACATCTTTGGGTGGTAGAAAGAGCCTTGATTAAAAAAAAAAAAAAAGAAACCTGAGTTATATTCTTTGCTTTATCATTCTCTAGACTTATGAGCACTGGCAAATAAATATATCTCTCTTAGCCTTAGGATTTTCTCTTTTGAAGTTTACAAAATTGTTGTTCAGTTGCTAAGTCATGTCCAACTCTTCATGACCCCATGGACTGCAACATGCCAAGCTTCCCTGTCCTTCACTATCTTCTGGAGCTTGCTCAAACTCATGTCCATTGAGTCAGTGATGTGATTCAACCATCTCATCCTCAGTTTCCCTCTTCTCCTCTTGCCCTCAATCTTTCCCTGAATCAGAGTCTTTTCCAATGAGTCAATTCTTCACATTAGGTGGCCAAAGTATTGGAGCTTCAGCTTCAGCATCAGTCCTTCCAAAGAATATTCAGGGCTGATTGCCTTTAGGATTGACTGGTTTGATCTCCTTGCAGTCCAAAGGACTCAAGAGTCTTCTCCAGCACTATGGTTAGAAAGCACCAGTTCTTCGGTGCTCAGCCTTCTTTATGGTACAACTCTTACATCTGTACATGACTACTGGAAAAGTCATATCTTTGACTGTGTGGACCTTTGTCAGAAATGTGATGTCTCTGCTTTTCAATACACTGTCTAGCTTTGTCATAGCTTTTCTTCTAAGGAACTGGTGTCTTTTAATTTCATGGCTGCCATCACCCTCCATAGTGATTTTGAAGCCCCAAAATAAAATCTGTCAGACTATTAAAAAATCCCTTTGATTTATAAAATTTAAGAAACCTTATCTGGCACTTCCAATGCAATAACTCTTCATAAAATAAGTAATATACTTTTGGCCATGATCAACTTTACAGGGGTTGGGGATCATTAATTCCATTTTTAGATCTTTGCTCCCAGATTCTACAGTGGAAGGGAGAGAGCAAGACACAGCACCAAGTGGGCTCCTGAGTTAAGAATAGATACAAGGAAGAAAATGCAGCATTATCTCTGGAAAACATCATGGATTCCTCAGCCGTGAATTCAGCAAGGCATTCCAGGTATAGTAGGCTGCATTATTGTTCACACTTATTTTCTGCCTTTCCTGTAAGATTACACTTCTGTGTACCTTTGATTTTAGGCTGAGCTTTGTGATTTACTTTAGCCAATGAAATGTGAGTAGAAGTCATTTCTGATGAGCAGAATCATTAGAAATATCATTGCACTGCTCCTTTCCTCAATGCAAAAAAATGGCATCTTCCAAGTAGGTTTTCTCCTTCAGGCTAGCTCCGAGAAAGAGGCGCACATATGGAATAGAACTACAGCCAACTTACCGCAGACATGCAACTGACGGATTAACTTTGACATTAGTCACTGAGATAGTAGGATTGTTTGTTACCACAGCAGTACCTAGTGAAAGTTGGCTGATACTCTAGGCTGACCAATAGGTGGGTGGGACATAGTCAAGGGGCTCAGGATCAGGAACTAAAAACCGTTTCAAGAGAGGTGAGATTTTCAAGGTTACTAGGATTGTAAAATTCAGTTAAAAAAAATCAAGAAATAGAGTAACCGAGAGACCATTTGGGGACAAGGTAATGCAAGTGCAAAGGGTTTTATAAATAGTAAAGAGATAGGTGAGGAGAAGACGTTGTGATTAGGGAGTTCACTGGTGGTCCAGGGGTTAAGACTTCATCTTCCAATGCAGGGAGTGCTGGTTTGATCCCTGGTCAGTGAGCCAAGATCCTACATGTCTCACAGCCAAAACACCAGAACATAAACCACAGAAGCAATGTTGTTAAAAAATTTTTTTAAAGACTTAAAAAAAAAAAAAGACGTAATGATTAAAAGACCATTAATTTCTAGCAGATGAATTCAGTGTTAGCTAGAGAAATAGCAATGTCTGAGAACTAGGAAGACAAATACCAAATCAAGGAGTCAGAGAAGAAAGCAGGTGTTAAAAAATGATGATATCCAGTGGAGGGACTTTTGGGAGAATTCCTCTTCTCTTAGATCAATAGCTTTGTTGATACAAGTCTTTGTGCTGAGCTTTGAAGACATCGGATATCTTGATCCCAGAGGAGGTCCGAAGCTGACTCTGGCTGTTTTATCGCGGAGAGGAGTACTGAAATCTTGCTCTTAATAAATGGCCCTGTCATGCAAAGAGTCTTTCTTGTTCGTGTGGGGGAAGGCAGACAGAGACATGCCATCCAGAATTCAAGCACCATCTCCTTGATTAACTGCAAACTACTCACTGAGTCAGTGGTGGAAAAGGCCTAGAGGGTGGGGAGACAGGCTATCCCTCTCTGATTATAACACAGGATGATAAAATGTGTTCTGCCAAGTGTCTGGGTATTTCTCTTTCTCGGAAAAAAAAAATTGTTCGCAGCTTTCATCACCACTTTATCACATTTCTTCATGTAATTGAAGACATGGGGTTGGACTACATTAATCTCTTCTCTGAAAGGCAAGGCTGAGTCCTGATCAACATCTGAAAGAGTGGCTGAAAGTAACAGAAATCTCAAAGTGGGTGTTGGGAGGAACGTTGTCTTAACAAATGTGTGGGAAGACATAGAGTGATCCATGATGGAAGGAGGGATTTGGCAGTTATTTAGAAAGTAAATTTGATGTTACTCGTCTGCTTATATTCCTTTGGGGATATCTACATCGCTTAGGATAAAGCGGCTTGGTTTTCCATACTCACATTTTGTGGAGCCACTCTGATGGACCTGACTTTCTGGGCTTCCCTGGTGGCTCACTCAGATGGCAAAGGATCTGCCTGCAATGCAGAAGACCAGAGTTCCATCTCTAGGTCAGGAAGAGCCCCTGGAGAAGGGAATGGCAACCCCCTTCATTATTCTTGCTTGGAGAATCCCATGGACAGAGGGCCTGGCAAGCCGCAGTCCATGGGGTTGCAAAGAGTCAGACATGACTGAGCTGCTTATATTCCATTGGGGACATCCACATCATTTAGGATAAAGCAACTTGGTTTTCTGTACCACACTTTGTGGGAGCCACTTTAATGGATCTGTACGTTCTGCCTTTCCTTCCTTTCTTTTCATGGCAAACTCTTGCTTGTCTTCCAAAGTGTAGTCCAAGAGTTCTGCCTCAGACTTTTCTGATCTGCACTGTGATTTCATCCTTATCACCCCGAATCCTGATGGGTGAGTTGTTTTGTCTTCCTCCTCCATATTAGCATTTAACTGCATCAGGACAGAGACCACGCAGAAGTTAATAGTGCCTGGAGCCGTGCATGGCACAGGGCAGAAGCTCAATGAGTGTTGAATTTGTTCTACAGTCTCCTGGCCTGGCCCCAGATACGTGGCCCTGATCGCTGAAACTTACTGCTATTTCCAGATACCTTCATGGCTTCAAGGAAGAAATGAGAACCTCTCTAAGGAAAAAGAGCTGAAGAGAGGGCCAGGGAAGAATTCCCAGAGGGCCTGAGCTGGACCTGCTGTCTTAAGGGATGAGTAGGATTGTATCAGGCACATGAAGCAAAAGGAAAGTGTACAGAGGCAGAAAAAAGAAAAGTGTTAGTTGCTCACCCATCCCGATTCTTTGTGACCCTGTGGACTGCACCCCACCAGGCTCCTCTGTCCATGGGATTTTCCAGGCAAGGATACTGGAGTGGTTTGCCATTTCCTTCTCCAGGGGATCATCCCGACCCAGGGATTGAACTCAGGTCTCCTGCACTGGAGGCAGATTCTTTACTGACTGAGCTACCAGGAGGCAGAAGTACAAAACAAAACATTACAGGTAACAAATTTGCCATTGACTTAGCACACACTTTGTGATGCTCTTGTTGGGTGTTTATGTTCAGCATCTCTAAGGCTGACAACAGTCTTACAATGATGGACCCCTTTTCCCGGCTCCCAAAGGGAACATCCACTGAAACATTGCTGCTCAGAGAGACCCAGTGATAAACCCAAGGCCACATATCTCTCAGGTGACCGCTGGAATTCCAACCCTCTATGGTCTGACAATAAAAGCCTAAGCGCTTTTCACCGCTGAGGGCTGTAGATGTAGTTTGGAATTAATCTATGCCTCATATGCACCATCAGTAAACTATGTGTTTGATCCTGTAAATGTTGACGCTCTCTTCCACATCTGAAATTTCTGTGGGCTCAGCTCGAGAGCAGCAAGGCACAGTGATTAAGGCATGGGCTCCAGAGCTGGAGTGTCCAAGTTCTAGGCTCAGCTCTGACTGGGGTGATCTCTTCACCTCTCTGTTTCCATTTCCCCATAATGACCGTGGGGCTTCCATAAATGATGTCCTTAGCACAGGCATTAGCGTACAGCAAAGTCCTCAGTAAAACAATTTTCAGCACTTCTCAGGGATTGCCTTTGAGCTCTATGCTGGGCCTTTATTTACCTCAATAGACCCTATTGTTTCTTATTTACTCACTGAATGAATGTTTATTTAAACCTGTCAGACATTAGCTGCAGTGCATTCGTTGGTGATGCAGAGACCCACAAGACACAGGGCGCCCAGGTGTGGCGGGACCAACATTTGTTCAGCTCCTCATGGTTCACAAACACACACTGCACTTCCCGTGCTAACTCCCCTCCAGGCGCTGCTTGCTGTTTTAGACACAGAAGCAGGCATGAAATGGTTAAATTGCAAAACTCAAGTTAGAGAGATTGGAAAATCATGTATGGTGAAGTAAATCAAATGGGTTGTTTGCCTGCTTGAAGGACTAGCTGGGCAAACAGAGAACAGGAGAAGGGAAGCAGGGAGGCCCAGGGCCGCTGCCCAGACGTTTAAGCAGAAGGCACCCTGGCTTCCCCACTGGTTCAGCGGTAAAGGACACACCTGCCAATGCAGGAGAGCTGGGTTTGATCCCGGGGCCGGGAAGATCCCCTGAAGAAGGAAACAGCAACCCTCTCCAGTATTCTTGCCTGGGAAATTCCGTGGACGGACGAGCCTGAAGGGCTATAGTCCAAAGGACCCCAAGAGTGGCACACGACCTAGCGACCAGCCAACCACAACAACGCTGGGCTAAGGTGGCTTCCTTCTCCTGGGCACTCCCTGATCTTGGATTCTGGAAGGTGTTTGGGCTGTAGCACGAGCAGATGCTTGGAACTGTGTTTCTGTTGGGAGACCCTGTGTGTGTGTGTGTGTGTGTGTTTTAATGTGTGCATCATCCCATCACAGCAGTATCTGCCTTTCCAACCTTATAACTGATTTCTCTAATTTGAGGCCCTTCTCCACTCAGGGATACATTTTCAATCACTGTCCAAGAGTAGCTGAAAAAGGACGAAGAAGAGCACAGCAAAGCGTGCTGTCAGTAAGGAACCAGGCTGTCATCTTACAGAGTTAAATCTAGCTTTCAAAGCTCCTTTGCAAGTGCCTAGCACTCACTTTTTGGGCCACATTGCCTCATCGCGTAGATTTCAGAGGGCTCTTCAGCAACATTACTCAGCTGTCCTAGCTGCCATTTACTGATGGCTGCGTGTTCTTCCTAATCTCTGACCTCACTTTTCACAACAGTAAAAATCTCCATTATCTTAGGTCAAGAAAGGAAGGCTCAGAGAATTGAAATAATGACTTACACCCCCCCAAACTCTGAAGGGCAGAGTGTGGAGTCCAGCCTTGCTGCATACTAGCAATGCATAGAAATTTTCTATGCCTCAGTTTCCTCTTCTGTAAAATGGGAATAGCAGTGCTTCTGTGACAGGGCTGTTGAGAAGATTCAGAGACTCAGCACATAGTAAGGCTCTCCAGGTGGAAGTCAGCAAGGCCCAGACAGCCTTATTGCCATACTCATCTGCCGCTTTTCCAAGCAGACGCTGCAGGGCTTGGACGAGAGCCAGCTTTTGGGAGTGTGCACCAAATGCAGTTGTCTTCTTGATCATGCGCCTGCTGAGGTGATTGCTTTCATTCAGAAAGGCAAGAGCTTCCCTTCTTTTTTCTAGCGCACCTGGATGAGTTGATTCACCAGCTGCCTGTTGTTTGGGGTGTTTCCTCCTCTCCAGCCAATTAACTTCCCTAATTGTCCATGTCTCCATGACTGTGGGCTGGGGATGTGTCGTTATGAAGCCTCCTCCTGTCTGGTCATCTGTTGAGCACAAGAGGTGCTTCCGTTTTTGATTGTTTGGAAGTTCTCAGTACTGGCTTTTTATCAGCATCAACAGAACAAATGAGCCTTTAATATTTGTCTGCATTTGACAGCTCAGACCTTGAGATTCCGATTTAGCAGGACCCAGAATTTGTATTTTGCAAAACTGTTTGCATGTACTTTGGAGGCACAGCCTGGCTGAGAACCACCGGATGTGGAATCTGGTTGACGGAGAATCAAATGTGACTGTCAGATGTCCCCTTTGTGCAACTGTCAGACAGTTGTTCAAGTCCCAAATGCCAGGACTGTAAGGAGTGATTTGAACAGTGGTTTGAACCTCATGCCAGTCACGAGGCGATGACCTTTCACATAGGTCAGATCACTGAAGGGCTTCCTTGGTGGCTCAGCAGTAAAGAATCCACCTGTCAAGGCAGGAGACGTGGGTTCAATCCCTGGGTCAGGAAGATCCCTGGAGAACATGGCAACCCACTCCTGTGTTCTTGCCTGGAGAATCCCATGGACAGAGGAGCTTGGCGGGCTATAGTCCAGAGGGTTGCAAAGAGTCGGACACGACTTAGCAACTAAACAATTTCAAACAGAGAGCCCTTAAAAGGTATTCAAGTAACAGTGTTTTCCAGTTGATAAGTTTATGGAAATGATAACTCCTGTAGTGGTTTGACTATTAGAGCACGAAATTGCTTAATTAGAATTATTGAATTGAACTTACCTCTGTTGATATGCAGAGGGGATTCTTCCCTTACATTTAACAAAGTACTAGTTGCATGGCAGGATGTAATTAAAAGCAAATATTAAACTCTTCAAGAGAATCAGCTTGTCATAGGAAGATCTAACCTATGAATTGAATATGTATATACTACAGTCTCCAGTGACGGGGCAGGGGGTGGTACATTCCTGCCTCACACGCTTTTAGGGATTTTAAAGCCAAGATGGAGTGATATAATTTTCAAGATGCCCAAATTAAAGTATCTCAGAGTATTTATTCCTTTATTCACTCAGCAAACTTTTCTGACTACCTGCTGTGTGTTGGAGAAGGTCATCAAAATGTGACTACTGGTTGACCTGAGAGATGACCCTGGACAATGGGAGGCTCCTCACCCCACCCCACCCCCACCCCCGGTCCCCCCACCCTCCCACCCTGCTCTTTTTTGAAATGTATATTCCACCCACCATTCAAAGCCAGAGCCATTCAGAGATGGAGCCTTGAGAGAGCCATCTGGGTGGTATACATGATTGAACCTGTTAAAGCCCTCCGTACACTTCTAAGGTTCTGCTGGGAGATCTACTCACCTTGCAGCTGCTTAACACAAGGCTTGTAGGTAAGTCCCCCAGCTTATTAAACAGGCCACCTACCAATCTTGGGGGCTTCCCAGGTGGCTCAGTGGTAAAGAATCCGCTTGCCAAAGCAGGAGATGCAGGAGACGCAGCTTCAATTTCTGGGTTGGGAAGATACTTTAGAGAAGGAAATAGCAACCCACTCCAGTATTCTTGTCTGGAAAATCCCATGGACAGAGGACGCTGGTGGGCTACAGTCCATGGGATTGCAGAGTTGGACATGACTGAGCACAGCACAGCAGCTACCAGCCTGGGATGTCTGTCTTTTTTTCTCATCTCTCCATGCCCTCTGGGGAGGCTGGGGGACCAGTTTATGAACCAACACTATGTTAGTTATGGAGAAGAAAGATAATAATCCTTCCCTGTTTTCACAGAACAGAAGAGCAAAGTAAACAGATTTACAAAATACTGTGTCTATTTTGGGGCAGTAGAGACGTGTTCAGAGGCTAAAGGAACATAGGGGAGAGGGCTTGGTAAGGAAGGTGTCTTTGGAAGGCTAAGCTCAGTAGATACCAATCAAAGTATGGTTATGTGATATGCAAGGGTCGAGGTGGCAAATATACACAGAAGAACTGTATGAAAAAGATCTTCACAATCCAGATAATCATGATGGTGTGATCACTGACCTAGAGCCAGACATCCTGGAACGTGAAGTCAAGTGGGCCTTAGAAAGCATCACTACAAACAAAGCTAGTGGTGGTGATGGAATTCCAGTTGAGCTATTCCAAATCCTGAAAGATGATGCTGTGAAAGTGCTGCACTCAATATGCCAGCAAATTTGGAAAACTCAGCAGTGGCCACAGGACTGGAAAAGGTCAGTTTTCATTCCAATTCTAAAGAAAGGCAATGCCAAAAAATGCTCAAACTATCGCACAATTGCACTCCTCTCACATGCTAGTAAAGTAATGCTCAAAGTTCTCCAAGCTAGGCTTCAGCAATATGTGAACTGTGAACTTCCTGATGTTCAAGCTGGTTTTAGAAAAGGCAGAGGAACCAGAGATCAAATTGCCAACATCCACTGGATCATGGAAAAAGCAAGAGAGTTCCAGAAAAACATCTATTTCTGCTTTATTGACTATACCAAAGACTTTGACTGTGTGGATCACAATAAACTATGGAAAATTCTTCAAGAGATGGGAATACCAGACCACCTGATCTGCCTCTTGAGAAATTTGTATGCAGGTCAGGAAGCAACAGTTAGAACTGGACATGGAACAACAGACTGGTTCCAAATAGGAAAAGGAGTACGTCAAGGCTGTATATTATCACCCTGCTTATTTAACTTATATGTAGAGTATAAGTGAAAAACGCTGGACTGGAAGAAACACAAGTTGGAATCAGGATTGCTGGGAGAAATATCAATAACCTCAGATATGCAGATGACACCATCCTTATGGCAGAAAGTGAAGAGGAACTAAAAAGCCTCTTGATGAAAGTGAAAGTGGAGAGTGAAAAAGTTGGCTTAAAGCTCAACATTCAGAAAATGAAGATCATGGCATCTGGTCCCATCACTTCATGGGAAATAGATGGGGAAAGAGTGGAAACAGTGTCAGAAAAACAGTGTTATTTTTCTGGGCTCCAAAATCACTGCAGATGGTGACTGTAGCCATGAAGTTAAAAGACGCTTACTCCTTGGAAGGCAAGTTATGACCAACCTAGATAGCATATTCAAAAGCAGAGACATTACTTTGCCGACAAAGGTCCATCTAGTCAAGGCTATGGTTTTTCCTGTGGTCATGTATGAATGTGAGAGTTGGACTGTGAAGAAGGCTGAGTGCCGAAGAATTGATGCTTTTGAACTGTGGTGTTGGAAAAGACTCTTGAGAGTCCCTTGGACTGCAAGGAGATCCAACCCATTCTGAAGGAGATCATCCCTGGGATTTCTTTGGAAGAAATGATGCTAAAGCGGAAACTCCAGTACTTTGGCCACCTCATGCAAAGAGTTGACTCATTGTAAAAGTCTCTGATGCTGGGAGGGATTGGGGGCAGGAGGAGAAGGGGACGACAGAGGATGAGATGGCTGGATGGCATCACTGACTTGATGGACATGAGTCTGGGTGAACTCCAGGAGTTGGTGATGGACAGGGAGTCCTGGCGTGCTGCAATTCATGGGGTTACAAAGAGTCGGACACGACTTAGCGACTGAACAGAACTGAACTGAGCAAGAGGAGTAGAGTCTGGTGAAGTTAGTGCTTTAACAACAACAAAAACAACAATAATTTCAGCAGCAATAAAAGCGACAAAACACAGCTGCATGTGGAGACAGTTCTGAACTTTGGTTGTGGTAGGACTGAGATCAGACTGAGATGAAAGGCAGAGGGCATGCCAACAAGGGCTGAGCTTGCCAGGCTTAAAAGGCGGAACTTCACACTCAAAATATTGTGGACTTGGTGAATATCCAGGCGTAAACACAATCAGCATTGTTTTTTGCTTGTCTTTCAGCAAAAGAGTAATTTACCAGCTTCTTTAGTTGACAAAGATATAGTGGTAACTGTAAGGAATCAGACGAGGGATGAGAACCAAGGTGCTGATGTTGCCAGGATGCTCCATGTCACGTCTGCTTATTTCTCCTTTTGAGCACTGGCCTCAGCCTCGCCTTGTGCACACAGTCTTCCCTACTGGGCAGAAGACACGAGAGGGTGTTTCATTTTTCAGCCTGTGTGGCGGCTCTAGTGGAGCACTATGCATAGGCTGGACCAGTCACTCTCACCGGTGATGTGAGATACTGCACAGAACTGGGTATCAAGGAACTCACTCCAGAAGATGGGGAGGAGAGCAGCGAGACCAGGGGCAGGGAGGACGGAGACGCTGAGTCCTGAACTGAGGCAGCGACAGAGGGATGGGTGTGGAGGGGCAGGTCCAGACTCTGAAGAGGTCACAGAGCCCAGGGGCTGCCTGAAGGGGCAAGGCGGGGAATGCAAGTCTGAAGCTCGGATGATGTTGTACTTGATCCATTGGCTGGATGAAGGAAGTATTTGCTGAGGGATGGGGTAGAAACATATTATTATGGAAAATAAGAAATTCACTCTTCCTTTTTTACATCCCATCATTATTTACTCCTTTCCTTTGGTTTTTTCAAAGCCTATAATTGTCACTTCTGATTTAAAAACTCATGTAATGAAAATTAAATTTCATTTGTATTATGGAAAAGAGTGCTATCTTACTTATATAGGTCTTCAGGAGCAGATAAACAGATGTAATAATGTTCAAATCCTTAGGTTGGCAAAGGTGGTTGTGAGAATTCAAAGACAGAAAGTGTGTATAATCCCTAATTACAAAATTCAAGAAAGGCTGGGGTCCATACACAGATGTCAATACGGTCAAAAATAGTTTGTACTAAAATTAAACAGACCACTTGACACCTTTTTCTTTTTTTTTAAAGACCTTTGAGTTTGTAGGCATACAGAATGTAATAAAAATGCATTTAGTTCTGTTTATAAGTGGCTCTGTGGTAAAGAATCTGCCTGCCAGTACAAGAGACATGGGTTCGATTCCTGGGCTGGGAAGATCCCCTGGAGGAAGGCATGGCAACCCAGTCCTGTATTCTTGCTTGAAGAATCCCATGGACAGAGGAGTCATGGGGTGGCAAAGGCATCGGACACGACTTTAGAGACTAAACAACAATAGCAGCAATAAATGACCACAGTTCAGATCTTTCACTAATTCAGATGTCCCCCTCTAGCAGTTTGACTTACTGGGATTAGTTGATCTTGGACGTGAAAGGTTGAACAACAGCATAAGCTGCACATGTGGTCTTTTCACACTTTCTTTCCTCTGCTTGCAGTGTTCTTTACCATAGTCTCTGCTGGGTGCATTCTTCCTTGTCCTTGAAGACTTCCCTGGACAACTGGTCACTATTTTCCTATGTTCCTCTGTTTTGTTCAAACTTCT
Organism: Tragelaphus eurycerus; assembly: GCA_935064755.1. Classification (NCBI taxonomy): domain Eukaryota; kingdom Metazoa; phylum Chordata; class Mammalia; order Artiodactyla; family Bovidae; genus Tragelaphus; species Tragelaphus eurycerus. The sequence continues at coordinate 19,732,743 of CAKXYN010000043.1, forward strand.
ACCACATGGTAGCCCAGTGGGTAAAACCCTGGCCTTTGACGTGACTTGTATTCATGTCTGCTGCTGTGAAGTATTAGGCAAGTTACTTAACCTCCCTGAGTCTGTTTTCCTACCATGCAATGGGGTTAATAACAGTGCCTCATAAGGTTATTATGGAGACTACGCAACAAAGGTCTGTCTAGTCAAGACCATGGTTTTTCCTGTGGTCATGTATGGATGTGAGAGTTGGACTGTGAAGAAGGCTGAGCGCCGAAAAATTGATGCTTTTGAACTGTGGTGTTGGAGAAGACTCTTGAGAGTCCCTTGGACTGCAAGGAGATCCAACCAGTCCATTCTGAAGGAGATCAGCCCTAGGATTTCTTTGGAGGAAATGATGCTGAAGCTGAAACTCCACTACTCTGGCCACCTCATGCAAAGAGTTGACTCATTGGAAAAGATTCTGATGCTGGGAGGGATTGGGGGCAGGAGGAGAAGGGGACGACAGAGGATGAGATGGCTGGATGGCATCACTGACTCGATGGACGTGAGTCAGAGTGAACTCCAGGAGTTGGTGATGGACAGGAAGGCCTGGCGTGCTGCGATGCATGGGGTCACAAAGAGTCGGACATGACTGAGCGACTGAACTGAAGCGATGTAATGCACATGAAGTACATAGCATGAGGTTGGACATCTAGTAAATGCTCAGTAAATGAATAAAATAATAAACTTTTGTGTAAAAGAATTGCCTAAGACAAAAGGCATCTACCTTTCAATCTGGTTGGGTTACTGGACGGTGATTATTTCACAGTGGAGATCTTGACAGATGAATGTCTTTACACTTATTGAGCAGTTGGAAGTGTCAATGGGGATTTTTGTTTTCCAGTGAGGTATGGTATTCTGATCTCTGTATGATGATAGTTGTACTTTTCAAAGGCAGAAAGACTGAGAAGTTAAAGTGCTTTTTGGAACGTGCTGATTAGAATCCAGGAAATGCAGCCCCCAACTTCAGGGTGTGTTTAAGACTTGGTTTCACTCATTCTCATACTCCACTATCCTGGCCTCAGTGGCTATCACAGGAGTGAGTGGGGATTCAAGATGGACCCATCAAAGTCCTCTTCTTGAGTCATATTCAGAGCCTGGGCAAGAGAGGCTGGATGTCCCTCCTGGTGGATTATCAGCCATTTTTCCTCCTCTCTCCTCACTGCTGTGTGTGTGTGTGAGTTGCTCAGTAGAGTCCAACCCTGTGACTCCATGGACTGTAGCCCACCAGGTTCCTCTGTCCAAGGGATTCTCCAGGTAAGAATACTGGAGTGGGTTGCCATTTCCTTCTCGACTCCTTACTGCTGCATGAAGCAAAACCAGCTGCACTAGATGTGAATTGGGTTAACATACAGGAGACGACAGTCTTGACCATGTTGTTTGAGTCCACGGAGTCCCCGGGCCTCTTTTTCCCTTGGACTTCCTAGTTAGATGATACATTCTTTCTTCTTTTGAAGCTTAAAGTAGCTTGAATGAAGTATTTCTTTTTTTTTGGCCGTACAGTATCTTAATTGCGGCATGTGAGATATAGTTCCCTGACCAGGGATCAAACCCAAGAACCCCTGCAGTGGGGACTCAGAAGATTAGCCACTAAATCCCCAGGAAGTCCTGAATTAAGCTTTTCAATTCAAGATCCACTGTCTTGAATAAATGGTTCATAACTTTCACCATGATCTTATGAGTTAAATACTATCCCTCTCTTCTTTTTAGATATAAAATCAGAGAGGTTACCTGTACAAAAATGCACAATTACTAAATGGTAAAGATAGATTTGAAATTCAGGTCTACATGGTTCTAAAACCCTTACTGCCTTGATTACTTCCATCACTTCTTTTGACATGTGGCCTTGACCTTCCCAAATGCCAGTCTGTGGAGAAGGGGAAGGGGCTGTCATTCTCCTGGGTCCCCGGTCACCCTGTCTTAGCAGTATCAGCGTGTCTTTGCTCTTTTGTATATTTAGTTCCCTCTTTAGTTAAATTCAAATTTATTTGTAAACTCTTCTATTTAAACTCCTCCTTACTCCCTTTCAAGTAACTCAGGGCCCATGAAGGAGCCTCCTCCCAGGCTGCCCGTGACCCAGGCCATGATGGGCCCATTAATCTTGCAGATATGAGGGAGGCTGGGACCCTTCCCCACATGGCTTTTTCTTAGGAGACAGTAGAGACCTCCAGGACATGATCGGAACTGAAATGGCAGTGGCCTGTTTAGGGCAGGAAGGTTTGGGAGGCCTAGGAAAAAAAGCCAGGTGGCCGCTTTATTTAATTCGTTTATTGACGCATTATATCAAAAGTGAGTGTAATGGTCTTTGATTTCATAATTTGTGAGATAAGAGTGGTCATTGGCAACCTGAAGAGAAATTCTAGGGGCAGAGAGGAAGAGATCCAAAATATATGCTTACATGTATGTTTTATGTTTGTATTGATGATTCAAGTTGTACTCAACCGTGTTTGTAGCTGTACTCATATCTATCTACTATTTTCCTATTTCATATTAGAGGCTACAAATTATAATCGTATCCTTTAGGAGTCCAGTGTCAGTTTTATTCATGAGGTAGTTTTTCAAACTCTTATGGAGGAGCTAGAATTCTACCCCCAATCTGCAACTTAAGGGATTCTGTGTCTGCTTTTACATCTATATTTTAAGGATAGCACAGCTTATAATTCTGATGAAGTTTCTTTCATTTTGATGAACATACTTATATGTCTTCTCAGTCCCTTCTTTGAACTAACTCCTACTCAAACCTTGGTCTCATGTCCTTCAGGAAGTTTTAAATTTCTTGGCATCAACATCTCTACTTGCTGATATTCAGCATATTTGCAACTTTTTGTTCAACATTATCTTTCTGGCTAGATAACAGATACAGAGCAATGCCTGAAACAGGGTCTTACACATCTGTTTATCAAACTTCTGTTGAAAGGGTCAGGTGGCTACAGTCTGTATCATGTCATCAGAGTTGCTCAGGTAGTTTGGGCTGGTTGGGAAGTAAAAGTGTCCTCTATTCCGGTAAGCATCACCCATGCCAAACCTTCACTGAGCCGTTGCTCCTCATAGGAATCCATCCTCTTCCTCAGGAGTCAAGGGGCAGAAAGAAGGTTGTGAACCATTGCAAACCTGGACTTCTTGCTAGTACCGATCCCACTGTATTACAGGTGTAATATATATCCCACTGTATTACAGGTGTAATATATATATAATATATGTAAAAACATATTTTACATAAATTAATTCATTATTCCTCTCAACATCCCATTTGAAACCCTATTCCATTTTAAATTTGAGAACACTGAGGCTCACAGGGATTTTAAGTAGCTGCTAAAGACCTTACAAGTGAGACCCTAAGCGATAAGACCGATTTCAAACTCAGACAGCAGCAACGAAGACCACTCTACCAATACTATTTCTCCATATGTGTTTGAATTAAATTCAATTTGAGATGAACAAGTATTCCCTGTCTGAGGCCTCAAGAGAAAGAGACACCCTTTATTTTAGACAAGGTAAGATGGATGAGGGTTTCTGCGATAGCTCAGTTGGTAAAGAATCTGTCTGCAATGCAGGAGACCCTTGTTTGATTCCTGGGTCAGGAAGATCCATTGGGGAAGGGCTAGGCTACCCACTCCAGTATTCTTGGGCTTCCCTGTGACTGAGCTGGTAAAGAATTCACCTGCAATGGGGGAGACCTGGGTTCGATCCCTCGGTTGGGAAGATCCCCTGAAGAAAGGAAAGGCTACCCACTCCAGTATTCTGGCCTGGAAAACTCCTTGGGGTTGCAAAGAGTCAGACACGACTGAGGGACTTTCGCTCACTCAAGATGGATAAGATAGGCACAGCTTTGTGACAGGTCAAGTATGCGTGTAATATCATATCTTAGAATGTGAGCATCTGCAGGAGTTCAAGCTCAAGTGGGGTGCCCTTGTGTTGGGCAAGCCATGAGCACCTAGGAGCTGGTGGTGGTGGGGTGACAGTCCCATGTGACATGAGGTCACTTTATCATAGTGGTCAAGAGCAAGCATTGTGAAGGCAGAAGACAGACTAAACACTCAATCCACAACCTTTATCCATTGCCACTGTGTCAGAGTGTTTTGAGTATTTAGAACTAATGCTGCATATCCATAAAGATCAGGACACTGACACTCGTGCAGACTTCAGGAGCGGAAGTCCTGCAGAGGCAGGAACCAGACGGGTTCTGCCTTGTAGTGAGCTGGTCATCCTTCCCAGCACGTCTGGGACCCGAGGCTGCCACACCTGTCGGGGTATCTGGCCCCCAGAAAAGGATGTGCTTTGCCGAACAGAGGGCTGAATCCTACCCATGCTGCTCGTGGCTGTTTCTGTGAAGAAGTTATGTCTCTTTCCATTTCTCTTATCCATTAACCCACGCAAGGCCCTCTCTGGCTAATTGAATTCACTAGAAGGCTGCCTTCGGTGATTAGACATCCTGCAGCCTGAGCTGAGAGGAAGAAGGAACAGGCAGAGAGGCGAACGTCTTGGTGAGCACAATTCAATCTGCTGCTAAATTTAATCTGTGTGTTTCTGGTTTCTGTTCTCATTCAACCACCTGCAGTGATATGTTTAAAATGCTCCCGACGCATCAGCAAGGTGGGCACCGTGCCAGGACCAAGGCTGCCCGTTTTTGCTTCATTTTATGTAAAACCTGACTGAATATCAGCTCGGGTTTTTTCTTTTCTTGCCACATCTGAGGTTTCAAATTGCTGATGAAGACAGGACAGCAGTATCTGCCCCAAATGTGATCTCTAAAATAGGTTTTCACAGTGTCAGCCTCCCCGCCTCCATCCCACACATTTCCCTGCCCAGAAGATATCTGTAGGCCCTAAGTACTCAGCGTTAGAGCTCTAGCCTCGGATTATATCAAACACATCAATCCCTATACATATTGCATGATATAAAATTTATTTAAAATTTCATGTAGTAAAATGCAGCTGAGCTGAAGATGTGTTGATACACAATTAAGTGCATATTTGTTTGAATTTAAGTTTTCTTTTTGTATTTTGCAGGTGATATGTATTCTTTGTCAGGTCTCACACCTCTTATGTAGGCCTCCTAAGAGCTCATAGGTCCCAAGTCCTTTGCCCGTGTGTGGGCCAAACGAGGAGCTTCAGAGATGGTGTTTTGTTGTCTGCCCACCGTTCTGAAGTTCCCTAAAGTAGAAGCAAAGAGTGTCTATGTGATGGCTCCACACACAGGCTTTGGCGTCAAGCAAGTCCAAGTTTGTCTGCTCAGACAGTCAGTTTGTGAGAACAGAATCTCAGTTTCTGCCTTTGTTAAAGTCTGGATGATGATGGTGTCTACCCACTGCTGTTATCTGAATAGTATCAGTCGTGCTTTGTACTGTGACAACTCGGCTGGGCTGAACTGCATTTCCCAGAATCCTTTCCTGTACATTTCCTATTAGGGCGGGCCCCATAGAGATTCCAGTGGGAGATGTGCCAAGTGCAGGTCGAGCGGCAGGCATTTTGTAGTTCACACGTGTTGTCACTTACCTGCTGGTTCACCTAACTGGAGGGAAGTAATAACCAGGCCTGCAATGACTGTGTGTGCCCGCTTAGTTGCTCAGTCGTGTCTAACTCTTTGTGACCCCATGGCCTGTAGCCCGCCAGGCACCTCTGTACCTGGGGATTCTCCAGGCAAGAAACCTGGAGGTCGGGTGCCATGCCCTCCTCCCTTTACTAAATCCTCCTTCAGCTTCTCTGACTCCTAGGCCGGGTGTGTCTCGTTTAGTTTCAGGACAAGGCACCTGCAAGACGAGATCAGAAGCAAAGAAAATCTGACATGGTTTCAATCCATTCTTGTGGGTTTTGGTTCATTCTTTCTCTCCCTCAGCCCATATCCATCTTCCCTTCCTGACTGTCTCCCCTGATGGCCTCATGCTCCAGCATCAGATGTGAAGGCAACCAGCTCTCGTGACTGTGTAAGGTCAAATTCCTGCAACAAATCCCTTTCTAAATTTATAGTGGTTCTGTTTCTCTGATCGATTCCTGCCTGAAATAGAACTTAATGTTGTTGTTTGACTGAGATAAACCTTGTAAAGTGCATAGTAGCAGAGCTGGCATATAGTCAGTGCTTGATAAACACCGCCATTACAGTCCCCAATGCTATGCTATGCTAAGTCACTTCAGTCGTGTCCGACTCTGTGCGACCCCATAGACGGCAGCCCATCAGGCTTCCCCGTCCCTGGGATTCTCCAGGCAAGAACACTGGAGTGGGTTGCCATTTCCTTCTCCAATGCATGAAAATGAAAAGAGAAAGTGAAGTAGCTCAGTCATGAGATGGACATTATTTCATGGACACAAATCTAAGTCCAGTACCTGTCACATAGCAGATGCTGCACACAAACTTGTTGAATGTTTTTCAACACAAGAGGAACAGGACTATATGTGACAATGCATGGGAGTTGAGGGGGAGGTGGTTGAATCAGTTGAGTAATAGGACATCTATATTTAAGAAAACTATTTTAGAGAGATGCAATGTATCGTTTTACATTAATAGAATGATCACCTGGGGCAACATCATATGCTCTAAATTTAAACATTTGCCAAGTATGTTCCTTGGGACCAGTGTGCATGAACAGTTAGATTGATACCTAATAAGCATGTATGAATAAAAATAGATGTTCCTATCAGCCCTGGGATTTCTTTGGAAGGAATGATGCTAAAGCTGAAACTCCAGTATTTTGGCCACCTCATGCGAAGAGTTGACTCACTGGAGAAGACTCTGATGCTGGGAGGGATTGCGGGCAGGAGGAGAAGGGAACGACAGAGGATGAGATGGCTGGATAGCATCACTGACTCGATGGACATGAGTCTGAGTGACCTCTGGGAGTTGGCGATGGACAGGGAGGCCTGGCGTGCTGCAGTTCATGGGGTCGCAAAGAGTCGAACACGACTGAGCATCTGATCTGATCTGATCTGATCTGATGGTACTTGAGAAGGAAATTATTTTCTTGTGGGGTTTTGCACATCTGACAAGTCTCTCTTCTTCCCCTCTGTCTGTCTGGGGTCTCTGTGTCCTGAGTGAGGGTTTCTTCCTCTGGTGTGGCCTTCTTGACCCTAGTGAGTTTCACTTTTATTTTTCTCTCCCACCCACATCATCATGGCTATTCCTTGGCTCTTCTCTTCAGCCTAGACTGCAACAGCTCTGAAAGCTTAAGTCCAATAGTTCTGGTTATTCAGTGCTGCCTAATAAAATATTGCATAGGAACCAGGAATGTTAGGTCTATGAATCAAGGTAAATTAGAAGTCAAATAGGAGATAGCAAGTATGAACACCGACGTTTTAGGAATCAGTAAACTAAAATGGACTGGAATGGGTGAATTTAACTCAGATGACCATTAAATCTACCACTGTGGGCAAGAATCCCTTGGAAGAAATGGAGTAACCTTCATAGTCAACAAGAGTCCTAAATGGGTGCAATCTAAAAAATGACAGAATGATCTTTGTTTGTTTCTAAGACAAACTATTCAATATCATAGTAAACCAAGTCTATGCCCAACCAGTAATGCTGAAGAAATTGAAGTTGAATGGTTCTACGAAGACATACAAGAACTTCTATAACTAACACCCAAAAGAGATGTTCTTTTCATTATAGGGGACTGGAATGCAAAAGTAGGAAGTCAAGAGCTACCTAGAGTAACAGGCAAATTTGGCCTTGGAGTACAGAATGAAGCAGGGCAAAGGCTAATAGAGATTTCCCAAGAGAATGAACCGGTCATAATAAACACCCTTTTCTCAACAGTGTAGAGAAGACTACACATGGACATCACCAGATGGTCAATACTGAAATCAGATTGATTATATTCCTTGCAGCCAAAGATGGAGAAGCTCTATGCTGTCAGCAAAAACAAGACTGAGAGCTGACTGTGGCTCAGATCATGAACTTCTTATTTCAAAATTCAGACTTAAATTGAAGAAAGTAGGGAAAACCACTATACCATTCATGTATGACCTAAATCAAATCCGTTATTATTATATGGTGGAAGTGACAAATAGATTCAAGGGATTAGATCTGACAGAGTGTCTGAAGAACTATTGATGGAGATTCCTGACATTGTACATGATGCAGTGATCAAGACCATCCCCAAGGAAAAGAAATGCAAAAAGGCAAAATGGTTGTCTGAGGAGGTCTTACTAATAGCTGAGAAAAGAAGAGAAGCAAAAGGCAAAGGAGAAAAGGAAAATATATCCATTTGAATACAGAGTTCCAAAGAATACCAAGGAGAGATAAGAAAGCCTTCTTTGGTGATCAGTGCAAAGAAATAGAAGAAAGCAATAGAATGGGAAAGACTAGAGATATCTTTCAAGAAAATAAGACATACCAAAGGAATATTTCATGCAAAGATGGGCACAATGAAGGACAGAAATGGTATGGACCTAACAGAAGCAGAAGATATTAAGAAGAGGTGGCAAGAATACACAGAAGAACCATACAAAAAAGATCTTCATGACCCAGATAACCATGATGGAGTGATCACTCATCTAGAGCCAGACATCCTGGAATGCGAAGTCAAGTGGAGCTTAGGAAGCATCACTACGAACAAAGCTAGTGGAAGTGATGGAATTCCAGTTGAGCTTTTTCCAATCCCAAATGATGATGCAGTGAAAGTGCTGTACTCAATATGCCAGCAAATTTGGAAAACTCAGCAGTGGCCACAGGACTGGAAAAGGTCAGTTTTCATTCCAATCCCAAAGAAAAATGGAAGTGAAAGTCGCTCAGTCGTATCCCACTCTTTGTGACACCATACACTACACAGACCATGGAATTCTCCAGGCCAGAATACTGGAGTGGGTAGCCTTTTCCTTCTCCAGGGGATCTTTCTCATCCAGGGATCAAACTCAGGTCTCCCACATTGCTGGTGGATTCATCCCAAAGAAAGGTAATGGCAAAGAATGTTCAAACTACCACACAATTGCACTCATCTCACATGCTAGCAAATAATGCTCAACATTCTCCAAGCCAGGCTTCAACAGTACATGAATGGTGAACTTCTAGATGTTCAAGCTGGATTTAGAAAAGGCAGAGGAACCAGAGATCAAATTGCCAACATCTGTTGGTTCATCGGAAAAGCAAGAGAGTTCCAGAAAAACATCTACTTCTGCTTTATTGACTATGCCAAAGCCTTTGATTGTGTGGCTCACAACAAACTGTGGAAAATTCAAGAGATGGGAATACCAGACCACCTTACTTGCCTCCTGATAAATCTGTATGCAGGTCAAGAAGCAACATTTAGAACCGAACATGGAACAGCAGAGTGGTTCCAAATTGGGAAAGGAATACATCAGGGCTGTATATTGTCACCCTGCTTATTTAACTTATATGCAGAGTACATCATGAGAAACGCTGGGCTGGAGGAAGCTAAAGCTGGAATCAAGATTGCTGGGAGAAATATCAGTAACCTCAGATATGCAGATGACACCACCCTTATGGCAGAAGTGAAGAAGAACTATAGAGCCTCTTGATGAAACTGCAAAAGGAGAGTGAAAAAGTCGATTCAAAACTCAATATCCAAAAAACGAAGATCATGGCATCAGATCCCATCACTTGATGGCAAATAGATGGAGAAACAATGGAAACAGTGACAGACTTTATTTTTGGGGCTCCAAAATCACTGCACATGGTGACTGAAGCCATGAAATTAAAAGATGCTTGTTCCTTGGAAGAAAAGCTATGATCAACCTAGACAGCATATTAAAAAGCAGAGACATTACTTTGCTGACAAAGTTCTGTCTAGTCAAGGCTATGGTTTTTCCAGTGGTCATGTATGGATGTGAGAGTTGCACTATAAAGAAACCTGAGCACTAAAGAATTGATGCTTTTGAACTGTGATGTTGGAGAAGACTCTTGAGAGTCCCTTGGACTGCAAGGAGATCCAACCAGTTCATCCTAAAGGAAAGCAGTCCTGAAATATACATTGGAAGGACTGATGCTGAAGCTGAAAGTCCAATACTTTGGGCCACTTGATGCGAAGAACTGACTCATTTGAAAAGACCCTGATGCTGGCAAAGATTGAAGGCAGGAGGAGAAGGGGACAACAGAGGATGAGATGGTTTGATGGCATCACTGACTCAATGGATATGAGTTGGAACAAGCTCCAGGTGTTGGTGAAGGACAGGAAGCCTGGTGTGCTGCAGTCCATGGGGTCGCAAAGAGTTGCACATGACTGACTTAACTGAACTGAACTGAATAAAATATCCCTGGATCTTCCCAGATGGCCTAGTGGTAAAGAATCCTCCTGCCAATGCAGGAGATGTGGGTTCAGTCCCTGAGTTGGGAAGATCCCCTGGAGAAGGAAATGGCAGCCCACTCCAGTATTCTGGCCTGGAAAATCCTCTGGACAGAGGAGCCTAACAGGCTACAGTCCATGGGATCGAAAAAGAGTTCTGATATGCTCCATCACTAATTCCGTATCTTTCCTGTACCTTCAGTGTCTATTTTTAATGTTCTTTCTTATCATCAAGTTGGAATATCAGCCACAGAAACAGCTAATATTTATTGCTTACAAAGTGTCAGACACTATCTTTGCACTGCCATCTTGTAACTTATTTATTAATACTTGCAACAATGATTAGTATTGTTATTATCTCCACCTTTACAGATGAGTAAAACAGAATCCTGCGACATTAAGGAATATACTCAAGGTCACACAGCTTTTGTGTGGAACTGGGACTGCTTCTAGAGCTTGAATACATGCTGAAAGTGAAAGTGAAGTCGCTGAGTCATGTCCAACTCTTCTCAACCCTGTGGACTGTAGCCTACCAGGCTCCTCCGTCCATGGGATTTTCCATGCAAAAGTACTGGAGTGGTTTGCCATTCCCTTCTCCAGGAATCTTCCCGACCCAGGGGTCGAACCCAGGTCTCCTGCATCATAGGCAGACGCTTTATGTCTGAGCCACTAGGGAAGTCCATAATACATGCTCTTCACCACATACTGCTCCAACACATGTAGAAATGTTCCAGAAAGAAATCCAAGATATATTTTTTTCTACCTTTAGTTATTGTCCCATCTCTCACGTTTTTTTGACTCATCTTCACAAAATATCTTTTCCACTTCCTCACTTCATCTTCAACTGCTTGCAGCAGACCACAGAGACAACCCGAGCACCCAGAACCCCCAATTTAGACTTCCGTTCTGGTTTGTCTGTGGCCCTGCTGCCTCTGAGTACGGTGTGTCCAGTTCCCTCCTACATTCATTCTCCCATGATTTTCCTCCCATGTCTCTGGCCCCTCCGCAGTCTCCTTTGCCAGCTCTTCCCCCTCTGTGTTGCTCTTCTCTTAATAACTCTGTTCCTCTGGCTTCTATCTGTGTCCAGGTCTCCTTACTCTGGGTGAGTTCAATGCAGGCAGACTCTCATCTGAACCACCAGGGTCTCCGGGGTGAACTCATTTCTTCTCAGGGCTGCCCTTGTACAAACTCCGCCCTGATTACTCTCAGATAGAGACTTCTCGCTCAGATTTCACTTTGAGCCCCAGCTCCATTCATGAAGCTGCTGACTGGAGACTTGGTTGCTTGATGGGCTGAGTCACTCTGTTGGAGGGGTTGGTGGGCCAGGGAGAAGCTTGGGAAGGTAGGCAGTTTGTGACAAAATCCTTGGGAAGCTGGAGAGAACCAATAAGAAAGCTGGATCAATACACGAGTTGATTGGAGCTCAACGACAGAGGTTTGGGATGACTGTATAGACTTGCGGGTGGTCTGTGTGTGAGGAAATGAAGTGTTCCATGCATCAAGAAATGGGGTCAGCACAGGCCATGCAGAAACCACAGGTGAAGTATGTACAAAACCGCGCTGACCCTGCTCCTGTTGGAAGCTTGCTGCTCGTGTTCTTTGAATTAGAGCCTATATGTGGAATCTAGAAAAATGGTACAGATGACCTTATTTCCAGGGCACAGATAGAGACAAAGATAGAGAATGGATATGTGGATACAGGGTAGGGGAATGGGAAGACTTGGGAGGTTAGGACTGAAGTACGTACACCACCATGTGTAAAAGGGATGGCTAGGGGGAAGCTGCTGTGTGGCACAGGGAGCCGAGCTCAGCACTGTGGGGACCTAGGGAGGGGCACTGGGGGCCGAGAGGGAGGTTCAAGAGGGAGGGACATACGTGTGCATGTAGCTGACTCACTTTGCTGTACAGCAGAAACTAACACCACGGTAAGGCAATAATATCCCAATAAATTCAAGCACGTGGCTCACCCAGATCCCTGACCGCCCAAATCAGATTCTGGCTCATTTGCTGTTTTTTGCTACCCTCATTACATTAGACCATAAGTCCTGATGATTGTGCTTCCCAATTGCATTTTGAATTCACTCAGGCCTCTGGTCACTTCTATTTCCTTAAGTTAGGCCATCATCCTCATCTGTCTGCACTCTTCCAACGGCCTCTTACCTTATCCCCCAGGTGCTATCTGACTGTCCTTCTAGAAAGACTATGTAAAGTGTAACTGTGATAGTATAGCCCCACTTTCCCAATGGGAGTGGGGCTACTCCCATTGCTTGCTTGCTGAATGAGACCCAGATTCCTCAGCATGGCAAGCAAGGCCTTTCTTTATGTGGCTCCTGACCCCACTCCAGCTCCACTCTGTCTCATCCTCCCCGTGCTCTCAAAGACTGTGTGTCCTGAGACGCTCTGCAGTTCCCCGGCATTCACACCCTTGCCTGCTGCTCCTCCTGAACAGCTTGTCTGGTCTGACAGCCTGGTCACCCCTCCCTGTCCTCCTGTCTCCACTCCGCTCACCTTCTGGAAGCCTTCTCTGGCTGCATTCCGGGGTTGGCTGGCCCCTTCTGTGCCTGGGGAAGGGCCCTGGACTGTGGCAGGAGGTGTCCTCTCTGGGGCTGAGTTCCCAGAGGGCCAAGACCAGGTACACAAGTGATTTATCCACAAGTGATCACAGAGTTAGCTTGGCCAACTCCTTTCAGCCCTGAGAACCTTACCCGAGCATCCTTACTGTGGATGAGGCCCTTCATATTCCCAAGGAAAATTAATTAGCCTTTCTATATTACTTCTGAGCACTGTATTTGCTCCATTTATGTTGTTAATAATAATAACATCAATCAAACGCTTATCTATGTGTTCAGCTATATGCTAACTGCTTTACTGCTGATTGGAGAGATTATTGCCTTTCATCTTTATAACATGCCCATGAAGTAGTTACTATATTTGTATTTTTCTGGAGGAAAAAACCAGAGAAGGCAATGGCACCCCACTCCAGTACTCTTGCCTGGAAAATCCCATGGATGGAGGAGCCTGGTAGGCTGCAGTCCATGGGGTCTCGAAGAGTCGGACACGACTGAGCGGCTTCACTTTCACTTTTCACTTTCATGCATTGGAGAAGGAAATGGCAACCCACTCCAGTGTTCTTGCCTGGAGAATCCCAGGGACGGGGGAGCGTGGTGGGCTGCCATCTATGGGGTCACACAGAGTCGGACACGACTAAAGTGACTTACCAGCAGCAGCAGCAGCAGCAGAGGATAAAACTAGAATTTTGAGGTCCTATGATAGGTGCAGTAGATATGGCATGAACAAAACCCACAGGGCCTCTGCCTCCCTGAAGCTAGCAGTCTGGAGGGAGGGGTGGATGTTAAAGTAAAACTCTCATAAGCAATAATAAAATCTTAGTATTTCCTCAGACCTTACTATCTGTCAGGCACTCCTCCAAGTGCCTTCCATATACCACCTTATTTAATGCTTATAAAACCCTAGAAATTAGGTATTGTTATCCCCATTTTTCAAGAGGATGCCAATACATGGTGATGCTGAGGAACTTGACCAAGGTCCCAAAGCCAGGCTTTGAACCCTTTGCCACTTGAATCCTGGGCCTATGCTCCTGGGGAATGACAGGGCACCCTCTGAGAGTGTTATTAGGGACCTGACTTGATTGGGATATGTGTGGAGGGAAGGCTTCCTAGAGGAGGTGACATGTGAGCTGAGACTTGAAAGATCTGCTGGTGAAGGAGAAGAGTTTCAGGATTCTTTGGTTTCCTCCTAGAGTAGAATTGTGGTTCACTCATTTTTGTATCACCAATATTATGTACTATGCATGTAAGCATGTATATGTGTGTATGTACTATGGTGGTTAGTACATGGAGATACTCAAACACTTGAAAAGCACACACGTTGCTTCGATAAGCATGTCTCTTTTGATTCCTTACTCATAAAACTGCCAAGGTAGGTAGAATAAATATTCCAAATTTCTTTAAAAAGGTAAAAAAAAATAAAAAATAAAAAGATAAATAACAACAAAACAAGTGATTTGCTTAATGTCTCCAGACCACAAAAAGGCAGAAGTGAAGGGAGAATCTAAAATCAAGTCTCCTTGAGTTCAGACAATCTCAGTGACATCTTCCTACCAGAGTGGCTCACCTTCTGCTTATTTCCATTGTCCTTCACAACTTGAGGCACAACTGTGGACCTAGAAGGCTGACTGCATGTGGCCACAGTGTCTCCAGGATACAGGTTCTCACTAGCAGAGAACTCAGTCTGTGTGCAGGCCGTTTGCACGGTCAGTGCCTTTTTACTGAAGCCTGAAGTCTTGGCTTTCTCCCGTGTAAACCAGCAGGTATCACAAGTTACCCAAGAAGAGCACACACATGCTGTGGGCAGGTGATGACCAACCCCAGGAATTCTACCCGAAGGGTCCGCATGGGCTATTTTGTCACCTTTCACCATCTATCTGGTTGACCACCCAGTAACCCCCCCTGGCCCCGGACTGAGGGGTTGTCATAGGAGGGGATGAAGTCTTCCAAAGCCTTGGCAATTTGGCTCCCCTTTTCTTTGTCCAAGGACCTCATGGGGCCCCCGGGCTTCTGCCTGTGTTGTGCCTCCTGTCTTTCTCTCCTGTGCTCCTTGGATGCCTCTTCTTGCTACCTCAAGGGCAACCACTGGTTGACCTCGGCACTCCAGCTCTTTTATTTTCATAACTACAGGAGCCAAAGTCAAGCCCTGATGGCTGCTTTGGAACCATGTGGTAGAGCTCTGTCTTTTGTAGTTGACATAAAGGCTCTGGATCCCTCTTTTCCGAGAGCCATGATTTCCTGTCGGGTCACTGCCATGGCCAAATGGGGCAACCGTGTCTGTATCATATGACTCTTCTTTCTGTTGGCTGTGGCTGATCATATCAGAAATGGTATCTCAGGGAGATGATGGGCTGCATCTAGGAACTGAAGGGTGGATAAGACTCAGGCAGGCTGAAGGAAGGGACAGGGAAGAGAATGAGGGAAGGCAGGAATGGAGAGTGGAAAGCTAGGGGCAGGACAGACACGACTCATGTAGGGGATAACTAGCTGGCTTGACTGGCATTAACTGGGATTCTTACAGGAGCCTGCAAGCAGCTGTGGAAGGAAGAAACAGATTGCAAGGTCTTAAAAGCCATTCTGGATCCATATTCCACACCCCAATTCCACCCTAAAAATGAACACAATGATATAGATGAGGGTTTTCCATTTTCAAAAGAAGACATATGGTGGGTGAGAATGGAAATAATATTTGTCAAGTACCAGTGACTATTTGGAGAAGGAAATGGCAATCCACGCCAGTATTTTTGCCTGGAGAATCCCATGGACAGAGGAGACTGGTGAGTTACAGACCATGGGGTCACAAAGAGTCGGACACAGCTGAGTTAAAAACAACACGGTGACTATTATAACTGCTTTCAATACATCATTTACTCCTATCAATAATGCATTTGGTGACAAGAAACAGAAGTCAGCTTGCAGTGGCTTAAATTGAAGAGACACAATTTTACATATCATGAAAAATTGATGGCTTTAGCATTGATTCAATATCTTAATGCTGTCGGGACTAATGACTCTGACATTCTCTTGGTCACAAGATGGCTCCTGCAACTCCAGACATCGCATCTTTGTTCAAGGCAGTAAGTAGAAGAAAGAGGGAAAGAGCTTCATCTATCCTTTTTTATTAGGAAAACAGAAACATGTCCAGAACCTGCCCTCAGACTTCTGCTTATATCCCCCTGCTCAGAACTTTGTTTCCTGGTCATCCCTTGCTGAAAGGCACCCTGGGAAAGTGAGTATTAAGTTCTTCCAGTCTCTAAAGTAAAAGTGTCTGTTACAATTATGTTATATATTTCAGATGTTAATATCGTTTCCATATTATATGTGCGAAAATTGAGGCTTCATAAGGAAAATCATACTAGTATCTGGGAGAGTTAGAATTCAAATCTTGGACATTCTGATGCCAAAGTCCTTGTCTTTCCTTTGAGCCCTGGCAGGCGCAAGCTTGCTTGTCGTCAGGTACATTCTGACTTTATGCATGAAAATCTCTGCTGGCCCTAAAGCAGGCTTCTGAAAATCTTGTATGCTGGAAGGATGAGAAAGAAAATGTTGGAACTTCAGAGGATTATTTGATTCTTTTAGAAAGCCCAGGGTTCCTGCAGAGTTGCCAGGCGGAGGTGGTGGCTAGAGTTGATGAGGAGGAGGAAAGGCAAAAATTATGTCCTTACTCTTTGTTCTAACTGGCACCTAAATAGGGTTGGAGATGCAGCTCTGGGAGGGGTATATTTTTATGAAGAAAGAACAAAGGGGCCTGGAAATTTGATCTGTTTGGCTGGGGGAATTGCTCTATGAAAAATACCACAGGATACTCAAGCTCTCTGCTGTTTCTAGAACAACAGCTGACAGGCCCTCGTTCATGGGGAAGCAAACATGAGAAATAAAAGGCTTAGTTAATTTCCGGAGCCGGAAATGACAAGCAGTGATTTCCTATCGATCGTACCTTAGGTGACTATTTTAAAAGCAAATGGTCCCGATTGACATGAAAAAGAAAAAAAAAAAAAAAGAAAGCAAGAACATTTCTGGGTATGCATTTTTACCCTTAACCTAACTGGCTATTTGGAAGACTTTGAAATGAAAAATTGCCTGGTTCCGGGAGGGCAGCAGGCAATAGGGAAGTCTGTCTCAAGGTCATCGGTATTCCTGTGTGAGGAGGAAGTTGTCGGAAAACCTCAGCCTCTCTTGTCTGTCAGGGAGACAACGCCCTTCTAGGAACGATGACTCGGGCCAAAGCCGTTCCAGTCTACTCAGGCTTTCCAGAGAAGTTGAGGAAGGGATTCCTCTTCCCTTAAGCAGCCAGATCTCAGGATGCATTCAACATATCCTTCCTGTCAGTGGTGGCTCAGATGGTAAAGAATCTGCCTGCAATGTGGGAGACCTGGGGTAGATCCCTGGGTCAGGAAGATCCCCTGGAGAAGCGAATGTCAACCCACCCCAGTGCTCTTGCTGGAGAATTCCATGGACCGAGGAGCCTGGCAGGCTACAGTCCTGGGAGTTGCACAGAGTCAGACACGACTGAGCAGCTTTCACTCACTCTTGTCAGTGAGATTATCTGTAACCAACTCCTTCTGTCTCCATATTGTTTCAACGGTCATGTTACTTGAGCAGTTCCTCTGAGATTTTGGAGGCCTTTCATCGGCCAGGGCAATGGCAGGAAATGTAAAGTTCAGAGAAATGATATGGAAGGGGAATAGAATTTGCCACCTCAAAATGTACCTCTTTGGCATAAAAATCACTTTGATTATTTTTAAGAAATAGCTGACTATTGGATATGCTAAGTCACTTCAGTCGTGTCCGACTCTGTGCGACCCCAAAGACGGCAGCCTACCAGGCTCCCCCGTCACAGGGATTCTCCAGGCAAGAACACTGGAGTGGGTTGCCATTTCCTTCTCCAATGCATGAAAGTGAAAAGTGAAAGTGAAGTCGCTTGGTCGTGTCCGACTCTTAGCGACCCCATGGACTGCAGCCTACCAGGCTCCACCGTCCGTGGGATTTTCCAGGCAAAAGTACTGGAGTGGGGTGCCATTGCCTTCTCCGGACTATTGGTAAGCTATGAGTAAAGAAGCCACCCTTTTGTAAGTCTTCCCTGGTGGCTCAGTGGTAAAGAATCTGCCTGCCAGTGCAGGGGATGTGGGTTCGATCCCTGGGCTGGGAAGATGCCCTGGAGAAGGAAGTGGCGACCCACTCTGGTAATCTTGCCTGGGAAATCCCATAGGCAGAGGAGCCTGGAGGGCTACAGTCCATGGGGGTCATAAAAGTCAAATAGGGCTTAGTAACTAAACAACAGCAACAAGAAAAATTTACAAGTGAAATCTCCATTTGTAAGGGTGTCTTCCTCTTGGTACCCAGAAAATAAGAATGACTGAACCTCTAGAAATGTATCGATGGAGAAGGAATGCATTCAATCCGTCTCTTGTCTTTAGCTGGAGATGGTACTTAAAGGTGGTGGTTTGGACTGTTTCAAGAGTTAATCAGTTTTCTTGGGTTCTCCCATGAGTACAGGAACTATACATGTTATTAAATATCTCTTTGTGCTTCTCTTGTTAATCTGTCTTTAATTATAGGGGAGTTTCAGCCAAGGATCTAGAAGGGTAAAGGGAAAATTATTGCTCCTCCCCTACAGTATTAAAGGAAAATACAGGGAAACTGTTTTGAAGGATCCCTGGAAACTTATTTTTAAGCCTCGCATACTTGGCTTTCCTAGTCTGCCTCTGGTCCAATGCACTACTACCCTTTGATGTTCCAATTAGATGGAACATCTATTCTCTGCTTCCCCCAGGCCCCTCTCCAGAGATTACCATGATTTTCATGATTCTGGGCATTTGTGTTTCCTCTGCCTAGAGTTCTCTTCCTGGCAGACACATTTGGGACTCAACTCAATGTCACATCGGCAATGCCATCTCTAGCTCCTTTATGCAGGGAGCCTCTTGAATCCATGACTCATGAATCCATGAGCCTCAACCATGACTCCTATGAGATAGAACAGTGGTTCTCAAACCCTGCATTCTGAGATTTCTTGGGGGCTTGTTTAGAACACAGATTCCTGGATTGCAACCCCAGAACTTCTGCTCGGTATACCTGGGGTGAGGCTAGGACCCAGCATTTAAAGAAGCCCCCAGGAGATTCCTGTGCATCCTAATATTGGAGTCCCATTGCTCCACCAAAAATGTGGAATCATCTGACAATACTTTGAAAGCTCTGTGCTCAAATAGTTATCTGTTTGAACTGGTCTGGCTCCCCTGACATGATACTGGCTTTTCAGGTGCAGATGGAGTCTGCAGTGCTGGGCACAACGCCTGGCACATAGCAAGTCCTCACCATTCTAGAAGGTCAGGGGAAAGGTCATCATTTTACTGATGAATGGGGGCTTGTGGGACACCCAACTGGCATTCAAACCCAGGCTTGGGTGTGCGAGTTGTGAGTGAGATCTATATTTCACATGAAAGGTGGTTTTGCACAAAAGGGAAAAAATCATAAAATAGAAACACTTGAGGGGGCACTAGAACCTTATTTTCTGTTCTGTTTATGCTTGTTTGAAGTTTTAGGCTAGATTCTATCAGGGCTATTTCTAACCCCTTCCTCTCAGGAATGTAGTAAATATATTTGGGAGTCTGTTAATGCCATTCTCTCTTTTTTGGAAGTGCTTCCCCAAACCCTTCTGCCACTCTTGAGTCCAGAAAGAACAGAATGATGATTTTTGAAGTGACTTCAATTTTCAGGCACAACCGGCCCTGAATGAATATCAGATTCTGTTTTCAGAACTTAAACCAAGAGATCCAGAGTTTGTCAGATAGCCATGGGCAGAGGAGCTGAAAGGTCAAATTGCAAACAGTCAGCACCATGGCAACGCAGTGGTCCATGCAAACTGGTATTATGAGATTTCATGAAGGAAGAACCTTGCAGAGAAAACGGTCCAGGGAGAAAACGAATAAAGAAGAATGCAATCAATTTCTAGCAGTACAAGAGGCCACGTGTCTCCAGAGAGCAGCAGTTTGGATGGATCAGGAGGGTAGCAGCTCACTGATTTTCTGGTTCCTATGTGGCTCAGCTCTGTTTCCCCTCATTGCCCTCCCGATTCCTTATAACCAACCCTTCTCATCTTAAGCTTGCTTGAATCTCTCCCTTGAAACTGAAGACAGTGAGCCAAGGAAAGATCCACAGGCAACCTTGGCATAAATAAGGCCACTAGCTACCCCATTGCTCCTTGCTGTTGAAGGTCCCACAGCAAGCTGCCATCTTGTATTTAACTTTGATGAATCCCGTCTGGTTTTCTATTTAATCCTGGGCTAAAGTTATTCTCCCGCCCTTTTTCTGGGTTGAGAATCTTAGTCCCGGTTGGAATATACCAAGACTTACATCTGAGGAAACTTTTAATATACAGACTCCCTGGATTTAGGAACCAACCCCAAAAAGTGAGATCATCTTACCAGAGCTCTGAGCCCCATCAATGATAAGCAATTTGAACCCATGGAAGTCATAGGAAACTGTGGGCTGACTTGGTCAAAAGATACATTGACACCCCCACCCCCCCGACCAGCTCTGCCAACTAATCTATCAATAAATCAACTATTCCATCAAATCTGCACAAATTCACTGATTATAGGACTTATTCAATAAAATGTCATACTTGGAAATAAGAGGTCCTAAAGGACAACTTTACAACCAGATGCACCCACCTTGCAGCCTGTTCCATCACTTCTTCCTTCATGAGTTTGAGCAAATTCACTTAACTCTTTTTAGGCTCCATTTCCTCGTGTCCAAAGCAAGGTTAATAGCCTCTCCCTTGGGATGTCTTAGGAGTATTACAATATATAATGCAGGAAAAGTTCATAGCAAAAAACTCAGGGCATAGTAAATGCTCAATACATGTTTCTCTTCTTGCCCCACATCACTAAGCTACATAAGAGAGCAGAGATAAATCTCTTGTATTTTCTTACATATATTTTCCCAATAGCTGCCAACCCAGAGCCTGGTAAACTTGAGTGAGCTGTGGTGTGTTAGATAGTTGTCCCTCCATGGTGTCGCTACCCTAGTGTGCTGTAGCTGAGGGGGAGATCCACTACCCCTGAAGTTAGAATACCTGGACTCTAGTTCTGCACCACGGTCTCTCCTTCACTCTCTCCCAACCAATAAAGGGTGGGATCATCACAGATCACCAGCTTTTTGTAAAGACTGCATGAGAAATTGGAGAGAAAACATTAGGGCATTGTAGGGCTTCCCTGGTGGCTCAGATGGTAAAGTGTCTGCCTGCAATGCAGAAGACCTGTGTTCAATCCCTGGGTTGGGAAGATCCTCTGGAGAAGGAAAAGGCAGCCCACTCCAGCATTCTTGCCTGAAAAATTTCATGGACTGAGGAGCCTGGTAGGCTACAGTCCATGGGCTCACAAAGAGTCAGACATGACTGAGCGACTTCACTTTCACTTTTCACTTTCAGGAGCCTCACAAAGGCTGGGTGGAGATGGCCATAACTCTTAGACATGCTGAGGTCAGGTGAGCTGCTCTTATAAGAAGGCAAGTTCTGTATTTGGCAACCTCAAGTCACGCTAGTTGGAGTGATGTTGAGAATGAATTATTGCAGAATGGGAGGGGGTGGAGTAATGTATGGAATAATCAATACTAGCCTTTCAGTCAGTCATTTAGGACGTTGCTCTCAAAGCCTTGTAGGTAGGTCAGCACCTGGCGTGTCGTTAGGAAGACAGGATCTCAGGCTCCACACAGGAGCCACTGAACTGAAATCAGCATTTTAACTAGATCCTCAGTTGATTCCCGTGTTCTCTGAACTTTGAGAAGCACTGCAGTCTGGTAGAGTCCATACGAAACTGGCATTCAGTGGGCTTCTGATTAGAATCCTGGTACAAATCTCAGTATTGATTGAAAGTCCCTCCTGTCAATCAGCCAGGAAGAGGAAAACCCTTTTTCTTTTTAGTTCTCTTCCGAGCAAACACGGCCTTCAGCTGCTTTGTATTTCTATAATGAATTAGGTTTCAGACGAAAGATAATGCATTAGTTTCATTAGCACCTTTGACAGTAATGGTTGATGAACAGGTCGCTTGTCATATCTGAGAGGAAGGAAGGGTAGCCGAGGGAAATGGGTACCACACCCGTGCGAAGAATACAATTTCCATACACTTTCACTAATTCCTCACAAAAACGCTATTGGGAGTTTTATTGTCAGTGTTTTACAGACCAGAAACAGGCCCAGAGAGGTTGAGCACTCCCGAACTCTGTGTAGTGGGGTAGAGCTAGAACTCATATGCAGGCCGGTTTGACTTTAAGTACTATTTACACTGTTTGTCCTAGGTGCTCTTTATAAAAAAAAATATTGGAGTATAATTGATTTGCAATTTTGTGTTGGTTTCATGTGTACAGCAAAGAGATTCAATTTTACTTATATTCACTCTTTTTAAGATTCTTACCCATATAGGTTCTTACAGAATATTGAGTAGAGTTCCCCGTGCTATACAGTCGGTCCTTGTTGGCTATCTTTTTATATAAAGTAAAGTGTGTATGTTAATCCCAAACTCCTAATTTGGGCTTCCCAGGTGGCACTAGAGGTAAAGAACTTGCACGTCAGTGCAGGAGACATAAGAGATGCAGGTTTGATTCCTGGGTTCGGAAGATCCCCTGGAGCAGGACATGGCGACCCACTCCAGTATTCTTGCCTGGTGAATCCCATGGACAGAGGAGCCTGGTGGGCTACGGTCCATGGGGTCACAAAGAGCTGGACACGACTGAAGCGACTTAGCAGGAACCCCGCTTCCCATCCCCCCCACCACGTTGTTCCCTTTGGTAATCACAGGTTTGTTTTCAAAATATGTTAGTCTGTTTTTATTTTGTAAATAAGGGGTTACTCTTGCTGCTAACAAATTAATGCAAATGTAGCTGAAAATGACCATTTTATTAATATTACGCCCATGGAGTCCCTGGGTCAGAAATTCCAGACAAGGCACTGGGGGAATGCCTTGTCTCACCCCTAAATGGCTAGGGGGAGTTTATGTCTGGGACTGGGTTAATAAGAAGGCATCTTTACCTCCACATCTGGCAGTTGATGGCGGCTACCAGCTTGGACCTCAGCTGGTGCTGTGGACCAGAAAACCCATGTGTGGCTCCTCCAAGTGGCCTGGACTTGCTAACACTATGGCAGCCTCAGGGGAATTGCACATCTTCTATGAAACCTCAGGGATCCAAGTGTGAGCATCCCAGGGAACAAGGCAGTGTCACCTCTGCTGACTGAGCCTCAGAAGTCTCCAAGCCTCTGTTCTGTCCCATTCTATTGGTTACATGTAAGTCACAGATACTTTGGCCACCTCATGCAAAGAGTTGACTCATTGGAAAAGACTCTGATGCTGAGATGGATTGGGGGCAGGAGGAGAAGGGGACGACAGAGGATGAGATGGCTGGATGGCATCACTGACTCGATGGACATGAGTTTGAGTGAACTCCGGGAGTTGGTGATGGACAGGGAGGCCTGGCGTGCTGTGATTCATGGAGTCAAAAAGAGTCGGACACGACTGAGTGACTGAACTGAACTGAACTGAACAGAAGTCACAAACTTGCCAGATTTAATGGGAGAGGACTCAGATCCCATCTCTGATGGTGGGATTGTCAAAAGACCTGTAGCCATTTTTCTTTCATTTCCCCAAAGTTTGAGAGGATACCCGCAGGGTCTACTTTGCTAGAAGAAGGTAGATCACTTGCAGCTGTGTTTTACTTCCCACCGTCGCTCAGGACCAACTCTATTAAGCAGGAAAGCAGGTGGGACCACAGGCTGGGCCTCACCTGAAGGCTGACTTATTGACATCACCTAGTTGTCTTTGTGTCTTTGCCAAGGTGGATAGGACTTTTGAGCTCTGGTGTGCATTAGCAGGAGCTAGAAACCTCCGTGAAAGCTGCCAACAGAGACTGAAGAAAGCTAGGTGGAGTCTTTGTGTCATCTGGAAGAAAAGTTCAATGGGTGGGAGGTGGACATTGGATTGGTGATAACTGGCAAAGATGACAGAAGGCATTCATGCTTTCCCATTACTTTCAGGCTGCTTTTGCTTTTTGGGCTTTCTTGACCTGATTTACTTTGACAAGAAAGACTCCATTTTCCAAGGTGTTGTTGCTACTCAGTTTACTGGAGTCAAATGTCAGGGAGTCAATAGAGAAGATAACTTATGAACCTGAGGAGAGGTAGCAAATCCCAAGGGAGAAAGGCCTCAGTTCAGTTCAGTTCAGTCGCTCACTCATGTCCGACTCTTTGCAACCTCATGAATCGCAGCACGCCAGGCCTCCCTGTCCATCACCAACTCCCGGAGGTCACTCAGACTCACATCCATCGATTCAGTGACGCCATCCAGCCATCTCATCCTCTGGCGTCCCCTTTTCCTCCTGCCCAGAATCCCTCCCAGCATCAGAGTCTTCTCCAATGAGTCAACTCTTCCCATGAGGTGGCCAAAGTACTGGAGTTTCAGCTTTAGCATCATTCCTTCCAAAGAAATCCCAGGGCTGATCTCCTTCAGAATGGACTGGTTGGATCTCCTAGTAGTCCAAGGGACTCCCAAGAGTCTTCTCCAACACCACAGTTCAAAAGCATCAATTCTTCGGCGCTCAGCCTTCTTCACAGTCCAGCTCTCACATCCATACATGACCACAGGAAAGACCATAGCCTTGACTAGGCGAACCTTTGTTGGCAAAGTGATGTCTCTGCTTTTGAATATGCGATCTAGGTGGTCATAACTTTTCTTCCAAGGAGTAAGCGTCTTTTAATTTCATGGCTGCAGTCACCATCTGCAGTGATTTTGGAGCCCCAAAAAATAAAGTCAGCCACTGTTTCCACTGTTTCCCGATCTATTTCCCATGAAGTGATGAGACCAGATGCCATGATCTTCATTTTCTGAATGTTGTGCTTTAAGCCAACTTTTTCACTCTCCTCTTTCACTTTCATTAAGAAACTTTTTAGTTCCTCTTCACTTTCTGCCGTGAGGGTGGTGTCATCTGCATATCTGAGGTCATTGATATTTCTCCCAGCAATCTTGATTCCAGCTTGTGCTTCTTCCATCCCAGCATTAGAAAGGCCTAGATAGTTGTAAAAAAGATCTCCTTCGCTTGATTCTGATGGACTGCAGTCATGCTCCAAATAAACAGTTTCTCTGTGACTCTCTAGAAGACCTGAAAACCATGATTCACTGAGTCTAGAAGGAAGTATCTCACCTAACATAATGCTTCAGTTCAGTTCCAGTCATTTGCGACTCTTAGTGACCCCGTGGACTGCAGCACACCAGCCCTCCCTGTCCATCACCAACTCCCGGAGTTTACTCAAACTCATGTCCATTGAGTCGGTGATGCCATCCAATCATCTCATCCTCTGTCGTCTCCTCCTCCCACCTTCAATCTTTCCCAGCATGAGGGTCTTTTCAAACATAATGCTTGTGTGAATGCCAAGTCACTTCAGACGTGTCCGACTCTTTACAACCCTGTGGACTGTAGCCCACCAGACTCCTCTGTCCCTGGGATTCTCCAGGCAAGAATACTGGAGTGGGTTGCCATTCCCTCCTCCAGGGGATTTTCCAGACCCAGGGATGGAACCCATGTCTCGTCACGTCTCCTGCATTGTCAGGTGGGTTTTTTCCCACTAGCAGCACTGGGGTAGCTCACCTAACATAATGTTCAGTGTTGAAAAGGCCACTGTTGTCAGCCTCAGATGAGAACAACCCTTGGCCTAAGGGGAGGGAAGGCCATGAGCAGAGCCGACAATAATCGTAGTGAATGTAACAGTCATAAAAGGCTCTGCCGCGTGAGGAATAGCTCCCACGTGCCACTCTGTGTGCTGAATGTCACTTCACTCCCCTGCGGCCAGGACAGTTCCTGATACATGAAGGCAGTCGTTCAGCAGCTTTGTTCAATGACTGAATTATGGCATAGAATCGAACAGGTTACAGAGAATGGCTTCGCCAGCCTCTAAGTTGTCAATGTGCAGTTGTGAGTAGATGCCCAGTCCTCCAATTTGCTGCCCTATTTTGTTCGCACAGAAAAGCACCAAGATCAAGTCAAACCATTAACAGAGTCTTCCTCTCCCATTGTAGAGCTTTCCACCATGTGATGCTACGGCACCCCAGGGACTGACTTTCTTTTGCTGTGTGAAGAAGCAACATAAGGACATTAACATGTATTCCTCGTATATTATGATCTGGGGCTTAGCCCATAAAGGGAAAATTAGGGAGAACAGGGTAGGCACAGGATTTACTGAGATTTATGGAGAAGATACTGAACTCAAAACAAGACAGGTAGATCAGGCCATGAGTGAGCTGGCCCCTGAACACAGAGGTTGAAAGGAGGGTGGTGAAAGCCTATGCCTGCCACACATTTTGCTCTGAGTACTCTGAATCACAAAGGATCTGAAATCTTCTGACATGAGGAACTGCAGCAGAAGCAAAGTGGTCTTCTGTCTGAAGTTGCCTTGACTCCAATCGCTGTGACCTGACGGGCTGCCCTTCTGCCTCCGTGTAGATGGAAGTGATTTCCCCGCACAGAGCTGCACTCATCATCAAAGGAGCAGCAAAAAGAGCCTGCAAGCTTTGAAGTGAGGGTGGTGCGAGCTGAGATAATGATGAGCCACAGCCTTAGGCTTCAGGTTTATGGTAAAGAGATCCTGGCACAAAATCAAACAGTGGTGCTGTCCTCAGGCTTCGTTCCAGATGAAATTGGACCAGGTCCCAGACTCCATCCTAAGCCCATCTTTCCACATGCTCTCCCTTCAGGATATGGAGAATTACTGTTTTCTTCGAGTAAAGAATACTGTGTTCATCCACGTACTTGTTGCCTTCGGAAAGTGCTCAGAAACTTTCTGTGGCACATGGAAAGGAGGCTGACAATCTGACGCCTTTCTGACGCTAATTTGTATTTCTGTGGGTGAGACGTTATAAAAAGCTCAGCATGGGGGACTTCCCTGGTGGTCCAGTGGTTAAGAATCCACCATCCAATGCAGGGGATGTGGGTTCGATCCCTGGCCAGGGAACTTAGGTCCCACATGTCCCCACCTAGACAAATCCGTGCACCACCATGGAGACCCAGCAAAGCGCATTTCTCCTTCCCTGTATCTAGTGTCCTCGTCTGTGTTGGTTTGGACACATTAGATGTCTAGGACTTAGTCCAGCTCTCAGGTCAGGACTAGTGGACCCCACGGGCTGTTACTTCAGGCTGAGAGGCCAACACGATGTGTGAAGCCATCTCTCACCACAGACATCTGCCAGCCTCCTGGTGGTTCTTGCCACAAAGGGAGAAATGAGAGTGTGGATGGATGAACACAGCTTCTTGCTCACTCCCCACAGATGGGATTCTACCTGATTTCGTTCAATTCAGGGTAATGGAGTCCCTTGCTCTGCTCCCCGAGTCCATCCTATCCCATTCCAGCTCAGCCCATCCCCTTCCATTCCATCCATCTGTTTTGCAAGTTTCATTCCATTTATTAGATATAAAATTCTATTCTATTAACT
Organism: Tragelaphus eurycerus; assembly: GCA_935064755.1. Taxonomy (NCBI): domain Eukaryota; kingdom Metazoa; phylum Chordata; class Mammalia; order Artiodactyla; family Bovidae; genus Tragelaphus; species Tragelaphus eurycerus. The sequence continues at coordinate 19,760,027 of CAKXYN010000043.1, forward strand.
GAGCCCCTCACCCACCATGGGAGGACAGAACATCCTATTAGCCATCCAGGGACGCATGAAGGTTAGTAAATCCCAGGCAGCCCATCATAGAAATGACTTAGGGAGTTTACTGAATTATCTTCAGTTTAATCCACTCAGAGACACCCTTTCTGTTTCTCTTCCTTTGAGTCGCTGTGAAAAGGAGGAAGGGAGCCCAAGAAGGAAGGCTGGCACCTTAGACTCTGACCAATTCTCGTTTTCCTGGAGCTCCAGAGTGTGTCCAATACAAGGCATATACACTAAGTCCTCTACATACAAACCTTCAAGTTGTGAACTTTCAAAGATGCAAACATGGGTTCCATTAACATCAGGCACAAGCGAAATTGCAGCTTGCCCGCTGTCTCTGTTGCTGACGATCCTTCAGCTCTCCCATCTCCTGCCACCTCCAGTGAGTAGCTCTTCTTGCCTGTTCACTTGATGCCAGCCCCTATAAGCCAGATGTTGTGCTGTGCTACTGTACTTTTCAAGGTACAGTACCGTAAGATTAAAAATGTTTATTTTTTTGCGATTGCTTGTTTTTTTTTTTTTTAATGTATTACTTGTGTGAAAGCATTACAAACCTACTGCAGTACTATTCTATATAGTGTTAGTTAGCTAATTAGTTAACTAGTTAGTCAGTGTTAGCTGATTGTGTTAGCTGGGTACCTAGGCTAAGTTTGTTGTCCTTATGAGCAAACTGCCCTTATGAACACATTCTTGGAAGAGAATGCATCTGTAAGTAGGGGACTTACTGTAGGTGTCACACTACACATGTTTACTTGACATCTCTGTTGGTTGAATGAACAATAACCTGTGCGGCCTTGGACAAGACTCTTCCCCTCTCTGAGTCTGACTTCCATTCCTGCAGACAGGTGGTTTGAATAGGTTAGTGAATTTTAGACTGTGACAGTTTCTGAGTCAGGAGGCTGGTTCCCTCGGGATCAGGCTCTGAGAAGCAGGCTAGCACAATGGTTAGAGGGCTTATGATGAGCCCATGGGGCAACTTATACACATGGAGAATTTTCCTGGAAAATACTGTTTATGATTAACCCTATTACCTAAGAAGAAAGGTAGTGTTGGTGGTAGTTTAGTTGCAAAGTCATGTCCAACTCTTTGTGACCCTGTGGACTGTAGCTTGCCAGGCTCCTCTGTCCATGGGATTCTCCAGACAAGGATACTGGAGTTGGTTGCCATTTCCTTCTCCAGGGGATCTTCCTGACCCAGGGGCCAAACCTGGATCTCCTGCATTGCAGGCAGATTCTTTACTGTCTGAACCACCAGGGAAGCCTGGAAGAGGCAGAGGTCACAGTGAGTGTGTGATTTATGCTATATTATTTTGAATAAATGAATAAAAATAATTTTGTCACAGCCAATGAGATTTGTACAGGAACATGTTTTAATTTCCAAGTATTATTCAATGTTGTTGGGTGAGCATGATAAATTTGCTGAGGTTAAACTTATTTGTCCCTCTATTTTCCACATGGACCTGAGGATGAACTAGCTTTGCTTCTGTAGCTGCACACAAGGCAAGATTCCAGTGAATGTGCTACTAGGGGTGTTGTTGAGGAGCTTCCATCTGCAGGCAAAATGCTGGAACTAGAAATAGATCCTTTTCTAGCCCAGGGGCTGCGGAAGAGTCTTGGTCACTTGTTTGTTTTCTAGATCCAACAATCAGACCTCTTTTCTTTTTATTGCCAACTAGTAAATATCAATTGCGAATCTACTAAGTATCAGGAAGTGATGGTAAGTAAGAGAGGCAGAGCCTCTGTCATCAGTATTAATTAATATTTTTTATATGATGGGCACTAAATATTTTGCATGTATTAACCCATGTAATCCCTGTAAACTTAGAAAGAAGTACTCTCATCATCTCCAGTTTAGAAAAGTGAAAATAGAGATATAGAGAGATCAAATATTTGCAGACTTTCACAGCTACTTAACTAGAGGGGAGATGTTGCTGGGATTTGAATCCATGCTTCATGGTTCCAGAGCCCAACTCCTAAACATTTATGCTATCCCACACCATATAGGTATGTGGTGAGCCTGCAGAGAGCCTCTATTGAGTGTATAATTCAAAGGGGCAGATTAGAAAGGATTAAAACACACACGGTAGAGAGGATTAAAATTGGCCATTAAACATTCAGCAGGTAATTTATAAACCAGTAACACTGAAGAAGCTGAAGTTGAACGGTTCTATGAAGACCTACAAGACCTTTTAGAACTAACACCCAAAAAAGATGTCCTTTTCATTATAGGGGACTGGAATGCAAAAGTAGGAAGTCAAGAAACACCTGGAGTAACAGGCAAATTTGGCCTTGGAATACGGAATGAAGCAGGGCAAAGACTAATAGAGTTTTGCCAAGAAAATGCACTGGTCATAGCAAATACCCTCTTCCAAAAACACAAGAGAAGACTCTATACATGGACAGCACCAGATGGTCAACACCGAAATCAGATCGATTATATTCTTTGCAGCCAAAGATGGAGAAGCTGTATATAATCAGCAAAAACAAGACCAGGAGCTGACTGTGGCTCAGACCATGAACTCCTTATTGCCAAATTCAGACTGAAATTGAAGAAAGCAGGGAAAACCACTAGACCTATTCAGGTATGACCTAAATCAAATCCCTTATGATTATACAGTGGAAGTGAGAAATAGATTTAAGGGCCTAGATCTGATAGATAGAGTGCCTGATGAACTATGGAATGAGGTTCGTGACATTGTGCAGGAGACAGGGATTAAGACCATTCCCATGGAAAAGAAATGCAAAAAAGCAAAATGGCTGTCTGGGGAGGCCTTACAAATAGCTGTGAAAAGAAGAGAAGCAAAAAGCAAAGGAGAAAAGAAAAGATATAAACATCTAAATGCAGAGTTCCAAAGAATAGCAAGAAGAGATAAGAAAGCCTTCTTCAGTGATCAATGCAAAGAAATAGAGGAAAACAACAGAATGGGAAAGACTAAGGATCTCTTCAAGAAAATCAGAGATACCAAAGGAACATTTCATGCAAAGATGGGCTCGATAAAGGACAGAAATGGTATGGACCTAACAGAAGCAGAAGATATTAAGAAGAAGTGGCAAGAATACACAGAAGAACTGTACAAAAAAGAGCTTCAAGACCCAGATAATCATGATGGTGTGATCACTGACCTAGAGCCAGACATCCTGGAATGTGAAGTCAAGTGGGCCTTAGAAAACATCACAATGAACAAAGCTAGTGGAGGTGATGGAATTCCAGTGGAGCTATTCCAAATCCTGAAAGATGATGCTGTGAAAGTGCTGCACTCAATATGCCAGCAAATTTGGAAAACTCGGCAGTGGCCACAAGATTGGAAAAGGTCAGTTTTCATCCCAATCCCAAAGAAAGGCAATGCCAAAGAATGCTCAAACTACCGCACAATTGCACTCATCTCACACGCTAGTAAAGTAATGCTCAAAATTCTCCAAGCCAGGATTCAGCAATATGTGAACCGCGAACTTCCTGATGTTCAAGCTGGTTTTAGAAAAGGCAGAGGAACCAGAGATCAAATTGCCAACATCCACTGGATCATGGAAAAAGCAAGAGAGTTCCAGAAAAACATCTATTTCTGCTTTATTGACTATGCCAAAGCCTTTGACTGTGTGGATCACAATAAACTGTGGAAAATTCTGAGAGAGATGGGAATACCAGACCACCTGATCTGCCTCTTGAGAAATCTGTATGCAGGTCAGGAAGCAACAGTTAGAACTGGTCATGGAACAACAGACTGGTTCCAAATAGGAAAAGGAGTACGTCAAGGCTGCATATTGTCACCATGTTTATTTAACTTATATGCAGAGTACATCATGAGAAATGCTGGACTGGAAGAAACACAAGTTGGAATCAAGATTGCTGGGAAAATATCAATCACCTCAGATATGCAGATGACACCACCCTTATGGCAGAAAGTGAAGAGGAACTAAAAAGCCTCTTGATGAAAGTGAAAGTGGAGAGTGAAAAGGCTGGCTTAAAGCTCAACATTCAGAAAACAAAGATCATGGCATCTGGTCCCATCACTACATGGGAAATAGATGGAGAAACAGTGGAAACAGTATCAGACTTTATTTTTCTGGGCTCCAAAATCACTGCAGATGGTGACTGCAGACATGAAATTAAAAGACGCTTACTCCTTGGAAGGAAAGTTATGACCAACCTAGATAGCATATTCAAAAGCAGAGACATCACTTTGCCAACAAAGGTTCGCCTAGTCAAGGCTATGGTCTTTCCTGTGGTTATGTATGGATGTGAGAGCTGGACTGTGAAGAAGGCTGAGCGCCGAAGAATTGATGCTTTTGAACTGTGGTGTTGGAGAAGACTCTTGAGAGTCCCTTGGACTGCAAGGAGATCCAACCAGTCCATTCTGAAGGAGATCAGCCCTGGGATTTCTTTGGAAGGAATGATGCTAAAGCTGAAACTCCAGTACTTTGGCCACCTCATGTGAAGAGTTGACTCATTGGAGAAGACTCTGATGCTGGGAGGGATTGAGGGCAGGAGGAGAAGGGGACGACAGAGGATGAGATGGCTGGATGGCATCACTGACTCGATGGATGTGAGTCTGAGTGACCTCCGGGAGTTGGTGATGGACAGGGAGGCCTGGTGTGCTGTAGTTCATGGGGTCGCAAAGAGTCGGACACAACTGAGTGACTGATCTGATCTGATCTTGCAGTACTTTTTTTTTTCTTCCTTCTGAGCCTTTGCAAAAGCTGTCCTCCTGCCTAAAAAGCCCTTCTATCAACCCATAGATTGGCACCCTTAAAAATATGCCTGAGATGTGATTTACATAAGGTGATGTGTCAGATCTTAAGTACACAGTTAATGAGTTTTCATAAATGAATACATTGGTATATCCACGTCCCCAAACAAGACTTTTATCACCTAGGAAAGTCCTCTGTGCACTCAAACACCCCACCCTCTACTCTTTCTCCCCTTAAATGAGGTTCTGATTTCTACTAACATAGCTTAGTTTTGGCTGTTCTAGAATTTCATGTAACTTAAATCACGTAGCCACGCTTTGGTGTCTAGCTTTGTTCACTCATCGTGTTTGTGAGATTCATTCATGATGCTATGGGGGTTTTTTGCTTTTGTTTTATTACTCAGTCTATTGAATGAATTTACATGTCATGGAACAACAGACTGGTTCCAAATAGGAAAAGGAGTACGTCAAGGCTGTATATTGTCACCATGTTTATTTAACTTATATGCAGAGTACATCATGAGAAATGCTGCACTGGAAGAAACACAAGCTGGAATCAAGATTGCCAGGAGAAATATCAATAACCTCAGATATGCAGATGACACCACTCTATGGCAGAAAGTGAAGAGGAACTAAAAAGCCTCTTGATGAAAGTGAAAGTGGAGAGTGAAAAGGTTGGCTTAAGGCTCAACATTCAGAAAACGAAGATCATGGCATCTGGTCCCATCACTGCATGGGAAATAGACGGGGAAACAGTGGAAACAGTGTCAGACTTTCTTTTTCTGGGCTCCAAAATCACTGCAGATGGTGACTGCAGCCATGAGATTAAAAGACGCTTACTCCTTGGAAGGAAAATTATGACCAACTTAGATCAGATCAGATCAGATCAGTCGCTCAGTCGTGTCCGACTCTTTGTGACCCCATGAACCGCAGCACGCCAGGCCTCCCTGTCCATCACCAGCTCCCGGAGGTCACTCAGACTCGCATCCATCGAGTCAGTGATGCCATCCAGCCATCTCATCCTCTGTCGTCCCCTTCTCCTCCTGCCCTCAATCCCTCCCAGCATCAGAGTCTTCTCCAATGAGTCAACTCTTCGCATGAGGTGGCCAAAATACTGGAGTTTCAGCTTTAGCATCATTCCTTCTAAAGAAATTCCAGGATTGATCTCCTTAGATAGCATATTCAAAAGCAGAGACATCACTTTGCCAACAAAGGTTCGCCTAGTCAAGGCTGTGGTCTTTCCTGTGGTCATGTATGGATGTGAGAGCTGGACTGTGAAGAAGGCTGAGCGCCGAAGAATTGATGCTTTTGAACTGTGGTGTTGGAGAAGACTCTTGAGAGTCCCTTGGACTGCAAGGAGATCCAACCAGTCCATTCTGAAGGAGATCAGCCCTGGGATTTCTTTGGAAGCAATGATACTAAAGCTGAAACTCCAGTATTTTGGCCACCTCATGTGAAGAGTTGACTCATTGGAGAAGACTCTGATGCTGGGAGGGATTGGGGGCAGGAGGAGAAGGGGATGACAGAGGATGAGATGGCTGGATGGCATCACTGACTCGATGGATGCGAGTCTGAGTGACCTCCGGGAGCTGGTGATGGACAGGGAGGCCTGGCGTGCTGCAGTTCATGGAGTCGCAAAGAGTCGGACACAACTGAGCGACTGATCTGATCTGAAGATTCATTTACTTATTGATGTTTTGGATTTTTTCTAATTTATGACTATTATGAATAAAGTTTTTATGAACGTTATTTTGTGTGAACACATGTTTTCACTTCTTTTGAGTATATACCTAGAACTCCAATCGCTAGGTCATATAGCAAGTGTATGATTAATGAAATTATTTTATAAAGGGACGCATCTCTTTTGCATTCCCACCAGCAAGCAGCCTAGGAGAGTTACACTGGCTCCATATCCTCACCAATATTTTGCACTGTTGATCTTTTAAATTATTCTAGTGACTATAATGTGATATCTCATTGTGGTTTCACTTTGTATTTTTCTTTTTTTTAATTTAAATTTATTTATTTTAATTGGAGGCTAATTGTTGGTTTTGCCATACATCAACATGAATCCGCCACGGGTGTACATGTGTTCCCCACCCTGAACCCCTCTCCCACCTCCCTCCCCATACCATCTCTCTGGGTCATCCCAGTGCACCAGCCCCAAGCATCCTGTATTCTGCATCGAACCTGGACTGATAATTCATTTCTTATATGATATTATACATGTTTCAATGCCATTCTCCCAAATCATCCCACCTTCTCCCTCTCCCACAGAGTCCAAAAGACTTCTATACATCTGTGTCTCTTTTGCTGCCTCACATACAGGGTGATCGTTACCATGTTTCTAAATTCCATATATATATATATACACACTTTGTATTTTTCTGATAACTAATAATGGGCTGGAAGAAGCACAAGCTGGAATCAAGATTGCTGGGAGAAATATCAATAACCTCAGATATGCAGATGACACCACCCTTATGGCAGAAAGTGAAGAGGAACTAAAGAGCCTGTTGATGAAAGTGAAAGAGGAGAGTGAAAAAGTTGACTTAAAGCTCAACATTCAGAAAACTAAAATCATGGCATCCTGTCCCGTCACTTCATGGCAAATAGATGGGAAAACAGTGGAAACAGTGTCAGACTTTATTTTTCTGGGCTCCAAAATCACTGCAGATGGTGACTGCAGCCATGAAATTAAAAGACGCTTACTCCTTGGAAGAAAAGTTATGACCAATCTAGATAGCATATTCAAAAGCAGAGGCATTGCCAACAAAGGTCCGTCTAGTCAGCTATGGTTTTTCCTGTGGTCATGTATGGATGTGAGAGTTGGACTGTGAAGAAAGCTGAGCACCAAAGAATTGATGCTTTTGAACTGTGGTGTTGGAGAAGACTCCTGAGAGTCCCTTGGATTGCAAGGAGATCCAACCAGTCCATTCTGAAGGAAATCAGCCCTGGGTGTTCTTTGGAAGGAATGATGCTAAAGCTGAAACTCCAGTACTTTGGCCACCTCATGCAAAGAGTTGACTCATTGGAAAAGACTCTGATGCTGGGAGGGATTGGGCATAGGAGGAAAAGGGAACAACAGGATGAGATGACTGGATGGCATCAGTGACTCAATGGATGTGAGTCTGAGTGAACTCCCGGAGTTGATGATGGACAGGGAGGCCTGGCGTGCTGCGATTCATGGGGTCGCAAAGAGTCAGCCACGACTGAGTGACTGAACTGAACTGAACTGAATGATGTTAAATATCTTTCCATGTCTTTCTGGGACAGTCATATATCTTCTTTGAGAAACACCTGCTTGAATCTTTTGTCCACTCTTTAATTTGCCTGACTTTCCAAATATTAAATTATAGGAGTTCTTTACATATTCTGAATTCCATTTTTTTGTTTAATATATGTATTATGTTTTTTTCCTCCCAATCTGTGTCTTATCTTTCATTATCTTAATAGTGTATTTTGAAGAACAAATGTTTTCAACTTGGATGAAATTCAGTTTACCAAGTTTTTCTTTCATGACTGATTCTTTGTACATCTTAGGTAACTTGCCTTCAGTTCAGTTCAGTTCAGTTCCGTCGCTCAGACATGTCCGACTCTTTACGACCCCATGAATCGCAGCACACCAGGCCTCCCTGTCCATCAACAACTCCCGGAGGTCACTCAGACTCACGTCATCAAGTCAGTGATGGCTATCCAGCCATCTCATCCTCTGTCGTCCCCTTCTCTTCTTGCCCCCAATCCCTCCCAGCCTCAGAGACTTTTCCAATGAGTCAACTCTGTGCATGAGGTGGCCAAAGTACTGGAGTTTCAGCTTTAGCATCAGTCCTTCCAAAGAACACCCAGGGCTGATTTCCTTCAAAATGGACTGGTTGGATCTCCTTGCAGTCCAAGGGACTCTCAGAAATCTTCTCCAACACTACAGTTCAAAAGCATCAATTCTTTGGCACTCAGCCTTCTTCACAGTCCAACTCTCACATCCATACATGACCACAGGAAAAACCATAGCCTTGACTAGACGGACCTTTGTTGGCAAAGTAATGTCTCTGCTTTTCAATATCCTATCTAGGTTGGTCATAACTTTCCTTCCAAGGAGTAAGCGTCTTTTAATTTCATGGCTGTAGTCACCATCTGCAGTAATTTTGGATCCCCCCAAAAATAAAGTCTGATGCTGTTTCCACTGTTTCCCCATCTATTTCCCATGAAGTGATGAGACTGGATGCCATGATCTTCGTTTTCTGAATGTTGAGCTTTAAGCCAACTTTTTCACTCTCCTCTTTCACTTTCATCAAGAGGCTCTTTAGTTTCTCTTCACTTTCTGCCATAGAGTGGTGTCATCTGCATATCTAAGGTTATTGATATTTCTGCTGGCAATCTTGATTCCAGCTTGTGCTTCTTCCAGCCCAATGTTTCTCATGATGTACTCTGCATATAAGTTAAATAAACAGGGTAACAATATACATCCTTGATGTACTCCTTTTCCTATTTCGAACCTAGCAATATACAAAACGGAGAAGGCAATGGCACCCCACTCCAGTACTCTTGCCTGGAAAATCCCATGGACAGAGGAGCCTGGTAGGATCCAGTCCATGGGGTCGCCAGAGTCGGACACGACTGAGCGACTTCACTTTCACTTTTCACTTTCATGCATTGGAGAAAGAAATGGCAACCCACTCCAGTGTTCTTGCGTGGAGAATCCCAGGGATGGGGGAGCCTGGTGGGCTGCCGTCTATGGGGTCACGCAGAGTCAGACACGACTGAAGCGACTTAGCAGTCAATATACAAAAAGGATATGGAGATGTTTTCCATCATCTTTCTCTAGCAGTTTTATAGTTTTATCTTTTATGCTTAGATCTGTGATCCATCTTGAATAAATTTTTGCGTATCATGTGAGCTAAAAGTCAAAGCTCAATCTGTATTATGTTGATATCTAGGTTTTCTCGTAATATTTGTTAAAAAGAATGTAATTTTCTTATGGAAATACCTTGGAAGCATTGTTGAAAATAAATTAATTGTGTATATATGAATCCATCTTTGGTCTGTCTTCTTTGATCTATCTGTGTTTTCCTCACATATACCACACTGACTTGATTACTGTAGCTTTTCAGTACATCTTGAAATCAAGTTGTATAATTATTCCATCCTTATTCGTTTTCAAAATTGTTTTGTCTATTCAAAGTCCTTTGTATTTCTAGATAACATTTAGAAATGTTAGGCTTGCCATGCCTGTTGAGATTTTGACTAGATGAATTTGGGCAGACTTGGCAACTACGTAATATTGAATCTTCCCGTTCATGAATAAAATCAATTTTTCCAAAATTTATTTGTGTTCTGTAGCATATGTCTGTAATGTTTTATACTCCACAGTATAGAGATCTCACACATTTTTGTTGAATATATTCCAAAGTATTTTATATTTTTTCATGCTATTGTAAGTGGTATTGTTTTTTAATTTTCATTTTTCAGTTATTTTTCCTGCTATATAAATGCAACTGATGTTTGGATATTGAACTTGTATCTTATATCTTTGCTAAGCAGTAGGTTTTGGGTAGGATAGCTATGGCATTCTCCTGTAAGGAATCATATTGTCTATTATAAAGACAGTTTTACTTACACTTGGAGAAGGGATAAACTACTCACTCCAGTATTCTTGGGCTTCCCTTGTGGCTCAGCTGGTAAAGAATCCGCCTGCAATGTGGGATACCTGGGTTTGATCCTTGGTTTGGGAATATCCTCTGGACAAGGGAAAGGCTACCCACTCTAGTATTCTGGCCTAGAGAATTCCATGGACTGTATAGTCCATGAGGTCATAAAGAGTCGGACACGACTGAGTGACTTTCACTTTCAATCTTCATACCTTTTATATTTTTATCTTGACTTATTGTACTGGCTAGAATCTCTAGGACAAGTTCAGTAGAAATGCTGAAAATGGATCAACATGTCCTATTCTCAACTGTAGAATGACATTTAACATTGCATCATTAAGTATGATGTTAGTTGAAGAATTTCTGTAGATATTCTTCATCAAATTGAAAAAATATTCCTCTATCTTTTCTTTGCTGAAAGATACTCTTTAACATGAATGAGTATTGATTTATGTCGAGTGTTTTTTTTGCACCTATTCCTGTGATCATATTTTTTCCCTTTATTCTGTTTATTTGGTGTCTTAATTGATTTATGAATGCTGAAATTTTGGCTAGATGAAATTGGACAGACTTAGCAACTTTATAATATTGACTCTTCCAATTCATGAATAAAATTAATTTTTCCTAAATATTTCTGACTTCTTTAGCATCTTTCTGTAATCTCTGTCCAAACTTGGAGGGTAAGTCTCACTTGGTCATGATATATTATTCTTTTTGTATATTGCTAGATTTCATTTGCCGTTATATTGTTCAGTATTTTTGTGCCTATATTAATGAGGGATTTTTTAATTTTTGACACTTTATTTCTTTTTAAATTGAAGGATAATTGCTTTACAGAATTTTGTGGTTTTCTGTCACACATCAGCAAGAATCAGCCGTAGGTACACCCATGTCCCCTCCCTCCCAACCTTCCTTCCCATCTCCCTCCCCATCCCATCCTTCTAGATTCTCACAGAGCCCCTGTTTGAGTCCCCTGATTCGTACAGCAAATTCCCATTGGCTTCTATTTTACAAACATTTTGTAGATTTCCATGTTACCCTCTCCTACATCTCATCCTCTCCTTCCTCCTCTTCCCCTGTGTCCGTAGGTCTGTTCTCTATGTCTGCTTCTCCATTGCTGCCCTGAAAATAAATTCATCAGTACCATCTTTCTAGATTCCATATATATGCTTCAATATGCAATATTTGTTTCTCTTTCTAACTTACTTCACTCTGTACAATAGGCTCTAGGTTCATCCACTTCATTAGAACTGACTCAACTGTGTTCCCTTCTATGGGTGAGTAGAATTCCATTGTATATATGTACCGCAGTTTCTTTATCCATTCATCTGTCGATGGACATCTAGGTTGCTTCCACGTTCTAGCTATTGTAAATAGTGTGGCAATGAACATTGGGGTATATGTGTCTTTTTCAATTTTGGTTTAATTAGGGATTTTTAAAAAATATCCTCAAACATGTTTTATCAGGATTACATTAACCTTATAAAATGAGTTGGGAGGAGGATATTTTCTGAACTGTAAAAGTATTTGTACAGTTATTGTACAGTACTGTACAACTGTAAAAATATTAATACAGTTATTAAGATTTTCTATTTTTTCTTATTTTAGTTTGGCAAGTTGTGTTTTTAAGAAATTCATCCATTTTATCTAAGTAGTCAAATTAGTTTGCATAAAATTGCTCATAATATATCCTCATTATTCTATGGCTGTGGGATGCTGATAACTTGTCTTCTCTGTTCTCTCTCTTTCAATTAAACCAGGCTTGCTTTCTTTCAAGACACAGTCAAGAGAATGAAAAGACTAGCCATAGGTTGGAAAAAGACATTTGCAAATCGTAGACCCAATAAAGAAATTTTATCCAGAATACGTAAAGTACATTCAACACTCAATAATGATAGAACAAATGAGACAACAACAACAAAAAAATGGGTAAAAACTTTTAGCAGACACTTTACCAAAGAAGATATACAGATAATGAGTAAATATATGAAAATCTCATCAAAGTTGTTGGTACTTCAGTTCAGTCACTCAGTCGTGTCGGACTCTTTGTGACCCCATGAATCGCAGCATGCCAGGCCTCCCTGTCCATCACAAACTCCTGGAGTTCACTCAAACTTGCTGCTGCTGCTACTGCTGCTAAGTTGTTTTAGTCGTGTCTGACTCTGTGCGACCCTGCAGATGGAAGCCCACCAGGCTTCCCCGTCCCTGGGATTCTCCAGGCAAGAACACTGGAGTGGGTTCACTCAGACTTAGGGAAAGTCAAATGAAAACTATAGTAAGTTAACCCAGCATGCCATTTAGAATGGCTAAAATTAAAAAGACTGGCCATATGAGATGTTGGCAAGAGTGTGGGGTAACTGGGACTCATACATCTACTCACCAGTTGTGGCTGGTGGTGATGTAAAATGTACAACAAAAAGTTGTACATAGGGCTACCATAATTCACTCATCTCACTCAAGAGAAATAAAAGCATACCTCCATACACAGATTTATACTTAACTATTCAAAGAAGCTTTATTTGTGTTATTACTACTATTTATACACATAACAACATGGATGAATCTCAAAATATTTAAGCTAAGTGAAAAAGAGTACACAATGTGTGATTCCATTTATATAAATTCTAAATAATGCAATCTGATCTAATGTTAGAGACAGAAAGTAGATCAGTGATTGCCTGAAATGGAGAATGGTAGATTACATTCTACCATGTAATGGTAAGATTACAAAGATGCATTGAGTTCACTGTGGGTAATGAATATGCTTATTTTCACTGTGGTGATGGTTTCACAAGTATGTACATATATGACAAAATGTATTAAATTTTACTCTGTACATATGCATTGTATATAGTATGTTAATTATATCTCAATGAGACAAACTAGATAATTATGCAACTTTCATGAGAATTTCATTATTTATCTCTCTCTTTAAGATAAGAAATATATATGCTAGGCAAAACATAAATGTAACCATTTAGAAATATTTTTATCTTTTAAATATCTTCATGGAAATAAACCTAAGATATATATACAGCATGATTCTAGCCCCAAAGATGGAAAACAGAAAAATGTAGGTTTGAGAAGCTGAAACCTTGACTCCCACTGGCTCTTCGTTAGGATGTATAGTTGGAGCCGGGCATTTTCATAATGTTAATGATGAACATAACTGTTGAGTTGAATTTTAAGTCTTGATACTAAAATAGCTATCACCAGGAGTTATGTGGAGTCCAATTATAAACGAATTGAGTTGTAAGTGTAAGTTGCTGAATATAGTAAGACAGTGGCAGATGTACAGTAATTAGCTTCTGCTGCTGCTGCTGCTAAGTCGCTTCAGTCGTGTCTGACTCTGTGCAACCCCATAGACGGCAGCCCACCAGGCTTCTCTGTCCCTGGGATTCTCCAGGCAAGGATACTGGAGTGGGTTGCCACTTCCTTCTCCAATGCATGAAAGTGAAAAGTGAAAGTGAAGTCGCTCAGTCGGGTCCGACTCCTAGCGACCCCACGGACTGGAGCCTACCAGGCTCCTCCATCCGTTGGATTTTTCAGGCAAGAATACTGGAGTGGGGTGCCATTGTCTTCTCCGAATTAGCTTCTAGCACTAAGCTTTTTACTTTGTGATTTTTGCAATATCTTCTAAAAGAGGAGATAGTTACTTCTCCTCTGGACAGGCAGAATCGGATTTGGAATCTGAAGTGTTTTTAGGATTTATTTTTCTGCAGAGAGCCAGGGCTTGAATGTTGGCATGCAATGCTATGAAAGAAGATTCTGGCTCAGGAGTTAGATGAAAGAGAGCGTGATAGTGAAAGAGCTAGATGCCACAGTTGGACAAGGAAATGTATGACTTTTGAGTGGGATGTCAATATATAAAGGAATAATACCACTAATTCGCTGGTAATAGCTAACTGACAAGTTATTGTAACAATTGTTGTTTAGTCTCTAAGTCGTGTCCAACTCTTATGTGAGCCCACGGACTGAAGTCTGCCAGGCTTCTCTGTCCATGGAATTTCTCAGCAAGAATACTGGAGTGGGTTGCCATTTCCTTTTCCAGGGGATCTTCCTGACCCAGGGATTGAACCTCAAGTCTCCTGCTTTGCAGGTGGATTCTTTACCACTGAGTTACTAGGGAAGCCCTATCATTACAATTAACAAAACTTTGAATCAAGGTCTGTCAGCATATTCATAGCCTTAAGGAGTAGAAGTATTGATAGTATCAATAAGAAGAATCTGGGAGCTGGGTAAACAGGTTGGAATCCAACCAAGCAAGGCGTCTTAGCCACTAGACCACCAGGGAAGTCCCAAGAAGCTGGGTTTTAAATATCACCTTGTATGCATTTGTGTGTGCTAAGTCACTTCAGCTGTGCCTGACTCTTTTCGATCCTCTGGCCAGTAGCCCCCCAGGCTCCTCTGTCCATGGGGATTCTCTAGGCAAGAATACTGGAGTGGGTTGCCATCCCCCTCCTCCAGGGGACCTTCCTGACTCAGGGATGGAACAGGCATCTTTTACATCTTGTGCATTGGCAGGCAGGTTGTTTACCATTTGTGCCACTTGAGAAGCCAGCTACTATGTATATTGTTAGAGAAACTTGGTTAGGGATCCAAACTAGGATTCCAAGGACTTGGTCCAGGTTGAAGTTCTACTGTAAACAGCTGTCTACCCTTGAGCAACTTATCACTTCTTTCTGTGCTAATGACCACTAAGGCCACTTCTACCATTGCAATTCTATAACTTATTTCTTCTTCTGTTCTTAACTTCTTAATTATGATAAAACAATACAAAGAACAACAATTCCAACAGTGAGTGGAGAATGGTGTTGGCCTCTGTCATCTAGATCCTTAACTACTATCAATTGTCTTTTGTGTATTCTTTCAGGAAATGTTTGGGCTCTCTCTCTCTCTCTGTTTACTTTTACACAGTAAGATACACATATTATTCTATAACTCTTGTTCTACATCCTAATCAAACTTTCCACAAATGCCAGTTTATCTTGAAGACCTTTCCATGTCAACACATATAAATCTTCCACATTTGGTTCATGTCAATGGCATGGTCTTCATGACCCAGATAATCACGATGGTGTGATCACTCACACTCACCTAGAGCCAGACATCCTGGAATGTGAGGTCAGCTGGGCCTTAGGAAGCATCACTATGAACAAAGCTAATGGAGGTGATGGAATTCCAGTTGAGCTGTTTCAAATCCTAAAAGATGATGCTGTGAAAGTGTGCACTCAATATGTCAGCAAATTTGGAAAACTCAGCAGGGTACAAAGGACTGGAAAAGGTCAGTTTTCATTCCAATCCCAAAGAAAGGCAATGCCAAAGAATGCTCAAACTACTGCACAATTGGACTCATCTCACAAGCTAGTAAAGTAATGCTCAAAATTCTCCAAGCCAGGCTTCAGCAATATGTGAACCGTGAACTTCCAGATGTTCAAGCTGGGTTTAGAAAAGGCAGAGGAACTAGAGATCAAATTGCCAACATCTGCTGGAACATTGGAAAAGCAAGAGTTTCAGAAAACCATCTATTTCTGCTTTAATGACTATGCCAAAGCCTTTGACTGCATGGATCACAATAAACTGTGGAAAATTCTGAAAGAGATGGGAATACCAGACCACCTTACCTGCCTCTTGAGAAACCTGTATGCAGGTCAGGAAGCAACAGTTAGAACTGGACATGGAACAACAGACTGGTTCCAAATAGGAAAAGGAGTATATGTCAAGACTGTATATTATCACCCTGCTTATTTAACTTATATGCAGAGTACATCATGAGAAACACTGGGCTGGAGGAAGCATAAGCTGGAATCAAGACTGCTGGGAGAAATATCAATCACCTCAGATATGCAGATGACACCACCCTTATGGCAGAAATTGAAGAGGAACTAAAGAGCCTTTTGATGAAAGTCAAAGTGGAGAGTGAAAAAGTTGGCTTAAATCTCAACATTCAGAAAACTAAAATCATGGCATCCCGTCCCATCACTTTATGGGAAATAGATAGGGAAACAGTGTCAGACTTTATTTTTCTGGGCTCCAAAATCACTGCAGATGTTGATTGCAGCCATGAAATTAAAAGACGCTTACTCCTTGGAAGGAAAGTTATGACCCACCTAGACAGCATATTGAAAAGCAGAGACATTACTTTGCCAACAAAGGTCCATCTAGTCAAGGCTATGGTTTTTCCAGTAGTCATGTATGGATGTGAGAGTTGAACTATAAAGAAAGCTGAGCGCCAAAGAATTGATGCTTTTGAACTGTGGTGTTGGAGAAGACTCTTGAGAGTCCCTTGGACTGCAAGGAGATCCATCCGGTCCATCCTAAAGCAGATCAGTCCTGGGTGTTCATTGTTAGGACTGATTTTGAAGCTGAAACTCCAATACTTTGGCCACCTGATGTGAAGAACTGACTCATTTGAAAAGACCCTGATGCTGGGAGGGATTGAGGGCAGGAGGAGAAGGGAATGACAGAGGATGAGATGGTTGGATGGCATCACAGACTCAACGGACATGGGTTTGGGTAGACTTGACAGTTGGTGATGGACAGGGAGGCCTGGTGTCCTGCAGTTCATGGAGTCACAAAGAGTCAGACACAACTGAGTGACTGAACTGAATTGAACTGAATGACATGGTAATAGCTGCATGATGGGGTGCAAGTGCCTTCTCCGAATATTGTTATTAGTTTCCTATTTAGCTTAGTAATCCGTTTCCTATTAATAGACTTATAGGCTATTTTCTTTGTTTTTAAAAATAATGCAGCAAACATCTATGCACATTATTTTTTGTATATGCATATATTTATTTGTAGGATGAATTTTTAGAAGCTGAATTATTGGGTCAAATGGTGGTATAATAAAATTTTAATAAATGTTCTCCAGTTGACCTCCAGAGAGGATGAATCAATTTATATAACCACTAACTATGTGTTTGTAATTATTTCCCCACACACTTACCAACATGGTGATAACTTTCTTTTGTGAAAAGAGTAATTTTCTTAATTAACATTATTCACAATTTATCCTCTATTAGTCTCACTTTTTCCCCCCAGTGGAAATGACTTGATTCAACAAATATTTAATCTTGTAAAACTTCATTCTGTTGAAATATAATATCAGATATTTTCAGAAGTCAAAATTCATTAGATACAGTTTCTGCCCCTGGCCAGATGCTAATACTATTGAGAGAGGCAGACACACTGCGGCTTCAGATTATTTTTCCCACCTTGTCTATTTGTAATAACTTTTGTGACCATTGTGGGACTGAAATAAGCAAGTTTCATGAATATTTTAAGTGAGTACTAGAAGTTTCATGAATATGTTAAGTAGGTATGAGAATTTCCATGAATATATTAAGTAGAAGAATAATGAACATGGATAGGGCATCATAGCTCACTAACCTCCATCTCCTACATGTTCTTTTAATACCATCTGCATCTTTTTTTCACGGCTACAAGCTAGTACAAGGAGGTGTGACTGGGAATTTATGATTTCATGCCTCTTTCACAGATCTTCCTGGTCAGCTGACTTACAATCTCACCTGCCAATAATTACATTACAAAGGTTCTGCATCATTATGGAAAAGTGATCCCTCCTGGAAAATAACAATATCTTAATGAGCAGCCATATGTCACGATTGGGACAACATACAAAACAGTAACCATGAATGAGGCTTGTGAAAGGTAGAAATGAGTGCCTGGAGTGAGGAGAGGATGGTTGGGGGAAATGAACGCACTGACCGCTGGCATCTATGAGGGACGGACAATGACAAGAGTGAAATATACAGATGAAGACAAGCAACGGCTGCATGGAAGTTCTTGTGGGCCTTGTGTTCGATTTTTAATATTCATGTTCATTAATTTTAGGCTGCCTGTGCACAAGAGGTGTTCTATATGAGACACATTTTCTTTATTAAATATGTCATAGGGAATATTGAAACTCAAATACTTTGGCCACCTGATGCAAAGAACTGATTCATTGAAATAGACCTTAATGCTGAGAAAGATTGAAGGCAAGAGGAGAAGGGGACGGCAGAGGATGAGATGGCTGGATGGCATCACTGACTCGATGGACATGAATTTTAGCAAACTCTGGGAGATGGTGAAGGACAGGGAAGCCTGGTGTGCTGCAGCCCACGAAGTCACAAAGAGTTGGACATGACTTAATGACGAAAAAACAAGTGAATAAGTGTGCTAGCCTCCTCTTTGCCCTAATTTTAGCTCATGGGGTGGTGTGATGAGAGCCATGTCAACTGTCTAATGCAAGTAGCTGGATACCCTATAGTTGAGGAATGAGGAAAATAAATTTCTATTCTTATAAAAGAAAAGAAGGCAGGGACTTCCCTGGTGGTCCGGTGGCTAAGACTCCACACTGCCAATGCAGGGGGCCTGGTTTCAATCTCTGGTGTGGGAACTACATCTCACATGATGCAACTAAGCGTTCATATGCAACAGCTGAAGATTCCACATGCCACAACACAGATCAAAGATGCTGTGTGTCTCAACTAAGACCCGGCACAGCCACATGAATAATAATCTAAAAAATATTAAATTTTTTAATAAAAGAAGGCAGTTGTCTCCAATCTCTCCTGAAAGAAGAGACTATAGATCTTTGGTTTGCAAATAGCCTTTCTCCAGGAGTTTGAGAGTTTCTTGCCTCTAGTTTCTTTCTCAAGGTAAGGGGTTCACTCCTCCTTGAAATGGAAAAGCCTAGCGAGACAATCGGAGAAGGCAATGGCACCCCACTCCAGTAATCTTGCCTGGAAAATCCATGGATAGAGGAGCCTGGTGGGCTGCAGTCCATGGGGTTGCTAAGAGTCGGACATGACTGAGCGACTTCACTTTCACTTTTCTCTTTCATGCATTGGAGAAGTAAATGGCAACCCACTCCAGTGTTCCTGCCTGGAGAATCCCAGGGACGGGGTCGCACAGAGTCGGACACGACTGAAGCAACTTAGCATTAGCATCAGGGAGACAATGCTCCCTTCTCCAAGCACCTTCTAAACTAATCCAGGGACCCAGCCTAGGGCATAACCACTTAACTTTTGGATCAATAGGAGAAATATTTTAAGCTATACATCTAATCCTTATGGCATGTAGAAATGTTTTTAGGAGAAGTGAAAGTAAGTTTTCCTTTACTTGAGAGTATGCAAGTTTTTATAGCTCAAAGGCTAAGACTTTTTACAGGTTCACTGTCAAATTCTGGGCAATGTCAGTTCCCTATGTCTTGTATGCTGGCATTCAGTGGCTTTTACTGGGATGTATTAGTTTGTGGGGACTTCTCTGGTGGCAAAAAAATCCACCTGCAATGCAGGAGTTCGATCCCTGGGTTGGGAAGATCCCATGGAGAAGGAAAGGACAACCCACTCCAGTATTCTTGTCTGGAAAATCCCATGGACAGAGGAGCCTGGTGGGCTACAGTCTATGAAGTCACAAAAGACACCATTGAGTTACTAAGCACACATGCACGTATATATATGGAACATATATATACACACACACATAAATAGTAGTGTATGTAATTTAAAGAAAAAGAAACATGGATATCCCTCAATTGTTTTATTGTTTATGTATTATCCCATAGTACAGATGTACCAAAATTTATTTAACCATCCCTTTTATGACAGACATGTAGGTTGTTGGTAAGAATGTCTTCATTTAAAAGAAGCATCAGCTACTTGGGTGCTAGTCACAGTGCAAATTAAGCCATCTGGTGAGTGAACAATGAATCCATCTAAAATTTCTATTTTAGAAAACTTACTTAAATTTGTTGTTTAAAATATTTGTTCACAAGATGATACTATTGATGGAGAAGATGAGAGGAAATGATCACTCTCAGATTCTGCTAGGAAGAGTGGAAATTAATGCAGTTTTGCTGAGAAAGAATTTGACAATGTGTACCAAGAGTCTTAAAAATGATTGATCCCCATTGATCCAGTAATTCTATTTCTGGGGATTAATTTCAAGGTAATAATAAATGCTGTAAAAAAAGATTTATGGATACAGACATTTAATAGTCTTATTTATGATAGGAAAAAAACCATGGAAACACATACTAACTAGTGATTAAATAAATTATGGCCCATTAATATGACTGCATTGTAGTTTGCAGACCATATAACCACGTTTTCAAAAATTTAGTTGCATGAAAAATACTTGTGATATAATATCTAATGAAAAAAACTGGAGTTGTCTCTTGAAATGTCTTTACATTGTAAATTTCAGCTTTCTATAAGAAACACATTTTTACACATAAGAAAATTTTTAAGAATAAGCCTTATTGAGGTAGTTTGTGCTGGATGAGATAGTAGGTGTTTATGAAGGGAATGTCTTTAGCTCCTTCCTGCTGACATTGTTTATGGAAACTACAAAGGTTCCTAGGGGGCTTCCCAGGTGGCTCTAGTGCTAAAGAACCCACCTGCCAATGTGGGAGACATAAGAAATGTGGGTTCAATCCCTGGGTCAGGAAGATCCCCTGGAGGAGGGCCGGGCACCCCAGCGCAGTATTCTTGCCTGGAGAATCCCCATGGACAGAGGAGCCTGGTGTGCTGCAATTCATGGGGTGGCAAAGAGTTGGACATGACTGAAGCAACCTTGCGCACGCACACACACACACACACACACACACACACAGGCAAGGTTCCTAAGGATTGACTTCAGATCAGGGGAGTACCATTTTTTAAATTAATTAATTTATTTTGTTTTGGTTTTTGTGGTGACTTGGGACCGCATCTACTGGATATACTGCTGAGGAAGGGAGAGCTCACTCTGGATAAGAGGTTGAAGGACACATTAGAGGGCTCTAGGGCAGAACGTGTTGTTTGCTGACTTGGGGTTTCTTGTGCATTTTTCAAGCACAAAGTGCACCTTCCTCTCATGCCCTGACAGCCTCCTCCCATGACTGAGATAGAGGACAAAGTCCAGATCCACCACTCTAAAAACATTTTATAGATTTGTATTCTAGGTGAAAGCGTGTATCGGAAAATTGCTGTTCAAACCTCAAAGTTTTGAGACTTAACGGCAAATAGGAGAGAAGCTATTTTCCTCTTTGAAGTTATAAAGTGAAAGAAGGCAGAAGGCACAAGATTCTAACATTTGAGAAGTACTGTGGGTGCACAGAGGTTTATGTAGGAGTTATTTTATTTGAAACATAAAGTCTACCTATTACTTGTATCATAATTCTTGATATTTTTAATGTTTTAACTTAAATATGTTAGAAGAAAATTCTGATCTGTAGTTCAAATAAAACTGCTGGTTGTTGTTCAGTCACTGCTGCTGCTGCTGCTGCCAAGTCGCTTCAGTCGTGTCCAACTTTGTACAATACCATAGACGGCAGCCCACCAGGCTCCTCGTCTCTGGGATTCTCCAGGCAAGAACACTGGAGTGGGTTGCCATTTCCTTCTCCAATGTATGAAAGTGAAAAGTGAAAGTGAAGTCGCTCAGTCGTGTCTGACTCTTCGCGACCCCATGGACTGCAGCCCACCAGGCTCCTCTATGGGGATTCTCCAGTCAGGAGTACCGTCCATGGGACTTTTCAGTCACTAGGTCACATTTGACTGCTCGTAGTTTAGTTATTTCTTTGAATTGTACAGTTAAGACACCAAACATTACTTGGGTTTCCCTGGTAGCTCAGATGGTAAAGAATCTGCCTGTGATGCGGGAGACCTGGGTTTGATGCCTGGATTGGGAAGATGCCCTGGAGATGGGAAAGGCTACTCACTTCAGTATTCTTGCCTGGAGAATTCCATGGACAGAGGGGCCTGGCAGGCTACAGTCCATGGTGTCACAAACAGTCAGACATGACTGAGCAACTAACACTTTCCCTTTCTTTTTTTTTTCACCATTACTTGATGGTGAACTATAAGTTGAATAAGCAAATATGAACCGTCAGATGGATGACTGTAGCAGACTGGTCCAGATTTCTGACAATTCATTGAGTGGTTTTATGTGTCCTGAACTTTTCCCCTCTCCCCTCGTCATCTTCCCCTTCTTTTCTTTCTAATTGGGGTATAGTTGCTTTATAATGATGTGTTAGTTTCTGCTGTACAATGAAGTAAATCAGCTAGATGCATACATATATCCATCCCTCTTGAATCCCCTTCCCATCCGCCCCCAAACCACCCTCTAGGTCACCACAGAACACTGAGCTAAGCTCTCTGCATGCTATACAATAGGTGCCTGCTCGTGTTCATGCTGCGTGCTTGGTGGTGTCCCACTCTTTATGACAAAGTTGTCTTTGCAACTAACTCTCAGTCGTGTCTGACTCTTTGTGAACCCATGGACTATAGCCCGCCAAGCTCCCCTGTCCATGGGATTTTCCAGGCAAGAATACTGGAGTGGGTCGCCCTTTCCTCCTTCAGGGGATCTTCCCAACCCAGGGATCTAACCCAAATCTCCTGCACTGGCAAGAAGATTTTTTACCACTGAACTACCTGGGAAGCCCGCTAGCTATCTATTTTATACATGGTAGCATATCTCCTCCTCCTTCTTGCTTATTTTAAATAGCTCCTTCTCATCCAAACTATGTGATTTTAGTCAAATTTTTTTCATCTTTCCTACCACCATGAGAATGTCATTTTCTAAAACAGATTATCATCATCGAGATACCCCTTAGATAGATTTCTATTTTTAAAAGCATGCTGAAATATTTGAGATTAATATGTCCCACATCAAAATCTAAGTGCTGTCAGTCACAAAAATCATTACACCTCAGGCTTGGGATACAGAAATCAGAGTTCTTTCTGAACATCTCTTGAATTGGAGGTATACAGGAATCTTTCTTGCTTTCTGGCTGTGGAATAAATCTGGGGTTGCTTACAGCTATATTCACAGGCTTGTAGGAAAAAATCCTATATATAATGGGGGAAGAATAAGCCACAGCAGAGAGATGCAGAGATGAGTAACACATACCCACACACACACAGAGCAAAAGAGAGAAGCTTACCACCCTTTTCCTTTTTTGCAGTTGTAATATTTTTCCCTTTTGGCATAAACTCATTTGGGTTGGATTTCTGTCACTTGTGGTTAAAGAGTTCTGATTATTTCAATGACCATATGGGATTAGCAGTCAGAATCAGATATAGCAGTAGGGATATGAAGTTATCCTTGGATATACTAACTTCACTTTTTTTTTTTTAAACTGCCAGAGAAAGATAAGTATTTAAGGAGTTAAAAAAAATTGCCAAATTTCAGTTTCTTTGAAACTGTTTAGCTTTGAGGAAGAGCTAGAGATGATTAGGACAAGGAGTTTGACTTATAAATAAGAAATGAGAAGGGAGCAGTGAGACCCTTATACAGCACAGAAGCTATGTCTTGAAAAGGAATAAAAGAAATTAATTTAGAATCCCAGGCATCCCACTTTTCATCTGCTCTCAGACACAGAAATGTGATTGAATACATTATATTGTGATAATACAGAATTTGCCCTTTTCATATTTAAGAAAGATGAGTCTGGATAGATTTTTTTGACTATCAGTTCAGATAAAGAAAATCCTCTTTCAGTCTGTATTCCTCATATCAGGAAGGCTGGTATTGCACAGCATCCATGTATCTTTCCTGATAGGAGGAATACAGGACTGAACGAAGATTTTTCTTTATCTGAACTCCAGTAATCTTGCCTGGAGAATTCCATGGACAGAGAGCCTGGTGAGCTATAGACCAGGCAATCGCAAAGAGTTGGATGTAATTAACACTTTCACGTTCACCTTAGGATTTATCACATACACCTTTAATTTATTGTGCCCTTCAGGTAATGTCCCATTTGGCATATAGTGAAGAACCTTAACAACAGTATACTCCCATTATCTCCCTCCTGAATTTTGAGCTATTCTGTTGCACATTTTACTTTTATATATGTTACAAGTGTCATACTGCATTTTTTTTCTATTTTTGTTTAAGCCAGGGATTGGTAAACTTTTTCTATAAAGAGATAGACAATATTTTAGGCTTTGTGTACCACATGGTCTCTATTACAAGTTACCTCTACCACTGTAGCTAAGAGAAGCCTTAGATAAAAAGTACATAAATGAATAAGCATAACTGTGTTCCAATAGCACTTCATTTAAAAAAGAGCAAGAAGGTTCGGTCTGTCTTAGTCAATTTGGGCTGCTATAACAAAACACCACAGACTCATAAACAACAGAAATTTATTCCTCATAGTTTTGGAGACTGGAAGTCTGAGAATAGGGTGCTGGTACGGTCAGGTGAAGGCCCTTTCCAGGTCATAGACTTCTTGCTGTATGACAGAAGGAGTTATGGATCTTTCTGGAGTCCTTTTATAATGTATTAATTCCGTTCACTAGGGTTCTACCTTCATAACCTAAGTACTTCCAAAAGACCCCACCCACAAATACTATCATCTTTGAACTTTAGGATCTCAACATGTGAAGTTTGAGGATATTCAGACCATAGCATCATCTGTGAGCTATGGTTTGCTAATCCCTGGCTTGTTGTTCAGCTGCTAAGTCATGTCTGACTCTGTGACCCCATGGGCTGCAGCACACAAGGCTTCCCTGCCCTTCACTATCTTCTGGAGTTTGCTCAAACTCATATCTACTGAGTTGGTGATGTCATCCAACCATCTCATCCTCTGTTGTCCCCTTCTTCTCCTGCCTTCAATCTTTCCCAGCATCAGGGTTTTTTCCAATGAGTCAGTTCTTCACATCAGGTGGCTGAAGTATTGGAGCTTCAGTTTCAGTATCAGTCCTTTGACTATCAAATCCTTGGTTTAAATAATCATTTATCTTTTGAAAGATTTTACTGGTGTTCTTCACTCCTTTATGTAGATTAATATATTCCTCTGATATAATTTCCCTTCTACCTGAAGAAGAGAGAAGTCACTCAGTTGTGTCCAACTCTTTGCGACCCCATGAACTGTAGCCCACCAGGCTCCTCAGTCCATGGGATTTTCCAGGCATGAACACTGGAGTGGGTTGCTATTTCCTTCTCCAGGGGATCTTCCTGACCCAGGGATCAAACCCAGGTCTCCCACATTGTAGGCAGACGCTTTACCGTCCAAGCTACCTGGGAAGTCATCTACCTGAAGGAATCACTTTACACTTTCTTGCCATGCAGATCTGTTGATATTAATTTTTCCAGCTTTCACATGTCTGAAATATTCTAAATTTCACCTTCCTTTGTAAAAGATATATTCTGGTTATAGAAGTCTAAATTAGCAGTATTTTCCTATTGTCGTTTAAAAATGTTGCTGTACTCTTTTTATGTTTGTGTTTTCCAGCAAAATGTCTGTTGCTGTTCCTGTTTACACAAAACTTGCATTTTTTTTTCCTTTTGGTTGCTTCCAAGATTTTTCACTGTATCATTGTTTTTGAGAAATTTGATACATGGTATAGGTTTCTTCATGTTTATTGTACTTGGGATTCTTTAAAATTCTTGGTTTTATAGACTTACGGTGCTTGTGTTCAGTTGCTCAGTCGTGTCTGACTCTTAGCAACCCCAGAACTGTAGCCCAGCAGGCTCTCTGTCCATGGGATTCTCCGGACAAGGATACTGGAGTGGACTGCCATTTCCTTCTCCAGGGGATCTTCCCGGCCCAGTGATTGAACCCACATCTCTTGCCTCTCCTGCATTGGCAGGCAGATTCTTTGCCACTGAGCCACCTGAGAAGCCCTTATAGACAGTTTTCATCAAATAAAGAAAAATTTTGACCCTTATTCTTCAAATACCTGCCAGCATTTCAGCACCCACTCATCTGTGATTTAGGGTTCTTGCTTTCCTCCTCTCTCCTCCTTTCCCTTCTCTTTCCCCTCTGACACATACTCTTTCTGTGATTCATTTTGCAGAGTTTCTATCACTATGTCATCAGGTTACTAGCTTTCTCTTCTGCATTTTCTAATTTGCCATGCATCCCAGCCAGCATATTTTTCATTTTATGCATTTTAGCTTTTAGTTCTAGAAGCACCATTTGGGACTTTAAAAAATATCTTCCTTGTCTCTAGTTAATTTTTTAACATATGGAATACCATTATAATATCTGTTTTAACTTCCTTTTCTGCTAACTTTAACATTTATGTCAGTTCTGGATGGATTTTGGTTGAATGATTTTTCTCCTCATTATGGGTTGTATTTTCCTGCTACTTTGCATGTGTGACTAGATGCCAGACGTGGATGTTTACCTTGTTGGATTCTGGAGAACTTTATATTCCTCTACATTTTCATGAGTTTTGTTCTGGATGTAGTTATGTTTCTTGGAAAAAGCACGATACTTTTGGGTCATGCTTTTATGATCTATTAGGTGGGTCTGATCTTCCCTTCACTTAGTCATGTCCGACTCTGTGACCCCATGGACAGTAGCCTACCAGGCTCCGCAGTCCATGGAATTTTCCAGGCAAGAATACTGATGTGGGCTGCCGTTTCCTTCTCCAGGGGATCTTCCCAACCCAGGGATCGAACCCAGGTCTCCTACATTGCAGACAGATGCTTTACCATCTGAGCCACCAGGGAAGCCTGAAGTAGTGCTCAATTTAGAGATCACTATGTCCAACAATCAGACTTTTTTTTTAGACCTATAAAGTTTCCCAATGTGCCCATGTGCAGCCACACCCTGTTTCTCCTGACCCTTTTGAGTGGGTTTTTCCACAGCCTCAGGTAGTCTCCTCACATGCATATGTTGATCTATACCTAGCTAAATAATCTAAGAAAGTACTTTCAGTTTCCCAGGTTCTCTCTCTGCACTATTTTTTCCTCACCAATCATCTGTTCTCCAATTGCTGTGGTCCTTCTGGATTTTAGCTTCATTTCCTCAACTTAGGAAGCTGGGAGGAGTCCAGGGGACTCTGCCTCGTTCCTTTTCCCTACACTGAACTCTCAAGGGAGAAGGATAATCGTAGGCCTTACCTTTTTGATTTCCCATCTCTCATGGCGCACTGTCCTTCTTTGCCTGATTTCCAGTGTCTTGAAAACCATCATTTCATACATTTCACCCACTTTTTGATTGTTTCAGAGGGAGGGTACATTGGTCCCTCTCTAGATTTTCAGTGATGTGCACCCCTTAGTAGGACTCCAAGGCAGTAGGTGTCAGACACTGTAGTGGTTAAAATTGTACGTGTCTCAAGGGCACCTAGTGAATAAATTTATCTCATTTTCTCGTATTTAGATTAAATTAGGAGACAGCTGTGGAGCGAGAGATGGTGACTCTGAGATCTGCTCATTTCTTAATAAAAGTTGGAGAAAGTAGCCAAGATTTGCAGTCAGCTCACAAACATTCCACTGTGATTTAGACAGACTAGGTGATGGAATTCCAGTTGAGCTGTTTCAAATCCTGAAAGATGATGCTGTGAAAGTGCTGCACTCAGTATGCCAGCAAATTTGAAAACTCAGCAGTGGCCACAGGACTGGAAAGGTCAGTTTTCATTCCAATCACAAAGAAAGGCAATGCCAAAGAATGCTCAAACTACCATCTCACAAGCTAGTAAAGTAATGCTCAAAATTCTCCAAGCCAGGCTTTAGCAATATGTGAACCATGAACTTCCAGATGTTCAAGCTGGGTTTAGAAAAAAAAAGAGGAACCAGAGATCAAATTGCTAACATCCACTGGATCATGGAAAAAGGAAGAAAGTTTCAGAAAAACATCTATTTCTGCTTTATTGACTATGCCAAAGCCTTTGACTGTGTGGATCACAATAAACTGTGGAAAATACTGAAAGAGATGGGAATACCAGACCACCTTACCTGCCTCTTGAGAAACCTGTATGCAGGTCAAGAAGCAAGAGTTAGAACTGGACATGGAACAACAGACTGGTTCCAAATAGGAAAAGGAGTATATGTCAAGGCTGTATATTGTCAACCTGCTTATTTAACTTATATGCAGAGTACATCATGAGAAACACTGGGCTGGAAGAAGCACAAGCTGGAATCAAGATTTCTGGGAGAAATATCAATCACCTCAGATATGCAGATGACACCACCCTTATGGCAGAAAGTGAAGAGGAACTAATCACTGCAGATGGTGACTGCAGCCATGAAATTAAAAGATGCTAACTTCTTGGAAGGAAAGTTATGACCAACCTAGATAGCATATTGAAAAGCAGAGACATTACTTTGCCAACAAAGGTCCGTCTAGTCAAGGCTATGGTTTTTCCACCGGTCATGTACGGCTGTGAGAGTTGGACAGTGAAGAAAGCTGAGCACCAAAGAATTGATGCTTTTGAACTGTGGTGTTGGAGAAGACTCTTGAGAGTCCCTTGGACTGCAAGGAGATCCAACCAGTCCATCCTAAGCGAGATCAGTCCTGGGTTTTCATTGGAAGGACTAATGCTGAAGCTGAAACTCCAGTACTGTGGCCACCTCATGCAAAGAGCTGACTCATTGGAAAAGACTCTGATGCTGGGAGGGATTGGGGGCATCAGGAGAAGGGGAAAACAGAGGATGAGATGGCTGGATGGCATCACCGACTTGAGGGACATGAGTTTGGGTGAACTCCAGGAGTTGGTGATAGACAGGGAGGCCTGGCATGCTGCTATTCATGGGGTCACAAAGAGTTGGAGATGACTGAGCAACTGGACTGAACCCAGTCATGTATAGCCTGGAAAAATACAGGCCAACCTCAGGGACCCACCCAGGTAAACTTGCAGCCTGAAAGGGAAATGAATGTTTCCCCAAGACAAGTAGGGCCATGCCATAAGGAAACAGAAGAAGGAGTTGGGTGAAGCTCTATCTTCCAAATTCTACAGATAAACAACTCCTCCTCCCATGGGGATAACTAGTGTGGACTTTGAAAGACGTTTTGAATGTCACAATAAGAAAAGTACCTCCCTGTGGAAGCTAGAGGGATGGACATGAATGGTCTCATAAAGAGAATGAGTTCAATGGCAGATGGCTCTTCCAAGTGACCTTGGACACATTAATCCCTAATCTTATTTCTTCCTCTTTGAAGCTGCCCCACAACCTTATAGTATGTGTTCCTCATCTACTTCCGACCATCCCTCTCCTCTTTATCTGTCTTTTTCTTAGGACAATACCAGCTTCTAAGGCATATGTGATGATGAGTGGTAGCCTTATATTTCTGACTTCCACAGGATCATAACCAGCCAATAAATTTGTGTGAATGGGAACTGTCATGGTATTAAAGTTGCTTCTTCTCCCTGGAGAAGTAATTATTTCCTATCTTAACATCGAGGGGTTCATAGCTATTTAATTCCAAGATACATACAAGGACATCCTGAATGTGGACCTCAAACCCTACTCCAACCATGCCATTAAGTGGAGCACGTCCCCACCCACCCTGCATCAGAGCAGCAGTTAGTAAGGTATTTGGGAAACATCCTGCCAGCCTGGAGCTCTAGAACCCAGTGATCCCTCCCTTGCTCTGTTATCTGTCCATTGTCTATTTCAGATCAAAGGGTAAAACACACTTCTCCTGCCAGATGCTTGGTAATCCAATCTATCCAGAGGGCTTTAAAAGCTCAATAACAATAAACCTCCATTCATTTCATTTCAGTTAATTAGGAGTCAACCAGCAGGCTGATAATGGCTAGACTGATATTTACCTTTGGTATGAAAAAACTTTCTTCATACACAGTGAAAATTAACTGGGTAAATAGAATATCAGGTGAATGATGGGAGGCAGGGAGGAAGCAGAAGAACAAGAGGCATTAAATTGCTCTCTTGATAAAAACAACCTTTTACAAACAGGTAAGAGCAATCTCATAGCAGTGGAAAGGGTAGAAAGGGCTAGGTGTTTAGAGTTCTGAGTATGTACCTTGTTCTAGCTCATCTGTCACAACTGTGCAACTCAGCATACTGCTTCCTTGCCCTGGGACGCAGTTGGCTCCACTATAAAACTAGAAATTATTCTCCATGGAGTTTTATAACTTAATACAACAACAACAGTTGATGTGCTCACTCTAAAAATAAACCCTAAATTTTCATTAAGCCACCCAAACATTGTAGTAGGAAGGAGTATTCTGTGCTAAGACATCTATAAACCACCATACTACCAGAATGCCAGTCTCTCCCAGCTCCAATCTATTCTTCTCACTTTTGCCAGCAATCTTTCCAAGAGTCAGTTCTGACCTTGCTCCCAGGCAGTGGCTCTCAGGCCCTTAGGATGAAGTCCATACTCCCTCAGTTCAGTTCAGTTGCTCAGTCATGTTCGACTCTTTGCAACCCCATGAATAGCAACACACCAGGCCTCCCTGTCCATTACGAACTCCTGAAGTTCACTCAAACTCATGTCCGTCGAGTCAGTGATGCCATACAGCCATCTCATCCTCTGTCGTCCCCTTCTCCTCTTGCCCCCAATCCCTCCCAGTATCAGAGTCTTTTCCAATGAGTCCACTCTTCGCATGAGGTGGCCAAAGTACTAGAGTTTCAGCTTTAGCATCATTGCTTCCAAAGAAATCCCAGGGCTGATCTCCTTCAGAATGGACTGGTTGGATCTCCTTGCAGTTCAAGGGACTCTCAAGAGTCTTATCCAACACCACAGTTCAATAGCATCAATTCTTCGGCGCTCAGCCTTTTTCACAGTCCAACTATCACAGCCATACATGACCACTGGAAAAACCATAGCCTTGACTAGACGGACCTTTGTTGGCAAAGTAATGTCTCTGCATTTGAATATGTTATCTAGGTTGGTCATAAGTTTTCTTCCAAGAAGTAAGCGTCTTTTAATTTGATGGCTGCAGTCACCATCTGCAGTGATTTTTGAGCCCCCCAAAATAAAGTCTGACACTGTTTCCCCATCTATTTCCCATGAAGTGATGGGACAAGATGCCATGATCTTCGTTTTCTGAATGTTGAGCTTTAAGCCAAGGTTTTCACTCTCCTCTTTCACTTTCATCAAGAGGCTCTTCAGTTCCTCTTCACTTTCTGCCATAAGGGTGGTGTCATCTGCATATCTGAGGTTATTGATATTTCTCCCTGCAATCTAGATTCCAGCTTGTGCTTCTTCCAGTCCAGCGTTTCTCATGATGTACTCTGCATATAAGTTAAATAAGCAGGGTGACAATATACAGCCTTGACGTACTCCTTTTCCTATTTGGAACCAGTCTGTTGTTCCATGACCAGTTCTAACTGTTGTTTTCTGACCTGCATACAGGTTTCTCAAGAGGCAGGTCTGGTGGTCTGGTATTCCCATCTCTCTCAGAATTTTCCACAGTTTATTGTGATCCACATAGTCAAAGGATTTGGCATAGTCAATAAAGCAGAAATAAATGTTTTTCTGGAACTCTCTTGCCTTTTCCATGATCCAGTGGATGTTGGCAATTTGGTCTCTGGTTCCTCTGCCTTTTCTAAAACCAGCTTGAACATCAAGAAGTTCATGGTTCACATATTGCTGAAGCCTGGCTTGGAGAATTTTGAGCATTACTTTACTAGCTTGTGAGATGAGTGCAATTGTGTGGTAGTTTAAGCATTCTTTGGCATTGCTTTTCTGGATGGAATGAAAACTAACCTTTTCCAGTCTTGTGGCCACTGATGAGTTTTCCAAATTTGCTGGCACATTGAGTGCAGCACTTTCACAGCATCATCTTTCAGGATTTGAAATAGCTCAACTGGAATTCCATCACCTCCACTAGCTTTGTTTGTTGTGATGCTTTCTAAAGCCCACTTGACTTCCCATTCCAGGATGTCTGGCTCTAGGTGAGTGATCACACCATGGTGATTATCTGGATTGTGTAGCTCTTTCTTGTACAGTTCTCCTATGTATTCTTGCCACCTCTTCTTAATATCTTCTGCTTCTGTTAGATCCATACCATTTCTGTCCTTTATCGAGCCCATCTTTGCATGAAATGTTCCCTTGGTATCTCTAATTTTCTTGAAGAGATCTCTAGTCTTTCCCATTCTGTTGTTTTCCTCTATTTCTTTGCATTGACCTCTGAGGAAGGCTTTCTTATCTGTCCTTGCTATTCTTCGGAACTCTGCATTCAGATGCTTATATCTTTCCTTTTCTCCTTTGCTTTTCACTTCTCTTCTTTTCACAGCTATTTGTAAGGCCTCCTCAGACAGCCATTTTGCCTTTTTGCATTTCTTTTCCATGGGGATGTTCTTGATCCCTGTCTCCTGTACAAAGTCACGAACCTCAGTCCATAGTTCATCAGG
Source organism: Tragelaphus eurycerus (assembly GCA_935064755.1). Taxonomy (NCBI): domain Eukaryota; kingdom Metazoa; phylum Chordata; class Mammalia; order Artiodactyla; family Bovidae; genus Tragelaphus; species Tragelaphus eurycerus. Next base: position 19,792,448 of record CAKXYN010000043.1, read on the forward strand.
CACTCTATCTATCAGATCTAGTTCCTTAAATCTATTTCTCACATCCACTGTATAATCATAAGGGATTTGATTTAGGTCATACCTGAATGGTCTAGTGGTTTTCCCTACTTTCTTCAATTTCAGTCTGAATTTGGCAATAAGGAGTTCATGATCTGAGCCACAGTCAGCTCCTGGTCTTGTTTTTGCTGACTGTATAGAGCTTCTCCATATTTGGCTGCAAAGAATATAATTAATCTGATTGTGGTGTTGACCATCTGGTGATATCTATGTGTAGAGTCTTCTCTTGTGTTGTTGGAAGAGGGTGTTTGCTATAACCAGTGCATTTTCTTGGCAAAACTCTATTAGTCTTTGCCCTGGTTCATTCCGTATTCCAAGGCCAAATTTGACTGTTACTCCAGGTGTTTCTTGACTTCCTACTTTTGCATTCCATTCTCCTATAATGAAAAGGACATCTTTTTTGTGCGTTAGCTATGAAAGGTCTTGTAGGTCTTTATAGAACCGTTCAACTTCAGCTTCTTCAGCATTACTCATTGGAGCATAGGCTTGGATTACTGTGATATTGAATGGTTTGCCGTGGAAATGAACAGTGATCATTCTGTTGTTTTTGAGATTGCCTCCAACTACTGTATTTCGGACTCTTTTGTTGACCATGATGGCTACTTCATTTCTTCTAAGGGATTCCTGCCCACAGTAGTAGATATATTCTCTGCTGCTGCTGCTAAGTTGCTTCAGTCATGTCCGACTCTGTACAACCCCATAGATGGCAGCCCACCGGGCTCCCCCTCCCTGGGATTCTCCAGGCAAGAATACTGGAGTGGGTTGCCATTTCCTTCTCCAATGCATAAAAGTGCAAAGTGAAAGTGAAGTCGCCCAGTTGTGTCCAACTCTTAGCGTCCCCATGGACTGCAGCCTACCAGGCTCCTCCATCCATGGATTTTCCAGGCAAGAGTACTGGAGTGGGGTGCCATTGCCTTCTCCCAGATATACTCTCTAGCAAGGCACATAAAGTGAAAATGAAAGTGTTAGTTGCTCAGTCGAGTCTGACTCTTTGTGACCCCATGGACTGTAGCCACCAGGCTCCTCTTTCCATGGGATTTTCCAGGCAAGCATACTGGAGTGGATTGCCATTTCTTTCTCCAGGGGATCTTCCCAAATAAGGGATCGAACCCAGGTCTCCTGCATTGCAGGCAGATCCTTTACTGTCTGAGTCATCAGGGAATTATGAAAGGTACATAAGAGAACCCACAAAATCTCCTGCTTTGTCACTTGCTCATCACCCAGGCCTTCGGGTGCTTTCTCCCACATCATTCACCTGATGCTGTCTACTCCTTTAGACTCAGAGTGCTTGCACATGCTATTCCTCTGTTTGCCTGAGGAAAGTTACAAGTCCTCCAAATCCTAGCTTAAGCAAGAGCTCTTTGTAAATTCTCCCCCAGCTGCCCCCCTACCCCAAGCTGGTGACTTCCGCCTCAATGCTTCCTTGAGTATGATCAAAAGGTGGCCGTCTTGCCTCTTCTGATGGCCTGTGGATCCTTAAGCATGGGGATTTTGCCCTATTCCGTATTTGCATTATCAAAGTTCAGCCTGGGAATACAAAAGGGCTTGTTGCCTGAATGAATGAAAGTAGTATTTAAAAGTAATAAAGAGGCAATTTTAGAGCTGTACCATACTTTACAAATTTCTTTTATTTGAGACTGGCCTTCCCCTGATGATCTGAGTTAATGAAGGGTACTGACATTTCTGAAGATTCTCTAAGAACCATTAGTCAGAAATAGTTTGCTTTGAAAATTGCATTTGAGATGAAGAAATGGTTTAGTTAGTGAACTGAGACTGGATATTAAAGAAAAGTCATTTGGAAAATGTCATGAGCAATTTTTTAAACAGTACTTTTATCAGCCCACAGTACTAGAGCCTGGTTTATTTGCTGTTATGCTGAGCAGAGTCATAGCCAATGCCTGCACAATTAGAAATTAAAATGGGTTGTTCTGGAAATGGGTGGGCTACCCCAGAGTCTATACTCTTCTGGCCTCTGGAGATGAGCTATTTGGGTAGATGCTTAGGGCGTACCAACCCTATCAGGATTCCTAGAAAGAAAATGCAAGCATTGGATGAGAGTGCTTTCAACTCAAAGTCTGTGTTTTGGAAACCATGGACTTCCAGATTTATATATGAGCAAACAGGTTCAGAAAGGTGCTCCATATTGACTGAGTGAATTCAAAGTTCCTGAATCTTGGCACTGTTGACATTCTGGACTGAATAACTCTGTTGTTAGAGGCTGGCCTGCACAGGTAGATGCTGAGCCATGAACCTCGCTTTTGCCCACTAGATGCCCATCCTTAGTAGTGCAAAGGGTCTCTTGCCATATACGTTAACAACGGGGAAAGAAAATTACCTTGTTAAGAACCACTGGATTCAATGAATAAATTAAAAACTCTTACCTGAAGAAAGGGTTTTCCCGGTCGCTCAGTGGTAAAGAATTTGCCTGCTGATGCAGGAGCTGCAGGAGATGTGGGTTTGATCCCTGGGTTGAGAAGATCCCCTGGAGGAGGAAAAGGCAACCCACCTGGGAAATCCCATGAACAAAAGGAGCCTAGTGGGCTCCATGTCCTTGCAAAGAGTTGGACTTGACTGAGCAACTGAGCATGCAGTCACCTGAAGAAAGCTGAAAGTTGCATGAAGTTCACGGTGCGGTTTTTGGTTTTGATTTGGTGTTAAAATTAATTAGATTCAACGGGCACACATTGCACATTTACCTGTGAAGCAATGAACAAGACACTATGGTGGAGAGAGCTGAAGAACAACCCTGTCCCTTTAAAAACCTACAAATAATTACCTTACAGCATAGTGGGGAGGGTTCAGTGAATTAAAATGAGATCATTGTAGCCAAGCTAGTATCACTCCTCTTTTCTTGTACAACCAGTGCCCAAACAGTAGTTGTCGAGCAATTCTAGCACCTTAGTGATCAAACACATGATGTTCTATAACCATAGTAAACCTTGACTAGGCATATAAGGGTATGCACATAATTGTTACTACTTTCAGTTATTTTTAAAGAAAATATTATATCAACTAACGACAGAGAAGCATAGAAATATTGTCTTCACTGTTTCATAATGAAAAGAAAATAGATTCCATTTCCAATCTTTGAAAAGTTCAAAAAATGCTGTTTTGATAAACCAAAGGGATGATGCAGAGTGGATAAATGGGAACTGAACAGAATTGGGGAGCATATTCTGTCCCTTCGTCTTTTGCTGGTAGAACCAAGGCAATTGGAAGGGGTTATCAAGTGTAATATAATTCAGAGGTTCACCCTCCGGCTCTGATGTTTATTGGCCATGAGGCCCAAGCTCAATCTCTACAGGGCAGCTGTAAAAGTTCATCAAAGAAAATATAGTATTTGGAACATGGCAGGCAGGCAGTTCTAAATGGGTTTTTTTTTCCTCTTAGACCTCTGAAGCATTTAGTAACTCACATGTCACTTATTTACTCAACAGTGAGACCCCATAGACACTTGTCAATAGAGAGCAATGTTACTAGAAAGTGGGCTAGAAATGCTGGTCGAGATAAGATTGTAGGGGTCCTTGAAGAACATATCTTTTGGTGGACAATGGGGGCAATTCAAGGGTTTTAGGAAGGTGGTGATAGGAAGTTAAGTGATAGGAAGCTCTATTTTAATTTATTTACATAAAATGACTACCACCATTTCTCTCCTTCTTCTTCTCCTTCCCCTCCTCTTCCGTTATCTGTATAATGTTCTATAAGTTTTGTTAAGCATTCATTCCCATTAGTTAATTTGATCCCCAAAGCAATACACTGGTATATGCATTATTACAATCTACATTTTACCACTGAGGAAATGAATATTCATGTACTTTGATCAAGATTACACAGTTGGTAAACAGGAGATGGTGTTGGAGAAGACTCTTGAGAGTCCCTTGGACTGCAAGGAGATCCAACCAGTCCATCCTAATGGAAATAAGTCCTGAATGTTCATTGGAAGGACTGATGCTGAAGCTGAAGCTCCAATACTTTGGCCACTGATGCGAAGAGCTGACTCACTGGAAAACAGAATGCCGATGCTGGAAAAGATTAAAGGCAGGGGGAGAAGGGGAAGACAGAGGATGAAATGGTTGGATGGCATCACTGACTTGATGGACATGAGTTTGAGCAAGCTCTGGGAGTTGGTGATGGACAGGGAAGCAGTCCATGGGGTTGCAAAGAGTCAGACATGACTGGGTGACCGAACTGAACTGAACTGAGTGCAGGAAATGCTGGTTCCATCCCTGGGTCAGGAAAATCCTCTGCAGAAGGGAATGGCTACCCATTGCAGTGTTCTTGCCTGGGAAATCCCATGGACAGGGGAGCCTGGTGGGCCATAGTCCATGGGGTTGCAAAGAGTCAGACACAACAGAACACACACAAGACAAGACACAGTTGGTAAGAGGCCAAATTTATACTTGAACCCCAATCTTATTATTTCAAACCTTGTCCTATTTCTTCTATACTCCACTACCAGAGGAAAATAAAAACCAATATAGGGCTTGTGTGTCATCTACCTACCAGGGAAAAATACGTAACATCTCTAAACATCTTGCTTCAGGCCATAAAAATAACCATTAGACTCTGAATAACTTCATCTTTGGGTTTGTCTCAGTACTATTTATTTAGTGATTCTTCGCTAAGTGTCTTTCTGATGGCTCTCATTTGATTTACAGACCCATTGTGAAAAGAAGTAATTTCAAACTGTTATTATTTCACAAAATAGCACCGTATTTTAACAGTGCCAATCTTGCCCCTGGCCCAATGCCTTTAAGAATCTGTGCTTTCTGGACCCATATTTATTGCAGACAGTGTTCTGAACACCTCAGTAGCACTACTATATCTTAGTTTAGTTTAGCACTGCTACTAAATCCTGGTTAGTTTTTCATAGGGTTCACAACACAGAAATGGGGCACATCTTGTTCTCTAAGTTACTAGATTTCAGCTCTCCATCTATACTATTAGAAATGGATAAAAGCCTTAGGATCTGTGGGGTCTAGTTGTCTCATTTTACAGATAGAGACACTGAGACCCAACCAGGGAAGTGAACTAACAGGGTCTGAAGAGAGGTAGTGACAGAGGTGCTATTCTAACTTAGATGATCTACCTCCTGGCTACCCTTGTGACTCAAGAATGACCCAGGGACCAACAACATCAATGAAACCTGTGAGATGACAGAAATTCAGAATCTGGGGCCCTATCCCAGGTTTACTAAATCAGAATCTGAATTGTAGCAACGTACCCAGATGACTGATAACGTATACTAATGTTTAAGAAGCACTGTTTTATACTAACGGAGAAGGCAATGGCACCCCACTCCTGTACTCTTGCCTGGAAAATCCCAGACAGAGGGGCCTGGTAGGCTGCAGTCCATGGGGTTGCTAGGAGTCGGACATGACTGAGCAACTTCACTTTCACTTTTCACTTTCATGCACAGGAGAAGGAAATGGCAACCCACTCCTGTGTTCTTGCCTGGAGAATCCCAGGGATGGGGGAGTCTGGTGGGCTGCCATCTCTGGGGTCGCACAGAGTTGAACACGACTGAAGTGACTTAGCAGCAGCAGCAGCAGTTTTATACTAAATTGAGCTTCTGCATTTGTAGGTGTTTGCAGCTGTGTATAAGTGTATGTATGGACTTCCCACGTGGCTCAGTGATAAAGACTCCATCTGCTATTGTAAGAGATGAATGAGATGCACATTTAACCCCGGGTCAGGAAGATCCCTTGAAAGAGGAACACTGGAACACTATTCCAGTGTTCATGCCTGGAGAATTCCATGGACAGAGGAGACTGGTGGGCTGCAGTCCATGGGGTCATGCAGAGAGTGAGCATGCACGCATGCATAAGTGTATGTGTGTGAGGGGCAACAAGGAAGGAAAGGACAGGAAGAGGATCAGGGAACGAGGTGGGGGTGGGCAGGAGAGGCAGGGAGAGAAAAAATGACTCAGTGATTGATTCCGGGCTGGAGCTAATGAAAGGGGCACACGCTGTACTTAAAACACATGACACATGGAGCTGGTGTTCAGGGCTGAGATCTAGGTCAAGATACTAATTTGCATGCAGGGCATTTGTAGATAGGTGGTCAATAAAACGTGGAGGGAACAAGATTATTCAGAGGGAGTGGGAAGGAAACACTAATACTTGGAAGCTGGCAGACTGGCTAAAAGAGCTGTGGAGGCAAGGCCAGGACCTAGTCATGAAGACCTCAGTATCCAAGAAGCCAAGAAGAAGTGTTTTTAATTCTTTGGTTAATGTGGTCAGATAACCAAAAAACAAAGATCAGAGAGATTAAAACTGAAAATTCTCCTTTATATTTTGTAGTGAGTAGGCCTTTGGCTAGTTGGCCATCGAAAGATTTTGTCCTCTGGATTCTAGAAGCTTTTGTTCAGCAGATGTCTCAGATACTAACCTCAGGCCATTCTTGCCCTTGGTGGGAGTATCTCGCACCAGCAAAGCTCCATCTGCCACTTCTGCTGCTGCTGCTCCTGGTCTTCCGCCTGCCTCTGACCTGTTGGCTCTTGATGTGCCTCTTGGTCACTGGACTAACCTTCCCATCTGACCCTTTTCCTTCTCCTTTGTGTACCCCCTTTTTCCGTCCACTGGTGCCTCCTAACTCTAGGTTTGCTTGGCCTGATCTTCACTACCTGATGGTTTCTATTCCTGTCAACTCTCAGCATATATTCTTTTCATTGAAATGATCTGAGCTGTTAAGTTCCTCATACAAAATAGCCGGGGCACCAGACTCTGTTTAGAGCAGAGTCATTCTCAACAGTTCACGTGATAGGAACACCTTCTCTTGTAAAGCAAGGAGATTATGGTTTGAACTAGGCTCCTAGAAAGAAGTCCAGATTTGCCCTTGGTGCCAATGGCTTAGCTGATCCATCAGGAGGGAGGTTTTCAAAATTTAAGCCATTTGCTCCAACACAATTGCCTGCACATAATTTTTAACCTGTGTTTTGGGCATCCGCATGATTCTGGAGAGAAATAGAATTCTCAATTTCTGAAAACAGCTGTAGGAACTTAGATTCCTAGCCTCTGCTTTAAGAACAGGATTATTGACAGTTACTGCCTAGAGTCTCCAGTTGCTGGTTGCCTTCTCTTTTAGACTGGAATGGCTACTATAGACAGTTTTTTAATGTCAAAGATGTTAGCAGGGCTATGAAAAGTCAGGAGGAAGAAGGATGTCAAGAATGGCCAAATATAGCCAATTTCATCTGTACCAGCCCCAGACTATACTTTCGGTGTGTGTGTGTGTGTGTGTGTGTGTGTGTGTGCAGGGCACTAAATGGGTGCCTTCACACATCACCTTGTTTAGTTCTCACAACAGCCATATGGAGTAGGTGTTATCTCGACTTTGTAGATGCATATATCAGCAAAGTTATAGAGCTTGTTAGTGACAAGAAGTGCTTCCCAGGTGGTTGGCGCTAATGGTAAAGAACCTGCCTGCTAATGCGGGAGACTTACGAGACACAGGTTCAATTCCTGGTTGGGAAGATCCCCTGGAGGAGGGCATGGCAAGCCCCTCCAGTATTCTTGCCTGGGAAATCCCATGGCAGTCCATAGTGCTGTAAAAAGTAGGACATGACTTAAGTGATTTAGCATAAACTCATAGTGGCAAGACGGAGAAGGCAATGGCACCCAACTCCAGTACTCTTGCCTGGAAAATCCCATGGATGGAGGAGCCTGGTGCGCTGCAGTCCATGGGGTCGCTAGGAGTCTGACACGACTGAGGGACTTCAGTTTCACTTTTATGCATTGGAGAAGGAAATGGCAACCCACTCCAGTATTCTTGCCTGGAGAATCCCAGGGACACGGGAGCCTGGTGGGCTGCCGTCTATGGGGTCGCATAGAGTCGGACACGACTGAAGCGACTTAGCAGCAGCAGCAGCAGCATAGTAGCAAGAAGCAAGATACTAACACTCTGTGTATTGGTAATTTTAAAACTTGGGTCAGAGTCAATGGTTAAAAGTATTAGAGAGAAGAAGAGTCAGAGGGAGAGAAGTATTACAGAGTAAAGGAGTATTTTCTATATTTTCTTTATAAAACATTACACACCTATTATATTTCACCAGAGGGAAAGTTGTCCTTTGAAACGTGACACAGCTCTAGGACGATGATGGCAAAGGAGAGTTCCCCTCAAATTAAAGATCCTGGGCCAGCCAGGTCCTCTCTCACCACTGCACTTCCATTTAGGCTTGAATGGCTCTTCCCTGCACCTGGAATGTTCATCTGCTCTGCTCAGCATCTTTCTTTTTTTTAAAAAAAATTAATTTATTTTTTATTGCAGGATAATTGCTGTACAGAATTTTGCTGTTTTCTGTCAAACCTCAACATGAATCTTCATCCAGTTATCATCTTCAATAAGTGTCCTTCTTAGAGTCACCTATGAAGCCATTTAGGTGCCATGAGCCTCAGTTTCTCCATCTATAACTTGGAAATGATAGAACTAACCCATAAGATCATTTGGTGTTTGAATCATGAAACGTAAAACTAATGTGGCAATTTTGCTAAAGAGTAATGGGAAAATATGAAACGTTGAGGACAGCAAATAGTGCACTTGAAAACTAGTTCAAAACGTTTTAGAAAGAAATTTTGGTTCATTGAATGGAAAAAGTTTATAAGTGTTAGGTGGATTCAATGACCAAAAATGAAAAAAAAGTGGCTGAACAAAAACTGAACTGGATTTCTGAAAAAAAAAAAAAAAAAAAAACAAACCCACAGAAAAACATGTTTAAAACTGCTTTAAAAATGGCTAAATAGTCCACTATGTTTCATGACTCTTTATCTCATGTGTAGAGACATTTCTTTACAAATGAGGCAACTCAATAATGAGAGACATTTGAGACATTTCTGGTTACCTTTGGATATTATCATCAGTTCTCTTCCTCCTCATGTACCAGTTATCTTATATTTCCCTGGAAGCAGTGATTAAAACAAGCATTTTATCAGAATGTGCATTCCTGACTCTTTTCATAATTATAATTCAATTTAATAAATGCTAATTTAGTACTTTAAAATGTAGTCTATAGGGCTTCCCTATAGACTCCTGCCAATGCAGGAGATGTGCATTCAATCCCTGGATTGGGGATATTCTTCAGAGGAGGAGGAAATGGCAACCCACTCTGGTATCCTTGCCTGGGAAGTCCCAGGGGCAGAGGAGCCTGGAGGGCTATAGTCCATGGGGTCACAAAGAGTTGGACACGACTGGGTGACTAAAGAGCAACAGCAACAAATGTAGTCTATGGGATTAGGCAGTGTGTAGATGTTGATGTATGGCAAAACCAATAAAATATTGTAAACTAATTAACCTCCACCACCCTTATGGCAGAAAGTGAAGAGGAACTAAAAAGCCTCTTGATGAAAGTGAAAGTGGAGAGTGAAAAAGTTGGCTTAAAACTCAACATTCAGAAAACGAAAATCATGGCATCCGGTCCCATCACTACATGGGAAATAGATGGGGAAACAGTGGAAACAGTGTCAGACTTTATTTTGGGGGGCTCCAAAATCACTGCAGATGGTGACTACAGCCATGAAATTAAAAGACGCTTACTCCTTGGAAGGAAAGTTATGACCAACCTAGATAGCATATTCAAAAGCAGAGACATTACTTTACCAACAAAGGTCCGTCTAGTCAAGGCTGTGGTTTTTCCTGTGGTCATGTATGGATGTGAGAATTGGACTGTGAAGAAGGCTGAGTGTGGAAGAATTGATGCTTTTGAACTGTGGTGTTGGAGAAGACTCCTGAGAGTCCCTTGGACTGCAAGGAGATCCAACCAGTCCATTCTGAAGGAGATCAGCCCTGGGATTTCTTTGGAAGGAATGATGCTAAAGCTGAAACTCCAGTACGTTGGCCACCTCGTGAGAAGAGTTGACTCATTGGAAAAGACTCTGATGCTGGGAGGGATTGGGGGCAGGAGGAGAAGGGGACACCAGAGGATGAGATGGCTGGATGGCATCACTGACTCGATGGATGTGAGTCTGAGTGAACTCTGGGAGTTGGTGATGGACATCTAGGTCTGGTGTGCTGCAGTTAATGGGGTCGCAAAGAGTCGGACATGACTGAGTGACTGAACTGAACTGAACTGAAAATAAATAAATTTATATTAAAAAAAAAGAAAATTCACACAAAATTTGCCCTCATCATGAGTTCTATTTTTTTAATTTAATTTAATTTTATTTAACTTTACAATATTGTATTGGTTTTTCCATGTATCAAAATGAATCTGCCACAGGTATACATGTGTTCCCCATCCTGAACCCTCCTCCCTCTTCCCTCCCCATACCCTCTGAGTTCTATTTTTAATGTAAGTCTTAAGAGGGCTGGCATTGTGTTTTATTCATATTTTTTTATATTTAACCAAGGCAGAGAGCAGTGGTTTAAGAGTCCATAAATAACATATGTAACTTTAGGTTGCTTAGAGACTCTATGTTAAGTAAAAAGTAAATCAGAAATTAGGCAAAGGCTGGGGCATTTATGTTAGTTGCTCAGTCATATCCAACTTGTTATGGCCCCATGGACTGTTGCCCAGCAGGTTCCTGGTCCATGGGATTTCTCCAAGTAAGAATACTGGAATGGGTAGCCATTCCCTTCTCCAGAGGATCTTCCCAACCCAGGGATCAAACAAGGGACTCTTGCATTGCAGCCCCAAGGGAATTTGAATATATTATGTTACAAATAGAGAAAGCTGTTAGCAGAGGATGGATGGTGGATGAAGACTCAAGTCTTTCTCAGCAGTTGTAGAATCAGACTTCCCAGGTGGGTCAGTGGTAAAGAATCCACCTGCCAGGGCAGGAGACACAAGGGGTGTGGGTTCTATTCCTGAGTCCAGGAGATTCCTCGGAAGAGGAAATGGCGACCCACTCCAGTATTTTTGCCTGGTTAGACCATGGGCACAGAAGCCTGGTGGGCTATAATCCATGGAGTCGCAAAGAGACGGACACAACTGAACAGCTGAGGACTGAGCACACACTGGGTTTTTAGTAGACTCTAAAGCGGGTGAAAGATTTCGTGGCTGTCTCATTGGGTACAATGAGAATGGACGGATTTTCTTGCCCCTGCTAAAGGTCCATCACTAGACCAAAAAAAGGAAATGAATAAACCATTTATAAAATAAACAAAATTTGTATAAAATATTTATAATAGAAGAAAATATTTTATAAAATAGATGGAAATATGTTCTTGCTGAGCACCCTTTAGAGACAAGGTGGCTATGATGGTAATAAAAGTGAAAATATGTGCTTTATTGATCTGTTTCATATTTGGAATGTGATGGGACAGTTGACATCATTCCCCACAAACTGGGAGAAACTAGGGAAGAGGGCCTGGTAATGGCCTTGGGCTCGTCTTGGACAACTGGCACAGTCAAGTGCTTAATTTTTATGGAACAAGTAGTGACAAACATCAATTTGAAGGTCACTGGGAAGAGAATGGTCAGAAATCAAAAGAGCGAAGACAAGATTAGAGCCTGACTCCCTTGTTGATTACCTATGTGATCTTGAGGAAGTAAGGCTGAGCTCAGTTTCCTAGTCACAGAAATGGACCTAAGAAGACTGTATCCATTTGGTAGGTCCTGTGATGATTTCTGCAAAGGCCCCTTATAAGTTACAAATTGTCCTATGAAGTTTGTAATCTCTGCTTGTGGACGGGGCTTCCCTGGTGGCTCAGATGGTCAAGAGTCTGCCCGCAATGTGGGAGACCTGGGTTTGATCCCTGGGTGGGGAAGATCCCCTGGAGAAGGGAAAGGCTACCCACTCCAGTATTTTGGACTGGAGAATTTCAGGGACAGAGGAGCCTGGCGGCTACAATCCATAGGGTCACAAAGAGTCAGACACGACTTACGGACTCTTACTTCCACTTGTGAACAAGAGGGTATCGTCGTAGGGCAGGGTAAGTTCAGGTGGTTTCGTTGCAAATCATATTTCCTACTTTTCAAATATTAAATCAAGTCTGCTGGTGAATAGACTATAAATCTTTTCTTGACGTTTTCTTTTCAATGATCTTTCACTTTTTGCTAAATTCTGACCAAGTATGGTCTCAGCAGAATTGTATGTAAAAAGTTTGGAGACTGGCTTCTGAGAGCGGTATCATATTTTAATTTAGTTCGAATATAGGTTGTCTTTCTATAATCCCATCTCTTGGTTAGACTCATGTTGTTCAGCTATTCAAAATGGATCTCCCTGAGACTGCTCCTCACAGACCTGTCAGGAAGCAGCGGGAGAACAGCCCAGAGCCAGCGGTAGACGCTGAGGTAAGAAGAGGACGACGGACTGCCCTCCCTAGATTTCAGGTTGTCTCTGGTGGCCCAATTTATTTTTTTTTTTTTTTTTTTTTTTTTTTATTTTGCTTAACTTTACAATATTGTATTACTTTTACAATACATCGAGATGGATCCGCCACCAGAGTACACGTGTTCCCCATCCTGAGCCCTCCTCCCTCCCCCTTCCCACACCATCCCTCCAGGTCATCCCAGTGCTCCAGTCCCAGGCATCTGTTATAGGGCATCGTACCTGGACTGACTCGTTTCAGACATGATATTATAGATACTTCAATGCTATTCTCCCCAATCATCCCACCCTCTCCCGGTCCCAGAGTCCAAAAGTCTGTTCTGTACATCAGTGTCTCTTTTGCTGTCTCATAAGCAGGGTGATTGTTACCATCTTTCTAAATTCCATATATATGCGTTAGTATACTGTATTTGTGTTTTTCTTTCTGGCTTACTTCACTCTGTATAATAGGCTCCAGTTCCATCCACCTCATTAGAACTGATTCAAATGTATTCTCTTTAATGGCTGAGTAATACTCCATCGTGTATATGTACCACAGCTTGCTTATCCATTCATCAGTGGATGGACATCTAGGTTGTTTCCACGTCCTGGCTATTGTAAACAGTGCTGCTATGAACATTGGGGTACACGTGCCTCTTTCAATTCTGGATTTCTCAGTGTGTATGCCCAGCAGTGGGATTGCTGGGTCAATTTAAAGGCGATCACTGTGACGGTAAGAAAGGAAGGAGGAGGCAGGAGAGAGACTGCTGAAGGAGGAGGCGCTCAGGTAGCACTGGCCATAAACTGAATGAGAACAGCTGGTTTACTTTGGAGAGTTTTTTTTTTTTTAAAACTAGTGACTTAAAATAGAGAGCTTAAAAAGTTATGTCAGAAAGAAATTCATTTGAAGTAAAGTGGAAAAGTATGAAAGTGAAAGGCGCTCAGTCATGTCTGACTCTTTGCGACCCCATGGACTATACAGTCCATGGAATTCTCCAGGCCAGGATACTGGAATATCCTAGCCCGCCAGGATACTTTTCCTTCTCCAGGGGATCTTCCCAATCCAGGGATGGAACCCAGGTCTCCCCCATTGCAGGCAGATTCTTTGCCAGCTGAGCCACCAGGGAAGCCCTCATTTGAAGTAAACCAGGGTGGAAATGCCTGGTCCAAAATATTGTGAAATATTTTTGTTGCGCTGAGTAAATGAGTATGAAATTTTCAAGAAGTTATAAAAAGTGATTTAGTTGTGCCTCTAGTGTTATGGGAAATAACTTATTGATGAAGCAGGTTTTGCAGCTTGAGCTGACTCTAAAATTTTAGCAACCAGACAAGAGCGTGAAGATTAATTAATAAGGTATCCTGATCCCTAAGGTGCCTGCATCTCTGCAAGGGTGTTACAAAAGTTTGAAAATACATGAAGTTTTTGACTTACCAGTCATTAAAGTACTAAAAGGAATCTGTCCAAGTTAGCTTTGTAGTCTCAGTGAGAAAGCCAAGCCAACTGGAACAGATTTTCTTCCTTCATTTTTTTTTTCAATTGGGGAATTTTTTTTACAAGCATTTACAGTGTTGTGTTAGAGTCCTCTGTGTAACACAGTGAATCAGCTCTACATACATATATCCCCTCCCCCTCGGGCCTCTCTCCCCCCACCCCCACCCCATCCTCCAGGTCGTCACAGAGCACCGAGCTCAGCTCTCTGTGCTGCACAGGGTCCCACCAGCTGCCTGCTTTACACAAGGCAGTGCGCAGACATCAGCCCCAGTCTCCCCATTCACCCCCCTCCCCGGGTCTACCTGTCCATCCTCTACGTCTGCTTCTCTAGTCCTGCCCTGTAAATAGGTTTATCTGTACCATTTTTATAGATTCCACATATATGTGTTAACATATGACACGCACTTTTCTCTTTCTGACTTCGCTCTGTGTGACAGACTCTAGGTCCATCCATGTCTCTACAAATAACCCATTTTCATTCCTTTTTATGGCTGAGAAAAAAAAAGAGTTGAAGGAATCAGGCTCTCTGACTTCAGACTATACTAGTAATCAAGACGGTTTGGTAATGGCACAAAACCAAAGATGCGGATCAATGAAACAGGGTGGAGAGCTCAGAGACAAACTCGTGCATCTATGGTCGCCTAATTCATGTCAAAGGAGTCAAGAATATACAGTGGAGAAAAGACAATAGCTTCAAAAAATGGTGCTGGGAAAACCAAAGAGCTACATGTAAAAGAATGAAATTAGAACACTCGATGGCACCCCACTCCAGTACTCTTGCCTGGAAAATCCCATGGACAGAGGAGCCTGGTAGGCTGCAGTCCATGGGGTTGCTTAGTTGGACACGACTGAGTGACTTCTCTTTCACTTTTCACTTTCACACATTGGAGAAGGAAATGGCAACCTACTCCAGTGTTCTTGCCTGGAGAATCCCAGGGACAGGGGCGCCTGGTGGGCTGCCATCTATGGGGTCCCACAGAGTTGGATACGAGTGAAGTGACTTAGCAGCAGCATAACACCATGGTGGTGGTGGTTTAGTCACTACGTCATGTTCGACTCTTGCAACCCCATGGACTGTAGCCCGCCAGTCTCCTCCATCCATTGGATTCTCCAGGCAAGAATACTGGCCTGGGTTGCCATTTCCTTCTCCAGGGGATCTTCCCAATCCAGGAATACCATACACAAAAATAATCTCCCCTCATTTTGTCTCATCTGCTTATTTCCTGTTTGGCAGATGGACAGATGTGTGAATGTAAATGCAAATCACTCTGACAGCTACTAGAAAGAGAGTTGCTTATGATGAAAAAGTCCTTGTAGTTTGCAAGCTTCTACTGTCTGTAATACAGCAGGTAGATGGATAATGGCCATCACATTATATGGCCACTGTCTTAGCTAACAAAAACCTGTGCTCATACAGCAGGGAATTATATGCAATATTTTTCTTTTTCTTTTTTCAGGTTTATTGAGGTGTAATTGGAAATGAAAAATACATATAAAGTTTGCAGTGTGGTATTTGACATACATTGTACATTGTGGTATACGTGTACAATGTGAAATGACTACCACAATCAAGTTAATAGATTCATCATCTTTACATTGTTACTAATTTTTTAAAATTATTTTTTAGTTGAAGGATAATTGTTTTACATGTTACCAATTTGGGGGTATGGTAAGAACATGTATGGCCTTCTCTCTTACCAAAAATAAAGGATATAATACAGTTTTATTAACTATAGGTGAAAGCTTGTACAGTCGATGTGTACATTCATCTTGTGTAACTGAAACTTTACATTCATCTTGTGTAACTGAAATGTTACACTCATTGAACTGTAAGTCTCCATTTTGTGCTCCCCTAGTTCTTAGCAACTACTCTTCTCCTTGCTGTTCCTGTGAGTCTTGCCTTCTTAGACGCCACGTGTAAGTGAGAGCATATGTGTCTTTCTGTGTCTGGCTTATTTCAACTAGCATAATGACCTCCAGGTTTATTTATCTTGTAAATGGTTAGATTTCCTTATTTTTCATGAATGAATAATAGTGCATTGTATGTGTGTGTATGTGTGTCTGTGTATGTGTGTCTGTGTATGTGTGTGTGTGTGCATGCTCAGTCACTCAGCTGTGTCCTACTCTTTGCAACCCCATGGACTATAGCCTACCTGGATCCTCCGTCCATGGAATTTTCCAGACAAGAATACTGGAGCAGGTTGCCATTTCCTACTTCAAGAGATCTTCCAGATCCAGGGACTAAATCTGTGTCTCTTGTGTCTCCTGCATTGGCAGGCAGATTCTCTACCACTGCACTACCTGGGATGTCCATGTGTGTGTGTGTGTGTGTTTATATAGTTAAGTTACTAGATCAGATCAGATCAGTCGCTAGGTCGTGTCTGACTCTTTGTGACCCCATGAATCACAGCACGCCAGGCCTCTCTGTCCATCACCAATTCCGGAGTTCACTCAGACTCACGTCCATTGAGTCAGTGATGCCATCCAGCCATCTCATCCTCTGGCGTCCCCTTCTCCTCCTGCCACCAATCCTTCCCAGCATCAGAGTCTTTTCCAATGAGTCAACTCTTCACATGAGGTGGCCAAAGTATTGGAGTTTCGGCTTTAGCATCATTCCTTCCAAAGAAATCCCAGGGCTGATCTCCTTCAGAATGGACTGGTTGGATCTCCTTGCAGTCCAAGGGACTCTCAAGAGTCTTCTCCAACACCACAGTTCAAAAGCATCGATTCTTCGGCGCTCAGCCTTCTTCACAGTCCAACTCTCACATCCATACATGACCATAGGAAAAACCGTAGCCTTGACTAGATGAACCTTTGTTGGCAAAGTGATGTCTCTGCTTTTGAATATGCTATCTAGGTTGGTCATAACTTTCCTTCCAAGGAATAAGCGTCTTTTAATTTCATGTCTGCAGTCACCATCTGCAGTGATTTTGGAGCCCAGAAAAAGAAAGTCTGACACTGTTTCCACTGTTTCCCCATGTATTTCCCATGAAGTGATGGAATCAGATGCCATGATCTTTGTTTTCTGAATGTTGAGCTTTAAGCCAACTTTTTCACTCTCCACTTTCATCAAGAGGCTTTTGAGTTCCTCTTCACTTTCTGCCATAAGGGTGGTGTCATCTGCATATCTGAGGTTATTGATGTTTCTCCCAGCAATCTTGATTCCAACTTGTGTTTCTTCTAGTCCCGCATTTCTCATGATGTAGTCGGCATATAAGTTAAATAAGCAGGGTGACAATATACAGCCTTGACGAACTCCTTTCCCTATTTGGAACCAGTCTGTTGCTCCATGTCCAGTTGTAACTGTTGCTTCTTGATCTGCATACAAATTTCTCAAGAGGTAGATCAGGTGGTCTGGTATTCCCATCTCTTTCAGAATTTCCCACAGTTTATTGTGATCCACATAGTCAAAGGCTTTGGCATAGTCAATAAAGCAGAAATAGATGTTTTTCTGGAACTCTCTTGCTTTTTCCATGATCCAGCAGATGTTGGCAATTTGATCTCTGGTTCCTCTGCCTTTTCTAAAACCAGCTTGAACATCAGGAAGTTCACGGTTCACGTATTGCTGAAGCCTGTCTTGGAGAATTTTAAGCATTACTTGACTAGCTTGTGAGATGAGTGCAATTGTGTGGTAGTTTGAGCATTCTTTGGCATTGCCTTCCTTTGGGATTGGAAGGAAAACTGACCTTTTCCAGTCCTGTGGCCACTGCTGAGTTTTCCGAATTTGCTGGCATATTGAGTGAAGCACTTTCACAGCATCATCTTTCAGGACTTGGAATAGCTCAACTGGAATTCCATCACCTCCACTAGCTTTGTTCGTAGTGATGCTTTCTAAGGCCCACTTGACTTCACATTCCAGGATGTCTGGCTCTAGGTCAGTGATCACACCATCATGATTATCTGGATCATGAAGATCTTTTTTGTACAGTTCTTCTGTGTATTCTTGCCATCTCTTCTTAATATCTTCTGCTTCTGTTAGGTCCATACCATTTCTGTCCTTTATCAAGCCCATCTTTGCATGAAATGTTCCTTTGGTATCTCTGATTTTCTTGAAGAGATCCCTAGTCTTTCCCATTCTGTTGTTTTCCTCTATTTCTTTGCATTGGTCGCTGATGAAGGCTGTCTTATCTCTTCTTGCTATTCTTTGGAACTCTGCATTCAGATGTTTATATCTTTCCTTTTCTCCTTTGCTTTTCGCTTCTCTTCTTTTCACAGCTATTTGTAAGGCCTCCCCAGACAGCCATTTTGTTTTTTTGTATTTCTTTTCCATGGAGATGGTCTTGATCCCTGTCTCCTGTACAATGTCACGAACCTCATTCCATAGTTCATCAGGCACTCTATCTATCAGATCTAGGCCCTTAAATCTATTTCTCACTTCCACTGTATAATCATACGGGATTTGATTTAGGTCATACCTGAATGGTCTAGTGGTTTTCCCTGCTTTCTTCAATTTCAATCTGAATTTGGCAATAAGGAGTTCATGCTCTAAGCCACAGTCAGCTCCTGGTCTTGTTTTGCTGAGCTTCTCCATCTTTGGCTGCAAAAAATATAATCAATCTGATTTCGGTGTTGACCATCTGGTGATGTCCATGTATAGGGTCTTCTCTTGTGTTGTTGGAAGAGGGTGTTTGTTATGACTAGTGCATTTTCTTGGCAAAACTCTATTAGTCTTTGCCCTGCTTCATTCAGTACTCCAAGGCCAAATTTGCCTGTTACTCTAGGTGTTTCTTGACTTCCTACTTTTGCATTCCAGTCCCCGATAATGAAAAGGACATCTTTTATGGGTGTTAGTTCTAAAAGGTCTTGTAGGTCTTCATAGAACCGTTCAACTTCAGCTTCTTCAGCATTACTGGTTGGGGCGTAGACTTGGATTACTCTGACATTGAATGGTTTGCCTTGGAAATGAACAGAGATCATTCTGTCGTTTTTGAGATTGCATCCAACTACTGCATTTTGGACTCTTTTGTTGACCATGATGGCCACTCCATTTCTTCTGAGGGATTCCTGCCTGCAGTAGTAGATATAATGGTCATCTGAGTTAAATTCACCCATTCCAGTCCATTTTAGTTTGCTGATTCCTAGAATGTCTACATTCACTCTGGCCATCTCTTGTTTGACCACTTTCAATTTGTCTTATTCATGGACCTGACATTCCAGGTTCCTATGCAATATTGCTCTTTACAGCATTGGACCTTGCTTCTATCACCAGTCACATCCATAGCTGGGTATTCTTTTTGCTTTGGCTCCATCCCTTCATTCTTTCTGTAGTTATTTCTCCACTGATCTCCAGTAGCATATTGGGTACCTACTGACCTGGGAAGTTCCTCTTTCAGTATCCTATCATTTTGCCTTTTCATACTGTTCATGGGGTTCTCAAGGCAAGAATACTGAAGTGGTTTGCCATTCCCTTCTCCAGTGGACCACATCCTGTTAGATCTCTCCACCATGACCCGCCCATCTTCGGTTACCCCACGGGCATGGTTTAGTTTTATTGAGTTAGACAAGGCTGTGGTCCTAGTGTGATTAGATTGACTAGTTTTCTGTGAGTATGGATTCAGTGTGTTTGCCCTCTGATGCCCTCTTGCAACACCTATCGTCTTACTTGGGTTTCTCTTACATTGGGCGTGGGATATCTCTTCACCGCGACTCCAGCAAAGCACAACCATTGCTCCTTACCTTTGACGAGGGGTCTCTCCTCACTGCTGCCCTTCCTGACCTTCAACGTGGGATAGCGCGTTTAGGCCCTCCTGCGCCCGGGCAGCCAAGGCTCCTTGGACGTGGGGTTAGTCCTCCAGGCCACCGCCTCTGGCCTCGGGCTTGGGGCGTGGGGTATCTCCTCCAGGCCGCGGCCCCTGACCTTGGACGTGGGGTAACTCCTCTCGTCACTGCCCCTGACCCTGAACACGGTACTCCTCTCGTCGCCGCCCCTGACCTCAGATGCTGGTAACTCCTCTCAGCCGTTCCTGCGCCGTCACAGTCTGGTACTCTCAGCCGCTGCCCCTGACCTCGGATGTGGGGTAACTCCTCTCGTCACTGCCCCTGACCTTGGACGCGGGGTATCTCCTCTCATTGCCGCCCCTGACCTCGGACGTGGGTAACTCCTCTTGGCCACCGCCTTTCGGTCTTGGGGTCCTCCCGGCTTCTGCCCCTGACCTTGGACGTGGGGTGGCTCCTCTCAGCCGTGCTTTAGCACGCCCGCTGCAGCTGCCTGCGCTTTAGCACGCCCGCTGCACTAAGTTGTGTCCAATTCTTTGTGACCCCATGGACTACCAGCTTCTTCTATCCATAGGATTTTCCAGGCAGGAATACTGGAGTGGGTTGCCATTCCCTTTTCTAGGGGATCTCCCTGACCCAGAGATCAAACCTGGATCTCATGCACTGCAGGCAGATTCTTTCCAATTGGGCTACCAGGAAGCTCATATATACATATATATATATATATACACACACACAAATGAATGGAGAAAGAAGATACGAGTTATATCTGTGTATCTATATCTACCTATCTGTCTAAACTATGCAGCAGTGACCATAGGAGTGCAGATATTTCTCTGAGATACTGATTTCATTGTCTTTGGATATGTATCCAGAAGAAGAATTGCTGGATCATATGGTAAATGTATTTTTAACTTTTCGAGGAGCTTAGATACTGTTTTCCATACTGGCTGTACCAATTTACATCGTCACCACCAATTAGCAAGGGTTCCCTTTTCTCCAAATCCTTGCTAACACTTGCTATTTGTTATTTTTTTTTTTCTTTTTTGAGGGGGGAATATGTAGCTTTTTAAAATTAGAGGGTAATTGCTTTGCAATATTATATTGGCTTCGGTCATACAACAACGTGGATCAGAGAACAGCCATTCTGATAGGTGTGAGGTGGTATCTCATCATGGTTTTGATTTGTATTATGCTAATGAAAGTGGAATCAGCTATATATATATATATATATATATATATATATATATATACATACACACACACACATATCCCCCTCCCTCCTGACCCTCCCTCTTACCCCCCATCCTCTAGGTCTTCACAGAGCACCCAGCTGAGTTCCCCGTGCTATTCAGCACGTTCCCACTAGCTAGCTAGTTTACATATGGTAGTGTACATGCTCAGTCGCTCAGTCATGTCATACTCTTTGCAACTCCATGCACTGTAGCCTGCAAGGCTCCTCTGTCCACGGGATTTCTCAGGCAAGAATACCAGAGTGGGTTGCCATTTTCTCCTCCAGGGGATCTTCCTAATTCAGGGATCAAACCTGTATCTCCTGTGTCTCCTGCTTTGCAGGCGATCCTTCACTGCTGAGCCATTTGGGAAGCCCATGGTGGTGAATATATGCCAACCTTAATCTCCCATTCATCCCACCCTCGCAGTCCTCTGCTGTGCCCACAGGTCCATTCTCGAAGTTTGCATCTCTATTCCTGTACTGCAGATAGGCCCATCTGTACCATTTTTTGCAGTCCATGAGGTTGCAAAGAGTCAGACATGACTTGGTGACTGAACAACATGGCTGATTCACTTCAAGTACAGTAGAAACTAACATAACGTTGTAAAGCAATTAAACTCCAATTTTTTTTTTTTAAGTTGTACGTTGTCATACTTGTGCCTGTTTAGAAGTCATACTTGGTCTGATTGGTGCTAGATTTTTTTCTTGGTTTGGAATAGTGCACATCCATACTTCATTTGCATTTTTGATAGTTGCTTTATTTACACTGTTTCCAGTCTAACCAGCTGCAAGACTCCCCCTAGTAACAGGCCTAAATGAACTTGTTGGACTCCATTGCATCTATTATGTATTTTTAATACTAGTTTTTAACTGATAATATTATAAAACTTGATGACATAGTTGAGACTGAAGCAAAGAGATGAGTATTTTTAGAAGGAAATTGTAACCCATTCCAGTGTTCTTGCCTGGAAAATTCCATGGACAGAGGAGCTTTGTGGGCTACAGTCCATGGGGCTGCAAAGGGTCAGACTCAACTGAGCACAAACACACACACACCTTTACTATAATGATGTCAAGCCTTTTTGTGGGATACAGGATCTGTTGTACAAAATTTCTTTTCTATTATCCACCCAGAGTCAACCATACATCCCCATCTCATGAACATTTAAAAAAATCTATTTTCCTCTTTGGTAATTTAACACTATGACAATAGTTTTGTATACTAATGAGTAGAAAAATTGAGGAGAAGAAACACATTTTTGGATGACCAAGAACTCTGTGACTTGCTGTGATCCTTAAATGCTGTTTAAACATGTCTGAAATCTTGATGTTTTAGGAGTCAGCATAAAGGGGAAGCAGGGTATAGTACCCAGATGAAATGGTGCAATTTCACCTTACTGTCCTCTCTTAATTAATTTCAAGGAGAAATGCAAAAGGCCATGAAGAGGTGGAATGAAAATGAGACACTTCAATCCTGTCCTATTTTTGTTTCCTGAGTTCAATATGTCTTAAAATTGGAAGGCAGAGTCCAGGTGTTAGCGATGTATTAGCCTGGGGAGATGTGAGAGTGGAGGTCAGGCAGTAAAAGGGCATTGAACTATGCATATTACATGAGGGATTAATTGCCAGGAGTGTGTGAGAAAAATCATGGCAGTTAATATCCAGAGCCCAAGCAAATACCAACGTGAGAAAATCGTCCCTTGTCTGCAAACATAGGAGGGCTCCAAGCCAGTGGGTCAAAATGAGATTAGCTTTTTTCTTTATAAATGATAGAAGATGCTTTGAGGGAAAAAACACCAAAGACAGAACTACGTGGTGTAGCCTAGATATTTTCAAGTTCAATTCGGAACCATGATCATGCTAATAGGGACTTAGAAAGAAAATAACTGGAGAGAGGCACCCTGGAGTTTCCTGGCTTCATGGTACACCTTCCAGTCTAGCTTTCCTCTTGTAAATCTGTAGCTCTAGCGCTAGAATGAAGAGTCAAGTTTATCACCCAGAGCCTGAGGCACTATTAAATGCTAAGTGCTAAATGGGAATTCAATTACGTTCCCTCCATCCTATTTACTAAAGCAGAAAATTGAAATTATTTAGTCTTAGAGCGGCGTTTCTCCCTTGTGGGTAGGGAGTGGGCAGAGACACTCTTCCCCTGGAGGATGGTATCATATTCTGCCAGAGGGTGTATGAAAATAATGTATTTAATATTACACAAATTTTAAAATTGAGACACCACCCAAAGTCATTATTTTTGTGATGTAAACTCCATCAGGAAGGTGGAAGGAAAGATCTTTTATATAAGAAAATAAACTTTGCTCTATCTCTCAGTGATTTCATTAGGAAGACAAGAGCAAGGCCTCTGGACGCATGCTGAAAAGTGGGAGAGATTTTGCTGTTCATCAAGGAAGAGCCTAGTGTGGTCTTCCTTGGTGGCCCAGTGGCTGTGAGTCAGCCTGCCAATGCAGAGGACACTTTTGATTGCTGGTCCGGGAAGACTCCACATACCATGGGGTAACTAAGCCTATACAACACAACTGCTGAAGCCTGTGTGCCTAGAGCCCTCTCCACAAGAGGGGCCACCACAACGAGGAGCCTGCACCCTGCATCTAGACAGTAGCCTCTGCTCGCTGCAATAGAGAGAAGTCAGTATGCAGCAACCAAGACCCAGATCAGCAGAAAAACACATGCAAATAAAAAGAATGTAAAGGCAATCTGAAAAATACATTTTTTTTTTAAAGAAAATAGTTTAAAAAGCACTGAAAAGCATAAGCCCACAGTAGGGTCTCATACAACAGGTTTCATAAAAATGGTGCCGTGCTTTCCCTTCACTTAAACTTGCAAATTCAATCTAATGGAGGCTTCCTAACCATTTGATTAACAGATGATTAACTGTCACCCATTTGATTTTTTTTTATTTTGCATTAATCATTTTTGGTAGTATATACACCTGATCTTCATGGTAATGGTCTGTTTGAAGCCAGAACGGTTCTTTCTGGCATGGCCGAGTTCTTTCACTGCTGGTGGCAGCTTGCCGGTGTGGGAGAGGAGTTATTGAGCACAGATGTCCTTTATGATTTGATTCTTAGCAAAATGAGGTAATGGACTGCTCACTAAAGCAAAGCATGAAATCTGTTACAGTTCTCCTGCTTCACTTGGAGGAAGCATGGAAATAAGAAATGTCTTTTCTTTCTTCTTTTCATTTCTCACTAAGCTTGTTGGGAGAAGAAATGACATTAAGCAATTCTGTGTGTTGAATTTGTGCCTGCTTCCATATCTAGCAATGTTTTCAGTTATAAAACCATTGACAAATTTCAGAAAAGGAAGCAAAGCATGTCATGTAATTATCAGATAGTTTCAAGATTAGTGGTTTCAACTATGGTTTCCTTAAAACTCCAAGATCTTATACCAAAATTAGAGTACAGAATCATTAATTTATGGTTAATCGTTCAAGAATTGTCATCGTTTGTAGGCAAATTTTGCCAAGTTTGTAGGCAAAATGTTACATTAGCTTTAAGGATCATATTTTTATTTCTCTTTTACCTTTGAAAGTCTTGAATGTGTTTTCAGTAAAAACACTTTCTAAATGTCCTTTTGATGACTGTATCTGCTGTATTTGGCAGAAATGCATCCTCTGATATGCCTGTAGAACTACAGGGGTAATCTTTCCATTAAAAGCATCAGGAACATCATGCTTAGGAGGGATCTATGTTCTTTCCTGGGTTTCTCAACTTAGAAAGGATTTGAAGAAATACAGAGGAAGCCAAAAATATCAGTAGAAAGTTGAAAGGATCTGAGTTCAAATGCATACATACTTAGGAAAGAACAAGAGGCTAACAAAGTTTCCATATGAGGATGCAGACCAGTATTTGTCACGAATAATCTGAGTGATGCTACCAGCTCTTTCATGAAAAGTGGTCTCTTCCACAAACAGCTCCATAGCAATGGCTTCCAGGAATAGTTCTAACACTTGCTCTGCCAGGTATTGTGATAGCAAAATGCAGGGCTAGACATCACATCACGGTGTATGTCCTACTCTGCCTGACCCTGGAATATGTGGGCCAGGCTTACTGGAAGGAGCTGGAAGCTTGTCTGTGGAATGTTCTTCCCATCATCAGATGTGTAACATTGTAAACAGGATTCAGTTCTCACGAATGCCTCTGTGGTTCAGTCACTAAGCCATGTTGGACTCTCGGCCACTCCATGGACTGCAGCATGCCAGGCTTCCCTGTTCTCCACTATCTCCTGGAGTTTGTTCAAACTCATGTCCATTGGGTCAGTGATGCCATCCAACCATCTCATCCTCTGTTATCCCATTCTCCTCCTGCCTTCAATATTTCCCAGAATTGGGGTCTTTTCCAAAGAGTTGGCTTTCACGTGGCCAAAGTATTGGAGCTTCAGCTTCAGTATCAGTCCTTCCAATGAATATTCAAGGTAGATTTTCTTTAGGATTGATTTGTTTGATCCCCTTGCAGCCAAGAGATTCTCAAAGCTCTTTTCTAGCACCACAATTTGAAAGCATCAGTTCTTTGGTGGTCAGCCTTCCTTATGGTCCAACTCACATCTGTACATGATTACTGGAAAAATCATAGCTTTGACTCTATGGACCTTTGTCGGTAAAGTGATGTCTCTGCTTTCTAATATGCTGTCTAGGTTTGTTGAAACCATTAATAATATAAAACAGTATTTGATCAGTACTATAAAAAGTACTCTTTATTTTCTTCTACAAAGAATAATACAACAACATTGTCAATAAAGAAGCACTCAAAGAGTAAGCAGCAAAAACATGTACAAAGTATAACAGAAGTGGTTAAATCAGTCACAGTAAGCGTTATTTTCCTGAATGTTGGTGATGTTTGCCGCATTTGTCAGCTTTTTAAGATTTGCAATTTATTGGACTTTCTGTTTTTCAGTTTGAATTTTGTACCCAATTTCCTATTTATGTTTTAAAACTTCTTTTTCTTCAGAATGGCCCTTCAAGCTGGGTTAGATCCAGGATTCCCCAAACCTGGTTTGGTAACTAAGACTATGTTATCCTAGCTTATAATGACATAGTCCAGATGTATTGTCTTTCTTGATGTGTGTGCAAAGGCTTGTAACACACCCCAAGGAGGACATTTCTCAAGCTTGTCTGGACAGCTCATTCGTTCTGTTGGTGTCCTCATTGCCCAATTTTCCATTAGTAAGCCCTGGGTTCTATAGAGCTCCTCATCCAATACTTGGTCCTGAGCGTTGTCCAAAAGGATTCATTCAACACAATTTATAAGGAAGAAATAAATCTTATTAATTCAAATGGGTCTAAATAAGAGTAAATCTTCCTTGCTCTTAGAAACAATCACTGTGGATAAAATAAAATGAAGAAGAATGTAAACTATCCATCCATTAACGAAAGGAGTAATATTGTTTGCACTGGTTACTGATGTGTTTCTGCTGAGTGTCACCTTAACTATTGCTTGAAGTATATTCAACTACAACAGCCACAACAAAATAGAGTACACTATTCATCATTCAGCGGCTGTTTGCCCTCAGAACATAAAGGAGCCACAGTGCATTGGTTTTCAGTGAGTAATTTCTCTTTGGGGCTTGGTGAGAACTCAGACTCCCTTGGTACAGATATCAATCTTAATTGAATAGACATGACGACAAAACACAGACAGTAGAACTACAGAGAGGCAAGGGCAGATAAATAGCTCTGCCTGAGTGAGTTTCAAGGCAACGCTTGCTAAAGAGAAGCCAGTGAGACAACAATGGTGTCATTGTCATGCGCCCCAAGAGTGATGGAAATGATGTTGCTTTCCCAAAGCCAGGCTCAGGAAGTCATGGCCTCAGGTTAGAACTCCTAGCTCTCTGGTACTGTGCTGTGCACTTGTTAGTAGGACTGCTCCCTTCTCTTTTCCTTTTTGTCTAAAGCCCATTCAAAGAGGCCAACTAGCCCTCCCCACTTCTTTTTCCACTAAACAACCTAACTGAATTTCTTTTTACCACTATTGCCTTCTTGCCTGTGTTGTGTTGGTTATCACAGTGCTGGTCATTGGGTAGGTTTTCAAACATTTGTTGAATTAATGGTCATGGTCATCTTACATTAGTGACAGGAAATGAAATTTGTTATTAATGATAATGATGAAAATTATGTGCAAAGAGCAATAGGTACTAGGTACCACATATTAAATGCCAAAAACTTTTCACATATTGTCTATTTGAATCTTCACAGAAAGTTTTCAAGGTAGTTATCACTGTTTCTATGTAACATTTCAGAACACTGAGACTCAGAAATTTAATAATGTATCCAAAATTTTTAAAGCTAAGATTTTTGTTTTGGCGGGGTGGGGTGAGAAATCTAAACATCACATTATTTTTGCATTCATTTTCTATGGAACAAAATTATGTTTTGTATATAATGTGACCCCATGGACTGTAGCCCGCCAGGCTCCTCTGTCCATTGGATTGTCCAAGCAAGAATACTGGAGTGAGTTGCCATTTCCTCCTCCAGGGGATCTTCCCAATCCAGGAATTGAACCTGTATCTCTTGCATCTCCTGCATTGGCAGGCAGATTCTTTACCACTGAGGCACCAGGGAAGCTACCATCACATAAGTATACTGTGTTTAATATATCATACACGCATATGTATGTATGTATGTATATGAATCTATCATCTGTTTCTCTTACCATGATATAAGTTCAGTGAAGGCAGGGATGGCTCCTATTTCATATTTTCAAATATTTATGAAATCTAATAGTTTAGTAAATTCATCACTGGACCTTTGTTTTCTCTCAAAAAAAATCTTTCTGGGCATTTTATCTGGTGGATACTTGAGACTAGCGGAATGTGCAGGTGCCTTGATTTAAGGCAGATTATTTCAATTGGATTGCAAGAATTTAATGTCCAGTACTGTGCAAAAAGACATCAGAATAGAAGTGTTGGCACTCATTTCCAGTGGGAAAGTAGACATACACTGCAACTGGAAAGAATGGACTCATTAAATAGGTGATAGCTTTGCAGTTGACTGTCTACCAGTTCTTCAAAAGTATCTTTATTTTACCATAAGTTTCTCTGAAAATGGAGCCTGAGTAAAAAGCCTGAATGCAGGTGGTTTATTTGGAATATGTTCTGCGAGCAGAAGTGAGGAAGAAGGAATGAACAGAGAAGGAGAGAAAATACACTGCAGCTAATGCAAGGGCTACAATGATGGGTGGTTTTTCGCTTAATCCTTTTGAATAAAATATGTCTAAGACCTATCCACCTGATTGGAGAAAGAGGAAACGTGTATTCATGAGCTCGCCTTTCCACAGGTCAAGGATGGCCTGCATGGTGTTAAACCCCCTGCTTCTAGACTGTGATATGATGAAGCAGGGGTGAGTTTGTGGGAGCGAGGCAGAGGAAGGAGTTTTCCAGTGGAAAAAAAAACAACCCCAGGTATTTGCAGCAGTGGCTGGAATGGGACCGGAAGCTGGGAGGATTTTAGTTGTATTTAAGAAGTATAAGTTACGTTTGGGCAATTAAAAATGTTTTTATTAAGGTTGATTTTTATCAACATTTAAGAGATAAACAGTAGGATATATTGCATAGGCTAAAGCATGTTCTGTTTTTATCATTACACTAACGTGAACAAGGGCTCCCCACCTTGGTGCAGTAGTAAAGAATCCACCTGTCAACACAGGAGACACAAGAGATGTGAGTAAAATCCCTGGGTCGGGAAGATCCTCCAGAGAAGGAAATGGCAATCTACTTCAATATTCTTGCCTGGGAAAGTCTATGGACAGAGGAGCCTGGAGAGCTACAGTCCATATGGTCACAAAGAGTCAGACACCACTGAACAACTGAACACACACACACACACACACAACACAAACAAATCACCAGCTTATGGGGAAGGAATAAATGTTAAAAAAATCCAAAATTTTTCTAGTAATGTCCAGTTGATCCAGATGACACTGCTGCTGCTGCTGCTGCTAAGTCGCTTCAGTCGTGTCCGACTCTGTACAACACCATAGACGGAAGCCCACCAGGCTCCCCCGTCCCTGGGATTCTCCAGGCAAGAACACTGGAGTGGGTTGCCATTTCCTACTCCAATGCATGAAAGTGAAAAGTAAAAGTGAAGTCGCTCAGTCGTGTCCGACTCCCAGCGACCCCATGGACTGGAGCCCACCAGGCTCCTCCATCCATGGGACTCTCCAGGCAAAAGTACTGGGGTGGGGTGACATTGCCTTCCCCTAGTCAATCTCTATCTTCTAGATTAAAATAATTTTTCATATAAAGTTTTTATCATAACCAATGACAAGTTCAGAACAATGATGTCCTGAACTTAATGCTTTTGTTAATATTGATGATGTCGCCTGCTCTCGTTTCACCAAGGTGAACTATTCATCTGGGGCCGATGCCATTTTTACTTTTTTTGGTTTGAAATAACTTTTTATTGCCCAGGATATTTTTTTTTCCTTGTCTTATTTTGTCTGTTTTATTTGTTTTTGTTTTCTTTTTTCATAACCATAAATTCAAGCTTAGGGAAGCTTGCCTTTGTCCTGGAAAACAAAACAACAAAGCTTTCATATCATTTGTAACCTGGTCTCATTTGAAGAGACAGGTGGGTTATCTTGCAAGACTAAGATTTATACCATGAATGGTGCAGGTCTAGGTTTGGTGGTACTGAGAGAAGACAATGGCATTCTTGACAAAATTACAATCTGCTAGTGGTGTTTGCGGAAAAGAAGCCCTTGCAAATTTCTAAACAACAGTAAAGGCTTATTAGAAAATTCTAAAGTGTTTTACAGGCCAAAGAGGGGATGAAGTTATTAACAAAATGCCTCAATAGAGTTGGAATAAAGTACTGGATTTGAGAGTTACTGGAACTTGGAATATGTAAAAAGAGGGTGGAGGTTGGGTCATGCTTTCAATGGTCTCAAGTTCAAATAAACTACTGTAGCAAGACACCACTTCACAAGTCACACGCTGGCCCAGGGACTCTTCTCTTCCCTTGGTAGGTGCTGGCAGAAGGCGTGCTCAGTCGTTTTGCAGTGTAGATGCTTAGTCCCAAAGCCAACATGGGAGAGGAAGAGAGATGGAATGGACACCTTAAGAAACTCTGTGGAGAAGATTCCCCCCTTTCCTCATAGCTCCACTTTTCCTCATGCTTAAGGAAACAGAATGTTTAGGGTGCCTGAAGTGGAACTCCATGGATGGAATGTTTTCTGGTCTACTGGACCAAGTCAGACACCCAGTCCACACTTTCTTCAGAGCATCAACTTCTTCCTCTTCTTCTGCAACTTCTTCTTCTGACTGAGAGCTATGGTCCTTGCTGGTATGCATTTCCACATTAAAGATGATCTGCTCATCTTCTTGTGGGGAAGGGCTGTCACAGTGAGAGCTGCCTCTTGAACTGCTATGTCCGGGTTCATGCTGTGTGTCCAAAAGAGTCTTCCCAACGTCCCCATTGAGGAGGGTACGCGCTCCAGCCCCCCCATTCTTCCCATTGTCGTTATCACTACCATTACTGCTGTTCCTGGGGAGCTCCACCCAGGAGCTGTTGAGGCTGGCGGGCGGTGGCAGAGACTGTTTGCCTTCCTCACAGTTGTTGTTGTGCAGGAATGGCAGCTGTTCTACTAAGAAAGACGACATTGTCAGGTGGCTGGAACATCTGAGGCCCCATAGCAAGGACCGTGTGCGGTTCTCCAGCAGCAACATAGCCAACATTTTTACTTTCATGGAGGTAAAACTTGACAGTTTCTTGCTCCTTTATCCCTGAAATGTTAACTAATGTTTTATAGTCTAATATGTTAAGCTTAAAATCTTATGTTTTAAATTTATACATTAAAATAAAACACGAAATATATGTGCATTTACAGAATATAATCTTTGTACATCTGAGCAATGCAGAGTAACGTGAAAACCAAGGATGCTTTTGAAGATGAGGAAGTTATCTTGCATCACATTATGAATGCATTATGCTGTTTTTATTTCATGACCTAGCAGTCTTCCTTAACTGCACTGCTTTTTCATATTTTCTAGTGACTGAAAAATAACTACCTAAACAGCTCCATAACATCATTTTGGGTAGGAATTCTGATCTACCACTCTAAGATCTTGTTTAAGTACACTGGGACCCCGGTGTACTGGATGGAACATATCATAAAAGTAAACTGTTAGACCTAGAGAGGAAAGGGAAGGAAGGAAAGGGAAAATGAAAACAAAAAGAAAATACTAAATAGTAACTTAGCAGCAACCTGACATATGAATGATGAAGACTATCTAAAGAATAACAAATTCTCATATCATAAAACACTGAATATTAAGCAAAATTAGTAAAAATATATCAGTTTCTAGTCAGAGTCCTGAAAATGAAAAAAGTCAAGGATGAAGATAATTCTGGGATTTCCCTGGCGGTCCAGTGAGTAAAGACTGTGCTCCCAATGCAAGGGGCCTGGGTTCAATCCCTGATCCAGGAGCTAGATCCTGCATACGTGCCACAACCAAGAAGCCCACATACTGTAGCGAAGATTCCACAAGCCAGGACTAAGACCCAACACAATGGGATATTCAGATCAGATCAGATCAGTCGCTCAGTCGTGTCCGACTCTTTTCGACCCCATGAACTGCAGCACGCCAGGCCTCCCTATCCATCACCAGCTCTCGGAGGTCACCCAGACTCACATCCATCGAGTCAGTGATGCCATCCAGCCATCTCATCCTCTGTCGTCCCCTTCTCCTCCTGCCCCCAATCCCTCCCAGCATCAGAGTCTTCTCCAATGAGTCAAATATTACCTAGCCACTAAAAAGAATTGCAATAATGCCATTTGCAGCAACATGGAAGGACCTAGAGATTGTCATTACTAGAGATTTCATAAGTGAAGTAAGTCAGACAGAGGAGGAGAAATACTGTATGAAATCCCTTAAATGTGGAATCTGAACAGAAATGATGCAAGCTGAATTTGTAAAGCAGAAAGATACAGACTCAGAGAATGAATTTATGGTTTCCATAAATTTCCATAAATTATGGTTTCCATAAATTTCCATCCATCCAGAGGGAAGGATGGAGGGAAGGGATAGTTAGTTAGAGAGTTTGGAGTGGATACGTATACACTACTATATTTTAAACAGATAACCAGCAGGGTCCTACAGTACCTAGAACTCTGCTCAGTGTTATGTGGCAGCCTGGATGGGAGGGGAATTTGGAGGAGCAGAGATACATGTATATGTATGACCGAGTCTCTTCACTGTTCACCTGAAACTATAACAACATTGTTTGTTAATCAGCTGTACCCTATTACAAAATAAAAAGTTAAAAATAAAGACCCAGTACAGCCAAAATAAATAAATAATAAAATTTAAAAATGAATAAAATAAGTCCAACTACTTTTAATTCTTAAAAAAGATAATGTTATAAACTATCAGAAGGAAAAGCAAGATTGACTTCAAAGAAATAGCAATTAGATAGATAAATAGATAAATGGTAGATTTAAGATAAGTTAGAGTAGACGTGGGAAGAAAGTAAAGTAATATTGTCCAATTCTTGAGGGAAGTTTATTTTTAGCCTGGAATTTTATACCCAGTTATCATTACAGAGGAAGTGCAACTGACATTCTTAGGTGTACAAAAACCAACCTCTAAACCCTCACTTAAAGAACTGCTGCTGCTGCTGCTAAGTCACTTCAGTCATGTCCGACTCTGTGTGACCCCATAGACGGCAGCCCACCAGGCTCCCCCGTCCCTGGGATTCTCCAGGCAAGAACACTGGAGTGGGTTGCTATTTCCTTCTCCAATGCATGAAAGTGAAAAGTGAAAGTGAAGTCACTCAGTCCTGTCTGGCTCTTCCCGACCCCATGGTCAGCAGCCCACCAGGCTCCTCCGTCCATGGGATTTACTCCGTCCAGGCTAGAGTATTGGAGTGGGGTACCATTGCTTTCTCTGCACTTAAAGAACTATTAAAGGACAAATGTCACCAACGAGAAGGAATAGGGTAATATGACACAGATACTGATAAAATTTAATTAATGAACATAAAAGTGCTAATCACTTAACTCTTTTTTACACAAAAAGAAATTATAATATTCTAAGCAAAAACAGATTAGGAGTGTGAAAGTTTACTAACGTTCTTGTAATCTGGGAGAAGGATAGAAGTAGTGAAGAAGTATATATTTCTTAAGAAAAAAGTGGAATCCCCAAGATGGCAACACAGAAGGCTCCTGAAGTTTCCTCCCATGGAGGCACCAAGCTACACGTGGAGCAGTTCCCTCTGAGAGACATCCACCAGCCCATTGAGTGATTTCAAGAATTTGATGACTGAAAATACCCACATTGATATTTCAGAGAGGTAGACACACTCTCACCATAAAATAAGCTCCCAGCAGAGCACCATACAATCAGGGGATTTCCCAAATCCCAGGTTCTCTCTGAGGAGCAAATCATACACCTAGTGTGCCAGCTTCTAAGGCTGCCACTGAAGGGCTGCCACCTAGACCTTCAGTTGCCACCTAGCTTAAAGTCTGGAAGGGGTTTTCATGAGCCACCCCCTCACCCCCCACCCCAGACTCTAGAAAGCAAAGTTTTCACTTGCTTTGGCTGTCCCCCAGAGCTCAGTGCAGAGGGTGAAGGCAAAAACATCCATGTCCTAGTCTTTCCCTGGAAAAGGTTTGACTACATACCTTACAAGCTGCTGACTGAGGATCAGTCATCTGATTAGCATGCATCTGAGAAATGAAACATTTCCTGCCATATCAGTAGACAAGGGTGTCACAGTCATCGGCAATTGCAGCCTCCAACGTGAGCTGGTGAGCGCTGAGGGAACCCAGGAAGGAAAAGAAGACCTGCCATCTAGCAGCTACAGGCCACTCGCTACACTGACTCCCAGGGAAGCTCCAGATGTGAAAAACATCTGAGTGAAAAACGCACTGGCCCCAGAGAGCTGCGAGGCACAACAGAGAAATGATTCCAGTGAGCCCAGGTCTTGCATCTTCCCATACATAGGGAAGTGCCTAATTCCTTACCTTGGGTTATCCGGTTTTCCCTAAATAACAATAATCTTTTGATGTTCAAACTACTTGTCATTTGTCAAAAAACTGTATAACCTGGCTCCTCCCCTCGCCTCCTCAGAGCAGTTCTCTTAGGCTTACTTAAGATGCTGTCTCCTAGCCTTGAAGTCCTAAAAATCCGCACTAAATAAAACATAACTCTTAGATTATGATTATTTTTTTAAGTTGATAAATCCTACCTGGATCTGGTTGAAAAGAGCCGGTGGCACTTACTTTGCCTTCTCCCTCTGATTTGCTCCAATAAGTCAGCATCTCCCTCGAAGCAGCTTGTCCACACACCTAGCACCCCAACTTTCACAGCTGCCATCCAAAGAATGAGTCCCCAAACCACCTAGCTCTGACAGCCAATGAAGTGTTAAATAGTAAAAATTCAACTGAGTAAACTTGAAGATTCAATTGGTTCTATGAAATGGTTCATGCATCAAGAAGCATCCCATTTAGCAAGAGAAAGGAGCTCTCCAAATAAGCAGCAGCAAAGGCAAGGTTTTCAAAGGCAAAGAGGGAGCAAAAAAAAAAGGAAACTGTTAGCAAAGAACCCATTGTTTAGGCAAGTTCTTATGCCTAATAGGAAAGGAACAACGGGGCGGTCATCAGATTTCCCAGTGCTGACCGGGAAATTCCAGGCTGGCCAGTTAAAGGTTAACACTTCAGGGAAGTAATTAGATTAGATATTAAGTCTTGGTCTGCTGCCGTGAGACCTAACACAAGTGACTTCATTTGGGGTGCATTTCCTTTCCAACAATTCCTCCGTTTTGATCAGACTCTCAGCTTTACTGAGAGATGTGATCAAAATTTTATTCTCTAGTGCCACTCTGGGCTGCTGCTCTGTAGTTCTTGCAGCTTTTGTGAAATTTGGTTGATCCTTTTTGTGGTATTTGCAGGTCATGACCTTTTGTTGTTGTTGTAGTTTAATCTCTGTTATATTTATGGTCCACGACTTTAAGTTCACAAATTTCAAGTCGGTTATCCTTTTCATTCCTTTTCAGAAATTCCTGTCTTAGATAATTTGCTTGGTATTTAGCAACCACAAACATGCATGTAAAGCCTTTGAGAGAACTCAGTGCACCATGGAGATTATTATGATTATTATAAGCAAGATAATTCCCAATGTTTGGAGTGCACTTCAGAGCCATGGTCCCTAAGACCTAAACCAATCAAAATAAAAGAAGTCAGAGAAAGATCCTGTGGAAGGGTCCCCTTTTTAAGCCAAGTGCCTAGCTTGGTGAGTGAATTTAACTGTTTCAGTGTCCTCAGAAATGTTAATCTTGGTGCAGCAGGTGGTATTGGCCACAGCACAGTTAGCTCCTTGCTCAGCTAAAACATAACCGAGGGCTATCCTATTAGAGATGTGGTTTTCCCAGTAGTCATGTACAAGATGTGAGAGTTGGACCATAAAGAAGACTAAGTGCTGAAGAATTAATGCTTTGGAGTTGTGGTGCTGGAGAAGACTCTTGAGAGTCCCTTGACTGCCAATCAGTCAATCCAAAAGTAAATAAACCCTGCTTATCCACTGGAGCTCCAATACTTTGGCCAACTGAAGCAGAAAGTCAACTCATTGGAAAAGACCCTGATGCTGGGAAAGATTGAAGGCTCGAGGAGAAGTGGGTGACAGAGGACAAGGTGACTGGATAGCATCATAGACTCAATGGACATGAGTTTGAGCAAGCTCCAGGAGACAGTGAAGGACAGAGGGGACAGATATGCTGAAGTCCATGGGGTTGCAAAGAGTCATATATGACTTAGCCAATAAACAACAAATTCTATTATAGGACTTTCCTCATGCTCAGTGGTAAGGAATCCACCTGCCAATGCACAAAATATGGATTCAAACCCTGGGTAGGGAAGAACCCTTGGAGAATAAAATGGCAACTCACTCCAGTATTCTTGCCTGGGAAATCACATGGACAGAGGAGCCTGGTGGGCTATAGTCCATGGGATTGCAAAAGAGTTGGACATGACTCAGTGACTAAACAATAGCAACATCCTATTATCAAGAACAGCTTAAAAAAATATTTATCTCTTTGGCTGTA
Organism: Tragelaphus eurycerus; assembly: GCA_935064755.1. Taxonomy (NCBI): domain Eukaryota; kingdom Metazoa; phylum Chordata; class Mammalia; order Artiodactyla; family Bovidae; genus Tragelaphus; species Tragelaphus eurycerus. The sequence continues at coordinate 19,828,240 of CAKXYN010000043.1, forward strand.
TCGAGTCTTTGTCATGGTGCATGGGACCTTTACTGTGTCATTTGGGGTCTTCTGTTGCAGTGCACAGATTCTCTAGGTGTGCTGCACATGCTCATAGTTGTAGCTTAGGCTTAGTGCTCAGCAGCATGTGGGATCTTAGTTACCCGACCAGGTGTTGAACCCAGGGCCCCTGCATTGCAAGGCGTAGTCTTAACCACCAGACCACCAGGGAATTCCTTTAAGAACAAGTTTAACCTGAGAGTCTAAGGATCTTTTGGGGGGCAGATACTGTGTTAGCAGCAAAATCTGCAGTATCTCCAAAAGTAAGGAGAGGTTTCTGATCACATTCTCATTTTCATTTACTGCTAGAAGGTCCTTTCTAACAGTTTCTTTGCCAGATTAGGGGTATCAGAGGAAGCCTTGAACTCAGTCAGAAAACATACGTAATATTAATACAACAAGACCATATTGATGACCCACACTAGATGGCAACTGAAAGAAGTTCAGCTGCAGGATCCAGAGGGATCCGGAGGGATCCAAAGGATCCAGAGGGAGGAATTTTGAGCTCCCAGGGCATAAAAATCGTTTTCTAGGATTATGGACCTCACAAGTCAGACTTTCTTGGTGAACTATTTTCACAGCTTTATAGAAGTCTTGCCACCAGTGGTAATGGTGGTGGTTTAGTTGGTAAGTCATGTCCAGCTCTTGCGATTCCATGGACTGTAACCTGCCAGTCTCCTCTGTCCATGGAATTTTCCAGGCAAGAGTACTGGAGTGAGTTGCCATTCCCTTCCCCAGAGGATCTTCCCAACCCAGGGATCAAACTTGGGGCTCTTGCATTGCAAGTGGTCTTCTGAATTGCCGGTGGATTCTTTACTGACTGAGTCACCAGGGAAGCCCTTTTCCCATCAATGCTTAGTCATAATTTGAATCATCTTAAATGCACCTTGGATGCAAAAAAATGATATTTACTAGGGAACAGGGAAGAAGAAGCAAACAGCTGTCTTGAGTTTCTCATAAACCCACCTGTTCGTTGAATTTATAACCATTATTTGCCCACTTTAATTTCTCTAAGCAGACAGCTACCATGCTACAAGGACTTCAGGATTCAAAAATCTGACAATGAGGAGTCACTTTTTGTAGAAACAAGATGGACTTCATCCATGTCATAACTTTTATAGATTCTGTTGCTATTCCCTTTGCATGTAAGTTGGCTGGGGCACACCCCTGACATTTGGGTTCAGTCTTCTAGTGTAAGCAATTTTATGACCACAATTTCAGAAGGTAAGAGAATAGCAATAAGACGTTCGTTTACTTGTTGCCCATTTTTGATTGGGGTCTCTGTGAACTTAAGACAACCCCTGTGTTTCCATAACATCCTAAAATCATGGATGACCTGAAAGGTATATCAGCTCTCAGTATAAACATGAACATTAACAGTTTACCCTTATGATAAGTGGCATGCTCTGGTCAAGGCATAGAGCTCTGCTTGTTGGTTGGATTTGGTTTGTGGGAGATTCTCCCTTTTCAAGTAGTTTATATCAGATCAGATCAGATCAGATCAGTAGCTCAGTCGTGTCCGACTCTTTGCGACCCCATGAACTGCAGCACGCCAGGCCTCCCTGTCCATCACCAGCTCTCAGAGGTCACTCAGACTCACATTCATCGAGTCGGTGATGCCATCCAGCCATCTCATCCTCTGTCGTCCCCTTCTCCTCCTGCCCTCAATCCCTCCCAGCATCAGAGTCTTCTCCAATGAGTCAACTCTTCGCATGAGGTGGCCAAAATACTGGAGTTTCAGCTTTAGCATCATTCCTTCCAAAGAAATCCCAGATAGTAATATCAGATAGTAATGGTATAAACCAGCTTGGAAATTCCGTTTCTCATTTTTACAATATGACCCATGAACAAACAGAATGAGGGCAGGATTAGTTAAAATGGTGTCTCATAGCAGAACCAGTTTCATGAAATGGGACGTATGACCTCACAGTCAAGGGGCTTGCCTTCATCAGGCAGAAGTGGTGATGTGGCTGGATTAAGATGGTCCCATGTTTGGAATGCAGGTTCTGTGGTGAAAGCAGAAAGATCTCAGAGCAGGTTACTCTGATCCCAGAGAGAGATTGAGTTAATTCAGAGTTAAGATGACTCTGGAGAGCATGTGGGATTTATAGATAAATGTCATACCCTAAGTTTGAATTGCAGAGGCTTTTGCCAGTTTTGCAGCTGTGGCTCTAGCCTTAAGGCAGTTGGGATGGGCAAGAGCAACCGAATCAATGGCATGCTCTAACAGGCACTAGACTCATGCTTATTGCCATGTTCTCATGTGAGCATTCCCAGGGCTTGGTTATCTTTTTCATGTACAAATAAGGTGACATTTTTAAAATTTATTTTTTATTTTTGGCTGTGCTGGGTCTTTGCTGCTTCTCAAGGGCTTTCTCTGGTTGTGGCACATGGGCTTATCATTGTGATGGCTTCCCTTGTTGCAGAGTACAGTCTATAGGGTGCTTGGGCTCAGTGGATGCAGTGTAAGGGCTTAGCTGCCTGACATGTGGATTCTCCCCCGACCAGGGATCGAACCCATGTGCCTTCTTAACCACCAGTGGATTCTTAACCACTGGACCACCAGAGAAGCCCCAATTCAGTTCAGTCACTCAGTCATGTCTGACTTTTTGCAGCCCCACGGATTACAGCACACCAGGCTTCTCTATCCATCACCACCTCCCGGAGTTTACCCAAACTCATGTCCATTGAGTCAGTGATGCCATCCAACCATCTCATCCTCTGTTGTCCACTTCTCCTCCCACCTTCAATCTTTCCCAGCATCAGGGTCTTTTCAAATGAGTCAGCTCTGTGCATCAGGTAGCCAAAGTATTGGAGTTTCAGCTTCAACATCAGTCCTGGTGAAAGGTTTTGAATAGTTTGGCAGCCCTAGGGCAGATGGCTCTTGTGGTGCTTGTTCTAGTCTTATAAAGGTCTGCTCATGTTTATCTTCCCATGGAAGAGGTTCAGGGACTGAAATTTTATGAAGTTCATAGACTGGGGAAGCCAACAGAGGAAAAATGTAGAAACCCATAGTCTGCAGTTGTCAGTTTAGCCTTGCCTAGAAATCCATGGAGCTGAGGCTGTTATTTAGTTGTGGGCATAGGAAGTTCTTTGATGAGTTTAACCTTTTTGGAGATAGCTCTTAGATTATTCCTTAAGTAATGAACAGTGTCCAATTTGTTGTTGTTGTTCTGTTGCCCAGTCGTGTCTGACTCTTTGCAACCCCATAGACTGCAGCACATTTGCAGTTTCCCTGTCCCTCACTATCTCCCAGAGTTTGCCCAAGTTCATGCCCATTGAGTCAGTGATGCCTTTCTATCATCTCATCCTCTGCCACCCTCTTCTCCTTTTGCCTTCAATCTTTCCCAGCATCAGAATCTTTTCCAATGAGTTGGCTCTTCATTATAATTTCTCTTTAGATATTTTATGTCCCTTTTCAGCTAACTATTGCAGCAAACAAATGAAATCTTTTATAAATGCCTCTTTGGTACTTGAGCCCAGGATGAGATTATCTACATATTATAAAAGGACTGGGTTCCTAAGGAACTGACAGGTGCTTAGATCTTGAGGGAGCACTTGGGAGAAATGAGAAAGGCCTCAGTAAACTCTGAGGTACGACTGTCCAGCTACATTGTTAATTGTCTCAAGTAAAGGCAAATAGATACTGGCTCTTTGGGTTTACAGGAATGCTGAAAAAGGCAGGAAAAGGTCTAAAACACTCAACCATTTTGCGTCAGATAGAACTTGTACCAAGAGTGTTCAAGTTTGGAACAATTGGGAAATGGGGATTGACGTCTTTTTAATGGCTCTTAAGACCTAGACAAATTACCATCCCCATGCGGGTGACATGATATGACAAATCACCCATAAGGCCTCCAGACTGGAGAAACAGTGTGTTAGGGAAACTGGTCAGGGAATAAATAGGTCTTTTACTATTGGTGTGAGGCCTTGTAGATCTCAGATTTTAATGGGGGGGTTAGTCAGATTTATTGGAATTTTGGAGGCTTCCCAGAAGCTGCAATGGTGAAGAATCCATCTGCAAATGCAGGAGATGCAGGAGACTTGGGTTGGATCCCTGGGTCAGGAAGATCTCTGGGGAATCCTATGGACAGAGGGGTGTGGTGGGCTACAGTTCATGGAGTCACAAAGAGTCAGACATGACAGAGGGACTCACCTTTTGACTTTCATAGTTTCTGAACTTTTCATTCTCCCAATATCAACATTAAAGGTAGCTCGTGGATTTTCAAATGCCTCAATTAAATTTACTGTAATTCTTCCTCTTCCACATCAAAGAAATATTGTAAAGAACATAAAAGACCAGATTCAAGCTATTTAGCAAATTCTAAGGTGAGGCTTCAATTAGAAGTAAAATATATTAGCCTTTTTAATTTAGAAAGGAGATCTCTACTTCACAGATTGGCAGGGGCTGTGTCACATAGCAAAAAAAGAATTCCTTTCAATCAAAGGTTCCAGAGTCATTTGTACTAGTTGAGACAGAAATCCTCTCTAAACTTGATTAAATACCTCCAAAATGGAAAACTTCAGTTTCACTCCGAGGCATCTGTTGTTTTATGAGAGTGGGGTTTAAAGTAGAAAGTATAGCCCCAGTATCTACCAGAATTTGGAAAGATTTTTTGATTAATTTTAATTTTAGTTTCTCCTTGGCTGTTTAAGGGTATTACTGGTAGCTGTTTACTAGCGGGTCCCAGGGAGCCCCGTCAGTTCTGGGAGGGTCTCACAGGGGGCTTTCCCTTGAGGAATTATGAGTGGATATTGAGGGATTTGTATTGGACCGAAGAGGACAATTTTTTTCTCCAGTGCCCTAATTGTTTACATGTGAGACACTGAACTCTGGTTCAGCTGTTATTGTTTTAATTTTACTTATTGGGCCATGCCAGATCTTAATTGTGGCATGTGGGATCTAGTTTCCTGACCAGGGATGGAACCGGGCCCCCTGCACTGGGAACATGGAGTTTCAGCCACTGAACCACAAGGGAACACCCTGGGTCAAATTTTGATGACCAGCCCCTAAGGGGGTGCAAAGAGGGAGGTCTAGATTTTATTTGAGGTCTCTAGCCTTGGAGCTGTTGCAATTGTAAGACCATTAGTTTGATGAATCTTTATTTAAGGTCTTGGTCCAAAGTCCTTTCAAACTGCTCAGCTGTGGGTTCAGTCAGGCCTGGGGCCTCTAATTCTATTTTCTGCCTTTTTACCTACTGATTAACATCAAATTCCATTCATTTACAAACAGGACAACTAGAGCAGGTTGGGTGACCTTACTTATTGTATGGAACCCAGAGCATTGTAGGAGGAGCCCTTCCAAACAGGATCTAAAGTCTGCCATGGTTTGTCTTTCGTTTCCATGTTTGAATAATAGACCAATCAATGTGAGCAAGGAAGACTCTAGGAATGGTTTTCAAAAGATCAGTTGCTATTTGGGGATCTTTTTCTGCTTGTTAGGGAGTCGTGTTGGAGACTGAAGATCTTGACTACCATCCTCTGGATAATTCTATTCTGCTTCCCATATCCATTTTGGGGCTTCACCAGGTCCTACCAACATATGCATAAGCAATGTTCTGGCAGCCTGGGATCATAAGCCCTGATAAGAGTTCTGTAAAGTGAAAAAGTTAGTCACCCTGTCATGTCCAGTTCTTTAGAACCACCAGGTTGTCCATGGAATTCTCAGGCATGAATACTGGAGCGGGTAACCATTCCTGTCTCCAACGCATCTTCCCAACCCAGGGATTGAACCTGTGTCTCCTGTGTTGCAGGCAAATTCTTTACTTTTTGAAGCTCTGATAAGGATTCTAAATTTTTAAAAAAACTTCTGTGATCCTCCCTGGGCTTAGGAATTTCTTTAACAATGCTCTTAGTTCTGTCTATGACCAAGGAGTGAAAGATATCTGAGAAGGATTACCTATAACCTCGGGTGGTTTTATTTTTAAAAGTAACTCTTTAATAGTCTCTTGAGAGTGGAAAGGCAGTTCAGATAATTAGTAAAACGTCCTGGGTACTCAGGCGAAGAAGGAGAGACGGGTTGTAGAAGTCACATCATTCCTATCGTCTTTTGTTTTGGGTATCTCTTGTGTATTTAAATTTTCATTAGCTTTCTGTAAGGAGTCTTTTAATGAAGTTATTTGGGAATCTTGGAATCTTTTGGAGGCTTCTGCATATCAATTAAAATAGGCATCCTTTTCAATTTGTTTAATTTGGGAACCATTCTTAAATGAATGATCTTGCCTAATTAGAATATTTCCCATAATGGCTATTGTAATTTTATGCTGCTCTTAAAAACATTTTGCCATTTTTGTAGATGTTTATAGCTACTGTGGCCATAGCTTTTAGACATAAAATAAACAGATACGTTGGAAGGTAGCACACTTGACCCTTTAGAACTTGAGAGTCCCATTGGCTCAGACTTTGAATTTCTTGGAGATGAAAAACTAAAAGGGATGGACTTTTGGGTTAGGAATTATGCATGATTTACAGTTTACATCGTTGCAGATAAATTTTCTTGAGGTTGGTAGGTGACCTACTATCAATCTAACCCATTCTGAGTTTAACCTACCCTAACACAAGAGTCTTGGAGTTAGGTGGAAAACAGCCTAACTGCCTTTTAATTCTTGACTTGTGCCCAATTTCTGTGTATTTTTGGCTTATGAGCTCTGTTACAATAGCCTTTATTTACATAAAACAAGACAAACAAATGTGTACCTTAACACACTGGCACTAAGCAAAAGATGTGACTGCAGATTGACCAAGACAAGATCATGCCCGTCACCAACAATTCACATGCGGGCTGGACTAAACCAGCAGACTCCACGAAATAGAGACTGTGGACTGGAACTGGGGGGAGGGATTCCAAACAACTAGGGAATTGCAGATGGAACCGAGGACCAGGGACTCAATTTAGAGATGGAACACTGGTCTGCCACTCCAGTTGACCTGTTAAGCCCTGGACTGGAAAGCCAGTTTAGATCAGGAACGTGACCTGTTCTTCACTGTCTTCCGGACTTTGCTCAGGGTCTTAACCCAAAGAAGTGGAGCTCAGAAGCAAGAGAGAAATCCTCATGACCCTTGGGAACGGTGAGAAAGACAGTGTATTCTGTAAGGTATAGTTCGGGCCGAAGCAGTAAAGGAGAGACGGCCTCAACGCTCCTCCGTCCATGGGATTTTCCAGGCAAGAGTACTGGAGTGGGGTGCCATTGCCTTCTCCGTCAACGGAGGTAGGTTACCTTTATTCAGGCAAGGAGGGGCAACAGTTGGCCTAACGGCCAGGCTGAGCATGAGAGGGATCAGGAAGGCTTCATATTTAAAGGGAGGTTTGTGGAAGCGATAAGGGAAAGTTAGTCAGGCAGGACACTTTTGGTATTCTTTAGTTGAGATGACATTTGCAGTTGAACAGGGGGTGGGAGGTTTTGGGCAGGTGGGTGATAAGTCCTCTGGGCAAGGGATGAAAAGTCCTGGGCAGAGGTAGTGGGTGGGAGGTTTCTGGGCAGGGGGTGATAAGTCCCTGGTAGATCCAACTACCCTGGAGCATCAGGGTGGGACTTAAAGTTTGGTTTTGTATTCTCCAAAGTTAGATGACTCAGCAAGGGCCTTTGAGACGGTTGTTTTCTTTTCTAGGCCCAAGGACTCCTTCATACTCAAAAAGGAGTTTGCAGGTACTTATGTGTCACTTTGTTCATAGTGATGCTTTCTAAGGCCCACTTAACTTCACATTCCAGGATGTGCTCTAGGTCAGTGATCACACCATCATGATTATCTGGGTCATGAAGATCTTTTTTGTACAGTTCTTCTGTGTATTTTTGCCACCTCTTCTTAATATCTTCTGCTTCTGTTAGGTCCATATCTGTCCTTTATCGAGCCCATCTTTGCATGAAATGTTCCCTTGGTATCTTTAATTTTCTTGAAGAGATCTCTAGTGTTTCCCATTCTGTTGTTTTCCTCTATTTCTTTGCATTGATCGCTGAGGGTCTTTCTTATCTCTTCTTGCTATTCTTTGGAACTCTGCATTCCATTGCTTATATCTTTCCTTTTCTCCTTTGCTTTCCTCTTCTCTTCTTTTCACAGCTATTTGTAAGACCTCCCCAGACAGCCATTTTGCTTTTTTGTATTTCTTTTCCATGGGGATGGTCTTGATCCCTGTCTCCTGTACAATGTCACGAACCTCATTCCATAGTTCATCAGGCACTCTATCTATCAGATCTAGGCCCTTAAATCTATTTCTCACTTCCACTGTATACTCATAAGGGATTTGATTTAGGTCATACCTGAATGGTCTAGTGGTTTTCCCTACTTTCTTCAATTTAAGTCTGAATTTGGTAATAAGGAGTTCATGATTTGAGCCACAGTCAGCTCCTGGTCTTCTTTTTGCTGACTGTATAGAGCTTCTCCATATTTGGCTGCAAAGAATATAATCAATCTGATTTCAGTGTTGACCATCTGATGATGTCCATGTGTAGAGTCTTCTCTTGTGTGGTTGGAAGAGGGTGTTTGCTATGAACAATGCATTTTCTTGGCAAAACTCTATTAGTATTTGCCTTGTTTCATTCCGTATTCCAAGGCCGAATTTGCCTGTTACTCCAGGTGTTTCTTGACTTCCTACTTTTGCATTCCAGTCCCCTATAATGAAGAGGACATCTTTTTGGGGTGTTAGTTCTAAAAGGTCTTGTAGGTCTTCATAGAACCGTTCAACTTCAGCTTCTTCAGCGTTACTGGTTGGCGCATAGACTTGGATTATTGTGATATTGAATGGTTTACATTGGAAACGAACAGAGATCATTCTGTCGTTTTTGAGATTGCATCCAAGTACTGCATTTCGGACTCTTTTGTTGACCATGATGGCCACTCCATTTCTTCTGAGGGATTCCTGCCCGCAGTAGTAGATATAATAGTCATCTGAGTTAAATTCACCCATTCCAGTCTATTTTAGTTCACTGATTCCTAGAATGTCGACATTCACTCTTGCCATCTCTTGTTTGACCACTTCCAATTTGCCTTGATTCATGGACCTAACATTCCAGGTTCCTATGCAATATTGCTCTTTACAGCATTGGACCTTGCTTCTATCACCAGTCACATCCACAAATGGATATTGTTTTTGCTTTGGCTCCATCCCTTCATTCTTTCTGGAGTTGTTTCTCCACTGATCTCCAGTAGCATATTGGGCACCTACTGACCTGGGGAGTTTCTCTTTCAGTATCCTATCATTTTGCCTTTTCATACTGTTCATGGGGTTCTCAAGGCAAGAATACTGAAGTGGTTTGCAATTCCCTTTTCCAGTGGACCACATTCTGTCAGATCTCTCCACCATGACCTGCCCGTCTTGGGTTGCCCCATGGGCATGGCTTAGTTTCATTGAGTTAGACAAGGCTGTGGTCCTAGTGTGATTAAATTGACTAGTTTCCTGTGAGTATGGTTTCAGTGTGTCTGCCCTCTGATGCCCTCTTGCAACACCTACCGTCTTACTTGGGTTTCTCTTACCTTGGGCATGGGGTATCTCTTCACAGCTGCTCCAGCAAAGCGCAGCCAATGCTCCTTACCTTGGACAAGGGGTATCTCCTCACTACCGCCCTTCATGATCTTCAACGTGGGATAGCTCCTCTAGGCCCTCCTGCGCCCACACAGCCACTGCTCCTTGGACGTGGGGTTGCTCCTCCCGGACGCCGCCCCTGGTCTTGGGTGTGGGGTAGCTCCTCACAAAGCTAGTGGAACAAAGCTAGTGGAGGTGATAGAATTCCAGTTGAGCTATTTCAAATCCTGAAAGATGATGCTGTGAAAGTGCTGCACTCAATATGCCAGCAAATTTGGAAAACTCAGCAGTGGCCACAGGACTGGAAAAGGTCAGTTTTCATTCCAATCCCAAAGAAAGGCAATGCCAAGGAAGGCTCAAACTACCACACAATTGCACTCATCTCACATGCTAGTAAAGTAATGCTCAAAATTCTCCAAGCCAGGCTTCAGCAATATGTGAACCGTGAACTTCCTGATGCTCAAGCTGGTTTTAGAAAAGGCAGAGGAACCAGAGATCAAATTGCCAACATCTGCTGGATCATGGAGAAAGCAAGAGAGTTCCAGAAAAACATCTATTTCTGCTTTATTGACTATGCCAAAGCCTTTGACTGTGGATCACACTAAACTGTGGGAAATTCTGAAAGAGGTGGGAATACCAGACCACCTGATCTGCCTCTTGAGAAATTTGTATGCAGGTCAGGAAGCAACAGTTAGAACTGGACATGGAACAACAGACTGGTTCCAAATAGGAAAAGGAGTACATCAAGGCTGTATATTGTCATCCTGCTTATTTAACTTATATGCAGAGTACATCATGAGAAATGCTGGATTGGAGGAAACACAAGTTGGAATCAAGATTTCTGGGAGAAATATCAATAACCTCAGATATGCAGATGACACCACCCTTATGGCAGAAAGTGAAGAGGAACTAAAAGCCTCTTGATGAAAGTGAAAGTGGAGAGTGAAAAAGTTGGCTTAAACATTCAGAAAACTAAGATCATGGCATCTGGTCCCATCACTTCATGGGAAATAGATGGGGAAACAGTGGAAACAGTGTCAGACTTTATTTTTCTGGGCTCCAAAATCACTGCAGATGGTGACTGCAGCCATGAAATTAAAAGACGCTTACTCCTTAGAAGGAAAGTTATGACCAACCTAGAAAGCATATTCAAAAGCAGAGACATTACTTTGCCAACAAAGGTCCATCTAGTCAAGGCTATGGTTTTTCCTGTGGTCATGTATGGATGTGAGAGTTGGACTGTGAAGAAGGCTGAGCGCTCAAGAATTGATGATTTTGAACTGTGGTGTTGGAGAAGACTCTGGAGAGTCCTTTGGAAGGAGATCTAACCAGTGCATTCTGAAGGAGATCTGCCTTGGGTGTTCTTTGGAAGGAATGATGCTAAAACTGAAACTCCAGTACTTTGGCCACCTCATGCGAAGGGTTGACTCATTGGAAAAGATTCTGATGCTGGGGAGGGATTGGGGGCAGGAGGAGAAGGGGACGACAGAGGATGAGATGGCTGGATGGCATCACTGACTTGATGGACATTAGTCTGAGTGAACTCCGGGAGTTGGTGATGGACAGAGAGGCCTGGAAAAGACCCTGGTGCTTGGAAAGATTGAGGGCAGGAGAAGAAGGGGACGACAGAGGATGAGATGGTTGGATGGCATCACCGACTCAATGTATAGGAGTTTGGATAATCTCTGGGAGTTGGTGATGGACAGGGAGGCCTGGCATGCTGCAGTCCATAGGCTTGTGAAGAGCTAAACACACTATTAAGTGATTCACAGACTGGGAAGCATCCTGTCTGTGGCTAGAAAGAGCTCCACTGAACCGCTGAAAAGGAAAGGTTTGTAAAGGCAAGGAGGGAGAAAAAAAGGAAATTATTAGCAAAGAATGCATTGCTTTAGGCAAGTTAACCCTCCTAAGGGGAAAGGAAGGGGTCTTTCAGTAGATTTCCTGGGGCTGACCAGGAAATTCCAGGCTGGGTAGCTAAAGGTCACATTCCTTGGGAAGTAATTAGGTTAGGTGTTAAGTCTAATCTGCTGCCAGGGAGGGGTGGGATACCTCACACAAGTGACTCCATTTGGGGACTATTGTTTCCTTTTTTTTTTTCTCCATATTTAATTTTTTGTATTATACTAAACTTCCAAAAGCTAGAGTGGAATGTTTAATATTAATTTATAGCTGATGATTTTCAGCCTCTATTTCTTCAGTTATCTCTAGGGTTAGCCTCTAAGTCTCAATAAAATTAATTTAAATGTACTGATTTAAAAAAAAAAATGCTGAAATTGCTCATCAGAAGTAGGAATGCTGTTGCAAAATAAGAATTAAATATATGAAATCCATAAGAAGATATCAATTTTCCACTTTCTTTCTGGAGGGCATAATCTAATACTCCTTTAGTCATACTCAGAATTAACAAATGATGATATTTTTGCCATTTTGCTTTAGTCTAAGTGATTCACCATTACAAAGATGAAACCTTTCTTCTCCCATTGTGGAGAAAAATTCTTGACCTGCCCCCAAAGCTAATCCTGTCATGAATTCAAAACATATCCAGGTCCCGACTTTTTGGGACCCCATGGACTGTAGCACAACAGGCTTTCCTGTCCATCATCAACTCCTGGAGCTTGCTAAAACTCATGTCCATTGAGATGGTGATGGTGATATTGTTTCCTTTTTAACAGGTGCTTGTACACACAGCCCTGTAGGTCTATAGCAAACAAAACATTGGGTTTTTCTTTGATTAATTTTTATTGGATTATAGTTGCTTTACAATGACTTGTCAGTTTCTGCTGTACAGCAAAGTGAACCAGTTACATGCATACATATATCCCCTCTTTTGGATTTCCTTCCCATTTAGGTCACCACAGAGCATTGAATAGAGTTCTCTGTGCTATACAATATGCTCTCTCTTTTTTTGAAAGTCGCTCAGTCATGTCCAAGTCTTTGTGACCCCATGGATTATATAGTCCATGGAATTCTCCAGGCCAGAATACTGGAGTGGGTAGCCCTCCCTTCTTCAGGGAATCTTCCCAACCTAAGGATCAAACCCAGATCTCCTGCATTGCAGGCAGATTCTTTATCAGCTGAGCCACAAGGGAAGCCCAAGAATACTGGAGTGGGTAGCCTATATCTTCTCCAGGGGATTGCCTGGCCCAGGAATTGAACCAGAGTCTCCTGCATTACTGGCTGATTCTTTACCAACTGAGCTATCAGGGAGTTATCTATTTTATACCCAGTATCAATAGAGTGTACCTGTCAATCCCAGTCTCCCAGTTCATCCCACCCTCAAGATAACAATTTTTAAATGGGTGTAGGAGCCTCCCTCCTCTACCATGGTGATGAGAACCCTTAGTTTTTGTTCTTAATTTATATAGAACATGTGTGCTAAGTCACTTGAGTCATGTCTGACTCTTTGCAAGGCCACAGACTGTAGCCTGCCAGGCTCCTCTGTCCATGGGATTTTCCAGGCAACAGTACTGGAATGTGTTGCCACATCCTCCTCCAGGGGATCTTCCTGACCCAGGGATCGAACCCAAGTCTCCTGCGTTGCACATGGATTCTTTACCAGCTGAGCCATAAGGGAAGCCCCACAATATACCAAAGTGCTAATTATATTTCTCATTCTTCCTCTTGTTTTTGCTCCTACTTGAACTGAGTCTTTTGTTTCACACTAAAGATTCTGTTGGGTTACGTAGCCAGTACAGGGAAAAAAGCCCTAGAATATACAGAAGTGTTAATTATATTTCTCATGTTGTACATTACATTTCTAGTATTTATTTAGTCATGGAAAGTTTGCATCTTTTAACTGCCCCCATCAAATTCCCTTTCCCCCATCAAGCCCTCCTGCCTCTGGTAATCATAAATCTCATCTCTTTATCCATGAGTTTGTTTGCTTTTGAACCATAACTGACCTGCACCAAGTTGTTAGTTCATGTAATGGAACATAGTGGTTAGATATTTCTATGCATTTTAAATTGATCACTGTAAGTCTAGCTACTCCATGTCAGCTTACAAAGATATTACATAGTTATTGACTATATTCCCCAGATTGTGCATTTCATACCAGTGACTTACTTATTTTGTAAACAGAATTTGTAGTTTTTAATCTTCCTCACCTATTCTTATCCTTCCTCTACTCTCCTACCTGTGGCTGAAGGTCCAAGGTGTCTCAGAGCTGGTATTGGCCTGCTTTTGGGAGGGGCTCAGCCTGGGGGTTCCCAGGGCTGGATTCATCTTGGTAGAGGGTGGAGGTAGGACTCAGGGGTCCTGAGGCATGTGCTGGCCTGCTGGTGGGTGGGCTGGGTCCTGCCATGGCAGGCTGCAGGGCTGCAGTGGTCCCGGGCTGGTGTCCTCCAACTGGGGTCCAAGGAATCTCAGCTGTGTCTGCTCGCTAGCAGGTGGAGCTGGGTGCTGGGGCCTCTGGCTGCAGGGCTCTGAGTGTTGTAGGTTAGGGCCTGTATACCAGTGTTTGGGGTGGGTCCTGGGCCCTCTAGTGGGCCCTCTGCTGGAGCGGCTGTGGGCTCAGCAGCCTGCCTTCTGGTGGGTGGGGCTGTGTCCCCACCTGGTTTACTGCTTGGCGTGACATGCCAGTTCTGGTATTGACAGGCTGGTAGTCAGGTCTGGGTCCTGGTGTTATTAAGCTAGAGGGAAGATTGCGAAATGTTGCTTGCCAGCCGCACTATCCTTGTGGTAGACATGTGCTCCCCCAAATGGCTGCCACCAAACTCTTTGTCTCTAGGGTGAATTCCAGTCCCCCCGCCACTGTGACAGGGCTCACCAAGATCAACGGCTGGGTCTGACCCAGGCTTCTTTTAAATTACTGCTTCTACCCTAGGTCCCAGAGCATGTGAGATTTCATGTGAGCCCTTAAGAGCAGAGTCTGTATTTCCCACAGACCTCTGACTCTGCAGGAAGGAAGCCCTACTTGCTTTCAAAGACAAACTTTCTGGGGGATCATCTTCCCCAAGCAGGACCCCAGTGTTGGGGTGTTGGGTGTGGAGCTCACATCTCCCATTCCTTGGGGAGGGCTTCTGCAATTGTAATTAATTCTCGCTTTGTGGGTCACCCACCTGGAGGTATGGGTATCAACTATACCATGTCTCTTTCCCTCCTACCTGTCTTGTTTTTGTTCCTTCTTTATATCTTTGGTTGTAAAAGACATTTTCTGCTAGATTCTGGTCTTGCTCATCAATAATTTCTCTATAAATAGTCATAACTTTGGTGTGTTTATGGGAGGAAGTAAACTCAGGGTCTTCCTACTCTACCATTTTATCCACACCTTCAGGAAATACATTTTATTAGTTAGCCAAATTCCAGCATTTACCCACTTTACTTTAAATCTGTGAGTCTTTACTTTGCTACTATAATTAATGTGACCACATAACTTATCATCCATATTGGAACATTTTTTAGAATGAAAGCTGATGTGAAAGTGCCAATTGCTCAGTTGTGTTCAACTCTTTGTGACCTCAGAAACTAATCTGCCAGGCTCCTCTGTCCATGGGATTCTCCAGGCAAGAATACTGGGGTGGGTAGCCATTACCTTCTCCAGGGAATTTTCCAGACCCAGGCATCAAACCCAAGTCTTTTGCACTGCAGGGGGATTCTTTACCATCCGAGCCACCAAGGAAGATTGAAAGCTGGTTTAGTGAATAACAAAGCTCGGAAACAAGGCATAAACCCAGCATGTCCTGAGCAAATCTGGACACATGAACTCTGATGAGTACAGAAATTTTCCCTCCATTTTAACTTGTCATGGAAATTGATGCAAATGGCAAAATACCATTTTCACACCTGTGATTTTCTAGAAACATTATGTTTTTCAAGCACAGTAAATTAGTTCCAGATGACCAATCCAGTTTCATGTAGTCATCAAAAAAGAAATAGGACTGTAACAATGGTTTTTCATTTCCTATTGACATAATAGTTTCTAAATATTTTCTAGGCAACAGCTTTACCTATACAAATGAAAATAAGGTACTTTTTAATGAACATAATAATGCCCCTCACCCTTTCATAAGCTCCATCTGTCTCTTAATTCAAACAACAACAAAAAAGAGGATTGATCTGGTCACTCACAAGCCAATGAATATACTGCTTTGAGTCAATTCCTCATGTACAATTCAATGGCTTTGATCAGGTTGAGGATGGGGACAACTTATTATATGGTCTGCTTTCCACTCAGATATTGATTTGTACATTTACTGACTGCCTTCTTGTGTAAGATCTACTTTCTTTTCTCCTGAAACTTGGGTCTGGTTTACAATGTACACATTCAACTTGGAGTGAAATCTTAAACTATATTTTGACTTAGAGAGCTTGGAATGATTTCATTCCTGGCTAGCAGTGATTCCTCATTTTGATCTGTCAGATAAAAGTCTAAATACATTAGTTGACAACAAGGCTTGCAGTTGAATCCTAGCTACTCAAATAAGTTTCTGTCCTCTCAGTGTGAATTCAAATAACAATCATAGTCACAATCATAATCATAATGAAAAATCCATCTCTCTAGGTAAGGATTCTGAACCCCATGGTTTTCACCCACTGTCTTCCCACCGCTACTTAAACTGGGTTACCATTTCATCTTTTCTTATATTTCCCAAGTTCCTATGGCTTAGAAAGAGGGGAAACATCTCTCTGTGTGAATGCAATGAAGGCAAAATTCACTTTTATCTTCTATTGTGTTATCTTTCCAGATTTTGTTTGGCAAAACCTTCCAAGTTCCTCTGACCTGCTGAGCCCAATCGAGCATGTATCTGTAGTGGATAATGACTATCCCTCAGCACAGCAAAGGTGTTATTTCACATCTCTGTTAATGAGCCACCAAGAGATGAAGGAATTTTCTTGACTTTTTCTTTGTCTTTCAGCTCTAGTAATTAGTTGCTGCTTATCGGGTGAAACAAAATACACAAAGCAGGAAGGAGAAACTAATAAATGGTTATTTATCATGAAGGAGGTAGAAGTAAAGGGAAGCTATAAAGTAAAATCAGTGTGGTTTCATAATGCCTTAAATATACTGTGGAGAAATTTTTGCTTTTTATTATCACATTGGTGGTAAAGTGCTCACTCACTGGCGAAATCTCATTTATCCTTCTAAATATTTTTCTCACCAGTGATCTCACTAAAGGCCCATGAGAGAAGAAGTCATCTTCCTTTGCTTGTTATGAAGGGAAATCATTAACCTCCAGTTTATTAGGTTTCACAGTATTCATAAAGAAGTAGTGACATTCAGCATATTTTTAATTGGTTCCACTGATATTTCCTTGTTAGAGGTCTTGATCTCTTATTTCTGCTTCCATTACAGGAAAGTCTCTGACAGTTAGAGATATTTGGTTGATTTGGGGGGGCCTAGAAGCCAATGTGTTTGGGCTTCCTGTTATAGTACATCCCTCACATAGAAACAAATTCTATTCCAAGAGCATAATCGTAAGTTCAAGTTGTTAGTAAGCCCAACAAAGTTAGCCTAGCTACTCAACTAACACAGTCAACTGCCTAGTACTTTACTGTAATGAGTTTATAATACGTTTCACACAAATAATACATTAAAAAACACCAAAATAAAACATTTAAAATCTTACAGTACAGGACCTTGAAAAGTATAGTGTACAGTATAACAGTTGGCACATGGGCTGGCATTGGGTGAACAGGAAAAAAGAATTATTGGAGGAGGGAGAGGTGGTGGGAGTTGGTAGAGCTGAAGGGTCATCAGCAACAGAGACGGAGGGCGACCTGCCATTTCACTCAGCCTATGGGACTAAGTAGGGGAAAATTTATGCCATGGAATTCCAAAGAAATCAGAGGAAGACAGGACTGAAATTCACATTCCAGAATCTGCCTTGACCAGAAGTGGATATCAGAGCATGAGTTTAGGAGAACAGAAGAGAGAGCTCTTGAGGTTATAGAAGGCTGCCAATTATGATACAATTCCTCTTATTACAACCTTTCCTTCCATAAAGTTACTAGATTCATATAGAACAAAGATGGGAGACATTGAAATAAAAGCTTAAGCAACGAGAGCTTGAGAAAGAAAGGCTGAAGAATTTTGAAGAATGCAGGTAGGGCTTCCCACAGATTGGTCATGTCAGAGGAATAGGAGAACTCAAAGTGACCTGTGAGTGACCAGGGGAGTCCACCCAGGCTCTTTGAACCATAATGTAAGTACTCAATTTCATCTTGAAATAGATTGTTTCTCTAGGACTGAGCCAGAAGTATGCCCTCTCACCACACATGCTGGACAACAGCTCTGAGGAGTGGAGCCTGACTCAGGGCTGGTCTGAAAATATCACTCCAAAGTCAGAAGAAAGTTGTGGAAACTATTCAGATTTCAGCAGAGGAAGTCCTCATTCAAGATGATGTTTCAGCAGGAGAGACAAATTTACACCTTATTATCTGAGCTGCCTCTACTATGTCTAGAAACTTCCTCTTAAACATTAATTTGGAAGATGGTGGGCCACTCAGTCTCTGTAAATACACAATTTCTGAAAATTCATGCTGTAAAAAGAGGATTTTGAGTCATGACTACAAAGGTCACACAAAGGTTCAGAACAAAAGGAACTAGACTAGACAGAAAACTGGGATTGAGAGTATAGTTCAGATCAGAGTCTTAAGGTTCCTATATCATTTGAAAGGATGGAAGGAATACTGATTAACTTTAGACTTTATTGGGGCAACACTTGGGCTTCCCCAGTGGCCCAGTGGTAAAGAATTTGTCTGCAATGCAGGAGACTCAGGTTCGATCCCTGGGCTGGGAAGATCCCCTGGAGGAGGGTGTGGAAACTCACTACAGCAGTTTTGCTTGGAAGTTCTTGTGGATTGAGGAGCTTGTCAGGCTACAGTCCACAGAGTTGTGAACAGTTGGACATGACTAAAGTGACTAAAAACACTTAAAAGAAGGGTCATAGGATGTTTAAAATTAGGACAGGGGGAGTAAATAGAAGAGTTAGTATTAACAGAAAGCAGGGAAGAAGACAGGCTTAGGGACAATTTATAGAGGAGTTTAGAAAATCATGGCTTCCAGGATCAAATTACTAGCCACCCAGTACTTAGTAAAGCTTTCTTGGAAGGCTTTGGGCTTCACCTGTAGTGGGGGAGGTATATGCATTTTCTTGGTAAGTGTAGTAGGTTCATGTGAGGAATCTATTCTCACACAAAACATGAGATAGGTGAGAATAGATGAAGCACAAGCTGAAATCAAGTTTGCCGTGAGAAATAACCTCAGATATGGAGATGACACCTCCCTTATGGCAGAAAGGGAAGAAGAACTTAAGAATCTCTTGATGAAAGGGAAAGAGGAGAGTGAAAAAATTGGCTTAAAACTCAGCATCAAAAAATGAAGATCTTGGCATATTGTCCCATCTCTTCATGGAAAATAGATGGGGGAAAAAATGGAAACAGTGACAGACTTTATTTTCTTAGGCTCCAAAATCACTGCAGATGGTGACTATAGCCATGAAATTAAAAGATGCTTGCTCCTTGAAAGAAAAAGCTATGACCAACCTAGATAGCATATTAAAAAGCAGAGACATTACTTTGCCAACAAAGGTCCATCTGTCAAAGCTATGGTTTTTCCAGTAGTCATGTGTGGATGTGAGAGTTGGACTATAAAAAAAGCTGAATGCCGAAGAATTGATGCTTTTGAACTGTGGTATTTGAGAAGACTCTTGAGAGTCCCTTGGACTGCAAGGAGATCCAACCAGTCCATCCTAAAGGAGATCAGTCCTGGGTGTTCATTGGAAGGACTGATGCTGAAGCTGAAACTTCAATACTTTGGCCACCTGATTTAAAGAACTGACTCATTGAAAAAGACCCTAATGCTGGGAAAGATTGAAGGCAGGAGGAGAAGGAGACGATAGAGGATGAGATGGTTGGATGGTATCACCGACTCAATGGACAGGAGTTTGAGTAAACTCTGGGAGTTGGTGATGGACAGGGAAGCCTGGCATGCTGCAGTCCATGGGCTCTAAAAGAGTTGACATGACTGAGTGACTCACAGGAACCATTGTCTATTTTCTCCAAACAGGATTGACTATCAGGGCTGGTAGTAATTAACTCACAGGGTCTGGGGGTGATGCGGATGTAATTCAATTTTTTAAATTAAATGTCTGGATAAAAGCTTCCTTAGATCAGCTCTTGGGCTCTGTGAAGAGGCTACAATCACTGATTTGAGATGGAAGAGTTTACCTGTTTTATTTAAGATGAAGTTTCACTGCAGTATTCTTGTCTGGAGAATTCCACAAACAGAGGAGCCAGGTGGGTTACAGTTCATGGGGTCACAAAGAATCAGACACGACTGAGTGGCTAACACTTTCACTTTCCTTCAGTTATTTTGGTAGGTCAGGTAAAGATAATTAAGGACTTGGAGATTTGGCCTTTATTCTTTTGATTTTCTAACTCAAATTATACAAGTGTGATTATTCAGACACCAAACCTTGTGAAGCAGATTCCAGGGGAAAAGAAAGTACTGCGGGGACTCCATGAAGTGGGAATGTACACCATCTTGTTTTAGTTGCTATGGCATCACCAGTGCAATGAACATGAACATGGGCAAACTGTGGGAGATGGTGAGGGACAGGGAGGCCTGGCGTGCTGAAGTCCATGGGCTCACAAAGTATAGGGCACAACGGGGAGACTGAACAACAGCGAAGAATAGGCATTTTGTAACAAACTGATTCTTCAAAGACTAAGATCTAGAAAGAAGAGGATAATGTAATGAGCTGTTCTCCACCCAGAAGAAGAAAAATTAAAGATGTCTGAAAGTACCTTTTCTCTTTCTTTTTTCCAGTAGTCATGTATGGATGTGAGAGTTGGACTATAAAGAAAGCTGAGTGCTGAAGAATTAATGCTTGTGAACTGTGGTGACGGAGAATACTCCTGAGATTCCTTTGGATGGGAAGGAGATTAAGCCGGTCAATCCTAAAGGAAATCTGTCCTGAATGCTCATTGGAAGGACTGATGCTGAAGCTGAAGCTCCAATACTTTGGCCACCTGATGCAAAGAGCTGACTCACTGGAAAAGAGAATGCTGATGCTGGGAAAGATTGAAGGCAGGAGGAGAAGGAGATGACAGAGCATTAGAAGATTGTGAAAGTTTGTTGCTGAATCATGCAGATGCCAGGATTCTTGGCCTCTAGAGGAGAAGAATTCAATCCAGGGCCAGAGACAAGGCCTGACTGCTCAGAGCTTTTGTGTAATAGAGTTTCATTAAAGTATAATGGAGATAGAGAAAGCTTCTGACATAGGCATCAGAAGGGGGCAGAAAGAGTACCTGCTTTCTAGTGTTAGCAATGGAGTTATATACTCTCCAATGAATCCAGCTTCCCTGGTGGCTCAGAGGTTAAAGTGTCTGCCTCCAATGCGGGAGACCCGGGTTTGATCCCTGGGTCGGGAAGATCTCCTGGAGAAGGAAATGGTAACCCACTCCATGATTCTTGCCTGGAGAATCCCATGAACAGAGAAGCCTGGTACGCTACAGTCCACGGGGCTGCAAAGACTCAGACACGACTGAGCGACTTCACCTTCACCTTCAATGAATCCAAAGAATGTCTGGAGGTTGTAAAGACCTCACCAGACCTACTCCCATAATTTACATTTTAAGATAACAGGATTAGCCAGAAGGTTTAATCCAAAGACTGTCCTCAGGCAGGATACATAATCCTAAGGAATATAGAGGGAAAAAAAAAAAAGTTTGTCCTTTCTTCCTCCTTGAGAATTCCAGACCCCTCTCTCCTTGGGGACCCCTAGACTTCTTATCAACTTGCCTAGGAAATGACTCTCAGTTGGATGGCATCACCGACTTGATGGACATGAGTTTGAGCAAGCTACGGGAGATGGTGATGGACAGGGAGGCCTGGCGTGCTGCAGTCCATGGGGTCGCAAAGAGTCAGACACAACTGAGCAATTGAACTGAACTGGGCCCCTGGAGTGAGTGATTGGGCAAAACAGGATCCCCATCAGCTGCTGCTCCCTCCCAGGGCATGAAAGTCAGAGCCACAGTGGTGGGCCTTCCATCGAGGGGTGAGAAGGTAAGATCCCTTCTGGGAATGCAGTCCGTATTCTGGTGACCTTTCAGCTCCAGTGCTTCTGTGTTGGATCCAATAATACCTGAAAATCCCAAAATCTCACATAGCCTCTGGGGTTCCTCCCACTGCAAAATTTCTGTCCAACTGGCCTAGACCTGACTGTGCCAGTTGTGCTACTGCTAAGTCACTTCAGTTGTGTCCGACTCTATACGACCCCATAGATGGCAGCCCACCAGGCTCCTCCTTTCCTGGGATTCTCCAGGCAAGAACACTGGAGTGGGTTGCCATTTCCTTCTCCAATGTGTGAAAGTGAAAACTGAAAGTGAAATTGCTCAGTCATGTCCGAGTCTTCGAGACCCCATGGACCACAGCCCACCAGGCTCCTCAGTCCATGGGATTTTCCAGGCAAGAGCACTGGAATGGGGTGCCATCATCGCCTTCTCTGCCAGTTGTTGTGGACATTCTCAAATTAGTTAATTTAAATAGTCAATTTGACCTTGATATGACCAGAAAAGTCAGCAGACTCTGAGTCTCTTTTTAAAAGCAGACTCTATAGAACAGTCTTTTGAACTCTGTGGGAGAGGGAGAGGGTAAGATGAGGGTTCAGGATGGAGAACACGTGTATACCTGTGGCAGATTCATGTTGATATATGGCAAAACCAATACAATATTGTAAAGTTAAAAAATAAAAATAAAATAAAACAATAACAACAACAAAAAATAAAAGCAGACTCTGCATTCATTCATTCAGCAAACACTTATCAAGGTCTTCAACCTAGCACTGTCTATGCTTTAGTTGGAAGGCTTTTAAAAGAACAGAAATTACTAGACTGTCTTTGGGGAAAGATACTTAAAATTCATTCAACACACAATGATCAAATGTTTGTTGCGTGCTGGGTGAAGCCAGGGGCGGAGGCAGGTACCTGAATTTACAATACGACTGCAGCGTGCTAAGTGGTACTCTGATGACCTTTTTAACTTCTTTAGGCTTAAGTTTCTGGCCAGAGCTGACCACAGAATAACTACCCAGCAAATATTTGTGGGATAAATGATAAACGAACAAGCCATTAAAATGTAATTTCTAAAAAAGACTAGATTTATTATTCTCATACAGACAAAAATGAACACACATTAAAGATTTTGCTTAACCCCTCCTGAGAGAATCAAGCATATTTGATAACTGATTCAAAAGAAAATTTGAAGAAAAGACATATTTATAGATTAGGAATAATTGGCATGAGTATATGAAAGGTGGCAAACTAATTTTTTATCAGAGTGGGAGAGAAGACAATTGAATCTCTACTGGGCAAAACAGAATTATGCATGTCCATAGATGGACATGTCATCAGATATGCATGTCATCAGATATGCAGATGACACCACTCTTATGGCAGAAAGTGAAGAGGGGCTAAAAAGCCTCTTGATGAGAGTGAAAGTGGAGAGTGAAAAGGTTGGCTTAAAGCTCAACATTCAGAAAACGAAGATCATGGCATCTGGTCCCATCACTGCATGGGAAATAGATGGGGAAACAATGGAAACAGTGTCAGACTTTGTTTTTCTGGGCTCCAAAATCACTGCAGATGGTGACTGCAGCCATGAAATTAAAAGACGCTTGCTCCTTGGAAGGAAAGTTATGACCAACCTAGATAGCATGTTCAAAAGCAGAGACATTACTTTGCCAACAAAGGTTCGCCTAGTCAAGGCTATGGTCTTTCCTGTGGTCATGTATGGATGTGAGAGCTGGACTGTGAAGAAGGCTGAGTGCCGAAGAATTGATGCTTTTGAACTGTGGTGTTGGAGAAGACTCTTGAGAGTCCCTTGGACTGCAAGGAGATCCAACCAGTCCATTCTGAAGGAGATCAATCCTGGAATTTCTTTAGAAGGAATGATGCTAATGCTGAAACTCCAGTATTTTGGCCACCTCATGCGAAGAGTTGACTCATTGGAGAAGACTCTGATGCTGGGAGGGATTGAGGGCAGGAGGAGAAGGGGACGACAGAGGATGAGATGGCTGGATGGCATCACTGACTCGATGGATGCGAGTCTGAGTGACCTCCGAGAGCTGGTGATGGACAGGGAGGCCTGGCGTGCTGCGGTTCATGGGGTCGCAAAGAGTCGGACACGACTGAGCGACTGATCTGATCTGATCTGATCTGATAGATAAGAATTATTTTACATTGTGATCAGTTACCTATAATTTACATGGCTATAACATAGCTCAAAGACAAGGAAAGATCAGAATCAGATCATCTGGAGGGGTATCCTCTAGACGGAGTATAGTTTTTCCTGGAAGTACAATTCTTTTTTCTAAAGAATAGATTAAATATGGTGTGGCTGGCTGCATAAAAGGAAGGAAATCTTGGGTCACCATCTGAAATGGCTGAATACCAGACCCACTGTTCCATGCAGGGCCCATGGTGCTGGCCCTTACTTCCGGTTCCTTGCTGAAGATTCACTTTACTTTCCTGTGAGATATTAACATGGTAAGGTAGTATTTAGACATCATGTTACAAAGCTCCTCCACATACAGTGTTAATTAATTCTTGTAACAGCCCTGTGAAGTAGTCAGAGAGAAGATAATCATTTCCCTTTGTGATGAGGGTGAAGAAGTCTCAGAGACATTCTTACTAAAACTGAACAAGTGGTGGTTCTGGAATTCAGACTCTCATGCTTCTGATTCCAAACCTCTTATGCTTTCTATCACAGAGTCAAGATTACCTCAGCAATATAAGTGTGAATGATCTTTTTTTTTCCTCACTGTACCACATGACATGTAGGATCTTAGTTCCCTGACCAAGGATTGAACCCACACTCATTGAATTGGAAGCACAGAGTCTTAACCACTTGACTGCCAGGTAAGTCCTATGAACAATTTATATTTACTTTAAAGAAAGCTCTCTATCTTACACAAATATAAGAAATGGGTGTTTCCTAGCCTCTTCTCTCTATTTCTTTCTTAAAATGATCCTGGATATAACAAATGCCTGCATGTCATCACTCTTTCATAATAACCCTTTATTATCGTATGCTGAAATGACATCAGTCAACAGTCACTGAGCACCTTCTAATACCTAGAACTAAGAGGTAAAATGCATGCTTTGTATTTTCTATCAGGTCTCTCTGTAATTCCTTGAGAGCTATACCTTTCATTTTTATGACTATCATTATTATCAATAACATTTACTAAGAGGCTCTGTGGCATGCCTTGTCCAGACACTGTGTTAATTTAACAAAACCTTATCATCTGATTTATTCCCCACAATAATCTTAAGGCTGTTTCCCATGTAGCTCAGTCAGTAAGAGTCTGTCTGCACTGCAGGAGACTTGGGTTCAATTTTTGGGTCAGGAAGATCCCCTGGAGAAGGAAATGGCAACCCACTCCAGTATTCTTGCCTGGAGAATCCCAAGGACAGAGGAGCCTGGCAGGCTACAGTCTATGGGGTTGCAAGAGTTGGACACAACTTAGTGACTAAACCATCACATAATCTTAAGGGAGAGATATTTTCATACCCATTTTACAGATGATAAAACTGGGAAAGGTTAATTGTCTTGGTCAAGATCACTTCTAATGGGTTAGAACCCAATTCTGACTCTATAGCCTGTTTCTTTGACCAGTGCAACTTATTTATTTTTTTAATTAAAAAAATTAAAAAAGCAAAAAAAAAAAAAAAAAAGAAAAAATAAACCACAGGGAAGGGTAATCAGCTCACATCCTGGTCTGTCATTTGGCTGACACCAATCTCACCCTTCGTGTCAATTCTTCCTTCCTTAGTTTTTAATTTTTTTGGCTTTGGTTTGTCTTTGTTGATTCGTGCAGGCTTTCTGTTTTTCCACGAGGGCGGGGGGTAGTCTCTTGTGGTGCATGGCTTCTCATTGCAGTGGCTTCTCTTGTGTAGCACAGACTGTAGGCACTCGGGCTTCAGCAGGTGCGGTGCTTGGACTTAGTTGCTCTACTGCGTGTGGGATTGTCTCTGAACAGGGATCAAACCCGTGTCCTTGCCTTGGCAGTTAGACTCTCAACCCACTGGACCACCAGGGAAGTCCTAACTGCTGCAGTTTATAATGCAAATCATGGTAAAGTTCTTTAGGCTACGTCTAGTTATTTGTTATGACTGTGTGAATGATTATCACTCAGAAGAGTGTGAACATACATGAGACGTTGACATAGTGGGAGATATTTGTTAAATTCAAATATTTGCAATGAACTGCTGAAAGATTGATGCTTAAAACACATAGGTACCATTAGAGGGAGGGGATGAGAAGACTTTGAACTGCAGTTTAGATGCAGAGGAACATCAGCCGTGAGCTGGTTTATTTTTTCTCCATAATAAACCTGCGGTGAGGCAGGGCTTTTCCCTCATTTATGATTTTCTATGAGAATGCCCAGGATCCTCAGATGGGCTTTTCTATTTTTCCTCCATCTCCTTAGGTATGTTCCCTATGGTACCATATCTGTGTTTAATTACACAAGCAATGGGGTTCCTCTAATTTCCCTTGGAAGATAGCTTCCCAACCTAATTGTCTTCTATGCGCTTGCTCTGCCATTTCCCTTGGTGGGCAGCGCGCATTCTACTTGGTGTAATTTTGTTTCCTCTGTCTGGCTCCCTTCCGCTCTGTTATAATTATCCCCACTTGGACAATAGTATTTTCTGCTATACTTTTTTTTTTTTTCTTCCTCTCTCCTCTAAAAACCACGGGGAAAGGTAATCAGCTCACATCCTGATCTCTCATTTGGCTGAGAAGGGCTGTTGTCTTTGGACCAATCTCACCCTTCGTGTCAATTCTTCCTTCCTTAGTTTTTCCTGTTTTTGCTTTTACACACACAGGAAAACAAAGAGGAAACCTCTGGTTAATTATTCTCAAGCTCATTAGAAATAACCAAGCACAAATTCAATAAAATCACCAAAGTTCCGTATTTTTTTAGACTTTGCCAGTTTGTGGAATAAAACTCTCACCTTCTTTCTGCCTCCCTTTTCCCTTGATCTCCATTCACAAGGCTAAATAATCTGATTTTAAAGTCATATAGGGCTTCCCTGGTGGCCCAGTGGTTAAGACTCTGCACTCCCAATGCAGGGGGCATGGATTTCCCTAGATGGGAAACTAAGGTCCTGCCTACATGCTGCACCACACATCCAAGAAAGGAAAAACAAAACAAAGTCATCTATATGCTTTGCCAGTTTGTTTTGTTCAATTTTAGTCTGTTGGGATGATGACTCAGAAGGACTGGGTCCTATTTCCTGAGAGTTGGACCAGAGAGTTAAAACACTAAACCTCACTGTACCCCAGTTTCCTCCTCTGATGGGTAGCAACAGTCCTTTAACTTAATAAAGGAAAATCTGCTATCCTTGGATTAGCTCACCCGGACTCTAGGACTCTTCCTGTCTCCACTCAAGATGTATCTTCAGCCACCTGTCCACCTTCAGATCAGACCTCTGGCTTTCTGACTGCCCTGCACATAAACCTCTGCTCCCCTGTTGACTTGAGAACAGATTCCTGGACAATGACTCTGCTCACACTGCTCTTCACACAGCTTCCTCTCACTTGTTCCTCTGGCATCGACTGCACTTGACCTGCCTCATCTGCTCTGGATCAATAGTGACTGCACACAAATCTTCTTGATGCATGCTGCTGCTGCCGGTGCTAAGTTGCTTCAGTCATGTCCGACCCTGTGCGACCCCATAGACAGCAGCCACACCAGGCTCTGCCAGGGATAGAATAAAATCTTTTATTAATGTGGATTGCTTGTAAAGACCCTGCAAAGTTCTCTCCACTAGGAGTTGGTGATGGGGGCTGAAACTCCAGCACTGCCATTTATCCCTGAGTTATAAAAGCAACTCTCTAGTTTTTGGGAAACTCAACTTTTGCATAAGTGAAGTGGGAGTTATAACAAAGCCTGCCTTGTACACTTAATCCAGGCCAAAATGTTTCCCATTAAAATGTTATACAATTATTTGCAAGTATATTTCCTGGGGAAAAACACCATTAGGCCATTCAAGATGGTATATACATAATTCCTTATTGTCTGGAACAAATTTGTTATTCATAGATGCCAATGTTTCCACAGCGATTTAGGACCAAAATATTGTCCTAAAGACATATAACATCTATGCTCATCCTGTATTCACACCTCCTTTCGGACAAATGGGATTGATTATGATCTTGGTACGTACTAGCTTAGGCTCACCAGGTGGCTCAGTGGTAAAGAATACACCTGCAATGTAGGACACTTGGGTTTGATCCCTGGATCAGTAAGATCCCCTGGAGAAGGAAATGGCAACCCACTCCCGTATTCTTGCCTGGAAAATTCCATGGACAGAGGAGCCTGGCAGACTAATGTCCGTGGGGTTACAAAGAGTTGGACACAGCTGAGCAACCTAGACAGCATATTAAAAAGCAGAGATATTACTTTGCCAACAAAGGTCCGTGCAGTCAAAGCTATGGTTTTTCCAGTAGTTATGTATGGATATGAGAATTGGACCATATAGAAGGCTGAGTGCCAAAGAATTGATGCTTTTGAACTGTGGTGTTGAAGAAGACTCTTGAGAGTCCCTTGGACTGCAAGGAGATCCAGCCAGTCCATCCTAAAGGAAATCAGTCCTGAATGCTCACTGGAAGGACTGATTCTGAAGCTGAAACTCCAATACTTTGGCCACCTGATTCAGAGAACTGACTCATTGGAAAAGATGATACTGGGAAAGATTGAAGGTGGGAGGAAAAGGGGACGACAGAGGATGAGATGGTTGAATGGCATCACCAACTCAATGGACATGAGTTTGAGCAAGCTCCAGGAGTTGGTGATGGACAGGGAAGCCTGGCATGCTGCAGTCCATGGGGTCACAAAGAGTCGGACACGACTGAGCAACTGAACTGACTGACCGAGTAACTAAACAATAACAACTTGTTAGTTCAGGATTCTAGTTGTTTCTTTCTCTGATACTCTCCCAAAAGAAATGCATTTTAATGATTTTATTTCTTCTTCCCAGGTATTTTGACTTTTACATTACTGCACATTCTGAGATGAGATAGGTCTTCAATTTCTCTTCTTTCTCTTGCCTCCGTGATATCTAGATGTTCTTATTTATCCATTAATGAGTATGTAACCACACCAGAGCAACTTTATTTCTTTTCTAATAAAGAATTGGCAGTTGATAATATGTTTTAGAGTAATTTATTGTTCTCCACAAACTTGCTCTAAAATGTGCAAACAGTTGGCATGCAATGCTACAATATTATTTATTACTGTAGCTGACTTTTCCATTTTTTTGCTATCATAATTCATTTGGTGTTTATCTCAGATGGATGTCTTCCTGTCTTTACATGTGATGGGTATTTTCTCCAATACAATCAATCTTTCAATGGATATTCCTTCTCAGATTTATTTCTGTTAGAAATATAATAGTCTATCCCCGAAGAGTTGATGTATTTGATTGCTTATGTTATGTTTTGTTGCAACCACAGATGGAAAGAACTTTTGAAAGTCATTTAATCTGTTGCTCTGCCTTCAAGCAAAAAGGAACAAAACAGAATTATCTTTAGGGTATAAACAGATCCACAAAAGAGACAATTCCACTCTTTTCGGGCAATCATTTTTTTAAATATAAAATTTGCAACCCTCTGCAGCTTTCCTTCTTTTGGGAAAAAAGTATGTCTTCTTTTTAATAAGTTAGATATGCTCACTGAATTGCATTTATTGTCACAACTGCAGTTTGGCTGGCACCTAATTTTAGACTTTATTTTTTTTTTTAATTTTTTTTTTTTTTAATTTTAGACTTTAAATGCTTTCTTCAAGTTTCCTTTGATTTCTATATATTGTTTGCTTTTAACCTCTGTTGATTTGCAAAATATCAGTTCAATTTTTAATTATACCTGGAATTAGTTTGCAAGTTTGAAATAAGGAACCAAAGAGTGTAACTCTGTGATTCTCCCCTATGGGTTATATGAAATTTATCGTATTTTTGCCTTCCTTGTCATTCACCAGAGTATATTCTCCTTGGCCTTTGTTAGTTTGATCTGGGATTGTAAACCAGCTTATTAGCATACTCTTACTGAATATATATATATTCATACACGGATGGCATCACTGACTTGATGAATATGAGTCTGAATGACCTCCGAGAGCTGGTGATGGATAGGGAGGCCTGGCGTGCTGCAGTTCATGGGGTCGCAAAGAGTCGGACACGACTGAGTGACTGATCTGATCTGATCTGATGAATGCCCCATATTTCCTCCCCGCAGACCATTCTCCTCTCTGCCTATCCAATGTCTACCAAGTTTATTCTCATTCAAGTCAATGGTTATGTCCTAAGAGCCAGAACATGGAATTCTCTTAAACTGGAACTTTCTTGATCTTTTTGCAACAGTGTCATCGAACACTTGACAGTTTCTGTCCTTGAGAGAACCTGCACAGCCCCAGAGACAGGTTTTCTCTCCCTTTCCCTTAATTAGCAGTTTTCCCTTTACTGAGGCAATACTCTTTTAAGGGCTAAGCTTGATGTGTCATATGGTAGTTTTTTTTTCTTTTGATCTGGTGGGCCCAGGAACTATGCCCAGCCATGTGTGACATCTCAAGATGGTTTCCTCCTGATACTGATGGGTGCTTTTTTCTCCTGGCCTTGAAGGTTTTCTTCAAATACATGTGAGCATTACTACTCAGTTGAAGCTTTGAGGGGCACACTTTGCAAGTCTCTAGAGGACTCTTGTATATCTATGTATTCTCCATTCCTTGTGTTGTGTTCTGTTCTTTCCACTATGGCCTCCCTGCATTCAAATGCTTATATCTTTCCTTTTCTCCTTTGCTTTTTACTTCTCTTCTTTTCACAGCTATTTGTAAGGCCTCCCCAGACAGACATTTTGCTTGCTTGCATTTCTTTTCCATGGGGATGGTCTTGTTCCTTGTCTCCTGTACAATGTCATGAACCTCATTCCATAATTCATCAGGCACTCCATCAGATCTAATGCCTTCAACCTATTTCTCACTATTACTGTATAATCATAAGGGATTTGATTTAGGTCATACCTGAATGGTCTAGTGGTTTTCCCTACTTTCTTCAATTTCAGTCTGAATTTGGCAATAAGGAGTTCATGGTCTGAGCCACAGTCAGCTCCCGGTCTTGATTTGCTGACTGACGAGAGCTTCTCCATCTTTGGCTGCAAAGAATATAATCAATCTGATTTCAGTATTGACCATCTGGTGATGTCCATGTGTAGAGTCTTCTTTTGTGTTGTTGGAAGAGAGTGTTTGCTATGATCAGTGTGTTCTCTTGGCAAAACTCTATTAGCCTTTGCCCTGCTTCATTCAGTACTCCAAGGCCAAATTTGCGCGTTACTCCAGGTGTTTCTTGACTTCCTACTTTTGCATTCCAGTCCCCTATAATAAAAAGGACATCTTTTGGGGGTGTTGGTTCTAAAAGGTCTTGTAGGTCTTAATTTCAGCTTCTTCAGCATTACTGGTCAGGGCATAGACTCGGATTACTGTGATACTGAAAGCTTAGCCTTGGAAATGAACAGAGATCATTCTGTCATTTTTTAAGATTGCATTCAAGTACTGCATTTTGGACTCTTTTGTTGACTATGATGGCTATTCCATTTCTTTGAAGGGATTCTTGCCTTCAGTAGTAGATATAATGGTCATCCGAGTTAAATTCACCCATTCCAGTCCATTTTAGTTTACTGATTCCTAAAATGTCCATGTTTACTCTTGCCATCTTCTGTTTGACCATTTCCAATTTGCCTTAATTCATGGACCTAACATTCCAGGTTCCTATGCAATATTGTTCTTTATAGCATCAGACTTTGCTTCTATCATCAGTGATATCCACAAGTGGATGTTGTTTTTGCTTTGGCTCCATCTCTTGATTTGTTCTGGAGTTATTTATCCACTGATCTCCAGTAGCATATTGGCCATCTACTGACCAGGGGAGTTCATCTTTCAGTGTCCTATCTTTTTGCCTTTTCATACTGTTTCTGGGGTTCTCAGGGCAAGAATACTGAAGTGATTTGAAAGCCTTCTTCAGTGCTCAGTGCAAAAAAAAAAAAAAAAAAAAAAAAATAGAGGAAAACAATAGAATGGGAAAGACTAGAGATTTCTTCAAGAAAATTAGAGATACCAAGGGAATTTCATGCAAAGATGGGCACAATAAAGGACAGAAGAAGAAGATATTAAGAAGAGGTGGCAAGAGTATACAGAAGAACTATACAAAAAAGATCTTCATGACCCAGGTAATCATGATGGTATGACCACTCACCTAGAAACAGACATCTGGAATGTGAAGTCAAGTGGGCCTTAGGAAGCATCACTATTAACAAAGCTAGTGGAGGTGATGGGATTCCAGTTGAGCTATTTCAAATCCTGAAAGATGATGCTGTGAAAGTGCTGCACTCAATATGCCAGCAAATTTGGAAAACTCAGCAGTGGCCACAGGACTGGAAAAGGTCAGTTTTCATTCCAATTCCAAAGAAAAGCAATGCCAAAGAATGCTCAAACTACCACACAATTGCACTCATCTCACATGCTACTAGAGCAATGCTCAAAATTCTCCAAGCCAGGCTTCAACAGTACACAAACTGTAAACGTCCAGATGTTCAAGCTGGTTTTAGAAAAGGCAGAGGAACCAGAGATCAAGTTGCTAATATCCGGATCATCATAAAAGCAAGAGAGTTCCAGAAAAATATCTATTTCTGCTTTATTCACTATGCCAAAGCCATTGACTGTGTGGATCACAATAAACTGTGGAAAATTCTAAAGGAGATGGGAATACCAGACCACCTGACCTGCCTCTTGAGAAACCTGTATGCAGGTCAGGAACAACAGTTAGAACCGGACATGGAGCAACAGACTTGTTCCAGGCAGAAAAGGAGTATGTCAAGGCTGAATATTGTCACTCTGCTTATTTAACTTTTAAGCAGAGAACATCATGAGAAATGCTGGGCTGGATGAAGCACAAGCTGGAATCAAGATTGCCAGGAGAAATATTAATAACCTCAGATATGCAGATGACCCCACCCTTATGGCAGAAAGCAAAGAAGAACTCAAGAGCCTCTTGATGAAAGTGAAAGAGGAAAGTGAAAAAGTTGGCTTAAAGCTCAACATTCAGAAAACGAAGATCATGGCATCTGGTCTCATCACTTCATGGGAAATAGATGGGGAAACAGTGAAAACAGTGACAGACTTTATTTTGGAGGGCTCCAAAATCACTGCAGATGGTGACTGCAGCCATGAAATTAAAAGACGCTTGCTCCTTGGAAGAAAAGTTTTGACCAACCTAGACAGCATATTAAAAAGCAGAGACATTAGTTTGCCAACAAAGGTCAAGGCTATGGTTTTTCCTTTGATCATGTATGTATGTGAGAGTTGGACTATAGAGAAAGCTGAGCGCCAAAGAATTGATGCTTTTGAACTGTGGTGTTGGAGAAGACTCTTGAGAGTCCCTTGGACTGCAAGGAGATCCAACCAGTCCATCCTAAAGGAAATCAGTCTTGAACATTCATTGAAAGGACTGATGCTGAAGCTGAAACTTCAATACTTTGGCCACCTGATGGGAATAACTGATTCATTGGAAAAAACCCTGATCCTGGGAAAGATTGAAGGTGGGAGGAGAAGGAGATGACAGAGTATGAGATGGTTGGATGGCATCACCAACCGATGGCCATAAGTTTGAGTAAACTTTGGGA
Organism: Tragelaphus eurycerus; assembly: GCA_935064755.1. Lineage (NCBI taxonomy): Eukaryota > Metazoa > Chordata > Mammalia > Artiodactyla > Bovidae > Tragelaphus > Tragelaphus eurycerus. The sequence continues at coordinate 19,861,473 of CAKXYN010000043.1, forward strand.
GTTGGTGGTGGACAGAGAGGCCTTGCATGCTGCTGTCCATGGGGTTGCAAAGAGTCAGACACAACTGAGTGACTTAACTGATGGGCCACCTGAATTCTGAACTCTGTCCTCTCAATTCAGGGAGACTGGTGAACTCTGGGTACACCTTCCCTACACTGCACCTGAAAACTCTCTCCAGACAGTAAGTTTATCATAAGTAAGATGATAAGTAAGTTTATCATCCCGAGGCAGTATGTTATCACTTGGTTTCCCCTGTGACAGGGATTAAAGTCCTGTTCAATTTGCTGTTAAATATCTGAAACTGTTGTTTCATAGATTTTGTCTGTGTTTTATTATTTTTCTCAATTAGAGGCTAAACATAGTCCCTGTTACTCTGTTGGGCTAGTGGTAAAGAACCTGCCAGTGCAGGAGATATAAGAGACATGTGTTTGATCCCTGGATCGGGAAGATCCCTTGGAGGAGGGCACAGCAACCTATTTCAGTATTCTTGTCTGGAGAATCCCAAGAACGGAGGAGCCTGGATGACTACTTTCCATAATGTTGCAAAGAATCAGACACGACTGAAGCAACTTAGCACACACTCTGTCAAGGACAGTGGCATCTGAATTTTGAGAGTCAATGTTGGTTGTTCAGTTGCTAAGTCATGTCTGATTCTTTGTGACTCCATGGATTGCAGCATGCTAGGCTCCTCTGTTCTCCACTATTTCCCAGAGTTTGCTCAAATTCATGCCATAGAATTGGTGATGATATTTTACCATCTCATTCTCTGCCACCTTCTTCTCATTTTGCCTTCAGTCTTTCCCAGCATCAGCGACTTTTCCAATGAGTTGGCTCTTTGCATCAGATGGCCAAAGTATTGGAGCCTCAGCTTCAACATCAGTCTTTCCAATGAGTATTCAGGGTTGATTTCCCTTAGGATTGACTGGTTTGATCTCCTTGCTGTCCAAGGGACCCTGAAGAGTCTTCTCCAACACTTTCGTAAAGTCATCTGTTACAATATCCGGTACCTCTTAAGCACTAGTGAAAAGTGTGAAGCAGTAATGTAAAGTGATGTCTCTGCTTTTTAGCATGCTGCCTAGGCTTGTCATAGCTTTCCTTACAAGGAACAAGTATCGATGATCAATATTGAGCCTGTTATATCAGGCACTGTAGGCAGAGTGGTGGAGAAGACAGTTATCATGTTTCTCTTTCTCTGTACCCTCTCAGTGCTCAGTTCCCAGGTTTCTTCCTTCTTGTTCTGCCTGTGGCTACTTGCATTTTTCTACATCATTGTGATATCTAGGTCCCTCCAACTCGTCTTTCCTGGCTCCTACTTCTTATTGTCAACCTAGACATATTTATTTAATTAGTTCAAAGAAATCTTAAATAAAAAATGATCCAAGCTTAATTTATCAACTTTCAGACATAAGGGGATTTCATTTATTCTGCTCAATAAAAGTAGCACTGTTATGTTAGAGTCGTCTTTATCTCCAATCCCTTTCTCTTCACATTCAATGAATTACCATTTCAGTTATTCATTCAGATACTATTTATTGTATTGAGTATCAGTCTTCTAGGTATGACAATTGTCCACTGAACAAAACAGAAAATTTATGGCATCTTGTAGTTTACCTTCTTACAGGATAAGTCAAACAGTTTTGAAAGCAAATTATATAAAATGTTTGAAGATGATATGGACTATGGAGAATGATTAGGCAGGGAAGGAGTAAGGCATGGTGGAGGTAGGAATTTTAATTTTAAACAGTATGATGAGGAAGGGCTTCCTGGGTGACTCAGTGGTGAAGAATCTGCCTGCCATGCAGGAAATGGGGAAACGGAGTTCTATCCTTGGCTTGGGAAGGTCCCCTGGTGAAGGAAATGACAACCCACTCCAGTATTCCTGCCTGAAAATGTCCATGATTAGAGGAGCCTGGTGGACTACAGTCCATGGGGTTGAAAAAGAGTCAGACGGGACTGAGTGACTAAAAAACAACAATGTGATGAGCAAAGGTCTTTAGAAACATGGCATTTGAGTAGTTGAGGAAAGAAGCCATGAGGCTACTTAAGGAAAGATTCAGGTAGAGGGAAAAGCTGGAGCAGAGCCCTTGGGTGGAATCCTGCATGCCTGCAGTGTTTCAAGAACAGCAAGAGACTGGCAAGGGTGACGAGGAGGGAGTTAGAAGAGGTGAACAGGGAGATGACTGAGACTGTATTGCTTCGGGGCTTTTTAGTTATTGGAAGTTCATTTGGACTTTGAAAGAGCTAGGAGCCTTGTGAATCTGTGAGCCCAGGGGTGTTATTACCTGACTCATGGTCCTGAAAGCATCAAGCCTTACTACTGGATCGAGACTGGACTGCAGGTGGTCAAGAGCGGAAACAGGAAGACCATTTAGGAGATGGTTGAAAATTTTAAGATGAGAGAAGAAGGTGACTTGGACTAGGATGAGAGCTATGGAATTGGAGGGAAGTAGTTTGGGGATAGTTTGAAGATAGAATCAATAGAACTGAGAGAAGAGAAGTCAAGATCAGTTTCCTCACTCTGAGTTTTATGTTTGAACAACTCGAGGAATAGAGTTGTGATGAATTGAGATGTGGAAAACCATGGGTAGGACAGGTATCGGGCAGAAGGTTAGGAGCTTGTTTGGGGGCATGTTAGCTTAAAGACGCCTATTAGATAGCCAAGTGGATGGGTAAAGAAGACAATTGTAGATATTATACAAATCTGGAGTTCAAGGCAGATATCTGATTTACAGAGAAGAAATTAAAGGTTATCAAGATAGGTGAAATGTTGCATCATGGGACTAATGGGAATACCAAAGGGATGAGTATAGCCAGAAGAAAGATGAAGTCCTAATGCTAAGTCCTGGAAAATCCAAGGTAAAGAGGATAGAAGAAGAAAACAAGCCAACCAAGGCTGCTGAAAAGGAGCTACCAGGGAAGTGGGAAGAAAAACATGAGTGTGATGTCTTGGAATCCAAGAGAAGAAAGTGTTTTAAAGAGGGGAAGTGTTTAGGCACTACGTCATGTCTGACTCTTTGCGACCCCATTGACTGTAGCCCACTAGGCTCCTCTGTCTATGGGATTCTGCAGGCAAGAATACTGGAATGGGTTGCCATTTCCTTCTCCAGAGGATCTTCCCTAGCCAGGGATCGAACTCAAGTCTCCTGCATTGGCAGGCAGGTTCTTTACCAGTGAGCCACCAGGGAAGCCCTTCAGTTCAGTCACTCAGTCGTGTCCGACTCTTTGCGACCCCATGAATTGCAGCACGCCAGGCCTCCCTGTCCATCACAAACTCCCTGAGTTCACCCAGACTCAAGTCCATTGAGTCAGTGATGCCATCCAGCCATCTCATCCTCTGGTGTCCCCTTCTCCTCCTGCCTTTAATCCCTCCCAGCACCAGAGTCTTTTCCAATGAGTCAGCTTTTCGCATGAGGTGGCCAAAGTACTGGAGTTTCAGCTTCAGCATCATTCCCTCCAAAGAAATCCCAGGGCTGATCTCCTTCAGAATGGACTGGTTAGATCTCCTTGCAGTCCAAGGGACTCCCAAGAGTCTTCTCCAACACCACAGTTCAAAAGCATCAATTCTTTGGCGCTCAGCCTTCTTCACAGTCCAACTCTCACATCCATACATGACCACAGAAAAAACCATAGCCTTGACTAGACGGACCTTTGTTGGCAAAGTAATGTCTATGCTTTTGAATATGCTATCTAGGTTGTTCATAACTTTCCTTCCAAGGAGTAAGTGTCTTTTAATTTCATGGCTGTAGTCACCATCTGCAGTGATTTTTGAGTCCAGAAAAATAAAGTCTGACACTGTTTCCACTGTTTCCCCATCTATTTCCCATGAAGTGATGGGACCAGATGCCATGATCTTAGTTTTCTGAATGTTGAGCTTTAAGCCAACTTTTTACTCTCCACTTTCACTTTCATCAAGAGGCTAAGCCCTTAGCAACCTGTTAAATATTTCTTGCTTTTATCCTCTCCTACTGTCAGTATCCTTGCTTCAAACTTTCACATCTCACTTGGAAATTTACATAAAAATTCCAGACAGGTCTTCTTGCGCCAACTCACCAGCACTCTCTATCTATATACATCACACTGTCATCAGAGTGACATTTCTCAGTGCTCCCATCACATAGTTCACCAAACATTTTGTTTCTTTGTCTGGTTCCTCTATCAGATTTAAAGCTCCTTGAAGTGAAGCAGCAGATTCTCTCACTATATGTTTGGAAAATGAATTAAGGAATGAAGAGGAGCTCTCCAGAATAACTGCCACCATCTTGAATCCTCTGACTCTAATGCCACTCATGCTCGTTTAAATCTTGATGGTTATTGGTTCTTGTTTCATATGCCTTTGTTCTTCCCTTGTGGCTCAGATGGTAAAGAATCCACCTGCAATGCTGGAGACCTGGGTTCGATCCCTGGGTTGGGAAGATCTCCTGGAAAAGGGAATGGCAATCCACTCCAGTATTCTGACTTGGAGAATTCAGTCCATGGAGTCTTTATAGTCCACAGAGTCGCAAAGAGTCAGACACAACGGAGTGACTTTTACTTTTCACTTTGTTCTGTGAGGTCATGTTTATATTAAAAGTTAGGATTTATTAAGCAGTATCTGCAGTGTACCAAGCATCGCTCTGGACATTTTTATCTTTTATTTTCCTAGGCATAATTTTTACTTCTCAATTTAATGAAGTAGTATTATTATCATGTTTTTTTCAGGCAAGGAATTCAGGACTGAAAGAGGTTAGGTTGTACAAGGTCACATAAGACTAGAGAATGGTAAAGCCATGATTTGAGCACAAGCATTCTTGTCTATTAAGCTATATTTGAAAGAGTCATGTAGTCCTTGAAGCTATGGCTGCATCCTATAGGTGTTCTTACCCCTCTGGTCCTTTCTCTATACCCAGCATCCTGGTAACAGAGAAAGACACATGGTGAGATTCCAAGAAATGGTACTAATAATCACTTTGTGGGATGGTCAAGGCTATTCTCAAGAGAACCAAATCATAGAGTGGCTAGCTTCTCCTACCCAATCACTGTCCAGCATATGAGAGAACTGGCAAGAAGCCCAGAACAAGCAGAATCAGTCTCCAGAAGAATATGTCATCCAGGAAAGGTACATGCTGTGTGCAAGAAAAATGTAAATGTCAGTCAAACTGAAAAGAGCTTTGTCAGGGAGATAAAAATTTGCAACAACAAAAAAAAGTGTTTTGGGGAAATGTCTTCAAATTGATTATTTTTTAATTAAACCGTGAGCTTCCTAGAGAAAAGCAGCATGTTATAACAGTGTTTTGAGCAATATAGGCCACGCACTGTTTTTGTTGAGTCATTGTGTCTGACTCTTTGCAACCCCAAGGACTGCAGCAAGCCAGGTTCATCTGTCCTCCGCTGTCTCCTGGAATTTGCTCAGATTCATGTCCACTGAGTCAGTGGTGCTTTCTAGCATTCTCATCCTCTGCCACCCTCTTTTTCTTTGGCCTCCAGTCTTTCCCAGGATCAGGGTCTTTTCCAAGCATTATGCAAACTCATGTATATTTATTCATTCAATCTCAGTTTATTTAGTAGCTATTGTGAACTAGGATCTTTTCTAGTAATCGGGATACATCAGTGAATAAAATAGACAAAAATGTCTCCGTGAAAGGAAATGAATAGATAAGGAATAGAGGGACTACAAGCATGCTGCTGCTGCTGCTAAGTCGCTTCAGTCGTGTCCGACTCTGTGCGACCCCATAGACGGCAGCCCACCAGGCTCCCCCGTCCCTGGGATTCTCTAGGCAAGAACACTGGAGTGGGTTGCCATTTCCTTCTCCAGTGCATGAAAGTGAAAAGTGAAAGTGAAGTCGCTCAGTCTACAGGCATAGTAAATCCTTAAATTATATGGCATGTTAAAAAGATTATAAATGTCACAGGAAAAAAAAAAGATTTAAGGCAAGTGAGATCAGGCATGTCAGAGGGAGGGAACGACAGGTGGGATTTTCTAATAATCATTGGCTTCCATCATAGGTAATATTTGAGCAAAACAAAACAGCTGAGAGAGTTCTCTGAGCACATGTGGGGAAGTATCTGCCAGCACCAATGTGGTTAAATAGAGTGAAGAAGAGAGTGGTGGAGGTGCGATTACCTATGGCTATATCAGCCATTGCAATGGCTTGGTCTCATGATTTCAGCTTTATCCTTAGACCACTCCATAGAGAGTATTAACATTATCATCTTTGACTAACAGATGAAGAACCTGAAGCCCAGACAGAGGCTGAGTGATTCGTTCACAGTTACATAGTTATGCAAGTGGGGAAGCTTGAATTCTAATGTGAAGATGGAGTCTGGACTCAAAAAGGAATTTTTGCTTTTTCCATCTCCATCATCTAAAATAGTACCTAACATATAGTAGTTGCTCAATAAATGTGGATGCAGAAGTAAACCATAATCACTATTTTCAGGTGGCAATTTTCCACATCCTTTTCTCAGATTCACTCTCTAAGAATCTCACTCTTGAAAGCTAACACTCATAACAGGGAAGATTAAACGTAACACTTGCCAGTTTAGATGTGAAAGGTAAGGAAGGCAGATTTGTATTCATTTTGTTTGGTTTCAATGCTATTTATAGTATTTACTAGTTGTGGGACATTGGGTACTTTTCTTCTCTGAAAAATGAAGACAAAAATAATATATGCAAATATATATATAAAAGAAAAAGAAACAAAAAGGAAAAATATATGCATATAAAATATTGTGTATATTTATATATGTATACAAATGTATATAAGTATATGTATATTAGAGTTATTAATTACCAACCAAGGACTTAGAACAGTATGTGGTAAATATTTAATAATGATGGTGATGATGATGATAATGATAATGATGCATGGTCGGAAGAAAGATAGGAAGGTTCTTGGCTATTAAATCTCAATTTACGTTTAAAAAATCTTTCTTATTAAGGTCTGACGTCTTTGGCAAAAGATTCAGCAAAGGAAGGACTACCTTGGAGGTGGGTGTTTTAACGGAGTCTTATCTTTTAAAGAATGAGGTTGTTTCTAGGCTCTGGCCTGGGAATAAGGGATGACCGTGGGATTGTTGCTCACTGCCTGCCTTGATCCTGTCTCTAGGGTTTTCAGCCTTGCCCTTTGGTGATGTTATGGACTCAACAAAGTAAAAGAAATAACAGAAAGAGTAAGGGCAGGTGAGATACAAATCTGGTCTAAAAAAAGCACAGAAATGACAAGTTTTATCAGGGATTTCACTGCAGCATGAACAAAGACCAAGAATGGCATCTGGCAACCATTGATGCTGCACTGAGCCGGTGCCCATCCTTGTGCTGGATCGCGCAGTCACAGACATTAATAGCATGAGTAGTAGAATGAGGTCGTTGTCCTCCAGGATCTTATGATCTCTTAGGGGAGCTGTTGTTCAGCTGCTAAGCTTTACCTGACTTTTTGAGACCTCATGGACTGCAGCACACCAGGCTGTCCTGTCCTTCACTATCTATCTAAGTTTGTCCAAACTCATGTCCATTGAGTCAGTGATGCCAGCCAACCATCTCATCATCTCCCACCCGCTTCTCCTCCTGCCCTCAATCTTTCCTAGCATCAGGGTCTTCTCAGTTACAGACTAGAGAGCTGGGATTGAACTATGAGCGGGTACACGTTGGGCAAACAGTAAGGCTTGATTTAATTATGGTTGTAGTCTAGAGCATTGAGAGTTTCACCGTGTAATGCTCAGGCAACACTCATTTCTTTCTTTCTTTCTTTCCCTTTAGTGTTTTACTTTATTTTTGGTAGTGCCGCTCAGCATGTGGGGTCTTAGTTCTCTGACCAGGGATTGAACCCATGCTCCCTGCAACGGAAGAACAGCATCTTAACTACTGCACTTCCAGGGAAGTCCCCCCGACTCTTTTCCTCTATGCTTTTAGTTTTAGGGAAGGGAATTCAAGTCAAAAATTTATGTCTTTATTTTTTTACTGTTATTGTTAATTTAACTTTTTATTTAATATAAAAGCTTGGAGTATAGCCGATTAACAATGCTGTGATAAGTATCAGTTGCACAGCGGAGCAACTCAGCCATACACATACATGTATCCATTTCCCCCCAAGCTGCCCTCCCAGCCAGGCTTCCACATAACATTGAGCAGAGTTCCCTGCCTACAGCAGGTCCTTGTTGGTTATCGCAGAGTGTATCTGTCCATCCCAAACTCCCTAACTATCCCTTCCCCCATCCTTCCTGCCCTCCCGCCCACCTCCGGCCACCATTAGTTCGTTCTCTGTTTCTTTTTGTAAATAAGTTCATTTGTATCATGTCTTTTTAGATGCTGCATATAAGGGATGTCATACAATGTTCCTGCTTCTCTGAAATTTAGAAATTTCAATAGTAAAATGTACTTGATATCATCAGGCTTTTCAGAGCTCTTTAATGCTTCAAGAGACTTTTGGCATCAAAGTCTAGGTTTGCACAAGTCTCTTTCAACCTACTGCTTGGATCTATTTGCTTGGAAAATGGGACAATGGCCAAAGGCATCAGCCTCTTAGAATCACAATACTCTGAGGAAATTACCTAGCTTTCCTACATTAGCTACTCATCTCAGAGACACAGAAAGCAACACTCTCTCAGTGTAACAGGAAAGGGGGCAACTCAGAGACCCAACTCAGCTTTGAGTGTCTTACTTAGAAATTCAGTAATTTATTCCACAAATATGTATTGAACATTTGTTATAGTCCAGGCACAGTGTTGGAATGGTCAGGACGAAATTCTTTTCTTGAAGGAAGTTACAGCCCAGGAGTGCTATGGCATGACAGTAGGTTGCCTTGAGCTGTTTATAGACAGATAGTTTGATTTAACTTTGTCTAGTGCATGCTTCCAGAGAAGCCAATGGCACCCCACCCCAGTACTTTTGCCTGGAAAATCCCATGGACGGAGGAGCCTGGTAGGCTCCAGTCCGTGGAGTCGCTAAGAGTCGGACACGACTTCACTTTGACTTTTCACTTTCATGCATTGGAGAAGGAAATGGCAACCCATTCCAGTGTTCTTGCCTGGAGAATCCCAGGGACGGGGGAGCCTGGTGAGCTTCCGTCTATGGGGTCGCACAGAGTCGGACATGACTGAAGCGACTTAGCAGCAGCAGCAGCAGCAATGCATGCTTCCAGAGAAGGCAATGGCACCCCACTCCAGTACGCTTGCCTGGAAAATCCCATGGACGGAGGAGCTTGGTAGGCTGCAGTCTATGGGATCGCGAAGAGTCGGACACGACTGAGCGACTTCACCTTCCCTTTTCACTTTCATGCATTGGAGAAGGAAATAGCAACCCACTCCAGTGTTCTTGCCTGGAGAATCCCAAGGACAGGGCAGTCTGGTGGGCTGCTGTCTATGGGGTCGCACAGAGTCGGACACGACTGAAGCAACTTAGCAGCAGCAGAAGCAGCAGCAGTGTGTGCTTCACCCAAAGCAAACTTTCTCTCCTCCAGGCATGAAAAATAATGAGGCAACTTTTCATGTTATAAAATATGAAGTCGCAACAACTTTCCTTCACCCATACCAACATTCCTGGTCCCAGGGCTGGAAACATCACGATCAGCTCTTTCTCCTTGGAGGTTGCATCTGATGCGGACGTGGTCTTTTGGTTCATGTCTAGAACATACCGGTCCCCTGGCAGAGTTGAGTCTCAGGCACATGTACAAATTGGGAGCTGCATTTCCCTCAAATGACAACCAGTCAACATTTCCTGTTGAACTGGGGCTCCTGGCAACCTAGGTTATGAATAATGAGTAGCCATGTCCTCTTTTTTATTTTGAGACTTGAGCAAGTTGACATTTTCTGCTGATGTCCTACCTACTGAAATTTCTCTTTTGGGAGAATATTCTTCATACATAATCATTTCTACTAAGAAAATCTGTAGACTTTTGATATGTTCAAAATTTACTCTCTAGTTCGTGCCTACAAAAGCCACCACTCCCTCAACTGAAGTCCTGAAGGGTTGAAAAATCTGCATTTTGACATGACCATGGTTCTGAGAAGAGTTGTACTCCTAATAAGCTACCATCATTGAAGGCTATTCTTGTGTTTTATACCATGTTAAACTGCCAGTGGATGTCTGTGGTTTCAAGAATGGAGTCGTCTTCTTCAAGTAAAAGATGGCACTGCTGCTGCTAAGTCTCTTCAGTCGTGTCCGACTCTGTGCGACCCCATAGACGGCAGCCCACCAGGCTCCCCCGTCCCTGGGATTCTCCAGGCAAGAACACTGGAGTGGGTTGCCATTTCCTTCTCCAATGCATGAAAGTCAAAAGTGAAAGTGAAGTCACTCAGTCGCGTCCGACTCTTCGAGACCTCATGGACTGCAGCCTACCAGGCTCCTCCATCCATTTAATCCAAGCAAGAGTACTGGAGTGGGGTGCCATTGCCTTCTCTGAATAATAAATGATAAAAAGCCACTGTGAGTGGAACACCACTTTGAAGTTAATGCTTTATCCATCACATGGAAGGCAGACACGTGTGTGAGGCTGTGACAATGCTCGGGGCATAAAGAAATGGACTCCGTATCCCTCTGAAACAACTGCGTGCATGCCTGTTAAGTCGCTTCAGTTGTGTCCGACTCTTTGTGACGCCATGGACTGTAGTCCGCCAGGCCCCTCTGTCCATGGGATTCTCCAGGTAAGAACACTGGAGTGGGTTGCCACACCCTTCTCCAAGGAATCTTCCCACCCAGGGATTGAACCTGCGTCTCCATCATTGGCAGGCGGGTTCTTTACCTCTAGCGCCGCCTGTGGTAAGCTGAAGAATAACCGCAGTTTCCTGAACTCAGCCTTCAGTCTGGAAGCTGCGGCTCCACTGCCACAGTGATTCCCAGATCTGTCTTCTTTGTCTCCTCTCTTCTCAGGGCTTTTGAAGCAACCAACAGGGCATGCTGTTAGAGCGACACATTCTTTGTGAAGGAAAGCATCCTCAGCCATTAGAGGAAATAAAAAAAATCCCATAAAGCCAAAAATGCAACTTAACCACTCTGGTACAAGCAAAGCAATAACTATTTCATGGCCAGTAAATTTAATTGTGGAGATGATTTTTTTTTTTTTTTACGGCAATAAATGTGATTGCACTTTGGCTCTGTGCTTCCATGGCCAGCTGTGAAAAGCCATTTGTCACTTGCCAGGCTGTCTGGGTCACCTGCTCTGCTCTCACTGTCAGAGACGATACTGACCAGCCTAGAACCGAGCACAGTTAATTAATCCCAGAGAAGTTCTAACAGGTCACCTTCTCCATAGATGTGCTTTTGGGCAGGAAAGCACACGAAGATTATTTAAGCTTTGAGTACTTAGGTTTTACTGGCTCAGATGATAGATATCTGGCTTAAATTTAGTATCAAATAACATGAAGTCTTGACTGATTATAAAGTTGTTTTTTTTTTTTTTTAAATCAGGCTGGGATATGACCTCATGGTAGCTGAGTCAGACAGTCCTAATTCCCATGCTTAAAGGACTTCCCAGGTGGCGCAGATGGTAAAGCATCTACCTGCCAATGCAGGAGACTCAGGTTTGATCCCTGGGTGGGGAAGATCCTTGGAGAAGGAAATGACAACCCACTCCAATATTCTCGCCTGGGAAATTCCATGGACAGAGGAGCCTGGCAGGCTACAGTCCATGAGATCTCAAAGAGTCAGACACAACTGAGCATGCACACATGCCCATGCTTAAATCCCAGCATAATACTTTTCTTTTAGACAGGCTGATGGTGAATATTCTCATTCTGGGTTGTGGACTGAGGGAGACCATATGCTTCTATTTTAGTCTGAAGGAGTTTTCTGGGTTCTCTGCTGAGAGCTGAGTTTAACTGGGGAAGGAAGCTTGAGCACAGTGAGCATGGAGCAGGGAGGGATGACAACAATAAGGGAGCAGGATTAACAAGGTGTGGACACAGACAATGAGTACTGGACATGGGGCATTTCAATGGGTATTGCTTTACTGCTTCCGGGGCCAGTAAGGTATATCTCTGGACATTATGTAGGACTACAAAACAATGAATGGACCATCTTCTAGAGTCTGTGTGACCACAATTGAGCCTCCTTTTGGAGGTAAATTGGGTAAATGCTTGTGTTGCTCATTTTAGTGTTTATGGAGGGAGATGATGTCTTATACGGTGCTTGGATGATGCATTCTTTTGACTCTTTGAACACAGAATAAATCTTTAGGCATCTACACTGTTTATTCTCTCTCCCAACCCTTCAAACGAACAGTTTTCCTTCCATCACTCACATCTTGCCTCAAAGGTTAGTTCTCCTTGGAGGCGCTCCTCTGAATTATTGTGTTAGGGCAAAACCTAAGTTAGTTAATGAAATCATGAGATTCCAAAATATAATATTCTTTTCCTTTTCCAGTTTGGATTTCTTTTCTTTCTTTTTCTCCTCTGATTGCTGTGGCAGAACTTCCAAACCTATGTTGAATAATAGTGGCGAGAGTGGACATCCTTGTCTTGTTCCTGATCTTAGAGGAACCAAAGTTAAAATTTTCACCCTTGAGAATGATGGCAACTCACCTGGTGGCCCAGTAGTTAAGACTCCACACTCTTCCACCGGCAGGGGGCAAGAGTTTGCTCCCTGGTCAGGGAGCTGAGATCCCACAGGCTGCATGGTGCAGTCAAAAAACTAAAAAATAATAATAATAAAAAAAGAATACATCTCTTTGGACTGGAAGATGCTTTGTTCATTCAGGAAGATTCTAATATGAGGGGTTATGTGTCTATCTTTCTGCAGAGTGTTTGCAGAGTTTGAGGTCGGCTTCAGTTATTTTAGCAACTCACACTCAAACACACTACAAGGAATTACTCAAATACTGGCTCAGCACCTCATATATTAGCTGACATAAAATAAGAGCTAAATAAATATTTATTAAATGAATTAATACATGGGAAAACTCCATAGACATTTCTACAACCATCTCTTTGATAAATATTATCTATATTTTACAATTGCCCAGGCAACAGTAATAAGAGCAATCGCTTGTATAACAGGCTGACCTGGGAAAAATCACCAAGGAACATTCAGGGCTATTTAGAACCATTAAATGTTTGCCTTGCCTTCTGAGCAGCAAGGCAAACAGTTTTTTTCACAAGAAGATATTGTAATTTGTCTCCTTCTCTGCTCCTCTAATTCATTAAAATTTTAAAATCTGAATATCTCCCAAGGGTGTCCTAACAGTTCTTGGTGTTTTGTGTGATTTCTTTGTTTAGCGCACAGGTAATCACACGCCTTGGAGCTTCCCCGGTGGCTCTGCGGTAAAGAATCTGTTTGCAAAGGAGGAGATGTGGGTTCAGTTCCTGGGTGGATCAGAAAGATCCCCTGGAGAAGGGCATGAAATGCACTCCAGTGTTCTTGCTGGGATAGTTTCTTGGACAGAAGAGCCTGTTGGGCTACAGTGCACGGGGTGCACAGAGTCGGGCAGGACTTAAACGACTGAGCATGTATGAACGGAATTACATATGCCACGAAAGGCTTGGCTGCTCTTTCAAACATAGTGGCACTTCATTAGATTTTGAATAGACTTTAATATTTTGTCTATTTTTTGATGGGAACAATCTGCTTTCTTGGTTTTGGAAAAAATTGGAACCAATGTATGTAATATAGAAATCATCTGAATTCAAGATTCAGGAAAGAATTATTGAGCACTTACTTACAAGGGGTCAGGGCTTCCCTGGTGGCTCAGATGGTAAAGAATCTTCCTGCAAAGCAGGAGATCTGTGTTTGATCCCTGAGTAGGGAAGATCTCCTGGAGAAAGGAATAGCAACCCACTCCAGTATTCTTGCCTGGAGAATCCCATGGATTCTCCCAGGAGAAGTCTGGCCAGCTATAGTCCATGGGGCTGCAGAGTCAGACACAACTGAGCAACTAACCCACACATATAAGGGGTCACACACGCGTTACATAGTGCCAGATACTTACATATACAGTCCTTTGTCTAATTATGTCAATGATAATTTCAGCATCTTTCCTATAAATTATCTCATTGTTGGACAACTTTTGCATAATTGACCTTTTATTTTGGACTTGTGTGAATCTGCTTAAAAATACATTTGTAATTTCAGCAATTGTCTAATTGCTTATTATAGAATTGATTGATTATAGTTGATGAAGAGCTTGCTGAAACCAGGAGCTGTTCATCCATAGCATTTATCATTTAGAGCCTGACACAGGGCACTGACTCAGAATATGTCTGTTGAAAGAATGAATGAATGAGTGATGCAGGAAACTGGTCACATCCTGTACTTTGTGTTTCTCCCTACTAAATTTAGGGTGCACCATGCATGCCCTTATGATGCCATCTGTTAGGGATTTACTCAATAAGTTTGACCAGAGCAGAAAAAAGCTAGAAGCAGGACAAGTGCATAAGTAAGCTAGCCTCATATAGCTGCTTGGGTATAAATAGAAAACTTGAGACTCCTGGGTCAGAGACTAAGGGCTTTATCATCCACTGTAAAATCAGTAGCAAGAGTATTAGTATAGTCGCACCGTTCCAGAGCCCCCAAGTTCCATTCGGCCACAAAGAGGCCACAGAAAGTCCAGGTAGAGCCTTTCTGCTCAGTGGGTGCACCACAGAGAGGGGCTTTGGGATTAGGGCCTCTCCTGCTCTTACAGCGAGCAGTGAGCAAGCCTGTGCTGCGACCAGAGGGAAGGCACCTGCTGGCATAGGTCCACGTGGCGCATTTCTCACTTTTCAGGATTACCAGCGGCACAAAAACAAGTCTCGAGAAGCAGCACAGCAGCGTTTTCATGGAGTAAAAGCCTGGTCAGGACCTTGTAATTTTGGCCTTCACAGCCAAGACATGCAGGGAGTGTGAGACACCCATGGCAGGCTGAATCCAGCACCAGCGGTGGAAGACATTTTCACATGATGCAGAGAAGCCTGAGGCTCAGAGAGGTGAAATGACTTGTTCATGCTTATACCTGCTTTCAGGACAGAAACCCATTTCTCCAGACTTTAAACCCCAGCACTCTTTCCAGGGCAATACCTATGACTCTCCATATTACTTTTGTCACTCATCTTCCTTACAGCTCTACCACGATTTTCAACTGTTAAACAAGATTCCTTACATATTCCTTTGCTTTATTTTATATCCACAAAAATAAGGGCTTTGGTCCTGTGGTTCACAGCTTCATAAAGCAAAGTGTACTGAACACTGGGACAGCAAAAGGTGCTATGGAAAATCATTCAATCCTCAAATATGTTTAGAAAAGACTGCACATACTGCCCCAGAGCTAGACATTCGTAGTGTAGGGAGCATACCTTATAAAGCTTAAGAGAATGGGCTCTGAAGTCAGCGAGGTTTGGGTTCAAAACCCGTTCATTGAGTTTATGATCTTGAGCATGGTATTTCAATTTTATGAGGTATAGTTTCATCCTCAAAAAGTGTAGATGATAATATCTTTTTCACAAATTTGATGAAAATATTAAATGAGGTAAAGTATTTAAAATGCTTGGCACATTGTCTTACATATAGCTTAAATATGGCTTAATAAGTTTGTCATAATTAACACAGAATAAAGGTTCTGAGAAATCCTGCACTAAAGAAACCCACCAAACAAGCAGAGTTTCTCAAATATTCAGACCACGCAGCAGTAAATCTATTTATGTTTTGCAATGCTAATCTTAATGTTGCACAGATCTATTACTCTGAAATACACATTAAACGGAAATTTACTGAAGAAACAAAAGGGTTCTGCCTCATTTAGAGATGGCTAAACCAAGGAATTAAACTCTACAGAGAGGAGTTAAATTTCATGAATAACTTCCCTAGTATCCTTGAATCACTACACAAAACAGGAAAAGTTTCACTTTGGGGATGTTCTGAAACTCTGGTTAGGGTTCTTGGCAGTTTCTGAGATGTGTTAAAACATCCCAGCTTGTTGATTTAACTGTATTCCACCAAAGAGGCTGATTTCCCTCTGCCACCGCAGGGGAACTCATTCTGACGGCAGGTTAGAGACTTTTTATTCCAAGGGCATGTGGCTAATTATCTGAGCAAACACACTACTCCAGAATGCCAAAGACTCTTCCTAGATGCTGGTAAACATAGGTGGGACCCAGCAGTCAGGCAGCTCTGCTTTCAATGACAAAAGGGCTCTCTGAGCTTAGGTTGGTCCAGACATTGTGTGTCCTGAGTTCTCCACCTGAGTGTCCCAGCTTTGGGGGGAAAAAAAGCTCTCTGTTTAGAAAACTCTTAGTTGAAAGGTCAAACACACAAGAAAGCCTTTGCCATTGCTTCTGAGAATCTGCCCTATACTGCCAGGGTGTACTGGTTTGTAAGACGAACTATCGTCACTCTTACCAACTTTGTGTTCAATGATGTCTTGTTGGTAGCTTGACATTGGCCTTGGTGGTAGGTTTTCCAGCACAGAAATCAAGAAATGCTAAAAATCAGAGCTTCTCCCACCCCCAGAGCTGGCTATCAGCACACTGCCACTCCATCACCTTTACCCACGGGCATTGCATGGATTGTTTGCTTTGCCCACGAGACTTGAGGGCAAAAACTGCATTTGCATTTCCCCATGTGTTCAACCTCTATCACAAGGGTAGGTATTCAGTAAAAGTGGTTGAATCCATAAATGAATTAATGATTCTGTGAACCAGTCACTTACACGTGATTCTATTTTCTGTGAGGGTGGAAAGAGTTGTGTAGATATATGCTTTACATTATTGAACAATGTTGATGCTGAAGCCGAAGCTCTAATACTTTGGCCACTTGATGAGAAGAGCTCATTCACTGGAAAAGACCCTGATGCTGGGAAAAACTGAGGGTGGGAGAAGGGGGTGACAGAAGATGAAATGGTTGTAAGGTATCACTGACTCAATGGCCATGAGTTTAAGTAAGTTCCAGGAGTTGGTGATGGACGGGGAAGACTGGCATGCTGCCGTTCATGGGTCCATGGGGTTGCAAAGAGTCAACCACGACTTAGCAAGTGAACAAGATTAAACAATGTGTTCAGTTCCACTGGAGTACTTGTACTGAATTACGTTGCAATGTCTGGAGCTGTTCCAAGGATAATTACTCTGTATCTTTATTCCCAGAGCTGGATTCGCCTGATTGCTATGGCATCACCCTGTGTGACCATTTGGTGGGAGGCAATCAAAGCTAAGTCTAATTGCTTTCCCGGGCTACTAACCCCTCCCATTCTCTCAGGATCTAGATAGGAATGCTTCCTCCTCAGAAGGAGATTGAAGTTACAGCTTTTGCTAGAATCACAAATTATTCGTTAGGGTAGAATGTTCTGTGTCAGTATGGTTTCAATCAGGATACCTGGTAAAGACTTTATAATTAAGGATCACTGTTCTCAGGGTTTAAAGAGGGTGGTGTTGACAGATGACTAAGAATTGGTATTTTAGTCAGAACTGAAGGCAGAAACCACATTTTATTGCAGATTAAAAATTAGGGTCTAAAGGAGGAAATGACTTTGTCTAACAGTGCCATTAGGATGGATGAAGGACCTTACGATTGCCTGGTTCTTGTCCTTTACATGCTGAGGCCAGCGATTGTGACCTCTGTGTTCTGTGATTGGTACTAAGAGAAGTTAAATTAATTCTGATGAGAACGAAGGAGTTTTATCAGAAGAAATAAAAGTGATCTTTTATTCTGTGCTCACTATGGTGCCAGGCCTGTGCTAAGTGGTTTACATATATTATTTAATCAGCAAAATCAAATGAGGGAAAGATCTTCATTTTTACAGATGAGAAAACTGGGACCCAGAGTGATTGACTTAGCTGTCCACAACCACACCTAGTGGTCTGAACTACCTAGAGGCAGACCGGTGCTTGCATCTAAGTGTGTCTCCTACCAAAGCCAAAGCTGTTAACCAGTACAGTACACAGTCTTCCATATACTAGGCAGGGCTTCCTTCTCCTTTCCTCAGTAAAACAGGTGAGTTTATGACAAAGATGCTCTCTATTACACAAAGTAGGCGTATGTATGAGTTGCTAGAACCAGGAGCACAAATGAAGCAGGAACAGCCTCTGGAAGGCAGCGGTGTTCTAGCGAGCTTATGCCATGTGGTTTGGTAGCACAAACAGAGATAGAGAAGGAGGTCTGCTACATGCGGGTGCAGTAAGTTAAAAAAAAAAAAAAAATCAGCTCCGGTCAAATGCAGGAAGTGCATCTCAACCACGTCCATGTTGAACATATGAAGGTTTTACTGCATAAAGAGCAAGACTGAATAGATGCAATTTAGGTTCTGTACTTGAGGGCATCAGAAGGCTACACCTTGTGTCCTCAACTAGTCCCCAAAAGCACATTTCTTTTGCAATGGCTCTTTAATCATTTCCACTGAATGAAGGTGCTACTTGCCTTGGGGTCAAGCAAATTTAAGGTGAAATCTTGGTCCTACCATTTACCTATTGGCTGTCCTTGGCTAATCACTCAGCTCCCTGAACCCTGGTTTTCCCATCTGGACACCCAAACAAGGAACAGAGCTGCTTTGTACCTATGAAGGAGCATTTAGATCCACTTAATAGTCATTCTCTCACTGGCATCTCTCAGTAGCCCAGAGCCACTGGCAACATGGTAGCAGAGCTAGGAAACTGACTCAGAGCTTTCATTTCCGTGGCTAGAAGATGCTGGTACAAAGAATACGGGTTTTACAAGGAGAGTGTCCTGTGTACAGAGCCTCTTCCAGCATGTTTAGTATTTTGTAACTCCTCCAAGTCTCAACCCCTTGCTGTAAAATCCCCATACAAATACTTCACTCTTGGGAAATACTGGTCCCTCAGATACATTTACATGCTTATCCCAGAATCTGTGACTAGGTTACCTTCCATGGCAAAAAGCACTTGGCAGATGAGATTAAGGCTCTTAAGATGGGAAGATCATCCTGAATTTCTCTGCTGGGCCCAATGTAATCACAAGAGTCCACATAAGACAGTGATAGGAGGGTCAGTGTCAGAGAAGGGGATGTGACAGTGGAAGTAGAAGGTGGATAATGAAGGGAAGGAGCTGTGAGCTTAGGACGGCAGGCAGACTCCAGGCGGTGGAAAAGGCAAGGAGATGAACTCTCCCTTGGAGCCTCTGGAAGGGACATGAGTTTAGCACTTCTGACCCCCAGGACTTAAGATAACAAGTTTGTGCTGTTTTAAGCCACTAAATCTGTGGTCATTTATTACTGCAACAATAAGAATTGCACATAATAATAATGATAATTTATAATAATAATGATGACTAATGACAATAATAATGAATAACAATGCTGAATATGGTATCTATGTCCTTGACATTTTCCCATTTTATAAATGCATATAAATTTTATATATTTTCTAGCATATATTTTACATATTAATTAATGCTTCATATCATTTCATATGTTATATATTTACATAATATTTCAAACAACGCTCACAAAAGCATTTTACAGAGAGAGGCAAAGTAACACCCTCAAGGTCACACAGGTAGGGATGGGCAAGGTTGGCATCTGAATGTAGGCAGTCTGTAAAGTACCTACAGAGAGTCTGGCACATGGTTCCTTCCTAACACATGCTGCTGCTGCTAAGTCGCTTCAGTCGTGTCCGACTCTGTGCGACCCCATAGACGGCAGCCCACCAGGCTCCCGCGTCCCTGGGATTCTCCAGGCAAGAACACTGGAGGGGGTTGCCATTTCCTTCTCCAATGCATGAAAGTGAAAAGTGAAAGTGAAGTCGCTCAGTTGGGTCCGACTCTCAGCGACCCCATGGACTGCAGCCCACCAGGCTCCTCCATCCATGGGATTTTCCAGGCAAGAGTACTGGAGTGGGGTGCCATCGCACACGGAGGCCAGTTATTGCTATTCTCGCTGCATCACACTGCTTCTAAATCTCTACAGCCGTGAGAGTCTTCCTATGGAAGCAATGACTAACACTGCTGAAGTTTCTTTTTCTCTCTTTTTTAATTGAAGTATAATTACTTTACAATGTTGTGTTGGTTTCTGCTGTACAACCGTGTGGATCAGCCACATGTGTCCGTATATCCCCTCCCTCCTGGACCGCCCTCTGCCACCCCTCCAGGTTATCACAGAGCACAGTGAGCTGAGCTCCCTCCTCTTCCTGCTAGCTCTTTGTTTCACGCAGGGTAGTGTCTCACAGGGGCTTCTCTCATAGCTCAGTTGGTAAAGAATTAGCCTGCAGCTCAGGAGACCCGGGTTCGACCCCTAGGTCAGGAAGATCCCCTGGAAAAGGGAATGGCAACCCACTCCAGTGTTCTTGCCTGGAGAATCCCATAGACAGAGGAGCCTGGCGGGCTACAGTCTGTGGGGTCACAAGAATTGGACACACCATCACGGTGTCTCACACGCCCCCTCTCTTCTCCTCCCCGCGCCCACCCTGTGTCCACAGGTCCGATCTCCACGTCCGTCTGCATCTCTATTCCTGCTGGAGCTCGCCTCTCTTGATTACAGACACAGTCTGCAGAGCCGGCCCCCCGCCCCCATCCCAGGATCGGGCGGAACCAGTTCCTCCCCTCCTCTGTGGGCACCGGGGTTGCGGCCGAGGTGCGGGGATACCCCCCTGGGGGAGCGCCGGCTGCTCCCGCCCTTGCCTTCCCACCCCTGCGTCCTCCTCCTTTGGAAACCACAGATCGCCCAGCCAAGCCCTGGGGACAGGATGATGGAGCCGGCTGGCGCCTGCAGCTGGGCTAAGTCCACAAAGGTGATAATGAGCACTAAACGGAATCTGAAGGATGGTTGCAAAAATTGCTGCGATTGATATTTCGGGCAGCCATCTGCTGCAGAAGCGGGCTGGAGTGGGTCATGCCACGTGGCGCATCCTGTGGAGACAAATGGTGGCAGCCGTGAGGAGAGCTTTCGTTTGTGTGGCTTCTCTGAGCAGCTTTAACATGTATTATCTAATTTTGTTTCTAGAAGACCCCTGTGAGGTCAGACTCCTTTCACAGATGAGGGGAAAGGAAAGCACACACCTCAGAGGACTGATTTCATTACTTGACCCTTTTTGCCTGATGGACGCTTCAGAAACAGAGTGATTCTGGAATGTCAGGAAGGACAGACTTTGGGGGTCGTGGTTGGGAGGAGTCTCCCCAGACCCCTCACTAGGACAGTGGCTTTGGTTCCATTGTCGGCAGCCCCAAGCCAGTGGAGCTGTGCTCATTTGGAATTGTTCTGCCTCATAAACATTAAGGAAAGTGAAAGTGCTGGTCGCTCAGTCATGTCCAACTCTCGACCTCATGGACTGCAGCCCATCAGGCTCCTCTGTCCATGGGATTCTCCAGGCAAGAATACCGGAGTGGGGAGCCAGGCCCGTCTCTAGGGGATCTTCCCCACCCAGAGACTGAACCCAGGTCTCCTGCATTGCAGGCAGATTCTTCACTGTCTGAGCCATCAGGGAAGCCCTCTCCAAGAACTGTCAGGACCCGTATCCAACCCCGCATCTTTACCCTCCTCTCAGCAGGGCTGGCTCTCCCCAGATCCGTGCTCAAGTCCTGTGCCCCAGGTGGAAGGAGTTGCTCTAAACCCTGCAGTCCCATACGTGGGCTCCTCAAAGCAGGCTTTGCCCCAGGGACATCCCCAGCCTCTAGAACTGGCTCTGCACACAGTAGGTATGCAATAAAATAGACAATTCAAGGAAATATTTAGGTTCATGAGACACAGTTTTCCATTTGTGGTTCTGTAGAACATTTTTACAAAAGGTGTTTTTAAATCAACTCATTGGTTTTGTTGTTTGTCTGTTTAGTCCTATTTGTAAGTCTTATTTCACAGTTACATAAGAAGCTTGAATCAGCCTTGTGACAGAAACCCAATGGTCACTGTTTTAAAATTGCAGTGTGGTAGAAGAGCAGGAAGTCCCAACAATCAGATAAAATGAGGACTGAGGAAGAGTGTGTTCAAGCTCAAACAGTGATTTCATGGTTCATGGTAGAGCCGTGACAAGAAAGAATGGACTGATATATATATATATACACTGCTGCTGCTAAGTCACCTTAGTCGTGTCTGACTCTGTGCAACCCAATAGACAGCAGCCCACCAGGCTCCGCTGTCTCTGGGATTCTCCAGGCAAGAACACTGGAGTGCGTTGCCATGTCCTTCTCCAATGCATGAAAGTGAAAAGTGAAGTTGCTCAGCCGTGTCTGACTCTTCCCAACCCCATGGACTACAGCCTACCAGGCTCCTCCATCCATGGGATTTTCCAGGCAAGAGTACTGAAGTGGGTTGCCATTGCCTTCTCCAATATATACACTGCTGCTGCTGCTGCTATGTCGCTTCAGTCATGTCCGACTCTGTGCGACCCCATAGACGGCAGCCCACTGGGCTCCGCCGTCCCCGGGACTCTCCAGGCAAGAACACTGGAGTGGGTTGCCATTTCCTTCTCCAATGCAGGAAAGTGAAAAGTGAAAGTGAAGTCGCTCAGTTGGGTCCGACTCTCAGCAACCCCAAGGACTGCAGCCTACCAGGCTCCTCTGTCCATGGGATTCTCCAGGCAAGAGTACTTGGAGTGGGGTGCCATGTACACTATCATATGTCAAATAGCTGTGGGAATCTGCTGTATAGCACAGGGGGCTCAGCTTGGTGCTCTGTGGGGACATTTAAGAGTGGGATTGGTGGGGAGGACATATACACATGTTCAAGAGGGAGGGAACATATATATATATATATATATATATCTGACTCACTTCATTGTAGAGCAGAAACCAAAAATTTTTTAAAATTTAAAAAACTTTAATTTTTTGTATTTGTATTAAACATTTTGTATTTCACTTTTTGTATTCCCTATACAAAACGTATGATAGTAGTTCTTATATGCACACATTATTTTATGTAACTTGCAACCTATGGGCCTTAGGAAGATTAAACCTGCTTACAACACAGTTTGTAAAGTGAAAAGTATTAGTCATATTTGACTCTATGCGACGATATGGATTATAGCCCACCAGGCTCCTCTGTCCGTAGAATTCTCCAGGCAAAAATACCAGGGCAAGTTGCCATTCCCTTCTCCAGCGGATCTTCCTGACCCAGGGATTGAACCTGGGTCTCCCACATCACAGGCGGATTCTTTACTATCTGGGCCACCAGGGAAGCCTGTGTTTTATACTTTACAATTTGTAAAGAAAAGATGAAAATGGGATTCTGACTTAGGACTTTTGAGTCCAGAGCCCTATCCTTTAGGGAACCAGGTTTCCCCATACCTTGAATTATTTATAATTTATCCTAGTTCATGCCTACATCTTCAGGAATCACACTTAATTAGACCTCTTGTTAGCACAGAACTTACTATTTTTGTTAGAAATAAATATAATTTCTAGCCAGTGGAAGAGCTGATTCCTACTCCTACTGACAGTCTCCAGTTTAAAATATAAATTGCTGAATTATTTTTCTAAGGTTACAGGGTGACTTTTATAATCCTCTACTATCAGAGTCTTGGGATTCCTGTAAATAGTTGGTAGTTGATCTGTGTTTTGTTTTTTTGCACCTTTATTTCTTTTTTAATTGAAGGATAATTGCTTTACAGAATGTTGTGATTTTCTGTCACACATCAGTAAGAATCAGCCATGGGTACACCCATGTCCCCTCCCTCCTGAGCCCCCTCCCATGTCCCTCCCCATCCCACCCTTCGAGATTGTCACAGAGGCCCTGTTTGAGTTCCCTAAGTCATATAGCAAATTCCCATTGGCTATCTATTTTACAGATGGTAGTGTAAATTTCCATGTTACTCTGTGTTTTGAACTATACATCATACAAAATACTTTCATACATTCATTATTCTATCGGATTATTGTAGCAACAGATATGTGATAACCCATATTATTCTCTCTGTTTTCCAGATAATAAGACAATAACAGTGGAGTCTATAGAACTGCACTGCCCAAGGTCACAGTGCCCAGGGTCATGGTGCTTGGAAACTGCAAGACTAGGACCAGCCCTCCCAGAGAGATGAAGATTGTGTGCTTCATTCTTCCCTGTGAGACCTGTGTTTCTGCACTGGCTCCCGACACAGGTGAGTGTAGAAGGGGAGGGCGGGGTAAAGTCTAGGTTTGGACGATCGGATGTGCGTGCTTGGAATGTGCATCCTGGTGCCTCGTACATCTTCCTCCTGAGAGAACTATTTTTCTGAGCCCATTAGGAAAGACTAGAGCACGGGGTTACTGCTCAAAGGGGCCTGTGTAGGTAGGTGATTAGACAGCCTGGGCTGCTGTAACAAGAGCCTCCAGACTGGGTGGCTTAAACAATAGAAAGTCATTTTCTCACAGTCTGGAGGCTGGAAGCCCAAGACCGAGGTGCTGGCAGGTTTGGTTTTTCTCTCCTTGGCTTGCACTGTGCCCTCATGTGGCTCTTGCTCTACGTTTGTGCGTCCCTGGCGTCTCTTCTTCTTCCTATAAGGACACTAGTCCTATTGGATTAGAACTCACCCTTACCTCCTCAGTCCCTTGGACTGCAAGGAGATCCAACCAGTCCATTCTGAAGGAGATCAGCCCTGGGATTTCTTTGGAAGGAATGATGCTAAAGCTGAAACTCCAGTATTTTGGCCACCTCATGCGAAGAGTTGACTCATTGGAGAAGATTCTGATGCTGGGAGGGATTGGGGGCAGGAGGAGAAGGGCACGACAGAGGATGAGATGGCTGGATGGCATCACTGACTCGATGGATGTGAGTCTGAGTGACCTCCGGGAGTTGGTGATGGACAGGGAGGCCTGGTGTGCTGCAGTTCATGGGGATGCAAAGAGTCGGACATGACTGAGCAACTGATCTGATCTGATCTTACCTCCTCATTTAACCTCAATTACTTTTAAAGGCCCTGTCTCTCAACTGGGGCTTCCTCAGTGACCCAGCGGTAAAGAATCTGCCTGCTATTCAGGACACACAGAAGGCACAGGTTCAGTCCCTGGGTCGGGAAGATCCCCTGGAGGAGAGCATGGCTACCCACTGGAGTATTCTTGCCTAGAGAATCCCATGGACAGAGGAGCCTGGTGGGATACAGTCCATGGGATCACAAGAATCGGACACAAATGAGCGACTAAACATAGCATAGCACATCTTTCAATTTGGTTGCACTGGGGGTTATACTTCAACATGTGAATTTCAGGGGACACATGGTTGAAATGCTTCGTGTTCAGAGAGTATGTCCTTCTTTCCCACAGCCTGTTTAAACATTTTCTATAGCTGTCGCGTGTATGGGCTTGGATGAGTTGTTTTTGAGACTAAGTCCCATTGATTTCCTCTCCAAACATTGTGCTTCCAAGCATACTGTACACATTGAAATGAGAATGCAAGAAGAAAGAGATGCTTTTGTAAAGCTGCAAGCAAAAGGCGGGGAAAAAATACTGTGGAGAGATGGAAATAAGTAAACTGATAATTCTCTCCGAGCTGGGAAAAAAAAAAAAAAAAATCAATTGTTACGACATCATCCCTGACAGTGATCTAGTTGAGATCAATTCAGGAAAAGTTAATAACACCTGCCTGAGTTCCACAGGAGCAGACTGTCAGTTTTATAACCAGTTCTGTGAGTGATGGGTGCCAGTTTCCAAAATAAATACGAATGAATGCTGGGATCTCAACCGTTACAAGGGGATTTGTTAAGAAATAATTCTTGCGTTCTTTGAACTGCCTGAGACAGCAATCAGCTTCGTGACTCAAATCACTTCTAGGAGGTGGCTTATTAGAGGCTGCACGCATGCTCCACCAGTCCCGGAGCTTCGACATGAAGCTCAGAGGGGAGTCTATGCCAGGGCTGTCTGACTTTGATGGAAAACGCCTGAGTGGTGTCGCTGTCTTCTTGTTATTTTATTTCTGTAGTCTACCAAGGACTTGTGCCAAGCAGCAGACCTTCTGCCCAGCCAGTTTTGGCATGTGTTTGAATCGTGTTCTGAACCCAAAGTTCAAGGCCAGCGTTCCAGGTCAGTTTCCCGCACACACTGGTTGAGAAGAACACCCCTCTCCATTGTGATGCAAACATCTAAAGCTGGTGCCCTCCCCTAGGCACACGGCTTCATTTCAGACTGTCAGATGATCCTCCCATCTTCTCCATGTACACACGTCTAGTTCCTGAGAGCTCAAGGTGTGAGCTGTCTTCCATAGAGCCACCTGGTTATGAAGGATGATTCTGAGCCCCCAGACTTGAAAGGATGGGGTGTGGCAGGGGCAAGAGATATGAATCTTTTAGCTAGCATCCCAGGAGTTTTTGCATGCCGTAGCTCAGGAACCACTAATTTCTAAGAGTTCTGTAGGTCCCATAACTCCTGGACTACTGAGAAAGGGAAGGGACCTAAATTTTGTTCATTTCTTCACACAGCATAGACTGCTAGTCGCTTAAAAAGTCCACATCCTGTTCTTTATAGGAAACATCTAAACTACATTTCCCAGTCTCTGCTGTAGTCAGACATGGCCTGTTTGAGTTCTAACCAATGGAATGTGTCTCTGCTGCTGCTGCTGCTGCTAAGTCACTTTAGTCGTGTCTGACTCTGTGCAACCCCATAGACGGCAGCCCACCAGGCTCCCCCCATCCCTGGGATTCTCCAGGCAAGAACACTGGAGTGGGTTGCCATTTCCTTCTCCAATGCATGAAAGTGAAAAGTGAAAGGGAAGTCGCTCAGTTGTGTCCGACTCTAGCGACACCATGGACTGCAGCCTACCAGGCTCCTCTGTCCACGGGATTTTCCAGGCAAGAGTACTGGAGTGGGGTGCCATTGGCTTCTCCAATGAGTCTCTAAGATTGCTCAATAAAATACAGGATACTCAGTTAAATTTGCATCTTAGATTAATGACATTTTAGTATAAATATGTCCCCAGTACTGCACAGGACACATGACTCATACTAAAAAACTGTCTTAATTATCTGGAATTCAAACTTAAAGGGTTAAAATACAGGATGCCTGCTCTGTATTTTATTTTGCTAAATCTGGCATTCTGGAACGGAAGTAGAGTGACAGGTTTCACTCCCAAGCAGAGCTCATGGACACCTCCATGTTTGTGCCTCTGTGTCCTTCCCCATTTGAGCCGAGTAGATAGAGATGATGCTCGAGACGTGGAAAGCCAGATGAAGACAGCAGGCTCACTGTTGGTGTGGGTTACAGAAGGATGTCATGAAGGAGGGCCACTGCTCACTCATTCATCCTCTCTGACCTGTTCTGGGAGCAAGAAAGATACATCCACTGTCTCTGAGCTGTGAAAACTGTGGGGTTCTCTTTCCCTCAGCAAGTGGCCTGCCCAGATGATACATTTAATATACAACAGAAGCCTCACATATGAATTAGTAACGAATCTTCCCACAATTCCCTCAAACTGATTTTGTCCCTATTTTACTCTTGGGGTGAATGAGACTCAGAGCTGTTAAACAACTTACCAAATGTGCATACATGCTAAGTTGCTTCAGTCGTGTCCAACTCTTTGTGACGCCACGGACTGTAGCCTACCAGGCTCCTCTGTCCCTGGGATTCTCCAGGCAAGAATACTGGAGTGGGTTGCCATGCCCTTCTCTAGGGGATCTTCCCAACCCAGGGATTGAACCGAGTCTTTGTCTCCTGCATTGGTGGACAGGTTCTTTACCACTAGCGCCATCTGGGAAGCCCAAATTACCAAATACCTTATCACTAAATATAACGGACTTCCCACATAGCTGAGTTGGTAAAGCATCTGCCAGCAATGTGGGAGACCTGGGTTCAATTCCTGGGTTGGGAAGTTCCCCTGGAGAAGCAAATGGCAGCCCACTCCAGTATTCTTGCCTGAAGAATCCCATGGACAAAGGATCCTGGCAGGCTACAGTTCATGGAATCACAAGAGACTTGGTGCTATAAAAAATATGAAGAGTAATATTTTTTGGTGGTAAAATATACATAACATAAAATTTCCCATTTCAGCATTTTAAAGTATCAGTTCAGTGGCATTAAGTACACTCCTACAGATGTGCAACCATCAACATCACTCATCTCCAAAATGCTTTCCTCTTCCCAGTTTGAAACATTGTATCTATTAAACCATAGCTCCCCATTTCAAGCTAGTTACTTTTTGAAACTATTTGTATTCATCTGTAAATTTTTTTAAAGTTTCTATCAGTTCATTGCTACCAACCCATCTCCCTCCACCCTCATGCACACGTGCTCAGTTATGTAACCCCAAGGACAGCCAGACTCCTCTGTCCATGGACTTTTCCAGGCAAGAATATTGAAGTGGGTTGTCATTTCCTTCTCCATCATTTGTAAATTTGAACAATAAATAAAATTCCCTTTAATCATGAAATGTTCATAGTTTACTGAGCTTCAGGTGTTAGTTCTAAATTAATTCATTGATTTGATTGAGAGGGGGTGCATCTAAAATGTTCAAAAGAGAATTCTGTGAAAATTCAGTCTCACTAGTACCTCTGTTCCCTAGCCAACCAGTTCCCTAGGTGGGAGACAACAGCTGTTGCTTGTGTTTGTGTGTGATGTGTGTGTTCCTGTGTGTATACTTTTAGTTGTATCCAATGTGACACACACACACACACACACACACACACTGTCTTACTTCTATTTTAACCCAAATGATAGCATATAGAAATTGTAGAAATTTCTATTGTAGAAATGAATGAATATCACCCATATAAGAAAAAAATCACTGTTTATTCAGAGCTTGCCATAGCAAGAGAGTCAGCCACCATCATTATGTTTGACAGAGACCCGAAGCAGGCAGGAGACTGAGAAAACTTCACAGGGAAGCAAAGAGAAGCCTTCTGATGGCCCTGATGAAAGTTTGTTGGCCTGGGGAAGCTGGAGGTGGGCTAATTAGAAGCAGAGCCCCCTATATGATCAGTCTGGCCTGCTCTGCTTTGTCCAGAGATGAACGTGCAGACAACAGACAGGGAGGCTGGTTATCCCTGACCAAGTTGTGATCAGAAGCTGTCGTTTGGCTCCCACGCTAGTTGATGCAGGGACTATATGTCAGAATTTTACTGTCACGTATGACCTGACTACTGCCTGATTGTATATGCAGTTTTTCATTATCCACACTTTCCATTTGTTGATTTTTTTCTATTAGACTAGAGCAATATTGGCCTTTTCAGTATAAAATCCTATGAATTTTGATATCAGGGCATATTCAGGTAACCATTATCTCAGTCAGGATTCAGAGCAGTTTCATCACACTGGGAACACTTCCTCTTGCAAATGTAAACAAACCATCCCTGGTTTGTCTATTGTTTTTGCTATCGCTTAGTCATGTCCTACTCATTTGTGACCCCATGGACTGCAGACTGCCAGGCTCCAGTGTCCATGGAATTTTCTAGGCAAGAATACTGGAGTGGGTTGTCATTTCCTCCTCCAGGGGATCTTCCTGACCCGGGGATCAAGCTTACATCTCTTGTTGCTCCTGCACTGCAGGCAGATTCTTTTACTGGTGAATCACTGGTGAAATCCATTCTATCTGTCATACCGTAAGATGCTAGCATGAGTTCATTTCCATCCAGCAGACATTGAACATGCTTTTCTGCTTAACTACTACATAGTTGTAATAAATAGAAGGGTGTTACTCAATAGTTCTAAATAGAGAGATAAATAATGATTATGATTCCAGAAGCTGGGGAGTGGGGAGGCTCTCATGATCACCATGGAGGTGTGAGAAGGAGTGGTTAAGTGTAATGTGAAGAGGATTGGTGGTGGTTTAGTCCCTCAGTCGTGTCCACCTCTTGTGACCCCATGGGCTGTAGCCAGGCTCCTCTGTCCATGGGGTTCTCCAGGCAAGGATACTGGAGTGGGTTGCCACGCCCTCTTCCAGTGGATCTTCCCTACCCAGGGATCGAACCAGTGTATGCAGCATGGACAGGCAGATTCTTTAGTGCTGAGCCACCAGGGAAGCCCCTGAAGAGGATTAAAGTGCCTCTAAATGTGCACTGCATGAACATAAATAAACCTGTGTGATTCTGTAATTTTGCAATTGGATCAAATATTCTGTCATGCTTTGCACTTAGTGATGGAGTATGGAAACTGAGGTCACAATTTTACCCTCTAGGATTAAAATTAGTGAGGAAGTCCTCCAGCCAAACAGAACAAAGTACAGCATGCTCAGTGCTTAACCCAGAATGTGGGGCGTAAAGTGTTCAGGGAAAGATTCCCGTCTAAACCAAATCGTGAGATTGGGTGGAATTTAGTGACAGGGGAGGGTGGTATGCATAAAGGAACATGCGAAAATCAGCAGAGAAGACAGTGTGAAGTGCCCAGTACAGGGTGAAAGAGGGCTAGCACATGAGCCCTTGTGTGCCATGCCAGTATTCTGGAATTTTCCCTCAAAGGCCATGGTGATTTTTATTTAGTTTTTAATTCATGCACCAGGGCTTCACTGCTGTGCATGGCTCTCTCTGGTTGCAGTGAGCAGGGTCTACTCTAGCTGTGGCGCGTGGGGGCCACTCTCTAGCTGTGGTGCCTGGGCTTTTGTTATGATGGCTTCTCTTGCTGCAGAGCACAGGCCCTAGGGCACACGGACACACAGGTTTAGTTGCCTCTCACTATGCAGAACCTTCCAGACTAGGGATCGAACCCATATGCCCTACATTGGCAGGCAGATTCTCAGACACTAGCCCACCAGGGAATTCCCATGGTGATTTTAAACAGAGGGTTCGTGTGACCATTGCGAAGCTGTGTCTGACTCACCAAGGCAGAGTTAGGGCTGGCTTTTCCTATGCCCTGAACATTCTACTGACTCGATGGACGTGAGTCTGAGTGAACTCCGGGAGTTGGTGATGGACAGGGAGGCCTGGCGTGCTGCGATTCATGGAGTTGCAAAGAGTCGGACACGACTGAGCGACTGAACTGAACTGAACATTCTACATCTCTCTTCTTCAACAATTATCTGACTGAATTCCCACTGTTGGTAATTGAAAGGCAGAAGAGCACATGGGAATTGAGTCAGATAGAAAAGGGTTCAAATGCCCACCATAGCGTTTATCCTTCTTTCCAGCATTTATTTCCTTTGTTTCCTTGGGCAAGCCACTATACTTCTCTAAATGCCAAGTTATACTCTGGAGGATGGGCTCATTCCCACATCATAAAGTTAAGAGTTAAGATTAAATGCTGTAATCAGTGCAAAGTCGCTTGCCACTTAGTAGGTCTTCAAGAAAATAGTAGCTATGATGGTTTGCAATGTCATCACCCCAGTTTATTAAATTCTAGAGTGCAGCATCTTTTGTATTCCTTGCATGTTTGCAGCCCACATCTATCAAGTATCTGTCACAAGGGATGTGCTCAGTAAACATTTGTGGAATGACTGCATAAATCAGATGCAGAGTTTGGGGAGATCAATTTGGGCTTTGGAAAATAGGTTGGTGAAAAATAAGCTTGTACATTAGTTTATCCAGCAAAAACATCACCCTTCATTTTAAGCAAACAGGCTAGTTTGTGAGGCTGAAAGAAGCGGTTTTGGTTATTATAAAAAGCAGTAGGCAGCAATAGTCAGAAGAGGTTTCTTTTGGCATTTTAACTTAATCATTACTTATAAATAACATTTAAAATGATCACTAACATCATCATCATAGGAAACATGATTTGTGAATTTTTTGTGTGCCAGGCCCTGTGTTAGGTTTTTATTTGGATTGGCTTATTCATTCTCACTGTAACCCTAAAAGGCAGGTAGTCTCACCTGTATTGTACAGATAAGGAAACCGAGATCTGGAGACAGAGTAACATGAAGTAATATGATCCAATATTGGTGGTTGCTGCTACTGCTGCTAAGTCGCTTCAGTTGTGTCCGACTCTGTGCGACCCCATAGACGGAAGCTCACCAGGCTCCCCTGTCCCTGGGATTCTCCAGGCAAGAACACTAGAGTGGGTTGCCATTTCCTTCTCCAATGCATGAAAGTGAAAAGTGAAAGTGAAGTCGCTCAGTCGTGTCCGACTCTTAGCGACCCCACGGACTGGAGCCTACCAGGCTCCTCCATCCATGGGATTTTCCAGGCAAAAGTACTGGGGTGAGGTGCCATTGCCTTCCCCAATATTGGTGGTGGTTAATTTTATATATCAGCTGGACTAGGCCATGAGGCCCAGATACTTGTCAAGCACCCATCTGGATGCTTCTGTGAAGGTGTTTTAAGATATGATTAACATTCAACTGAGTAGATTTTGAGAAATTAAATTGTCCTCCATGATGTGGGTGGACCTCATCGAATTACTTGAAGACCTTAAGGATAAAAGACTGAGCTACCAAAGGAAGAAGGACTTCGGCTTCCAAGCCTTCAGACTCGAACTTCAGCACTAACTCCTCTGCGAATTTCTAGCCTGCACACCTGCCCTGAAATGTAGGATTTGGCAGCCCCCATCATATGAGCTGATTCCTCCAAATAAACCTTTCTCTCTTATTACATAGGACATATATATATATATTTATACATCCATTTATATCCTATACAGTTGGGCTTCTCAGGTGGCACAGTGGTAAAGAATCAGCCTGCCATGGCAGGAGACACAAGAGATCGTGGTTCGACCCCTGAATTGGGAAGATCCCCTGGAGGAGGGCATGGCAGCTCACTCTGGTATTCTTGCCTGGAGAATTCCATGGACAGAGGAGCCTGGTGGGCTATAGTCCATGGGGTCACAAAGTGTCAGACATGACTGAGAGACTAAAGCACATATTCTACATAGAACATATGTTTATATGGTAATATGTAATATACATAGGGACTTCATAGATGACTCAGTGCGTAAAGAATCCACCTGCAGTGCAGAAGACACAGGAGATGTGGGTTCATTCCCTGGGTCAGGAAGATTCCCTGGAGGAAGGCATGGCAACCCACTCCAGCATTCTTGCCTGGAGAACCCCATAGACAGAGGAGCCTGGCCTGGAGAACACCATGTGGACAGAGGAGTCCACAGAGTGACAAAGAGTTGTCAGACATGACTGAAATGGCTGAGCATGCACAGACATGTGTAATATATAATAGAATATATATATTTAATGAGGATGTATATTTTTGTGTGTACACATATATTATACATATAACAGATACATCATATACATATTGTATAATGTATAATGTACTGTGCTGCTCTGGGTCGCTCAGTCGTGTCTGAGTCTTTGCGACCCCATGGACTGTGGCCCACCAGGCTCCTCTGTCCATGGGGATTCGCCAGGCAAGAATACTGGAATGGGTTGCCATGCCCTTCTTCAGGGGATCTTCTCGATCCGGGGATTGAACCCAGGTCTTCTGCATTGCAGGTGGATTCTTTACCATCTGAGCCACCAGGGAAGCCCAATATATAATAGGATATGTATGTATGATGTGTGTATGCATATTCTTTATATATATTACACACTCATCATACATACACACTCCATATGTACATATCTTATTGGTTCTTTCTCTCTGGAGATATCTAATATAAATGTCATTATTCTATTTTAGAAATGAAACTGAGGCATCAAAATCCCACAGCTAATAACAGTTATACCTCAAAATTCTTTCTTTTCATTTATGATTGGGACACACCACTGATATTTATATGATGTTCCCTTCCCTCTCCTATTTATTTTTGGAAGAGAAGGAAAGAAGGGAGATGTTAATGAAGGAATGTTAATAGAAAAGAGGACTGAATCCTGAGGAGGGTGAAAGAGGGCAGACAGTGCAGACAGCCATGAAGCGAGCAGCCTGTTTCCTAAAGGCATCATAGTGATTTCCCTGGCTCCCTAGGGTGGCTATAAGTTGTCAGGTCTGTTCCTGTAGAGTCACATGACATGGTGATCAGTAGGCCCTCCTTAACCCTGTCAGAAGCCGTTCCTTTCTGCCCATACAGGGATGTTATTCCCAATCATGTCATCTTGCTTTCTTCTTTGTGGCTCTAACAATAATCTCTCATTATCTTATTTAACTAAGTAAGCAAGTGAGTAACTTTTGTTTAGTTGCTTATTGTCTGCCTTTGCAACTAGAATGTGCATGCTGGGAAGAAAGGGGTGTTTCCCATGTTCATTCACTGCTTATGTTTAATTTAGAGCATGCTGTGGAAGCTGAATGAATGAGTGAATGCCGTGTTCATCCTCACCTTCCTGTCTTCACTCCCTCTGTCTCCTTGCTCATTCTTCATTTCTTGGCTGTGCCATGCAGCATTGTTCCTCCAGCAGGGGTGGAATCCATGCCCCATGCAGTGGAGCTGTGGAGTCCTAACCACTGAAGAGATGGCGAATTCCACTACCTGTTTTCTTTATCGCCTTCCTAACGGTACCCATCACTTCAAACCCAATCTAAGCTTCCATGTGTCCCCAAGCCCTCTGCAGTGTGATCTGTCCCAGCCACACCTGACTTCTTGCAGCGCCTAAAACATGCAGTGTTTTCCCATAGTTTCAGAGGGCCTAGGATGCCCTCCAACCTCTCTTCTCCCTTTGCTCAGCCAAACCAGTTTGAATATCCCTCCTCTAAGAAGCCTTCCCTGATTTCCGATAATGAAATCAATATCATTAACAGATCCTGTTATGCGCTGTTGTAGTTGCTTTCCCACCCTTTTTCTGTGTTTTCATGATTGATTCCCTTTGTAATAATCAGTACACTTAAAATAACTTTCTATGGCTCATCAATTTCGAAAGAACTAGTTCAGCATATATCTTGGCTTTTTGTGCTCAGTGTGTTCAATCATGTCTGACTCTTTGGCGACCCCTTGGCTACTGTATTTTAAATAATATTAAAGCAGTCCCAGTTTTCTCCTTTTGCTGCTCTATCTACAGTAACAAATTCTTTGACCAGCAATAGAAATGGTGTTTAAGAAATATCTGTTGGTTGAATGACAGGACAGTATTCAATGATGTATGCATTTGCACAACTCTAAAAACAAATATGTGTTCAGTGATGAAATATAAAAATAGCTATCAAATTTTACTCACACAGCCTGGCATTTCTCATGATGTGCTAAGTTAAATATACAGGGTGACAACAGACAGCCCTGTTGTACTTTGTTCTCAATCCTGAACCAATCAGTTGTTCCATGGAGGGTTCTAACTTGCTTCTTGACCTGCATATAGGTTTTCCAGGAGACAGGTAAGGTGGTCTGGTATTCCCATCTCTTTAAGAGCTTTCCACAGTTTATTATAATCCACACCCAAATGAGTTACAAGCTGGAATCAAGATAGGTGAGAGAAACATTAACAACCTCAGATATGTGGATGATACCACTTTGGCAGAAAGCAAAGAGGAACTAAAGAACTTCTTGATGAAGGTGAAGGAGGAGAGTCAAAAAGATAGCTTAAAACTAAATATTAATAAAACTAAGATCATGGTACCTAGTCCCATCACCTCATGGCAAATAGAAGGGAAAAAGGTGGAAGCTGTGACAGATTTCCTCTTCTTGGGCTCTAAAATCACTGTGGACTGTGACTGCAGCCATGAAATCATAAGACAGTTGCTTCTTGGCAGGAAAGCTGTGACAAAGCTAGATAGTGTATTGAAAAGCAGACGTCACTCTGCCGACAAAGGTCCATATAGTCAATGGTCAGGTATGATTGTGAGAGTTCAACTGTGAGGAGGGCAGAGTTCCAAAGAATTGATACCTTCAAACTGTGGTACTGGAGAGGACTCCTGAGAGTCACTTAGACAGCAAGAAGATCAAACCAGTCAATCTTAAGGGAAATCAACCCTGAATACTCATTGGAAGGACTGATGCCGGGAGAAGGCAATGGCACCCCACTCCAGTACTCTTCCCTGAAAAATCCCATGGATGAAGGAGCCTGGTAGGCTGCAGTCCATGGGGTCGCTAAGAGTCAGACACGACTGAGCGACTTCACTTTCACTTTTCACTTTCAAGCATTGGAGAAGGAAATGACAATCCACTCCAGTGTTTTTGCCCGGATAATCCCAGGGACAGGGGAGCCTGGTGGGCTGCCGTCTATGGGGTCGCACAGAGTCGGACACAACTGAAGTTGATTTAGCAGCAGCAACAGATGCCGAAGCTGAAGTTCCAGTATTTTGATCATCTGATGCAAATAGCCGACTCATTGGAAAAGCCCCTCATGCTGGGAAAGACTGAGGGCAGAAGGAAAAGAGGGCATCAGAGGATGAGGTGGCTGGATGGAATCACCAATGCGATGGATATGAACTTGGACAAACTCCAGGAGATGGTGAGGGACAGGGAGGCCTGGCATGCTGCAGTCCATGGGGTCGAAAAAGCGTCGGAGGTGACTAACACTTTCACTTTCTGGTTCTGGTGCAGTTGGACAGCAGACTTACATTTTGGGATTATCAGAGCAGTTACCAACAGTAAACTTAACAGATATTAAGAAGAAAGAGTTTGCAGAGGGCTACAGTAGTCTGAGCTGCATTTATGATCCATAGTGCTTGAACTGGTCTAGAAGGAAATCTAGGATTTACACATTTGGAAAGGAATAGAGGCTTTCAGTCATGGCATGTACAACGTACATACTTTATCATGAAATGTCCTGTTTTAAGTGTTTGTTCTGTGGCCTTCCTACTCAAAATCTAACCTGGGAGTGTGTTAGAGGTGCAGCATCATGGGTTCCACCCTAGAATCTGCATTTTTAACAAGCTTTCCAGGTGACTCCTATGTAATTGAAGTCTGAAAACCATGATTCTCTATGTTAACCTTGGCACCTCCCACCCACCTAATAAACTGGAAGGTCCTTTTAAGAATAGGGCATGACGTATTAGAAGAAGATTTATAGAAATAATTTAGATGCACATGTATTTATTTAATCCACTCAACCACCATGTGAAGTACACTATTGTTATACCCATTTTTCAGAGATGCGAATTGAGGCTTAGAGAAGTCAATTGTTACTTGTTATTTCAAGTCTAATGCTCCATCTACTATACGACTAGGATTTCTTTTATTCTTCATTCTCCTTCTGATCATCCAACACCATGAAAAACAAGATTGCAGAGTCAGAAAATTTCTAAAAATCATATATTTTTGAATAAGCTGGAAGGAAATTTAGAAGTAACATTGCCAATTAAAGTTGAAGAAACAACTCTGCTCAAGGTCACAGAGCTAGCATGCATGAGTGACATAGTGAAGCTAGCCTTCAGATCTCGTGCTCCTTGTCCAGGGTGCTTTCCTCTACATCTTGGCACTCACCTGTGTGTTGTTCTTACTCCTGCTACAGCCTTACTTTGCCTGTTACAAACATAGCTTCTTGGAGTAGCCTGGTTTTTAAGGGCCACTTTAAGACAGAGCCAAATAAGCACTTTGGGTAGAAGCAGCTTTAAAATGTGCCTGGGTGGAAAATTACCTACAATGGACTATATTTAGAGTCGCTGTATGGTTTCCGGTTATTCCATAGATGTAAGAGGACATGGGCCTCCTTTATATAAGTAGGTCTGATTCTGAGCCCCCCTGATGAAGTTTAGTCACCTGGATTCTTGCTGGCCTTTTCATTTCCCATCAGAATGTCTTCCAGCCCCAACTGAGTCTTTGGCCTTTTACTAGCATGTAGAAAATTGTGATAATAACTGTTTTTTGGGGGAAGACAGTGCTTTCATTTTGGTTCACCTTTGGTTCTAACCTGTCATTAACATCACCTGTGCATCAAGCTGCAGGTAACTCTCTGGAACCCCAAAGGCTGCCCCAGCCGGCTGCACAAAGCGAGTGTCAGACTAAGTCTCCAAAACCTTTCAAGGAGTTGCTCTCCAAATCGGAGCCTGATTCTCAGCTCATAATAATACTTTTGTTCCAAATTTCGTTTTCTCCCTCTTCCTTGCTGTTCTTAATGCATTCTTGAAGCATGCAATCAACTTGAAAGGGACAAGTGCTCAAATTCAAGATCGGAATGAAAGCTGTCGCTTTCTTGACTGCTTTGGACTTGTGAAAGTCTCTACCCTGGTCTCTTTCTTTGCTTTGGTGTCCTTGCACAGTCTGCAAAGTTCTTCCCAGGTTTATAATGAATAATTTTACTCCCCACTTCTTCCTTTTAACCCAGGTTGGAAGTAATTAATACAATTCTAACTGGATAGGAAAAAAGGGAGGATCTTTGTAACTCAGGAGGGAGCAAGGCTATTACCACCTAAACCCAGGCTTGATTCATCTGGGTACCATGTGCTTCAAACAACTGCTTTATGTCCTCGGTGTTGCTCTCTTTAAAGTAAAGTCCCATTTATTCAAGGAAAACTCCTCCAGTTCTGAGCTTCTGCCTGAGACAAGGGAAGAGGTAGGCTCTTACATACCTTACATGTTTGCTAAATCCCTTCAGTCATGTCTGACTGTGTGACCCTATGGACTTTAGTCCTCCAGGCTCCTCTGTCCATGGGATTCTCCTGGAAAGAACACTGGAGTGGGCTGCCATGCCCTCTTTCAGAGGATCTTCCTGAACCAGTGATTGAACCCACATCTCTTATGTTTCTTGCATTGGCAGACGGGTTCTTTACCAATAGTGCTACCTGGGAAGGCCCTTATTTATCTTGTGTTTTGTTGCTCAGTCATGTCTGACTCTTTGTAACCCCATGGACTGTAGCCTACCAGGCACCTCTGTCCTTGGGGATTCTCCAGGTTAGAATACTGGAGTGGGTTGCCATGCCCTCCTCCAGGGGATCTTCCCAACTCAGAAATCGAACCCAGGTCTCCTGCATTGCAGGCGGATTCTTTACCACCTGAGTCTCCAGGGAAGCCTTGTTTACCTCAGTAAGTATCTAAAAACAGTGAAAACCAACCAGAACATTGAAACCCTGAAGATTAATTCTATCATCCTGGTGAGTTTGCCACTCAGCAGGGAAAGGAAAATTCCTATTAGCTGGCAAGTCCACAGAAAGCCAATCTTGAACAAACAAAAGATATGAAGGAAGAGAAGAAGCAGCAAAGCAATGTGCAGAGTGGGAAGAAGGTGGCTGATCTCAGGCAAGCAGAGGGGACTGGAGGTCATTGGCTTGAGTTTAGAAGAACCGTCTGGGGCTCATTTTGGAACATGTCAATCTGACTTCACACTCAATTCAACCAGCTTGGTTATCTAGTTTTCTCAGTCTGCAGGAGATTCAAAGCAACAAATTAGGAAGCATGAAAGAGCCTGTAAGAAGCAGCACACTGACAGTACCCAGAAAGGACGTGCCAGCTCTTAAGGCAAAGAGTGGAAATCTGTGACATGCAGGCTGAGGAGTCTGAAAGGCAAAGAAGTCAAAAGCCAGCCAGAGTTAGAAGCGAGTCCAATAATCAAGGTTCCTAACAAAGACTCAGAGTCTTCCAAAAATGTTGATTTATTTCATGTATTGTACTTTAAGAAGACAGAGAAAAATGTAATATTTTTAAGGAATTTTTTTTTTAATGAAGCCTTTTGATGCTTAATGGAAGCCTTATTTACTTATCTGGAAGAGTCATTGCCATATTTCCTTTTCCTGGCATTCTATTCCCATCTTTAACAAAGAGTTTTGTGCTCATAGTCCATGCCAGCGACTATGATGAACAGACTAAGCCATAGTCCCTGTTTCACGTTCCTAAAAGTTTAATCTCAAGGACACAGAATCAATGTTTAATAAGTAAAGTTTAATGCATGATGATAAGTCCATTAGAATACAGACAAACGTGACTTGTGCCACCACAGAGGGACATTCTGTGCTACATGAGTCTGCAGCATGGAGCGGGGGTGGGGAGTGATGAGGTCAAAGGTCAGATGGCTCCCCTAGGACTTGCTGTGTGTTGTGTGAAGGGTGAGAACTAACTGGGGAGAAAAGGGGACTGCCTGTGTGTTCAGTTGTGTCTGGCTCTTTTCGACCCTTTGGTTGTATCCCTCCAGGCTCCTCTGTCCATGGGATTTCCCAGGCAAGAACACTGGAGTGAGTTGCCATTTCCCACTCCGGGGGATCATCCCAACCCAGGGATCGAACCCGCGTCTCCTGCACTGCGGGCAGATTCTTTACAGCTGAGCCATTGTGGAAGAGAAAGGGAGACAAAAGCCTTGCAAGCAGAGAAAACCAACTCCTATGTTGGAATTGGGGATGAGTGGTCAGTGGGGGGCTGAAAAGTGAGCAGTTGGGGTACAGAGAGCAGGGGGAACAAGGGCTGGTACATCTTGGGATGAGGCTGGGGAAGCAAGAACCAGACCATGTTGGCCACAGTGGGTCTTATTCATGAGTCCTGTCTTTAACTTGAAATCCAAGGAAAGCCTTTGGAAGCCTACCTGATCAGATTTTCATCCTACAGGGATCTTTGGCTGCCCTACAGAGGATTAACAAGTGGGGGAAGGTTGGTGGGAATGGTGGGCCAGTGGACATGGAGAGAGCCATTGTAATTCAAGGGGGCAATGGCAGTGGTTCGTATAAGATCAAGGGTGAGACTGAGAGAGATAGACAGATCCCAGGGACATTTCAGGAGGTCAGCATGAAGGTTAGTGATTGGCTTCAAAAGGGAAGTGAGGGAGAAGGAGTCCTATGGACCACGCCCAGGTTTCTGCCTGCACAGGTGAGTGGTGGTACTTAGTCACTGAGATAGGAGCTCTGAGAAGAGGACACGGCTTAATGAGGACCTCTCATTGAATTTGAGAGGTCCCAGAGAGAGACACCTTTCTCAGCTCTCAGGACTTGGCATGTCAGTTATCACCACTTCTTGAAAGCTTTCCCAAAGTGCTCACCATCACCAATCATGGGCCAGACACTGCTCCCTTAAAGAGCCTTGCGGACCTCTGTTATCTGTGTAACCCAATCAGAAGGCAGCTTCTCTGGAGGAATCCTTGATAGACCTTTTTCTTTCTTTGCGTTCAGCCTGTTCGCTGCATACAGTGGAGGCTTAACAAGGATATCTCAAATGCGTGATGAGGAATGAGTAATCCACAGGGGTGTTGGTGTTTCAGAGGTGAGGTTCCGAGCCTCAGAGAAGCTGAAAACCCCTCCCAGAGCACAGAGTGGCCGTGTTGAGACTCAGTCTCAGGTCTGTGAGATCAATTTTAACAGTCTTTATCCAAGTTCACAGGGGAGCTGAATCAGTCAGAGCCCAAACAGAAGAGCACATTCACATTTAAGTAGAGGCTATTTGCAAAGATTTGGGGGTGGGGCAAGTGTAGGAAAACACAAGAGGTAGTGCAATCCTGGTGAGTGTCCGTAGACCTAGTTCCTCCCTTGGATCTGAAAGGTGGTAGGGAGTCTAGTAGAAGTGAGCACCTTGAGAAGAACCAGGACCTTTGGTAGTGGGGACAACTGGTTTGCAGTGATCTCGTAGGGAAGGCATCAGGGAGCCCCAACCTCACCCTTCCCTTTCCCTCTGCTTCTTTACTGGGGCTCCCCACTTAGCTGGATCCAGTAGGAAGCCAGGGGGACCCCTTGATATAGTCTATCTGAGCTGGCCTACAGGGTGATGTGCAGAATAGAGGAGTGTGGAAAAGGGCAGGGACTCTGGAGACTAACGGAGGGTCTCACCCAGCACAGAAGGCAATTTTTAAGCTTGACTTTGAGGACTGAGCACAATGCTTGCCCAATGAGTCGAGGTAAGATATAAAATTTAACAAGCTCATTTATGATGCTAGGGAGCTTTGATGAAGAATTCCTAGATGAGAAACAGCAAATTGTCAAAGATAGAGCACTGGAATCAGAAAATATTTTTTGGTCCACTTTGCCTGCTCTGGCCTGCAGGCTCCTCTTGTGGCAAATGGAAACACCACTTGCTACTTCACAGGGTAGGGAAAGGATCAAAGAAGAAACTATATATATAAATCCCTTTAGAGGTAATTCCCTGGCGGTCCAGTGGTTAAGACTTTGCCATCCAGTGCAGGCGGCTGAGGGTTCAATCCTTGGTCAGGGAGCTAAGACCCCACATGTCCTGTAGCCAAAAAATCAAAACACAAAACGGAAGAAATACTGTAACAAAATCAATAAAGACTTCAAAAATGGTCCATATGCAAACATTTTTTTTTAAATAATCCTTTCTAAGATTAAATAACTGTACAATTCATTGTGGTAAAGCAGAGAAGACTAGAAATGCTAGTTACTAGCTGATTGTGCTGTTTCATTGGTGCCTCAGTTTCCTTATAAGCAAAATACCAGTGATA
Organism: Tragelaphus eurycerus; assembly: GCA_935064755.1. NCBI lineage: Eukaryota > Metazoa > Chordata > Mammalia > Artiodactyla > Bovidae > Tragelaphus > Tragelaphus eurycerus. The sequence goes on from CAKXYN010000043.1 coordinate 19,903,298, forward strand.
ATACCTAAACACTAAATGTTTTATGAGGATTAAATGAGATAATACACATAACACAGACTTTAACATGTAATACCCACCCAACAGGTGGCTCAGTGGTAAATAATCTGCCTGCCAATGCAGGAGACACAGGAGACATGGATTTAATTCCAGGGGTGGGAAGGTCCCCGGAAGAGGAAATGGCAACCCACTCCAGTATTCTTGCCTGGAGAATCCCATGGACAGAGCAGCCTGGAGGGCTAGGGTCCTTGGGGTCACAAAGAGTCAGACACGACTTACTGATGAGCACCCATACACAATAACTGATTATTATCATTCTATACCCATTTCTCATTTCTACCCCTGGAGGTACCTAAAGGAAACTACCTTACACATCTCTGTATCTCCCCTGGTCTGTAAGACTCCCTGTACCCCATTGCCACTGATCAGAGGGACAATCACCTTACTTGGCACTTTCAAAATGTTGCTGCCTAGAGAGCATTTCGATTGTGCTTAAAAGCACCCTAGACATTGTAAAAATAATTTGTAGGGAAGCTCTAGAAAAGTCAGTTAACTCCTGCTATTCAGACCAACTTGGGCAAGACTGTGAAGGTTTGAGACGTTCCTCTAAATGCAGTTATGTTTGTAAAAATATGCAGTATTTTGTAAGAATATTTGTGTGTAATAATATGCAATAAATGTGGCCACACTGTATGGCTAGGAGCATGCTGGTAGGCATTCTCAGTGCTTAGAGCACCAGGGAGGAGAGGCACAGGGGGACAGAAGAGAAAGCATGTGGGTTTCTCATTGAGATCGGAAATGGCAATGGCACCCCACTCCAGTACTTTTGCCTGGAAAATCCCATGGACGGAGGATCCTAGTAGGCTCCAGTCCATGGGGTCGCTAAGAGTCGGACACGACTGAGGGACTTCACTTTCACTTTTCACTTTCATACATTGGAGAAGGAAATGGCAACCCACTCCAGTGTTCTTGCCTGGAGAATCCCAGGGACGGGGGAGCCTGGTGAGCTTCTGTCTATGGGGTCGCACAGAGTCGGACATGACTGAAGCGACTTAGCAGCAGCAAGCTGTTAAGAAATGGAACTTAGGAGAATCAGACCCTGGGATAAGGTGAGGTGAGCAAGAAGTTCACCTCTGACTCAAATTTTAAGGTGGCTGTCCAGACCTCAGCAGGCAACACAGACATTTTAAGGCAACATTTAAAAAGAATCAAATCAACAAACTACTGCCCACTGGCTGCCTCACGAGTTTCTAAATAAAGTTGTACTAGAAACAGGGCCAAGATTAGGATGAGACTAGGAAGACAAGCTGGAGCAGAAAATGGCAACCCACTCCAGCATTCTGGCCTGGAGAATCCCACAGAAAGAGGGGCCTGCCCGGCTATAGTCCATGGGGTTCCAGAGTTGGACACAACCGAGCAACTGAGCTCAGCACAGTAGGACAAGATTGTAATACGGAGGGTCGAATCTGTCCTTACTTAAGATTTAGATAATTTATCTGTTATAGATTTTGTTGCAGTAATTTTTAAAATATTGCTTTAAAATAGTACTTATTTTGGTTCCTGAGTTTTGGGGGCTCCCTAAAACTTTGCACACATAGGGGTCACTCACGTGCTTTACCCTGGTCCTGACTCTGAGCAGCAATATGCTTTTGGGGGTATATATATATATACACACACACACATATAAGTATATATATATGTATGTATACATACATATATATAATATGCATGTACATATGTATGTATATATACATGTATGCTATGCTATGTGTACATGTATATATGTATATATACATGTATACATATATGTATGTATATATATACATATACGTACATATATATGTATGGAATTTAGCATATACTACCTTTTTAAAAAATTAATTAATTCTTTATTTTTGACTGCACTCGTCTTTGTTGCTGCTCACTGGCCTTCTCTAGTTTTGGAGAGAAGGGGCTACTCTTCATTGCGTGCGTCTGGCTTCTCATTGCGGCAAGCCAGCTTCTCTTGCGAAGCACGGGCTCTAGGGCGCTCTGGGCCTCTAGGGTGCTCTGGGTTCTAGGGCATAGGCTCAGTAGTGTGGCTCGGGCTTAGTTGCTCTGCCGCCTGCGGGATCTCCCCAGACCAGACATCGAACCCATGTCTCCTGCACTGGCAGGCAGATTCTTTACCATTGAGCCACCAGGGAAGCCCAACATATATTTTGTCGCTTCTTTGTCCTTTTGAGATGGGTACTGTCGTCTTCATTCTTGATATGAGAAAACCACCTCTGAGAGAGGTGAAACCACCTCTGAAACTTACTGAGAGAGAGTAAGTTGCTAATGACATGACTGACTGGAAAGCTCATTCGTCCTCAGGCTTCAGGCACAGCTGACTCTAAACACTCCTCTCTAACCCAAGCCGCCCACCCCAGAGCAGAATCTCCGCAGAGCTGGCAGCCTTAAGTGGTGACTGTCAGTCTCTTCCCTGCGTGCCCCCGCCAGACAACACATGGGCCAGAGGAGAATCATATGCCCTGGTCTGTTTCACGCTTTGTAGCAGCTCGAAGGGAAATAGCCAGTCTTTTCAGCTGCAACATCCTGGCTGCCAGAGAGGAGAGGAGTAGCAGCTGTTCCTGGGAAAACACGCTGTGTTTCTTACCCAGATGGCAGCAGTGGGCTCCTGGCTGAAGCTCAGCGGAAATGGTGGTTTTGTGGGTTGAAACTCGACTCCACTCTGAGGAGGCTCATCTTACAGTTGATCCATTTCAGTGTTTCATAGTTCACTGGTGCATGGGGCCCCTCCATAGCACCCCAACTGTTCCAAGATGGCCCAGGGATCTGTTTTTGCCCAGGGACACGCCAGGTTCCTAAAGGGGATACTCAGAAGCCTGGATGGCTTCCCATTTAAAGACGTATTTGACTATTCCCTCAAAAAAACAAAGGCGCTAGAAAACTAAAGTCTATTAGGCATGCTATGGCAATGGCGTCGGAATAGCTGTCACTCCTAAGGCTTCTGAGACTGATGAAGATGCACTGATACCAATAACTGGCCTCGGAATCATGCGCCACCTCGTGAAACAGAGCAGGGCCACGGGCCTGAGAGGGGAAGGACTGTTCTTCTTCCTTTGTCTTATGTTTCATTCTGGATCAGAGGCCCAGGTCTTTATTAAAATACCAGAAAATGATGTCTCCATCCATCATGGACTGCATGCTTGTGGCCCTGCCCCCAAATTCATATACTGGAATTCTAACCCCTCATATGCTATGAGGAAATGGGGCTCTGGGTTGCAATTCGGTCCTGAGAGTGGAACCCTCATGAGTGAGATCAGCATCCTGTAAGAAGAACACTCAAGACATAACAATTTGCCCTCTGCTACATGAGGAGACGGGGGAAGGCAATGGCACCCCACCCCAGTACTCTTGCCTGGAAAATCCCATGGACGGAGGAGCCTGGTAGGCTCCAGTCCATGGGGTCGCTAAGAGTCGGACAGGACTGAGCAACTTCACTTTCACTTTTCACTTTCATGCATTGGAGAAGGAAATGGCAACCCACTCCAGTATTCTTGCCTGGAGAATCCCAGGGATGGAGCCTGGTGAGCTTCTGTCTATGGGGTCGCACAGAGTTGGACACGACTGAAGCGACATAGCAGCAGCAGCAGCACATGAGGAGACAATGAGCAGATGGCCTCTACCAACCAAGAAGGAGGACCTTCACCACAAAGGGATGTGTCCTCGCTTTGATCTTGGACCTCCCAACCTCCACCACTATGAGAAAGAACGAGTATTTAAGCCACCCAACCTACGCTATATTTGCTGTAACAGTCTGGACTAAGTCACTGCCCCTCTTCTAAGTGGATACTGTTTTGAGGGAGTGCAAACATTTCCCCTTTATGCTCACATCTTTTGAGTATTCTTGTAAGACTAGCAGACTCATAAAATAGTTTCTCAGAAAACAAGCAGAGACAGAGGCGAGGAGCAGTACATTGTACACCTAAGGTGGCGCAATAAATGTTGGTTGAATGAAGAAATGATTCCAAGAGATGCTGGACCCTAGGCACTAGGAAAATGCTGTTGATGGGGATCAAGGCTGGCAGAACACTCCTGGTAACACAGGTTAAGACTACACATTTAATTTTATATATATTCTGAATTATGAGTATAGAAGAGTATGGATATAATCCCATATGGGATTACATGTCCTTCAGAAGAACATGAGAATAAAGCAGGCCAGCACAAGAAATTGTGATTGGATCTGTGTTGCTGATAACAATATGAGGAAGGTATTCCATTAGTGAAAAAAGTGTTGAAAACGTCAGTTGCTCCATTGTGTCCAACTGTGACCCCACGGACTGAGGCCCACCAGGCTCCTCTGTCTGTGGGATTCTCCAGGCAAGAACACTGGAGTGGGTTTCCATTTCCTCCTCCAGGAGATCTTCTTGATTCAGGGATTGAACCCAGGTCTCCTGTATTGCAGGCAGATTCTTCACTGTCTGAAAGTGAAGTCGCTCAGTCGTGTCCGACTCTTTGCGACCCCATGGACTGTAGCCTATCAGGCTCCTCCATCCATGGGATTCTTCACTGTCTGAGCCACCAGGAAAACCTTGTGCATACGGAAGTCTTGGTATATATGGGCTGCAAAAGAAACCGAGCAGCACCAGGCCTCCTGCCCACGGCAAATGCGAGGCTGCTGTGCAGGCAAAATAAGCAATAAGAACAAAACCCCCAGACAGGCAGAGCATAAGACAGAACAAATCCTCCATATTTACAAAAATACAGAAAGAGGCAAATGACCAAAGACTCAATGGAAGAGTGAGCCTTTGTTTATGATGGAACTCCCCCTAAATGTTTGGAAAACTCTTGAAAAGATCTACGAGATATAATTATGAAACAAGAGCAGAAAGCTAAGAGGGAGAATCTGTGAGAATCATCAACCCTATACCATGAGGGTGATTTGTACAAGGGGAAGTGCTGAAGAAATAAGATGAGGGAGAATAACAAGTAACATTGGGTAGCAAGTTAACATGCACATGGGAGGTGTATGTATTTCTTAAAAAAGAAATATGAAGAAATAATACAGATATTAAGAAATTGCATAACAGAATAGGATTGAATCCAAGAGCCATTTCTTTGAAAATAAAAAGAAAATCAAACTTTTGAAAGTGTCTTTTGAAAGAGAGAAAAAAGAAAAGGACTTATAATAATAAACAGAAGCATTTGAATTCTGAAAAACATGCTTTATAAAGCTCTATGACAATAAATTGGAACTTTGGTGAAATGGATGAGTTTTGCCTGAGAAAAGTGTTTTATTAAACTGACTTAAAAACAAATAGAAAATTTGAATATATCAGCAACCAAGGACTAAATGGATGAGTTATCAAAGAATTACCTTCAAAAATATTTAGATGGTTTAAAACTTTAAGGAAACCAATGATTCTTTTGTAACCTACCCTTATTATGTATACTCTATAAAAGCTTAGAAAAATATGACAAGATAACCAAACCATTTTATAAAAATACCATATGCTTATTCACAACTCTGGCAAACATAACACAGGCAAAAAAAAAAAAAAAGAAAGAAAACAACTTTTTAAAGTGGACTTGCGTTTCCCAGGTGGCACTAGTGGTAAAGAATCCTCCTGCCAATACAGGAGATGCAGGAGACATGGGTTTGATCCTTGGGTTGGGGAGATCTGGAACCCCACCCCAGTATTCTTGCCTGGAAAATTCCATGGGCAGATGAGCCAGGCAGGCTACAGTCCACAGGCTCGAAAAGAGACAGAAATGACTTAGAGATTAAACAACATCTATTATTTCTACCCCAAACAATTTGTTCTGTACACTCATCCTCTGCTGCCCCCTTCTCCTCCCACCTTCAATCTTTCCCAGCATCAGGGTCTTTTCCAATGAGTCAATTCTTTCAATCAGGTGGCCAAAGTATTGGAGTTTCAGCTTCAGAATCAGTCCTTTCAATGAATTTTCTGGGTTAGTTTCCTTCAGTATTGGCCAGTTTGATCTCCTTGCAGTCCAAGGGAATCTCAAGAGTCTTCTCCAGCACCACAATTCAAAACCATCAGTTCTTCAGCGTTCAGCCTTCTTTAGGGTCCCACTCTCAGATCCGTACATGACATTGGAAAAACCATAGCTTTCACTATACTGACCTTTGTCAACCAAGTGATGTCTTTTCTTTTTAATACTGAGATGATTGGATAGCATCACTGACTCAATGGACATGAACTTGAGCAAACTCTGGGACACAGTGGAGGACAAGGAGGTCTGGTATGCTGCGGGTCCATGGAGTCACAGAGTCGGACATGACTTAGCGACTGAACAACAATCAAAAATTTTAAACAATATTAGTTGGATCTGTGATAGCCTATATTCTCAGATTTTTCTTTACCTCTGTATATCTTTCCTATCTCCTTTAAGGGTCATCTCATTGATGTAATGAATGTATATGATGTATAACCTTTCAATTTTCTTTGTTTTCAAGATAAGTGTACAGAAGGATGGCATTGAGGCAGTGGGGTAGTCTCTACTGCTGCCAAACAAGGGAACATGAGATTTAGTATCAGACACTTCCAATTTCAGAGTCTAGCTCTGCAATTTCTGAGTTCTGACCTTAATTATTCTCTCAGCCCATTTTCCTGATCTGAACTCTAGTATGTTTTTAGTGACAGTAGTGGATAGCACTGCTATCCACCTCTTAGGGATGTTTTGAAGCTTAAATGCTTCCCAGGTGGTGCTAGTGGTAAAGAAACCACCTGCCAAAGCAGGAGACATGAGATGCGGGTTTGATCCCTGGGTGGGGAAGAATCCTGGAGGGTGAAAGGAAACCCACTCCAGTGTTCTTGCCTGGAGAAGTCCAGGGACAGAGGAGCTTGCCAGGGTGCAAGCTGTAGGGTTGCAAAAAGTCAGACACGACTGAAGCAACTCAGCCAGCACACATGGAGATTAAATGAGACAGTATACATACAGTAAATAGGTGGGTGCTTGGTAACTAGTAAAAGATCTATAAATGTTTATTAAGTAAAGATAAAAGTGAATAAACTCTTCTAGGACTTGAAGGATAATCTTTTTGGTATATACTGATGTATTCTCAGATTGATAAGAGTATATCACTTAATATATAATGCGGAAAATCTCCAGGTTGCACTCTTTGTCTGCAATAGATTCTCTTGTTCTTCTCTCAAAGCAGTTTTCTGTTTTCTTTGAAATTTAGAGACTGAATCTTTAGTAAGGGCTTCCCAGATATCCTGCTCTTCTGGGATAGATAGTCAAAGTTCTGAAAACAAAAGAAAACGAAAGCTCTCCTTTCCTCCTCTGTCTGGAGGAAAGGAGCTATGGCGCTTGCTGCCTGAGGGATATCTTCCCCTTTTCCTGGCATTTTATGGCTAACAATGCCTGTGAGTCTCATTTCAGATTCTGAGTCTCCTGAGTAGATACAATGTTTCCCTGAGTCTTTCAGGATTGAAATTAGGCTGTCTGGATCCATGATTCTGTGGTTTATAACAGACATGGGACAATTTGGGTCTTCTTTTTTAAAAATTTTGTTGAGTTTTGTCTGTACTGGGTCTTCGTGGCAGTGGGCGGGCTACCTAGTTGCGGTGCACGGGCTTCTCATTATGATGGCTTGTCTCCTTATGGAACATGGGCTCTAGAACACGGGCTAAGTAATTGTGGTGCTTAGTTGCTCAGTGGCATGTGGAATCTTCCTGGACCAGGGATTGAAACTGTGTCCCCTTCATTGGCAAGCAGACTCTTAATCACTGGACCACCAGGGAAATCCCAATTTGAGTATTCTTGGAGGGCTGTGTGCCCAGGATCTTTCAGTATCCAAGATGAAGGGAGGTAGCAAAACCCCAGACAATGAAGACCGCGCATTCATTTATTCATTCAACAATCACTTGCCAAGCGTCAGGTAGCCAAGTGCAGGTTAGCAAACTATTACTGTCAACATAATCTGCTTCTTCAAAGGTTTTAGAAGACAGGTTTTCCTTTGACATATCGAGCTTAGTCTCATGGCTAGGGATAGCAGAGGGGTTTAATATTCTGCAACACTGCTGTCCTGTCGCTGCCAGAGAACTGACAATGACCCGGTCAGACCCTGCTTACGATCTGCCCTTCACCCTCCTTCCTGCAACTCTAAGTAGAGACTCTAGCATACTTAGTGTATCTGTATATGTAGTATATCCAACATGTAGTATATCTGTTACCCAGCCCAAATAACAAACTGTATGGTGATCTCGCCATAGTTTAGTACTCAGTTCATGTGCTAATATTTGTGACTTGGGTTTGAGAGCAGTGATGAGTTTGCTAAAGAAAAAATGAGCCTTGGGCTCCATTTGTACGTGTGTATGAATCTAGTATGATTGCATAATTGTGCTTGTTTCTTTCAATTTTTTAATATATGAATGTCTCTGGAATCCCAACTAGATTAATGTTCTTTATGAACTTGGATCATATTATAACCTCAAATTTTGATGCCTCTTGCAGTTCTCTACTGTGTTTGGAGTACATTCAGCTTCATGATTCATACATGGTAGACACAGAAATACCCATTTAATGAATATATCAATGATTGATTAAAAAGAGAAAACAAAAGAGTAGGAAATAGGATGGGATATATAGTCGATGTGTGGATAAGATGGCAGTAAGTGATGGCAGAAGCTCTCAATTAGAAGGTAGAGGTCAAGGAATGAGGAAGATTTTCCTAGTGTTTCCAAGTCATATCTCAGATTGTGAAGGTAGGAAAACACAGATTTAGGGAAGAAAAGTGTATTCTTAAGGAACTGGAATTCTCACACACCAATCATGGAAATTCAAAGTCTAGGATTCTTAGATTTTAAGAGGCCATGTAGCATAATTTAAGACATGACTTGCAATAAGACATTGCCTGTCCCTATTTCTGGACCAAATGTGGAGTCCTGAGCAGCTGGAGGGAACTTGCAGGTCCACGGCTCCTGGTAGATGATTGCTGGTAAGTTCTTCTTTAAAGGGTGGACCAAGCGTTCTGAAGGGATGCAGGTAGATAAAGTACTCTGAAAGCAACTTTCAGTGTTAACCTTGAATCAGTTGAATTGGACAATTACTGGTACATAATAATAGTTCACTACTATTGCTGAGCACAGTCACTGTGTGCCAAACACTATTTATCACATAATCACCCCATGTAAATGTTACAATAACCTGATAAATTAGACAGTTTTTAGATGAGGAAAATGACGCTTACTAAGTTAAGTGGTATGCTATGACCAGTGTGTTCTCTTGGCAAAACCCTATTAGCCTTTGTCCTGATTCATTCTGTACTCCAAGGCCAAATTTACCTGTTACTCCAGGTGTTTCTTGACTTCCTACTTTTGCATTCCAGTCCCCTATAATGAAAAGGACATCTTTTTGGGTGTTAGTTCTAGAAGGTTTTGTAGGTCTTCATAGAAGCATTCAACTTCAGCTTCTTCAGCGTTACTGGTTGGGGCATAGACTTAGATTAATGTGACATTGAATGGTTTGCTTTGGAAATGAACAGAGATCATTCTGTCGTTTTTGAGATTGCATCCAAGTACTGCATTTCGGACTCTTTTGTTAACCATGATGGCTACTCCATTTCTAAGGCATTCTTGCCCACAGTAGCAAATATAATGGTCATCAGAGTTAAACTGACCCATTCCAGTCCACTTTAGTTTGGTGATTCCTAAAATGTTGACATTCACTCTTGCCATCTCCTGTTGACCAATTCCAATTTGCCTTGATGCATGGGCCTAACATTCCAGGTGCCTATGCAACATTGCTCTTTACAGCCTTGGACTTTGCTTTTACCATCAGTCACATCCACAACTGGGTGTTGTTTTTGCTTTGGCTCTGTCTCTACATTCTTTCTGGAGTTATTTCTCCACTGATCTCCAGTAGCATATTGGGCACCTACTGACCTGGGGAGTTCATCTTTCAGTGTCATCTCTTTTTGCCTTTTCATACTGTTCATGGGGTTCTCAAGGCAAGAATACTGCAGTGGTTTGTCATTCCCTTCTCCAGTGGACCACATTTTGTCAGAACTCTCCACCATGACCCATTAATCTTGGGTGGCCCTACACAGCATGGCTCAGAGTTATATTGAGTTAGACAAGGCTGTGGTCCATGTGATCAGATTGGTTAGTTTTCTCTGATTGTGGTTTTCAGTCTGTCTGCCCTCTGATGGAGAAGGATAAGAGGCTTATGGAAGCTTCCTGATGGGAGAGACTGACTGAGGGGTAAACTGGGTCTTGCTCTGATGGGCCTGAGCATGCTCAGTAAATCTTTAATCCAATTTTCTGTTGATGGGTGGAGCTGTGTTCCCTCCCTGATATTTACCTGAGGCCAAACTATGGTGGAGGTAATGATAATGGTGACTTCCTTCAAAAGATCCCATGCATGTACTGCTACACTTACTGCCTCCAACCCCCCTCCCCTCCCCCCCCAAAGATCTTCATGACCCAGATAATCACGATGGTATGATCACTCACCTACAGCCAGACATTATGGAATGTGAAGTCAAGTGGGCCTTAGGAAGCTTCACTAAGAACAAAGCTAGTGGAGGTGACAAAATTCCAGTTGAGCTATTTCAAATCCTAAAAGATGATGCTGTGAAAGTGCTGCACTCCATATGCTAGTATTTTGGAAAACGCAGCAGTGGCCACAAGATTGGAAAAGGTTGGTTTTCATCCCAATCCCAAAGAAAGGCGATGCCAAAGAATGCTCAAACTACCACACAATTGCACTCATCTCACATGTTAGTAAAGTAATGCTTCAAATTCTCCAAGCCAGGCTTCAGCAATATGTGAACCGTGAACTTCCTGATGTTCAAGCTGGTTTTAGAAAAAGCAGAGGAACCAGAGATCAAATTGCCAACATCCGCTGGATCATGGAAAAACCAAGAGTTCCAGAAAAACATCTATTTCTGCTTTATTGACTATGCCAAAGCCTTTGACTATGTGGATCACAATAAACTATGGAAAATTCTGAAAGAGATGGGAATACCAGACCACCTGACCTGCCTCTTGAGAAATGTGTATGCAAATCAGGAAGCAACAGTTAGAACTGGACATGGAACAAAAGACTGGTTCCAAATAAGGAAAGGAGTACGTCAAGGCTGTATATGGTCACCCTGTTTATTTAACTTATATGCAGAGTACATCATGAGAAACACTGGGCTGGATGAAGCACAAGCTGGAATCAAGATTTCTGGGAGAAATATCAATAACCTCAGCTATTCAGATGACACCACCTTTATGGCAGAAAGTGAAGAAGAACTAAAAAGCCTCTTGATGAAAGTGAAAGAGGAGAGTGAAAAAGTTGGCTTAAAGCTAAACATTCAGAAAACGAAGATCATGGCATCTGGTCCCATTCAGTTCAGTTCAGTCACTCAGTCGTGTCCTACTCTATTTGACCCCATGAATTGCAGCACGCTAGGCCTCCCTGTCCATCACCAACACCCAGAGTTTACTCAAACTCATGTCCATCGAGTTGGTGATGCCATCCAGCCATCTCGTCCTCTGTCATCCCCTTCTCCTCCTGCCCCCCAGTCCCTCCCAGCATCAGAGTCTTTTCCAATGAGTCAACTCTTCGCATGAGGTGGCCAAAGTATTGGAGTTTCAGCTTTAGCATCAGTCCTTCCAGAGAACACCCAGGATTGATCTCCTTTAGAATGGACTGGTTGGATCTCCTTGCAGTCCAAGGGACTCTCAGGAGTCTTCTCCAACACCACAGTTCAAAAGCATCATTTTTTCCACGCTCAGCTTTCTTCACAGTCCAACTCTCACATCCATACGTGACCACTGGAAAAACCATAGCCTTGACTAGATGGACCTTTGTTGGCAAAGTAATGTCTCTGATTTTGAATATACTATCTAGGTTGGTCATAACTTTCCTTCCAAGGAGTAAGCGCCTTTTAATTTCATGGCTGCAGTCACCATCTGCAGTGATTTTGGAGCCCCCCAAAATAAAGTCTGACACTGTTTCCAATGTTTCCCCATCTATTTCCCATGAAGTGATGGGGCCAGATGCCATGATCTTTGTTTTCTGAATGTTGAGCTTTAAGCCAACTTTTTCACTCTCCTCTTTCACTTTCATCAAGAAGCTTTTTAGTTCCTCTTCCCTTTCTGCCATAAGGGTGGTGTCATCTGCATATCTGAGGTTATTGATATTTTTCCCGGCAATCTTGATTCTAGCTTGTGCTTCTTCCAGCCCAGCGTTTCTCATGATGTACTCTGCATAGAAGTTAAGTAAACAGGGTAACAATATACAGCCTTGATGTACTCCTTTTCCTATTTGGAACCAGTCCATTGTTCCAGTGGTCATGTATGAATGTGAGAGTTGGACTATAAAGAAAGCTGAGCACTGAAGAATTGATGCTTTTGAGCTGTGGTGTTGGAGAAGACTGTTGAGTCCCTTGGACTGCAAGGAGATTCTACCAGTCCATCCTAAAGGAAATCAGTCCTGAGTATTTATTGGAAGGACTGATGTTGAAGCTGAAACTCTGATACTTTGGCCCCCTGATGTGAAGAAATGACTCATTTGAAAAGCCCCTGATGCTGGAAAAGTTTGAAGGCGGGAAGAGAAGGGGACAGCAGAGGATGAGATGGTTGGATGGTGTCACTGACTCAAAGGACATGAATTTGAGTAAACTTCATGAGTTGGTGATGGACAGGGAGGCCTGGTGTGCTGGAGTCCATGGGGTTGCACGACTGAGCAACTGAACTGAACTAAACTGAAGTTAAGCGGTTGAGTTCACACAGTTGGCAAATCATAAAGCTAAAGAGTCTTTCTTCTTTACTTTGTTCTTCCATCACATTGGGCTGCCTCTGTCAATTAGATTGGACTATGGGTTCAGTTCAGTTCAGTCTATCAGTCGTGTCTGACTGTTTGTGATCCCATGAATCGCAGCACTCCAGGCCTCCCTGTCCGTCACCAACTCCCAGAGTTCACTCAGACTCACGTCCATCGAATCAGTAATACCATCTAGCCATCTCATCCTCTGTCATCCCCTTCTCCTCCTGCCCCCAATCCTTCCCAGCATCAGGGTCTTTTCCAATGAGTCAACTCTTCGCATGAGGTGGCCAAAGTACTGGAGTTTAAGCTTTAGCATCATTCCCTCCAAAGAAATCCCAGGGCTGATCTCCTTCAGAATGGACTGGTTAGATCTCCTTGCAGTCCAAGGGACTCTCAAGAGTCTTCTCCAACACCACAGTTCAAAAGCATCAATTCTTCGGTGTTCAGCTTTCTTCACAGTCCAACTCTCACATCCATACATGACCACTGGAAAAACCATAGCCTTGACTAGATGGACCTTTGTTGGCAAAGTGATGTCTCTGCTTTTGAATATGCTATCTAGGTTGGTCATAACTTTTCTTCCAAGGAGTAAGCGTCTTTTAATTTCATGGCTGCAGTCACCATCTGCAGTGATTTTGGAGCCCCCCAAAATAAAGTCTGACACTGTTTCCACTGTTTTCCCATCTATTTCCCATGAAGTAATGGGACCAGATGCCATGATCTTCGTTGGGTTAGGGGCAGCTAAGAAGGAACTTCTTTGCATAATCCATTGCCATTCTGTGGCCTTAAACTAGAAACCACTGTTACTAGGCAGCACTAAGAACTTTACATGGATTAATGCATTTTATTTTTGTGAGATAATTGCTACTGGTATCTGCACCATATAAAAACAAACACCCAAACAATACTCAAAGGGAAATAAAATTTGACTCTTTTCTTTTTTTTTTAAGATTTTTCTTTGTTTGATGTGGACCATTTTTAAAATCTTTATTCAGTCTGTTGCAACACTGCTGTCTTCTGTTTTGTTTTTTTCATAGCTACAATGTGGGATCTTACTTCCTAAGCTGGGATCCAACCTGCATCCCCTACATTGGAAGGCGAAGTCTTAACCACCGAGTCACCTCGATTGATTGGGAATTCACCAATGGAAGTCACCTTGATTGACTGATTCAAGGGGAAGTCTCATTTATTCTAATCATACCCAGTAGAGATATAACCTGTTGGAAGATAGTTCCAAACCGTCTTCCATGTGTTTGTTCATCTTAGGAGCAGAGGCACTGATTGCCTCTGTTCCAGACTATCTTTTCCAGCATGTCTGTATGGGGAAGAGTCTTGAAAGCTAGAAATTGTGTCCTCTGAAACAAAAGTCAGGCAGGCTTACTATCTAGCATAATAAAGTCAGTAAGACAGTGTTTCCCTTTGGATGGAGGGCCAGGCAAGCTTACTGCACATTATAAAAGATTTGGGTTCCCACATCCAGATTCCCTCTCCTGTAACACAACCTGTTGTGTATTCAGATGTGAACTGACACTCTTTGAATCACCCCATGGGAATTGGGGCTTAGAGAACTGACAAAAATGTTAATACTCTAACAATTGCTGTTGCTGTGAGTAGTAAATTGGCCTTTGTCTCTGATTCAGGAGTCTTATGTTTCATACCAATATCCATTAAACTGTGACTGGCAAACTTACTAGTTTACAAGTACAAATCTCTGAACCTTCAGAGCTATATCAAATTCAATTCAGTCCGAGTCCAAAACCCATAGTCTTAACCATTACACGTTTGTGCTAGCTGTTGTATGTTCAGAGGTAAAGTGATATAAGTTGAATGAAATTGTTTTCTCCTTCTTCATTGAGCCATCTTTTTCATTCAAAATACTTCTTGAGTAAAATGGCAGTTTTGACTTGTAAGCTAGCTCTGATTCTGTTTTCTTGTCCTTTATACCACGTTTAGAAGGTGTTTTAGACTCTGACAGTGAACCCCCTTCAGTAACTAGGTTTGGGGTATGGAGGAGTCTGTGGTCTGCTGACTCTGTGGGAAAAAAATAAGGAACTTTATTTGGGGTCAAGGTGGGGGCGAATACCAAGCAACTTGACACCGTTTTTCCTCATTTTACTTGTCCTTTCAACACACACAAACACACACACACACACACAGAGAAAGCTCTAAATTACAGTTATTGGCTTATATACCCAGTAGTTTGCAGTTTACTGGCCTATCTGAACTCATCCTATGAGCTGAATTTACCAGCAATAACCTTCATGTATATATATATAATTCTTCACCATTCAGATCAGATCAAATCAGTTGCTCAGTCATGCCCGACTCTTTGCAACCCCGTGAATCGCAGCACGCCAGGCTTCCCTGTCTATCACCAACTCCCGGAGGTCACTCAGACTCACGTCCATTGAGTCAGTGATGCCATCCAGCCATCTCATCCTCTATTGTCCCTTTCTCCTCTTGCCCCCAATCCCTCCCAGCATCAGAGTCTTTTCCAATGGGTCAACTCTTCGCATGAGGTGGCCAAAGTACTGGAGTTTCAGTTTTAGCATCATTCCTTCCAAAGAAATCTCAGGGCTGATCTCCTTCAGAATGGACTGGTTACATCTCCTTGCAGTCCCAGGGACTCCCAAGAGTCTTCTCCAACACCACAGTTCAAAAGCATCAATTCTTCAGTGCTCAGCTTTCTTCACAGTCCAACTCTCACATCCATACATGACCACAGGAAAAACCATAGCCTTGACTAGATGGATCTTTGTTGGCAAAGTAATGTCTCTGCTTTTGAATATGCTATCTAGGTTGGTCATAACTTTCCTTCCAAGGAGTAAGCGTCTTTTAATTTCATGGCTGCAGTCACCATCTGTAGTGATTTTGGAGCCCCCCAAAATAAAATCTGACACTGTTTCCACTGTTTTCCCATCTATTTCCCATGAAGTGATGGGACTGGATGCCACGATCTTCGTTTTCTGAATGTTGAGCTTTAAGCCAACTTTTTCACTCTCCACTTTCACTTTCATCAAGAGGCTTTTTAGTTCCTCTTCACTTTCTGCCATAAAGGTGGTGTCATCTGCATATCTGAGGTTATTGATATTTCTCCCGGCAATTTTGATTCCAGCTTGTGTTTCTTCCACTCTAGAGTTCCTCATGATGTGCTCTGCATATAAGTTAAATAAACAGAGTGACAATATACAGCCTTGACGTACTCCTTTTCCTATTTGGAACCAGTCTGTTGTTCTATGTCCAGTTCTAACTGTTGCTTCCTGACCTGCATACAAATTTCTCAAGAGGCAGATCAGGTGGTCTGGTATTCCCATCTCTTGAAGAATTTTCCACAGTTTATTGTGATCCACACAGTCAAAGGCTAATTACAAAAATTCAAGCATTAGTTGCCTATTTGAGTATAGCAATCATTTTGTAAGGTTCAGAGAGGTTAGGTGACTTGCCTAGACTCATACAGTTCTAGAATTAGAACTTGAACCAGATCTACTGACTTCCTGCTCAGTGTCTTCTCTGCAAAGATTTCTCTCACTGAATTTTTTGGGTACAAACTGGTCCTCATACCCTTTGTAAGGACGTACATGCTTTAACAAGAAATGAGCCCTCAGCTAATCTCAAATGAGCAACAAACTAGATAATTTCAGTCTACAGGGAAGTGATCAAAATCTTGCCTCTCCAATATTCCAAACTAAAGGAAAGCATAAAAGGGCAATTTGGAGGTCAAGGAGTACACGGTAAGTATTCAATTTGTATTGATTGAGTCACAAATTAATGGAATTTCTCTCCATAGAATAATACATACCATCTCTGTCTTCCACCTTCTTATTATTAGAAAAGTATGGATTCCCAGGTGGCTCAGTGGCAAAGAATCTGCCTGTCAATGCAGGAGAGGCAGAAGATGCAATTTCAATACCTGGGTCAGAAGAATCCCTGGAGGAGGAAGTGGCAACCCACTCAAGTATTCTCCACCTCCCCCCCTCCCCTCGCTGCCCCAAGTTCTGATAGGAAGTTCTTAGATAACTTAAAACATAGAGACCCATACACTTCCAACTTAAAACGATTCCAAAGTTACAAAATTTATAAATAAATCATGGGAAAGCTCCGAATCACATGTACCATGAATTCACTCCAAACACAGACCAAAATACCATTAAAGCTGATTCACACGCAATGGACTAGATGACACGTGACAAATTATACCAGCAGGAGACACAAGAGATGACCTAACTGCATAAGGTGAAGCAACTTCGATAAAAACTGTTGGGTTGCATCACACTGCAAGTCTTCAAGTGCCAGGGCCCAGTTTACGTGGTCACGGCCCTTGGTGCAGGTGGATAGTCAGGACAGTGGCTGCAGGGCACAACACTGTCCCCTGCCCTGACGGGGTTGGGAAGTTTTCTTTGGAGTCAGTTCCTGCTAGTCCTGCCAGCTCCACCCTCAGGCTTCTTGGCACCAGCCTGGGAGAGGCAGGTAAGTGGACAGGCTCCAAAGGGCTGCCTGCTGATGCGCCCTCGCCCGGTCACATACTTAAATCTAGGAACAAGACATTTCTGCCTGGACATGATGCTAGCTCCAGACCCAGAACAAGATGCTCTCAGGTGGGCATGGACTGATTCCAGGGCCTAGGAGTCGTCCACCACTGCTCGGCATCTGCTCGGAAGCCCACGGTACCCAGGTCAACCGGGTCCTCTGGAAAGCCAGCCTCATGCTGAGGACCCTGCAGAAGGTGTCAGCTTTGCCTGCGGAAGGCCGATGGGAGGCCTCCCACCACTGCCTCGTGCGGGGTCGAGACGCCGGCGTCCCCGGGGCACGTGGGCCCTCTGGGCCGTCAGGGGATGGACGCCCTGCTTCATCTGGCAGCAAGGCAAGGGCGGGGGCTGCACCTCCCGCAGTCACCGGCGGCCCTAGCGCGTCAGGTCCAGGGCTTCTCCAGCTTGTCCCCCAGGCTCTCCTTGTGCCTCACCCTGGTGAGGCCTCGGCAGCTGTGGGACGGGCATTCGGCATCGAGGTGCGAGTCGTGCTCGTGCGGCACGTTGACCGGAGCCAGTCAGGTGCCCGATGACGCGTCCTCATGGCGCAGGTGCGCAGGTCCTCGCGGCGCAGGCACAGGTAGCTCCCCAGGTTGGGTGGGAGCACGTGGCCACCGCCAAGTGCGTATGGGAGGGAGCGGTGGCACAGCTGCCTGCGGTCCCGGGCCCGCCACGGCCACAGCCCCTGAAGAAGCCACGGTAGAGGCGGTGGTGGTGGTGGCGGCGGCAGCGGGCGGGGTCATGGGCAGGGGAACGAGTCGTCGTCTGCCTTGAGTGCGAACTCAAAGGCCACGTACTTGTCTAGCCAGGCCATTATGACCTGCTCCTTGGCCGTGAGGCTCTACGCGTCACGCGGCCTGGGCAGCAGCAGGTCACCGAGCTCACCTGCTCTGGCTCCAGGGCGCGCCGCTCCTTGTCACCCAGGCACACACACACACGCACTCACACACACGCATTCACACACACGTCATTAGAAATTTTATTCCTACCTCATAGAAATGTCAATCAGATAATTTTAAGAGCATAACTTCCTCCAAATGTGCCAGTGTCTTAAGTTTTCTTTTCTTTTCTTTCTAAATTCCTCAAAACTTTTATGTGAAAGTACTGTTTCAGTGGTTGAGGAAATGAGAATGATGAATTAAAAAACCACCTCTTTCATGGAATATTTTGTATTCCTGAGATGAATTCAGAAATATATGCAACCAGCTCCAACTCAAAAAAAAAAAAAAGCATGAATGATGACCGTTGTAGAAAAAAGGTCAAGTCGTTGTATGGGAACAGATAAATGTTAAATGACATCCAGTTAGTGCTACTGGTAATGGCTTTATTACAAAGATGTGTTTGAAGCAACTGAGTCTTCCTGGGTGGGTAGGGTTTTGGTAGAGAGAAAAGACCATTCCTGGCAGAAGGAATAGCATAGACACAAGGGATGGAAAATAAAACTGAAAACTAAATTAGAGGGAAAAGTAGAATTATGGGGTTTGGGGAAAAGTATAATGGACAGTGAAGACAGGAAAGGAAGACAGGGTTAGAGTGAAGAGTGTTCAATGACGTTTGTGGACACAATGCACGTTGATTTATAGTCTTTGCCAAGTCATTGAAGTTATCTGGGGAGAGGTGTAGCATGAATCATACTCTCCACACCACGAATTACATGTATTGGCTGCATTTTCTAGAAACAGAAATGGAAACTTAGAAAAATAACCTTCCCTATGTCACCATATTGGTGACAAAAGAAAGCTTCCAGCCCAAGTCTTTTTCTTACGTGGCAGCCTCCAGCATGGAAAATGACCACTTTTGTAGTCCTTTCCATCACTATTAGGGAACAAAAACAGAATGCGGAAGGTAAATGGCCTGGTATAATTGCAGTGGGGAAAACTGGCAGTCTCTCTTCATTTGCTAATTCAAGGATTCTCAAATTTTAGAGTGCATACAAATGACCTGGGATTCAGATTCAGGAGATGTGGGAAATCACCTGAGATTCTGAATATCTAATAAGTTTCCTGGGAATCCTGATGCCTTTGATTCTTGAACCAAATTTTGCACAGCAGGGCTCTCCAATGTGCCTCTTGCCTCCTAGTCCTATATTGAAGATGCACATGCACTTTAAATTTCATGTACCTTCCCCAAAATGAGCTCAGTAACATTTCCTTTTGTATGCTATTCTACGTGGGTTGTGAGGGAGAATTGAATTTGTGAAGGAGAATTGACTTTGCAAGAGCACCTAGTATTGTCTGACGCATGTGGCCTGGCTTGGCTTGGCTATCCATGTTCTTATTGGTAATCCCTCCTTTCTTTTATAAGGGAGGTCCCCAGCCTTTTTGGCATGAGGGACCAGTTTTGTGGAAATCAATTTTTCCACAGACTGAGGGGCAGGATGGAGCATGCGGCGTAGATCCCTCACGTGGGCAGTTCACAGTAGGGTTCCATGCTTCTAGATCTGACTGGAGGCAGAGCTCAGGCAGTAATGTGAGTCCTGGGAGTGGCTGTAAATACAGAAGAAGCTTTGTTTGCTCCCCACCTGGTCACCTCCTGCTGAGTGGCCCAGCTCCTAATAGGCCACAGACTGGCACCTGGAGTTGGGGACCCCAGCTCTATTACGTCTACAGCTCACTCTCTTCTCTCAGTGATTCTTTCCAAGTGGAAAATATAGATTAATTATTTTAGGGGGAAAAAAAAATCGATGAAAAGTTAGGATTTTCTTTCTTGTGAAAGAAAGTTCAAATTTAAAGAACTTTATGAATTGCCATTTCTAAGCTAAACTCACTTGGTGATTTAGAAGTTCAAAAATTATGATGCTTTAGGCAGCTTCTGCTTTGGAAGATCTGAGCCCTGTTCAGAGCAGCCCCGGGCCCCCATAGGTTTCTCTCTGCCCTGTATTGTCTCTATGAATTCTGAGAAGCAGGTCTCTGGGCTGACGGTGCCAAGAGCATCAGGGGTCTCAGCCTTATTTGCTCTCTGCCATTAGACTCCATTTCTTCTCCAGTGCCCTTTCTTTTTCCTCTCTCTCTCTGCTGAAGCCCGTCTCATTATCTTTCTTTGATCTCTAGTTTCCTTAACTTCTTTCTATTGTCTTTTTGTTGGTTGTCACAGGAATAGTATTAGTTGAAAGTGCCAAATCACGAGGCTACAGGCAGACCTAGTGTGTATTCAAACACCCATGGAATACCTGTTGCACCTGGAGAAAACTAAGTGACCCCTCATCAGTTCTTAAGGCAGAGAACAACAACCATAGCAAAACCCCAAGACTTAGTGAGAAACTGACTTTTTCAGCAAATCCGTCTCCTGACTGATTAGACACATGAACCTTAGCTTATGCACGTTCCTTTATCTTCACTGATACAGAGACGAGGGAGAGCTGACAACCATGGATTCCTTAGAGTGCACCAGATGCTGTGCCAGGTAACTTCCATCTATAACTCATTTTAGCCTCACAAAAGCTATGTAAAGTGGGAATCACTGTCTCTGTGGTACAGAGGAAGAGACTTAAGTTTCAGAGCGGGTAAGCGGGTTTCTTAGAGCTGCTCAAACTAACCAGTGGCAGAACTAAAATGAAAACTCAAGGCTCTGTAATAACAAATCCGTAGGAATGATAAAGATTAAGAGTAGAGATTAATGAAAAACAAGGGAACAAAAAGCAGAAAATATCAACAAAAGAAAAAGTTCATTAAAAAAACATCAGTGAAATCAATAAGCTTCAAGCTGGGTGAATCATGAAAACATAAGAGAAAACAGAAATAATCAAAATCAGAAATGAAAGAACAGGCATCACTAACAATGCTATATAGACAATGAATGCATAGTAAGAGACTAGCATACAAACCCACAAACCAGATACATTAGATGGAACTGCTAGGTCCCCATGAGATACAAAGTATCCAAACTGACAGAAAAATAAATCCTAAAATTGCCCTGTACTTACTAAAAAAATTGATTTCATAGTTAACAATCTTTCCACCAAGAAACTCAAGGGCCAAATCATTTCACTGATGAATTCCATCGAACATATAAGGAAAAAATACTAGTATTATATGAACCCTTTTAGAAAATATAAAAAGAGGTCCATGCTAACATGATACCGAAACCAACAAAGATTAGAAGAACAAAAGCTACAGACCAATATAACTCATGAATAGGGATGCAGAAATCCTCAAAAATATGTTACCAAATAAAATTTAGTAATATATCAAATTGTAATACATTAGGAAGAAAAGCAATTTATTATGGAAATTCAGGTTTGTTTAATATTTGTAAATAAATCATTGCCATTCAATACATTAAAAAACAAAATATTTTATGATCATTTTAGTAGATGAAAAATTTAGTAATATGTCATATCCTATGACCCTGCAATTCCGTTTCTAGGTGCTTACCAAACAACAAAAACTAAAAACACACGATAGGTCAAAATAAAAGCCTTGTGTGCACACAAAGGAATTTGTATATATATGTTTGAAATAGCTTTTTTCATAAGAGCTGAAAGCTGGAAAAAGCCAAGATGTCCATGAATAGGTGGACAGATGGACATGTTGTTTTCTATTCATACAATGAAATACGACTCGGTTGTAAAATGAAGCAATGTCTGATAAATTCAAGAATGCAGGTGAGTTTCAAACATACAAAAAGAGAAACCAGCTAAAAAAAGAGTACATATGTTTCCATTTCTTTAAAATTCCTGAGTAGGTAAAACCAAGTTACATTGATAGAAATCAGAGCAGCTGTTGCTTCCAGAGATACAGTGATTTGCTTGAAGTGACAGGAGGGATCATTCCGAGATAATGGGTTGTTCTCTTTTGATAGGTGTGTTTGTTATACAAGTATATGTCTCTATCAAAACCTTCCAACCCACATACTTAGGATGTGTGTACTTCACTGTTTGTAATTGACGCCTCAGGAAAAAAGAAAATCAAGTTATTGTCAGCTGAAACATGTCACTGGCTGCAATGGCACCCCACCCCAGTACTTTTGCCTGGAAAATCCCATGGACGGAGGAGCCTGGTAGGCTCCAGTCCATGGGGTCACTAAGAGTCGGACACGACTGAGCGGCTTCACTTTCACTTTTCGCTTTCATGCATTGGAGAAGGAAATGGCAACCCACTCCAGTGTTCTTGCCTGGAGAATCCCAGGGACAGGGGAGCCTGGTGAGCTTCTGTCTATGGGGTCGCACAGAGTCGGACACGACTGAAGTGACTTAGCAGCAGCAGCAGCAGGCAGACCACATCAAACCTGTTAAGGAAAACTCTTACTTTGCTAAAAGGATGAAATACAGTATAAACTCAATGATAAGCAGATCTATTGAGAGAATTGCTTCCAAAGGTATGAGAAATACGGATGAAAGGGAAGAACCGAGGGAGTGGGGGGAAATTAGACTGCGAAGAGGGAGAAAAGCAGATGGTACATGGGACTGAGTAAAGGGCAACTCTAACTGCGGAGAAATATAACCTTCTTGTTAAATCTAGTCACTCTGGTGACTCAGATGGTAAAGTATCTGAGTTTGATCCCTGGGTTGGGAAGATCCGCTGCAGGAGGGCATGGCAACCCACTCCAGTATTCTTGCCTGGAGAATCCCCATGGACAGAAGAGCCTGGCAAGTTGCAGTCTAGGGGTTGCAAAGAGTCAGACATGACTGAGCAATTAACACACACACACACACACACACACACACACACACACACACACACACCTTCCTCAGGGCTTGCTTCACAGGTGGCTCAGATGGTAAAGACTCCACCTGTCAATTCAGCCCCTGGGTTGGGAAGATCCCCTGGTGAAGGCAATGGTAACCCACTTCAGTATTCTTGCCTGAGAAATCCCATGGCCAGAGGGGCCTCATGGGCTATAGTCATGGGGTTGCAAACAGTCAGACTCAATGACTGAACAACAACATCCACCACCTCAGGGCTCAGTGACCTGTCTATAAATATAGCATGCTGGGACAGGTGAATCTCCTTTCTGTAGTGTGGATCTCATGGTCAGGAAGGAAAGAGGTGATTCGTGGGTTCCTCTTGCTCTGCAGGCTTGGGGGGGGGTTCTCCCCCCAGATTGTGTTCATTGACCAAGACATATTATAGAGAAGGACATGTACTCACTTAGCAGATGCTTACTGAGCTGCTGGTATATACACAGTGCTTGTCAAGGAGCTGAGGATACAACAAAAACAAATCAGGCAAAGTCCCTGTTTTCATGGAGTGTACCTTCCAGTGAAATGTAGAGACACCAGTCAGCAAGCAAGTGAATGTGTACATGCTGTGTGCAAAGCAACCAGGGGAGTCTCTACCTCCAGGCCTCCTGGGCTCCAGTGATCCAGGCTGCGGGGAGAAGGAAGGATGAACGAGGGTGCAAGGGGGAACAGACCCCCGGAGTGGTCCCTGGGGCTATCTGGCAGAGCCTGTGTGCTGTCCCAAAGGGTAGGGTGAGCCAAGAGGATTAATGGGACATTTACCATCCAGATGTGTTCAATTTAGGAGGGAGGTGGGAAGGAGGAGTGTGTGGGGATTGCAGTCCTGAAGTGAGGCAAGTAGCTTTCAGGAGTACCTTGTCATGCTCCAGCCAGTGTGTTAAGCTCTTTTCTGCATTATCTTAGTCTCCATGAGTCAGGTACTACTATTATCTCTGTTTTTACTGGTGAGGAAACTGAAGCACAGCAAAGTTAAGCAACATGCACAAAGTAACACAGCTATTAAGCAGCACCACTGGGACTAGGTCCAGTGTGGGCTGGCCCCACTATCCATGCTCTTACCCACTCCTGTTTACCGCCCTCTGGGTTAGGGGTTAAAGCATGTGTCTGGACTTCAAGTGAGATCTGAGTTTCCAAGTAACCATGGGCACGCTGGTTAAAGCATAAATGTTAGCAATCATTGACCTCTCTACAGGGAAGAAGAGAGATGGTAACCAACCCAAGTCCTATGCGATACTGTTCATTGATCTGTTGACCTCTGTGCTCATTTGCCAAGTTCAGTTCAGTTCATTCGCTCAGTCATGTCCGACTCTTGGCAACCTCATGAATCGCAGCACGCCAGGCCTCCCTGTCCATCACCAACTCCCGGAGGTCACTCAGACTCATGTCCATCGAGTCAGTGATGCCATCTGGCCATCTCATCCTCTGTTGTCCCCTTCTCCTCTTGCCCCCAATCCCTCCCAGCATCAGAGTCTTTTCCAATGGTTCAACTCTTCGCATGAGGTGGCCAAAGTATTGGAGTTTCAGCTTTAGCATCATTCCTTCCAAAGAAATCCCAGGACTGATCTCCTTTAGAATGGACTGGGTTGGGGACTGGTTGGATCTCCTTGCAGTCCAAGGGACTCTCAAGAGTCTACTCCAACACCACAGTTCAAAAGCATCAATTCTTCGGCGCTCAGCCTTCTTCACAGTCCAGCTCTCACATCCATACATGACCACAGGAAAGACCATAGCCTTGACTAGGCGAACCTTTGTTGGCAAAGTGATGTCTCTGCTTTTGAATATGCTATCTAGGTTGGTCATAACTTTCCTTCCAAGGAGTAAGCGTCTTTTAATTTCATGGCTACAATCACCATCTGCAGTGATTTTGGAGCCCCCAAAATAAAGTCTGACACTGTTTCCCCATCTATTTCCCATGAAGTGATGGGACCAGATGCCATGATCTTCGTTTTCTGAATGTTGAGCTTTAAGCCAACTTTTTCACTCTCCTCTTTCACCTTCATCAAGAGGCTCTTTAGTTCCTCTTCACTTTCTGCCATAAGGGTGGTGTCATCTGCATTTGTCAAGTTACTTACTTATTAACACCTATTGAGCACTCACTTCATGTCAGGTGCTGCTCTGCACACTTTACACATCATCTCGTTAGTTATCAGCGTTCTATGGGGTCTTAAGTGTGGTTTACCCATTAAATAAAGCATGTGTTTATTCATTTGGCTGCCCTGGTCTTCATGACTGTGTGTGGGCTTTCTCCAGTCGCAGAGAGCAGGTCTGCTTAATAGTTGCAATGCTCAGGCTTCGCACTGCAGTGGCTTCTCTTTTCGTAGAGAACAGGCTCTAGAGCGCCCAGGCTTCAGTAGTTGTGGGCTTAGTGTCGCCCTGCCACATGTGGAATCTTCCCAGAGCAGGAATCAGACCAGGTTCCCCTGCATTGCAAGGCAGATTCTTAACCACCGGACCACCAGCAAAGCCCTGGTTCACTCAATTTTATAGAAAAAAGGAGAGATTATATTTTTACCTATGCCCAATTCCAAAGCCAATGTGTTTTTTAAAAAGTACTCTGATATTTACATTCAAAGCTTTGTTATTTCCTCATTTTCATTGCTGTAGTTATTCTAGGGGGTTGTGCTGGTGGAAGGGCAGAAGCTGGCAGGACCCTCTAACAGGTAAGGGCTCTATTAGCAGTGACAAGATAGGAAAACATCCAGGGAGGCTGTCTGGAATATGAAAGGTGAGTATGATAGATGACAAGATCCTGAGTCTTCGCCAAACACCATTGAGAGGTGTCTGCGGAAGTCAGGGCAAGGTGAGCTCCCCGGGCCATCCATGTCCTTGCTAAATCAATACCTGTCAGGGCCCGGCAAGAAGGATGGAGGTGCTGCAAGGAGGTCGAACTTCTCAAGGTTCCCTGAAGTTTGCAGGTGGAGCTCTCAGTGGCAAGGATGCATTTTACAGCACAAGGACTCAAGAATGCTGGGGAGGGAAACAGGCAGCATTATGACTTCCTTTCCATCTCCACAGTGGGGTGTAAATGGAGAGAAATGGGGAGTTTCCAGGACAATCGCCTGTCCCAGCAGCAAATGTCTAGCCTGGGAAGGGCAGTGGCTGACGACCAGGAGGCTCACATCTGCTTGAGGATGTTGCTTATGGTCACAGTGATTATCAGATGGGGGAGGGACTTAATCAGGGTGCGGGGGAAGAGGTCAGGTAAAGCCGGAAAACCACACAAGAAAATGACTCCCCCTCCCACTTTCCTGCCCCCTTTCACTTCTTCTCTCCCCTCCCAGCCAAGGGCTTCTCAACACAGTGTTTTCCCAACCATGCTCTGCATTGCCCTGGGCATCCCCCACTTTGTCTCCATGGCCATAGGAGTGACAAGTTAAGCAGGGGGAGAAGCCAGGATGGCTCCACCATCACCTATCACCAAACAGAGAAGCTTCTTTTTGGTTGGTTTGTGTTACCTATTATGGGTTACAGTTCTGAGGTTTTGTTTGCAAAAATGCCTATTTTTCTCCAACACCCATCTCCCAGCAAATCCAAACCAATCATGTGGGTTATTTGGGGGGATAATTTTATTTAGTTAGTTTTGGTTGTGCTGAATCTTGGTTGCTGCATGGACTTTTCCTAGTTGCAGTGAGTGGGGGCTTTCCTCTTGGCTGTGGTGTGGGGGCTTCTCATTAAGGTGACTTCTCTTGGGAAGCACAGGCTCTAAGAACATGGGCTTCAGTAGCTG
This sequence comes from Tragelaphus eurycerus, assembly GCA_935064755.1. Taxonomy (NCBI): domain Eukaryota; kingdom Metazoa; phylum Chordata; class Mammalia; order Artiodactyla; family Bovidae; genus Tragelaphus; species Tragelaphus eurycerus. The sequence continues at coordinate 19,930,005 of CAKXYN010000043.1, forward strand.
CAGCACGTGGGCTCAGGAGTTGTGGCTCATGGGCTTAGTTACTCCACAGTGTGTGGGCTCTTCCAGGACTAGGCATCGAACCCATGTCCCCTGCATTGGAAGGTGGATTCTTATCCATTGTACCATCAGGGAAGTCCCTTGTGGGTTATTTCTCCATTTTTGAGGGCATAGCGCCTGATGGGTACTTGGTACATAGTAGCCATTATTCAGGGCTTCCCTGGTGACTCAGACAACAAAGAATCTTCCAGCAATGTGGGAGACCTGGGTTCGATCCCTGGCTTGGGAAGATCCCCTGGAGAAGGGAATGTCTACCCACTCCAGTATTCTTGCCTGCAGAATCCAATGGATAGAGGAACCTCGCGGGTTGTAGTCCATGGGCTCAAAGAGTTGGACACGACTGAGTGACTAAGCACCGCACAGCCGTTATTAATCGTGATGCCTCACAGCATCTGCCCTCCAACGTGCTGGCGTTGGAGGACACAGATGACGCATTCCTCTTCCTGTTTCAGGAGAAGCTGTGCTAGGCTGTGCTCACACCATACCCTCCCTGCTCTCTTCCCATAAGATGGTTTATACCCCTGCTTGTTTTCTGTAGCCTGAATTCCAAACTGAGTCTCTCCTATCCAAGGAGCAAACAGTCTAGGATAAAGACAAGACTCATGTCAAAGTGCTTCTTCAATTGTAAAAGGCTGTAAAAATACATGCCGTGTCATCCTTTTTGTATTTCTAGGAGGAAACAGACTCACAATGAATACTACTCGTGGGCAGTTTGAATTCCCCCAGCAGACCTGCTCCAGTTCTCAAAAGCAGCCTATGTTCCCCAAGCACTTCACTCTGGAACACTGACAGAGATGCTAAGAAGCCCTCGGGACAGGGTCATTGCCTCCAGAGCCTCAACTGGAAAGCCACAATTAACCAGACTCTACCTGGCTGTGCCTTCAATTAAATAGAATGACAGTACTTTTTTTTTTTTTTTTAACACTTTTATGAAAAAGGTAAATGCCCAAAAGACAAAATTACATTATTATTTTTATGTTTGTAAAATTTTATCTTGCAAGGGTAAGTTTATAGAGTATGCCCCGTGGTAATAGAGTGCACGTTTATGAGGCTGCACTGCACTCCATCTGACCAGGGCGTGGAGACTGGAGGGAGACTGGAGGGTAAGAACCGAGCTCAGACCCCGGTGCAGTCTTGGGGATAACACAGACCTGCAAGAAGATGGTCGAGTGCAAAAGGATGACAAGTGACATACAAGCGGTACAGAAATCATATATTAATTTTTAAACTAAGAATTGGAGTCGTGCAGAGAATGACTTTACCATGTTGCAACAGTGAGGGGTGAAATAGCTACTTTCGATACTCTGGTCAGGAGAGACCTCTACGAAGAGGGAACATCTGAGCAAAGACCTGCATACAGGGATGTAGGTCCAATGTGCCAGAAACAGGGGATGTGCAAGGACCTTGAGGCAGGAGTGAGTTTAAAGTTTGAGGAGCAGAAAGAAAGGCAGTGTGTTACAGAGGAGTGCGTGAGAGAGAAAGCACCAAGGCAGGAAGTTAGACAGGCAGATGGGATTTTGAACTTTGATCTTAGTGTGATTAAAAAAAAAAAAAAAAAACCACCTCTATCTATTCATCATCTATCTATTCATCATCTATCTATCCATCTATCCAAAACAGTCTTTGAATCCAACCTCAGATCCCAGTACCATTCCAGGCACATAGGAAGTGTTCAATAAATAATTGTGTCTGTTGACTAAGCAAGGGTCAGATCATAAACCAAAGTTACAAAGTCCTGATGGCAAATGAATAGGCATTTCTGCCAGGAGGTAGAAGACTGGAGGGATCTTCCAAGTGCCCCAACGAACATCCTGTGAAATGACCACAGACCATAGACCCCAACGACATTCACCTTCTCCCCCAACCCTCTTTTGTGATCCCGTGTACTGTATCCCACCAGGTTCCTCTCTCCACCGGATTCTCCAGGCTGGAATACTAGAGTGTGTTGCCATGCCCTCCTCCAGGGGCTCTTCCCAACCCAGGTGTAGATGGCTTGTCTCTAGGTCTTGCATTGGCAGGCAGGTTCTTTGCCACTAGAGCCGCCTGGGAAGCAGGTTATGACTACGCTAAGACACGATAGATTTCTAAAACATTCAGCGCTGGTTCACACCCCATATGTAGCCAGGAAATTGGACTCTACTTTTTGGAAAGATTTTTCTTTTTCAGCTAGAGCATTACCAAAAGGGGTGGGGGATTTCTGACTATTGATATGTTAATCCGAATATCCAATTCCTGGACAATTTCATTTGATTGAATTTCATTCCATTTAGGAAGGGAGGGAGGAAGAGCACCTTAAATGTTGGGTAAGTTCTTTTCTCAGTCTGCCAGGTTTCCCTGGATGAGACTGTTCCAGTCCACCAGCTTGTGGGGGCAGCAGGAGAAAGGCTCATTGGCGTGAATCTGAAGTTTAGAATGGCCCAAGCTAACCACATCTCTGGCCTGCTATTGACCATTTGAAAGCAGACCTTCTGATCATTCTAATATTGTAGAAACTGTTGGCTGGCTTACTTCTGAGCTATAGGTAAGTGTACATTGATTTTAAACATTAGTAAGAACATGAATTCTGGCAAAGAGGCTGTTGTTCCCACAAGGATGTTCAAGGCTTCAGAGGAACAGATGAACATTTGCATAACCTTCAATGTGAAGACGGCAGCCAGCACTAATTTTTTATTTTCCCCCAGAGTAAGTATCTCTTGGTAACTCTTGGTCAGCTAGACAATAAGGGTTTGGTAAAATTGTTTAAAAGCCAGCAGGAGAAAAAAATTCCAAAGGTGCTGAAGGTGGGAGAGAGATTTAAGAAGGGGAACATGTGTACACCCATGGTGGATTCATGTTGATGTATGACAAAACCAATACAATATTTTAAAGTAATTAGCCTCCAATTAAAATAAATAAATTTATATTTTAAAAAATAAATAGCACATCGTGCTAAATGAAAAAAATAAAAAAATAAATGTACACACACACACATGAAACAAAGGTGCTGAAGGTGAAGGGAAAATAAATACCCATGGATGGACTGTTTTGCTTCTAAACTCAAATGTATAAAAGTGAAAGTTGCTGAGTCGTGTCTGACTCTCTGCAACCCAGTGGGCTGTAGTCCATGGAGTTCTCCAGGCCAGAACACTGGAGTCGGTAGCCTTTCCCTTCTCCAGGGGATCTTCCCAACCCAGGGATCGAACCCAGGTCTCCCACATTGCGGGCAGATTCTTTACCAGCAGAGCCACCAGGGAAGCCTGAGGTGTATAAATGGTATAGAATCTGGTTTGCACTGTAGACTTTGAATTTGCTGAGTGTTCTCTCTTGCTTTGGTATAACACGATTTGTTATGGACTGAATGTTTATGTCCCCCTGCCCCCAAATTCATATGTTGAAATTTAATCCCTAATGTGACGGTATTTGGAGGTAAGGGCTTTGGGAGGTGATTAGGTCAGGAGGATGGAGCCCTCATGCTCAGGACTGATGCCCTTATGAGAGCACAGAGAGCTAGCTTGCTTTTTCCTGCCATTCAAGGATACAATGAGCAGTCTGCAGTCTGTACCCTAGAAGCTGACCATGCTGGCACTCTTATCTCAGACTGCCAGCCTCCACGACTGTGAGAAATAAATATCTGTTGGTTATAACTCAGTCTATGAGACTTTTTATAGCAACCTGAACTGACTTGGGCATTATTCCATTGCCCATTTAATTAAAATAACTATAATGATTGGTATAAAATGACTATAATGAGGATGAGATGGTTGGATAGCATCACTGATTCAATGGATGTGAACTTGGACAAACTCTGGGAGATGGTGAGGGACAGGGAAGCCTGGCGTGCTGCAGTCATGAACACAATGAGTCAGACACGACTTAGTGACTGAACAACAAGAACTATAATGATAGGTTTTTAATTATTTGAAGGATACTTTTGGTGACCTTTCCTATCTCTTATTATGGAAATTGTTTCGGATTTTTAAAATAGAATGAAGGATCATATGGCTATTTCATGGTTTTGGCTCCTGAGTCTGTGCAAATAACTGTTTTGGGGAGGAAAGGTGATATATCTTAGCTTTCATCCCGGGAAATTTCAACCAACCCCCATCTCACTACCAACCAAGTAATAAGTCCTGTCAACAGGGCCATGCAAATATTAATGACAAATATTTGCTTAGAGTTTATCATTTAGAGTATACATTTGTTTATGGTATCCAACCTCAGTAACACTTTAAGAAAACATCATCACATGTTGAGGAAATAATAAGTAATAGTAATGAAAGTAATGATAATAATAGTAATGAGGAGAAAGAAGAGGAGGAGGAGCAGAAGGAAAGAAGACTGTGGTGTGCTCTAAATCATACAGACCTGAGGACACAGTGAGGCCCCGAACTTCTTTCTTCTGATTCCAAATGCAATATTCTTTCCACAGTGTTTGTTTTATAGAATCAAGGGTAAATGTGTGAGATTGATTACAGAATTTCAGAATTCTGATTCACAGAGTTGCAAGAAACCTTAGGGACCTAGAAAAACGTAGCCAAAACTGCCTTAGGAAGATGGAAATGAAAAGACTCACTACTTGCACCTGGACCTTGGGTAGGAAAGCCTAGTCTTCAAGCAAAGCTTCTGGCATCTGGTTTCATCTCTCATTGCACTCTGTCCTCCTCCCAATTCACAGCACACGGCAATACATGTAGGCATGTATTTATTAGTTATTTTTGTGCTTGCCTATTTATTTATTTGTCTTCATTACAGTAAATGCTCTCTATGTGACAAGTTTCATTCCAAGAGTACGTTTGTAAGTCCAATTTGTTTCTAAGTCCAACAAACTTAGCCTGCATACCCAACTAACACAGTCAGCTTTATAACACTGTACTCTAATAGGTTTATAGTACTTTTCACATAAATAATACATAAAAGTAAACACAAAAAATAAAACAGTTGAATCTTACGGTATAGTACCGTGAAAAGTATAGTAGTGCAGCTGGCATCAGAGAAGGCAATGGCACCCCACTCCAGTACTCTTGCCTGGCAAATCCCATGGACGGAGGAGCCTGGTAGGCTGCAGTCCATGGGGCTGCTAAGAGTCGGACACGACTGAGCGACTTCACTTTCACTTTTCACTTTCCTGCATTGGAGAAGGAAATGGCAACCTACTCCAGTGTTCTTGCCTGGAGAATCCCAGGGACAGGGGAGCTTGGTGGGCTGCTGTCTATGGGGTCGCAGAGTCAGACACGACTGAAGTGACTTAGCGGCGGCAGCTGGCATACAGGGGCGGGCATCGAGTGAACAGGCAAGAACAGTTACTGGCTGGAGGAAGGAGAGTAGGTGGGAGATGGTAGAGCTGAAGGATCATCCACAACAGAGACGGAGGGCAAGCTGAGATTTCACTCATGCCAACTGATGCATTGATATATTTCAATACTGATGGAATGCAGGTTCAAATCTGTGAAAGTCCAATAGTTGAAGGATCGTACATAGGAGACTTACGGTACTGTTTTACTTCTCAGTTGGTCAGGAAAATGATATTTTCCAATAGAAGAGAAGACCTGACATTTTTTTTATCTTATATACTTAACGTGGTACAGATTTAGGTTTTAGGTTGGGACAGGCATCATTTTCCTATTTTGGCTAATAAAAACGAGATGTCAGAGTTGTCTAGAAATTATTTCCTTTATTCCTGCCCCCACCCGTTCCCTCTTGCATCCCTGCTCAACTATTAAACTTTTTTGCTGAGGCTTATAGTATATTCACGTAGATCATACAGAGTGCCAAATGTGAGTCAGTAAGTAAGAAAAAAGATACATGGAAAACTGGCCAATTTGTGGGGTAAACAAACAGCAAAATACTTTCTTTTCTTTTTTTCTTTTGGTGTTTGGATCAACCTGAACGCACTCCAAAGCTGGCTGTGACTTCTTTTCCCAGCCAAGTGAGTCAGTACGGTAGTCAAGGTGGGAATGATGATTTATTGGAGTGGACATGTTTCAAAATCAGTTTGGCTTTAGAAAATGTTGCTGTCCTGTACTGTCATAAAACACACTGTGAAAATTATTAAACTTGGTCCTGCAGAGATTTGAAGAAGGTACAATATGAGGTAGTCGTTTCTACCATAGCCAGGGACCCTTGGGGCTGAAGAGTTACTGCAAATCCTTCACATTTCCACAGACTGAAAATATAGAAGTTGTTTATCAAGATGACAGGCTCACAATAAACTCAGGCTGCTTCGCCTACCCCAGCTTTCTCAGGTAAAAATTCCTGTATTTTGGTCTTGCTGACCCTGGTGGTGGTTCTGCTCAGGGAAGCAGAGAGAGCTTCAGCCCAGAAAGGTACCATGTAGGGACTCGATTGGGGGAAAGAGAAAGGGAGGTAGCCTGTGATAATGAGCAACAAGGGCAGAGACAGAAACAGCCCCTGAGGCTGAGTTTGGAGCAAATTTGGGAAGTATAGAGACTGAGACTAGAGAGCTAAGGCAAGATATAAACAGAGTGAAGACAAAGCTGAGGAGAAAGGGATTTTTAAGATGACTTGCCATGTGTAATTAATGGCTCTCCTTTGACTTGTCTTATGGAGACTTTAGACAAAATTTAAATTGCTTTTAACAGAGTCTGTATTTTTCAAGCTATAATACCTGTGTTTTGAATCTGACAACATCCTTGAATGTACCACTCAATGTGCAGATCATGACGCACCTGATACTTTTTGAAAGTATGTAGATATTCTTGTAATTAATAACATAAAGTCCATTTAAAAGTGATCTTAAAATCATAATAGTCCAATATCACTATGTATTTGCTGAATCAGTATGTACTATACTTCTACCATGAGGGGAGGTGATGTTTTTTTTTTTTTTTTGTCAAGAGTCCTCCTGCTCAAAAAAAAGTTTTTAAAAGCAACTACGATAATGGCCATGAGATCAAGTTTGCAAATCTGCAGAGCTGTTTGTAAATGCAAAGCCTTCTTATCATCAGTCTTGATAATATTTACTTCCTTAGAGTAAATTCAGATGCTAGAAGCAATGTTTAAGAAAAGTTGTCTAATTAATCCTCGACAGGGAATAACTATAAAATGGGTATAAAATACTGTGGAAGGAAGACCCATTCTGTCAGAGGTGGTATCACCTTCAGAGAAGAGACAAGATGAGAGTGTGGTCAAGTGTGTGGTGGATTCAGAAAGCAGACAAGATAAGTGGACAGTCTAGGAGAAAAGGTATAAGCAAACATGGAGAAATTTACCCAGGAGGAACACTATTTTTGCCATGTGGACTACTGAATAACAATGCAAAATCCTACCTAGAGGCTATTATACAAAGTGAACCAAACCAGGAAAACAAATATCTTATATTAACGTATATATGTGGAATCTAGAAAAATAGTATTGCTGATCTTATTAAACAGAAATAGAGACACAGACGTAGAGAACAAATGTATGGACACCAAGTGGGCAGCTGGAGTAAATTGGGAGATTGGGATTGATATATATATATATATATATGCACTATTGACACTATGTATAAAGTAGGCGACTAATGAGAACCTACTGTGTAGCACGGGGAACTCAACTCAGTGCTCTGTGGTGACCTAATGGGAAGGAAATCCAAAGAAGAGGGGATATATGTGTGTATATAGCTGATTCATCTGGACATCTGGCCCTTTAAAACCATTTTGCTGTTTTTACTTGCTCAATTATGGCAGACTTTTGTTGATACCCATGGACTGTAGCTCACCAGGCTCCTCTGTTCATGGGATTTCTCAGGCAAGAATGCTGGAATGGTTTGTCATTTCCTTCTTCAGGGGATCTTGCTGACCCAGAGATCGAACCCATGTCTCCTGCCTTGCAGTAGGATTCATTACCACTGAGCCATCTGGGAAGCCTTAGACAACGTATTAAAAAGCAGAGATATCACTTTGCCAACAAAGGTCCATATAGTCAAAGCCAGGGTTTTTCCAGTAGTCATGTACATTTATGAAAGTTGGTCCATGAAGGCTAAGCGCCAAAGAATTGATGCTTTTGAGTTGTGGTGTTGGAGAAGATTCTTGAGAGTCCGTTGGACAGCAAGAAGGTCAAACCAGCCAATCCTAAATGAAATCAACCCTGAGTATTCGCTGGAAGGACGGATGACTGATGGCATCACTGACTCAATGGACATGAGTTTGAGCAAGCTCCAGGAGTTGGTGATGGACAGACAGGAGGCCTGGTGTGCTGCAGTCCACGGGTTGGCAAAGAGTTGGACATGACTGAGCAATTGAGCTGGACTGATACTAATGCTGAAGCTCCAATATGTCGGCCACCGAAGAGCCTGCTTATTGGAAAAGACCCAGATGTTGGCAAAGATTGAGGGCAAAAGGAGAAGGGTGCAACAGAGGATATAATGGTTAGATTACATCACTAACTCAATGGACATGAATTTGAGCAAACTCCGGGAGATGGTGGAGGACAGAAGAGCCTGGTATACTGCAGTCCATGGGGTCATACAGAGTCAGACATGCTTTGTGATTGAAAAGCAATAACATAGCTGATTCACTTTGATGTGCAGTAGAAATTAACACAATATTGTAAAGTGACTATAATCCAGTAAAAATTAATTTTTTTAAAAAAAGCAACATCCTCAGCGGAAATGACTGTCTTGATGAAATGCACTCAGGTATCCTAAGGAGCTGAAGCTGTCAATAAGGAACTTTGGCGATGATTGGAGCAACTGAATTATCACACTATCCTTGGGGTGGGGACAGGAGATATATATTGGTGGAATCACTGTGAACAGCTCATTTGGTTATGTTTAGTAAATTTAAATATATTCAAACCCTGTGTTATGCAGGTCTACTTCATTTTTCCAGAGGACACAATATAAGAATGTTTACTACGGTATTCATGCTGATACTGAAAACCTGGAAACAATTCAAATGTCTATCAACAGGAGGACAAGGAGATAAACTGTGCTATCTTCATTTGGTTAAACATAGTTCAGTTCAGTCGCTCAGTCATGTCCAGCTCTTTGCGACCCCATGGACTTCAGCACACAGAGCTTCCCTGTCCATCACCAACTCCCAGAGCTTGCTCAAACTCATGTTTATCGAGTTGGTGATGCCATCCAAACATCTCATTCTCTGTCGTCCCCTTCTCCACTTGCCTTCAATCTTGCCCAGCATCAGGGTCTTTTCGAATGAGTCAGCTCTTTCCATCAGGTAGCCAAAGTATTGGAGTTTCAGCTTCAGCAACAGTCCTTCCAATGAATATTCAGGACTGACTTCCTTTAGGATTGACTGGTTGGATCTCCTTGCAGTCCAAGGGACTCTCAAGAGTCTTCCCCAATACCACAGTTCAAAAGCATCAATTCTTCAGTGCTTAGCTTTCTTTATAGTTCAACTCTCACATCCATACATTACTACTGGAAAAATCGTATCTTTGACAGACAGATCTTTGTGAGCAAAGTAAAGGTTCCAAGTTGGTCATAGCTTTCCTTCCAAGGAGTAAGCGTCTTTTAATTTCATGGCTGCAGTCACTGTTCACAGTGATTTTGGAGCCCAAAATAAAGTCTGCCACTGTTTCCCCATCTATTTGCCATGAAGTAATGGGACCAGATGCCATGATCTTACTTTTATGAATGTTGAGCTTTAAGTCAACAAAAGAATGAGCTTTTTCACTCTCCTCTTTCACCTTCATCAAGAGGTTCTTTAGTTCTTCTTCACTTTCTGCCATAAGGGTGGTGTCATCTGCATATCTAAGGTTATTGATATTTCTCCCAGCAATCTTGATTCCAGCTTGTGCTTCATCCAGCCCAGCATTTCACATGATGTACTCTGCATATAAGTTAAATAGCAGGGTGACAATACACAGCCTTGACGTACTCCTTTCCCAATTTGGAACCAGTCAAGGGGACGACAGAGGATGAGATGGCTGGATGGCATCACTGACTCCATGGATGTGAGTCTCAGTGACCTCCAGGAGTTGGTGATGGACAGGGAGGCCTGGCGTGCTGCCTTTCATGGGGTTCCAAAGGGTCGGACACGATTGAGCGACTGATCTGATCTGATCTGATCTGTTCTGATCTGTTGTTCCATGTCTGGTACAAACTGTTGCTTCTTGACCTGCATACAGATTTATCTGGAGGCATTTGGTTGAATATAGACAGCAGTTAAATGATCTGACTATCATCATTATCAGATCAGATCATCATAGTATGAAATGAAAAAGCAAATTGCAAAATGACATGTACAATATGATGTTGTTTCTATCCAGTTTGAAAGTCTGAAAACTGTGTAACATTTTATTTGTAGAGGTGAACCCATGTGACGATGGTATAAAAATATACAAAGGTTTGCAGCATAGCAATTTTTCCAGGGAGGGAAAGAGTAGGAATGGGATTAGAAAGTATCCCCAGACTTTCACAATATATTTTTAAAAATCTGCCACAATTATATGAATTTAATATATGAATTCTCTACCTTTATATGTATGACTGAAATAATTTAGAAAACAAAATTAGAAAACATTAAGTACTGTAACATAATTATTGAAATAATAAAAAATTAGAAAACATTAAATACAAAATGATTATTAAGATAAACAGTCCTTGGTTTTTCTCCTTAACACCCCTATTTCTATTCCCCAAAGGTAACTGCTCTGAAATTGTTTTGGTATTCATGTCCATATTTTTGAATCATACGCTTTTCCTGCCATTTTTTTCTTTATAAAATGTAGGCATTATCTACTGTGGTCTCATCTGTGATTGAAATTTAGCTTCCCCATTCAGGTTTGCTCCTCCTATTCCTTTAAAATAAATAAATGCTTCACAGTTTGGGGTTAAATCACTAGTCAATGTTTACTTTATTGAGATCACATAATTAGTGTTTATGGTTGAGCCCTTTAGTATTCCTCTATAGTACTATCTTTTATCTTGAGCAAAATTGACTCTCATTGACATATTATTTACCAGTTTTCTATATACCTACTGGTAATTTCTCTATAGATTTATAGAGTGCCTCTTCATAAATTTTCCAAATGCTCGAACAGACAAAATAATTAAAAAAATATTTCCCTGGAGACCCTAGTCCTATAAGTCTGTATTCTCTGTTCCATTAGGGATCGAACCCAGGTCTCTTGCAGGTAGATTCTTTACCGTCTGAGCCCACCAGGGAAGTCCGTGTCTGACTCTTTGTGACCCCATGGACTGTAGCCCATCAGGCTCCTCCGTCCTTTCTCCAGGCAAGAATACTGGAGTGGGTTGCCATTTCCTTCTCCAGGGGATCTTCCCAACCCAGGGATCGAACCCAGGTCTTCCGCATTGTGGGCAGACTCTTTAACCTCTGAGCCACCAGGGAAGCCCCATTAGCGGCTAGTGTATCTTTAAGCCTGGTTCATACATCCCTTAAAGGGACTTCCCCAAGCCAAAACTTTCATTGGAACTCGTGTCCTGGTTTTTCTGTTCTCCTTCTAGCTTCATTCTTCTGATTTGGTGTAGCAGCTTTTTACTAGTTTCCCGAGTAAAGATACTTACTCATTTGATTGACAGCTAGATAGAAAACTCCTGTGAGAAATTGTTTCTGTTAGTATACTTTTTAAAGATATTGTTCAGTAGTCTTATAGTTACCATGTTTGCTGCTGGAATATCCACTGATTTTGTTTTTATATTTGTGTGTGTGATTGCTTAACCTTGCGGAAAGATTTTAGAATCAATTCCTTACTCCTGGTTCTGTAAACTTTCACTGTGATGCTACTCAATATGGACACTATTCATTTATGTCAGATACTTGTGGGCACTTTTGGCTGCAGACAAGGGAAACTTGTGTTTTTTTGTTTTATAATTTTGTCTCCTCTATTTTCTTTTTCCTTTCCTTTCCTTCTGGAACTCCTGTTCATTGGATAGTGGACATCCTAGATCAATTCTCTGTTTTTTTTAACTTTATTTTTCTCTTTATCTTCAAATACTTGTTTTATTTCTATTATTATTTTATCTATTATTATTATTGTTTCCGGAGAAGGTGATGGCACCCCACTCCAGTACTCTTGCCTGGAAAAATCCCATGGACGGAGGAGCCTGGTAGGCTGCAGTCCATGGGGTCGCGAAGAGTCAGACACGACTGAGCGACTTCACTTTCACTTTTCACTTTCATGCATTGGAGAAGGAAATGGCAACCCACTCCAGTGTTCTTGCCTGGAGAGTCCCAGGGTCAGGGGCCGCGGGGAGGGGGTGGCCTCGTGGGCTGCCATCTCTGGGGTTGCACAGAGTTGGACACGACTGAAGTGACTTAGCAGCATTATTGTTTCCAAGAGTTACTTCTCATTTTTTTTAGGTATCTTTTACTTATTTCATAATGTAGCCTATCTCTGAAGAAGATAATTTGTCTTATTATTCCTGTATTATCTTCTCTTCCTAACCAGTCAGCCTTTTTTTCTTTTTCCCTTCATCTTTCGTGTTGATAACTGGTGATATCAAATATTCTTACTAAAAAAAGAGACACCCAAAAGTTATGAGAATGCCTCCAAATGTGGGGAAGATTTATTAACAAGTGGGTTCACAAGGCAGTGGCTGGACGGCCTGCCAGCCTTCCCAGGTGGAGGCCCCTCAATGGCGGCATCTAGAGATCTCTTCCTCGGAAGGGCTGCGCTTCTCCTGGCTCTTTCCTTGGGCATTCAGTCTTACAAACACTCCGGCATCAGGATGTGAGCGGGAGTCAGTGGCCTGTTTCTGTCCGCCAGCCCTACTTCTTGCTTGTGTGTCTGACTCCAGCTACTAGGGCCCACTCGTTCTCCTCCCTGACCTGGAACTTACTCGTGCACCTGAGAAAAGGTGCGGACGGGGGCCCTGGTGTCCTGTTCTCAGGCTCAGCCTTCACCACTTCACTGATACTTGGTACCTCCAAGTCCAGTGTGGCCAAGTTCTGCTGCAGTTTCAGCTTCTTTCTGTATTATGCTTAGGAGTCCACGTCCTCTGCCTCACAGTCAGTCACCTCTCTCTTGTTGGGAAAAAAAAAAAAAAAAAGAGGGACTTGACATCTCCTATCAGCTGTTCTGTCCTTCCCCCTTTTCTTTGTCATTAGAAATTTATACCTCTTTCTTTTCTTTTCAGTGGGGTTTCTGGAGGGAATGAAGATAAATTCACATGTTTAATAACAGAAGTGAGTAAAGTAATTTACTGGTCCTCAGTACCCTTTTGTACAGGATGGGAATATAGCATCGACCTCAGAGCTGTGAGAAATAAATGAGTTGCAAGTGTGCATGCTAGGTTGCTTCAATAGTGTCTGACTCTGAGACACTGTGGACTCTAGCCCACCAGGCTCTTCTCTCCAAGCGATTCTCCAAAGCAAAAATATTGGAGTGGGTTGCCACTGCCTTCTCCAGGGGTCTTCCAGACCCAGGAATCAAACCCACATCTCTTATGTCTCCTGTTGGCAGGTGGGTTCTTTACCACTAGTGCCACCTGGGAAGCCCAATAAATGAGTTGCTGCTGCTAAGTCACTTAAGTCGTGTCCAGCTCTGTGTGACCCCATAGACGGCAGCCCACCAGGCTCCCCTGTCCCTGGGATTCTCCAGGCAAGAACACTGGAGTGGGTTGCCATTTCCTTCTCCAATGCATGAAAGTGAAAAGTGAAAGTGAAGTCGCTCAGTCGTGTCCGACTCTTAGCGACCCCATGGACTGGAGCCTACCAGGCTCCTCCGTCCATGGGATTTTCCAGGCAAGAGTGCTGGAGTGGGGTGCCATTGCCTTTTCCAAATAAATGAGTTACTACATGTCAAATGTTCAGAACAGTGTTAGCACATGGAACATTCTCAGTATTTGCTGCCATATTTTTATTAATATTATTATTCAATGTGCCTTACTCAGCTAACAATTTCTTAGTTGACTCTTTGCACCTCTCTTGTAGCACACATGACTGAAAAACAAACACAACTGATGCACTGAGAATTAGAATATTTGATTAAAAAAATAGAACAGTAGATAAAAAACTGGAACACATGGTAGGTTCTCAATAAATGTTAGTAATTCTGGATCTGTATCTTTGTTTTCTCGTCCCAGACTCTGAACACCTATGTATATCCCAAGGGCCCGATTTAGTACTTAAGCTTATAAGCTATTCCCAAGGCTATATCAAGTTGAGCCAAACTGAATTTGTACTGACACCTGTTTTGGGAAGCAGAGATATACTACAAAGCTTGATTTAGATGTCAATAAGTTGTGTTAAATACAGATTTTTTTAAACCAAAATATTAGTAATGCTGCCTCAAAACAACAATTTTGAGGGAACATTTTTATTACTTCATTTCTGCTCCATGAATGCCATAAAAAAAATTCAGCCAGCAAAACATTGCCTTGTGTACACTGCGTTCTTTGCTTACATTCTATACATTTCTTTGGATAGATTTGTTTCAGTGCTGCTTACCCATTATCTTTAGCAAATTTGAGTCTGCGACAGTGCTGAAATATTTCCTTCTAAGCTTTCCTGATTTGGGACATCAAATCAACATTCCTTCTTCATGTATTCTTGGACAGACACTGTTTGAAATCCCAGCTCAGACTTCCCTGGCTGTTCAGTGGGTAAGATGTTGCCTTCCAGTGCAGGGGTGTGGGCTCCATCCCTGGTCCAGGAGCTAGGATCCCACATGACTTGTGGCAAAAAAACCCAAAACACAAAACAGAAGCAATATGGTAGCAAATTCAATAAAGACTTAAAAAAAAATAATGAGTCCCAGCTTAGTTCCCAAGAGGACTGTTACCATGTTCTGAGTGTTTTACAGAGCAAGCCATGCAGTATTTACTAGGGCCAAGGTCCTGCCCTTTGAACTCTCACTAGGGATGCTGCGGTATAAGGTCAGATAATCCAAGGATGTGGGCTTTGCCATCTCAAGAGCCAACAGAGGAAGGGAACCTAAGGCTATGTGCTACTGTCCACGAAGGTCACCACAGTGACACAGAGAAAGATCCTGCATGGGCCTCTGTTTCCCTCACTAGTGCCAGGCTTGGTATGCCATTTAGTTCCTCTCCCTGATGTATACAAAATATAAACCAAGACATAAAACTCCCTTCTTATAGTTATTTTCAAAATGCTTGGACATACTTGCACATCGTTCCCCCTGTGGAATTGTATTCGAAAATTGTTTTAGTCGCTAAGTCATGTCTGACTCTTCTGCGACCCCATAGACCGCAACCTTCCAGGCCCCACTATCCATGGGATTCTCCAGGCAAGAGTACTGAAGTGGGCTGGCATTTTCTCCTCCAGGAGATCTTCCAGACCCAGGGATCGAACTCGATCTCCTGCATTGCACATAGATTCTTTACCACTGATCCACCAGGGCAAGCCTGAAAGTTATCTTAAATTGCTTTAAAAAAAAAAAAAATAGCCCTCTTGTCTTGACTGCTTTTCATGTCAAGTATATGAAATTAAAAGACGCTTACTCCTTGGAAGGAAAGTTATGACCAACCTAGATAGCATATTCAAAAGCAGAGACATCACTTTGCCAACAAAGGTTCGCCTAGTCAAGGCTATGGTCTTTCCTGTGGTCATGTATGGATGTGAGAGCTGGACTGTGAAGAAGGCTGAGCGCCGAAGAATTGATGCTTTTGAACTGTGGTGTTGGAGAAGACTCTTGAGAGTCCCTTGGACTGTAAGAAGATCCAACCGGTCCATTCTGAAGGAGATCAATCCTGGAATTTCTTTAGAAGGAATGATGCTATAGCTGAAACTCCAGTATTTTGGCCACCTCATGCGAAGAGTTGACTCATTGGAGAAGACTCTGATGCTAGGAGGGATTGAGGGCAGGAGGAGAAGGGGATGACAGAGGATGAGATGGCTGGATGGCATCACTGACTCGATGAATGTGAGTCTGAGTGACCTCCGAGAGCTGGTGATGGACAGGGAGGCCTGGCGTGCTGCAGTTCATGGGGTCGCAAAGAGTCGGACACGACTGAGTGACTGATCTGATCTGATCTGAAGGTTTAGGGCAACTGATGCCACAGAAGCTCATATTTGGGACAAAAAGAAATAAGACTCTAGAAGTTAAATTCTGCAGTTTTAAAAAGAGCCCAACCTGAGCCTTTCTCTGCCTGCATTTGAAAATTGTACCAAAATATCGCGCTCTTCTGCACAGGGGAGCTTTCTGTTACTGGGTTCAAGCCTGCCTAAGCAAACCATCTGCATGACGCAGGAGGCCAAGCTGCCTAACGCTTTTGACAGATCCTCTAACAGATATGCTCTCACGTGGATCCTCCTTTCCTCTGCTCTGAGGGTAGCTTTAGGCTGCAGGAAATAAAGCCTGAAATGATATAACTGGAATATTGGTTGTGAGACTCTTTGATCTAACAAAGTCCCTTTGTAGTCAAATAGAACAACTTGGGCTCATTTTAAGTGAGAGGAACCTAAGCTTTCTCATGCACTCTGTAACTCTCACCTATCCTAGTGAGATGCTAGAAATATTTTCACTTTGAGTTTCTGGAACCAATCCTGACTTTAAGACAAGGTAACCTCATTGTAGAGACCTGGCAAAGAATGACTGTGCTTGTAATTTCCTGGATCTTTCCCTGGAAAGATTTTTTTCCTTGGTTGATAAGTTTGGGAGAGTAAACTAGAAACCTGAATAACTAGGCCACATAGGGTGCATTTATAAAGGTATAATATTTATCTTTAGGCCCAGACAGTTAAGCAAATGTTTGGCACTGTATTCTCCCCACATAAAAATAGACATCAAAAATAAGTTATGGCAAATTTCAAAGCAGTGCACACATCAGATATTACCAGTGGGGTGATGCTGGCACACAAGGATAAACCCCTGCCCATCATGAATCCATGGCTTGAACTGGCAGGGCCTGTGCTCAGAGGGAAGGCTGACCTGTTTCTATTACTCAGAAGAAATGAACTGTTACCTTTTACAGATGTATGTTTTAACAGGGGCTGCAGTAAAGTGGAGGCAACATTCCACAACCCCAATAAAAGATAAAGATATATGTATCCTCATTTATTTTCTGACCTCGCTTTCTCCAAAGACTGAGTATCCTCAACATTATAAATTACATTAATATTTCTGAACAAACATAAGATTGATCAGTGTGTGGGATTTACACATATTTTATGATCTAAAGGAGTTGAATGCTCCATGTTAAATACAAACTACTAAAGTATGAGAGAGGTATCCAAACAATACATGTCTAATGAAGACTATCCATCACATTTCAGATCAAAATTAATGTCTGTGCAACCAATCTGCAAGCCTGTAATATTTTAGAATCCCTTTCAATGCTAAGCCCTACTTCACTCTCACATTTGTTCTTATTTACTATATTCTTAATAAGCAGTACTTCATTCTTCATGTTTCAAATAATCACTAATAGAAAAAGAAAAAAACCCATAACAGTTTACTCTGTAACTCAAGGAACAGCAAAGGACAATGTCTTTCTTCCTCTGAAGAGGTTTTTCATGCTAATATCCAAAGATTACTCAGCAATCCCATGGACCTTCCAAGCACTAAGAGCAAATGTTCATGTAGTCAATATTCATATTCAATGTGACACTCGAATTAAGCTAATTTATTCAGCACAAGCATGACCTTGAATTATAGCATAATATTTTAATGTTGTGCTTAAGAACTTAAACCACTGGGAAGAATTTTAATTAGGGGATAAGAAAAGGCACTTAGTTTGGTTCATTGACTTGTTGCTGTTCAGGAAATAATTGGCACTGTTTGCACACTGTGTGGAGGGTTTCACATTAAAGAATCATTTGGACAAATGGATCAAGCTATAGTTTAGAGTGGGAGTAAGAGAGTCTGAGATTCTTAGTTCTCTTGCTCATCCATGAATGAAATTAAACAATGCTGAATGTTTAAAAAACCCTCTGTTTGAAAGCATATCTTTGGTAGAGATCCAATATTTTGCTGCTTTTTTTATTCTATCATTTTCAGGACATTCATATTCAATAAACTATCGAAAAGGAGTCCACAGGTCTCACTGTTACTTTCAGCCTACCCATTCATTCAGAAATATTTTAAAGCTGTTTTAGGGTCTCCTCGGTACTGTCAGTAGAGTTTTATTGTTTTGGAGCATGGTAGTTAACCAGACCATTTTACCTGTCTCCTGAGAAACCTACATGCAGGCCAAGAAGTAACAGTTAGAATTGGACATGGAACAACAGACTAGTTCAAAATGGGGAAAGGAGTATCACAAGGCTGTATATTGTCAACATGCTTATTTAACTTCTATGCAGAGTACATCATGTGGAATTCTGGGCTCTAGAATCACAAGCTGGAATCAAGATTGTTGGGAGAGAAATCAACAACCTAAGATATGCAGATGTGCAAATGATACCACACTAGTGGCAAAAAGCAAAAAGGAACTAAAGAGCCTTTTGATGAAAGTGAAAGAGGAGAGTGAAAAAGCTGACTTGAAATTCAATATTCAAAAAGCTAAGATCATGGCATCCAATCCCATCACTTCATGGTAGATCAAATCAGATCAGATCAGTCGCTCAGTCATGTCCGACTCTTTGCGACCCCATGAACCGCAGCACAACAGGCCTCCCTGTCCATCACCAACTCCCAGAGTTCACTGAGACTCACATCCATCGAGTCAGTGATGCCATCCAGCCATCTCACTCCCTGTCATCCCCTTCTCCTCCTGCCCCCAATCCCTCCCAGCATCAGAGTTTTTTCCAATGAGTCAACTCTTCGCATGAGGTGGCCAAAGTACTGGAGTTTCAGCTTCAGCATCATTCCTTCCAAAGAACACCCAGGGCTGATCTCCTTCAGAATGGACTGGTTGGATCTCCTTGCAGTCCAAGGGACTCTCAAGAGTCTTCTCCAACACCACAGTTCAAAAGCATCAATTCTTTGGCACTCAGCCTTCTTC
The DNA here is from genome assembly GCA_935064755.1 of Tragelaphus eurycerus. Taxonomy (NCBI): domain Eukaryota; kingdom Metazoa; phylum Chordata; class Mammalia; order Artiodactyla; family Bovidae; genus Tragelaphus; species Tragelaphus eurycerus. The sequence goes on from CAKXYN010000043.1 coordinate 19,948,870, forward strand.
ACAGTCCAGCTCTCACATCCATACATGACCACAGGAAAAACCATAGCCTTGACTAGACAAACCATTGTTGGCAAAGTAATGTCTCTGCTTTTGAATATGCTATCTAGGTTGGTCATAACTTTCCTTCCAAGGAGTAAACGTCTTTTAACTTCATGGCTGCAGTCACCATCTGTAGTGATTTTGGAGCCCAGAAAAATAGTCTGACACTGTTTCCACTGTTTCCCCATCTATTTCCCATGAAGTGATGAGACCAGATGCCATGATCTTCGTTTTCTGAATGTTGAGCTTTAAGCCAGCTTTTTCACTCTCCACTTTCACTTTCATCAAGAAAAGTGATTCACTTTCACTTTTACTTCATGGCAAATAGATGGGAAAAAGTGGAAACAGTGACAGATCTCATTTTTCTGGGCTTTAAAATCACTGCTGATGTTAACTGCAGCCATGAAACTAAAAGACGCTTGCTCCTTGGAGGGAAAGCTATGACAAACCTAAACAGTGTATTTAAAAAGCAGAGACATCACTTTGCTGACAAAGGTCCATGATAGCCAAAGCTATGGTTTTCCCAGTAGTCACGTGTGGATGTGAGAGCTGGATCACAAAGAACAATGAGCACCCAAGAACTAATGCTTTTGAACTGTGATGTTGGAGAAGACTTGAGAGTCCCTGGGACCTCAAGGAAATCAAACCAGTCAATCCTAAAGGAGATCAAGGCCTGAATATTCAATGGAAGGTTTTTGTTAAAGCTGAAGTTCGTATACTTTGGCCATCTGATTCAAAGAGCTGACTCATTGGAAAAACCCTGATGCTGGGAAAGATTGAAGGCAGGAGGAGAAGGGGATGACAGAGGATGAGATGGTTGGATGGCATCACCGACTCAATGGTCATGAGTGTGAGCAAACTCTAGGAGATAGTTGAGGACAGAGGAGCCTGGTGTGCTGCAATCCATGGGGTCACAGAGTTGGACAGGACTTAGCGACTGAACAACAAGTGAATAAGGCATACCCCAGTCTGCCAGAGGCTTTCAGCCTATAGAGAGAGACGGACATAAACAGGCATTAAACAGCAGTGTCACATCTGCGATAATGGGTGAGCCAGGTTGCTGTGTTCATCTCAGTATATCCCAAATAAGGTAAAGTAGTGCATCCAAGATTATTTCAAATATCCTACTGATTGTGGGTTTTAAAATAATTATTAAAACTAAGCTTATTATAGAATAAAGTATAAATCTAGAAAAACACTGGAGAAGGCAATGGCAACCCACTCCATTACTCTTGCCTGGAAAATCCCATGGACGGAGGAGCTTGGTAGGCTGAAGTCCACAAGATCACAAAAAGTCTGACACAACTGAGTGACTTCACTTTCATTTTTCACTTTCCTGCATTGGAGAAGGAAATGGCAACCTACTCCAGTGTTCTTTCCTGGAGAATCCCAGGGACAGGGGAGCCTGATGGACTGCCGTCTATGGGGTCGCACAGAGTCGGACACGACTGAAGCGACTTGGCAGCAGCAGCTAGAAAAACACTGAAACTGCATCATAAATGTAAATAACTCATATAAATTCAACCATTCCTTTTTACCATCCTTTTTAGGTCTCACAAATATTTTCTTTGACTTCCAATCTAGAGGGAGAAACCAGACTCTTCAAAGGGCCTCATTCCCAACACTATGAAAGCTCTCTTTCAGTGCTTTTGCTATTGAGATCGTTTTACTTTAATCTGTGAGATTATTTGATTAATGTCTACTCCCTGTTCTATGTTATCAAGCAGGGGCCCAGTCTTTTTTCAATTTACCTTTGTGTTCAGAGTGCCTTGCAAAGTGCTTGTCTCATAGTGACTATTTAGTATTTGCTGGCTGGATGGATAAACAAATATGTAAAACAGGGGTACAGAGGTAGAACCCTGGCACAGAAATCATGGTGACCTAGACTAGAGAAGTGACAGTGGAACTGTGGAAACGTGGATGGATTTAAGAGATAGGAAGGTAGTGTAGAACTTGGTTATCGATTAAATGTATGGAGTGAGGGGGAAAAAGGCAACAGGGGTGACATGCAGATATCTGGTCTGAGTAATTGGTAGGATGGTAGTGCTCTTCCTCGAGACAGACGGATAAATCATATCCCAGTGCACTAAAGGACTTGCAGATGTAACCAAAGAACAACTGTCAGTAACTGGTGAGAAATGAAAGAAAATGAGAACTGTACTGAAGCACAGGGATCAGATATGTTTTGAAGAGCCTCTGGGAGAGTTACTAAGAAACTTTGCAGCTTGATTTAGTCAGACATTTAATAAATCCACTTGAATTAATTTCCTAGGGCTGCCGTAACCAGTGACCACAAACTTAGTAGCTTAAAACAACAGAAGCTTATTCTCTCACAGTTCTAGAGGCTAGAAGTCTGAAATCAAGGTGTTGGCCAAACCGTTGTCACTCTGCAGGCTTTAGGGAGAAACTTTCCATGCCTTTTCCTGCTCTGGAGCCTTGTGGCAGTGTGACTCCAATCTCAGCCTCTACATGCATCTCCTTTCTCTGAGTGTCTTCTTAGAAAGACACCAGTCATTGGATTTGGTCTGGACAAAGACACCAGTCATTGGATTAGAGCTCTAATCTCTGATACTTTGGCCACCTGATGTGAAGAGCTGACTCACCGGAAAAGGCCCTGATGCTGGGAAACATTGAGGGCAAAAGAGAAGGGGGGCATGGACGATGAGATGGTTAAATAGCATCATTGACTCGACAGACATGAGTTTGAGCATAATGTTGGAGATAGTGAAGGGTAGGGAAGCCTAGCATGCTGCAGTTCATGGGGTCTCAAAGAGTTGCATGCAACTTAGCAACCGAACAAAAATCCAATATGACCTCATCTTGACATAATGACATCTGCAAAGATCCCATCTACAAATTAGGTCACATTCTCAGGTTTTGCATGAACAGAGATTTTGAGGGGACAGAATTTACTCTACTGCATCATTCAACCTATTTCTGTGAAGTGGAATTATTAACTGATGTATTTGTCAATTATTTTTAGTGATAATTCAATCACAAATGTCTATTATTTTTACCTGACAGATGGAAAAAGAATGTAAGTGTAGTAAAATGTAAGGAAGCCTCTTTAAAAGCTCTTTATTGGCTATATGGCTTGGGCAAGATACACATTCAAATTTCAGACTAGGTAACTATAAATCTCTGCATTCAAATACCTAGAGATTTGGAACTAAATATAACAAAGAGCATTTTAACTACATAGCTGAATTCATGAACAGGAGAAATTGCATGGAGCCATAAATGAAGAGGAAAGTGAAAGAGGTTAAATAGGTGAGCCCAGAAGCCCAGGGTGTGGTTGTCTGAACCAAGCAGATAATCAAGCTTGGTCACAGAAGGGCTTAGAAAAGAAGATGAAATTTTCAGGCATAGAAGCCAGGCTGTTAAAACTGAGACCTCTCCCTGCCCCGTTCCTCCATTCGTCTCAGGTCATCAAAGCTCTACTACACTTTAACGGAAAAGGCAGATTTAAAAAAAGAAAGAAAGAAAGAAAAAAAAACCCTCAACAAAGCCTCCATTTGGGGTAGCAAAAAAGTGTCCCTGAGAATTTACAATAACAACCCTAAATCTTCTGTGGGTTGAAGTGGTCTGAGAAAGTGATATGGAATTGGTCAGTGATGACCCTCAGGTGCCTAGAAGAGGCAATAAAAAACATATTCTGTACAGACAGTATTTCAGTGCAGGCTATGAAGAAGTCCCCAAGATAAAGTCTTACTGAAGATTTATTTATAATAAAAAAATGTGAAACTATCAGGGAAACAGTCAACTATGAATGAGAATGAAAAGACACTCAAAAAATAACATAAGACTCCTAAACCCTTTAGATAATGACATAATGCAATAGAAGCTATAAAATACATATTCTATAGATACAATTTGAAATTTAAGAACAGTTTTAGAACATATAAAAATTGTGAGTATACTATAGAGAATTCCCATAGACTCTATACTATATCCTCTACTAACAATATCTTACATCTCATCAGTACTGATGCTGACCTTGATCACCTGGCTGAGACAGGGTCTGACAGATTTCTCCAACTGGAAAATTGTAAAACTCTTTTTTTCTCCTTTTCACACTCTCCTTTTTAGAAGGATAGAATTGTATACAGAGCACATTAAGAAGTGAAAAGTTACATTCTACCCCTGTAAGAGCAGATCACTCTTTTGCATGGAAAATTTGTTCTCCTTCATTTACTTATTTATTCATTAAATTATATCAGTCTTGACTCACGGATATTTAATCTATAATTTATGTTCTAAACAAATATGGTTTTATTTCTTCTTTTGCTCTAATTCTTCTAGCTTTGGCAATTGGAAGCTCTTTCAGCTAACTCTGTGTCCCTCTGGCATACTCCTACCATTGTGGGTCTCTGTTAATTTTCTTAAAGCAAGTTCTTCATTTTTGGTACTACAAATGCTCCAGTCTTTGTTATGTTTTTCCTGTCCCAGTCCTAGAATCAGCCCTTTCTCTGAGAAGCCTTGGTTTCTTCAGTTGCAAATGACACTAGAAATCAAGATCTTGATGCTAGGTGGGTTCATTACTTTAGGGCCCTCTTCGCTTCTAGATTTTTCAGTTAACAGAACAAAGAAATGCATGTACACTTACCTATGCGCAGACACTACCAACAAATATTTATATGTTAATCTCTGCAACCACTTAAAGCTAACAATGTGCTCACATTGATGCCTCCACCTCTAATCCATTGCCACAGAGATCACTCTCGTCTCCTCCTTTCAAATAGTTATCCATATCTGGCAGGTATACATATGGTGATATCAGAATTATTAACCTGTATCCCCCTGGGAAACAATTTTATCAAGTAAGATTCAAGGCTCATGTAGTTTCTTTAGCTAAAATACATACTTTAAATGTCTACATAAGTAAATATATTAACATATAATAAAAGAACAGGACATCATAAAATAATACACTGTTTCGAAAAGAATCAAATACAAATTCTAGAAATTAAAAATATAGTCAATGAAATTAAAAACCTATTATGTGCATTAAACAGCATGGTAAACTCAGATGAAAAGAGAATTAGAAATGAAAAATAAAAGAGAAATTCAATGACATCATGGATGGAATAAGAAAATTCACTATATGTTTGTTAGGAGCTTCAGAAAGAAAGTACAGTGAGAACAAGAAAGAGAAAATACTTTACATATAGTAAAGACTTTGTCCAGGATTTATGAAATAGATGACTTCTCAGAAAATGTAAGCACATTGCGAGCAAAATTCATAAAAAGTAAGCTTCACCTTGACATATCATTGTAAAACTGAGAAATACTTAGGGGAAAAAACCCTAAATGCAATCAGAGAAAAATACAATTTACTTAAGAAAGAAAAGAATTGTCCATCAGCCATCTTTTCAACAATAGTGACACAAATCAAAATACAATGGGAAAGATTTTCAAAGTGCTGAGATGAATAACTGTCAATGCAAAACTCTACACTTCAATGTGAGGTCAAAATAAATACATTTTCAAATAAAAATTGAAGTGGCTCATCATGAATAGATTATTGTTGGAAATGTGTCTACAAAATTTACTTCTTTTAAGTGAATTTACAAAATGTACTTCAGGAAGAAAGAAATTGAACCCAGAATGAGGAATAGTGAATAATGAGGAATAAGTGTGGGTATTTACAACACAAACATTAAGCTGCCAGCCTCCTCTGTCTTCCAGTGGAGGAGGTCTTCCCAGGTGGCACAGTGGTAAAGAACCTGCCCGCCAGTGCAGGAGACAGAAGAGACAAGGATTCAATCCCTGGGTCAGGAAGATCCACTGGAGGAGGGCTTTGGCAACACACCCCAGCATAGAGGAGCTTGGCGGTTACTGTCCATTGGGTGGCAAAGAGTCAGACACCACAAAAGCGACTCAGCACCCAGGCATGCATGTCAAACAGAGAAGAAGATTGTCTAACATTCAAACACTGAGGAAAAGAGAAGAATAAAGTAAATGTGATCTATGCAATAGGAGATTAAGAAGAAACAGTAAGTAAATAAGACACAAAATAAGATGGTATAATCAAATACAAGTATACAGTGGTAACACTACAATTAAAAGGATTTAAATTAACAGTTAAAAAATATAGATTATCAGAGTGAAATTAAAGAAAAGCTGCTACTATAGCTTACAGGAGACTCATCTAACTCATAAGGATACAGAAGAAAATGAAATTTAAATGATAGGAAACTTAAACCATAAAACATCATCCCCTTGTATCTGAGGGCTCTGCATGTGTGGATTCATGGAGTTGACTATACTATAGCATTTTATATAAGGGACTTGGCCATCTGCAGATATCAGTATCCATGGTGAGTCCTGGAAGCAAAACCCTGCAGATACTGAGGGAGAAGGATGATCATACTACCTGAAAGAAAGCTGATACAACCATATAAATGCTAGACAAAATCTGTTACAGTAAAGAGGGAGTATTCAGGATAAGGAATGATGAATCATTCCTTATGTGCATATCTAATTTAAAAATACAAAGTGTCTTGTGTATAAAATATTATACATATATTTAATATATTTTACTTACATTTTAACACACATACATTATATGTATATCTATATGAGTGAGATATCAGATCAGATCAGATCAGTCGCTCAGTCGTGTCCGACTCTTTGTGACCCCCATGAATTGCAGCACGCCAGGCCTCCCTATCCATCACCAGCTCTCAGAGGTCACTCAGACTCACATTCATCGAGTCAGTGATGCCATCCAGCCATCTCATCCTCTGTCGTCTCCTTCTCCTCCTGCCCCCAATCCCTCCCAGCATCAGAGTCTTCTCCAATGAGTCAACTCTTCGCATGAGGTGGCCAAAATACTGGAGTTTCAGCTTTAGCATCATTCCTTCCAAAGAAATCCCAGGGCTGATCTCCTTCAGAATGGACTGGTTGGATCTCCTTGCAGTCCAAGGGACTCTCAAGAGTCTTCTCCAACACCACAGTTCAAAAGCATCAATTCTTCGGCACTCAGCCTTCTTCATAGTCCAGCTCTCACATCCATACATGACCACAGGAAAGACCATGCCTTGACTAGGTGGACCTTTGTTGGCAAAATGATGTCTCTGCTTTTGAATATGCTATCTAGGTTGGTCATAACTTTCCTTCCAAGGAGCAAGCGTCTTTTAATTTCATGGCTGCAGTCACCATCTGCAGTGATTTTGGAGCCCCCAAAAATAAAGTCTGACACTGTTTCCACTGTTTCTCCATCTACTTCCCATGTAGTGATGGGACCAGATGTCATGATCTTCGTTTTCTGAATGTTGAGCTTTAAGCCAACCTTTTCACTCTCCACTTTCACTTTCATCAAGAGGCTTTTGAGTTCCTCTTCACTTTCTGCCATAAGGGTGGTATCATCTGCATATCTGAGGTTATTGATATTTCTCCCGGCAATCTTGATTCCAACTTGTGTTTCTTCCAGTCCAGCATTTCTCATGATGTACTCTGCATATATGTTAAATAAACATGGCGACAATATACAGCCTTGACGTACTCCTTTTCCTATTTGGAACCAGTCTGTTGTTCCATGACCAAATTTGATAAATCCATTATCATACTAGATTTCTCTCATAATTGGTAGTAACAGGTAACATTTATTAAGATTTTACTGTGTCATATACTGTTCTAATTCCTTAATATGGGTCAATATATTTAATAGTCATAACTTCATAGACATATGTTGTTTTATAATAACTTTGTACTACTTTAAAGTAATAATTGTACAGTAGATATTAGTCACTTCACTTTGTAGATAAGGAACTTGAGGTATATAGGGGCTAATATAGACCATGTTATATGACATGATTAAATTAAAAGTCAATAATTAAAAACTGGGCTTCCCTAGTGGCGCACTGGTAACTATCTGCCTGCCAATACAGGAGACATGGGTTTGATCCCTCGGTCAGGAAGATCCCCTGGAGAAAGAAATGGCAACCCATTCCAGTATTCTTGCATGGGAAATCTCATGGACAGAGGATCCTGAGGACTAGAGTCCATGGGGTGGCAAAAAGAGTCAGACACAAATTAGCAACTAAACAACAACAAATTAAAAACCATTGCCAATACAATTGAGTTTTTAAAATACATATTGCTAAGAAAATAGATTAAAGAAGGAGTCATAGAATTTAAAAATATTTAGATGGAAATGAAAACACTATCAAAATATGTATGACTACATATACTATATGTAAAACTGTTACATTTAGAGATATTATACATCAAAATTGATTGCAGAAAAACATTCTAAGAAAATCACTGAAATACTTCATATAAAAGAAATAAACCTAAAAATCAAATAAGCTAGAAAATACCCAACAAACTAAACTGAAGAATTAATGACATAAAATAGAGCACGTCAAGAAATCCAAAAGCTTTAAAGACAAATTAAATGGTTAAAACTGTCAAGATTGATCAAGAAAAAAAGGGAAGATATTCAGATATTTTAAAAAATCATTAGAAAAGGTATTAACAATTTAGGACAATAACTTGGAAATTTGGATGTAATGTCATAAAAATATTAATACTAAATATATTTAATGATAAATAGAAAACCAAAATAGATCTCTGATAATTAAAGAAAATGTGTAAGTTTTAAAAAATTTTCCAATCATATTCTTTTCCAAATGTACCAGATCTAGATGCATTTTTATGTGAGTTTTCCCAAAGATTCAATCTCAAACTCATATACAGTTTTCCCCAGAGGTTAGAAGAAGAAACACTCTTATTTATGAAGTAATATGTCATTAATAATTTGGTTCTCTTCTTTTTGGAAACATGAAAAATTAAAAAAAGATTTTTATAGAAAAGAATTTAGTAAAAATTATAAACATACAATTATATGACATTAATTGGGTTTTAAGCACATCACAACAAATAAACAAAACATATAATCTGTGAAAGAACCAAAACCATTTTTAAAAAATCTAAGAGTCTATCTAAAAAACATTTGTAAGGCTCTTAAAAAGAAAGTATGGCATTCATGAAATAGATAAAAATAAGCCATATTAAATTTAGGGAGAAAGCACTGAAGAACTGATGCTTTTGAATTGTGGGGTTGGAGCAGACTCTTGAGAGTCCCTTGGACTGCAAGGAGATCCAACCAGTCAGTCCTAAAGGAAATCAGTCCTGAATGTTCATTGAAATGACTGCTGCTGAAGCTGAAGCTCCAATACTTTGGCCACCTGATGTGAAGAACTGACTCATTGAAAACGACCCTGCTGCTGGGAAAGGTTGAAGGCAGGAGGAGAAGAGGGTGACAAGATGAGATGGTTGGATGGCATCACTGATGCAATGGACATGAGTTTGAGCAAGCTCCGGGAGTTGGTGATGGACTGGGAAGCCTGGCGTGCTGCAGTCATGGGGTCGCAGAGTCAGACACGACTGAGTGACTGAACTGAACTGAATTGCTCACATTCATGGAGACAGTATTATGAATTGATTATTCTTAAAATTAAATCGGAACATTAAGTACAATTTCAGTAAAAACATACAAAGGATTGAGTTCTTTGAAGTCAAGTCAGTAAATATAAGGAAGAACAAATGTAAATATCAGTCACAGCAAATGTGATGGGTCTTGCTTACAAAGTTTAGTAAGACTGTGTGAAATGTATGTGGATATATATGTATATGTAACTATGACATGTACGGAAAGGTAAATAGATGCCTTTAGGAGAATAAAGAGCACAGAAACAGACCCATCATGTATGAAAACTTCGATTATAACATAGGTTGCCGACAAAGCAGTGGGAAGAAAATAGATTATTTAATAAAAGGCTATGAAAACACTGGAAAGGAAGTCAACAAACTGGAAAGACATGAAATGAGAACTCTACTTTTTGCCTTCTGTACAAATGACTTCCAAGTGGACTGAAGACATAATGAAAAGCCAAACGTAATAAATAGAATTCTTGGGGTACAAGATATAATTTCTTGATAAACAACTAGAACAGAACATTTAAAATAATGATAAATTTGACTCCATTAAAATGTAAACTTTCTATGTGGCCAAGACCTACAAAGTGAAAGATAAACCACAGATTTTGAGAAAATATTTATCATGCATATAACCAAGAATTAATATTTAAATGCATATATAATGACTATAAGTAAAAAATTTTAAAAGACAAACAACCAGAAGGAAATTAGAAAAAGGGATAGAACATTTCTTAAAGAGAAGAACCAATGTCTGATAAGCAATAATAGTCAGGGAAGGACAAATGAAACCATGAAGTTATACCATGTTGCTCCAACAGATTGGCAAATACTAAAAGACTGAACATACCAAGTGTTGGCAGGAATACGGAATAGTGGGAGCTCTCAAACTTTACTAGTGGTTGTATAAAAATGTATAACCACTTTGGATTTGGCAATATCTAGAAGTTAACAGTTTGGAGAAGGAAATGGCAACCCACTTAAGTGTTCTTGCCTGGACAATCCCAGGGACAGGGGAGCCTGATGGGCTGCCGTCTATGGGGTTGCACAGAGTCAGACACTACTGACTTAGCAGCAGCAGCAGCAGCAGCAGGAGGAGTTAACAGTAGAGCTTCCCTGATTGCTCAGATGGTAAAGAATCTATCCACCATGTTGGAGACCCAGGTTTTATCCCTGGGTAGGGAAGATCCTTCGGAGGAGGAAATGGCAACTCACTCCAGTATTTTTGCCTGGAGAATTCCATGGACAGAGGAGCCTGGCAGGCTACAGTCATGGGTCACACACGGAGTCAAATACGACTGAGTGACTAATAGACACACAGGAGTTAACAGTGGTGTATACCCTTCAACAAAGCCATTCCTCTAAGTCAATATTTTAGATTAGAACCATTCACACATGTGTAATGTGATACTTGCATAAGAATATTCACTGCAGCATCATTTGCAAAAACACAATATCGAATGCTATCGAAGTACCCATTAACAGAAAAATAGAAAGACAAAGTTAAGATACTGCATATGAAGTCATATTAAAATTATAATGAATATACCAATGTTCCATGTATTAGAAGAGGTATTTCAAAGATCTAATGTTTAGTGAAAACAAAGAAAGTTGCAAAATGGCATTTAGTTTGATTATGTGCAAAACTCATTTTATGTTGTCCATTATGCCGACTTACTTAATAATTTCACATAAATATGCCTGACAATAATACAAATCAAATTCAGGATACTTTTTGGATTTAAAGGGGAATTAATCACATTTGTTATATTTTATTTTTTAATGAAAATATTTCAACTCATGTTCTTACAAAGCTATGAACCATGTATAACATATATACTTTTTTGGTAAAAAAATACTTTGTAAAAAATATTCTTTGAAATATTTCACAATAAAGTATTTTAAGGGAAAAAATGATGCTTCATAAATGAATATAACAGTGAATAATGAGGGCTTGGAGTACGGATGGGATTTTGCGAGGTTGAGAGGGAGAAAGAATTCCAGATGAGAATCTGAACCAGGACAAAGGCACAGTGGCAGGGACAAGCAGGACGAGAGGAGAAATCCCAAGCTCTGAGAGTGTGTGCAGTGGTGGAGGGCAGGGCCTTTAGAGTCGGGGACAGGCTTGCTTCTGAGGCCAGCTCTAGCGTCTACGTCGTGTGGTCATGTGGAAATTGAATCTGGTGCACAGGAAAGGTCTGAGCCCTGCGCTTGGTCCCCTGAACTCCCCTGACAAGTGGCCATTCATGCCACAGGGAGGGTGGGGGAGGGCAGAGGAGGGAGGCAAAGGCAGCTTGGGGCCAGATCCTCAGCCTTGATCTTGAAGACAGTGGAAAGCCACTGGAGGCATCTTAGTAAGAAAAGAAGCCAAGGACACCATGGTGGACACGCAGGCGTGAGGCGGTAGGAGACAGGAGATCTTCTTCAAGAGGGTAGTCAGAGTTTCATGACAGAAATGGAGATGGGGAGGCTGGCGAAGGATGCCCGCGTTTTTAGCCTGAGTGAACGAAAGGTACGGTGTTGTTAGCACAGAAAGTTAGTTTCGATGTAAAATCTGTTTCACAAGACATGAAAGAGTTCCACTGGTCCAGTCCAGCCATCAATAAAGCCTCTGAGTACTCTCATCTTTTCAGCTTTCCATGGTAAGCAGTGTGTCCCTGTGAATGGTGTATGACTTGGGTAGGGAATATCTGGATTTTAAATCTTGACTTTGCTAACACAGTACCAATCTCAACATGTTCATCTGTTGAATGGGGATAATAACACCTAATTTGCAGGAAAGATGAAGTGCATTTTGTTCCAGGCCTATGATTCTGCTTAGAAATGTGCACTGGGTCTAAAATCAGAGGGGAGGATGAACTGTTGCCAAAAACTCTAAAGTGAATGGGCTCCCAGCTGATTGCAGGTTTACAGAAAAATGATGAAAATTTCTGGCTTAGACAGTAATGAAGAGGTTCAAAACAGCAATTCTTCTTTCACACAAGGTAGCAATTTAGCTTGAATAAGTTAAAGCACCGGTGAATAATTGATTGCAAAATATGCATTATGATGTGCATAATTTAGTCAAATAAAAGCTCATGAAAAAGTCATCTTCAAAAAGAGGCGCATTAACTCAGGCTATAGGCACAGTGTTTCTATCTAGAACATCCTTTGAAATTTGAGAACATAAGTGGATTCAGGGAAATTGTCAATTACTTATTTGAGAAGAAACAGTTTTGTGTGCATGTGAAAATATGTATGCTACATAATTAAATACTATTATATATTAGCATAGACATCACATGTCCAATATATTATATTGAATAGTTACCTTATAGTCAGTAGAAATCACATTTTTGTAAATACTACATGTGATATCCGTGAGTGCCAAGTGCCTCAGTCATGTCTGACTCTTTGCAACCCCATGAACTTCAGCCCACCACGCTCCTCCAGCTGATTCTCCATGGAGGAGTCCATGGGATTCTCCAGGTGGAGTGGGCTGCCATGCCCTCCTCCAGGGGGTCTTCCTGACCCAGGGAACAAACCTGTGTCTATTATGTCTCCTGCATTGGCAGGCAGGTTCTTTACCCCTGGTGCCACCTGGGAAGCCCACTATATGTGATATAGAAATAGAAATATACTTAAAATAGGCACCGTATATATTATTTACTATATAACCAGATGGAGTACATACATTAGGTAGTACTTATACACAGGCTACTGAATATATAAGCTATATATATCTTTATATCAATATCTCTGTAGGTGTGCTGTGCTGTGCTTAGTCACTCAGTCGTGTCTGACTCTTTGTGACCCCATGGACTGTAGCCCGACAGGCTCCTTTGTCCATGGGGATTCTCCAGGCAAGAATACTGAAGTTGGTTGCCATGCCCTCCTCCAGGGGATTTTCCCAACCCAGGGATCAAACCCAGGTCTCCCACAGTACAGGTGGATTCTTTATCACCTGAGCCACCAGGGAAGCCCATCAATACTGGACTGGGTAGCCCATCCCTCCTCCAGGGGATCTTCCTAAGCAGATTTTTACCAGCTGAGCTACCAGGGAAGCCCCATCTCTATAGATACTATACATTAAAATATCTACTTGGTATATAGAAACCAGTGAAAACATATAAGTAAAAGCATTTTACATACTTTAAGACATTATATCCACCTTACCATGCATACAAATCCCAATCTGTCAAAAGACTGTAATAGGGAAGAACAAATCTGAATCTATATTAAATCTGTTTCTTTTTCTTTAACCTCTGTGCTCTGTTGCCTGGGCTTAGTCATGCTGACTCTGCACCATTTGTAAAAGAATGTTGCCTATTGCCTGAAATATACAAGATAGCCCATTTTCAAACTCTGACCTTTAAAGGTATAACACTCTTCCATTCATATAGAGACAAAAAGTTGGAGAAGAGAGAATAACATTTGTCTTGCTGGAGGTTTACAGGAACATCATGACCTGATCTACTTGGACATCTGCAAGACCAAAGGATTCTGACATCAGGAAGCTTGCAGCCACTTATAATACACACTCAAAGAGATGGGAATACCAGACCACTTTACATGCCTCATGAGAAATCTATATGCAGGTCAAGAAGCAACAGTTAGAACCAAACATGGAACAATAGATTGGTTCCAAATTGGGAAAGGAGTACGTTAAGGCTATATATTGTCACCCTGCTTATTTAACTTATATGCAGAGTACATCATGAGAAACGGTGGACTGGATGAAGCATAAGCTGGAATCAAGATTGTTGGGAGAAATATCAATAACCTCAGATATGTAGATGACACCACCCTTATGGCAGAAAGTGAAGAGGAACTGAAGAGCCTCTTGATGAAAGTGAAAGAGGAGAGTGGAAAAGCTGGCTTAAAACTCAACATTCAAGAAATGAAGATCATGGCATCTGGTCCCATCACTTCATGGCAAACATATGGGGAAACAGTGGAAACAGTGCCAGACTTTATTTTGGGGGCTCCAAAATCACTGCAGATGGTGATTGCAGCCATGAAATTAAAAGACATTTGCTCCTTGGAAGAAAATCTATGACTAACCTAGACAGCATATTGAAAAGCCGAGACATTACTTTGCCAACAAAGGTCCATCTAGTCAAGGCTATGGCTTTTCCAGTGGTCATGTATGGATGTGAGAGTTGAACTATAAAGAAAGCTGAGCTCTGAAGAATTGATGCTTTTGAACTGTGGTGTTGGAGAAGACTCTTGAGAGTCCCTTGGACTGCAAGGAGATCCAACCAGTCCATCCTAGAGAAAATCAGTCCTGAGTATTGATTGGAAGGACTGATGCTGAAGCTGAAACTCCAATACTTTGGCCACCTGATGCAAAGAACCAACTCATTGGAAAAGACCCTGATGCTGGGAAAAATTGAAGGCAGGAGAAGGGGACGACAGAGGGTGAGATGGTTGGATGGCATCACCAACTTGATGGACATGAGTTTGAGCAAACTTTGGGAGTTGGTGATGGACAGGGAAGGCTGGTGTGTTGCAGTCCATGGGGTCGCAAAAAGTCGGACACGACTGAGCAACTGAACTGAACCACACCCCTTCCCCTTTTACTATAAAAGAAGCCTGAATTCTAACTTGGGTAACATGGTTCTTTGAAACATTGATCTGCTATCTTCTTGGTCTGCTGGCTTTCAAATAAAGTAATTATTCCTTGCACCAACAACTCCTCTCCTGATTTACTGGCCTGTTGTGTGGTGAACAGAATGAGTTTGGACTTGGTAGCAAGACCAGAAATATATAGAAGAATTACATACTAGGGCTTTTAGTGTTAGTTGCTCAGTCATGTCTGATTCTGCGATCCTGTGGACTGTAGTCTGCCAGGTTCCTCTGTCCATGGGATTCTCTAGGCAAGAATACTGGAGTTGGTTGCCATTTCCTCTCCACGGGATCTTCTTCCCAACCCAGGACTTGAACCCGGGTCTTCTGCAGTGCAGGCAGATTGTTTATCTTCTGAGTCACCAGGGAAGCCCTTTTAACACATTCCTAACATAAAACTGATCTACTCCCCTCTTCACAATTATTAATTTGCCATGAATCTCCAGTGAACCCCATCTATGGATCACAAATATTCTGATCAAAACCAAGTAATTTTGTTTTTGAGAATATAAACTAGTTCACTGAAACCAGACTTAAAATTTTTTTTTAGTTTATAGATTTTTTTGTCTATAAATGTTTATTAAACATCAGTAATTTTACAAAGAAAATATTAATAGAGGTTGTTACAAAATTTTTGCAAAATATGTACAAATGTAAAAAGCCTTGGTGACTAGCAACTTATTTTATCAAATCAAACCATCCTTTCTACTTTCAGACCTCCTGGAGAAATAATTTACTATGAATCCTGAACTAAAGCACTGACAGAAAAAAACAAATTTACAACAGTATCAGATAATGTGCTCAGTTCCTGGAAAGTTATAAAAAGATATATGTATAAAAAATCCTAAGCCACACATACTTTTATATAGAGCTAATATAAATCATGTTTTGTTAGGTATAGTATCTATGAGGTTGTTCAAACTTTCATATTCTTTTATATTTTCTAAAATATCTAAGCCAAAAGAGGCCTTCTCAGATTATTAAAATGCATGAGTTACTGCATGTGGTACACATTCTGGGGTCATCATAACCTACAGAGTGTTCCAAAGTCCTTTCAGAAGGCTCCACTTCCCTTCACCTGCACTCTGCTTCTTGGGCTCTGGATCCACTGTGGACACAGAGTCTGGCTTTCTGATGGGTCAAAGGTTAATGGCACTGCAGGGTTTCTGTGTCCCTGGGTTTCGATGACAGGATCTCTGAATAAGAGACCATAGTAGCTATGCCTTATGGGTGGATTGTCAGGTAGAACCACCCAGGTGGAGAAGGCTGAGACCCTTCTCCTTGAGCCCCAGACTGCCCCTTCTATGGCAGCATGCAGTCCTGTTTGCTAGACCTGGGATTGCTGTGGAAACTCAAATGATCAACATTCTTAAGAGTCAGTGGATGGCAAGGGATGGCTAGCAGCACTTCTCCACTTTACTGTAACTGACATCATGTCACAAATACCAATATTGTGTGTTTCAAGGTCTTTTCGCTCTCCTCCAGGCCCATGAGTACTTGAATTTTCAGCACTCCAGTACATGAACAATTGCATTTTTGGGTAAGTGGTTAACAATTAGTGAACACTGGCATTGCAGTAGACATGGTGGTAAACCCTGGGAATACAAAGATCAATACCATATACAGACTGTGTGAAATTAAAAAAAAAAAAAAAGTCAAAATGTAGAGAGAGAATTAATGCAGCGCTAACTATAATGTAAATGTGACATATACAATACTAATGTTGCAAGGAGTGTAATCAAGCATCAAGGTAGCACCAAGGAGGTCACCTCGGGAAAGAGGTGAGAGAGCATGCCACGGGAACATCAAGGAGAGTGACCAAGTCTATCTGGAAGACTTCCCAGCATCCCTGAAGGACAGGTCAGGTTTTGATGAATTAAGAACGGAGAAGTGATTATGAAGGGCAGCGTGAGCGAAGAGTCTGATAGACTTACAGGGCTGGACTGCAGCAGGCAAGGAGAAGGGGCGAGAGATGAGCTGAACATGTTGCAGGAGACAAGAGCCTAGATGAGTATTTTGTGAAGGAAGGTGGCAGGAATGGAATTCCAGCTTCCCTGGTGTGCTTTCATTTTGAAAGCAAGCTGTACTTGTCCCAGACAGACACCCAATATGCAGGCAGTCCTGCACAACAGCACCCTTTGGATTTGTAGCTTCAAATAAGCAGAGCCATAGAAAGGAGCTGCCGGCAGCCCTGACATCGCCTGTCTAGAAAGCTGTGGACTCCTGTCGGGCCTTGGAAAGTAATCACTTTGATGTTAATTGATGCCAATCAGAGAATATTTACAGTGATTTGGAAGATCAAAGAAGACATTTTAAAAGTAATTTTTGAGATCAGACCACATGACAGTTGTAAGGAAGAAATCAGTGCCCTTGGATTTAATACCTATCACTATTACTCTTACTGTGGGGCTTCCCTGATGGCTAAGTTGGTAAGGAATCCGCCTGCAAAGCAGGAAATCTGGGTTCTATCCCTCAGTCGGGAAGATCCCCTGGAGGAGGGCATGGCAACCCACTCCAGTATTCTTACCCGGAGAATCCCCATGGACAGAAGAGACTGGCAGGCTACAGTCCCTGGGATTGCAAGGAGTCAGACATGACCGAGCGACCAAGCACAGCACTCCTACTGTGGGGTCTGACTGTCACTGAGGTCATCTCCTCTCAGGGCCCCTCGGTCAGCAGGCAAACCCAGCCCAAGGGTCACGGAGGGCATGGAGAACCCTGCTTCTGAAGTCAGGGAGCCAAAGAAACCTCATGACAGAAAGAACCAGAAACCCCTTCTCATCCTGTTTCACACAGAGGCCTGCAACCACAGGCTGCAAGGGAAAGAAGGCTTAATTTTCTTACTGGAAAGCCAGTGATAGCGGCGGCAAACTGTAAAAGACAGCTCTATCCCCTCTTGCCTTGAGAACCCCATGAACAGTATGAAAAGACAAAATGATAGGATACTGAAAGAGAAACTCCCCAGGTCAGTAGAGGCCCAATATGCTACTGCAGATCAGTGGAGAAATAGCTCCAGAAAGAATGAAGGGATGGAGCCAAAACAAAAAGAATACCCAGCTGTGGATGTGTCTGGTGATAGAAGCAAAGTCCGATGCTGTAAAGAGCAATACTGCATAGGAACCTGGAATGTCAGGTCCATGAATCAAGGCAAATTGGAAGTGGTCAAACAAGAGATGGCAAGAGTGAATGTCGACATTCTAGGAATTAGCGAACTAAAATGGACTGGAATGGGTGAATTTAACTCACATGACCATTATATCTACTACTGCGGGCAGGAATCCCTCAGAAGAAATGGAGTGGCCATCATGGTCAACAAAAGAGTCTGAAATGCAGTACTTGGATGCAATCTCAAAAATGACAGAATGATCTCTGTTTGTTTCCAAGGCAAACCATTCAATGTCACAGTAATCCAAATCTATGCCCCAACCAGTAACGCCAAAGAAGCTGAAGTTGAACAGTTCTATGAAGACCTACAAGACCTTTTAGAACTAACACCCAAAAAAGATGTCCTTTTCATTATAGGGGACTGGAATGCAAAAGTAGGAAGTCAAGAAACACCTGGAGTAACAGGCAAATTTGGCCTTGGAATACGGAATGAAGCAGGGCAAAGACTAACAGAGTTTTGCCAAGAAAATGCACTGGTCATAGCAAATACCCTCTTCCAACAACACAAGAGAAGACTCTATACATGGACATCACCAGATGGTCAACACCAAAATCAGATCGATTATATTCTTTGCAGCCAAAGATGGAGAAGCTCTATACAATCAGCAAAAACAAGACCAGGAGCTGACTGTGGCCCACACCATGAACTCCTTATTGCCAAATTCAGACTGAAATTGAAGAAAGTAGGGAAAACTACTAGACCATTCAGGTATGACCTAAATCAAATCCCTTATGATTATACAGTGGAAGTGAGAAATAGATTTAAGGGCCTAGATCTGATAGATAGAGTGCCTGATGAACTATGGAATGAGGTTCGTGACATTGTACAGGAGACAGGGATCAAGACCATCCCCATGGAAAAGAAAGGCAAAAAAGCAAAATGGCTGTCTGGGGAGACCTTACAAATAGCTGTGAAAAGAAGAGAAGCGAAAAGCAAAGGAGAAAAGGAAAGATATAAACATCTAAATGCAGAGTTCCAAAGAATAGCAAGAAGAGATAAGAAAGCCTTCTTCAGTGATCAATGCAAAGAAATAGAGGAAAACAACAGAATGGGAAAGACTAGGGATCTCTTCAAGAAAATCAGAGATACCAAAGGAACATTTCATGCAAAGATGGGCACGATAAAGGACAGAGATGGTGTGGACCTAACAGAAGCAGAAGATATTAAGAAGAGGTGGCAAGAATACACAGAAGAACTGTACAAAAAAGAGCTTCAAGACCTAGATAATCATGATGATGTGATCACTGACCTAGAGCCAGACACCTTGGAATGTGAAGTCAAATGGGCCTTAGAAAGCATCACTACGAACAAAGCTAGTGGAGGTGATGGAATTCCAGTGGAGCTATTCCAAGTCCTGAAAGATGATGCTGTGAAAGTGCTGCACTCAATATGCCAGCAAATTTGGAAAACTCAGCAGTGGCCACAAGATTGGAAAAGGTCAGTTTTCATCCCAATCCCAAAGAAAGGCAATGCCAAAGAATGCTCAAACTACCGAACAATTGCACTCATCTCACACGCTAGTAAAGTAATGCTCAAAATTCTCCAAGCCAGGCTTCAGCAATATGTGAACCGTGAACTTCCTGATGTTCAAGCTGGTTTTAGAAAAGGCAGAGGAACCAGAGATCAAATTGCCAACATCCGCTGGATCATGGAAAAAGCAAGAGAGTTCCAGAAAAACATCTATTTCTGCTTTATTGACTATGCCAAAGACTTTGACTGTGTGGATCACAATAAACTGTGGAAAATTCTGAAAGAGATGGGAATACCAGACCACCTGATTTGCCTCTTAAGAAATCTGTATGCAGGTCAGGAAGCAACAGTTAGAACTGGTCATGGAACAACAGACTGGTTCCAAATAGGAAAAGGAGTACGTCAAGGCTGCATATTGTCACCATGTTTATTTAACTTCTATGCAGAGTACATCATGAGAAATGCTGGACTGGAAGAAACACAAGTTGGAATCAAGATTGCTGGGAGAAATATCAATAACCTCAGATATGCAGATGACACCACTCTTATGGCAGAAAGTGAAGAGGGGCTAAAATGCCTCTTGATGAAAGTGAAAGTGGAGAGTGAAAAGGTTGGCTTAAAGCTCAACATTCAGAAAACGAAGATCATGGCATCTGGTCCCATCACTACATGGGAAATAGATGGGGAAACAGTGGAACCAGTGTCAGACTTTATTTTTCTGGGCTCCAAGATCACTGCAGATGGTGACTGCAGCCATGAAATTAAAAGACGCTTACTCCTTGGAAGGAAATTATGACCAACCTAGACAGCATATTCAAAAGCAGAGACATTACTTTACCAACAAAGGTTCGCCTAGTCAAGGCTATGGTCTTTCCTGTGGTCATGTATGGATGTGAGAGCTGGACTGTGAAGAAGGCTGAGCGCCGAAGAATTGATGCTTTTGAACTGTGGTGTTGGAGAAGACTCTTGAGAGTCCCTTGGACTGCAAGAAGATCCAACCAGTCCATTCTGAAGGAGATCAATCCTGGAATTTCTTTAGAAGGAATGATGCTAAAGCTGAAACTCCAGTATTTTGGCCTGCTGATGCGAAGAGTTGACTCATTGGAGAAGACTCTGATGCTGGGAGGGATTGGGGGCAGGAGGAGAAGGGGACGACAGAGGAAAAGATGGCTGGATGGCATCACTGACTTGATGGGTGTGAGTCTGGGTGACCTCCGGGAGCTGGTGATGGACAGGGAGGCCTGGCGTGCTGCAGTTCATGGGGTCGCGAGGAGTCGGACACTACTGATCGACTGATCTGATCTGATCCTCTCACACTGCTTTTTCCAAATGAAAAAGCCAGGACCATCAGCATCTTTCCAGAGTCCATACATATGCATTCCTATACAATGTATGTCTTTTTCCTTCTGACTTACTTCACTCTGTGTAACAGGCTGTAGGTTCATCTATCTCATGAGAACTGACTCAAATGTGTTCCTTTTTGTGGGCGAGTAATATTCCATTGCGTATATGTGCCGCACTTCTTTATCCATTCATCTGTCGATGATGAACCTGTCTGCAGGGAAGCAATGGAGAAGCAGATATGGAGAACAGAATTGTGGACACAGTGGGGGAAGCAGAGGGTGGGATGGATGGAGATAGTGGCAGGGAAATGTGCACGTTACCATGCGTAAAGTGACAGCCAGTGGGGATTTTTCGTATGACTCTGGGAGCTCAAACCAGTGTTCTGTGTCAACCTGGAGGGGTGGGGTGGAGTGAGAGATGAGACAGAGGTTCAAGACAGGGGGGACATATGTCTACCTATGCCTGATACATGTTGATAGATGGCAGAAGCCAACACAATATTGTAAATCAATTTAAAAAAAAAGGTCAGGGCATGTACTCTGACAAAGAAGATATTCCAACTTGTAATTAATTTTCATGGGAAAACAAAGGGAGAAAATATTTGCAGTATAAACATTCCTAAAAAATCCATGTGGAAAAGGAATGCATTGTCTTAGCAGGACACGGATCTGGCCACTGCAGCTGTTTCGAGTTGCAGCCCCACTGTTAGAGGGCATCGGCATGCCAGCCACAGCAGGACAAAGGTGAGAGGGTGATACTGCCTAAGGAATGCGTTTACTACGTACTTATTACTGAATAAATTAATAGCTACAGGTTGTGGACCGTCTAGTCAAGGCTATGGTTTTTCCAGTGGTCATGTATGGATGTAAGAGTTGGACAATAAAGAAAGCTGAGTGCCAAAGAATTGATGCTTTTGACCCGTAGTGTTGGAGAAGATTCTTGAGAGTCCCTTGGACTGCAAGGAGATCCAACTAGTCTATCCTAAAGGAAATCAGTTCTAAATTTTCACTGGAAGGACTGACGTTGAAGCTGAAACTCCAATGCTTTGGCCACCTAATAGGAAGAGCTGACTCATTGGAAAAGACTCTGATACTGGGAAAGATTGAAGGTGGCGGGGGAGAAGGGGACGACAGAGGATGAGATGGCTGAATGGCATCACCGACTCAATGGACATGAGTTTGAGTCAACTGCAGGAGTTGGTGATGGACAGGGAGGCCTGGAGTGCTGCAGTCCATGGGGTTACAAAGAGTCAGACATGACTGAGCAACTGAACTGAACTGACAGACTGTGGAAGGCAATAGGTGATGGGAAGGACAGATAAACAGTCCTGTCCTCAGGCTGTGGAAAGGTCCTGTTCTCAGGCCTTCCTACTCAAAATGTGGGCCCTAAACACCAGCAAGCTCGGGGAACTTGTTTGAAATTCATAAGCTCCAGCCCCACACAGACCTATTAAGTTATCATCTATGTTTTAACCAGCTCCCTAGGTGATCGCATGTCCAGTCAGAGTCATGAGAAAGGAGAGATGCACGGGACACAGAGCCATCTGAGGCTGACCAATCACTGTCTGCAGGCTGTGAGGACAGGTCGTCACAAATTGCAGGTTTCATGAGGAATAAACACACAGAATAGGGACAGACAGAAGCAATCACAGGCTAGAAGAGATGATCACAGTCAGAGATGATGTGAGAGACAGAGCAGGCACAGGAACAGAAAAAGTGAGAACTGGCTAATGTAAGGGTATATGGACTTCCCTGGTGGCTCAACTAGTAAAGAAATTTGCCTGCAATGTAAGGGTATACACAAATATTTTTAAAAAATTTGAATTAAACATTTCCCCTGGGACTTACCTGGTCCATTTAAGACACCAGGCTTCTGCAGAAGGGGGCTCAGTTTCCATCTCTGGTCAGGGAATTAAGATCCTGCTTGCCGTGTTGTGGGCTTCCCTAGTGTCTCAGATGGCAAAGAATCTGCCTACCAATGCAGGAGACCCAGGTTCGATCCCTGTATTGGGAATATACTGTGGTGAAAGGAACAGCAACCCACTCCAGGATTTTTGCCTGGAGAATCCCACGGACAGAGAAGCCTGGCGGGCCATATAGTTCATGGGGGTACAAAGAGTCAGACACAACTGAGTGACTAACACTTTCACGTGCCATTCTCTGCAGCCAAAAAAACTGAAATCAATAAACGATTTTATGAAAACACACACACACACACACACACACAAAACATTTCCCCTGGTGCAAAAATCTAAAGAGAATTCCTCCTCCCTTTTCTTTTAGCATTCTTTTTAGGAAACGACATTGGAAATGCTTTCTCTGTCTATTTCAAATGTATTATATATGTAAATCTTTTTAAAAGCTAAGTAAGCCTATGGTCAGTTTTATCTCCGAAGAATGCCTTCCTTCGATGCCTCCTGGCATGTCTTTGCAATGTAAGCAAGGGGAGGATGGTACCCTTCCCCAGTCTGTGTGGGAGTTTAGCTTAGACACCCAGCTCTAGGTTGTAACTAGCTGCTTTGTCATAAAGTTAAAGCTTTATTTTTCCTTTGGATAAAGATAATTGATATGTATGTAATGGATTGTATTTGCCTGGCTGTATACAAAGATGGGGTTTATTTCTGTCTTTGCAACCGTTTCATTCTTTTCTATGCTTTTGCAGAGGATTCTTTTGGGCTGGCAGGAGGTTTTATTTTTAAATTATTTCTCCATCACCAATCACAAAAGGCATGAGGATTGGGAGTGTCTTCTCCACCAACTGTGACAGGTAAAATGACTCCCATCACAGTCGCAGGGAAAGGCAAGAGAATCAAGGGTGGATTGTTATTTGATTTGTATTTGACAGCTTAGAATGTATAGTTGTAGGTGCTTATTATGTGTTCGTGCTCAGTCGCTCAGTCATGTCCAACTCTTTATGACCCCATGGACTGTAGCCCGCCAGGCTCCTCATGTCCATGGACTTTTCAGGCAATACTGGAAAGGGTTGCTATTTTCCTCCTCCAGGGGATTTTCTCAACCCAGCGACTGAACCTCATCTCTTACGTCTCCTGCGTCGACAGGCATATTCTTTACCACTAGTGCCACCTGGGGTGTTCATTACATAGCTTAGAATGGAATTAGGATGGTGTGACAGTGGAGAAACAGGAACTGTTTTTAAAGCTGACATGCAAAATCCTGAAAGCATAAATTTCTTAAAACCCTTTTCCTTAAACTAGCAGAGAAAAAGTGGTCCATCTAGTTCTAAACATCACAAATGATGATGGTGTGAGAGGAGAACCCGAGCAGCCTGCCTGTCCCACCAGAGACACTAGCTCTGAAGGCCTGGAATCACTGACTTTCCCCGAGGGAACTGGAGCCCAGGGGAGTGTAACTGCTTCCCCACCAGGTCCATCTCTAGAAGATCCCCACAAGCCCACTTACTTCTTCATTCATCCCTATCCCCAACACTTATTGAACACCCTAGGGGAAAAGTTTCAGCCCCTGGTGCTGGACATATAATCTGATTAAAGCTCAGGTCTTACTCTCAAGGAGCTTAAGGTTTGTTGAGGAAGAAAAGATCCATAAAGGAAAAGGAATATAGCAGAGGGTGATAAAGGCTGTGACTGGAATCTGTACAAGTGAAAATTCTGAGGATAACCAAGAGCCTGGGGGAGGTCTGGGAAGTCTCGGGGAAGCTGGGAGTCCAACCTCTAACTGTGGCTCTCACATTTCTTCCTTTTGGTCTGGCAGATTCCTAAAATCTAGATCCTGCAGGTCTCCACTTATGTGGCCTCCACTAGGGAGCCTTCAGGGGCCTTGCGAGGCCAAGATCGGGACCCTCCTTCGTGACCCATTACAGCATTAGTCTTCAGTTAGTGCTCCTTTGGGAGAAGGCAGTGGCAACCCACTCCAGTACTCTTGCCTGGAACATCCCATGGGAGGAGCCTGGTGGGCTGCAGCCCATGGGGTTGTTAAGAGTCGGACATGACTGAGTGGCTTCACTTTCACATTTCACTTTCATGCATTGGAGAAGGAAATGGCAACTCACTCCAGTGTTCCTGCCTGGAGAATCCCAGGGACAGGGGAGCCTGGTGGGCTGCCGTCTGTGGGGTTGCACAGAGTTGGACATGACTGAAGCGACTTAGCAGCAGCAGTGCTCATTCACCGGTCTCAGCACACTGCGAGCTCCTTTAGGGCAAGGGCTGTGTCATATCACCTCTGCATCTCCAGCACCTGGCATGGGGCCTGGTGCACAGGTTGTACTTACCTGTGACATGAATGAATGTTAGGTGAAAGGCAGTCATCAAGGTAGGAGAGAGGGAGTGGGAGGCGGGGAGAGGCATTACTGACAGTCCCAGTAGAGAGGCTGGAGAAGGAAATGGTAACACACTCCAGTATTCTTGCCTGGAGAATCCCATAGACAGAGGAGCCTGGCGGGCTACAGTCCATGGGGTCGCAAACAGTCAGATGTGACTGAGCAACTAAGCACCAGTGTGGAGAAGAGCATGAACACATGAGGGCAGAAAACAGCTAAGTATTGTGAGTAAAACATGACAAATATTTTGAAGTTGCTGGACCAGACATTGCAAAGGAGATAATGGCAGGAGATAAAAGTGCAAAGCTAAGTAGAGATCCTGCTTCAGTCTCAAGGTAAATGGAGTCAAGTGCCCTTTTCCATTGATCTCTGTTTCCCTTTGGCAGGGTCTCAAGGACCACTTGCTGAAATCAACGTTTGTCTAATATGAACATGGTACAGACAATCCTCCCTACCACGGGATCCACAGAGATGCAGTATTTATAGCAGTGGAATTCCAAAACAAATACAGCCCTAACTACAGCCCACTGTGAACCTCCTCTGGCAGACCCTTCTCCAGATAAAGAGCTAGCCACCTGAGAGGGAATCCTCGCGCAAACTGGATCCAGGAATTGGGAATGACATGCAAGCACAAACATCCAATTAGTACCTGACGTGTGCCAAGTTGAAGAATGTCTAAGAAGACCCTGCAGGACCCCTAGAAGTTTTCAGCACAAGCTTGTCAATGGATTAGGTCCACGGTGGTGGAGGATGGGAGGCCAGCTGTGCTTTAGTATCTCTGTATCCCAGTCCGACTCAGTTTTGGGGCTCAATACCATATAATCCTTACTGAGACCAGCGCTGACCTCAGAGATGGTCTTGAGAGAACAATGGAAGTCAGCCAGCTCACTGCACTGGGATGAGATTTGGATGGAAGGTCAGAGGACCTGAGTTCTGTCCTGTGCTGTGTCTCAAACATTTTCTGTGTTCGCTAGCACGTTATTTACTCCGGCTTTTGAGAATGCAATGAGAGCTGGAATGCAGAACTCAAGAGTAATAAGCAATTATAGCACTTTACTACTTATAAAAATCAGTGCTGAAACTTATCAAGTAGTCACTACAAGTCCATTTAAATACAAAGGCAAGAGGGAATACAGAAAAGAAAACTTTCTGTTCCTACCCTCAAGGTTTTTTTTTTTTTTTTACTTTAACAGGCAAAGACAGAACTGACACACACAAAATAGAGAACAATTAGCACTGATCCTTAAAGCCATCTGAGTTCAGACAAGAGGAATCTGAGCAAAGGAATTTTTGAGGTAGGCTTCAAACTGAATGGGACAGAATGAATTTATCCTCTCTTTGATCCTCTCCTTTCTTACTCTTTCCTATTCCTACATTTAAAAAAAAGAACAACTTTCTATACTTATTCATCATAAAAACTCTCAGTAAGCTAAGACTAGAAGGGAACTACCTTAATTTGCCAAAAGTCACTTATGAAAAACTGACGGCCAATATTATATCTACTGGTTAAATTCAAGGTTGTCTGCTCTTATCTTTTAATTCAACACTCCACTAGAAGTTCTAACAAGGCAATGAGGCAATGGAAAGCTAATGAAAACAACTAACGGAACTATAATAATATGTGAATTCATCAAGGTTACAGGATACAAAGTCAAGATACAGAAATTAATTGTAGTTTTATATAGCTGCAAACTTTTGGAAAATGAAAAAAAAATATAGTAATTCAACAGAGGAATATAAAATATTTAGACATTATTTTAACAAATGTATTCAGCATCTATACACTAAAAATTGCTAAGAAAAGCAAAGACTTAAATAAAAGCAATACATACCATATTCAAGGTTTGAATACAACTCAATAGACAATTATTTTTAATTTATTTAGAGTTCCAAAATAGGAAATATTAGAGTCGAAAAAATTCAGAACACTCTGGAAGGGTAAGACTAAGAAAAGACACAAGGACATTTTCTAAAGCTGTGGAACTAGTTCATGTATTAATAAGAATGGGAATGATATAGAGGTACACACTTGTCAAAACTCGAGAAATTTTATATCCAAGATTTTCATGTTCACTGAATGTAAATTTTATCCGAGTAAATATGCAGTCATACTGAACTCTAGCAAGTTTGCTTTCCACTGTGATATGGGATAGCAATTCTAAAACTACTCTTTGCATATTATAAGCTTAAACAAGTTAGTAAACGTAATAAGAAAATAAGAACCAGGTTTCTCACTAATATGGATATTCTTATTACTACACATTTGTGTATGTTTATACATATTTATGTATTATTAAATAAATCACTGCAGATGGTGACTGCAGCCATGAAATTAAAAGACGATTACTCCTTGTAAAGAAAGTTATGACCAACCTAGATAGCATGTTGAAAAGCAGAGACATTACTGCCAACAAAGGTCCATCTAGTCAAGGCTATGGTTTTTCCTGTGGTCATGTATGGATGTGAGAGTTGGACTGTGAAGAAGGCTGAGCACCAAAGAATTGGTGCTTTAGAACTGTGGTGTTGGAGAAGACTCTTGAGAGTCCCTTGGACTGCAAGGAGATCCAACCAGTCCATTCTGAAGGAGATCAGCCCTTGGATTTCTTTGGAAGGAATGATGCTAAAGCTAAAACTCCAGTACTTTGGCCACCTCATGCGAAGAGTTGACCCATTGGAAGAGACTCTGATGCTGGGAGGGATTGTGGGCAGGAAGAGAAGGGGATGACAGAGGATGAGATGGCTGGATAGCATCACTGACTCGATGGATGTGAGTCTCAGTGAACTCTGGGAGTTGGTGATGGACAGGGAGGCCTGGAGTGCTGCGATTCATGGGGTCGCAAAGAGTCGGACATGACTGAGTGACTGAACTGAACTGAACTGACTGATAATATGTATATGTACATATATGTATAATCCCTGGATATGTCCATTGAGATAAAGCTATAACACATCAGTAACCTTGAATCCAGATCTTGATTTATAAATATCATTTTCCAGAACTTCCTTGGTGGTGCAATGGATAAGAATCTATCTGCAAATGGAAGGAACACAGGTTCAATCCCTAATCTGGGAAGATTGCCCATGCTGTGGAGCCACTAAGCCCATGTAACATGACTACTGAGCTCACGCTCGCAAGTCCTCGAGTCACAACTATCAAGCCTGCGACCTGCAAAGACTGAAGCCTGAGGGCCCTAGAGCCCGGGCTCTGCAGCAAGAGAAGCCACTCCAGGGAGAAGCTCATGCACCGTGATGAAGAGGAGGCCCTGCTCGCCGCAGCTAAAGAAAGCCCGCCCAAAGCAACGAAAAGCCAGTGGAGCCAAATATATATATATATTTTCTATTAAATGGAGCCAAGACCTCTTAAAGAAGTGACTCTAGGAATGAGGGAGGGGAATTACGAATTGATCCTAGAATATCTTCTTTTGCCAGAAAGTAAGGAATTATTCAAGGACATTATGTGGATTTTATAAAGGGACCCCAGAGAGGGATTGAAGCAGCTCCCACTGAACAGATATGGGACAGTTAAGCCATCAGAATAAATACATAATGTATATTTACATATGACAGGATAAACCCAAATTAAGAGACATTCTACCAAATAACTGTCCTGCTTTCTTGAGAACTCTCAAGATCAAAAAAGATGAAAAAGAATGAAGAAATGATTCTATATGAAAGGAAACTACTAAAGGGGTGTGACAAATGAACGAAATGTATGATTGTGGGTTGGCTCCTTAACTGGGGGGAAAAGGTTATAGGATATATTGGAGCAGCTGATAAAACTTTAAAATGGATTGTGGATTATAAAACAGATTCTTGGAGTATTAACTACATTTCTCAACTTTGGATAACGGCATTTGATCATATAAGAAAGCACCTTTGTTCTCAGGAAATACAGTGATCCTGTTCTTAGAAAATAGACATATTTAGAGGTAAATGAGAAAATTGTCCCCAAGTCATCTCAAATGGTTTGTAAAAGAGTATATATAATGATATAGCAAATGAACAAAATGTAAACAAATGGTAAATCTGGGTAAAAGTGTATATAGGACTTATTTATACTATTCTTGCAATTTTTTGTAAGTTGAAATTATGTAGAAATTAAAATTACTAAAACGGTGACAGGATAACTAAAAGAAGTCAAGATAATGGTTACATCTTGAGGGAAAGGGAAAATAGGGAGATCCTACTGGGGAAGAGCATGTTAGAACATAGGGAGATTTATCATGTGCTTGGAATTTTCTGTTTCCTAGTCTGAATAATAGATATATGGTTATTATTATATTATTATTGAAACTCTGAATATATATTTTATGCCTGTTTCTGTAGATATGATTCATTTAATAATAGAAAATGAGATTCTGAAAGGATAAATAAATAACCATCCAAAATGGTGCTATTTATTTACACTGATGTCAGGGTTAAAACCCAAATCTTGAATTCCCATCAGGTTCATTTCTCTGCCAGGTGACAATGTTGGGAACCATGGTGGGGTTAATATGTGCTGGGCTAGGGGACTCAAATCCCGACCTCACCTGCCATTCCTCTCCACATGGTCCTGAAGGGAAATATACGCACAGAAAAATGTCCTGATGACTGACAAAGCAAAACTTCAGCACCAAGTCCCTGATCCCTAAACTCAAGGCAATCTCTGGTGAGTAATTGGATCAAGTAGAGAGCTTCTCTTTAGACTCCAGGTGGCCAGACCATCACAGCAGGCTGAATGGCCTCTTTATCCACTCTCACTAAGTACACCCAAGTCTTAGACTGTGTATGAACTTACTGGTGACAAAAGTTTTCACCAGGGCAGCCCAGCTGGTGAGTAGAAGAAAAAGCCTCTGTGTGTATAAATACTTACTCATATCCTGCTCGGGTCCCATTTAATAAAAGCTGCCCAATCAGTATTCTTGCCCTCAACCAAGTAAAAATGATACTACTTACCCTTGAGAATAGAGGGGAAAGTGAGTTTTGAGCTTGTTCTGGTCAACAGACATTGTCGTCTGTTCTTATTTTAGATTAAGATTGATTGATTAATCAATCACAAATTGATTCCTGGGTCGGGAAGATCCCCTGCAGAAGGAAATGGCAACTCGCTCCAGTATTCTTGCCTGGGAAATCCCATGGACAGAGGAGCCTGGCAAGCTGCAGTCCTTGGCTTGCAAAGAGATGGACACGACTTAGCGACTAAACAACAATAGGGCCAGCAAGATCAGAGAAGCAGGTACATATTTGAGACCCACTTGCCTTGTGAATATAGACAACTAAAGGAATTCATGTCTGTGGCATCTTGTGAGCAAGACCAACCATAACATTTCTTGTCTGCTTTCCTATTACATGACTATAAAAAGATACCCAAAAGTACATTTAAATTTTCCTGTAGAGAGGAAATATGCAGATCATAATGGAGGTAAGAAAATGCTCATAACCATATGTTTGTTCTCACACAAAAAATGTGCCAATATAAGAAATGTTCCCTTTTGAAGTTTTCGGTACCATGTGGTGGATGTGGGTTGAAACTTCCATGGTGAGTTGGTTTGGTTTTTCTCCACCTCATATTATATATTTACATTGTACAATCTAAAGGTTCCTAAATACCACCTCCTCTGTGCCTCCTTCCTCCCCACCATCACCCTCTCCTTTGTATAAAGGTGCAGCCTGAAAACACATTCCAAACAATGTCACATTCCATATACTTAGAGACAAAGGATATGGTTGCTTAGCAACAAGGCCCTGGTAAAAAAAAATTTTGAGCATTCTTTTACTTTCCAATTTAGGGCAATGCTCAGGAAGCTGTTTGCAAAGAGATCCAGGCTTCGTAGAACTCAGTCTGAAACAGAGGGAAATAGCAGAGGAGGAAGAGAAAGAGGAGGAGGAAGAAGAGGAGAAGGAAGGGTGAGAAGGAGGGGGAGAAGCATTAAGGTCCTTTCATCACAACCGAAGTGTTAGGCAAATGGGAGCGGAAAGACTTGGCCAAAGAGGAATGGACCACTTCAATTATCCATGTCTCTTCTGGTTTCCCTGATGTTTCTAAACTTAATCCCAATCCATCAGCTGAGACTAGAAGGCACTCTGAGAGTGCACCAGCACTCTCTCAGCAATTCAAAGCTGTCTGATCTTGAGGAATCTAGGCCCTGCCTGGGAGTGGGAACAGCTGAAAGTTTATTTTGCCTTTTATTACCCCCCACTCAGTGCTTCCCAAATGGTGCTAGTGGTAAAGAACGCACTTGCCAATGCGGGAAGACCTAAGAGATGCAGATTCAATCGCTGGGTTGGGAAGATCCCCTGGAGGAGGGCATGGTAACTAGCTCCAGTATTCTTTCCTGGAGAATCCCATGGACAGAGGAACCTTATGGCCTACAGTCCATAGTGTTGCAAAGAGCTGGACACGACTGAAGCAACTTAGCATGCATGCATGCGGGCCTCCTTAAAACAACTATCTGGCCTCTGTAGACTGACAACTGTTATATTTCAATTGATTTTCTTTCATAGGCATTTTCCCACATTATTAAGTATTTAATGAAAATGTGATTGTTTGGAAACTTCTGCTGTAGTTACCACATGATTGACCTATGCATCCCTTAATGTACATTTAGTTTACTCTGAGCAATCTGCTTCCATTAATGCTATTTCTATGAACTTACTCTACTATAACTATGTATCTCAAAATTTCTATAGGATGGATGACTAATAGAATTGGTAGATTTGAAACTATGTTAAATTCTAAAAATTTTGAATAGTCAAAATAGTCTTGATATTTATAAATTGCTTCTAGAAAACTTGTACTAACATACCAATAAGTGTTTTCTGATTTGATGAGAATTAGCACCTTGATGCTAAAGCTGAAACTCCAGTACTTTGGCCACCTCATGTGAAGAGTTGACTCATTGCAAAAGACTCTGATGCTGGGAGGGATTGGGGGCAAGAGAAGAAGGGGACGACAGAGGATGAGATGGCTGGATGGCATCACTGACTTGATGGAGGTGAGTCTGAGTGACCTCCGGGAGTTGGTGATGGACGGGGAGGTCTGGCGTGCTGCAGTTCATGGGGTCGCAAAGAGCTGGACACGACTGAGCCACTGATCTGACCTTATCTGATCTGAACACCCTGATACAATGACAACCCACTCCAGTACTCTTACCTGGAAAATCCCATGGATGAAGGAGCCTGGTAGCTGCAGTCCCATCGGGTCTCTAGGAGTCTGACACGACCGAGTGACTTCACTTTCACTTTTCACTTTCAAGCATTGGAGAAGGAAATGGCAACCCAGTCCAGTATTCTTGCCTGGAGATCTCGGGGACGGGGGAGCCTGACGGGCTGCCATCTATGGGGTCACACAGAGTCGGACACAACTGAAGCGACTTAGCAGAAGTAGCAGCAGCAGCAGCAACACCTTGATACCAGGTTTATTTAGCTATTACTTGGTTATTAGTTAGGTTGTACATGTGTGCTAAAGGTTTTATATATACATATGAAAAACTTTATTTATACATATATATGTATATTACATATATACATATGCATACATACATATACATATATACATATGTATATATGTAATATGGTCAACAGAAGAGTCCGAAATGCAGTACTTGGATGCAATCTCAAAAATGACAGAATGATCTCTGTTCGTTTCCAAGGCAAACCATTCAATGTCACAGTAATCCAAATCTATGCCCCAACCAGTAACGCCAAAGAAGCTGAAGTTGAACAGTTCTATGAAGACCTACAAGACCTTTTAGAACTAACACCCAAAAAAGATGTCCTTTTCATTATAGGGGACTGGAATGCAAAAGTAGGAAGTCAAGAAACACCTGGAGTAACAGGCAAATTTGGCCTTGGAATACGGAATGAAGCAGGGCAAAGACTAATAGAGTTTTGCCAAGAAAATGCACTGGTCATAGCAAATACCCTCTTCCAACAACACAAGAGAAGACTCTATACATGGACATCACCAGATGGTCAACACCAAAATCAGATCGATTATATTCTTTGCAGCCAAAGATGGAGAAGCTCTATACAATCAGCAAAAACAAGACCAGGAGCTGACTGTGGCTCGGACCATGAACTCCTTATTGCCAAATTCAGATTGAAATTGAAGAAAGTAGGGAAAACTACTAGACCATTCAGGTATGACCTAAATCAAATCCCTTATGATTATACAGTGGAAGTGAGAAATAGATTTAAGGGCCTAGATCTGATAGATAGAGTGCCTGATGAACTATGGAATGAGGTTCGTGACATTGTACAGGAGACAGGGATCAAGACCATCCCCATGGAAAAGAAATGCAAAAAAGCAAAATGGCTGTCTGGGGAGGCCTTACAAATAGCTGTGAAAAGAAGAGAAGCGAAAAGCAAAGGAGAAAAGGAAAGATATAAACATTTAAATGCAGAGTTCCAAAGAATAGCAAGAAGAGATAAGAAAGCCTTCTTCAGTGATCAATGCAAAGAAATAGAGGAAAACAACAGAATGGGAAAGACTAGGGATCTCTTCAAGAAAATCAGAGATACCAAAGGAACATTTCATGCAAAGATGGG
The DNA here is from genome assembly GCA_935064755.1 of Tragelaphus eurycerus. Lineage (NCBI taxonomy): Eukaryota > Metazoa > Chordata > Mammalia > Artiodactyla > Bovidae > Tragelaphus > Tragelaphus eurycerus. Next base: position 19,982,765 of record CAKXYN010000043.1, read on the forward strand.
CACGATAAAGGACAGAGATGGTGTGGACCTAACAGAAGCAGAAGATATTAAGAAGAGGTGGCAAGAATACACAGAAGAACTGTACAAAAAAGAGCTTCAAGACCTAGATAATCATGATGATGTGATCACTGACCTAGAGCCAGACATCCTGGAATGTGAAGTCAAATGGGCCTTAGAAAGCATCACTACGAACAAAGCTAGTGGAGGTGATGGAATTCCAGTGGAGCTATTCCAAGTCCTGAATGATGATGCTGTGAAAGTGCTACACTCAATATGCCAGCAAATTTGGAAAACTCAGCAGTGGCCACAAGATTGGAAAAGGTCAGTTTTCATCCCAATCCCAAAGAAAGGCAATGCCAAGGAGTGCTCAAACTACTGAACAATTGCAC